>CM077639.1:4240000-9240000 GCA_039660915.1 Euphorbia tirucalli | reverse complement strand
TGAATTTTAATAATTGGAAGATGATAACCGACCATATTATTTCCTTGACTGAAACACGTGACGCTCTAATCCCATTTACTCCCCTGTTTTGTTCCTCATGTCTCGGACATTTTTTTGACTGCAATATGGGGTCGATAAAAACCCATTTGCAGAATTTTTTTTTTTTTTTTAAATCAATGAAAAACCAACGAACACGTAAACAATTGAGATGTAAAAAACTCATTGCCATTAAACAATGTCATTTATAAATTTTATGTATCACAAAATTTATTATTGCCAAATCTTTTAGTCTTTTATTGGAGTATATAAGTAGTATAGATGTTTTAACATAATATAATTGGTTTTGTGTTACATGGGTTCGATCTTACTTATATATTTACTCATGCAGTCTAGCTCAATACTCTCAAAACCCACGAAATCTTTTCATGGTCTCAAGGTTGAAGAAGACCTAACAGCCGGAAAGATTTTAAGCCGGTATTTAAAGTTCTGGTAAAGTTTGGTTAACAGACTAGATATCTTTTGACCTTAAAGGAGATAGACCAATAAATATTTGACAAGTGATAATCTTGCATGCCCGGTTGTACTTGAATAAGTTGGAGATCCCACATCGTAAATGATTATAAAATGGTATATAAGTGATGTAAATCGAGCTTTAATTAACACAAGTCAATTATTACATGGGCTTAATCCCCCTTATATGTTCATTCATATGGTTAGACCAAGCACGATCAAGGTTCACGGAATCTCTTCACCTTTAAAGAATCATTTTCAAAGTTTTACAATTTGATTAGTTAAAAGGTTGAAATACGAAGGAAGTTCGAACATTTTGTGAGATGTGTATGTGTGTTAATGTAGGATTTAGTTTAGAGATAATCAGACCTTACCAAACAGTTTAAATTTTTGGATTACGCGTTCATTAACGAGTCAATATCATCTCAAATTTAAGTCTAACTCGCTTTAGAAGAAGGGTTTACAGCACTAGGTGAGCTCAATTTAAACGTAAGAATAAAAATTAAGAAATTAAGAAGTCTTCGTATTATTTCAAAATAGAAGATTATTCATATCATAAAAAGAACTTCTTTTAACCCTAAAAAAAAAAATTTTTTTACTCCTAAAAATTTATTAAACTTTAAATATACGAGTTAAAAAGAAAAAAGAAAAAGAAATAAATCGATCAATACAATAATATTAATTTATGTATATTTTGTCATATTATGTTTTTATATATATATTCTATGTGTTTATGAGAATTATTAACTCAAAATCAGCTGTTAAACATTGTAAATCTAATTATAATCCAATTGTAAAATAATCAAAGCAACCAATTTAAGCAATGAAAAAAAAATAATACTAATAATTAATCAATTTTCGTACAGTACCATGAATTAGAAAATTTTGGTTGATGTTCACCGACTCACCAATTATATGAAGATAGCTTGATTGGCGGATACATATATAATACAAATTAACATACCAAAAAAAAAAGTCAAAAATAATTATTAGTGTAAACACATTATAACACTGTTCACTTGTTGGCTTTGGGGGAATATAAATATTAATCAATATTTATTGTCGTAATTAACTCAAATCCATATATGTATATTTACTTGTCAAACAGAGAATCTCGCTCGTATGTTATAAACTTGAAGAATATCTAGTAAATATTTTTCGTATTTCTTCATATAAACCAGACTTTGTAGAACATTATTAGTGTAACTAATCTATTAATTTAACTTAAAAATATTGCAGATGGGATCACACTCTTGACTATAAAAGTCATTGGTTTGCTTCTGTTTCATTTCAAGAATTGAGAAAATCTTTTGATTGACTTGTTCTTAATTTAATTAGTGGAGAATTTTCGCTATTTAGATTTTGCATATAATTACTTAAATAATTAAGATTACAATTAATCAAATCAGAGCACTGTTCAAGTTGTGGCTGCACTTGCATATGCATAATAAAAGTAATTTTATTAGTCAAACAATTGTAAATATAATTTTATCGCCTAGTGTTATTCCTCCATAAATATAATAATTAGTTATTGTCAACCCAATTATTTATTGCTAATCAATTAATTATTGAATATTGATTTATTGACCCTAGCCTTCTATGTTGATTTGCGGGCCCCATTATGTCATGGATCTTTTGATGTCTCGTTAAGCAAATTTGTATTATTTGAGTGTGAAGTCTTGTCATTTGACATTAACATACTCTATTTGTACCATAAATAACTTAATTAGAAGTATTTAACAAAAAGTATATAACAAAATCATAATTAATATATTAAAAAAAAAAAATCACCTTATGTCTCCAGCAGCTAACGCATTAAAAGATAGTCAAATCACATTTTTGTCCTTTAATTTTATATCAAAACTGCGATTTATCCGCTGATTAATTTTTTGACCACATTTAGTATCTGATCTTTTCATTTTGATATTATAAGCCCAAAACTCAATATTATTTTATGTCTACGTAACAAACACTATAAAGTGACATGACCGATAATATTTTAGTACGTAACACAATTTCAGAAAATTGCCGAAATAAGAAAATAGATTTGCTGGAAATGTACATTTTACAGTTTCAAACAATAAAACCATATAATTGTTAAATCATTTCGGAATGTTTATTTCATAGTTCCATCACTGAACGAAACGTATTATACATACGCAAAAAATAGATCGAGTTTGGGGCTAATAATATTTAAATAGAAAGATCAGATACTCAATGTGTTAAAAAAATTGACCAACATGCCAATTGCAGGTTTAGTAAAAAATCAGGGAGCTCATGATGTATTTTGCCTAAAAGATACCTTCTTTTTAAAAGATAAGTATTGTCATTGATATAATAATGTCCGAAGCTTAATCACAATTCTGGTTCATCACATTTTTTTCCGGATGTATTTAGTGTAATTTAAATCTAAATCTTTTTCCATGAATTTAGCTTGCGTTGTCAACTGAGCTAAAACACGTAGGTACATTAAGAGAGACTTAAATATTAATTACAATTTATAAAATAGATTTTAATGACCGAATTTAAATTTAAAGTAAAATTGAAACTTTTAAATTTTTGAATGTATGATTCACATTTATTGTACTCAAATTCTATAATTTTCAAATACATTGAATATAGTGAGGATGTTGTGACATATATTCTGATTGAATGTATGATTATTGATTAGACTCAATTTAAACTTAAGTTTTTGAAAAGTCATAAATTTATAAGCTTATGCGTAAAGTAAGCTACTAAATTTAAGAATTTGATATTTGAGAAGCAACATGTATTACATATATATATAAAAAAAAAAAATGATTTGCTCCTGAAAGTATAAATTATTGCCACAGTTTTAGACAAAAAAAAAAAAAAAAAATTGTTATTGTAACATTGTGAATATATGTATTTAATAATTAAATTTGATAAAAATTTGTTTTTATTAATATAAATATGATAGTAACTTTTGAATATTGCTAGTAAATAATCTTTTTTGCTAGTAAAATTTATTTTGCTGAAAAAAGTTTTACTGTCAAATCTAATATATATATATATATATATATATATATATATATATATATATATATATATATATATATATATATATATATATATATATATATATATATATATGGTCCTCTATGGAGAGAATTGTAATGAAAATACTAATATTTAACAAAATTGGAAGATTGTTCATATTACAGCATTATTTAAAAGTTTATAATTAATGATTAACCTAGGTGTTGGGTGTTCCCAGTGGCGGAGCCAGAATCCGAGCACTGGGGGGCAAAAAAAGACGGCGACCGACGAGTCATTACGGTGACGGACCGACAAATAGCAATAGAGAAAAAATCAAATAATAACCCACACTTATAAATTTTAAATAACAAACTATATAAATGATGTTTTAATTGGTACTAATCATAATCATAATTACAAAAAATGAAACCCTATTTTTTAGAAAATATATATTATGAATTTAAAATTAGAAATACATAAACTAAACAATAAAAATACATATGACAATGGCATAAAAAAAAAACTCCAATACAATATGAAAATTTGAAAATAACAAGAAATTCATCTCATTTAATTTTTTTTTTTCTAAAAAAAAACCAAGAAAAAAAATAACATTTCATTAATTAATATATACTAATATTTTTTAAATATACTATAAATCAATATAAAAATAATAGAAACAATTTAAATAAATAAATTTTTTTTACGGAAAAAAGATAGCCTAGCCCAATGTACTGGGCTTTTTTTTTTTTTTTTTTTAATCCCAGGGGCAAAACGTTTGCCCTAATAAAAAATAAAAAGCCCAGCCCTACTTTTTCCCCAAAAGTTGGGGGGACAATTACAGCACCCCCAACTTTTAGGGGAAGAGCGGCTGCCGTCGGAAACACTCCTATTTGGGGTGTTTTCTGGAGGCTGGGGGGTCAGCTAGCCCTCCCCCCCCTGCGCCGTCCCTGGGCGTTCCTCTTTCAATTTTAGAATTTTTATTAACATAAAAAGCAACACAACTCCATGGGAATCTTGATTTTGAAATTAACCATTTTTGTTCTAATTCTTGTATCTCTTTTCTGCAGTATTATTCAAGTTCTTGATTCATTTGTATTGCCTAAGCCTTTGTAGAAATTTATCTTTTATCAAAATTATTTTCATAAGGCAAATCAACAATATGTTGTTTCTATTCCAAAAAGCAGTTGGAAGATCAGAACAAATTTTCTTCTCTACCCTCTTTTGTTGGATTAAGAAGAGTTAATTTGTTCTTCAAATCTTTTCAAAATAACATTTTTTTGAAGGGTTTTGTAAATGGTCTGCCTTTCCTTGAATTAAAACATTTATAGAATTTTCGTGAACAGTGCAAGCCTTAACTAAATCTAAACATTTTGTTTGAAGTTTGTCAACAAACTTAAAATCTAATTTTCCATTATCTGTTTTTGCATAATTGAATTGGCTTTCACTTTGTAAGAAGTGATCAAGTTCATAAAAGGAATTCCCAAATAAATTTTTTAAAAGAATACCATTGTTAAGGATTGAGGCTTTTGTTTTTGAATCAACACATAATTTAGAATTATTTGCAGTAGAAAGCCTTTCATTTATTTTTTCTAAAAAATTGTTTGGGCAGTTCTTGATTTTATACAATTTAAATCAACACTAATATCAAAAAGTGCAATGGTATCAGTTTGAAAATCATTCGAGAAAACAAATGTTATTTTAATAACATATTTTATTTAAGTAATTTCTCTTAAAACAAATAAAAAATCAAAAGGTAAACTTTCAAGATTGTTTTAATCTTTTTGGTATTATCAAAATCAGGTTCTTTAGAAAATTCAGATGAATTATAGAGGAATATATGTATATAAACTATAGCCATTCAATTTCAACCATATGAATATCCCCACTACTTGTGTCCAACACGAATCTCACTTCTCCCTCTCAAATGCTCTCTGTCGTCTCTTCCTTGTAACTCTAGCTTATGGTTGTATGTCTTTTGTAGAAACCATTATCTTTTTTAAATTAACTTTTCATGTGCACATACTAATTCAAATTTTAACAATGTCGATACCCCATGTCCTAATAGCATCGATTTTTTCTGCACAGACTATATGTGCATGTGATTCTCGCGACGTACTATTGCAAGAAACAAAGCCTCATAGTAGCTTGTGTTCCCTTCTTTAAACTGCGAAAACGCATCAAGCGTTATAATTTATTGATTTATTACAACAATTAATTATGATGGATATTATTGCAGTTTTAGAGATCTCATCGCAGTAATTATGGACAAAATTGAAAACTTCTTGTATGCTCCCTCTACAATTCTACAAGAGTTAAAATGAAAAAAGGTTAAAGGAGTTCATTTTTTGTATAATAATTATTTGGATGAAGAGTAGGATGGGATTATCCAAGATGTGAACAACCATGCTAGTTGTATAAAACTTACTTAAAATTTAAATTTATGTTTTTGCACAATTTACGGACGTACATATGAAAACGACAGGATTAAACATTTGAAGTGTGAGATTTCAGATGAGTACAAATAGGTTCTTTCATACTTCCATTTATATATGCACAAATGGAATAATTGTTGACTCGTGATTTGTTTTGTTGCCTTTTTTTTTTCCTTTTTTTGCTTTATTTCCTTTTTTGGCACATGGGATGGGGTATGATGGTGCCATTTTTGTGCAATTCCACCTTACAATAATTTTTTAAATTGAATTAATTCACCAATTAAGGTATCCCACATTCCACCGATTGCGTACCTACAACTTACTTTATGTTGAGTATTTATTTTTTTTAATTTTTCAATAAATATGTATGTGGAGTATTTGAAATACTGGATATGGAGAGTTCACGAAGCCATAACCCTAATTTTGATTAATTAGTTAATTAACTACAGGGATGCATATAAGTAAGCACTCTGTTTTTTTGATGTTGTTTAAGATTGTTATTGATGATCAATAAAATATTAAAATTATGCTATTAAAATAATTAGTTTATCCTCGATAATTCTCTCGTAAAACTACTATGGAATCACTTTATTAATACCATAATATAATTATGGACAAATTTTTGAAAGGAAAAATTGTCAAAAGTGCATAGATAATAATGAAAAATAACATTTAAAGTAAAGAAAATATTTCTTACAAGTTTACGAATATTGTCAACAATATAAATTTAAATACAAAAAGTTCTGAACGAGAGGTTCTATTAGTTTTATCACAGTTTAAAAATAAGAAAAAATATTTTTAGATGATTTAAAATAATAAAAATACTCTATATAAAAATAATAAAAAAATGTTTCTCAAATAATGCAAAAACAATTTATTTCAGTTTCAAAACATACAATAGCTGTGTGTGTAGGGATTGAAGCGTGTTTTTTCCTTGTTTTATATATATATATATATATATATATATATATATATATATAGGAATGTTTGTTTTAATTATGACTTTTTTGATTCTGTATAGCTGTGTGTGTAGGGATTGAAGCGTGTTTTTTCCTTGTTTTATATATATATATATATATATATATATATAGGAATGTTTGTTTTAATTATGACTTTTTTGATTCTGTATATATATATATATTAGGAATGTTTTTTTTAATTATGACTTTTTTGATTCTGTATATTATGGTTGTACAATAAGATAAGTAAAATTTTACTAGTATTTTAGAAATTTATTATTTTCAATTAATTACTTTAGAGATTTTTAACCTTTTGACATTTTAGATAAAATATTTTATTTTTCCGTGGTTTTGATAAAAAAAAATTATATTTAATAAGAAAAAAAAAACTACTTGTAAAATATAGAGTGTTTAGCCAGCGTTTAATATGATTAATCGAATTCATGACTTTAACAATTAATTACTTTCTCTGTCCCACGAATATAATTAAAAATGTATTGACACACTGAATAAGAAAAACATTAAATATAATTAATATTTTATTAATATTCTCTCAATTAATGAAGTGACTTAATGCATAGTAAATTTAATTTATTCTAAATTTAATAATTTCAAATCATAATAAAAAAATAAAATAGAAAAGTAGTAGTAATTTGTAATTAAAAAAGAAATTATATCTATTTTATAAACACTAAAAAGGTTAGCCTCTATTTGTAGAGGGAGAGAGTAATTAATAGGATAATACTAAAATGCATGCATTCTATGAACTAATTAAGGGTTGTGGTTTCATTCACACACAACCCAAAAAAAAAAAAAAAAAAAAAAAAAAGCAAGAAAAGGGAAATGGCATCACACCGAAACCTTTTTCTGAAAAAGAAGTATTATCATAATTTATTCATTTATTAGTTACTAATTATTTAAACAAAACTCTAAAACTCAAAAAATAAACTTCAATTCCTAAATTATAGTTTTTCGACCCTAAAATGTGCCAAAGTGAAAGTAAATTATTGATTTGGTGCATATATAACATACTACATCGCATGTATATAAAATTTTATGTGCTCTTAATTATAACTATATATACTTTCCTGTTTCTTTTTATATACCGTTTTATCTTTTTCAATTTGTTTATATTTACATAAAGTTTTGTATTTTTTATGTAAATTTTTGAAACTTTTTTTCGTATTTATGCTTATTTATACTAAGAGATAGGCTCAAAATTAATAGAGACTATCATATGATTAAGCCTTGATAATTAAGAAAAAAAATATTGGCTTGAGGTGTTTCTGTTTTTAATAAAAGTATTGGCTATAAATTTAAAAAAAAAAAAAAAAACACTATGAAAAGAATCTTTTTACCTAAAAATTGTGGAAAAATTTGTAAAAAAAAAAGTAACGAATGGAGTATGATTGCTAGAATTAAAGTTAATCCCTTAATTATCACATGAAGGCTACCTATTTTACTATTTAAATTAGGAGTATTGGTTGGTCATTCGGCAGCTTTTTATGACTATTTTCAACCCTAATATTAAAGACACCACTATTAATTAGGGTTTGGATCCGTGATTATTTTTATAATTAATATGTCGTTGCCCTCCAGAGAGGGTACAAAAGCAACCTATTGCTGCTTAATTAATTATAATTAATTACGGCTCAACTTTAATAGCTACTTTTGTTTGTGTTACTATAAAAATGTAAAGAAAAGAACTTTATAGTGTATATATATATATACCAATTGTAATTAATAATTAAAATACATATACGTATATATTTTTAGAATTTCAAATGTTATTTAAGGTTGTCAATTTGCACTTTTATGCTAATCTATGTATTACATCAATTAATTTATTTAAGATTTACATTCAGTATATAACTAATTTTGATGTCTTGTCTATTCTTTTTAAAGAGGAATTAATGCTTTGTTTGATAAATTAGTTATTCAATTTATTTCTAAAAATCGACTAATTAACTATCTCTTTGTTTTACATAAAATAATTTTCCTTAAATGTATTATGATATCAAAATCTTTCTCAATATTGGTACTAGGATTCGAACATATATCTTGTCCCTAGCTCGGCCCGCCATCTACTATCTGAGCTAACAAACATTGGTCCTTAAGAAATTGTTTAATTTATTGTTTGAGTTTAATATGAACAATAAATTCCATCGTAATTTAAGGAACCACCATGATTCAAACCCTCTACCTGTAGGTCTAAGTAGGAGATTCTGATATCATGTCAAGAAAATATTTAACACAAAAACTTTGCTTAAGCTGATAGGTAAAGCCAAATAACAGCTTTTATTATTATTTTTTGTAATTTTCATGTCTATAAATATTACTTAACCTCTTTTTCGTTCAATTCTTGCAATAAATTTATTTTATTTAGAAAATTGAGAGTGGGCATGACCGCCCACAGCTGCTCCCTATTTCAGTCACTGGATACTGATAATAGAGGTGAAATAACTATTCTTATACATGTCTATTGAAAATAATAAATAGCAAAAGAACTCATCTTTAGATTATATATTGTTTTATCATATTTAGGGTAAAGTTTAAATTTAAGTTCGAGTGGAGCTTGTTTCTCAAATCCTTTTTGGTATCATGGAGACAACGTTTTTCCTTCGTCATTCTCGTTTTTGGCTAATTTGATAAGCGTCTAAAATTGAAGCATCAACATTGGAACCTTACTTTCCATTATACCTTTAGAGAGAGCAACCGTGCTACTGACTGGTTGGCGAATTTCAAAAATTCTATTCCTTTGGGCTATCACGAGTGTGAAGAGCCTCTTGCAAGGGTCCGATCCATTCTGTTTGAAGACCGATGTGGCTCTAATTTTCTTAGAGTTGTTCATGTGTAACTTTTGTTTCTTTTGTTTCGCAGTTTTCTTCCTGGGCGTTAAGCCTTCTTCCTTCGCCAAAAAAAAAAATTTAAATTTTTAATAGGGTTTTTCTAAAGAATTGTAATTAAAAGTAAATAATGAATTAAAGAAATAAGAGAATATTGTTGCGTTGATTTTTTTACACATATTAAGTGTTTTTTTTTTTTTCCTTCTTTTTTTGGGACTGGGATTGTAATTTTAGGTTTGGTTTAATTCTTTTTTTTTTACATATAATTTTCCTGAAAAACATTGTAATTGGGGTAACAATGCAAAGTTTGAATGTTTGAATATGGATTTTACAGTAAAACTTGAAATTTCCAAGTAGCTTGGCTGTTAAATTTTGTTTAATGAAAAAAACTTTTTAAAGGCCCATTTTCATCTCTCTACCTCATAAGAGGGCCCATATGAGATTCATGGGCTTTGTATAGACAGAAATAAAGAGATGGCCCAAAAAGGGATAATTAGCTAACCAACATGTTATTAGAAACATATTTCTCAAATAACCCACACTAATTTATTAAATACAAAATAACCATAATATCTAAATAATCTTCCGAATGATGTATATAATCAAATCATAGGCATAATAATTATCCCATTTTATGGAAAATTTAATTAAAAAAACTAAAAAGAAATTATCATTATTAATGCAATTTATCTTAATAATAATATTTAGTAAATAGAATCCTACTAAAAGTAAAACACATTTGAAATGGTCAATGCCATCCTTTTTCTCTGGAAAATAATCTAGTATGGCCATTGACAAATCAAACAAAAAAATTAGAAATTCATACAACAGATACAAAATACTAAGTAATAACATCTTTTGAACCAAATTTACTATCATCTTTATTTTAAAGTTCTAAAACTATAAATCGTAATATATGAATATATAATGAGATTTTACTTGTATATATTCCATAGATGTGATTAATATACCATTAATTAATACTATATTAATATACTACAAGAATTATACCAATATATCATAAATATATTGTACAGGTTCATATCAATATACTACAATGTTATATAATAATATACCAATATAACACAAATAAATAGTTTATATCAATATACATCTAAGCTATAAAAATATATATGAATATACCAGGAATATATATTATACAAGTATATATCAATATATTACAAAGCTAGGAATCAAAGGCTTTATATCCAAATATTGAAACCAACTAAAGAAAATCAAAATAATACCTATAAAATCAACAAAATTCAAATAAAAACTACAAACCTAGACAAAAAGCCAATAAAGGGCCATTCGAAAGCCAATTATATTGACTGAGATTTCAATTTCTTCTTTTTGATGAATGTCTAATGAAACCAGAGATATTCTATATCGATTAAGGTAAAAAGGTGATGAGTGAAAATATTACCAAGTAATTATGTAAGAATTCAGCAATTAATTGATTAAAATTTTATTGAGAATTGAGAAATCATGGCTAATAGTGAGCTTTTCCAGGTCTGATGCCTGTTGCAGAGAGATTTCTTAGTTTGGGAAGTCTCAGAGTGAGGAAGCTGGAGAAGAGAAATTGTTGAGGGCTGCGGCATGGATGGGCCGGAGTTGGAAGAAAAGGGCGCGGCCCAAAGGAGGAGGATATATTTTTGCTGTTGGAAATTCCATTGCTAACCTTAGCTTCTCAAGGAGGCTATTGAACTTTGTGGTTGTAGAATTTTAACCATTAGTTTAATATGGAACTTGTTTCAAGGATGATTAGATCTTACCTTTTTAGGGACTATAAATACTTTACTATTTTGGGGGTTAGGAGAAGCATTGAATGCTCTCAACAACTTATTAATTTTGCATTAATTTTAGTTTTGAGTTGTTGTTCTTCTTGCAAGTTTTATGGTCAGGAAATCTCGTTTTTATGGTTATCATGTGTTGCGAGTAGGTTCCCTAGCAGGCTGAAGCCAGCTTAGGCTAGTGGTCTTGGGAAGTCTTTCTTTGTTTTTATTATGAATATCATGCTGAGATGATTGTATGGTGATATGCTTAATTAATATGGGAAAGGGCCCTCTCATATTTCTTAGTATTCCTGATTAGACCGAGAGGAGATTTAGGAGTATGGAAAAATCACACACACATGCACTTGCCATGAGACCGAAAGGAGATTGGGAGTGTGCTAAGGGTTTCTACTTATTGTGGAATGCTTGCTTGACTTAATGCATGATTTCCTATGCTAAGTGAGGTCGAGAGATAAGTTTAGTTGCGAGGTCATAGATCCAAGTGAGGTTGAGAGATAAGCTTGGTGAATAGAGAGCAAGAAACCTTAGATCTACGTTCCCTAATATATTCATAGTAAATTCTAGAGAAAGATATTCTGAGATTGCCTGTTTAGCTGGTGGAAGTCTGTTTTTATCATTATTGTTTTCTGTTTTAAGCAACCTTTATTACCTTGCCTTGCATGTTTTATGTTCTTAGCTTTTATAAATTCCTAGTTCTAATTTTATTGGAAAACCTTTACATCTGGTGATTTATTTGGAATTTTTAGAGTTTTCCCTTATTCCCTGTGGACACGACACTTGTCTTGCCCAATGCTACAACTGACCTAGTATACTTGCTAGTGCATAATTTCAAGGCAATAAGTTTTTGGCGCCGTTGCCGGGGAATAGCAGTTGAAAATTTTTAAAGATTTCTTGTAAATTTGTGTGCTTGATTTGGTGTTTCATGTTTTGAGCAGGAATTCTCTGTTTGAACAATCTCCTGGTGTATGCGAAGAGTAGGTATCCCTTTAAGTCCTATAGATCCAGAGATCGAGAGGACTTGTAGGAGAAGAAGTGGTGCTGCTAGAAGAGCTCGCAGAAGACAGAGAATGGCTAAACAAAACCCATCACCTCCACCACCAGAAGGAGAGGGAGAGGTTCATCTTCCCCCTCCAAGGCAAAGACTCAAAGAATATTCAAGACCTATCACTTAGGGACACTCTTTTTGTATTGTGATACCTAATGAAGGGGACAATGTTTTTAAGATCAAAGCCTATATGATTAAAATGCTTCAAGCTGCTGTTCAGTTTGGAGGATTGCCCCGAGAAGATCCAAATGCTCATATCCAAGATTTTGTGACTATCTGTAATACTTTCCGTACCAATCATGGAGTCTCAGATGATGTGATAAGATTGAAGCTTTTCCCTTTTTTCACTTAGGGATAAGGGTAAAAGTTGGCTGAAAAACCTTCAACCAGGTTCAGTTACAACTTGGGATGAGATGGCACAAGTCTTCCTGACTAAGTACTTTCCGCCCAGGCAGGCAATCAAGCTAAGGAACAAGGTTACTCATTTCCACCAGCAACATGATGAATCCTTGTCAGAAGCATGGGAGAGATACAAGGAACTCCTGAGAAAAGTGCCAAACCATGGATTTCCCATGTGGATGCAAATTCAGAACTTTTACAATGGTTTAACCAACGCATATAAGATTCAAATTGAATACGCAGCAAATGGAAACCCAGAAGAACTTTGCACTTGAAGAGCTTTATGAGCTGGTAGAAAGATTGGTCAATACCCGTTATAAATGGCACTCAGCACGTGAAGATCGAGAAAAGACGGCTGAATCAGATGCTGTTTCCAAGCTTTCCGGCAAAGTAGACTTGATTCTTAAACAGTTGGCGAAACAGAATATCTCAGCTATTTCAAGCTCAAAGCTTTCTTGTGAATTCTGTGGTGGTGACCATAGAAGCATTGATTGTGACATTTCAATTACTCAGGAGCAATGTGATTACATTGGAAATAATCAAAGGTAGATGTGAACACGAAATTTTTTGCATTTAAAAAAAAAAAAATCCTGACCGTTGGGACCACGACTGTATTTACAGTCGCGGTATTTTGGTTACAGTTGTACGACTGTAATATAAGTACAGTCGTATGACTGTATCATCGGGAACAGGTTGCAGAACCCATACCCCTAGAATAAAAAATGGTTCGAAAATCTTGGGCATTTAATGCCTCAAGATTTCCGGAAAGAGAGATATGAGAGGAAGGGAGAAGTGATTGAGAAGGACTTTTGGCCACATTTTCGGATTTAGAGCAGATTAGAGAGAGAAAAGGAAGAAAAAGAGAGAGGAGAGAAAAGAGAAAGTCTTGCTTTCTTCAACCTTTTTCTTCTTGATTTCTTAGTGTTAATATTTAAAATGGATTAGAAACCTAGGTTAATCTTCACACAAGAAATCTAAATCATCTCTGGATGTAAACAAACTCAAATCCGTAGCTTTTTGGAGGATTTTTGGACTCCATTTGCAACCTTGACATTTCAAAGAAAAGGAGCAAATTCACGTGGATTGGTGCGTAGCCAGGGGTCATTCCAGCTGTGGATTGGCGCCAAGGAGGTAAACACACTTCAACTTATTCCAGCTTTCTGGGTGATTTGGTTGATTTTTGTGCGTTTTTGTTCAAGTTTTTACACTTCTGCTTCTGGAAAATTAAGAACAGTCGTGCCATATCTTTTATAGTCGTACCACTGTTTTTGCTTTTACCAGTTTTAAATTCTTCATTTTAAGTTTTTTCAGCGATTTCTGCCTCAGATCAGGGCTACAGTCACACGACTTTAGTATATAGTCGTACGACTGTAACTACAGTCGCACGATTGTAGTTCTCGGCCAGGAGCAGAAATCCCTAAAATCCAAAAAAATTCATAAAACCCCAAAAATTTCATAAAAATCAGAAAATTTCAGAAAGTCAAAAAAATTTTGAAAAATCCAAAAATCATCAAAATGAATTTTGGAGTGTGCATTCACGACCCTAGATTTATTTTTCGGTGTTTTTGGATTTAGAACAAAACCACGACGGAGACCCGTTTCTCCTGAAAACCGACCCACCTTACATGCCATAAATGCAATAAACCGGAAAAAAATGTTTTCAAAAACGATTTTCTCACAAAATCAAAAATACAGGGACGTTTTAAAATGATTTTCCAGGTCTAACTGGGCCGGCGGGCCGGGCCGACCCCGAATCCTTGAATTCCCAATTCTGTCAAACTTGAGTCCTAAGTGTGGTGTGTTATAAATTTGTGTTAACCATTTGTTTTGCTGCTTTAATTTCTTTATTTTTCATTTTTAATGTATTTAATAGATTAAACCGTGTATATTAGGCTATTGTAATTTTTTCCTTAGATTATCGTGTATTTTAGGCGTTTGTTTTGTGAGGCCGAGAGTTTTATTTTTCTTTCAATTGGGTTGTAAGCTCCTAAATATTTATTCCTTTCATCTTTTATTTTTGCTGTACTATTATGTATGCGCGTCGCATGTATTATTCAATAAAAATCAATTTTTAGCAATTTAAAGTGTCGTAATTAGAACATTGGCCAATTTATTTTGATTAGACATGAAATAAGGGACTTGTCCGAACCTAGATCTCTGAAAAGTGTGGCAGTTCCCGCTTTGGTTCAGCTACACTGTAATTTTCCGGTTGAGCTGAGCCGGGTGGCGACTCCTATACTTTTTATCGAGATTTAGGTCTCGATTCTTTTACGAAACAATCCGCGTTTCCAAAAAACGAATTTCCAATCCAAAAACCCCACGCGAGGGAGGGCCCCGCCCGAAATCGAGGTGCCCCTTCCAGAAGGGAGTCCCGCTTCCCGTCGAAAATGCGTCGTCCGCTCACAGTGGCGACTCCGCTGGGGATTTCTCAAAAGTTTTTCAGAAACTTAAAAGAATTTGATAAGCCCTAAAAAGTGTCTAATTTAAAGTAAGCGGATGATTCTTTTATGGCACTTTATGCATTTTTATAGTTAGACATTTGTTGCATTAGGTTAGGTATCCATTATTTAGCCCGGTGAATTGTTAAAGTGTCGCCTAGGTTCCTCTTGGTCTTGGGGGTACGGAAATAAAACACCACTCGTAGCCTCGCACGAACCCCTTCGTTCGGACCTTTGAGTGGGGAGAAGTGAGGAGTATATTTTGCTATGGGAGCCTTGATGTTATCCCGACTTTGGACCGAACTCATTTAAGAAACCCTAGTTGGATTCCCTTAGGATACCAAAATAAATCATATGAATAAAATAAATTGCGCCTTCATCATCCCTGGTTGGTGATCGAAGAGAACCCCTCCTAGGACTCGGTCAGAATTTTATCGACTTGACCACAATTGGAGGAATAAGGTTGGAGGAATTCGATTCGTGTGCTAATTGCTACGTGTTTCTCGTTTCTTCATGACATACCATCATCCGCACTTTTCACGAACATAACATACCACATGTAAAGCATTTGTGTGGCACTAACTCACATATTTTGTACAGCCATATCCATTATTTTTTGTGTGTAAATACATTAATCACCCGCGCGACATTTACACTAACCACATTTTTTGCAGCCATGCATCTTTTCATTGTGTGAAAAAGCATTAATTCACATACATCATTCGAGTGTCATAAGTATTCATATACATGTATAAAACATTCACGTGAGCCTTCAACAACCCCATAAGGGTTACACACATCACATCGCCTACCAAGTAGGAAATCATCTAGGTGCTCCACGAGTGCCGAAAAATTTATTTCATTCATTAAATCATTTAGGTGCTCCACGAGCGCCGAAAAATTTATTTCATTCCGTTAAATCATTTAGGTGCTCCACGAGCGCCGAAAAATTTCATCACATACATTAAATCATTTAGATGCTCCACGAGCGCCGGAAAATTCATTTCATTCCATTAAATCATCTAGGTGCTCCACGAGCGCCGAAAAATTTATTTCATTCATTAAATCATTTAGGTGCTCCACGAGCGCCAAAAAATTCATTTCACTCCATTAAATCACTTAGGTGCTCCACGAGCACCGAAGAATTTCATCACATCCATTAAATCATTTAGGTGCTCCACGAGCGCTGAAAAATTTATTTCATTCATTAAATCATTTAGGTGCTCCACGAGCGCCGAAAAAAATTCATTTCATTTCATTTAATCACTTAAGTGCTACACGAGCGCTGAAAAAATTCATTTCATGTATCAAATCACTTAGGTGCTCCACGAGCGCTGAAAAATTACATTTCATGCATCAAATCACTTAGGTGCTCCATGAGCGCCGAGAAATTACATTTCATGCATCAAATCACTTAGGCGCTCCACGAGAGCCGAGAAATTACATTTCATGCATTAAATCACTTAGGTGCTCCACGAGCACCGAGAAGATTCCATTTCATGCAATAAATCATTTAGGTGCTCCACGAGCGCTGAAAAAACTTATTTCATTTCATTTAATCACTTAGGTGCTACACGAGCGCCGAAAAAATCCATTTCATGCATCAAATCACTTAGGTGCTCTACGAGCGCCGGAAAATTACATCTCATGCATCAAATTATTTAGGTGCTCCCCGAGCGCCGAAATCCCGATCATGTGCCATGCGCATGTTCATCTCATTTCGCATCATGAAAACCTAATGTGCTCCCCGAGCGCCAAAACTTGGCCTACGTGTCATTCTAAGCACATTTTCGTGCAGCCATTTTCAAGACATCAACATATGCATGGCATTTATTCTAACCATATTTTTGTGCAGCCACGACATTTTATTTGGTGCCATGCACATTTATAACTTATATATTGTTATCTTTGCATATCATACATAACATCATCATGTATGTCATGCATCCTAACCACGTTTTTATGCAGCCACTTGCATTTTTGTGTGACACAGGCATTCATGTCATTTCATATCATTTAAATTAAGGACATTCTGAGGATACCCTTCACGATCATTTCATTTCATAACATATCGGGAATCCTAAAACTACCCGTGTTCTACCCGTGTACCGGAATACACTCGGCCATTTCACTAGACCATTCCATTCAATAGGAGACCACAATGGTCTTGGGTCTATTTTCGTGTGGTAGGTCACATGATATCATTGCATGACTTCACGTCATTTATCATTGGCGTCGTGGGGATGTCGAAGTTCTGTTGGCATCACGATCCATTTCGGATTGTTACATGGCATTGACATTATCTTATCATTTGAGGTGCTCCATGAGTACCGGATTATTACACACATAGGAGCATTTCATAGAATTACCGAATCATGAAAGGCGTTCCATGAACGCCGAACTTCCGTCTGTGTCCTTGCCTACACGAGACTTGTCTGTAAACATCATCTCATATCATATGCTTCAAAAGTATCAGAACTCTGTCCGTGGGCCGGCCCCCTGCATGACCATTTCACTTCACCTCATAGACCTACAAGGTGTTGAAACTCTATCCGTGTGTTGGTACACACGCGATCATTTCACGATATTCACTAGGTGCTCTAAAAGCACCAAACCCCTGTTTGTGTGGCGGTCCACACGAGGTCTTTTCGCATTATCTCTTACATGGCATTGGGTGTTCTTGGAATGTCCAAAAAAAAAAATTCAAATCATCCTCGTCATTATCTCCCTCATGACATCATATATGCAACTCATTCATGCACATACATATCCCATCATGCATTCATGAATAAATCATCTATGATTTGGTGTTCTTCACGAGTATATACGCCGTCGATGCTAATAAGTGTTCTTATCAGAGGGGAAAAGGAAAAGATTTCGGGAATGGCCAACCCAATGAACTTCAGCTCCATAACGGATATCGTGAAGGATCATATCGCCTCATCACGATTCCGAAAGGCAGTCAGGAAGGAAGCGACAGCAATGCCGAGAGAAGTGCTGGGAGATGACCTCGACAAGGTAGAAAGGCTGACAGCGAAGTGCACTGAATTGGAAGCACGAGTGGCAGAAATCGAAGGGAAAATGAAAGATGCGGCATTCTCAGACTCCAACTCTGATACCAGCGAGAAACAGAAGGCCCAGTTTGTTGACATTCGCCCTCGACACCTTGGAATGCCCTCTCTCCAAGATTCGGGTTTCCTAAGGCCGACTGGTGAAGTAGAACTGAAGAGGCCCCTTAAGACAAATGTTGGTGCCGATTCTATTCCACGGCACACCAAAAACTCACTTGCCGAGAGTAGCGGAAAAGGTATTTCTCCATGGGCTGACTCATTAGGCAAGCTGTTCCTCAAATGTAGAGGGGAGGGTCTCCTGCAGAGCGTCAGGCCATTCGTAGAGACGACAAAAGCACAAAAGAACAATTTCTGTAGCTATCATGTGGTGCTGGGCCATCGGACCAATGAATGTTTCGCTCTAAGGAAGGACATTCAGAAGCCGGTTGACGATGGAAAATTGGAAATCTCGACTCTCTCTGATAGACAACCAGGGGCAATCGGTGAACCCGCCGCGGGAACTTCTCACGTCTCCCGAGAAGAGGAGTATGATGAAGAAATTCAGAGTTTGCTTTGATAAGAATGGGTCGAGGATGCCGAAGCTGAAATGGTGACCAATCGGAAAATAACCGGATTCTATGAGATCAATGCCTCTTGGAGATTCCCTTTCTATAAGGGACTCATTTTGTTTATGGGATGTATTGATTTCATCATGAATGCAATGAAATTTATTTTTCGTCCTACTTATGTGATGATTACTTGTCCATGGCGTTATGCATGCATTTGATCATCTAACATGACATATCCAACACACATAATATCAAAATGCATGACATCATTCTGAGTATTATGGGGAATCTAAAAGTGAATCTGGTTCTGAATAAACTCTCTCTTGAAAGGTGAGTTTTTGAGATAAATAAAATGACACGATGGTACCACTTCCACCAAGGCATCTACTGAATCAACTCAATAATCCTTGAATGACACTACCAATCCTGTCCCAGAGCTTCGACTTAAAAGGGACACACGATACCCAAACCAAAATCAAACCAGAAAGCCCTTCTTAAGGCAAAATCAAACCAGAAAGCCCTTCTTAAGTCAAAATCAAACCAGAAAGCCTTTCTTAAGGCAAAATAAAACCAGAAAGCCCTTCTTAAGGCAAAATCAAACCAGAAAGCCCTTCTTAAGGCAAAATCAAACCAGAAAGTCCTCCTTAAGGTAAAATCAAACCAGAAAGCCCTCATCGGGGCAATCAAAAAAAAAAAAAAACCTCCCGGAGGCAAAAACTTGGCCTTATACCCCAGAAAGTACCCTATACCAAAACCCCGAAAACAAAAACCCAAACTTATCCAAAACACCAAACACCAAGAAATTCAAACGACTTTTGCCATCCGTCTTATTGTAAAACTCTAAATCATTCTTCGGTTGTAGTGCCTGTATGGTCTTGTTTGCATGAAATTCTTATGCACATGACATTGCGCATGCATTTTTCATAAAAAAAGGCATATTAAGCACACATGACATGCATAAATATGAATGCAGTAGGAAAGCCAAAGAGTGGCTGTGGCTTTGATTTAGTTCCTTCAAAAAAAAAAAGAGGAGATCGGTGCAGACGGAAGAATTTCTCTCCCACATGGCAGCTACAATTAACACGGGAATGACTCACCGTCTCAATTTTCATTGCCACCGGATCTTTCATACCCTTTTTTTGTGAAGAATTTGGACTTTTTCATTCTCGAACAACCTGTGAAAGATTCGGACTCTTATATATCTTTAAACCCAAAACACTCCCCATCTTGATCTTCATCCATACCTTCAACACCAGCTACCCTCCATTCAAGCCCAAAGAGCAGTCTGCTTATGATTCCGTCTATTTGCCTACGGACTCCAAAACTGGAAGAAATATTGGTTATGCACTCATAAACTTCACCAACAGTATTGGGGCAACCAGATTTTACAAACCCTTTAACAGTTGTGAGCGGGAGGACTTGCAAAGCCAACTGTGCCAACATCCAAAGGAAAGTTGCATTTACCAACCATTCTAAGAACTCAGTCTCCAGCCACGACGGAAGTGACTACTTACTAGTGGTTCTTTCATCTTCTCGAACTGTACTTTGAAGGATTAAAAGCTTTGTTCATCTTTGAGAACTGTGCTCGAGTTGAAATCTGAGATGAATTGGAAACACATCTTGGAGGATCTAGTGGGTAATCAATTGATGCAATTCAGTGCTCAGCTGTACACTCTGTCACACGTCCAAAAAAAAAATCTCCAATGTGAAAAACCGAAAGGACATATTGGTAATTTGAAGGGGCATCAATCAAAGCTAGAGCTACACTTCGGATTTTCCTAATGCATCCACATTCACTATGTCATAGATGTTTTATATCCAATTTTGATGTCCAATATGCATTCGTCATGTCATTGCATGTCAATATCCACATACGGGTGACAGCACGCAGCGAACCGTGTCTGATTCAGTGTCTTATACCTCAAATAGAAACCTCTAATACTAGGGGCAGGTAAAAGCCAAACCGCTGGATGTCATCAGCAGCAACGTTCTCACGACTTTTGATGAACATTGTCAAGGTGTGCTTTTCAATCTCAAAACGGATCAATACCAATTCGGTTGGAACGCTCGCATAGAACTCTTGGGCCATTCAAAAAAAAATCGCGAAGAGAAAATTTCTGACACTGCAAACCCAGAGGACGTGTTGGTAACAAGAAAAGGGTGATATCTAAGGCCGGAGTCACAGTTAATTTCCCTATTGTACTCGTTATGATGTCATCTTAACGATATTATACATGTATGATATTCTGCTTAGAAGTTCATATCGCATACATCATGCCATTACACATAAACATCCATCAGTAAGTTGTTGCATCCAAATCTCATAATAATAAAAGTGAAGTTCATGTTGTGTACAACAATCCAAAACAAAAAGAAAAAAAAATAAAATACAGGGAACTCTATCTAGCTCTCATCCTTTCCCTCACCCTCCTCCTCCTTCTTGGACTCACTCTGATGCGTAGCCCGAAAGGAGTCGAAGTCCTCCCGCGTCCGGGTCAGCTTAGCCTGCAGCCTGGCTGCTTCAGCTCTCATCCTATCCACCTCCTGGGCCAAAGCCAAGGCCCGAGCCTCAAAGACAGCAGCCTGTCTGGCTTGCTCCTGGAGCATCTGGACTCGAGTCCGCAATCAATAACATAAATCAACATGCATGCATACATACGTACACATTCATGCATTGCATAAATCATCAGATAATGCAGGAAATGCAGAATACTTACCCCCCAGATGGCATTCTCCTGAATGGGGAAGGTCTCCAAGCCAAATTGCCGATATGCCATGTCCTTCACCTGAGCCCGAGGAACCTAAAACATACCACATCATACTAGAAAGTAAAAAAAAAAGAAAAAGAAACGTACGTGGGTGGTGTCCACTGGAACAAACGTGAGTGGCTGCTCACGGTGAACCGGCCACGTCCTATAGGACTGGCCGCTGTCCAAACCCATCATGCTAAAGCCGGTCCTGAGTTCGGTCATCAGGTGACCCTCCACCACGCCAACAGTCTGAGAGGCGGATGCTGCAGTGCTGCTAGCATGTATAGGATGACTCCTATCATGAACCGGAGGATGCCCGCTAATCATGGAGGTCTCAGCACCCTGGCCGGTCAGCCCGCTCGGCTGAGTAGAGCTGGACCCCCTGCGTCTCTTGACCTACAAAAAGAAGAATATTAAAAAAAAAGGTAAAGTAAATACCTAACGAGCAGGAGGAGCAGCCGATGCATCACCCGCGACGGGCAGCAGACACTAGCGGATGAACACCAAATAATCACCGTCCACCGTATCAGCGCGGTACCCATCCCCGAAAATATCGGGATCCACAGCAGGATCAGTGAAATGGGGCTAGAATAACGCCAGCGGAAGCGGTGGAGGTATGAGCCGACCAGCAGGGCCGTCCACATGGTCAGATCGGCGGAGGCGCTCGCCCAAGTACCACTCCTGGGACATGGGACACTCCAAGACAAACCAGCAGTCGTCAGACCGCACAGATGTCTGCACGAGGAGTGTAACGGTGCCCTGACCATGCCACGGATGGTGCCGGATCTGCAAAAATACAATAAAAGAATTTCAACACAGGTAAGTAAAAGTTAATTACATTTTTCTACTAATAAATTTTGTTTACTTACCCTCTGCCAGGAAGCATCCAATAAAACCTGCCTGACCTCCTGCAAGTCACGGCCAATACCCTGCCACCCCTGCGTCCAGCAACGCAGGACGATCGGCTGGGCATCGTCTTGGACGTCTCGCAGCTCTGGTGGCTCTAAGATATGGTGCTCGAAGGTCCAAATCTGTAATCAACAAAAGAGTTAAAAAAAAAACAAAAAAATAAAAAAATACAAAACAGAGGAAGGGATAATACCAGAAGGCCAAACTAGAAGCCGAGGATCTCCTGCTGCTCCCCCCGGGCATATAAATCCAACCTATAGAACAGCTGCCCCAATGCAGCTCGGGCCCAATCCAAAGAAGGAAATGCAGTCAGGTCCGCGAAGGTGGGGAGCAGAGTCATATTGCAAGTACTCTGCCCCGTAGGGAATAAGGTGCATGACAACAAGACGAGCACATAAGCTCGAGCACACCACTCCACGTCCTCCTCGGACAAATCTGGGCGAGCAGCCCAATAAGCCTCCACCCTGGAGCACAGAATCTTCCCCTTCTCAGGGGTGCAGCCAATCAATCTCCCAATGTAGTCGTCCACTAGCTGCTGACGGGTCAGATAGCAATTAAACATGATCGGGGTCCCGCCGAACCCGAATCCAGTGATCGCGGCAAAGTCCGAGGGAGTGACAGTAAACTCCCCAATAGGCAAGTGAAATGTATGGGTAGTGCAGACCCACCTCTCGCACAAAACCGTCAGCACGGCATGAGTGGCATGCGGCATACTCATAGGCAGTAACAAGATAAAGGTCTCTAGACCCAAGATCCTGACCCGAGCCCTCACAGACTCGGGAAGGCGGTCCCACCAGACCCGCGGCAAGGAAAGATTTCTGCTGCTGGAAATCCTGTTCGCCTGCATTTTTGGGAAGTACAATACATATATATTCAATTTTTGCATAACAGTAACATAATCAAAATTAATCAAAAAAGTAAAACTTTAAGCTTATTTCTTGCTACAGTCGTATGACTGTAGTACGCTTCGCATGAGCGTAACTATAGTCGCACGACTGTACAGCCCATAGTCGTACGACTGTTCTTCATTAGCATGAACAGTCGCATGACTGTTCATATGCCTACGGACATATTTCAAATTTCATGTGTTTTTTGCAATTTCTAACTCGTTTTTCCTAGTTTCTTGTTCCTATTAACTACAGGGGACTCCTAGCATGCATTCTACTCAATCAATCAACCCAGAAAGCGATTAATCATGCCAAATCAGATCCATGCATTCAAAGGAAAAAATGTCCAAAAAACTCAAAATCAAGGATTAAAATCGGATACCAACCCGAGTCTAACTCCGAAGTGCTCCATGTATAGCAGATGACCGTATCCATTCGAAATACTCACGAAAGGGATATCGTTTGGATTGTTGGGTCTCTGAATCAAGTTGCTTGAGAGCTTCTTCACTTTCTTTCCCATTTTCTTCAACATTTTTTACGAGATTTTGCGGTTAGGAATCGGTTTTGAGAGAGAAAGGAGGTAAGAGTTTTCAGAAATTTGGAAAAATGGGAGAGAAAGGGGCGGAAACCGCCCCTTTATTTCATTCTGCCCGTACGACTGTACTCAAAATTTGAATACAGTTGCACGACTGTAGTGGAAAAAAGGGGGGGAATTTTCTAATTTTCTTATTTATTCTCTAAACCTTGCTTTTATCACCAAATGCTTAATTATTCCCCACGGGAAGATATTTCAGTAATTTTGCAGGGCCAACCCAGCAGCGACTAATTTTTCCCAGCAACGGTCCGCCTCATCCAAGGGGCACAAAACCCGAGGAAACCGTGAAAAATTCACTGTAAGTACAATCTCATCAAATTGCATTTTCAACACATCCTGTATGCCAGGTCATACCCGATTGCCTCACATTCTCACAAAATCATAGTCCACCACGACTTTGAAAGGGAACCAAAACTCAGCCTCAGTCTGTCAAGTGCGCCCAGTCGCACACGACTGTCACACATTTTCACAAAATCTAAGTCCACCGCGACTATAAAATGAAACCAGAATTCTCGTGTCAGTCTGTTGAATGCGCCAATCGCACACGGCTGTCACACACTCCACATCTCCAAGTTTAGTCCCGCGCAACTATAAAAGGCAACTAAGACACGCGTTCCCGTATTTCTTCTTGATCAAAGGGGCAAAAATTTTTGTTTCAAAATTATCGATCAAGGAATAAATACGTTCACCAAGCACGTATTACATGCATTTTTGGCTCTGTGTGGCAAATCATACACGGCCATTTGACTCTAAAAGTCATTTTATATTGGCGTCATCCTTACGCGAAAATCGTCGTAGGGAACCGCCCTACTCCAAAAGTCGTACTTTTCTCGGTGTCATCTTCATGCAAAAGGCATATGGACCACCTGACTACCAAAGTCACCTGAAGTTCACACACGAGTCACACACTTGCATATCATCACGAATTTCGTGTTCTTTGTCATGTACCTACATCCGTTTTGAAATCCGGACTTTAGCTACACGAGGGGCAGCCTGTGAACACAAAATTTTTCGCATTAAAAAAAAATCCTGACCGTTGGGACCACGACTGTGTTTACAGTCGTGGTATTTTGGTTACAGTCGTACGACTGTAACATAAGTACAGTCGTACGACTATATCATTGGGAGTAGGTTGCAGAACCCATACCCCAAGAATAAAAAATGGTTAGAAAATCTTGGGCATTTAATGCCTCAAGATTTTCTAGAAAGAGAGATATAAGAGGAAGGGAGAAGTGATTGAGAAGGACTTTTGGCCACATTTTCGGATTTAGAGCAGATTAGAGAGAGAAAAGGAAGAAAAAGAGGGAAGAGAGAAAAGAGAAAGTCTTGCTTTCTTCTACCTTTTTCTTCTTGATTTCTTAGTGTTAATATTTAAAATGGATTAGAAACCCAGGGTTAACCTTCACACAAGAAATCTAAATCATCTCTGGACGTAAACAAACTCAAATCCATAGCTTTTTGGAGGATTTTTGGACTCCATTTGCAACCTTGACATTTCAAAGAAAAGGAGCAAATTCACATGGATTGGTGCGTAGCCAGGGGTCATTCCAGTTGTGGATCGGCGCCAAGGAGGTAAACACACTTCAACTTAACTCATTTTCCAGCTTTCTGGGTGATTTGGTTGATTTTTGTGCGTTTTTGTTCAAGTTTTTACACTTCTGCTTCTGGAAATTTAAAAACAGTTGTACGACTGTTCTTTTCACAAAGAACAGGGGCACGACTGTAATTACAGTTGTGCCATATCTTTTATAGTCGTACCACTGTTTTTGCTTTTCCCAGTTTTAAATTCTTCGTTTTAAGTTTTTTTAGCAATTTTTACCTCAGATCAGGGCTACAGTCGCACAACTGTAGTATAAATGCAATAAACCAGAAAAAAATGTTTTCAAAAATGATTTTCTCACAAAATCAAAAATACAGGGACGTTTCAAAATGATTTTCCAGGTCTAACGGGGCCGGCGGGCCGGGCCGACCTGGTTACCCCCAGTTGCATGACCTCGAATCCTTGAATTCCCAATTCTGTCAAACTTGAGTCCGAAGTGTGGTGTGTTATAAATTTGTGCTACCATTCGTTTTGCAGCTTTAATTTCTTTATTTTTCATTTTTAATGTATTTAATAGATTAAACCGTCTATATTAGGCTATTGTAATTTTTTCCTTAGATTATCGTGTATTTTAGGTGTTTGTATTAGGCTGAGAGTTTTATTTTTCTTTCAATTGGGTTGTAAGCTCCTAAATATTTATTCCTTTCATCTTTTATTTTTGCTGTACTATTATGTATGCGCGCCGCATGTATTATTCAATAAAAATCAATTTTTAGCAATTTAAAGTGTCGTAATTAGATCATTGGCCAATTTATTTTGATTAGACATGATATAAGGGACTTGTCCGAACCTAGATCTCTGAAAAGTGTGGCAGTTCCCGCTTTGGTTCAGCTACATTGTAATTTCACGGTTGAGCTGAGCCGGGTGGCGACTCCTATACTTTTTATCGAAATTTAGGTCTCGATTCTTTTACGAAACAATCCGCTTTTCCAAAAAACGAATTTCCAGTCCAAAAACCCCACGGGAGGGAGGGCCCCGCCCGAAATCGAGGTGCCCCTACCGAAAGGGAGTCCCGCATCCCATCGAAAACGCATCATCCACTCACAGTAGAACAATCCATTTTCCAACGCTTAAGATCCAGGTTGGCGCAATCACCCTAATTTTTCTTAGAATCAGCAACCAGGCAAGCAGCCTCAAGCACCTTTCCAGCAGACTCACAGCAAGTTCCAACCACATCAGCAACCTCATAATGTTCAACAAGTTGCACCGTCTTATACCTCTAAGAAGTCCGAGGTTGAGGAGATTAAGGAAATGATGTTCAATTCATGAAGCAGACTCAAGCTTACATAAAGAATATGGAGACTCAGCTTCAGCAACTTACAAATATTGTCACTCCAAAGAACAAGGGATTTATTTCAAGCAACACCGAGCCCAATCCAAGGGAGGAATGTAAAGCTATCACCCTTTGGAGTGGTAAGAATGTTGAGCAACCTCATAAGATGAGTATAATTGATGAGAAGAAAGATTCAAAAGAGAAGACTGCTGAGGAGAACGAGCAACCTGATAATGAGCAAAGTCACACAACCTCAGACTACCTGGAGCACTGAACAGCCTGCCGATACATTTAAGTAACCTCAAGCTCAACCAGAGACTGCCTAACCAGATCAGAGTCAAGCAACATCAGATCCTATTCAAAGCACTTCTGTTCAAGATAAGCAACCTGTACCTGCTTATCAACCAAGGATTCCTTATCCACAAAGAGCCAAACAACATGACATGGCCAAGCAATTTGACAAGTTCTTGGAAGTCTTCAAGAAGCTTCACATCAACATACCATTTGTGGAAGCACTCATACAAATGCCTCTGTATGTGAAATTCTTGAAAGAACTTCTGGCCAATAAGAAGAAGTTAGAGAATGTAGCAATGGTTCAACTTAACAGAGATTGCTCATCAATCCTTCAGAGCAAGCAACCTTTGCCAACCAAGATCAAAGATCCATGGAGTTTTTCTATACCCTGTTCTATAGGCAATCTTAATATTGAAAATGCATTTTGTGATCTAAGAGCAAGTATCAATCTTATGCCATACTACATTTACAAAAAATTAGGATTAGGAGAACCTCAACTTACTAGGATTTATATACAACTTGCTGACAGAACTGTAAGGTACCCTAGGGGAATAATTGAGGATGTCTTAGTCAAGGTAGGAAAATTTATACTACCTGTTGATTTCATAGTGATGGATATGGATGAAGACTTACATGTTCCTATTATTTTAGGAATACCTTTCTTAGCAACAGGCCGTGCATTAATTGATGTTCATAATGGTCAGTTAATTTTGAAAATTCATCATGAGGAAGTAGTCTTTAAGATGAATAAAGCTATGAAATATCCTCCTGCTTGTGATGACTATTATTATTTCATTGATGCTACTGATGTGAATTTAAACCCATTTTTCATGCAGGAATTTGAGGAAGCAGACTTTGAAAATGAAGAAAAAGATATGGAAAAGCAAATTAAAGCTGAAATTGGATGTTTAGCAATCTCAAGAAGTAGGCAGTTTATTGAACCTTTAAACTACACACCTAAATTGCATTCCAAACCTTCCATTGAAGAGCCTCCCACTTTAGAGCTGAAACCATTACCTTCCCACCTAGAATATGCATTCCTTGATCCACCAAGCAACCTTCCTGTAATTATATCTTCCAAACTTACCCAAGAGCAGAAAACCCAATTGCTTTATGTGTTAAGAAAGAACAAGGAGGCGGTGGCCTGGACAATCTCAGATATTAAAGGAATTAGTCCTTCTGTTTGTGTCCACCGTATTCCAATGGAGGAAGATCATAAGCCTGTGATACAACCTCAGAGGAGATTAAATCCCAACATGAAAGAAGTTGTGAAGAAGGAGGTTATTAAGCTACTTGATGCTGGTATTATCTACCCCATTTCTGATTCAGTGTGGACTAGTCCTGTTCAGGTACTGCCCAAGAAAGATATGATTACGGTCATTCAAAATAAGCAAAATGAACTTATTCCCACTAGAATAGTAACCAGATGGAGAGTTTGCATTGATTACCTAAAGCTTAATGATGCTACAAGAAAAGATCATTTTCCTCTGCCGTTCATTGATCAGGGTACAATCAAATTCCCACTCATCTATAAGATTAAGAAAAGATAACCTTTACCTGTCCATATGGCACCTATGCTTATAGAAGGATGCCATTTGGATTGTGTAATGCTCCAACAACTTTCCAGAGATGCATGATGGCAATTTTCCATGATATGGCCGAAAAAACGGTAGAAATTTTTATAGATGATTTCTCAGTATATGGCAAGACTTTCCAATCCTGTCTCAACAACCTTGAAGCTGTCTTAGCTAGATGCAAGGAGACTAATCTTGTCTTGAATTGGGAAAAATACCACTTCATGGTTGATGAAGGGATTGTCCTTGCTCAAAAGATTTCTTCAAGGGGCATGGAAGTTGACAAAGCAAAGGTGGAAGTCATAAAAAAGTTGGCTTCTCCTACGTCTGTTAAAGAAGTTTGAAGTTTTCCTGGTCACACTAGATTTTATAGAAGATTCATAAAAGAATTTTCTAAGATTGATCAGCCACTTACGGCGCTCTTACACAAGGATGTCCAATTCTGCTTTGATGAAGCTTGTGAGAAAGCATTTGAAACTCTTAAAGCAAGACTGGTGAATGCCCAATTCTGATTGCTCCTAATTGGAACCTTCCATTTAAACTCATGTGGAACTGTGCTAGGGCAAAGGATAGATAAGCATTTTCATCTAATCTACTATGCAAGCAAAACATTGACAGAGACTTAACAGAACTACACTACCATAGAAAAAGAATTGCTTGCTGTTGTATATGCTTTTGACAAATTTCGATCTTATTTAGTTCTATCCAAGATTATTGTTTTTATTGATCATGCAACATTAAAGTACTTATTGGCAAAAAAAGATGCGAAACCTCGTCTTATACGATGGCTTTTGCTTCTCTAAGAATTTGACCTCGAGATTAAAGACAAGAATGGCTCAGAGAATGTAGCTGCGGACCACCTGTCCAGAATTCCACTAAGCAACCTCAGTAAGCAATCTGAGATTGCTGACTCTTTTTTTGATGCAACTCTATGCGGTACATTCTATACCTTCGTTTGCTGATATTGCAAATTATTTAGCTTGTGGTATTATGCCTCGTTCTCTATCTTCCTAACAAAGGAAGAAATTCCTTTCGAATTTAAAATATTATTTTTTGGAGGAACCCTTTCTGTTTAAGTTATGTGCAGATCAGATTATCAGAAGGTGTGCTTCGCAAGAAGAAGCTCAAGCAATCTTGTCAATGTGTCAGACTCAGGAAGCTGGAGGTTATTTTGGTGCAAATCGAACAACCTCAAAGGTTTTGGAGTGTGGATTCTTCTGGCCCATAATTTTTAAGGACTCTCACAGGTTTGTCTTAGAATGTAATGAATGCCAAAGAACAGGTAACATTTCTACCAAGAATGTTATGCCTATGCATAATATCATTGTTTATGAAATTTTTGATTTATAGGGTATTGACTTTATGGGACCTTTTCCAAGCTCTAATGGTAATAAATATATTTTGGTCACTGTGGATTATGTGAGTAAGTGGGTAGAGGCCATTGCAAGTCCTGCTAATAATGCTCGAGTTGTGGTAAGATTTCTGAAGAAATTGTTTACAAGATTTGGAGTTCCTAGAGCAATAATCAGTGATCAAGGTACTTATTTCTGTAACAATCAATTTGAAAGGCTTCTTGCTAAATATGGAGTCACTCATAGAATTGCTACACCTTATCACCCACAAACCAATGGTCAAGTTGAGATTTCTAATAGAGAGATCAAGCGAATTCTTGAGAAAACTGTTAGCAATTCTAGGAGAGACTGGTCAAGCAAGCTTGATAATGCTCTTTGTGTTGGGATTTGTCACCGGAAATCACCCGATAAAAGCGGAAGAACACGGTGATTTCCTCAAATCCAGTCTTAGGAGCAATTGAAGTAGAAATTGAAAAACTTAAAATTAAATAAAAAGGGATTAATTTTCTTACCAGAAAATCTCTTTCTAGAGATGAATGATGACTGCAGAATTCAAAGTAGAATTCCTCCTCGTTCCCGTACACGAGCGCCTAACGAACACCGCACATGCTAGCGTCAAAAATCACGAAGATTAGAGAGTGAAAGGGGAAGGGAGAATTCGGCCAAAGGGGGGCTAGACACACTTGTGGTTTGGCCGAATTCCCCTTAGGGTTTTTAACCCTAGGGCTTCCAAATTCCCTTGCTGGAATTTAGGCCCAGTCTGGCTCCTGTGTCTGTGTGGGCTTCCTCCTTTTAATTCAGGCCCAAACTCATTTTAATTATTCTGGTTTAAATCAATATCAAGCCCAATTTTAATTAACCCATGTGTTTAATATATTACTCCAAGTAACATATTATTTACACTTAAATTAAAATTAGTTTGACTAATTAATTTAATCCATCCAATTAAAATTAAGTCTTCACAAAACAAATTCATATGTAAACCTATACATATGAATATTTCCACCTAGGAAATAGTTTCATAATTAATCCAATTAATTATGTGAAGCCAAATATTAATTTTATTATAATGATCAATCCAATTGATCCTTATAATATAATTAATATATATACTTCTCTCTCTCTAGTGTGTACACTCTAAGTGTACTTGTGATTCTTTAAGTCGGAGTCCAGTCGCTCAATGTGTACGATCCCGTGGGCCCATCTTTATGTTGGCAGCGGGCCTTCTGGCCCGCAGACTGCAGTTGGGCTCTAGCAAGCCACTGCAGCCCCCAATTAAGATGGAGATGGCAGTCTAACTGTTATCATAATCCTGTAGTTTAAACTTGTACATCCCATGTCATTGATATCGGTGTCCAACACAGAGGCATGGATTGATCACCCTCTTTTGTGTCCGGACATTAACTTGATCCCGAATGCACTGAACCTCACAAACAAGTTCCAACTTGTTTGGGTGTGGCCACACTCTTATCAGTCACATTCATCAAGTGGCCGGTGATATCTTCTCAGTGGGTTACTGAGTGACAATTCCCTTCTGCATATCCATAGTATTACCATGTTCAGTGACATACCCGAAAGCACCCATACTTGGCACCCTATTACAGGCCCTTTAGGCGTACCCCTAAGTATGCGACTTCACATGTAACACCATCATATGGTCAGGTCAAAGGATCCATACAAGTACTACACGAGAATCCATTGTGATACCATACCATGTGGATTACTCGTTTAGTGGATCTATCCAGTACCATGCTCCCAGGCATGTACCCATTAACTTGGTTGACATTCCATGTCCAATGACCGGTAAGACACCGCCATACAACCAGGTTAATGATAGTCTGTTGTTCCATTCATTCCATGACTGGAACAGACTACGGATGTATTTATGGTCATATCGTTTACCCTATCCATGGTCTTACTGCTAAGTGCATGACACTTGTCGTCATGGATATAGATATGTCCATTGGATACTTCATTTAATATACTGCACAAGATAGATATAATAAATGAATTGATGCCTTTATTAATAACACAAATGAGTACAACACATAAATCCAATAAATGTATAGTACAAATACAAGGACCAATGCCTCGGGACTAGGGCATTTCCAACACTTCGGGCATATCGTACAGCCTTTAAGACACCCATTGGGATGTCACCTTTTAGATTGCTTTATGGAAAAGCTTGTCATTTACTTGTTGAATTGGAATTTAAGGCTTTATAGGCTCTTACATATTTGAATTTTGACAGGAACAGGGTTGGAGAGAAAAGGAAACTGCAACTTAATGAGCTAGAAGAGTTCAGATTATTCAGTTATAAAAATGCCATCAATTATAAAGAGAAGATCAAGAAATGGCATGACAAGAAAATTCAAGAGAAGACTTTCTATAATGGTCAGAAAGTCTTGTTGTACAATTCAAAGTTAAGACTCTTCTCAAGAAAGCTTAGATCGAGATGGACTGGACCCTACATAGTAAACCAAGTCTTTCCAAATGGGGCAATTGAGATAGTGAATTAGAATGGCGAAATTTTTAAAGTCAAAGAGATTAAAGCCTTATCTTGCACAAGAATCATCAGAGGTTGCTGGAAGTCTCCAGTACCTTTAACCTCCTTAAGCAACCTTAAACTGCTTAGTGTCCGCTTCAAACACCAATTGACGCAATTTTGTTGGAAAAATCCTTAACCCCTCAATTATCTGAATATTTTAATATAACTTTTTGGTGAAAATATTTTAATGATAAATTTTTGTCCTTACAGGTACTTGATCGAAGTAAGTATGGGGAGTAACATCAAGCCTCCAAATTTATGTTTCCCTCTTGTTATACTCCATACTCACTTTTGATTTTTGTCTTACAACCATAAAAATTTAAATTTTAATTTTTAAAGCATTGAATTTCTAATTGTGTAAATATTGGGAAGTGGAGTAATAATAGGAATGTAAGAGATAAATTTGGAGAAGTGTGTAACCATCGTATCAGCCATGATTTTATCTCTCCTCTCTTACTCGCCTATTTTGACTTTCACGTTTCCCTCTTCTTTCTCCTCTCGTCAGTTTATTTTTGAATTTTAAAATTGGTAACTGCTTTCTCTTCCCTAAATCTTTTTAAGGGTTTTTCTTTTTCTCTCTCTTCATTCACCGGTTTACAATTCCTTTTGTTTTCTCTTATCTTTCTCGAAAATTTTCGCATCCTCTAACCTCCAATTGTTTGCTAAGAATTTTTATCATGGCTAGGGAAAAGAAAAGTGCAAAGAGACCTCCTAGTTCTTCCCGCCCAAAACCATCTTCATCATCCGTCGGTGTTCCAGCTTCTGGCTCTGAAGCGAGTACTGTTGAAAGGACTCTAGCCAAGATGAAAGCCTTTGACCCCAGGGAAACTGAGAAATATGAACAATTTAATGGTCTCACCTTTGCCTCCTCAAGAACTTTTCACTGGAATGTTTTGGCCACCCTTGGCCTCAGTGACAAAATCTGCCAATTACTGCAGAATGGGGGTTTCGAATTCTACGCTCAAATCGAAGAAACAACCTACAGAGAATTGACGCTGGAGTTTATCAGTACTTTTGCTCATAATCATGAGATAACAGAACTTGATGACCAGCAAAAATACAGTTTCAGGGTGATGGGGAAGAGAAAAACATGTTTTTTGATTGACTTGAACCAGTATCTTGGGGTGGCGGGTGTGAGCGGACGACTTTTTCGACGGAACGCGAGACTCCCTTTCGGAAGGGGCGCCTCGATCTCGGGCGGACCCCTCCCTCGCGTGGGGTTTTTATAAATGGAAAATCGATTTTGGAAAATAAATGGAATTAATTCTTAAAAGAACCAAGACCTAAGCCTCGATGAATATTGTAAGAGTCGCCACCCGGCTCATCTCAACCGGGAAATTTATATTGTAGCTGAACCAGACGAACGGCCGCTACACTATCCAGAGATCTAGGTCTGGACAAGTCCCTTATTTTGTGTCTAACTAAAATAAATATTGGTCAATATTCATAGACGGTATTTAAAATTCTAAAGGTCAATTTTATTGAAATAAATAGACATGCAGCGCACATACAGATTAAGTAGAATAGTAGATGATTAAATTATTACAACCCGATCGAATAAAAGATAAAAACTCTTACCTCACTTTTACAAGCGCCTAATATACACGATTTATCTAGAAAAATACAATCGCCTAGGATACACTTATTAATCTATTAAATACATCAAAAATAAAAAATAAAAAGCTGCAAAACAGAGGGTTAGCATAATATATAACACGCCATAAATTGGACTCAAACATGATAGAATGGGAAATCAAGAATTGGGGGCATACATTTAGGGGATAACCGGGTCGGCTCGGCTAGCCGGCCCGATTAGACCTGGAAAATATTTTGAAACGTCCCTGTATTTTTGGTTTTGTGAGAAAAAATAATTTTGAAAACAATTTTTTCTGTTTACATGCATTTTTTTAAATGTGAGGTGGGTCGGTTTTCGGGAGAATCGGGTCTCTGTCGTGGCATTGTTCTAAATGTAATTTTACTGAAAATTGAATCTAAGGTCGTGAACGCACACAACAAAATTCATTTTGATGATTTTCAGATTTTCTAAATTTTTATGGATTTTTGGAAATTTTTGGGGATTAAAAGAAATTCTGATTCTGGAAATACGTTACAATCGTGCGACTGTAACTACAGTCGTACAATTGTAAATTATAGTCATGCGACTGTAAGCGATCCAAAGTCAGAATCTCGCCAAAATTTATTTGAAGTAAACTGGAGGAAAACGCTTGGAAATCAAGAACACTTGTACGAGTCATACGACTGTTCATCAAACTCAAGAATAGTCCCACGACTGTTCTTGATTTCCAGAAATAGAAATGCAGAAAAATGAACAAAAATGGCACAAAACCACACCAATCACCCAGAAAGCTTGGAAAAGAGAAGGGAAAATGAGTGTCTACCTTTTTGGCATGCGTCCATCATAGGATTGACCCTTGGCGTCGCTCCAATCCACTAAAATCCATACTTTTCTCCTTGAGTTACGGTTAGAGACTTTGGGTCCAAAGATCTCCAAATGTTGAGGGATCCTTGAAGATGAGTCTCTCCCTTTTTCTTTCCGAGTCTCTCTTCTTCTCTCTTTTCCTTTTCTTTTCTTTTTCTCTTCTGTTCTCTCTCTCTTTTCCGTCCGCTGGCCTCTCTTTTTTTTTTCCTTTTTTCTGCTTTTAGGGTATGGGCTGGCTCACCTGCCACGAATCTACAGTCATACGACTGTAGTTTGATTACAGTCGCACGAATGTAGGTAGAGTCGTACGACTGTTCTTTTTTTTTTCTGAAGGAATAATATTCCGGCGCTTACAGCTGCCCCTCGCGTGATCAAATTCACCACCCGAACTTAGTCTGGGATAGTTGATGTGAATTTGAGAAACGCGACTCAAAGCGTCGCAGACACAGGAAAGAACCCACCATTGAAATAAGCCGATATCGGGTCTAGGTTATCCGAGACAAAGCTGGGGAAGAAATAAGCCGATACCGGGTCCAAGTTATCCGAGGCAAGAAAAGTGGAATGCGGTTAAGCCGATATCTGGTCTATGTTACCCGAGGCAAAGGAAGATGGATCGCGGATAGGCTGATACCGGGTCTATATTACCCGAGGCAAAGGAAGATTGAAGGCAAATTAGCCGATACCGGGTCTATGTTACCCGAGGCAAAGGAAGGTGGAAGGCGGATAAGCCGATACCGGGTCTATGTTACCCGAGGCAAAGGAAGATGGATTGCGGATAGGCCGATACTGGGTCTATGTTACCTGAGGCGAAGAAAGGTGGAAGGCGGATAAGCCGATACCGGGTCTATGTTTCCCGAGGCAAAGGAAGATAGAAGGCGGATAAGCCGATACCGGGTCTATGTTACCCGAGACAAAGGAAGGTGGATTATAGATTGGCCGATTCCGGGTCTATGTTACCCGAGGAAAAGGAAGGTAAGATAAGCCGATAACGGGTCTATGTTACCCGAGGCAAAGAAAGGTGGAATTTTGACGATTTGAAATCTTGCTGGAATTGGATGGACTTGAAATAATAAGAGATCCAGGGATTTGAAACCATGCTTGAACGTAAAGGAGTATTTATCCCTTGATCGATAATTTTGGAGACAAAAATTTTTGCCCCTTCGATCAAGGATAAATACGGGTTGATTGTTCTGCCCCTTGGAGATTTGATATGTTAAGATTTGGGTTCGCGCTAATGCTTAAGGCCCAATAAGTGCCCCGGCGTTGTGCCGTCCCTGCTTTGAGAGCGATCCTGGTTCGAAACAGCCCGATGATAATGATGGGTACCTGTGCTTGGGTTGGTTGTGATGTATGCATGTATGTTTTGAATGCATGTATATGTTTCAATGTGTGCACGTGCAAATGGACTTTAGAAAATGCATTTCACGCCATTTGCTTAATCTTGACATTCCAGGTTCTTGCTGGGGAAGATATGTTGTGCGATTGATCGTCCATAGCTGGAGAAGCAAAATTCTGGGTGCAATGTAACCCTTGCATTCCTGCCAGGGATATATGATGGCCAACGAGGAAGTACGATGACTGTTGGAGACAAAGTGATAAAGTGATGCTGTTATTGGCAACGATGTCGTTGAGAAATGATACAGAGGATCTTGTTGGAGATTGATGAAATGTTCCTACTGGGGGAATGACAGAGAGGTCTTGCCTTCTTTGCCTCTAGGCTTCATGGATTTGGAAGTGCTCTAAATTTTGCCTGAGCAACCCAAAGTGGGTTTTCAACTCAGCGAGCTGCTCTAACTTTTGCCTACGGCGCCTTTTCGGTTTTCACCTTAGCGAGCTCTTCATATGCCCTAACTTTTGCCTAAACTGCCCAATATGGGTTTTCAGCTTAGCGGGCTGCTCTAATTTTTTCCTGAGGCGCCTTTTCGGTTTTCACCTTAGTTAGCCCCCTTTTTTTTTAGTGCTCTAACTTTTGCCTAAACTGCCCAATATGGGTTTTCAGCTTAGCGAGCTGCTCTAATTTTTGCCTGAGGTGCCTTTTTGGTTTTCACCTCAGCGAGCTTTTTCTTCTTTTTTTTTAAGATGAAGACTTCTAATTCAGTACAGGTTGACGATAACCAGGGAATAATTGAAGCATCGCCATGCCCACTTGCTCTGTTGCCCCTTTGATGATGAGATGATTGTGGAATGCTTTGTAAGACTTGGTTGCTCCTTCACTGTTGCTAAAGCTCACAAGCGTATAGCCATATATGATGCACGATGTGAATTCAATTTCAAGCAAACTTGGGATATTTAAATAAACAGAGCAAGGCACTCATTCATTCATTCATTGATAATGTTTTAGCATAGTGCACATGATACATGAAATGAAATTAAGGACAAGATGAGTATGGTATCCGTCTCGACCGAACCCACGACTGCCACCAACTGGTCCCTACGGATTTTCCTGCCGGTGGTGCTCACCTTACCGTCCTAACTTTTGCATGGATTGCTTTCGTGATTTTCAATCCATCGGACTCTTTCTTTTTTTTTTTTGGAAACCTGAGCCTGTCCCGATTGAAGGGATTGACGACTTGGTCTCTGTCTTTCTCGGTAGACCGCTTCGATTCTGCAGGTTGATGGTTGCATTGTTTCCTTAATGTTATTCATATATTAAGTGTATTTGCGAGACAAATGGTAGCATGCTAACTGGGCCCTTGCAGATAGATGCCACATTTGGCAACACTTTTTTTTAGAAACCTGAGCCTGTCCCCGATTGAAGGGGTTGACGACTTGGTCTCTGTCTTTCTCGGTAGGACCGCTTCAATTCTACAGGTTGATGGCTGCGTCGTTTCCTTAATGGTATTCTTGCATTAATTCAGTGTATTTACGAGACAAATGGTAGCATGCTAACTGGGCCTTCGCAGATAGATGCCACATTTGGCAACACCTTCTTTTTTTTTATGTGCTTGTTAGCTGCTTGTACTATCTTGCTGGATTATGGGTGGTACGGAGGCGATGCATGATGCCTCTCTCTTTTATTCTGGAATGATTGCACTATTGTAGCAGAACTTGCATTCTATTATTAGGGATGATATGGTGTGAAACATCATATGATACAGATGCATTCTTATTTCTGAACTTGACACCTTTTTTTTTAAACTACGGAAGTTCTGCTTGGCTAGACTTGTCTTTCGGATTCTTTGTAATCGTGCATCCTGCAATCCTTTGTCGATCTCTAGGTGTGTCGTCATAAGACTAGGCGAAGGTCTTTCATGCTTTTAGGCATTTTGCAATTTTTCTTTCTATTATCAGTCGTGAGATCTTTCAGGACGATATCATCTTGGATACTCATCTGTCCTTAGGCTCATTTCACGTAATGATGTGTCATGTATGCTAAAGACATTAAATGAATGTTTGTATGCATGCATAGTGTTCCGTCCAGGAAAATATCACACAAATAATTGAAATCAAATTACATTACACTAAATGCCTTGTGGGCTGCATTGTTCACAAAAGAAGATAGAAAATAAAGACAGATACATCAAAATAATTAACGTCCTCCATATACAGAGGGTCTTCTTTTGCTGCTGCATCATCAACTTCGATAGCTAGTCAAAGCCGGACAAAGGATTGCTCTGGACATTGGGCTTCAAGGGTGGCTCCACCATTTTCCCGTCAGCGATCAGTTGTCGAATAGCCTTCAGCAGTTGCTTGCAGTCATTTGTGTGATGCCCTACTATCACGTGATAGGAACAGAACTTACCTTTGTCTGCCTCAGCCAGGTTCTCGAACGGCTTCAGAGAACTCAAGAGACCACCGTTCCTACATTTGGCAAATAATCGGCTCAACGAAATAGCCCATGGGGATATGCCCTTTCCGTCACCCTTGGGGAGTGTACTTCTGATTTGTCGCGGAGCAATGTCAGTATCGGCCTTAAGGGGAACCTCCGATTCTGCTTCACCAGTCAGCTCTCTCATTACTCCCTCAAGCTCTGCCACACGTGCCTCTAATTTAGAACACCTAGCCATCAGCTTTCTACCTTGTCATGATCATCTCCTAGCATCTCCTTCAACATTGTCGCCACCTCATCCCTGACCGCCTTTCGGAATCGTGATGAAGCAACATAATCATCCACGACATCTGTTGTGGTGGTGAAGTTCATTGGGCCAGCCATTCTCGAGACTCTTTCCCTTTCTCCCCTAATAAAAACACCTGTTAGCACCGATTGGGGCGCGTGCATAGAGAATGCCAAGTCAAGGGATGATGTAGGCATGAGTGCGAGATGTGATGCATGCATGTATGAACAATGATGTCATGTGATGCCATGTCATGTTATACAATTCTAAGCTAGTCAAGTGCACACAAAGAAAAGAATGGAAACGTGCAAAATGCAATGAATGTTATTGATGAAGCTATATGCTGAAGAAGACCGTGGCATATAAATATACACCACATGGATAAAATGACAGGCAGGGTGCCCACAGATCGAAGCAAGGTGGTACTTGCGAAGAGCTTATATGTATAGGGCGAATCCTATATAGGGGGAGAGTTAATATTTGAAGCGGTACGTGTAGAGCGGATCTTACACGGGAGGAGAGGTTTAGTGTTTATAACGTTATGTGCAGAGCGTGTCTTACACAGGGAGGAAGTGTAGAGTTTAAAGCGGTACGTGCAGAGCTTGTCTTGCACAGGAAGAGATTTAGAGCGGTACGTGTAGAGCTTGTATTACACGGGGAGGAAGTGTAGAGTTTGATGCGGTACATGCAGAGCTTGTCTTGCACGGGAAGAGATTTGGAACGGTACGTGTAGAGCGTATCTAATACAGGGAGGATACGTGCAGAGCTTGTCTTGCACAGGAAGAGATTTGCAACGGTACGTGTAGAGCGTATCTTACACGGGGAGGAAGTGTAAAATTTGATGCGGTACGTGCAGAGCTTGTCTTACACGAGAAGAGATTTGGAACGGTACGTGTAGAGCATATCTTACACAGGGAGGATACGTGCAGAGCTTGTCTTGCATGGGAAAAGATTTGGTGCTTATGTGTGCGGGACACAAGGATAGGGTTTCTAATGATTACGGAAGACCTAAGGGATTTGATGGAATTTCTAGCATTTTTGGAACACTTAAATGACTCAGTGTATGCTGTAAAGCCCTTGGTGCTCGTGAAATGCTTGAACGTTGTGGAGTCCTTGAATGTTTGATGGATGAATGAGATGTACATCGTGAGATAATGAGGATGATCCCTTGTTTTTGTTCTTTTGACTTTGGACATTCCAAGAACACCTAATGCTATACAGAAATGTCACGTGTGGACCACCACAAGGATAAAAGTTTGGCGCCTTTGGGGTGCCTAATGGTCGCACGTGTACCGACACACGGACGAAGTTTGACGCTTTGTAGGTCTATGAAATGATATGAAATGGTCACATGGGACCGGCCCATGGACAGAGTTCTGATGCTTTTGAGCATATGAAATGAAATGATGTTATGAAAGAGTCGCATGTGATGGGGACACGGACAAAAGCTCGGCGTTCGGGGAACACCTTTCATGATTTGGGATGTTATGAAATGCCCCTAAATGCGTACTAATCCGGCAATCGGGGAGCGCCTTGAATAATGTAGTAATGTTATGAAGTAATCCGATGTGGATCACAGTGTCATATGATATTTATGATGAATGGATATGATGTCATGAAATGCATCGTGTGGATTGTCATGAAATGATTTGGTGGAATGGCCGAATGTAATCTGGTGCATTGGCAGAATACGGGTATTTTGGGATACCCGATATATGATGGAATAATATGATAGTGGTGGGCATCCTTGGAATGCCCCTAATTTAATTTAGGTGATATGTCGTGAATGCTTATGACACACAAAATACAAATGGCTGCACAAAAACAAGGTTAGGATGCATGACCCGCATAATGATGTTATGTATGCTATCTGAAAAAATGCTAATCACACAAATTTAATGTTATGGCTGAAAAAGAAATCGTTAGTATGAATGGCAAACGGATGATTTAATGATTGCACACGAAAATAAAATGCACGTGGCTGCATAAAAATGTGGGTTAGTATCACACAAAAATGTTTTATGTATGGAAAATGTTGATTGTGTTTGGAAAATGGTGATTCTGGTATGTCGTGAAATGTCGAGAAGCGTGTAACATGTAGCACATGAAGCAAATTCTTCCAACCTTATTTCTCCAAGCATTGTCAGTCTCAAAAGTTCTAACCGAGTCCTAGGTGGGGTTCTCTTTGGTCATCAACCGGGGATGACGAAGGCGTGATTTTATATTATTTACACACGATTTATTCTGGTATCCTAAGGGAATCCAACTAGGGCTGCCTATATGAGTTCGGTCCAAGTTGGGTTAAAATCAAGGTTCCTATAGCAAAATATACTCCTCACTTCTTGGGGTTCATACGAGGCTATGGGTGGGAAAACTTCAACAATCCACTGGGCTAAAATGGGATATCTAACCTAATGCAAGCATGTCTAACTAAAAATGCAAAATGAAATACCAATCAAGAATCATCCACCTTATTTTAATTAGACACTTTTCAGGGCTTGTCAAATTCTTTTAAGATTTAAGAAAATTTTTTGAAGAAATCCCCAGCAGAGTCGCCACTGTGAGCGGACGACGTTTTCGACGGAACGCGAGACTCCCTTTCGGAAGGGGTGCCTCGATCTCGGGCGGACCCTTCCCTCGCGTGGGTTTTTTATAAATGGAAAATCGATTTTGGAAAATAAATGGAATTAATTCTTAAAAGAACCGAGACCTAAGTCTCGATGAATATTGTAAGAGTCGCCACCCGGCTCAGTGTCAACACGAAATTTTATAAATAAAAAATCTGACCGTTGACCCACGGCTGTATTTACAGTCGTGGGATTTTGGTTACAGTCGTACGACTGTAACATTATTACAGTCGTACGACTGTATTATCGGGGGTAGGTTGCAGAACCCATACCCCTTAAATTAAAAAATTGGGAAAATCTTGAGCATTTAATGCTAAAGATTTTCTGGAAAAGAAAGATATAAAAGACCAGAAATCAGAAAGGAAAAGGACTTTTGGCCATAATTTGGAGATTTAGACCAGATTTAGAGAGAGAAAAAGGAAGAAAAAGAAGGACGAGAGAAAAGGAAAATCCTACTTTCTTCTATCATTTTCTTCTTGATTTCTTGTTGCTAATCTTTAAAACGAATTAGAAACCTTAGGTTAACATTCACACAAGAAATCTAACTCATTTTTGGACAAAAACAAACTCAAATCCATAGCTTTTTGGAGAATTTTTGGACTCTCTTTGCAACCTTGACATTTCAAGGAAAAGGAGCAAATTCACGTGGATTGGTGCATAACCAGGGGTCATTCCAGCTGTGGATCGGCGCCAAGGAGGTAAATAATCTTCAACTTAACTCATTTTCCAGCTTTTTGGGTGATTTGGTTGTTTTTTCTGTGTTTTTATTCAAGTTTTTGCACTTCTGTTTCTGGAAAAATAAGAACAGTCGTACGACTGTTCTTTTCACAAGAACAGGGGCACGACTGTAATTACAGTTGTGCCAAACATTATACAGTCGTACCACTGTTTTTATTTTCCCAGTGTTAAGTTTCTCATTTTAGGTTTTTTTTAGCGATTTCTGCCTCAGATCAGCCTACAGTCGCACGACTTTAGTATACAGTCGTATGACTGTAACTACAGTCGCACGACTGTAGTTCTCGGCCAGGAGCAGAAATCCCTAAAATTCCTAAAATCCCTAAAAATTTCATAAAAACCCCAAAAATTTCATAAAAATCAGAAAATTTCAGAAAATCAGAAAAATCTTAAAAAATAAAAAATCATCAAAAATGAATTTTGGAGTATGCATTCACGACCCTAGATTTATTTTTCGGTGAAATTGTATTTAGAACAAAACCACGACGGAGACCCCGTTTCTCCCGAAAACCGACCCACCTCATATATGATAAATTAAAATAAACGGGAAAAATGTTTTCAAAAACGATTTTCTCATAAAACCAAAAATACAGGGACGTTTCAAAACGATTTTCCAGGTCTAACCGGGTCGGCCGATCGGGCCTACCCAGTTACCCCCAATTGCATGACCCCAAATCCTAATTTCCCAATTCTGTCTATTTGAGTCCAATTTGTGGCGTGCCGTAAAATTGTGCTAACCTTTGTTTTGCAGCTTTTATTTATTCCCTTTTATTTTTATTTTTATTTGTATTTTAATAGAATTAATCGTGCATTTAGACGATTGTAATTATTTTTTTTAGATCCTCGTGTATTCTTGGCGATTGTATCAGTGAGGCGAGAGTTTTTATTTTTCCATTCAATTGGGTTGTAAAACTCTTAAATATTTATTTCCTTACTTTTATGTTTGTATTATTATGTATGCGCGCTGCGTGTATTATTCAATAAAAATCAATTTTTAGCAATTTAAAGTGTCATAACTAGAACATTGGCAAATAATATTTAAATTAGACACGAAATAAGGGACTTGTCCAAACCTAGATCTCTGAAAAGTGTGGCAGTTCCTGCTTTGGTTCAGCTACACTGTAATTTCCTGATTGAGTTGAGCCGGGTTGCGACTCTTATACTTTTTATTGAGATTTAGGTCTCGATTCTTTTTCGAAACAATCCGATTTTCTAAAAACGAATTTCCAATTAAAAACCCCACGCGAGGGAGGGCCCCGCCGGAAATCGAGGCGCTCCTTTCGAAAGGGAGTCTCGCGTCCCATCGAAAAGGCCTCGTCCGCTCACAGTGGCGACTCCGCTGGGGATTTCTGAAAAGTTTTTCAAAAACTTAAAAGAATTTGACAAGCCCTGAAAAGTGTCTAATTTAAATTAAGCGGATGATTCTTATATGGCACTTTATGCATCTTTGTAGTTAGACATTTGTTGCATTAGGTTAGATATCCATTATTTAGCCCGGTGAATCGTTGATGTGTCGCCTAAGTTCCTCTTGGTCTTGGGGGCACGAATACGAAGCACCACTCATAGTCTCGTACGAACCCCTTCGTTCGGACCCTTGAGTGGGGAGAAGTGAAGAGTATATTTTGCTATGGGAGCCTTGATGTTATCCCGACTTTGGACCGAACTCATTTAGGCAACCCTAGTTGGATCCCCAAGGATACCAAAATAAATCGTGTGAATAAAATAAAATACGCCTTCATCATCCCCGGTTGGTGATCGAAGAGAACCCCTCCTAGGACTCGATTAGAATTTTATCGACTTGACCACGTTTGGAGGAATAAGGTTGGAAGAATTCGATCCGTGTGCTAATTGCTACGTGTCTTCTTGTCCCTCCATAACATATCATCATCCACATTTTTTCACGAACATAACATACCGCATATAAGGCATTTGTGTGATTCTAACTCACATCTTTTATACAGCCATGTCCGATATTTTTTGTGTGTAAATACATTAATCACTAGTGTGACATTTACACTAACCACACTTTCTGCAGCCATGCATCCTTTCATCGTGTGAAAAAAAAAACATTAATTCACATACATCATTTGAATGTCATAAGCATTAACCAATTTGTCTTGTAGCCATGTGGAACGCGTGTCATGCATAAAACATTCATGCGGACCTTGAACAATCTCATAAGGGTCACACACATTACACCGCCTACCAAGTAGGAAATCATTTAGGTGCTCCACGAGTGGTGACAAAATTCATCACATTTCACTTAATCATTTAGGCGCTCCACGAGTGCCGAAAAAATTCATCACATTTCATTTAACCATTTAGGCGCTCCACGAGTGCCGAAAAAAAAATTCGTCACATTCTCTCAAATCATTTAGGCGCTCCACGAATGCCGAAAAAATTCATCACATTTCACTTAATCATTTAGGTGCTCCACGAGTGCCGAAAAATTCATTTCACACATCAAATCATTTAGGTGCTCCCTGAGCGCCGGAACTCTACTCATTCACCAAGAACGCATTCATTTCACATCACGACGTGGAAATCTAGGTACTCCCCGAGGATTGAAATTCCGCTCGTACACCAAGCACGAGTTGACTTCATATCATAAAAAATCCAAGGTGTCCCCCGGACACCAAATCCCCAACCATGTGCCATGCACATGTCGATCTCACATCACAAAAATCTGAGGCACTCCCCGAGTGTCTAAACTCTGTCCGTTCGCTAAGAACATTCATCTCATGTCACAAAACCCGAGGTACTCCCCGAGCGCCAAAGGTCTCATCCATGCATCCAATACTTAAATTGCAATTCACGACATACATTCCTAGGAATCCACGCATACTTCACCACCCGAAGGATCAATTGTTCAAAGTTCGCGTTGAAAATCCATTTCATACAACATCCGCATATCATTCATCTAACACGCCATGCATACATGCATATCCCCTAGAGTTCACAACTCTTTGGGTGATCATCTTTCACTAACTCTTGTTCAAAATGTTTTGTAGTTTGGCTCCGATCGGGACGGAGACTCGTGAGACTAGAGCACAGTGATTCGTCGTCCAGTGAGTCTGAGGAGTCCGTTCAGTTCAGAGGGGTTGAGACAGCATCTGAGTTGAGTGCTGAGTTTTCACCAGAGTTCGAACAGTTAAAGCAAAGCTTTCAAGACATGGCCGTCACACCTGAAGCTGCGGCTGCCATGATGGCCACTACTGCCATCCGGGAATTCATGAACTCTGATGAATTCAAGAACCTCATCAAGAGTCAAGTGCAGAGTGCACTGAGTGAGTCGTCCAATCAGCGACCAAATAGGGCTGCCCAAGAGGAGAGCAGTGGAGGAAGACTGAATGATGGGCAATCAGATGCAGAAAAAGGCAGAAGGGATAACACTGAACGACCCGTGGAGTATGCTTTAGAAAAGAAGATGAAGGAAATGGAGGAAACTATAGTAGAGCTACGCGCCAATTCTAAGATCCAATCCTCCAAGCGCATTGACCCATCCACACGCATAGCCGGAGGGGTTGAGATGTTACCTGTAGGCTTTCAGATGCCTAGAATTGCACCTTATGTCGAGAAAAGCCCTCCTACCGCTCACTTGAACCAATATGTGCGGATCATGACTATGGCGGGGCTTACAATGAATCAATTGGTGGGACTGTTCCCCACTACTCTGGAAGGGGGAGCCATCACTTGGTACAACAAGTAGCCCGAGAGTGTGCAAGGTGATTGGGATGCGCTGTCTGATGCTTTCATAAAGTATTTCAGTTTCAATACACAGCTAGAGGTCAAGCTACAAGACTTAGAGGCAGTGAAACAGAAACCGAATGAGACCTTCTCGGAGTACTATCAAAGGTGGATGGACAAGATGATCCTCCTCCATCAGAAGCCGTTGGAAGATGAACTGATTGTGAAGTTGATTGATGGAAGCTTAGAGGTCTATCGAAATGTGATGAAATATCACAAGTTTCATTCCTTGGTGGAAGTGCACGAGTTGGCCCGTAAAGTGGAGAAGTACGAGATCGACCCGGCCCATAACAGTTCTGGGGGAGGGTACTGAAGCCGGACCTATTCCTCAGGATACAAGAGTAATAACAATCCTGCAGCCTCCTCGTCGATAAGTGCCAAACCGAGTCACCCACCTACCTCTGTCAAACAAGTAGAAGTAGCAGCAGTAGCACAAGGGGCAAATCAACAAACAGCTGGAAAAGGGACTTCTCCTTAGGAGGATTCTCTTAGGCGGATCTTTCTGAAGTGCAGAAATTTGGGTTTTCTTCAAAGCCTGAAACCGTACACGCCTTTGGCTGAGGCAGGCAAGAACAATTTTTGCTCTTATTATGTGACCAAGGGGCATCGAACTAATGAATGCCATGCATTGAAAAAGGCAATTCAGTAGCTGATTGATGAAAAGAAGATAGAAGTGCCTCGCCCAAAGCCTAATGTTCAGAGCAATCCACTGCCTCAGTTTGAAAGGAGGGTGAATATGGTACAGTCAGGGTTGTCTCCTAACTTTGTCCTGGCTCAGATTGCAAAGGCGAATCCTGCAATACAAGTGGTAGTGGGCGAGGATGCTGAACCACCTGTGGAGGAGACTAAGCCCGTGAATTTAGACGATGTGGAGTTGGATGACGATGCGGATGAGTTCGAACTAATTAGTAGACCCAAGCATGTGGGCCGGACAGCAAATATTTATCCCGTTTGCACCAAGGACGGGATGTACATAAGAAAGGAGGATGCCCCTGTGAACGATGTCACGAGGAGTGGAAGGGTGTATCAACCTGAGCCACAGCGATTAGGGGAGCCAAGTAAAAGAGCAGAAGCCCCGGTCCAGGATTGCCTATCAAGATGGATGAAAAAGAAGATCTAGTGGTGGAACAGCTCAAAAAGATGCCTATACGTGCATCTGTGTGGCATCTATTTATGGAGTCCCAAAGGCACCGGGCTGCGGTGGTGAAGAAGCTTATGGAAATGGATGCTAATCCGTTGATGTCTCCTGAGGAGGTGTGCATGGTAATTGGGAGTACAAAGAGTTTGCAACCTGATGGTCCCAAGGGGATCACTTTCACTGATGGTGACCTGCCACCAAAAGGAACTAATTACAACCGTGCCTTGTACTTGAAAGTTGAAGTGATGGACAGAACTTTACCTTGTGTAATGGTTGATGATGGTTCAGCACTGAATATCTGTCCTTTGAAAGTATTACCTAGCCTCCACCTATCTGAAGAAGCACTATCGTGATCTAACACAGTGATTCGGTCCTATGACGATTTGAAGCGTACCGTGATCGGTACTTTTGAGGCAGAGGTATCTGTTGGGGAAGTTAGATCAACTGTGCTGTTCACCGTCATCGACATTCCAATGACATTTTCTTTGCTTTTGGGAAGACCCTGGTTCCATGCATTGGGAGGAGTGCCCTCAACCCTACATCAGAAAGTAAAGATTCCAATGGGAGGGAAGATCGTGACTCTTGAGGCGGATGAATCTTTTGTGGTAGCTGCATTGAACTCATTTGAACAACCCCTGACTTGCTTTCAGGTAGCAGTTGTCTCAGAACATAAGGGGAAAGACTTGATGTTTTCTCCATGGATCCATAAGTACTTTCAAAGATAGAATTTCATCCCAGGAAAGGGGCTTGGAGTCCACCAGCAAGGGGTTGCAAAGTTTAATATCACTACGGGCGAATCACACCGGGGAGGTCTTGGTTACAAGGGTGCTGAAAAGAAGGAGATCCCTGAGACAAAGAAAGTCCATCTCTTAGACACTTTTGTTAGAGCAAGCGGTGGGTCATATGATGGTAAGCCGGAGTCGATGATGATTGATGGGAAAACAATCCCCGGGTTTGAGATCTTTGCTGATGTCGTCGACTTCTCGAAGTATGGGGTCGGTTTGTGGAAGGAATGCTTAAGCTTGAAACTATGAAAGAGCTTAATACTCCGCCAATAACTCGAGTTGAAGTAGTGGCCCCTATCATCCCGGAGGAGCAATCAAAAGAAGATGCAGATCCACTAGTAGATGCCATCACTAAGGCATTTTTTGCTTTGCTAAAGAAAGTGTTAAAAGAGAGTCCTGTGAGAAAGGAAGCTATTTCAGGGCAGGTAGAGTTGGTAGAAAAGGCTGTTGCTGAGCTCACCAAGATAATGGCCAAAGGGAAAGCGAAGAAGGAAGAAGATGTTCTGTCAAAAGCACAGAAAGAGACCCTCGAGGCTGACCTGAATGACTTGTTCGAGGAAGGACCTGCTGATCCAGAAGACCTTGCTGCTGAAGACCCTCCGCATGTGGAGGAAGAAAATGATTTCTTTGTAAACTTATCCTATGTATTTGATGTGAACAATTCCACTTATAAGGCGATGAATGAAATGAAGTCTAACTTTGCTTATTTGTGTGATGTTTTTCCTAATGGCTCTGTGCATACATGCAATCATTCATTCCATGTGTTCAGCATTCATGACACTACATTACATGAAATTAATTTGGGTACAATTGAAAATCCGAAAATGGTATCTATCTCTAACGAACTCACTCCTGAAGAAGAAAGAGAATTGACAAAAATACTTAAAAAACATGTGGGAGCGTTTGCCTGGTCTTATGATGATATGCCGGGGGTTGACAGAGGGATAGCAGAACACAGAATCCCAATAGATCCCAAGTTCAGTACAGTAAAGCAGAAGCTCAGGTGTCTACATCCAGAATGGGCTGAGAAAGTCAAAGAAGAGGTAGCAAAGCAGATTAAGGCCAACTTCCTGGAGGTGGTAGACTATCCTAAATGGTTAGCCAATATAGTCCCAGTTGCCAAGAAAGATGGAAGAGTCAAAGTTTGCGTGGATTACCAGGATTTGAATAAGGCCTCCCCAAAGGATGACTTCCCACTCCCTCACATCGATGTCCTGATCGATAGTGCAGCAAGGGCAGTTATGTACTCGTTTATGGATGGCTTTTTTGGGTACAATCAGATCTTAATGAATGTTATTGATAAAGTCAAGACGGCCTTCATTACCGAGTGGGGGGTGTACTGCTACAGAGTAATGCCTTTCGAGTTGAAGAATGCCGGGGCAACTTATCAGAAGGCGGTTACAACATTGCTACATGACATGATCCACAAGGAGGTCGAGGTATATGTTGATGATATGCTGGTAAAGTCCATGACCCGGGAAGAGCACCCTGCTATCCTAGATAGATTTATGACCAGGATTGAAAAGTATAACCTGCGGCTCAATCCAAAGAAATGTGTATTCGAAGTTGCATCGGGCAAGCTATTGGGGCACATTGTCAGTCAGAAAACCATTGAGGTGGACCCGGACAAGGTTAAAGCCATTCAAGATATGCCAGCACCGAAAACAGAAAAGGAAGTAAGATCTTTTCTAGGGTCGCTCCAATATGTCAGCAGATTCATTGCCAGATTGACCACTATCTGTGAGCCCATTTTCAAGCTTCTTCGGAAAGAACAACCTGTCGTGTGGAATGACCAGTGTCAGATTACATTCGATAGGATCAAAGAATACTTTATCAATCCACCAGTGCTGAAGCCTCCAACTCTGGGAAAGCCTTTGACTCTGTTCTTAGCCATTGAAGAGACCTCCATAGGGGCAATGTTGGTGCAAGAACAAGATGATAAGAGGGAGCATGCTATTTACTACTTTAGTAAGAAGCTGCTAGATTATGAAACTCGGTACACCATGGTAGAAAAGACTTACACTGCTATGGTTTGGCTGACGAAGAAACTGAGACACTATTTCCAATCCTATAAGGTACAAGCTGTGGCGAAAGTTGATCCGATGAAATACCTCTGCTCTGCCCCGTCCTTAATAGGGAAACTGTCTCGGTGGTTACTTTTGTTATCAAAATTCGACATTGAGTATGTGACGAAGAAGGTGATCAAAGGAAGAGTAGTGGCTGAGTTCCTAGCCAATCAGCCACTTGAATCTGATTATATGGAGAACCTAGAGTTTCCAGATGAACAGTTGGCCTTGGTGGAGATAGAGGTCAGAAAATGGATTATGCACTTTGATGGAGCTGTAAACAAGAGAGGAGCAGGCCTCGGAGTAATCATTATAACTCCTGAGGGAGAAATAATTCCTTTGTCAAAGCGGCTAGAGTTGTCGGTAACTAACAATGGTGCAGAATATGAAGCTTGTTTATTTGGCATCGATGCTCTCATCACACTAGGGGCAAATGATGTAACCATTGTTGGAGATTCGCTGTTGGTGATCCGTCAAGCCACCGAGGAATGGGAAATCAAAGAAGAATCACTTTGCCCATACTTGGAGACTTTGTGGGAAATGGTGAAAGTATTTGGGCATATTGAATTCAGGCATGTGGCTAGAGCTGATAATCAGATGGCAGATTCATTAGCTACCTTGTCATCCATGTGGGAAGGACCTCAGAAGGCACCGATGCAGCCTTTGATCCTGGAGACCGCTAGAACATCATTCCATCGTTCTAGTGAGGTCCTGACATTAAATGCAGATGATAAGCCCTGGTACCAAGATATAGCTGACTTTCTACAAAATGGCCAATATCCTGAAGAAGCTGATGCATCAGATAAGGCCACAGTAAGAAGATTGGCAGCTCAGTTCAGATGGTTTGATGGACAGCTTTTCAAAAGGACCGCTGATGGATTATTATTAAAATATCTGACGGAAGCAGAAGCCAAGAGGGTTATGCAAGAAATGCATTTAGGGATTTATGGTCTGCTTATGAACGGTTTAGCTCTGGCAAAGAAGATCATGAGACAAGGGTACTTCTAGCTTACTATGCAAACAGATTGTGCAGAAGAAGTGAAAAAGTGCCACGAGTGCCAGATTTACGGGGATATCAACCATCTTCCACCTATGGAGTTGCAGAATCTCATGACTCCTTGGCCATTTGTAGTGTGGGGTATAGACATAATTGGTGAAATTCAGCCTCCAGCATCGAATGGTCACAACTTCATTGTAGTGGCAGTGGATTATTTTTCCAAGTGTGTTGAAGCCGAGTCTTATGTCACGCTCACGGCTAAGAACATGGCTAAGTTTATAAAGAAGCACATCTTCGCGAGATACGGTATACCACATTACGTGGTGACCGATAACGGAGTGCAATTTCAAGGGGCCATAGCAGAATTATTCGAAGAATACAATGTAGAGCATCGTAAGTCTTCACCTTATAGGCCACAAGCCAATGGAGCAGTGGAAGCGGTAAAGAAGTCTATTAAGAAGATCTTATCCAAGACCACTTCAACCTACAGGGATTAGGCAGATAGATTACCTTATGCTCTATAGGGATACAGAACCAGTGTTAGAACGCCAACTGGGGATACCTTATTCACTGGTTTATGGGATGGAAGCAGTCCTTCCTATTGAAGTGGAATTGAAGTCACTAAGGACGGTCTTGGAAGCCCAATTGCCTGAAACAGAATGGGTAAAGGCGAGATTTGAACAACTGGCTATGGTCAACGAAAAGTGCCTCAAGGCTCTAGATCATCTACAGATGTACCACCAAAGGATGGCTAGGGCCTATAATCGACGGGTTCGTCATCAGAAACAGCCTCTAAAGGCTGTAGATCTAGTGTTGAAACAGATGAGGCCGACTAACACGGATGCGAGGGGCAAATTCAAACCCAACTGGGAAGGGCCATATGTGGTTAAGAAAATACTCTCCAAAGGTGCAGTGAAGATTATGGACATGGACGGCAACGAGTTCACCAATCCGATTAATCAAGATCACCTCAAACGCTACCATGTGTAAAAAAAAAAAAGCCTGTTAAGTCAAAAACCCGCAAGGGAGGCCTAAGCAAAAATAAAGGCGATAAGAGTTAGCTTATCAATCATAAAACCTGTATAGGATGGTTGATAACAGGAATGAGTTTGTTCGAGATATGTACTAATTTTGGCATTTTTAATTGATACAATAATTAAATTTCATTAATGAAGTGCGTCTTGCTCAACATATTGCATGAATGTTTGGAGTATGTTACATGATTCATTTGTCGAAACATCCAGATAAGCAAAGACATTTAGACGCCTAAGTGTGCGAATTACGAACATCATCCATTCATTAAAAAAAAAGCCTGTTAAGTCGAAAACCAGCAAGGGAGGCTTAAGCAAAAATAAAGGCGACGAGAGTTAGCTTATCGATCATAAAGCCTGTATAGGATGGTTGATAACAGGAATGAGTTCGTTCGAGATATGTACTAATTTTGGCATTTTCAATTGATACAATAATTAAATTTTATTAATGAAGTGCGTCTTGCTCAACATATTGCATGAATGTTTGGAGTACGTTACATGATTCATTTGTCGAAACATCCAGATAAGCAAAGACATTTAGACGCCTAAGTGTGCGAATTGCGAACATCATCCATTCATTAAAAAAAAATGCCTGTTAAGTCGAAAACCCGCAAGGGCAATTTAAGCAAAAATTAAGGCAAAAAAAAAGGGGTCGCACCAATAAAAAAGGAGATATATATAAATAATAATAATGATAGTCAATACATGCATTATAATGAAAATCACTTTTCTTTCATGTTCTCCTTTTCTTGACAGGAAGTGATCTCGAGGCCTCAGAAGGAGCCAGCTAGTGGAAAGACGCGCACTCACGTGCCTCGCGGGTCGGTAGGTCCTGGATCTTAGCCAACAACTGCTTGTAACGATCATATGTCTCTGTGGCAGCAAGAGAAGCATAGCTCAATGCCACACGACGGGTATCTCTAGCCCAGCGAAGTCTGATGTGATCCGGCCAAAAAGCAGTGTACTCTTCACAAGTAGTGACACAAGAGCATTGGGGGATGTCCTGTAGATGGCCGTACTGTCGGCAGAGGCGACTTAGAGAATAGAATGTGACCCTGGTCAATCCCAACAACTGCACACCATGTGCCCACATATCCACAATCACGGGGGTAATCTTCCACCAGGGGCACACCCACCTAATCCGGTCATCAGCCAGGCGAGATAACCAAACACCCCACTCATCAGCAGACATATCAGTATAGGAGTCAATGGAGAAGCCTCTTTCCCTGAAATTGGCCGGATGGTATTTCTTAAAATTCCCCCTCGGGGTCTTAAGAATCGATAGCTTCTCCAACAACCAGACCTGCAGTTGATAGGAAGCAAAGGTTAGAAGTTCATTTGGTCTAGGAATACACTGGCCGATAAAGAGATCTACCTGAAGTAGTATGAGATGAGGGCTGATGTGGAGAACACCGCTTGTCTTAGATGTATAAAAACTGATCAGTGTCTCAGCAAGTGCAAAAGGAGCTGGAGATGCCCCCGCAGCCATCTGAAGGATAAGGGAGACGGCTCTGAAGGAGACAACCCCATCACTAGGACCATAAAAATACCGGCTCACCAGTAACAGACTAACCATACAAGCCCAGCTCATAGGGTCCCTAGGGGCATTGATGCACCACTCCAGTACAGAATCTGAGCTCAACCCGGGAGAAGGGGAACCGGTGGAAAGTAGAGCTTCCACCTCGGGATTGGGAAGCCCAAACAAGCTCACCAAAGAAGAAATGTTACCAAAGGTGAACTCAGGGACGGCAATGTCTACCCCTTTGTGACACGGGATGTTCAGAATGGCACTGAATTCTTCATATAAGGGGCAGAGCTCTTGGCATAAGAAATGGAAAACATTATCCATCGGGTCCCAGAAACGATCACAGGCACTCAACAGTTCGATGTTCCAGGGGTGTATGTAATAGGCCTTGATATTCCACAACCCGAAAGGCTTCAATTTAAGCCAATCAGAGTCTTGTAATGATTCTAGAAAATTGTAAAATCCTGGATAAAAGGAAGCAAAAATTGAAAAAAAAAGATGAAGAAGAGTGAATTTTCAAAGATCAATAAAACAAAATCAAATCCCATAATGTGAAAAGTGCAGTTCATGATGTGTGTAAAAATCCAATACAGAAAAAGAAAAAAAACAACAAAGACAATGTATGTCAAAAATAGAGCACTCCATCTAGCTCTCATCCTGCCCCTCATCCTCCTCCTCCTCCTCGGACTCACTCTGATGCGTGGCCCTGTAGGAATCGAAGTCCGCCCGTACCCGGGCCATCTCAGCCTGTACCCTGGCTGTCTCAGCCCTTGCCCGATCCGCCTCTTAGGTTGCGGCCAAGACCCGAGCCTCAGAGGTAGCAGCCTGCCTGACCTGGTCTTGAAGCATCTGGACTCAAGACTGCAATCAATAACATAAATTAACATGCATACATACATACATGCACACTCATGCATTGCATAAATTATGAGATGGTGCAAAGAATGCAGAATGCTCACTGCCCAGAAGGCGTTCTCTTGGACCATGAAGTCCCCTGTGCCATTATACTGGTAGACTATGTCCTCCACCTCGGCCCGTGGAACCTAGAGAACATTAGAAAGTCAAAAAAAAAAGGAGAGAAGCTTAGACTTACATGGGTGGTGTCCTCCAGAAAGAATCTAGCCAGCTGCTCGTGGGAAACCGGCCACGCCCTGTAAGAGTAGCTGCCATCCAGCCCCATCATGCTAAAGCCGGTCCGGAGCTCGGTCATAAGATGACCCTCCACTACGCCAGCAGCCCGTGAAGCTGAGGCTGCGGCGCTACCGGCATAGATAGGGTGGCTCCTATTGATTAGGTCGGTTTTTGACCTTATCTTTTAGGCAATTTCGTGGTTTAAACGGTAATTTTTTAGAGTCCTTTGTGTGAATGCTTATTTGGTTTTGCGTATTTTGTGATTTTTATGTTTTGGTTAGATTTTCATAACTTTTAGTATTTTTCGTGTTTTTTAGGGGTGTTTTTGTAATTTTGGATAATGCGTCATTTTTGTGGTCCGTGGCTGTGGTGCAGTTATGTTTCTTTATGTTTGTTTTGGACAGGCATTATGACCCGGACCGAAAGTTGGAGCGACAGCGGTGAAGAAGAGATTGAAGTGTTGAAAAGCAAGGTGGCACGGCGTGCCGCAATGAGGGCACGGCATGCCATTCCAGCGTGCCACAGGACGGAATCTAGTGGATCGGCACAAAGGCATGCCGCCACCACCAGCACGGCGTGCCGAGCTCCGGAATTCTGCTGTTGCCCTACTTTCCTTTTTCCTGTTTAGTGGTTTTAGCCTAGCCCTATAAATAGGTTATTTTCCAAGTTGTATGAATCTTTTTCCAGAATTTTAAAGTAGAGAGCACAAACTTGTAGCTAGGTTTATTGCTTGAACTCTTTGTTTCTTTAAGTTTGAACCCTCAATTTTTAGAAGTTTTGCATTGAATCTTCCCCTTTTGTGACGTTCTTGGTTCCAGATTGAGTTCGTCTATAGAGGTACACCCTAAGCATCTTCACACCGTCGGAATCCGGTTAATCCGACCAAAAGGGCATAAGTTCCTCTTCTTCTCTTTTGTAATTCGATTACTTAGTTTTTTATTCCTCAATTGATTATGTTTGGTTGTAAACATTGAATTCTTATCATCTTTCTTGATTAATACAATTGATTTCAATTTAATTTCAATTTTTACACCTTTTCTTTATGCAATTCCTTTAATGATAATCTAGTCTCATAAGATCTTAACTTATTAAGTTCATATTTGTGGCATTACCTAGATTGACTCCTAGGAAACCATTAGTATTGACAACACTGTGGAATTTACGTGCCCCTATTTTCTGAGCTTTAGAATTAGACCGCCTCTAAACAAGGGAAACCGGCTAAGGACCTAAAAGATCTAGACACGCTAGGTTGAATTATCGAAAGAACATAATTAAGGTTTAATTGTTAAGTTAAATTCATCTATTTTAATTAATTGATAAAGCCATCACCATTAGCATTCATAGGTCGGTAAACCGCCAATTGATAACCTGAATTCAAGTGCAAAGTAAGCTGGGATAGATCAACTAGGAGTAGGATAATTTAGTTGTTAGTATAATCACAACCCAAAATTAATCTCCGCCTAGGACATGCAAGGAACCCGAGTAGTTTAGTGTTTGCAGAATATTTTTTCTCTGTGGGATCGATACCTGGACCAACCAGAATTATAACTTGTCAACGATAGGTATACTGCCTTAGTTGTGTGACTCAAGGTTTAGTTTCACTACTTCATCTAGGACCCACGAAGTTTTTAGTGCCGTTGCTACGGAGATTTATTTTCCTGCATCATTGAACCAAAGGTCTATTTGCTGATCTAGGTACTGTTTATGTGCATATAGTTATATAATTTTTCTTTTCTGTGGATATTTGTTGCAAATTTTTGTTTATTTTTTTTTCTGTGTGTGTGTGCTTTCTAGCTTATGCGAACTCATTCTCAGCACCCTGAGCTTTTACCCTATAACCCTGAAATTGAACATTTTTGTAGCAGGAACCGTAGAGCACAACAAGAGCAAATTGTCCAAATGGATCTTCAGCAACGTGAGGAAGAGGAGAGACAGCTACGGGAAAGAGCTGAGCAAGAGCGACTCCGGCGAGAGCGGGAGGAGTTTGAAAGAAGAAGGGGTGGTGATAGAGACAACATGGTCATGACTAACCTAATGGCTCCACATCGACCCCGGGATAGATCCGGAGTGGTTCTCCTAGCCATCACTGCTAATCACTTTGAGTTAAAGTCCAGTATGATCAATTTGATCCAAGGGAATGGGCTGTTCAGTGGCGGAATAAGTGATAACCCTAATGATCACTTAGACCGGTTTCTCATGGTGGCCGATACAGTCCGAATCAGTAGGGTGCCCCAAGATGCAGTGCTGTTGAAGTTGTTTCCCTTCTCATTATGCGGGGGAGCAATGGAATGGTACAAGTCCTTGAGACCCGGGTCTGTGACTTCATGGGATCAATTGGAAGAACAATTCTTAGCATATTACTTCCCACCGTCAAAGACGGTTCAGTTAAGGAACGAGATTATGGGATTCTGGCAATTTGGGACTGAGACTCTCAACGAAGCATGGCAAAGGTTTCAATGGTTGTTGCGGAACTGTCCCCACCATGACATGTCGCAATTCACTCAGGTAAGCACATTTTATCATGGTTTGACACCAGCTAACCGTGCCATTATTGATTCTTCTGCAGGTGGAGACATTTTTAAGAAGATTGCTACGCAAGCCGAGGAGTTGATTGCGGAGCTGGCTAGGAAGAGTACCTTGTGGCAGTCGGACACGCCAACAAGGAGTGAGGTTCGGGCTGCGGACTTGGAACGCCAAGATGCAGCCATGGACCACGTGAACAAAAAGCTAGACCTGTTGATGTCCCGCTTGAATTTAAATGCGCCACAATATCAGCCGGTGTTGTGTATATCATGTGGAGCGGAGCATCCCGGTCAAGAATGTGCATTGGGCGATCCATTCGCCCAACCGTCCGAGAATGTATTTTTGTGGGAGGAAACCAAAGGTACAAAACTCTGACTCTTACCCACAAAATTTCAATAATAATAACAATTACGGAAGAAGGTATCAACACCCGAACTTGTCTTATGGTAATAACCAAAATGTGTTGAGACCTCCTTCTGGATTCCATTATGAGCACCGTGAGCAGGGGTTAGGTAAGGCCCCATTTATTCCTAATGATCAATCCTCACAGCAACCTCAACAGTCTAAGCAAGATGAGACGGTTTTGTCTCTGTTAAAAGACATCTCGTCTCGGCTTGCTGATAATGAGGCATACTGTAGGGATTTGGGCAAGCAGGTGGCTCAAATGAGTAGGGAGAGGCAGGAAAGACCTCAAGGAGCACTCCCAAGTAAAACTAAACAAAACCCTAAGGGACATCAATGGGAGACAGCTCAAGCTATAACCATACGAAGTGGTAGGCAAGTGGAGGACCGAGTGCAAAACGCTGATATTCCATCCCAACCTACTGAGGTAAGTGGAGAGTCGGGAGTGGTAAGCAAGCCCGACTCAATTTCTGAACCCGAACCTAGCACAAATGAAAAGGGGAAAATTCCTGACCCAGTGAGAGCCTATATGCCTAAACTCCCTTATCCTCAAAGGGAGAAGAAAGATAAACTGGAGCAGAAATATTCCAAATTTCTGGAAATTTTCAAGTAGTTAGAATTCAATATGCCATTGATTGAGGCTCTCCAAGAGATGCCTTCTTATGCTAAATCTTTAAAGAACTCTTGCAGGGAAAAGAAAGCTAGGTGAGGACGAAGTTGTGGCTTTAACAGAGGAATGTTCGGCAATTATCACTAACAAACTTCCACCCAAGCTCAAAGATAGGGGCAGTTTTACTATCCCATGCCGGATAGGAAACTTAGAGATTGCCAATGCCCTATGTGACTTGGGTGCAAGTATCAATTTGATGCCTCTGTCGTTTTTCAGGAGACTTGGACTGGGAAACCCAAAGCCGACCAACATGACCCTCCAATTGGCAGATAGATCTCTCACGAGGCTAAAGGGGGTGGTCAAGGATGTGTTAGTAAAGGTGGATAAGTTTATCTTCCCCGCGGACTTCGTGGTAATGGATATGGAGGAAGATAGCTCGGTGCCCCTTTTGCTTGGAAGGCCATTTCTTGCAATCGGTAGGACTTTGATAGATGTCCAGGAAGGTAAGATTATTCTTAGGTTGCACAACGAGGAGGTAAGTTTCAACGTCTATGACTCAATGAAATATCCATTAGATGTTGAAAACTGTAATTTTGTGCACTCCTTTTGTCCTATTGATGCTTGTGTGGTTGAGAATGTGTGCAGTGGACTAGAGTGCATCATAGGAGAAGGCCTAATTGAAAGTGCAGTGAACAAAGTGTTAGTTGAAGAGTGCTCATGGGTGAAGGGACGGTTTGACAAGCTGGAGCGTGAAGTCAAGCCTGCACCTAAATCTTCACTGAAGGAACCTCCATCATTGGAGCTCAAAACCCTTCCCCCTAATCTTAAGTATGTTTTTCTGCATCCTCCAGAGGACTTACCAGTTGTAATTTCTTCTTTGTTGACAGGAGAGGAGGAGGACAAGCTACTAGAGGTGCTGAGAAACCACAAGGGAGCGTTCGGGTGGACAATCCATGATATCAAGGGAATAGTCCGACGTTTTGCACGCATAGAATCTTTTTGGAAGACGAGGTAAAACCGTGTGCACAGCCTCAGCGTCGATTGAACCCAAATATGAAGGAGGTGGTAAGAGCCGAGGTGATAAAACTCCTTGATGCAGGTATCATCTTTCCTATTTCTAATAGTCAGTGGTAAGTCCGGTTCAATGTGTGCCTAAAAAGGGAGGCACAACGGTAGTGGAAAATGATAAGGGGGAACTAATCCCTACTAGAGCTGTCACGGGTTGGCGCATGTGTATTGATTATAGGAAGTTGAATGATGCCACCCGGAAAGATCATTTTCCATTACCGTTTATTGATCAAATGTTAGAGAGGATGGCCGGGCACGAATATTTTTGTACGTTAGATGGGCTATCCGGGTATTTGCAAATTCCAGTGGACCCTCTCGATCAAGAGAAAACCACGTTTACGTGTCCATATAGGACATTTGCATATAGGCGGATGCCTTTTGGTTTGTGTAATGCCCCGGCCACCTTTCAAAGATGCATGCTGGCCATTTTTGCTGATATGATTGAGGATTTTATGGAAGTCTATATGGACGATTTTTCCGTTGTTGGTCATACTTTTGAGTCATGTCTTGGGAATTTGGACCAGGTGCTTCAGAGGTGTGAAGACACCAATTTGGCACTTAGTTGGGAGAAGTGTCAATATATGGTCCGGGATTGCATTGTCTTACGGCACAAGGTGTCAGAAAAGGGGATTGAGGTCGATCCTGCCAAGATTGAGGTGATTGAGAAACTTCCCCCAAGTTCGGTTAAGTTAGTTAGGAGCTTCTTAGGACATGCGGGCTTTTATAGGCATTTTGTGAAAGACTTTTCTAAGATTGCTAAGCCGTTGACTGAGCTGCTCCTAAAGGATGCCCCATTTAATTTCAATGATGAGTGTATGCATGCTTTTAATTTGCTTAAGCAGAAATTGATTGAGGCACCAGTCATGGTGAGCCCGAAATGGGAAATCCCCTTTGAACTTATGTGCGATGCGAGTGACATAGCAGTTGGGGCATGTTTAAGTCAGAGGGTGGATGAAATTTTCTGCCCAATTTACTATGCTAGTAAGACATTGAACGGTGCTCAAATGAATTACACTGTGACTGAGAAAGAATTACTAGCTGTTGTGTTTGCTTTCGATAAGTTTAGGTCTTACTTGGTCTTATCAAAAGTAATTGTGTACACTGACCATGCTGCTCTTAAGTATTTGTTGGCTAAACAGGATGCAAAGCCCTGGTTGATTCAATGGATTCTACTCATCCAGGAGTTTGATGTGGAGATTAACGACAAGAAGGGAGTAGAGAACGTAGTGGCCGACCATTTATCGAGACTGCCAAGTGAAGGGTCCGTAACCTCTCCAGAAGCGAACATTCGTGACACATCCGATGAACAGTTGTGTGGGGTAACCTCTATGCCATGGTTTGCGGACATCGTAAACTTCAAAGTCGGTAACATTCTTCCACCTAATCCCTCACATGCACAGAGACGTAAATTCATTCATGATGCTAAGGATTATTTTTGGGATGACCCTTACCTTTTTAGATTATGTGTGGACAATGTGATTAGGCGGTGTGTTGCTTATGAGGAGGTTCCCTCCATTATTAGGATGTGTTATGACAGAGAAGCGGGTGGCCATTTTGGACCCGATAGAACCATAGGAAAGATTTTATCTAGTGGGTTTTATTGGCCGACAATGAAACAGGATGTCATTAGCTATATCCGGGCCTGTGATGCATGTCAAAAGACGGGAAATATCTCCCAAAAGAATGAAATGCTTCAACAAGGTATCTTAGTATGTGAACTTTTTGATGTCTGGGGCATAGATTTCATGGGACCCTTCCCAATATCCCACAACAACCAATACATTCTTGTGGCAGTTGAACATATGTCTAAGTGGGTAGAAGCTGTAAGGGTCGTTATCAAGTTTCTAAAGAAAAACATTCTTACTAGGTTTGGAACCCCAAGGGCTATCATCAGTGATGGGGGATTCCATTTTTTGTAATAGACAATTTGACAATCTTTTGCACAAGTATAGGGTTAAGCATAAGGTAGCAACTCCTTACCATCCTCAGACGAGTGGGCAAGTTGAGGTATCGAATAGGGAACTAAAACAAATCTTAGAAAAGATGGTAGGTGCATCTAGGAAAGATTAGAGTCTAAGGTTAGACGATGCACTATGGGCATATAGGACTGCTTTTAAGATGCCTATAGGAATGTCCCCCTACCGCTTAGTCTTCGGTAAATCCTGTCATTTACCTGTGGAACTAGAGCACAAGGCATATTGGGCTTTAAAATTTCTTAACTTTGATATGCAAGCTGCAGGTGAGCTTTGATTAAGGCAACTCATGGAGTTAGATGAGCTTCGGTTGAGTTCGTATGAGAATGCCAAAATCTACAAAGAGAGGACCAAGAAGTGGCACGACCGACATGTGATAGAGAAAGGTTTCAATCAAGGGGAGTTGGTGCTCTTATATAACTCCCGGTTGAAACTATTTCCGGGCAAATTGAGAAGTCGATGGATGGGACTATTTACCGTGCATAAGGTCTATCCCTCCGGGATGGTGGAAATTGAAACCCCGGAGGGAATTCAACAAGTAAACGGGCATCGATGGAAGCCCTACGTCAGCAGAGGGGTGAAGGAGGAGAAGCAAGTCTTACTCCTTTGTGATGTGTAATGCGTAATCGTGGACGTAGAAGTCGAGCTATTCTGACTATAAACATAGCAATAAGGTACGTGTACTTCCCTTGTACATTAATTTTTATGTTAATAAGTTTTTATGTGTTTATGTGTGTAGGAATAGGTCATTAAGCAAGTCAATCACAGTCTCGATCAAAGTGTGAAAAAGCAAAGGTTGGCAGAATTCTAGGATAGCACACCGTGCCATCATGGGCACGTCGTGCTAAGACGAGAATGGGGTTAGCACGTGACGTGCTAGTGTGGCACGCAATCATGCCAGGCCGCTGGAACAAATCGCGTGCAAGAGCCAAGCCGCACGCCGTGCTGCAATTCAGCACGTCGTGCCAAAGTAAGGATTTTCAAGAGAGCACGACGTGCTAAGCCAGCACGCCATCGTGCCATCGTGCTGTTTCAAAAGTGGATTGTGCAAGAGCAAGCTGCACGCCGTGCTCCAATGTAGCACGCCGTGCCAAAGAACGGATTTTCAAGAGAGCACGACGTGCCAATCCAGCACGCCATGGTGCCGTCACGCTGTTTCAAAAGTGAGATCGAGCCGCACGTCGTGCTGTAATGTAGCACGCCGTGCCAATTATAGGTTTTCAAGATAGCACGACGTGCCAAGCCGACACACCTTCATGCCCTCGTGCTGTTTCCAGGTAAGTTTATATGCTCTGCTCAGCACGCCGTGCTGTTTGTTTGGCACGGCATGCCGAGCGTTTAAATTTCAAATTTTTAGGTCAAAAATCGCCCGCCCTATATAAACTCTTCTCTTATTTCCTTCCTTGTATCCGCCCTTCTTCTTCTTATTCTTCTTCTTCTTCTCCTTTCTCACCTTATCACTCTCTCCACTTTCTCTCTCTAGAACCAACCCTCACCTTCTCACTCTCTATCCTTATTCTTCCTTCCCCTCTCACTTTCTACTTCTCAACTTCTCTTCAACCATTATTTTGACCTAGGATTTTGTTTTGCATCACTCTCCTTGGAACCTAGGTATGAATTCACGCTTTGATTTTCCTTTCTTCTTTTTATTGTTTTTTTTCTCTCACTTTGATTTTGGTTGATTTACTTGCTTAATAGGGTGATTGTATTGCGTTATTTTTCTTTATAGGTTCATATTTAGTGGGTTTGTATTCATGTAAGTAGGGTTTAATTGGATTTGTCTTCTTTTGTTTTTGATTTTGGTTGTGTTTTGATGGTTGTGCAATAGTAAGATGAAAAAGAAGACTGTAGCTGATCGGAGGCATGGTTCTTCGCGATGGCCCATAGACCCGTCACCGGAACCCGTACCAAACGAAGAATTACCTCCCGAGCAGTAGATGGGCCCTTTAACTAGCCTCTCCAGGAAGTATAAATACCCTTTCCCTCTTCTCTCTGATGATGAAGGTAAACGCTACAAAACTCTGTTTCCATTAGAGAGTACCCCCTTTCGAACCTTTGATTGGGAATTTTTGTTTGTGCAAGATAGGTCAGAGGCTGTGCGTGCTAAATTAACCAGTCTAGGGTGGTATGAGTTTGTGAAGTCTAATCCGCCTGTCTTTAGAGAGTTGAATTTAGAATTCTACTCAACTTTGAGCTTTAAAACTAACCCTGATACCGGCCTTAGGACCATGACCTTCCTCCTATTTGGTGATGAGCACTCTTTAGATATTGAGGGCCTTAAGGCTTGCATAGGAATTGAGGGGAATAGTTACAAATGGCCGGAGGATATGGATGCCAAGAAATTTTGGCGTATGGTAGGTCAAGGGGTATACCAACCTAGGTTCACCAAAACCTCCTAATTACATGACCCAATCCTGTAATTAATCCACAAATTTGTGTGTTTTAATTTCTCGGGCAAAACTGAAAGCAACCGGGTCAATGCATTTGAGCTTTTAATACTGTGGCATGTGCATAATGATGTTAAGGTGCACATGGGCTTCTTCGTCATGGAAGCCCTATACACCCACCATAACAGATCTAAGTCAGAACTCGAGTTAGGGCATATTGTAACTTGTATTGCATGTTTCTTTCGTATTAATACTTGTTATAAGAACCTCGATAGCATCCTTCCCAAGAAGCTTTCTAGGGGAATTTTGTCTTGTTCCCATGTTATGGCAGCTGCAGGTACTTCAAGTGCGGGAGGTTCGAGTAGGGGTAAGGCCCCTATGGATGTAGATGCTGAGGACGAGGGTGAGGAAGCAGAGGATAATGAGGAGGATGAGGAGCATGTTTCGATGGGCCTGGATTTTATGGGACGGATCGAAGGGCGGTTGGATGGTATAATCGAACAGCTGGAAGGTTTAACCATCCATCAGCTTGTGCTCGAGGAGCAGATGAACGAGTGCCTTGATAGGCAAGCGGCTCAGCTCGCCAATGTCGAGGCATTCGCCTTTCGTTTTTGTGCAGCCCAAGGGTGGCCGTACCTACCTCCGCCACCACCAGCCCCCGATATGTGAGGTAACCCTTTTCCTTTCATGCTTTATTTTGTTCCTTCTTCCATTGCACTTTTGGAAGTAGGTGCAATCTAAGTGTGGGGTGGGTAAAGGGATTTCTCCCTTTCTTTTGCTTCTTTCTACATTACACTTTTTGGTTGTTTTATTTCGTATGTTTGTGTGTGTTTTTATGTATTTGGATGTTTTGTGTTGGTTTTAGGTGTGCTTTGGTTTGGTTTATTTTTGGTATGATAGTGTTTTAGGTTGTTTATGTGTCAATTACCATTTGAGTAACATTGCCTAATCTACCCTCGAAACTAAGTCTCTGTGCTTGGATTGGTAGCAATTAGCTAGAGATATTGGGAGTCGATTATGAGTCATTAGCTTTTTTGTGCATGATTTGTGATTCTTGATGGTAATCATTGGTCAGATTTATCATTCAGGTTGCATTAGGGAATTAACCCTCTACCTCTACTTGCATGATCGAGCTAGGATTACGCCTTGGAACATTGGTTAAGTCACACGTCCTAGCATACAACCCCTAGTACACTTGTGAGAATTTAAGCCTTTGGAACCATTTCACATCGGTTCCATTTCTTTGTGAGGGTAAAAACAATCGTGGCACACTAGATCGTAGAACCCGGTGTCGTTTTGCACTTGGCATCGAGAGCTTAGTATGTGGAGACCCTTAGGATTAACCCCTTGACTTAAATGAGCCTAACCCTAACTACTAATTTATCCCTTAGATCACCCAAAGCCACTAAATTAACCTTTTTGACTTAAAAAACCTTCAACAAGCCAAATCTATCATCCTAACTTTTTACCATTAACTTTGATTTTCCTTTCTTACCCTCCTCTCCTAAATCAAGTAATTGGCTAAGTTGTTCATTCATTTTGGGGTCAATCACCATTTGCATTTCAACTCTTTCACATCTAGTCCTATGGAAAAATTATGTTGCAATTTAATTTCAAAAAAAAAATAAAATAAAATAAAATAAAATAAAATAAAATAAAAATCCAAATAAAGTCAATGTGTGTGTTTGGCTTCTTTTCTTAAAAATCGGAGTTTGTAGAAGCATGTCTTGTTTGTCCAGCTCTCATCTTTAAGCCGGTGTATGTGTTCCATTTTGAGTTCATTTGTTTGAATAAGGGATTAGGGCGATCATCTAATTGCCTTGACCCATGTCTTGTCATTTTTTTCCCCATTGGGTTGTGCTTTGGCCGTTGGTTGTGGATGAGGCCTTCTCATTGTTAGTAGAATTTCTTGTTATAAAAAAAAAAGAAAAAAAAGAAAAATATAGCAAAGCAAGCACTCTTAGGACTAGTCTTGAGTTGAAATTGCATGACCCGTCTTTAGTATTTAGTCAATTTGCATATATCACTTGATTTGTAGGAGTTATACACCTAAAAACTTCCCTTTTATCAAACCTACCCTAAGCCGTAACATTACAAGCCCCAGGTTCTTTGATTTTGCTCCTTGACCAATGACTTCACCAGGATTGCCATTAGTTCGCTATGTGATGTGTGCCATTGTTTGTTTTTTTGTGCTCGTCCGCCTCACCTTGAACTTGAGCATTAGAGTGACATCTTGTGAGGTGCTTTGTGGTCGTATAAACTCTGCTTGTTCCTCGCCCTTTGACTAGCTTAATTTTTTTGGGTTCAGGTATTGAGTGGTTTTGAACCTGGCGCGCCTAGTGTCATTTCGAAAGTGATGCTTTACCTTCTTGAGTTTATGAATTTCGTACGGTTAAACCCTTAGTTGGATTTGCAAGTAAAAGCGAGCAAGTTTACTCCTTTGTCTTTAGTTTATTTGCTTGAGGACAAGCAAGACTTTAAGTGTGGGGTGGTTAATAAGGTCGGTTTTTGACCTTATCTTTTAGGCAATTTCGTGGTTTAAACGGTAATTTTTTAGAGTCCTTTGTGTGAATGCCTGTTTGGTTTTGCGTATTTTGTGATTTTTATGTTTTGGTTAGATTTTCATAACTTTTAGTATTTTTCGTGTTTTTTAGGGGTGTTTTTATAATTTTGGATAATGCGTCATTTTTGTGGTCCGTGGCTGTGGTGTGGTTATGTTTCTTTATGTTTGTTTTGGACAGGCATTATGACTCGGACCAAAAGTTGGAGCGACGGCAGCGAAGAAGAGATTGAAGTGCTGAAAAGAAAGGTGGCATGGCGTGCCACAATGAGGGCACGGCGTGCCATTCCAGCGTGCCACAGGATGGAATCTAGTGGATCGGCACAAAGGCGTGCCGCCACCACCAGCACGGCGTGCCGAGCTTCGGAATTCTGCTATTGCCCTACTTTCCTTTTTCTTGTTTAGTGGTTTTAGCCTAGCCCTATAAATAGGTTATTTTCCAAGTTGTATGAATCTTTTTCCAGACTTTTAAAGTAGAGAGCACAAACTTATAGCTAGGTTTATTGCTTGAACTCTTTGTTTCTTTAAGTTTGAACCCTCAATTGGTAGATGTTTTGCATTGAATCTTCCCCATTTATGACGTTCTTGGTTCCGGATTGAGTTCGTCTATAGAGGTACACCCCAAGCATCTTCACACCGTCGGAATTCGGTTAATCCGACCAAAAGGGCATAAGTTCCTCTTCTTCTCTTTTGTAATTCGATTAGTTAGTTTTTGATTCCTCAATTGATTATGTTTGGTTGTAAACATTGAATTCTTATCATCTTTCTTGATTAATATAATTGATTGCAATTTAATTTCAATTTTTACACCTTTTCTTTATGCAATTCCTTTAATGATAATCTAGTCTCATAAGATCTTAACTTATTAAGTTCATATTTGTGGCATTACCTAGATTGACGCCTAGGAAACCATTAGTATTGACAACACTGTGGAATTTACGTGCCCCTATTTTCTGAGCTTTAGAATTAGACCGCCTCTAAATAAGGGAAACCGGCTAAGGACCTAAAAGATCTAGACACGCTAGGTTGAATTATCGAAAGAACATAATTAAGGTTTAATTGTTGAGTTAAATTCATCTATTTTAATTAATTGATAAAGCCATTACCATTAGCATTCATAGGTCGGTAAACCGCCAATTGATAACCCCAAATTCAAGTGCAAAGTAAGCTGGGATAAATCAACTAGGAGTAGGATAATTTAGTTGTTAGTATAATCACAACCCAAAATTAAGCTCCACCTAGGACACGCAAGGAACCCGAGTAGTTTAGTGTTTGCAAAATATTTTTTCTCTGTAGGATCGATATCTGGACCGACCAGAATTATAACTTGTCAACGATAGGTACACTGCCTTAGTTGTGTGACTCTAGGTTTAGTTTCACTACTTCACCTAGAACCCACCACCTATCCTGAATCGGAACATCCTTGCCAATCGTGGCCGCCTCAACACTCCCACCGTCCGGCCCACTTGGCTGAGTGGACCCGGTTCCCCTGCGCCTCTTAACCTATAAGCAGAATGCAGTTAAAAAAAAAAAAGAAGAAGGAGTAAATACCCGACGAGGAGGAGGAGCTGCTGGCACGCCGCCCTCAATCGGCAGTAGACACTGCTGGATATAAGTCGGATAATCCCCGTCAATGGGTCCAACACTATAGCCCTCCCCAAATATATCATGATCTACATCGGGATCAGCTAGGTGGGGCCAGAACAATGCATGTGGGAGCTGTGGAGGCACAGGCCGACTAGCTGGACCATTGACATGGTCAGAAAGGGTGAGGCACTCGCCTAAATACCACTCCTGTGACATGGGAGACTCCAGAACAAACCAGCGGCTATCAAACCGCGCAAATGTCTACACAAGAAGAGAAACAACACCCAGACCATGCCAAGGATGGTGCCGGATCTGTAGAAATGCAACAAAGGAAATTCAATACAGGTAAGTAAAAGTTAATTAATTTTTCCTATTAATGAGTTTCGTTCACTTACCCTCTGCCAGGTAGTGTCGAGCAGACTCTGCCTCACCTCCTCCAAATCCCAGCCGATACCCTGCCATCCCTGCGTCCAGCAACGCAGGACGATCGGCTGAACATCGTCCTGGACGTCCCTCAACTCTGGCGGCTCCAAAATGCGATGCTCGAAGGCCCAGATCTGTTGTTAACAAAAAATATTAAAAAAAAATAGAAGAAGAGATAATACCAGAAGGCCGAACCAGAAGCTGAGGATCTCCTGCTGCTCCCCCCGGGCACATAAGTCCAGCCCATAGTACAGCTGCCCCAACGCAGCTCGCGCCCAATCCAGGGAAGGGAAGGCAGCCAGGTCGGCCAAAGTGGGAAGCAGAGTCAAATTACAAGTACTCTGCCCAGTGGGAAACAGCATGCAGGATAAAAGAATGAGCACATAAGCCTGAGCATACCACTCCACATCCTCCTCCAATAGGTCCGGGCGACCGGACCAGAAAGCCTCCACCCTGGAGCACAGGATCTTCCCCTTTTCAGGGGTGCAACCGACCAATCCACCTATATAATCATCCATCAGCTGATGACGGGTCAAGCAGCAGTTGAACACAATGGGGGTCCTGGAAAACCCAAATCCGGTGATTCTGTGAAGTCTGAGGGAGTGACGGTGAACTCCCCGATGGGCAGGTGGAATGTATGGGTAGTACAGACCCATCTCTCGCACAGAGCCGTCAACACGGCGTGGGTAGTATGAGGGGTGCTCGTGGGCAGTGATAGTATAAAGGACTCTAAACCCAGAATCCTAACCCAGGCCCTCACAGGCTCAGGAAGTCGGTCCCACCAAACCCGCGGCAGAGAAAGATTCCGGCTGCCGGAAATCCTGTTCGCCTGCATTTTTGGGGAAGTACAATACACATACATTTAATTTTTGCATAACAGTAACATAATCAAAATTAATAAAAAATAATAATAATAATAAAAATTTTGGGCCTGTTTTTCTTGCTACAGTCATACGACTATAGTACGTTTTGCACGAGCGTAACTACAGTCGCACGACTGTACATCCCACAGTCGTACGACTGTTCTTCATTGGCATGAACAGTCGCACGACTGTTCATATCCCTGCAGGCATAATTCGATTTTTATGCAATTTTCATGATTTCTAACTCATTTTCTCTAGTTTCTTGTTCCTATTAACTGCAGGGGACTCCTAGCATGCATTCTACTCAATCAATCAACCCAGAAAGCGATAAATCATGCCAAATCAAATCCATGCATTCAAAGAAAAAAAAACGTCAAAAAAAAACTCAAAATCAAGGATTAAAAATCGGGTACCAACCTGAGTAACAGATAGATGGGAGTCCATCTCCAGCAGAATTGGGATCTCCATCCCGAGTCTAACTCCGACGTGTTCCATGTACAGTGGATGACCATATCCGTGTACGATGCTCACAAAGGGGATTTCGTTTGGATTATTGGGTCTCTGAATCAAGTTGCCCGAGAGTTTCTTCAGTTTCTTTCCCATTTTCTTCAACATTTTTACGAGATTGTAGGGATACGAACCGGTTTTCAGAGAGAAAAGAAGTAGAAGTTTCGAAAATGGTAAGTGCGGGCGAAGAAGGGGCGGAAACCGCCCCTTTTATCCTTTCTGCCCGCGAAGTACAGTCATACAACTGTACTTCGTCTACAGTCGTACGACTGTATTCAAAATTTGAATACAGTCACACGACTGTAGTGAAAAAAGAGAGGGGAATTTTCTAATTTTCTTATTTATTCTTTCAACCCTATTTTTATCACCAAATGCTTAATTATTCCCCACGGGAAGATATTTCAGTAATTTTGCATGGCCAACCCAGCTGCGACCAATTTTTCCAGCGACGGTCCACCTCATTCAAGGGGCACGAAACCCGAGGAAACCGCGAAAAATTCACTATAAGTACAATCTCACCAAATTGCATTTTCAACACGTCCCTTGTGGCAAGTCACACTCGATTATCACATTCTCACAAAATCACAGTCCACCACGACGTTAAAAAGGAACCTAAATTCAGCTTTAGTCCGTCAAGTGCACCCAGCCGCACACGATTGTCATACATTTTCACAAAATCACAGTCCTCCACGACTTTAAAAGGGAACCCAAAATTCAATTCCAGTCCTGTGCGCCAAGTTGCACACGGCTATCACACCCTTCAACCAATCTCAGTCCACCGCGACTATAAAACAGAACCGGAATTCTCGTGTCAGTCCGTTGAGTGCGCCAAGTCGCACACGGCTGTCACACATTCCACATTTACAAGTTCAGTCCCGCACGACTATAAAAGGCAACCAGGACACGCATTCCCGTATTTATTCTTGATCAAAGGGGCAAAAATTTTTGTTTCAAAATTATCGATCAAGGAATAAATATGTTCACCAAGCACACATTGCATGCATCTTTGGCTCTGTATGGCAAATCATACACGACCATTTGACTCCAAAAGTCATTTTATCTTGGCGTCATCTTTACGCGAAAATCATCGCAAGGAACTGCTCGACTCCAAAATTCGTCTTTTTTTCTCGGTGTCATCTTCATGCAAAAGGCATATGGACCACCTGACTACCAAAGTCACCCGAAGTTCACACACGAACCGCACACTTGCATATCATCGCGATTTTCGTGTTCTGTGTCGTGTACCTAAATCCGTTTTGAAAATCGGACTTTAGCTACACGAGGGGCAGCCTGTGAACACGAAATTTTACATAAAAAAAAGTCTGACCGTTGACCCACGACTGTATTTACAGTCTTGGGATTTTGGTTACAGTCGTACGACTGTATTATCGGGGGCAGGTTGCAGAACCTATACCCCCTAAATTAAAAAATTGGGAAAATCAAGATATAAAAGACCAGAAATCAGAAAGGAAAAGGACTTTTGGCCATAATTTGGAAATTTAGACCAGGTTTAGAGAGAGAAAAAGGAAGAAAAAGAAGGAAGAGAGAAAAGGAAAATCCTACTTTCTTCTATCATTTTCTTCTTGATTTCTTGTTGTTAATATTTAAAATGAATTAGAAACCCTAGGTTAACATTCACACAAGAAATCTAACTCATTTTTGGACAAAAACAAACTCAAATCCGTAACTTTTTGGAGAATTTTTGGACTCTCTTTGCAACCTTGACATTTCAAGGAAAAGGAGCAAATTCACATGGATTGGTGCGTAGCCAGGGGTCATTCCGGCTGTGGATCGGCGCCAAGGAGGTAAATAATCTTCAACTTAACTCATTTTCTAGCTTTCTGGGTGATTTGGTTGGTTTTTGTGTGTTTTTATTCAAGTTTTTGCACTTCTGTTTCTGGAAAAATAAGAACAGTCGTACGACTGTTCTTTTCACAAGAACAGGGCACGACTGTAATTACAGTCGTGCCAAACCTTATACAGTCGTACCATAGTTTTTATTTTCCCAGTGTTAAGTTTCTCATTTTAGGTTTTTTTTTAGCGATTTCTGCCTCAGGTCATCCTACAGTCGCACGACTTTAGTATACAGTCGTACGACTGCAACTACAGTCGCACGAATGTAGTTCTCGGCCAGGAGCAGAAATCCCTAAAATCCCTCAAAATTTCACTAAAACCCCAAAAATTTCATAAAAATTAAAAAAATCTTGAAAAATAAAAAATCATCAAAAATGAATTTTGGAGCGTGCATTCACGACCCTAGATTTATTTTTCGGTGAAATTGCATTTAGAACAAAACCACGACGGAGACCCGTTTCTCCCGAAAACCGACCCACCTCATATGTGATAAATTAAAATAAACCGGAAAAATGTTTTCAAAAACGATTTTCTCATAAAACCAAAAATACAGGGATGTTTCAAAACAATTTTCCAGGTCTAACCGGGTCGGCCGACCAAGCATACCCGGTTATCCCCAATTGCATGACCCCAAATCCTAATTTCCCAATTCTGTCTATTTGAGTCCAATTTGTGGCGTGCCGTAAAATTGTGCTAACCTTTGTTTTGCAGCTTTTATTTATTCTCTTTTATTTTTATTTGTATTTTGATAAAATTAATCGTGTATTTAGACGGTTGTAATTTTTTTTTTTTTAGATCCTCGTGTATTCTAGGCGATTGTATCAGTGAGGCGAGAGTTTTTATTTTTCCATTCAATTGGATTGTAAACCTCTTAAATATTTATTTCCTTACTTTTATGTTTGTATTATTATGTATGCGCGCTGCGTGTATTATTCAATAAAAATCAATTTTTAGCAATTTAAAGTGTCATAACTAGAACATTGGCAAATAATATTTAAATTAGACACGAAATAAGGGACTTGCCCGAACCTAGATCTCTGAAAAGTGTGGCAGTTCCCGCTTTGGTTCAGCTACACTGTAATTTCCCGGTTGAGCTAAGCCGGGTGGCGACTCCTATACTTTTTATCGAGATTTAGGTCTCGATTCTTTTTCGAAACAATCCGATTTTTCAAAAACGAATTTCCAATCAAAAACCCCACGCGAGGGAGAGCCCCGCCCGAAATTGAGGTGCCCCTTCCGAAAGGGAGTCTCGCGTCCCGTCGAAAACCCGTCGTCCGCTCACACTCAGCTCAACTGAGAAATTTATATTGTAGCTGAACCGGACAAACGGCCGCTACACTATCTAGAGATCTAGGTCCGGACAAGTCCCGTATTTCGTGTCTAATTAAAATAAATATTGGTTAATGTTCATAGACGGTATTTCAAATTCTAAAGGTCAATTTTATTGAAATAAATAGACATACAGCGCACATATAGGTTAAGTAGAATAGTAAATGATAAAATTATTACAATCCGATTGAATAAAAAATAAAAACTCTCGCCTCACTATTACAAGCGCCTAATATACATGATTTATCTAGAAAAATATAATCGCCTAGGATACACGTATTAATCTATTAAATACATAAAAAATAAAAAATAAAAAGCTGCAAAACAGAGGGTTAGCACAATATATAACATGCCATAAATTGGACTCAAACATGACAGAATGGGAAATCAAGAATGGGGGCATGCATTTAGGGGATAACCGGGTCGGCTCGGCTATCCGGCTCGATTAGACCTGGAAAACATTTTGAAACATCCCTGTATTTTTGGTTTTGTGAGAAAAAATAATTTTGAAAACAATTTTTCCGGTTTACATGCATTTTTTTTACATGTGAGGTGGGTCGGTTTTCGGGAGAATCGGGTCTCCGTCGTGGCATTGTTCTAAATGCAATTTCACTGAAAATTGAATCTAAGGTCGTGAATGCACACAACAAAATTCATTTTGATGATTTTCTGATTTTCTGAATTTTTATGGATTTTTGAAAATTTTTGGGGATTAAAACGAAAATTCTTATTCTGGAAATACGTTACATTCGTGCGACTGTAAGCGATCCAAAGTCAAAATCTCGCCAAAATTTATTTGAAGTAAACAGGAGGAAAACGCCTGGAAATCAAGAACACTCTACAGTCGTACAACTGTTCATCAAACTCAAGAACAGTCGCACGACTGTTCTTGATTTTTAGAAACAGAAACGCAGAAAAATGAATAAAAATGGCACAAAACCACACCAATCACCCAGAAAGCTTGGAAAAGAGAAGGGAAAAGGAGTGTTTACCTTTTTGGCGTGCGTCCACCATAGGATTGACCCCTGACGTCGCTCCAATCCACTAAAATCCGCACTTTTCTCCTTAAGTTAGGGTTAGAAACTTCAGGTCCAAGGATCTCCAAATACTGAGGGAACCTTGAAGATGAGTCTCTCCCTTTTTCTTTCCTTGTCTCTCTTCTTCTCTCTTTTCCTACTCTTTTCTTTTTCTCTTCTGTTCTTTCTCTCTTTTCCGTCCGTTGGCCTCTCTTTTTTTTTTTCCTTTTTTCTGCTTTTAGGGTATGGGCTGGCTCACCTACCACGAATCTACAGTCGTACGACTGTAGTTTGATTACAGTCGCACGATTGTAGGTAGAGTCGTACGACTGTTCCTTTTTTTTCTGATGGAGTAAAATTCCGGCGCTTACAGCGGGCACAGCCTTTTTGGAGTCCAAAGAATTTGCTCAAGCGTATATAGATTTTGCCCTAGAATTTAACCCAACTGCTTTCTAGAAGGAGATAATTGGCCAGGATGAATACTCTTTAACTAGCTCCTCTGCCACGTACATCAGAAAATATAGCCACAAAATTCTCCAGAAGTTCATAGCAAGCTTTGTTTTTGGAAGGAACAATCAGTCCCATGTTCCAAACAGGGATCTCTTTGCCCTCTGGTGTATGATAGAGGGAAAAAGAATGAATACTGGAGCATGGTTTGCCAATTACATGGAAAGCAGCAAACCTCAAGGGAAAATTCTGTGTGGTTCTTATGTGACAAGGATTGCCAAGGCATATTTGGCTGAGTTTTTTAAAGAAGGGCTAGCTCTGGAATGTCATCCAATTCCCTTTGAATTTGTGAATCTTAACCAGATGGGAGTGTGCAAGAAAAGTCTCGGGTAAATGGATGCTGTGGGATAAAGCTGTTCAACTGGAAAAAGAGCTTGCTGTAAAAATAGCTTCAAAGCAAACTTCAGAGACCTCAGCAAAGAGAAAGAGACCTACTACCCGTTCATCCACATCGTTCCAGCCTCAGATTATTGAAGACCTCACTTTAAATGAGCAGGAAAAGTTGAAGCACTTTGAGAGAGTTTCAAAGAAGACAATGGTAGAGATGGTGAATCTTATCGACCGTCTTTGGGCTAGAGAAATTGAAGATAAGGCCAAGATTGCTATTCTGGAGAATAAACTTGCTCAATTGGAAGCTAAGCTGGAAAAGCAATAAGATAGTTCTGGCACCATTGAGGAGGTGTAGAATGAGCAAGTGAAGGTTGGTCAGCCCAAAAAGGTTGAAAAGATTCTACTAGAAATCCCAGAGGAAGAAGATGAAGAAGATTCTGCAGAGGAGGAAGTCAAGGATGCACCTGAAGATGAAGAAAAGGAGCAAGTCTCCTCAAAACCTGATGAGTGATAGTTTTCCCTCTCCTCCTCTAACCAACTCTGGTATGTATCTTTCAAACGACTGCCTCACCATTTTTCTATTGCCATGAGATAAGTGGTTGTCTTTTAGCCTTGCTTTTATTTCTTAAATTGCTTGAATTAGATACTTTGAGGACAAAGCATGATTTCGATGTGGGGGAGAAGATACTACCTATTGAAATTATTATTGAAATTGCTGATAATTCTTGAGATTGCCTGATTGATGGATTGAATTGCTTGGTAATTGGTGAAATGTTGATTGAGAATCCCTGCTTGAGCATGTGATGTTTTGAGTAATCTTAAGTTTTCTGTGTTGGTTTTGTGAATGTTGTGCTAGTTTAGTAAGCATTTTTTAAATAGTTGTCAAAATTTTTTTTCGATTTTTCTGTGTTCAATGGAATTATGGCAGCCAATGATATTTTCTAAACCTAAGGATGTAGGAAGTCTGTGTAAAACACTTAAAAAAGTAGATTGCCTGTTGATTAGAAAAGACTTTAAGTAATGCTGGTTTTGTTGATTAAGCAGCCTAGGGCTATGAGACCTTAACATTTATTTCACCTTGATAGCTTGAATTAGGCCAATTGCATTAACCCTATATTTCTCTGTGAGGTTTTGGAGCCTGTTTTTCTTGATTAATCAATATGAATTTTTGCTGAATTCCTTGCTGAGTGGGCATGCATATTTAGTTTTAAGCTAGAACTTGGAAGATTTTCTCTGTCAAGACCACAAGGTTTTTCGTATGCACAAAGTGATTAAGGCATTTGTTTTAGCCCTTTTTGTTATTTTTAAAAATCCCAAAAACCCTCCCTAACAGTTTTTGTCCAATGTTTTTTAAGCCCTTTGAGCCTTGAGGCTTGTTATTTTTGTTCTACCTATTATGTGTTTTTCCTTAACCAATTCACAATATGTTGTCCAAAAACACCTCAGGAATACCATAACATTAAGTTTAATTGTTTATGAATAGCAAGCAGTCTAAATTGATTGAAATCATGCAATATACTTTTATGGAAAATTTTCGTTATCCAAAATAAGTGTTCTTATGAAAGCCCCTTTTAAGAAGATATACCTTGCAATCACTTCTCAAATAATTGCCAAAATGCAGTTAGAATTCTCATCCTCCTCTAAGACTGCTTAACAGTCTTATCTCATATCATATCATTAATGCTTGCCTTCAATTGTATTCTTTTTGCCAAAAAAAAAAGAGCAAATTCAAAAATCTTTTCAAGTTGTATGCAATTTCTGAAAAAGCTTATAATTCTTTATCAGATTGCTTGATATTCCTTCCTTTGCTCAATCTTTTAGCTCATAAGAATGCATTTGAATTCTTGAGTATTCTTGTTCCTGATCTGTTTAAGGTTGCATGAGTTCTTTTGAGATGGATTGCTTGTTGTTATGTTATGCTGTAATTGTGTTGGTATTCCTCTAACCTAAAAAGCCTGTTCAACACACCCCTAACCTAAGCCTCACGTTACAACCCTTGTATAAGACCTTTTGATTATGCATGTGTTAGCTTGAGTGGTGGCGATAGGCTGTTTGCTAAGCTTTTGGTTTAAGACTACTTTGCATTGCTGCTGGGAGTTCTTATAAATTCGCCTAAAAGCACTTGAGAGTGAGTGAACTCTTTTAAAGAGGCAATCTAGATCTAATTTCTTGCTAGCTCGCTGAAATTTAAGGTTTAGTCTCACTGCTTTAGGATGTTTTTGAAGCTAAGCCAGGTTTCTTGAGAATGCTCTGATTAATTTGGTAATCTCAATTTTAGTGTTTTGCATGGAAGTCTTGTTGTTTAAAGGTGATGAGTTGATCAATAGTTGCTGCTCAAGTTAAGTTAAGAAAATTTTTCGAAAGGGTTTAAGTGCGTTTTTCATTTAAGTTTTTCTTTTTTTTGTTCTTCATTAAAAGCTTTTCTTTTTCTGTTTTATCTTAAGATTGCTTGAGGACAAGCAATGTTCAAGTGTGGGGGTTCTTGATAAGTGAAAACATTACCAAGTAATTACGTAAGAATTCAGCAATTAATTGATTAAAATTTTATTGAGAATTGAGAAATCATGGCTAATAGTGAGCTTTTCCAGGTCTGATGCCTGTTGTAGAGAGATTTCTTAGTTTGGGAAGTCTCAAAGTGAGGAAGCTGGAGAAGAGAAATTGTTACGGGCTGCGGCATGGATGGGCCGGAGTTGGAAAAGAAGGGCGCGACCCAAAGGAGGAGGAGATATTTTTGCTGTTGGAAATTTCATTGCTAACCTTAGCTTCTCAAGAAAGCTATTGAACTTCGTGGTTGTAGAATTTTAACCATTAGTTTAATATGAAACTTATTTCAAGGATGATTAGATCTTACTTTTTTAGGGACTATAAATACTTTACTATTTTAGGGGTTAGGAGAAGCATTGAATGCTCTCAACAACTTATTAATTTTGCATTAATTTTAGTTTTGAGTTGTTGTTCTTCTTGCAAGTTTTCTGGTTAGGAAATCTCGCTTTTATGGTTATCATGTGTTACGAGTAGGTTCCCTAGCAGGCTGAAGCCAGCCTAGGCTGGTGGTCTTGGGAAGTCTTTCTTTGTTTTTATTATGAATATCATGCTGAGATGATTGTGTGGTGATATGCTTAATTAATATGGGAAAGGGCCCTTTTATATTTCTTAGTATTCCTGATGAGACCGAGAGGAGATTTAGGAGTATGAAAAAATCACACACACACGCACTTGCCATAAGACCGAAAGGAGATTGGGAGTGTGCTAAGGTTTCTACTTATTATGGAATGCTTGCTTGACTTAATGCGTGATTTCTTATGCTAAGTGAGGTCGAGAGATAAGCTTAGTTACGGGTCATAGATCCAAGTGAGGTCGAGAGATAAGCTTGGTGAATAGAGAGCAAGAAACCTTAGATCTACGTTCCCTAATATATTCATAGTAAATTCTAGAAAAAGATATTAAAAAATTGCCTGTTTAGCTGGTGGAAGTCTGTGTTTTAATCATTATTGTTTTCTGTTTTAAGCAACCTTTATTACCTTGCTTGCATGTTTTATGTTCTTAGTTTTTATAAATTCCTAGTTCTAATTTTATTGGAAAACCTTTACATCTGGTGATTTATTTGGAATTTTTAGAGTTTTCCCTTATTCCCTGTGGATACGACACTTGTCTTACCCAGTACTACAACTGACCTAGTATACTTGCTAGTGCATAATTTCAAGGCAACAAAAGGAAGAAACAATTTGTACAAGAATAGAACTCCTTAAAATCCCCATTAATGCCTTTAGTATAAAAATATGTACAAGAAGATATGCCTCTCATGAAAAAGAAAAAAAATTACTGAGAAGGAATGACCAAGATACAATCAAGGTGATACTATTTATAGTTAAAAAGATAAATATAAGAATTAAATAAATAATATAAAACAACATTCATAACTAAAAAGATAAAGACAAAAATTAATTAGATCGATAATATAAAAAAATTGTTAAAATGGTGAAATTATAATATTGGGCTAAATGAAAAATAAATATACTAATAATCTAAATACAAAAATTATGGGCTGCTAAAATAAATAATATTACATATTTATGGACAAATAGGGTAATTTTTCCTAAATGGTTATCCATATTATTGGGCCACTAATAAATTAAATAGGGCTTTTATATAAGGGAAATTGTCATATTTATATGAAAATTTTTTTGTTTTATACCATCCGTTAATCTATTTACATGAATATGTGATTTTTGAATTTTTTTTTTAAATACCTTCTAGAGCTGTTTTCTTTCCTCTTTTTTTTTTCACATTCTCTCCTACATCCCTTACACCTATCTACCGGCTTAATTTCACCCATAGTATACCAACTATCTCCCTAATTACAGTTTGGTATACCAACTACAATTTTACGCACTATAGTACTCTAATTTCTAGGCGACCTCCCATTGTGGTACATGTGACCTATTATTACAGGTTAACTGTGCCACGTCAGCACTTTGTTAAATGTCAAACAAAAAAGTAGGAACCACTCTATACATATTTACTACTTTACCCCATCACCCCTTTTACTTTCTCTCCCCCTTAATCAATATTTCCTATAAGGTGTTAAAATTTGTTACAGTTCGGATGGAGTCGTTTTTGCCTAAGAGCTCCACCAATCCAACACCTCTTGTACCGATGCCATTCCGGGCTGCAACTTGATGGCAGCATCATATGCATCTCCAGCTTCATCTTCATCTTTCATCTCCTTCGCCTCATAACACTCCCCTAATAGTCGGAACTCATTTGTATTCTTCTGATTAAGCCTCAGTCAGATCATCAATCACTGAGTTAACTTGCTTAGGCTCCTTCGTCCCCATCACTAACTCCGCTTTCTTAAACAGTGCATCTCCTTTCTCTCTCTCCGTCAAAGATTTCATGGCCAGCGGTGAAAGCGCCACGTTGATCGAGTCAAGAGTGGAGGTTTTGAAACCTTGCAGATCGAGGGCCAAAACTTTGAGAATATGAGCGGGGGCATCTGTAGGATCGAGTTTGATAGTCTTAGTGGCTTCCTCTTTAGCTTGCTTGGCTAAAGAGACAACATGAGAGCTAAGGATAGAAGGAGATCTGGCTCACGCGAGAATCTGAGCATCGGCAACGAAGTGGTGGTTGGCTTGAGCTCCGGCACGGCCACGGTTTTCGCGCAGCTTAGCTAGAGCTTTTTAGAGAATATTATGCATAGCTAGATACATAACAATGGAGAGCAGGATGAGTCCTGCCTGTAGAAGAATATTGTTCATCATTGTTGTTCGATCGTGAACTTATGATTCAGAATTTTAAGAGGAAAGAGAGATTGAAATGAGGAATGGAAAGTATGAAAGCGGAGCAGAAAGTAAATATTGATTAAAGGGAGAGAAAATAAAAGGGGTAGGACAAAGCAGTAAATATGTATAGAGTGGGTCCCACTTTTTTGTTTAACATTCAACAAAGTGCTAACATGACACAGTTAACTTGCAATAATAGGTCACATGTACCACAATTGACGGTCACCTAAAAGTTGGGGTACTAGAGTATGCAAAATGGTAGTTGGTATACCAAATTGTGATTAGAAAGATAGTTGGTATACCATGAGTGAAATTAAGCCCCCATCTACCTTTATTCTCCCATCTTTTATAATTTAAACTTAATTTTATCATTTATCCTTTAATCTGTTCATTTTTTCGTCATGTGACTTTACAAAATTTTTTTCATTTTTTTCCTTCAAAACGACATTCATATGTATTTTTCTGCTTTTTTTTTTCATTTTCGGTTTTGTACATACAATGTACAACCAATGTATAAACCAGGTATAAACAATGTATAACTAACGTATAATTAGCGTATCACAATGTATAATATTTATAAAAGTTATAAATACACCGTTATATGCTGCTTAATCATTGTTATACATTGTTTATACACTTTTTATACGCTACAATGTTTAAACAATGTATAAATAAGGTGTAATCAGTGTACCAAAAGGTATAACAAGATATAATCGGTGTACCAGGAGGTATAACGTAAGGTATTATCAGTGCATCAATGTATCAGCAAGTATAATTATGGTATAATTAATGTATCAAAATATATAACTAAGATATAATCAGTATATCAAAAGGTATAACGAAAGTATCAAATGGTATAATCAATGTATAAACAAGGTCTAACAGTTTTACAAAAGCATAAACAATGTACAACTAAAGTATAATCAATGTATCACAAGGAATAACTAGGGTATAATATTTTCAAAAGTTATAAAGAAAATGTTATACATTACTCATACATTGTTTATACACCTATTATACACTGCTTATACACTATTATAAATTGTTTATAAATTGTTATACAATCATTACAATGCTTAAATAATGTATAAATAATGTATAAACAATTTATAAATAAGGCATAATTAGTGTATCAAAAGGTATAACAAGGTATAATCTATGTATTAGAAGATATAACTAAGATATTATCAATGCATCAATAAGTATAACTAAGGTATAATCAGTATATTAGAAGGTATAACTAAGGTATAATCAGTGTATCAAAAGGTATAATCAAAGTATCGGATGATATAATCAATGTATAAACAAGGTGTAACAATTTTAAAGGTATAAACAATGTATAACTAAAGTATAATCAATGTATCATAAGGTATAACTAAGGTATAATTTTTATAAAAGTTATAAATATATTGTTATACACTATTATACACTACGTATACATTGTTATACACTATAATGCTTATTCATTGCTTATACACTATATATTATGCTTATACACTGTTATACACTTCTTATACCCTATTTATACACTACAATGCTTATACACAACATATTATACTTATACACTGCATAATATGTATAAATAGAGTATAAACACATTATCATCATGTATCACACAATAATATCATCATAGTATCACAAATATACAATCAATAAAAATATAACTAAGTATCAGTAAGTATAAAAGAGGTATAACCAGTGTCTCAAAGCATTAAAAAAGGTCTAATCAAAGTCTCAAATGGTATTACCAATGTATAAATAAGGCCTAACAGTTTCACAAAGGTATAAACAATATGTAACTAAGGTATAATCAGTCTATTACAAGGTATAACAAAGGGATAATATTCATAAAAGTTATCAATACACTGTTATAGACTGCTTATACATTGTTATAGACTACTTATGCACTGTTATCACTACTTATGCACTATAATACTTAAACAATGCATAAATAAGGTATAAACAATGTATAAATAAGGTATAATCAGTATACTAGAAGGTATAACTAAGGTATGATTAATGTATCAGTAAGTATAACTAAGATATAATCAGTGTATCAGAAGGTATAACTAAGGTATAGTCAGTGTATCAGAAGGTATAACTAAGGTATAATAAGTGTATCAAAAGGTATAATTAAAGTATTAGATGGTATCATCAATGTACAAACAAGGTCTAACGGTTTTTATTATTGTTGTTATATATGTTTTCATTGTCACATATGTTGTTTATATATATTTTTTTTACTATATACTATTTTTATACATTCTTTATAAACTATTTATACAAAAACTGAAGGTGAAAAAAATCGGAAAAAATATAAACATAGGGATCTCGTTTCGAAGAGAAAGGAAACGAAAAAAAACTTTCTAAAGCGGCATATGATGAAAAAATAAATGAATTATGAGATAAATGCGAAATTAAATTAAAATTATAAAAGAAGAGAGAGAAAAGTGTATAAAGCAGAGAATGAATTGTTGAAAAATTTTGAATGTATCTTTGCAAAATTCTCCTTGGAGCGTATTTTTGTAAACAACCCCTATTTTGTATGTATTTTTGTAAAATCCCCTTTATATAATTAAGATAAAAACTGAGAAATTTACACAAATCTCAATCATCTTTAAAAATATTTACAATCTTAAACCATTTTATTCTTTTTTTCGTTTTTATGTTTTTTTTTTCTTCCTACACCAATTACTTTTATATCTACCATCTTTCAACCTCGAGGAAGTTTAACTCCAAAACTAATTTGGTGGGTGTTTGTAATTTTTAAAAAAGTTAAGAATATATTTATGTTATATTGATTTAATTGTGTAAATATCTATAGTTTTTGTTTTATATTCACATTCTTTTTAGTATTTAATTTCAAAAAGATTCGAAGCATTGATCTTCCAATTGGAAAAAGATGTTCTTACAAACAAAACGTAACTCAGTATACATCAATAGTTTTTAAGGGATTTCTACACGAACACTCAAATTTACTAGAGTAATTAGAAAAAGCTAAACTATTTATAAGTGATTCAATAAAACTCAATTAACTTACAGTTTATCCAACATATGTCAACTACCTAGAAAATATAATTTAATAAAAAATGCAAAAGATAATATCAGACATTAGATATATTAGCTAGAAATTAGAATCATGAGATGTTATGAGATATTCTTCCAAAATTATTAATTAAAATAATTAACTATTAGATGTATATTATACTATTTCGAGGATTTTATACGAGTATTATGGAGCAAGACAAAACTCTTATAGGATTAAACATTTGTTAGCTTAAAAAAAAAATTCATTTCAAATATTTTACTTATTGTATTTGTAATAAGTTATACTCAGTACATGCATTATATATTTATATATCTATATTATTAGACGTCTACTAAAAAAAAATGATAGATAAATATATTTCCTATATGTATTTAGTACATGTATAATAAGTTTAACATGATTAAAATATATAATAAATACCCGAGTAATATATATATTTTGAGTACAAAAAGCTTAACACGAATTGATTTTTATTGTATTGCTTAATTAATAAAGGAGCTTGTGTATTGATAAAAATCCAAATTTACAATTCATAAAGTTGTAGATCGTTCATAATTTCCTCAACCGGAGGCTTTAAATGTAGAAAAAATCATAATAATAATAACAATAATTTTGATATCATTTTAATTGAATAACAACCTAATATTGATTGATAATCAATCTAACACAAAAAAAAAAAAAATAATAATTTGTATAAATATTTATAAGTAAAAGAATATCGTTAGAAAATTAATCAAAAATTTAATATGCATGTTAAATTAAATAATAAAAATTTGATTAATATATATATGAGTTCATGATTTGCCCTTTTTACATATAAAAAAAAATGTAATTTTGTTTTTATCAAAAACAAAAAAGAAATATCTACTACTATGATGAGTCAGCCCTATCCAAAATATATTCCAAATAAGCATCAAAGCGTGCCCCTCGTAGCATGCTTGTTCAAGTGGCTGTATCTGTGGATGGCATAAAATTCATAGTCCTTTTCAAATAATAAATAATTATAATAAGAAAGAAAATTAATCCAATGGCAAATCAGAAAACTAGAATGGGCCAAAATTTGGTACAATTATAAGTGTCAATTACCTATGCCTGACATATTCATTGAATCTTTACCTAACTAGGCAAATTCCAGTTGTTGATTTGTATTAGGACAAATCTTTGATTAAGATGGCTCATATATTTTGGAAAAAAAGGCAAAAAGAAAAAGATATAACCAGTAATTTCAGTTTAACTAATTGATTACTTTTAATTGATGGTTGATAGAGATTGATTACATAATTAAACAAAGGAGCAAATACATGGTAAGAATGTGATATATATATTTTTTAGAAAGTCACAGACCAATAAGATTTCATGTTTCTTTATATAAGATTAAAAAATGGTGATGTTACCAAAAAATAAAGAAAAAGAATAAAATGGGAGATTAATTATTGTCCACTAGCCCACTAGTCACCAATAAAAATCCATTGAGCTGAACATCACTGCCAATTGGATATTTATTTATTTATTCGCTTTTTCTTATATAAACTAATATATAAAATGTTTTTTCTTTATTATTGGAGTTATCAAAAATAGTAAAAGGTTGAAACAATTACAGTTAGAAGTATCGAAGAAGTTTCCCTTGAATGAAATAATCCTATTATTAGATGATAATGAAGGTGTTGCTAATCAATGAGAGGAAGTCAATGGGCTCCTTTTAATCCCTAAAGTTAAACATCAAACTATAAATTATTTCGCTTACGAATTCTTTCAATTGTTAAAATGGGTACTTGTTAGTTATAATATATATACTTAAAGTTTAGTTAAGTTAGTTACTCATTATTTGATGAACATTGTATATCGGTAAAGATTATAAATATCAAATTTAGGTTCTTCATTTGGTAGTTGTACATTGTTTTTTCTTCTTCTCAAGTAGATGTTTTCAATATTTAAGAAGTAAGATAAGGTTTTTTTTTTTTAGAAAATTAAAAAAAAAACCATTACAGAATTATAAAATATTGTCATGTATATATAATGCTATGTATTGAGTTATGTAATTTATTTTGAAATAATTAGTAAGAATAAATAGTTATTATGTTGAATAAAATATTCTAAATTGTGTATTTGTCTTTATGTACTCGAAAACATAAAATCACTTCATCAATTTAATAGCAGAAAGTTTCTATTTTCTCAATTCATTAAGTTTCCACAGTTACTTCTAAGGTTTATATTAGCAGTAGTCTAGTATACAAGTTAATTTAAGAGATCTATGTTAGTAATATTCTTTTAGAACAATATATAACACTACAAAATACAAATGAAATCAAAAAATGATTAATAAAGAAAACAAAAAATTCCTATTGGTCAATCTATACATCTACGGAGAAAGGGAAAAGAAAGTCGCAATCCATCAACTTGGCGAATAAAAAAAAAAACAAGTGAAGCAAGGTGGACGCACATGTTCAAAAAAGTTGCTCGACATTTAGCACGTACAGTAGTCATCCACACAACGTCACGGGCAGGTAATTTTAGAATCACCCTTTGGACTTTTCCTCATATAGTGTGATTCACTTCCGCCTTCGTTCCCCCCTCGAATCAATCTTTTTCTGCCCTTTTTCCTTTCCTTTCCCTTCTCTCGATCCTTTTCGCCTAATGGCTCAAAATCATTGGTCGAATCCGGAAAAAAACGCCTCCATGTGGTCGCCGTCATCCTCGTCTTCTTCGCCGCAAAAATCCGGAGTTCCTACTGGTTTAACCAGGTTCGGTTCGGCTCCCGGTGCCTTTTTAGCTAGAGCTGTTGATTCTGTTATAGGTCCTGACAGTGAATTCTCTGCCTTAGGACCTTCCCCTTCTATGGTCAATCATCAATATTTCTCCGGCGATTCTTCTTCCCTCACCAGCGAGTCAACTTGTAAAGTCAACTCATCCGGCGATCCGAGAGTTCCGCCTAGAAGTGGCGGCGGCGGCGGAGGATTACAGAGATCCTACGGGTTTAATGAAATTAATGGATCTAGTTTGGTTAGACAAAAAAGCTCGCCCGCTGGCTTTCTTTCTCATGGCGTTAATGAAAATGGTGCGTTTTCTTCTTCTTTCTCCAAATTCTTTCCGCGTGAAGGATGAAATGACTATCGTATCCTTTCTGATTGCGATACCATTCGTTTGTCATTATGCCTACTTTAGGACTAGCATTGCAATACTGGCAGTTTTCATCGGTGCGAATGGAGTTTGGGACTCTGATTTGCCTTTTTTTCAATTAGTAACTCCTTCCATTTTCGTTTTCTAAAATTTTAACACTACGTGCGTAAAAAAAAAAAAAATCATGATCCAATTGAAATCAATAATCACATGATTTGAAGCAGGTAAAGCTTAATTTTTAGAGTGGTAAGATTTGCGATAACTAGAATCCAATTGCCAGTTTGATTCGATAGCCGTTACTTTGTTGCTAGTTAAGTGACGTAGAAAGTTGGTTGGCTTTCATTGTTCAATACATTTTGAACTCGTATTTACTAAAGTTGATTCTCCCATCATTTATGAGTCTGATTACAGAACTTTGCTGAATTTGTGCTGTATCGTCCAATTAAATTCACTTCACTTGCTCATAGCATATACGCTAAATTTTATGCTTTATATACATTTGAATTCTTAATCGTATATTCTACAACATACATTATTTATTTTTATTCATCGTTGATGGGCGCAAAAAACGTTAGAATAATCTAATGTGAGCCATTAAAATTTCTTTATTTATGTCTATAATCAGGACTGCAAGAGTTGAAGTCGTTGTGATTTATTTGATTTTTATTTTATACATATACCTAACAAATGTTTTAATCTGTACCCTTTTTTTGTTTTTTTTTCTATAGAATGGGTTAATATTTGTGCAAATGACATGCGTGTCCCAGATTAGCCGTTTAGTTATTTAGTTTGTTTTTCTTCCTGTAGGGTCATTTTTGTCATTTAACTTGTTTACCTATTTTAGAAATTTTTAATTATTAATTATTGAATAGATGACGCGGAATTTGAATATTTCTATTGAATAATGAATGGTTTATGATCTTATTCCATATATAGTAGTTTTCTTTATGCTTAGATTCAGTGGTATTGGTATTTCTGTGGTCCGTTTCGTGGATAAACGGAAATAAAATAAGTTCTCTGTTTTTTGGTTTTTTTATTCAAAGACAAAACTGCCCCTGAGAAAAGGAATATTATCATTGGCTAGTGCTACTGTCACATGAGGGGATAGATAATGTTTAAGATATTTAATTGCAAGTTGCAAATTGGTCTCTTTGCCGTGCAACTTCACATCTTGTTTCTGTCTATGTTCCGAGGATGGTTTGTTTCTCAAGGGTCAAGTTTGTGAAATCTAATTATTTTAGTTATATTTAACTACGAAGGATAGACTTGCACGAATTTACATGTGTACTTAGTTATATTCTGATCTGGAAAGTGATATTATTGGTCAAGTAGAACATTGCTTTTAATTAAAGCCTACATTATTGAGAGATGTTGACATTTGGTTCTTTTGGAGGATTAGTTAGTTATGACATGGAAGATGAATCTACCGAATCCATTCTTAATTCTTTTCTAAGGCCCAATTGTCCAAAAATAAATTCTTATGAAAATAATTACTGAATAAGTTTGTAATTTAATATTTTTAATCTTAATCTGACTTGATTTGCATACTAATTTTCTAATTTTGGCATAGACTAATACCGCAAACAAATTGTCAAATTAAGTTAAATACAATGTTTCTGTCAACAGTTAAACGTGTCGTAGAAACACTTGAAAGAAAAAGCCCAGTTTCTTGTTTATTTTTGTTCACGGCTCATTAAATATATGATATAGTCATATAAGTAACAGGTTAAGAAGTGCATTAGACTTCATTCCAACGTGATAAAATAAGGATTAGGAGTAGATACCTTGATCAAGCTCATTAGACAGGCAGTAATCAAGTACGACCTCACTCTTAAACAACAAATATATATTCTTATTCCCAAGTAGAAAGTCAAAACCTTAAAAATTTCTAGAATCTTAAAAGAGATTTTGCACAATCAGGTTTGAGCTGGAAGGCACAAATCTTAATTCTCTATTTTATATTATGCAAAAAGTTTACTAACGTTATCTAAAGAAGTAAAGTTGAAGGTTCTTTTTGCCGGATTTGTGGCAGAAATTTTGATAGTTACCGCAACCGTTTGCCAAATTAGGCTAAAACTTAAGTCAAAAATTCTGGATAGAAGAAAAGTTTCCATGAGTTGTTTCTAGGTTATATGTCTTTATTTGGTCTTCTATTAAGTTGAAGCACGTTGTGTCAAAGATAGATATGGGGCTGAATGTAATTTGTTTTCGATCTTATTGAAGAAAAATTTCACTCTATCTATGCCTTTGAAATCTGTTTAAATTTAGATGTGATGTGACATTCGTTTGATGAAATTCTTCTCTTTCCTAAAGAAGGCTTAGTTGAAGAGTTCCATCTATGCTATTTAACTGATAAAGAAGATTGGTAAAAAAAAAAGAACTGGAAAATGAATTCCTGCACCAACAGCTCTGTTGACCATAATTAGTTGCAGTATACTTTTAGAACTCAAGTGCCAACGCAGGCGCTCCTAAATTTATTAAAGAATTATAGGTAGACTAATAGGAATGACTTTCCTTCAATTAGTTTTAAAACACTTACATGTTGGTCATAACAGCTTCCAGTTACTATCATGTAGAAATTACTAAATAAATGTTTGGTAGCTGCAGTAATTGGTATGCTTTGCTTTTGTTTCTCATTCTTATTTCCTAAATGATCTTTTAGATGAATTTTGCTGGTTTTAGATATTATGGTTTGGGGGTTTTGAATATGGTCCCTATTTTTTGCCATTTCAAACTGCAGGATTTTCAATTACAGCAGGGACTGGAGGGTATAACTCTCACAATGGCTCAAATGGTGGCCACGGTGTATCAAGTTTAAAGTCTCAATTAAGCTTCACTAGACGAGATTCCCTTTCCCAGATATCCGAAGAAAGTGAGAGTATAATTGAAGGTATCAACTCTAACAGCGGCCGCCAGAATTCTTCACATTCTTATTCTACTGGTGGCTTTGGGATAGGGTCCTGGGACAGTACCAATTCCATTGTATTTTCAGCACCACCAAGCAAACGAGCAAAGAACATTGATGGAGACATTCTTAACTGTCTTGGCTTAGAAACTCAGGTACTATAACTTGTTTATACATCATGAAAATCAGGAAGAGAATAGAAGTTCTCATGCTATTGACCATCCTAAAACCCTAAGGATTAGTTCATTTGGTGAATGGTTGGAACCTCACCCATTTGACCAGGGTTAAAATCCTGAGGCCAAACCACATAGTTGATATTTTCATTCTTTGTTATTCTCCATGTCTAGCACCTACAAAGGAAAAAAAAAAAAAAAAAAAGAGTTGACTAGAGAGATATAAACAAGCAAAATAGAAGGTTTATTCATTTGAAGTCGATGCACATCCATATTCTTAACGTAAGTTTGCATTTACTTTATTTTGGTGGTATATATATCTGATGCATTCTTCATTCAGTTTAGCTTGCCACAGACAGGTCTTGAGATTGCAACAGTGGAGAAACTATTAAATATTCCCGAGGACTCTGTGCCTTGCAAAATCCGAGCCAAGCGTGGCTTTGCCACTCACCCCCGTAGCATTGCTGAAAGGGTTAGTAGATTTCACCCGCATCCTTAATTTGTATTTTGCAATTTTGGTACATATTTTACATAAGGCTACTAATTAGAAAATTGAGGATTTATTAGAAGAGACCATAAGCTTGGTCCCTTTTTGTTTCTTTCCCTTTTCAACTGGCAATCTAATTTCCGTGAAATGTTTACCACTTCCTCGCAGTTTTAAGTGCATTAAAAAAAATCCATTGTTTTCAGAATGTTTTAATATCCTTGTCAATTTTGCTTTCAAAACATCTGCATACAATAGGCTGCCTACTATGTTAACTTAAAAACTCCTGCCTGTACCGGTTCGAATTAAGTGAACTTTTCTGAGACTTTTATAAGGATGCAACTTTTAATACTAGTCTAGGAACATTTGTCATATCATTTTTATGATCTTGTGTACAATGCGTTGAGTCAAATTGTCTACATCATATCAAAATGATAGATTATTATGGTTTGTCGTCACAAGTTTATGGATTGTTGCTTTAAAGAGCGGACAGCAGAAATGCTTGAAACAGAGATTGCATGACAGCAAATTTAGAGAGAAAAAGAGTTTATTGCCATCATTCTTTAAATTTCAGAGGTCTTGGATGTGGAAGATGCTTCTTTTGTCACTACTGTTCTCTTCTTCTGTTTACTTATCATTTGGCAACTGATCCTATCAAAGTTCGCCTTTGATTAGTTAATTATAGTAGGTATAATTCTAAGATAATGTTCTTGATGCTCAGCCAGATCATCTCCTTTCTACATGGGCACAATTTTTTGTGTTTTAGCTTCATTGAAGGAAGCTAAAACACTAGAATTTGCTATTCAGGAGCATAATGAAGCTTAGATTTCCCACTTTTAAAACATAAACATGCTTTGCATGAATATTCATTGTATGCATGCCTATGCGAAATAATGAGGAGCATATGAGAATGCTGATTTATGCAAGTCATGATCATCTTTTGCAGGAGAGAAGAACGAGGATAAGTGGAAGATTGAAGAAACTACAAGACCTTGTTCCTAACATGGATAAGGTATTCATTCCAAATGAAATATTCCATACTACATAATACTCTTTAACTACAAGAAAAATAAAAACCACATAATTCCAAACGACTACGCATCACATCTTGTAGCTTCAGACTGACTTTTAGACTTGCATAACACAAAGCAGATAACATGTTGAGTTGTTCTATCAATGCAGCAAACAAGCTATTCAGACATGTTGGATTTGGCTGTGCAGCACATCAAAGGCCTTCAAGAAGAAGTTCAGGTAAAAGAAAAAGAAAGAAAGAAGATAATGAGAAAAGGAATTCCTAAATGCAAATTTTTGTTGTTGTGCTTTGACTGATCTTGACTTGATGTATGTATTATCTCAATCTGGCAGAAACTACACAAGGAATTGGAAAATTGCAGATGCGGATGCAAACCAAACATAAACACATGACATTTTGGGAAAGTGGGATCGATGAAATAATTTGATCAAAGGATTTTGAAGGCAAGTGACTCAGAGTAGAGTAGGCTAATTTTGTTCCGTTGTTGTACCATGTTTAACTTAAATAATGCAAATTGCAAACAGAGTTAAGAGGTGTATATAATTGAGTACTCGCAAGTCTTGAAGTTGTAGTACCTTACCATAGATGTGTGTAAAAATGGCTTCCAATTGCCACTCTTTGAGCAGGTCGTGAGGATATTCTGATTTTGAATACACTTTTCTTCATTAGCATGATTATGCCAATTAGTAACAAAAGAAAAAGAGTTAAGGTTGATTAATTTAAAAGCCGTTAAAGAAAACAAGTGAAAGTGCTAAGAGTACATTCTGGATAAATAAGCATGAAGCTGAATATGGGATTTTGGTTTTAATTTTCCAGTAAGAAGAAAATACAATATTAGCTCCTCTTATAATGGTAAATTATAAGTAAATATACATTACAAATATCGTTCTTTCCAAACGGAGGTATGAACAAATCTTCTTATGAAAAAAAATCCTTTATATGGAATATGAATCATATAGGTATACAAGCATCAGAATTATGAGCAATTTCAGTGTTGAGAAATGAAATAAATAGTAGAGTTAAAGCTGTCTCTATCCATGCTTAATAATCCAATTACAGCATACTGTTGCAGTTGTTTATTTATTTATTTATGCTTTAATGCGTGTTACTGCATACTCTATTAGTAGATAGGGGTATTAAAAGCTAATTAAAGATCTCAGATGAAAGTTCAACTCCTTAGAGAGGAAAAGAGAAGACCTGTTGACAACCGACCTGTTGACAACCAAACAAAGGAAAAAGAATCCATTGATTGGTTTGCCAGTTAATGATAGATAAGCTGGTATGTTAGCCTAATAGAACGGACCATCTCTCTCTTTTTTTTTTTTTTTTTTTAAAAAAAAAGAAAAAAAATCATAAAAGATTCCTTAAATCTTGTTTACTTCGTATTATGTCGCAATCATTTTCATTTGCATTAATGAAATGAGTTGGCCCTAAATTACTGTCTTGTCTTCTGTTTACAATTACATTTCTGCTCACTTCCACAACTAATTTTTTCTTATAAATATATTGATAAATCTACAATTAATTGTCTACTTCAGTCATCTTATCGACATCTTTTTATCCACAAATCTCAACATATTTGTTTTTTTTTTGGGGGTCATCAGATAAAAAACGAAATTAGTACGGTTGAGCTGGTATAATCTGAGCCTGGGATGGATTAAGAATGGCTAGAAGAAAGAATAAAATTTGCAAAATAACAAAATTTTTTTCCTTTTCAAAATATGACACCGATTTTTCTTTCTTTTTCTTTTCAAATTAAGAAATAGATTTCACTAATGATTTCATTTCATTAGCATGTGCCATCATTGTCATGCTGCCCCCATGTAATCATCAATTTTTTTGAATAAATTTATTACCAAAAAGTTTAGGCGTCCAACAAAAATTACATATTGTCATGCTCAAGTGGGAATTGTGAGGAATATCTTCCACAACTTTTTTTAAATTAATTAAGTTCTTTATATTTTAATTTTATATATTAAAATTGTCATTAATATAATCGATAAATTAAGTCAGCAGTTAGTTGAAAGGTCAAGTGGGAATATGAAAATTAATAGAAGATTATTCTTTTCTTTTGTATTTGAAATTATTTTTAGCAATTAGAAAATGGTTTTTATATCTCTAGTGTGACAATAACAAAATTATAACATTTTCATGTTGAGCAGTAGAAAACGTGATTTCAAATTTATATTGATTGAGTAATTTTTTTTTTCCATTGATTTTTATATCCACGGCTGCTGTTATAAAGTAAAAAAAAAACTAAAAAAAAAAACTAAGGGTTTACTGCATCAAATTAAAGAAAATTAAAAGTTCAATAAAAACAAGAATAGAGGGTTCGAAGATATATATATATATATATATTTGTGTTAAAAAGAATTAATACTAATTTTTCTTTTTTTTGCAAACTTATAAAAAATAGTACGAATTATGAAGATAATATAATACGTAGAAATTCTAATTTATTACAAACAACGGGAAATACACAAAAAAGTATACTTTATATTACCAGTCCACTTCATGCGCAGTATGTCTCTGCCAGCTTGACTACTCTCATTAACACCTCTCTCCCCTTTCTCTCTCTGCATTCTTCTTTCTCTCTCTAGACCGATACCAGCTTCATCCTGCCATGTCGTCGGACGATGAGGGGGGAGAGGAGTATCTTTTCAAGATCGTCATAATTGGGGATTCCGCAGTCGGAAAATCCAACTTGCTTTCTCGGTATGCGAGGAATGAGTTCAATTTGCATTCTAAGGCCACCATTGGAGTGGAATTTCAGACTCAGAGCATGGAAATCGACGGCAAGGAGGTTAAGGCTCAGATTTGGGATACCGCTGGCCAAGAGAGGTTCCGTGCTGTTACTTCTGCTTATTATAGAGGTGCTGTTGGTGCTCTCATTGTTTACGATATTAGCCGCCGGACTACTTTCGATAGCGTTGGCCGATGGCTCGATGAGCTTAAAAGTAAGTAAATTAACAGTTTTGCTGGTTTTTGTGTTTGATTGCTAGTTTAGATCGAGTTTTGGTTAATTTGATGAGTACCAATTTTGGGATTCTTCTGATTCTTGGCCTGTATTTTTTTCGTGAATTAGGTCAAAAGATTAAGTTTTTGTTGAATATTTTGATGCATTTGTATGGATTATAGATACAATGCTTACATTTGGATTTGTGGGGGGTTGATTTGGGTGGTTGGTTTTAGTAGATCTGAAGTTGCAATGATGGTATTATAATAAGACATAATTGAGGCTTAATAAAGCTAAGAATTTTCCCTTTTATTAGAAATATTTAGGTGCTCTGCAATGGCAGGTTGTTCGATTCTTTTTTATTTTTCTACTTTTGCTTTTGGGGGTTAGGAGTTGTTCTGATTGGTAATGTTATACCTTCAATGTTGTTTACTGAATTAAATTTTAAAGCTTGTGCATTTTTAAGGGCTTCTAGTTTGGTTATTGTTGCATAAGTGGGAAATTTAGCCATAGTTTATAGGCTGACTCTGAACCCAACAGGTCATGTGGGAATCCCTTGATCTAACAATCATACTGATTGAATAATTTCATCTTGTCATGAGAAAAAAAAAAAACTCTGTTACCATCATTTGTTGATAGATTGAAGGTGCATATTTATTTTTAGAGAGTCTAACTGATTATTCTTTCTGTTCAACCAAATTATCAGTCAGGAAAGAATTGGTAGTTTTATTTGTCCCAATTTTTTTTTACTGACTTAATTACCCCCGCATTTGTTTAAAAAGAAAAAGGATCCCACATGACATGGCATCATTTCATTTGTTATGATCCATCCTACCTATCAATTCATTTATCATTCGCATTAAGTGTTGTGTGTATCTATATATTTGTGCCATGTTATCTGATATTAATAGGGGGTATAGGAGAAGCAAAAGAATCACAATTGAGAATCAATACTATTTTTGTAATAGCATTTGAAATTAATTTAACCCATTTTTAATGGACCTAAATTTTAGCTTTTGTTCTCTATAAATTAGGGGATTTTTCCATGCCTTAAAATTTTCACTATTATTGATTTGAGGTCATATAAGTTACCACTTCTTAGTTCATTTATGGAAATGCACGAAAGAAAGGCAAAGTAGACCCCGTATTTGATTTGGAATTAAAATTGCTATTCCCTTATACATAGAAGAAACACCATTTTGGATGACCTTTACATCATGTTGCAGAAAAATTTTAGAATACTCCTGGAGTATGGTATTCCTTTAAAATATATTAGCGAAAAGGGTTAATGCATGTCATTTTAGGGTCTGATAAAAAGATATAAATCTTATTTTATGATTAAGAGAGTATGTACTCCTAGAGTACTTTAAAATTTCTCCATGTTGCAACTGTTTTTGGTTTAATAAATTAGTGTTGCTGTAAGTTACGAGGATGTGCAACACATGTCCATTAATCTTAACCTTGAATATTGAATTTATTGCGCTTGTCTCTTTACTTGATTTCCCAAAAGTTCTGTTAGCGGACAAGAATCCTAGATATAATCTTGGAGGTTAACAATCATAGCAGCTTAGTGTCGTTCCCTGAAACATAACAGACCAAAAAGAGGAAAGAGGGTGGGTCTCTATTGTGTTGCAGTTGAGCTGGCTCGTGTTTTTCAGATGGTTTTCCTTGCAATAGTTAGCACGATACACCTGGCAAATATAAATTCAAGCTCTGCGGGTGACATCCTATGTGTTAATCCCGTCATATAAAAAGTCCTGAAGCATGGACAAGTAAAACCCTGCCAGGTCCTTCCCATTAGTGAACTAAAATGGGCCATCGAGGATTGAAATGCTAGAATTTTTGTTTCAATAATCTCGTATACTTTGTTAAAAACTCCATTCAAACTTGGATGTACAAGTTTGTAGGGGAGGTTTCAGAATTGGTTTTAATATCCTCCAATGGTGTTCAAGTGCGAGAGCGTCTTGTATTGACAAAGATCTCTATACACAATTAGACACCATATTGTCGGCTATTCATATGACAAAAGATTCATATTTCTAACATTTCATATATTATGCTTTGTTAGGACCGGATTTTTGGAAATATATAATGATGTCAATTCCTTCTTATGTCTTTGTGGTGCCATCATTGTTATTACCCTACCTCGCATCTTTCTAACTCCAATAAGGCAATAACTTGGATATTTCAATGTTTCATGTTAAAGCCTATCTCAGGTTACACTAATTGTAGCTAAATCCTTGTGATATACCCTTGATTGATCACAGTAGACAAGGAGGAAAATTTTATATGACCTTGTCCTAAAATCCAGATTGTGACAACTTTCTTGGGATAGAAAATGCTTTTTAGTCCAGCAATAAGTAATTCTTCAGCTATCCCACCGGATTTCTCATAAGTAAACGCATAATATTTGATGTCCATCCAACCATGAATATGTTTAACATCAGCATCTAAATTATAATAATACAATTCACATCAAGTGAGATACTAAGATAGTGCAAATGTTGCAAGCTGTCTGCACTATTGTATTAGGTATTAGGTAAAGAACTTCCTTCACGTTAATGAATGTAGGTGTTTGCTGGAGCTACAAACTCGACGCAGTGTTTATGAGTCGTATTGTCGTAACCTACGGTTAATTGATTGAATTATTATGACTGTTGCCATCTTATAGTACCGAAATTCAGTGTTAGCTTTATAGAAAGTACATTTTTTTTTCATGTGATCTAGAACATGAAACAATTAAAAGAATATAGCTATACCAAGCTCTCATTCTTTGATTGAAATCTTAGTAATTCAAATGTCAATCATTTTTTTTTCATGTGATCTAGAACATGAAACAATTAAAAGAATATAGCTATACCAAGCTCTCATTCTTTGATTGAAATCTTAGTAATTCAAATGTCAATGATTTTATACTAACGTAACTATATGATCAATTCATAGACTGAACTAATCTTAGTATCACTAGGATTAAGCTTTCCAAACTAGGAAAATTATAAATCAAAGGACTGAAGCTTGAAATATCCTAAAGACAACATAATTCCCAAACAAATAGATTAATTCCTGCATTATCTTTCTTAAATGTTAATACAGAAGTCTTTAAAAGTGTCAACACCAACATGTATCCAAGAACTGATCTTTTATGTTTTCAAGATGCACCTTCTTGGCAATTGGTGGATCGAGATTATTAATGAGCTAGGATCAGCACAATGTTTAGCCATATGTAATTTACAGGAAACCTTTATTGTGTCGGGAGCTTGGGGGATATGAGAAGACCGACATCTTATTGATGTGTTTTGGTTTTGGAAATTTTGGCTTTCATTTTGTTTTGGCTTGATATTTAGCTTCAGAAACCCAAGTCAGCAATTTTCATATCTTTTAGGAGTGCTGTGGTTAATTCTTTCAGAGTTGGTTGAATGGATAGGTTCACCTCTGTCTCTTGTGAACATAAAATATTTTCTTTTTATCTCTCTACGGGAATAGTTATTTTTTAAAAACGAAACAGCCATTAAGATGCATGGTAAGATCCATTTTTTTCTAATAATTTGTTAAAGCAACTTGATGGTTACCATTCAATGATCTTTGGTGTTTACTTCTGAGTTTTGATATCTAACAAAATGTGCTTAACCAAATCATTTTTGCAGCTCATTCCGATACAACTGTTGTGAGAATGTTGGTCGGGAACAAATGCGATTTGGAGAATATCAGAGATGTGAGTGTTGAGGAAGGTAAAAGCCTTGCTGAAGCTGAAGGATTGTTCTTCATGGAGACATCAGCCCTTGATTCGACAAACGTCAGAAAAGCTTTCGAGATTGTCATTCGAGAGATATATAACAATGTGAGCCGGAAGGTGTTGAACTCAGATACCTATAAAGCAGAATTATCAATCAACCGGGTAACCCTCGTTAATAACGACGGATCAAAACAATCCCAGAGCTATTTTTCATCCTGCTGCTCCAGGTGACCTTTGTTCTTCTTCTCATCTCAAAGAGGTGTGCAAGTGAAGGGATTTCTTGCTTTGTTTGTGGGTTGATTTGGTTGTTTCCTTTGTAATTTTCTTTTTTTTCCAATTATTTTTATGAATATGTTTTCAAGTTTCATTATTTTCTAAATAACTTAAAATATTATAGGGATAAAATTTAATTTGTTTAGTTCAATACCAAAAAAGGAAGAAAGTAAATCTGATTTTCATTTGAGAAACACGATGTAATAGCAAAATAAACAACAAAAAAATCATTTTAGGTTGTGAGATTTGTATCATGTCTTAGCAACAAGGAACAGAGTAGTGCATGTATTTTGTTAATTTATTATTTATTCTATACTTGTTTTATTGTGGACTTGGTCAACATAAATTATATATTGTTTCTATTGAGTTTTTATGTTTTGTATTCAAGATAAAATTCTAATCTCAGTTCTCTAATTAAACTGATGAAATGGTTTGAATTACAGCTATTCATGCTATTAAAAGTTTTTTTTTTTTTTTTCTAAATTATTAATTCTAGTCTCTAATGGTTACATCTTCCAAAAATAGAAATTCCATTGTTAAAATGTTGGAATTTTGAATTATCATAGTCATACGATACCGGATTTGAATTCAGCCAAATCAACGTTTATTGGTTATTAATTTCTTTTTAATTTTTCGTATAATTTATTTGTACAGCACTTGCTCCTAAGAAGCTTGAAATATGAACCTTCCATCAATAAAGAGGTGGATGGTTGTGAAAGAGGGAATGGGATTTTTAGGTTAAATATCAGTCTCTAAGGTCTCATCGTACTGTGATTGTTTTTTTCTTAACAAGGGTTCAACATGTCAAATCGAAATTACATAAATAAAGTCTCATAATGTCTTTTTCTTCACATAATCACAATTGCAACCTTATATCAATAAATAAAAATTTAAAATCAATAAAACTAAGTAGAAGTCTTACTTAACAAAAGGAGACCGAAAATAAAAAAAAATAAAAAAAAATTAAAATATGATTGCTCTATGTCTACATTATTTTAATTTTTTATACGCGTTAATTTTTATCTTATATAGTCACTCCAATATTAATCACTTATCACATAACATAAAAAAATAATATTTCTCCACACATATAACTAAAAAGAAAACATCAATATTCATTGCAAGAAGAAGAGAAATTAAAAAAAAAACTAAGTATTAATTTTATTACAAAATAATGCAATATTACAACATAAGAAAACAAAAATGTAATCATCAACTGTAAAATATATGTATATTTAAAATTAGAAAAAAAAAAAAAAAGTAAACAAAAATAGAAAGAGAAATCTACTGATATAAGCTGACCCATGATGACATTTTTTTTATAACTATCTGACCTCATTCAGCAGTGGCAATATTTAATCATCTAGAAGCTCTTTTGTACCAATAACTTTAAAAAAAAAAAAAAAAATCCTTTTCACTTTCCATTTTCATTGATATATCCAAAAAAAGAAAAAAAAAAACATTTTTATTTCGTTGTTGTAATTTTCTTTTTGAACAGCTAAAAAAAAAAGGGTAGTATTTGAATTCAACCCACATAATCATTGAGATCTCCAATACTTAGCCATTTCAAAGCCATTTCTACTCAAATGGTAATCATTAATGGTTTGCTCAATTTCTTCTGGAGTGTTCATCACAAAGGGTCCATACTGAACCACTGGTTCATTAATGGGTTGACCTGCTATTAGAACAAATCTGAGTGTCTTCTTTGATGATTTATTCCAAACAGTAACACCTTCACCACCGGGGCTCAATACCACCATATGACTTGCAGGCACAGGATTGGTTTCATAAATGGAGAAAGTAGCTTCACCTTCTATGATATATGCAAATGCAGACCATGATTGGGGTATGATTTGATCCACTTGAGCTTTGGGTTCGAGAGTAAAATCAAGGTACATTGCGGGTGTTCTTGTGTACACTGGTGATCTTACTCCCATTGATTCTCCTGCTATTACTCTCACTTCTACTCCTTCTCTTTCTGCCCTTTTTATTTCTTGGTTTTGGATTTCTTGGTACCTTGGCTTCATCCTGCCATTTTTTATTTTCTTTCTTAATTTGTGAAATAACAATTCAAAAACTCAGAGGTTTCATGCGGCTAGAGAAATGTGGTATTTCACACTATTTGACTGTACAAGTAACATGTCACAATAGCGAATTCATTTTATCATATTTGCATTCATCGCGAAATCCCTTATTTTACTACAGGTGTAATACGAAAACTTGATATTTCACTTGTTTACCACTATTTGTTTTACAAAAGTATAGATTCATAAACTATTGAGTCATCATGTTATTTCAGCAAAACTCAACAACTCAATGTATCAAATCAGTAAAGTTTAACAATCTACATCTGTAAAGTTATCATGTCATAATTTGGTCTCTTTTGCAATAAAAAATACTACTTTCTTCTACTTATATATATATATATATATATATATATATATATATATAAATTGTGTGAAATATTTTTGTCTTGATCTTGACCTTCCGTATCAATCGTCACATAATTTTTATTATCTCTATTCTCTAACATAATTATGCAAATAAGTGTTCATTGTACTTAATACGTAAACAATAAGCACATATCCATCTATATTGAGCTCAGATTTAATTTGACCGGCTTCGAACTCCAAACCACTTAATAAAAAAACTTTAATACCATATCAAATAACCATTTTACTCTTTTTCATGCATAGAGGTCAACGAATTAATATATATATATATATATATATATATATATATATATATATATATTTTCCAATTTCTTACATTTTGTCTTGAGAGGCTAGATTAATCCAAAGCTGCAAGCCCCTTTGTGTTCCTTCTCCTGCAGGCATTTCTGAGTGGATTATCCCTCTTCCTGCTGTCATCCACTGTATCACAAAATATTAATTTAGTTCTTTACATGAAGTGTTGTCCTATAATTTAATCACATTTGTACTTGACTCAACCAATGAATACAGAATTGAAAATTGAAATCAAACTGAGAAATTAATAGGAATACTTTTTACCTGCACATCACCGGTGTAGATTGTGCCTTTATGCCCAGCAAAATCTTGATGAGTGATCCCTCCCTATTTAATAAAATCTACCATTTTTAGTCTCTTACAATCAGATTTTTCTACTGAATTTTGAACCAAAATCTCCTTTACCTCAAGCATGTATGTAACAGTCTCAAAACCTGTCAAAACAGAATCTCTCAATCAGAATACAAAAATCCCAGACTTTGGGAATAGATTTTTTTTTTTTTTTTTTTTTGAAGGGCTGAAAAATTAATTCAAAAACCTCTATGTGGATGATCAGGAAATCCAGCAGGATGAGCAACTGCAGACAGAAACAGAACAATTCACAGAGTCTTACTATCAAACAGATAGAGAACACCTTCAAATTTTGGTAAAAAAGAAATCCAATTAACAGACATTAATACCTGAAAAATCATCCAACATAAGAAAAGGATCCAAAGACTTGAGTTCCCTACTGAAAACATTCAACAAAAATTATCAGTACCCACATAATAAATCTTCAAGAAAACAAGAACCCAAAAATCAAAATAAAAAAATTTATACCATCCAATGGCTCTTCTAACAACAGCTCCATCCCCCTCATGTTGGGGCTGGGCCAAGAATTTCTTGGTAACAAATCTTGGACTTTCAAAGGGAGTGGTGGAATTAGATGTGGACATGTTAATGTTTCTGATAAAGGGAGAAATTTTGGTACGATTGATGGTTTTAGCAATTGATGGGTTTAATCTGACGAATAAAATGTTGCAGACAGTTGCTATCATAAAAAAATATAAGAAAAATGGAAATAGTTGAGGGGGGGTTTTTAGTTTTAGGAATTAATAGGAAGGGATGAATTTGGATGGGTATATATAGGAAGGAAATGGAAATTGAAGAAGAAAGAGTGAGTTGGTTGGTTGGGGGAGGAGAGATAGATATTAAAGGGCGGGTCCTACTTTTTCCTTCATATGACCAATCATCATGATGACGTCAACCTCTTGTCATCATGATGAATCTTATTAAGGTTAAGGATCTTTTTACAATTAATCTTTTATTTATTTGATGGTTGAAATGATTTCTGGGATCACTATTCAAAATATAGAAAAAAAAAAAAAAAATCAAATCTTCATTTTCCTTTACATATTAAATCATCCTAGCCGATTCCATACATCGAATGTTTATTAATTTTATTTCCCGATTCATACGGCATATCTCTTCGAATAGAGGTAAGAAATCATGAGCACAATAAAAATAAATAAAATTATTATATGGATTAAATTATCGATATTAAGTTATTAACGAGGTAGTTGATAAGTGTCATTTTTATATAATTATATTTTATGGATTAATTTATCGATGTTAACGAGGTAGTTATATGTAAATAAAATTATGAGCACAATAAAAATAAATAAAATTATTTTTATGGATTAATTTATCGATGTTAACGAGGTAGTTATATGTAATTATACTTTTAAAAAATAATCCAAAATACTATTCACACATTTTGGACGGAATATGGAATACAATTCCGATAAAAGCATTAATAAGGGATCAATTAATATTAAAATCATTAATAAACAAAAGTTGAATGTAATAAAGTGATTAATTGAGGATTCATGTGTAAAATAACGAAAGTTAATGAAGATCATTTTGCCTAACAGAATTTATGTGGAGGATGAGGCATGGAGGAGTTGCAAATCTTCTCATCATTTTCTCGGACAAAACAAGAAATTGTAAAAAATAGCAAAACAAAAGTGGATGACATCGCATTACCAAACTAAACTAATAAACTAATTTAGTTATTTTAATTTCGGTGTTCCATTTTTGGTCAAACCTTAAAATGTTTTTAAAAGATAGTTTGCCTCCAAAACTAGATCTCTAAAAGAATATTATATATGCCTCCTTTGAGCATTGAACTTCAGCCATAATAAAAAAAAATTTCATAAAATATGAGCTAATTCAAGTCAATTTTATGGTGCTTTATGCGAAACCTTACCTTAATAACATTTTTTATGCAAATAATAATAATAAAATTATTATTATTATTATTATTATTGTTATTGTCATATGTAATTAGACGGAATTACTTATTCCAAATCTGGTAAAAAGAAATATGTATGTCTACGTAAAATGTAATTTAGTTATTTACCATCTATTTGTAGCCTAATTTTTGTTTCCTCCATCCAAATTCAAATAATAGTGTACAACAAAATCTTCAAATTGGTGCTAAAACGAATATATATGACAAAATTGAAAAAGATTCTCGACGCCAATTTTAATTGCATTTTTTGTTCAAATTTGGCAGCCCTAGGTACGTAACAACATCAAGTTATTATAATTATTATTATTATTCAATATGAAAGATTAGAAAGAATTTAATTTAATATTTTCAAGATCAACATATGATTCAATAACAAAAGCAAAATATAAATTATAAAAATTCAGAAACCTATTTTTCATCCATCCTCATATATATTGTAATGACTAGTATTTGTATATGTTAAAAATAATAATAGTAACAACTATTTTTGGACTTATTAGCTTAAATTTTTGGGCAAAATTGTTCCATGACTATATATATATATATATATATATATATATATGACTAGCAAAATAAAATCAAAATCCTTAACAGTATTTTTTTTTTAAAATTTATATTTTTAAGGAGCTTTAATTCTCAGTGTATTGTAAAATTTGATAACATTTCATCGAGGCATCACTCAACTGTTTGATTTGTTTTGGAATTTTTATGTTTTGATTTTGAACTTTTTTTTAAAAGGCATATTAGGACTATTTTGGATTTTGCGGTTGAACTCTACTTTTCCTATAGATGCATAAAATTTCCAAAATAGACTATCAAAATCAATATTATCGTAAGATCCTAATTTTTGTGTGTATGAAATGACACCTACAACACCTAAGCATTGCGTTTGCATTCCCAAAAATATCTCTTCATTGAAAAAAAAAAAAAAAAAAAAACCCTTGAATTTGCCTGATTTATAATTAATTAATGGGGGATGAGGGTTAAATTTGTCGATAAAATTTTCGAAGAAGATTAATTTTAATTTTAACATACAAATTTTTAATCTAATACTAAAAATTATAATCCAATTTTATTACTATAGTATAAACTTTAGCCCAATTTTATTATTTTTTCGAAATTAATCTTGATAGTATCCTTTGAGAAAGAGTAAATTTGAGCTGGAGTTGATATTGAATTATTTTCAATATTACATGATAGGGTTAAATTTTGATCTTTTCTAATAATTTTAGGACTCCTTTAATTAATTCAACAATACACAAAATATTTTTGAGTACTAAAATTGGAAAAAAAGAAAAAAGAAAAAAAATGACATGTGGCTTCATATAACTTTCCAAATCCTCCTTAAGTCACATGGCGAAGGTGGAATTATTATCCTTAGGTACTCAGATCTATGATTAATTGAATCACAGCTTTTTGAATTTATTATTGAAAAAAATAAAGTAATTAATAGTGTTCTCACTTATTCAGCTTTAAAAATATCTTGATTCACATTGAGTTGGTAACATGATTCTACCATGCCAAATGTGAATGCTATACAGTCACAAGAACCTATTATTCATTGCAGTCAATTCTGGAGATCATTTGTATATATATATTTTTGAAAAAAATTAGAATTTAGTTTCTATGATTATACAATACAATGGAGAATAAACAAAAAAATATATATTATATTTTGTGTTTGAAGTACATTTGGGTCATAAAAAATTGCAAATATTGGCATGCGGCCACTTTTATATAATTGTCTTCTACTCCTACAATTATTTGAAACTGTCTTTGTCATGTAATTGAGTTGTGTTGTGTTTTATGCAGGACCAAATACCTTCATTTTTTTCTATATTTTTGAAAAAAATAATAATAATAAATCTGAAATTTGTTTTCAAAATGGGATTAATTAGTGGGAAGTAAAATTCTTCTTTTGCAAGGATAAACCTTCCAATCCTCACCTGTTGAAGACATCCATTTAATTGCGGAAACTACACAAAAAGACGATGTGGAAAATCTTCGTCCCCGAAAGCAATACATGCATGTCATTCTAGCAACAGATATTAGGCTCACTATTACACTATTGTAAACGGGTTGGGAAATCCCCGCTACACCGTGATGGGGATGGAGAAGTCCCGATAGAATCCCCACCAAGTGGAGACGAACCTTTTATGGGAATGGAAACATGGATAAAAGGGATAGAGATGAGAATTGCATTCCCCATCTAGTTAAGCCTCGTTTATACCTCTTTGTACTGTACCTCTATCACATTATGACCTTGATTTATTTATTATTGTGTCGTTATCCATTAAAATTCCAAACATGATATATACTTATGAACTTATATCATTTCTTAAAATGTTCGATATTCAAGTTCTTCTATAATAGACTCCTTTAATATCTACTTTTCTAATACAACCGTAACTTAAAGCGCAGGAAAAAAGTGTCATAATGAGCACAAAAAAAAAAAAAATTTTATGAGGGCCTCACATAATCAACAACATATATAGGAGATAAGTTAATTTTGTGTATAAATATCAGTGACACCAACAATTTTGCAAGAAAAATAATAAATAATAAAAGAAGAAATGTCATAATGGGATAGAGGCAAACCTAGGGTTGTCAATCGGGTGGTGGAGGCCCATCCCAGTGGGGGCTCACCCGAACGGGGACGGAGAATCCCCGATTAAGATTCCTACAGGATGGGGATGGGGACGAATTTGTCCCCGTTTCTTAATTGGGGACGGGAATGGTAATAGCTCTACCTATCCAGCGGGCTCCCATCCCCGTTTAAAACCCGCGGGGATCCCCAGTAAATTTCCCGATTAAATACCCAAATCCCCAACAAATCCCCATTTATATTTCTTTATTATTAATATTATTACATTCATTATTATTATTTATAATTTATAATTTTATAAACTAAAGTAAAGAAGAAAACTAATCTCTCATGAATAATTATTAATTATATGTTAGTGTATTTGAGAATTGAGTTTTGAGAATTTTATGTCTATAGTTTAATGCACGTTTGGATAAGTTAGAGGGTAAAATTTTACAGCTTTTTTTATAAAATCGAAATTAGTTTAACGGGGATGGAGATCCTCGCGGGGAACCGATTCCTTACCGAGATTGGGGATGGGACAGAAATTTGTCCCCGATTAATAAAAGTGGTGCGGACCCGGATCCCCGAATAGTCTGGGGACCGGGATGGGAAGTATAATCCCCGTCCCGCCCCGCCCCATTTACAACCCTAGGCAAACCACATGGAGATATAAATTAAATAGATAAACTCATGAAGGTTATAATTATTTAACCTTTTTTATAATACCTCTGTTGGTGTGCTCTAGTTCAAAGGCATTGGTACTTGATTGTATTATACATTGTATGGGAATATTTTGTATTATACATTATGTTAAATAAATGCATTTAATCCATTTATTTGTTTCTTGTACAATTTAATAAATAGAGTATCCATTGATTATAGCCATACTCATGTTAACTAATGTACGTCATTAGCTATTGAGACCTTAAGTAGTGTTAAAGCTATAATCATAAAGTAGTTCCGGGTCTGTTCTAATCATGAGAATGAATAGAGCTAAAGACCAGCATGTGATTGGATGACATCGTCTTATTGACCATTGGACAATGGATATTAGTCAAGTATATGGGTACATGTTGGGTTACATGGTACTGGACCGATCCTCCTCGAGAACACCTCATGGTCCGATCGTCATAGGTGTTTCTCAGGTAGTTCTTAATATTATCCTTAGACTTGATTTCACTATTACATGACATGGGATCTCATACACTTTAATAAACGCCCAATGGGCCCATAACAGGGTGTCAAGTATGGGTATGTTGGGTGGGCCGGTAAACATGTTGATGTTGATAGCGAGTTGACAGAATTACCACTCGGTGCCTCCTGAGATGACATCACTGGCCACTTGATGGGTGGGACTGATAAGTCTATAGTCATACCCGAATGAGTTTGGATATTTATTCGCGATCATCAGTCTACTTGGAATCAATGAATGAATAAGCATAGAAGAGGATGACTGGAACTATGCCTCTTGCTTATACATCGATGTAAGTTGGCAAGGGATATGCAAGAATACTATCGGGTTATGTTTCACATGGGACTGCTAGTCTTTGTCTTAATTAGGGGTTAATAGTTTGCTAGAACCCACTTACAGTCTGTGGTAGAATCGTATAAATAAAATAGCTGAACTTGTGACATATCGGAAATGTACATTGGATGTACTTAGAATGAAAATTCGGTTAATTGAATTAATGACAATAGATTTTGTCAAAATTAATTCAATTAACATAAAAGAGAAATTGATTATATTTGATTAATAAATTACTGTATGTAATTAAATATATTTTTGTTGGTGGAAAATTAAATACACGAGTTGTATTTATTTAAGGTCGGATTAAATTAAATTTATGTTTGTTAAATTTAATCAATTGTATTTAATTAAGTGAATTGGAATTTTATTATATGGTTTAATTTAATTCCAATTACATAAATTAAGAATTAAATTAATTGATTGAATTAAAATTTAACTTAAAGTTAATTCAAAACCTAATTATACAATGAGTATAAAAGAGAGCCTTAAGTCAATTTTTCCTAACCCTTGTCACCTTGTGAATTTCGGCCATTTAGAGAGAAAGGGAGCTGAATTCTTTTTGGGGTGCAATCTTGAGTTCCGTTCGTCATCGTTCGCTAGCACGAGTCCGGTTCAAGAGCCGTTCGTGTACCGGATTGTTGAGGAAACGCGTTTGGGTTTCTACAATAGTCTCTAGAAGAGACGAATAATGTGAGAAATTTATTTTCTCTGATTCTATCTTTGATTATATCAAAATCATAGTTCTTGGGATCATGGAATTCGAGGGAAAATTTTAATCACTATTTTCCACCGCACATCAGTTTTTCCGGTGAGAATTCCCTACAAACCCTACCTTTCAAATTTTTATAAATATAATTATTTTAAGTCATATAATATAAAATCAATTTACCTGTGTCAAGGCCTAATCTACTTCTCTAACATATCACTGTTTATTTTCATTTATTTCAAAAGTGGAATTTCCAACAATAATTGCATAATTCCAATTTAGAAAGGGTTGTAAGTATTCATCTTTTTCCCTTTGTAGCCCCGACTTTTGTCAATCAAAGTTAAAAATTTCGAAATAAAGGTTAGAACCCTATCGGAAGAAATCCTCCTTTAAATAATTAGACGTAGATTAGTTATCATTTGCCAAACATTTTCTTTAATATCTTCTTCAAGATAGGAGGCGAATGATAGCAATTCTTTAACAACAAAAATTAACAACGTTAATTAAATTTCTTACTTTTGTTAACGGTACCGTATAGTGTATATATAGTCTCTTTTACAAGGGAAATGGTAGCAATTCTTCAACAAAAACTAATTAATGAAACCATTTTTTTTTTTTTCCTTTTCCCTTTCATTAATCAATTGATTTTTTTCCCGCTAATATTATGAAAATAAGCATAATATTGTGACTGGTGATATGGCAAAAAAAGCAGATGAATCATTGAATCACTATGAGCAATTAATCCAAAAAGCAACATAGCACTAAAATGACATGAAATCCAATTTAAAAACCGAGGAAATCAACAAATAAAAATATGCATCCCATTTCTTGCAAAGGAAATTAATTTGAGCAAATGAAAGATTGAGAAAAGTCAACCCATAATCATCATTTGAGAGAGACTTAATTGAATATGTTATCCTTTATATTTTGGAACATTCCAAGTCAACTTCTAGAAGCTTTTGGTGTTTGTGGCGATTCCATGATAATAGTGGGATACGGGCATGCAATTGAGTTATGGTCACCCATTCATTCATTTATTTATTTTCTACTTATCAATTAACAAGGAGAAAAATAAAATAAATAAATAAATAAACCCAAAATGAATGATAAAAATAAGTTACTTTTTGCACTTACACTGTCATATCGTAAAACTATTCGGTTGTGATAATGTAGAAATTTTTATTTTAGAAGGTAAATCTCGCATATTCAATCTTTATTTAAGTTGGAATCGCACATCGTCTAATTAAGAAAGTATAATAATACTCCTTATACTAGTGAGGTAATCCTAACCGTTTGGGATACATTTTGGAATTAGTTAGGCAATTTGTTTATGTTATTAAAACTTTTGTTGATTTTATAATTAGTCATCTAATCAATTTTTTCAATACCTTGAATATATAATCTTTCTATATTGATATTGTTGCCTCGAACTTAACACTTTTGTCTGTTATGATCTGCAATGCCCATTAACTAAAGCATGACGTGAGTTTAGAAAGAAGTGGAAAGCTTAGAAGGCTCTAGAATTCATTTGAAGATATGAACCATACTATCAATGCAGACATGTCATAACTATAAATTTAAAGCATACTTCTCAATTAATACCATGTATCTTCAAAACTTAAATCATGCACTAGTTAATTAATAGACACAATAGTCTGCACGAGATGTTGATGTTAAAGTTGGAGCGAACAATGTCAAAATAAAAAGATTATATACTCAATTTGTTAAAAAAAATATATATATATTAAACGACCACTTGTAAAAAATCCATAAGAGTTCAATTGTGCAATATTTTAAATGTTTTCTACATATGAATGATAATATAGCAAGAGTAAGTGCTTCGATTGTAAAAAATCCAGAAACACTAAATTAATTGAACGTGGAGTTGTATTTGTCGGTTAAAATATTAAAATAAAAAATAAAACTAAAATCAAAATAAAAAAAATTATCATACTTATTATTTATTCCTTCTATTTGATTCATTCAACAATCAAAATTAATAATAACTTTGAAATTAATTTTTTTTTATAATAAATAACATATATATTATAATAAACGAGATATAATTAACTAGGCTTTATACTGGCTGATTGATTGTAGACAGTGAGCAAATGATAGTGGTCATATTTCTTTTTGATTTATCAAACGGTCTGCAAATAATGTAACTCATTCTTTAGTTAGAGCTGCTTATTATTCGATGCATTGGTTGTATGAATCTTCTCCACATGTTCGGTTTGTATTCAGATATTTTTAATTAATTGATTACTTTATTTCCTAAAAAAAATATAATTAACTAAATTGTTTAAATTAATAATAACAAAAATATATAGTTATCAATGCAAAATGAAGTTACCTTTGATAAAATTTATGGCAGAGTTTTATCTTATCATAATTCTCGACTCCTATCATATACAACTACATACAAATCTTCTGTCAAACAAATAAATTGGGAGAATAAAAAAAAAAATAACAAATAATTACTTCATTTGTTTTCTTTTTATGTATGGTTTAAGGTTATTCGCTAACATCAATAAAAAATTAAATAAGTAATTAAAATGACTAAATTATCCTTGATACTTATCTCATAATTCTAAAAGTCTACCTTTTAATCCAAAATTCTATGTCTTCTTAATTAATATGGCTTTATGAGTGTACATTAATATTAAACACCTTTCTTATTATAATAGGGACAAATCTGAGAAAAAAAAAATAAAAAATATATAGGTAATAAAAAATATATAGGTAATATAAAACATTGTATTAAAAAAAAAAATCGACATATAAAAAGAAATTGAGGACATAATATAATAGTACTTGATAAAATAATATAATTAATTATGTTAGAAGGATGTAAAAGGAAATCACTGGAAATTGGGAAAGACAGATTATTTGTGTTAAAAGTCTGGAAGACAACAGAACCATGCACCATACTAGAGTTTAATATGTATATATATAAAACTGAAATATTACTTTATTGTTCAGAAAAGTGGGACTACTAATTTTATTGGTAGTGCCGATTAATCACCTACTTACTCTCTCTACACCCAAAACCCCCCCAAAAAAAAAAAAAAAGAAATCTTTTGTATTTCTTTTTCAATATTGATTGTTGTCCCCCTTTAACCAATTCAGATGATATTTACAGGCTCATTGATTGGTTTATCTTACTCTTTTTTCCCCAATTTATGTTAATTTTGTTTCAATTTGCACCATCAGGGTTAGGTGAAAAAATAAACAATTCAAAGATTTCTATTTCAATATTTACCAACTTCTATAAATTTTACTAGAATCATAGGTAGGTTCATTATGCCTATTTTCACGATCATTTTTCTTATAATCTATTATTAAGAACAACTTTTGTCTCAATTATTATTGTATCATTGAATGCTGTATTTATATATTCTTTATTCAGTTGAATTAATTAATTAAATGCATGTGGATTTAAAAACTTTGGTAGTTGGTCATCAACTTGAATTGGATTAAGATCTCTTCAAATGTGATTATTAATGTTATTAAATAAAACAATGTAACTTGATAATACATATAATTTATTCATAATTTAATAATAACACTGATGAAAACAAGGCTCCAAAAACTTCAAAAGTGTGCGTCAAGATAAAGGACAAAGACGTCCAAAGCAACCGTGATAGAAAATAATCCAAACTCTTTAAGAATAATGACTTCACTTCACAATCACATAGAACAAATTCATGCATTTAACTCAACAGAAACATGATATTGATAAAGAGTATTTAAGAATCAGAAGCTGAATACCATACCCAAAGCAGTGATCTGGCAAAGAGCTCCGCTTCAACTTTTGTAAATTCATTAATTTATTTTTTTTCACATCATTATTGTCTTGAATATTCCATTTGCAGCTTTGCTATCTCAGTATGCATCAGATACAACTAAATACCAGTTAAACTAACTACAAACTCAAAAATTTAAATCACCATATCGAACTCAGAGAAAACATAAGCAAGCTGTTACAATAGACCAATTGATGCATTCATCATGCGATAAAAACCAAAGAGCATTGAAGCACAATCATATGACAGTGTGAGGTCCGAGAAACAGAGAAAAAAGCAGCTATGCCGAAAGCAATCTGGCAAAGATTCAGCAATGCCAGCCAATCTTTGATGAAAGTAGTTCAAGCCAAACCCCTTCATGCAGGGCTACAAGCCTACTTAATCATTTTGAAATAAACCAAGTAAGCATGTGTTTACCTCACTGTTTGCTGCTGGGAGTATCAAGCATATGTTTCACATATTGTTTGCAGCAGATAGCTCCTCATTACCGTTCCAATCCTTGATTCCTTTTTCACTCATTTCTGAGCATATAAGTGCCGCCTCTTGCAATCTCCCCTCCATTTTGAGGCCAGCAATAAGCTCATTGCAAATGGTGACATCAGGGAGAAAACCATTTCCTAACATTTCTCTACACCAAGCATATGCTCCAACAAAATCCTTCAAAACACAATGTCCCTTGACTAGAATGCTATAGGTATCAGCTTTCGGAGCCAAATCCTTCGCCTTCATAGAGTCAACAATATTATTTACTTCTGACAACTTTCCTTCCTTGAAATTACCCGAAATCAAACTATTATAAGTCATCTTGTCTGCATGAATACCGTGTTCTAGCATTTCATAGTACAAAGCGTATGCCCTTTCGACGTTTCCATTCTCAACATGGCAATGAATCATTGCATTATAAACCACACGATCGGGAACCAGATTCCCACATAGCATTTCATTATATAGTTTCTCTACAAGTTCTATCCCTTCCTTGCTACATCCATGGATCAGGGGTTGATATGTATGTATAGTAGGATTTATGCCCGAATTCTTCATAGTTTCATATAGCTCCAAACATTTCAAGGCATTTCCTGCATTTGAATATCCTGAGATTAATGAGTTGTACGTGATTGCATCAGGGCTGTGACCTGCAGCAGAAATCTGGAGAAGCCACTCTTCAGCTTCCGCCAGCCTTCCCTTTTTGCAGAATCCATTAATAAGTAAATTGTAAGTTACCAGGGTAGGCTTTATTTCACTTCTTAGCATTTCATCAAAGAACCTTAATGCATCTTTGAATTTCCCACCTGTGAAACTCCCATCAATAAGCATATTATATATGTGTGCATTAGGGAAAACCCCTCTGCTAATCATATCCCTGAGGACTATTTCAGCCTCAAGAATCTTCCCATCCTTACACAGACAGTTTATAAGAGAGCCGTAACTTTTAACATTCGGCTTCACCCCAATCTTTTCCATCTCTTCAAGAATCTGGAAACATCTATCAAAAGCTTGCAACTTTCCGTAGCCATCAATAAGGCTATTATATGTCTCCGTACTTGGTGCGACTCCCTTCTCTGCCATCTTCTTTACCCATTCCTCTGCCTCATCCATATTTTGGATTTCACAGAACTTATCAATAATAGTGTTAAAAGTAATGCAACTAGGTTTCAACTGAAAATTCTCCATTTGCTCAACAGTCAAAATAGCTTTATCCATGTCACCTATTCTACAGTACCCTTTAACAATAATGTTATAGATAACCTCATCCGGAATAATCCCATTCTCAGTAAGCTTCTTCAAGATCTCGTCTGCTTTGTCAACTTTTCCTCTTTCACAGAATCTGTTCAACAAAATGCTACCGGTATACTTATTAATCCTAACTCCATTTCTAATTGCTAACTCAAACAAATCTGTGGCGTCCTTATCATCATGACACCTCAAAAACCCATCAAAAAGGATACTGTAAGTAAAACCATCAGGCACAAATCCATTGACTTCCATCTCTTTTAAAAGTTTCCTTGCCTCGTCCATTCTTTGAGCTTTACAAAGCCCACTAAGCAATGAATTAAAAGTAATCAGATTTTGCTTCACATTCTCTTTCTTCATCCTCTCTCTCAATTTAAATGCATCATCAACCTCCCCTACCTTGCAATACCCATCAATAAGCGTATTGTAAGTCACCGTACTCCCCACCAACCTCTTCCTACACATTTCATCAAACAGCTTCTCTGCATCTCTTATTCTATTCTCCTTACACAAGCCACCAATAAGTACATTGTAAACAAACACATTAGGTCTTACTTCTCTCCTTTTCATGGAATCCAGTAACTGTAGTGCTCTCTTTATATCCCTCAGTTTCACTGCAGCCTGCATAGCCTTCCCATACATAACTGTATCAGGCCTATAACCCGACTCCGATATCTCCAGGAACAAATGAAGAGCCTTGTCAAATTGCTTTGAGTCCACCAAACAGCTTAGAAACATCTTCAAAGAAGCAAGAGAAGGAACCTTAGCATTACTCCTCATCAATTCATACAATTCAGCGGCTTCGCTGGGCATTTTCGACTCACCATATGCATAAAGTAACATATTTGAAAGGCTGAGTTGCAAAGGAGGCGAGCATGAAGAGAAGGATGAGAGAAGATCATAGGCAGAAGAAAACGATGATTTTGAGAGAATAATGGATTTGATAAGGCTGTATGCATCTTCTTTGCAGTCTTCTTGAAGAAGAAGTCGAAGCTTGTCCACTAGTTCCTGGCGTTCATGGCCTTTATCCCCATTTCTGTTGCTAGAGTTTGCAAGAATTTCACAATCTTGGGCTTGTGCAAATTCCGGTGTAGAAACAGAAGAGTAAACCAAGGAGATAGGTAACGAGAAGAATTTTGTGGGTTTGTTTTGGGTAATAAGATTGCATCTGGAACAAAGAACTTGCCTAGCCATTTATGAAGGAAGTTAAAGATCCATAATTTCAGTGGCCTGTTTCCTGCCAAGAAAAGAATAGAATATCACTTTATCAGATTGAACAATAAATCAAACAAAACTGTGAATTGAGAATGTGGAAGTTAGATTCAAGGTTTCAAAAGCCCTAAGCGCAAATTGTGGACCTTCCTACCATACTAGGGGTGCTCATGGTCTGATAAGTCCATGAGCAAATTTTGAAGTCAATAAGTTTGCTAACATTGGTTTAACTATTACTCTATTGATTCAGTCAATTAAATTCCTTTATTGGTTTTTAACCATTAGAAAAGTTTCAAAAGAGATATACCACTAACTTCCTAAAACTACCTGCTCATACAAATCACAAGCACAAAAAAAAAAAAAAAAAAAAAAGCAACAAGCCTTTTACACCATTAAAAAATATATAAAAACAACAATTTTTGTGGAAACCCACACTTAACAGAAATAGCATTTTTGAAGAGAATAATGCGAACTTGCAAATGAAGCCATCTAATTTTTCTGCATACTCCCATTAATGTTCTTCTAATCACCAGGGAGAGTTTCAAACAAATGGTTGAACTCACAAAATATCTCAGGTTTATTTGTTAATCTGGTTATGACTTTAAGCAATTTCAACCAAATAATTGCTTCGAAAATCAGTATAATAAATGAATGATTGCGAGGATTGGAGAGCCTAAGTTATTGAATGAAGGCATGCTGTCAAAATCTTAGAGCTATACAAAAAGAAACAAACTTTGCAGAAAATGAGCATACAAAACAAAACACATATCAAGAAACCCAAAATCCCAAATTTTAAAGACACAAACAGAAGACAATTCCCCGAATTAAAAGAAAAATATTAAACTTTGTGACGAAATAGAATTAGAATAACAAACCCTAAAAAGCGAAGATGAAGAAGATAAACCGTGCAGCTGATAAGAAAGAAGGCCGATAAGCATACGAGGAGTCTAGAGAGGGAGTGCGTGACCCGAGGAACCTAATGCTTTACAACGCAAATCTATATATATACCCAATAAAACGACAGTCTACCTTTTTGAAAGTGTGTCAAAACGGGGGGTCCTGTTAAATAAATCCTACACTCCCGATGTAAATAAATGTCATTTTTTACATCCGAGTTAGGATGATACGTCGCCGTTTTGCGTGACTTATATACTTATAGAGGTCTCTCTCTACTCGTTCCCTTGCTCTTCGTCAGATCTTCCGAAGTCCCATCGCAGTGCCATGTGAGCAGTTCAGTCCTTTCCTTCCTTCATCTTCAATTTTTAGAGTTTGTTTTTTAATTAATTTTATTTCAGCACAAAAACTTGAGGGTTTTTTTTTTTTTTAACATTGAGATTGAAGGTGGCAGCTTCAAACACCGGGATAACCCATAGCTCTGCTGTCAGTTGTAATATGTCCATTTGGTAATTGTGTTCTGTTTTTAAAATTGGAAATTTTGGGTTGGTTTGAATTTACATAATACGTGTTGTTTTGCATCTGATTCTCTGCAAAGTTTGTTTCTTTTATTCTAGTTCTATAAGATTTTGAAACCATGCCATTGAATAATCAATCAATGGTAGGCAATTAAGTCAAAGAGCTTCTCATTGATTTCAATTTGCAATGTGGACCCAAAACTTTTGCTCAATTCAGAAATTAATTTTTAAACCCCAAATTAATTATTCATTTATGTATTGAGAGTGTCCAATCACACTATGAATCATGAATTTTATATGACGAGTTATAGTTTGTTTTTATGTAGTTTAGTTGATGATAGACCTAATTATTATCTAATTGCATAATTTCATTTATTCTTCTGTTTGTGATGGTTGTAAAATAACTGCATATCCAAAAGTCTAATATCCCATGTTTACTTATTTTCAGCTGAGTTAAAACATATCAAATTATGGGTGTGGGGGAGAATCTTCCAGGCGATTTGTTGAGAAAGATCGTAGACATGGTACGTTTATACGATGACGAAGTTAGATTTGCTTGTGTTTGTAAATCATGGCAATCTTTAGTGCCAAAGGTATCTAGTAAGTGCCTCTTGCTAGTGCCATGTGAGGATGATGATGCTAGAGCATCACATGCTTTAGTGGACATTGTAGAGAAGAGTACTTCTTGTTTTCTTAATTTTCTTCATCATGTGATTCAAGATTGTCCCTACGGTTGGTTCATATCAGTAGAGACTTCTCCTTCAATGTATCTTTTTAATCCTTTGACAAAGGTTGAAATTGAACTTCCACCAAGATTCACGTTTCCTGATGTAATTGATTATCATATTGTTTAGCCGGAGAGAAATTGTAGGTCTTTCCTTTGATGAATCTTGAGATTATATTATGGTGGATAAAGATTTTGATGGATATATAAATAGCTATCATGCAAGTTCAGCTTATGTGAGAGATGTCTTGACAATTAAGATTATCTTGTCGTTGAATCCTGTTTTAACTAATGCTTACATTGTTGTGGCCATATATAATGCTTACCGTCGATTAGCATATTGTAGACCTGGAGATCATGGATGGACTGAAGTTGGAGGTGTTTCCACCGGTTCTGATATCATATATTACAATGGAGAGTTGCATACTTTGACGTTGGAAGATGAACTCAATGTTATTGAGATTGACACTTGCTCTAGTGTGACTGAAAAAACAAGAGAAGATAACAAATTTGTTGGAGATCCGCATGTTGATCCCCAGGAATATGGTCGACGGTATTTGATAAACTGGCACGGAGGGCTTTTGATGGTCATATGATTTGGAGAAGCAAATGGTCTGAATGATATTTACAGAACCGCTGGATTCATTGTATTCAAGTTTGAGATGAGTAGGTCTCAGCGGATGTTGGTGACTGATATGGGTGACAATGTATTTTATTTGTGGGACTAAACACTTCCAGGTCATTGTCGGCATCTGATTTTCCTGGACAAAAGGAACACTATCTATTTTACTGATGATGAAGTTTGGATTTGAAGAAATGCGGAATTGGAGCTTTGAGAATGGCATGTTCGACTTCGAAACCAAAGAGCTCAAGCCATTACCAGGTTATAAATGCAAACCGGACCTTGTTATTCCTCCACCAATATGGATTATTCCAGATTGTTAATTTTTAGAATCTATGTAACTGTTCTTAAGCTACATATATCAACATCCTCATATATTTTTGACGAAAATCAAACCCAACTTCGAGGCTATGAAGATAGTTAATTAGGATCCATCCTTGAAGTTCTTCTGCCTCTAAAGAATGGTTAGTCAAATAAATGAGATTCTGAGCTTTTATATATATACCAATTATGGTTGGCTTGAAAATTTCCCTTCTTATTTTGTAAAACTAGATAATGAAAAGTTCAACTAATTCACTAACAAACTAATTCAACAGAAAGTTATAATTCATGTATATGTCGGATGATTATGAAAAGAAAACTATACAAATATATTTATATGGCTGGAAGATGTTCAAACCCTCCAAATTACTGATTCCCATCATCGGAACACATCAATTTGTTTAATGTCATTGAGAGCTTAAATTTCAATATATTTTTATCAAATAATGAACCCATTTTTTAAAGTTTTCATACACCAAAATGTATAATTGATTGCATAAGACTAAATAAGATACCTACAGGTGTTTCAAATCATTAGAAACATGTCTTGGTAAGGTTGAACTCAAAATTGTATGGCGCACCAGAACCATGTACATCTTTCATTCCTTGGGAACTTTCTTTTTTTTACCCCTTAATATGTTTCCATCGGGTAACGTGCCAAAGAGACAGATACGAAGATGCCCTTGCAAAATTCTCGAGTGAAAGTAGTTTCTGTACAAGTCCCAGAACTCATCTCTGTCAAGAACAGATCATTTTACATGTGTGAACAGTTTTCTCATTCAATTGGATGAGAGAATGATCATTGAACAAATTCGACAATTTGAACGACCTATAGACATACCTGACTTGTGGAAGTGTCAACAGTGAATAGCCCTTGACATCTGTGTGAATATCAAGCACAACCACTGCTAACCGTGAAAGGCCTAGCGCCTCCATGTCAATTAACTTCTTCACCCTTGAAAATGAAATCAAAAGGTCCAATCACATACAACAGTATTTCCATAATCAATTTATTTAATGATATACAAGATAATGTAACAAAGGATAAGTTGTGGTCTGCTTCTTGGCACATTTGCTTGGCTACCTGTTTATTTGTTTGTTTAGTTACTCTGAATTATAAATGCACTTTAACTTAAACCAATTTTAGCTGTGTAATTAATAAACAATTCGTGGTGTCATCTAATATACCCACAGATTTGACTAAACATAAAGAAACAGAGAAGAGCATTAAAGTCTACCTGCTTGGTGTGCCACTACCAAAATTCACACGGGCTTTTAATAAGGCTACCTGCATAGACCATAAAGCACAAAAGAAAAACAAATCACTAAAAGCCTAACAGTTTGTAAATGGGAAATGGTATCATGCAGACTTGAATAGAATAATCATAAGAGCCCAAAAATCACAGTAGCATGAAACTTAGTCAATCTTCTACAATAGAAGCAACAATATAGCCAATAGCAATTTTGCTGTTAGAAACTTTAAACGAATGCAAGGAAATCATAAATTTCTTAATATGAAATGCTTGGAGAAAGGAAGATGCAACTAAAACTTCCTTCCAAAGCTCAGACAGTCATTCAATAGAAGAAAAACCAATAAGAGTAATATTCAAACATTAATAATGTCAATATAAGTACCATGCCCTTCACTTTGGACATCAAATTGTTAGAACAAATGAAAGGAACTTTTTCTAATCAGGTTAGCAATACAGCAGCATATGATAAGAATTACAAGCATTATTTTTGTAGGATCAGACTGACGTGCAAAACCAATTTTCAGCAAAGCAGATGCCTTTGATTTTGAATAGCCTCATCATCCCTCAAATATCAAATTAAAACGAAAAGAAAATCCAGTTTTCTCAATAGCATTTTCCTTTTGGGATCAGACTGACGTGCAAAATAGAATTTCAGCAACGCTGATGCCTCTGTCTTCGAATTTTATCATCATTTCCCAAACATCACAATCATTATTATACTATTAAATCAAGCTATTTAAGCAGTTATAGACACTAAAAAGAGTCACCAAAAGACAGATTTAAGGGGAAATATGGTCTAAAAATCAAGTAATACGTATACAATTGCAATGCAAAAGCCAAATCAGGCATAGTTGCTGCCTTCGGATATCCAGTCACGATTCAGTTCACATAGGCAACACCGCAACATTACTATCCATGTTCCCAAAATAGAACGGAAAAACAAAAATCTGAAGGTCACAATAAGTCAGTTGGAAAAAACATAGTCACAGTTCAAATGTGGGACAATAAAGAAAACAAGTCAAAAAATTCGTCCAAAAGAGAAAAAAGAAAATGAAAAATGGAGGTAAACTAGAGATGGGGCTGAAATAAGATAATCTGGAATGACAAATTGCATCATATCCAGAAACAAACGAATCCATACTCCCAATAGTTGAAATTCCGGAAACATCAACTAAAGAAAAAAGATACTCAAGATTATCAGTGACATTTTGGGATCAGACTGACGTGCAAATGAAAAAGTTCAGCATAGCTGATGCTTTGATAATTGAAAGCTCATCATTTCCCAAAATTGTGGCAGCAAGAACAATGATGGAGATTTAATTATAACAGATGTATGTCAAGAATTCACCAAAATAATACAAAAATGGAATATGCACACACTCATATTCTCAAAGAAAACAAAAAGTGTTGAAGGAAATCATAAAGTCTTCCTAGCATATATACACCAAAAGGAAATTTGTATGAAATAATATTGGAAGAGGCTGACCACCAAGAACTAACTCACCTGCTCTTCAACCTTCATATGCTTTGAGAATAGCTTGACAGCATGACAGTCTTTTGTGAATGAGCGAACGCCCCTGAACAAAATAATCATTTATCAGAACACCCATACAAAAATGAAAAATGAAATAAAGCAAAGGCTCTACATTTCAAGAAAAACATTAATCTACAAGTGTGATTGCACCTCAGGAGTTCAATAGCTCTTATGGCAGATGTACTAAGGATAAGAACTGCTGGACAGCCAGGGTCTATTTTGCCTTCAAAAAGTTGACCTTCACACAACACTTGTTTCCATTTGGAGCCAAATGCCACCTTGATTTGTTTACCCAATGACTCAACATCTTCACCCAGTTCTTTAGATAAACCCAGAAAGCTCGACTCTGTATATTTTAATAAACCATAGCAGCAATTAGAATAGAATTTGAGCATCCGATTGAACATAAAATGTAATGTAAGGAATCGGATCCAATTAATCACATCAATTTTATTTCTTTCTCACTAGCTAGACAGAAGAGAGTGAGAAAGAGAGAAATACATACCCTTAATAGATTCGACCTCGAGAGACGAAAGCTGAACGCCATTGGCTGATTGAAACTCATTTACAAAGAATGTAAGCTGCTGTGAAGCGGAAGCCGGTCCTGCCTCGCTGCTGTTGCTTCTGATTTCGTTTTCATCATTGCAGCTATTTTGAATTTGCTGAATCTTCTTCTTCTTCTTCTTCTTTAGCTTCTGCTTCAGCTCAGTAGGCGGCTGCTTGTTTTTATTCTTGAACTTGGGGAGGGTTTTAGGGTTTAAGGAAGAGGTTTTCTTCTTGGGGGGCTTTTCTGATTTCCCGCTCGCCATTTTCATGGGCCTAATGGTTTCTGAGAGGTTTCAACTTCAACTCCTCTTTTATACAGGTCTCTCCATTTTTACCCGTATTATAACCCATATCCATTTCAGTAAGCATTCGGATCCTATCCATATTTTAACATACTTATGAAAAATCTAAATTGGAGCATGGTTGCACTTAAAAGTAAAAAAAAATGTTACATCAGAATAATAATCCTTTTATGTAATTGAATCCCACCCAAAAGATATATCAAGATCTTGTGCGTTCAAAACACATTAAATTTTTTTTGTAAGTCAAATTTTATTGATTGCTTTTTTCCAAGCATGAGAAATATTAGAATATTATAAGAATTATAATTTTACCACTGCTTTTTTTATGATTTAATTCATATTTTTCATTATTTTATCGATTATGATATATTCATTAAATACCATTATACATTTGATTTTAGCAATTTCATTATTTCATTATATATTACTAAATTTGCAAATAATTTTATGTTCTAAATATATTTTATTTTTTTGAATATTTTTACTATTATTAATGAACCTATTATACATGTGGTTCTAAAATATTTTAAGTCATGAAATATTCAGTAAAAATTTCATACTCAAACTACTTTAATTTGAACCTTTTCTTTTAATTCATATAATACTATAACATTATGTCCCCATCGAACATCTTTGAGTGAAACAAAGCTTGGAATGTGAGCAAGTGTTTGATGCATTTTTTACTCCTAACCCACTGTCAGGATCAAGCATATCACGGCCACTGTCTTTGTCATCGAATACCATTTGGAGGTTTCGCAATGGGAGCTCAACATTACAGAAACATTTAGACTTAGAGTGGGCACGAGCACACATCCCATGCTTGAGCTCAACGTCCTCCTCCTCTGGCTGCAAGATAAAGCAATCTTGATAGGAATGTGAAACCTGAAGTTTGAAGCAGAGGATAATCGAGATGGAGCTTTGCAGATTCAGGGTCTGAAATTAGATGATAACATGTTTTGGACACACATTTGCATACAAAAATCCTCTTTATGGAGAGCCTCACTAGGATATACCTGAAAAATTGATCAGGCTAACTTCCCCTGGTTGATTTGTGCCTCCCTTTCCGTCAAAAGCCATAGAAATCCTTGCTCTTTTCATGATTATCTGTGAAATTAACTTATGATACCGAGGCAGAGAAAATCACATTATCAGATTTAAAATGATTCAGTATCTGAATATTCTACATATTTTGAAAATAAATAAACTAATTTCATAATTCATCGGATCGATTCTACAAATTCTTTCGTCTACAACCATTGCCACCCAATCCAAAGAGTTCAAACCTAAATCTCGAGAAGCAATTTTTAAGACGTTACAGACCTAAATTCTACGATAAAAATACAAATAAAAATAAAAAAGAACATGAAATTCTGGAGAAAGAGAAAAAAAAAAAAGCACAGTGATTACAAATACTAATTGAAAAGAAAAATCTAGATCAACAAATGCAAATGATTTTGGAGTCAAAGATAGTAAATTACCGGAAAATGAAGGCCGGAAGAGAAGAAACAGAGCCAGTACGGTTGGCGGGAAAGGCATCATACGATACAAGGAGATAAATTGGGTATTGTTATATTCAGGCCCAATTCAAATGTAACGAAAAAGAGTTATTACCATGGCAAGGGTACTGTAGACATTTCATGCGATTATATAGGACTCCCTTCAAAAAAATATTAGCCAAAATAGTTTTGAAATTTCCAATTTATAATCAATACCTCCTATATACTGCTAAGATTATAGTTTATAATTTATTATTTTCGAAAGGTTTGCAATTATTTTTTCTTAAAAGGCCCAATTATATTATATACTATACACCACCGGTACTTAGTAGCGAAATAAGAGAATTATCAATACTTTTTGGCCTGGAATCAAAATAATATTTAGTTTCTTTAAATTCAGAGTTCCATTATATTATTTACTTTAATCAAATGAAATCGAGTTAATGATTTTGAAATTTCGGTACTATTAAAGTTTAAAAAGAAATGATACATTAGTTAAAAATGCCAATTAGGATTATAATCATAATCGTGTTGTATCTATAGCATATACATTTTTATCGTAATCAAATGTTAATAAAGGGCTAAGGTCATGGAACAAAATATAAAATTATAAAGCATATGCGTGAGATGAGAATGATAAGCTAGCAGATTAAGTTTGCCAGAATCATAATCAATTACAAAAGAAAGTACCTCCCCTCAACAAATATTTTCGGACGAACTATGTGGGGCTACTCTAAGATTAGGATGACACATCACCAAAAATGTTACACAAATTTCACCATGGTATTGATTTTGTAGTAGCCCCTCAACCTTCTATTTTTCTAGATTGGATACAGCACTACCAGATCCTCTACCAGTATGCTAACCTTCTATTTTTACCTCATTTATTAAATATCATTAATAATACAAATTAGCTAAATCTTTCTATTCAAAGTGGGATCTGTCGAAGGAAACACCCCTTTTTTGTTTTTTTTTTTTTTTTTAACTAGGAAGAAGCTATACTTCTTTGCCTCATCCATTTTGTAGCAGACCACTTCTCCCCTGACAAAACTTCACATCCTCCATGTATGCTGTTAATATCTGACTGCCCATCTAGTCCCTAAAATTTAACAATATCCGATAAATCTAAGCATCAAAACTCCATCAAAAGATTGAAGACTAACTATGCAGGAAAACTAAAATCATGTAACTGGACATATATGATAAAATTTTCAGAACACGAATGACGATTGCTTCTTGTACTTTGTTAGAATTTTGTAGATATACAAGACTTAATAATGTTCGAAAACAAACCATGCTCCAGAAGAGTACGGCATCTCCTTTAATTGGCTTTACAGACAACCCTTTCACAGTTTTCCCACCACAGCTACATGTCCCTGAACCAGCCTGCACTCACAATCACAGGTCAATGGCATAAAACGAAAAAAGTATCAAATTGCCTAATTATTAATAGGAGCGTGAATGGAATTGCAACTACTAAAATAACTCCAAAAAGTCGAGAAAGAGTTTAGCAAGTGAACTATAGGAAAAAGTACAAGATATAATGATGCAGTACAAAGGATTCTCCAGCATCAAAGCTATTGACATTTGGAATTAGGGGTCCATTTCTAAAAGATCAGTCTCCACAGCAGCATCCAAGGTTTGCCAAATAATTCATTTTAATATATCGATTAAGCATGTTTTCAATGATGGACATGACCATCACACAGCCATATAAGTTCCCCACATGCTACATTCCAAATCCAAAACTCAAGTGTTCTCTTCTGTGTTTTAGATTGATTAGGGAGTTAAAATTCAGTGGAAACATATGTTATGAAAATATTATGCCACCAAGGAAACTATGGCTCTCTCTCACACAGATTGACCATATTGTTTAAAAGCTTGTGAACTATGGAAAAACAGAAACCACAATAAAGATGTGCAAATAACTAAACAGTGTAAATAATGACAAATTCAATGTCCACCAATATGAGCTGAAGCTTAGTTTCCATGCAATGAAACAGAGAAAGTATAAATGTAAGGCATTTAAATGAATAAAGCATCAAATAAAAAATAAAAATAAAATTACCCTAGGGAAATAAGTTTCTCCTCCCTCGACATTGTCACTTAAGTACATCAGCATTGTTGCTACACGCTGACCACCATGCTTCACGTTAAACTACAAAGGGAGAAAGAAGAAGAAGAAGAAAGAGATGTCACACACGGGACAATTTCATTTCATATTAGGAGTGTTAGATATCCCACATTGCTTAATGAGGTAGCTATGTGGCTCCTTCTATGTGTGAGGCAATCCTCCCCCTTTGAGGTACCTTTTGGGGTAAGTTAGGCTTCCGTTCACATGGTATCAAAGCCATTTATGCAATGTTGGGTCACTCGTGCATACTTGCTTCACACTCTAGGTGGATTTGGGTGTGGGGGGTGCGTTAGATATCCCATATTGCTTAATGAGGGAGCTATGCAGCTCCTTATGTGTGTGAGCCAATCCTCCCCTTTGAGGTACCTTTTGGGGTGAGTTAGGCCTTTGTTCACAAGGAGATTTTTTGAAACTAAGATAACCGACAGAAAACTTGTGAAATGGATAGAAAGGGAAGGGTTAAACAACTCACTGAATCAGAAAAGTAGTCATGATGAGGCCTGTAAAACTGATCCTTTTCATACCTGTGCTGCAGCAGATGTTAGCTTTCTTGCCTGAAATGCAATAATTTTCCCTTTTTTAAAAGGATGCATTACTGGTAAACAAGTTAGATCCCCACCTTAAAACCTGGATACGCTCTCCATTTTCTACTGGAACTTGAGAATAGACTGATATCCTTTTTTCAATTGCCTGAATGTGTGAGGAATATAAGAAATAAAACAGTAGAAAAGCAATTCACCAGAGCATCTTACAAAAGGCAATCAATAAATCATAGATCATCACATTTTAATGCTCAAAGAAATTATAAGAGACACGAGACTCGAGTACAAATGCACACTCAAAGAAATACTTAATGCAGATGCAAGATGACAATGGTTGATTCACTTTGCACTTCATTGGATACAAATACATACAGTAAACAAATTCAAGCTACTATTTTTTTGATGGGCATCACAGCATAAAGTTCCTCCCGTTCTGCTGCTTCAATTTTCAAGGAAGACTATATATATATGATGGGAGTTTCACTGGTGTACTTCACTACTTGGGCACATATGGCAGACTTAAAATAAACATACATTGAAAAAAACTTTCAGGAAAGTGAGTATAGCTTTTATAAGATCTCAGCTATCAGAAGACAGGATTTTATAAGAATCAACAAAATATGACATGTCATAACACGCCCAACACTAATAGGCCATGAATGTTGTACTTAGACGTCATTTACTTCGGTACTACATGTCAAACTGAAGCAAAATCAAGGAGGGCCTTCAAGTTGCAAACTGAAAATATCATGAAGTTAACAAAATTGTACTTCAGTAATAACATCATAGACAAATAAACATGAACTATGTAATCTCAAATGCAACAAGTCAAATCATGACAAATCATGTGTTAATGTCCCATACCACATCCTAGAAATTGAAACATGAGCAAACTTTTCTCATTTCAAATATAGAATCTCCAGCTTTGCAAATGGTTTTTAACAATGCATGATTTGTTACAAGTGTGAAAAAGCTGAACTTCAATCAGCAGGCATAATATCTCTTAATTTGGTACCAACTATGATCAGTAGGCATAATAACTGTTTATTTGGCACCAGGCTAAGTTGATAGTTGCACCCAATCAATACAGATACATTCCAACAATGCAATTAAGAACAAATTAAAGGCATTTTAAATCTTCAAAACAAGAATGAATATCCATACTCTAGGTTTAGAAGACAAGAGGAAGCAAGCATCAAAACAAACTAACCTGCACCATTGGATAATTTCTCTCTTCAGGAGTTAAAAACATGCCAGAGCTTGTTCTTACATTACTCTTTATCCCCTGAAATAAGGATATTGCTAATCTGATAATCTTTGAAACGTCAAAAGCTCAAAGAAACAAATGAAGAAAACACTGTAATATATACTTGATAGAACACATAAAAGTTACAATTGTACAAGAAATGAGCTAGAAGCAAGGTGCTTAAAAGAAAGCAAGAAGCTTAAGGAAAGCACAAAGCTGTCAGACTTTTGTTAAAATCTCAAGAATTGAATTCTCAATTCTTAACTAAACGAAACAAAACTAAATAGATGTTATGGACTAGTTACTAATCTTAGTATAACTAGGATAAGGAATTCCAAAGTAGGAAAGACCGATACTTACTAAGATGAAAAACAAAAATATAAAGTTAAAAAAATAGTCCTAAATGACAATATATGTTCCGAAAAGAATTTTAAGTCTTGACTCTAAATTGGTTGTACATCTAAACTACCTAAACAGAAATGTATACAAAACATTAATTGCAGAACTAAGATTATACCAAAATAAAACTTAGTTTTCCTCAACTGCATCAAATACAAAAACACAATAACAAACTGAGAAATACATTAATAAATATATATTGAATCTGCTGTGATATGAATTGCGGTTTCAACATTTACTTCTGATAGCTCCTAACTCGGAGGAGAGTGAATCTAGAAAAGGTAGTCCAACTTGAGAAAAGCTGGCCATGCAAAGTGCACTAACCCAACTCGATGTAAGGAAAATAGCACAAGAGCTGCAAGCCCATATCTATCAGCTAGTTAGCTATCAGCAACCAATGAATCTAGGTCTCTCAGTTGGTTAGCTAGTGTCAATGGCCTTCAGCCTCTGGCTTTCGGACTAGTTGCTAAGTGGCTTTCAGGCAGAACAGAAGCAGGCATAAGGTTACGGTAGCTATTGGTAGTTGCTTCTTACTCCGTATGAGCCATTTTAGGACCTCACTTTTTCAGCAGCGGCACATGGGATAATACAAACAAATTGAGCAATTTCCATGGTAAGTAGTGGCAGGCATAATATCTCTTACTGAGCTTAGAGTCTTGGATCCTATTCCTTAGTAATCTAATTATGAAATTGTCAGGCGACGAGTACAACAATTTTTCATATTATTTATTCCATCTTTTCTTTTATTCCTCCTAGTCTCCTCTAAGGTCATTTATACAATTTTTGTATCTCCTCAAAGGTGTACATAAAAAAGTTACCACGATAATATAACAAAGGTATGCATAACAAAAGCAAATAATGAATGATAATTTTGTATCCTTCAATAACCGATATTTCATCATCAGATATTCCCCTACACGTTATACATATTTTGTTTTCATGAGTGTACACAACCCTATTCTGAAACTTGAAACTAATAGTTGTCTAAAACAATCAAGACAACGAAAAACAAAAAACATTTATCATACTTGTGAACCTAGGTTAAAGAAATCAGAAAACAAGAACTACCCCAAAAACGAAACAACTCATATTAGCATTCTCACTGACAATAACACAACTATGAGATGATAAAGTTGAAAACTTCGAAATCCTTAAACATTGACAAAGTTTTAGAGAATATTATACTTTTTTAGGGATTGCTTGACATGTGCATGTTAATAGAAACACAAGCAATGAACAAATAAAAGTGACCATCACATAGTATAGCAACACATACCTGCCCTGTTTTTGCATCTACCACAGTGGAAACTTGAAGGCGAGGGAGGGCTAGGGCTCTAAGATAATCACATTCCTGCAATGAGCATAAAACTACAAGTTAAAACCCTGCGACACTTGCAACATAGCATTTTCAACTGCTTTAAATGAAAACAATGATAATTTTGAAGTTTAACTACTTCAGTTGTTCTTAGGAAAAAAAATTTTCCCACAAAGAGTATATTTCATATCTCTCATTATTCAAGTTCAAAAATGATTGCCTGATTTGATTGGGATGGGGAAAATAAAAAGGTAAAAGATCAATACGCAACTCAGTTCAAAAAGTACTATTAAAGTTATATAGAGAAAAATAGAAACACTCACATAACAACAAATAGATGAGAAAGGATTTTATTTATATGCTCTCCCTTATGACTGACTGAAAAAGATAAAATAGCACAGTTCACTACAGTAGAACTCAATGCAGAAATGAAACGTCAGAAAAGAATAGAGAACAACTCTATCCCCTCGGGAACCCAATTTCCCTCTCTCCACTCCTCAGTGACAGGTTTTTCACTATTCCAGAAACATACCAAAAGCATTGATATTTCTCCTTATAAACCTGCTAGAAACACTCCTCCCTTATTCCTTCACTATCCTTACAGATCAACTATGAATAACTAACTTAATTTTGCCACAAGCAGGAGTCCCACACCTTTTAACTCCTTGCTTTTTCCAAGAATAGAGATTCCAAACTCTCGACCCACTTGTAAATTTGTCCAATAATTTGGCCCCCATCAGCCCTTTCTCGACCAGAGAACCATTAGAAATAACTTTTGTATAACAAAGCTACCTTTGATGCTTTTTAAACCAAATTACATTTTGAAGAATTTATTATCGGACACAATTTTCTTTCACATATAGTATTAATTTTTCATTTACAAAAATGTTACTAACTTGCTAAACCACATTCGAAAGGAAGATTTAAGTCAAAGTACAGAATGTCATTAATGACAAGGAGAGATCAATGGTAGAATACTGCAGACACAAGTTTTCCTTGAAAAAGCAAAAGCAGCAGCTAAAAATAACTTATAGCTTAGGAGATTTAATCAACACTACTTGTCACACCCAAATAGTAGTACTGAAAGGTCAGCTCCAGCCGCCCCTTATAAACCAAAACCTTGCAGTTGACACGAATACTTTTAACAATAGAAAACAACAACCGGTGATGATGTGATAACATTGCAATTAGTTAAAATAAATGCTCTGTAACAGAAGAATAAAAGGATTACGAAGTATCAGAGAAGTGATAGTAACGTTAAAATCATGCATTGCAAAATAATTCTGTTCATGAAGGTCAAATATCAGCAGATTTTGGCCAAAGAAGGATGGTCAGAAGAGGAACTGCCAATGTGACTCCTATTTATAGATCACTGTCCATGCAATACATTGAATCATAAATAAAGAAACCAATAAAATGTATGGAATCTAATGGGATTAAAAAAAATCTAAGGAAGCACAAAGAGCTCCGTAGTTATGACAATCAAAAGAGACTACTCTAGTTGACGAAGAGAAAAGAGCCTCATATGTGTGTCTATGTGTGTGTGTGTGTGTATCCCTAACCTATGATGTTGAACTTTTAGGTAGTGTTACAACTAGAAAAAGAGAAACTCCATCTTGCATAGACTTGCCTAACACAGCCAAAAAACATTTCTAGCACCTCTTACAAAATAGGAAGCCAGATCGTGTTGCTGACTCATACATCTTTTGAGTTATTACAAAGAGAAGACCAATATCATGGACTTTAAATACACCCACTTCTTATATGCATAAACGACAATGAGTGGATACTTTATTAAATAAGAAAGCCAGAAAATGATTTTTTTCTCCAATCAGCCTGGTAGCAATCAAGATAAGTTCACTCATAGGAATGGCAATTATGCATACCTCCGAGCTTAGGAAGTTATGAAATACAATAATTCGAGGTGACCAACTGACAATTTCAGGTTTGACCTGCATCAACAAAAGAGGAGAAAGGAATCATTTGTTGCTTCCTTACTATCCATTTCATAAATAAGAACAACATAATATTGAAAGTTGTGATAGATTCTAACTCCTGAACTACAGCAATCGCAAATTTTCTGATTACGCATAAAAAAAGATGATAACAAGACAATTAGATCATTTCTACCTTGTAAAAAAGATTTTCCTATGCATGTGCATGTGACAGAGAAGAAAAATTAGGCTCCATTTTGGGATGAATAGCATTGCTATACCATAAAAATCTATGACCCACACAACACAATACTGAAATATGGAAGGGAAAATTTTTATTACAATTAAAATAAGAATACCTCTGATCCCTCTATCCCTATTTGGAGCTCAAAAATAATATTTTATATGCCACCCATTATGAAGAAGTGAAGAGGGAGCATGCTCCACTAATGTATCACATTAAAAAAACAAGACATAATTGTTAATTCAGCATCAGTTTTGAACTACCAAAGGTTGTATGAAAAAGGACTTAGTCATGAAGAGAGAGGAAAAACAATATTTAATGAGTAAAAAAATCGTCTATAGGCCGACATTATGAATATCCTATGTGAAGTTTAGTAAAGAGACATGAGAATGTGTACCGTGATCATTTTGTAGAATGATAAATAAACATTCAGTTTTAAATGTCAACAAAACGACATCTGATATGTTTCCAACTTTATCATGTTTCTTCTCATATGTTTTTTCCTGATGTCACATTTCTGTCTTTTCATAAGAAAAATGTTCACACCATTGTATTGCATTTTCACTTCACCATTTAAGCTATGCCAGTACATAAGATTAGCGAACCTACATAACCAAGACGTAAAGTTTCTGCTTCTCTGTCATTAACCCAATGAGAAACACCTGAAAATAAAATTATATAAGAAAGAAAAAGAAAGAATTAAAAATTGAATTATAATTGTTGAAACATCATACAATACTATATCAAACAATTTATAGATAAATACGGCTTATTTTACATCCATGAGAACATATTCAACTCTACATACAATCACGTAGTACTAAATTGCGATAAATAATAGCAATCCATTTCAAGGCAATTTGTTAAAGCAGATACTTGAAGCAGATTATTACTAGAGGCAGAATAGATGCGAAAAGGGCAATGCAACTGAAAGGAATCATTAAAGACAGCTCTCCACATAGATATGATAAGCACAATGAAAGCTTCAAAAATAATATTGTGGTCCTTTGTCCAAAGTAACTCACTATATTTAGCTAACATAAAAAACTTCTTACGCAAACTGCCATTTTGGTGTACTTACATTCTAAACAAGATAAATAGGAAATACACCTACCTCTGGGCAACTGAAGATAGCCATCACTTTGAAATTTGTGCAGTCTATTAAATGATGGAAACTTGGTGCCTATAATATTGTGTTTCAAAAGAAACATACAGCCATAATGTTAATCTGGTTCTATTAAAATTTACCTTCCTAAGAAATAATATACACAACTTTTGTAAGCATAAGAACATGATCCAAGACATTTTACCGTGAGTTTGATTTCATTGGAATGCGACAAGGTTAAAGATAGAAACCGTTCTCAACTTTAAACTTAGCCCATAATGTATAGCAACCATAGCACTTGTCATGGTAGATGCAGAAAATTATAGTACTTTTATGTTTTTTTTTCTATTACTGAAATACTGAACTAATATAAAATTTGAAGTTTCTGCGAAGAGATTACACAGAGAAACAACCCCAACACACATCATGGGCAGAAGACAATATGAATGAAGGTGCATGTGAAAATAATTCTGAAATTTGCAGTAGGACTTTGTTACCAGACTTGGACCTGTGAGATAACTAAAGAGGTTTTGCTTCCCAGATTTGGGATGGGATATAGTAAGAAAACCAGTTTCTCTTGAACCTTTCTTAGTGGGATTAAATGTCAACTGGGTAGTTAAAGAACAAACTGTACCTTCTTATCAGTTCCACAATAGCACTTGAAATTGACCTCACACAATTGCTCATATTTTCGATCCTATAAGAGCTCTAATCAATTTAGCAAACATTTAGCTCACTTATGAATTTAAGCATTCTTTCCAAGCACTCAACTGCGGAATTCATGCAAAATTGTATGTGACTTGCACGTTAGACCTCTAGTTTTATAATGGGCAAGAAAGGAAGCTTTACAAGTTACAATGGCAGTAAAGTGGGTAACAACAGCTATGCAATAAAAGATATCGAACACTTATGCTCCCCAGTCTACTAGGCTTGAGAGAGAGAGAGAGAGAGAATCAGAGTATAATCTTGCTATTGGGCTTGAAGTACCAAAGCAGAGACATAGAGACCCATTGGCCCTTTCTCATTCTACTACATTATTGCCCTTGAAAACCTTGACAAGAAGAAGGACAAGTTCAAAAGCACTTCTCTTTGAATCATTTTACCATTTTCGTTTTCAAGTGAAACCAACTGTTATTACTTATCAAAACTGCATATGTTTATTGCTTACTTTATACTTGTTCAAACTTTATCTATTTACTTTATGATAGAATACGAGAAGAATTCTTATAACAGAAAATCATATATATAAAAAAGTTGGGATTCTTACAAGGACTAGCTAGCTTTAATCGTTGCCATCATTTGTGGCCATAGGCTATTGGTTATTGTTGGGGGCAATGAGTGATAAACATGCGAATTTTCGTCTACTAATTTATTTCTTTACAAATAATTACATATTGAAAAGAAACTTCAATCTTTGAAAAGGCAAGTTATTTTACTTGAAGCTGTTTTTCATTTGACTAGGAAAATGTTATCTGTTGACAATTTTTCATATGCTCACCAACCACTAGAGAATGTGAAAAATATTTTCTTAGAAACGGACATTTATTTAGAATTTTCCTAGTTTATGATTCCAAACCTTAGAAGTACTAGCCTGATAAGGCTATAGGAGAAGGTACGAGTATATAAATAACTATGTAGCTTTTTCATTCTCTCCTTTGTAAATGATGTTTAAATTATTAAGTTTCCAAGCTATAAGCATAGTGATTTCTTTTAAATTAGTGATTTGAGTTTGTTCGAATTGTGTTCTACATCCATTATGCAAATAAAGAAAATCGTTGGCTCACATGTGAAGCTTTAACAGGCACTTTGGTTAATTAAACTAAGGTAATACATGTTATGTCGGTTGTTACCCTAGAAGTAGGAACCGCCAATGCCTTGATCAACTGCACTGCAATAGTACAAGAAAACCAATCAAAATGTCCTAAGGCTGATAATAGCAATAACTTGAAACAACACCAAGGAACCACACTCATTGAACACAGTATTTATAGCATCATGATTTCCCATCACATCAAACTCTTCCAGATCATGTACAAGTCAACTAAACCTCCATGACTCAATGTCGTAGCTCATTCACTAATTTGACTGAACCATTCTTTAGATGCTAAGAACATCAAAGGCTTAAAAGAACCCACATTTGACATTTCTTCTTTGCAAATGACCAAACTGGAAAACATGGTTTAAGAATTGCAACATTGCATTATTTACAGAGTAACTTTTCATATCTCCAAAGTTCACATCAGATATTTGATGATGATTAAAAAACGGAGAAACGAGAATGGAAACATGAATATATGTTTTCTATGATAAAGCAGAAAACTACAAAAAGGACATGCATGTTTACATAGATTGCAAGTGGAGAGCGTGTAGAACTGCCTAAGAGGAAGGAGTTGAATGAAAAGAACATGGGAAGTTACCGTAGGACTCTTCTAACTTGTTTATAAATGCCAACTGAAATAAAGCACCTGCAGTTTCCAAACAAAAAAATGAATATTTATAAGAATGCTGCTCAAGATAAGCAGAAATGGATGGGAATTTATGAGGAAATCATCATTTTCTGAAACCAATTCTAAACCTAAGGGCCCATTTAAATTTTCTGCATATGAAATCTCAGTGATCAAATAAAAAAGGGTGATGCAGTTCCCAAAGCAAAACCATGGATAAGCTTGTTCTGTAGATTATCTGTAATTTTGTATTAATATTACCCTTGACTTTAGAGTCAACGAAGTTAGAAATTCAACATTCATCTTCAACTATTTCAACTACCTAAGGAAATACAGCATTCAATCTTCCAATAAACACAATTGGGCTTTTGCACCAAGTAAAATCCGGGCAAAACTGGATCAAAAGCTGAAATGACAAGCGTAGGGATCAAATCCGTAACAAATCTTGAACAATAAATGCTGGTTTAGAAGTTCAAATCCACAGGTAATCCAAAACTCAACACGGAAAAATGCAATCTCTGTTAATTTGTGAGCACATAATACACGCATACGCATATGTAGACAGGAAAACAGAAAAGAGGCGAATTACCTATGATCATTCCAATAGTGACGAAGGTAAGAAGACCAATTACGATTTTCATGGCAGAAGCCATGGCTTTATCGAGAAAACAGCAGCGATAGAAAAGACGGAGACTAACAGACAGAAAGCAGAGAATCAAAATACAAACTACAAGAAAATTGTCTCACACCAATAGAAAAATGAAAAGAAAACCGGCATTTTTCTCGCATTTAATTGGAAAATAAATAATAAGCTCTCTTTTTCTTTTTGTTTTCTTTTGACTCTTTAAGAATAATTTAAACATATATTTTTTCTCACTCATCATGTGTTCATAAAAAAAAATATTATTTCATTTTAAAAGTATTTAACTAAAATATTTAAATCTTTTTTTTTTTTTTTTGAGGGACTTGAAAATAATTCCTTAATTTGAAGACAAGTCATCACCTCTTATATTCTTTCTAATAAATTTAATTTTATTTGGAAAGAGAATAAATGAACTTATTTTAGTATTTTTTTTAAATGAATGTAATTAATCGGTGTATAGTTGATCAGATATGATTTATTTTTTAATTAAAAATTGTTGTATATATTAAAATTTAAACTCGGCATTTATAACTTTTAACAACATATAATTGTCAATCTTTTAAATTAATTTTAATTGATGAATTGAGCTTAATTAGTACAAGTACCACTAAAATACATCAAAATTTCCTAAATGTCAAATCTTTTCATCGTAGAAAAAATCTTTCCTTTAAAATGTGTTGTAATTTAAAATTGAGAATACGAGGATAATTTGCCTCTAAATTTTTCTTTCTTCTCACTTGTCAAGGATGAGAAATAGGAAGATATAAATGGATAAGTAACTTCTCTTGTGGTTCTTGGTTTATGAATGAAAAGCAGAGAAAAAAAATTAAGCATAAGAAAATACATATTACATATGTATCAAAATTACTAATTTTTGTTTTTTTCATTAATGCAAACAACCTTAGTTGAGTTAAAGAAATGGAATTGGTTTATAATTCTATTTATTTGATAACTGATGTAGTTTGAGTACAACATTGTATTTATAATGGGAAAATCGATCGTCGCGTGTTGATTTGAGTCTTGATAGAATGAAAGGTTTAATGTGGTTGACCTGGGATGATCGTAGATTTGATGTGAGAGTAGGCGATTTTTTATGAGATACCAATTGCGGTGAGGGAATGTGTTTTTCTCACAAACACTTCAATGCTAAAGTCAAATATCGTAACAACAATTCTAAAATCTTACCAGATCCAATCCTCTTACCATTAAAAGAAGAGTTATCTATAGTCTTCAAGGATGGAAATCACCTGATGAAAAGTCACGTACATCACGTAGCTCGTAACCACTAAAGATGTGAGTTGACAGTTAGAGATTACAATAACTGCTATCGTAATATTAACATATATTAAGGTTGACCCTTAGCTTATACTGGGGTTATATCAATAACCTATACTCGTATCGTCCAAAAAAGGAAAATCATATTTCTACTTTATTGTATTATAAGTTGCAATCCACTTTTCTTTTTTAAATTTTTAAGTCAAGTTTTTTATTTTCTAATCATAACCCTGTTTAATGTACATTAATATTCCGAGATTATACAATATATTTATTAATTTATAGTTGAACAATAAAATGGTTTAGTTATCAATTTTAAGTAGAGATATAAAAGAAAAATCATGTGTGAAAATATTTTTCAATAATATTGACTATAAGTTTTTTTAAACTACGTAAACCCTCAAACTGGATTATCTTTTTGAAACAAAACAAGTATATATATATATATATATATATATATATATATATAAATAACCATTTCTTAAAAAAATATTAAACCAATACTATAGTCTATAACGAGTTTAGAATGATATTACGTGTTTAATGAAATTTTTTTTTTAAATACAGTGAATAGGGATAAATAGACAACTATTTTTTCAAATTGAATAAAATATTTAGAAAAAGTTACTTGTAAGATTCACTTTGTTCATTTGGAATGTGCTTCCGGTAAATAGATGCGGTAATAGGTTGACAAAAAAAAAAAAAAAAGGCATAAAAACAAATTTAGAAAGGCAATTTCATGGTTTTGAAAAGCATTTGACAAAAAAGCGTATGGATGATCATGCTCTTTCTCTCCATCTCAAACAAACACATCAATGCTTTTATCGAAAAAAACAAAAAAAGGGGGAAAAGGAAAAAACAAACTTACCAATGTAAATTTGAAATATTGTTTGCTCTAAATTAGTCTTAAGTCTCAACCATGCAGGACGCAAGATGTCAATTGAAATTAGTTTTATAAATTTTATATTTATCATAATTAAATCAATTTTAATTCTTTAAAACTACAAGAAAAAAAAATTATTCAATATATAGCATAGACAAATACTAATTTGATTTAAAAAAAATATTTTTCAATTTTGGTCAATTTTTGGACTACATTTGTACATATATGACAATTTTTCGTAATTAAACAGTCACTATTCACTCAATATTCCAATTGGACAAGTTGTACAAAAAAAAAAAAAAAAAACCCAAATCGTGCACAAAGTTAATCATAAACTAAATACCCTCTAAGAATTTAAGAAGCAAATTGTGCTTTTGTACAGAAGATAACTAAACAGACTAATTATACCAAAAAAGCTGAAGACTGAAAATTTGAAATTTTGCAACACTGATGGCTTGGCTGTCGGGAGATGTTCACCAACGCAACTATAAAGGATGGAAGACATAATTTAAGGTTACTAACGCATCGAATTGCTCCCCTAATGCCTGCTATATAATTTAGGCACTATCGAAGCCAAATATCCGAAACACACCTGCACCATGATGCATAATAGAAATGAAATTAGCAATCTCTAACATATTCAAATAGCCTATTACACAGTATAAGATGTCAATTTTTTATAAGCTGGATTTTGGAATGTTTCAGGTATTGGACCCATATAAGACAATGATACCTTCATCAGTTTGATACTTGTTCTTGTCATCCCCAGCATACGCAAGCAAATTGTATTTGGGATTCCATTCCACACTGTTCATGGCAGCTCGACATGGGATTTGATACACTGAGCGTCCAGTATGTACATTCGACTGTTGCATTATCAATGGTGTCATGACTCCATGGTGTCATAACAGTCATCATACAAGAAGATTGGAAAGGGAATATCCATGATCACTTACTATGTCAATGAACAAATCTTCACTGGCCGAAGCAATATAATCTCCTGTGTGGTTGAAGCTTATTGTCCTTACAGGCCATCTGAGAGCATATAAAAAAAGTATTAAGTCCCTTGGAGCAGTTGAACACCCAACCATGATATCTTATAATATATGAAAAATTTACTAACTGGAGAACTGTGGTGAAACTTACTCGAGCTTTGTAAATGTTCGCACACAAAGCATCTCCGAGATATCCCAGAGACTGACCAAGGAATCAGCACTGCCAACAGCAAAATATCTGTGCAGGAGTAAAGGGTTTATTAAATGGTTATAAGATTTCACATGCTTGTGTCGGTTAAATAGTAAAAAAAAAAAAAGAAAAAGCTTGCAGTAAAATGTGAGCAGTTCACCTTCCATTTGGATCTATTGCAATGCAATAGCAACCAGCTGTGTGAGCCATGACTGTATCAAGTGGTTTAAGAGATGGGTAAACTAGCACTTCAACGGTACCTGAACAGTGACTGATTAAATATACTGATCACACAATATTGCTAATGCAGAAACATCATAGCATCAAAAGAATCACAATTCTACCATTGCCAGTTGTCAACAGGAACATCTCTCCTGTCATATTCCAAGCAATCTCATTTACCTGTAAAAGTAAGTATCTTAAGTAATATGTCTAAGGACCAACTAACATAAGATAGATTAATTAAGTAAAATAGCCCAGGTCCATAAGCAGAGATACAAGTCCATATTTTAGTAGAAGCAATTGGCTTCTTCTGCCTCTCTCGGCATCAAAATTGCTCGGTCGAATATAGGATGAAAAATGAATCTTTCCCTTTGTTATAAAAAAACTGAAAGAAGTTGGAGTTTATTTCGATATTTTGCGTTCTTAAAAGTTTCTACAGATTAAAACAATTCAAGTAAAGCTGTGAATTTCTCTCTTCAATTTAAACTCATAGCTTACCTCATAATTAAACTTGCGCTTATGAATAGGCTTAAATTTGCGAACATCCAATATCGTTAGTTCATCATCCTACAATAGATTAAACAACAGAAATGGTTTGTTACTGCTGCGAGAATTTGGGACGGCCAAACAATCAGGCAGAAACTGATTATTATGCTTGCTCATAATACAACAAACTCTCCACACTAAGGATAAAATGATGGAAAAAGAGCAAAGCACATTCTAATTTAAGGCATACCCTGTTCCCAACAGCTATATGGGTACCATCAGGCCTGTAGGTGATGTTTATGTTCTCCCCGCTAAGTTCTGCCTGCTGAGAGCATTTTCCACCTGTAGAATGTGAAACCAAACAGATTAGATAAAGAGAAGTTCCAGTTCAGAAGTTGGACACCATGCATGTCAGAAGCACTAGAAAACTGAAACTAGTCCAAGTCACATATATGCTTGCAATGTCACATTAGCAACAAACTAGGAAGAATTTTCTAGCAATTGAGCATCTTTTGGGAGTCTTAGATGCATACTCATTGGATCTTGAATATAAGACCAAAGGATCTACTTTCTTCAATGTAGAAAGCATTATTAAATATAATGCAGGCTTACAATTCCTTCCACCAAATCGCGTTCAGCCCACATTAGATAAACATTATTTTGTTCAAGACTGCCCCCAGAAGCTCTGTTATGGGCACTTGCCAATTTCCACAGCGGTAAATCTGCATTTTGAACAGATGAAAATCCATCTTTTTCTCATTTATTTTGATTCCCAAGTTTAACTGCTTAGCTTCAAATCAAGTAAAACAAGACTTATATCCTAATTTCCTAGCTATTCAATGCGATAAATGAAAGTCCTTTTTCCACGTGCCTCAGGCAACTTCCCCGAGGAAATCATAACTAGTCATTTGCTAATTTCACTAGCAGTGATGTTTATCAATGTTAAGCCTGTTTTTGTACACAATGATCCCTCCACTTTGTGTGTGGTGGTGTCTTCAACTGTATGCAACCTTCCCCTTACATTTTTGTAGAAGGGATGTTCTGATAACTTGAACTTGTGATCTTATGATCACAGAGGAGGAACTTTGAATAATGGGAAAAAGACCAAGTATCATGTCATTGACATTGAGATGAAAATAAGGTAATTCTCAGACTCCTATAAGATAGATAAGCAAAGCATATCTTTTTTTTTTTTTTTTTTTTTTTTTTTTTTTTCTTTCTAATTAAAAGATTATTAGTCCATAGAACATGACTTACTACGAGCATCCCACAGACGAACAGTCTTGTCACCTGATGCAGTTGCTATTAAATCAGCATGTTTTGGGTCCCAGCACAGCTGATCCACACTATCAGTATGACCCTTTAATTCAATGTCTTTAAGTTTACCCTGCAACAAAAATATACTGATATTGAGGAATACTTCTCCAAGAACCAAAAAGATGCAATTTATTTCACCAAAATTGGTGAAAATCCCCAAATGTCAAGAACTAATACATCTTAAACTTTTAGCATCAGAAATAGCACATAATCAAGTGGAGAATGTCCAAAAATTTCCTTCTGATTTTAGAATCCCAAATCAATGTTCAGTCCTACTCCTACATAACTTCGACAACAGATTAGTATACTTAACAGATAATTCAAAAACTAACAAGTAACTCATCTACGGACGGTAGGGGCACTTCCTCCATAAACATAAACATCCGCCCTAGCTCAGTAGAATCACTTTCAATCCACCATTCGGTCCAAATTAATATTATAGACTAAAATCAATTCACATTGTACAAGAACATCCATGGGAAAAAGGAACAGTAAGATATTAAAGTAATTAACAGAGAAGAGATGATATGAATAAAAACCTACATGTCCATGAGGCTCGATGTGCCAAACACGAGCTGTTTGATCAACAGAACCAGAAGCAAGCTTGGTGCCAGTACAATTCCAAGCGACCGAGTGTACCTATAAGAGTAAACAGACAGAAAATTACAGATAACAGTGCCTGCAGCAGTGTTAGGGTTTTTTCATTAAGAAAATAAGGGAAACCAAACCTTCTTCTTGTGACCTTGATATTCTCTACTGTGTAAATTCTTGAAGGGTATTGTTTCCTCCATTTTCGCAAAATCTTCCTCAGATACCTGAGTTTCCAGACGATATAAATGACGGAGAACAAAATCTCACTAACGAAGGACGGCAAGGGAAGGTCTAACCGGCGACTAAAGCACCGGCGACTGGAGGCGGATTTTCTTTTTTTCCTCTTCGAAAGCGGTAATATTAGAAGTAATGGTAACTATTGTTCGAAACATACGTGATATATACATGTTAACTTTAGAAAATTTACTGTACATAATTATTTTTAACTATATAAATATTTAATTTAATTTAATTTAGTGATTTTTTTGGATAAGACGTGTTTACCCTTGGTGACTTCTCTTTTTCAAGGAAGAGTTGACAACTACACGATCATGTATATATATTAAATTGAATTAAATAAAAATGAAATGAATTGCGTACCAACAATGTTTTTGATAGTTTAGGTAAAAATGGAAAGTTAAAGGTTTGTGTTAATTAACACTGAATACTATATTTTTAAAAAAAAATTTTAAAAAAAATTAACTAAAAATGTTAACAATTTGTAATTTTTAATTTAATATAAAAATATTTTATTTATAATATCTATCAAACAACTATATTAATTAATAACATAAATACTTATAATATTTAATACATTAAATGAAATATCTGTTCACTCAATAGAAAATTTTAAAATTTATTTAACGTATAATTTTTATACTTTGGTTGATAATATATTGGAGGGATAGATTGTTTGACAAAACTAAGAATGTAAAAATCTTTTGGTAAATTATAATAAGATTTTTTATGATAAATTAATAAATTATTTGTATCTCTATGATACTAAGTTGGTGAAAATTAAGTATTGAAAAATTAAATGATAAATTTTAAATGATAAATATTATTAATGTTGAAACTATTAAATAATAAAGTTGGTAAACTTGAAAATAAAACACTGAATTAAAAAAAAATAGTTAAGAGTATACAACTTAAAATTTGGAGTCAAATGTTTTATCTTATTAAATTAAGTGATTTTTTTATCTAACTGAAACTTTTAAGTATTGTTAGCAAATGAGCATTCAAAAAAAGTGTTTAACAAATTAATTTAAATCATTTGTTTGATTATCAAATAGAATCTAAGCTGAATTCACTCTGCATTTTAGAAAAGAATTTTTTTAGCCGTAAAGTGCAAGCAATATTTGGAGGGCTTTAACTTTCTAGATTTAAAATTGATTTAAAAAAACGTTGTAGGAATTAAAATTACGTAATTATTATTATTTTTTTTGTATTTAATTTTAATTTTTAAAAATTGAATGAACAGATATAGTAAGAGGTAAAACAATAAATAACGATATAAAGAAACTTTTTACGGATGGACAAGAAACTCTCATCCGCTTCCCTTTCCTTCTTGTTTTGTTTCAGAGAGGGATAAAGGACAGCTCTTTCTCTTCCTTTTCTTCTCTTTCTATCTCTCCGTTCCTCTGTCTTGGAGAGATTGAAGTTTTTTTTTTGTTCTTCTCATGCTTGGAACTTTCCGATGGCACATTCTTCCCGGAATTACATGCTTCCCGTTTCGGGCTTAGCCGTCGTTTTTTGCTTTTCCTTTTTTGTTCTTCCTTCTTTCGCCGCTGATGATGCTTCCCGTACTGGCGATACCCCTGCGGCTCCCGGCTGTAATAATCCTTACAAATTGGTAATTCAATTCAATGTTTTTTTATTATTTGATGCAATTTCGTCTCAGGTATTTCTGTTATTTTGTTTTCATTTATTTCGTCATTTATGGATTTTGACTTTCAGATGCATTTTTCTGAAATGTGTTTGATATTTTATATGTAACATATAAGATCTGGAAATTGGAAGTTTTTGGATGTGGCTGGAGATCAATTTGAGTCTTTTCGTTTTGTTTAATTATGTGGATAGATTACGATGTCTAGAGGACTCTGTTAAATTTATGTTTCAGATACAATGTTAATTGACTAGTTAGTTAGAACAAGTTTGTTCAAAGGAAGACAGAATTAGGTGCAATGGAGGACTAGTTTATAGGAAAGTTGGACAAGCAAAGTGTCGAGTTGTGGAGGGAAGCATGTTGTTAGAGTCTACAATTTAGCAAAGAGAATCGTGTTTGTTAGTAACTTGTTGTTTTGCTGAGACAAGATGGATGTTCAGCTGCGAAAGACCCTGGGATCCATGAGTTTTTGACCATGTAGCACCCATTGCAGGAGGCCGCATGAAATGGAGGAGGGTTGCTTGGGAAAGGTGTAAAAGAATTCCTTGTGCTAAAGTTCCTAAAGTACTATTCCTAATTGTGTATTACAGATGTGCATATGTATGGAAACAAATAGATAAGCTTCCTTAAGGTATTGTAAGTTTTCTAGGAACATATTTTCTAAGAGAATGGAGCTGGATATAACTAAGAAGGATAGAGAACGACAGAGACTAACTTGGATGAAGGATTTTGAAAATGACCTTCAATTATTAGATTATTGTATCTTCCAAAGGATCTCATAAGAAACTTAAATAAATGGAAAAGAAGAATCCTTTGGGACCTGTTTGGTTGATGTTGTTGTGGTTGTATACTTGTATTATATCATGGGAACTTCCATTGAGGTTTATCAGTGATGCTGTTTTATATCCAAATTTCTTTTTTTTTTTTTTTTATTGTTATTATTTAAAAAAAAAAAAAAAACTCTTTGCATATGTTCTGTAAATATATTAGCCTTCAGAAAGAAGTATTCGGTATAAGCATTGACTAAAAGTTTCTTGCTTTTAATTTTTTATGAACTTTGTTGAAAGTACTGAGAATTCATATCTGCTTATATGACAATGAGGTTGTATCTCATCCATCAGAGGATGCTCAGAAAAATTTATTTAAGATGTGAGAGCAAGAAACATGTTACTCGAGTGTGAATAGATTGAAGATGATGGAGTCCTCTTTTATGTCATGTGGAAATGTGATATATGATTTTTTTTTCCCACATTGCAAAGTTTCATGCTGTTGCATTGACAGTGGTTCGTTTTTTACTTCAAAGCTATTTTAATTAACCATATTTATTTTGTGTATTGGGATGAAATTGTCCAGGTTAAGGTTCAGAATTGGGTAAATGGTGATGAAGGTGAAACTTTTGGTGGTTTAAGTGCAAGATTTGGGAGTATATTGCCTGCTGAGGCTGAAAAGGGTCTCAGGTTGCCTGCCGTTTTCTCAAATCCCTTAAGCTGCTGTTCTAAGTCCTCTTCAAAGGTTTGGCCACCCTTCCTGTTTATGCAGTTATTATCTGAATCCTTTTAATGCCAGCATAGAAAACATACTTGATTTCTTCCAGAGATGTTGATTTTAGTTCTATTAGAAACATCATTATCCCACTATTTGTTGGAAATGCCAATGTTTCTCTTGTAAACTTTAGAAAATCTTTCAAATGTTAAAATTTCTTAACGTGGATTATTCATGTTTCCAACATTAGCAGAGCCTTTATGAGAAAGAGCTATTTTATTGTTGCTGTCTGTTGTTTCCATTGTTCTGAAGGAGGAACCTTCCTGAAGTTTCTGAATTATAATTGAGGGTTATTGTTCTTTCGATTCTGCAGCTTTCTGGCTCTGTTGCTATCTGCATACGGGGCGGGTGCTCCTTCACCGTGAAGGCAGAAGTTGCACAGTCAGGAGGAGCAAAAGCTATGTTGGTGATAAATGATGTAGAAGGTTGTAGTTTTAGTGTCCTTGAGTTTGTTATTAGAAAATATATTTAATTTTCTATGTTTGCAATAGCCTTCTAGATTTTGCTTCCTAGTACAACCTTTTCTTTGTGTGTGTGTATCCATGATATTGTTGTCTTAACAATTTTCACATTCATTCTTTTAGATCTTACTGAGATGGACTGTGATAATAATACTTCTGGTCCAAGTATTTCGATACCTGTTGTGATGGTTCCAAAATCAGGAGGAGAACAATTAAACAAGTCAATGACTAATGGACAGAAAGGTAAAACTTTGAGCTTGGCATGTTAATTTAAAATGCACTGATCCTGTTTTTTCCTTCACAGAAACAGAAAATTAGACTGGGAAGTATTTGAGAATGGTGGTTAAAAAACCATATTTAATAGACTTGAGGAAGCTGATATTCTCCAGTTTTTGATGGTTAAATCAGCAGTTTGACCTTCAGTAATAGTAGGAAATGGAAACATAGTAAATAATCTATATCAAAATATGCTCAAAAGTACTTCAGTTTTAGCTCATTTGGTTCCCTTTGAACTTTGGAAAATTTCATGTACTCCTCTCTCTTACTGCCTCTCCGATAGGGATGAAGAAGTGCACATATACACAAATGGAATCAAATGTAGAATGCAATATCTAATTAAGGCTTTTTTTCTTTATGCAGTGGAACTTAGACTTTATGCACCAAGTCGGCCTATTGTGGACTATTCAGTAATATTCTTATGGATGATGGCCGTTGGAACAGTATTCTGCGCTACGCTTTGGTCAGAATTTACTGCTACTGACGAGACTGTTGATCGCTATGATGAATTATCACCAAAGGTTATTCTGTGTTTGTGTGTATATGTATATTTTAATTGTCAAGTTTGTCAATCTTTCTCCACCCTAGACAACCCTTTTTGTGTATGCAGATGTGCATGTTTCTTCAAGCTCGATTAACATTTTCAAAGAATATTAATAAATATTCTGAAACAATTGTATGACACATTCTACTTTCGTGTAAACATATCTGTGAAGGCGGAATTTCAAACTAAATTTATTCTACAATATCCTCGTTTTGAGAATGTTACCTCAGAGTATTAGTTTGTGATTGTTTCTAGCTTTTTGTTGAATTAGTCGATTGTTTCAATTATGCTTCTTAAAGAGGTTTTGAATATTTTTTTTTCTTCTTCAATTTGCTAGGACGCTTCCAAATCGGCAGCCAAAGATGATTCTGAGCAAGAAACTGTTGATATTAATGTTAAGAGTGCAATAGTGTTTGTCCTAACAGCATCGACTTTTCTGGTTCTACTCTTCTTTTTTATGTCGAGTTGGTTTGTCTGGGTGCTGATCATTCTCTTCTGCATTGGTGGTATTGAGGTATAAAGTTCTCTTGGAGGATTTGATATGTTACACTATTGGTAATAGCTCATATTGGAAAACAAAAATTGGCTGCTATATATGGACTTGCAAACTGAATCAACTTCGCTTTCATCTGCTACAAATATGACATAGTCTGGCTAGAGTATTACAAAATATTTTTATTATGGCACATCATTCTTGCAGTTTCCTTGCCTTGTGGCTTGAGCCTTTAAGACACAAGATTTAATTTTTCATATCTTGTCATGTTTAGAATACCACCCTTAGATCTTTGACACTTGTGCTCGTGCACCACATGTTAGAATGCATCGGAAATTTCAAATTTCACTTTGGTTCAAATAATTAGAAACATGGCTAGCTCAAAAACTTTAAAGAATTGAGCACTTCTATTGAGTGAGATTTTAACACCTGAGCTGTCTTCTATTACGTTAAAATACAGGGTGCATGCTGAAGTGCATCACACTGATTGAGCTTGCTCAATTTGATTCTGTTTTGTCATGTCGCCATTCTTCTATTTCTGATTTTAACTCGTATGGGATTTAGGTTTGGACTTTTTTTGTCTATCTACTACCACATTCTTTGTCTCTTTTAACAAACGCGAAAACTAAACTGCTGAGAAGCTGCTGAACTGGTGTAAAGGAGAAAACCTTAATGTCAATTTGACATGCCCTTAAAACAGTTTATAATATAAGTATATACATGTGTGTGTGTGTGTGTTTAATTCTTTTGTTATTAGTATTTTAAATTGGAAGCAATAAATTTAGGAAGATAATTCTGTATTGTGCTTATTGGACTGCTCTTTTTTCCTCAGGGCATGCATAATGTTATAGTATCTTTGATTTCAAGGTAAACTGGACTACCTGACACTTATGATCTATCATGCATAGTATTATTTTGTATTAAACACTATTGTTATCTTTTCTTTTTTATTGCAGAAATTGCAAAAATTGTACGGAAAAGAAAGTAAATGTACCTCTTTTGGGAGAAGCATCTATTCTATCACTTGTTGTAATATGTTGTTGTGTGGTATTTGCTGTAATCTGGATTGTGCTACGGCGGACATCATTTTCATGGATTGGACAAGATGTTCTTGTAAGTTTCATGTGTGGGTACATATGCAGTAGGAACTGTTTTTTCTGCTTGTTTGCTATGTTTTAATAATAACAGTTACTGAGTGCAAACTTCTTTACTCTTTTGTTAGAGGTAGATACAAATGAGATCTACTTCTGATAGGCTATCCACCATTCCTGGTTCCATCACATATTTTGAATTTGTTCCTTTATCTATTGAAATAATTAACATGGAAACCTTTTTTCAGTGTCTATTTTGTCACCATGTATTCAAGTTATTGTCAGTTTATTTTGGTACTTTTCTAGCCATTCTTCATGAGAAGGCGAAGAAGGAAGGTACATTTGGTAAAAAGCTTGCCTATTCACTCTTATAGCCTTCTCTAGTTGGCTGTAATGTTGATGTCTAGGATTTACCTTGGGAAACTCTCATCAACTCCCTTTTTCTATATGCTAAAATGATTTTAAGATGTTTTGGGATATTTCCCTCTAGGTTGAGTGGAACTCCACTTTTATTTTCACAGAGGGATGATTATCAACCGACAATACATACAATTATCAGCCACTCAGTTTTGTGATATTTGTTTGTACGATGTGGTTTAAGGGAGTTCAGGAAGAAAATAAAATGTAGCACAACCTTAGAGAAGGACCGGAGGAGGAAAAACAGTGAACTTATTTAAATCACTTCCTTTAGTAAGGGGAGGTTCATAGCTATTTCAAAGGCCCATTTTTGGTATGGGAAAATCAATATAGAATAAATAGATAACAGATAACGAGAAAATCAAGAAAACATAAAACAAAACTACAATCATTGCAGAAAAGAATTATGATTTTCGCTTTCCTCCTGATAAGTTTGTGAATAATCTTGGCTTGACTTCCATCATCATGTTCGTATCTTACAATAAAAAGGATAATCAGGGACGCAAAAAATAAATGGAAAACTAAAGCAAGATGGAATGTTTTATTGCAGCTTGTTGTGCATTTGTTCATGATGTCTTTTGTAAATCACTTCCACTCTCCTGTGCTTCCTTGATGAATATTTTATTTTTGACAGGGTATCTGTATGATGATAAGTGTCTTGCAGGTGGCTAGGTTGCCAAATATTAAGGTATCTAGGTTTTTATTTTGTCATCCTTCTGGAGATGTGAATTGTCTTTTCTCCTAACATTGTTATCGTGACATAGGTTGCTGCTGTGCTTCTCTGTTGCGCATTTGTTTATGACATATTTTGGGTCTTCCTATCTCCATTGATATTCCATCAGAGTGTTATGATTGCTGTAAGTATTTATTAGTTGATTAAACTAAATTTGAAATTGCTGATATACAAAGCTTTTAAGTTGAGCCAAGTAATTGAAAAGACTTATAATTGTAGTTCATGTTTGAGGTTAATATTTTTACTTGTTTTCTCAAACTTTTTCCAGTTGTATGTACTGTATTGTGAAGTATCGAAACTGTAATTAGAAATATGGAAAATTTAGTTAAATGTTTGTGAATCAAACTGATTCGGTTTAGGAGCACCTGATTTTCTTGATTATGGACCTTAAAACTCCTGCTGGAGAGGAATCCTTTCATCAAGATCGATCAGTTTGTCATATTCCAAATAAATTGGTGAGACTGAAAATGCTGGAACATATTGGGTGGGACGCTTTAGAGGAGTGATAGAGAATATGTCGTTAAGCAAACGGGGTAAAAAGTATACGTGGTGTGAGGTCTTAGCTGGCATTAGTCATGTGTAGAGTGTGTGGGTGGTATGAGCAGGGTAGTGCATGTTTAGGGGTGGGGCGAGAATGCAAGGTAGTTTTTGTAATACTGGGTTATTTTGTGGGTCTTAGTGGTAGCTAAGGGATAGGGTGGGTGTCTTGCTGTCTTCTCCTAGGGTGTCTTCTCTTTATGTTTCTTTTGTTGGGTTTCTTTGATCGTTCCACTATAATAACATTTCTTCCTATCTTAGTTCTCTTGTTTGTTGAGTGGCTTTTTGATTGTGTGAGAACTGTACTGTTTGGCTAATCCGAGTTTTGAGTTTCTAACAAGGAGCATGGCCTAAAAAACCTGAACCAAGTTGAAAATCTAAATCTGTTAAGTGGAGTTTCTAATAATTATTATCCATTTACTGATTTTTGCATGTACATGTTGACTGCGAATCTTTGTGACATAATGTTATGATTTGTGTCTGCTCAATATATTCTCATTATCTTAGGAAATCTCTGCACATATTCTGATAATCCATAAGAAATATTTGAACCTACTTTCAACTTTTTGCAACGTTCATTCCTTGATTCTCCCATTTTGGTGACTTTAAGCTAATCAGTCCTCTTTTCGTGCTTCTGACTACTGAACACTAGGTTGATGTATAGTTTCTTCAAAAATACCATCTTCACTTAGTTGTCAACCCTGGTCTGCAGCTAAGGCAATCACCTTCCAGTATCACAATGGACTTTTCCATGTTTCTTTTCCTTCGGTCTCTCCACTATAATATTTTCAGTCGATGCTCTCCTTTCTTTGAGGCTGTCAGTTTCACTCTTAATAATACCTCAAGGTGGACTATTGGTGCATTTCTTTAAGTTATCTCTTCCTTTTCACATGTGTAAATAATAAGCCTTTTTATGTACAAGCAACTATCAACAATTAAATGATGCCGCATCCGGTGCAAATTAAACGAGTATCACTTTTATGGGCTCTAGATTTTGTGAAAAATTTTGGAAACAGTTAGTATCAGCTCACTGCTTTTATATTCAAACTCTTCATTCTTAATAATTCTCTTTCCAATTTTTTCTGCACAAAAGCTTCTTTTTTTGTTCTCTTTTCATGTATGACATTTTAACAAGAGTGCCTGCTCTATTGCTACTATCTTTTTGTGTTTCGATATGCTTCACTATTTTATAGGTTGCCAGAGGTGACAAAAGTGGTGGCGAAGCTATTCCCATGCTTTTGAGAGTTCCTCGATTTTCCGATCCTTGGGGAGGTTATGACATGATTGGATTTGGGGACATTCTTTTTCCTGGGTTGCTTGTATCGTTTACTCGAAGGTACAGTCTATTTCTTTTATATGTTTAGTTTTCTTGTAAGTAGCAGTTGCTTTATTATTGGTTTTCATAGTGTGGATGTGGGCCTAGAAGTGGAGAACAATTAAAGAGATCCTTTTGAAGCTGACCTATGGGAATATGATTGATCAGTTACAGTGATGCAACTTCTGTGAAATCCAGAATATAAATTGTCACCAAATCCTCAAAGCTAATTTAGGATCAGCAGTAATGCTATTGTTGGTTTGGCTCTTTTCTGAAAGATGAACAATTCTGACTAATGAATTCTGCTGAATTTCTGATGCTGAGATCAGATTAATCAACCAACTTGCCGTCGAATATTTATTTTGTGATAGAAAAAAATATTTAACATATTTCTTTGTTTTTCTTATTTTTATTATTTATGAGAATCAATCCTACTACTTCTGATCCGGGAGTTTTTGTGCTTGAAACAAAGAACCTGGGGCGTATCACTCAAATCATGGCCAGAACCAGATGTAGCTTCCCCCACCCCCACCCAAGGCAGGATGCCTAATAGTTACAATGCTTTGGTTATGCTTTTTTAATGGATATCTTTACCGAGTCGTTTTGGTGTCTTTCGAATCTTATGTTAGAGGATTTGTGGAAATCTCTTGTTCATAAATATATGATTCTTGTTAAATGTTTGGTAATTTGTTTCTTAAGTCTCTGCACGTTCCTTCTGACCTTTCTCTTTTTGTCCAGATTTGACAGAGCACATAAAAAATTTGCATGCAAGGGGTATTTTCTTTGGTTGATGTGTGGCTATGGATTTGGTAAGATTCTTGATTCATTCCTCCATCTTATTTGATCTCATTTCCATGAGAAGAGTTGTTTCTTGATCTATTTCTCCATCTTATTTTAATTTTATCCCGTTTCTGGGAGAAGAGTTATTTTTAACTGCAAGATTTTTAGTGGCATGTTTCTGATATGTCATGTCTTGCAAGGTTACATTCAGGGGTAAGGCAATTTGAAATGTAAAATCAAATCGATTTGCTCATAGAGCGGGGAAAACTCATAAGACATGATAATCCCACTTATATTTGTATTATACTTAAATACAATATATATACATTCAGTATACAATTCGATTACGTAAAGTCAGTCTAACTAACTAGTTGCCATATTTAGACTATTAAGTTCGTACCAACAAAGGGATATTGGTGGAGGAAAGATTCTGTTGTTAGTTTAGATTCGTAACTGCACATATGAATCAATTTTGACCTGAGTTATTGTAGTCCTAACCAAATTGTAAGAGCAATAACTACTTCACTAGTGTCAATGTCTCATATTATGAAATGTTGGTGTAGACATTCTCAACTTTTTCTATTAAACAATTATCTTCTGTGAACTGCACTTGTAGGTGAGGTTTTTATTATTATTATTAGCTCCCCTCCCATCAATGGTAACTATTGAAATTATTGATTGGTACTTGTGTCTTTTTTATCATGCTAAAAAGTTTTCCCGTTTGCAGGTCTTTTCGTAACGTACTTAGGCTTATATTTAATGGATGGGCATGGCCAACCTGCACTCCTCTATCTTGTTCCTTGCACCCTAGGTAATAAATTTTGTGATTGATTCTTGGTAAATGGAAAATATACAAGTTGTAAATATTTCTAGCACTGAAAATTATAAGCTGAATTACATAAGTGATAGAAAAATCTAGTATTAATATAGCTACATTGTTAAAGCACTAATAATTAGAACTTGAAAAATAACTTTTGAATGAAAAAAAGAAATAAAAAAAAACACTTCTGAATTTAAGTATAGTAATAAAATATAGTAGCAGTAAGGATAATACTTAATGTTTACTGTTTCTGTTGATAATGTTGGCACTAGTACTATTGTTTCCAGTGGGGGAATTTATAATTATGATGGTAATAATAGTTAGTGCTTGCAATGGTAGTATTTTAAGGTGGAAATTATATGGTAGTAAGGCAACCCCATTGAATCAAAAAAATTTTGTTGTTTGAATATTGTTTTTGGGGCTCTGTTACTTGAGAGAATATTTCTGACATAACTAGATTTTTCTGTCGATAATTCTTTTAAGTTTTACTTTCTCTTTCAAGGTATCTGGTCATCTGGTGGATTTAGTACTCCATGAAAAGGACCTTTATTGTTTAATTATTTAATCTCTGAAAATTTCTAATATCGTGCTGGTAAGATGGAATTTCTATTATAGTTCAGTCGATGACCAAGTTTATATCCTTATTTTATTGCACTTCATTTTGAAAAAATGGATTCTTTGTTTTGAGATGAGAACCAAAAGGGTCATCAATAGGCAGCTAAAATTTGTAATTCGAATTGGTTGACATGGTCATGGAAGTCCCTTCCTTAGTTTCCAGTTTCCTGTTTTGTGATTGTAGAGAAGTTTTCATATGTTACGACAGAATATCTTATTCCTTCTCCAACTTTGTTATTAGGGGTTTGTGTTGTATTGGGTTTGGTAAGAGGAGAGCTCAGAGATCTGTGGAGTTTCGGTGAAGATTCTTCGGCCAGTGGTACTTCAGAAGCTTGAAGCTGTCAAGATCTTGCGCATGCATGCGGGGGATTGCAAGGTTTTGTGTTGTAAAGTGTTTTTTCCTTTTTTCTTTTCCTTCTTTTTTGTTAATGAAAATCTATGGCGGTGAAGAAGAGGGCTGCAACTCTTATCTTATGTAATTCATACCCAATGTATATTGTCTTGTGTTTCGAGCATAATGAAAATTCTTGCCATCCATCATATACGTACTTCTAATGTTTCCTGTAGATTTGATTAATATGTACTCCCGCTGGTTCTTAATAAATGTTATTAATAAAATCTCTACAAAATAATGTTATTTATCTTGATATTTAAATCTTACATAATTCATGATAGGTGGAATAGATAGGTATTAATTTTTTCATTCATTTTTATTATTATTATATAAAATTAATAAAAGGGTATAATAAGAAAAGTTATTTTAATTTGTCTTGATTTCTTAAAATGACATCTATTTTGGAACCAATAAAAAGAATGATATATATAATGAACCGGGAGAGTAATTGATTATGATGTAGTCCATCGTGTTAAAACATAAAACTTGTTGTTGTATTATGGTTAATATGTACTTTCTCCAAGTAATAAGAGCTTTTTCCCTGTCTAATTACAAGAAAACAAGTTAAGCTTGTTTCTTACGTTGTTTGTAACTTAATATTAATATTATTATTATTATTTATTTATTTATTTAAAGTCAAATTTCTAGAAGGGGATGAATTTTCTTGACTTCCAGGAGTGTATATGTAAATCCAATTGATCTCAATTTACAGTGTATGAGTAATTTATAGCCATAATTAGCTAACAAGAACGATCTTTCTATTCTTTTGTGGAATATATATATATATATATATATATATATATATATATATATATATATATATATATATTTGATTAATCATTTGGATGTTAGACATGAATAAAATCTCTAATTTAAATGAGTTGAGAAACTTAAACAATGAATTAATGTAAACTCGTTTAAGCATAATTATGAGGGATTACTATGAAGGGAACAACTCAGATTGTCCCTTTGTTTTTAGTTAAGACTACCAATGTAATCCAAGTATTATGAGTTACAATACAACATAAATAGTATTTTAGCAGTAACACTAACAGTAACCCACAAGAAACCACGACTTGAAAGTGAAGTTGTTTGATGTTTCAAAGTGTTGCATTTTGAAATGAAGTTGTTCTTCTACAGCTTACCAGATTCGAACACACTTTTTTCACCATCCACCACAAAGGCTGCATATTCTTTTCATGACTCCTAATTTCAGCCTCAACATTATTAATTTAATACAATAATACAACTTCTAATTATTTTCATTTGGTACGTATTTCTTCAGTAGACTAGATTATCGAATTACGAGTACTTAATTGTGGTTATTAGTTGTTGCCTACAGCTCTAATGAGAAGAACAATGACAATTAACGATTTTGAAATAATACCTACTCATAATAATTTACCATAAATTTATTTCACTTTTTGCTTTTCGAATCACGATAAGCAGACTCATATTTTTTTAATTAAGGTGGTTTTTATTCTATATTAATTATTTACGCTCTTACAAAGAACTTTTTTTTCTTTTTCGGTGTGTATTGAAACAAAATTAAGCTATCACCAAATGATATTTTAGTTTTTAATTAAGTAAAAATATGAATAATATTTATAAGAATTAACAATCCTCTCAAGTTGGATTTGTGACTCATCCTAGTACAAAAATGACTATTATGGGTTCGATGGTGTTGTTGAGACTTAAACATGCCTGTTGAGTTTGACACGTATACAACACAAACAAAATCTTTCTATCATGTGTTGAAAGCTCATTAATAAACAACGTTATTGGGATTTCTAACATGACTGTTGAGTTTGAAGCTTGTAGAACACATCAAAATCTCATTAAACGGCATTGTCAGTATTTGAACTCCTAATAGCTTGGTTTAAAAGGCTCTAAATCATAGTATATATCAAGAAACCATTACAAGAATTATTACATTTAGCAATAAAAAAATCTGCAGCAAAAGAAATTTGGTTATAAAAAAGCTCATTTAGCAATAATATCTAAAAGCTGCTACAAAAAACTCATTTGGCAACAAAATTATATTAAATTTTTGTTACAAATTAAATAAGATATTGTCATAACTTAATAGTAGCAATACGCAGCAACTTTTTTTTTTGCCCCATAAAGTCGGGATTTAACCAAAAATCATAATAACACCAATACATAGTATTTATTATAATATCGCAGTACGTATTACAATTCCACACAAACAGAGAAAAAACAAGAAGAAACTAATTATAAGCCAGAAGAACAATATAAAAAAAGGAAATCTAAGAAGAGTAGTGGATTTTCATATCTCTCTTTTTCCTTTAAATTTATTTATACATATCCTTTAATTAAGATTTGTTAATTTGGATAGATTAGCACTAGCAGTTGGGAGGATGAGGGAGCTTGCACTTGGCAGGGAGCTGGAGAGCCAGTTTAGGGTCAATACCAAGAGAAGGAAGCAGAGAGGAATTCTTGTAAGAGCAAAGGCAGGGCAGATTGGCGTGGGACAAGGCTGAGCAGCAGCCTGATGATGGTGCTGATGGGTTTGGCTGAGTTACTGCTGGCTTACATGCCATTAGCCCTGATATTGGCACATTGCATAAGCTTTGACTATTGCTTCTGCTTGTTAACAGCACCATCACTGCTACAATAACAACAAAAATCTTCTGCTTCATCATCCCCATTTTTTAAATAAGAATAAGAATTAATGTGTTTTTGATTTGGTTGGTTTTGCTAGTTTTGGGATGTTGATGAGGTGAAGGTGGGAATTTTGGGTGTATTTATAGATGAACAAAAATATATTGGAGTGAGTGATGGATGAAGTATAAACTGATAAGGATAAATTATTTATATTTGAAACTTTATTACGTCTTTATTTCTTTATTTATTAATTTATTTTGTTTGTTATGAAAGTTTAGGAATTCATGACAATCTACAACCTGAAAATTTCTTGTGTTTTCTAGCATCGTAGTAGTCCACGCTATTGGATAATTAACACGTTATTGATTGTGCTAATCTGTTAATTAGTCATCTAATAGTAAGAACTATGTATTCTCAGACTATAGTAGAGACATGATTCACCTATTTTATGAAAACCTCAACAGTAATAATTGGATGAGAAAATATATATATCTATATATAAGGAATTTACTTGAAGATTTGGTATAAATTTCTTTTTACTAATCGCAGGAAATCTTTTGGAATTCCTGTTTTTCAATGATATCCCACGATCAAGATAATTGGCTGAATCCCGTAAAACCATTTCATAGAATTTCATTGATATCTTCCCTTTGCTATTTCGCAAAAAGTAGATTATAAAAAAAAAAAATTCCCTTTGCTATTTCGCAAAAAGTAGATTATAAAAAAAAAAAATTCTTACTCTATAATAAGTTTTTAAAATTTAATTCTTAAGTAAAATTTTGTAACTGCCAACCGAATTGTTTCTCAGTTTTTTTAGTTTATATTTTTCTTTACTAATTTGTTGATATATTTTGGTTTTCTTATAGTAAATTGAACACATATAAAGATATCACAAAAATCGTTTTCTAACCATTAAAGTCATACCCCTAAGCTTAACTGTATTATATTAAATTAATAAAAAAGCTTAAATATCTTCGGGTGTTTTAGACTTTTTTAAGTTGCAATAATTGGTTTAATGATAACAAAAGTCTCTTGCATCTATGAAAAATTTAAATCCAAAATTTCTAATTCAAGTGACTTGATATCACACAAATCAAACATATTAATGCGTATTATTTTTACAAAACCCAAAAAAAAAAAAAAAAAAACTAATATTTAATGATTATATTAATATATGTAAAATTCAATTTGTGTAGGAATGGCGGCCCTTTAGTAGCTCAACTTTATTTTGTTACGTAAACGTGGTTCAATTTTGCATTAATGTAATTAAAAGATCAAAAATTCAATGTGGAATTCGACTTTAAATATGGTAATTAATTGGACCCACCTCCCTAACTTTCTTTCTTTTGTCTAAGCAGGCTGCTTTTCATCATCAGTGTTAAATCAAATAAAGCATACATCACTAATTTCACCTTTGGATTCCTTCCTTCTAAGAGCTATTCAATCTAATTTGCGGTTTATTAAAATGATTAAACGTTGACTAAATTTAAGTGGGAATAAGTGAGAGATTATCATCTCCATATTTTGACGTGTAAGAAAAACCGTTACCCACCAATATAATTTGTACAGTACATAAATTTTGTGAGTTAGTAGAAAAAACGGGTTGATATATTTAACTCATGCAAGAACTGTATTATGTTACGGGTCGATTCGCTAATCTATTTATGATATGTTTAACTCGTTCAAATATTAAATGTAAAACATATAATAGAAATGTCAAAATGGATCGTGACACGTCAACATGATTGATTTATTAAACATATAAATTTAGCGAATCATAATTGAGATTATGTGAGTTAATATAAAGAACGGATCGGCTCATTTAATCCATCTAATCAGTGAATCGAATCATGTTAATACTGTGGATGTCTATGAACACGACGTGTGAATTTATATGGTGATACATGTTATAAACAGTGGCGGTGCCGGGATTTGTCAACTGGGGGGGCAGAATTTGGTTCAAAAAATTTCCGGCCGACGAACCAAAATTTCCGATCAACCGACAAACCTGAATGAATTTAATTCAATTCAATAAAAACACAATTAAATTAATCCAAACAACAATTTCATAACTAAATTTAAACATATTTCATAACTAATAAACTTATCCATATTTCTAATTCCTATAAAAAAAAAAAACACAAATACTATAATCAATTAATCAATTCATAACTAAATTTAAACATATTTTATCAATTCAAACCAAAAAATAACAATGCACAATCAATTTAATTCAAACCCACATTCAAACATAATTCATCAATTTATCAATTCAAACACACATATAAACCTAATTTATCAATTTAAAACTAAAATTAACAACACAATTTACACAATCAATTCCCCAATTTATCAATTTATCAAATCCACATTCAAACATAATTCATCAAATTATCAATTCAAACACACATATAAACCTAATTTATCAATTTAAAACTAAAATCAATAACACAATTTACACAATCAATTCCCCAATTTATCAATTTATCAAATCCACATTCAAACATAATTCATCAATTTATCAATTCAAACACACATATAAACCTAATTTATCAATTTAAAACTAAAATTAACAACACAATTTACACAATCAATTCCCCAATTTATCAAATTAAACTCCAATTCAAACCTAATTTATCAAATAACAACACAATTAACATAATCAATTTATTAATTTATCAATTAATACCTCAATTTATTAATTCAAACCTAATTTACACAAATAATTTTCTTTAAAACCTAATTACAATAAAACCTAAATAATTTACAAAAACCTAACATTTAAAATTACAACTAACCGGAATGAAGCAAGGAGGAAAGCAGGAGAGGAGAGGACGGACGGACGGCGACCGACGACGGCGGCAGGCGGGCTGGCGGCCGGCAGCAGTGGAGAGGAGAAGAAGAGGGTGATTTTATCGTTTGATTTGAAGTGAAAGAGGTGGGGGTGGGATGGAGCGTCTCTGCAACTGCAAGTTTTTTTTTTTTTTTTTCCAAACCAGGGCAAAACGACGTCGTTTTGCCCTGGTTTGTTTTATTTTTTTTTTTTAAATTACAGGGCAAAACGATGTCGTTTTGCCCATCCTAGAAAAAAAAAAAATTAACACCTGATACAGGGGGTTTCGCCCCCTGTATCAGGTGTGAAGAGCAGGGGCGATGCCCTGCTCTTGGGGGGGCGGGGGCCGCCGGAAAACCCCCTACTCAGGGGTTTTTTCCGCGGCTGGGGGGTCAGCTGCCCCCCCGTGACCCTCCCCCCCCCCTCCCCCCGCCGCCCCTGGTTATAAATATAAATAAAAAGAAAACTAAAATGACGTGAATAGAATGTAATAATAATTATAATTTAATAAGAGGAAAATGAAGTAAATGGGTGACCCGTGAGAGTTGATTGGCAGGTTTCGATGAGACTGTGGTGTCACGGGCTCTTTTGTTTATTAGTTAGTTTGTAAAATTTTCTCACAAATGGGACCCAACTTCCATTCCTTCACTCACAACCCCCTACGACTTTTTCTTCTTCTATTTTGTCAATTTGGATTATTTTGTCCGAAAATTTGAATTATTGATTGATAAATTTAGCCTTATATTAATTTTATGGGTATGTGCAATTTTTTCTTTTGTTTTTTTTTTATCAACGTGTATTTTTTCCATATCGAGAAGTTTATTCAGTTTTTAAACAATAGTTAAGGCTTTCTACTTGTTATTACGGATTTACATATTAAAAAATCGAGTTTAAAAACTCTTCCCGCACACGTAGCATATATTATCAACTGAATCACAATTATATACTTATTAAGATAACTAAGAAAAATGATTAAATAATTTTCGTTTAAACTTGACGATTAATTTATCTTAATATTTATCCAGTAAAAAAAAATATTATATGTCAATTTTTGTGTAGACCTTTTAATTTATGACAATGATGTAGATTAATTATAATATTAAGTCTTCATCTGACAAAATAGTCGTATTGTAAATATTAAATATTGCCTTGTTTTATTTCTTATATGATCGAAATTATGTTTATTAGTCTTAAAAGATATTTTTATGTATGATGTAGATAGGAAAAAGACGAACATTAAAATTTTGTTTTCAGTTTATTAAAAAAAACTATTGATTTATGTATATATTTTCTTTTATTCTTTTGGAGCTTCATAAAATAAATAATTTTTTGTTGATCGTATTCCTTGTTACGTAATAAATTATCCAAAAGGATAAGAATTATATTATTATTATTATTATTGTCAGCGTTGGGTTGTTAGTCTGGCGGAAAGGTGATGAAGTTTGGCAGAGAGGGTTAGGTCAAGTTATGGCCATGGCAGAGAGGATGACTGACTGTGACAATGTTAATATAATTCCTAACTTATTATTATTATTAAATTTAAAAAATTTATTAGCTCCTGTACACATTTTATTTATTACATTGGTTCTTGAATAATCCAAAATACATTATAAACTCTCTATCCTCTGCTTCGTTGAACAATTTATCTGTATTATCAAAAAGTAATAAAAATGATTACATCAAACCCCTTCAACTATAAAAAAAAATGATATAATTGTTATAAAACTCAAGCTCATATTTTCTTTTAATGATGGAAAAGAATAATTTTTTTAAGGTAATAAAAAGAATAATTTTTTTAAGGTAATAAGGAAGTAAGGATTAAACTTATGAACTATATATTTATTAATTGAATTTATGGTTGTCCACCTTTAATTAAAACTATAATTGATTGCTTCTGATTTGAGTTAACATATTTTTTCTTCAGTCCGAAAATACCTTCACTGATAAATGAGAGGTTGTCAAAGTCATGCCCAAGTACATTGACAAATATATCAATTAGGTTGATTTGAGCCTAATTCCAGGATTTTGACTAGAAAGGAATTTTCATACATGTAATTTTGTTCTTTTGTTATTTCAGTTTGTTGATTAATTATCTTTATGATGCAGAAATGCAATTATAGGCGATTGGTCCATCCAATTTGGACTTATTCTGTTAATGCTTCACAACTATCTTACCCGTGATCATATTGTGCACCTATTTTTTAATTATACTTTCCTATTTATATTAAATGAATGTAGACAATAGTCATGTTGACCACATTTTCTGAAATTTACTCTTTCACAACTATTTTAATAATATCATCTAATACTAAAATAATATCAATCCACTAGCCATTACATACCATACCATGTTAATTAGTTGTCTTTTTTTTTTTTTTTTTTATTTAAATGAATCTGAATTCGAGCCAGAATGAACCTTTTTAAAGATATTAAACTCTTTCTGCAACAGTATTTTTTTTTTCTACTAATTCAAATCTAAAACCTTGTTCAAGGGAAAGTAGCTTCTTATCACTCCAATCAACAGTTGTTGGTTTGTCACTCTTGTTCTCACAACATTTACTATATAAATTTATGTATTCTTTACAGATTGAAAATTATGTATATAAGTCAAATTTATTGTATACAAAATTATCGTAAAACAGATAGTGGACTAAGTTTAATCTAAATTTTTTCAATTAAATAAATTCTTATTTTTTTAAATCAATTCAAGCCGTGAAATATATTGAAATAATTAACTCAAAATCATAAATGAATAATTAATTCAATTTTTTTTATTCCGATTTACAACTTTGTTTTCTTTTTTTCTTTTTTTTTTTTTTTTTTTCATCGACATTGTGGTTCATTAACATCCTCTGATGGCGAATGGCCACCGAAAACCTGATATGGGCGTTGGGATCTGGACCAGGCCCACCCAACAAGGAGACATATTAAGCCCAAGAACCACATATGGGCCTTGCGAAGTGCGTTAGGCCCACCCAACAAGGAGACATATCAAGCCCAAGGACTTTTTAGGCAGCATAAGTCATCCATCAATAAGTAATTATATTCTCAGATAAAAAACTAAAATCATATTTAAAAATTGAGATAAATAAGTGTATGTACGTATTTATAAATGTGTCAATGCCCAATGCAAAGTGGAAAGGTTCAAATGATTAAAAAAAAAAAATTTACAACTAGTACATTGGAAAATAATTAAAATAAGTGAGTGTTAAAAAAATCAAATAATCATTATCAGCTTGAGAAAATGCAGAACAAGATTCTTTTTGTGGGAGATTCAGGGTTCCAACTAATTACCGACGGTCTACAATCCCAAAGCACTTATAGCAATGTTATTAAAAACAGACAGGCCAGTGAACTCCTAGGGCTACCGATTCGTGGTTCAATTGGTTTAAATCAATGATTCAATTAGATGTTCATTTACTTAAGAAACTATTACTTATTTATAAATATTACTATTACATTGTGGTTCAACTGGTAGTTTGTTAGTCCTAGAAATTACATGTTTTTAATCCCTAAATGTACTTGATTTTATTGGTGTATTAATATAATTTTGGGAATTTTTGTAGTTTTATGCTTAATTGGATTTTTAGGTGCTAGGTTGCAAATTAATAAAATCTATTGGGCTTGGAGATGAAAAAGAAGATCTTAAAGGATTGCAAAAGAAACTTAAAGGGAGCAATCTGAAGTTGTGAGGGCCATCTAGACTTCTATTAATCTCCACCATCCGATTTATCAACCTTCTCATCCCTTTTTATTAATAATTCATAATCAAGTGGCAGTTAAAATCCAAAAGCAACTAGAACCTCCCATCTGCATTTGCCAATCTCTTAAATAATTGGAAAAACCATTCTTCTCCAGTTGAGATTCATGCATCTTTATACTGTAGAAAAAGAAATCGATTCATCTCTATCAAGTCTTGTTATACCTGTAAATTAATTAGATCGATTTTAATTTCTGGCCTAATTAATTTTCTGCTTAATTTTTGAAATTAGTTAATTAATTGATTTATTAATTTATTAGTTAGTTAATTTTTTATTGGTGGGAGCTTGATCTAGAAGAATTTGAAAGTTGAGAGGTTTTGGCGGTTAAAGGGAGTGGAGTTAGTGGAAATATGGGCGTAAGTTGTTTTGTAATGGGGAGAGTGGTAAAGCAGTTGAGAGGTTATAATGTGGAGAAGTGGCATAATGGAGCTCAACGTGCAAAAAGAAGCAGTTAATTTCTTCCCTTTAAAAGCCAAGGTTAAATCCAGAAATCACCCAAAAAACTCTACTCAAACAGAGCATCAAATCAAATTTTCAATTCCTTTCAGTCAATTTAATTCTATTTCTAAGCATTAGTTTGTCCTAGAGAATCCTTAGCCATTTTTAGAGAATCATTATAAGAATCCTTAGCAATTTTTATTACTTCACTCTGTAAGTTTATATTTTCAATAATTCAATTCAATTCAATTCAATTCCAATGTTATTTCATTCAAGCAGTTCAATTTTGGCATTGTTATTTCAATTAATCTAGTTATAGAGTTAATTGAGACCTTAAGCTTTTAGTCCTTAAGCTTTTTCAGTCGTTTGATAGAAGTTAATTTTCAATTTTACTTTTGTAATTTTCCTGCAAAATTACTGACACGCTCAAGTTTACAAAAAGGTAAGAAACAATTTGGCACGCTCGATGGGACTAGATATAATGCCGCCAAAGAGGAATTCTAAAGACAAAGAAGTTGCTGCATTCGAAGATGCAGATTATGTGCCTGATAATACAGGACAAGTGGCTAACTTAGTTGGGCGTTTCGATAATGTTGACATTGTTCCTCTTGTTCAACAACAAAAGGAGGGGCCTAACCAACAAATTCCAGGTGATTCTCCTAATGTTGTTGCTGCTTTGGTTAATCTAACCAAAATGATAGGTGAAGTGCTGCAAGAAGTCCGACATCAAAGTAGGAGTCGGAAGAAAGCTGAAGAGAGTGCTACTGGCTCTCCAACACCAAAAGGGAAGGAAGTTGTGGCTTCTGTGGAGGACAGTAAGAGTAGCCAAGTAGAGAAATATCAAATTCCTACACTGAGGGAGGAGAAGGGACCTGTTCAAAGCCGCATCCAAGAAGGAAGCAGGCCAAATCCTAATGGTGTTCCAGTTGTTCATTTACAGGGTCACACCAACATGCAAGCCTCTCCTAACAACTATGTGAGGGAGGAAGACTTAGACTCGAGGGGCATGCATAGATACAGGGTGCATGGAGGAATTCCTACCGGTGGTATTCCAATTCATGCACAACCACCACCTCCTATTTACCACCAGCCTGTGAATGCAGATGTAGTGGGGGAAATTGTGTAGGAATTATATAGTCTAGGCCTAAGATAGGTGGGAAGGCTGGAGTTTCACAAACCATCCCAGGTTGTTGTGGATTAGGAGAACCTTTATCCTATGGGATACCGCATTCTAGATTTCAGCTTGTTTTATGGAGAGGATGGACAATCCACCTTGGAGTATGTTGCTAGGTTCACAATACAGTGTGGGAAATTGGCCAATATAGTTAATTTTGATAATTACAAGTTGTAGTTATTTCCTAATTCTCTAACAGGGATGGCATTCACTTGGTATTCTATACTACCAAGAAATTCTATTTATACATCGTAGGAGATGGAGAAATGCTTCCACACTTAGTTTTTTCGTACTGATCTAGAAGTTTGTGTTGCAGAGCTATCCAAGATGTCCCAAAAGAATGGTAAGACAACTAACTCATACATAGCTCATTTCAAGAGAATGCAGAGTAGGTACAGGGCATTCCTGCTGGAAAACGAATTTGTAAGGATGGCTCAATGAGGCTTGGATATTGAGTTGCGAAAGAAGTTCCAAGGAATGGAGTTCAGGGATTTCTATGAACTAGCAGCAAAAGTTTCTGAGTATGAGGAGCTGTTAAAGGAGGATGATCACATAAAAAAAGACTTCTCTTGGTTCATATTTCCAGGAGGTTAATACTCCGGATGTTGCAGTAGCTGAACTTTTGAATAAAGGAGCTAAAGTTTGTCCAGCTTTTTTCAAACCAACAAAGGAGGGAGAAGCCAAGAAGAGTAATGTCAATTACACTTTTAATGTTGGCAAGACAGAGGAAATATTTGACTACTTGATGAAGGAAAAGTTTATAACTTTTCCACAGAATTTCAAGATGCCGTCTAGAGAAGAAATGAGGGGAACGACCTATTGCAAGTATCATGATTCATGGAACCATTCCATGAGTGCATGTTGGGCTTTCAAAAATGTGGTTTAGGACATAATTGACTATAAAATTCTCAAATTCCCAGAGAAGAAGGAGTTTATACTAGTAGATGAAGACCTTTCCCACCAATTGCTTTAGTTAATATGACTTCTTTTGATTTTAGACAAGTGCTTAACAAAGAAGGGAGAATGACCAAAGGAGGTGCCAAAGAAATTCCAGCCAAGTATCAAGGAGAATTCAAAGATGGAAGCCAAAGCAGAAGAGTGTGTATAATAGACCCGAGTTCCTGCAACCACTGCTTATTCGAACACAAAAAAAAAGGCTGCAGAGAAAGAAGCTACCTGAAAAGTATAAGGCTTTGGAACAAACTGAAGTTAGGAAAGAAAAAACCAAGGAACATCCAACCACCATATTGAATGAGAAGGAGATTAAAATCAGTGATATCGTAATTCCCATAAACGCAACTTCCTTGTTTTTACCTACTTATTTCCTAAAAGTTGACAGGGAAGTGGATGAAGTTATGGAAAAGGTAAAAAATGATATAAGTGATGTGGATTATGAAGAGTAAGAGGTCCCTAAGGAAGAGCCAAAAGTTTACAGCGGGGTTACCATCCAAGCACCAGAAGAAGGGGGACCAAAGAAGGTTATTTTTGAAAAACCTTCTGAGAAGATGACTCGACACATCAAACATCTCTACATCAAGGCTCACCTTAATGGGAGGCCTACTTCTCGAGTATTGATTGACAATCGATCTGCTGTCAACATCATGCCTTGGAGGATGGTCAAAGTTCTTGGAAAAGGGGAGGAGGATCTTATTGCAATAGACATCACAGTATTGGCTTTTAATGTTGAGATTTCTAAATCTCTTAGGGTCTTGCCATTGGAAGTTACAGTAGGAAGCAAGTCCTATATGGCAACTTTCTTTGTTGTGAACTTAACTGCCAACTATCAAGTGCAATTAGGGAGGGATTGGATACATGCTAACTAGTGTGTGCCATCCTCTTTGCATCAGTTTCTTCTTTTTTGGAATGGAGATGAAGTGGAGATAGTATGGGCAGATAAAAAGCCATTTTAGGTTACTTCAGATGCAGTGGATGCAAGATTCTATGAAAAAGAAGTTGGTTAAGTCCAGTTGTTGGGGAAAAGCAAGTTTGGGGGTCCAAAAAAGCTTTCATTTATGATGAACAAAGATAAAGAGAGAGTAGAGGAAGAAAAAGCTTTAGTCGTGCCAAGTATCAATAGGCCACTAAAGAATGCTCCTATCATTAAAGAGATTGATGGTGATTAAAGCAAAAAAGGAGCAAGAAGCGGTGATTGCAACCGCTAATATAAAAGTGCATATTCTGAATGTACTAGCAAGATTAGTGTAGCTGGAAGATTGTGAAAGTGCTGGAGCTGAGGTGATCTAGGAAGGAAATAAGTGTAAAGATGATGGGCTTGAAGAGATACAGTTGTATGAACTCAAAGCCACATCATAGAAGCTTGATGATACTCCTTGCCAGGTGGTTGATCCTTTAGAGGAGGTGAATCTTATAACAGAGGAGGATCCAAAAATCACATTCATTAGCAGCTTGCTAAATCCATAGTTGAAGAAAAGAATTATTGAACTTTTACATGAGTTCAAAGATTGTTTTGCTTAGAGCTATGAAGATATGCCCGGGTTGGATAGGAGTCTAGTAGAACACAAGTTACCAATTAAACCTAACTTTTGACCATTTCACTAGCCACTTAGGAGAATGTCCAAAGAAGTGGAGCTGAAGGTCAAAAAAGAAATTGAAAGACTTTTGAAGGCTGGAATTATTAAGTCAATAAGGTATGCACACTGGTTGTCTAATATTATTCTTGTTGTTAAGAAGAATGGAAAACTTAGGATGTGTGTTGATTTTAGAGACTTGAATAATGCTACACCTAAGGATGTGTATGTGATGCCTATAGCTGATATGCTCATTGATGTAGTATCTAGGAATGATATCCTGTCATCTTTAGATGGTTTTTCTTGGTATAATCAGTTATTAATTGCTTTAGAGGATATAGCTAAGACCGCCTTTAGATGTCTGGGGCTTTGGGTACTTTTGAATGGCTGGTCATGTCTTTTGGTCTTAAAAATGCTGGTGCTACTTACCAACGGGCTATGAATGCTATATTTCATGATATGTTAGGCAAATTCATGGAGGTTTATATTGATGACATTGTCGCTAAGTCAAAAATAGAGAATGATCATGTAGAACATTTAAGGAAGAGTTTTCTTAGAATGAGAGAACACAAGCTTTGTATGAATCCTTTAAAGTGTGCATTTGGAGTTAAAGCAGGGAACTTCCTTGGGTTTTAGTTCATAAGAGAGGGGTAGAGGTTAATAAGAATAAAACTAAGGCTGTACTTGAAGCTTAACCTCCAAAGAATAAGAAAGAGCTGTAGAGATTCCTTGGTTTAGTTAATTTTTTAAGGAGGTTTATAGCTAATCTTGCCAGAAAGTCTCAATTTTTTTCAGAACTGTTATCTCTAAAAGGAGAAGAAGAGTTTCGATGGGAAGAGAAGCACTAGCAGGCTTTCGAGAAGATAAAGGAATACTTAACACATCCTCATGTGTTAGTACCACCAAGAAGGGGAATTACTTTGAAGTTGTATCTGTCAACTACAGATAATTCCATTGGCTACCTCCTTTCTCAAAATAATTAGGCTGGACATGAACAAGCAGTGTATTATCTCAATAGATGCCTAAATGATGCAGAGAGGAGATATTCGCCCATGGAGAGGTAGTGCTTGGCTTTGTATTTTGCCTATACTAAGCTAAGGCATTATCTTATACAATCACGAGTTTTTGTGATTTTGCAGGAAAATGTGATTAAGTTTATGCTTAATCAACCACTCATAACAGGGAGAATTGGCAAGTGGGCATTGGCATTGGCAGAGTTCACTTTTGTTCATTTACCTCCAACAGCAGTGAAGGGTTGGCAAATTTCTTAGTCGAACATCCTTCTTCCAGTATGGAGAAAGAAGTTGAGGTTGAATTGCCTATATGTGGTGTGGATAAAGTGTCATGGACACTGCAGTTTAATGGATCAAGTATTGATAGAGTAGCTGGTGCAGGTGTTATAATTATCTCTTCTTCTAATACTAAGACATCCTTATCTTTCAATTTGGATTTTGATTACACTAACAATCAAGCCGAGTATAAGGTTTTGATTATTGGTTTGGAGATTTTGAAAGATTTAGGTGCAAAAGAGGCTGTGATCATGGGAGATTCTCAATTGGTCCTTAAATAATTTAGTGGAGAGTTCAAGTGTACTAGTGTGTCCTTGGCTCCTTATTTTACTATGGCCAGGATACTAGTTGATGATTTTAAAGAAATCTCCTTAGTGTACCTGCCAAGAGATTGCAATTGGGAGGCAAATGAGATGGCACAAATCGCATTAGGCTTGAAGATTTCAGAGGAGTTGACTCATAAACTAATCATAATTTAGAAAAAAGGACATCCCTCTATTTTGGAGAGAGTTTGCAGGTGGAAAGTTTTGACATTGATGCTAGGGGTGTCAACGGTACAGGTGCGGGGGCGGGGGTGCATTCCCCACTCCGCCCCCAATGATTGCGGAGGCGGTTTCGGTGATTCCCCATTTAACATTTCGGGGATTTTTTCACCCCCATCCCCGCCTCGCGCGGGTGCCTACGGTTATCGGTGAATCCCCGTCCATATCCAATAAATAAAATAAATTAATATTTCGTTATTTTAATAACCATTTTAACATTCAATATCCAAAATACAAATTCTACCACATTACAAATGTTGTTTAACATTAAATATCCAAATTACAAAATATATCCAATATTACAAATATTTTCCAAGTGAAATTTCTTTGAACAACTTGAAATTGAAGTCCAATCATTTAAGAGCTAGGACTTGGTATTCATTATATTAAAACATTTAATACATAACTTTGAAGCAAAGTAAATTAATAAGTAACTATTTATAAGCATAATACATTTTACTTCAACTTCTAACCAACTTTGAAGAAGACAATCTTACAGAGAAATAAAAACAGAGATGGGCTTGACACTAAATAGGAATTAATTAATCTATATATATATATATATATATATATATATATATATATATATATATATGGGGTTTATACAGGGATTTATTCGGGAGCGGGGCGGGGATAGTACTCCCCGCCCCCATGCCCGTTTAAGTACTGGGGGTAAAATAATCCCCACCCCCATCCCCGTGGGGGATAATATCGGTTATTCCCGGCGCCCGTCGGTTCGGATCCCACGGTTTTCGAGTAATCCCCGCCTCATTGCCACCCCTAATTGATGCTGATTTGATCAAAGATTGGAAGGAGCCAATAAAGAGATATTTAAAGAATCCATCCAAGAAAACTCCTTATGCGATTAAAATGAGGGCTTAGCATTTCATGCTACTCAAGGAAGATATGTACAGGAAACGAGATGACGGTCTACTACTTAGGTGTTTGGGGATGGTAGAAGCTTTGAAGGTAATGAGCCAAGTGCATGAAGGCGTATATGGAGCTCACCAAGCTGGAATTAAGATGAGATGGCTTTTGAGGAGGTATTGATATTTCTGGCCATCAATGTTGAAAGATTACATAATTTATGCAAAGGGTTGAAGACAATGTCAAAGGTATGGGCCTATTCCTAGAGTGTCTGCTGACGACATACATCCAGTGATTAAGCCATAGCCTTTCCGAGGCTGGGCAATCGATCTAGTTGGGAAAATCTACACTACTTTCTCTGAGAGCCACTCATTCATCATAGTGGCTACTGATTATTTTACTAAATGGGTAGAGGCTATTCCTATGAAGAAAGTGGAGCAAGAGGATGTAATTGAGTTTATCAAGGGACACATCATACACAAATTTGGCATCCCTTAAACCATCACTACAGACTAAGGCACAATGTTCATGGGCGAGAAAATGAAGGATTTTGTTGAGGATTATGGAATAAAGCTTTTAAATTCCACACCTCACTATCCTCAAGCAAATGGTTAGGCTGAAGCATCCAATAAAGTCATTATTGGAATTTTGGAGAAAATGATGGAGGAGAATCCTAGGAATTGGCATTTGGCGTTGTTAGAAACTCTATGGGCTTATAGAACTTCAAAGAGGGAAGTGATTGGCATGAGTCCATTACTTTTGACCTATGGACATGAAGTTGTTCTCCCTATGGAAGTGGTAGTGCAGTCGTGAAGGGTGGCAAAGCAAGCAGGGTTGACAGTGGAAGGATATTCAGAAGCTATGTTGGCCAAATTAGAGGACTTAGAAGAGGAGAGAATAACAGCATTCAACAACATGCTGGTCCAAAAATGCAAAATTGCTAGAGCTTACAATAAGAGGATGAAAAAGAAGTCATTTGAAGTTGGAGATTTAGTATGGAAGTTGGTACTGCCCATCGGTTCCAAAGACAGAGAGTTTGGAAAATGGTCAAGTAATTAGGAAGGGCTATTCAAAATCCACAAGGTTTTGGAAGGAAATTCATATTGGTTATCCAGCTTAGAAGGTCAACCACATAGGAGGAAGATAAATGGAAAATACCTCAAGAAGTTCTATCCAACCATGTGGGAAATGCAAGAAATCTCCCGGGAGAATACTTAGAGAATCCTTAGAGAACCCTTAAGGAATCCTGGAGAATCCTTAGGGAATTTCTTAAAAGTTTATTAAGGAAGGATTTTTTGCAAAATTTTGGCAAGGGTTGGCTTATGTTTTCTAAGTTTAGGCCACCTGCAGAATTCAATTTCACAAATATTCACACAGTGTAAGCTTGCTTATTAGCCGCAATGAATGTATGTATGTTATCAAGCAATTGCAGGCCATTGGCCGCTTTTCATACAATCCTAGTTTCTATTAGGACCAGTGTCCATCAACAAGCAATCATAGATCGCAAACAAAGCACATCCCTGTAAGTTTGTACCAGTATAAATAGGCCTCAGGCCATTTCTCAAATCACAAGTAATGAGATGTTATGCATGGATGGATGCAGCATATAATGCTTGAGAAAACGTTGGCTTCATAGCCACTTCTCATTTAAAAAATAGTTAAGGTTACTGGATTACAGACTTTAAGAGTTCAAAGCAAGCCATAATAAAAAAACTAACAACTTCCTATTGTTACTGCTGCTTCCTACCCTATGGAATAGAATTCAAGTCAATGGTCTTGATATCCCACCAAGCTTGTGTCATGCTAGCTCATCTAGCACTGATCTCTTCTTTTCTTTTCACCCAAGTGTCCACTTCACTCCTTTGGGCTTTGAACTTGGCTTTCCCCATCTTAATTTCATTAAAAGCTTTTCTTTGCTGGCTTACAAGTTCAGCCCTTTTTTCATCTAGCTTTTGGAGCCGTGATCTGCTCGCAATCATTTGTGCTTCCAAGTCCAGTATGAACTTTTCCTGTTCCTTATACGCCACCTTTTTAAGCCTATCCATTGTTGCTCTTACTTTTACTTCTTCTCCAATGTGTTTGAGTTCGTGAACATACTTTATGTAGGTATGAAGTTGGCTTTCAAGAGATAAAAACTATTATGTATCCCAGCTTAATTAATCATAGTAAGTAGATAGCTTGGAGGTAAGAGAAGTGAGCAAGTCTTCTTTATCTTCCAACTGGCAGGTAGAGGCAAGCACAGTGAGAGCAGACTTCAAACTTCTGATTTGCAAATGGTCAAGTTCATTTATTTCCAAAGTAAGGTACTTGGCAACTGTCTCTTTGGCATAGGCAATGGACTCCTGGGATGGTGTAGCACCAGTTCCAACAATGCTGGCGACTTTCTTGGTGAGAAAGCTGAGGTCTAGGTCTAATAAAGGATTAGTAGGGGAAGAAAGCTCGGGCCTCACCACTAATCTATTTACAGAGTCCTAAAACAAAAATTACCCAAAGTAATAATCATCAACAATAATACAATGTGAGAGTAAGATATTCTTATATTTTCTAACTTACTTGGGTAGAAGGAATAAAGGATTAATTAGCTCTGTAATTCAGATATGGGCTATCACTGGAAATAACTTTTACCTTGAAGCTACTAGAAGAGGGAGACTCAAAACCACCAGATCGATGTTGAGGATTGTAGCTTAGATCAAAGCCTTGAAGTGCTGGCTCTGTTCTCAAAGAATCATCTTCGTCAGCAGCCGCATATCCACACTTTTCTTCTATTTGCTCATTTGCCAAGATCAGAGTCGTTAGCACAAAGCAAAACATAGCAACAATACAAGGAAGAAGATAACAATGAAGAAAGGAAAGGAAAGATTGCCTAAATCATTTGCATCATCATTTTAAGGGTTATCGCTGTCCTTCTGTTCAGGCTCCACCTCCACTTCTGATCGGAGGTTAAAATCATCTTTGAACTTCTATGATCATTTTCTCACTTTGGCTAGCTTTCACACGCTTCACAGCCGTCAATCTATTGGATTTGCGAACTGGAGAGCAGTAGCTTTCCCTTTGCCTGTAGCTTGCTTTTTTGTTTTTGGCTTGTGTTTGGGCTGCCTTTGCTTTTTTCTTTTAAGAATGGCAGTAGGGACTGCTCCAGCTACCTTTTTCCATACACAAAACAAAATGCAATTCAGGAGCTAAAAAAGAGGACCAAGGAAGTTTGAAGCATAATTTAAAGAAGTGTGAATGTTGCTCACCCTTGGGATCATCCTTGAAAAATCTAAGGAACAAGGAATGCCAATATTCTTCAAACCGGGAATGGAAAGTTTGAGCAAGTATACGACATTCAAACACTAACTCATCAATTTCTGGGGAGTGTATACTTTGTTCTTGTATTATGTTTTGAATATCTGTGACACTCATTTTATTCCTAAGATCCCCTTCTGGGAATTTGCTATTGGGTATGGCTATTTTCCACTAGACCAGACCAAATTATCTAGACCACAAAGTAGGATGATACCCCTCCAAACAATGAAATATACCAGTTCCTAATTTCTTTGTTCCTACCCCTACATGAAGAAATTTCGGAGTACGATAGGCTTTCCAAAACCACTTCCCAGCTGGGTCAAGCCTATGAAATTGAAACTCTCTACCAGACACAACAAGTCTATGATATTTTCATGAAAAATAAAATAGTCTTCAGGAGCCATCTTTAAAGTATGAAAAAAAGGAATAGCCCAAAGGACATTGACAAGCCGCCACCCGTATACCCCTAAATCCTTCTGACAATGGCTTATCACCCCTCAAAGCAAGAAATAGGAGAAAAACCATAGTTGTAGGAGCCATACACACCCACCGTTTAACCAGGAAAAAGGTTCTCTAGTGATTGATAGGTATAGGTTATGGAAAAAAGACCCTAAAAGCATGTTTCCAAGAGCTAAAGGCTGCTCCTCAGCCAAATATTTAGCTATAACTAAGTAATCCTTGGTAGGGTGCCCACTAATGGGAAAAAAGATGTACTTACATATTAAAACCTATAAAAAAGTGTATGTGTTCATTAGTGGGATCAGCTTCTAGGGTCCGGGTAGCAAAATGGTCGATATATGCATTATAAGATTTGAACTTAACATCTAATTCCAAGGGTTTAAAGTCAAAAAAGGCATTTGACTCAACCAATGCAGGAACCTCTGGTCCCAAGATAGGTAACTTAGTTAGGGCTAAAATATCCTTTAGGGTGATGGACATAGGGCCTCCAGGAAAGAAAAAGGAATTACAATGTGTTGACCACACGATTAATGCAACAAGCACCATATCTTGGGAAAGGAAATTGGGTTGAAGAGTAAGGTTGATAAAGTCTTTTATGCCTATCCAAGTCCAGTGAATCTCAAATACAAGAGCCAATTTGTTAACCCATTTTTGCCATTCTAAAGAGAATCGGGGCCAAGATTTCATCTTACCACTGCTCTTAGGTGGACGGGTTGGTTTACCAGTAAGCAACTCATCCGCTACCCCAGAAGGATAAGGAAACGGTGGAGTCTCATCAATCGGGAGGCAATTAGTGAGAGAGTGCTGTATAATACGAAAGCACAGGCTTTAGAGTATTCACAATTAGTAACTAAAGGCAAGTGAAGAGAGAAGGCCGACTTACCTCAAAGAGAGAAGACATAGCACCTGGAGGAGGGAGCTTTGATGGATCAGTGCTCGGGAACATCTTTACTGCAAAGGAGGAAGCAAGGTATAAGTTATTGTTTGATGCACATAGTGAAAGAAATTAAATGCTTGTAATTAATATATGATGTAACACTTAAATAATGATCGGGTTTCCTTTGGCGAATAAAAAATTTTCCGAGAAAATCGAGTTTTATTTTTGGGTTAAGTTGAGTATAAAGACCTATTCAAAAGCAAAACAGAGCAATAACCACCAAATACACACAATCTATTTTTATTTAACAAAGTAAAGAAATGGAAAGCTTACTAGGAGAGATTGTGTCGAGGGAAAAAGACTGAAATTGAGAAACAAGTAGAGGGTATTTTTTCCTTCTCCGGTAGTAAGTTCGAAAGGTTTTCTAGGTTTGGAAAACTTGTAAAGTTTTTGGAGGCTATTTGTTTAGGGTTCCAGCCAATATTTTAAATGAAGGGTGATTTGGGTCACAGCTTTCCAAGCTGTATTTGTGTGAAGTGTGAATAATGTGTCCTTTGATGAAGGAATATAGAGAAATAAGGATGGGATATTTGAAACGTCGAGGTTGAGATGGTGTGGGTTTCAATTTGGAAGAGGCGGAAAGGGTATGGAGTCTATAGAAAGGATTTGGAAATTTGGAGAATATTTGAAAAGGGGAAATAGCCGGGCAATTAATTTTCAAAGCTGGATGAGGATGAGCATTGATGGACAGGTTTAAAAGAAACAACCCAAGATATTTCTCATATTGGGTTGGCTCGGGAAGTGTTTCTAGATCCGGGTCATCAGCATTGGGAATGAAATTATAAGCGTGCTTATTCAGCCTACTAAATTGGAACTTAGGCCTATATTTCATTTGGGGCGAAAAGTATTATCTTGGGGTTGAAAATAAGAAAAAAGTCTTGGTTAGTAGATTGGCGGTAAATCAGGGAGATTAAAATTCAACAATTGATTAATTGTAATTAGTTACAATTAATTAATTATTCATAAAAAAAAACAAAAGCAATTGGTGTTAAAGTATCAATAGCAGATTCTTTGTCCTTTTGTTTGTTGTAGAAATCATTTATTTGCTAATTATTAAAAAAAAAAAAAGTGGGCAATGAATATTAGTGAAAATTAAGACTATTAGCAAAAGTGGGCAGAATAGTGTGGGCAAATTAATCAAATTAGAAGGAAAGGAAAGGCCAGCCAGGTGAACAGAGGCATGCCGTTCTTCATCGCAGCTTGCTACCACACTATGCACTGGTCGTCGTGACTAAGCGTGCAAGGCATGCCGTTCCTCATCGCAGTAGCCTTCTCTAGAGGCAGCCGAGGCCAACAGCAACGCTGCCAAGGCAAGCGTCACCATCGGCCAATAATGAGTTTTTTTTATTATTTTATTTTATTAAGGCAATAAAAGAAGAAAATAACACAGAAAATCAAATGAAATAGAGAGAAGAAAGAGTTACCTGTGTTAATTTGAGTTTGGAGTTGCAAATGGAGCTTGAATTTTGGAGGTGAGGATTTGGGTTTTTCTTTTTGTTTTTGAATGTTGAAATTTCAAAGCAGAAGAATTCGAAGTTGAAGAAGGGAAGAGTCTGAAGTGTTTTAATTAGGATGGTGACAAATATCCATTCCGGTTCTTGCAGTTTCAATTTTCATTAGTTCATAGATTAAACTTTGCGGTTTCTTTTTATTTTTGCACATGTACCAATTTAATTTTTAAATTAGGTACATCGGAGGGCAGTTGTTATACCTGTAAATTAATTGGATCGATTTTAATTTCTGGCCTAATTAATTTTCTGCCTATTTTTTGAAATTAGTTAATTAATTGATTAATTAATTAATTAATTAGTTAGTTAATTTTTTATTGGTGGGAGTTTGATCTAGAATAGTTTGAAAGTTGAGAGGTTTTGGCAGTTAAAGGGAGTGGAGTTAATGGAAATATGGGCATAAGTTGTTTTGTAATGGGGAGAGTAGTATAGCAGTTGAGAGGTTATAATGTGGAGAGGTGTCATAATGGAACTCAACGTGCAAAAAGAAGCAGTTAATTTCTTCTCTTTAAAAGCCAAGGTTGAAGGTAAAAACAGAGATTGCGTACATTACCCAAGAAACTCTACTCAAATAGAGCATTAAATCAAATTTTCAATTCGTTTTAGCCAATTTTATTCTATTTCTAAGCATTAGTTTGTCCTAGAGAATCCTTAGCCATTTTTGGAGAATCCTTGGGAAAATCCTTAGCAATTTATATTACTTCACTCTGTAAGTTTATATTTTCAGCAATTCAATTCAATTCCAACGTTATTTCATTCAAGCAGTTCAATTTTGGCATTGTTATTTAATTAATCTAGTTATAGAGTTAATTTGGACCTTAAACTTTAAGTTCTTAAGCTTTTTCAGTAGTTTGACAGAAGTCAATTTTTAATTTTACTTTTGTAATTTTCCTGCAAAATTACTGGCACGCTCAATTTTACAAAAAAGCAAGAAACAAGTTGCGAAGAAAACCCATCTTTCTGCCATCTGTAAATGCCAATTTCCTACAAAGAAAACCCATCATTATCCAGTTGTAAATGGTTATTCGTCCAGCCCGAGGGCCATTTGGTGCGTGCTTCTGAGCTATAAAAGGAGCTCTTCTCTTCTTCTTCTTCTTCAAGGAGATAGAAAGATGTAGAATGTAAATAGAGTTTACAATGTTTAATTTTCTTTAGTTTTGTATTTCTTAAGCTCTTTTAGAGAGCTTAGACATTTATAGTATTTCAATTCAAGAATAAAGTGTGTTTTACATAAATTGGAGCTTAGATTAAGGGATTTCATCATTGAGGAGCTCATCTTTCCTATTCCAACAAGCTGTAGTCTCTCTAATCTCTCTCTATTTCTTTGTAAAATTCAATAAGTGCTATAATTTCTATAAACTATACCATATAAGTGATGAAATCATATTTCTCTTTAGAATATTATATTTCTATACTTGAGATGTGTAATTAATTATTCAAGTTGAAATAATCGAGGTCTGATAAGGTATAATGTTCAAAGTTCAAAATTTTTAAATTTTAGCAAAATCTTTGCTGACTTATTCAAAAACAAGTAGAGAATTTGAACTTCAAAATGAATACTGGTTTACAGATAGATGTGATCTTACTTTCCCTTCCACCATCTAATCAAAATTTTATTTCAAATTTCTATATGAATAAAATTGAGCCAACTTTAGCACAGTTGATGAACATGCTTATTGTTGAACAAAGCACTATGCCAAAGAGAAAACGTAAGGAAGTTGCTTTGGTTACTTCTTCTTTTAGTAAGACTAAAAAGAAAAAGAATACCAAGAAAACAACTCTAAAGGCTAGTGGGGGTGTAAAAAAGAAATAGGGTAAAGCTACGGCTTCTATCTCTAAAAGCAAAGGAAAGAGTTTCCATTGTGATGAGGAGGGCCGCTGGAAAAGAAATTGTCCTAAATACTTAGAGTATGCGAAGAGACAAAAGAAAGACAAGCCATCTGAAGGTATGTCAATTTCTTGTTTTCTTGATTCTAATCATAAAGATAGTTTATCTGGAGCTTGGATACTTGATACTGGTGCAAGTTCTCATATTTGTACCTCTATGCAGGCTCTGGCAAATAAAAGAATGTTAAAGGAACATGTGGTTACTTTAAAGCTAGGAAATGGAGCAACTGTTGTTGCTCAAGCAATTGGTTCAACCTCATTGCTATTTGCTTCTCATGAGAGGGTGTTAAATAATGTATTATATGTACCTAATGCTTATAAAAATATTATCTCTGTATCTAGTATGACAATAAGGAATTATGAATTCCATTTTGGAGATAATATGTGTAAAATATATTATTGTAATATATTAGTAGGCAATGGTTATATAAAAGACGGTTTGTATTATGTAAATAATATAAATGATCAAGTTCCTTCAACTTATAATTATGAAATTAATGCCATCATCAAACCCATTCCTAATAATCTAAAATATTTATGGCACTTAAGATTAGGACATATTGCTGAAGATAGAATAAACAAATTGGAAAAGGTAGGGATCTTGAGCAATCTTAGTCCTAAATCTAATTTGATTTGTGAATCGTGTCTTTAAGGCAAAATGACTCGATCACCATTTGTTGGACAAATGAGAAGAGCTACAAATGTTTTAGAAATCATACATAGTGATGTATGTGGACCATTTAAGGATATACCTAGAGGTGGTTTCAATACTTCGTTACCTTTATTGATGATTTGTCACGATTTGGGTATTTGTACTTAATGAAGCACAAAAATGAAGTCTTTGAAAAATTCAAAGAATTTAAAGCTGAAGTAGAAAAGCAAAAGAGAAAAAATATTAATATACTACGATCAGATCGTGGTGGTGAATATTTGAGTACTGAATTCGATGAATTCCTAAAAGTAAATGGTATTATTTCACAATTAACACCTCCTGGAACCCCACAGTTAAATGGTGTATCAGAAAGGAGGAATCGTACCTTGTTAGACGTGGTGTGATTAATGATGAACTATACTGATCCACCCCTCTCTTTTTGGGGATATGCACTGGAAACAGCTATATATATATTTAATCGTGTTCCTTCCAAATCAGTTTTTACTACACCATATCAGATATGGAATAGTAGACTCCAAGTCTTAAACATGTTAAGATTTGGGGATGTCCAGCTTTTGTGAAAAAGTTGAAATCCGATAAATTGGAAGAAAAATCAATTAAAGGAAGATTTGTTGGGTATCCTAAATATAGTCTTGGATATTATTTTTATCTTCCTACTGAACAAACAGTTATTGTTAATAGAGATGCCATATTTCTTGAAAAAGAGTTTATTCAAGAAGGTGGCATAAGAAGAAATATTATGTTGGATGAAGAATCATCGGACATATCTACCCACCAAAATGATTCAATGGAGATTGATCAAACTGGTGAACTGTCTAATTCACAAAATATCATAACATAAACTCTTAGAAGGTTGGCTAGAGTATCAGCTCCGCCTGATAGTTGGTTTGGTTTGCTTGAGAATAATAAACATGAAATGTTTATTCTTGAAGCAAAAGATCATCCTAATGATCCATTCACCTATGGAGGAGCAATGTTAGACATTGATTCTTTAAAATGGCTAGAAGCCTTGAAATCTGAAATGGATTCTATGTATAGCAATCAAGTATGGGAACTTGTTGATCCACCAGAAGGTGTTATACCTATTGGATGTAAATGGGTTTTCAAACGTAAGATTGGCTCTGATGGAAAGGTAGACACCTATACAGCAAGGTTAGTGGCGAAAGGGTTTTCAACAACAAGGAATTGATTATGAAGGAACATTTTCACCGATAGCCATGATTAAATCTATTAGGATTTTATTAGTAATAGCAGCACATTATATGGAACAACCTAAAGGTTTTGAATTTATAGATAAATCTAAAGTGTGTAAGTTTAAGAGAACCATTTATGGTCTTAAGCAAGCTTCTAGAAGTTGGAATCGTCATTTGATGAAGCAATAAGGAGTTATGATTTTATCAAAAATGATGATGAGCCTTATGTTTACAAGAAAATTAGTGAGAGTTCAATCACTTTCCTAATTTTGTATGTTGATGATATTTTGTTGATTGGAAATGATGTCAGAATGTTAACAATTGTCAAGGTTTGGTTATCAAAAACTTTTTCCATAAAAGATTTGGGAGAAGGTACCTATATTCTTAGAATTCGTGTCTATAGAGATAGAGTGAGAATATTGATAGGTCTTTCTTAAAAACTTATTTGGAAAAAATATTAAAAAAATCCAATATGTTAGATTCTAAAAGAGGATTGTTACCTGTAAGACATGGCATTAATCTATTTACTAAAATGTGTCCATAAACACAAGTAGAAAGAGAATCAATGGTAAAAATTCCATTGGCTTCGGCTATTGGAAGTTTAATGTATGCCATGTTGTGTACAAGGCCAGATATTACCTATGCAGTTAGTTTGACTAGCATATTTCAATCAAATTAAGGTTTCCAACACTTGACTGTAGTTAAAGCTATCTTTAAGTATTTGATAAGAAATAAAGATTTAATTTTAACTCTTGGAGGAGGTAATCTTCAAATTGATAGGTATACTGATTCCTCATTCCAATCGGATGTGGATGATTTAAAATCTATCACTGGATTCATTTTTATATGTAATGGCACAGCGGTAACCTGGAAAAGTTCAAAACAAGTTGTTACTGCCGATTCTACTACAAAAGCTGAATATCTTATAGCATCTGATATTGCAAAGGAAGCTGTTTGGATTAGGGGTGAGCAAAACCAAACCAATGTCCAAAAACCAAAAATCCAAACCGAACCAAACCGATCCATTTCATAGTTTGGTTCGGTTTGGTTTTAAGTTATGAAGAAGTTTGGATTTCGGTTCGGTTCGGTTCGGTTTGGTTCGGTTCAAAACCGAAAAAACCGAAAAACCGAATAATTGGTAAAATATTAAAATTAATTATAAAATTAATATATAATAATTGTAGAGAATTTTAGACATTATATTCTTTTATAGTTTTATATTGTGATTTTTTTATGCTAAATTATAGTTGTTAAAACTTGAGAGTTGAAAAAAAAGGAAGAGAATTTTAGTATTTTATTGTGATGTAATAGTATTATTTAGTATTACTATTTTTTTAAGTTAATTTTTTTGTATTTCTTTTTTTTTTAAACAAACTACTTATATAAAATTTTTATTTTGATTTTTTTTAAAAAAAAGTTGATGTTTTTGGTTCGAGCTAGTCCGAACCGAACCGAACCAAAATTTAGTTTGGATCGGATTGGTTTATAAAATACAGTGTTTTTTGGATCGTTTTTTTCGGTTCGGTTCGGTTTTTGAACCGAACCGGTCCATGCTCACCCCTAGTTTGGATACGCAAGTTTATAATTGAACTTGGGGTAGTTCCTACCATTAAGTCTTTAGTACCTCTTTACTGTGACAACAATGGTGCTATAGCACAAGCAAAGGAACCTAGGTCTCATCACAAATCCAAACACATTGAAAGGTGTTTTCATATTATTTGAGAAATAGTTGGGAGAGGCAATGTCTCTGTACACAAAATAGCTTCAGATGATAATCCAGTTGATCCACTTACAAAGCCAATGACTTAGTTGCAGTTAGATAGGCATCTTAAGAAGATAGGCCTTAAATACTGTAATGATTGGCACTAGCGCAAGTGGAGATTGTTAGTAAGTTATGCTCTAGTGGAATACATTGTATAAATTGTAAATATTTATTGGCTATTAATAAAATGTTTGCTTTCATATTTATCTATTATTGAGTATAATATGTCAGTAAATATTTGTCCTAAAGTTATCATTAAAGAGATTCTATTCTCAGAGTTGAGAATATGAGATAGGTTTTCTTGGTACCAATCAATATACTTTAAATGTTCGTGGTTCGAAGAATTAATAACTGGGCATTATTAATTCATAAACTATCACCTCTATTTATTTTCTAAGAGAAGTGGTGAATCTTATACCACTTCACATAAGATGTCAGGATAAATATATGGGTACTCAAATAGAAGAGTTGACTGAACTGTGACGTTAAATGACAAGGACATGGAGTTTCTTGACTTGTCAATCATTTGTCATTTAGATCATATTGGTATATATTGTTTTTTTGACTTGAGGTGATCCGATTGCTCTTTCATAAGAAATTAAGGTTTATTATTGCTTTTTACCATTTTAGCCATATATGGTATTTCGGCATGTTATGGCTTTATTTTGTTATGTAGTTGGCAAAAGATCAGCCAAGATAGGATTTCATTACTCTGCTAGAATAGGGATAAGATCTTATGAATTTTATTAATTATTCTTTGATAAATTAAATCCTGACCAGGTATATGAGATTTATCAAAGAATTATTATTGATAGGCAAAGTCATAGCATCTTGACAATTACGATTTTGACAAACCATGAACCTAGTCAATATCAGGATCTTGTAATGAATAGGACTTAAGTGTGCAATAATTATGATCATGGTTCGTTTAATAGACCTTGTGTTAAGTCATTTCTAGTTGAGTATCGAGGTATGTTATGCTAGGCATTAACCCTAATTTTTGAGGAACTAAAAATAATTAGACATAAGATATAAAATATTACTTTTAGAAAAAGAGTTTTTTATTCATTAATGTCAATTAGATATGAACCTAGAAAGTGACACACACTAGGGGTCCAATGCTCTAAGTTACAAATAGTTTATTAATTAACTGAAATTGTGAATTCAATTAAATAATAAATTATGAGATTAAATTTATTATGAACAAAGACTCTAGCATGTCTTGAAATTTAATTAAATTATTCTTGCTCATATTAAGTTTGTGCGCGTATTTATTTCATCAATCAAATGTTAACGGTTAGAATTTAAAGACGTATTTATCTTGTTCCCGTGAGATATTTTTTAAGGATATAATAGTAATTAATTAAAATTTTAATTAATTATTATTATATTATTATAATATTATAATAGATATTATATATAAAAAAAGGTAAATTACAAAAAAAAAAAAAAACATGTGGTTTCACTTTTTTGCAAATAAAGGACTGTGGTTTTTTTTGTTTAAAAAAGAGGATTGTGTTTTAAAATGTTAACAAAAAAATAAAAGGATAACTAACATTTTTCCGTTAAAAATGATGATATAGCGGATGGTATTTTTAGTTATTTAACATACAAATTATTTATGTATATTATTTAAGAATTTTACATTAAAATTTGAATATTTTTCAAAAATTTTTCAATTTGTTATATTTTTTTTAAATCTATTATCATTATTTAATTTATAAAAATATTTGCGCGTTTCAAAAATTTTCAAAATTTATCATTCATGTGTATTGTATTTTTATTAACCAACTTGAAAATTTTGAGTTCAAAATGAACAAGAATACCATATGTAATGTCATGATTTAATTTTAGTTGTCCTTTTTTTGTTAACATTTTAAAACACAATCCTCTTTTTTTTTAAAAAAACCATAGTCCTTTATTTGTAAAAAAATGAAACCATAGGATTTTTTTTTCCTTGTAATTTGCCCAAAAAAAAAAAAAAAAAAAAATCTGTCAGTTGATTAACTTATAATCAACTGATAACAAAAACAAACAAAAAAGGTAGAACACGTATTGTGTTCTACTTTCTTCTTTTTTCGTTCCTTCCATATATTATTAATTTAAACTCTGCAACAATATATCTTTCACTTTTCTCTTTGTTATTAATTTACTTTGTTCTTTATTTATATACTTTTCCATATTTAGTTGCATATATGCATGAATTAGTTAATTTTCATAAAGAATTAATGGGTCTTATTCCATTGAATTAAAATATGTAAAACGAATTTTGAAAAAATAACATTATTTCAACAATTTTCTTCTTTTCAGTATCTAATGCGAGTTTAGTGTTCTTTATAGCAAAGTAACGTTTATTTTGTTAACAACCACATTGGAATAAATTAGAGTATAGTTAATCTTAATAAAAGAGGAAATACTAATACGATTACGTCTTCTTAGACATAAGAATGGCTACAACGTCATCTAGTGCCATAGAAGAAGAACCTTTCTCTTTCACAGAATCTTTCATCAATTTCCCAATTTCTATAGCTCTCTTCCTCATTTCTCCCCCTTTCCCTCGCAAATCTGTCGCCAATTCTATCACCTTCTTCACCTCATCCGATGTTACCTTACACTCCAATCCTCTAGCCAACTCCACACTCACACCCATTTCCTCCACCAACATTTTCGAATTATACGCCTGCTCTGCCGCCAACGGCCACCCAATTATCGGCACGCCTTGACTCGAGCTTTCCGTTACTGAATTCCAACCACAATGGCTCAGAAATGCTCCTGTTGATTTATGTGACAAAATCTCTAATTGGGGTGCCCAGTCTCTCACCAACAGGCCTTGTTTAGCACTACTAATTCGGTCTTCGAATCTTTCTGGTAACCATTCTGATCTGAATTCAGACTTCCTGTCAAAACCGGCCGGTGGCCTAATCACCCAAATGAAAGGCTTTCCACTCTTCTCCAATCCAGTTGCTAGTTCCATCATCTGTGCAGGACTAATGCTGTTCTGCGAACCGAACGACAGATACAAAATTGAAGAGATTGATTGTGAGTCGAGCCAGGCTAGGCATTTCTCAGTTGAAATCCCGGGTTTCTTACCAGCACGTTTGAAACCTGGGTTTGAGCCTTTTTTGTCATCAGAAAGCATAGCAGGAGGAAGAAGAGGCCCAATTGCCCAAATAGGAAGCTTGGTATATTTCCTCAAACAATCCAATCCTAGCGGTTCAATTTCCTCAACTGTGTTGATCAACCATCCAAATGACTTAAACGAAGATGAAAACAATGACTCCATAAATTCATAACCAGGATCAGTGCCGTCTGTTTCTCTGAAGAACTGATCCAACTGAGTCGTGTGAAAACGACAACGTTTAGGGAATCCAGGCACATTAAACTGATCAGAATTACTCCTCAGATGAGGAAGATTCTGGGAGATTGATACATAAGCCAAAGTTCCATAAGCACCAGCAGTAGAGAAAGACAAATTAACAGTTCCTACAATCTTGGCGACATCATTAGCCAATCCGAAAAAGCCATCTGAGATTATACAAAGAGGCGGACGTCCGTCTTGAAAAGCACTCATATCATCTAAGAGTACGTTGAGAAATGGAATTTTAAGGCTAGATGATGCTACGATTAGTTTTCCGATTTCTTCTTCAGAGGATAAGTTGTCGGAATTATCAGTGTGTGGTGGAAGGCCGTGGTCTGTGCTGCAGAAAGGAAGCTCGAGAAATCGGATTTTGGTTGATGATGATTGATGAGAAGAGTTAGACTGTGGAGCGGAGATAATTGATATTTAGAGGAGCATTTGCAATTATGATTCTGAAACTGTTTCTTTCAATGAGTTTTCTTGCTAAATCGAGAAATGGAATTAGATGGCCTTGACCCATAAATGGTAACATCACAATGTAATCATTTGACGCCATAGTTGTTACCATCTGTAAAAGATTGGCTTACCTCTGCGTTCTTATGTATATATACTAAAAAGATGCATATGATAGAGTATTTTTGTGAATTTTATAATCCGCTGTTTACGTATGAAATTACATTTTTTATTATTTGAGTTGAAGTTTTTAGAGACTCTGTATATTAACATATAAAAATCTGCTTTCAAACATTTCAAAACTACATTTTTATTCGAGCTTGGCGTTACAACTAATTTTACATGTGATGCAGCGGAAACTCAAACAAAAGATACAAATTGAAAGGGGTTGTTGATTCTAAGAATACCAAAACCCTAACAACTTCTAAAGTCTGTTGATCGCACACGATGCCGAAAATTAGTCTTCTACTAGTTGAATTTCACAAAATTCACAAAAGTAGGGTAAGGGAAATAATTCCGAAATTTTTATTGAAATCAAAAACTCCTTACAATTGAGAAATAAAAGTCTATTTATAGACAAACTATCATAAATATAATAAAACTCCTAAACAATAAAAACTTCTAAGTAGTCTTAACTTCCTAATTAAAAAAATTAATTAATTAATTAATTAAAATACAAACAAAATAGGAATCCTTATCAATTTAGGATCCTTACAATGAAATTTATTCCTAATCCTAATTATAAAATAATTGCAATTAAAATAAAGATACAATTTAAAATATATATTTAATTTATTTCCATGACAAGTAATTGTTTCCAAGTTGAATTGCTGATCCTTTTTACAACTTGTGGCCCACATCATACTCCTCCTCCTAGAAAAAACACGTCCTCGAGTTTTCCCGTTAGGAAACCAAGCTTTAAGTTTGATAGATGGATTCATATTCAAAATATAATTGACCCCAATAAAATCGATATCACCTTTCCAATAAGAATTCTCATATTCTTCTTCATATACATCATCATAATTTGGCTGTAATTTTTCTTCAGTACCAATAATCTTATCACAAGAATTATAATCTACTACTTCAACACAAGCATAATTTTCATTATATGTTGGAGGTAAAGTGAAATAAAAAAATTTACCTTCTCCAAGCTTTGATTCTTGAGAGAAAATTACTTCATTCTCTCTGTCATAGAACTCTTCCAATCCAACAAAAGGATTTCTGAATTCTCCATAATTAGGGTTCCTTCTTTGTCGAGAATTTGCCCCAAGACGAGCCACAAGCAGCCCATCCATTTGGTCTAGCAAACGATCCACAATAGTCTCCAGTCTTTGGTCTATTAGGGTTTCGAGACGTTGCTCTAATCTCTGCTCCATTTGGTTCATATCTTCCTGTTCCGCAATCTCATCGACTCGGCGCTCTCTTTTTGGCGGCATGACGACGACTAAGGTTTAGGAATTCGGCTCTGATACCAACTGATGCAGCGGAAACTCGAACAAAAGATACAAATTGAAAGGGGTTGTTGATTCTAAGAATACCCAAACCCTAACAACTACTAAAGTCCGTTGATCGCGCACGATGCCGGAAATTAGTCTTCTACTAGTTGAATTTCGCAAAATTCACAAAAGCAGGGTAAGGGAAATAATTTCGAAATTTTTATTGAAATCAAAAACTCCTTACAATTGAGAAATAAAAGCATATTTATAGGCAAACTATTCTAAATGTAATAAAACTCCTAAACAATAAAAACTTCTAAATAGTCTAAACTTACTAATTAAAAAAAAAATACTAAATAAATTAAAATACAAACAAAATAGGAATCCTTATCAATTTAGGATCCTTACAATAAAATCTATTACTAATCATAATTATAAAATAATTGCAATTAAAATAAAGATACAATTTAAAATATATATTTAATTTATTTCCATAACAAGTAATTGTTTCCAAGTTGAATTGCTGATCCTTTTTACAACTTGTGGGCCGCATCAACATGTGATCATACTTAATATATGTAATTATAATTCTATGAAAATCAAACAGCTAATGATGCTTTTATTCCAATACATAATACATAAAACAAAAGAGGCATCATATTAAACCCTCCATTAAATTACAGTTGCATAGATTTAGCAATTAATACTAAAATCAGCTAAATGTGGATAACTCATTTTACCAGCGTTTTTGAAGTTACATTTTCTATTATTCGAAATGAAACTTTTTAGAGACTCTGTGCCCAAGTCAAACATGTAAAAAGCTGCTTTCAAGCAGTTAAAGCTACATTTTTATTCCAGCTTGGTATTTTAATTAATATTACGTGCTACCATATTTAATATATGGGATTATAATTTTGACCGATAGCTCAATAGATCAAATTTAAAATTTATGAGCTTAATCGGTAATAATCGAAAAAATAAAGCAGCTAATGATGCTTTTAGTACATGTAATACATATATAAAAAAAAAAAAGTAGTTTTCTTCCCTCTTTGTGATTCCTGCACTTGTTCCTATTTGAAGCTCTATCTATGTTGTGAAAAACCAGAGAAATTCTGGCTTAAAACAGTGAAAAGAAGAAGAAGAAGAAGAGTAATTTTATTCAATTCAACCAAATCAGAAAATTACAAACATAATTTGGTATTTATAGGATGAGTTGGATGGCTGTGATTTACAACAAATTTGTAACTAACTCCCGCCTTTCTCTCTTGCTCTGAATTTTCCCGCCTTCTGCCCATTAGCTTTTATTCTGTGTTGTAGGCTCCATCAATCTTCTTGTGCAGCCTAGCTTCAGCTTGTATACTTTCAACATTCCCCCCACAAGCTGAAATAGGTGTTACTTCATCTGTGATCTGAACTATACCCATTTTGCTTAATGCTGGCAGCATCTTGGCATGTGATAAAGGCTTTTAAACAAGTCTGCAAGTTGTGAACCAGTGGGAACAAATGGTGTACAGATGAAACCATCTTCAACTGAATTTCGCACAATGTGACAGTCAATCTCAAGGTGCTTTGTTTTGTTATGACACACAGGATTCTTGGCAATGGCAATTGCAGAGGCATTATCACAATGCATATGAATTGGAAGCTGAAGTTTAAGGCCCAAATCAGAAAGAATGTAGGATAACCATTTTAATTCGCAAACAGTTTGACCCATACTTCTATACTCAGCCTCAGCAGAGCTTCGACTGACTACACTTTGCTTTTTTGTTTTCCAAGAGATAAGTGATGAACCCAAAAACACACAATAGCCTGTTACTGACTTTCTAGAAACTTTACAAGTGCCCCAGTCAGAGTCACAGTAGGCAACTAACTGTAAATCAGTTTCCCTTTGGTGTGGATAAAATAGACCATAGGTGTGTGTGCCTTTCAAGTACTTAAGAACATGCAAGGCAGCTTGGAAATGATGCTTACAGGGTGACTGCATGTATTGACTTAGCTGCTGACTAATGTGTGCAATATCTGGTCTAGTGAATCCCAGATATAAAAGTTTGCCAATGAGACGCCTATACAATTCTATATTGTCAAAAGGTGTACCTGGTTCTGTTAATGTTATGCCATGTGCTGCAGGACTGGAAACAGCTTTGGCATTTGTAAGCCCTGCTTCTGTAAGCAAATCTGTAATGTACTTCTGTTGTGACAATACAGCCCCTGCCTCTAATCTAGCAAATTCCACCCCCAGGAAATACTTCACATCTCCCATATCTTTGATGGTGAATAAGCTATGCAAATACTCCTTAACTGTTAAGATATTTGTCATATGGGCACTAGTAAGAAGTATATCATCAACATAAAGAACCAAGATCACCTTGGCACCTGTAGAGGTTGTATGTGTGAATAAACAATAGTCATGAGGAGATCTTTGAATGCCATATTCAAGTAATTTGGCTGAAATCTCCTTGTGCCATTGGCGACCAGCCTGCTTCAGTCCATACAAAGACTTTTTGAGATGACATACCTGATCACCCTTACACTTTGTGTATCCTTGTGGTGGCTGTAAGTAAATATCTTCATCTAAATAGCCATGAAGATAAGCATTGTTAATGTCAATTTGGTGCACTGGCCAATCTCTTGCTACTGCCAAGGCCAAAACTGTCCGGACAGTGACCACCTTTGCTACAGGACTAAAGGACTCTTGATAATCTACACCAAAAGTTTGGTTGTAACCTTTGGCCACAAGCCTTGCCTTGAATCGGTCAACTTCTCCAGTGGGCTTGTATTTGACTCTGTAAACCCATTTGGAGGCAAGTGCTTTTTTTCCTGCAGGCAAGTCAGAAAGAACCCATGTGCCATTTTGCTCCAATGCATCAAGTTCTTGCTGCATGGCTTGAACCCATTCTACATGCTGACTTGCTTCAAAGTAGTTTTTAGGTTCTTTGATGGGGCTAATGTTGCACAAAAAAGCAGTGTGTGCTGGAGAAAAACCTGTAACATGAGGTAGAGAACCATTAGCAGCATAGGAAAGAGAAACAAAATCTCTTAACCATGATGGAGGTTTAGAAACCCTGGTTGACCTGCGTATTACAGGAGTAATGTTAGTGGGAAAAGAAGAACCACAGGAAATCACTTCTCCGGTATCAGTAGAAGAAGCAGTAGTGGAAGAAACATTTAATGTCTCTTGTCCCTGCAAGGAAGAAGGAGCATAAGGAAAAATGTCTTCCTGAAAAGTAACATCTCTAGCTGTAAGGATCTTCTGTGTTGTCATATCATACACTTTAAAACCTTTCTATCCCAGAGAAAAACCAAGAAAGATAGCAGGATGGGCACGAGGAGCTAATTTATCCTTATAAGGATGAACATCAGTATAAAAACATTGACAGCCAAATACTTTGAAATGATCATATGTAGGATGTTTTTGATATAACATGTAGTAAGGAGTGTCCCATTTCAGAATCTTGGAAGGAAGAACATTGATGATGCTAGTGGCCATCATTAAAGCCTCTCCCCAAAATGTTGAGGACAAAGAAGCCTGAAAAAGCAAAGATCTTGTAACATCCAAAAGATGGCGATGCTTTCTCTCTACAACATGCACAATACCCAAGGATTGACATAATTTTCTACAATTCTGATTCACAAACTCACCACCATTATCTGTTCTAATTACCCTTACCGCAGTTTGAAATTGAGTATGAACATAAGTGAAGAAGTTAGCCAATGCATTGTGTACCTGGGACTTATTTTGCAACAGAATTACCCATGTGGCTCTAGAATAATCATCCACAATAGTGAGAAAATATTTGGCACCAGTAAGTTAAGCTCTTTTATAAGGCCCCCAAACATCAAGATGTATAAGCTGAAATACTGCATTTGTAGTAATAGCACTTCTGGGAAAAACATGCCTGTGTTGTTTAGCAAGAGGACATATATTGCAAAAATCAAATGTTACTTGCTTTAGAATTGAAATATGTTTCAGTACATCAGGGGAAGCATGGCCTAATCTCTTATGCCAGGCACTACCATTATTTGTTATAGGAAATGAAACTACATTACTTATTTGAAAAGCTAAGCTTTGTACTTTCTGCAAGCACTCAGCAGTGAAAGAATCTTTATTAAGCTGATAAAGACCATCCTTGTACCAGCCTACAGCTACAAGCTTATGTATGGATTGGTCCTGTAAACAGCAATAAGTTGCAGCAAAATGCACCTCAAGATTAGCAGTTTGTAACAACTGGCCCACTGATAACAAATTAAATCTGAATTGTGGTACATGCAATACCCCTTGTAACAACACTTCTGAGGACAATCTAACAGTGCCTATATGTTGAACAAATTGTGCATTTCCATCAGGCAATAAAACTGTTTCCTTATTTCTGACAAGTGTGAAAGTTTCAAAGAAAGAGAAATTTGGTGTCATATGTGAGGTAGCACCACTATCTATTATCCACACATCATCTTGTGTTTGTATGTTAAAACAATAAGAGATAGCATTACCAGAAAAACCTGCAAAAGCAGAGAGATTAGTAGAGGACTCTGGCATTGGCATCTTTCCTTGCTGCTTGAGCATTCTGTAAACTTCATGTAGCATCTGTTTGGTATTGACTTCAGATAAGGTCTCCTCTTCTGAATCTGTTGAATACTCAAGGGGATTATCTTTTACTTCCTGAACAGCATTAGCCCTGGATCTAGGCTTGTCATGACCACCTGTATACCTCTGAGTACCCTTATTTCCTTGAGTAAATTTTGGTCCTTGCCACCAATCAGGATAACCAATGAGTTGGAAGCATGATTGCCTTTCATGTCCTACTCCATCACAATGACTGCAGACTAAATCTTCTTTCTTAACATTCCTTTTCCCTTTAGAACCATTCCCTTTGCCAGAACCATATGACTGCTTGGATCCTCCTTTGTTATTGTGCCTTGTAGAGACAAAATTTGCCATTTCAACATTCTGTTCTGTAAACACCTCTCTTTGTCTTTCTATTTTAGAAACCATGGAATAAGCACGATCAATGCTAGGCATCGGCTCCATAAGCAGTATTTGATTAATTACATGCTCATAGCCTTCATTCAATCCTGTTAAAAATTGCAACAACTTGTCCTCTTCCTGTAAATCCATAAAACGTCTAAAAGCATTGTATACACAGTCATTTGCTGCTCCACATTGACATTCAGGAATTGGCCTCAGTAAAAAGAATTCATCCCATAACTTCTTAAGTTGAATGAAATATGTTGTAACTGTATTATTTCCTTGTGTGAGCATGCTAATTTCACGTTTGAGTTTAAACAATGTTGGACCATTACTATCTCCAAATCTGTCTTCTAATTCAATCCATAATGATTTAGCAGAACTTGTAAATTCAAAGGCATCTGCTAAATCGCGAGAAATGCAATTAAGGATCCAAGAAATTACCAGACAATCTGTTTCCTTCCATTCATCATACTCTGGTGAATTTCTTCGAGGAGGAACTTCATCTCTATTAATGAATCTCAGTTTCTTTTTTGCTGTTATTACTCGTAACATAGCATGTTTCCAGGTTAAGAAATTGGAACTTCCTTGAAGCACTGAACTGATAAGAATGAGACCTGGATTGTCAGATCCTGCTCCACTATTTCTGCTATCGCCATAGCTAGTTCTTCTATCCTCTCGATGTTCTTCTTCGAAATTCATATTCTGTTGATTAGTAGTTGTATCTCCATTTTCTTCTTCGAAAACCGGCAAATCTGCATTAATAACTATCTGAGGTGCTCTCCTTTGTCTCACCATGAAAATCGATTCCAAGATCTGCTTCCTTCAAGCTCTGATACCATGTGAAAAACCAGAGAAATTCTGGCTTAAAACAGTGAAAGGAAGAAGAAGAAGAAGAGTAATTTTATTCAATTCAACCAAATCAGAAAATAACAAACATAATTTGGTATTTATAGGATGAGTTGGATGGCTGTGATTTACAACAAATTTGTAACTAACTCCCGCCTTTCTCTCTTGCTCTGAATTTTCCCGCCTACTGCCCATTAGCTTTTATTCTGTGTTGTAGGCTCCACCAATCTTCTTGTGCAGCCTAGCTTCAGCTTGTATACTTTCAACATATGTAGGCTACAACAATGTGACCGATATTTCCTATTTCATTTGCTTTGTCTTGTAACAGTCTGCCTGCCGGCTTCATGAGTTTGACATTTAAGTATTGTATGCAATTCATAAGCCTGTATTGCTATGAAATTAAAATTTATATATATTTCAAGAAACTTAAGAAATTGTAAGTTAGGATACAAGTATAAAGATAAAAACAAAAACATATTATTTATATGTTCTCAAATTGTATAATCCAATTGCGTCACAATTTATGTATTTATAAGGAGCTAAAATTTGCGAAATTCAAAACACAGGAGCTAAATGTACCATAAATTAATGTACATGGGCTTAATTGACAAATTATGAACTTAATAAGTTAAAATGTTTTCAGAGAGAAGCATTGTTATAAGATCATCTAATGCTTTGACAGAGGAACCCTTCTCTTTGACTGATTCCTTTATCAGCTTCCCAATATCCATGGCCTTCCTCCTCATATCTTCCCCTTTCCCATTCTGATCCATCACTGTCTCTATCACCTTCTTCATTTCTTCCCATGAAATATTACTCTGCAACCCTCTTGCCAATTCCACACTGACACCCATTTCCTCCACCAACATTTTCGAATTATAAGCCTGTTCTGCTGCCAATGGCCACCCGATTATCGGCACGCTTTGACTCAAGCTTTCCATCACTGAATTCCAGCCACAATGGCTTAGAAATGCTCCTGTTGATTTATGTGACAAAATCTCCAACTGGGATGCCCAGTTTCTCACCAACAGCCCTTGTTTAGTACTACTCATTCGCTCTTCGAATCCTTCTGGTAACCATTCTGGTTTGAATTCAGCTTTCCTGTCGAAACCATTTGGCGGCCTTATTACCCAAATGAATGGCTTTCTGCTCTTTTCCAACCCGGTTGCTAATTCCATCATCTGTGCAGGATTAATGCTGTTCTGCGAACCGAAAGAAATATACAGAACTGAAGAAGGAGGTTGCAAGTCGAGCCAATCGAGGCATTTTTCCGTCGAAATCCCAGGTTCCTTTTGGACACGTTGAGAGCTTAAACTTGAAGGTTTCTCAGATGAATCATTCAGCATAGCAGGTGGAAGAAGAGGGCCAATGCTCCAAACTGGAATCTTTATATACTTCCTCAACAAATCCAGACCTAGAGGCTCGATTTCCTCGACGGTATTACACAGCAATCCAACAGACTGCAAAGAAAGCAAAATCTGTGGCTGCATAAACTTGGACCAAAAATCAGTACCATCTGCATTTCTTAGATAGTGATGCAACTGAGTTATATGAAAACCGTAACTATCAGGAAATCCCGGAATCTGAAATTCATCAGAATCAGCTTGCCTATGAGGAAGATTCAGCCACAGAGAGATATAAGCCAAGGTACCATATGCACTACAAGTAGTGAAACTGAGATTAACAGTTCTTACACTCTTCGCTACATCATTCGCCCACCCGAAAATAAAATCAGATATCACACAAAGCGGTGGCTTGCCTTCTTTAGCTGTGATACCAGATAGAAGATCGTGAAATGGGATCTCCAGACTCGTTGTTGCTTCGCAAAATTTCCCAATTAGATCCAAAGGCAAGTTTTCAGGGTTTTCAGTGTTTGGTGGAAGACCAGAATCAGGGGCAACGGAGAAAGGAAGTTCGACCAGGTGGATGTTGGGTTCAAGAGAATTGACGGTTGAACGGAGATATTGAATGTTGAGAGGAGTATTAGCAATGGTGATGGTGAAGCTAGTTCTATGGTGAATTCGGATTGCGAATGCAAGAAACGGAATGAGATGGCCGACAGCCATGAATGGTAACATCACAATGTGTTCATTGTTAGAACCCATTTTCAGTAGAATGCGTTAGAGAAATTGGTTCAGAAATTTTGGTAGGCTTGGTGAAATTAAGGACGGAGTATTCCCTTTTTTTATTTTTTGTTTTTTTGTGTTTCCAGTTACTGCTTTATTGACAAAGACTAGCAAAGTGACATGTCCTATTCATGCTTCAATGGTGATAGAACAGACAAGGATGAGGTACAATTTGTAGGCCGAGTCGTGTCGGAATTGTCTATAGGCGTTACAAATGAATGAAACCAATGACTATGTCATATGTTGCAAGAATACAAAAAATGACCACTTTTTCTGTTGGCTATATTTGTACCAACATTCAAATAATTGGGAACTCTTATTTGATGACCCTTTGCATATTAGAGTAGCATCTACTGTTACAAAATTACTATTAATAAAGATTACAACTTTTAAATTTGAGTGGCAATTTAAGCTGGAGATTTCCACTACCTAACAACCTTTAATTATTAGAGAATTACCAAAAGAATGTATGATTAATCAGATTCATGTGCCAAACGATAGAGATTCCAACATTAAAATTTACATTAAAACCAGAGCATTTCTTTTACATTATGTAATCTCTACGCAAATTGTTTGCTACTTAATATGCCATACGGATAGACTTGCCATATTAAAGCATAATCTTTTTAAAGTTTAAGCAAAACAAAAGTGTGAGTAGGGGTTGTAAATAGGACGGGGATTGCACTTCCCATCCCCGTCCCCAGACTATTCGGGGATCCCTGTCCCCGTCCCGTTTATTAATCGGGGGCAAATTTCTGTCTTGTCCCCAATCCCGATGGAGAATCGGTTTTCCGCGGAGATCCCCATCCTTGTTAACTTAATTTTCAATTTTATAAAAAAAACCTGTAAAATTTTAATTTTCACCGTCTAACTTATCCAAATGTGTATTAAACTATAGACATAAAATTCTCAAAACTCAATTCTCAAATACACTAATATATAATTAATAATTATTCACGAGAGAGATTAGTTTTCTTCTTTACTTTAGTTTATAAAATTATAAATTATAAATAATAAATAATAATAATGTAATGTAATAATATTAATAATAAAGAAATATAAACGGAGAATTGTAGGGGATTTGGGTATTTAACCGGGAAATTTATTGGGGATCTCCGCGGGTTTTAAATGGAGATGGGGACGGGGCCCGCGGGGTGTCACGGGGTCTATCCTCGGACACCGTGGGGCGCTTACGTCTACGTCTAGAAGTAAGCCAGCCAACCCAATTTAAGCACTAAGCCTGCATTATGAGCAAATACGAGGTTAGATCCAGTTATGACATTCGTTTGAAACAGGCGCATTGGCCCACTACGCCACATATAGGTTAAATATCGGCACATAAGATTGGGATAAACAATGATAACCATCCATCCACACATACACAAGCATACATAGGACACATATGAAAAGTGATGCGCGAGGCTTTCATTCATATATTAACAACAAGTACATCAAGCAAGTTCCCACCCGTAGTAGTAGGGGGTCCTACTACGGATGGGGCAATCACGAGCACCCATGTGCGGCTGACACTGGTTGAGACCTGCCACACCCCCTTATAGTAGTTCTTATACCAAGTTCAGGGTTGGGAGGAACAACCATTACAATGTCTCACCTATCACACTTTTACTATTCATACTACTATTCATGCTACTATTACAAAGTATTTCCCCCCCTTTACACATTGCAGGCGCACGCTGTCTTAACCTCTCCAGCGCAGGCGAGGCAGGCAGTATTGCAGGTGTACGCTGCCTTAACCTCTCCAGCGCAGGCAAGGCAGGCAGCATTGCTGACGAACTCTGCCTTAACGTCTCCAGCGCAGGCGAGGCAGACAGCATTTCGGGCGGGCGCTGCCTTAACCTCTCCACCGCAGGCGAGGCATGCAATACGGTACTGCCGATGTTGCCGCACTTTAATTGTTTTGCCAAGGCATCTGAGAATGCATAATTTGTAAACTTAGAAAATGTATGCGACATTGCCATATTAATTTTTTTTTTCATCCGTAGGGTAGGGTGCTTAATCTTTTTCTCGTTAAGCATGCAGATGTATGATTCTATTTTACTTGGGCATTATTCTAAGCAAAACTCAAGAGCATGAACCTCGGGTGGATATTTTGGAAAGAAATAAAAGTTAAGTTTGGGGAGGGAGGGACGAATCGGAACGACAAAGGGCTGAATCTCAGTGGATCGTGGCAGCAAGGCCACTCTGCCACTTACAATACCCCGTCGCGTATTTAAGTCGTCTGCAAAAGATTCTGCCCGCCACCCGGTGGGAATTGTACTTCATGGCAGCCCGCACGGCTTGTCCGCCGCGAGGGCCTAGCCAACGACACGTGCCTTTAAGGGTCGGATGGCCCCTACTGAGGGTTGGCAAATGAGCGGTGGACGCATTCGTCGCTTCTGGCCCGGATTCTGACTTAGAGGCGTTCAGTCATAATCCAACGCACGGTAGCTTCGCGCCACTGGCTTTTCAACCAATCTCGATGACCAATTGTGCGAATCAACCGTTGCTCTCGTATTAGGTTGAATTACCATCTCCGTTCCCTATTAAGAAACAGGGACAAATTCGTCCCCATCCCTGCCCCGCAGAGATCTTAATTGGGGATTCTCCATCCCTATTCGGATAGGTCCCTGCCACCCGATTGACAACCCTAAGTGTGAGTTAAAAAGATCATTTTTCTGAAAAGGCAAGTACTGATCTTTCTTTTGTTATTATCTTTATTAATTTTTATATATTAAATTGAATGACTCAAAAGCCCATCACAACTCAGTCAATCGAAACGTGTGATTAGTGTATTATTGTTGACACTAGTTGGTGAATTTAATAACCTATGGCCCAATTTCCAGATTCCTTATTGAGATTGAAGAAGAAGAAGAAGAAGAAGAAGAAGAAGAAATGAACTTCTATTTTCTATCATCTTTCTTAAAAAAAAGCAAAATTTAGGCCAGTTGATAAGTGTGTTTTATATACTTATTTTGTATTAGTTTATGTGCTTTAATCGAGTTGTTTTTATTTTATTTAAAGCGTATTTTACTTCCTTTGTGTTTTTTTTTAGTTTTTTTTTTTTTTTTCTTTTTGTTAGGATATCAACGAGGAGAAAGGAGCCAAAAGTACTTGAAAAAGGGTGAAATTAGCTTGGAGCAGCCTAGAAGCAGTCATAGGTCATGACCATGTGTTAGGGGTGCTGATTTTGAAGACTTTGAGCTGAAATAGTGATTTGGGCCAACATTTTTTGTAGGCCTAAAGGAAGTTGCGAGTTTGACTTATGAAAAATGAGTCAAAGCTTTTTGTTTGGAGATTCTTCCTTGTTTTAATTACTCCTAATTCCAATGGGAGTGTTTTAAGTTGTTTTCCCTAGAGGATTGTACGATATTATTATTATTATTATTATTATTTCCTTTTTAGTTTTAGGTTAGACGAGGAAAATTTTAGCATTAGTTTTGGAATTAGTTTTTTTTTTAGTCTTTTCTATTTTTCTAAAAAGCAAGAACGTGTTTCACCATTGAGTGGGAGAAAAAGCTAAGATTTGATGATTCCAAGATCCGTTCTTCACCGATTTCTCTCCGCACGCCAACGCTGGATTTGTGATCTCTCTAGTTTTATTTATCACTCTCTTTTATCGTGTTTCTTGTAATCTTTTTGTGTTTTTATAATTTTTTTATGTACTAATTCTACCAACATAGCCTGGTGAAGCTTAGCAGAATTTCTATGTAATTTTCTTGAGTTTAATGTAATTAGTAATTATTTCTTTTTCATGGATCGTGTTTTAAGTGCTTAATGCTTTAAATACGTAACTATCAATTTCATTGTTTTTGGTTAATTCATAATTAACCAAAGGACTGAATTAACGAAATTTCATAACATGACAAATACATGATCATTGCTTTGTGGCTCAGTAGTTTGTACTAGATTTTCATATGCTTAAGACTGAACCAGTTTAAGTATTTAGGTTAAGAATTAGAGTTAGCAGTCCTAACCGGTGTTAATTGTTTTTTTTTCTGTTTTTGGCATTAGATTTATAATTAATTAAGCATAATTAATTGAGCCAAAAAGAAAAAAAGAAGCATTATTCTATATATTAAAACTCCTGCCTCAATTTGGCTGAATTGGAGATTTTTGTCCAATTTCGGACAATGTTACCCTCAGAACATGAATGTCCCGTTTTGCCCTTCCTCTTTTTCCCTTTTCCCTTTTGTGCCGGCTCACATCTTCAGACGCGTTTACGCGTATCTTTTCATTTGTTTTTTCTCTCTCTTCCGTCTCTCTATCTTCTCTCTTGCTCTCTCTGGTTCTCTTCCGGAGATGATGAGCCGCTCTCAGTGAATCGCTCACCGTCAACGGATCTGTGCCTAGCCGGTTTTCCTTTGCTGCTTCCAGAGTCGCCGGCGTATGGGTACGATGGTTGCGATTTCTGGAAACCCTAGGTTTTCCTGGTTTGGAGCGACGGCGTTTCTTAGTTTTGCCGGTGAGTCTTCTCCTTCGTTTTTGTATTTTTCTGTTCTTTGTCTTTGTTAATACTGTTTTTTGTGCGTCTTCTCTCTGTGCTTCTCTGACTGCTGATGGAAACCCTAGGTTTTCAGAGGATGGAGCGACGGGATTTCTTGGTTTTGCCGGTGAGTTGTTTTTCTTGCTTTTTGTATTTTCCTCTTCTTTGTCTTCGGTTATAGTGTTTAGTTCTTCGTATTGATGTGGATTGTTCATTAATTTGCTGTCATCTGACTTGGATCTGTGCTTCTGTAACTGCGGATCCTTAGGTGGGTGTTGTGTTTTTTTGCTTTTGCTTTTGTAGATCTTATAGTTTCAGTTTCCGTCCTCTTCTGTTTCAGTTTTCAGTTAGGTTATGTGCAATTGAAAGATCCATGTTGGTTCATTCTAAAATTGCTTTGTTTTTTTCCGTTTTGAATCTGCTCAAGTCTCTTGGGTTTTTTGTTTGACTCGGTTTCTTTTTGTTTTGTTTTTTGTTTGGAATTCTGATGTAGTCCCATTCTGCTACCTTGATTAGGGCACTAATATTCATTAAGGTGTTTGGTTTTTGCAGTATTTGTGGCAAACTTAACCTCCAATCCTTCGAATAGCTAATTGCTGACTGCAGTAAGATCCCATGGCTGATTGCTGTGTGGCATCCACCTTGGTATAATAGCTATTCCTCACACTATCAGGAATTTGAATGCATGAAACAGGAATGCACCGGACATGAAAACAAAACTGATCATATAATCTTGGAATCCGAAAATTGTTTCTGTGAGTTTAAACTCTACAATGTGTATATAGATCATGTGAATTATCTAATGGTGAACATTCTAACATGATTGAGAAAATAGTACATAAATGAAATGGTAACTGCAAACATGAGGTATAGTTGCTTTTATTTCAAGAATAAAGGTCTCTGGAAGTGGAGTGCTTTCAGAGAAAGCAGTTTTGGGCATGGAATAGTTGAGGTATACTGTAAGCCTATGATGCTATGAGCTCTTTTAATTTTTGTTGCACAAACAAATATTCCAAAGGTTAGGGAAAACCTGAAAATTGTTCATACTGTATCTCTGGATTATCTGTAACCAGGTGACACCATATGAAATTGAGTTTAATATGGCATATTTGTTGAGTTTAGATTTTCTTTCTGTTGCAGAATCTGCCTTTCTAAATTTTTTCTTCTTTAAGCTTTTGTAATTCGTTCTGTCTCATTTTTTAGGGCATTTCAAGTTCAACGATATTGGTAGCTGATTCTTCTGAGACGTCAATTCGATCTCCTTTAACTCCAGCTTTGACTCCACTAAGCAGTGGAAAAACTGAAGCACAGAAAGCAGTCTCTAAACGCTCAACAGTTCAGGCTGTACTAAAGGGAATAAAACAGGTCGATCTGCATCATTGTATTATATTTATCTTTAGTCTCTACCAAAATCCTCTTTGCTACTTAAATTTTGAACAATGTGCTGTATTATTGTGAAAAGAATGATGCAATAGTGTTATAGATCCTACTTATGCATTATCGAAAATGATGGTATTCATCAATTCATTGTTTAAGATTCTTGCATGGTTGGAAATGATTCATCTGTAGAAAGCTTATGATTTCAGTATCTGTGGTGTTCACATTATATATTCTTTAAGATTGTTTAAGATTGTTGCATGCTTGCAAATGATACATCTGTAGAAAGCTTATGCTTTCAGTATCTGTGGTGTTGACATTATATATTCAAACATAACTCTTTGGATCCAAGTTAAAGCCGTGGTTAAACATTGCTGTTGTGTCTACCATTTCTTGATGCTGCTTTATCTAGGCAAGTCGATCATACAATAGGATGTGGATTATATATACTATATATATGTCTCTATCATCATTATATATTCAAGCATAACTCTTTCGATCCAAGTTGAACTCCTCTTTTTTTATTTATTTTATTTTATTTTATATACGTGTTTCCAGTTCAATGAAGTTATGATAGATGAGTGGGAGATGCAAGCCATTATACGATGAGTGGAATGAGGTTATCAAATCCATTCCTTGCCTATCGAGAATTGTGGTTAGTATCACTTTATTTCATCTCATGCTTAACGTATCAATCACTCATTTCATCAGATCTGTTTTTGCTCTGAATTTTGCAGTTTAAAAGCCATCCTGTTATTGGGTGCTTAATACAGTTGGAGGATCTCGAGGTTTGAATTTATATTGTTATTAGTATTTCTTTTTTTTTTCAGTATTACTCTTTTTTGTGAAGCTTTTTCTTTTCTCTTTCAGAACTTTGAAGCCAATCCTTATTTTGAGAACACTAAGCTAACAAAGACTTTCGCATTCCTTGATGAAAGAACAACAGAAATTACTGCTACAACTACCAAGTCGAAGGAGGGCATGGTAAGTGCTATATTCGGAAGTTCTAAATTGTTCACTCTTTTTTCTTCTCTTATTTCCTTTTCCTGACTATTTTGTTAAATTTCATTTCTAACAATGAAATGTGAACAAACAAAAGATCAAGCCTATGGCTTTTAGTCATCAGAGGTTGGTTTTCTTCACTGTGTTTGAAACATTCCAGATCTCCTTTCCTTTAAAAAGAAAATGTTTCTGATTAAGTGCAGAAGAAGACAGAAGGGGTCTTCCCTTGGGACTCAACTTCATAAACATGACATACACACTCTTAGAAAATTTTGCCTCCGCTTCGCAAACATGAAATGCATATTCCTCAAAAATTGTATTGTATTGTTTTTTTTTCCTGTTGTTTGTTGCACTGCTAAATCCTAATCTTTCTTTTCCTTTCATGCTATGCATGTTTCTCTTTGCTGATTCTAATGTTTCTTTACATATTATTTAGTAGCTAGGCTTTGACAGGGATCCAGAGATAGAAACTTGGAAATTGACTCTTATTTTGTGCAGCCTCCTTTGTTTTCCAACTTTTAAGTGAATGCAAGTACTGTTACATTTCTGAATGTTTTGAATTCATTGTTGTTTAAATGTCGTTTGTGCATCCTTTTTGTAGTTATTTGCTATTTCCTATCTTATGCATTAGCCATATTAAGGCAAGCCGATCATACAATTGGATGTCGATTATATATGCTATATATATGTCTCTATGATCATTTCAAGCATCAATTTACAATTACACTGCATATGTAAACGTCAATTGCATGGTTGGATTGGAATTAGTGTAGTAAATCTCATTAGTCGTCAACTTATTTTATTTGTTTGACAATTTGAATAATAACTTTTAACATTGTTTCACTTAAATTGCAGTATTAGGCTTTCATATTATTCCATGCTTTTATGCACTATTTATGGTGGCTGAATGGTTCAATTTTGATGATATTTATCTAAGCTGTGAACTTGAACCACATTTTAATTGGTTTGCAATCTGGAAGAAATATTTTATTATTTTATACTTCCGTGTAACATTGCAGCGAAAGCGATGATTCTGATTATGAGTTATCTGTTGATGACCAATCTTATTTAATGGACAAAGTCGGAACGGTCGAAGTACACTTTTTGAGCTAAGTGAGGAGTATCAAGTTGGAGTTAAGGTGTGTTTTGTTTTTTAATAGCCAAGTCTTTATGTTTAGTAGGGAATACAGTGCTGCAATCCATGCATTGTTTGAATAATGACTAAAGGCTTTTGAAGCTTATTTTTAGAACAATGACTGAAACTGTGATTACTTCCGTGATTAACAGGAGAAGATTAGGAATAAAATCTCACAATTAGAGATGGAGTTAATGCGAAAGTGAGGCGAGTTGAGAAGTAGACGGAAGCAAGAAAGGAGTCAGAGCGGAAATCTGATACTCAATATCAGCCTAAAATGTGAAATAGTGTCTAACATTGGGAAACAATAGACATGATGAAAGAGATGCTATGAAGAGGAATATACAGCAGTTGATTCATGGATATTATGATGCTCTTGATGCACCAAAGAATGGAGGAAAGGTTAGTTCTGCAACTTATGTTATGTTTTAATGATACTTCAAAATTGAAATAAGCTCTGAAGTTAATTAATTCATAGAGTTTATACCATTTCTTAATTAATTAGTTGGAGCAATGTAAGTCTTAATTTCTTATCAAATACTCTTCTTCATAAGTATTTCTATATTATTCTATGTCTAATTTTATTTTATTTGTTTAAAGTGAAAAATCTGATTTTGTAGTGAGCCGAGTTGAGAACTACACGGAACCAAGAAAGGAGTCAGAGTAGAAATCTGATACTCAATATCAACCTAAAATGTGTGATACTGTCTGACATTGGGAAACAATACACATGATGAAAGAGATGCAATGAAGAGGAATATACAGCAGTTGATTGACGTATATTATCATGTTCTTGATGCACCAAAGAATGGAGGAAAGGTTAGTTTTGCAACCTATGTTATGTTTTAATGATACTTTAAAATTCAAATAAGGTCTGAACTTAATTAATTCATAGAGTTTATACCATTTCTTAATTAATTAGTTGGAGCAGTGTAAGTCTTAATTTCTTATCAAATTCCCTTCTTCATAAGTATTTCTATGTTATTCTATGTGTAATTTCATTTTATTTGTTTGGCGATTTGATCTTCTTTTTGTAGGGGTCCTTTAACTTCGAAGTTCGCTGTCCTCAGAAAGTTAATCAGATAAAAACTGATCCCGAGCCTGATTGGAGTTTCGATTTGCTGTTATTTCATCTCAATTCACACAAAAAGCAAGTCAGTGCGTCCTGTCAAGTTCCTGATAATTTGTTTACATGTATGTATTTCGGTATTTACTTACAGTTCATGTTTCCCATTGTAAATTTTGTAAGGATAGCTCTTAATAGCTTCTTTTTTTTGAATGTGTAGTTGTGGGTTTGCACATCGTATTATGTAGCTGTGTACTTTGGCAGCCTGAAATGGAGGACAATCATCAAAACACACGTACTCTGTTTTCGTAGGATTTGTGGGACATTCATCTTCTCTTTTAGTTAAGTAATTCCTCTCTTTCCTGGAAATTGTTGTTACTAGCTTGATTTGTGCTGATTTCTCCTCTTTTACATGTACACACACACTCACACATATATATATATATAAATATATATGTGTTACCCATTTATTTTGGCTTAAAGCTGATAGGCCATATTAATACCTCTGTTCAATTTTTTTTTTTTTTTTTGCCAAAACGTGTTTCAAATTGGGATTAGAAAGATTGTGTGAAGAATTTTTGTTCATTAAATGTTTGCTATGAATCATGACCTTATAAATTACGGATTACATTTGGCATCAATATCTTAGTGCACTAATAAAAGCAGATGGTCATTACCACTTCAACTTTATGTATTAAGAATTTATGGCTTCATTTAATGAAATGGAAGAACAAGATTTGGTGGTTTAGTATTAATTAGAGGTAGTAAATTTCTTAGATTTGTAATGATGGTTTTTATTTATTGACTTGATTTACCCAATTCGTTTCTCCCACCCCATTTTTTCTAAATAATTTTTTTTTTTAAATTATAATTTATCTTGATTTGATTGTTACCATCCTATTAAATGCATCCACTTAATTTACTTTTTACATGTATAAATAATAATTAGCCTTTTACCATTTTCCCATCTTACCTCTTCTCTTTTCTGCCTGTTCACATTTTGGTAACTATTTACTTTTGTATTTTAGTTTTCCATGCTTTAATTTTATACCTATTTTGAGTAGTTTTATTCCTTTTCAAGTGCAACAAAAATGGAAGCTATCATGCTACCATTTGCTGATCTTCTTCCCTTTTTTTTGGACAAACTCAAGCTGCCCAGTGCAGGTTTTCAGGACCTCCGTGACGATGAGACAGATGATTATATCTGTCATGTTTCATCGTCACGGAGGTCCTGAAAACCATTGTCTGAAACTAACCACTTTAATATTTGTTCACTTTTGGAAACAGATCTTGGGATTCTTCCTGGAGATGTTGAGATGGTAGATAGAAACACTAACTTTTCGGAAGGTTCGTCTGATGATTTTCGAGTTTCCCCAACTCATGAAATTGAAGAATTACCACCTCAATCTGCTTTCATTGAAAACATTGACATGTTTGGATTTGTTTCCCCAAATCGTAGCCCTAAGATCAGTTTATAGCTCTATGAGAAATTGCAAGAAAAGGTGCAACAGTATGAGCTGGAAATTGAAGAGATTAGAGCCATATTAAGCCAAACACAGCTTGAACTTTTTGTTTCTAGAGAAAACGAGTCTACCCTCTCCCGCCATGTAGTTGCTTTTGCCAAGTCGTTAAGGAACATCGTACCTTCTGAGTTTTTTTGTTGCTGCAGGTAATATATTATTTTATGTTCTTATTTCTTTTTTGTTGCATTTTCAATTTATTAATTTTTCTTCGGTGGTTTACTAATTTTGGTTTTCATCAACAGGGCCTCAACCTCTTGCTGTGGTAATTTCCAACTCAATATCTAAACTATAGAGTGTTTTCTGTTTCTTATATCTTTTGTTGTTGAATCAGTGGTGATATTTATTTCATTGTCTTTTTGGCAGCTGATGGTAGAGGTTAAAGCTTTGAAGGGTTTTGAAGCAGTTGTAGTTTTAGGATTTACGAGCAACATTTTAGGATTTACCAGCAACATTTTATCCCAAAAATATCAGTGCTTAATTCATGTGTTTTGATCTTGAAGACAACAAGGATATTTGGTGACTACAAGACTGTTTTAAAGGCTGAAGTTATGTATTAGTTTTTATATATGCTATAATGTAAAATTTTTATAATTGTACATTTTATTAGATTATAATGTTATGTAATATATTATGTGGAAATTATGTACTTCAGTCCTACGCTATTAGAATATGTGATATCATGCTTATATTATAAATAAAATTGTTATTTGGTGTCACTTTGATAGTTCATTTTCAGAATAGAAGAACAATATTTTTATTCAAAGAATAAACCAAAAAGAACACAGAAGGTTTGATTCTTTTAAATATCTAAAAACTTTACTAAGAAATTTCCTAAATTATTGTCTTACATTAGGATATCAAATTTACATGTAAGGCAAAGATCAAAGAAATTAATGCATCTGATGGTTGGTGGTATCGAGCATGTTATGATTGCAAAAGTGGAATTCAAATTACAAAGGACCAGATTTGGTGCAAAAATCATAGATTCATAGAAAAAATACCTTTACTATGGTAACAGCTAATTAAATTTACTTCACATCTTTATTTACTACTTACTTTTTCAAAACAATACATTTTTATCTTATTACAGGTACAGAATAAAAATAACCGTGGAAGATGAAACTGGAACTATTCCATTTATTGTTTTTGGAAATATCGCTGAAGAAGTAATTGGAGTACAAGCACACACTTTGGCATCTACTTTTAGAGAATGCCACGAAATTCCTCCATCAATGGCCAAAATATGTGGAGCCACAAAAATATTCCAAATTCAACTGAGCAATGCAATTGAAGATCCTTCACAGATTATATTTAAAGTGCTTTACATATTTAAGGAAGATTCTGAAATTCCAAAAAAAAGAAATTCCTAGCCCAATTTCTGCTCCAACAACCCATCTGAAATGTTTAACCTCTATTAATACAATTGCCACTACAGCAAATCATTCACCGAATTTCAAAGACGATTCCACTTCCAATACACTATCTAAAAAGCGAAAAATGGGGTAATTCAACATTTTACTAATAACAACTATTACTTTACAAAATTCACTTCTTATCAAAAATTAACAAAATTTTTCTCGCAGGCCATCAGCTACAACATCCGGGGAGAAGAAATCCACCTAACAATATGTCCAACAAATCAATAAAAAACAATATAATTATCTACTTATTATTCTATTAAGGACAATTGCATATTTGTATTCCTTTCTCTTAAACTATATTATCAGAACATTTGCTAGATTTATATGATGCTATATGATACCTTCTTTTAAATTTCTTATCATGTCCTGTTAAAAAATTAAATACGTTTTTTTTTTCCCAATGCAATTTCACTTCTTCAGCTCCTTTCTCTCTCCTCTCCTTTCCATATCTCCCATCCTTTGTCCCTTTTAATCTACACAAAAACTATAATTAATTTTGTCGCCTCTCTATTATTTTCGCCTCATTGTTTTTGTTCGATCCTAAATAAATTCTACTTCCTCCTATATCCAATGTCGTTTTCTACTATAAGCTATTAGGAAAACAAGAAAAACAATATGAATATTTAAGAAGCTTTGCAAGTAAATTCAGTTAGTTTTTTCTTATTTAACTATCCACTTCATGATTCTTTTTTTACTATATACTATTTTAAATAAATGAATTTAAATGTTTAGCTAATGTGAAACAATACTATACTTCAAACCACTGCTTTTTCTAGAAAATCATGTTATAAGATCTAATAATTAACACTACAAATAGAAACAAACTAAGATAAATAATAACAAACTAAGATAAATAAAAACATTCTAAGTTGTGCATGATACTTTAGCATCACACAAAAACTTACTCAAAGTACATTTTTAATAAACGATTACATGCATTTAACTAAAACAAAAATACAAATACTTTAATCTTAATTAAATTTTATAAATTTCCCATAAATGTAATTGATTTAAAAAAATATTGCCACAAGTGCATTCCCGAAACGAAGGGAGGGGGTTTTTTCTAGTTATTATATTAAAACTTTTGGTAGAATGTCAAACCAAATCTAAATTCTTATTTCATTAATCATTAGCAATTGTGCATGTAAATTTAATACACTGAACTTTAACTTCTTGAAGATAGAAGCATACTGACAAGATCATCTAAAGCTTTAACAGATGAACCTTTCTCTTTCACTGATTCCTTCATCATCTTCCCAATTTCCATTGCTTTCTTCCTCATTTCTTCCCCTTTCCCATTCTCATCCATCACAATCTCTATCACCTTCTTCACCTCGTTCCAATCTATTCTACTCTGCAATCCTCTTGTCAATTCTACACACACACCCATTTCCTCCACCAACATTTTCGAATTATAAGCCTGTTCTGCTGCCAATGGCCATCCAATTATTGGCACGCCTTGGCTCAAGCTTTCCATCACTGAATTCCAACCACAATGGCTCAGAAATGCTCCTGTTGATTTATGTGACAATATCTCCAACTGAGGTGCCCAATTTCTCACCAGCAGGCCTTGTTTAGTACTGCTAATTCGCTGTTCGAATCCTTGTGGTAACCATTCCGGTTTGAATTCACCTTTCCTGTCAAAACCAACGGGTGGCCTAATCACCCAAATGAATGGCTTCTTGCTCTCTTCCAACCCAGTTGCTAATTCCATCATCTGTGCAGGATTTATGCTGTTTTGTGAACCAAATGATAGATACAGAACTGAATTTGATTTCTGTAAATCAAGCCAATTCAAGCATTTCTGCGCCGAAATCTCAGGCTGCTTAGTGCTTTGGATTGAACCTTTTTCGGATGAATCATCATCCAGCATAGCGGATGGGAGAAGCGGGCCAATGCTCCAAACAGGAATCTTTACAAATTTCCTCAATAAATCCAATCCCAATGGCTCAATTTCTTCAACTGTATTACACAACAATCCAATTGACTGCAAAGAAAGTGAAATTTGTGTCTGCATAAACCTAGACCAAACATCAGTACCATCTGCATTCCGTACAAATTGATGCAATTGAGTTATATGAAAACGATAACTATCTGGAAACCCTAGAACCTGAAATTCATCGGAATCAACTTTCCGGTGAGGAAGATTCAGCCAGACAGAGAAGTAAGCCAAGCAGCCGTAAGCACCGCCGGTGGAGAAACTGAGATTAACAGTTCCTACGCTCTTTGCTACATCATTTGCCCATCCGAAGAAAACATCTGATATCACACAGAGCGGAGGTTTTCCCTCTTTAGCTGCAATACCAGAGAGAAGATCTCGAACTGGAGTTTTAAGAGCGGTTGAAGATGCGAAAAATTGCCCAATTAGATCCAACGGCAAGTTCTCGGAGTTCTCAGTGTTGGCCGGAAGGCCGTATTCGGCGGCGGCGTTGAAAGGAAGCTCGACGAAATGGATTTTGGGTTCAATTGAATTGAAGGTAGAACGGAGGTATTTGATGTTGAGGGGAGTGTTAGCAATGGTGATAGTGAAGCCAGTAGTTTGGTGGATTTTATTTGCTAGCGCTAGAAATGGTATGAGATGGCCGTGAGCCATGAATGGCAACATCACAATGTGTTCATCATTGGAACCCATTTTCGCAGAAGAATCTGTTGCAGAGAGTTTTGGTTGAAGATGACGATGACGGGTTGATTTGCAATGAATCATAGGAACTGGGTTGTAATAATAATAATAATAAAGAGGGGGGTCTGTTCTCGATAAAGAAAGAACTATAAAAATATTGGGTTTTCACACCGTTTTAAGTTATTATCATATTTATTTGGAAAGAAGATTTTTTAGATTTTTTCTGATTGAGTGCATCATTTTCTAATTGAATACATTGAACACTACATTCACTATGATTACGTATTGTAATTTTACGTTACTAAATTTGTTAGTTATAAATTCAAAGTCAGTTCTACAAGTTGAATTTATGTTCACTAACCACTACTGACTTTCACAGTAACCACGGGCTTAATTTGTACAATTATTATTGATTGGGAGCTCAATATCTCAAACTTGAAAGTCACATAATTAACAAAAAAAATTTTGAAAAATAGGAGTTTCAAGATGTTTTTTCCTATAACTTTTTGATAAATTAGATTAAGGGTTACATATTTAAAACATGACATGTCTAACATGTTTAATAATTGAGTACGTGGAAAGAGACTCAAGTTCGAATCCCATTAAATACATTCGCAGGGAGAGGTGAGGAGGAGCCTTAATTGTGACTAAACCCCAAACAAGATTATCTCAACGAGAATACATGTGATTAATACCGTCAAAAAAAATGTTAATATTAAAGAACAAGATTAGCATATAATTTCAGAAAATAAGTAATATTAATACTCAGGATCCTAAGTATGTAGACCATAAGCATACAAACAACAAGAATGAAGCTTCTTGCTTCGTTTACTTTACGGAAAATATTTTTCTTACTTTTCAGTATTTGTAATATAAAAAAAAAATAAGTCAATTGAAAATATTTTCCAAACCAACATAATATATTTGATAAATAAAATAACTTTCCATTTTGCAAATGGAAAATTATTTTCTGGAAGAGAAAAGAATACAAATCAATATTAATTTATCTGTAAACTATAATTTTTTTATTGTCATATTTTTATTTTACAGATTTTTATGTTATTTACCAAGCAATGATAAATATTTATGTTTTTTTGAAAAAATTTCTCATGAAAAATATTTTGATTAGGGAAATTATTTTTCACCAACAAAAGGAGCATCAATAATTAAAATATTATACAGAGAATAATAAAAATGATGGGTACCCACCATGTGCAACTCTGATTCTCAATTTTAATGCAAAGAAACTAACACTACTTTATGGCTACCAAAGTAGATAACAAATTGAAGAAAAACAATCCCTGTTTTCTGCTTCTTAGTTAATTATACTAAAAATGTTAAAAGTATTTAGATTAAGGAAAGCTTTAAGATTTTGATGCAAAAATCGTTGTCTACCCTTTAAACTTCACCAACTCTCAATCGATTATCTTTGGTTTTTGGTTTTAGAGTATAGTCTACGGCTTTCAAAAGGTATTGGCCTTGTTTTCTTTCGTTTTGTTAAGAAATTTGCGAATATGATAGCTCATATATTGGTACAAGCAGTATATTCTTCAACGTATCTAGGAATCGGGTGTTATGAATAATTAAAAAAATGAATATATATAGATACCGGTCATAAGTTTTCAATTCAATACTATCATTTACTTAATTGTATGTTCTTAATTAATTATTAATTTCAAACTTCAAAGCATCACATATATAATATACAGTTTAAAATTTTAAGTTCATAATTTTTATTTAATTAAAAGCATGTGTGTTATTTTCAGCCAGCACAAGGATAACGAGATGTATCAATAAACTTTTAAATAAAATTATCGCAAAATAATATATAATACCTGTGGTCCATACAAATTAATATTGACTATACTGGTATCCGAATTCTAAAACCTTTTCGTCTTAGAATCTTGGCTACAATATCAAAGAGCCACACAACTAAAAATTTCAAAAAATAGTTTTGTTATTCTAAAAAGAAGTATTATTGCAAAATAAAGGCATTTGATATCAAATCTTTCATACATATGGAAGTACACTAACCATATATTTTAAAGTTCACTTGTAGACTTTATCAACTATATATCTTGCATAAAGCATACAATGAGATTCTGATTACACCAAATCTTTACTTTGTACTGCATATATAGAATGTGAGATTTAATTGTCTTTCACATGATGTGTTCCATGGCATTATTATGCATATTACATATGTAACATAATGTGAAAAATAAGGATGGCACGCATCCTTAGCCTCCTAAAGTTTTATGAATTCAACAATTGATTCTTTAATTAATTTTTTCAATATAATGGGTACACAATTTTTCTGTTTTGACAGTATTAGTTCTAAATTTGATATTTTATTTTCTCATATGGGTTACAGTATCGGTTCACTGAATATGATACAGGTTTTTTAGACATATGAGATTAAATCGGAGGTATGGTTTACATGTGTAACTTTCCCATGATTGCATCAGAAATATGATTCAGATTCCTACAGTGAATCCTATAAAGTCTTATATTTTTCTCATATTTTTAGTCACGTTCTAGTTAATAGAGACTTTAGCCCACTTGAGACAAAAATGTCAAGTTTAGAGCCAATACGATCAAAATAGAGAGATTATGTGCTTAATATATTAAAAATATTGATCAGGGAGCCGATTGCGAAATACATTAAAAAAATTCAGTTGGATGTGTTTTGCCAAAAATAAGTGACAAAATTAAAACTCCTAAAAGCCCAGTTAAGCTGTTGATCCACCGGTAAGACACCATGAGTTACTGTCTGGGCCCATCCAACTCAAAGCGCAGTTTCAAGCCCAAAAGAACCATTACTCGTTTAGGGAATTGGGCTTCCAAACCTTATGCTTACTCGGCCCAATTGACTAAGCAAAAGCATAAGCATAAGAGCCCTTCCTACCGAGGATAAGCAATGATAAAAGACACATTACAATCCCTCTTCGTATTCTCTCTCTATGTTGTACTAACTTTCTCATCAGAGTTTTTGCAGAAGGCCATTTCCGACACAGCTCTAGCAGTCAGAACAGTACCTCTACCTCAAGATCCTCATCACCATGTTTATCCAAAGACAAGAATTACAAGGAAAAAAACACACAAAATAGTGGCATAATCAAGCAAAATAGATATGGTGCATATAGTGACAAATCTAAGATTGACACTTTTGGAAGCCCTATATGCATCAAACAACACTTCTAACAATCTATATAGCAGCATTCCAGACTAAGTCATCGGTGGAAAAAAAAAAAAAAGCTTTTAACTACTTCAGTCGAAAAATAAAAATTACATACTTAAAAGAAAACAAACAAAAGGTATGACATCATATAGATATATTTATATTCATGTACAAAAACAAAAATATATTCCCTATACGAGCTACAAATCATTTTCCAAAAGGAAGATATATATGTAAGAGAGAGAGGGAGATGTATGAAATTGATTTACATAACTATGGCACATCTAATCTATGTATGTTTATAAGGATTTCATATGGACGCTAACCAATGTCATCTAACACTCCATCTTTTTTCTCCAGAAACTCTATGTTTTGACTTATTATTATTAAATTTGTAATCCTCCCAATTGACAATTGATTACCCTTCTCAAACATATATATCATATGGAGCAGTGATCCACTATACTTTGCATAACCTCAACCTGAGTAGAAAGACATTTTATGTAATGTGCAGTTTCCTCCAATAATCGACAAATATCCATTCTATTCCCTCCAGGAACCAGCTTCCGCAGCATATTTGCCTTATTCATACCCTTCTTCTTCGAAACCCCCGCGGCCCTATCTCCCAAGAATCTGTGGATTCTTGCTCGGTTTCTCAGTTTGAAAAGAAGAGCTCTACTCCAAGCCCTTCTTGACCCGACTGCACGAGCCATCGATGAATTTGCTGCGATCTTTATTCTGTTGCTTCTTCTTCGGATTTCTCCAACAGAATCGGACTGAATTTGACTGTTGACTTTGCTGGCCCTCTTAATCTTGGATAAGGATATGAGGAATCTAGTGGTGAATCTGGTTTTAATTGTAGAGTTTCTGAGAGGAAGCAGCTTGGTGTTTTGGTTTGAAACCATGGCTGAAAAAAATTAGAAAAAATAAAGAAAGAAGAAAACTAGGGTTTTTGAAGGAAGGTGAAGCGAGAGTTCAGTCTCAATAAGAGATGAGAAGCTTTTACTATGACCAAATCTTCAACTGAGATGGTCTTAAGCCGTATAATATACGAGGAAAAGCTGAATTAACGGCTCATATGATAATTAAATACTTACAGATTGTTATTCAGTTGATAATATTGAACAAACATATATCCGGGTAGAACTTTAGATTCGATTGCACCCGCCAAAACGAAGGAGAATATGAGAATAAATACGTGTGATTCAATAGAGTAAGCAATCAAGCCAAGAGAGGAATAGATATGAAATCCTGTGTAAGTAATCCTAGTACTAAACAAACTCTGACACAATAAGTCACTTTTTATAGGACATGAAATGATCAAATAATATTGGAAGAGGGACAAATGAGAGTTGAAGATTGGAAGTTTGAGAGAGAGAGAGAGAGAGAGAAGGCAAATTTTCAAGGCATAATAAGAAGAGCTTAAACCAATCAGAAAAGCCTAATTAAAGAAAGATAGAAAGGGAGGGGAATTTCTTCTGCAAAATAGATATGAAAGTAGAGGATAGCTCTAATCAATTAATATGGAAAGAATATTTAGAGTGTAGTGGTAGGGGTAGGGATTGAATTTGGACGGCCATGGATTATTTTAGCCTTTAAAATGCCTTAACTATTTCATTTAAGTTAATTAATTTTGTCCAAATGTGTGTATACATATACACCTCCACACAATAGCTTTCTTTTATTTTATTAATAATATATTCTCGCTTTGACACATAAGTTCTTAACTTTTCTTTTTAACGAAATTTTTTTAAAATATTATATGAATATTATTATAATTATAAACCGTTAGATGAATAACCTAATAAAATAGATGCTAATCCTGTGATTATAAAAAAACAAAAATATATTTGAGTGGTAAAGTGTCTTAGTTGTTTAAGTTAGGTTTCGATTTTGAATTCTAGAAGAGAGACCATTCAAATATAAATTTACTAGATTTAGAGATAAGAAAGTGGAATATCCTCACATTGTTACGATTCTGATTAGTGAAATATTAATAAACTTAAGCTCAGATGGCCTATTAACCGGTAATCTAGGAAGTACTGAGTTTCAATAAGGTTGGATATTATTCCTTTTAATTAAGAAAAACGTTAAAAAATTTAAAGCTCAGATGTCAATTTCCACGAGAGCGTGTTGTCCACGCTATGTGTATTGTGCGATAAAAGCCGTATAAAAGTATGCTTACCCTTTGTTTTGTTTGCTTTACTTTTGGAAAAGATTGCTAAGCCCACCTCAGTGGAGAAGCATACGTGGACGCCTATCGAACGGCGTGAAATGTAGACGTGACTTACACGCGCTTGCAATGTAAGGGAGAAAATTAATTATTAGGGTTTTTTTTTTTAAATATTTGTGTATATATAAAAAAATAATAATATTATAAATGAAGGAATAGGGGTTGGAGAAGTGGGTTAGTGGACCCACAAAGGGGCAACCACCACATGATGGCACATGGTTGAATAACCCACTTGTATGATGGAACAATTATCCCTTTTCTAATCTTTGATTACTTGCTTAATTCTCAATTTATGCTTTTTGTTTTGCGTTAGCTTTCTTCCTTTTTTTGTTTTCAAACTACCCTCTAAGTACCAAATCCCAATTAATTTAATTTAATAATAAATGTAAAGAGCTACTAATGCGACGGACACAAAATCTAAACAGGTGTAAATTTGATAAATAAAATATACAAAAACAGTAATATATTAGTCCAAATCTTCCGGAAAGATCATAATTGTTTACCCTATAAAAATTCTAAACTATTAATGTTCCTGCAAAGGTTTTTTTACATTTTTAACTTTCACTTAATTTATTTATTTTTCTGCAAACTTCATCTGTTTACATTACAAATTAAACTTAGAAAATTTACATTTTGATTATTTTTCATTTTCTAAATTTTTTATGTCAGTTTTTTTTTCGTTGATTTTTACTTTATTTTATTATAGTTTCTTTTAATGAAAATAAATCATATAAAATTTTATGTTTGGCTTGAGAAGAGATGAGAACAAAAAAAAAAAAAAAAGAAAATATGGTTTTTGTAGGCTAGCCCAAGCTCAATGAATGATTATTTTGGGCTACACGGATGTGAAAAATTAGGCCCAATCCAGCCTAACACACAAATTATAGATCTTCTAACTATAACATTCTTCATCACACATATGATAAAATCATTAATCAACCAACAAGTTCTAAATCAAAAGAAGCTCCAGTAGTAGATAACCACATATTCCCATCAATAAAATTTTTCACTGTGAATGTTTGAGCATTGACCGCTGTCAAAGTTCTGTGGTACCCGCTCCACTTAACCGGCCCTAAAGTCGACGAACCGATGCCCAAATTCATGTATTCAACATAATAGAGTGTATTATGTGTAGAGTTTATGAGTGACCCAATATCGAGGTTGGCTCAACATCGCTTCCATGGTTGATACCATATAAACAAAGGTATAACTAACTTTAAAATGTACTTCAAGGTTAGGATTGTCTTACCAATATAAGGAGCAATATACTCTCATAGTCAAGCAATGTGATAGAAATGAGACTTTGATTTTATTATGAGAAGCTATTTCTTGTTTTTAATAATTCAAGAAGGATAATGGCTTGACTAAATTATTGTTAGGATAATTATATACTCAATTTTCATTTTATTGATTCAATCTCTTATAGAATTTCTTTTCATGAAAACCGAATTCTAGATCTATAATTGTCCTGAATAATAGTGGCAAGTAGCTTTCAATTAATTTTGAGTTTTTGTTTTTTTTTTTTTTTTATTAAGAAGAGATTTTGATTTAAAATTGATGTTTGCAGTTATCTCTTCTATTAAATTTGTATTTATACATTTTTTTTCAACTTATTTTTGTCCATTTAGAAACTATGGTATGCTCTCATTTTTCTTACTCATTGATTACAAATGATTTCAATCTCAACTTAGAAATCAATGAACATTGAATAGTGAAGAAGTTGGTACGTCTACTCTATCTGTTTAAATAAGAGATTAATAGAATTGATAAATGTTTTGTCTTCTGATGAAAATCCATCATAAAAAATTCTAAGCATCGATCCTTTTGTTATACTTCAAGACAGCATAAATAATCTTTCCTTCACTAGTATTTATAAAAATATTAGGACTAAATACAATAAAAAATAATGATAAGTATTTAAAATGTGTCAAAGTTTGATCAGTTTAATTGCATCAAATGGTACAGTATAAGATTTAAAAATTCCAATAATACATTTAGTCAAAGTTTTAATGACTCTTAATTTTCGAGTTATTCTTAAAAATTCATTTTCATCAAAATTTCTATTTCTAATTTTTAATTTGGTTTCATAAAACTGAATTAACAAAGTTAGTTTTCCCAAAAGCAAACTCAATTCTTGCATGTTGACCAAATCTAGTTGATTAATAGCATTAATAAAATTATCAGATACTTGATTATTTTGTAGTTCAACAGGAAACATACTTAATTTAAATAAAAATTAATAAATTGTAACAAAACCATGATAAAATGTCGTTTCCTTTGAAAATCTAAACAATTGCACCAACCTTCAATATGAAAATCAGTATGTTCTATATATATTCTTTCTTCCAAATCGCGTAATTCATTTTTGAAATATAATAATTCGGCAGGATCAGAGCCCGGTGGGGGTATTAGGAGATATTTTTGTTGAACTAATCCTTTTAGATTTTATGTTTGTTAAGTTTATACAAAGAAATTGGATAGTGAAGGTTGGTCCAGTTGATGATGAAACGTTGGTCAGCCCTGGAGGCGTAGCGTTGGTCAGCCGTAAGAGCCAGTAGAGCCAGGTGGTCCCGATACGCTGGGTGGTCCCGTTATTCATCAACAGGTTCAAATTGCATTATCTTATTTCTGAAATAAATTTAACAAGTATAAGATTTAAATGAATAGATTAACAAGAATATTTTCTAATCGTGAACTAGGTTCTACTTCTAGGAATAGTAATAATATTGAAGAAGAAATTAATTCAATGGAAATTAATATTAGTAAAATCGAGAATGACTTGATGGATTGGACAATACCAAAGCAAGATATTAATACTATTTATTCTGTAGGAACATTTGAATTTTTAACTGATTATGCTATTAAAACTGCTGAGCAAACTGTTGCTATAAACCAAGAGCATGAGAATATCCAATTATTTTCAGAAAAAACAATAAACGAACATAAATTGAAAAAACATAAATTTTTACATATTGGTTCTGTACAAATTGCTATAAAACCTTTGTTTCGATTAGGACTGGATATTCCTGTTTTGATGTGTTTACGTGATGGAAGGCATATTAATTTTACTAATTCTTTGCTTGCAATGGCTGAAACAAATTTGGCTAATGGGCCTGTATATTTTAATTGTTATCCTGGATTTTCTATTAGTTTATTCGATCCAAATATTTTAGATACATTAACATTGACTGTTAAGACAAAAAATTTGGAATTTAAAGAAAATGTAAGATCTGTTGCTATCATATATAGAATATATTATAAGGTTATGACTACTACTCTTAATCCTAGATCGAAAAGGAATTTTAAAAGAAATGAGACTTTATTATTTGAAGCTAATAGAGCACTCTCGAATATTCAAGTACTTAAAAGATTAAATTGGAATGAAATAAGTAGATCAAGAACTTGGGATTTAACAGAAATTTGTGAACCTAGACCCTTAGAAATAAATAATCAAACATCCAGAATTATTGAACACAGCAATGGTACTGTTAGAATAGATTTTTCAACTAGTTTAAGTCAACCTGCTAGAACATCTGTTTATATGAATAATAGGCCATCGTCAAGTAATAATACTTTACCTCGGTCTAGTTTTGAAAAAAATTTTAATCTATCAAGTGTTGATTTTAGTGAAACTATTCCAAGACCAATTTATGAAGAAATAAGGGATGATAATACGTTGAGTCCAACAAGAACCCAAATGGAAACATTTTCTGTATTAAATAATCATAATAATTGAATAAATTTTAATTATGACAAATTTTGAGATTAATAAAGAATTTTTAAAACAGGACTTATATGCAAATTACAATGATGATAAACGTAATTGGTATTTTAATGATTTTACAAAAGAACAATTGAATGAATTTAGAACTCTTTGGTATAAAAAGATGGAAAATTTACAGGTAGATATTCCTTTATTTACTTGGTTTGAATTTTATTGTAGACAAAATAATATCGAATACCCTTTTAGAGAAATTAATGTTACTAATAAAATTGCAAAACTTTGGAAAACTACAAATAATGAGTCTGTTGTATCTATTCATCCACCTTTAGAAAGTATAATAATAAATAATAATGATGAAACATTTATTGGAACACCATTTAGAAAAATAGATATGAATGAAAATAATCCAACCAAAGAAATAATGCAAGTAATTTGTCAAAACAATTATTCTAATCAAGTATTAAATACTATTTCTGAACAACTTAACAGAGTTGAATGTGTAGTACAATCTCCACAAAAAATAGTACCAAAAACTAATCAAGCCTCAACATCAACAACATCAAAAATAGAAACACCAATATTTAAACCTTGTGAACCTGGAATTAAAATTAATCTCAAAAAGGAAGATTCTATATTGGATAAAATTAAAGCTAGATTAGCACAATTAAATATTTTAGATGACATGAAAAATAAACAAATTTTAGTAATAAATAAAGATTCGGATGCAGAAACTGAAATAAGCGATATTGAAAATTTGGTAAATCAATTTGATCAAAATCAAGATGAACAATTTATTCAAAAAATTAAATTTAATACATACACTCCTTTACCCAAAACAAAAAATTATTATTCAAGACCAATACCTCCTGATACACAATTTGAAGAAAGAAAAGATATACTACAGGCTAGATATGATGGTGAATCTGTCTGTGAATGGAATATAGATGGTTTAGCTGAATATCAAATAATAAATTTATTACAAGAAATATCTATGGCAGCTACTGCTGCAAGATCTAAAAATAATTCTGAATTACAAGTATTACAAGTTTTAGTAGCAGGCTTTACTGGTCAATTAAAAGGTTGGTGGGATTATTACGTAACCCAAGAAGATAAAAATAAAATAGTAAATGCTAAGAAAATTGTTATTAAAGAAGAAAATAATAAAAGACTACAAACTGAAGAAGACGATATTATTCCAACCTTACTTTTTGCAATATTAAAAGGTTTTGTAGGAGACCCTAGAATTTATCAAGATAGAAACTCTGAAATATTACAAAATTTAACTTGTCCTAAATTGCAAGATTTTCGTTGGTATAAAGATTTATTTTTAACTAAAGTAATGACTAGAGAAGACTGTAATAATCCTTATTGGAAAGAAAGATTTATTACTGGTTTACCTAAATTATTTGCTGATAGAATTAGAGAAAAGTTGAGGGCAGAGTTCAACGGTATTATTCCTTATACTGATTTAACTTATGGACAATTGATCAATTATATTAATCATGAAGGTTTATTAATCTGTTCAGATATGAAATTTAAATCTAAATTAAAGAAAGATAATATAGTAGGAAGAAAAGAATTGGGATCTTTTTGTGAACAATATGGTTATGAAACAATAAAAGCCCCTTCATCAAAATATAAAGGAAAATCGAGAAAGAAAAAATTTGGCTATAAGAAAAAATATTATAAAAGATATAATCAAAAGGTAAAAAGGATATAGTCATCTGCTATACTTGTGGAAAATAGGGACATTATTCAAAAAAATTGTAAAGCAAAACAAAAAATAAACAATTTGGATATTTCTGATGACCTAAAAAATAAAATTATGAAAATTTTAATAAATGAGTCAACGGATTCAGAATCAGAAATCTCAGACTATTCAGAAAATGATTTAAATATTATTAGTAATAGTGATAGTGAAACTGAGTCAGACAGTTGTGAATGCATAGGAACGTGTAATTGTGAAAAAATAAATATGCTAACAAATGAACAAGAATTTTTATTTGACTTAATTGAAAAAATTGATAATCCTGAAGATAAAAAGAATTTATTTACAAAAATTAAAAGATATGATAGGAAACAGAGAACCTAAGAATTATACTCCATATAATGTTAAGGAAATCTATGATAGATTTAATACACCAAGAGAAGTATCTATTAAAGAATTACAAGAAGAAATAAAAACTTTACATAAAGAAATTACACAATTAAAAACCTTGGAAAATAGAATAACTATTCTTGAAGAAGAAACTTTTAAGATTCAATTAAATAGCTCCGTACACCAAAATAATTCACATAATACAACTAATAAGAATAAAGGAATTACTATCAAGGAACCAAATGATGAAGAATATGTTAACATAATTAATAAAGTTAATTATAAAAAATGGTTAGTAAAATTAGATATTGTAATAGAAGATGAATTTCATTTTACTACTTTGGCTTTAATTGATACTGGTGCTGATCAAAATTGTATTCAAGAAGGATTAATACCCACAAAATATTATCAAAAACTTCTGAAAAATTAAGCTCTGCAAATGGATCCAAACTAATTATACATTATAAATTACCCAAAGTAAAAATTTGTAATAAAGGATATTGTTATAAAACCTATTTGATATTGGTAAAAAATTTGAATTCAGGAGTAATATTGGGAACACCTTTTATTACAATGTTATACCCATTTACTGTTTGTAATAATGGTATTCAAACTCAAATTTTGGGAAAAACAATTTTATTTGAATTTGTATTCCCTATTATTCCAAAAGGAATAGGCAGTATATAAAATAATATTAATTTAATAGAAAATAAGCAGAAACAAATAAAATTTTTAATTGATGAAATAACTGAAAAAAGAATAGAAGAACAATTACAGAATAATGATGTTAAACTAAAAATAAAAGAAATTGAAGAAATGTTTACAAAAAATGTTTGTGCTACCATACCTAATGCTTTTTGGAATAGAAAACAACATATAGTTAATTTACCTTATATTAAAGACTTCAATGAAAAGGATATTCCCACAAAGTCAAAATCTATTCATATGTCTGAAGAATTAGAAAAAACTTGTAGAAAAGAAATTCAAGACTTAAAAGAAAAGGGATTAATTAAAGACTCAAAGTCACCATGGTCATGTTCGGCTTTTTATGTTATGAATTCCGCAGAAATTGAGAGAGGAACTCCTAGGTTGGTTATAAATTATAAACCTTTAAATAAAGTGTTACAATGGATTAGATATCCAATACCCAATAAAAGAGATTTGTTAAAAAAAATTATATAATGCGAAAATTTACTCAAAATTTGATATGAAATCTGGATTTTGGCAAATAGGTATTAATGAATTAGATAGATATAAGACTGGTTTTAATGTACCTTTTGGTCATTATGAATGGAATGTTATGCCCTTTGGCTTGAAAAATGCTCCTTCTGAATTTCAGAATGTTATGAATGATATTCTCAAACCAATAAGTAATTATTCAATTGTCTATATTGATGATGTCTTGGTATATTCAGAATCTATTGAACAACATATTAGTCATTTAAAAAAGTTTTATAATGTTATTCATACTAATGGTTTAGTAGTATCAGCAACAAAAATGAAATTATTTCAGACGAAGGTGAGATTTTTGGGCTATGACATAGATAAAGGTATAATTAAGCCTATAAATAGAAGTCTAGAATTTACTTCAAAATTTCCAGATGAAATAAAAGAGAAAAAACAATTACAGAGATTTTTAGGATGTTTGAATTATGTACATGATTTTTTCAAAGATTTAGGAAAACTTTGTATACCATTATATGATAGGTTAAAAAAGAATCCCAAACCTTGGACAGAAGAACATACAAGAATAGTTAGATTAATTAAAGAAAAAATTAAAAGTCTACCTTGTTTAAACATTCCACATCCTGATGCATTTTTAATTGTAGAAACAGATGCAAGTGAAATAGGATTTGGGGGAATTTTAAAGCAAAAGGAACCCAATAAAAACAGAGAAGATTTAGTTAGATTTTATTCTGGAAACTGGAATCCTGCTCAAAAAAATTATTCAACCATTAAAAAGGAAGTTTTAAGTATTGTTTTATGTATTATGAAATTTGAAGATGATTTATATATGAAAAAAATTTTATTAAGAATTGATTGTTTATCTGCTAAATACGTGTTAGAAAAGGATGTTAAAAATTTGGTTTCTAAACAAATATTTGCAAGATGGCAAGCTCTGTTAAGTAATTTTGACTTTGAAATTGAATATATCAAAGGCGAGGCTAATAGTTTACCTGATTTTTTATCCCGTGAATTTTTACAGGGATCATGAAGAAAGTTTTGACAAAAGCCTCTTTGGAAAATAATCAAAATAACAAAATCCAATTCTTTCTCCAAATAGATTTTCTCCTCTTGTTCCAACTCGACCTAGAGCCCCTTATTCAAGTTTTCGTCCGCAAAGCCCTTTACCTTCTTTTTCTTATGTTTTGGCAAAACCTTCAGCTCCTTCTACTTCCTCGAATTTAAAGAAAACTAGTAGTCAGTATATTCCAAATTCTCTTAGACAATTTATTAAAGTTTTAGAACCTGAAGAAGTATTTTTGCTTGAAAATTTTGACTTTTCTAAACTTATTCCTGAAATATTTCCTCAAAATTTTCATTACACAGAGGCAGACCCATCTAAGAATAGAGAGTATTATGAGTCCATCCTTGTGTTATCTGGTTCTGTTGAAATAGAACATATTCAAGATAATATTAAAGTTAATTATAGTAAAGTCAAAATTATCAAAGTTCTTTCTTTAAATGACTGGAATAAAAAAGCTTTTACTTCCCAAATTTTAACTACCAACCCTTATAAGACTTATAATTATTATGAATATCAAGAAGCTTGGTATAAAGCCTTTTTATTAAGATTTTTTAATCATTCTTGGTTTTTCTATTTTCATAAAGATTTCAATGGTGTTTTTCCAAATTGGTTTGTAAGATGGGCTAAGTATTATGGTCCGATCCCTGAGATCTTCCTTACCTTGGTCACTAAAAGCTATAATAAATTTTTGGAATTTTATAATAATGCTGAACCAGACAAATTGATAAGATTCGCCAGTATCTTCTCCGTCCCATGAATCCTTTCCTGGACTTATCATTATGAAAAAGAAACCCCATTACCACTTTTGTATCGAGAATTCAGAATAAAATTTTGGGATAATTATGACCCTAGTGTGATGACCCCAGAAATTGTTGAAAACTTTTGTTTGAAGAAACTCAATTCAGAAAAACCTTCTGTTGAAAAGAGCAAATTACAACGAGACAAGGAAAATTTGATCAAACTTATTTCAGAAGCAAAGACTGAAGAAGAAGTTGCAGATATCTTGGCAAAAGCTAGTTCAACATCAAGTGACTCTGAATCAGAATCAAGTTTGTCGACTACAAAGAAAAAAGTAATTTCCAAATTATTTCAAGATAGTCAAGACCCATTTGATGATATTGTTTTGTAAAATGTAAAATTGTTCTAAATGTAATAATTAGTAATTAAAATGTAAATCAAAATATAAATAAAATAAGCCCGCTAAGCTGAAAACCCTCTGTGGCAGCTTAGGCAAAATTTAGGGCTAAAGTCTACCTGCTGGACTAATTCTACAATAGTCCAGGCAACAATAAAGGTAGTAATAATAATAAAAAAAAAAAGAAGAGTAAAAAAGCCTGTTGAGATCTTTTATCTCAAGCAAAAGTAAAGGCAAATTTTTCAAATACATGAATGTTTTGGTAAAAGTTATAAGCAATGACAGCAAAATTCAAAATGCGTAAGCAATGACGTCAGAAGATAAGCATCTTTTCAGAAACAAAATTTTGGATAAACTCACGTGTAAAACATTTTGGCAGACAATTCAAAGCATCTTGGCAAACAATTCAAAGCATCTTGGCAGACAACTCATTTGGATTACTCAAATAGCAGACAGCTCCGCAGCAGTTTGGACAACGTAACAACTTGAAACAGTAGTTAGCAGAAGATATTTTCTTTTCTTTTGCTATTTAAGAAGGTGTGAAGAACCAGAAAAGGCACGACGCTACACACTCAACAATTATCAACATTCCAGAAAAGAAAAAACCCTTGATCATCTCTGCAGCCCTTTGTAAAAAAACCTTAGACTTGCAGTTAGTATTCAACCCTTGTATATGTACCTCGAACCAACCAGCGTCTACCTTACCTCTTGTTCAAACTTCTTGTTCCAAATCTCAGGAATCAGACTTATGTATTCAAACTTCAAATCCTTGTAAAACTTTGTTTAATAAAGGTAATTCAAATTTTTGATCAATATGCGTCGCCATATCGATAAAATTATTTCAAATTTTAAAATGTGTCAAAGTTTGATCAGTTTGGTTAATTTTCTAAAGTCAAATTGAAAATTGAAATCGAACTTTTTTTAAAAAATAAAAACAATATAGAATTAAAAAATATTTGATCCAAAGCTTTTTATCAGTTCATGGTCACTTTAATAAGAGATTGCAACCGACTAATTTTGTGTCCCATTTGAAGTATGCTTTCATATGAATGTGCATTCAACGAGAAGAAAAACTTTGATGGATTGGTATCATATGTTTCAACTCTAATATGGGCAGTAAACTCTAAACATTAATCATCATTATCTAATGTAATCAGAATAATTATGTTGTGTTTTTAATCATTAATTTCATCCAAATGTTCTTGAAATATTAAACTTTAGCGTGTTAGAAACTTAAATTACAAACACAAATTTTCGTTTGAACAAATTTTTCTCAAAATCATTTGAATCCTAGTTTAACACCAATTGAATCTCTAATCCTCCATCTTTACCTTCAACAGTTAAATTCCGCTCGTCCATTGAGGTAAAATTGAATTAAATTTTCTACCAATGGGGCATTATTGAATCTTTTTGTACTGAAAATTAATTTTCCCCAACAACCCGAGGGGCAAAGTTGGCCCTTAGCCCTAAGTTAAATGATGCAAGAGATGCTTCTAGAATCCATCCATTTACAAGAATAATAATAGGAGTAAAAATGAAACCATTATTAAGAACATTCGACAAAGTCTGAGCTCGCCACCAAATGATCAAAGCCCAGTTTGGATATTGCCTTCATATTGACATCAGTTGGCAACTAAGCCTCCTAATGGAATAACAACGTATTAACACCTGCATGCATGAATTTAAAACAAAGAAAAACATGAATCAATAACAGAAAAACCTCATGATAAACAATCCTTAGGACTAGAAGCCTAATTATCTCTTTTCAAATACCAGTAACAAACAATGCTATTTTTTTTAAAGCTTTTTTACATAGTAGAAAAGTTTAACTTTTGTTTATCAACTAAATGCTTCCTGGAATAAAAGATAAGTAGAATATGTTATTTACTTTGCCAACTGATGTAGCTTAAAATATGTAAACACAGTTTTGATCATATATTTGAGGGCCTTTTCTCATCATTAAGCCTTGTAGCAATAAATCGAAGAGGCATATCACATGTATTCTCAAAATTTCAACAAAAGAAAAAAGGAAAAAGACCCTGAAATAAAAAATTTCATCTTCAGCTTGATATCCTCTATAGTTTAACTATAGTTTGGCATCCATATATATTTGCATGAGAAACAGAAGGAATTGCCCCTTTTAATCTTATATCTCCAGCAAAGTCAGAAGCCTTCAAAGCTAGTTCAGATCTAAGGGCATGCAATCAAAGACAGAAATTTTCATCAAAGTTTCAACCTAACCATTCTTAAGTCAGGTCTTTCGGCTATAACAGCATTACATACTTTGGCATATGTTAGTTATTCTGAATAATTGCATTCTGCGATACTTTTAATGTGAACCAATATTGATTGCATTCTGCGATACTTTTAATGTGAACCAATATTGCTTAATGTTATAAATCAATGCAAGCAAATTAGCGTCTAGAATGGCACCTAAAAGAATCAAATAAAAACATTTGAAAAAATTCACAAACCCGGTAATGAATCACACAAGACAACTTAAATTAGTCCAAGAAAAGTAGATGGGAAAGCAAATGGATCAAGTGCCATACCTATACCAGCACAGAAATATTTAGCAGCGCAGCATGAGCATTCCTCCATACCTCAGTTGGGCTACAGATAAAAATCTAGTCACTGAGGATCGATATGCATGAGTGTCGTATCATATTCCTCTGTCAAGGGATTTGAGTCTATGATCTTCTACCAAATCATGAGGGAGATTAAACCACCATCATTCAGCAGCCATGAAAAATTAACTTGTAAGGATGTTGACTCGGTGAATCCTACAGAAATCTATACTCTTGACTATCTACCTTTTCGTTTGAAATCTTTTGGACCAGCCAGATTTGGAAGAGATGCCTTCATATCTTTCAAAAGGGTCTTAGCTAACTCATCCTTCCCCATTTTTTTTGAACTATTGATTAGAGATCTGTATATGTATATTGATGGCCGGATCCAATTTTCTTTCATGTCATTGAAGAGCCTCAATTGTTCCTCAATGTTTCCTGATTTTCCAAAACTCTGAATCAGTGCAGTATATGTAAGCAAATCCGGTTTAATTCCACTCTCACGCATCTCCCTTATGTATACCAGACACATATCCAACCTTCCAGCCTCTTGCAACTGGTTTAATAATGTATTGTAAGAAATAAAGTCAGGGATAATGCCTGCTTCCTTCATTGATGCAAACTCATGGAGCATTTCATCAACCCGACCTGCACGACCTAAAATATCCAAAACTGTATTATAGGTTATCAAGTCTGGCTTACAATTTGAATCTTTTATCTGATAAAATATTAGAAGGGCTTTGTCGAACTGCCTACATTTACCAAAGGCAAAGATAATTCTATTTATAACCACCAAATTTCTTGGAAATGTAAGCTCCAGAGTTTCTCTAACAAGTCCCGGAAGCAGGATTTTACCATTTGTGCTCAAAAAACCATTAGCAAGACTAAGAAAAGAACTTGAAGGCAAAGATTCACAAGACATTACTAGATCCTTGAAAACCTGGCAGACAATTTCAACCTTATTTACTTTGCCTGCTGCTTCCATAACAACATTATAAGCATTGGGGCCAGGGAAGAAACTTTTACCCTGTAATGATTGCAGCAATCTAGCAGCAATAGAAAAATTTCCAGCATTGCATAGCTCCAGAAGAATAGAACTACAGATTTCTCCACTAGACCTTGGAGCATTTTCCATCAAAGAAAGAATCATATTCAAGTTCCTTTCTACAATCTCATCCTCATCTAAAGACGCATGCGTTGCAATTAACTTATAATTGCTTTCAACAAGTGGTGACATCCAATATGAACCAACTGAAACCGATATCATACGACTCTGTATTATTGATAGAACCATCAATCACTTTTTATCATAGAAAAGAAGTAGCAAACAAAACCTCAGTTTTTCTGAAAGCTAAGACCAATAAAAAAAATTCAGAAGTCTCGATATACGAACCTTTCTGGTCAAACGAAACTCAGAGAAAAATAAGGTTCTCCCAAGGATGGCAACCAAACTCCTCATCTGATCAAGGGCAACTAAAATCAGATGATGTCATTTGATAGTAAAAATTTGTATTAGAAGATTCTATAAACAAACTAGCAAAAAAATGCAAAAGCTAAACAATATTTTGAAGCATATCCACAATCAAACAAACCAGGAGCACGACCAATCATAATAGCTCTCTGATAGGCAATTCTAGTGTAATCATAATAGCCTTTCGATATGCCTATGAGAGATAAGAAAAAGCAAATACATGACTATTTAGTCGAACAAGTTATACTAGATAACATGAACTACCTCAATTCAACAGTCACGAATCTCCGGTTACCCAGCCGCTGTCAATATCTGGCTCAGCATAAAGCTGGGCACCACACGTGAGGGTAAGAACTAGAGAAGTGAGAGCGAGTTGATCCCTCACATTCTACATAAGCTTTTACCTCTTTCAACACCCTACATGTGCAAAGTCTATTTCTGGAGAAGGTCTCGTCAGAGGCAGAGGGAGGGGGTTACAAACGCCAAGCAGCCCTCCACCAAGAGATTAGCCGAGGGTCCTGCTTTGCGGCCCCAGATTTGGCAACGAAGGTAAGATCCTTCGTTGAGGACACCCATATTCAGTATCTTATTATAGGAATCGGTAAATCCAAAAGAGATACAGAATTTTAAAATAGACGAGAAATAACACAAAAAGGAAAAAATATATATATACTCACCTGATTTGGCGATGGAAATGGACAGGGGAGAGATTAGAGAGGCAATTCTAATATTTTATCAGATAAAAGATTCAAATTGTAAGCCAGACTTGATAACCTAAAATACAGTTTTGGATATTTTAGGTCGTGCAGGTCGGGCTGATGAAATGCTCCATGAGTTTGGTTGAAATTGGGAATTTGTACCCAACAATACAAGTGGAAACTGATTCTTCCTCGTTTCTGTCGGAGCCCGGCAATCCTAGCCGGAGCTCAGTCGCGTGGAGATTGAGATCAGTTGTGATGGAGGGTCGAGTTGGATCAACAAAAAGTGGAAAATATACTGACATTGAATTGAATTGAAGTTGGGTATTTATACCCAACAATGCAAGTGGAAAATATACAAATAAATCCCTACACAAATCTATTATGATACAACTGTACCATGAATGTATATTCTATCAGACCCCTCAAGTTGAGGAGACGGTGAAACGAAACTCAACTTGTCCCGTAATGATTGAAAGCGTGCCTTTGAGAGAGCTTTGGTAAGAAGATATGCAAGTTGTACTTCTGTTGGCAAGTAACGCACAAATAGAGTCTTCGCTACCACCCGTTCCCAGACAAAATGGAAATCAATCTCAAGATGTTTTGTGCGAGAATGGAAAATCGGATTGGCAGTTAGATAGGTAGCGCTCAAGTTGTCACACCAAAGTGTCGGAGCTTGATGTAAGGGAAAACCAATATCAGACAGAAGCTTATAGATACAGGTCAATTCGGATGTAGTAGCCAACGCACGGTATTCAGCTTCTGTCGACGATCTAGAGATCGTGCGTTGCTTCCGAGAAATCCACGAAACCAAATTGTCACCCAGAAAGATAGCAAAGCCTGTAGTGGAGCGACGATCATTGGGATCTCCCACAATCGGAATCTGAATATCCCTGCAACAAAGACTAACCACTCAGTTTGAATATTAAACCGTGTCAAGGAGTGGCCTGAAGGTATCGAAGAATCCGCTTGACAGCCTGCCAATGTAGTTCAGTAGGAGCATGCATGAACTGAACTACTTTATGCAAAGCAAAGGCAATATCAGGTCGTGTGATGGTTAGATACTGAAAAGAAAATTGAACACTTCACAAAATTGGTCAACAATTTTTTATATATATATATATATATATATATTGACTTTATTCAACAAGGGAAAAGACAGGAAAGAAGGAAGGATTTGATTTTTGATTTTTTTTTTATTGAAATAAGGTTTATGGAGATTTTGAGAGATGTCAAGCAATGAAAAGATCATTCTTTAAGTAAAAGAGGATATGATCTTTTTAGAAAACAGCTTAAATAACTTCAATTAAGCACAGGTTCATAAGATTGGCTGTTTGAAATAGAATTTCAGTGAGAATAAGAAAGATAGATGAAATAAAGATCATGCTGTTTTTGAAATGAAAAGTTTTCTAAAAAGCAAAATTGATAATCAAGGGTGAATTTGGAGAATCAAAGTGAAACAAGCTTAGGTAAAACAATCTAGTGGCTTCACAATGAAAAAGGCTAGGCTCAACTTGGCTTTTCTGCGATGATTGATAATTTAATTACAGAACATGTTGGCAATTTAAGCTAAAGTTGGCCAAACCTAGATGCCTTATCATTTGATGTCCGAAAAAGTCAAGCAACTAAGTAATATCAAATCAAGTTCTGGAATTCATCAATGCATGCAAGCCCACTCAGAAGAATATAAAGCAATTGAATTGATGAAGGTGAGAAGCAATTAAATGTAAAATATCAGGCTCAAATATCTCACACAATTTTCAGGGCTTTTGCATTTTAGCTCAAAAACTATAACTCAAAGTTGATGCGAGAATTACTAACAAGATTACTTATCAAAGAATTTCTGCCTACACTAAAAACCAAGAGAATCCAGACAAATAACTAAAAAAGATACTTCCTTTTCTCTAAATCGATCATGCTCAAAAATTTGGTTTCTTTAATTCTAACTATTAGCTAACAAAAAACAGATATAGCAAATTGCTTCAAAGAACATACAACTACTTAATATGCAAAACAGAACAGCTTGCCTCTCCCCCACACTTAATCAACACATTGTCTTCAATGTGAAAGGGAGACAAGAAAAAAAAAAGGAAAAAACAACAAATTTACACAGTTTCAGCACAAGAGAAAGTATCTAGCATAGCAATTGACAATGTCAAACAGAACAACATATATACAGCAGAAACAGTAAAAACAGCTTATCCACAATTTCACAGCACTTTACCAACAAGGCACTTACCAACACAGCTTCACAAAAAAACTAAAAAGTAAGGTCAAAGAAAGCATACCAGAGCCGGGAGACAATCAGAAATGCAAAAGATTAAACATGATCAGAGTAAGATGAGCTTTTATGCTCATCAATGGCTTTGAAGTCTTCATCATCCCTAAACAGCTGTTTAGAGGAGCACTGGTAGTGTTCTCAGTCTGAGCTTTTGGAACAAGATTGGGGGCATAAGAAGGGTCTTATCCCGTGTGGAAGATGAAGTCACAAAAAAGACTTTGTCTCCCTTCTTCTTCTCAGGAAGGATACACATCTCTGTAAGTATGTCAATTTGAACCCACAGTCCCTTGTTTTCTGACTCCAAAAAGGCAACTTAGCCTTCAGATCTTCAATGGTAGAAAGAAGATCTCTCAAAGATAGGTCCAGCAAAGGCACTCCTGGAACAACTTCCATATTCTGCCCAACATTTGGCTTCTTGCTCTTGTAAGTTGGCTGAGCATTTCTCCTTTTCTCAACTCTCTCCTCTAGAGTCAACAACACATAAGGCCCGTTTCCCACTTTTTGACAAATTTCCAGCTTCGCCATGGATGGAAGATCAAATGGAGCCATTTCCTTTATCACAGTCAAGGGGTGAACAGAAGGGTAGAACAAAATGTGATTTTTAGCCAAAGCAGTCACATAATGGCCAACACAGTGATTTACAGAATACTGATTTACAGAAAGTGTTTGACAGGATTTTGGATGTTGCAGCTGAGAACAAGTTGAGTGAAGATCAATTGATCCAGTGGATCTTTGTTTTTAGTGATATGGAGTTTGATGATGCTACAAGAATACATGCCCTTAGTTGTTTTGGTGACTTTGAAGAAGCTGGAATTGAAGAGGATCTGCATTCTCCAAGCGAAGAACAAAATGAGTTTGAAGAAGCTCGAATTGAAGAGGAGCAACATTGTCGAAACGAAGAAGTTAAGAAGAAGCGTCAGAATCTTTGGGAAACGGATTATCAAGTTATACAGAGGAAATTTAGGGAGCAAGGCTGTGACAAGGTGCCAGAGATCGTGTTCTGGAATCTCAGGAACTCATCTTCTACTCCAGTGATATCTAAGCAGAGTGGTGTAGCCCTGGTGAGTGGGTTCTCAAAGAATCTTTTGACTTTGTTTTTGGAGGGAGGTGGGATTGTAAATCCTGAAGAGGTAATGGGCCTAGCTATTGCTGGTGAAGAATATAAGAAAGTTGTGGTTTATGACTGAGGAAAGAAAAATGACAACTTTCTTCTCAAAGTTCAACAATGGTAGAAAGATGCAAATTTTATAGGTTAGGAAAAGAAAGACATGGAGAAATCAAACCAATTAAGAACCAGACTAAGAATATCAAAGAAGTACAATTTCATGAATTTAAAGTTAAATGTTCGACCCCATAGAACCAAAACCTCTGGTATAGTTTCCAGATATATAATTTGTTGCAGCACATCAACGATGCATGACCGGACATGATAGAGTTGGGTTTAGAGCGAAGGGCAGTATAGGAATTAAAATAAGGAGACACGTGTATAGGTCTCTTAGCGGGTTATATATATAAGGAGAAAAAGTGAGAATGGGTAGTTTTTGGGGTCTCAGCTTTTAGGTTGGGAAGGGCACTGTCCTGTGGGAGCATAGAGTGTAGAGTGTGTTCTTTGTTCATTTCAGTTATCTAATCTTGTTTTTGTACTAATTCCAGTTATAGCTCTAGAAGTTCATACTCTAGAAAGTTAAATTTCTCTATTGTTGCTATCCATTCTCTATCATGGCAAATATAAACATTCAGGATCTCTAAATTAATAATTTTGGTTACTGCATTTTAACATGTAGGTGAAGGTAATGATATGATGATAGGTTTAATGCATTTTTGATTTGGGAATCACAAGTTAAAACCAGGGAAAAGCCCTCTTGCAGGGCAAAGAAATTTCATTTGTGTTGTTTCCTTGGAAGCAGTGCAATGGCAGAGCTCGAAAGCGGTCCACTATAATCTAACTAACTCAATCACAAGAAGAGCAGGTCTATGTCTCTTAAGCCTTTGCCATTGAAATTGTGGTAAATTATATTTTGGACAGGATAAACTCCTATGTGTATGAACATGTCATATGAGATTTATTCATGTGTATCAACTAGGCTAAGCTTGTTTCTGATGAATCTTAATTACTATCAATTTAGATCTTTCGGGGAACGAACATATATATAGTTGGAGACGCTAAATGGAAATTTTCCTTCATAGGGCCCAGGTCTTTAAGTGAAATCTATGCTGCATACTGGAAAGTGCTGACCCCAGGAATTTATGCACTTGTTTTTGAATTAATTGCTCTTCTGTACAACATCTTTTCCTTGTTTAATAAACGTTTACCATATCTAGATAAACGAAGATGCAGAAAACTTCGGGCCTCATTACTATTACAAAATAAGGTGTGCCAAAACCATCTGGTTTAGTTTTCGTGGTTCAGCTCCTCCACCGAATTCAAACTGGTAGCATTTTATGACTGCAGATGTTAGCAATTGAGCAGATCAAACTAACTGAGGATATTCGTTCCTACTCATCTATTCTTACCTATTTGAGGTGAATTATCCTTGTTATGACATTTATATAACATGTATAGTTTACAAGCATCTGTAGTTTGTCACCTTTCCTTGGCTTTTGGGTCCTTTCAACACCAAGCATACATAATAACAACAACATCTCTGCTACAGTCTCCTGGCTATTGAAGTCAGATACGCATCTGTGTAAGCTCATATTTTAATCAAATAATGGGATCAGTTCTTAGTTATGTGGTGATTGTCGAAGTACCAATGCACTTAGAAGATAAATTGGAAGGCATTTGACAATTTATGATTTAGTATATTTACATTCTATCAAACTGAATTTGTGTCTTTTTTTCCTATCAATACAATAAAAAATTGTAGATCTACTGTAGGTATGCATTATGAGAAAAGCCTATTTGATTAAGGAAGATGAAACTATACACGAACCACTGCACGGAACTCATGGTCTATTTAAAATAGAATGAAACAACTGTGTAAATACTCAAGCTAAATGCAGTCACCTTCACCTCATTACATGACTTTTTTTTTTCTTTTTTTTTTTTTTTTTTTTGTTTGAAGGGCTGTTGTGATTATTCTTTGATAATTAAAGAAGCAAATTCAGTATGGATTCTTTCATGTAGAAATTTTCCCTCTTGACATTGTATATTGTTCCACTGATGATTATTATGCTGCTTCTTAAGTCTTGATCAAAAGTTCTATCAGCCGATAAGCATGTAGTTGGTTGGTTCCAAACTTCTAATAATACATATGCCAGTATCTGTGTTGATTGCTTTTCTAGTTGCATGTGCATTAACATCGTGGTTAATTTCTATTCTTTTTCACACTGGACTTCTTGTATGCAAACCATGTATATTTTTGTCATCTTTTACTGCTACTTTTTGCTCATGAAAGGTATAATTCTTTTTCTTATCAACCAAGTGGGATTTTCATTACTCACCATTTTAAGCAAACACAAGTGTAAAAAGGACAATATATTTTTCAAACATATGTAGATTTGTAGAAGTAATTCTCGCTACTCCACTCAATAGGGGATAAAAATGGGGGATAAGCCCAATTTTCTGCCTCTAAAATCTGAACACTATAGTAGTAGAATTATAACTAGCTGCATAAAGAAGCAGCATGAACAACAGAGCAAGATAAGTTCTCTTATTTCTGGTTACTAATACATATAACTTATGCAAGAGGACTGACTCAGTAGGCATGGATTGGTGGGGGTGCCTTGTGATGATGATGATGTCCCTTCGAAGGTGGCATGTGAGGGGCTGGACCTTCCCCACTCTCCATTGGAGGGTACGCCGGAATGTGAAAATATTGTGGTAATGGCTTATAAGTTGGTGGGAAAAATCCTTCCTTGGGAGGTTCAGCTGGAACTAATGGCTCTGGCTTCTCTTTTTTGTGATGTTTGTGTCCAGGGTGTGGCTTATGAGGGTGAGGTTTGTGAAGAGGCATTGGTGGTTCAGGTTCAGGTTCAGGTTCATGTTCGGCCGGAGCAGGAGAAATGTGATCATGGTGAGATGGCTTGCGGAAATGACCCAATGAGGGAGTGATCAGGGCTGCCACACCTATCAGCAACACAAGCAGGTATTGGCTAGCCATTTTTGCTTCTTGGTGGTTCAGATAGAAGAATAGGGGGTGTGTATATATATTTTTTGGAGCCTACATTATCAGCTGAGGTGTCCAATTTTACAGCTAAGAAATGTCAAAACTCGAATACGTAATTTGCTTAATTTAGGTAAGTATGGGCTCCATTTGGAAAATTTGCAGTTGAAATTGTGGAGAATTAGGCAAATACGGAGAGAAGGTTTGAGAAGCAATTTCACTTTCTTCTTTTCCGCCTTTCATCACGGAAAATTTTCAATTTTCACATGATCATATATGAGAATCAGCATGTAGTAAGGTAGTTATGTATTGTTTTCCTCTCATAACCTATATGAAAATCTACAACTAGAATTTCTGTTTCTTACTCTATATTGAATTTGGTGAGAATTGTTGACTTCAGTTGTGCCATGGACTTAACTGAATAAACTGACATGTGAGAGTAGTACAAACAAAACTCTCACTTTAGGGAGATAATTTCGCAAGCTAATTTGATAATAAAACTCTGTAGCATTAAAGAACTACGAGGATTCGTATGAGGATAGGTTGATTAATTAAATGGAAGTAAATATTATTAATTTACAAAACATGCTACTGAGATTATTTTTATACACTGAAGTAAACAAGGGAAACTCTTTAATTGATCCAATTACATAAAATGATACATATAAAATAAGATGATGCAGAATTATTAACGTAATCTATTGTTTAACATAAATGGTGAAGAAACAGAATTCGAAAATGCCATTCATTAGTTACTTCAATTGGATTCAATTAAAAGTTAAAAAAGAGGGGAAAAAAAAAGTTAGAACGAGTTTTGCATTTGATGAGATCTGATGTCCTCTAGATAATGTTTTGCAGAAGAAGTTGGGTAGCCAAAGGACAAAAACTTCCAACTCTTCTTATTCATAGGCATATGCACTGATCTATCCAGATTCTGATTCATCCTCACTAACCTCTCCAACACTTGTGGAACTGGTTTGTGAATGTGCAACAGATGTTGAACTGTCATATTGCTTCACAACCAGGACAGATGCTGAAGTTGTAAAATCATGACTTGTCAACAAGTTTCCAGCAGGGCCCAATTCAGGACACTCCATCTTAAGCGTCAGAGCCATGGCTGCCGGACCCACAGGCATCTGTCCGACCAGGAATAGATTGCAGCTGCTAAATTCCTTCACTGCTACAACAATTTCTTCAGAACTATTCACTACTCTATTTTCAAACTTAACTGATGTTTCATCTGACCTTTTCTTCAACTCAGCTAAAAACCTTTTATCAGATTCTGTTGAAGTGTAGGATTCCTCACTTGTATCAAGTTTCATTTCCTGCCCCACAAGTTCTGTCCCTGCTGTGAAGTGAATCACAGTTAAACTGATTCCGGGATGCTCGGCCATCCTTGCACCATAAGCGAGTGATTCGCAATCATCATTGCCACCAAAGAATAAAACTGATATCCTGGAGGAAACATTGCTTGCAGATACATGTGCACCTCCGCCAAGCCCGCGATCGACTAAAAATCCCAACTGAGCATTTAGCTTCATTGAGAACCTCTCATATTGACCCTGCGAAATTCAGTTCGTATAGTTTCCAATGTACCATCCAACCTCATATGTTTGTGGAGTGGAAGGATTATCATTGCAACCATTTTCTTTTCCGTGATGTTGCAGATGCCTCGTGCATGTTATGCATTGTTGAGATTGCTATCATTGGACGGATTACCACAAGGCTTAGTTGCCTGAAAGCTTCGAATGCAACAACAACTTGATTAGAGTCAGACTGCTGCAACTTATTCCAGAAAGGTAGTCCATTCTTTCTTGCCTTGTGGACCATAAGGATTGCAGACGTTCTCTCAGAGAGCTCCATTAGGTGTAGAGCATGAACACTGATTCCTTGCCTCTTCTCTGTTCCGTGTGAAGCCTCGATAACATCGATCATTATGGGAATGTTCCTATTACTGTGGAAACATGTCAGGATTCGGAGTTGACTATCGGGGTTTTTTTTCTTTCGACTGTTTTGTACTTGTAATCGCCTTTTAGTGCTTTTTTAGCTGGCTTTTATATTGCTATGACTATAGGTGTGGTAGTGAATGTTGTGAAGATAGCCGTCAAAACGCAATAGCAAATGTTTGATCGTTCAGGACCTGTAAAATATCAGATGTTAATGATAATTATCTTGAGCTAATGAGAAAATTTGTTTCTGTGACAAAGAATCTGAATGGAATTTACCTTTCAATCTTTACCAATGTTGAGCACAATCAGCTCCACTAAGCCTTTAGTATTCATCAGGAATCCCAGAGTTAGAGCATCCTGAAATAGGACCTTGCATAAAAGAGACACAGAAACCGTGCCTACAATCTTCCCAAAACAGGCAGTACTTATGATTAAGACAAGCAATCCCCATGATTGAGCCCCTTGAATTGTAGCTACATTGCTCTTGAGTCCGCTAGAGATGAAGTACAATGGGAGTAGGAGACCGGATACAAGATCTTCAACCTTTTCAACAAGAGCATCAGAAAACGGTCCATCCTTTGGGATTAGAACTCCAACAACAAATGCACCAAAGAGGGCATGAATTCCAATTCATCAGTGCAAAAGCCTGCTGCCAAAACTGTGCCTAATGTAGCACAGACATACATCTCATTGACCGGCTCATCTTCAGGACAACGATGAGCCATCCATTTAAATGCGGGATGTATAATAACTGCACAACAGATAATGAAACTGGCTCCAGACAAAAGCACCCGTAAAGATGTGAGCGGAGAATGACCCGAACCGGAAAGAGCAAGTAAAATTCAAGCTGCTATATCATTTACAGCTGCTGCTGACATTGCCATCCGACCAACATCAGTGGTTAAAAGCTTAAGTTCCGCCAAAATACGTGCCGAGACAGGGAAAGCAGTGATAGAAAGTGCCACCCCCATGAACACGAGAAGCGGAGCTTGCTTCACGCCTTCAGCAATAGTTTTGTGAAGGACAAATGATACTCCAATTCCTATTGCAAAGGGTAAGCTAATTCCCATAAGAGCTATGCCTAAAGCCTTTTTTTTCCAGTACGGCGAAGTGACTTTAGATCTAACTCGGGGCCTGCGAGGAACAGGAAGAAGAGCAGGCCAAGATTGGCTAAAGTAGCTAAAATTATGAGGCTTCTTGCCGGGAAATCGTATTCAGATAGGTTAGGTTCCGTCCCAGAGCTGACGGTCCGAGCAGTATGCCGCCCTATTCAAAATGTTTAAGTCAGAATACTGTAATATATACATGATACAAAAAATAGCCAGTTTTTGTAATCCATTAATGCATTAATATTTGTCCATGATTTCTGAAGGATTCAAATTGCTTTATAGTTGCAACAAAGATTAACAAGTCGACAATATTAGCAATAAAATCAAAGAATGTTCTGTTCCTGCTAACTCTAAATTATATGATGAGTTTATTATCAGATAGATTTTTCAAGATAGCAACAATTTTTAAGAAATGCATATCAAATTTCAATTGTATGTCTGTCTTTACTTGAACATCAAGTTTTTCATATTTAATTGAAAAAAAGGGCCAGAAACAAAACATCCCAAAATTGAAGAAACAAAACATCCCAAAATTGAAATCTTTTCTTAGAAATTAATGTTCAGCAGCATCCAGGATTAGAGGTGGCACTAAAAGGGGATGGTTGCATAGCACTGCTCATTTTCTTGTAACTCCCAAGATTTCTGTATTTTGTTCATAATTTACCGGAAATTAAAATGTGTGACATCCTACTAATGCCTAAAAATACAATAGTTAATTTTAATCAATTATAACAAAATTAAGAAAAGAAGATAGGAATCATTCTTCTTCAATTCCATTATATTTGGTTTCATGTTATAAAATGAGGATTCGCAGAATCATCTATGAAAAGTAAAGCAAATGCATCATCTACACCACTAATTTTAGGTACTCATTTTAAATGTAGCAGCTAGGAAAAGGAGCATGAAAGTAAAACAAAACATAGCATTCTGAACATGCTTTAGGATTTTTTTAGTCAAAATTTTTTAATTTCTTTTTACATGTTATTTAAGACTAATATAACAGAAATATGTCTAAGTTGAAATTTTGTGCTTTATCGATCCGAATTATGTGGTTTTGTTTAAGGTATTCTCTATTGAACTTGCAATATAATGAATTCCATAACTAATGATCTTGCATAATTGGCCTCATGATCAACTTTTTCAAACACATCGAGTATCAGACAAGTTTACCAAAATGTTCCAAAATACACCCTAAAGTAGAAGCCCATGCACCACTCAAAGGAAACTACAGCCTAGATGAGATACGTGGGTAAGTTTGGTACTTTGTATTAAAAAAATTAATGAGGGACACTTGCAAAAAATGGAGGGGTTAGGATGTGTTTTGCAATTGAACTATAATGGGATTTGTTAAAAGACATGGAAAGTGAAAGAGAGGAAGAAGATACAATAATCTCAACGATGACACGAGGTTGTCTGAAGGGCTTGAGAAGGAAAGCAAGAAGACGGGTAAAAAGAAGAACAAGTAAAATCTGTAGAATGGACAAAGACATAGTCCACTGGATTTTCACCTTGAAATACTCCATTTGATGTCGCCTTCATCGGCTTTGGATACGATACTACTGTTCCATTGCTACCCATTTTTCTTCTTCTTTTTCGTCTTCTCTCAATTCACCCATAAATATTGTCACGTGCACAACTCTTTACTAGTTGAGACATGCGGTACTAGCGAGCAAAACCTCTAGTTGCTATGCTAGTCAGCCTTTCAAGTGCTAAGAAAGATTGCTTAAGCTAGATGAAGGACAAGTAAACAAAGAGCAATGTTTACAACTAAAGAAAAAGCTTTTTATGACTTCAAGAATGCTTACAATTCTTTTATGTGTTTTACAAATGAGGGGGTGAGGCCTATTTATAGGAATTCTCACCTTCTTAACATGTGGCCACAATTTAATCTTACAATGTGTGGCTATAATGTGTTTATCTAGATTGTTCTTACAAGATATTTATACCAAAATTGCCTAGAAATATCCTAGAGGCGGTGGAGAAGCTTCCAGAGACACTTCCAGCAGCTCCCCTACTATTCTACGACGGATTGGGCATTACTAGAAACTTCTGGCAGCTTCTGGAGCCGAAACAATTACGGAAATTCGGTTGGTAACCCGTATAGGCACTTCTGGATCCTTCTAGAGACAGTTTGGAGTGTCTCTACCAATTCAGCTTTCTCCTTAGGCATTTTAGGGCTCTTCCTAGCCCTAAACTCCATGGGCTTATGGCAAATTTTAAGGCAGCCCATGACATTCTCCCCCACTCAATCTGGCAACATCCTCGTTGTCTCTTGGTGGTACGCCTCAATCTTGTCTCAAGAGTTCCATAGCGAGAGCTCATGTTCCCAACTTGCCTCACTATCCGGTAGTCCCTTTCATTTAACGAAGTGTTCCATATAGCTCGGATGTGAGCCCCTCGCATTGATCTTCTACCTCGTGCTCATGTTGGTTTGTTATGGCAGTTGGTTGCCTCTTTGACTCGCTTTGGCTTGGATCATCCTTATCCTCATGATAAGGTTTTAAGTAGCTCACATGGAATACCACATGCATCTCCAAGTGCGTTGGTAATTTGACTCGATAAGCCATCTTACCAAATCTTTTCTCAATTGGAAATAGGCCCTCATAACGCCTCACTAACCCCTTATGTAGCTTGGCAAACCTTATGGTTTGGTGGGGAAGGAGTTTCACCATCACCAAGTCTCCTTCATCGAACTAAGTGGCGCCTCTTAGTGTCAGCCCATTTCTTCATCTTTTTGACAGCTTTGGCTAAGGAGGGGCATGCTATCTCTTTCTTTTCTTGCCATCCCTAGGCGAACTTGAATGCGACGGAGCTTTGGCGTTTGTAGGCAATAGCAAGGTCTTGGGGCATTATAGGCTATTTCCCTGTGGCAATCTCGAATGGACTAGCCCCCAATGATTCGCTCTTCTACAGGTTGTACGAGAATTGGGCGATGTCTAACAACTTGGCCCAATCCTTTTGGTTAGCATCCACATAATGCCTCAAGAATAGCTCCAATAAGGCATTCGCCCTTTTTGTTTATCCATCCATTTGGGGGTGAAAGTTAGTGGAGAAGTTGAGTTCGGACCCTAGTAGCTTGAATAATTCTATCCAAAAGTGGCCAATGAATCGAGTGTCTCGATCGCTCACAATGGACTTTAGTGTGCCCCAATACTTCACCACATTGTAAGCGCCGGAATTTCACTTTCAAAAAAAAAAAAAAAAAAAAGGGTATAGTCGTACGACTATTGATACAGTCGTACGACTGTAGTCAAACTACAGTCGTACGACTGTAGATCTACCCATAAAAGCAGAAAAAGAAAGGCAGAAGGGGGGGACGAAAAAAAGGAGAGAAAAACGGACGGACAGAGAGAAAAAGGAAAAAAAAAGAAAGAAGAGAAAACCAAAGAGAAAGAAAGAACTCCTCACCAAAATCCTCAGCATTTGGGAATCTTTAGACTCAAATCTCAAACCCTAACTCAAGGAGAAAAGTCCAGATTTTAGTGGATTGAAGCGACGCCAGGGGTCAATCCTACGGTGGACGCACGCCACGGAGGTAAATACCCCTTTTCCTCTCTCTTTTATAAGCTTTCTGGGTGTTTGGTGTGTTTTTGCTGCATTTCTATCCATTTTTCTGCGTTTCTGCTCCTGGAAATCAAGAACAGTCGTACGACTGTTCTTGGATTGATGAACAGTCGTACGACTGTAGCTACAGTCGTACGACTGTAGTTGATTTCCCGACAATTCTCTTTCCAGCTTGTTTTTTATGAGATTTTGGCAAAATCCTAAATTTTCAGCATCTACAGTCGTACGACTGTAGTTACAGTCGTACGACTGTAGTTGATTTTCCACGACTGTAATTTACAGTCGTACGACTGTCGTTTTCAGAACCAAAATTGCACCTTTAAACCCAAATTTCTTAAAAAATCCATAAAAATTCCCAAAAAATCCCAAAAAATCCCAAAAAATTAGAAAACCCCAAAAATCATCAAAATGAATTTTGTTGTGTGCATCACGACCATAGATTCAATTTTTAGTAAAAATTGTATTTAGAACAATTCAACGACGGAGACCCATTTCTCCTGAAAACCGACCCACTTAAATATATAAAAATGCATGTAAACCGGAAAAATTGTTTTTCAAAATGATTTTTTTCCACAAAAACAAAAAATACAGGGACGTTTCAAAATGTTTTCCGGGTCTAACCAGGCCAGCTAGCCGAGCCGACCCGGTTACCCCCTAAATGCATGCCCCCAATTCCTGATTTCCCATTCTGTCTATTTGAGTCCAACTTGTGGCGTGCTGTATATATTGTGCTAACCCTCTGTTTTGCAGGCTTTAATTTATTTTTATTTTTATTTTTATTTTTTTGATGTATTTTGATAGATTAAATCGTGTATTTAGGCGGTTGTATTTTTCTAGATTCTCGTGTATATAGGCGTTTGTATAAGTGAGGCGAGAGTTTTTATTTTTTCCATTCGATTTGGTTGTAAGCCAATTAATATTTATTCCTTTTCCTTATTTTTGTATTAAATATTTTGTATGCGCGCTGTATGCCTTTTATATTCAATAAAATGGACTTTAGATTTTGAAATACCATTTGAGAACATTGGCAATATTTATTTTAATTAGACATGAAATAAGGGACTTGTCCGGACCCGAATCTCTGGATAGTGTAGCGACCGTTCGTCCGGTTCAGCTACATAAGAATTTCCCGGTTGAGCTGAGCCGGGTGGCGACTCTACAATATTCATCGAGACTTAGGTCTCGGTTCTTTTATGCATTAATTCTATTTATTTTCCAAAACGCGGATTTCCATTTATAAAACCCCACGCGACGGAAGGGGCCCGCCCGAGATCGTGGCGCCCCATTCCGAAAGGGAGTCCCGTGTCCCGTCGCAAATGCGTCGTCCGCTCACACACATATTTGAAAAACAACCTAGCAGCATCTTCAGCATTGAACTTAGTAGGCACAGGAATGAAAAATTCCATACTTACTAAATCGATCGACTACAACCATGATGTTGCTACATCCCTTGGACTTGGACAGACAAGTGATAAAGTCCATCGAAATGCTCTCCCAAGGTCTTTCTGGGATTGGCAGGGGTTATAGTAGGCCAGCGGGTCTACCTTGTTCCACCTTATCTTATTGACACACAAGATAGGTCTTCACATAAAGCTCCACATCATCTCGCATTTAGGGCCAATAATAAGTTCGTTCGATTAGTGCTAACGTGCGATGTACGCCTGGATGTCCCGCCCAGTTGGAGTCATGGCACTCTTTGATGATTGTCCTCCTTAAGCCTTGCCATTTTTGCACATAAAGGTGTTGCCTTTGGTAAACAACAACCCATCCTCAAGCCAAAACCGACGAGTCTTTCCACTCTTTGCTAATTCTTCCAAACTCTCGGCTTGCGGGTCGTGCTCCATCCCTTCCCTTATGCTAGATGGTAAAGGGAAATTAGGTTGGGTGATGGCAGCTAGCTCACCCTTCCTATTCAAAGCGTCCGCCACTAGATTGCTCTTGCCTAGTTTATGCTCCATTGTAAAATACAAACTCTGCCAAGAAAGCTTGCCATCTCATCTGCTTTGGCGTGAGGTTCTTCTGATTTAAAAAGCAACTAATGGCTACATTGTCCGTCTTCACTACAAACTTAGACTCCAATAAGTAATGCCTCTATAGGCGTAAGTAATGAACGACGGTGGTCATCTCCTTCTCCTGGACCATATAGTGGCGCTCAGTGTCATTCAACTGTCTACTTTCATATGCAATTGGATGTCCCTCTTGCATAAGTACTCCCCCAATGGCAAAATCAGAGGCATCTGTATGTACCTCATATGCCTTTTTGTGATCGGGTAATGCCAAGACAGGTTCTTCGGTCATGGCTCTCTTAAAGTCTTCGAATGCGGCTTGGCATTTCACATCCCAAATTCCATGCATGGTTCTTCTTCAATAAGTCCGTTAGAGGGGATGCCAAGCTTGAGTAGTTCTTGATAAACCTTCGATAATAATTAGCAAGGCCCAAAAATGATAGTAGTTCGGTTACCTTCTTTGGCGATTCCCAATCTATGATTGCTTGGATCTTCGCTTTATGCATACGAATCTTGTCTCTGCCACAATGTTCCCCAAGACTGGTACTTCTCCTTGGGCAAAGGCACATTTCTCTTTTTTAACGTATAACTCATACTCCCTTAGTACTGAGAAAACTTGTCGTAGGTGGTGTACTTGTTCCTCTAATGAGTTGCTATACACCACTATATCATCAAGATATACTATGACAAACTTGTCCAAGAACAGTTGGAGTACTTGATTCATCAATGTGCAAAATATGGTAGAAGCATTGGTTAATCCAAAAGGCATGACTAAGAATTCGTAAGAACCATACCTTGTAACACATTCGGTCTTTGGCACATCCCTTTTGTCAACCCTCACTTGATAGTAACCTGATCTCAAATCCAGCTTGGTGAACCATCTTGCTTCTCCAATTTGGTCGAACAAATCTGCGATGAGGGGGATAGGATATTTGTTCTTTATAGTCACTTTGTTGGGCACCCTATAATCGATACACAACTGTAACGACCCATCATGCTTCTTTTGAAATAGAACTGGTGCCCCATAAGGTGACTTTGATGGTTGGATTTACCTTGCATCTAACATCTCCTTCAACTACCTCCTTAATTCCTTAAGCTCGGGAGGTGCCATTCGATAAGGAGCTCCCGCAGGTGGTGTTGCTGATGCTGAAAATTGACCTAAAAGCTGTTTCTGCATAAGCTAGGATCATGGCTTAAAGGGGAGCTACGAATTTGTAGAGTTTTTATGGGATTAGAAGACTTCCTGATTAGTTTTATTTTATTTGTATCAGTTTTTAATTCTATTTGGGATATTCTCTAATTTTCCTAATTAGAGTTTTATTCTATTTAGGATTTTATTTCCTTTTCCTTTCCAACTTCTATAAAGGGAGTCTTCTTCTTCTAAGGAAGAGTTAGTTTTAGAGTTTTTAGGTTTTAGTTTTAGTTTCTTTTAGTTTTAGTTTTGTTTTTCTTTCTCTCATTTAGTTTTAGTTTCGTTTTTCTTTCTCTCATGGAGAGATGATTTTCTCTTCTAGCTAGGAGGAATTCGGCCTTGTAAAGTCAACTATGAGATCAACTGTTCTTAATTTCTTCTTTGATTCAAGTAATTAATTTCATTCTGTTCTTATTTCTTTTGCATGATTTAATTGAATCATTGATTTAATTATATACTTGTGATTGATTTGCTAGTTAAGCGATTAAATACGTAATTGTTTAATTCACTTAACCTAGGTAGCGAATAACATGGTTAATTATGGATAAGTTTTTAATTCATATTATGGATGAAATTGATATGCTTTAAATAATCCTGCTTGTGTGATTATTGAGTAGAATTAGTGTCTCTTTTGTGTGTTAATGCTTTTGATTGAATTAAATTCTGAAGCTTGTTTGGAACTGTTTGATTAAATAGAGATAATTAATGAGCTTCTCTTAGTTGTCTATTCCATAAGATGAGATTAGGTGATTCATGCTTTGTAATTGCCATAGCTAATTTACTTGAATGCATTGAAGTTACCCCTTTGTTGTTGATCGCTGATCGGTTGGTTTGAGCCAAGACTTGAATCCACCTTCTAGCTAGAATCTGTCTCATATAGATTTTTATCAAATTATTTCATTTTTGTTATTTTTAGATTTTAATTACAATTGCTAAACACCCCCCCTTTTTACTTTTTATTGTCTAAATTTTAGAAGAAATAATTCGGCCAATCCCTGTGGATTCGATCATACTTCACCCTTGCTACATATTTTGGGTATTTATTTTTGGTATTTACGACACGCACCAACAGTGGGATCAGTTTTAGTGGTGATGGAATTAGTTGGGTCGTAGATAGTGGTGCAACTTTTCATGTCACATCAAAGAAGGACTTCTTTACATCTTATACTCTGGGTGATTTTGGAGTTTTGAGGATAGGCAATGATAGAGTGTCTAAGGTAGTAGGCACTGGACCTATTTGCTTGAAGATTAATCTTGGCACAAGGCTCGTGCTCAAGGATGTGAGACATGCTCCTAATGTTCGGTTGCACTTGATATCAACCAAAAAACTTAATCATGATGGTTATTCTTGCTACTTTGCTGGTGGTTCATGTAAAGTTTCTAAAGGTTCCTTGGTTGTGGCTCGTGGAAAGAAGTATTCCAATTTATATTGGTTGCAGACTTCTATTTCTTGTAATGTTGTGAATGTTTCTGAGAGTGTTAACTCTTTAAGTTTGTGGCATGGGAGAGTGAGTCATTTTAGTGAGAAGGGCCAGCGTGTTCTTGGTTTTAGCAAGGATGAGTTTGGATACAAGTGTTTTGGTCCAGTTGACAAGGAGGTTGTCAACAGTCGTCATGCAAATTTTGTGGAGGTTAGACCACTGAAGATGATGACAAGGCTGGAAAGTCTAAGCCTTAGGCAACTAATGGCTTAATAGGCTTGGATCCTATTCCTGTAGGTGGCAATCAGTTGGATGTGCAGACCCAAGATGAAGATGATCATGTTGAAAATGATCATGAAGTTGTTAATCAGCTACAGGTTCCTGAACTTGAAGAGGTTATTGATTATCAACCTGAAACCATAGTTAGAAGGTCTGCCAAAGACGAGGAAGCTCTGGAGAGTGTTCAGAAGGAGTTATTTTGGGACTGGCTGCAAGTCCTGTTTTAGAGGTTGCCGAGTTGGCAACATCCTCCACATAGTTGGGAAGGGGGAGATTTGTTAGGCTTTGTTCCCTTCCTATGTGGAGGAAGAGACTTTCAAGCCCTTGAAGCGTTCAGAAGGTAAAGACTTATGTGGTTCAGGGGGAGACTTTTTTTTTTTAAGCCTTTGAAGCCCATGTGTACCTTTCAAGGTCTGGAGTGTTGGATTTCCAATATGAGGAAACCTTTGAGCTGCCTTTTAAGAGCTTAAACATTAATGGGTTTAAATGTTGGCTTTTAAGTCTTTGTGAGGTGTAAGAAAGACTTTACCATGTGAAGTTCAGAGGCTATGTTCTTCTTCAAGAGCTACCATATTAGTACATATATGTTAGTTGTGAGATGTGAGCATGTAAGAAAGACATAACAATATTTGAGAGAGTTTTGGATACAAGGGAGAACTAAGAGAGAAAATCCTTTTGAGTTTGTGAACTTTATTTTTCAACTATACTCTTCATCTTCTTTCAGCGATCTCTAGCTCATACGGAGTCCAATCATACTGATTTTTGGAGAGCATATTGGAGATTTTTGTTTCTTGATTATGAATGGTCAGATCAGTCAGTAGACGTTAGAAAGGTCCTCATTTGTCTGTCCTCGTTTTGCTGTTTGCGGTTTCTCTTTTACAAGTTTTCAGCTTGAGCTGCTTCATCTTTTTCAGTTTTTTGAACATGTTGTTCTCTTAGATTGGGCTAAAATTTGGTGAGCTGATTCTAGACTTGTTTATCTTCATTTTGTGCGGTGGAGATCTTGTTTAGAAGTCTAGAACTTTTACTCTTACAATGTAACTTTTGTGTATCCATTTGTTGTTGTTATTGTTTGTTGGAGCCGTGAAACTTGCTGTTGTTCACTAGCTTGGTTTTGTATCTACTGTAAAACTCTCATATTATAGTGGATATTTTATCTTGGGCTAGGAGAGGCCTCGTGGTTTTTATCCTTCACGTAGGAGTTTTCCACGTAAAAATCTCGGTATTCCTTTGTGTTTGCTTGTGTTGTTCTGCCGCTTACGCTCCTCATAGATTCTTTAAGTGAGAGAAAGTTTATTCCGCATTTTTTCCCATCAAATATGGCAGGTCTACTTTATCATTTATCTATCTAGATAAGGTTTTAAAAACAGTCATTTTTTTTATTTTAATTTTTAGTCAGAGCTAAAAAGGATGGATGCACTAGACAAGTGCCAGGAGGGAACTAGTAAAAAATCTAATCTAGTAGTGAATTAACAGCACAGAATTTGAAAGATTTTTTTAAGAAATTAAAAGAATTTACCTAAATTTTACTACAAGAAATATTAAATTTAACAGCAAAGAAATTTGTAGCAAAATAAGTTTTGTTGCTAAAAATATCATTTAGCAGTAATATTCATAAGTTGCTACCAAAAAGCACATTTAACAGTAAAATTATATCAAATTTTTGTTGTCTATACCTATAGTTACAACTCTATACGAGCAACAGGCATGCAACAATTGCTATAAAGTGAAAAACGTTAAAAAAAAAATACATATGATTTGCCAGTATTGCAAAGACATGCCTCTGTATTAAAAATTGACAAGAGAAGTATGATGTTTTTATTAGCAAACAAATATCTCGTGGTTAGGGATGGCAACGGGTATGGGTACCCGTGAAACCCGGGACTACCCGACCCTAATGGGACTACCCGAACCCGGTATAAAAGGGTATGGGACGGGTACGGGTTCAAAAAAATTACCCGTCACGGGTATGGGATGGGTATGGGTTTACCCCTCAGGGTACCCGCTACCCGTACCCGTTTATATATATAGTTTATAAAAAAAATTAAAATTTTTTAGGTATAGTAGCTAGTAGGAGTCGAACCCAGCTCCTCTCATTCTTATTGAAAGGAAGAATGTTATGGAAGTTCGAAGCACTGCTTCTTATGTAATTTTTTTAATTAAGGATTTATGATTTTTTTAATTTCTTTAGAACTTTCAAATTTGGATATGAATTATTGGTTAAAATTATGTTTGTTATTTTTGAATTACAATGTATTAAAGTGTGTTTATGAATATTTTTTTATAATTTTGTGATTGATTAGTATAGAATTCTAGATATATTTTTATGATTTTTTAATTTTAAACGGGTAATTTTCGCAGGTACGGGTAATTAACGGGTATCCGGAAATTTCGTGGGACGGGAATGAGATTTAAAATTTAATACTCGTGGGTAATGGGACGGGTACGGGTAATTACTTTTCTAAACGGGAATGGAATGGGTATCGCCATTACCCGTGGGTACCCTACCCGTTGCCATCCCTACTCGTGGTTTGCAGACAAAGTCCTTCACCAAATACATACATACCTTAAAAAATGTCCAATTTGTTGGAACTTTTATTAAAAAATCTGCATGTTAATTGATACAAATATAATGGAAATTGGTAAAGAAATTTAAAATTTTTTAAAGCGCAAGTACTTTTTTAATTAAATAATGAAGAAAAGAGAAAAAATAATTAATTAAGAATTAATAAAAAGAATTAAGAACCCTATAAATGTGGTAGGAAGTGCAGAGTTGATGATCACAACAATCTCTCTTCCATTCCTTCGATCCCATATTATTGTAAACAATGGCAAATCTCTTCGACACAAACCCTATGCAAAACAAGATATTCTTATTCTCCTTTATATTTATGTTAATCTTTTGCTTAGCTACTGTGGCAGAAGGTTACAACAATAGTTTTGATCACTAAAACAATAATCTTAATCTTTCAGAACATGTCCCATTTCATTTCTCAAAATTCACAGCACGAGTTCTTTCTTCATCATCCACGGCTTCTTCTTCTGCTTCTTCGAGTGGTGGTTCTTCTTCATCAGTGCCATCATCATCTTTTTCCTCGGGTGGTGATAATAATAATAATACTAATAATAATAATAATAATAGTAATACTAATAATAATAGTAATAATAACAATAATAATAATAATAATAATAATTCTTTAGACGAACTACCATCTTCTTCTTCTATTGATGTTGATGGTGCTTCTACTGCTGTTATTGTTTGTAATGATAATAATATCCCTTACAAAGCAGCCTGTGAATCTCTCATATGGTCGTTAAAGGGTAACAAATAGTCGTCAATTTCAGTCGCAAAAGAGCTATTTGATCACTATGTCCATTTCAGCTTCAACTATGGCAGCAATTTCCTCAATCTCGCCAATTCTTACCAAACAACTTCTGCTTATATATCAAAGGCTAATTCTGATTGTACGGAATTGTTAGAAGATAGCTTAGACCACTTGTCCAATGTTATAAATCGGAGAAAAAAACTTACCTACACAAAAAGTGGTGTCCAAACATGGCTTAGTGCTGCTCTTACAAATCAACAAATTTGCATTGATAGCCTCCAAAACAGTGCGTTTAATGCAGAGAAAGGAGAAGTGCTTTCAATGGCTAGAAATTTAAGTCAACATTTAAGTAATGCCCTTTCCCTTTATGTTTCTCATTGATAACAACGAGTCCTAAAACTTGCCGCGTGTCTCACACGGCAATTTACCGCGTCTCTCATTAATGATTCCCAACAACAACTAGCTACCTAGTGGTGCCGCTTCCACTCTCCACCGGGTCATCAAAGACAGTTGCGAAACAGCATTCATACAACTGATCGAGTGGATCAAGGAAACAAGCCGGTTGTGTGAAGCGTATGGAATCGCTCGGACACCTTGTGACCCAATTGGACTATCTGTCAATAAAGATAGGTGAGCCGGCTTCCACTGTACACATGTAAGGATAGGATCTTGTACCTCGAATACGCGCCGCGGGGATAGACACAGGGTAGGTCTATAACATGGACATGCCAGAAAGGGACCAAGAGCAGCCAATGCCCAACCAGTAAGAGAAGGACGTACATAACAGTCTGACAAGGCCACGCGTCCTGATTAAGTATAAAAGGAACAGTGGGAAATCCTACAGGTATCTCATTCTCAATCCTCATATTTCACTTTTCCTCTTATCTCTTTTTTTTTCTGACTTAAGCATCGGAGTAGACCCGGAAATTACCCGATCCTCACACTTTCTTTGTTATAGCTACTCGGCTTTTTGGCAGAAGCAGACGGTCCTTCAATCCATTTCAACCGCGTGGAGGCACATTCTTTCCCAGAGTTATCACTTATTATATGAAACAAGACAAGATTAAAAATGGTGGCAGGAAACTCTTATCGGAGAATGGTTTTCCCAGGTGGGTAGCTGTGTCAGACAGGAAGCTTTTGGAACTCCGGTGGCTGAGATAAAAGCTCATGCAGTGGTGACGAAGGATGGAAGCGGTACACATATGACAATAGGTAAGGCTATTGAGATGGTGATGGCGGCTTCTTTGGACGGTGGTAGCAGCATCATCAGGAATGGAGGTAGAAATGGTGATGGGAAGGACAAAACAGTCATTGTTGCGTGTAAAAATGGTGATGATGCATGCTCACTTTCCAATCCGCCTCTCTTGGTTAGTTTTTCTTTTTATATTTATTCCATCATATCATTTTCACTTTATTCTAGAAGAAAATATATATACTTTTGAGTGTTAACGGTCTAGGATTAATATTAATTATTTAATTATATGACAAGAAGATTTACCACAATCCAAATTAGTCAACAACAAATTAAATGTATATTAAGCATTTATAAGTTCATCACCCTATCACAATTCTATATATACCTAACTATTATTCTTTTTAAGGTTGTAGCATTTAGTTTCAAGAAGACTCAAAACTTTGATTCCTCCATTTGAATGGAAAATCATTTACCATCAAATATAATTAAAATAAATTAAAAATTATTTTAAATGATTTCCCTTGTTTTAATGTTTTTTCAGCTGCAATGGGAGATGGATTCATGGCAAAGGGCATAACATTCACTAACAGTGTTGGCCCAAATAAACACCAAGCAGTTGCTCTCAGAGTTGGATCGGATGAATCTCCAATCTACCAATGTTCAATTCAAGGCTATCAAAATTCCCTCCACACACTTTCAAAGAAACAATTTTACAGAGATTCAAACAGATATGGAACAGTTGATTTCATATTTGGAAACTCTGCAGTTGTCCAAACTGCAACATTAGTGTCAGAGATTCATTCCACAGAAATTTCATCACAGCTCAAGGGCAGACCGCCCGAATTAGAACACCAGAATTTTAATCGACAATTGTAAAATTTCAGGAGGTTCTTCCCAATCAACATATCCTGGAAGGCCTTAGAAGAAATATTTCCAGAACTGTAATTATGCAATCGTTTTTGGATGGTTCAATCAATCCCGCTGGTTAGTATCCTTGGTGTGGAAATTTTGCACTTAATACACTCTATCATGCTGAATACATGAATTCGGGCCCGGGTTTATTGACTTCGGGGCGGGTTAAGTGGGACGAATACCAAGGAACTTTGATTGCGATCAATGCTCAAACATTCACAATAAAGAATTTCATTGCTGTGAAAAAAGTATAATAAAAATATAAACCCAAAAAAAACAGATGTGCTCTGAATGTATGCTAGAAATATAAATAATATTTTCTTAGTTTTTTAGGGTAAAGGCTAGGCAAGGAATTATTAAAAAAAGAAACATACATACGAAAGAGTGTTATCGTCCCAAATCAGAGAATGAAATAATTAGACGTATTTAATAAGTAAAATTAACTCAGCTAATTAGGCAGAATTAAGAAATTGTGTTCATTACAATCGGGTGAAGTTGAGTTTAGGGGTTTCGTCATTTTTGGATCGGTGAATTAATTACCTTGCTATCATTTGTAGCGCACTCTAATGTTTTAATTTTTGTTAATTATGCTTGCAATTTCAAGTTTTTGAACTGTTTTTTCCTTGATCTCAACACTTAGTTGGAAATCTATAGCTTCTCATACTTGTCATATTTTAATCAGCAGCTTATTGTGATATAATAGCTTCTTCGTGTTAAAATTATTTTTGATGATAAGTATTACATGAAACACAACTATCATTATTCTTAATTTCTGCCTAATTAATTAGCTCACTTGTACTTATCAACAAACTTATAACTGTTTGCCTATATAAGCATTGTACATGCTACATTTTGAGCTTCAGTTCAATATTCAATAAAATTCATAAAACTAAAACATAAAACTATAAAATATTCATCAAATGGATTGTTTACATCTAAAAAAAAACAAATCAATACATTAACTTTATTTTTTATAAGTATCCATGGAATATGGATATAAACATGATTCGTTTAGGAACCGGATCGGTATATTAGAGGTTCCTGCGCGACCTGAACTACTACAAATAACAAAAGTGAGACACTAGATTATCATGGTATATTCTGATGCCTAAATCAATGTATTATCTTAAAAAGAATTATGTAAATTGCAGACTGACACCCTGTACTCTCTTAAAGATATTGTAGGAGTGAATCACATCTGGTTTTAGTTAGACTTTAATTAGGATTACTAACGTGACTTGTCCCTCTGTATATAGTTGACTCCAAGTAGGAATGATATTTCTAATTGCCATCTATATCTTCTTCCTTTTAGGAGACGGAATTATCCCTATTCTCTAGGATCCGATCCGTTTTGAGGCTGTTGGTTCGGCTGAGCACTCGACCTTGCTACACACCTTTCTTGGTCCTTGTTGATAGGATCAGGTATTGAACGAATATCGATCAGAATGCCATCAAGTACAATTGAATTGAATGATAAAATTAATAAAGTAATTATAGAAGGGTATTAACTTCAATATATCAACATTTTCTTATTTCTTATTTGTATATATACAGCAAGATGAGTTGTTCATATATGCTACACAAATTTGGACATGGATGCACTTGCATTGGATGCATATTTACTTATTTCCATTGCTAGAAAAATAGACACAGATAATGAAACTCAGCCTATGATTACACATATTGCAGAAACAAATTAGAACATTAATCACATTAATCAGTAATTAACCAACGAGTCCTGAATCAAAAGAAACTCCAGTAGCAGGCAACCACATGTCCCCGCCAATAAAATCCCTCACTGTGAACACTTGAGCTTCGGCCTCCGTTAGAATTCCACGGTATCCAGTCCACTTAACCCGACCTGAAGTGGACGAACCAGGACCCGAATTCATGTATTCAGCATAATAAAGTGTACTAAGTGCAAAATTTCCAGACCAAGGAGACCAACCAGCAGGATTAATTGAACCATCCAAAAACGATTGCATGAATACAGTCCTGGAATATTTCTGCCAAGGCCTTCCAAGATATGTTGATTGGGAAGAACCTCCTGAAATTTTACAATTGTGGATTGAAATTCCAGTGTTCTGATTCGGGTCGGTCCGACCTTGAGCTGTGATGTAATTATTGTTTCCCGAGTTCCGAACAAAAATGTTGCAATTTTGGAAGACAACTGCAGAGTTTCCGAATATGAAATCAATTGTTCCATATACGTCAGAATCTCTGTAAAATTGCCTCTTTGAATGTGTGTAGAGGGAATCCTGGTAGCCTTGAATTGAACATTGGTAGATTACAGATTTATCTGATCCAACTCTGAGGGCTACTGCTTGGTGTTTGTTTGGACCGGCACTATTAACGAATGTTATACCCTTTGCCATGAATCCATCTCCCATTGCAGCTGGAGATAAAGCGAAGTATGTATCACATATATATGAATTAAATTTAACTAACATATTTTATATCATTTCATCATTAATGTGTAGATCTGACTTGTAAACTTAGTAGAATGAACAAATTAATTCTACTATATTCAACAATTTAGTAGAATGTATATATGATATATCCACACTTTGATATTATCCCCAAATTCTATTAATTAATATAAATCAATCTGTAGCCACAAGTATTGAACGTTAGCATATTAATTAGAAAATAATTACAAACAAATTGAATGGCCAAAGATTAGTCTAACGTACCAAGAAATTAATTAATTGAATGAAGTTATTGTTATACTAAAAAAAAAAAAAAAAGAAGAAATAATAGTACTTGACATTTAAATAATTCTAAAATTAATCAACAGATAATGGACTGGGTGTCCCAAATCGCGGGAAGGGTCGATGTTAATTGAAAAGCCCCCACCATTATCTAGCCCAAATTTTCTCTAAGTTATTATTATTTTTTTTTTAAATTAGGACGTATTTAAATATTCTTTCTTATCCATTATATTATTTGACATGATTTCAAGCATCCAGCTCAGATGTACGCACTCAGAATACAAATTTCAACTTTTTTTTAATAAAATAAAAATTTCAAATAATTGTAAATTATTTGCAGCTATTAGAGATAATGTAGATTTGGTATTAAATTAAGCATATCGAATATATTATTATTGAAATTAAATTTAATGAAAACACATAAGTACACAGAAAAAGAAATCAATTAAAAGTGATTTGAATCAAATAAACAAAGAGTTATATGTAGCTTCACAACCCTCCCATTTGAGGATCATAAAAGTGCCGTCAATTTCAATAAATTTCCCATTCTAAATTTTCGGGGAAAAAAAAAAAGTTATCTCTGGAATTAAAGAAAAAAAAAATTTATTATAAAATTAAATTTTATTTTCTTTTGTAATAATAAAATTTATAATTTTTTCTTTTCTAATCAATTCCTTCCAACTTTCTAGAAAATATATGTATTCTAAGTCTAGAGATTTTTGGATAAGGAGAATAATTTAATTTTAAATATTTCCAACACAATATATTAAGGTAATATTTCCTCCTTTAGGACTTCCACTCGTTGTTCTCAATTCCTTGTTTTATTTGAAAATTTTAGGTATTCTCTTTTTAGTTAAAGAAAAAACTTACAAGTTGTCCAATCAAAATTAATTGTATGATAATACAAAGAAATAAATTGTGTAAATCTTAATTAGTATCTCACGTTTATGTACGTAATTCCTCATATAATTTAACTTTGGTTTAATTTGGATTTGCATTGATGGGCAAGTAATAAATATGAATCTCATCTTCTACTAATTAACAACATAATTGCCATATTTATGACTACTAGAATTGAAAGACTTGAAAAGGAAAAGCTGAAAATTAGTCTTGATTATTTAAATATGGATTGTTGTTGCTCTCAAATTAAAACAGGTAGTTATCTTAATATTAAGGCAAAATGCATCTTCAACCTTTGAATTTTTACGGATTCCGTAATTAATTTTTTCATTAATTTTTTTTAACATATTTAGTATATAATTATTCTGTTTTAATAGTATTAACGCCAAACTTGACATCTTTATCTCACGTGAACTATAGAATCTATTAACTAGCTCGTGACACATTTTTTGTGAAAAAGTAAACGATTCTAGAAATCGTTAGAGAAATCTGAATCATACTTCTACTATACTTTTGATTTAATCTCATGTGTCTATAAAAATTGTGTCAACGCTAAATAACACATACTACAGTCCATACGAGACAAATATGTCAAGTTTGAAACGAATATCATCAAAACAAAAAGATTATGTACTCAATAATTAGAGTAAATTGATAAGATGACCAATTGCACAATCCATAAAAATTCAAGGTGTTTTACCTAATATTAATACTATGTTTATAAATAGGAAATGGCCTTAAACTTCATGCAGAAGTTTCCACGCTAACCCTAGTGCTGCCAAGAAAATCAATAAAATTGTGATAGGCTTATGAGTTAAATTTTAATATACAATTTTAATTGTATTATTAATAGCCACTGCTTTCTTTTTTTTGTTGACTAATTCAATTTTGGATTGTGTTTGTATCTTCTTGTTATATGCGTAATCAATATTCTCACTCCATTAACACTCAAAAATATATTTCTTTAATTTTTAAAAAATTTTAGGCTAATCCAAAATCTTTTATATATATGTTGATATAATTGATACGTCACCAGTGTTAATATATCAATTGATACGTCATCAGCGTTGATATATCAATCATTCAACAACGTAGATTACCGCAGAATCTCTCTTAATTTTCTCACGGGCACAACAGAAGATAATAGATTCAAAACTCTAATTGTAATAAGAGATTTAGAAAACTAACCAACAGTGGCAGATTGGAACGTTGACCACCCGTTGTCACCATTTCTACTGGCGATAATGACTGTTTTATCCTTCCCATCACCTACTAGCATTACGTTCTTTCGCTTTGTAGGAATATTAATATTCTCATGGTAAGTCCCAGCTTTCACGTAAATTACATCTCTACCCCCGCCACCACTGCCACCGTCCGAAGAAGCTGCTGCTGCCATCTCGATAGCCTCTGCTATAGTCTTATGTGTTCCGCTTCCATCCTTTGCCACCACAGCATGAGCTTTTATCTCATCCACCGGAGTTTCCAAAAGCTTCCGGTCTGAAACTGCCACCCAGCCGGGAAAACCATTCTCCGGCGACAAGAGTTTCCGGCCACCATTGTTAATCTTGTCTTGTTTGATATAATGAGAAACATAAAGCGAAAGGGCATTACTTAAATGTTGGCTTAACTTTCTTGCTTTTGAAATCATTTCTCCTTTCTCAGTATGAAACGCACCGTTTTGGAGGCTGTCAATGCAAGTTTGTTGGTTTGTAAGAGCGGCACTAAGCCATGTTTGGACATCGCTTTTTGAATAGCTAAGTTTCTTTTTCCGATTTATAACATTAGACAATTGGTCTAAACTATCTTCCAGCAATTCCGTACAATCAGAATTAGGCATTGACTTATAAGCAGAAGCTATCTGGGAAGAATTAGAGAGACCAAGGAAATTGTTGGCATGGTTGAAGCTAAAATGAACATAGTGATCAAATAGTTCTTTTGGGACGGAAATTGGCGACGATTTATTGCCTCTTAACGAGGAAACGAGAAATTCACAGGCTGATTTGTAAGGGATGGTATTATCATTACAAACAACAGCAGAAGTTGAAGTTGAAGAAGGAGACGAAGAAGATGATGATGTGAATTTTGAGAAATGAGATGGAACAGGTCCTGAGGGATTAAGATTATTGTTTCTATGATCATCATGAGTATTTTTGTAACCTTTAGCTGTAGCAACTAAGCAAAAGATTAGCATAGATATAATAAAGGGAAATGGTGATTTCTTAATTTTCTGAAGGTTTTCATGGAAGAGATTTGCCATTGTTTCCAATAATATTGGATTGAAGGAATTGAAGAGATATTGTTGTTGCTGTGATCATGAATTCTACACTTCCTGTTATATTTATAGGGTTATTAATTTATCTTACCAATTAATTAATCATTTTTGTTAAGATAAACCCTTTTAATATATAATGAATTTTTATTTTACTGCTGAACTTGTATAAAAGCTCGGTTTCTTCTTTCAAAAAAAAAAAAAAACTTCGTTATCCAGTTGGTGAAACCTCTTTTTAATGTCAATTTATTATTAATTTAATTACTTTATCAGCTGTAATTATAATGACACGAGTTCTGTTTAAGATCACCCAGAAATTAAAGTCTTTTCAGTATTATTATTTATGCATGCATGACTTTTCATTTAAGCAACCGAATTATTTCTATTTTTCTAATATTTAGGATAGTGATATAATAATAAAAATAATTATTAGGCATTAATTATTTCAGTTTAAATTTTTCTATCAATTGGTTATTTGATATAGTATTGAAAAGCCTCTAAAATCAGATTCTGATATAGTATTTAATATATGGTATAATATAATTAAAATAATTTTTAGTTTCCACTTAATTAATTATAATAAATCGGTTTGGCTAATATTTAGTACTATTCAAAAGGATATCATCTACATTCTTTGAAATATTAAATTTAATGAAATCTTTTATTATATTCCAGCGTTGAATTATGCATGTGAACGTGTATAATATAAATCGTGTATAAAAATATTGAGCATCAATCTACTATTTATTAAAAATAAAATAAAATCTATAGTCAATTTGACATTTTATTGGCTTTTAATTGTACTCATCACGCATGCATGCATATTATTGTGAAAGATGATAAATAAAATTTACAGGTATAATTCATTCGCGTATACTTTTGAATTAAATAAGTCATTATTATGATAATTTGAAATTAAAAACTTTCTAAATTAAAAAATTTTCGATAATTTAAATTCTTACAATCTTTTTAATTAATAATTTTCAATGTATTTTTTCAAAAAAAATAAAAATAATTTTTAACGTATAATTAATTGAATTTATATTGTATATGATTCAAGATCAAGAGATAATTATGCGTGAATCATATTTTTATTGAGTACAGTATTCCAGGAGTATATATTCCCTTAGTAAAAAACTGAAATTTGTATTTTTTTTTTTTTTTACTATATTCTAATAGGATATGCATTGACCAGTTCTATATATATATATATATATATATATATATATATTAAAGAGTACAATACTTCTAAAATTCTAAAATTTTTTACCGTTTAGATGTGTTTATGCATGAATTAAATGAAAAAAAAAAAAAAAAAAGAAAAGGTTGCTTTCAGTACCGTTTGAATTAGGAAGCACAAATCATGATCATAAATTATAATTGGAAGATTAGTATTAGTTCAATATGTAATTATATTGCAAGAAAGATAATAATTTTCATGGGGAATTGCACCACTACAAGTTGTTTTGTTCGCCTCATGACCGATTGCGATTAGTAATATTTTATTAGTGTTGTAGCCACGGTACAGCAGTAAATTTTGTTAAGGGAAAATCGATCGTCAAGGGGTGTTGTTGGAAGCCTGAGGGTTGACCGGACGAGGGTGCCTCCGAAAGAGAAACGCTGGTAGTGGTTGGATTATGACTCTCCTTCAGCAAGGTACCTGTTACAGTGTGGGAAGGGTGTTCTTCCCACAAACACTCCGATGCTAAAGTTATACGGTGATCCTGATTACGTTGCTGTAAAATAGTATAAGCTCTGGTTCTCCAAAAAACCAACCCCCGTATCATTGAATGAGAAGCTATTTATAGCTTCAAGGGTGGAAGTTACCTGATGTGAAACAACACGTTCCACGTTCATTATAACTGCTTGTGAAGTGGGTTGCCAGGTGGTAGGAGCTCTTAACTAATACACGTAATAAATGTTGAGAGATAGATGATAAACCTTAGCTTATATTAGGTTTACCCTTAAGCTTATTCTTAGGGTTAACCTTAAGCTTATTCTCAGGTTATAAATATATTAACCTTTAGCTTATATTTAGGTTAACCCTTGATTTATACCATAGGTTATATCAGTTGCTTCCCACTTCTATTTTTTGGGTCTATCCAGAAAATATAAGTAAGCAAAACCGACTATTAGTTTTTAAAATGTGAAAATTACTCACTGAAAAATGCTATATACTTTAAAAAGCATAGTATTAATCTAAGATTGATATCACTTTTTTAGGCTTAATAATAGTTATTATAATAGTAAATAATGTTGGCAAGATTAATTATAATAATAATAATAATAATAATAATAATAATAATAATAATAATACTGGTGAGAGGGGTAGGATTTGAAAATTAGTTTTGCAGGCTTCTCTTTCGGCGGATTAGTTATAATAATAATAATAATAATAATAATAATAATAATAATAATAATAATAGGAGTAGAGGTCTTATGGGTTTAGGTTTGTTAGTTGGTGGGTTTAAAATATTTGCCCAAGATGAAAATGCTCTGCCAAAAGGTTTGTTGAAAAAGAAAAAACTTGTTGCTGCTCCTCTTCTGTGCCTCAACGCCGCCGTCCCCTACCTTGATCTGCTTTCTCTCCACCGTCTACGTCTCCGCGCCTCATCAGTGCTGCTCCACCTTAGCGCCTCAACGCCGCCGTCCCCCCACTTCGATCTGCTCTTTCTCCTCAGCGCTTCCGTCTCAGCGCCGTCGTTCACCACCCGATTTGCTTTCTCTTCGCCGTCAGCGCCTCCGCGCCTCATCAGCGCTGCTCCTCCTCAGCGCCTCAACGCCGCCGTTCACCCTCGATCTGTTTTCTCTTCGCCGTCAGCGCCTCCGCGTTTCATCAGCGCTGCTCCTCCTCAGCGCCTCAACGCCGCCGTTCACCAGCTTTCGTCGGTCATTCCGGTTAGCTCATTGAACTCGGTTTTCCGGCAGCTTCTAGGCTTAGGTATTTTCTAGTCTTTCCTTAATTTTTGAGTTTGAAATTTCCTATTAGATTTTTATTGTAAACATAATAAATTGGATGTAAATTTGGTTGCTGCAATTAAGTGATGTAAACCTTCTGAATATTGGTCTGAATTTATCAATTAGCTTATAAGCACTAGTGGTTGTTTATCCTTGTAATTGTGATTAAGTTGCTGTTTGTGGTGATTACTTTTGCCGTTGTGTAGTTGTTCTTGCGAGTTTTCAAGCTTCAATTCATTATCTGATCGATTTTTTGGCGCAATTTTATATGCCTTATTGTCTGCGATTGGGTTTTAGGAGCATGCCGATTTACTGGTGTGTGATGTTACTGTTCCGCCGTTTTTCCTCAAAGGGATGTTATTTGTAGTTTCTAGTTTGATCACTAAAGTAAGACCTGATTCTGGGTCTCAATGTTCATGAGATTATTGTGGTGGTTACTTTGGGGCGTTCATGGGCTTTATGGATCATAACGCGTGGTACCGCTTGCTTTGATTACTTGGGCCTCATTATTTTCGCCTCCTTCCTTTTGCTGTGTTGTTCTATCTGCAGCTAAAATTTGACTATCGATGAAGGATTGAATGGGTGATGACACTGACTTTTCCTTTTTTTGATGATTAAGTCATCATCTTTAAATTTGCCGCAATGAACCTCCAATTGATTATGATCAAACAAAATAAACTCTTGGCTATTGAAATAGTTTGTTGTGAACATTATACAATGTTACTCATTCTGCTTTAGAAATTTTATATATATATATATATATATATATATATATATATATATATATATATATATATATATTTTTAATATATTTATTTCATTCCCTTAACGTTCATTTTTCGCACCCCAAGATGGTTCGAACTAAGCAGACAGTGAGACTCAGGTCTGAGGTTCTTGGTCCTCGCTCAAATGAAGTAATTGCCAGATGTGTTCCGACTCGACTCAAGGAAAATGATGTCAAATCTTTTAAAGCTAAATTATCCCTTTCATCCGGCTGGAGGGTCGCACTTCCTCCAAATTCAGATGTTTCTTTTGCCCTGGCTCCTTATGAATCTTTCGCTTTTCATGAGGCTCTTCTAGACATGGGTGTCACTTTTCCATTGCCTCCTTTCATTATGGCCTTTTTAAAGGCTAACAAATTATCTCCACCACAACTGCACCCCATGGGATGGAGATTTCTCATCGGTTTTTATCTTCTCTGTCATAAAGCGAAGGTCATTCCGACTGTCAACCTCTTTCATCTCTTATACCTCACAAAGGCATGCAAAGATAAATCAGGTCGTTTTCTTCTCCAAAAGACCGACTTTGGTGAGGAAACACTCACCTTAATCGATGATCTTCCTCCCATTGGTAATTATGAAGATAAATGGTTGCTTATTTACCCTCCTGTTGACATATGGAAAGTTGCTCATCCTTGGAGCTGGGTGTGGGTTAGAAAGGGTATTACTTGGCCGGTTCGTGCTTCTCTTTTAGTAAAGTATTCAGTCGAGATTGATATGTTGCGTAAAACAAAGTGTTATTTAAGTAAAATTCTGACACCATCCAATCTATCTGCCGCGGGTTGGGAAGTCTCTTCATGTCTTCCTTTTATTAACGAAGCTAACTCTTCTTCCTCTACACATTCAGATCGTGAAACTCCTAATAACCGAAGTTCCTCCGACTCTTCATCGGATTCTTCCTTCGATTCATCCGGGGGTTCCTCATCTAAGGGCAACATCGAAGATTCTTCGTCTGAACATGAGATCCCTCCTTTAGAAAATACTTTACCACATAATGTTGATATCCCTTCCAGTCATACGACTTCTTTATCCGACAATGGTGACTAGTTAAAATAATTTATATATATGATATTATATATGATTCTCGCTTTTTCAGAATATGGACGTTTACTGACAATTTTCTTTTATAGGCATGACTCCATCAGAAAACTCTACTTTCGCTAATTTCGCGGCCGGGAACTCCGCTTTCGCTGCTTTTGCAGCCGGACAGAAGCGTACTAGGGCAGAAATTTCTCCTACTTGTCAAATTACTTTAGAAAGTGATGCTTCGGCTCTGAAGAAGGCTCATCCTTCAGCTCCATCAAATGCTTCATTAGAAGCCGCTATTCCAAAGATCACCGCTGGTGTGAATTCAATCCCTCCTGTGCAGCCAAAGTCTAAGTCTTCTGAAGTTGATCCTTCCAATAAGGCTAAGAAAAGTGTGTTAAATTCATCCCCGAATCGCTCTTCCTCTGCTCGGGATGAGAGAAGTGGTTCCCAATCAATACGAAACACCAGAGATGAGAGGATTCATCCTAATATTCCACTTCGTCGTGAGAGGAAGAAACTTCGCTCAGAATCTTTACCTGGAATGGATCTTGTCTTTCCAAGGATGGGCATGCCTGTTGCATCTTACAACATCTACAAAAATACTTCTTTGAAAACCACTCTTCAAGGGGAGGATTTCAGATTTTACCCTGGTTTGCTAAATACTGATTCTGTTGACATGTCAGGGGTAGCTTCTAGATTGATGATTTCCTCTATCCTCCCTCGTGATGAAGAGAGTTATTGCAAGGATTTATGTGACAACCTTGATATGGCTGAGCGTCGGATCATTGAAGTGTGTATCTATAAATATGTACTTTATCATATGCGTTTTATTTGAATATAACTCATTTCCTTTGTTTTGATGGTAGGGTGCTCAACGTGCTTTAGTGGCTTTTGGGTTTGCCCGAAAGCTAAAACAAATGGTTGAAAATCTTGAAGGGAAACTTCAAGAGGTTGAAGGGAAGCTTCAAGAAAGTCGGAGTTTAAATGTGAAGCTTCAAGACCGTATTAAATCATTGGAAGCTGATCAAGTGAATCTGAAAGCCGTGGAATCCAAATATGCAATTCTGAGCAATGATTATGAGAAGCTAGATAAGCAGAATTCCCTCCTTAAGGATGATATCAAGAAGCTTGAACTGAAGTTAGCTGATGAGACTAGCATGGTGCAGAAACTTAAGAGTGACCATGCTTCCATTCGTTCTACCGCAGTTCGTGAGTATAGGGAATCCAAAGATTGTTACGAGAGAAAATGTGTAGCCGGGGTTAGCTTCTCCAAGATAGGTTTTTATCTGGCTCGGCAGATTCTTGAGCAGGAGGATGGTCATTCTCACCCTGAATTAGTTTTTTCAAAAACTGAATCTCTTTCCCACCATACCAATTGGAAGAATTTTGATCCGAATGAGGAGGATAGTGCTACCTGTGTAAATAAAGGCTTGTTTGATGATCTGAAGAACCTTGGTGGACCTTGGGAATTCTATGGGAGGAATGGAGTCATGGAACCTTTAGATATAGTCCCAGATGATGAGATATCGGCGTTGCAAGATTTAGATGAGGATCATGGTGCTGATGATGAACCTTCTGCCGATGTCGATCCTGCATCTTAGATTTCTATTCACTATTTTTATTCTTTATATATTTTGAGAATTTATTGACTTGGAATTTTTTATTTACTTTATTATTTACCTTCCTTCCTGTTTAATGTTAATCTTCTTTCATAGTTGACGTTTTCATAGTTGACGTTAATCGCTCCCCAATCACAAACAATTTTTATTGAATTGAGTGTGATTTTTCACGCTGTATGTTTGATTTTTTATAAACTGCTTGCATCGTGGTAGCAAGCTTTTTTTTTTTCCTCTTAGAAGATAAGCTTGTTAGCCTACCATATGTCGTAACAGTCTTGAAGAATTTTTTACTGCGTGCATCATGGTAGCAAACTTTCTTCCCTCATAGAAGATAAGCTTTTTGGCCTACCATATGTCTTAACAGCCTTCGAAAAGAATATAAGTGTATGTGTCTTCCCTCATAGAAGAAATGTTGCAAAGTTCACGTCTTCCCTCATAGAAGAAATGTTGCAAAGTTCACGTCTTCCCTCATAGAAGAACGTTATATCTTTTCTCATGGAAGAGATATTACGAGAATCGTATCCTCCCTCATAGAAGAACGTATTTTAGCTTGATTACAAACGGTTTATCTTTAGCAAATGCATAAGATTATCGTCAAAGATAATTAAATATAGCAACATTGTAGAAAAATTAAAGGTATGACACGCGATATTTTTACGTGGAAAACCCCAATGAGGGGAAAAACCACGGGCCTGCAATCACAGCACCATCAAATTTATTAATTCATAATAACAGTTACAGAATACAAGTACTCTGAAAATAGAGCTTCAGATGATTTGCATTCCAAGTTTTTCCAATCTTCTTTCCTTCTAAGGTTTCAAGTTTGCAAGTGCCTGGCCCAACCATTCTTCTTATTCGATATGGCCCCTCCCAATTTGGACGGAGCTTCCCATCTTCAAGGTGAGCATTGGTTATGGCTGTCTTTCTCAAGACAAGATCTCCTTCTGCAAATGGTCTTTCTTTCACCTTAGAGTTGTAATAGCGAGATACCCTTTGTTGATAAGCTGCCAGGCGTATGCATGCTTGTTCTCTGTGTTCCTCTAAAAGGTCTAAGTTGGTACAAAGTCCCTCAGAATTGGCCTCTTCGTCAAACTTGACCATCCTTGGTGAGGATGCTCCTATCTCGACTGGGATCAAAGCTTCCGTTCCATACACCAGGCTAAACGGGGTTTCTTTTGTTGAGACTCTACTTGTAGTCCTGTATGCCCAAAGGATGGATGGAAGTTCGTCTACCCATGCTCCTTTTGCTTTGTCCAGACGTATTTGCAAGCCTTCCTTGATGGTTCGATTAGCTCTTTCGACTTGACCGTTGGCTTGCGGGTAGGCTACTGAAGCATAGCTTAGTTGGATGTGAAGGTTTGCACAGAGTTGTTTTAACGCATCACAGTCGAACTGTTTTCCTCTGTCTACAACCAAAGCTCTTAGAATCCCGAACCAGCATATGATGTCTTTCCAAACGATTCCCTCTATCTTCTTTGCAGTGACACTGGCTAAAGGTTCAGCTTCCACCCATTTGGTGAAGTAATCAGTTGCTACCATTAAAAATTTTCTTCCTCCTGTTGCTTGTGGGAAAGGTCCTAGTAGGTCCAATCCCCATTTGGCGAAAGGTGTTGGTTCAATAGAGCTTCTGAAAACCGAAGCAGGAGCATGCTGGATGGGAGCAAATCTCTGACATTTATCGCATTCTCTAACCTTTTTCAGCGCGTCATCTCTTAGTGAAGGCCAGAAGAATCCAGTTCGCAAAACCTTAGAGGCTAATGCTCTAGCTCCCAAGTGCTGTCCACATATTCCTTCGTGTATTTCCGCTAGCACCTCCTTTGCTCTGTCTAAACCAAGACACTTGAGAAGTGGCATGGAAAAACCTTTCTTATATAGAATATTTCCAATTAAGGTGAATCGAGCTGCTCTCATTTTTAACTTTTTAGCTTCGGTGGAATCAGTGGGAAGCTCTCCTGTTTTCAAGAACTTTATAAATGGGGTTCTCCAGTCTTGTTGCTCCATAATGCATGCAACCACATTCTCTTCTATGCTTGGTCTTTTGAGTTCCTCGAGGTGCACGATTCTTCCCTTGGTGTCTAAAGACGAGGCAAGTTTGGATAATGCATCTGCATGGGCATTAGAACTTCTGTTAATCTGCGTCAACTGGAATTCTTCAAATTCTTGGGACAAGGATTTGACCTTGCGAAGGTATTGGATGATAACAGGTTCTTTTGCTTCATATTCTCCATGGAATTGTTGAACCACCAACTGTGAATCACTATGAGCTGTTATCCTCTTCACCTGTAGCTGTTGGGCTAGCTTCATTCCAGCAATAAGAGCTTCATACTCGGCAATATTGTTCGAGCTTGGAAAGTTGAAACGCAAGGCATACTCCAAAGGATCTCCTTCGGGGGATATGATCACTATCCCTGCTCCACTACCAGATGAACTAGATGCTCCATCGACAAACAATTTCCACATGCTTGCTACTCCTTCAACTGACTTTTTCTCCCCTGTACATTCTATAATGAAGTCAGCTAAAGCCTGCCCTTTGATTGCTTGCCTTGGTTCGAAGGTGATGTCATATTCGCTTAACTCTATTGCCCATTTAGTGAGGCGCCCTGAACATTCTGGCTTTTGTAGGACTTGACGTAGGGGTTGATCTGTCAATATTATCATACGGTGAGCTTGGAAGTAAGGCCTTAGCTTTCGAGATGCCATCACTAATGCAAGTGCAACTTTCTCAGCAAATGGGTATCGGGGTTCAGCGCCCTGGAGGACTTTACTGACGTAGTAAATAGGCTTGTCAATCTTTCCTTCTTTCTTCAATAATACTGCGCTCAATGCCACATTGCTGACCCCTAAGTACACAAACAATGATTCTCCTGGCTCAGGTCTAGTTAGAAGGGGTATCTCTTTCAAATATTCCTTCAATACTTCAAATGCTTTCTCACATTCTGGGGTCCACTGAAAGTTTTTTTCAGCTCTCAACGTTTTGAAGAATGGAAGACTTTTCTCTGCTGACTTGGATAGAAATCTATTTAAAGATGTTATCCTCCCTGTTAGGCGTTGCACTTCCTTGATTGAAGCTGGAGGCTTCATGTCCAGTATAGCTTGAACTTTCTCGGGGTTTGCTTCAATGCCTCTCTCTGTGATCATGTAGCCTAGGAATTTTCCTGACTCCACTCCGAACGTACATTTATTTGGGTTGAGTTTAATGTTGAAGCTTCTCAGAATGTTAAATACTTTAGTGAGCTTCTCAACATGTGATTCTTCCTTCTTGCTTTTAACGATCATGTCGTCCACGTACGCTTCCATGGTGTTGCCCAATAAAGGTTTAAACACCTTATTCACCATTCTTTGATAGGTTGCCCCAGCATTTTTAAGTCCGAAGGGCATCACTCTGTAACAGTACGTCCCCTTATCGGTGATGAATGCAGTCTTTTCCTCATCCGAAGGGTTCATCTTTATTTGATGGTACCCCATGAAAGCATCCAAAAAACTCAACAATTCATATCCTGAAGTCTGGTCCACCATCTTGTCGATTTGAGGGAGCGGGTATGAATCCTTTGGGCAAGCTTTGTTCAGATCAGTGAAGTCTATGCAAATCCTCCACTTCCCATTTGGCTTTTTTACCATCACAATGTTAGCGATCCATTCAGGATATTGAACTTCCCTGATGAAGTTAGCTTGGAGTAGCTTGTCTATTTCTTCTTCTATGATTCGTTGCCTCTCTGGTGCTACATTCCTCTTTTTTTGCTTGACTGGTTTTAGTTCTGGATCAACATTCAGATGGTGAGAAGCTACCTCTAAATCAATTCCTGGCATGTCAGCGGGTGTCCAAGCAAAGACATCAACATTCTTCCTCAGGCAATCTATCACTTCATCCTTCACTTCTTTTTGCATTCGTGTCCCAATGTAAGTGATTTTGTCTGGATCGTCTTCTTTCAGCCTTATGGGCTCAACTTCTTCAACTGGCTTAGGCTTATTCTCTGACTCTCCTTTTCCTGAGATTGCCAGTGTTTCTCCTCTTGCAGTCTGCTTTCCCTTGATGGAAGATATGTGACAAATGCGAGCTTTTTTCTGATCGCCTCGGACTTGACCTATTCCATTGGGTGTAGGGAATTTCACAAGTAGATAATTTGAGCTGATTATGGCTCCCATGTCATTTAGTAACGGTCTTCCAAGGATTACATTATAGGCCGGAGATGTCGACCTAACCACCATAAAGTTTGCCATCCTTGTGGTACTACAAGGATCTTCTCCTAGTGTGATTGGTAGCTGGATCGACCCTGCTATTGGGACAGCTTCATTCGAAAAACTAAACAGAGGGGCTTGCACTTTTTTCAGCCTATCGAGGGATATGTTCATCTTCTCAAAACAATTCCAGTAGAGGAGATTGACGGAACTTCCAATATCAACGAGGATTCTCTCCACTGGGAACTTCATTATGATGGCCGAAATGACCACTGCATCATCATGGGGAGTTACCACATTTCCTTGATCTGCAGAGGTAAAGGTTATAACTTCCTCATTGCGGATCTTCATGACATTGTTCACTTCATAAGCTTGTCTCGCATAGGCTTTTCTTGAAGCTGAAGATCCTCCTGCCAAGGTCTCCCCACCTGAGATGACATTTATTGTTGGATGAGCTGGCTTATTATCTAACGCAGACGCTTTCTCCTTCCTATCTTCCTTTGGCTTAGCATAACTGCGGTCATCCTTCCCTCTGTTGTTTTGATATCTTTCCCTTTCTGAGTATGAGGGTCTCTCTTCCCTCCATCTTTCGGCATACACAAATCTTCCGAGCTTCCCTTGACGTACTAAGGTTTCAATTTCGTTCATCAATTCTCTACACCTGTTTGTAGAGTGACCATGGGTTTTATGAAATCGACAGTAAGCATCAGCAAACTTTCCCATTGTCCTGTCAGTTTTTGGAGGAAATGTGAGTAGCCCTGACCCTTCTATTGCAGCAAGGATATTGGAGCGAGGTTCAAGTAAGGGTGTGAAGCTCTCAAATTTCAACTTGGGGGCACGACTCCCATCTTTCTCTTTTCCATTTTTCTTTGCTTCCTCATGATGCTCATCCCTTTCCTTTCTTTTCCTATCCTGGAAGCCTCCAGTTACGTTCTTCATGACATCTTCAGAAAGGATGAATTTGCTAGCTCGACTGAACAACTCCCCAAGAGTAGAAGGCTGATCATAAGAAAGGGATTTTTGGAAATCTCTCGACCTTGTTCCTTGAAGTACTCCAGCCACCGCCATTCCTACTTGAAGATCATGAATCTCCAAAGTTGCAGCACGGAATCTCTCAATGTAGTCCCTTAAACTTTCTCGTTCTTCCTGCTTGATGGTAAGAAGGTACGTAGCATCCTTCTTTTTCCTTGTATTGATGATGAAAGCATTTATGAACTCCTCCCTGAGTTGATCAAAGCTAGAGACGGATCCTTCTTTCAAGCTGTTGAACCATGTTCGAGCATGTTCCGTTAAGGTGAGGGAGAAGGCCCGACACATGATTGCATCTTCCCATCCATGGAGTAGCATAACAGCTTCATAACTTTGCATATGGTCATGGGGATCGCCTTTGCCAGAGTATGTAGCTAGTTGAGGCATTTTGAATTTCTTTGGGAGGGGTTTCTTCATTATTTCATCAGTGAAGGGGACTTTTCTTCCTGGCTGCTCTTCACCTGCAGGAACTAGCTTTTTCTGTTCTAATATTTCCTCAATCATCTTTTTCAAGTCTCTGGCTTCTACTACGCTGAATGTGGATTCCTCATTATTCCTTCTTCCTGTAGTATGGAGGCCTCCTTCTCTGAAAGTACTCTCCACCACTTCATAGTACGCATCATTTTTCTTGCGATTGTTGTGCTGTTCCACCCTGTCGTGTGAAGGGTGTGACACTTCATCGTCTTCAGGATGATGAGGCTCTATATGATCTTTTCCCCTAGGCTGTAAATGTGGGGGAAGCTTATCCTGAGGATGAGTTTGCTGAATAAACGTGAGTAAACTTTCAAGCCGGCGGTTATTATCCTCAAATTTCTTCTTGAGAAATTCATATTCTTCCAAGGGTACAGTTGGTGGGACAACTCCCGACCCTCCGGGACGAATGGTGCCTTCTGGATGGCGTCGAGCAGGGTGAATTGTGCCTTCTAGATGGCGTCCGGGTTCACTATCATCTTCTCGATCAGGTACCTCTCGTGGTTCACTGTGAGTATGTTCTGGATGATTGGCCTGAGAAGGTGCAACTTGAGATCTCTTTGGAGGCATCTTATTCCCGCAAAAGAAACTGAAGATGCAAAAGGAACTAGAGATGGCTTTTTGATCGGTTTCCCACAGACGGCGCCAACTGTTGTAGCCACGGTACAGCAGTAAATTTTGTTAAGGGAAAATCGATCGTCAAGGGGTGTTGTTGGAAGCCTGAGGGTTGACCGGACGAGGGTGCCTCCGAAAGAGAAACGCTGGTAGTGGTTGGATTATGACTCTCCTTCAGCAAGGTACCTGTTACAGTGTGGGAAGGGTGTTCTTCCCACAAACACTCCGATGCTAAAGTTATACGGTGATCCTGATTACGTTGCTGTAAAATAGTATAAGCTCTGGTTCTCCAAAAAACCAACCCCCGTATCATTGAATGAGAAGCTATTTATAGCTTCAAGGGTGGAAGTTACCTGATGTGAAACAACACGTTCCACGTTCATTATAACTGCTTGTGAAGTGGGTTGCCAGGTGGTAGGAGCTCTTAACTAATACACGTAATAAATGTTGAGAGATAGATGATAAACCTTAGCTTATATTAGGTTTACCCTTAAGCTTATTCTTAGGGTTAACCTTAAGCTTATTCTCAGGTTATAAATATATTAACCTTTAGCTTATATTTAGGTTAACCCTTGATTTATACCATAGGTTATATCAATTAGAAAAGCTAACCACTCAATTCTTAGAACAATCAAGTACAAATAGAAACATCCATTGGGTGTCCATTTGTGGGGTTATTTTGTCTTACTTCTCATCAATTTATCAGCTAAATTAATTGTCCCTTATCTTGATTAATTAAACATCATACCAGAGAAATTAGCAAGAACATACCAGTCCGTGCAATCCTTTCCTCAATTACAGATTTATTTCATTTAAAATATATATATATATATCATTTATGACTAGCAATTGGGTTTGAATTTCATACTAGCTAATCGTTGTATTGCACCGAAGAATTTAAATGGAAATAAACGAGACTGAAGTGAAATATAAGTAGTATATATTAAGTTTTAATATAATATGATCATTACTTGAATCAAAACATTAGACTAATAGAGGTAATTTAATAATAACTTTTTATTATTATCTCTAACACATATTTCCACGTGTGGAGAGATTCTATGGATCTTGAAAATTATGTCTAAATAAGTGAACACATACGTAGAGTTAAGCTCATGTAATATAAAATCAATTGGTTTGTGTTAAATTTCAATCTACATTACTTATATATGACCCTTTAAACCTATTTATTTTTAATATGGGATCTTCAACACTCTTTCTCAAGTACTACTTTATCTATCTCCTCTGAGACATATATAAGGTTATCAATGTATCTAGTCTTCTTTAGTTACCGAAACTCCATCAAATCTTTTAAATATGGGCTAAGATCTCTTGGTTGTTAGACATTCTTCTACTCTGATATCATGAAGAGGCTTCATTGACCTTGAGAGTGCCGAGTATATAAATAAGTGAACACATAAGTGGGGTTGAACTTATGTAATACAAAATCAATTACTTATATTGAAAAGGTACAATCTACACCACTAATATGTGACTCTTTAAACTTATTTATTTCCAATATGAGATCTCCAATAACACCTAGGTCTTTTGGGGTTGAAACTTGTCCAATACAGCTCACTATTAGGATTCGAAATCTCAACTATTTAATCTTAAAAGACTTTGATAACATGTTATAGAGTCATTTAACCTAAAAACCTAAGTTGCTAAGGACGGACCAAAAATAACTGTTAATTATTAACTCTGACATGATTCTATACGTGGTAATATCTTGAGCTTGAATCATACAGAATTGGAATTATCAATTACTTATTGTACGAAACTGTGATACCGAATGATAAAGAAAGGCGAAACTCAATCCAAAAGGCATCGTAGAAGAGTAAGAATTACCAGACGCGTGGCTTGAAAACGGCATAATTGACATAAACGGGTCAAAAAGATGATATTTTCACAATTGACCATGACACATGTTACTTTACTCCGAAAAGGGTGGTCACTGTAATAGATGATGGCAGATCTTTTATTATGGTTGGTTAATGAATATGTGGTTAATGTTACGGTTAATTGTACGGCGGGAGGTATAAATTAGATTCTTTAAGATATAATAAATCATAATCATGACTTCAGAATTAGTGCGAGACTTGAGCAACACCTATCATTAAAAAGCTCCACATATATTTTTGGCATATTATCTTCCACTTTATGTAATATAAATTTTTATTAACAAACCAAAAATAGTTTCCAATTTTAAAATTTTATTATTAAACAAAAAATAGTTACCATATATATTAAGCTAGGTTGACTTTTCTGTTAATGATTTTTTTTTTTTATGAATGGGTTAATGATATTATGTTAATTATATACGTAAATAATTTTATTCATTTAAAGATAATTTATAATATATATTATTTAAAAGGAGTAACGTAATTTAAATATAAAATAAATCAACCATAATGGAACTTTAGATAAAAATTTTTATTATTATTTCTGATACATTTAATTAAAAGAAAGAATATTTTTACACTTTTAAAATATTGGTTATTACTTGGTAGATATTATTACATATCCGAAATCATATTTAAATTTCTATTTAGTTTTATTTTTATAATTAGAATATAAATAAAAAATTTCTTCTACTAGTGAATCTTACTAGAAAAATTTAGGCCTACATAGAAAAACAAAGGTCTTAGAAAAAATTAAACCAAACAGCCTTACTAGGTTACCCAACTAAATTAGCAATTAGTCTAATATTAATAAAAATACAAAATTAGCGTTAATTATACATACAAAAAAATCAAAATTGACCACATGCATGTTAATTTTTGTTGTTGCAGATATATAAGTCAACTTATTCAACTAAAGTAAGAGGGTGGCATGTATATGTATTTAGATTTGAAATATTTTACAGTTTTATTCCATTTAAAATATTAACAATTTCCTAGACAAGAATAATATATCTAAGAGAGTCAATATATAGTACTTAATTAATTTAACACCAATTTGGGTATACTAGAAATATTTTTCATAGCATTGCTAGTGTTCTTGTTGTTTGCTGATGATTTGCTGCCGATATTCTAACTATGTGTATGGTTGCATCAGATTGCCACAAGTAGTTGAAACTATCCTCCAGCTCAGCACTCAAGTAACTAACTCTAGTGCAGTAGCTGGTAGGAGCTAGTGGCTAAAATTAGATGATTCTAGAGACTTTTATTACAATAAATGTATCATGAATTCATTGATCATTCATAATGCAATCTTATGAAGCTCATCAGAGGCTTCGTTTCCTTCTAATTTCTATTTTGATTTCATGGTATCAGAACTAAAAAAGTTTATAGCAATGGCGCGAGGGAAAAGAAGGAAAAGGATTCAAGCAATTCCTCAAGGAGGAAGGTTTCTTAATGAAAAAGATTTCAAAGATGAAGTTGAAATAGAAGATGCAAATGTTTCAGAACCTGAGTACAAGAACAGTAATCAAGCACTACTTATGAAGCCATTACATGATGTTAACCATCCTTATTCAATGGTCTTAAGAATCGAAAGCCATAATGATGTTCTTACTTATGCTTCTGTGGAAATTGTAAGTTATAGCAAGCAGTTTTTGAATACAGGTGATTTCAAAGGAAAAAATAAAGTGAAAGAAGGTTGGTGTGATAATATGACATAAATGGATATACTAGAGCAATATATTTCAAGCTCATTTGCTATCCTGAATGGTGGAAAGGGCCAAAACATAGAGGTAAACCTATATCTAAGACACTTACAATTTATTCTAACAATGCTACTATTTCCAATGTTGTATCAACGAAGGAACATCAATGATGTGAAGCAGATGAGGGGAAATAGAGCATGAATAAAGCAAAGGGTGATAAGTCTAATTTATACCTATATAAGTTATGTGTTTTAACCTGTTTTCAGTGTATAATAGCATGATTTCAAGCCGTGTGGGTCTAACTATGCTTAAAATGTGTTAAATGTCTTTTATACCCTTTCTTACCCACTTTCCATGAAATTTCCTCTCTGTAATAGGTTTTGGAACCTTCTTGCATGGAAGAGACAAGTTCTGGTGCATTCTACAAAGTTATTGAGGAGTTGACACGTGTCCAATGGTCTCGCGCACAGCTTCTACGGACTTGCTTAGAGAGTAATTTTGGAACCCGTGATCTAATAAGCTGGAGATTCTTATGGCATATTCCTTTTGCCTTTTTAGATATTTTTATCATCTTGTAATAGGATTTGAACACTTGTCACAATCCTTTGCATTTTAGGGTTTTATCCTTAAACATTTTCTAGGGTTTAGAGGAGTATATATTCTCATGTTTTACGGTTGTTAGAAGTAAGTTTTGGGTGAGGACAGTCGCCTATTACTATCTTTTCATCTTTCTTTTCATTCTATAATAGTATAGTAGTAGTAGTTAGTTAGTTTATATATTATATAATGGAGATTCTCCACCTAATCTAAGGTGTTCCAGCAATGATGAAGGAGGAGTAAACCCTTTTGGATGGACCAACCTTAGGGCTGGGTTTGTAAGTAATATTATTTAGTATTCTCATCTTCATTTCTGTTGTGAATGTGTTTGTCTAAATGTGTGCTCTTAATCCTCATAGAACTGATCACTTTATGCTTAATTTATAGACTGCCTGACTATGGAATATAAATCCATGAATGGAATGATCTTTCAAACATGTAATTAGCAATGAGACTGACCATGTGATTTACGTTTATATCTAAGGGTTTCAATGGTTGCATAGTGCCTCTGTTGAATGCTTTCGTATTCTTTATGCCGATATATATGCTAGGTTGAGGTTGATCATGCGATATCTAGTATATATGCTTAGGATCAATAGCGCGAGGACTAATCGGTTATTGTGAATTTCATTAGAGATACCTTAGTCTTATTGAAACAATAGATCTGACCTTGAATGCTAGGTTAAATATTACAAGCATGTCCACTCTATGTTGTGTCCCATCCAAGTTACAAAATATTATTTTTTATCTTTATTTTATTTGTTGTTTATGTTATTAGATATTAGTTTAACTAGCCAAACAAATTTTATAACTTTTATAAACTGCTTCACTTATTTTCTCTGTTATTTAGATTCACATAGTTTTCACAACTTGTGCACAACTGTCACAATCCCTATGGATACGATACTCTACTTATTGATTTATTACTTGTGACTTAGAACACTGCTAGATAGTGTGTATTTAGGCATACCAAAGGGCAATTTGGCTTTTATTTTTTTGGAATTTTGCTGGATGAGGAAAAGATTCAAAGGTTGGAGGAGATACTCTAATTCATCTAGGGTCAGACTTTTCTACATATATTAGATTTTCAGGTAATAGATCTAGATCTATTTCTGAAGTCTCAAATTTCTAGATTATTGACAGTGGAACAACAGTATATATGTGTACTGATCTTTCTTGGTTTGAGAATTATTCAATGATTAGAATAAATAAGAAGTTTGCATGCCGGATGAAACATTTCATACCTTTAGATATGTAGGAGATGTCAAATTGGATGATCATTTCAGTCGTACAGATATTTTATGTATGTCAAAGTTTAAGTATAATTTGCTTTCTCTAGGACAATTGTTGGAACAATAGAATATAGAGATTGTTTTTCACCGTGGCTATTGCTATTTGTAGGACCAAGCAACTAATGCAACTATTGTTATTGCTTGGTTGAACGAAGGATTATAGTGCTTAATCAGAAGTCATTTTCAGTTGAAGTAATGAATAGAGCGAATACATGTTTCCCATTGAAAGCTTTTAATGTTTCTGATGTAACAAACAAGAATAATGTAGACATATGGCATATACATTTAGGACATACCTCTTTTGATTCCCTTAGCCATATTATTTCTATAGATTTGCAGTGTAACTCTACCAGTTGTAATATTTTTCCAAGTGTAAAACAACACATGATCCTTTTTACAAAGAGTGAAATATATGCTACTTACAGATTGCAAATGCTTCATGTGGATGTTTGGGGTCCCTATAAAGAGGGATCCTTTATTGGTGCAGATATTTTCTTTGTATAGTTGATTATTTCACTAGCATCACATAGATTGTATTGTTAAGAGCAAAAGCATAAGTGCCATGGACTATAGAAACTTTTCTCACTATGATCAAGAAACAATACAATGTTAAAGAAGCCCTCAGGTGAAGTTGACAGAATTAAAGCAAGATTGGTGGCAAAAAGTTTCAATCAGATGAAGGGGATTGATTTCCATGAAACTTTTAGTCTAATTGCCAAAACTGTGACTGTTAGGTTATGTTTGGCTATTAGTGGTATGTAGCAGTGGCCTCTGCATCAAGTATATGTCAATAATGCTTATCTCTGTGGGGCATATTAAAGAAGATATATACTCTGTCCCTCTACAAGGTTATCAACAAGCATGTAAAGGACAGATATGCAAGCTTGTTAACTCTCTCTATGGACTTAAACAAGTTGGCAGACAATGGCATCAAAAACTTTCTAACAAATTAATTACATATGGATTCGAAAGGTCCTGCAATGATCATTGTTTGTACACTAAGGGGAGTGGTGCAGATTTCACAGCTCTAATGATCTATGTAAATGATATCTTAATCATTAGCCCAATAGGAAAAGTAATTATTGATGTCAAAACATATCTACATTCTTTATTCACTATAAAAAAAATATGGGGTAGGCAAAATACTTTCTTAGTATTGAATTGGCACATTCATCATCAAGAATGCTTTTGTCATAGACAAAATATATGGCAAATATTATAAAGGATGTAGGACTTACTGATGCATGTTAGGATTTTATGGACTTTATAATATGTATATAACGCATTATCGATATTTGGGCACGTAGACGTATGTGCATTGTCGATTTTTGGAATCTGTATTTATAATTATAATTAGGTTAAAGGCTCAATTAAAGTGATCTAATTAATTTAATAGGGCCATGTCATTTTATGAAAAGAAGTGTAGATTAATTTATCATAAGTGTAGAAACCCAGGGTATAAAACTAATTTATGATGGGCTTAATTAGTAATTTATACCAACTCTATATAAATAGGGGTTATGGTCCCTGGTTGAGTGTAATTCCTAAGGAAAACACACATTCCTTAAACTCAGAGAAAAACCCCATCATTTCCTGAGCCTCAAGAGGAATTACAAATCAACTCGAAGATCAGATACCCGAATTCAAATAAGAGATTGTTGTGATCATGGAACCAGGTACGCTTCCGTTAATACCATTTAGAGATCAATAATTTCTACATAAGAATTAGATCCTGGATTATTAAATTATTAGCTTAATTTTAACCGACATGTGGTATCAGAGCTTGTCTTATTGTGGAATTATTGGTTTTATGATTGTTGGTTTTTTCCATGATTATATGAATTTTGGATATTTGATGATATTGTTGTTTGGATCTATTGATTCTGGAAATTGAATTGAATGGGAATTGATTTTTTTTTTTTTTTTTTTGAATTGATCTATTGTTGGAAATTGAATTGATTTGTTGATTGTTGGGTTATTGCACAGAAATCAATTGTTTTGATTTTGGATTTTTTCTTTTTTTTTTTTTTTTTTTTTTTTGGCAAAACGTTTTATGGAACCAGAAACAAAAAAAAAAAAAAAATGCTCAACCCAGCACTGGACCGATGATTTCCCACTGTGTAACGGCTTCCCCTTCACCGGTATATGGCTTCACCGGTTTACAGCGGGGTGAGCGGCGGCGGGAATAAGTCAGCGTCTGGGCTGTGGCGGCGACCACTGGCGTCGTTTTTTCTGCTGGCAGCGAAACCCATCGTTCGCTGCTCTCCGTCGCGCAGCACGGTGTGGATGCTGTGGGTTTTGTCACCGGCATTTTGGGGAGGCTGACCGACGCCTCCCTCCGGTCGGGCTGCGGTGGCGGCGGCTAGGGTTTCAACCCTAGCCCATCGCCATCCAGGAAGATGAAGTATTAAAAAAAAAACAACGTTTTAACGTTTCCTTTTCAAGTCTTCTGTACATTATTGTGACTATTATTAATTTTTTTTATTTATTTATTTATTTTAATGGAGTTTTACCATTTTAGCCCCTGAAGTAAACAGATTCCTATTTTTGTCTTCAAATTTTTTGTAATTACAGATTTAGTCCCTAATTTATTTTAATTACATAATTGGTCCTTTTATGTTGTTTTGTTTACTTTATTTGTTTCTTTATGATTTATTTAGGATTAATTATGTGATTAAAGTATGTTATGATGTCAAATTATATAGTTAATTTGAATTTTGATTTAGTGATTATTTCATATCATTTATAATATTAAGCATGTTTAGTAATTTGAATCGGTAAATTGAAGTAGCATGTTACCAAAGTATCCTCTACTGTCTAAGATTTTTCGATTTTAAGTTACTAAGATGTTTTGTCTTTGTGTGTGTATTTTTCATGCGGATAATATCCGGCCCAAAGGAAGGTTATTATTGTTTGGCAGAAATTTACATATACATGTAGTGATAAACTTGTGATGATTATTAGGTGTCCGTTGTGAGTGTTAAGTCGGTCCAAAGAAAGGCTAATACTTGACTGGATTTTATTATCAGTGTTTGTTTACTACACCAAGTGAATCACTTACAAATTAACTCTCTGTCCAAAGACTAGACTTAATGATGTAACGATTTTCTTGTGATGGGTGTTATTTATGATTATGATTAATCACTCTTATGAGCTTATTGTGATTTTATTCTTGTGTTCTCTACACAGTTAATTCTATTACTACTGCTACAATATCTGATAATATGAATAGCATTCCGGTACTAAATGGTGCCAACTTTAAGCTTTGGAAAAATAAGGTTTTAATTGCTCTGGGATGCATGGATCTGGACCTTGCACTTAGGGAGGAACGTCCTGCTGAGCTTTCAGATGAGAGTACCTCTAAACAACAGAGGGAAATGGCTCAGTGGGAGCGCTCCAATCGCATGAGTCTAATGATCATGAAGCAAGCAATCCCTGAGACTTTCCTGGGCGCTATGTCTGAGGAGACTAATGCCAAAAGGTTCCTGGAAGTGCTTGAAGAGTGCTTTGCCAAAAGTGAAAAGGCAGAAACAACTGGCGTTTTACGACAGCTTGTTTCCATGAAGTATAAAGGTAATGGGAACATAAGGGAGTACATTCTTGAGATGTCTCATTTGGCTTCAAAACTGAAATCACTCAAGTTAGAGCTTTCAGAAGAATTGCTCATGTATTTGGTTTTGATCTCTCTTCCTCCTCAATTCAGTCAATTTGAGGTGAGCTATAATTGCAAAGGATAAATGGACTCTTAATGAGCTCATTTCTCACCTTGTGCAAGAGGAAGAGAGGCTGAGGCATCATAAGGTGGAAAGTACTCGTTTGGCATCGTCTTCTAAAGACAATAAGAAAAGGAAGGGCAAAAAGATTGCAGTTGAGGAACCACAAAAGAAGAAGCAAAAGGTAATACCTGAACAAGGTTGCTTCTTTTGTAAAAACCCTTCTCATATGAAGAAAGAATGTGCTAAGTATCATATCTGGTGCGTAAAGAAAGGTACATCTCTTGCTCTTGTTTGTTCTGAGGTTAATTTAGTTTCAGTGCCAAAAAATACTTAGTGGTTAGATTCTGGTGCTACTACTCACTTAAGTATATCAATTCAGGGCTGCCTGCACTGCCGAAAACCGAGTGATGCTGAAAGATTCATCTATGTGGGGAATGGCAATTCCGTAGAGGTTAAGGCTATAGCAACATTTAGGTTATTACTTAAGTCTGGTTTTTATTTGGATTTATTTGAGACACATGTTATACCGTCGTTTAGACGGAATTTGATTTCTATTTCAGTTTTGGACAAAGAAGGTTATGTTTGTTCATTTGGAAACAAACAATGTTGTCTTTATTTGGATAATAAATGCATTAGAACCAATACTTTATCTAGTTTTGATAACCTATATTTACTTGATTCGGTTACCTCATATAATGAAAACCTTCATGTTAATTCACGTGGCACTAAACGAAAGTTAACTAATGAGAATTCATTAACGTTATGGCATAAGCGATTAGGACACATCTCTAAATAGAGAATTAAAAGGCTAGTGTCAAACGGGATACTTAATGAACTTGACACCTCAACTAATGAAATTTGTGTTGAGTGCATTAAGGGCAAACAAACAAACAAGAGAAAGTTGGGAGCCAAGAGAGCTAAGGGCATCTTAGAACTAATACATACAGACATTTGTGGATCGTTCCCCACACCCTCGTGGAACGGTCAACAATACTTCATAACGTTCATAGATGATTACTCTCGTTATGGCTACCTATACTTGATCCATGAGAAGTCTCAAGCTTTGGACGTTTTCAAAAATTTTAAGGCCGAGGTTGAAAATCAACTCAGGAAAACAATAAAGCAAGTCAGATTCAACCGTGGTGGTGAATACTATGGAAGGTATGACGGTTCAGGCGAACAACGTCCAGGGCCTTTTGCCAAATTCCTAGAGGAGTATGGGATCGTCCCTCAGTATACTATGCCAGGTACCCCGGCAATGAATGGGGTAGCTGAGAGACAAAATAGGACCCTTAAGGATATGGTGAGAAGTATGATAAGTCGTACTACCTTACCAGACTCACTCTGGGGAGATGCACTGAAAACTGCAATCTACATTCTTAGGTACCAACGCTTTAGTCAGTGGATCTTCAAGCATGGAGCTTGTACCTATATGCTCAACACTAATCTGACCTCTCTGAACTCTTTCTTTAACAACAAGGAACTTTATTTCTATGTGTTTAGAATTTGATGAACTCCTGTTGTTATTGGCATAAAGGACTGCGGCTCTGTTGTCACAGTATACCCTAAGTGGTCTTTCAACACCATCAACTATTCACAATCCAGTAGCAAAATTTCATAGCCAAATAGCTTGATTGGATGCTTGATAGCACGCCACAAACTCTGATTCCACAGTGGAAGAGGTTACAAGTGATTGCTTTACACTCTTCCAGGATATTGCTCAACCAGCAAGAAAGAAAATATATCCTGATGTTGATCTACGGCTATCTTTACATCCTGCATGATCAGAATCAGAATACCCAATGATCTCTAACTGATTTGATCTCCTATACATGAGCATGTGATTCTTTATTCCTTATAAGTATCGCAATACTTTCTTGGCTGCTGTCTAATGTTCTTTACTCGGATTGCTCAAGTATCTGCCTAGTACTCAGTACAGACCTGTGCATACATTAAACTGCCAACCATAAAGGCATAAGGAAAATTCTGCATTTCCCTTTTCTGCATGTCATTCTTAGGGCATTGATCGAGATAGAACTTGTCTCCCTTAGTCACAGGAGTATTAATGGGATTACAATCTTGCATGCCAAACCTTTTTAATATCTTATCGATGTAAGCCTTTTGTGACAAACCCAAAATACCCCGAGAACGATCTCGATGTATTTGGATACCTAATACAAAAGATGCATCACCAAGATCTTTCATCTCAAAATGTTTTGAAAGAAATTTCTTAGTCTCATGCAATAATCTTACATCATTGGTGGCTAGCAAAATATCATCCACATATAAGATCAAGAAGATAAAAGTACTTCCACAGAACTTATGGTACACATAATCTTCAACAGCGTTAGCTTCAAAACCAAAAGATAACACTACTTTATGAAATTTGTGATACCATTGACGAGAAGCTTGTTTGAGCCCATAGATGGATTTCTTTAATTTGCAGACTAAATGCTTTGAGTCTTTAGAATTTAAGCATTCAGGTTGCACCATATAAATCGTTTCCTCAAGGTCACCATTGAGAAATGCTGTCTTAACATCCATCTGATGCAACTCAAGATCATAATATGCCACAAGTGCCATAATTGTCCTAAAAGAGTCTTTCGATGAAACTGGAGAGAAAGTCTCTTTGTAGTCAATTCCTTCCCTTTGAGTGAATCCTTTAGCGACTAGATGAACTTTATGCCTGACTGGTTTACCCTCTGCATCCCTTTTGGTTGTAAATATTAATTTGCAACCAATTGGTTTTGCACCTTCGGGTAAAGAGACAAGCTCCCACACGTCATTATCTTTCATGGATTTCATCTCATCATTCATAGCATTGATCCAAGATTGGGCATTGGGACTTTCAATGGCCTGACGGAGGTGGATTGGATCATTTTCCTCCATTCCGCTGTCTATCTCATACTCTTGGAGAAAGACGATGTAGTCATCTGGAATCGCATTTCTCTTTTCCCTAGCGGATCTACTAAGTGGCACTAGTTCTTGAGGTTGTTGAGCTTGCATTTCCTGAATATTTTGTTGATCTTGATTAGGGGAATGTTCAATATTGTCTTCAGGTGCTGGAAGAGTGTAAAGCAATCACTTGTAACCTCTTCCACTATGGAATCAGAGTTTGTGGCGTGCTATCAAGCATCCAATCATGCTATTTGGCTGCGAAATTTTGCTACTGGATTGCGAATAGTTGATGGTGTTGAAAGACCACTTAGGATATACTGTGACAACAAAGCCGCAGTCCTTTATGCCAATAACAACAGGAGTTCATCAAATTCTAAACACATAGAAATAAAGTTCCTTTTTGTTAAAGAAAGAGTTCAGAGAGGTCAGATTAGTGTTGAGCATATAGGTACAAGCTCTATGCTTGCGGATCCACTGACTAAAGCGTTGGTACCTAAGTTATTTCTCGAACATATACCCCGTATGGGTGTTGGATTGTTAGAGGATCTTTAGGTTCAGTGGGAGTCTCAGACACACATTTATTTTATCAATGTCATGACAATTTAGTTTAAATAAAGTATTCAGTTTTGTTCCACTCTAAATGTTATTTGATCTCATTTGGTTAAGGTTGGACCAGTTGGAAATAGGCATGTATTCATCACATCACATGTAATTTCCATGCTACACTTCCACACTTGATCCAGGTCATTTAGTTATGTTATTATATGTGACCATGTTGGGTTTAGTTGTATTATATATTGGCAACGAAAACCCCCTTGATCCTTGTGTTAATATACTAATGGACAAGATCGGTTTAAAATGACGAAGTATGAATAATTTGTTCGAACGACTATGGATAAGTAATGATATATATATATATATATATATACACACGATTATAAAGCACAATGCGTGAATACATGCTTATAAAGTCCAAGTGGGAGATTGTTAGGATTTTATGGACTTTATAATATGTATATAACACATTACCGATATTTGGGCACGTAGACGTATGTGCATTGTCGATTTTTGGATCGTGTATTTATAATTATAATTAGGTTAAAGGCCCAATTAAAGTGATCTAATTAATTTAATAGGGCCATGTCATTTTATGAAAAGAAGTGTGGGTTAATTTATCATAAGTGTAGGAAACCCAGGGTATAAAACTAATTTATGATGGGCTTAATTAGTAATTTATACCAACTCTATATAAATAGGGGTTATGGTCCCTGGTTGAGTGTAATTCCTAAGGAAAACACATATTCCTTAAACTCAGAGAAAAACCCCATCATTTCCTGAGCCTCAAGAGGAATTACAAATCAACTCGAAGATCAGATACCCGGATTCAAACAAGAAATTGCTGTGATCATGGAACCAGGTACGCTTCCGTTAATACTGTTTAGAGATCAATAATTTCTACATAAGAATTAGATCCTGGATTATTAAATTATTAGCTTAATTTTAATCTACAATGCACACTTAGTTCCTAGTCCACAAGCTTCAAGTTTGCAGTTACATAAAGCAGGAGAGTTGCTTAAAGATCATGCATAGTACAGAAGAATTTTTGGCAAGCTCTTATATCCAGGTTTTACTAGACCCGATATCATATATGCAACTCAACAACTTATCAATATATGCAGAATCCAGCTAAACATCATTTTCTAGTTGATTACATGTGTTGAAGTTTTTAAAGGGTACCTTGCACTGTGGATTGTTTCATGCAGCTGGAGGTGATTTTACTCTGAAAGCATTCTGTGATTCAAACTGGGGAGGATGTAAGGTTACAAGATCTTTGTCAGGTTACTGTGTTTTCCTTGGAAATTTTCTCATTTCCTGGAAGTCAAAAAAGCAAAATATTGTGAATAGATCCTCAACTAAGGCTAAATGCAAGAGTATGGCAGCCACATGTTGTAAGTTACAATGGATTACATATATGTTGCATGATTTACAAGTTTCAGATTTTTTACCAATCTCTTAGAAATGTGACAGTCAAACCGCCATAACTTTGGCCAAAAATCGTGTCTCACATGAAAAGACATAAGTATGTCAATATAGACTGTCATTTCACCAGAGATTGTATTGCAAATGGTTTTATTTCACCCATCTATGCCTCCACAATTCTGATAATCAAAAACTTCATGTTCTTCCAATTTTGACTTCAATTTTTTTAAGCTTGAGAAAGTACTAATATTCTAGCAGCATTGTAGAATTTCTCAATACAAAAAAACAAAAATGACATTCGATATTTAAAGTGAAAAGTTAAATCTAAAGTCTAAACAACCACAAGGAGGGCTTGTACGTATGTTTCTTTTCAAGTAATTAAACGAGAATGGACATTTTATATATTAATTACTTAATTATTTTGGTCCATATAAAATCCAAATTAATATTTTGAACAGTAATCAATTCCATCTGATTAACCTTCACTATCTAAAGAAAATTCCTAATGAAAACAACCATATTGTACGTTAAATGGATGCTTATTTCCGGGAAAGGACTTCATCTATTATACTGATGAATTGCAGCTTTCAACAGTCATATCTAAAACCACCACCATCCATCCATCGATAATAATTATCTGCTAGAAATTACAAGAAATATTCAATTTGGTAAAAACAAAAAAAAAAATTGCATTAAAAAGCTAACATATCGCAGCAGATTTTTAAAAGTTACCGTAATCGTAATAGCGCAAAATTATATTAAATTTTATTGTAAATAAATACAATAATGATTTTATAGCAACATTATGCAATAATATTTTAATTGCCATCAAAAGTTATAACAACATTTTTTATATTTTTAACTGAAAAATGTTTTGAGCCAAACTAATTAAATAATTTTTTAATTAAATCAAATTCATTCCAAATACTCCAATTTAGTTTATATTAATATGTTTTTATCAATGCTTAATCTTCAAAATTTTTATATTTCTATCACAATAACTTTACCCAAAATACATTTTTAATTTTAAATACTTCTAATTAAATTAAAATTAGTCATTTTCAACAATTAAAAAAGTTAATTAATGAATGAATTAAGCTGCAACTGTCATTTTGGTGGCCTAAATTTCACCATTTATGTCTTCCCAAACTTCTTAGCAGAGAGCTAATTGAAATTGGGTAGACATCATTATCTTTATTTACACTTTAATTGTATTTTTCTTTGATCCAATCGTTTCTTGATTATTGCATGCGTAGAACTTAGCTTTACAGACTTCCAAATTTGAACCTATAATTCTTCCAACTACTTGATTACAAACTCAATAAAGTCGAAGATAAGTGTCCAAGCTTGTTTTACTTAAAACATCAAATATATCTAATTAACCATACATTCACCAACAAATTAAAATCCAATTAACCCATATAAAATTCAATTTAGGTCTTGATATGTAAATCAATTTGCTCAAACTTTAATTAGGAAGGATTCGTGTAAAAGGTGTCTAACCAATCGGGAATTGAGAAATCAGATATATTTCCTAAAAAAAAATTAGGTTTTTTTTGTTACAAAAAATTTAGGGGGAAGAGGGATATCTCCAGTCTAGAGCCAGAGAAAATCTCAAGGCCACAGAAAGACTTATGAAAAGACTTACATATTGTTCTACCAATGAAAACTGTAACAGCGGTAATAAGATTCGAACCTAGGTGAGGGTGACACAAGAGTCACTTTCTTACCACTGAGCCAATTTGGCATATATAAGTATCAATTTATTATATTGCTTGCTACATTAATCAATTAGCTCAATGATACATGAGAAAAAAAAAAATGACTAATCAATTATATTTTAATACATATTATTATTTTTATAGACTAAATTTACTAAAAGTATTAAATTTTAACTAATTAATATTATAGACCAAATCGATTGTATAAGTTATGTGTAAGGACTAAATTAAGCTTTTATCCGTAATTAACTAATTTACAACTTTTCACATCATCGAGCCTTTCCTGAATTGATTTCTCACCAAAAAATTATCAATTGAGAGGATCAAATCAACTTTTTTTCTTATTATAAAACTGAAACCTGAGGCTTGAATTGTTGCCCTAATGACCTTAGTTAGGACAGTGCAAAAACCCTAATTTTCAATTTCAATTAACTAAACGATAAACGTATAAATCGTGCTATCTATTTTAGGTCACATTCAAAGTCAATTTCTTGATTTTTGTTTCTTTGTATTGGCCTTTCGGGTTGTGGCTAGCCCTCCTTCGTTAATAATTTTCATAATAATAATGTCAAAGTTGCAAAAAAGTATACAACACATGCAAGTTGAAATAATGTAAATATTTATTTATAATTATTTGGTAAGAAGTTATAATCAAAAAGGAAGGGCCATATTCGTATGTGGACTTGAAGTCTACTATTTGCAAAAATATTATGCTAATTAAAAAATACTTCTTTTCCCTTTTTTCTTTTTTTTCTTTTTTCAATAATTTTGTCTTGTTGTTATCTAGTCCATTAAGTAAATTCTTTAAGTATGGAAAGAAATACCCACTTGATGCTATTGTCACATATACATAAAGCCAAATCCCATCACTTTCCTAGCTGCATTTATTTATTTTAATTTAATTTTTATTTTACTAATAATTAGATATTACTATAAATTTGCATTAGATAGAGTTATACGTTTTCATAAATTTAAAAAAGACAAAGAAAAAAAAAATAAAAAGAGAAGGGGAAATTGGTTTAATTAGGCCATGGGTTACTGTAACACGAGAAGTGCCTAAATAGTAATCTGGATTTATATATAATTACATTACTTATTTGACTGGTTTAAATACTCACGTTCAACTTCAATGAGAAAAAATTGAAATGCTAATATTTCTAAATCGGAATAAGTTCAAAGAAATTAAGAAATATGCAGTTTATGTATTGATATAATTAATACCTTATGATTTGTTACATTAATTATGTTTCTAATTCGTTAGAAAAGAAATAAAAAATATTACAATGTTTACTATGGAATTTCATGTGTTTATTGCATGAAATCTAAAAAGTAGCACAGTAATTAATTCAGGAAAATTCTAAATTTCTCCCCATTCCCTATGCAACTTCACTCCTAGTTCATATGGGCTTGGGTATCCATGTCGAGTTTGATAATAAAAGAAAATTTGTCCAAATCTAATCCAATCCGCATAAAATTTAATTCGGATTTGAACCGGGCCTGGCCGGACTTAAAACATCAAGGAAATTTACCAAATTCACTTTAAAATCAATTTTTATTTCATCCGACCGTTTATACATCTTTAGTTTTACGTTGTTTTTTGAACAAGTTTTTATTATACCCTCTTTTTTAAGTTTTATCCGCTTACACTATTCCACATTTTTGTCTCCTTTTTTATATTTTAACTTTAATTTTTACCATTTATCTCTTAATTCGTTAATTTTTTCAATACGTCATTTTAGAACGTTTTTGTCGTCTTTTTTTCTCTTCAAAACGAGATCTATATGTATATATTTTTTGAAATTTTTTTTCCAATTTTCAGAAATGTATCGAAATTGTATCAGAATTGTATCAAAAACTATTTTTTCTATAGTGAAGAATTAAACTGGTTTTTTTATTGTATCAAAAATAATCATCATCTTCTTATTGGTTGTGCATTATTATGTACTGATATTCTTGCACGTCTTCTTCTAGTTGTTCATCTTTTACTGCTTTTGGTATTAGAGCTGCACAAAAAGTTACCTTTTTTTTTATAAGTTTATGAGACATTTTCAATATATTTTATTGTATTAAAACTGCAAAAAGAGTTGTAACGATGTCTGTTTGTTGATTCATTTCTGATACTTTCTTCATACTTTTGTAATATATTTTTTATACTTTCTAATGTGTTGTTTATTTGTTTGTATATTTTCTGAACTGTGTTGTCTGTAATATTTCTTATGTAAAGTTGGAGATCATTTTCTTCTTCTTGGTTGCACATTATTGTGTAATAATATTTTTGCATGTCTTCTTCTAGTTTTTTATCTTTTTGTTGTGTTTGGCATTAGAGTTGCACAAAGAGTTACCTTTTTCTAATTTTATGATACATTTTTTATACATTTTATTGTATTAAAAGTGCAGAAAGAGTTGAATCAATGTCTATTTGTTGATATATTTCTAATACATTTCTGACGATCTAAAAAAAGCAGAAAAAATATATACACATGGATATCAATTGGAAGATAAGAAAAAAGAAACGAAAATAATTTGCTTAAGCGAAATGTCGAAAAACTGAATAGTTTGGAAGAAAAATAGAAAAATAACGTTTAAATAACAAAAGAAAAGAGAGAAAATAAGATGGAATAATTGAAGAATGTTTGAAGCATAAAACAAAAATTGGCCATAGTTTTGAGCTTATTTTTGAGAAATTTAGCTCAACGTATAATTGAGATAATTGTTGAAAAAAGTCATATTTTTCTAAATTACCCAAACATCAATCCCAAGTCCATCCACTAAATTTAATTACTTTTTCTATATTTTAATTTTTCTTCACAATCAAACTAAAAAAAGATATTATGATAAAAAAAAATATAAATACATAATCTAACAAAATAAAATTACTATTATGTAAATAAATTTAATTAAAAAAAATTCATAATAAATTTAAAAACTATTTATATAAAGTAAAATTTGAAATTAAAAATAAAATAAATATATAAGTATATATAATTTAAAATTAAAAATAAAATAAAAGATATAAATATATATTCGTTAGACGGGCTCAGACCGGAGTTGGGTATTTACGTAAATCTCAATCTCAACCCGCTAAACTTAAGGTTGTATCGGGCTTGAATAGACCTAACATGTAAAATGCATATCCAAACCCGGCTTTTAGTGATCGGGACTAGGTGGGGTAAGTGGGTACCTTACCCAGTGACATATCTACAATACTCTAATTTATTATGTTGTGGGATTAATTTTGTAAATTTTATTATAACTATGTGTAGGACATACTAGAGATGATCTTTGAAAATTGGGTATTCAAAAGAAAATTCATCATGACATGCTAATAAAAATGTTTATCTAACTAGCTTTTAGAAACTAGAATTCAACGAGTATAAAATGCAAAATTAGGAACAAAATAATTATTGGACTTGCAATGGAAAATATTTCATTTACCAGTTTTTGACCGTAGACTAACATAATAGAAGATGAATTTTTGGATGAAATGACTAAAAGTTACGAAAATAAAACTCAATAATTTAATAATTATCGTGAAAAATAAAAATTAACTAATTGTAATACGAAAACTCACGAATTAATAAATTATTTATCCTAATGATAAGTATAAAGAGATTACGAAATAGGGGGAAAAGTATTTTTAATAATTATTAGTAAACAGTAACTAAACAACTACTTAAGCTAGATAATCAGAGAGATGATATCTAACTACTAGAAGTAAGCCATTGCACCAACCATTACTTTAACCATCTAATCAATAATTGAATATATGCTAAATTACTAATGAATCCTTCTAATATAAATGTACAATAAGAAAAGTCAATTTTCACAGCTTATTGAAGAGTAAATAATTGTGTGATATTGAAAATAAATGAAACTAAAATTAGTATATAAATGGTGTTGATTGTGGTTTAACACAACAGTTTAACTCTACATTTGTATTCACTGATCATACAGTTAGACCTAACACTCTGAAAGCAGTAAATCTCTTCTCATATTTAAGCATCAATCATCCAAGTTAACGCATTAGTGAATATTAAGCCTACCATCTATATAATGTATAAACACAATATCATGCATAACAAATAGTAACACAAAAGGTATAAACAATGTATAAAAACAGTGTCAAATAGTAACACAAAAAGGTATAAACAATGTATAAAAACAGTGTCATGCATAACAAACAACATCACAAAAGGTAGAAACACTGTATATACATAGGATCATGTATCAAAAATGTATAATAACTAATAATATACCTTGTAATAAATTATTTAATACTTATCAACAATTAGCTGTTGTTATGTATGCATTTTACCAAATTGTGTGTTTATACACTGTTATACAATAATCAAAGATAATAAAAAAAAAAAAAGAGAGAGAGAGAGAAATATATATACATATGGATCTCATTTCGAAGAAAGAAAAAATTAAAAAAAAAAAAAAACTTTGTAGAGTCGCATAATGACAAAATTAAGTTTTATTACAAAAGATGAGAGAGAGAAAAAAAAAAAAAAAGAAATGGGATGGGATAAGGAACATGAGAAAATGTATAAAAAAAAATAAAAGGAATATAAAAAAAAAAAGAAAAGAAAAGCATTAAAAGTATTAAGATAAAGAATTTAAAAAAAAATTGTCAAAAATATTTTGTTTTACGTTTTGTTTTTGGGCACTACCTTTTAAAAATAACTTTTCTACCTTTTTTTGCTTTCACAATTGTGGAATTGTCATTTTTTTTCTTAATTCATATCTTTTATACATTTTCTCTTTGCAAAAATGCCTATCAAACTTTTCAAATTTACTTAAATACATGATTCTACTTTGTCCACATTTCTCTCTCCTCTTTTTATAATTTTAATCTAATTTTTCATTTATCTCTAAATTCGTTTTTTTTTTTTCTCTTCGAAACAAGATGCATATGTATTTATTTTTTCTAATATTTTTTTCACTAAGGTATAACTAATTATATTTTTGTAACTTTAGTTATAAATAAAGTATAATCATTGTAATAAGGAATCTTAAGGTATAACTAAGGTAAAATCATTGTAATAGTATATCTTAAGATATAATCACTATAATAATATATCTTAAGGTATAACTAAGATATACTTGAAGATACACTATTACAGTTATTATACATTAGTTTTACCTTAAAATACAAAAGTATAATTAGTTATACTTTAGTGGAAAAAAAAAGTTTGAAAAATATATACATATACATTTTGTTTCGAAGAGAAAAAAAAAATTATAAAGTCACACGACAAAAAAATAAATGGTTTAAGAGATAAATGCAAAATTATATTAAAATTATAAAAAGATGAGAGAGAAACGTGGATAAAGTAGAATAAAGTATTTTAGTAGTTTTGAAAAGTTTGAAAGAGATTTTGGTAAAAATTTCATATTTATGTAAAAAAGAAAGAGGCCAAAACACACGTATTTGTGCAAAATCCCTTTTAAAAAATCACGCATTTCAGTAAAAACGAGTATGCAGGGATTAAAAGTAAACTAATTTAGGTGTATTTTCAACAATTTCCCTTTTAAACATATTCTTGATGGGCTTGAACAGCTAAAGTCCAAATATGAATGGGTTGGGCTTGATGGGTTTAAGATCTAAGCCAGGTCCGACCTGAATAATTATTAATAAATGTTTAATTTTATAAATATATATAATAAGTTATTTCTTTTTAATTCATAAAGCATATTATTGATTATAAAAATTTAATTTCTTAACAAAAAAATATTTTTATAAAATAATAGGCTTGGGGCTAGGTGTCTGCAAGCACTTTCTAATTCAAATCATAACACGGTTTTACATTTTTTTTTAATGAGATAAAACGGACTACACATTATTAAACATGAAGCGTCAAAACATCTATAATAATATGAAAAAGAAGAAATAGACATTCAACAACTTGATTGGTTTAACGATCAACACAAATTATCATTAAATCTAATTAAATTTGTCATCTTCTTCATGAATCTTATTCTTAAACATTTATGATGTTTCTTTTGTTATTATCTGGTTGAATATTCAAACCAATAATGAGCATAATAAAATAATTATTATTTATTAAAATCACACCCGTTCATATTTTATGGAATTAATTTATATTTTATTAGTTGAGTCCTTATAGTTTTTTTTTTTTTTTTTTTTTATAAGACTTTTATACTTTCAGTATCAGTTTTATCCAACTGATCATTTTTTGACAATATATACACTTCAAAAAGGGATTCGATTAAGTATTAAATGTATACACTTTTACATTATAAAAATGAAGTATTATTATAATGCTAAAACTGTTAAACAATGGAGTGGTTTGGCAAATAATAGGAAAAAATTAAATTTAAATATATAAAAATATTTTAAGATGTAAAAATCATTTTTATGAATAAATTTATAATAAATTATAACTAATAAACATATATTTGAAGAGCATACAAATTACTTTTTGTATAAGATTTAAAATACTATTATTAGTAAAAGTTTAACCTATAATTTAAAATTAAATATTTTAGTTTATTAGATTAAATGCTATTTTTACTAATTAGTTGATTAAAAATGCTAAGTTGAATAACAAAAAAAACTAAAAGTATAAGCGTTCAATAATAATTTAAAAAAAAAAAAAAAAAGATATGAGGGTTCTACTTGGTATGACATTTTCTCATTATATTTCATACTTATAACCGTTAGCATCTAAAGATAATTATAAATTTAATATAATTAATCTTAGCCTGAATGGTAAGGGTCTTTATCATTTACGGTCAATCTCAAGTTCATTCCTAATGTACAATACATAGAAAAACATCTCAAAGTTTAATCAAATCTAATCACCGAAGATAACATCGATAATATTTTCAAGTTACAATCTTATTAATTGAAATAATTTACAAATCCAAAATTGTACATATAGAAAATGAAATATAGTTTTGAGTTTTAATAAATCAAGGAAAACATTTTTTTTTTTTTCACATAATTGTCAGATTTGTGAAGAGATTAAACGTTAAATCCAAAATCTCACACGTTCTCTTTATGAAAATATGTAATTGTAAATTTGTAATAGACGACCCAGTTGGTAGAGAAACATTTAATGGATCATAAGTTTCTCAAATATTTTCAGTTTCGAAATACATTATCAATATCGTATTTATTAATAATACTCAGGAAAAGGAAATGTCTAATGAGTTATCTTTACAGCTAATTAAGATAACGAAGTACTACTAATTAATGGATGGAATTATTAATCATTGTGAAAGAATATTGGACAACCCTAAAAAGTGAATATAGGAACTGATCAACATCTCAATTTATTGAAAGTCAAGTGAATAATCAATAATTTAAAAAATTAAAATAATGTCCTCAAATAATAGGAACCACAAAGTGCAATTCAATCACCACATATAAGAGGAACCATAAGCTTATAAATATTTAAAAAAGTTTTATTATGTTTATCTAATAAAAGCAGATAGAAAGATACATATACAAATTAAAGACTTAAAAGCAAATTTGACATATATAAATAAATAAATGTCAAATATACATTTGTTTCTACATTGTGAATTTTGACATAAATAAATAAATTAATGTTACTCATTTGTTTCTCCCTCTATCTCTTAGTGAACATAAAAATTGATATTTAGGTAGTTAAGTGGACGTGTGATTGGTTGGAAATTTGATTTGAGTACACGACGAAGTGTCAACACTCAAAACAGATGGCTTTTGGCTGTTCATTTGTGGCCTTAATGACTCTGTGTGTTATGTTCTCAAAAAGATTCCTCTTCTTCCAATTCTAACCACATTTATATTATACCCAATGAAAACTCAATACTTTCTTAATGGATAAAGTTTAATTTAATTAACCCTTCAATTTGACTCACACATTTTGCCTCCTAATAATTTGGGAAAAGTAAAAAAAAAAAAAAAAAAAAAAAAAAAAAAAAAAATCCTGTGATTTGACCGATATGTATATGAAGGGCTATGTTTCAAAACGGTACAAAAGTGTGACACGTGGTTTGACAATTTTACAGATCAAGGGTTTATCATCCAATATACTCCCTTAAAACTCTCTTATCCTTCAAAATTTCACCTGAAATTTTTCAAGTTTGTTGATTAAAGTATAATGAATCTTAGTGTGAAAGTTTAGAATTTTTTGGGAAGTGAATATATTTTTATTAATTAATAATGTAAAAAAAATCATAAAAAAAACAAAAATTACCGAACAATATCTAAATTTTTAAAACTTGTTGCAGAGTTATTATGTAATATGTATATATTTTTGGGATATTTTTCAATAAATTTTTTCTATTTTTATGATTTTTTTTATTTTTTTACATTATTAATTAATAAAAATATACTCACATTCCAAAAAAATTTTAAGCTTCCACACCAAACTCCGTCTTACTTTAAATAACAAACTTCCAAATTTTGAATATTTTTCCACAATTTATATATTTTCTATGATTTTTTTTTATTTTTTTGGCATTATTAATTAATAAAAATATACCTACTACCTGAAAAATTTTAAGCTCACACACTAGGATCCATTGTACTTTAATCAACAAACTTGAAATATTTCAGGTAAAATTTTGAAGGATAAGAGAGTTTTAGGAGAATATATTGGATGATAAACCCTTGATCTGCAAAATCGTCAAACCACATGCTCTGCTTTTGTACCGTTTTGAAACACAGCCCTTTATCTGCAAACCGGCCAAACCACAAGGTTTTTTTTCGTACTTTTCCCACATAATTTAAAAAGTGCAAATAACATGTGTGAGTCTATACTTACTATGTAACATATCTTACCACAAACCCTCAATTTTCCTGGTTTTTAATCCGGTGAAATGTTACCAACATTGCTAGTTCCTTCCAACAATATGGCATCTCAACTAGTTACTGGATTTTCATACTTGGCAGTTCAACTAATTCAGTAAAGTTCGATTGTTATCAACTTTACATTGTACTTTGGAACATCATGATCAGATTCCAAAGAAGTGGGAAAAAATCTTATTATGATGTGTGGTATTATTAGGGTATTTAAAGCTGTCTCCTTTTGTTGAAGGTATCAATATATAGTATTAAATCTTTTCTTATCATTTTTTATCTTTTATGTATATAGTACCATTCTAATAGCTAATATTATACTGCTGAGGCTGTGATTCGAATGGCAACCTCTATGTTAGAAGCAATGTTATGAAAACCGGACCGGACCTGTCGGTTCGATCGTCCTGCTTGCTAAATTAGTATGCTTCTTGACCTTCACTTCAATTCAATCTTCACGTTGTTGTGAAAATCTCCTGCTTCCTATTGCCGTCGCTGATCAGATTGAGAGGCGCGATTTTATTTCTGATCAGGTATGTTTTTTCGATAGAAATCTTAGTTCTTTATATTCTCTATTCTTTGTCTTTTGGGTTTTGGAATATTGATTCCTTTTGTTGTGGATGCAATTTGAATTTGTAAGTTGTGATTCGTATCTACGGCATAATTTTCTTATCTTGTTCAACCATGGCTTCAACCTCCGTCAATTTTTGATTGTTAAAACCTCCCTTACTTTGCCATTTTCAAAATAGTTTGAGGTTTAAATGGTTGATTGTTCGGGTTTTTAGGTTTTAAATGTTCTCTTTTCTTTTTTGTTACACACTATATAAGCAATATGGTTTGTTAATCTAACTAAAAATGAATTATTATTGAAGTGGAATTTAATTAATTAAAGAGTAGAGCAGCAACAACACCTAGTGTATTAAATTGTTGTTGCATAATTTTATTAATCGCATAGTGTTGCTGCTGCAATTATTATTATTATTGTTCTGGAATTTAATGAATTATTATGAAAGTGGATTTCTATCATCGCATAGTGTTGTTGCTGCTGGATTTCTATTATTAGGTGGAATTTAATTAATTAATCTAAATCCTCTCTTCACCATGTCTTTGCTTATGCTTTCTGATTTTGAGGTCTTCACTGGAATCTTGTTGCCTGACTTGTATTGGTTTCTGATTACCTTGTGATTTACAAATCCCCACAGGTACTTCTCAAAATTGTTGACAAACAATAATTTAGCTTGTGATGTTTTATAGGAACAATGTCAAGAAACAGCTTAACCATCTCAAAATTGTTTACACACAATAATTTACTTTTTTTTTATTTTTTATTTAAGACTTGTATTTGATGAAATTTTAGGATGTTTAATAAAGTTATTTTGAATATTAAAACTTTAAGATTTGTGTTTGATGAAGTTAGAAGATTACTTACAATTTAAATAATATTTTTCCAAAAAAATCAATAATCTAGTAGAACTACCGGTTAAACCCGGTTGAACCAGTTAAACCACACGCCGGTAGTTCCAACAGTTTGATGTCCAGTACAGTTTTCATGACATTGGTTAGCTCCCCCTTTCGGCTCCTCTTTTTCAGCCCCTATGGAGCAGTTGTTGACGCAGTTTCCTCCTTAGGTGCTTAAATGCAATTCGTATGCTGTCATCTTCCACAATGGTACCGGAGTAGGCTTTGGCTTGTGTGTTAGGATGGCAAGTTTTTTTGGCTGCTGCTCATGTATTGCTTCCTCAAAGTGAGGATATCTCTCTGGTTGAGGCTCTTTCAGCTAATTACCATCTCAGTTACATTCAAGTTTGCAAAATATTAATCAGTTTAGTTCAACTTTAGTACTAAATGATCGAAACAACCTATAGAACACGAATAATTTAAATCATCCACGTGTGATAACATTTTCACAAACTTAAATCCTCAACACGGCACAAGGCCAGGCTTGAATCATTACTGCAAAATCATAATTATGTTCCGTTGGGGTGCAAAAGGAAAGGTGTAGAGACAGATTAATCAACTTCATTTTCTTATTTCCAATTTTCTTTTCTAAAAAAAAAACACTTAAAAGAAAGAATTTTAAGCTGGCTGCTAATCACCGATTCACCGCACCCTGTCCTCTAAAAGCTACGAAAGTGCAAGCAGGTAGCAACATTCACAACACAAAAACAAGGGAGCTTTATTTTACAAACCAATTTCTCCCCTCTTCTTCATTAGACTGAAGTATAAAAAGAATATTTGATGTTTTACAATCCGCGACAAGCTACCTCTTCTCTTGGAAGCTCCCCCGCAGTAAACCCCAAACTTACCATCACCCATTCGTAGACTATACCTATTACAAAATTTATCTAGGGGGGAAGAAAAAAAAAGAATATTTGCTACCCTCGACCAAAAATTATCATTACAACTACCAACCACCCCAAATGGTTTTCCAATTCCATCCATTTGAAGGGGCCAGACCACAGACAGTAGCACCCAGAAGCGCTCCAATTCCTCACAAACACTAAAAAGGACTTTCATGGAATCGCTAGCCACTACCCCAAGGTGGCAACAGCATTGAAATGGTGACTAAAACAACATGAGACCCAAAAAATAGGGGGGAGAAAAGGGCGAAATGGCAACACAAAACACAATGAGAAAGGCTTCTTCTGACATAGAAGAAGCCAGCCTCATCAAACATTTGACCCCCACAAACCAACGTAGAGACTAGAGAGAGTTTCAAGAAGTTCCCTAATCCGACAATGTGTTGAGTGAACAGGAAATTGTGTATGCAAAGAATATGATCCAGAAAACTCTCCAGGAGCTGCTGACCTCCACTATGGTTGAACCAACGAAACGTTTCAGAAGAAATGGCTATGACTCTCAATCTCTCTAACACCTTTCAAAACGGATGAATAGCAGTGAATATGACAGCAATCCAAAAATAAGCCAAACTATACCCAAGACTTCAGTTATGACACAGCAGCAGCCGATGCCCTTTCCATTCGTTCCTTTTCAATCTCCACTCTCCTCTGTTCAGCATGCTGGGCAACCCCATTCGCAAGTGCTTGGTGATGAAAGTCCAGTGTCTGAGTAAGATTCTGAAATCTCGCTGGATCCGATGCTTGCATGACTGCATTGAAATGGGAAATAATGACTCATGCAAACCAAATAAATTATAATGTGTATAGAGGGAAGATCATTTACCTTTTATAGTGTCCACGAAGAAAATGAAAGGGTCCACCTCGTCAATTGGTGATTGCAGCTCTTCATCATCACTGTAGTCCTCATCTGAATCATCGTCATCCTCATCATGCGGACGGAAAGACTTTGCCTGTGGTATCAGCATCAGCAGGTGATGAACAGAAAATGTGATTTAAGGTAGTAGTTGGATAAAGGGATTCTGAAATTGAGAAATAAAAGATTCCATGGAATAGGAAAAAATCTACTTCTCAAGACAAATGCCAAAATATCCATGGTTGTCAGAAGAACTTAACTTCAATAAGATCCCCAAAAATTCGCCCACTATCCCTCCATTCATCACTTAGAATTTAACTGTCCCTAGACTTCAACTATTGACCTAAAATCAGCTACAGTTCCTTTTAACACATTCTTTTAGCATGCTTTCAATTTTGGGCTCAGAAGGCTTGTTGAATTATAACAAACATATAGTTGTAGGGGCTATTGTCGATAGCTGAAATCTTTAGAGCATTAGCAATTTACAAATATCCTTAAAGATAAAACAAATAACATGAGAAAGTTGAATCCATCAATTTCACTTTTACTCAGCCATCAAGAATCAGAATACTGAAGACACTAAGTCCATTAGTTAATTTGGATTAGCAAAATGTTTTATTTATAACACACAAAACGATACAAGTAGTTATCCTCACAATTGCTAGAGTTCGAAGATATGGTAGCACAAATGCTATGTTTCGGTATTTCATCTATTCATGTTTTATTTAGTGTCTAATCTAATAAATTGCAGTATCAGCCTGAACTTCCACAATAATCACACTCTTACAACCAGTGAATATTGTGTAAAAATAAGTTACGGGGCACATAGGGAACTAATGCATGAAACGGCAATGAAAAATTAGGTGCGTTAACATGCTGCTAAGAACTAAAATATTTAGGCAGAAAAAAAAATAAAATAAATAAAAAATAAAAAATAACATTCAGAAGTACACACACCTGTGCAGCTAACTTATGCAGCCTAATGCTGTCAGCCTCATCCCCATCCTCGGCATCAACTCCCATGTCCTTGTCAGACCCATCAACATCATCTTCATCATCAGTCTGGAAACCATCCATATCATCGTCATCTTCAGCTTCTTCCTCCTTTGCAGCTTCTGTATGCATACATACAATAGCCATTAAGAGTGTCAAGTGCAATGAGCATATACTAAGTAACTGGCAAAACGGAGACAAGATGGGGAAAACAGAAAAGGAAAAGAATAAAAGAGAAAGAAACCTGCAACTTGATCCTTGTACGCAATCAAAAGGTCTAGAGCGGCCCTGAAAACACGACCCAAAGCCTCTCCCGGTAATTGATTTGCAGGAAGCGCAAGTAGTGATGTCAGCCCCAAGCAACAAACCTTCTTGTCATGCTCCCTGAGAATTTTTTAGACGATGCATCAAAATCAATGGCAAAAAAATAAACATCGCTTCAACCATATTTACCAGATACTGATCCTAAAGGACAGAAATGAAGCACAGGATATAGTACCTCTTAAAATTGACCCGTGCACCACTCTTTTTTGTTTGTTGCAACATTTGGAACCAAAGGTTAAAAATTTCAGTAGCTACGCCAAGCTTTTGCAGTATACTTAACGTCAAAGAAGCATTATAGTAGAGAGCATCAGCAATCTGCAACACGCATAAACCACTTTAAATTAAAAGAACTATCAATTCAATTTTGACCGAATTGCACATATTATGACACTTATGCCTTGTATTCTAACAATATTGGCATTCAATAAGAATGAGATAATTGCACTGCTTGAACAAAATTGGGAGGAATACTGAGGAAAATAAAAAACTTTGTAGACTGTTTACATTCTCAATAAGAACTTAAAAATGCACAATAAAAATGAACTCGTGAAGGGAAGCATTATAACCAACAAAATATCCTTACCACTTGCATAAGAAGGCATTTCAAGTATGATTTTTCTGCCCGATGCAACCGCTCAACAGTGATTCTAAGATATGGCTCAACCCACTGATCCACCTGGCCCTTACAGTTCTGGAAAACCACTTCAATCAGTTTTGGTGCAGGCTCAATATCATTATCCTCCAAATTTCTATCTGCCATTATCTGCAAAAAGAACAAAAAGCATAGACCAGATCAGCTGGAGTGCAGGACAAATCTGTGAAGAAATCTTGGTAAAGCCACCCAAAACAACCGAAAAAAGACTGCATAAATCAAACACATGCTGCAGACAACGAAGATATGTTACTCACAGATGAAATCATCTTCCAAAGGCTCTGTTGGTAATCTGGATCCTTACACGCAAGGAAATGGGCAGTTCCCCTTGATATATAGTTATCCAAAGGAACCAGAATATCTGAAATGACCAATCAAAAACCAGTGAAAAATAGAATTTTAGATTTCATTTTTCATTGAGGGGGCAAGATAACAATTACAAAAAGGACCAATCAATAATTTCGACAACGAAAAAAACCTAGAAATGAACTAAGACATACTTGGAAAGAAATCAATAGCCCAATCCGCCAGTGCTTCCATCATTAAAGGCCAAAGACTCCACATTTCAAGAGATATTGTTGGAGAGAAAAAGGTCATGTAAGAGACAATCTCCAGTACTTCTTCAAACACCTCTGCAAAAGTACAATATGTAGGAAATAACCATATTATATGACTATCTGAATGATTAATCAAACCACAATCTAACAACAAGTATATCAAAGATCACAAAGCCTAAACCCATTCAGACTTCAAGAAATAATCCGAAATCAAGCCGCATAAGGAGCAACACAACCAAATCATCTAGTAAGTAGAGTAAATAAATTTGAAATGGGATAAATGCCACATAACAGAATGATTAGCAATTTCAAATCCCTGTATATTTCACATATACATTTCTAAATTATGTTTCAAACTGCTACAGCAAATTAATTCAATTCCTGAAATGCTAGCTTTAACTTCCCCAACAGAAGTCATCTAAAGATTCTAAGCTATTGTAGTAAAGGGAAACTGTAAGGCCTGCAAGCAGAGCTACAAAATGATCCCTCCAAAACTCATTTATGGTAGCACACCTAGAGCAGCCAGAAAATTCTGATAGCCATGGACAATCACAAGAACGCTTGCTACTCACAGTCATACCAACAAGAAGTCATTCAAATGGACATATACACTCAAAGACAACAAAGGCATATAATAAGGAGCAATGTCTAATTGCATAAATACCAACCTTGACCATCAGTCGTCAACATTCTACGCATTATAGGAAGCAAAGTCGGCTCAATCTGGACAAAAAGGTGTGGAAGCCTGCTAACTGACTCAAGGATTGTGCTTATAGCCCGTAAACATCCAACTGCTGCCAAAGCACCAGGGTCGTCAACTTCATCATCAGCTTCAGCAGTATTCATACACCTCCAAAATGCAGCAGCCTGAAAGTAAGGAAACAATAAGACCAGGGAAGAAAAGAAGTCTAGTAAAAATGTCCACAAGATGAAATCTAACATGCATTACCAGATTCTGGCATAATCCAAGAGCATAGGGTGCCATCTCCTCACCAAATTTGTCCACTATAGTCTCTAGAGTGAAGACCAGGTCCTCATTCTCAACCTCATTCATCAATTTGAAGAACTCTGGAGAAGAGAGGAATAAATAAAAAATCTGATGTATAATTATCAAACTTTACACTATACAATTGCTCTGCTTCATTACTTTTCTAGACCTGAATGAGATGGAAAAGCATACAATGCAATTACATAAATCAAACAAGAGAATCACAAGCTTCCTAAAGTTCATAATCAGCAAATTCCAGAAAAAAAGGATCATTAGTGCCATAACAAGGCAATCAGAAAAGACATACCATCTAGTAGTTGAGGAAGAATTGGACGGATTTCATTTAAATCTGCACAATAGATAGGCCCACTTAGGAAAAAAAAAAATAATCAGAGTCTGTATCCAAAATAAAGAAATGCCAGCTGCATACCCTTGCAAGCTTCAACAAAGCTTCGCAGCGCAAAAACTGAATCAACACGAACAGGGAGCTCTGGATCACGCAATCCAGAAACAACACTATGCAAAGCTTTACGAAAATTGTTCTGATCTGAGAAGTTAATGTGGGCATACTGTCCTGCAACCCATGCCGCCTGATATCCACAATAACCATATTACTAAGCCAATACCTTAATGGTGAGTAAGTTTGTACTCCTAAGGGAAAATCACAGAAGGAACAACTTGGCCATGTAACCTTCACAAATCCACAAACCCCCAAAGTAAAAGAAAAAAAGTGGATATACGATTAAGAATAATCTGTCAAAGCAGAATAATGATAAAAGAAGGAAAACCATATACAAGGCAACATACCTTTGCTCTAAGATGACCTACAGGACTGCTAAATTCAGGAAAAACATGTTGCACTAACATACGCTCCAACTCAGATTTGTAGGGTTCAGTTTGTTTCAACTTGTCACAAAGTGCTCCAATAGCAAGCAAGGCACCATCTTTCTGACGATAGGGTTTGTATTCTACTGGCGCTTCATCATATCTGCATCCATGGAAAAGCAAAACAGCACCTTTTAAGCATTGATATATGCGGAAGTTCCATCTTATACCCCAACTCAGAAGATTACCTTTTGAAAACTTCCACAATGAATTGAACAAATTTTTGAAGGTTCTCTTTCCCACGTTTCCTGACCAATTCACTGACAAAATCCATTGAAGCAGTCCTTGGACTATACAAATCCTCAATGATATCTGCAGCAAGTGAAATAATGCAAAAAATAATTAGCCATACAATTTTTTTGTCATTCTAGCAAACTATCCAGACTATAAAGCTTACCATAACCCTTCCTAACATATTCATGAGGATCTTCATCCCATAGCTTTTGATCATTGTCACCAAAGCACATAAGAGGGAAAACTATCTCAAAAAGAAGAACATTAAGCCGTGGTTGCAAGAGATTATACATGCTATTCTTCGAAATACTGCATATAGTGAAAATTAGCATTAATCATTACCTAACAAAAAACAGTAGAAGCAGTAAAGCTACCCAAAAGATTAAAAATTAATGTTCAGAATTTGGATCATCATAAATATGCTACCCAAAGGAGCATCAGAATTTGGATCACATAAATATGCTACCCAAAATTTGCAAAAGGTTTAATGCATCACTTGAATTCCAATCCAAAATTAAAATAGAGCACTTCCAAAAATTACGAAATGCCTCAAGAATACAAGAGCAATTTTTCTGGCTATGGCATGCCCTCCCCATGTCCTAACACCTATAAAAGTACAGTGAATGAAATACGTTCTTTCAGACCACACTGTTTTTTAATGTTATTCTACAACCTATGACGAATCAAACAGGTCCATAGTAAAGCAAAACGAGAAGAGATAATTGAACAATATGAGAAGAAGATAACAAAGGTTCAATATGTAAATAACTCCAACCTGTTGCTCAAATACTGAAGAATTAGGTTGGTGACTCTGTCAGGTAAATAACCACCAATCCGTACCACATTCAACAAATTCAAATGACACTCCAAAATTTTTCCCGCATAATTCTTCTGAAACATTTGAGCAAAAGCTCTGTTCTCTTGGTTTTGAAGTTTCAAATCTCCAAACCTGTATGTTTCCAAATGGTTTAAAAAAAAAAAGCCAAACCATATATCCTTCAATTATTTTCAACTTAATCTTAAATTGAAAAGCACCTAGTGTACAGCCTGTTTAAAATATGAACTGTCCATTTCTTCACTTTCCACCATCCCCATGACTTTCGAAGCTCGGGATCAACGGGTTGCCCCTCCATAGGGACAGGCCTCTCCAAAACATTCAAGAAAAGAATCATCCATGCATTGAAGATATTAGGATCAAATAGCTGCTTTGGAATCTCCAACTGGAAATAAATGACAATCAACAGGAAATCAATCATCCTGAGGTGACAAAAAGAAGGACAACTGTACTTATTGGAACAATCAAAAAAGAAATATGCACTTGAAATATTTCAAAAATGACATGAACAGGAGTGCTCATGATGAAAACTTTTCTTGTGGCAGGAGTGCTCATGCCAGAACCCTTGCAAAGAAACTTGATTTTATATCTGAACTGAAGATATATATGCCTTTAGCTATGTATGATACATGGGAAACTGATAAATATCCAGATACAAATACCAAAACATCTACTTTTGGCATTCCCTTACATCACATGTTTTATAAACATATGATCAACTTCAACTCATTACAACCTAGAAAATTAAAACCAACAATTTTATATGTCAAACATAAGGCTAAAAATACAAATATAGGGGGAAAATTTTCATCAGGACTTGAAAACCTAAAACAAGTAAAAATAGAATCATTAAGCATGAAATATGGCACCAAAAGTTTTAACTCTATGTCAGTTGCATGATAATGCACTTCAAATCTTGCATCAAATAACATATATTCCAAACTCATTTAACAAACCTGCTATAGTTCATCAAACTTACATATATAGAGGACCAGAATATTTTACAAATAAGCTTGATCAAATCTGAAATTTCTAATGATGGATTTGCAATCTGGACAAGCCTGTTGAAAATGCTTAGAAGATGTGGGAATGTCTCGTCAACTATATGATAAACAGGTGTCCTTTCTTCATCTGATTTGAATCTAAAATGATAGGAAATGAAAGTATAAGAGGTCAGAAATACTGTACACATAGTTCAATATGTTAACTGATGACATACAATGATAATTGATTCAAACAAAGTTGTTGTGCAGAATTACATAAAACAAAGCAATAGCTTAAGCCTTTGCAACCACAAGCCCACATAACAAATTCAGTAAATGAAAATATAGCACAAAAAGGATCTATTAGGCTTATTCTTCCACCCTAATCCGGTATTAAGTTGATTTTTTAGTAACCATAGCCCCAAGTAACAATTAAATAGGTCAAGTCATTAAGGTGTGTCAAATATTCATGAAACCAGAAAAAGGAAAGAACAAATTCAAGATCCAAACATGCAAAATAAAATTAGAAAAGACAATAAATAAAGACAGAACAGTAACATCTGAGAGTCCCTATACCTACTATGCCCCTCCAGAGAATGTGCATGAGAAACAAATGCCAAATATATTTTCTAAAAAAAGAAAGACGCAGAGATTACCTTCTCACACTTTCACTCATTTCAATGACTGAGCAAATCAGATCATTCAATGACTAGAGTAAGAGCCTTATGTGCGAGAAGATCAAAGCAATATACATATAACTCTGGATGTCAAACATACCTACAAAACAACTGCAACTCATTTTTGGTTGCTTTTGTTATTTTTTCTTGTTTGATACAATTGGAGGTGCTTGGTTTTGAGCCCAAGCTTCCTTTGGAATCCCCTCCCAATCAATCTATTGATGGATTGGTTTTTTTATTATTATTACTATTATTATTGATCCAAATATGATTCCAGTCGGTAGTGTCTACTTTCTACAAGGTTTGTAATCCATGCTAAAAGAGACATGGTTTTCCTTTCCCTAAAAGAAGTAGCAAAGGGCCAACTGACTGCAAGCTTGAGGATTACGCAAAAAGAAAACGCACATCTAGAGAAGCCATGATCATCATGATTGGCACAATGGCACTAACTTCAGAGTGAACAAATCAAAGTAACAGCCATCAGCATATCCTTACTCGTATTTTCTAGAAAGAATCCGCAACACAAATAAAGCCCCATAAACTTGCTGATCTTGTAAATTATGTTTGATCCAGTCCAGAAGATGTGGCCACTGCTCAGGATAATCAGCATGGATAATTGTCTTTAAGCACTCACCTAACTGCACCCTGTAGATCATGTCATTCAACATTAGAGCACATAAAATCAAAGTCACGTCATGAAAGTTTCAACCTCAAAACACGATTTCACAAGCATACACCAGTACAGAACATAAATCAAAGCAACAAAAAGAAATTGAAAAATAAGATGGCAGATCATAGTAGCATATACAGTAAGAGAACTAAATTCGGCAACAAAGTTCCAACCAAATTCAATGAAACAGTAGAAATCTAAGAAATAATACCTTAACAAAGGAGGAACCTGCACAAGAAATACAAGGATGTGATCCCTCACCATGTCTTTATCACTTTGCAATATCTTTGATTGCTCATCTACATCAAATACAGTAATACATAATTATCAGTTTCATGCAATACTGCAAAAGAGCGTATCTTTTTATCTAGTTAAGAAATTATGATACCAGGCTCATGAGGTGCCCAATGTTTTGCAATGAAGTTCTTGAAATGAATACTAGCAACTTGCCGGACCGCCATATCACAATTATTATCCACGATGATCTGTAACATCCTCACCAGATGCTGAGGCGTGTATTGATACTGCAAAAAAACACACAATTTCAGCTATAACAAACTCGAAACGATCACGCACAACTAATAAGGAAACACACCAATCATTTAAAAGATAAAAGCACAATAGTAGCAATTCTCCCCGTAACACGTAAATAATCATCGACAAATCAAAATTTTTAATATCATCCACTTCTAATCAATCACCAACTTAACTTAATCAATAATCAAGTAGGAGAACAACAAAACAAATTAAAAATAATAACAATAACAAAACCTGATTGAGATTCTGCTCAGCGGCTTTGCGTTCATCAGGATTGGGGCTGAGAGCAGCTTGGAGAGTAAGAGCGAGAGTAGGGAGATCCATCTCTGAAACTGATAATATCTATTATCAACTAAAAACCAAGGTTAAATACGAAATTGAGCAATCGGGAGTGATAATAATGCTACTAAACCCTAGGTCGAGCCCAAACTGCAGCAGAATGGCGTCTACTAGGGTTTAGAGAGAGAAAACCAGAAGAAGAAGAAGAGAGGAGAGAGTGAAGGTTGCGGAGAAAGACAGGCAGGGAGGTGGCGAGTATTTAAATGATTAGGGTTTACGGTTGTTTAACTACAGACATAACAATAACAAATACATTGTCGCCACTCGCTTTTACTGCTCTGGTTGACTCGGGCCCCGACTCGTGTGAAATTATAAAGGAGGCGAGTTTCTAAATCCAGGAAAATTGGGTGTGTTTGGGAACGCGGTTCAGAAAGGCATTAAATGGAGTAAAGCTGATGCTCTTTATCAGAGATAATGAAAAAGGAAAGGGAAATGAACGACATGTCGTTTTAACGGCTGATTCTTTGGTCGTTAAGATTGTGATTTTGTGGGCTTCAAAGAGATTTTTAATGACGTTGTCCTCCAGGCTGGAGCAGGACATGAGAAGATGCTTTTATGGCACTGTTTTAGGCACCTCCATCTCCTTTTGGGGCCCACTTTCCCCTTTGCTAGTTTGATGAAATTAATAGAAACTATACATCTCATTTAGTGTCACCTATTGACACTGATGCAAACTTGCAATTTTGTTACCTCGGATTGGAACAGCTTGGGTTTAGTCCTACTTTGGTATCACTCCAATCCATTTGTTTTATAGTTCAAAAAAGTTTAGGGGAAACAAGATTTCTCATACCTAGAGCCATAAATGGAATTCCGAAAGGACTTGTATATTGTTTCACTAATAGAAACTCTAATAGCAGCAATCGGATTCAAACATAGGACCACAATAGTCGATATTTTTACTGTTGGGTTCACTCTCGTGAACCTCCAATCCATTTATTAATAATTCATAATAATAATCAGAGAGGTTGGTCTGAGTAGTAAGGAATTGGAATCTCGTTTGATATGTTTGGAATTCAATGTGTCACTATGTCAAAATTTAACCTTTGCTGACAAATAATCTATCAAATTCGGTACACTCTTATTGAAATTTGTGGTTTAACCTATCCTTAAGAATGGGTAAATTTATATTTACCTAAACTTTTCTTCATCAAAAAAATAATAATTCATCCTAATAATATAAGTTTAACCATGAATTTTACCATGGATTATAAGTTCATATTTTAAATTAATTGAGATTATTTTCAATGGAAAATTCTTACCAGGTCATTAGCTAGATTTTTTTTATATATTTATATTTAATAGACTTTAATCAGAAAAGAAGTATCCGAAATATGATTGATCAGCCTCTGGTGGATCGATTAAATTTACCTGCCAAAAAAATAAGTCAACATTTGGGGGGGATTTATACTAATAAGGCATGCATTTATATTTGGCCTTGTTTGCATTAAATTATGTTCTATTATTTCGTAATATTCTGTCCTTCAATTTTATAAAATTTTTGTATAACCTTTTTTTCTACTGAAAATTTTCATATAAGTTTTTGTTCGAATATTATGCTGTATTTTGTCATTATTAAGTTTCATACGTGAACTCATTATGAATCTTGATTGTTCATTATGTAAATTTGTATTTATCAACTGAATATTTAAATGGCAGTAGTTTTATTCCAATTTGAGACTAGCCACGTAATTTAAAGTATTTTTACTCGGGGAGAGGCATTTATGTTTTATTTCGTATTTATGATCTTAAGAAAACTAATTTAAGTACGCTTAACATATTTTGGGTCCCTCAATTTGTACCCAAAAAACCACGTAACATTTTCAATTTAAAATTTCATCTTTTTACTCTTCCAACTTGTAACAAAAATCACTTAACTCCTGTAACTTATCTCGTATGCATATATTCACTCATTGTATCCTATATGGTGCTGACGTGGCTAATAAACATCACGTATGACATAAGAGGTGGGAAGATACAAGTTAGATAAGTTAGAGTGGCTATGTAGTTTTTTGATACAAATTGAAAGGACATAAAGATGAAATCTTAAGTTGGAGATGTTAGATGGATTTTTGGTACAAGTTAAAGAGACCCAATGTTATCCGTAATTAATACAACTTGTATTGTTAAATGTTTTGCTTTACTAATTCACGGTCAAGTAGAAACACAGTAACTATAAAAAATAAAAAATAAAAAATGACGACTTAAATTTTTGTCATAAAAATAAAAAATTTTGAGACAGAAATTAATAACTAGCATGAAGAGTTACGATTAAAATATTAAGCATATATAAGATAAGATGACCTTTTATTAATTAGTATGCTTTGTGTTCTTTTGATTAATTAGGAATCCTTTTACAATCAGTGAAAAGATCTTTTTGATCCATCTTTTATTGCTTAGTTGTATAAAATTGTCCTTTTATCCTTTGTTCTATATATATATAATTGAACAATAATTTATTTTTTATCCTTCAAATTTAACTCACTGAGAGGATAAAATGATCCATTATGGCATAATTGGATATGATTTTGTATAATATAGAGGTTAAAAATGTAATTTTGAAATGATAATAGCTAAAAAGATAATTGAGTAAGAGAATCATGGCCAAAAAGGTTATTGGGCCTTTTACACAATCGGATGTCTATGAACCAACTCAATAAGAATAATAATCTCAATTGAAACAAGAAGGATTAGTTTTCTAATAAGGAGAATACTCTGTTTTTGAATAATTAAATTCTAAATTTCTCGCTATTCTCAAAGAGATTTATGGTTTGTTTTAACACTTATTGTTACAAAACAACTTTAATATTGATATTGGATAGTAGTTATTTGGTGGACCATTGTTGAATAGCTAATAAACATAGCATGATTGGACAAAGATTATTGCGATTTGTTAGATTTTTAGAGTTTTCCGTAATGTTTATTATTATTGGTTTCTTAACCTGGTTACTCATATGGACAAAGCTTTACATAAATAGAAAATGAAATAAAACTAATGATTAAGGCGAAATATGTTAGTTTATTAAAGGAAAATTATCATCTCTCTGGATAATAAAGATCTTGGATTACATAATCCAAGGTACAAGTTAGCTAAGAAAACTGGAATGCGAGAGTATCCACCAAAATTAAGTTTATTTCAAAATTAAGGCACAAGCTCATATTTCAAAGCGTTTATTCTACTTAAACTGCTTTCCGCAACTCCGAAAACAGCTTTCAACCAAAGTAATGGGGAACCTTACTTTAACTAAAAACTGCTTTGGGGAAAGCAACCTCAAATGCAGAATTAGTAAAGTCAGATTGTATTCATGAAAGCATTGGAGAAACACTTAAAACTACTTTTAAATAAAGTAATGAAACCTAGGTTTCTCTGGCAGCACTTTCACTAACAGTAATCCCAAACTGGCCCTTACAGTCTTTATTTTCTTTTTCTTTTTTATCTTAATTCGCATTGGTCTTTCTAATTGATAGTATAGATAAGATATAATGTTATTAGGTCTTATGTGTTTATTCCTTACAAGTACGATCTCTTATTTTATTCACCTTGTTAACTAATATATAAGGTTAATTCCAGCAATTTTTCCTATTTTCTCTACTGTAAATCTTATTTATGTATAATAATTATTCTTCATCTATTTACTTTATTTTCAATCCCCAAAGAAGATTCCTTCCAAATAATAATTTTCTCATACCATATAATTATTATTTAATAAATTATATCAAAGATTTATCTTTTTCATTTAATGTAACAATTAAAAATTAAATATATTAATATACAATTAAAAAATTAATTTTTTTCAAATTAAAAATTAGTTATTGAATTAACTGTTTTCATTATTGTTGAATAAAAAATATAAGACAAAAATTGCTATTGCATTATTTAGCATACATTATCATATTTTAAAAAGAAAATGTGAAATTTATGCTAAGAGATTGACAAAACAAAGTAATCAATCACAAACACCACTAGAATCATTCAAAAATGGAGATTTTTTATTGTTTCAACAATTTAGGTGGAAGTCAGGGTAATTTACCACTTTATTAATAATCGTGTTTTCTAAGTTTTTGTTCAAATATCTATGCAGTTTATTTTTTTTATGTTTTTTTAATTTCTTTTAGCAGATATTAAATGTCTCAATGTATTATTTGTAACGTTTTTATTTTATAGTGTTTTTGTTTCGTAGTATTTGTAATATTTTTTTATTTTGTAGTGTTTGTAATAAAATAATTTAAGGTTTTTAAATTATTGTTATGTTGATTTATTAGCTTTGTTACTTCATAATATAATGTCTAATTTTAAACTCTAAAGACTATATGAAATATTATTATATTTAGTATTTAAATGTTTACTGCAAGAAAAAAAAAATTATTGGCATGATTTTAATACTAGTATAACATTAAAAATATTAATATATTAAGTTCTATACAATCCAATAATTACAAACACATAAAAATAAACACGATACAATTAATTTAACAACTAAATATATAATATAACATACATTTTAAAAAAAAATTTAATCATACCCCAAAATATGCCTTACCTTATACAAATTATTTGCAGTGGATTTGAGGATCAATCCACTGCAAATTGCAAATTCAATGGTACTTTATTGTGAAGTACGTTTTATTCCCATCATTTTATGCAATATTATTCCGGAAAATATACACTACAAAAAAAAAATCTATAACAACGCAAAAATTTAGCTTTTAACAATGCTTTTCAGCGTCTTTAAATATTTACCAACGTTTTTCAAAACGTCGTTACATGTGTCGTTAAATCGCGTGTCATAATTTTTAACGATATATTAATATTGTATTGGTAAACCAAATTGTGTCACCATTTCATATGAAAAGCATTGTCATAATGACAACATTTATATTTTTAATGTCACAAAATCTATTGTATTGTTTAATTATAAATTTAAATATTTTCACGATATTTTATTAAAACGTCCCAAAAATGGCAACACATACATTTTTGTGTCGTCGTTTTACTTCAAAAAATGTGTCTTAGATTTCATAACACTTCAATTAAAAGCATCTCAAAATTTACAATATATAATTATATAAGCATCTACATATGACTATATTACGAATTTGTTTTGTCCCAATTTTTTTAATAGTATCCTTAAAGTGCGACACATAAATATTGTTATGTCCCTATTGTAATGAAATTTTGACGCATAAACGACCTAAATACGTCGGCACTTCAATTTAAAAACATTGCAACACATGAACATTATTATGTCTCTAGTACAATGACATATCTACTATTAAGCATCTCGAATGAAGAAAAGACCCATAATTATATTTATTTAATAATGAAATTTCACACGTAATTAGTAATTGAGTATCATGTTTAATACATATAATTGTATATTAAGAACAAAACTCAAGTATTTGATATTGTAAAAGATACAATATGTATCAAACTACATGAATTCTTGCAAAAAATACTTGAAACAAACAAATAAATAAAAGATTAATAAATATGAGTGTTTCGTACATTGAAGATTGAATTTAGTAGACTAAGTCACTGTCCCAGAATGGCAAACATTTAGTCGTTGATGATTTGTAATAGTTCTTCCCTGAGCAAAAGCAAGAACAAATCCTTTTAATATCATATCAGCTACAAGATGCAAGTTCAATCAATTAAATATTAGCAGAGAATAAAAAAAAGAATACTAAAGAAATATAGAATTTAACAGTAATTATCTAACATGCCCCCAACTATAATAATCGCCCTGCGAATAAAAACTACATAACATATATAAGATCAGTTCTCAAATTCAACAAAAAGATGGACAAAAAATTTTCATAAAGAAAACTACATTATGTTTTTGTCAAAAATTATTATATGCCAGTTAAACAATTGCATTGCTGGTCTCACCAAGCTCATTTTTCATAATTTGGCCAAGAATAACTAAGAGAGAGAGAGAACTACCTCCATTTCTGTCCAACAAATACCTTTTGTTAGTCTCAAAATTCTCTTTCATTAAATTGGTTCAACTATATGTTTTATCTGAAACAATTAACAAAAAACTAAAAACAACATAGCTTAAAAATTAACATTGAATCAACAAAGGGACTACTGGGTTTATTTGTTGTCTAAAAACTCCTTGCATCAGCAGCCTTGATATAAGCAACAATAGGCAAATGGATAAAGCAATGAACAATTCAGAATTGTCAACAAGTGGAAGATTTGAATAAATTACCAAATGTACCTCATGTTGTGAGTCTTCAGTGACGAACTTGGTTTAATCTTCTTAACAGTAACATGAGATTGTTTCCATTTTCCCTGGTAGGCTATTCTATATGTGCCTGAACCAAGTTTTTTACATACTCTAGGTCTGAATTTTAAATAGTCTGCACAACAACACAGGATCATATTAAGTATTAAATTTAGTTTCATTCAACAATATCAGAGTAAGATCTAGATTACATACTTAAAAAACTCCCTACCATTCTCAGAGTACTAAGTTAAGTCTAAAGTGCAACCACGTTAGCGGAGATTCCACCAATCACCTTACAGCCTTTAATGCTACCATAGCTTAGTAAATTAATAATGAATGACAAAGGGACTATTGGATTAACTCGTTGGGTAGTCTAGAAACTCACTGCATCAGCAACCCTGTTATGCAGTGAATTAGATTGAGATTTTGAAGTACTTATCCATGAACCCAGACGTTTCTATCCATGAATCATTATATGAAGTTTCCTTTTCATAAAAGTTAATTAACATACGTAAAATTCAATTATAAATTCAAAGCTCAGTGAATTCAAAAGATTATCTAAATGAAATGCACAATAATTAAGAATACTTGCTGACCAGTGCCAGTGAGAAGCCTGACAAATTCTTTAAGATACGCATCAGAGAACCAATAGTGCACCTACATCGACCTTGTTGTTAAATCAATTAAATCAAACATCCTTCCTAAAATGCAGTTGCTCGAATCCACACTAAATAGATTGGTACAATAAGAAAGTTTCACGAAATTAAAAAAATATCCTTCTTAAAAAATGCAAAAATCGCTAACAACCCAAAAATCGAAGTTAAGAAACAAAGAATTAAGAGAATAACAAACCAGGAACCAAATAATGAACCAAGCAAGATAGAAGTAGTGGATGAATAGAACAAAATTTCTCCATAGCCGCGGTGGAGTACCTTATTGAAGTGCCAGTAGAAGAGAAGCAGGTCAAGTAACGAAAGAGTTGACGAGAAGAATAGCTAGAACTGTCAAAGCGCTACATGAGGTAGTAGGTCAAAGTCAAGCAGCGCGGAGGAGCATGATCGAAGTTTCCATCTCGGTGCCATGTCGGGATTTGGACTATAATTAGGGAAAAGGGTTATGAATGACAAAAGCGAGGAGGCCAGGGGACTGAGGTTTAATGAAAAAGATCGAAATCTCAACTAAAAAGTAAAATTGTAAAGTATATCCCCTCCATCCAAATAGATAATTCGCATGTCACTATTTTAGTATTTTAATGCTTTTCAAATTATTATTAGTTTTTATTTAATATAAATTGTTATTCATATATATAAAATATATATTAACTTCTATTTGGAGTTATGGGTTAACCAACAAAAGAGATCAAATACTATCCATATAATGAGAATTACAAGAAAAATAATACTATTAAGTTCAATTAAAAATAATATGTAAAGAAATTAATATTGAAAAAGTTTGTCCTTAAAATATATATTAATTATATTTTTAAACCCTTTAAGTAGTTAAACTATAGTAACTAATTTATCCTTCAAATAAAAAACGAGACATGCCGATATTTTTTTCAAATGTGTTATTACTCTTTTTTAAGATGCCAATATAAATATAAAAGTGTCATTAAATGATGAGTGTAAATATTGCCAGCTAATCATGCAAGAATTAAGCAATTAAATTGGTTAAATTCCATTGAGAATAGAGAATTCATAGCTAATAATTGAGTTTTTCCAGGTCTAAGGCTCCGTTCAGAAAGGCTGCTGGATTTAGGAAGTCTTAAGGAGCAGCAGAAAGGAGAAAAAGGAATTGGAGTGGGCTGCGGCGTGAGCGGGCAGGAGTTGAAGGAAGGGGCGCGGTTTTTTGGGAAATTCCAAAACTATCCTTGGCTTCTTAAAGAAGCCAATACATTTTGTGGTTGTGAAATTTAGTTATCATTTTAATCTAGGAACATGTCTCTAGATAGATTATATTTCTTTTCTTTAAAAGGACTATAAATAGTTTGCTGTTTTAGGGGGTTAAGGCATTGAATGTTTTCTCCAACTACTATTATTTTCTTGCATTAATTTTAATTTACTGAATTTTCTTCTTTCAAGCTTTCTGGTTAGGAAATCTCGTTTTGATGTTAATTATGTGTTGTGAGTAGGTTTCCCAGCAGGCTGAAGCCAGCTTAGGCTGGTAGTCTTGGGAAGTCTTTCTGGTTTTTATTATAAATAGTATGCTGAGATGATTGTGTTGTGATGTGCTTACCAAAATTACAATGGGGCCCCGTTGTATGTTTAGTATTCCTAATGAGACTGAGAGGAGATTTGGGGATATGGAAAAATCACACACACACACTTGCCATGAGACCGAGAGGAGATTTGGGGATATGGAAAAATCACACACACACACTTACCATAAGACCGAGAGGAGATTGGGGGTGTGCTGAGGGTTTCTATTTATGGTAGAATGCTTGCTTGACTTAACGCATGAATGCCTATGCTAAGTGAGGTCGAGAGATAAGCTTAGTTGGGGATTCATAGATGCAAGTGAGGTCAAGAGATAAGCTTGGTGGGTAGAGAGCAAGAAACCTTAGATCTGCGTTCCTTAATATATTCATAATAAATTCTAAAGAAAGATATCTCGAGATTGCCTATCTAACTGGTGGAAGTCTGTGTTTTTATTATTATTGTTTTTCATCTTCTGTTTTAAGCAACCTTCCTTATATTGTCTTGTATGCTTTATATTAATTGCAGTTTATATAAAATTGTATTGCTGATTTTATTGGAAAACCTTACATCTGGCGGTTTATTAGGAAGTCTTATAGTTTTCCCTTATTCCCTGTGGGATCGATACTTGTCTTGCCATCACTACAATTGACCTAGTACACTTGCTAGTGCATAATTTTAGGGCAACATTAAATAATAATAAAAATTGACATAAGTAAACAAAGCATGGCCAAATTTATAAATATGGGGACACAAATAAAAAGTGTCCTTAAATGAAAATTATAAAGACACTTATTATTGACGCAAAATCTAAATCGTCTTTAACTTAAAAAAATACCAATAATTTTTTCAAAAGCGTAGCTAAATAAGTAAAAATGCCAACAAATATTTAAAAATGTTGTTAAATGATGATAAGATTGACACAAAAGAAAAAAGTGTGGCTAAATTTAAAAATATAGAGACATATTTTATTTACATCGCTAAAATGTGTCATTAAGTATTGTTAAAGGTTGATACAAGTAAAAAATGTCTTCAAATTAAATAGTATCAAAACATTTTCTATTGACACAAAATCAAACTTCTTTGACTTAAAACAAAGTAACAATGCTTATTTAAAAGCGTAGTTAAAATTTTAAAATTTGCCTACAAAAAATTAGAAGTGTCATTAAGTGTTGTTATATTTCGACACAAGTGAAAAACTGTCTTCAAATTAAATAGTATTGAAACACTTTTTATCGATATAAAATTTAAACCGTCGCTATATGTAAAAAATGCCAATGATTTTATCAAAAGCGTTGCTAAATTTTTCAATAATTGTGACAAATATTTAACAATGTCGTTAAATGATTATAAAGACGACATAACATAAAAAAGTGTGGCTATATTAAAAAAAAATAAAGACACATATTTTTTGTATCGCTAAAAAAGTATCGTTATAATCGCTTTTTTTTTTGTAGTGATATTTTTTGTTTTACGCTGTTCGACTTAAATGAAAATTAGGTAAAAGAAAAGTATTTTTCTATTTAAAGAAAAATCTATCAAAACCAAAGGAAGGTAATTTCTCGATTTTTCAAGAGATATAATATATTAATTTCACATTAATTTATCAACATCTACCATAATATGTTGGTCGTGCCTTGAAGGATTGCAAGGTTGGTCCCCTAAACATGTCCAAATAATCCGATTGACCCTTGAAATAGTATGAATAAACCTCGAAATCTGGAGTTTTTAATTAGAGATAAATGTCTTTACCACTGGATTATAGTTGAACATAGCTGTAAATAGGGTGAAAAATTCTAGGGGTGCACAAAAAAAACCGAAAAACCGAAAAACCGTGAAACCGAACCGAAACCGAGCTAAAAATATGGTTAACCGAAACTGATAGACTAGTGTACGGTTTTTATTTTTAGAAATTAACGGTTACGGTTTAGGTTTAGGTTTTTACACCTAAAGTCCATGTGGAGTCGCGGTTAACCGAATTTTTACAAATATTTTTCTTAAAAAATTATGTAATTATATATATATAGGTAATATGAATAATAAGTGAAACATTTGGGTATTTGATGATATTTTACTTCCTTACTATACAACACCAAGTAGTTTCGGTCACTCGCTTCCAATCCTAACTCCTCTCAATTCTTAATTTCACACTCATTGAAAAATAAAGCGAAGAATAATTTTATTAATTAATGTTTGATCTTGTACAACAATTTCTATTTTTGGAAACTTTTTTTTTATTAACTTTTAATTATTGGAGTTTATGGTTAAAATGTTGTTTTAATTAATAATTAAGACTATGGTTTGTAATTTTATATTTTTATTTGACATTTGAGATTTATGCTCTATTTATTTGAGGTTTCAAATATTATAAAATTAGCAAAATCACAATGTCTATTTCGTAAATGGTTAACTGTAAAGAAATGGTTAACCGACCGAAATTAATGGTTAACCGACTAATGGTTAACCGAATTTAATGGACAGTGTATGGTTAGTAAATTTAAAAAACCGTTCAAACGGTTAACCGTTTGTAAAAGTCCACATGGACCGGTTAACCGACCGTGTGCACCCCTAAAAAATTCTCATCTCTATCGGAAAACAGTCCTTACATAGACAAGTTCTTAACGAGAATCTCCACAGGACGGAGCAAGAATTTTTTTTATCCCTAGATCTTGATACCTCGTTGAGATCTCCAAGAAATACCAAAAAAATCTCCGGTACATTATTTTGTTTTTGATATTTTATTAGTTTTTCGGCTAATGATGTTCAATTAAAAACTAATAACCGTAAGTATATAAAGGGAAAGAATGAAGGGTCATCCCTCGTACCTTACTAATAACATTATTCATTTGATTATTTATGCACTGTTGAAATTTTGATTACTTAACACTTTTATTTTAGCTTTGCTGATTGTGAAATTGCATTGTTGAAATGTTAAACAGTATTTCAAATTATATGTTTTGAATTATATATTAATTTTAATACATATTGAACTATGTATTCAAAATTGTAATATGTTTTTAGATGTATTTCAATAACATATTTTTGTGTAATTCATAATTTATGTATTTATCTGAAAAAGAACAGTAGAATGGTTAGTTTTAGTAAATTCCCCTCAGGGATATGGGGGGAGGAAACAATGTTTTTCTGATTTTTTTAATAGGGATGAGGAGGGAAAAATAGTTTGTCAAATTGTTTAATGGGGAATGAAGATTGTATTAATAGAAAAATAAGCGATCTAAAATAAAAAATAAAAAATAAAAATAACCGATGAAGAAGTCTTATATTATCACTATATGAATAAATTAAAAAACATTAAACAAAGAAACTTATCAAAAAAAAAAAAAAAAGGACAGCCATGCGCGATCTCTCAGCTTTAGCTCACACGGCGGGAAACTGATAATTTTGGGCAAAATCCCTCCCTCCAAATAAGATCCCAATTCCAATTATCCTTTCTGGCTTTTGCCTTCTCTCTCTTTTCATCTCTAAACCCTAATTATCTCTTCTTTTCTCCCTTAATTTTCCCCGATTCTTCTACTTCCACACTGATCCAGGGTGTGAGGGAGCAAAAGAAGCTTACGAATTTCTTTTGCTCTCTCCCTACTTATTCCCATTTCCATGGCAGCATTCCTTCATACAGGAAAAAACCTTCACAAATTCCAACGCCCACCGCTTGGGCGGGAGTACGACGACGACGGCGACGAAGACATTAACGTCGATAATAACACCACTGCTCCTCTTCGATACGCGTCGCTTGAGCACGTCTATTCCGCTGCGTCTCTATGTGTTAGCGCTAGTGGATCATCCAACGTCATGTCGAAAAAGGTTAAAGCCAGGAAGCTTGTGGTTCATGATGATCTTGATATTAATAGGCCTCAGATCATTCATGTTTATAGTCGTCGACCTAAGAGGCCCCGGCATTCTCCTCCATCGCCTTCCTTTTTTGAGTCGTTGCTTGCACGCGCTGCTGAATTGGTGCCTAATATGGTTGTCAAGACTGAAATTTGCGAATTTGAGGACTCAATGGATGATAATTCGACCAGGATGCAGAAGAAAAGGAGGATTGGCAGCAGTGAGTTGATCAAATTGGGGGTTGATTCTAGCGTTTTAGGAGCTCTTGATCGGCCTCGATTGAGGGATTGCCGGAATAATAATATTGTGAATAGTACTAATGGGATTTCTCAGAAAAAGAAGCGCCGTTTTGTAAAGAATGCTGACAAGCTTTTGTTGCTGCCTCCTACCACTAAAAGATGGGTCAGGTTGGTTTTTAATTTTATAATTCCACACTTCACCCTAACTAGTTGTATCAGCGGCAACCAAACTATTTGCAAGTTAGTTGCTTTTACCTTGTAAAGCCGGGTGCTCTTTTTCCCCTGAAAAATTGTTCATTTGTTTAAGCAGCATTTTAATTGATGAGACAATGTAGTAGGAATAGTATCAGATTTTGAGGATTGAAATGTAGATGAGGCCATCCAAGTGTTTAATTGGGTCTAACTAAGCTATTTTTTCTTTAGTTGAGTGGAGATACATGTTTGGATTTGGCAATATTTATGTCAGTTCTTCTTCCTGCCACTCCAGCGGTCAGGAAGTACGTGCTGGGTTGGGGGAGTTGTTATGTTTCAATTTTAATTGTATGTGATTTATGAAAATATTGTTTTCAAGGACGCTATTTTGACTTGAATAGGTTGAAATTGGATGATGTTGATCCCAAAAGATTCATTGGGTTACAATGCAAGGCAAGTTTATGTTTCACATTGTTTTTAATCGTAAAATTTGAAGCTTTGAGTTACCTAATGTTTATTGAAGTGCTTTTTATGCACAATTAATCTGGTTATGTGCAGGTTTATTGGCCATTGGATGCTGATTGGTATTCTGGACGTCTTGTTGGTTACTGTTCAGAGACTAAACGACATCATGTGTGGTTCTGACGCTTAAAGTTATCTCAATCTTTCTTTTAAGATGATGGAATATCTTCAAGCATAAAAAGAAGAGGCTTCTTCTGATTATAATGAATTTGATGCAGGTTGAATATGAAGATGGAGATAAAGAGGATTTGATTCTTTCAAATGAGAAAATAAGATTTTTTATTTCTCGTGAGGAGATGGAACAGTTGAACTTGTCTTTCAGTGTAAAAAGTACTGACGGTGATAGCTATGACTATGATGAGATGGTTGCATTGGCTGCCGTTTTGGATGACTGCCAAGATCTTGAGCCTGGGGATATTATATGGGCAAAACTTACTGGTCTGCATTAAAAATACTGCTTTTATTTATTTATTTATTTAAATTCTAAATTCTTTTCCAGTTTATATTTTAGGGATCATGCATACAGCATCTATAGCCTCTACGGCATCTGTTGATATGAATTGCTTTTGTTGGTCTTCTACTTTTTTTTTTGGTTGTAAATTGTTCTATTTTCTGCATTCTCATAAGAATAATTGATACTTGGGCATGCTTATGATCTGTCTGCAAAAGTGCTGAATCGGTTTTTGAGTCCCATCATTATAAGAAAAATTTGGCCCAAACATTTAGGATCCACAGAAACTAGCATCTTCTGTCTACAACATTTGGATGACTGATAAAAACTGGTAGCTACATATGATTAATAGTAGGTGTAGGAGCTTTAAGAGTTATTATTTATTAACTGATAGATGAAAGTGGGAGAACAGAATTGTAGCTGTCTAGGAAGTACATACTTACCTTCTTCATTGTTTTCATGAGCTTAACAGTCAAAGAAGCCCATAACGTCACTAGTAAACTAATAAAGTATGATTTCTGTGGACGCATAGGGTGTATTATGTTTAAGATAATTTTGATTATGCAATTTCATGTAATTTCGGGTTTCATACTGAACTTTCTATCTTGCCATAGAAATGATTTTTTACCTTTTAGATTTTACACCGACTATATCTCTTAATTGCTGTAGTGCAGGTCATGCCATGTGGCCAGCAATTGTTGTGGATCAGTCCCTTATCGGGGAACGCAAAGGCTTAAACCGATCCTCTGGAGAAAGATCAGTATTTGTGCAATTTTTTGGTACCCATGATTTTGCAAGGTTTGTCATTGTTTGTAGCTTGAAGTTATTTAGTATAGCTGTTGTTTCAGAAGATTTTATTTGTCTTTCCCACATGCTGATTGCATCATTACTTTGTGATTCTTCAGAATTAAACCAAAACAGGTAATCTCATTTCTTAAAGGACTTCTCTCATCTTTTCACCTCAAGTGCAAGAAACCTCATTTCACACGAAGCATGGAAGAAGCAAAAGTGTAAGTTTATTTATATTTCTACTTAATCCAATAGTTTGTCATGTCCATGATTCATCCACCAACTGCATGGCCAGAATTCATGAAATCTTAACCATAAGGCTTAGTAATTTTCTGGCGTTAAGGTTTGTTGAATTTTGATGTTTGAATCTGTTGAATTAGTTTATTTGTGCAGACTTACCTGAAACTGCAGTTGTCCCTACAAATTTGTTGTATTCTTAAATTATTGACATGAAATCTAGAATTTTGATTTTTGAATCTTTAGAATTAGTTTATTTGCATGGACTTAACCGATACTGCAGTTGTCCCTATAAATTGTTTTTCTTAAGACATTGGCATGGAATTTCAATGGATGAAAGTATCCATAATGGCTGCGGAAATATTTTATCTTTTTGGTATTCTTCTAAAAGTTAAAATAGCTTAGCAGTCTTGTCCTTGCATTGTGGAAATGCCAATTACACAACTATTTGGTTTTCGACCAGGTACTTGAGTGAACAAAAACTTCCAAGAAGAATGCTGCAGCTCCAAAATCATACGCATGCTGACAGCTGCCAGAGTAGTGAGGATGAAGGAAGTACAGACTCAGGTGAAGAATGCACAAAAGATGAAGCTGTCCAGAGAATTTTGATGGGCCTGGAAACTTCTCCTTATACAATTGGGGATCTGCAAATAATAAGCCTTGGTAATTTCTTTTGACTCTTGCAGTTTCCTCCTACCTTTTGCGAGTAGATCTTATATCGACCTGTTCTTCCATGGACCTTAGAGCTAAATGTGGATCCTACTTTCTTTCTTAATTGTCTGTAGTGTAACAGGTTCACTGTAGCTTTTTTAGAGCCAAGATTAAGGCATGTTTCTAATATGTGCATTGAACTGCATTTGTCTCATTATCTTTTTCTAATTTACTTTTTCAAAGCTCTCCGGGCAGATGGCAATTCTAATGCACCACTCAACCCAGAGAATATGAGATATTGCAACCTTTTGCTGTTTGTTTGCTTTGATTACCCATACATATTCAAGCAAGAAGAACTTGTTTTTGCAAGTCTTCTAATCCTTTTTTTAACAGTTTGACAAGTACCTTGTTGTTAGTTCTAATTCTAATGGTATAGGAATTTGTGAACCCTCTTGATGGATGGGTTTATTCATCATTATACTTACTTGCTTACTAACTGCTTCTTCAGGAAAGATTGTAAAGGACTCAGAATATTTCCAGGATGATAGATTCATCTGGCCGGAAGGATATACTGCTTTGAGGAAGTTTAGTTCAATAGCAGGTGGTTGTTTTTAGATATCTTGTAAATATACTCATATTCTTATAATCTCGTTTCTATGTTCTTTCTTAACCCCCCATTCTTTTGATCTTCTTGGCTTTAATGGAATTTTAATCAGTATCTTTCTTTTACCTTTTCTTGTTCTTACATTTCAGATCCAGCTGTATCTACTGTATATAAGATGGAAGTGTTGAGAGATGCTGAGTCTAAGATTCGGCCTCTATTTAGAGTGACATTGGATGATGGGGAGCAGGTGAGGTGGAATGACATTATCTTGAAATACAAACGAATTGATTTTCTGTGTGTGCCATTTTTGAAACTGTGACTGCCATTTGTCATAACCTTTTGCTTAGTCAAGTAAATATTGAAATTTCTCTTACTAAAATAGTATGATTCAAAGTAGGGCTGGGATTGGGGTGGCTTCGGATCAAGATAAACCCGGTTGAATCCAATAAAAGCCATAGAAAATTATTTCACCAATTGACGCAATCTCAAGCTTTTAGCAAACTGGGCCACGATAGATAGGGTTTGGTTCAGGTCATAGCCGGTTTCTGCATGTTTGAGACATTGAAACCTCATTGAAACTTCAAAAGTTTTGCCCTTATTTTTTGTTTAAATTTCTTGGATTTGAGAAAGTCTGCAGCAACTTTAGGGAAACCTTGTGGGAACTTTTAAACAAGAAAAATTAGGGAGAACTTGTGAAATAAAAAACACAATATAAGGTTTTAGCTTATCATAAGTGTTCTTCGAGTGATAAGAATGGTGGTGATAGAGTAGAAAATTAGATTTAGGTGTTCGATTTTCCATTTAACTTATTAAGTTGTTATAAATGAATTTATGTTGAAAGGTATATATTAACACAATCCATACTTTTTATTTTGTTATGTTATTTTGATAGTGGTTTCATTGACATTAATGTTTATAGTGATTATATTTATGAACCAGTTATCTTTACATGTGAGTAAAAAAGTTATTTTTTTTAGTATTGTTTTTCCAATGTTTTCTGCTGTATTTATAGAATATTTTGTGTCCATGCGTCGAATTTTGTTCATTTCCTTTTTTCTTCCACCAATTATGTTTAGAACAATAAAAGCATGGAAATGAAACCAAAGTTTCACAATTACGGGCACTATTCTGTATGCTGCTTGGCAATTTCATTTTGCTCTGGTCTTCAGTGATTACTTTCATTTAAGTTTGTGTTGTGACTGGTAAAACTCTCTCTCATGCTATATTTTTGCGTGTGACTCTGTGGAAGAGTTATCAAAATCACGTCTTTTCAACTACTGCATTTACACCGTAATTACTGAACCTGGAATGGTTTATGTGGACTGAGAGTTGAGCAAATGAGCTGTTTGATTTGTAGAAATTGGATGGTTGATTTTCTATGCTGTTAAAATCTAGATATACGTGTAGCCAATTGAAACTTTCGTATCTGATATGTTTTCTGAAGCCAGATGGGTTTTTATCTGTAAACTCCATTTCTGTGCTATGGAATTCACAAAGCCCTGCAGAGACAATGTCAGAATCAGCTAGTTGAAATTATGCCGGGATAAATTATTTTCTTTTCGACTTCATGTTTGTTTTGCATTGGTGTAATGCCTTCTGTTAATGCTTTATTTGGTACTTGGGGTCCAAGTTGTTGATGTATTAGTAATTGATGATAAATGTACTTTTACAGATCAAAGGATCGAGCCCATCAGCTTGTTGGGATAAAATATACAAAAGATTAAGAAAATTACAAGATAATGCTTCCAACGGTTGCAAGGTCGAAGGTATTGTACAGCGAATTCGTGAATCTGGTTCTGACATGTTTGGTTTCTCCAATCCTGAAGTAATGAAGCTTATAAAGGTATGCCATAAGCCATGACAAATTCACTTGGTATATACACTGGTGTGAATTTTCACCTCTTTATATTATTTCTTGGTGTTTCCTTTTAATCACCATTTTACTCTCCACATAAATTGCAAATGACTTGGTTTCTTGCATGTTGCTTTTGCAATGTGGTTCTCTTTGTTGTTTACCTTTCATGTGGGACATCTTTATTAAAGACATTAAAGGAGTATTTTGTTTATGCTACCAAGTATTGTCCTATTTATAGTCTGAATATTAAATTCTAAAAAGCTCAATTATCAGAGAAGTACTAGCTACCTGTCTGTCTGCTTTCTTTTTCTTAATCTATGCTAGGATGTGGATATCATGGTTGCTATAATTATTCCAAGTGAAATGAGTCTCTTGTCTGGGTAAAATAGATTGGACTTCTGTTTATAAGTTAAAACAGAGTCCTAAAATTGTAACACTCTTGTTGAGTTAAAAAATTTATGCTGTGTTTCCTGCTTGTCCTATCTTATTAGACATGCTTTTGCATCTTTGTAGCATATTAGCAGCATCGAGTGCTGGACCACCTTAATGAAATATAATAGCTGGTAGGATAAATATCCGATATATTGATCTCTGCATCCATGTCAATAACAAAACTGAAATTGATGACATACTGGAAATATTTGGGTAAAGGCAGCTGAGTTTAGGATAAGGTCGACAAGACCTCATTGTACTGAAAGAATGAAGTAGAGAGTGATAAGAGTAAAGTACTGGAACAAGAATTCACAAGTTATGGTATCTTCGCAATAAAGTGTCTCAATTCCTACATTGATGTGTGTGGTATTGAACAAGTGAGATTTATAAGTATCTGATTCTATGTTTCCATTTAACAAATTGAAGGATCATGTATGAGAATGAATTTTCCAGTTTGTTTATGACATGTTTCTGCAGACTTCCTTTGATGTCGTTTAGGAAATTCTTCTTAAGAAATTTTATGCATTTTAACTGTAGGCTTATAATTATTTCTAATTGCGTTGACAGGGATTATCAAAATCCAGACTCTCTTCAAATATGTCTATGAGAAAGTTATCTACTGAAAGATATCAGGATTTACCTGTTGGTTACAGACCTGTCCGTGTTGATTGGAAAGACCTTGACAAATGCAGTGTCTGCCATATGGATGAGGTGAAAATTCATTATACTTTCGTAACGATATTTTTTAAACAAATGTTCACTTAATGCTTAACCTCTCCTGTTTTCAAGAGAAGAAAAAGATATAGGAATTGTTCTTGAATAGTTTGATGTTTATCTCATGTTTCCCTTGGCATTTAATTTTCAATTTAGCTTGTGCACAATTTTTGTTTTGTAATTATAGATTGAATTTCTTCTTTCCATCTTGCTATTATTTTGATGTTTGCATTCTAACTACGGATATATGCTTGTAGGAATACGAAAACAATCTCTTCCTGCAATGCGATAAATGCAGAATAATGGTAAGGCTCCTGTACTTGCTTTCTTGGTGTCACTTTATTGGTACCATGGAATATGCATTATAGATTGAAGTATTACAACATTTTACGAAAGATTAAGTACAGATTGCAGTTTTCGTCATTGTTTCCTTTTCTATGAACATTTCGCTCATTTGACACTGTTGTATCCGGGATTTCGCTGTTCATATTCAAATGACATATATCTTTATTTGTTTGATTCTAATTTTATAGTAGAACTTCCAGTCTCTTCATTAGTTTCATCAGAAGTAATGTACACCAGGTCCATGCCAGATGCTATGGAGAATTGGAACCTGTTGATGGTGTACTATGGTTGTGCAACTTATGCCGTCCTGAGGCTCCTGACTTCCCACCTCCTTGCTGTCTTTGTCCTGTTATAGGTATGCCAAAGCTACTGAGTCTTTATCTTTTGTATGAAGCAACGAATATTTTTTATCTCTGACCCTGCAAACCAACTTCTCTTAGGCGGTGCTATGAAGCCTACGACAGATGGGCGCTGGGCTCATCTGGCTTGTGCCATATGGATACCTGGTTTGTAACTATACTATAGTATGCACTTGATTACTCCTCTTTATAATTAGTTTGTGACTCAACTTATGTTACAGAAACTTGCTTGTCTGATATCAAGAGAATGGAACCTATTGATGGGTTGAATAGAATCAATAAGGTACTTCTTTTTCTCCTCTCTTATTGTGAGAACTACTTGGTGTACTATTATATGCTAGTATTAAGATGCTTGTGTTCAGAGTTCCATCAGTTGTTTTTCTCCCTCCTGTGTTCATATTTTGAATCTACACAGGATCGCTGGAAGCTGTTATGTAGTATTTGCGGTGTAGCTTATGGAGCCTGCATTCAAGTAAGATCAACGTTATCCTCATAAGAATACACCAGATTCTTCAGCATTTCCCTGAAGCAATCACCTTGTTAACATATTGTTTTCTGTTCAAAAAAATTATGTTGGTTGTAAGTTCTGATGAAAGGCAGCTTGTGAGGATGGTATTATGTTCCTCTTGAGGACTAGAATGCCTGCATTTTCCTGAAGATAATCAAGCTTTGTAAAAGGATGGCCTCACAGCATATTGCTTAGAAACTAAATATATTCTCATATTGTAATCCATACTTTGAGCTGCTAACAATTATAATATCTTAATGCTGAAATAAATCATCACAGGATTGGTCATTTATAATCCCATGACATGGTTGTCTCTAAACTAGTCATCATTTTCAAAGGATCTAAACTTTAGGAGAAATTAAGATGGTTGAATGCCAACTAAAGTCTAAAACAATAAGGTATTGGACTGTTGTTTGGGCATGAAAATTAAAGAATCACCAGTGTGTTAATGCCAACAGCTAATTTATAAGACTCCCTCACAGTTGAAAAAATAATTTGATGTCCTGAATATGCTTCATAACACATGTAGACTACAATTCTCAGTTTGTTGAAAATTTGATTTTTTGTGAGTTCCCAGTAGCGTGCATCAGTTGTTCGTTCTATCTGACATGATAAGCAATTTAGGAGCTCCATTGCTCATGCAGCTGTTTCTGTTTATTTCTGTATTCACCCAAAACAATGACTGAAGGAATAAAATATTAGATGGAATATAGTGGAAAAAAACTGAAGTAGTTTTCTTAGTATCTGAAACGCTAAATTTGTTCGCTCTACCAGCATGCTTGTTCAGAAAATATTTGTGCTTTAGAATTGATTATATTCAAATAAAGGAAATAGGGCCCCTTCGAACTATGTTGGTATTTTGAGTGATTCTCTTTCACATTACTGTCATCAGTTTATTTGAAGGTTATGATACTAACTTATCATATAGAAGTTGACAGTTGATGCTTCTAGTTCATTTACATTTTCTTTATACATGTTTCATGTTGTCAGTTATCCTTGCTTTGAATATTGGCAGGTTCTAGGTTCTTCACTAACTTCACATTGCATGCTTTATGAACAGGCAGTCAAAAATATATAAGTTAGAAGACTATAGTTTTTCCCTCTAGTATTTAAGGGATGAAGTACTTGGTTACTAGTGCATTGAGTTGGTGAAGGTTACTTGTTATATCTTTCTTTTTTACTTTTCAATTTTGTTCAGCCATAATGAATTGTACCCTTTTTTAATGTTTTATGCAGTGTTCAAATAATTCTTGTCGGGTGGCATATCATCCACTCTGTGCACGGGCAGCTGGTCTTTGTGTTGAGGTAACCTTTTACTTTTGTTAAACAGAATTATGTACCCAGATTTTCTATTTTAGTTTCACTCATGTTTTCCAATGTCTCTGTAGTTGGTTTTGCTTATTGATGAGATTACTTATATTTTATCTTTTTGTGTGTTTATAGCTTGAGGATGAGGAAAGGGTCCATCTCCTTACTGTAGAAGATGAAGAAGAAAATCAGTGCATTCGACTGCTTTCCTTTTGCAAGAAGCATAGGCAGCCATCCAATGAGCGTCCAGTGACTGATGAAAGGATTAGTCGGATTACCCGTCGATGTTCTGATTATATCCCTCCATGTAATCCATCTGGTTGTGCTCGTAGTGGTATGTCTTGTTTATGTACTTGTGTAGTTGTTCTTAGAAGTGCTGTGCTACCCATCAGTTTGCAGAACATAGTTTTGATGGTCTCCTCACACTTTTAGTAGGTGTCCCTGTGACATGCTTTTCAGCTCGAAAGTTGGGAAAATATATTTTGATTCAGCACATTTTTCACTTCGTCATTGCTTTGCAACTTTTATTAATTTTTTTATTATATAATTAAATATCTTGAAATTTCTATGAGTTCGCTATACAAAATCTTTATGTTACGCTGGTTGAAATCCTCCTTTTCATTGTGGTAGAGCCTTACAATTATTCTGGAAGAAGAGGGCGGAAAGAACCTGAAGTCCTTGCTGCTGCATCCTCTAAGCGCTTGTTTGTTGAGAACCAGCCGTACTTGGTTGGTGGTTACACGCAACATCAGTCATCAGGCAATACACTGCATTCAAACGGAGTTGTTGGCTCTCGGTTCTCTTCTACTCTTCAAAGGCTAAAAGCCTCTCAGCTTGACGCTCCTAACAACATTCTTTCTATGGTTGAAAAGTATCAACACATGCGAAAAACCTTCAGAAAGAGATTAGCTTTTGGTTAGTTTTCTTTTCTGTTTATTACGTCATATATATAATTTTTTTTCCTTAATATTTGCCCTCCCAAAATTTTATCATATGAATTTGAAGCATTAGTATTACTGTTAAAGATGGTAATTAATAGTAAGTTAAATAATCATAATTGTTGTTTGCTAATTTAAAACAATTATCTTTAGCGTTTTTTACTTGTATATATATATGGGTGCGCGATAGGGTGTTGGACTCGGCTAATTTCAGAATTTTCATAGATTTTATACTTTTTTAAATTCAAAGCATAATACCCATGTTTGGTTGTCTTTATCTTTCACAGTAGTTATGGTTAATATTTCATTTAGATGGTAGGTTATGCGTTGTACGTCCGTGTACCTTGATTTAATTAAACAGTTCCTTTTCTTGGTTAACTTTCTCGTTGAGTTATTCATGTTTGTAAATCTTCCATTGCAGTATGATCTATACCCCCCATCTTAAGATAAGGGTAATGAGGTTCATTGTTAGCTCATGATTAACTTCTATTGAGAGTCATACATTGATAATCTACTACCTTTTGGTCTAGTAGTACTACCCTCCACTGGTGAAGTTTTATTTTTTTCCCCTTGAACTTGAATGATGTAATGTACTGTGCACATGGATAAACACACAAGTTGCAAGTACACATGCATCATTTAATTGTGCTCAATTTATATAAGAATACTATTTTGGATGAAAGAGGTTTTGGTACTTCACTCAGTCTTTTTTTTCTTCTGCATCTGATTATTGGGAGCTTTTTGGTATAGGCAAATCAGGTATTCATGGATTTGGCATCTTTACAAAGCATCCACATAAGGCTGGAGACATGGTAAGTTAATTTGCTGATTGAAGAAGATATATTTCTTTTTCAAAAGTGTATGCAGTATTAAGTTTCTTGGAACCACATGATATATAGGTGATTGAATACACTGGTGAACTTGTTAGACCTCCTATAGCTGACAGGAGGGAACACTTCATATACAATTCGTTGGTGGTATGTTTTTCTCCACATGATGTTGTTGTTGTTCCTCTTGATATTGGCTGTTGGACAAAATATATATATATATATATATTTTAATGCAGGGTGCTGGGACATACATGTTTCGCATTGATGATGAACGAGTCATTGATGCCACAAGGGCAGGAAGCATTGCTCATCTGATCAACCACTCGTGTGAGGTATGCTTCTTCGTTTACTATTCTCTTTTTCATTTTATCTCTATAATGCTTGTTTTTAGTTTTGTTCGATTGATCATATGGTTGTTATGTTCCGTGTGCCCTTGTCAGCATTTCTCAAAGATGAAATTTTATGGACAATATGCTTTTGATGCTGCTATTTTTTCTCTATATACTAATTTTATGAAAAGTTGAACTGCAGTACTCATTTTACCTTTGTTTTCATTCAGCCCAATTGCTATTCAAGAGTAATAAGTGTTAATGGTGATGAGCATATAATCATATTTGCTAAGAGAGATATCAAAAGATGGGAGGAACTCACTTATGATTATAGGTTCTTCTCAAACCCTCTGTAGTCACAGCTCTCTTCTTTGTTTCCTTTTGGGTGCTGATCTTTTTCCTTTCAGGTTTTTCTCAATTGATGAGCAACTTGCATGCTACTGTGGCTTCCCACGATGTCGTGGTGTGGTTAATGACACTGAAGCAGAGGAGCAACTGGCAAAGCTCTATGCCCCTCGCAGTGAATTAGTAGACTTCAAAGGAGAATAATGAAAAAAAAAAGTAAGTATAATATAATGGCAAGGTGGTCCTGTTGCTTCAAGTTTTTACTTCTTTTTCCCTAACTTATTTATCTTCAGTGAAACCTGGGTTATAGGAATGTAAAGAATCCTAGAAAACATTTGTCTCATTGAATTTTGAGATCCCGGATACTTGGACTAGTTACACATTATGAATTAAGCATAGCTCATTATGAAGTGGAAATGTAGGCTGATTCTAGTTGCAGTGGAACGTCTAGTTTTCCTCGAGTTACAAGATGATCTAGACTAACTACTGCCTTTCCTAACAAGTTAAGCATAAGCCCAGTATCAAGATTGGAGATGCAAACTTACGTTGAATCCTTCACAGTGGCATTTTTTTTTTATTTAACTATGAATGGCTTAGTAGGAGTTTGACTATGCTTTATTAGTAATTTTTAGTCCTGTTGATCTTTCTTTTAGTTCAAAAACCTAAGAACTTTTGTTTTGGTAGAAGGACCATCCTCGTAAATTCCTTTTCTGAGAACTTTCGAATAAGACACCAAGATAAAGTTGTTAGTCATTATTGTCAACCATTAAAAGCTTTTTTTTTTTTTTTTTTTTTTGACTCTCAGGCTATTAGGCTAACTTCTCTTAAAATTGAATATTGTTAGTTATCAAGCAGATTGTCATGTAGTCAGTTTGTTTTGAAAAAGGAGAAAGTTCAATATTAAGATTTACTCCCACAATAATGTAACTATAATAAATTAAAATTTCAAGGAAACCTTCTGTTATATAAAACAAAGTTCACAAAAAAAAAAAAACACTAAAGTTAAATATTTAGTCTCGCCTTTCGCTTTTTAACCACGTTGGATTTAGTTGGAGATATGCCTATTAAGGTGTGCAAATGATACAAAAGAGAAGGCAACTGAACAGGAAACATTCTCTCCACACAGATCCTAGCAAAAACATTTTGAATCTCAAACAGTTTTAAATCCATTGAATCACAATCCAAGATGCATACGCGACTACATCTGCAATAACACAACCTTCTTGTATGCCTTCAAGCTCATCTTACCTTGTAATTCAAATGTATTTCTTTTCCTCTTTCCCTTTTATATCCTCAAGTCTCCAAGCTGTTAATATTTCCATTTGTACCAAGCTCTTGCACACTGTACTGATAATTATTCAATTTTCCTTTGTGCAGAAACTTCAAAGACAGGTTGTTCCCTCTACACAATCTTCCCATCATTTTGTCAAGACTAGTGGGTTTTGGATCTCTTGTTTTTCACTAACCCATATCTATTCCCCTACACTCGCCGTATTGCCATATTGCAAAATAAATGGTTCAGCTTCTCTTCCTCCATCTGTCCCTTCCCTTGGCCAGGTTATATTACCTTTACAAAGAAGATAAAGAAAACAAAATTAAACTCTTACTAATTCATAGGAAAACTAATTCATTTCAATTGTAGCTTAATGTATTTAACATTGTAACTCACCATCAGTTAGGTATACTGATATTAGTTTGTAAGCCCTTTGTAAAGGCCTATTCAGTTTTGCAAATGAAAAGTCATTCATACCCCATGGCATCTGTCACTTCATTGTTCTCATGAAAAGTTTTGATGCTCCTTTATTAAAGCAATCTCATTTTTTAAAATCTAGCATCGATTATTTGGAAGCACAGCCATACTAAATTTTGAGTTTTAAGTACATATTTAATGATATTAAACTGCTTATTTGAGGTTGCATTAGACCTTCAGGTCGTATCAGCTGAATAACTAATACTTGTAAATTCTAGCATTTTAAAGATCTACTTGATGTCATGAGGCTCTCTTTCAAGATCAATCATAAGTTAAAATTCATTGTGGTACAGTTTGAGGAAATTTAATCAGTAAAATATATCTTTTTTTTTCTATCTTGTTTTGAATGAATGATATCCTGGTACATAATTTTATCCATCGGCCCATCTTGCTAGGATACTTGTCAGCCAAGTATTTGCTTGTAATTTATTTTCTAGATATTCTTGAGTATTGATGTGAGTTCTGAGTATCTTTGCAAACTATGGATCCAGTTGACAGTTAGTTAGTTCCCATAATCTTGTGAAGTAGATGGGTCTTAAGAGTTTTATGTTCAAAAATTCTTTTTCTTGACTTTATATATGGGTATATGTGTGCTTGCATTGGGGTTGAATCTTAGTGCGTACAACAGGCTTTAAAGGTCAATTTTACCAAAAACTGTGTCTCATGATTAACTGTAATTTGGAGTTAGCACTCAAGAATCTCATTGCACCATCGCTCTAAAGTAGTGTTTGTTTTGAGGGATAAGTGGATGGAAATGGATTGATTATTTTTTTCAGGATTTATTTAGACAAACATTTGTCTAGATGCATTCAGAAAAACCAAATCCATTCTCTTCCCTCTCTTCCACCCACTCCTCAAAACAAACACACCCTATGGTCATTGTCATTGTTCTATAATTTTCCCTCCTTTTCCTTTTTAAGTCATTGTGTTTGTTTTTCATTGCTACGTGATGCTTCGCCTTGTTTTCTATAAAAGTTTTATTGGTAAGTTTCTATTTTTTTTTAATCAGTATTAAATTTTGAAGTGAAATGATCTTTACTAGAATATGTGTTGAAAGCACTTTGAATATCTCTGCTGATTTTCTTCAAATGACTGTTAGTTTTTGCTCCTTCCTCATATCAGATTGATGCTTTGGAGTTTGGATTAGCTTTTCAACAGGTTGTTTCTAGAATTTGTAGGTTATATAGCTTTGAATTTTTCCTGAAGAGTTAAGCTATAATTGTATTGGGAAACAAGTGAGTTAAGCTAGAAACCAAGAGGGGTGCTTATAGATTGGTTAGGGGTTTAGGGTCTAGTGTAATAGAATGGGGATTTTAAACATTAAAGCTTAAACCTTTGTGATTAGAATCAATTAGCCATCATAATTGTTAGGTTAACCGCTTTTCAGTCAGTACAAGTTAAACTTTTGAAAATTGAAGTTTGTTGATGTTTATATACAATTAAATTAACATATAATCAAAAAGTACACAACACATCAGAAATCTTAAATATAAATGAAACATTTATAACCAGGTACAAATATTTATGCATAAATATAATATGAAGCACAAAAATTCTAGACATTATAAAAAAAGTTTCTTTAAGTATAGTAAATTATAGGTAGTTGTCGTTCAATGTACAAAAATTTTGTAAATAAATTATCCAAATTATAAACAATCAGTAGCATAAAATCAAGAACTAGTAGCAAATGCATTATATTAATTTTTAAGTATCCAAATTATAAACAATCTTTAAGTATAGTCAATTTTTCATTCTATTAATTTTTTACTTATTACCTTGCATATACATTATATTTTAAATAACAAGTAGCATAACTTCATATTTTTATTTTCTTTGTGTGCGCTAACTTAAAGAGTGCTAAAAAATCGAACCAAAAAATTTGACTAATTAAACATGTTAGAAAACTATTTAACCCAAAAACTAAAACTGATTGGTGAGTTTCTACGAATATATTTATTGTCTCTAACACTGTTGCAAATTGTCTCATACTTGGTCCACGTGAGATGCTTAAACACCTTTACGCACAAAGATATATATTTTGAGCGTGAAGTTACTAGATATTTGTGGCTAGGTGGCTCTAATACTGTATTGTAGAACCATTAACTCAGAAGCTTAAAATGATGAGTGAGGTTCTAAGAATAGTTTTTATATCTCTAAATTTAACTTTAATTTTTTTTTTTTCAAAAGATGTCTTATTTATTGTTTAAGTTCCAATTTTTATGTTAACCATTTAAAAAAAGAAGAGAAAAGAGAAGTTACATAGTAAGGTACAATTGTACTCCTAGCATTCCTTATTATTCTTTTTTTTTTTTTTATGTTTTTAAAAAGTTTTGCTCTCAACATTTTTGCCCTTTTTCAAGGGATCTTTTCAGAAAATCTATTGGTAATTACAGATAGATTTTGGTTCATCAGTAATTTTTATTAGCATGTAGTTGAAAAGGGAAAAAATGAGTTAGGCAAAAACAATGAGGGAAATACATTGTCAACTTGTTGGCTAGAGCTTGATTAGAAACAGAGTCAACAAGCTTCCCGCTATATGACTTGACTAAAGCCAAGTTTTAGGGAAAAGATCTGAATTCAAATGGATTTAAAGTTCTGAGATACTAGGAACCTACAGCCTCGATATGAGTATCTTGAGACCAAACTTGTATTGATGAGGATGGTTTCTCCAGTCTTGCACCCTTCCACCACATGTGGAGGTAGGCAAAGATTGAAAAGTTTGAGCTACACCTAACCTCTCAACATAGGTTGGCAAAATAAAGATGGAGGTTGTTCCAAGGAAGTTACTCAAGCTCTAATAACCCTTAACATCTATGTTTTGCCAACATCATTCAGATTCCAATGGAGTGAGATGAATGCTTGAAACAAAGGAGGGATAACTTGGATGAACATTATGGGTGAGGATGATTTGGATGAGGGTAATGTTTGTGATTCTGTTGATAGAGATGACTCTTCTAGTGATGTTCATTATGAAATACTCATTCGTGACTCAAGGAGATATTGGAAGGCGGGTGGATTTCTTTGAGCTCATGTGTGAATTGCTAAGTTGGAGTAGGATATATATCATATCGTACTTGGGTGCATCGATGGAGTTGAGTCTTGTGTGAATGAGAATTGTCTGTCCACTCCTAGTAAAGGAAGAATAGTGTTTGAGCAACTTTTGGTTGTTGATGGGCTTATTGCTTATTGCACTGTTGAAATTTTTGTTTTGTTATATGAGGATAATAACAAGGCTATGGAAATTCCCTTTTTTTTTTTTCCCATAATTGCTACCACAATCTGAGGTGACGAACATTGTGTGTTTTACTTTTGTAACACGTACCATTAACTTTATTTTTTGTTATTTTATATATATTAATTTAGGAAAAGGGCATATTTCTAGGGTTTTTTTTTTTTGGTCTTCCGTATATGTAATGAGAAAAGTTTTCAGCATTATCCTTATAATACAAAGGAATTTAGGTTTTAAGCATGTGCATGATTTGATTGTTATCGTTAATAATTGATATCTCTTGGATAGGACAAAAACATATTCAACGTAGGAAGACATTATATAGCGGCAACACAGGTAATTACATCAATCAATCTAGTACTTTAAATCTTTTTTTTTTTCTTTCTTTCAATTTTCCTTTTGATTATCGTACAATCCGTTATCCAATTGATTCAAATATATGATTTGAGATATGAAAATAGTATCAATTTGATTTCTGTCTCATGTAGAACTGATACATATATGTATTTATATAATTCATAATGTGTTTCAGTCAAAGCAATGGTCTTAAGGTAGTATAGTCAATTGAAAGAAAATATAATTTTTTTAATTCTTTTGTTGGTTGCTATCAGGCAAATATTAGAGGAACAATTGTTTTATATAAAAGAAACAATTTCCTCATATAATCTTGAATGCAACAAGGAATATTTTTTTATGAAATTTTGGCACGTCAAATTGGAAATCATAGAAGTGCAATAATTTTTAACTTATGGCAATGAAGTTGAAGCTCTCAATTTTATTTTCTTTTTGGAAATTGCGTTGGATTTTTGTTAACTAGAGCAAGAATTAACGTAGTCATTTAAATTTCAAAATGATATATTATGTGGCTTTACTGGATGACTTCATTTTTTTTATGGAAATTGGGTAACTATTATAGATAAGTATTGATGTATAAATCCCAAAATTTTCATCAAATTATAAGGAAATGATTTTAATGAAACAAACGGTTTTGAGTTTTTCAAGCAAACAACTCCTTTGATTTCTATTGATATACTAGACATTGATTCTTAAATACACTATCATCACAATTTGACTAGATTTTTCCTTTTTATTTTTTTGTGTAATGATGAGAATACATGTAAATACAAACAGAAATTATATAGTTTGAGATTAAAAGATACTTCACATCTTATTGTGTTTTCCATAGATAAATAAATAAATAATTCTTATTGTCCTATATTAGTTGTAACTTGTGCATTCTTATATCATTTAATTTCTGTTCATATTTCTTAAGCATAGAACTCAAGTTTGTAGTAAAATTTTCCTAAACAATTAAAGCTCGAATTTTAACCATAATATGGTTGCTTAAATTGATTACTCAAGAAAATTGAAAACTATTAACTAATTGTACAGTAAAAGTAAAGTCTGTGATATAATACAACTAGTTCCCCTTAATCAATACCATTTCTGCATTTTCCTTTAACATTGACAGCTAAGAAATGAGAAATAATTGATTTAATATTAGTTATTATAATTTAAGTATACAAACAAGACTATTCTGTGAATTAATAAAATTTACTAATTTATGCATGTTTATATGTTACTTGTCTAAATAGTGAATTGTGTGCAAGTAATTAGTAATTCTGTATGTTGCACAATTTGTATTAATCACTTGAATAAAAATTTTACTTTATGCAATCAGGACATAAGAAACATAGTATGATTAGAGATTTAGATCTTAAGTGTTTCTTCTTCCTTTTCTTTCTTTTCTTTTTTTTTTTTTTTTTTTTTTGTGGAGAATTTGCTTTCAATTTTACTTCACTTTCAACTGTATTCTATTTCTAAGTGTTATGTTCATAATGAATTTGGATGCTTTTGCATGATCCGAATGTTGTCATATATTTTGGTTCAGTAGTAATACTTAAGTTTGAGTTGAGAATTAGAGAATTTATCTTAGCATGCAATCTCTAATAAACATAGCACTGAATGGGATGGCTTTATGCTGACTGTCAATCTGGTCAATGAGAAGTCAACGGGAACGAAATGAGGGGCATAAGGGAACTCGAATTTGTCTTGAGCATCATTGAAGCTCATGAATTTTCCAACTAGGTATAGGCAGCATACGCAGAGAGAGTGCGATGTGCCATGTTTGGCTCATGTTAATATTTCCTTTCGCTTAGGTAGCTGATGCTTATCTTGTTGGAAGCTTACTTAGACTTAGATGATGCGGTACAAGGGCGTGATTGTGTACTCAAACTTGCATGATAAATCAATGGTTTCCAAAACTAACAAGTTTCAAAATACCTGAGAAATATAATTTTGTATGGAGTTACGTATTTGGGATGAGGTTTGAGGCCTTGTTGGTCTAGCTTTGTTAATTTTATGTTAGCTTTCGATATCGAAATAGCATTCTAGGACTTGGAGGCTGAATTTGCCTGGAATTAGCTTCATAATTTTAGAACTTAATGTGAACATATATGTGTGCATAGCCATCTCAACCTCTCGATTTTTTGTTTCAATTCCATATATTTTGTTCTGTGCATGTTAAACTGTCACTGTCTATAAAAAGAATACATACCATAAGATAAAGCTGCTAATTGGTCGGCTTTAAAGTTTCTGACTATATACTAAGGAATAAGTTAAGGTTAATTAAAATCATTAGTTAAGGTTAAGTAAGATGGTTAACATATGAAACAGGGCAAATGGTTACTACTTTTTGTTATTTTTATCTCATTTATGGTTTGATGTATTGAGTCAACTCCAGTCTGCTTGGTTGATGGCTACTGAATTGAACTGGTATCTTTTGTTGCTGAAATTTGCTTTCTCTGTTATAATCCTATACAGATAAATGAGTTGTAAAGGTGATTTCAGTTGACGTATTGAACTTGTCACAAATTGTTGACTGTAAGTCATTATTTTTACATTACTGTTTTCTTATTCTATTAAATTTGCTGTGTTTTAATGTCAATTATTATTTCCTTTGCAGATGATTCATGTTGTTGGATCGTAAGGGTAATTTTTATTATTTTTTTTTTTTCAGTTGATTCATTGCCTTATTGGCTTCATCCATTGGCTGTAGAGTATAAATTGGGTGCAGAATCTCATTCAATTTTGACTGTAATTAAGTAGTTGTAATTTTGAGGGAGAGAACAAAATCATATAAACCTTGAGCTGATTTTGTTTATTCATGTTTAATCGAAATGAAAAAGGCTAGTTGGCCTATAAGCTTTTTGCAAGGTATAAAATCTAATTTTGGGGCCAATTTTCATTATTTAAATTGCTTTTCTTTAAACGACTGATTTTCTGAATTTTGACTACTAAAGGTCAATTCAGGAGAGATTAACATTCTATAATCAGATTTAACCTATTTATTCTGATGAAAAATGGATGTTATAAAGTAGGGCTGTACAATGGATGGCCCAATAAGTTTTGGGCCATCACCCAACCCAACCCATGAAAACAAGGAATTCATGGGTTGGTTGTAAAAATCAGCCCAACCCACCAAATATTTAATGTTATGGGTTGGGTTGATTATGGGTTGGGTCAAATTTCAATTCAAATATTTATATAATTTTTCTTTTCTTTTTTATTTAAAATAAATTTGTTATTAACTATGCATTTAAACTAGTCAAATATGACTATTCAATTTACAAATGCGTATTGTATAACATTGTAACAAAAATAATAAAAATCTAGTTATATAACATGTTCGCAACATTTAAACTAGTCAAATATAACATCTCAATTCACAAATATAAGTTATAGATAATACATAATACATATGATTTTTGAGATATTCTAAAATACTCCGAGAGCATTTACTCATCTAATTAATTATTACATAGAGTTTAAAAGAGAGGTAAACAAAATATGCTTCCTAATTTAAAAAAAAAGTAATAGAATCATAAGCTCAATAACCCTATGATCACTTCTTCAGTAAGTGTAATTCCCCTGATATGTTAAACCAACAGAAAAAAAAAGTTAATTAGCAATCTTACCTAATATATTTGATTGATGTCAATTAACAGATTATTACTGTACTATATATATACCAAAATCATTTAAACTGCAATAATATAATAACTGCAATAAACAATAGAAAATGGGGACAGCCAACCAGTAAGGGTAGAATTGGCATTAAAGAACTGCAATTATGAGTCTCATTTGAGTTGATGAGTGATGACACAAGCAAAGCTAACCCATAACAGTAACACTTAAAACTAATGGAAATAAATTAATCATACAATTAGTTTAGGTGGAAGAAAGTAAACAGAAATGATTATGACTTTACAGACAGAAAAAAAAAAAAAAAAAAAGGGAGCAGGTAATTTTAATTAATAGTCCTGCTCACTCCATTAATTAAACCCCCCCTCTCGCTTGCATCATTAGACCAGATACACTACCAAATCAAAAGAAATGATTAGAAACCTTATCTACTGATTAATAAAAAAAAACCAAGAGTTATTGCTGCTGGTTTCACAAATCAATAAATACGAAAAGAAGCAGCAGATTGTTAATTAATGAAATTGGTGGACAATGCATTAAATTACATGTATGAAGAAAGAAAAATTCTTTATGAATGGAGCTCATGACTGCTAATTAGCTGGAATACGCAGAGCGATTGAAGAAGCTTGAAGCAGGCACATGAAATAGACAAAAACATGACGCCGTACACCATTCTCAGAGCCATTTTTATCAGAATTGGAAGATTCGAAAACGAAGGAATTTGGCACACATAGAATTCGAAATCAATTAAAATCGGCAAATCGATTTGACACACGCTGCAATCTCTCCATTTTTGCACAAAATAACAAGAAAGAGCGCAAAGATACAAAAGACAAAATACCTGAGTCTGAAATGCGAGCTCCGACGAAGAGGGTGCGGTGGTGGAGGCCGGAAGAAGTTTCAGGATCGAAGTCGATTGTTGAAGGTTGAGGTTGGAGAAGAATAGAGGGAAGGAGGCTGAAGGGCAGAAATCAATGAATTAATTCGATTTACTTGAGTGAATTATCCAAACTGGGTTATTGGGTTTTTATTTTCAATTCAGCCCAACCCAACCCAAAAAAAAAATCACAAGTTTTATTGTGTAGAGGGCTGGGTCGAATTGGGTTGGGTTGGGCCAATGGGCCGATTAATATTTGTACAGCCCTATTATAAACTCTCATGATTCTGATGCTTATACTAATATTTTAATCGTAGTTTCACTCCTTTTTTTCTTTTCTCTTTTTTTATTTATTTTTTTATGAGTGGGTTTTGTTTTCTATTTTTAAATTAATGGCATAACTTGAGATCTTGTATTTTAACATGGTGTATTTACTTCTAATGTATCAAATTGCATTAAAATTACATTAAAAGACAATAGGCACGTGGCTAATAAAAGTATATAAACTTCGTTATAATTTGCTAAAATTTAGTTAAATTTGAAAATCTAAAGACTGAATTTTATCAAAATGAATATTTGCGAGGGATGCGACTACAAATATCAACTACAAAACGTGTCTCTTTCTTTTCTTATCTATTTTTCAATTTGTTAAAAAAAAAAAATTTACAACTTAATATATATTTATTACTTCATATTGGAGCCATTGAATAATTAGGCATATACATTATTTAGTTTGCTTGGCTCTTAATTTGGGTATCATTTATTCTAATACTTCAGGGTCTATCTTTTTTTAGGATTGTAGGGTTTTAGTTAGTTGTTTTGTGAATTGTACGTTTTGTTATGTCTGTGGGTCGGCGAATTGTGTTGCTTATACTCTTATTAGAGCATTTAGTTCTTTATCTGATCGAGGTGTTTGGATTACAGATCCGGCTTAGTTTCCACATACTACTTTGAGCTTGGAAGATTAGTGAATTGGTTTCTTAAAAAAAATGTATTTTTATTACCATATCAGAACATGTAACTACAAATTAACTTATTATATTGGAATCATACATTATTTAGTTATACAAAAAATGAAGGCAACGAGTAATATTAGAGATCAAAATTACCTGTGCTAAAATATTTAGTATAAAAGTAAAAATTTTATTTAGTATTTTACAACTTTATACATTAAAAAAAAAAAGATTAATTGCCAATTCCAGCTGCATGCAACCATACTTGTACGAATCGATTTGGAAAGCATGATATAGCAAAGTTGGGGAAGAGAATTCTTTTCATGTTAATTTTATTCTTTTAAAGATTAATTGAAGAATAACATTCGCACAGAATTACTAGTAAAAAAAAAAAAATTTACAAAATCACCCAATTGCTCATGAAATTGTGATGATCATGTGTGGTAATCATTTTGAGCCAAGAAAAATAAAATTGAAGAGGTAGAATATTGATTATGTAGTATTCATGCAAATTAAGTTGGGTAACTTTCAAACTTGAAAATAAGCATGAATAAAGCTTTTAAATTAGAGATTGTAAGTGACAATGAAAAATTGGGAAAAAAAAATGGAGAAATGGAGAAGGAGAAATACAGTAATATATTCAATAGTAGCGTTGATAATAATATTGAGTAGTGGAGAAAGCAGAGATCCAGTGCTGCATAAAGTTGGTGGAGGGAAATATACATGGAACGAAACTATCAATTTCACTGACTGGGCTAGCCATGAACATTTCTATGTTGGAGATTGGCTTTGTAAGTTCAAATTAATTAATACCCTAATTCTATTTTAGGTTGGCTTAATTATATTCTTAATGTTTTTTAGAATTACAATATTACTATCATCGATGTTGGCATTTTGCCCTTGGCTTAATTGCAATCCCTCCATTTTCCAAAATAAGATTTTTACACATGGATTTATCTAATTATTGTATTATTTCACTAAAATCTCCGATATTTGTTAATTTTTATTTAATAAACATTAAATAGAAGGATAGTGTTATTTGTTCTTTTAGTTTTCTAAAATGATAAAGATTTTGGAACAAAAATATTTTTCTAAATAGACATCTTTTTGAAAACGGATAGAGCACTATTTTTCAAATAATTTCAATGGAAAATCCACCAAAACTTATAAATTGGATCTAAAACAAAACAATGTGGTTGAAATTGCAAAGTTGAAAAAATCAAATAGTATAACTGAGGCTGCCAAAACATTTTGGGGTATTTTTTTGTTGTAACCCTTAATTAGCATGCTAATTAAATTTGTTTTGGTTTTGAAGATTTTGGGTTTAACAAGAGCAAATACAATGTATTGGAGGTGAACAAGACAAGCTATGAAAAGTGCAATGAGAAAGATTTCATGGCAAATATAACAAGAGGAGGAAGAGATGTTTTTAATTTGACAGAAGCAAAGCCATACTATTTTCTAAGTGGTTTTGGGTATTGTTTGAAGGGACTTAAAGTTGCCATTTTTGTGGAAAATGCACCTCCTCAATTTGATGATCATCATCTTCCTCAAATCCCACCACTTCACCTTAATCATGCTTCTAATCCTCTTCCACTTTTCACTTTCTTCACTCTTTTATTTCCCTATCTTGCTCTTCTCTTTTTCACTTAATTTCACTATTATTATTATTAAGACATCTTTACTTTGTTTTTAGTTGTATTAATTGCTTAATCAATATATTCTACTATATCTAAATGCCTATAATTAATGTATAAATTTAGACCTTCTTATTTTTCTTTGGTAGAAAGTCATTTTTATTAATTAAGCAATTCATCTTTCACCTATGTATGTACTGATGAATTATAACATGTTCTTCATCAACCAATAAATCATTGAATTTAATATTAAGAGTTCCAAATAACTATGATACAAATTATTACGGCAAATTAATAGTTTTTCCCCATGTGCCTATGCACTGTAAACTCTGCATTTAGAATGAAGAAAACCGAACTTTCATCCTTTAAGCAATACAATGGGAATTAAGATGGCAGAATCTTTACTTCAAATGATAGAGTCATTCTCTCATAAACAATATGACATTCCAGTTCCATGAACGCTAAGAATATTTGTCCATTGAATGAGAGATATTTCAACAAAACTTGTACTTCACGGACAAAATCTCACCAAATCAAAAATATAATTGTTTTAACAAAAATCAAAGTCCATGAGACAATCATCACAAAATCTAACAATATGCTATTGCTTTATTGCTGCATCTATCTCTTTATATGTTCAACTTGTATTGTAACTACTCAGACTTTTAATACAAAAATTAAATAAAACTTTAACATCTATGTTTCATTTGTTGTCTTAGTTCAATTACTAATAGTATTAACATCAACTTCAAAAATCAATGCTACACATAGTCACGAATCAATTGAAGTTAACTTGTCATGGTTAAAATCGAATTAGTAAATATAAAATAGATATAGCTCCCAACGAACAAACATCATATTGTATTTCTTTTATTTAACCCATGATATTTTAATAAAGACATAAGCCCACTATTCTCCACCACCAGTTCCAACATACGGACAACATTTCATCCAAAAATACTCGGAAAAGAAAGCACAATAAAACATAACAGGTAGCAGCAAACAGTACCAAGAGGAGCCTTCATTACTTACAAAGAGAGTGTACTTTAATAAATTAAAACATAGATCTAGCAAGTTATGCTAAGCTTAACATTCACCAAACAGTACCCAAGTGCACCACTTTTTTACTTACAGGCAGGCTTAGTACCAAAACGGACAAAAAAAGAGAGCCCTAAACTGCATCCAAACTAGTTATAATGAAGCTTAAAGCTTAAACACCTGCTCTAGGACTGCCTAGGAAGTACCACCAAAATCCAGAAACAACCATTTACACAGCCATATACATCTCAGCAGAAGAACATTGAACTAGACACTGCCTCAGCCAATTTAGGCAGCTGTGGGACAGGAGCTACCCCAGGCTTTGTCACACCACCATGGCTGGAGGATGTGTCTGATGCTTCCTCAAATTTCATGAACTGGGTCATCTGTGAGGCTGCCAGATGAGCATAGCAGATAGGTGCAACTGCAGAAACACAAGTCAATCATAAGAACTAAATACTGAATTCGGCAAATTGATATATCTTTTCTCATAATTCTAGCTATACTAAAAAGATTCCTACAATTCTAACAAAAAAATGACATCAAATTGCTAGTATCAAGGCATATATGCATTTACCTACAGATATGGCAGTTGTGCTCCTCTGGTACCTGCAATTATGACAAGAAATATTCTTTTAACTATTTCCATATATTCAAAGATTGTTTATCAGCAATTGTATTACCAAACTAAATATTTACTCACACATAAGAAAGGGAATGCACAAGTTCTTGAAGATCATCAGCTGAAAAGCCGACCTGATCCAATAAAACATGGTAGTGCGTAGGCCTGGTTGTTCCCTGTGTTGCAAAGAAAGAAAAGGAAAGCTTTATGAATTGAACCCAAACAGGGCTGTTGCGCAGAGGGAAGGGAATTCAAATACATCAGTTAGATGTGATACACACAAGCAGACAAAATGAACATACTAACATTTGGTTCACCAAAAAATATGAAAATCCATCTAGAACTTATAACGCTATAATTTAATTCAACCTCATCTACAACTCATAATGTAGAAATTTGGTCAACCTCTCGTAGAACAAATGACAAAAGTATTGACAGACAAAACACCAAATTATGGTAGCCTCTTAAAAGTGGAACGAATATAATATCATAATTATAACCCAAAAAAAAAAAAAAAAAAAAATTGCAACATGCATGGGAACATAAAGAAAAAGAATAATAGAGTTGGTGGTCAAAAAGAAAAAGATGGTACACAAACAAAGGGCATCAAGTAAATTGTCTTTCTGCGGCTACATTTGATTTTCAGCCATTGGCAATCACATAATCATAACAATACAAACAAAACTAAATGTACAAACAACATTCTAAGAATTTTATACTCACAATCATTCCAGCATGTGCACAAAGATAGAAATCATTGCTCTTGGGATGGCAGACTTTATTGTCAATGATAGTCCCTGAAAAAGAAAAAACACAACATTATCAAAATTCAAGTTGAAATCATTAACCAAGTGTAATACAAAGAATTTGGAGGTTAACCAGGTGGAACATTCTCAGGAGCTCCAGGCTGAAAGAATTTGGTATGATGATTTTTCTGAGCAACGATCACCACAAACTTTGGGGACCATTTCTCATCAAGGAACTTGCATGCCTGGAAATACAAAATTTAATGAAGCTTTTCAAACCATGTTCTGGAAGAAAACAGATGTCATGAAAGTACATTGAGGGAAAATCAAACCTCAATAATTTGATCCAGTTCAACATTCAAAACTTGAGTGAACTGAGATTCACTGACGCCATCCCTATACCCAGAAGTATAATAATCAAGACATGATAGACTAAAAACAAGCATTCATGAAAAGTGAACAATATGCTGACACCATAAAGCCAGTACCGCATGTATGTGTTACTACCACATTTAAGAAAAAGAAAGACTAGATCAAATGTTACAAAAACTGACGGCATTAATCTGTCTCAAGAATGTTGTATACTATTTGAAATTTTAATATTATGTAAAAAGCACTTCTACTAGAATCAGACAAAGTATTGAATGTGAACATCCACTATCAATTCAACAGAAAATACCTGAATATGATAATCTGTTCAGGTTTCCTTTTCCCTGAACTAGTGTAAAAGTCCAGCAGAAGTTCCCTGGAAAAAGAATGAAACATTCGTCATCAGCAGAAACTCCCTATATAGGTGCCAAAATTATCATACTTGGATCAACTTGAAAATGACAAACATAATTTTTTTTCTAGGCTTGTAACTTAAGAATTAAAAAAAAAAAAAAAATCAACCATCATAGATCCCACCTTATCATCCCATCATCCCTAATTTTCCCATCATCTTGAGGCACTGGCTTGTATAGAGAGTCAATCATTTCCACCTTTGGGGACTGTGTGCGCACAGATGCTCTATATCTAGATATCAATGGCCATCCCCTGGAACTGACCACCTACAAATTGCAAAAATTGTGATGGGAGACGGTCTATCAGAAAAGAAGAATACCCTAATTGCAATCTCAATGTTGTGAAGTATATAACAAGAATAGAAAATAACATACCGCAGCAATTGATGGGACGTCGGAATGCCCAGGTGAGCCATGAGCCACATCCATTCCAATGATAATAGTGGGAACCTTGGATACAAGTGGAATGGAAGGGACATGTTCAACTGCCAACTTAGAATTCAACCCACCAAGCTGAAATTATTCAACACAAGACGGATCAATAGGCCAGCCATTGCAGAAGTGGGGTTAGGGGATATAATAAGACACTCACTTTGGCGTTGATCTTCAGGAGGACATTCGTGATATACTGGTCATTAATCCTCTGGGGCGCAATGCATTGAGTCACAATCCCAAAATCTGACAAATTCTTCTTCTTCCATGGACCTTGAAGATTCAAATAAATCTCAGTTAATGGTCAAACACCACACCCCACCCCCCATCAGCACCCCAAAAAGAAAATTAGAACAACCATAGATGTCAGAGTTTTTCCTCTCTGGAAGTATGCAGAGGAGAAACTTTGGCATGCCGGGCAGTCTGGACATCAGCTCATCAAACATTTTTTCAACTCTAACAGTAGGTGGGGCTCGTCTAAATTGTGGATTCTCCTCAAGTGTTGTAGCAGGACTTTCAATAGGCTATAACACAGAAAAGAGAATTCCATCTAAGTTAAACTGTTCACATTAATTATTATAAGTACAATATAAGTAACCTTACAATTCCTTTCATGCCTGCACACTTCTGCAGAGTATCCACAAGACCTTTCATATCACATCTTGCAGAGAAGTTCACAACAGCCCACCGCTCTATCTTACATGGCTCCACAAGTTTCTGTATAATGGTATTGTCAGGACGGAAATCAAATTTAAGGTCACAAGGAAGGAGAAACTAGCACCTTATTATTAAAATTCCAGCGACCATTTCGGGGGAAGAAATCCTCTCCATTGCCTACTTTTAGCTGTTACAAAAAAAAAAAAAAAAAAAAAAGGAATTGGTAAACTCTAGAACCGATCTTCACAATCGCACTAATGACCAAATAAATGATAATCAAAAGCTATCTTAGAGAAATACTCTTGGAGCTGGCAATACGCGGCCTTCAACTTGCGCAAAGCTAGTACCGATCGAAATACCACAAGACTTGAGCATGGGCTCAGCATCATAGTTGCTTCTTTTCAGAGCCTGGAGAAAATTTATGAACAAAAACCAGTTTAAAAAAGTCTATGATACCAACAAAAAAAAAAACAAAACAAAACAAAACAAAAACCTCCAAAGCCACCCACATTTGTTAAAGTAGTCATCCTTTCTTGTGGTTTTTGCCTGGATTTCTCCACCAAAGAAGCCCTTTGAAAGTTGTTGAGTGCTTTTGTGTACCGTTGCAAGGACACCAAAGTACAAAGCTTGAGAAAGAAAAAGAATTAGCAACGTAAACTCCAAAGTTCACGCATACATAGACATATTACTTCAATGGCTAACCTCAATAGGAATGAAAGTAGGACGCTTTGGTTTCCCAACATTGATGCACGGCAGATCAGCAGAATAGCGCAATTCTATGTGTCTGTGATTAACAAAATAATCATAAACAGTTACTTCAAGCACCTCCCTCTCTCCATTACTGTCACTCCTTTGCTTCAATTCAAACCTACAGAAACAATAACAAGCTAATTAACAGCTATAAAACTTCGTAAAATGCACCAGAGATTAAGCTAAAAGTAAGAAAAAAAGAACAAGACAAGAACTTGGAAAAACAAAAGAAGCTTTACATACATTTGCTCTTTGCACGGTCTGTCTGACAGACCTGTTATCTTATATTCTTGGTTGGAGGGACTAGCCTTGATCCTCAGATTTTTCAGTGTCCTCTTTGCCTGTCAAGAAAGGGCCCTACATTTCAAAGATCCAAAAGGCAGCAATCGAACTAGCAGCAGTACAAGGAAAGCTATTTACCTTAGTCCAATCAATCTGAAAGGGATCTCTAACATTCTGGTTGGAAATGAGAAAATCCACAACAGGACCAGGCTGAACAATCATGGTGGTGGATACATCTGCATAGGAAGGCAACAAGTGAAAAAACAATTACGAAAAAACAAACAACATGGAGCAATAGGAAGCATTCTTACCAATATTTAGAGACAGACCACCCTGAGTGGTCCGAAAGCTCGAATGGAATCCCCTACAGCCCAGGACACCACCCCCAACATCAGTGAAATTTTTTGGATCGTTGTGGAAGAAATTCTGGCGAACCAGGAGACATCCTCTGTGGTAAATAGTTTGAATTAGAACTGAGGCAGCATTATAACCTCATAAATAAAAATGAAATGAAACTGTAACAGGCTTCATTTACTGTTTAGCAGCATGCTGACGCAAGATAATATCCAGCACCCTTATGGCTTCTTGAGATTTCTCTGATTCCTGCCCACGTAAAGCACTTGCTATGGCTTGCATGGGAATTTCTCGGGCAAAACTTAACTCCACCTTGAAAGTTTTAGACTGGAACTGACGCCGCATTCTCTTTCTATCGCTATCATTAGGACTACCATGCCCATTAGGGCTTGCATTTCCATTATTTCTAGCACAAAAAAAAAAAAAAAGGAATGCATAAAGTAACCAGGAAAAAAAATTGCATAAACTAGTTTAAAACTCCAATCAACACCCGCCCCAACCTGCTAGATGCGACATCCTCCAATACAACGTCAAACTCAAGTTTTTTTCGAGGAAGTGCACCAATTGTGAACAGGCTTTTCTCTCCATCATAAGCAAACTTCTTCCCATTTAGCTCCGAATCGTATGTTTCTTCCAGTCGATCGATTAATTTCCTTCCAATACCCTTACCTTCAACAGGTCGACCATCTTCATAAGATAGTGAAACCTGATCAGGCAAACCAAAAGTTGAATAAGAACATGCAGTCGAGTCCAGATAAGATCGCAGCAAAAGAATAATTACGAAAAAAAATCAAAACATACACTATACAGGGAGAAATGTCCATCGAGATTGGTCACATTGACTTTGAAGTGATTAGTAAGGAGAGGAATCTTTTGGCCCTTTGTAGCAAGGCCACGCCTAGCCATTGGAACCCTAACAACCTTATCCTTCACTGGTTCAGACTCTGCTCGCAATGGAACAACATCTGGTGGAACCACTGGGGGAGGAGGTGGTAAGGATTCATGTGCACCGTTACCATTTGTTTCAGAAGCATCCATTTCCTAAGAAAACAAGGATAAGAATTACAAAAATGAGGATGAACATAGCAAAATGACTAAAGCAAACAACATCACATAATGAATGTTATTCAGAAATTAGCTGTGTTGGGATGACCCTAGACCACATTACAGAAAAAGAAGAATACCAAACAAAATACTAATAAACAAACCATTGCACGTAAAAAAATACAGAGCAAATGGGAATTACAACTTCGAGGAAAACAACTTAAAGAGAACACACAACATGTCAATAACTTCTGAAATGTGAAAATGCTGAGTGTTAACTCAGAAAATGCTTCATAACATTTTAACATCTAATTACGAGACAAAAACAATTGTTATAGACTCTTGCGGACAAAGTAAAACACAATAGTAACAAATAATATTTAGTGACCAAGCTTATCAATCAGCATACTCAAATGACGAAAGATGTAAACACACTAAAAATAAAGAATGTCTAGTGACCAAGCTTATCAGCATACTCAAATAACGAAAGATGTGAAGAATACTCAAAAACTGTAATAAATAAGTGCGTAGAAACCAAAAAAAATCTAAACAGCTTAAAATGGTAAAAATGTTTTCCAAAACAGCACTTTCTTCAAGTGATTTCAAAAAAAAATGCATGTCAGAATATCAAATTGAATCTTAAAATAAAAACACACTTCACAAACCCGCAAAAAAGAAAATACTGACGCCTTCCTGGAAAAACCAACATGCAATACCAGCATAAGAATATTCTTACCTAAATAGTAGAGAAAACAGAAAAGAAACTACAAGAAGATACAATAATTTGTTACTAAGCAGACATGTCAACAACATGATAACAGAATGTAAACTTAAAAGTGAAAACCAAGAAAAAAAAACACATTTTTTAAAATATGTAATAAGAAAGAAAGCCGCAAATCCATCAAAACATAAAAAATAGTATCTACAAATATAAACCAAAAAAACATGCATGATACCCTTCAAAAACCCCAAAAAACACACAGAAAACCCAAAACCTTCTTTCTTAAAAACAAAAAAAAAGGTAATTCTTCAAAACAAACCCGAAATAGGCAAAACCTAGGTCTGCATTGCAGATTGTTGAGCTGAAACAATTAAAAAAATGTAGACACAAACAAACTTAATCACAGCCAAACACCACCAGGGAAACCAACTAAACCGAGCACAAAACTTCAAAAGAAAAGTAAAATAGCAGAAGGTAGTCTCAAAGGTTTCACTTACAGCCAAGATGCGAAGGAGAAATCGTAAAGAAGATAACAGCAGAGAATTCTAAAAACCCTAGAAAATCAGAAGAGGGGAAGAGAGAAAATAGTTAGTGAGAGACTGTTTAGTGTGGTGACATCGGATCATAAATATATACAAGGCCCCATGCCCTTTTGTCTCAGCTTTTACGTACTACAACCACTCTCAAAAGATCTTAACCGTTCATCGTTCTGATTTGCCTTGATATACTATTTTAACGCCTCTGATGAATCCTGGAAATTGGATCAGCTGATGACTCACTTTCCGCAACGTACGGTTTGATGGCATTATAATACAGTTATGTCACGCCTCGGTTCTCTCGTGCTGTGGGGAAATTCTGTAATGACGATTTTGACCGTGGTCAAACTATGGAATACCAAAATTGCCCTTGTGGATCCCCATATTTGTGCTTCTGTTGTGACGATGGAGGGCAGTTGAGGATAAAGGCAAAAGGTCAGAAATATGATGTGGCAAATTCTAGGATTTTTTGGATACGAGTAATGGGGTGAGTCAATGTCATCTGTGATTCGTCTGTTACCAAATTGGGTGACGGATTGAGCTGTTAATAAAATTGGTAAGTTTGGTTTAAGGAATGGAAACTTCAATTCATAATGCTACAAAATAGGATATTCCCCCATCTCATAAAGTTGTAATTTAAATTAGGAAAAAAGACAACGTGAGCCCCCTTTTTTTTTTCTCAATTTTACGTATTAAATTTTTTTCCATTGATACTAAACATATTATAATTGTAAAGCTAGCCATAAATATCAAATTATCCTAAGAGTATATTAGTTATTTTACTTCCACTTAATATCGCATTTTAATAGTTCATAAATTAGTAGATTTTTGCTTATATAGAAACTGTAAGAAGGTATATTTTGAATCGTTAGAGAAAAGCGTTTTAAAAATACCGAAATAAGTCACACATATTAAGTGGTTTTTTTATTTAAAACTAACTGTTTTATTAATTATTGACTTATTTCGTGCAACTGTAGTTTTAATCTGTCAAAATAATATAAGAGAGTTTTACTTAAATACAAATTGAAAACATAGTTGGTTTTGTTTGAATTAAAATTAAATAATTATTGGATGGTATGAATAAAAGAATTATACTTTTAAATCAAAAAAATAAAAATAAAGTCATGGGTTTCTATGATTTTTCATTTAAGACTCAACTAATTATTCTATTCTTAGTTAATTATAACTTTATAGGTTTCTAATTGAAAAATAGCTTTTATAGAATTTATTTCCTTTAGGGTTCTCATTTAATATTCAATTAATAGACATTTGATGTTGATGTAACTGTCATCTTTATAAAATGGATACCAAAAGTCGTAACCTCTTAAATTCATACTAATAATTTTAAAAAAATCATTTGAAATAAAAGTTGCTTGTAAATAAATTAGGATTAGTAGTAGTTAAGAACATGATATATATGAATATTCATATAATTAGAATAAAATATATGCTCTTTAATTCAGTTGTCCAAATATATAAGCTTATAACTTAAATTGGCTTATTGTAACTAATATTTCCAATACAAGTTTATTATAAATTATAATTTTCACATGACATTGGTGAATTTATGGGCATTTTATTAAGTCAAGTTATTAACCATATTAGCTTATTATAATTACTAGAAAAATTATATTTATATTTTCAAAACTATGTGGGTGTTCAAAAGAATTTTGGAAAAAAATGTTCTGGCTATTTTGGTCCAATAGAGTAGGGGTGGCAATTTTAGACACGACACGACACGTATTTTTACGGGTTTGGGTTGGAGTTAAACGGGGTTTGGGTTATAAACGGGACAACACGTTTATGACATAAGATAAATAGATTGTAAATGGGTCAACCCACATAACCCGTTTATGACTCGCATAACCCATTTATTTTTATTATATTTTACTAGACACTAAATTAAGGGCATATATAAATAAGAATTTAAAAGAAAAAAACGTAATTCCAATTCCATTACATATTCGCATTTGTTGCTGTCACCTTAAAGACTAAATTTATAATCTTCATTCTCCATCCATCGTCAGGGGCGGAGGCAGGGGGGGCACGGGATGGCCGTTGTCCCCCCAGCGCCGGAAAACACCCCTAGCAGGGGTGTTTTCCGGCACCCCTGGCTTCCATATCTCTGGTTTTGGGGGGGCTGTTTGCCCCCCCAAAACCAGAGGAAGACGAAAGCCCAAAAGGCTTTCGTCTTCTTTTTTTTGTTATATTCCCAAGCAAAAGGCAAAACGATGTCGTTTTGCCTGGGTATTTAAAAAAAAAAACCCCAGACAAAACGACGTCGTTTTGCCTAGGGGTTTTTTTAATATACCCTAGGCAAAACGACGTCGTTTTGCCTGGGAGGATACCAAAAAAAAAAAAAAAAATGCCCTTATGGTCCTTCATTTTACAATTTCTTTCTCTTATGGTCCTTCCTTTTACAATTTCTTTCTCTGTTCCCATTCATTCTCACCACCACCCAACACAAACTCCTGCTCCTCCTCCACTGCCTCCCCCACCCAAGCCGCCGTCGCCCGGCCACTCTTCGCTCCGTTAGCTGCTCTCCGTTCGTCTGCCGGCTCTTCAATTAGGTAATTTTCATTTTTCAATTCGTAAATATTTTATATTTTACCCTAAATTGAATTTGAAATTTTTCAATTAAAATTAGATTGATTGAAATTGTTACGATGTTTAGGATTAGGAATTGCAAATAATATGTTAGCATTTTATTGTATTACTATTATTTGAATCAATTTTTTTTTTATTAATATGATAAATAGATTAATTAGGGGTTTAGCCATTTAGGGATTCTAATTTAGTGATTGTAATAAATTGTCATTGAATATAACTAATTGTGTTATAATTTGAATTGTGATTGATATATTGAGAATTTGTGTTATATAAAATTAATTGTGTTGTTATTGAATTAATTCTAGGTTTGTTGGCCGGTAAGAAATTTTTTATCGGCCGGAAATTTTTGATCGCCGGCCGGAAAATTTTTACGGAAATTTTTACCCCCCCAAAGCTGACCTCCTGGATTCGCCATTGTCCATCGTGTTTAGTAATGTTTATTAATGATTTTGAAGTTTTAGTAGCAAATTAACAATGTTTGGCTAGGTTTTAATATTTATAATCGGATTGCTAAACGGGTCGTGTCGTTCATGGGATATCATATAATTGATTTTTTTTATTAATCGTGTAAAACGGGTCGTGTCGTGTTACTCATTTGTTAAACTAGTCGTGTTCGTGTTTCATTTAATCGTAGCGAAATTAAACGGGTCGTGTTCGTGTCAACCTTAAATGTGTCAACAGAATACCTCAACACGACACGAACACAACCCGTAAACACAAATTGACAGCTATTGAATAGAGTTTATGTTCGTACAATACATTTCAGTTCGGATATCAATCTGAACATTTTCAAATTTCCAAAATTATACATAAAGAAAGTCAACCTTACAATTCTTTCTAAATACAAAATGAACGTTCCAATCTAATTTATTTTGGTTTGCAGTTCAAGAATCCCCAATACTCATACTCAACTATAGATAGAGTTAACCACATAGGTAATATCCTTTTTTTTTTCCTTTTTTTTTGAGAAAATTGTAGACAGCATCTTGACTGTGCCAACAAAAAAAAAAGAAGAAAATTATTACACGATACGAAGAAAGAAACAACTACACAAAAACATTATTCCACAGTAAAAAAAAATAAAAATTACTATAAAGTATGCCTTAAATTGGGTGGGTTGACCCGGCCCATCTGGGCTAGAATGTACAAGGTATCAGTCTACTTTAGAGAATTGGTTAGGTTGGATTGGGCTGGACCTGAATCAAAATAATATAGAGAAAAGTAGAGAAAATGTAAAGAGTAAAAGTAGGAATAAGGGATAGAAAAAAAAAAAAAATCATTATTGTAATTAATATTTTATCATAAAACACTTTTAATATTTATTCTTTAAAATGCTAGTTATATAGTTTTTGAAATTATTAATGCCATTTGTGTTGAAAGCCCAATAATATATAGTATACCTGCATAAAATATTTTAAATATATAAGTATAGTAATATTTTCTTTTTTTACAAGTGTCATTTTTAAGGGTCTAAAGCATGATTGATAAAAGAATTTAATATTTTGAAAATTTGAATCGGGACCTCTCATTTATGGATAAAATGTCACTATTAACAGGAAGAAGGTGGATGAGCATGTTATTGTAGAAATCTTAATTAATTTTATTCAACACAACCATGAAATACAAAATACTATTTTTCTCACGTTTAGGTTAGATAATTTAAAATGTTTTGCAAAAAATTTGAAATTCAACTAGGTAAATCAATTTAATACCATGTTGAGATACTTGAGCCACTAAAGAGATATATATTGAAGGTTTTTCTTTCTTTCTTTTGCATTTGATTAATTTGTTCGATGTTAATCAGAAATCCATCTCTAATTAGCATTTTTCCTAATTAGAGTTTTTGTTCGACACTAAGAATTAAATTTGAAATCGCACTTAACCAATTAGAGATCCTTACTACTCATGTCAATTTTAATTGATATTTCAGAGGTACAAATAGGTAAATTATTTGTAGGATAACTATGATAATGATAATGTAATATTTGCCATACCATGTTATTCACTTACAAGAAGTCCTAATGGGTATTTCAAATTACTATATCGAGACAACAAATTATATTATGATAAATGAATTTGTCATAATAGATAGACCGATGACAAATTATGTTTGTATTTAATAAATAGTAGTTTTTTTTTTTTTTGTGAGGAAATAAAATTTTGTCACGAAAGCTTATTAAGATGTGACTTCAATGGTGAACAAAAATTTTGCAACAAAATTATCCTTTATGAAAAAAATACTACAGATTTTGACAAATTAATTTGTCGGAATAAGCTTAATGATTATCTAAGTTTTTCATAAAACAAGTTACATCTTCGAATATTAATTTTAATTTTATTAGATATCTATACATCAAAATGTACCAAGTGACTGAAAAATGGGATTTGAATGATAATATTATGATCCTTTGAATTAACAAGAAAAAATAAAGAAAATAAAGCTAATTTTAAAACTTTAATATTAAAAAAAAAAGTCATTATTTAGTCTATTAGGAGGAGCACATTCTTCTTACAAAAAGCTAAAGCATGACGCGTAGGTGCTTAAAGGTCCCACTAGCGAATAAAATTACATGGACTTGATAGATCAATTTTTCAAAAGTAGAGGATCAAAATGTCACTTTTTCAAGAATTCGTTTCGACTTAATTAAAAGTTAAGCATATTAAAAAAAAAAAAAAAAACACAAATTTAAAAAGCACATGAAAGTACGCGTGTTTGCCAACGATAAACGAATCATTTTTTCCTTCTTTTTTTTTTCGGTGATTAGAAAATTTTCTTTTCTTTTACTTTGGCTTGTCAGTGGAATGGATTAGAGATGCGGCGGGCTATTTCATCTCCATCTCTATTTTTATCCTCATTCTTAATGAGAATTCTCTATACCTGTTTTTAGTGGCGGAGCCAGGACCCGGCTATTGAAGGACAAAAAATTAAGAACTACAAAATGAGAGACATCGGTGGCAAGTCATCGGCAGGTGTTTTTCGGCAGCAAACACCCATACTAGATGTTTCTTATATTCAATTTATAACACAACCAAACCTTTTTTTTTTGCAAGCTAAAACATTATTAATTAGAACCATCACAGGAGCAGCTAACGAGGGTGCATAACCCCACAGGCAAAAAGCACAACAAGGTAAAAACAAAAGCTCCTAATTACAACAAAATTACAAGCATCCAAACCATAAAAAAAGTATGTCCCAAAATACTACAGAAAGCAGCAAATAAGATAGACTAAGTCAAACAAAACTGTCAACTGGAAACACATGCTAGCAGTCCCCGACAAGCCAACAACATATAAATGTTGAAAAAAGACCTCAGCAGCACCAAATTCACTTGAAGAAGGGGGCTCCACTTCAACAATTTAATGCAATTAAAACCCACTTGAACAATTTATCAATTAATAACGTACTAACACAATCAAACCTTAATTTATCAACTTATTAACTTATAACAAAACCAAATCACAACACAATCAAATAATATAACAAATCCACATTTAATTCAATTAAATCCAGCAATTATGGGTTAAAGAAAACTAACAAAATTGAAGGACGGAGCGGAGAGAAAAGAACGGAGTGGTGGAGAAGAAGCGGTGGCAATGGCGGTGACACCGGGCGGCAGGCAACGGCCATGACCGAGCGGCAGTATAAGGTAGGCTGGTAGCGTGATTAAATTAGAATTTGGGAGAAGAAATAATCAGGCCAAAGAAAATGGGAGAGTTTATATTCTTTTTTAATTAAATCAGGGAAAACAGCATCGTTTTTCTTTGATTTTATTTTTTTAATTAAGTCAGGACAAAACGACGTCGTTTTCGTTGGCTTAATTCAACAATAATAATAAAAAAAAAAAGGAAGAATTATCTTCTTACTTGTGTTTAGGGTTTTTTTTTTTTTTTTTTTTGGGGGGGGGGGGGGGGGGTGGGGGCGGTAGATTTGCCCCCAAGACCAGTCACGGGGGTCGCGGCAGCCCCATATTTTTGGGGGATTTCGGCGGCCGGGGGAAGCTGTCCCCCCCTTGCCATCGCCCTTGTCTGCATTGTTGAGTACAATGGGAAAAATTTTGTACCATTCCCGCTCCAACAAATGATGAATCTCCAATCCATTTTATTTTATTTTTTTTAATTAATGTGGAATACTTATATATCCAATTTACTACATATAATATTTAAAAAGAATAAAAAATAAAATAAAATTATTTATAATTCTTGAGAATTCGAGATATTGTCTCATATATAACAAAAAAAATTCAAAAAACATAAAAATGTTCAATAAAATTATAATTTTTAGTAAGATTTCTAAACTCTGGTGTGTATAGGATATCTTGATATAATTAGGTAAAACCATATTTTAAAGCTAAAAATTAGATGGTTAATTTATTTATTGGAAAAAAAATTCAAATGGTTAATTAATATTAATTGTCGTACCTCATATGTAACCTTAATGGTAATACGACGAGAATCCCCAGAAGTTGGGAATATAAATTACCATTTCTGACCCATGCCCGAGAATGGGAATAATTTTTATCTCCATTCTCTACCATATATAAATGAGTTTTGGAGATTCTCCAATCCTAATGGTCGAGACTCAATAAATATTAGTATTACCCACCTTATTGACAAACCTAGCTTTTTCATCCTTTTTATAAAGGGTCTACACCTTAAATTCTTGTTAATAATTAATTGAAAGAAGACATGATTAAATAAAAGGGAATTTGTATTCATATTTATTATAGCCATGCTTCGGTGTTGTTCAATTGATACTCTTCTAAAGTGGAAGTGGGATGTCATGGGTTCAATGTTCAACATCTTCAAAATCCATATTGTAAAAAAAATTATGGAAATTTCCTAAAATCCTAAATTATGGGACATAGAGATGAGTTTATGAAATATTCAACCTTGCATTGGGTCATAACACTTTGAATTTTTTTTTAATCAATTTTAGAGGATAAGCACAATAAAATTATTATTAGATGTGTGCATATATTTATTAGATGTGATTTTTTTATTAGATGATAAGCACAATAAAAATGTTAATTTTGGGAAATTTTTTTATGTGTGCATATATTTATGATGCTATATGAATATAATGAAACAAATTATATATATATATATATATATATATATATATATATATATATATATATATATATATGTATAGGTAGTATTCTCTCGTGAATCATGGTGCAATCTTGAATTAAGTTGTTATGTTGGAAAATAAAAATTTTGAGTTTAAGTTCTTCCTTTATATCCTGATTTAGGGATAAATGTTAAAAATATCCTAAAGTATTAGAAAAACTGTCATTATACACTAAACATTTTCAGGGTGCAAATTTTACTCTTACTGTTTTCTATCTAAAAAGGGGGAAAAATTTGAAACATAGAAAAATGACAAGGTTTAAATTACACTCTGAAAAATGTAAAGAGTATAATTCTCCAAATATGTTAGCGGTATTTTCTAACATTATTCTTGATTTTTTAAGAGATCAAACTATGTACTCCCAACATATTTGTTGAAGTAAGATTTTCGTCTTAATGTTTTTAAGGATGCAATTTTACTCGTTGTTTTGCGTATCTCGAAGTAAAACGTTTTCTAGTGAATATTTACCAGCAAAAGTTATTGAGAATTTTGTTTGTCTTGTAATTATCAAAGGATTTACTGTAAAATTTATTGAAAAGTATTAACCTTGAACAAGGACAAAATTACACTTTAATAAATAGGTCCAATTACACGCATGATCCTCCGATTATCATAAATAAAGCGAAATTGTGTTAACTCTTGAATTCTTAACGAAAAACCCCTTTATCATTTGCTTTCATTTATTCTATTGTCACTTTGATCTCAAATCAGCAAATCCATCTTTGGGAGATGACACATGGATCTCAACTCGCTTCTTTAATCAGTATAATTATTGTTGTTAATATTGCTGCTGCTGCAGAAACTAAAATGATGCACACTAATAAACATTCAATTATGAGCTGAACTACCTGAGCATTAAGCTGGCAAATGGGACCAAGAAATGAATTGCACTAAAAGTGCAGACATCCGTATATAGAAAGAAACACGCACACAGAGACAATACACACATGGGAAGATAAAGCAAATTAGGCCACCCCAGATATTGTAAAATAATTTATTAATGCTCCTGCTTTAGATAAAATAGAATCATATTCTCATGATATCTGATCTCTTACACACTTCTTAAGCCAGGGGAAAAAAAAAAAAAAAACCACCACAAAAGTACTTAATTATAATTAAAATATCAAGGTACAGATCTAGGATAAAACTGACAAAAAAAAGCCTGTAATTATCATTATAAAAGCTAAGTTACTTTATATAACTATAGAGATTAATTAAGAGTATTTCTAATAAAACACACAAGGTTTTTTTGAATAGAATTGCCTCAAAGAGAAATACTTGATGGACCCAAATTAAATTCTTGGTGGACCCAAATTAAATTCTTTCTGGATGTATTCAAGTATTTTCATTGAAACAAACCTGTTCATGGCTAATTTTGTCACAATTAAGGTATTTCACCCCTCCGTAAGTCGACTCAGCCTGCTGTTATTGCCACGTGATCTGCTACACCTGGAGGTAAACAAAAATAATTAAATTGATGAAAGTCCAGTACTAGCAATTGCTTTGGTTAACCCATAAGTTATCCCCATAGCCAACCAGCCTCCAACCAAAACTCTAAAAGATGACTTCACCACAGGTGTTCGACCTAACACCGCACCAAGCCATCCAAACCCTAACAAAGCGAGGCTAGCTAGACCTATCACCACAGCAACTCTCACGCCATAATTCCTAATAAAACATGCCCCGAGTAGCGGTATGACAGCCCCAACTGCAAACGCAAAGGCTGAAGCTCCAGCTGCTTGTAACGGGCTAGGTAATTCTTTCTTCTTAGCCTCAATTTCACTCGGTTGCATATTTCTCGATCCCATCTCTCTCTTCAGTTGAGCCATTTCTGTGTCATACTGCGAGTAGACGGACACGAATTCTCCAATAGCCATACTACAAGCTCCAGCCACCAAGCCCGCGATTCCAGTGAGGATCATAGTCTTGGGGTCTTTACGGACCGCTCCTACTCCCACCATTAAAGATGTGGTAGAAAGCAAACCATCATTGGCACCAAGAACAGCTGCTCGAATCCATTGTGCTCTCTTTGAATAGTCTAACACTTCAATTTCTTCATCTTGGTTGGATTTATTTTCTAAATCTGTAAAAGAAATTGGTGTTTGGGTTTGCATAAGAGATGGTACTGGCTGGTTAGATTTTTGATTGGATTCCATTTTTTATGAAAATGAAAGAATGTGTTTTTGATGGAAATTAAAGAAGGATATTAAACTGAGGGAGTATGGAAGACACACGCCCATAGATGTTGATATTTATAAAGAAATTAAATAGATAGATTCTAATAATTTAATAATTATTATTTTGAGGTGAGAGGTGATGCAAGAAGTAGATCTAGACGACCAAGTAATCTCTCATATTAACTACCTTCCCAAAATGAGAACTTTACATAGCAATTTTAATTAATTAAACAGAATAAATAAATCATAATAATTCAACAGGGATTTGATTTTCAGTAGGGAATCCAATGCATTCACACTTATAAAACTATATATATATATACAGTGGGGTTTTTAAATTTATTGGGGCATCTAAATAAAGTCACACTCCAAAATATAAAATAAAATAAAATTGTTTATTGTAATGAATCAATTGGCTTAAATTTTATGGTGATAAGTAAGATGTAAATAAATGATCGATGCTAATAAGATTTGAATCCTTGACCTTATTAAATGGTTTAAAAGACTCTAATATTGTGAACGAATTAATAAACCTAAAAGCTTAAAATAATAAATAAAATTATTATTATTATAGACATATTAAGAATGTTTTAATTCACAGCATTTGAAGTTTGAAGCATAAAAAAATTATTTAGAAGTTTTAATGGTGGTATTCTTGAACATTATTTTTGAATTTCTTTACACATCACAAAGCTGATAAAGGAGTATGGAAGACACACGCCTAACTGAAAAGAAAAGAGAGATGATGTGACTTCGAAGCAATAATAATAAAATAATTAATAAAAGTAATAATAACAAAGAAAAAGAAAAAGAAAAAGAAAAAGTAAAACTTTTGTTGATATGTCGAACTCAATGCCAATGGTGATAATGGAATCCGGGAGCTACATGTAGATTAGCAAGTCATCTGAATTATAAAGGGCAAAAGAATTTTTCGGCAACAATTGTCCTTTTAGTTAATGTAGTTTTAAAATTATTTTTTTTGTATCTGTTTTCTATGAAATTATTTCCAAATTATCACAATTGACTATTTTGATTTCTAAATGAGTTCAAATTAAAGGGGTAGAAAGATCAATTGTGCTTCTATTGGATATGTTTTTGCATGAGATAAGAGTCAAAATAACAATTTCAAAACAATGGAACTTAAAAAGAGAGAGAGAAAAAAAAAAGTTTACCTGATTATAAGATCAAAAAGAGAAAAATACGTTGTCCGTTGTTTTGAAGGATTTTTGCGGTGTAATAATATTATTATATACGAAATACCAAAGATGTGTGTTTAGATATACAATATTAACCAAATTGCAATATATATATATATATATATATATATATATTCCTATTCACTCCTATCACATAATACCATAGTTTTGAATAACTAGATGTCCTGAAAATCATGCATAATATAATATATTGTCGGATGTGAAAATGATTTTTTTGTGTATAGCGTCAATATTAACACGATGAGTTTTTAAAGCTAAATCATATAATGTCAATCTTAATTCGCATAATTTTCATGTTATACCAATTGTATTGGTGTTTCACGATTCATCTTGACATCCCTACTATAAATATTATATTTGTACTTAATCTTTAACTAAATTAGACGAGTTATAAATGGATTGACGAGTCAGCTTGTTACACTGCATGATTATTAAACTAATTAAATGTATCAACCATGATTAATTGAAACTAAGTCACATAATTAATTTAAATCCTGATTTGCCGTTGGTTTGTCATGAGCAATTTTGACACCCTTCCTTTGTATTAATTGAAATAAAAATGGTGAGAGTTGATATCGACATCTCAAATTTCAATCGTTGTATATATTAAAATTTTAGTTAGTAACGAGACATGTAATTGCGTTTGGATTGGGCTGCATGTTGATCCAACTTGGCTTTGTCTCATTCTGTATTTCCTAGGTAATTCCCACGGATTCATTATAATTATATACATTTAATTAGTAATTACGTAAATAATTACGTAAATATCAAATAAGTTAAAAACACAATTTATTTCAGGAGCTACGTGGCAAAATTTCTAGAGGTAAATCTAGAAGTGGCCACGGTTCATGAACCGTCGGTTCAGGTTCATAAACCACCGGTTCAGGTTCAAAAAATTCTTGAACCTGAACCTTAACCTTCAAAAGGAATGAATCGCCGGTCCGGTCCGGTTCAGGTTCAGGGTTTGACCAGGGTTTGATTAGATTCAGGTTCGGTCCTTTTGAATAAATATTTAGAATTCAATTTGCGTGTGTTTTCGATGTAGATATTTCTTGATAAATAATTAATATACGTAACAAAATAATATAATCTCTCAAACATGAAAAACAACTTATATTTTTTATTTTACAATTAATAATTTACATAATATTAATTTATATTACAACTAACCCTTGATTGAACCTAAGGGTTGAACCTCCGGCTCACATACCGGTTCAGAACCGCTGGTTATCTCTGGTTCAAAGGTTCAGAGATTGATCGACCCTGAACCTTAACCTTTTTTTCTTCTCAACCGCCGGTCCAGTTCCAGTCCGGTCCGGTTCAAGGTTTGACCGGTTTTGATCCGGTCCGGTTCGACCGGTTCAGGTCCAATTTGGCCACCTCTAGGTAAATCACATGTTTTTTATTAGGTAAATTGCAACTATGGTCACTTAAGTTTTTAATTTGTGCACTCAAGATGACTCAACTCGATTTTGTATTAATAAAGCCATGGTGTCAATGAAGTCACCATTGACTGCTCTGATGTCAGTGGTGACTTTATCGACATCAGAGTAGAAGTTGAGTGACTTTATTGACACAAAATTGAATTGGGTGACCTTAAATGCGCAAATTAAAAAATTAGGTGACCGTGGTTGCAATTTACCCGCCTTTTGTCATGGAATTATTGACCTAAAAAGTTTAAGTTGATAGCTAATTTAAATCCAAAAATAGTTTTTATTATTAAATCTAATACCTCTTCACAAATGAATACCCTTTGAGCTTCGAAACATGTACGTACATACAATATAATCCATTTTACTATATTTTGAAATTTCAACAATAAGTGAAGTTATGAGAATTTGAAATATCGACCATTTAGTCTAAAAGAGTCTAATACCATATAAATTAAGGTCTAACTCACTAAAAAGTACCTCAAAAGAGAATATTGTTTCGTACAGATAGAATCGTTCGTTTAGCTCATTTTATAAAACAACACTAAATTTAATATTTACAATTAAATTATTCGAAGGCTTAGTTTGTTTGTGCTATTATTATTGATTAAGGCCGAATGTGTCAAATAATAATAATAATAATAATAAAAGAAAAATAAAGAAAGTAAGATGCCATTTTCTAATGCATTCACACTCATGCATATAGTGGGAGGGGCATCTAATTATGAAAGTTTAATTTGTTTATTTCTAAATGGTCTGGTAATTATAGAATTAACCTTGAAATATTATATTGACAAATAATTTAAATATTTAGCCATTTGCGATTCCCTTACTCTGCAGACCTATGGTTTGTTCATTCGTTGTAGGATGATGGGATGGTTTCGCTGTTATTTTTGCAAATACGATTCCAATGCTGTTTTTGCATAGTTGGCCAATTCAAATTTGAAAATTCCACGAAATACTTACGGGTGACTTCCAATTTCCCTTTATAATTCATTAACCCATTAATTGTTCTGTTATTTGTAATTGAATAACAAATTAATTAATTAATTAGAATTTCTAGCTGTATGTATTTTTGTAGGAATGGTTTCTACAAGTTACGGTTACTTTAGTTAATAATAATAATAATAATAATAATAGATGCAACAGTTACAAAAAGATGCTCCAATAGAGCCAGTTTTAACTAATATAATTTTGTAAAATTAGTTTTAAACGAATGAATAATTCATGTTTAAGAAGTTTGAACATAAAATTTTTATATTTTTGTTTTGTAAACAATTATTAAATTGATTCAAGAGCATGGCTCGGAGTTGATCACTAATTAAATTTAAATAAGTTTTACAAGCAATAACGACGAGTAAGGTTTCTCGCAATAATTACATTATTCAAGCAAAATTACCGGATCAATAGTTATATGTCCACTAACCTAACCTTCCTTGAAAAGCACATTTGTGCTGTCAAAACCAGATCAAGGTTTGAATAAAGTTTATGGAAAGAATTTGCATATATCTAGTAATATTTATATTGCTTGCATGCATATTTAGATGTTATTATTAAGGCTTGATATATGACAGATTTACAGGGATCACGAAGGGTCTGTTGACCTCCTGGGAATAGGAAAAATATCAAAAAATTAAAGTTATCGATGTAACATTTTGAATCTATATAAAATATAAATAATGTGAAAACCCAAATCTATATATTTATGTTTTTTAGAATTGCATATTTGTCTTATATTTTTATTTAGTTTTCTTGTATATATTGAAAGGAAATCGAGATCCTGTATATAAATTTTGTTATTAAGATCATATATATGTATATAGCCCCAAAAAATCGTCACAAATTGACTTATCCACCCAAATAAAAGCATCAACAACAGTGTCTGCAAATTTAATATTGAGAGATAAATAGCGACGAATTGTGAAGCTGCGCTGATGCTTTTTATAAGAAGCATCGATACGTCAGTCACATAAACATGGTGACAAACAGTACTTGTGTTGCTAAAAGTAAACTTTGCTGACACTCTACTTCCCTCAGATTCTTTGGTTTTCAGCAACTTTTATGCATTGGAAATTAAGAAGTGTTTGGTTAGGGGAAAAAACATACAGGAATTGGAATGGGAATCAGAGACTTCTATTGTTGTTGTTTGTTTAATTAGAGTTAGAGGTGGAATGGGAATTCCATTCTCATAAATCCAAGAATCAGTCATTCCCTCCTAACCCCACGTTAATCAGTTTTGATTCCCCTCTGGAATCAAAATAAAACACCCGTACGTAACTCTATCTCACGTTGAAAAGAACATCCATCGTCCATACATCTCCGATTTTGTGATTGGTCATTTGCGATAAAAAATCAAACCAGGTATTTTTCATAATTTCGACTTGTTCTATATTCCATACTGATTGTTCTTTTGTATTCTACATATAGTACATGATGTTTGTTCTTTGTTATTGAATTATAATTTCAATTTCTATGAATCTGATTATCTTGATGGAAAAAATACCATGAATTCAATTAAAGGTTGCCTGTTATGAAGTCTTTTATAACTCAGAATATTGTTATCTTGTATTTTTTGTTGAATAGTTCAATATGTATTTGATCCTAGACCTCATTGAGATTAGGAGACTTGAAAAAGAAAAATACAGTACTAAAAGGTACTAAATAAGGGAAAGTATTAACATGGAAATTGTTAAAATTGTAATTGATGATTTGATGTAGGACGAATAGAGCCTTATATTAACCATTATGAACAAACTTAAAATAAGAGACCTGGAACCACTGCTTCACGTAAACCAAGCATTTGTGCAACCTTCAAGAAAGATGACAGACAATAAAATAGATAGTCAACATAATGGAAAACTAATATATACCAAAAATGATCAATTTTTGATCAATTGCCGAGACTTACACCATAATGGAAAACTAATATATACCAAACATTATTCCTTCAAAGAAGAAAAAGGTCAAAGATAATAAATTGATATATAATCATAGAAAAACATCCCAGAAGTAACTTTCTGCTATCAACAGCCATCAGTTTAAAGAACAAGAACAAATTTATAGGAAATTTCAAATTCATAATTTCAGAAAAAGTTAGACAAAATCGTCAGTTTTGTCAATTATTTTCTGTTGGTAATGAAGTAGATGAATTTCTTTCATCAGCATTGTCAAGTATCAATCCAGGTTAAGCTATTGGTGTTACTGCAGCAGTTACTGTTTGTACTTCAGATAAGTTACTTTTATGCAATTGCATCTGTTCGTATCACCTAATAATTTTTGTAAGGTATAACAAAACAGTAAATGAATAGGCTTAAGAAGAGCACTCGATCATGAGCAAGTTAAACTAAGATTGGGTCGTAATGCTGCTCAATACATAATTTGCATTTGTGTTTTCATATTCACTTGTTCTATGAAGAAATGCAAATCCTGATTCTTCCATGAGACCCTATAGCATTTTTGTTCTTTTAGTTTTACAAAATATTTCATTGACTACAAACACTAACACAAAATAGGACAAAACAAATACAGAGATTCATTATATGAGACACAAAACTTAAAGAAACATGAAACACATTATATTGTAATTCAAGGACCATGCAAAGCCAAATCACTTTGATACCAAAACTACATCATAATACAATTAAACAATTAGTACATGGAAATTTAATCAAAATACAGTACTAAAGGGTACTATATAACTTGAAGCTTTTGATTTTGATATATCGTATTGTTAGATCTCTTTTTTCTTCCTCTTTTTTTTTTTTTTTTCGTCACATGAAAACAAATATACTTGAAGCTTCAAATACTGAATCCTGAATCCTTACATTTATGAATTTACTTTTTTACTAACACTTTTTGAAAAGAGTTCCTTGTATAGGACATGTAGGGAATAAAATATGAAAAAGAAAAATTAGTTGTCCTAGATATAGTCACAAAGTAGAAATCTATTAAGGACTTGTAGGCAGTACTTACAATCAAGAATTATACTTATGAAGTCAAAATATATGCATACTTTTTCAATTTCATTAGTAAATAAATATATAGTTCCTTATAGATTCAAATTATTTTTGCTTAATATAGATAAATAATTAATTTTATATGGCCTTGTAGATAATGGATCGTTTTGGTTTATCAATGAGAAGGAAACGAAAGTTATGAGAACTACAATTTATTGTCACACTCATTAATATCATATTTATTATGCATGTTATATAGTTTTTGATGGGTTCAATTGTTTTTAATGGGAAACACTTGAGAGAAAAACAAGAAAAATAAAAAGAGATTGAGATTTGCAAACTTAAGCCTGCTTATTACAGAGAGTGATATTAAATGTAAAAGTGAACTTCGTATGAACAGATTTACATTTGGAGTGCTTTGTAAGATGCTTAGAGACACTAGGGGTTTAAAAGGAACAAAAAATATGTCACTTGATGAAATTATTGCAATGTTTCTATATATATTATGTCACCATAAAAAAAAAAAAAAAGAACAATAGGTACTTATTTTCTTAGAAGTGGAGAAACTATGAGTAGACAATTCAACCTTTGTTTAAAGGCTATTCTAAAATTGCATACAATATTACTTAAGAAGCCTACACCGATAGCTGATGACTGCACAAATAATAGATGGAAATCTTTCAAAGTACATGATTTATATTTACCACTTGAATTAAGCTATGATAAAATTTAAAAAAAAAAGATGATTTTTTTTTATTATTGTTGTAGAATGGCTTAGGAGCATTAGATGGTACTTTTATTAATGTGTCAGTACCAGCTGAAGATAGAGCAAAATATCGAACAATAAAAGGTACAATTGCAATGAATGTATTAGGAGTTTGTTCACCTGATATGCAATTCATTTATGTATTACCGGGTTGGGAGGGTTCAGCTCATTATGGTCATGTCCTTCGAGATGCTATTTCTAGAATTGATGGTTTAAGAATTCCTCAAGGTAATATTAATAAGTATTTTCTATTTTATAATATAAAATAACACATTATAGGGTAAAAAAAATAATTTGTGCATTTTATTTAATAAATGTGAAAGTTGTTATTACTTGGCTGATGTTGGCTACACTAATGGAGAGGATTCCTTACCCCATATAGGGGACAACGATACCACCTTAATGAATGGAGAGGTGATAGACAACCTCAAACTGCAGAGGAGTATTTTAACATGAAACACTCTAAAGCTAGAAATGTTATTGAAAGATGTTTTGGTTTACGTAAGGGCCGATGGTCAATACTTAGGAGTTGTTCTTATTATCCAATAAGGATCCAAGGATGTATTATTGTGGCATGTTGCTTATTGCATAACCTTATTAGAAAATATATGCCAACTGATTTTGTTGAGGATGACTTTTATAAAGAACTTGATGAAGATTATGAGAATGATGCCAATGAACTAGAATTTATGACCATCGTTCAGACTTCAAACCATTGGACCAATTTTAGAAATGAACTTGCCCAAGAAATATTTAATTGTTGGAGAACTCGATCTGCTAGATGATGGCTTTTTTTGTTTTATGTGTTCTTTTTGTGAAATTTTCATTAAACTTATGTATTGGATTGACATTTAACTACTGAATATGTTAAGTTTTTTTTATTATAATATTATATGCTATATCATTTTTGTCATTTTAATTATTAGGATGGATTCAACTGAAAGTAGTCAATCTCGTGGTAGAGGTAAAAATAAAAAGGTTTGGAGTTTAGAAGAGGATCGAGCATTGATAGAAAGTTTACAGGAGGTGGCAACTGATCTCAGATTTAAACAAGACAATACATGGAAGAACGGATATTTAATTCGAGTTGAAGAGTTGATTAATCAAAAACTTCCCATGCGTTTTATAAGAGCTGATCCACATATTGATTCGAGATGGAAAATCATGAAGGGAAAATATAATGCCATTTTTGATATGTTGAACAAATCTGGGTTCGGTTGAGACGATACAAGAAAGATGATACGATGTGAAAAAAGTGTCTATGAAGAATATTGTAAAGTAAATTTTCTACTTATAAATCTTTATACAATAAATTACTTTCTTTTTTATTATCTATAGAATTTAATAATGCAATCTTTAGTCGTAATTTGATTATTACAAACTACAAAATGTATATTTTCTTTAGTTTCCTTCAAACTTCAATTGAATATATACATGGAATTCACTTTGTTATATTTTTAATGCTAGAATCATAAAGAAGCAAAAGGTCTATGGAATGTATAGTTTCCTTTCTTTGATGAAATTGGAGAGTTAACTGGAAAAGATAGAGCATCTGGTAAGAATGTTGAGACATTTGGTGTAGCTATAGAGAACATGGATAATGAGATGGAAAATGAAACAAATGTCATCATAGATGAAGAAAATGAAGAAGATGATGACATATCTATTACACAGCCTAAATCCCATTCTAGATATAAAAGAGCAAGGAGGCAACCTAAGTCAAAGGAGCCAAAAGCACCTCAAGAACATCAAATGCTCGCTGCATTTGAAAATGTTTCTTCCAATTTTAATAGTTTTATGCAAAATATGAACACACATCTTGGCACTATGGCTGCTACTTGGTCTCTTGCAGAGGAACGTGAACAAGATATAGCTAATAAAAGTAATATGGTGGTAACAGAATTACTTCAAATTGAAGGATTGACTTTTATGGATGCATTAAAAGCTATTAATATTTTCACAGCTGAACCAAATAAAAATGACAGTATTCTATGAGGCTCCACCACATCTTAGAAGACAATATATTATTGATCTTCTTTATCCTTCTCATGGACCATCCAATCCTAGATCAATTTGAATAATTTCGAATTTATTTCGGATATTATTAATTTTAGTCATTTTCTTTATGGTTTTGAAGTATCCTTTCCTAAGACTATTGAATATTTTTGAAATTTTTTGTTATGAATATGAACTATTGTTGTCACTAAAATTATCATTTTTGATGTTATTTATTATTATTCTTGTGTTTATTGTTTCCATTATATAAAAATCAATTGGTAAAAAAATCCGTATAAATGAGTTATCAAAACAAATGACAAAAGGTTTTGATTACTGTAGAAAATGAAAGATATAAAAAATAATATTTGAGCGAAATGTAATGAAATTTTGATTAGGATTAGAAGGTTTAAAAAATTTTGTTGATATTTAATCGGAATGATTCCAATTCCGATTATTAGAAAAACCAAACAGCTTCAAAGGGAATTAGATTCCGATTCTGGATTAAACCAAACGGAAGAAATAATAGCCATTTCGATTCTGATTCCATCTGATTCCGAATTTTGAACCAAATGCCCCCTTACTTTAATTCCATAGTTTTGCCAGGTATAAATCATTGAATTTCTTTCTTTTTATTATTATTATTTTGCATTTTACAAATTACATTATATATTAATTTGGTTTCAACAAAAACACAAATCATTATATTATTTTATATATGTATACATAAAATTTAATTTAAAAGTAATATCTTTCTACATAAATTGTTAACGTAGTAGGCCATTCCAATTCCCTAATTGAGATTTCTATAGTTCCACATTCAACAAAACATTCTCCTCACTGCAAAATAAGGTGATGATGGAGGAAAAATTGATAGGAGAAGACCAAAATTTAGACCCTAAATAAAAAAAAAATATATTGTTAATATTCAATACTACCAAACATGTCATTTCCTGTTTCTTCATATGTCTAAAAACCATAAGCATTTTAATTACCAGAAATTAACAAATCATATGCATTTCAATGCTATATAACTACACGAATTCTCTATCCGTAGAGGACATTGAATGTAGAGAAATGGCTATAAAACAAAGTTTCTCTTATTCGGACGAACTCCTAGTCTAGTTTCGGATGAATGTTTATATGCGGTGCTAATGGATCCTACCACTCTGCAAGGGTTGTAGCTCTTTAATGTTTCAATTTATGCTCTACTTATTATCTGGATATACCAAGAAATATATATGGTCTAATGAAGTTACTACGAAACATTTAATCATGGGCGAGACAAACTCTTCTATTCTGGTTTACTTTCTCTTAGCTATATGGTTCATACACGCAGGCACACACGCACACACATAGATTTTTCACTTGGGAACACACATATCTATACTTACACGAATATACAAAAATTCTAAAATAATCTCGGACCGGAGTAGTTTGGGCTTGTTGCCAAGTCATAGTTAAATGCAGTATAAGTATGATAAAAATACAGTATTACATTTAAAAAACTGACATTCTGAGTAAATCTCTCCTTAGCCATTATTTACTCTCTAAATTTACAGGTTGGATCTTTTTGTGTTCCAGGTTAATCTCTCCATTGTAGGATGGAGAATTTGCAGAAAATATGAGAAGAAACGGAGAATAGTGCAGGGAGAGAGAGAGCGGAGACAGGATGGTTGCAAGAAGGAAATTGGGAAATCATCAATGTCAATTCCCAAGGAAATAAAAGAAAGAAAAAAGAACGGATACGCAATTATAGTTCTCTTACTGCTGACAATGATTCACAGGAGAGTATCTTACTGCCGAATGTTCTTTTAATAAGCAATTATAGTTCTCTTCCACGCAGATCAAAAGCAACTACTCAACCATCAAAGCACAGATCAAAACAAAATCTGATATAGTTTCCCTGTTGGGTGCATACATTGTTAGTGTTACTCATTGCAGTTTTTTTCAGGACTGCGTTTTGAATTTTGGGGGAACTGGTGCTCCTGATTCCACTAAGGATCCTACTTTGGTTGCTAATTTGACCAAGATTTGTGGTTATGCTAATACTGATCCGTCAGTTCTTTTGGATCGAAGCACAGGGGTTGTGCTTAATAATGAGTTTTATAAGCAAGTTTTGTTTTTAAGGGGGTAATGCAGATTGATGGACTTGCTTAATATCGGTTAAGTTGCTTAAGGACTTGCTTAATATCGGTTAAGTTGCTTAATATCGGTCAAGTGCGGGGATCATTTCGAGTTTTGTGAGGAATTCAGTTGGGTTTAAACAGAGTTTTGGAAATGCAATGGTGAAGATGGGAAGTATTCAAGTTCTTGTTGGAAATGCAGGAGAAATTAGGAAGAATTGCAGAGTTCTCAATAAGAAGAAACCTGGGACAAATTCTCCTAACAAGAAAAGAAACTAGCAGACAAATCTACGGAAGAAAAAACAATCAGGAGGCATTAATTTAAGAGATTCTATTTATTAAAATTTTGAAGAATTTAGAGAACTGGATGTTGAGTAGCATAGACAGTAATATAGGACTATAAGCTGCTACAATCTCAGTGGCTTTTTTACAAACATATTGGACGCATTCTGAAAACCCTGCGTCATACTTCCACAATCACAAAGTTTTCATCTACGTTTTATCAAATTTGTTCTTCACTTACTCAAATTCATCTAAATTTGAACCTGCAGACATTTTAAATTAAGATGATCCATAGATATTTAAGCACACAGTTTTAGCCAAATAACAAGTAAATGCTTCCATAGTTCCATAGTTCACATATGAAATTCTTACATGAAACAGAAAAAAGCTAAAGAAAAAAACCCATGAACCAGAAAAGAAACTACAACAGAACCCATAAGCGAGAATCAATATTTACTGAATTTTGATCTTTTTGTTTCTTAATTGTGCCTGATCCATACAGGTTGTCAGCTTTCATTACCTGAATTACCATTTCTATAACAGCTTCTTAATTGGATACAATATTTCAGTGAACAGAACATAACGATCTATATATTAACCTGAGTTTCAATTCCTATTTATCCAATAGAAAAACAACTACAGCTGCATTAATGAATAATCATTGCACGAGAAGACAGTAATTTGAGCATTTGAATTCATCATTTAGATATGAAGACAAAAAGAGGATTGGATGAATTCAGATTGCTTTCAAGAATGAATCTTTTTATACATCCTGTTAAGGAAAAAAAAAAAAAAGAATCCTTATATACATTGGTGAACAAAAATGATCAACAGAACTGAACAAGACAAACTCTTTTGATCTGTCAAACTTCATAAAACAGCTATAATGATTCTACTTTTTACAAACAATTGTTCTAATTCTAATTGTTTATCATGAGTATGTATTATGAAGCAGAATGAATTGGATCTGTACAAACAGGGAAAGCAATTAAGAAAATGGATTTGAGACGAATTGGTTGAAAGTGAAGGCATATGTTGGATACAGATATTTAATGGTGTGTTCCAGGATTTGTTGAAGAGTTGTCTTTGGCTTCCAACCTCAATGCATGCAGATCAGAACACAATTCAGAAGATTATTGATATTTCTGTCTAAACGATTACACTGAAATATGATTAATCATTGCTTACCAAGCTGCCTCTCGATAATGGCCAAGTCCGGGATGCGCCTATAGCTGTCATCGTAGAATTCATCAGAGCTCACCTTAACTGTTGACGGATTAGGGACAAGCTGACCTGAAACTTTTGCATACTCCTTCATCGAAGAAAGTCCATGCATTAGAGAATGATTTACTAAAGACTCCATCAGTCAGCTAACTGTATTAGAACAACAAATACATCAGTCAGCTCAAGTCACGTTTCAAAACACATTCAAATTCAGCACTTGAGCTCCACATACTCACTAGTCTTTAGAGGTCAACCCTCAGGCACTCAAAAGATTATATTATTGTAGAATACTTATGGTAAGTTGTTAACTATTTTTCTCTCTTTTCAAAAATAATTTCTCATCTAAGTTGTTTTCAATATTTTTAAAAAAATTTATTTTAACAAGATAAATATTTTTGTTTAACTTATTTTCTAATATACTATTATGGACTTCAATTCACTATTGTAAGACATTTCAATTGGATTGGTCCAAGATAGTCTTCCGTTCCTGTAACAGATGACCTCTCCGGCCAAGTTCCAGGGGTTTTTGTTCATTTTAGTGAGGTAATACAAGCCAATGTGCTTTTGTTATGTGAACTCTTTTGTTGTAGATACTGTTTTCTGATGCATTTTTATGGCACAAACTCTTGAATGGCTCACTACTTGAGCTTGTTAACGGGGGACATTCTCGCGGAACCTTTTGCTACATTGAGGATGCAATAGAGGCTGTTCTTCTGATGATTGTAAGTCCATTTTAAAAACTCTTGTATGTCCATTAAAGTACGTATGGATATTCGCACTCACAAGCTACCTTCCTCAGGAAAACCAGGAAAGAGCGAATGGGCAGATTTTCAATGTGGGAAAACCTAACAATGAGGTTTCAATCAAACAGCAAGCTGACTTGATGATGCAGATATGAAATAAGATGGTTAAGATCTCCAACTGTATTAGAATAACAAATACATCAGTCAGCTCAAGTGAAGCGTTGAAACTTGAAAAAGTTATTAATACCAAATTTATGATAAATAAAAACTTATAAGGTTTTATTAGTCTTTTTCCTGCTATCCTATCCAAATTAGTAAATCCTAAATAAGGATGGATTAGAAGTAGTATGGAAAGGAATTAGGGATTAATGTCGGCCAAGTTGTGTATTTAAGTACACAGATTTAGAAAATCAATCAGAAGCAGACATATTTACAACTAATTTAGAGGTGTGCAAATAATGGACGGTAAACGCTGCAGATTGGAAGGGAAAGAAGAAGAAGAAGACAGAATCAGTGATTTGCCAGATTGCTTGATTGAGCATATCCTGTCGTTTTTGGCATCGACGAAAGAATGTGTGAGGACTAGTGTTCTATCGAAACGATGGCGGAATCAATGGACTCGTGTCCCAGTTGTGCTTTTCAAATTCATTGGCATGACTTGTGAAAACTACAGTAGATTCGTGACGAACACCCTAAAAAAACTTGATGACTGCTCATCGAAAATTGTTAAATTCGAACTGGATTCACATCCTCATGATCCAAATTGGTTGAATGAGATGACCCGTTGGGCAACAAGAAAAGGTGTGGAAGAGCTAATTTTGAATCGGTTTGCTACTTTTCAAGGGTACAGATTGCCGGAATTCGTCTTCGAGAATGCTTCGTTGCTGAAACTGGAGACAAATAGAAGTAACATTAACGGCAAGGTAAACTCGAGATCGCTCAAGACATTGAAGATAACACAAGCTTGGTTATCTAAACAAGTGACTGAAGATGTTGCATCTGGCTGTCCTGTACTCGAATCCTTGGAATTAAGTAGCTGTCCGTCTTTCAATCGATTGCTTGTTGTTGCATCCAAATCCTTAAAAAGGCTATGTTTAGATGGGATTTCTGGATGTTCAGTAATTGAAATTTCGTGTCCCAACCTTGAGGTTTTGACACTTTGGTCCTGTGTGGATGCTAGAACTTTTAGATTAATGGATATGCCATATTTGGTTTCTGTTACTTTGGACTATTATTGGAATTTGGTCGTCAAGGATATTCTTCAGCTGCTCCAACATGTGAAGGAGCTTACATTTGGGGCTTCATTTATCAAGGTGACTCTCAATTTTACAACTACATTATCTCTGAAATTGAATTTCTGTCTCTTACTTTACCTTTTTTATTATGTGTTTCAAGGCTTTGTCAGCTTTAGACGTATCTTCTCAATTGTTCAACAGCAAATGCTCAAGCTTGACTCTGAATTATATTCATTTTGGCGACAGCCTCCCTGGAATTGTATATGCACTTCGTAATTCACCTTCACTTGAACAATTAGTTCTAAAGTTGTCGCCTAGAGACGCAAACCGTAAGGTAAATTTCTCTTCTCTGCTTTTTCTTTTTTTACCAAATGATATTCATCTGTGCTATTATTTTCCTTGAATTAACAGCTCTGTAACCAAAATCGAGTTATTGATGATCTTTGCGGCTTGAAGGGTTTCGAAGAGAGCTACTGGAGTTCAAATGGGTGGGTCTTCAAATTCAATCGTTTGAAGACGGTTAAGATTATTGGTCTCCGCGAGAGACCCGATTCAATTCTCCACTTTATTCAGTTTTTACTAAAAAATGCAAAAGTGTTGCAAAAGATCTTCATTATATTAGAAGATCCGTGGTTTGACATCAATTTTGTGTCTAAAGTTTCTCATCAGTTATCAAACTTGCCAAGAGCTTCTCCACACGCCATAGTCGAGTTATATATGTCCAATCGTGGTGGGTATGATATCCATATCATATAAAACAAAAAAAAACATTTGATCTTGAATATATACCCTTCGAGTAATCTTATAATCTCTTTTAATTTTAATTTAGTTTAAGAAATTTTTTGATTTATTTAGTTTTATTAATCCATAGCTTGATCTTGATGTACGAATTCTACAAATTATATTATCAAAAAAAAAAAAAAAAAAAATTCTGGTTAAATTTTAATTTCCTTCTAAGATAATTTACAGTTGGAATTTACTTGCATTACATACTTGTGAGATAAATAGCATACATCAAATGCATAAAAAGATAAACCGATTTTAGTTTTCTTCTAAACCTCACCTATTAATTTAAGAAATACAATATTCTTGTTTAACTTATCGAATTGAGTTCAATAAATATTTTAAATTGTATTACATATATAACTATTAAAGTTGATTCGAGTGGTTAAAGATCTCAAAGTTGTTTAAGTTAAAAATCTTGATGGTATTAAGATAAAAGATAATTAGTTAATAAAAATAAAGAAATACATAAACTATTAAGATTGATATATCAATCATGCATCTTGTCCACATCCATTGTTGTCATTCTAAACAACATAAAACGATGCTTCAAATCACATGGTGGCGATGAAGACTTCCATCTCTTTGGAGCTAGCTTCTTCATCTGTGATCGATCCTTTCGCCTTCAGAATTTTTCAATTTTTTTTTTCCACTTTTGATGGAGATATAATACTACTTTATTTTGATAAATGTATAATTTTGTATGCGAATGGATAAGTAAAATCTTAATGCTGTTCTGTTCAGGACAAATTAATATTATAAATTTCACTAGGAGAGCGTCTGTAGATCCTTAACCTTAATTAATTAATCCATTCTGTTAGCTAATTAAGCTGAACTTTCAGCTCTTTCCTCTCTAACCAATTGTATTGCAGTTTGGTATTATGAGGAAGATCAATTCCTTTCTTCTCCTCTCTTTTCTTCCTTGTTTTCATAGTTTAAATTTGTAGCTGAAATCTGTTATAGCTGGTGGATCTGTTAGTTGTCCAGTCAATTTCAAATGATATTACATTATTTATTGAACTAGAGTTGTAGCAATTTTTGGATTTTTCATTTCTACCGTATGCTATGCTGTAGAATCTATCCTCTCCCAAGCATATACAATTGTTTATTTAATCCTTTCCAAAACACATTTATCAACATATATCTTTTCAAAACTAATTAAACATAAATGTGAAAGGATTAACAAACATTTAGATATCAAGAGACTGACAATCTATTTGAAACAGCAATTTTTATGCATTTTGAAGAAATACAAAACTGAAGTAAGACGAATCCTTCCATCTGTCAAATCGGTTATTTCTAACAAACTTTTTTTGAAAGAATATTTCTTACAAACATTTGTTCTAATTCTAAACTGTTTATTATGAGTATGTATGAAGAAGAATGAATTGGATCTGTACAAACAGGGAAAGCACTTAAGAAGACGGATTTGATGCTGATGTTCAAGGGTGAACTCTACAATTCGTGGGAGAGAGAGTTGTCTTTGGCTCCAACCTAAATGCAGATCAGAAAACAATTCAGAAGAGTGTTGATATTTCTGTCTAAATGACAACGCTAAAATATGATTAACCATTGCATACCAAGCTGCCTCTTGATAATAGTCAAGTCCGGGATGCGCCTATAGCTGTCATTGTAGAATTCAACAGAGCTCACCTTAACTGTTGACGGGTTAGGGACAGGCTGACCTGAAACTTTTGCAGACTCCTTCATTGAAAAAGGTCTACGCATTAGCGAACCATTTGCTACAGACTCTATCATCTTAAAAAAGTGTTTTCATTGCTTTTGCCCTTATTTTTATGTGGAATCTCTTCTCAGCCATATAGAGCGAGTTTGGTATTGCTGTCGGTCAGAGTGAAAGTGCTGTTTGGAAAAACTGATAAGTGTTTGACAATATTTTTATAGAAATAACTTTATTCTTATAAGCAGTTTGTGAGGTGTTTGGTAAAAATTATTTATAAAAGTGCTGTTAATGTATAAAATGATATAAAAAAAAATATATGATGTAAATTAATTTTAACTTAATTTAATTGATTAAAAATTATCAAAATTTAATAATTCTTTCCATACACATTATATAAATAAAATTTTATTTTATTTATTTATATACGATTAGATATTAATAATTTTTGTATTAATCTCTCTATAACATGCTATTATATAAATTTATTTTAATTGATAGATACTAGTATAAAGTAATAATTTTTGTAATAATTATCCATACATATATAACAAGTTAATAAAAAAATTGATCGTTACACAATTATTGCTAATTTCTATGTGTCATCAAAGAAAAAACAATCTCATCACCAATGGAATCCATTTCTATAATCCTGCTATTAGAAGAATTCTCCTGAGATGAATAATCACTACAAATATCTTCGAATATGTCTTGTGGCACAAAATCATGACCCTCATCAAATCTTGTAAAAACCGGATCATTTAAGGAATGTCTTCGAATGAAATTATGCGATGCCATAGATACAATAACGATATCCCTTTGAATTATAAATGAATATTTGGGCATATCTCTTAATACCTTCCATCTTTACTTCCATACTCCATAAGTCCTCTCGATACGACGTCTAAGGGATGAATGTGTTTTATTAAAAGTTTCTTGATACCTGCTTGGTGGCTCACCATGTCTGAAATCTGGAAGATGATATCTTATCCCTTTGTAAGGTTTAAGAAATCCATTCATTTGTGGATATCCAACATCAACAAAGTAATATTTTCCTGTATTTAATAAACAATAAAAAAATTTAATGTCAATATGCAGAACAATATAAATAATAATAAACAATGGTGTATACTCTAAGTAAATAATCACCTGGCGGTGGGTTTGGAAAATTAAACTGCTCATTGTTAATAGCCTGAAAGAAAATGCACGTATCATGTGCTGTGCCCTCCCAACCTGCTAACACATAAGTAAACTGCACATCGAAACTACATGCAGTCATGATATTTTGTGTTGGTATTCCTTTTCTATTAATAAAACGCACTTGCTCATCTAAATCACATGTGCATGTACATGAGTACCATCAATTGCTCCAATACAGTTCTGAAATAAATATAGATATATTGCTAATGAAATAATCAAAGGGATGTGAATTAGAACAAATAATGATATAAAAGAAAAACTTGTGGAATTATGTTTTACCTTGAAAAACGGCATATACTTTGATCATGTAGAATTTTTGTTGGGATATCAGAAAACTTAGGGTCTCTGGTTTTATCAAATCCTTTGCAGGTGAACATAATGCATACAACACTTTTTTGAAAATTCGACTTATAGTTTCTCCAGAATGCTGAAATCGTTCTTGAGTGTTTCTATTTGATGCACCTTGAGCTAATATGTATAAGCAAATACATAATTTCTCAAGAATTGACATATTCCTTGAAGACTTCAAACCATGATTTACTACTAGTGTCATTGAAAGCAAAAAAAGAGCATCTTTCTTCATCCGGAACATATTTAAACACTGCGTTTCATGACCTTCGAAAAGTTCTCTCAGCCATTTCATCCCAGTATGATATGAAACCATACAAGGATTTTTATGTATGTATGAATCATAATATAATCCAATGGCAGCAGTTGCACAAGTTGTAATTTGCCAATAATCTTCTTCCTCATCACTTGATGAATTATGTATTGGATCATTATTGTCATGACCATCCATCCTAGTATAATTATCCTAAAAATGAAAAAATACATATTATAAACTATAAATATTGAAGTACAAAACAAAATTCTAACATTACAAAAATCCAATATAAAACAAATATTCAAATTATAAATATCCAATTTCATAATAAATACCGAAAAGAAATAATCCAATAATACATATTCCAGTAGTTTTCCCTTTGAATATTTAATGCTGAAACTTCAACCATCCTAATTTTTCTTCAAGACTTGACATAGTTATATAACCTTCTCTTTTTGGCCTTTGCTCGAATAGATATGCAGCAAAAAAATACAGTTCACTTCCATGGTCCACACTAGGCAAAGATTTCACATCTTGCATAAGTTCACCAATACTAGGACTTCGTGTTTCATTTCTCTTTGAATTTAAACTACTCATTTCTCTTTGAATTTAAACTACTCCTACTTTCCACACTAGCTACTAACCTAGATATGTCTTATCTTAATTTTGCTGCACCACCTATTTTTTTCCTAACATTTTTTCCCTCTACCACTTGTTGTTTTTCCTATTTTTCTATTCTTTCTACTACTTGTTGGTGCATTATCTATATTTTCAGTGCTATTTTGCATAAACTCATCTAAACTGTTGCCAAAATCCTCTTTAATTGAATCACCACCGGCTTCTCCATCAATTTTACCTTCCTCAATAACAACTTGGGCATTGTCATCAACAATTGGTATAGTACTAGAAGGTGTCCAAGCATATTCTACCATAGCCACAATATCAGAAAACATGAAATCCAATCGTTGAACAAGGACTAGCTCAAGACCTTCTTTCTAAAATTTTGCAGCTGCGGGTACAACCTAAAATCATAAATTCAAGTAATTTATGATATGAACTAATTGGAAATAAAAAGGGAGAAAGTTAATCCTAGTAAATGAATTAACTGGTATAAGAACTAATTGTAAAGAATTTATAAATTAGTGAATAACATTGATTTTTTTAGCCCAACATTCTTGTGATGCATCAATTGTGTGCCTGTTGGGATCCCAACCTAACCCTGTCTCTTTACCTATTAGTTCCTTCCAAACCTTTCATTCTTTTTTAAGTTAGTCCCATTTGTTTTTAAGTATCTTTTTGTCATACATGCATCCGATTGCTGCATTGAAATTTGTAATAACATAAATTCATCCTTCCAAAGAGAAGTGCCTTCCAAGTCGCATATCATTCTTAATTGCTTGGATACAAATATCATAAAAAACCAATACAATCCTCTTATTCAAAGTAGCCTTCACTGTCCTTTTTTTTTTTGCAGTTTGACTTGATTGGATATCCATATTTCCAATATCTATATACTAATATACATTAAAATAAAATAGAAATTTCAATATAGCTCTACATGGATTTAATCTATTCGAAAATTAAATGCTTAATCTGCCTTCTATTTTGTCATCAATAGAACCCAATTGAGAAGAAACAGAAAAGGCAGAATTAAAGAAGAAATCTCATGGAAAACAAAGGAAGGAATATAACTTCATACAACAAAACAGAGCAAAAGACCCAAAAAGTGACAACATACCAAAAAAGTGACATATGATTAATAAGGAACTATAAGCTAAATAAGAAGAGACTATCATCAGTCCGAAAAAAAAGAGACTATCATTAATGGCTTGCTGTATTTTTAAGACTCAAAAAGTTTATATGGGTATTAGGCCATCTGTATCGAAAAAAAGTCACCCCCTCACAAGAAAATATGACAACTAATTATATGTTTAGAGGGGATATTTGCAAAAGGATATCAAGACTATAGCAATTAGCAAAGCAGTCAAATTATTTACCATACTAAACAAGATGTATAACTTAGATGCCTTATGCAGACCACATAATAGACATACGTACTACTTAAATTATAATAACACCAAATCAAGCAATAACAAGTAGGCTAAATAAATAATCTTTATGTTACTACCATACATCCAGTTGAGCTAGCTAGGGAAGTTGTGCAAATTACTTTGGATGTGCAGGACCAAAATAAAGATTTTGAGGTAATGGGTAATCTCTAGGGTTGTCAACGGGGACACTGGGGCCCACCGAACAAGGACGGGGATTTCCCCTTTACAATCCCCGTAGGATGGGGATGGGGACAATTTTGTCCCCGTTTACTAAACGGGGACGGGGATGGGATTACCTCCTCCCTCCCCGTGGACCCGTCCCTATCCCCGTTTAGTCCCCGGCAGAGATTTCTGTTAAATCCACGTTTATTTATTTATTTATTTATATATATAAATAATTGAATTTTATAATAATAAAACTAAAACTAGGGTACTATACATCCCTCTTTCACTTTTAAAGTTTTTAACAATCAATTGTATGTGCTTAATTGTTACTACTGATACTAAATATACAAATATATGCAATTGTATGCTTATTTGCAGAACTTCTGCCTAGGTGCAGAACTTAAAATTTAGACTTTGCACTTGATATAATTTATCAATTTAGAAATCTCTAATTTAATTTCTATATATTGAAATCCTGTACTCTATTTTGAAATCATAATATTAGTAGTTGTAATATTTTAATTAAATATCACTTTCTTACAAGAAAAATTAAGTGATTTATTTAATGATCTCCAAACTGTAATATGCTTTGTTTAATGCATTTTCTTAACTTATTTTTGTACCAAATTGAATTTTATTTACAATTTCAAAAAAAAAAATCTTAACCGTGACGTGGATCCCCGTGGGGAACCGGTTCCCCAATAAGGCCGGTGATGGGGATGAAAATCGTCCCCATTTACTAAACAGGGATGGGGACAGGGATCTCCGCCTAGCCGGAGAACGGGGATGGGATTGCCAATCCCCACCCCGTTTATATCCCTAGTAATCTCTGGATTCAAATTTTGAGGTACTAAGTTTCTAGATGAATTGGCTGCTTAATTACACTACTAAAAAAAGGAGCTTAAGGGACAAATGGTCAGGGGCAATTTAAATATATGGTCCTCACTTATAATTTTAAGACTAATATAGGAGACGATTAAATTTATTGTCCCTAATTCTTTTTTTAGTTTAGAATAGGGACGATTAATTAAAAAAAAAGGAAGAACGCGGTGATTTCCTCAAATCCATGCCCATGGGCAATTGATGTAAAAATTGTAAAACTTAAAATCAAATAGAAGAGAATAGATTTCTCACCAGAGATATCTCTTCAAGAGATGGCTGCAGAAACCAAAATTGATTCCCTTCGCGTTCACGTACACGAACGGCTATCAGATAGGACCCGTGCTAGCGATGAGATCGATCGAGAGAGAGAGTTTTGTGATTGAAAATTTCTGCGCTAAAACTTATGTGTTGGCTGAATTCCACCCTAGGTTTTTAACTTAGGGGGCTAAATTTCCATAGGGAATTTTAGGCCCAATTCGATTTAATTTCATGTGGGCTTTTACCTCTTTAGGCCCACGTCCAATTTTAATTCTTATGGTCCGATTTAATTTCAAATTTAATTTCTATTTAACACGTATACTATCATATTATACCATATAATATTTTACATACATTTAAATTGAAATTAATTTGATCAATTAATTTAACCAAGGAATTAAATTGGACTCTTCGTGAAATCAAATACATGTAAACCTATACATGTAAAATATTTCCATCTAAGAAATAATCTTATAAATTAATTAATTCAATTAATTATTAAAAGGCCAATACAAAGATTAATTTTATTATTTTGATCAATCCAATTGATCCTTATAATATAATTAACATAATCCTCTCTCTCCTGTGTGTATACTCCAAGTATACAGGTGATCCCTTAAGTCTGTGTTCAGACATTCAATGTGTACGATCCTGTGGGCCTATCTTTATGTTGGTAGCCCACAGACTACAGGCGGGGTCTAGCAAGTCACTGCAGCCCCCAATTAAGATGGAGATGGCAGTCCAACTGAAATCATAACTCTGTAGTTTAAACTTGTATATCCCATGTCATTGATATCGGTGTCCAACACAGAGGCATGGATTAATCACCCTTTTTTATGTCCGGACATTTACTTGATCCCGAATGTACTAATGCTCACAAACAAGTTCCAACTTGTTTGGATGTGGCCACACTCTTATCAGTCACATTCATTAAGAGGCCGATGATATCTTCTCAGTGGACTACTGAGTGAGATATCTCTTCTGCATATCCATAGCACTGCCATGCTCAGTGACATACCCGAATGCACCCATACTTGGCACCCTTTTACAGGCCCTTTAGGAGTACACCAAAGTATGCGACTTCGCATGCAGCACCATCATATGGTCAGGTCAAAGGATCCATACAAGTACTACACGAGAATCACTTGTGATACTTTACCATGTGGATTTCTCGTTTAGTGGATCTATCCAGTACCATGTCCTTTTTGCATGTACCCATTAACTTGGTTGACATCCCATGTCCAATAGCCGGTAAGACACCGCCATATGACCAGGTTAATAATAGTCTTTAGTTCCATTCATTCCAATGACTGGAACAGACTACGGATCTCTTTATGATCATATCGTTTTCCCTATCCATGGTCTTACTGCCAAGTGCATGACACTTGTCAACATGGATATGGATATGTCCATTGGATACTCTATTTTAAAATATAGCACAAGATATATAATAAACAGATTAACGCCTTTATTTAATGACACAAAATATGTATAATACATAAATCCAATAAATGTACAATACAAATACAAGGTCCAATGCCTCGGGACTAGGGCATATCCAACAGAGCCACCACTGATTGCAGTTGCTGGATTTGTCAAGACCGTCATTCGTTCTTCTCCTCTTACGATATTGAAATGTTAGGGTTTTTTTAATTGCAATTTGGAAAATTGCATCTTTCTTTACTTTATGTCTTTCCTCTTTCACTTTTTTCATTTTTTTATCTCTTCTCCATCTCTGGTGATCTATTCATTATGTGCATTAGCGTAATCCCCTGTTGAGATTCATAATCAAATTAATGGTAGGGAGTCCTTTAGATATGTGGATGTAGGGAAAAATGTATAGACCATTATATAATTTGTCCATTTGATGTATTCTATGGTAATTAGGTAAATTTTTGGTTTTGAATGCAATCTATATGATGGAGGGCTCTTCATACTTCACAATAAGTAATTTTATTGAAGCGAAACCTATTTGTTTCTTTGTAACAGTTAGGGAAGAGAATAATAAGAGATGCAACGATGATACTGGGCAATTTGAAGCTGAAGGAGAAGGTATGTTTGTCTACTGGTTTGCAGGAAACTTTATTTGCCAATATAATTTCGCCTTTAGTAATTATTTTCTTGAAACAATTGAAGACAGGATAGCTTCTGCTTCTAAAGATGACTATGCATTTATCCTTGTAAATTCAAAAGACTCTAATGAATGCAGCAAATCCTATCTCCAGGTATGATATTGCACAATGCACATTTTTCTCTTGTATTTTGTGGACTTTAGTGAATGTAGTATTTGATTATGAAATTTATTGATGGAGTATTTCTGCAAGGTTTTGCTTGGTTTGGCTGATCCCATCATTAATGTGAAATGATGCAGTCAATGGATTTTAAGCCTTTGATTATATTTCAATGTTTGCCTCATATAATTTCTGTATTTAGGTAATGCAGGGAGCTTTAGATTGTTAAGATTGAATCACCAATTAGCAACTTTACTAATTCTTTTGTTTGTGCATATCACTCGATCAGTTAGTGTCACTACCTCAGTAGATGGAATGACACTGATGGGTTTGGGTCTTTGAGTTTTCCTATACAAGTTGTTTGTCATTAGTTTTGCATTTACTGGTAAATTTGTTGTGTGTGTATATACATATACATACATACATATATATATATATATATACACACACACACACACACATACCCTCTTATGGAAGAAGGAGGTTGGTAGGGCAAAAGTTGCCATTCAGTTTCTTTCTGCTTACTCTTGGTTGCTACTTGTGAAAAATCTTTGCACTGAATTTGGTAATACTTTTTAAAAGGAACTAAGACAAGGAGTATTAGAGTGAGTTCCAAGATTAACTCTTTGCCCTCACTCCTGAAAAATTTGAAATTTTATTATGATGTTCATAGTTATATTGATATTCCATCAATTGGATTTTTGAATTACTAATTGCACCTATCTCAAAGGTTGAGTTCATTGTCTACACTACATTTTTGTTTTATAGAATATAACCATTGAACTTCTGTGAGAAGTATTTTTTGCCCCTTTTACCATCTCATTTTTTACAAAATTTATGATTTATGGCATTAAGTTGCCTGCATCCTGAGTATTTTTACCATCTTTTACTTTTTAGCTAAGTTACTTGATATTGAAAGTAAAGCATTACCGCTGGTTGTTGCAATCTCTGGACGAGTTTGCTCAGAGACTCCAATCAATTGCGAGTATAGTGGCTTAAGAGGTGTTATAGTAGAGGAGACGGTAACATCAAATCTTATTTACTATGTTTCTAGAAAAAGTATGACTCTATTGATAGTAGTCTTTATCTCTCCAATCAGAATGTGATGTCCTGTTTTTATATCCTTCAGGTAGAACAACACTTTCTAAAGCACAATGATGTCGAATCTTGGATACAAGACTCAGCATTAATCCAATCAATGAGTAAAGAGGTCCCATGGTACTTGGTGAGATATTAGTCCTACCTATCTGCTAGTCAAATTGCATATTTGTTTTAGTTAAATGCCATATCTCACAATTTTGTGATATATTTCCTATAAAGCATGGCTAATCAAGAAAATCAATTTCACAATGTTTTAGAATTTTCTTTTAGGATGATGGTTCTGATCGAGTATTTATTATGGAGGCTCGAAGTGCCTCATGTTTTGTGTTAACTGTGGGCAGTGAAGTTTTTGAAGAGTCAGGGCGATCACTTGTACGTGGAACATTGGACTATCTTCAGGGGCTAAAGGTTTGCCTCACTTTGAGAGTTTCCTCCTGTTCAACTTTGCTTGTAGTGTTTGGTGAGAGTTGATCTGATGATGATTCTGATTTCAGATGCTTGGTGTGAAACGTATTGAAAGAGTGCTTCCTACTGGCACGTCATTGACAGTGGTTGGCGAGGTATTTTTCTTTTTATTTATTATATGAAATGTTAACAACTATATCTTTGTTGTACACATTTGGAGTTAAATGATAAAACCTCTTTATAACATATTACCCTAAACCCTTAACTTTCAATTCTAACTGCATAGCCTTTCTTGATTCAAAGCACGTTTCTATGCTTCTTTATCATTACTGAGTATGGAGTCAGCATTTCTTTGTTATGGAGTTAGCATTTCTTTGTTTCTCTATCATTTATAGCTGAAACTTTACTTTATGCGTCTCTGCACTACCTAGTCATCAGTTGCCCATATTGTTGTTAGTTTGTCACTTTGAGTGAGTCGCTGTTACTTGTTAAAGTTCTACAAATCAATTTGCTGGATGCTTTGTGGTGTGTCACACAAGCTATAGTAATTTAGAGATGAACAAAATTTCTAATTTTAGGATGTTATTAGAGCTAAACATCACCAGTTTTAACAAAGCCTCTTTGTCCCTTGCTCATAACTTGAAAGATTGTGAAAGACAGATATAAGAAAAAGGCAACATATCTTATATATGTTCTAGGTACTGTAGAGCCCCTGAACTTATTTTCGGTGCAACTGAATACACTATAGCCATTGATATATGGTCTGCTGGATGTGTTTTGGCTGAATTGCTGCTTGGACAGGTTGGTAGCTTCTTAAATATGGCTGATTTTTATAGTTTGTTAGTATATATGTGCCTGAACCTGACGTAATAACTCTATAAATGCCAGCCTCTCTTTCCTGGTGAGAGCAGAGTGGATCAACTTGTTGAAATTATCAAGGTACTTGTTGCCAGATGAATTCTGTTTTACAGAATATATTTTGGTTTATATCGGAATATGAAAGCTATGAATGCTTTCTGTTTCAAACCCCTTTTTCATTTGAAAGACATTGGTTTTTCAGAAACAAGTTTGACTTAGAGAAGGCTTTCCATCCTTTCTTTGATGAACTGCGCGACCCTAATACCCATCTACCAAATGGTCGTCACCTTTCACCGCTTTTCAACTTTAGTCCTCAAGGTATGATCCATTATTGGAACTTCTCAGCAGTGCAAAGATATTTGATGACAGTAGTAATGTATTTTGTTTTTATGTTCAGAACTGAAGGGAGTGCCAGTTGAGATATTAATGAAGATAATACCGAAGCATGCAAGAAAGCATTATGCGTTTCTGGGATTGTGATTGGGTTCTTTATTTAGTGTCTGCTGCTCGCAAAAAAATGTGGTGTAGAGAAGTAGCTAGTTTCAAATGAATCTTATTGAAGCCTATATCATTTGTTATGCATCATCCCCTGTTCATTTATTCCTTCCTATAATTTTTTTCTTTCCTTTTCTTCTTTAATCTTTTTGTAGAGAGCAGATAGAAAGCTTATTAAGCTGCAAATCCGAATTTGATGTGCTGAAATGTCCAATTAAGGAAAAATCAATACATTTATTTGATTTGTTGTACAATTCTTTGTGACCATCAATATTAGCTTCACGTATGAAATTGAAATTGAAATTTGTGAATTCAATCTACAAAGACCCAGCTATAGTTTTTGCTACCTAGCTGGTTGGTAAATCACCAGTAGATATGTTGCTGCACCCCCCTTTGACGACAGATCATAGTCGGTCACCAAAACTGCCTGTATCACCTTTAGAGGCAGTGAAAACCTCGGTACAAGTAAAAAAACCGATGTTATAAGCTGCTTTCCTGTAGTGTTATATAGGGACCAAAATCGTCTTTAAATATAAGGACAAATATCGTCTTCTATAGAATTAGGGACTAAAAAATCGTCTCTAAATATAAGGACAAATATCATCCCGTATACAACTGGGGCCAATTTTTCCGTTCTCAATACGTTCGTCCCCAATTCTATAGGGGATGATAAACATGATGTCGTCCCTATTTTTTGGGACGACATTCGTCCACAGTCTTAGAGACGAATTTTGTCCTTAAAAATGGAGACGATATCATATTTTCAGTCCCCTATAAAATTAGGAACGGGGCTTTTTGGGCATGATTATTGGGGACAAAAAAATTATTCTCAAAAGTATAGGGGATAATTTTTTTATACATTTGGGGACGATTTTGTTCATCCCCAAAACTCCTTTTTTTTTTAGTGTTACTTTAAAATTATCAAACTATAAATGACAGAGATAGAAAACAGAAAATTGGAATTGTACAAAGCAGTAAGGATGAATGAGTTAGGGGAAACAACACTTCACATATCAACTACAGTAGATCACTCTGAATTTGTAAAACAACTGGTGGAGATGATGAGTGAAGAGGAAATTGGAATTAAAACTGAAACATTAAATACTATATGTCTACAAACATTGACATGTCTTTTTGTTATCATCTTTTAATTACTAAAGTAGTAATTGGTTTATTTTTTTAATTTGGAATTGGTTTATTCTATCATTTTTTAATTACTAAAGTAGTAATTGGTATAGGCAAATGAGCTAGGCTGAATGCCATTAATTATGATTAAAAATAAAATTATTACTTTTTGTCCTCAGAATTAATTCAATTAATGTAGACATGCATTTTGATTAATTCAATTTTCATATTAATTAGTTCAACCAAATGAAGAACTGATTAAAAAAAAAAATTGAGCCGCATTACCCTGAAGTTGAACTTTAATTTTCATTAATTTTTAAGTCTCTTCAAATTGGCTCTCATTATCAATATACTATATGTCAAGTGTGAATTATGCTACTGTATCTAGAAATATACAAACTGCAATTCTAATGCGAAACAAAGATTCTAATTTATCAACCATTCGAGGTAAAGAAGACATCTTGCTATAATATAGAGTTAAAATTAATTCAAATTGCTTTACACTATATATGTATATTGATAATGAGGAATCTATCAATAACAAAGCATAAGAGCAAAATTGGCAATAGGAAGATATAGTGGAGAAGCTAATACAATACAAACTCAAGATCAAATTGAAGTCCTATTCAGAAGAATCCAAGCAAAAAATCCAGCACTAATCCACCAACCCAGAAACCCAAAAAAATTCAAACTAGCCGCAGAGGCAACAAACAAGGCAGCAAGCAAATAATTTACTTTTAACTAAAATGAAACCCTTAACATACGGAAAAACTCCAACAGATCTAGCTATTAAAATCAAGATAAGAGGTTTGGCGAATTGAAGAGATGATAATAGAGAGTGTCAAACATACCTAATCTACAGAGATGAGAGGTTGCTGCGATAGACACCATTGATAAGGGGTGTTGATTTTGGAGGTTGAATAAAGAAATAAGAAGAAGAACGAGGGAGTGGCGGCTGCTTTTGCTTTCAATGGCTGCTAGGAATCCATACTTTCATTCAACGCATGTTAACCTACGTTCCGTGTTTTTGGCTTTTCCTAGAAGCAATAAGTGATGTGGTTTACCAAACACCTTGTTCCTGGCTTTCCTAGCTTTTGTGATGTCCAGCGCTGTTTTCCCCTGTCAAATGCACTCCCAAACTCACCCTAAATATGATTGTCAGTAATGGGGATAATCAAATTTTGATCTCTCTTGAAGCTGGAATAGAGAATATAGAGATGAGAAGGAAGATTCCATACCTGCATTATCTAGTCAGCTAACTGTTTGATTAAAACCTCCTTGTTAGGATTTCGCACATTGAAAATCTACCCATTTTCCCTTTCCGGGTTTTCCCGAGGAAGGTAGCTTGTGAGTGCGAATAAACATATGCATTTTAGTGCACATACAGAAGTTTTTAAAATGGACTTACAATCATCAGCAGATGAGCCTCCATTGCATCATCAATGTAGCAACGGCTGCTACAACTATTTGTGCAAACATTGTTATAAAAAAGATGGAACAAGTATTAGCAACAATACATAAACAAATAAATAGAGCACCAGATTGAGTCAGTGATTTATAAGATTTATCACAGATGCAAGCCTAATTGAACATGTAATGATTAAGTTCATGCTGGATGTGAATACAAATTTGTATATATATGTAGCATGAAAAACTCAATAAAGCAATTTAGTTTCTGTGGGCATTTGTGACTACTTTGATGTGATATCAAACTTAATACTGACAATGATTCATACGAGAGAATCTTACTTACTGTCGAATGTTCTTTTAATAAGCAAAAAGTTCTTCAAGAATGTCCCCGTTAACAAGCTCAAGTGGTGGGCCATCCTAGAGATTCTAACATAAAAATGCATCAGAAAACAGTATCTATCTATAAGAAAAGACTTAAACAGAATATGAACTTTATGTGTTGTTCAATTAAAACAATGCAATTGCAGCAAACAAGTATTTAGAGAATTAAATACTTAATGGAAACAAACATGTAATTGCAACAAAGAATGTAGAAGGACGAACTATGATTACTAAGAACAACAATATATAATTCGAAATTTTACAAACATGAACAAAGATTGGTGATAACAAACCAATCCCAAGGTGTTTAATTGACAATGAAAGGGATTCAAACCTGACACCTTCAATTAAGCATTCTTAGAACCTGAATGTGGATGATTCACAAGTACCTTACCAAAATACTTGTTCACAATCAAGATAATATTACAAGAATGTAGAAATCGATCTTAAAAACTCACGATACCGTAAAACAGCCCCGGGCTGGATTCTTAACAAAGAGTAAATTCTAAAAAATTCAGCTAATATTCTTATTAAACTTGTGTCCTCTCAAACAATTACATTGGTACGTAAATAGAAAACAGAAACCTAACCCTAAACTGAAAAGAAAAACAAATCTGTGAGCGGACGACGTTTTTGGACTATCTCGGAAGGGAGTCTCGATATCGGGCAATCCTCCCTCGCGTGGGTTTTTGTGATGGAAATTCGGTTTTAGAAAACTCGTTATTTCAAAAAAAAAAAAAGAATCGAGACCTAAATCTTGATAAAAAGTGTAAGAGTCGCCACTCGGCTCAACTCAACCGGGAAATTACTGTGTAACTGAACCAGACGAGGATTGCTAAACTTTTCAGAGATCTAGGTTCGGACAAGTCCCTTATTTCATGTCTAATCAAAATAAAATTGGCCAATGTTCATTGATGACATTTAAAATTTTTAAGATGGATTTTTATTGACATAAACATGCAGCGTACACACGAATAAAAATAAAGCAGTAAATAAATAAATCATTACATCCCAATTGAATAAAAATAAAAACTCTCGTCCTCACATTACAAGCGCCTAAAATACACGATGATCTAGAAAATTACAATCGCCTAAAATACACGAATCAAACTATTAATTACATTAAAAATGAAAATAAAAAGGAACTAAAAGCTGCAAAACAGACTGTTAGCATAATTTATAGCACACCACAAATATGACTCAAGCAGGACAGAATTGGAAAATTAGAGATTGGGGACATGCATTTAGGGGGATAGTCGGGTGAACTCAGCTAGTTCGCCCGACTAGACCTGGAAAACTGTTTTGAAAAGTCCCTGTATTTGTTTTATGAGGAAATACATTTTGAAAACATTTTCTTTTTCCGGTTTACTTTCATTTAGCATGTGAGGTGGGTCGGTTTTCGGGAGATTCGGATCTCCGTCGTTGCATTGTTCTAAATGAAATAACTTTAAAAATTAAATCTAAGGTCGTGAATGCACACAACAAAATTCATTTTTGGTGATTTTCTGATTTTTCTGAATTTTTACGATTTTTGTGAATTTTTATGGATTTTTTTGGATTTTCTACTTCTGGACGAGAGTTACAGTCGTGCGACTGTAGTTCATCCTTTTGCAGAAAATCATCAAAATTATTTTAAATGAAAAGAGAAAGCAGGGAAATCTAAGAACAGTCGTACGACTGTGGCTAGCGTGGCACGACTGTAATTACAGTCGTGCTACCGTTCTTTGTCACAAGAACAGTCGTATGGTTGTTCTTATTTCCCAGAAACATCAAGCCAAAAATATGAGTTTTATACACGAAAATTAACCAAAACACCCAGAAAATGAAGCAAAACGAAGGTTTCAAGTATAGTTACCCTTGTTGCGCTGATCCACCATCGATTTGACCGCTGGAAACACCTTAGTTGGCTCCAGATTGCTCCTTTTCCTTTGTGAGTCAAGGTTCCAAAATAAGTCCAAAATTCTCCAAAAAGTCATGGATTTAGGTGAGTCTGAGGTCTGGAATTGATTTTGTTTGGTGTGTCAGGTTTTAACCTATGATTTCTAACAGATTTTAAGCTTTAACACTCCATAATTAAAAGAAAAAGAGTATAAGAAAATGGTAGTTTTGGTTTTCTTTTTCTTCTCTTCTTTTTTCTTTTCTTCTCTTCTCTTTTAATTGCTCTCTCAATCCTCCCCCCCCCAAAAAAAAAATTTCTCTCTTGCTTTTTCTTTCCTTTTAAACTCCCTCTCCCCTCCTGATTTTCAACTGCAGGAGTAATAAACGCTCCTTTTTTTTCTTCTTTCAAGGTATGGGCTTCTGCACCTACCACGACCTTACAGTTGTACAACTGTAATTTTAATTACAGTCGCATGACTGTAATACAATCGTGTGACACGAGGCTTTTTTTTTTAAAATTCCGTGTTCACAAAATCCTTGTCTGACTAGGAAAGATTAAATCAAAACAAATAAGAAAAACTTAAAACTAATCCTTGTACAATAAGGATGAAAAAAACAAAATCCCCTTTTGAGTGTTGTTTATGGGCTGATTTTTAAGCCCAAAACATCTCACTTATTGAAAAAAATAACAATTAAGTAGAGATACATAAGCCCAATTCGAAATTCATACATATTCCCTAAGGGTGTCTTAAGTGCTAACACTTAATTGTCCTTGGCTCATATGTAGAAGTCCAATTAGGCCCAATCTAACTAAACATTAGTATCAGATCCATAATCACTTTCATCGACTTGAATACAACACAAGGCTGAATTATCTCCTTGTGAAATATATGGTGTGTTGTGATTAGCCCCAACCTCCATATGTTTAAATAAGTGCATAAGTAGGCCATTAAGTACTTGTTGCATTTTCTTTGCACGGCTCCATGTTATTGGACTAATTGGCAGCTCCTTAGGATCTTTCTTGCCTCCATGCTCCACTCCTCCATATCCTTGTGGTGTGATGACCACATCATTACCTCACTGAAAAAAAAAACCTCTGGAACTTGCTCAGAGTGGTCATCAATTCTAGGAACGGAAGACCTTCTTGGACCAATCCAATTGAAAGGTCTTACAATAGTGGACTCAAGGCCAGTCCTTGCATTGTTTGCTGCATAAGCGATAAGATATGTTATACTAAAAGACATCACATATACAAAATTGAACATAAACTGAATTTTACCATATATTAGCCTTTCTACCATTTGATGAACACATGTGTAGAACCATGTTTCTTCCTTAATGGAGCCAAATATGTATAGAGATTTTTCAGAATAGTGAATTTGGGGTCCTATAAAGAAGAATCATGAATATGTCAAATCCAAACAAAGTAAACATCAAACACACAACAGAAACAGGAACTGAACCTCTAAGGGAGGATCATCCTTAGCTAAAAATCTCCCAATCGTCATTCCATAGATTTCACATGTGGAAAAATGAATCAATCTTTTGGCCAAATCAGCACAGTGATGAACCTATTAAAAAAGAAAAAGAAAAGAAAGAATCATACCGGTCCAAAAAGTAACCAAGAAGAGACTAGAATTAAAAATATTGATTACCACTCACCACAGTCCATGAATCACGGTAATATCTGAAAATTTTGTTCAGTAGCTTAAAGCACTCATCTTTCATATAATTTTCCATAAGGTTGATAATCTAACATCAAAAACAATTTTAGAAGCCAGATAAAACTAAGATTCAGGAATTAAAACCATTTTGTCACATAAACATATAATCAAACATAAGAAACACAAAGAAAGAATTTGGTAACACTTACAAGGTCAGAGGATTTTTCTTTAGGATGGAGTCATCCTCAATATACATAACGTGGAACTTAAAGCGGTCTCCCCAAGGGCTGTTCAGAAGATGATTGATTTTATTAGGCGAATTATCAATCACTCTCACCTTGTGTAACGTTTCTTTCATCAAATGAACCCTCCGCCCCCAACTATGCAAATAGTTAGGAGTTGGATAATTTTGTAGCTCTTCATCGTGGTGAACGGAGAATTTGAAGAACGATAGCGGACAGAGGGATTACACAGAGAGAGACAGAGAAAGTGTTGGATATGCCCTAGTCCCGAAGCATTGGACCTTGTATTTGTATTGTACATTTATTGGATTTATGTATTATACATTTTGTGTCATTAAATAAAGGCATTAATCTATTTATTATATATCTTGTGCTGTATTTTAAATAGAGTATCCAATGGACATATCCATATCCATGTTGACAAGTGTAATGCACTTAGCAGTAAGACCATGGATAGGGAAAATGATATGACCATAAAGAGATCCATAGTGTATTCCAGTCATGGGAATGAATGGAACTAGAGACTATCATTAACCTGGTTGAACGGCGATGTCTTACCGGTCATTAGACATGGGATGTCAACCAAGTTAATAGGTACATGCAAAAGGGGCATGGTACTGGATAGATCCACTAAACGAGAAATCCACATGGTAAAGTATCACAAGTGATTCTCGTGTAGTTTCTGTATGGATCCTTTGACCTGACCATATGATGGTGCTGCATGTGAAGTGGCATACTTTGGTGTACGCCTAAAAGGCCTGTAAAAGGGTACCAAGTATGGGTACGTTCGGGTATGTTACTAAGCATGGCAGTACTATGGATATACAGAAGGGAAATGTCACTAAGTAGTCCACTTAGAAGATATCACCGGCCTCTTGATGAATGAAACTGATAAAAGTATAGCTACACCCAAACAAGTTAGAACTTGTTTGTGAGCATCAGTTCATTCAGGATCAAGTAAATGTTCGGACACAAAAGAGGGTGATCTATCCATGCCTCTGTGTTGGACACCGATATCAATGACATGGGATATACAAGTTTAAACTACAGGGTCATTATTACAATTGGACTGCTATCTCCATCTTAATTGGGGCTGCAGTGGCTTGCTAGAGCTCGCTTGCAGTCTGTGGGCCATAGGCCCACTGCCAACATAAAGATGGGCCCACAAGATCATACACATTGAATGTCTGAACTCGAACTAAAGGGATTACTAGTATACTTGGAGTATATGCACAGGAGAGAGAGGATTATATTAATTATATTATATAAATCAATTGGATTGATGAAAATAATAAATTAATATTTGTATTGGCCTTCTCATAATTAATTCAATGAATTAATTTATGAGATTATTTCCTGGGTGGAAATAATTTTACATGTATAGGTTTACATGTATTTGATTTGATGAAAGTCTAATTTAATTTCTTGGTTAAATTAATTGGTCAAATTAATTTTAATTTAAATGTATGTAATATATTGTATGGTATAATATGATAGCATACGTGTTGAATTGAAATTAAATTTGAAATTAAATCAGACCGAAAGAATTAAATCGGACATGGGCTTAAAGAGGAGAAAAGCCCGCATGAAATTAAATGGAAATTGGGCCTAAAATTCCCAAGGAGAATTTCGGCCATTTAGGTTTTAAAACCTAGGAGAATTTTGGCCAACATAGACTAAGGAAGAGCAGCCGAAAATTGAAGCAGAAAAATTCCTCTCTTTCGACCGATTCCGACGCTAGCATGGGTTGAGTTCCCAAGCTGTTCGAGTATGGGAACGTGGAGGAAGTCTCCTTTGATTTCTCCAGCCATCTCTTGAAGAGATATTCTTGGTGAGAATTGATTCTCTTCAATTTCAATTTTAATGTTTTTAATTTCCACCTCAATTGCCATTGGGCACGGATTTGAGGAAATTATCGCATTCTTCCATTTTTAATTGGGTGATTTCCGGTGAAAAATCCTAACAGAAAGAGGGGCTCGTTAGATTGTTTTTCATTCTGCAAAAAGGAGGGAAAATGCAAAAAATGTTAATTCTAGAGGCAGTTTGGGGCATATTAATTTCCTTATGAGATAAGCTACAATTGAAATTTACTCACATTACATACTTATGAGATAAATAGCATATATCAAATGCATAAAAAGAAAAACCAATTTCAGTTTTCTTTTAAACCTCACTTATTAATTTAATGAAATTTTTAGAAATAAAATATTCTTATTTAACCAAAAATAAAAACCAAGTAAATAATTGTAGAAAATTTATAGGTTAATATGTTTCTTATTTACAAGTTAATATATATAAACCATAATTATTCTTATTTTTTAAAATAATGGCTTTTTAAAAACTTTAATATTAAAAAAACCATTATTTACTCTCTAAATTTATAGGTTGGGTTTTTTTGTGTTCCAGGTTTAATCTCTCCATTGTCAGATGGAGAATTTGCAAAAAATATGAGAAGAAAGAAACGGAGAATAGCGCAGGGGGAGAGAGAGAGAGGAGAAGGAATGGTAGCAAGAAGGAAATTGGGAAATCATCAATGTCATTTAAAAACAATCTAAACCGCAAAATGAGAAAATATAAATCCCAATTTATTTAAAAGAGAAAATATAAATCGCAAAAAAAAATGAAGCATTGCGACTAGAAAAAATTATTAATAGCAATTTTATGATAAATAAAAACATACAAGTATACGTTTTTATTTAGTCTTTTTCTTGCTATTCTACTAATCAAGGATTGATGAGAGGTAGTATGGAAAGGAACTAAGGATTAATATGGGCCGAAAGAAATTAAGGATTAATGTCGGTCAAGTTTCTGCTGACTGGATGGTGCATTTCTTAGGGATTTTATCTCTTGGGTTCACGAGTGTATTATGCTACTTACAGGTCTTCAGGATATCCTTTTTGAGAATCGCAGGAGTATTTGTCACCCTCGAGAGATCCGAGTTTAGTTTCTTTCTTTTCTCTCTTGTTTGTTCATTTGGGCTTAGGCCTTCCCTTGTAAAAAAGAAATTACATCGGCCCAATTGTGTGTTTAGGTAGACAGATTTACCTATTTTTTTCATGGGTTAGCAAAGTGGATCCTCCTCAGTAATGCATAAGTTCAATTTTAAATCGTAAAAAATATACACAATAATTTGATGCAGCTTGGAAGCACAAAATTAGTGTTACAACTTGACGGATTTTATTGATTTTGAAAAAAAATCTCAATATTTTTTTTTTAAATTATTATTACTCAAATGATAACGTTAGATAATCCACATTAATTATAAGCATTTCAACAACATGATTGTGGTCGTATTTTAGAAATAGAAATATTATCATTTAAAAAAAAAAAAATTGATTTGAAGTTGTTGCAATCCTATTTATTTCCCCCCATAGTTCTGTTTGATAAGATATGGTTTCTAGAGCTAAAATTAATTATGTTAATATGACAAAGTAATAAGTGGGATTAGTTGATATACCAACAACAAGGTCAACTACCAAACCCATCATTACCTTATGAGAAAATATGCAGCTTATAATTAGTGGAACATATTCCTAAGTAAAGTTATATTTATAAAATTGAAATGCACATAAATGAGATATATTTGTGGAATTGGTCATAACATTCCACTAACTTTCACAACTCGAGCAGACCATGCAAATCTTTTTGACTTCTCATTCATATGAACCTCTCCACTTTCAAAGGATAATATTTATTTTAGACTACATTAAGCAATTAATTTGTATTTATAAAATAATTTAAAAGTCTATTTGGATATTTATATTTTTTAAGTGTGTTTTTTTTGTTATTGGATAGTAGACAAACAAAATAAAGGTGTTTGATAAGGTTTTAGTAACAACTGTGGTTAGAATTTAGGGAAAAAAAAAACTGTTATGTAATTTTTATCAATAGATAATTTGTATTTTTCACGAAAACTGTTCTTTGTATATTTTTTTTTCTATGTTATATATTAAATATATTAACAACAAATTTTTATTATACTTAACTAAGCATTTATTATCAAATTGTAAATAATAAACTACAATCAACACAAACAAACAACAAACAACATAATCAAACAGTCTTAATTATAATTTAATAAATTCACTTTGTCTTTTCTGTAACACTTTCAACTCCTTGAGTTTAACTAAAATGATGAATCCCCAAATCAATACAATTTCAGTATTATAATGAAATTTTTGTGACACTAAGAACACCGATGTTAATAAAATATTTAAAATTCGATTAAATTAACAGGTTGTGGGTTACAAGGGAAACAAGTATTTTTCGCGAATAGTGTTTACGTAAAATTAATTTTGTGTTCATTTTTCAAGTCAACTATTACTTGTAGAAAATATTAAAAATATGCTAAAATGATTTTTTTGAGATATATTATAGAAACTTAAACTTTTTGTTGTTACAAATTGAAGTTTGATGATCTAATTAAAATATCAGAGGAAGTTGAGTTATTATATATTATTCTAAGTTTTAACAATAAAATTAAATTTTTTATAGTTTAAAATGAAAATTTTCATTCTTTTACAAGAAGAACAAATATATAAAAATTTATTTTAGAAAGTCATAAATTCAATTACAAATGTAAATGACAAAGTAAAGTTAAAAATTAACTATTTAAAAAAAAAGTTAAAAATTAAAACATGAAAAGTTAAACATAATAATAACTTTTTTATTTTTTTTTTGCAAAAGAAAATGAAAAGGCAAAAAGAAGCCCCCGTGCCCCTGCCCCATGTTTCACTCTCATATTTCCAAAGCCGATCTTCCCTCTTTATTAGATTCTTCTTCTTCTTCTTCTTCTTCTCCCTCTCTCTCTCTCTATCTCTCAAAAACCTAATTTCAGCACTTTCTCCTCTTCAATTATTGCAATCCTAACCCTTCCCAGCTTCCTCTCCACCTGAGCACCTCAGTTCCGGCGTCAACCATGGCGGCTCCGTCCTTGCCGTGGATTTTTTATGCATCTCTAACTGTTACCCTTTCTTTACTCCTTGTTCCTCTAGCTTCTGCCAACTCAGAAGGTGATGCTCTCTATACTCTGAGGAAGAGCTTGTCGGATCCGGATAACGTTCTTCAGAGTTGGGATCCGACGCTCGTTAACCCCTGTACTTGGTTCCACATCACCTGCAACCAGGATAATCGCGTTACCCGAGTGTATTTCAACTCCTTCCTCTTTCTGTCACTCTATCTCTATTTTATCTCTTGTTTGTTAACATTTTTTATGCTTATTTGAACTTGATTTGGATCTCTTCTCCTGGAAATGGATGGTTTCATTTCTTTGACTTGGTTGACTTCTTTTCTTGTTTCATTTATTTATCTGATTTATAACAGTTAGCCATTTCTTACATGTTTCAGTGTTTGTTGAAAATTTGATTTCAGTAGTACCTGAACTCGATTGCCCTTTTATTCTAGCATAGAATTGTGTTTGATATGAATATAAGTGAGCCTGTCGGCTTCTTCATATCTACAAAGTAGTTATATAGCCTAAGTAGGATTGAAATAAAGAAAGCAATAAATTGCATCCGTCTATATGTGATCAGTCTATTATCTTCTTGAATTTTGGAGGACTTCCAACCAAAACCATATAATTTACTTCATTCTGCGTTTTGGAAATTTTATTTGTTATTTAGGTTTCTAATGGGTAATTATAACGCGAATTTCATTTGAATTTTATTTGCTTTCTGGTTGATAATCATGATTATGGAGCAGAACAAAAACATATTTGTAAAATTTTGGCAACCCTCTTATGTAGAGATTGCAGAATCATGCAAAAATGTAGGTTGGAATTCCTGTAGAGATTATAGCTGCTACTGTATCATGGAATTCCCTAAATATCTGCTGGAATAATGTAATGTTTATGCTTATGAATTGGTAGAAGTTGAGAGCTTTTGCAAATTTGTAATTGTTGTTCTCCTACCTGATACAATTATCCTTGACCTGTCTTTTCTTTTTCTTATTAACGTATATGCATAGTTTAGGAAATGTAGAAGCTAGAATTGTTTGTCCTTTCATTATACTGTTTTGTACCTGCTTATATATCCATATCTCTCTTCACAAGAAATAAGAAACACCATGCATGGTGAACTCTTTAGTACAAGGATAATGTTGGAAGTAATGCGTATTCGTTTTTCTAGATGTACTGCAGAAAAAATGTATTATTACAAGTTACAACTGCTTAAGGGAACATGTTGCTTGATCTCACTGTAACTGGTACTTTGTGGTTTATCAACTTTTGCATAGACAAAAAATTCATCTTTTTCTTTTGCCTTTTGATACTTTTTTGGTGCTGATGTTGTTGTATCCAACTTGTATAAATCATATACCTATTACATTTGCCCTTCAGTTTTTGAAGAATCCATGTATTTTGTGGTCACGTTTTTCATTTGTATTTTCTACAGGGACTTGGGGAACTCAAACTTATCAGGACATCTTGTTCCTGAACTTGGGAAGCTAGAACACTTGCAATATCTGTATGTTTCTTCTGTTTATTCTCTTGCAATACTATCTGCACTTGTCATAATTTATTTATTTATTTTTCTGAAATTTCATTTAGGGCTTGTTTATGCAATCACGTTCCAGAAGTAGAAGCAGTTTTCTTCTGATATTTAAGTTTTGTTTCAGTAACTTAGGATCTCCTCTGTTTTCATACTGCAGGGAGCTGTATAAGAATAATATTCAAGGGACCATCCCTAGTGAGCTAGGTAGCTTGAAGAGCCTCATCAGCTTGGATTTGTACAACAACAACATTACAGGGACTATTCCTCCTTCATTGGGGAAATTGAAGTCTCTCGTCTTTTTGTAAGTTTCTAGAAAATACTTTTATTCAGAGCAGTATGGCTTTTCTCCATATTGTGCACTTGATATCCAAATTGGCTAGCTAATGAGAAAGTTCAACGTATTTTGGATTATTTTCCTCATTGCTTACTCAATTTTTACAATGCCTAGAGTGTTTTTTTTTTTTTTTGGTTAGCTTTCTCTCTTTCCCTTTTTTTTCCTTTGCAAATGTCTTTGCAATTTATATTACTGTCTTTTATATTGTTTCTTAGGTGAAAAGTATTACCATAATATCTGCCTTACATGGTTGTCCTCTTGTTATTAGTTTGTTTCATACCGGAAAGCTGTCATATTGCAAAACTGGTTTCTCTCTCTCTTATTAGTTTTCTATTGGCAGACGTCTTAATGACAACCAATTAACTGGACCAGTTCCCAGGGAACTTGTTGGTGTTTCAAGCCTCAAAGTTGTGTGAGTATTTCCTCCTGCTTGTTTTAGAAATATATGCATTTCATTCCTCACTTATGTAGATATGTAGTGTAGTTGAATTTTCATGATCTCAGAATTTTCCATTTTGTTTTCCAGGGATGTCTCAAACAATAATTTATGTGGTACAATTCCTACCAGTGGTCCATTCGAGCACATCCCTTTGAGCAAGTATGTCTCTCCATCTAATCATATGCTTATCTAGCATTGATTATTTGTTGTGGTTATGGGTGTTATTGTTATTTGCATTCATGTGTTTGTGTGGGCATGTTCACTCCCCTATATCCACTTTTTCTGCCCATCCCACTCACTTTTGTGGGTGTGAGAGTGGGGCTTGTATGATTTTCCTTTATATGTGGATATATCAAGAATGTTAGATGCTAGACTTCCATTAACAGGGCCATATTCCAAGCGAATCTTACTTGATTTTATTTATCGATTCCAACAGAAGTTCAACTATTTCACTGTCATGCATGAAATGTCAATTTTATGTGTGCGTTCATACATCTTATGCTCTTATTTAGTTGCTCTCTCATATAAGGAAGCGAGTGTTTGGATTTTTTTTTTCTTTTTTCCTTCTTGAGAAGCCCAATTTAACTCCTCAAAGGTTACAACAGAAATAGTTGAGAGAATCAACAAAATGTTAAAATTAAGTTTTGCTAATGCTGGAGCAACAAACAGCAGTTGCTTTTATGGTCTTCAGCCTCTTGTAGGGAGAGTTTGTTGTTGCTTCTTAAGCTAATATGCACAAGCTTCAACATGCTAAGACACAGACTTCTGGCAAAAGTTAAATAAATAAGCTTTTAGAGCAAGCTGAGTCTGGAAAGCTACCACTCCCGAACTGGTTATGGTAGCTTTTCTTCTGCTCTTCATGTGATTGATGAGCTATGTCTTCTGGTTTAAAAGTTTGTACCTGGTCCAAGGGTATCTTGGTATGTCCATAATTCACCTGAAAATTTTGGGCTGGTGTCGGAGTTTTACTAAGAAGCCCTATTGCCGCTGACTGCAGTCAATTATTTGTTGGCTTGTCTTTGAAAAACTGGGAAATGCTTTTGGTTTTACTTTGTCTAGATCCAGCCCCATACGATGCATGATCAGTCCTTTCTGCTAGTATGAAGGTTCTCTGTCAAGATCACCCAAAGGACAAAAAAGAGTTATGTGACTGTTATGATACTGGAAGATTATCTTCTCAGTTGCACCTGGTTCTTCATGATTTTCTGATATTGGATTGGTAATGCATAATGTGAAGGGCCTCAAAAGCAGTAATGCAAGAGTTGAGAAATTCCAAATAATGATTGCAGGATCCTCCTGAATTAGTTCTGAGGCTTGTAATATTGACGCTAGCACTGGCAAGTCATAATGAATTTTTATAAAGAAATTGATTAGCAGCTTCTTGAAATGCCTTTTAGGCATGGGAAGCTTATTATGCTATTAGTTGCTTGGTATGTGAGCCTGTTTGGCATCTGGTTAATTGATTTGCTTAATTGGATTTTCAAGATTTAATTACAAAAGTAAAACTGCTGCATGCCCTGACCTTTGGGAAGACGATTGAAATCAAAATATCAAATGATGTAATTGATATATTGGAAGGAAGGGAAGAAGCAAGTTAAGAATTTTAAGTCCTTGCAAGTCATGTGATCCAATGTTCGTTGGATGTCATGCTCAAGTAAGAGCTTGAAAATTTAACTCAGTGCTCATTGTTAGTTTTGGTTGTGCACCAAAGGGTGCATTGCTATCTGTGGTTTTAGCAACATATTTGCAAGAATAACATGATCTCATTGATGAAGAATGATATTTGAATTTTCCTAGGTGGAACAATCTATTGCCTAGATACTCAGTGGAGATTCATTAACTTGTATGGAAAATGAGATCAAGATTTTGAAAAGTGCATTGGAACGCTGGAAATTGGTTATTTTCAGGTGTTTCTGTTCTTCGTGAATTTTTGTTATTGGATAAGTAATGCATAGGGCTAAGCTTCAGAAGAAGTACAGCAGTAGTTGAAATTTTCTGATAATTGCGGGATCCTACTGATGAAGTTTTGAGGCTAGTAATATATGTTTGTGAAGAAAATTTATTATTTCTTAAAAAGCCTTTTAGACATGGGGACATTAATGTGCTATTTAGTTGCTTATTTTTTCTTTCTCTTGCGGCTAGGTATTTTTATTTTGAGCCTTTTTAGTGTCTAGTTAATTCATTAGTTTAACTGTTCGCTATTTTGTTTATGAAGTAAGACTGCTATGCATATCTTCTCAGTCCTAGAGGTTGAAATAAAATAATATAATTGATATCTTGAAAGGGATGAAAGAACCGAGTTAAGAATTGTAAGTCCTACCTATGGGTTGTGGCTCACTTGGCAATGCTGGTTGAGCATGTGTGAAGAACTTTTGGGTTTGATCCCACTAAACACACACAGGGAGGAGTAAAGAGCTTTAACTGTGACTAGTATGTAGTATCAAATGCTCACATGAGAAATATGGGTTTTGTAGTTTTAGTATGTAGGTTAGTCATTTTGAATTTTATGGGTCAGTCCATCTGACCTATTAGAAGGGACAGTTTTTTTAGGATGGTGTTTGTCCGACTTCTTGGAAGCCTTGATAATATTGGAAAACTACATAGTACTTCACCGTGCAGCAAAGGTAGTGGTTAATAAAAAAAAGTGAAAATGTAATATATCTTTTTTGCTTTTTCTTTTTTGTAAGTGAGATCTGAAACAATTGCAAGGTCGAGTCTTTACCAGTTCACCTTCAAGCTTGCTGTAGTACTTGAATTACACATCGCAATGTGCTTCATTTGTTATGAACCTTTTTGTGTTTTTCAGCCGAGGAAGATCATCTATTCTAACCAGATGCCTTGTGCTCTCTATAGGCCTATCTTGTCGAACTTGTGTTGGTTATAATGACACTTCTCTCTTCTATTTTGTTTTGGAGCTTTAATAACCATCCAGAAAACTTATTGTTACGATGATAAAATTCTCCTCGTTGCCTAATTTGTAGAATAGACATGGAAGCATAAATGTTCATACTGTTAAATTTCCCATTTTAGAGGTGCATAGTTCAAAGATTGAAGTGAAGCTGGAGTTTACTTTTTACCAATTACCATGATATTCTTCAGTAGCTGAAGTACTAACCATTTTAACTTTCTTATTTGATAACATGTATAGCTTTGAGAATAATCCTCGACTGGAAGGTCCGGAGTTGTTGGGACTTGCAAGTTATGACACAAATTGCTCATGAAGAAACGGAAACAGAGTGGGAATTGGAAAGAGAAATTTACCTGATATGATAGTGTAATGGGGATTAGGTGAAATATAGTCCCTGATATATAAGTATTTGTAAAGTGCTGGAAACTGACTTGTTCATGCTTTTCATAGCATTGTGCTCTTAACGATCAAGACATGATTTTGTAATATTGATATAAATGTTCGATGTTAGTGAAAGCTCTTATCTTACATATTTTTTTTCAAAAAAAAAAAAAACATTGTTAGTTGGGCCTTTAATTCAACACTGAATGACTGAAGCTGACTGAATTTTCTAGACAAGTATTGCTCCTATTTGAATTAATGTTGGCAAAAAGTAGACGATTTGTTTGACACCATTCCAAGTATGATTTTTAGTTAGTCATTTTTTTTTTCTTTTTTTTTTCTATTGCTATTATTTATAGTAAAATAAAATCAATTTAATAAAAACTGATGGATATATACATATATATATTCGGGTTGTGGAAATGGGTTACCTTTTGTAATTTAGAATCTACAGTAATAAACGCAGCGAAAAAATATACGAGACGATTGTGTATTACTGGTCAACGGGAAACCAACACTGACATATTTGGGAGGAATTTGTGTAATCCACGAACTAAAGCGATAGAAATGAAGAGAGAGAGAAGCTAAGGAAGAAGAAACAAATTTCTTCTGCTTCTTCCACGAAATTCCTTTCGTCCTATGGTTTTTGGGGCCTCTGGTCACGATAGTGGTGTCGGTTTGTCCATTTGACAACCGAAACAATGAGTTTGACACTCAAACTCCAATTTGTGAGACTGAAACTCGTTTCAGACTTGAAAATCGGAAAACCTTGTGTTTTGCCGGAAAAAATGGAAAACCTTGTTTTCGCCGGAAAAAATGAAAAAACTGGTATTTCCACAAAAATGGTCCGATTTTCACAAGAATAGTCCGATTTTCACAAACAATCACCATAATACAACCACCAAAAAAATTACTTTTCACCAAAAATAATTTTCTACCAACAAAAATTATTTTCCACAAAAAAATAATTTTCTACTATCAAAAAATTATTTTTCACCAAAAATAATTTTTCTCCATTAATATACATCATTTATGTATAAATCAAGCTTAAAATTGACAGAATACGCAAAATTAAGCTATGATACCAATGATAGATACATACACATATATATCCGGGTTGTGGAAACGGGTTATTTCTTGTAGCGCAGAATCCACAGGAATAAATGCAGCGAAAAGATCTACGAGCCGATTGCGTATTACCAGTCAACGGGAAACCCACAAACTAAAGCGACAGAAATGGAGAGAGAGAAAAGTTAGAGAAAAAAAGCTAAGGAAGAAGAAACAAATTTCTCCTGCTTCCTTGTACTTATCGATATCAACACTTTGATATCTCATATATATATATATATATATATATATATATATATATATATATATATATATATATATATATAAAATCTCAACTCATAAGTTACTCAGCTCATAAGCCTCAGTTTATTAGCCTGATGTCAACTCATTGATATCAAACGTATATATATATATATTCTCAACTCATAAGCTACTCACAGCTTATAAGCTTCAGTACTGGGTCCGACTGATACGAGTGTATCGGATCCATAAACCCAACATCTCCCACTCGCACGTAACATAACATATCCACTACATCATCTCTTTCATACTCGCAAATAGTTCGGACGATCAGCATATCTTGAGAGCTTTAATGCTATACACTAATTGGAGATATATAACAGCTCGATGAAAATGTCGAAACACCGTATGCCTTATCCTAGATCCTACATCACATCCATTGTAATCCTTTTGATCTTTACAATTTTCTATCATTACAGATATGCACACATGCATAACTACTCGGGTTGTAATGTATATAAACTCAAGATGTGAACACATGGTGATCTTCCCTTTTTACTTTGTTCTTTCCATTATAATCTAACTCGCTTGTCCAGTCGGGCTTATCCAAGGTCGAATCATAGTTGACCTTTTCATAGTCTCCTTCCAAAACAGCCACGTTAGACTATACTTCCAGAATAAGTTAGGGTCTTAAGGATAGTTAACTCAACAAAACCTCTGTTTTGTTGCTAGAATCTCACACTAGGAAAAGTTGATATCACTACTTTTCCATCTCAGGGTCGCTAAGCACACATGGTATGAAAACATGTGTTATGATGTTCTCTTCTTTCCTCTTGAAAGAAGTGCATGTCTATATCAACATCATACGAAAGCATCGGTCAGACGTGCCAAAACATCCAACCTTAGTCCACTTATAGACTACTTCCAGCTATAAAGACAAAACAGGCTCTTATTGCTTACAACAAGCCTCGTAGATTACATGTAATCTCTTATATACTTGCCTTTTGCATGTATATGAATTTCACATTGTAATGAAAACTCTTTTCCATAATTTAAGCGAAACGGCTTCTATTATTGAACAAGCTCTCATTTGTTCAAAAACAGCCTCATCCTTTACATTTGTCAACAAATGACAAAGTAAAGGTAAACGCTCGTGTGAGTGAGCTACTTTTCTGTCCGACATGCATCTCAAAATAAAACATCAAATATTAGCAAATTAATATTCGCACTTGTGTATTGCAGTTCAAACTTTATTGAATAATATGTTCCCAAACATACATAAATATGTAATTCAGATCCTACGCTAACCATGGGATCTTACATGTTTCACAAAAACATCTCTCGTGATAGGTTTAGTTAATGGATCTGCTACCATGTCATAAGTCGATACATATTTCAAATTAACTTCTTTACGTGCTATTAAGTCCCTAACAAAGTGATACTTAATCTCTATGTGTTTTGACTTGCTATGGAACCTCTGATCCTTAGCAAACGCAATAGCAGATTGACTATAATTGTTAATCACCACTGGAGCATTTGAGGAAGTAACACATAAATGGTTCATAAACCTATTTAACCATACTCCCTCTTGAACTGTGGTCAAGTATGACACATATTCCGCTTCCATAGTGGATAGGGCAATACATGTTTGTTTCTTACTTCTCTATGATACTACACCATTACTAAGCAAGAAAACAAAACCAGAAGTGGATTTCCTCTCATCCACATCTCCTGCCCAATCTGCATCTGTGTATCCTCTCAATTGCATATCCTTGCCTTGATAACATAGAGAGTAATCCACAGTGGCTTTGAGATACCTCAGTATCCTCTTTACCGCTGTCCAATGTGTTTGTCTAGGATTAGACTGATATCTACTCACCATGTCAACTGCATGACAGATATCACATCTAGTACACATCATGGCATACATGAGGCTGCCCACAGCACTCGCATAAGGAACATTTTTCATTCGATCCATTTCTGTTTATGTTTTGGGACACATATCAGTACTAAGGGTCACTCCCTTAGACATTGGGCTATCTACGGGTTTACAATTGCTCATATTGAAACGTTCAAGAACCTTGTTAATATATGTCTCTTGAGACAATGCTAATAATTTCTTTGAAAGATCCCTTGAAATCTTAATTCCAAGAATAAAAGCAGCTTCACCCATATCTTTCATCTCAAAACTTGAGGTTAACCAAGCATTGATTTGATTCACATATTCCATATCATTTCCTGCAATCAGAATGTCATCAACATATAATGACATAATTACAAATCTACTTCCAGAGCTTTTCTTATAAATACATGTTGGGATTTTTACGGGAAATAACCCGATAAAATGCGGAAGAACGCGATGATTTCCTCAAATCCGTGCCCAGGAGCAATTGATATGAAAATTGTAAAATCAAAAATTTAACTAGAAGAGAATCAATTCTTACCAGGAATATCTCTTCTAGAGATGGCTGCAGAAACCAAACTAAATTCCCTCCGCGTTCACGTACACGAACGGCTAACAAACACGACCCGTGCTAACAATGGAATCAAGGTTTGAGAGAGGATGGGGGGTGCAATTTTCGGCTAGGATTTTTCTTCTCACTTGGCTAAATTGTTCCTAGGTATTTTAACCTAGGGTTGGCCGAAATTCTTAACCCAATTCGGCCCAATTCCATTCTTTTATTTTATGCAGTGTGAGCGGACGACGTGTTTTCGACGGGACGCGGGACTCCCTTTCGAAAGGGGCACCTCGATCTCGGGCGGGCCCCTCCCTCGCGTGGGGTTTTTTTATAATGGAAATTCGCGTTTGAAAAATAAATGGAATTAATGCATAAATGAACCGAGACCTAAGCCTCGATGAATATTGTAGAGTCGCCACCCGGCTCAGCTCAACCGGGAAATTCTTAATGTAGCTGAACCAGATGAACGGTCACTACACTATCCAGAGATTTGGGTCCGGACAAGTCCCTTATTTCGTGTCTAATTAAAATAAATATTGCCAATGTTCTCGAATGGTATTTCCAAAATCTAAAGTCAATTTTATTGAATATAAAAGGGCATACAGCGCACACACAAATATTTAATACAAAAGTAAGGAAAAGAAATAAATATTAATTGGCTTACAACCAAATCGAATGGAAAAATAAAAACTCTCGCCTCACTTATACAATCGCCTAGGATACACGAGAATATAAAAATATTTACAACCGCCTAAATACATGATTAATTCTATTAAAATACAGGTAAAAATGAAAATTAAGATAAAATAAAAGCTGCAAAACAACGGTTAGTCCAATTTATATAGCACGCCACAAGTTGGACACAAGTAGACAGAATTGGGAAAATTAAGAATTGGGGGCATGCATTTAGGGGATAACCAGGTTGGCTCAGCTAGCCGGCCCGGTTAGACGTGGAAAACGTTTTGAAACGTCCCTGTATTTTTGGTTTTGTGGGAAAATCATTTTGAAAATAATTTTTCCAGTTTACATGCATTTTTACATATTAAGTGGGTCGGTTTTTGGGAGAACCGGGTCTCCATCGTTGAATTGTTCTAAATGCAATTTTACTGAAAATTGAATCTATGGTCGTGAATGCACACAACAAAATTCATTTTTGGGATTTTTGGGGTTTTCTGAATTTTTAGGGATTTTTGGAAATTTTCGGGGATGAAAACGAAAATTCTGATTCTGGAAAATAAGTTACAGTTGTGCGACTATAGATATAGTCGTACAACTGTAAACTACAGTCGTGCTACTATAAACATTCCAGGGTCAGAATCCCGATAAAATTTATTCGAAATAAACTGGAAAAAGGGGTTGGAAATCAAGAACACTCGTACGACTGAATATACAGTCGTACGACTGTTCACCAATTTCAAGAACAGTCGTGCGACTGTTCTTGATTTCCGGAAGCAGAAACGCAGAAAATGAGATAAAAATGCACAAAAATCGCAATCAACACCCAGAAAGCAAGCAAAAGTAAAGAGAAATGGAGCGCCTACCTTTTAGAAGTCCCTCCAAGTCGAAATTGACCCCAGGCGTCGCTCCGATCCACAAGAATTTGCAATTTTTCCTTAAGTTTGGGGTTGAAAACTTTGTGTCTAAAAATCTTCAATTGTCAAGGTTCTTTACGGTTTTGGCCCGAAATTTGATTTTGTTGGTAAGATCAGATTGTTTCTTTATTAGTTTAACAAGTCGTTTATGTTAACTTTAGGATTTTTGAAGAAGAAGAGAGGAAGTGGAATGATATGCTTGCTCTCTTTTTTTTTTTGTCTTTCTTTCTTCTCTTTCTTTCTCTCTCAAAAATCTCTCTCTAAAAAGAAACCTCTCACCAGATCCTCTGCCTCCATTTTACGTCAATCTCCCCCCCTTTTCATCTCATCTTCGCCGCCTGATCCTGCTGCCAAAGGGCGGGCATTAATTGCCCTTCCCTTTACAGCCCGCAATCTCTGCTGTTGGCAGACGTAAGTGGACATTACAGTCGTACGACTGTAATATTTTTAAGTACAGTCGTACGACTGTAGAACATTAACACGATTGTATATTACAGTCGTGTGAAATCTGCTCCTTTTTTTTTTCAATTCGGCGCTTACATGCGGGCTTTTCTCCTTTTAAAGCCCAGGTCAATATTAATTCCTTTGGTCCAATTAATTATCAAACTTAATTTTATTTAACATGTATTCTTGACATATTATTCCAAATAATATTTTTGATACAATTAAATTAAAATTAATTTGATCAATTAATTATACCATGGAGTTAATTTTGACATTCATAAAATAAAGATACATGTAAACCTATACCTGTGAAATATTTCCACCTAGGAAATAATCTCATAAATTAATTCATTGAATTAATTATGAGAAGGCCAATGCAAATATTAATTTTATTATTTTGATCAATCCAATTGATTTTTATAATACAATTAATATATAATCCTCTCTCTCCGGTCTGTATACTCCAAGTATATGGGTGATCCCTTAAGTCCGTGTTCAGACGTTCAATGTGTACGATCCTGTGGGCCTATCTTTATGTTGGCAGTGGGCCTACAGCCTACAGACTGCAGGCAGGCTCTAGCAAGCCACTGCAGCCCCCAATTAAGATGGAGATGGCAGTCGAACTGAAATCATAACCCTGTAGTTTAAACTTGTATATCCCATGTCATCGATATCGGTGTCCAATACAGAGGTATGGATTGATCACCCTCTTTTGTGTCTGGACATTTACTTGATCCCGAATGTACTGATGTTCACAAACAAGTTCCAACTTGTTTGGGTGTGGCCACACTCTTATCAGTCACATTCATCAAGAGGCCGGTGATATCTTCTCAGTGGGCTACTGAGTGACATATCCCTTCTACATATCCATAGTACTGCGATGCTCAAAGACATACCCGAACGTACCCATACTTGGCACCCTTTTACAGGCCCTTTAGGCGTACACCAAAGTATGCGACTTTGCATGCAGCACCATTATATGTTCAGGTCAAAGGATCCATACAAGTACTACACGAGAATCACTTGTAATACTTTACCATATGGATTTCTCGTTAAATGGATCTATCCAGTACCATGCCCTTTTTGCATGTACCCATTAACTTGGTTGACATCCCATATCCAATGGCCCGTAAGACACCGCCAAACAACCAGGTTAATGATATCTCTGGTTCCATTCATTCCCATGACTGGAACCGACTACGGATCTCTTTATGGTCATATCGTTTCCCCTATCCATGGTCTTATTTCCAAGTGTATGACACTTGTTAACATGGATATGGATATGTCCATTGGATGCTTCATTTAAAATACAGCACAAGATATATAATAAATAATGACACAATATATGTATAATACAAGAATCTAATAAATGCACAATACAAATGTGAGGTCCAATGCCTCGGGACCAGGGCATATCAAACAATCTCCCACTTGCACTAGTTCCAACTAGGTATGGGCCTAATCCCTATAGATCTAGTATGACCCTCGTGCTTGGGCTGAGCCAGCACCTTGGTCAATAGATCTGCAGCATTATCCTCGGTGTCCACTCTATGTAGTGAACTATCACCCCTCTCCGCGATTTTTCGTATGAGGTGAAACTTCCTGATTTGTGTTCTTGTGTGACCGGGGCTCCTTGGCTTGTGCAACAGCCTTATTGTTGTCACAGAAGATATCAACTGGATCTTGGAGAGTGGGTACTACTCCCAACTCAATGATAAACTTCCTTATCCACACAGCTTTCTTAGCTGCATCACACGCTGTGATGTACTTAGCTTCTGTTTTAGAGTCTATGATGGTTGGTTGCTTTAAGCTCTTCCAGCTTATAGCACCACCGTTTAGCAAAAACATATAACCAGTACGACTAGTGCTCATCCTGGTCAGTCTAGAAGCTTGCATCAGTATACCCGGTAACTGATAGCTCTTCCTGACCTCCATACACTAAGAAGCTATCCTTAGTCCGGTTAAGGTACTTGAGGATTACTTTGACAGCCTTCTAGTGATCCTCCCTGGGATCCTGCTGGTACTGGCTCATCATACTTAGTGCAAAGGCGACATCAGGTCTTGTACATAGCAGTATATGATTGATCCTATAGCTGAGGCATATGGGACCAATTTCATGTTCTCCCTGTCCTTCCTTATCTTAGGACAGTTCTTCTTACTGAGTTCAGCCCATGACCCATCAGCAAGAAACCTTTCTTGGCCCGATCCATGCTGAATCTCTTTAAAACTTTGTCTATGTACATGGCCTGACTAAGGCCTAGAAGCCGATTGGATCTATCCCTGTAGATCCCGATCCCTAGGATCGTCTCAGCTTCGCCTAAGTTCTTCATTGCGAACACTTACACAACCATTGCTTTACCCCTTGCAGTGTTGGTATGTCGCTTCCAATGAGTAGGATGTCATCCACATATAATACCGGGAATGTGACAATGCTCCCACTAATCCTCTTATATACATAAGGCTCATCTTGATTCTGTATGAAGCCATGTTCCTTTATAGCTTCATTGAATCTAAGATTCCAACTTCAGGATGCTTGCTTCAGTCCATAAATGGACCTTTGAAGTTTGCATACCCTCCCAAGATACTCTGGATCGACAAAACCCTCAGGTTGTGTCATGTACACATCCTCAAGTAGCTTTCCGTTAAGGAAAGCGGTTTTGACATCCATTTGCCAGACCTCATAGTCGTACCATGCGCCTATAGCCAGCAAGATCTTGATGGATTTGAGCATAGTGACTGGAGAGAAAGTTTCATCATAGTCTATTCCATGGACTTGCCTGAAACCTTTTGTAACCAGACGCCCCTTGAAGGTATTATCGGCTTTTAGCTTGTAGCACCACTTGCAACCTATTACCTTAGCACACAGAGGTGGACCAACCAAGTTCCAAACCTGGTTATCGTACATGGATTGCTGTTGGAAATGCCCTAGTCCCGAGGCATTGGTCCTTGCATTTGTATCATACATTAATTGGATTTATGTATTATACTTATTTGTGTTATTAATAAAGGCATTAATTCATTTATTATATTTATCTTGTGCAATATATTAAATGAAGTATCTAATGGACATATCCATATCCATAATGACCAGTGTCATGCACTTGGCAGTAAGACCATGGATAGGGTAAACGATATGACCATGAATAGATCCGTAGTCTGTTCTAGTCATGGGAATGAATGGAACAAGAGACTATCATTAACCTGGTTGTATGACGGTGTCTTACCAGTCATTGGACATGGAATGTCAACCAAGTTAATGGGTACATGCATAAAGGGGGCATGGTACTAGATAGATCCACTAAACGAGAAATCCACATGGTATAGTATCACAAGTGATTCTCGTGTAGTACTTGTATGGATCCTTTGACTTGACCATATGATGATGTTACATGTGAGGTCGCATACTTAGGGGTACGCCTAAAGGGCCTGTAATAGGGTGCCAAGTATGGGTGCTTTCGGGTATGTCACTTAGCATGGTAATGCTATGGATATGCAGAAGGGATTTGTCACTCAGTAATCCACTGGGAAGATATCACCGGCCTCTTGATGAATGTGACTGATAAGAGTGTGGCTGCACCCAAACAAGTGGGAACTTATTTGTGAGTTTTAATACATTCGGGATAAAGTTAATGTCCAGACACAAAAGAGGGTGATCAATCCATGCCTCTGTGTTGGACACCGATATCAATGACATGGGATATACAAGTTTAAACTACAGGGTTATGATAACAGTTAGACTGCCATCTCCATCTTAATTGGGGGCTGTAGTGGCTTGCTAGAGCCCAACTGCAGTCTGTGGACCATAGGCCTACTGCCAACATAAAGATGGGCCCAAGGGATCGTACACACTGAGCGACTGAACACAAACTTAAGGAATCACATGTATACTTGGAGTATACACTATGGAGAGAGAGGTATATATATATTAATCATATTATAAAGATCAATTGGATTGATCCTAATAATAAAATTAATATATTCAATTGGCTCTTCATAATTAATTGGATTAATTATGAGATTATTTCCTAGGTGGAAATATTCATATGTATAGGTTTACATATGATTTTTTTTTGTGAAGATTTAATGTTAATTTGATGGATTAAATTAATTGGTCAAGCTAATTTTAATTTAAATGTAAATAATATATTACTTGGTGTAATATATTAAATACATGGGTATATTAAAATTGGGCTTGAAATTGATTTAAACCAGAATAATTAAAATTAGATTGGGCCTAAATTAAAAGATGGAAGCCCGCACAGAAAGAAAGGAGCTAAGCTGGGCCTGAATTCCCCTAAAGGAATTCGGCCAACCTAGGTTTTTAACCTAGGTGAATTCGGCCAAGGAGATAGAACACACACCATAGCCGAATTCTCTAGCCCCATTCTCACCATTGCTCGTTTTTCCTACGCTAGCACGGGTTGTGTTCGTTAGGTGTTTGTGTATGAGAACGAGGAGGGAATCTAATTTGATTTCTGCAGTCTTCATCCATCTCTTGAAAGAGATATTTCGGGTAAGAATTTAATCTCTTTCTATTTCAATTTTAAGTTTTACAATTTCCATTTCAATTGCTCCTGGGACTGGATTTGAGGAAATCATCGCGTTCTTCCGCTTTTATCGGGTGATTTCTGGTGAAAAATCCAAACAATTGCATCTTTACCTCCATGGCTTTACGCCAATTTACAGACTGTGGGCTTGCCATAGCCTCCTGGTAGGCTTTGGGTTCTTTCTCATCAAAGACAAGAAGAGTGTGATCATCGGTGACGAGGAAACCATACCTTTCCGGTTCCCGATGATCCCTACCAGACCTTTTAGGTCCTTGTATGACCTGGGTCGGTGCATCCTCCTGTGGAAGCTCCACCCGGGTCTCTGAGTTATCCTCTTTAAGAGCTTGTGAGCTTTGAACTTTCCTGAGTTCAACATTGCTCCCACTGTCTTTCTTGGAAATCAAATCCTTTTCTAGAAAGACCCCCTTCCTTGCCACGAATACCTTGTTTTCGGCGGGGTTGTAGAAGTAATACCCTTTGGTTTCCTAAAGGTAGCCCACAAATAGGCAGTTTTGGGTTCTAGCTTGCCCCTAGTCAATCTCTTGACACGTGCTTCGCATCCCCAAATCGGCAGGAAAGACACATTGGGCTCCTTGCCCATCCATATTTCATATGGGGTCTTTTCCACTGCCTTAGTTGGAGTATTATTTAAAATGAGAGCGGCTGTCTCAAGAGCATGTCCCCAGAAACTTGTTGGGAGAGAGGTGTGACTCATCATTTCCGTTCAGACACCCCATTCCATTGTGGTGTTCCCGGAGGAGTGAGCTGTGGAACTATTCCATACTCTGTCAAATAGGAGTATAATTCTAGGCTCATATACTCACCTCCTCGGTCTAACCGAAGGGCTTTGATAGTTCTACCTAGCTGGTTCTGTACTTCGTTCCTAAATTCCTTAAACCTATCAAGGGTTTCAGACTTATGCTTCATCAGATAGATATAGCCATATCTGCTAAAATTATCTGTGAATGTGACAAAGTACAGATGTCCACCTCTGGTAGCTGCGCTCATGGGCCATATACGTCTGAATGTATTAGGTCCAATAAGCCAGTAGCCCTTTCAGCTTTCTTGCTAAAAGGCGCTTTAGTCATTTTGCCTCATAAACAGGAATCGCATATATCAAGGGACTCCAAGTCAAATGACCCTAGGATTCCAGCCTTGTGGAGCCTAGCTATGTGTTTCTCGTTTATATGGCCTAAACGACAAGGCCAAAGGTAGACAGGATTAAGTTCGTTAGGCTTAACCTTTTTAGTGTTTATGTTATAGACATGATCGGTTTCATTTAAATCTAGAATATAAAGGCCATTATTTAATAGAGCTTCTCCATAAAATAATCCCTCTCTAGATATAACAATTCTACCATTAGAAATAGAAAAATAAAATCCAGAAATATCCAACATTGAAACAGATATAATATTCCTGCACATGGCAGGTTCAAAATAACATTGTTCCAAAATAAAAACCAATCCACCAGGCATCATGAGGTGATATTCACCGATCTCTATGGCAGCAACCCTTGCTCCATTACCAACCCACAAGTCCACCTCCCCAGATCCCAGTGACCTCTTGTTCTTAAGTCCATGCACATTACAACAAATGTGAGAACCACATCCAGTATCCAATACCCAAGATGTTGAAACAGTGAGGTTTATGTCTATGACATATATACTTGATGAAGACACACCCTGGGTCTTCCTCTACTCTCCCAACAGTTCGGGACACGATCTCTTCCAATGCCCTACCTGCTTGCACCTGAAGCAAACATCCTCGGGACTGGCCTTAAGCTGGACCTTGGGCTAGGCCTTAGGCTTCTTGGCCTTGGCTTTCTTAGCCTTGGCCTTAGCCTTTTCCTTGGCCTTGCCCTTCGCAAGGGGAGGGTTCCCCTTGTTGACCAGCAGCACCGGCGGAGTCTTCTTGATCGACTGTTCAGTAAGCTTAAGCGTCCCATGCATCTCATTAACAGTATGGTTCATCCCTTGCATATAGTAGTTCAGGATGAACTGATCATAAGAATCCGGTAAGAAGGCAAGGATTGTGTCCACCGCCAGCTCCTGTGAAATGGGCGATCCGAGACGGGCTAAAGTATCTAGATAGCCCTTCATCTTTAGCACGTGTGCGTTCACAGATGTCCCAGCCCCCATCTTACAGGAGTGGAATGCCTTATTAGTCAGGTACCTTTCCTGACGAGCTTGCTGTTAAAACATCTCATTTAGAGTTGTTATCATATCATAGGCTTGATGATCCATAAACTGCTTTTGCAGCTTGGGGACCATGCATATCAACATAAGGCATGTCACATCCCTATTATCCTTAACATGCGCCTCGTATTCCTGCAGCAGGGCAGCTGTCGGATTACGTCCCTGAGGCGCAGCTGATACAGGCCTTTCCAGTGTATACTCCTTTGACTCTTGTCTTAGAACTATCCTTAAGTTCCTAGACCAGTCTAAGAAGTTAGGACCAGAAAGCTTGTCCCTCTCAAGAATAGATCGCAGTGAAAGTGAATTGTTGTTTGCCATTTAGAAAATTCTACACAGAAAAATTTAAGAGTGTTAATAAAGGACTTTACTATTATTTCTCATATATAATTAATAATGAATCAAGTTATTAATTAATCCGAGTTGTTGGACTCATGGGCCGAGATCCATATTTCATTAAGATATAGCCAGACGAGGGCCTGGAAAAACTATACCCTAATTATTTAGGTAGGAACGCCGTCCAATCCCAACCTAGGGACTCTCGGTTTGATGGGCTTATTGGCACTTACCCATCTGTGCTTAGGGCCGGGAGAATCCTACTACCCACGCTAAGTCAAAACCTCCGTCCAAGTGTCAGAGTAACCAATACTCCAACCCAATACAAAATGACGATACTCCAGTGCATCCAGTGAGGGCATGGTCTACAACTGTCCTATCCCCACTTCGAGCTGGTTTTGAATGAAGGAAACACTTTTAAGTGACTTAGTAATTTCCATTAGGTTATTAGATTCATTTTAATAACGGCTTACATGCATAAGGCGGGTGACAATGGGTTGGGATTATACATACATACATGCAAATAAATATAAAATACAATTAAATAAGTAAAAGGGGCTGCTATGAGCATATATTACAACCTAATATAATTCTAGTAAATCTATACTAGAAAATACATCAGGTGGGCCTCCATCTTCCTTCCTTCTGGGCTTGCCTCTCCACTGGGCTCATCACTCCCTTGGACTTCTTCTTTTACAAATTTTATAATAAATAAATAAAATAAAATTACATTAAAAAAAGAAAAAAGAAAAACGACACCCAGGCCGTATTTACCCAAAAAGAAAAATACAACCCATCTTGAAATAAAGCCCAGTAGAATCCAATCATACATTCATTCAATCATATAAAATGCATCCAATACATCAATTTATAAGCATGTTATAATGCATGAAATTAAGCCCATTTCAATTATATCTAAAGCCATTATTTTGAAATCCCTAATTTTGGCCCATCATGGTTCTAGCCCTTAACAGGCTTTGGGCTTCCAGCCCAGGCAGAAAACTGCTCCTACTGGAATTGGGAAACCATGAGTCCATATCAGCCGCCCAGGTAATTGTGCCAAAAAAACCCGAACCAATTTCAATTAACCATATTAATTTCCAAAATTAATATCCCATGAAAAAAAAAATTTCATTCAAGAAACCATGCGCATTTAAATTGCAAAAATTTAAATACACGAAATTTTAAAACCAATTAAAATTTTAAAACTAGACCCCAGGCCTGAAACCCGCCAAATCCAAAACATTGGGCTCGGCACGTTGCAGCTAGGGCAAACGCGTTGCCTTAGCAGCAGCCGCCGCTGCTAGGGGCAGCAATGGCGCTGCCACCCAGCAGTGGCTGCTGCCGCTGTTTCAACCGCGCCCGCATGCCCGGAAACAGCCCGTGATTTTCCAAGAAAAAAAAATTACAGCCAAGAATTACAAATCAACCAGAAATATAATCCAACAACAGAAAAAATAAATCCAACATAAACCAATATGCCAATTAATTTTCAATTGCAAAAATCCAAAGGGGAAAATCACAAACCCCAATCCAAGAATCCCAAATCAAAAACTCCTATTTCAAAATCAAGGGATTCAATCCAATTAAACAATTTTCATGGATCAAAAGTCCGCTCTGATACCACTGTTTGGATTTTCACCGGAAATCACCCGATAAAATGTGGAAGAACGCGATGATTTCTTCAAATCCGTGCCCAGGAGCAATTGATATGAAAATTATAAAATCAAAAATTTAACTAGAAGAGAATTAATTCTTACCAGGAATATCTCTTCTAGAGATGGCTGCAGAAATCAAACTAGATTCCCTCCGCGTTCACGTACACGAACGGCTAACGAACATGACTCGTGCTAGCGATGGAATCAAGGTTTGAGAGAGGATAGGGGGTGCAATTTTCGGCTGGGTTTTTTCGTCTCACTTGGCCGAATTGTTCCTAGGTATTTTAACCTAGGGTTGGCCAAAATTCTTAACCCAATTCCATTCTTTTATTTTATGCGGGCTTTTCTCCTTTTAAAGCCCAGGCCAATATTAATTCCATTGGTCCAATTAATTATCAAACTTAATTTTATTTAACATGTATTCTTGACATATTATTCCAAATAATATATTTGATACAATTAAATTAAAATTAATTTGATCAATTAATTATACCATGGAGTTAATTTTCACATTCATAAAATAAGATACATGTAAACCTATACATGCGAAATATTAGATTATTAGAAAATAATCTAATAAATTAATTCATTGAATTAATTATGAGAAGGCCAATACAAATATTAATTTTATTATTTTGATCAATCCAATTGATTTTTATAATACAATTAATATATAATGCTCTCTCTCTGGTGTGTATACTCCAAGTATACGGGTGATCCCTTAAGTCCGTGTTCAGACGTTCAATGTGTACGATCCTGTGGGCCCATCTTTATGTAGGCAGTGGGCCTATGGCCCACAGACTGCAGGCGGGCTCCAGCAAGCCACTACAGCCCCTAATTAAGATGGAGATGGCAGTCGAACTGAAATCATAACCCTGTAGTTTAAACTTGTATATCCCATGTCATCGATATCGGTGTCCAACACAGAGGCATGGATTGATCACCCTCTTTTGTGTCCGGACATTTACTTGATCCCGAATGTACTGATGCTCACAAACAAGTTCCAACTTGTTTGGGTGTGGCCACACTCTTATCAGTCACATTCATCAAGAGGCCAATGATATCTTCTTAGTGGACTACTGAGTGACATATCCCTTTTGCATATCCATAGTACTACGATACTCAGAGACATACCCGAACGTACCTATACTTGACACCCTTTTACAGGCCCTTTAGGCGTACACCAAAGTATGCGACTTTGCATCCAGCACCATCATATGTTTAGGTCAAAGGATCCATACAAGTACTACACGAGAATCACTTGTGATACTTTACCATGTGGATTTCTCGTTAAGTGGATCTATCCAGTACCATGCCCTTTTTGCATATACCTATTAACTTGGTTTACATCACATGTCCAATAGCCGGTAAGACACCGCCAAACAACCAGGTTAATGATAGTCTCTAGTTCCATTCATTCCCATGACTGGAACAAACTACAGATCCCTTTATGGTCATATCGTTTCCCTTATCCATGGTCTTACTTCCAAGTGCATGACACTTGTTAACATGGATATGGATATGTCCATTGGATACTTTATTTAAAATATAGCACAAGATATATAATAAACAAATTAATGCCTTTATTAATGACACAATATATGTATAATACAAGAATCCAATAAATGTACAATACAAATACGAGGTCCAATGCCTCAGGACTAAGGCATATCCAACAACACAATGGTCTTCTTCAATCACCTTGAAGCCATTTGATGTCATCACATTACGAAATCGAAGGTACCATTGTCTAGAAGACTATTTAAGACCATAAATTGATCTTTTCAATTTGCAAACCTTTTGTTCGCTACCTTTTACGATGAAACTTATAGGTTGATCCATGTAGATTTCTTCATCCAATTCTCTATTGAGAAAAGCAGTCTTAACATCCATTTGATGTAGCTCTAGGTCCAGACTTGCAACAATTGCTAGGATTAATCTTATAGACGTGAACCTCATAACAGGTGAGAAAGTTTCCTCATAATCTATCCTTTTCTATTGTGTATAGCCCTCAGTAACTAGGCGGGCCTTGTATCTTTCGATATTGCCATTAGCCTTACACTTGATCTTGAGAACCCACTTGTTCCCAATAGCTTTTCTTCCCTTTGGTAGATCAACAAGTTCCCGAACTTGGTTATATCTCATGGAAGCCATTTCTTCTCCCATAGCCTTAATCCATTCATTTCTTGCGGGGCATGAGAGAGCTTCGTTGTAATTTCTAGGCTCATCATCATCTTGTGGGATGACTAAAAGAGTTGTGCTTTCGATGCTAAATCGTCGGAGTTTAACTTTTTGTCTTTTAGATTTTCGCTGTACTGAATCTTGATAAACATGTCTCATATGCTCCCACTTGGACCATGTTCCATACTCCTACTGAAGTCTAGATCCACATGCTTACTAGGAATTGGAGTTTGATCTAGATCTTGATCTTGATCATTTGTAACATTTTGAGGTTCATGAACATATTCATTTTCCTTAAAATTTCTCCTACTCGAATGGAGAGATCCGTTAGTTTCCAATTCCTCGTAAAGTGGTAAATCATGGTCCACCTCGCCTATCTTAGGAAACTCATTCTCTAAGAAAATGACGTCTCGTGATTCAAACTCTGTCATTTTTCTGTCTTGTGTTTCTCCCACTAAGACATATCCTTTTGATACATCTGGATACCTTATAAAGACACACTTTTTGCCTCTTGAGCCTGGTTTCCCAAACTTACTCGAGGTATCGTGGGAAAAAACAGTGCAACCCTACAGTTTGAGGTTACTTAAATCAGGCTTTCGACCCGTCCAAAGCTCATAAGGCACTCGGTTAAGAATGTACGCAGCTGTAAGCAATGCATCTCCCTAATAAGAGACCGGTAAATTTGCTGCAACCATCATAGATCTAACCATATCAAGAAGAGTTCTATTTCTCCTCTTGACAACACCATTTTGTTGTGGAGTGTAAGGAATCGACAACTGATGCATAATTCCTTTTTCATCACACAAAACTTTGAATTCATCCGATAGATATTCCAGGCCATGGTCAGTTCTCAAAGCTTTGATTTTGACGTTTAATTAATTCTCAACAAGGTTCATAAACCTCTTAAAGTAACTTAAAGCTTCAGATTTATGAGACATCAAATAAATATGACCATACCTAGATAGTCATTAATAAAAGTGATGAAATAATAGGCCCCATGCCTTGCCCTCATATTCATAGGACCACATACTTCAGAATGGATTAATTGTAAAGGGAACTCAACCCTAGTTGCCTTTCCAAATGGTTTCTTACACATTTTTCCTTTAATACATGATTCATAAGGAGGTAATTCAACCTTAGTTAAATTGCCCAATAAACCTAATTTGGCTAACCGACTCATTCGGTGTTCGCCAATATGGTTTAACCTAGCATGCCATATTACATCTTCACTATCTTTATTGCGTATAGAATTAGAAGCAGATTGTAGGAAAAATGTATTATTTATTGGAATAATATCCAAAACAAGCAAACCATTTGAAACATGTCGCGAACCATAAAAGGTTTCAGCCAAACACAAACGCAAACTGTTATTGTCTAAGAACAGATTGAATCCCATATTCAATAAAACTGAAATAGAAATTAAATTCCGTCGAATTTATGGAACAAATAAAACATCATGCAGGAGAAGGGTCTAACCACTTGTCAGAATTAATCTATATGTGCCAATCCCTTGGACTTCAACTCTCGAGTTATTTCCAACATAGACTCATTTTAATCATGAAGGGATTCAATGAAACTCAATAAAGGAACCTCGGTCCCTTGTCACATGGTCCTTTGCACCTGAATCAACAATCCACATAGGATCATATTCAGTTAGATTAACCGTACTAGATACATATAATTTACTCACACATGAGTTTTTAATATGTACCTTAGCCTCAGACCTGCAGTCTTTGGCATAATGCCCCCTTTCCTATCAATTGAAGCATTTCACTCTTGAAAGTTCACTTTTCTAGCTTTGTTTTTATTTTTCCCTTTCTTTTCAGCTTTCTTGGGCTTACTAGCCTGCTCTTTACCTTTGCCATAGAAGCGCTTACGGTTCTTACGAGAACTATTTCTAGCAGATGCATAGTTAGCCTCAACATTAACCTTAATCGATGCTAGGCGATCCTCCTCCAACTCATGGTGGCGAGCTGCATCATCGAAAGTCTTAATCCTTTTGGTATGAGTTAGGTGCATCTTCATATGCTTCCAACTGTTAGGCAAAGAGCAAATAACAGCTTGAACTTTCTGCTCTTCGCTCAACTTATGACCTGCATCGCTAAGTTCACTAATCATATTAAACATTTCTCTTAAATGTCTTTTTATCGTATAATCAGGACGTTTCTTGTAAGTGTCAAGCTTAATCGTCAAAGAACGAAGTTTTGTCAGAGACACACCTCTGAACTTTTCTTTTAGAGCTTTCCATAGATCGTTCGCGTTCTTATACTTACGAAACTACTTAATGATATCATCATCCGTTGCACTCAACAGGATGAGACGGGTAGTGGAATTTCTCTTTTTCCAAGCTTCAAAAGCTTCTTTTTCCCGCCTATGTTGAGCAGTATTCCCTTTTTGGGGTTCAGTCATAACCGTCACCATGGAATCTAGAAGATCTTGATCCTCTAGTACATATTGGATCCTCATGCTCCAGATCTCATAATTGTCCCGTTCAATCTAAGATCCTTATTCAAATCAGTCACAATCGATTTGCTAACAAATGTCATTCTGTGTACTTGATCTACAACACATGTAGTAGCACGACTTATTAGAAGTTAAAACAATACACGAATATTCAATACACAACCAATATCCTATTAGCAAAGTCTTACATTAGAATTCAATTTGAAAAAGAGACCATAAAGGCTCTAATTACCCTCTAAGTTCTAATGTTCAACCTTACTAATAAAATATATATATGCGTAATGAACTCGATTAATGGTTTTAATCTCATAACTCTTTCATGAGAAAAATTATTATTATTTATGTTGATTTAATTTTATTATTACCCAAAACAGTAAAACCAAATAAACCTCCTCAAATATTTATTTCACCAACATAAATAAATAATAATCAACCAATAATCAATTATATAAAAATAAAACAGATTTTATTTTCTATAATTATCAATTTGAACAATCTCATATAGTTCAAATAGAGAAACTAATTCTCTAAAAAAATTTAGACCGAAAATTTCCTTATGACATTACCCCTAAAAACCTCTACATAGGCCTCTTACCCAAATGCACTCTTGAAATATGATAATGCAAGGAACAATTTCCTTATTATCATTTCACCGTACAACCTGGCTTATTTTTCGAGTTTGATATCCTTTAGAACATCGGGTAATTTATATAACTCGAATCATTATTGTAACACATTTATAATAAACAAAATAAAGATTAATGTACTTATACATTCTCTTTAATAATTGAAACACATCTTAATATATTCAAGTCACATAAAAATTACCCTACGGATTTTCTGGATTTTCTAAAAATTTTATTAATTTTCTGGAATTTTTCACAAACAGAAAATAATTTTTATACAATTCTCCAATGTTGAAAAATACGAAATATTGCTTTCTGGTCACCAAAAAATTAAATAAAATTCACCAAAAAATCAGAAAAATCGCAAAAACTCAATCTGCCAGAAAACAGGGACAAAACGCCATCGGGAGGACGTCGTACGCGCCCCCGGAGGCGCTCGGCGTACGCGCACCATGTGGCGCGTGCGGATTGAACCGACAGTCACATGTGGCTTACGCAGACCAATCCGCTTGCACCGCGTGGCATCCCGCGTTAGCACCTCAATGCTGACGTGTGAATTCCGTGGGTGGCACGTGCTCTTCACTAGCCACCTTCCTAGCTTTTCCAAGCCGCGGAATTCGGTCCATCCTATTGTTTTTGGGGTCTCCGGTCACAATGGTGGTTTCGGTTTGTCCATTCGACAATCGAAATTATGAGTTTGATGTTCAAACTCCAATTGGTAAGACTGAAACTCGTTTCAGACCTGAAAACCGAAAAACCTTATGTTTTGCCTGAAAAAATGGAAAACCTTGTGTTTTTCCACAAAAATAGTCCGATTTTCACAAAAAATACCATAATACAACCACCCAAAGAATTATTTTCCACCAAAAATTATTTTCTACCAACAAAAATTATTTTCCACAAAAAATAATTTTCTACCATCAAAAAATTATTTTTCACCAAAAATGATTTTTCTCCGTCAATATCCATCATTTATGTATGAATCAAGCTTAAAATTGACAAAATACGCAAAATTAAGCTTTGATACCAATGATGAATACATACACATATATATCCAGGTTATGGAAACGGGTTATCTCTTGTAGCGCAGAATTCACAGGAATGAACGTATCAGAAAAATCTACGAACCGATTGCGTATTACCGGTCAATGGGAAACCCACACCAACGTATTCGGGAGGAATCCGTGTAATCCACGAACTAAAGCGGCAGATATGGAGAGAGAGAAGTTAGAGAGAAAAGCTAAGGAAGAAGAAACAAATTTCTTATGCTTCCTTGTGCTTATTGATATCAACACTTATATATATATATATATATATATTCTTATGCTTCCTTGTGCTTATTGATATCAACACTTATATATATATATATATATATATATATATATATATATATATATATATATATATATATATATATATATATATATATATAATCTCAACTCATAAGCTACGTAGCTCATAAGCCTCAACTTATTAGCTTAATGTCAACTCATTAATATCAAACGTGTATATATATATATATATATATATATTCTTAACTAATAAGCTATTCTCAACTCATAAGCTACTCACAGTTTATAAGCTTCAATACTGGGTCTGACTAATACGGACGGATCGAATCCATAAATCTAATAAAAACATTAAAAAAAAGTAAATCATTTGAGTACAATTCAATTTTCAACAAATATAATTCCGTTGTTGCATTTTGTAAATTTGCAAAATTTGTCATTACAAATTAAAATCATTTACATCCAATGTGAAGGCAACAGGACACCACCAAATATATGGTGGTGGAATCGAATCTATAGCCACTTTTGCTATGTGATAATGGTAGTGATTTTTATTATAAGTAAAATTTGAAGTACAGTTAATTTGCATCACGAAAAACCACAATACGGGACGTTAATTGAGAATTATATCCTACTTTAGAATTATTTTTAAAAAAAATTTCGAGTTGGTTTTCGATAATTTTTATAGAATCAAATATGTTCATATTTTTGTGCTGATGCTTCACAGATGCAGCACAGAAACATTATTTTTTAACCTTTTTAAAAATAATATCTTGATGTAATGACAATCATATCACTAAATTCAAAACACATTATGTAAAAAAAAATACATGTGATCTAACAGAAAGAAGAAAATATTTAATAATTTTTTTTAAAGATATGTCTCTCTGTTTATTGTTAATTATAATAAAATTTAAAAGTAAATTTGTATTTCTAAAGTATTAATTATAGTAATTATTTTAATAAAAGAATTATAGTAATTAATTTTTTTAATCTAAGTGCTAATATTTTGAAACATCAATGTTGCACTGAAATGGGAAATAAAACAATAATTCTTTTTTCGTCCTTAATTCATTTTTCTTTCAAAGCATGCTCTGGTAATTAGTATTGGGAACTAATAAAAAAGTTTGTTCCACTCAATTGAAAATAATGAAATCTAGGAATCTATGGCAAAGCAGGTGGACGGTGGGATGATGGTCCATCCTCTACATATTCTATATATATATTAATTTGGTTGCTCCTACAAATATATAATTTTACATTTTTTTTTCTTTTTTTTTTTAAAAAAATTATGTATAACTAATAAATAAATGAAACATATATAATTTAAGGAATAACGTATAATTCCATATATAGAATCAAGAATATAATTCCAACACAAATTAAGCAGGTAAATTGCTTTCACAGTCACTCAATTCAATTGTAGAATTTGTATACATATTGAAATTGAAGCAGTAAAATTCTTAAAGACATTATTGTAAAGCAAATGTTATAGTAGTAGTGGACTCCCATACATATTCTTTAATTCTTTTCTATTCTTTCTTGGGTTGGATTTGGATTTCAATACATCTTTTTTTTTTTTTTTTTTTCTTTCTTTTTCAGAATAAAAAACTGACAATTTGTATATGCTTTACTTTATCTCATCCAGAAGATATTCTGCATTGAAAATCCTCTACTTTATTTTATTGTAAAAAAGGGAAAATTTAATAAATATAATTATGTACCTCAGAGATTCGCAGGTAGACTTGTTACATTCATTTCAAATGTTCTTTCCATATTATATAAATCTTTTTATTCTCCTAATACAACTTAATTGATACGAACAAGTGAATGAACAATACATTATGAATATTTCTATAAAAAACATTATTAATGCTCTTTTTAGGGGAATATATTATTAAGAAACCTCGTAGCTTCTTTCCTCTCAAGTAATATTATTCCTAATGTGTGGTGATAATTATATATCCCATAATTAATTCAATCAATTATATTTTTCTGTCTTTTTTTTTTTTATCCAATAATTATATATCAATATCAATATTCTAGGTACATTAGTTGCCCTATCTCTCTTCGTTACAAAAAGTATGAAAACTTGTTTTATTTATTTATTTTTTTTTTTATATTTTCTTACTTAATTAAGGGTAAGTATCTGATATCAACAAGACTCGAATTCTGGATCTCCTAAATGAGAGAAATACTTTTACTATCAATCATAACTGGATAGGCAAAATTTATGTGGGTTTAATTGTTCAATACAATTGAAAATTAATTAGTAGCTGGTAGAAAAAAATAAATTAGGTATAATCAGTAGAATTTATTAGTTACAATCCGTTGTTATTATGTCAAATGACAAAAATGATCTTTTTATTTTTCATATACTTTTAACATTAATTTATACATTATTTATAAATTTGTTACAAGAAATATAATTATAATAATAAATTTACTATATGTTATATATTATGAAAAAATAAAAAGGAAAGTATCATCAAAACAGAAAAACAAAAGGTAGTAAGCTATCAATTAATGCAAAAATCATAGTATGGTTACGAACTTGACAGGTTTGGGCGAAATCACGCACAACTTCTCCAATTAACTCCCTACCCCAATAGAATGATTTAATATAAAATATTAAAATAAAAACTATTAATTTCTGGAGTTGTTCATTAATTAGAATGCAACAAAAATGTTTTTTAAATTAAGGAGGCAATTAATATTTAGAGAAGTTGTATAATTTCGGCCTTTTTTCGACCATATTTCATTTTCAGCATTATTTTCTCCACTTTACGGATATAGAGAATAGAATTAAACAAAATGATGCTACATTACAACTCATTATCTTTCTTAAATTAACTAATTGTGAATAAATGAGAGTTGGTGGAAAAAAAATTAAAAAAAATTTCAGCAAATGGAGAATGAGCGTGAGTGTTAAGAGAAAGTGACACTAACTAGGGGTGTAAAAAAAAAAAAAAGGAAAAACTGAAAAACTGTGAAACCGAACCGAAACCGAACAGAAAATATGGTTAATCAAAATCGATGGACTAGTGTACAGTTTTTTTTTTAAATCAACGGTTTTGGTTTCGGTTTTTACATCGAAAGTTCATGTGGACTCGGTTAACCAACAGTTGAAAAATATTTGTTTTTTAAAAAATTAAATAATTGCACATGTAGGTTATATGAATTAAAGGTGAAACATTTGGCGTTTAATGTAATTTTACTTCCATAGTTTCCAATATTCACTGCTCTCCTCCTCTCTATCTATCTCGCTCGATCTCATTGTCTCTTAGCTCAATCCCTAATTCCACTTTTCCACCGTCGTCTCTCCCAACCCAAATCGCTGAAAATCTTCTCAATCCCTAACCTAATCATTCATCTTCTCTCGCAAATCTCAAGTTTACAGCTCAATCCCTATCATCATCTCATCTTCATTAATGAATAAGAGCTTACCAAGATTTATACTAGGTATGTGTAGTTAAATTTTTATGGTTGTTATTTTATAAAGCATTGCATCACCTTTAATTTTGATTATTGTTTTAATTATATATGCAGGAAATATGAAGGTTTTGTGAAATGGACATGGACTTTTTCTTTCATTAATGTTTGATTTTGAAGAACAAATTCTATATTTGAGATTTTTTTTTCTTTGGTTAATGTTTTAATTATTTTAGTTTATGGTTGTAATGTCTTTTTGCATCAATTATTAAGACTATGGTTTGTAATTTCATATTTGCCTTTGACATTTGAAATTTATGGTTTAAAATATAATGTTTCTTTTGTAAATGGTTAACCGTAAAAAAGGGTTAACCGACCAAAATTAATGGTTAACCGAATTTAATGGACAGTATATGGTTAGTAAATTAGAAAAACCGTTCAAGTGGTTAACTGTTAGTAAAACTCCACATAGACCAGTTAACCGACCGGATGCACCCCTAGCACTAACCTTTCTTTATTTATGAGGGATTTTCATTTAATTATAATTAATTAATTTCCTCAATTCAATGCCATCCATTGGTTAGAAATCATGCAGATACGTTTCATCTGAACCCCTTTTCTAATTAAGGGATATTTTATTGCCTAAATTTAAAACCTAATTTCCATTATCACTTAATTCAACATTAATATCCATAAATTTTTTAACTGATTTTTTTTTTATTAGTAATAAGATGGTTAATGTATGCAATCAGAATTAATCAATACCTCACTATTTTTTGCAGTTCATATAATGGCCCATGAATATGAGGCCATCATCAAGGTATAAAAGTGCATCTCAAATTAATTTTTATAATTGATTTTTTACGATGTTTAAATTAACTGCTGATAATTATAACTAAGATATGTGAAAAAAAAAAAGAGTCAGTGACAGAGGTAGCCACTATATATATACATATAGAAGCAAATAACAGAAATATTGGGTTGGGTTTTGTCTTACAATTTCCTCCTTTTCCATTTCTTCTCTCCATTAATTCTTTTTCTGTTGTTTGAATTAAATGGGAAGCTTAATTCCCATTTCATTAAAATCATCAATGTTAATAGGGGTTGTGTTATGGATGAATATTATGATAGGATCATCAGTGGGTAAGACTGTTTACCATAAATTTGAAGTAGGCTACATGTTTGGAGCTCCAGACTGTGTGGAAAATATAGTGATGGCTATTAACGGACAGTTTCCCGGTCCGACCATCTGGGCTAACGCCGGCGACACTGTTCATGTTGACCTTACTAACAAGCTTTATACTGAAGGTGTTGTTATTCACTGGCATGGAATCCGACAGGTCTTTTTAATTTCATCTAATTAATTAATTATTGCATAAATTAATCTGTCATTAATTAATTTTTGAGATCGTTAATGATGTTTTTTTTTTTTTTTTTTTTTTTTTTTGTTGGTGCAGTTTGGTACACCTTGGGCAGATGGTACAGCTGCAATTTCACAGTGTGCAATTAATCCTGGAGAAACCTTTACATATAAATTCATTGTTGACAAGGTAATATCTCTCTCTCTCTTTCTCCCCGCTGTTTTAAAAGAAAATTTCTTAAAAAAAAGTGTTTGTTCATACGAAATTCCTGCTGTTAGTTTTTTTTTTTTTTTTTTTTGAATTCCACTGACTATTTCATCCAAAAACTTCAACATTATTAAGAGGTTTATGATATTATCTTTATGAATTGTTTGAATAAAAAATTTATGCTAATAAAATAATGTCAAACGGTTAATCAATTTGGAATTAATTAGACTTTTTGACATAATTACAAACAATTAATTTCTAACTTACGTGGCTAAAATCTCTTTTCGCTTAAACTAATCTAAATTAGTGTGTACTATGAAAAAACTCTATGGGTCTTAAAATACCAGACTTACTGTATAAGTGAGTCCATACTTGCACTTGAATTCATGTAACACAAAATCGATTAATTTGTGTTAAGATCTAATTTATAACACTTATATTGAGAATGTTAAATTGGATCGTGACATGTCAACACGATTTGTATAACATGCAAATTTGGAGAATCAGAGTTGACGTTTTGTGTGTTAATGTCAAAAACGGGTTAACACTTTTGATCAGTCCAATAAATACCTCGTGTTAGTGTGTTGACCTTATATGTATCACAAATTCAAATCAGCATGACACAAAAATCCATTCAATATAATTTATTTCAATGTGTGAGTATTTATATATATATATATTGGACTGAAGTGTTAATGTATGTCTTTAATTGCATAGATGTAGATATTTTTTGTTTCAGCAAAAGCGACCTTAATATTACCATATTCATCAATAAGGGAATGAAACAATGTATATATTGATAGAATTTAAAAAATAAAGAAAAAATTAGAACCAAGCATAGTGGCCAGCTCTGCTGGTTCACATATACATAGTGGGAGTCCAGCTGAAATAAAAGAAAAAATGATGTGGTGTAGGCGGGAACATACTTTTACCATGGACATCTAGGAATGCAAAGATCAGCAGGGCTATATGGGTCACTAATTGTTGACGTGGCAAAAGGAGAGAAAGAACCATTTCGTTACAACGGTGAACTCAACCTTTTGTTGAGTGATTGGTGGCATGAATCAGTTCATCATCAAGAAGTTGGACTTTCTTCGAAGCCTTTTCGTTGGATTGGGGAGCCTAATGTAAGTCTTTTTCATTTTATTACTGCTTCTCATCACCATTTCCTTTTCAGTAATATTTTATGAACCAAATTAATACCTAATATTAAATTGATTTGATTATGGCAGCGACGTTGATTGCAAAATTAACCCATTATTTATTAATTCCTGTTACAGAAGTGGTCAAACCTGCAAAGACTAAGCCATGCAATCTAACTCATAATGCATGCTACATACGTCTTAATATAATTCTTGAAATTTGGTTTGGCATGATTCAGAATTAACGGTTAAATTATTTTAAAGTGAAATAGGCTACCACGAGAAATTCACACGTTTCAAAAATGTCACCAATTATATATACGGCGATAATTCTTATTTGAATTGATTAAATAACATTTTGTCCCATGTGTTATTAATATTTTTCCGATGTATAACGAATGCAGAGCGTACTTTTGAATGGGAGAGGACAATATAATTGTTCTATAGCTTCAAAATATATGAAAGTAATGGGAGAGTGCAATTTTGAAGGAAATGAGAAATGTGAACCCTCGATAATGAAAGTGCAACCAAACAAAGTTTACAGGCTACGAATTGCCTCTACCACTGCCTTAGCTTCCATCCATTTAGCCATTCAGGTAATTTGCTTTATATTCCGATTACAATTCCATTTCGGGAAATTATACAATGAACCCGGTCCATGTGGACATTTCCAATGAAAAACTGATACATAAGTGTTTTTTATTTTCTCAATGCTTATGTTACTTACGTGTCAGTTTTTCAATGGAACAGTCCACATGCACCCAGTCCACTATAAAATTTCTCTTCATTTCATGAAATATATATATATATATACTTTTACAAATTAAATTAATATTGATGATCGATTAAGAAAGTTGACAAGTGGTGGAAGGCATGCGTGTCTACCTAACAATTAGTAATATAAAAGATATTCCACTTTTTAGCATAATTCATGGCATAAAAACAAATCAAAGGATCATTGTTTTCATCATGTTTGATTGAAAAAGACTCAATTAAGGTGATTCTAAATTCATACTATTCACACAAACATGACATGTAGGTCAAAACAAGATTATCATAATCAATTAATTCTGATTTTTTCCCCCTCTCTCCCATTTTTCTTTATTTTTCTTGTCCTCAAATTGTCACAACTCCTATAATAACGGGATTCAACCCTTCTTTAGGATTTTAATTATATATTAGGTCATTAAATTGAATCTAAAATTGATCATTTGTTTTAGTAAATAATTTAAATCTTTCTGAATTATCTATTTGTATTTCTTAAAATTAGTTCTAATTGTTTTATCAATTTTGCGGATTTTCGTCCTTTAATTACATATTAAATATCAACATTTAATTATTTTTATGGCGTTTTCTCTCCTTACCTAGCCTTTCCCAAAATCAATTTTCACTTTTGATACTAATGAACTTAAATATCAATTTTAACAACACTTTATTATTTAGCTATCCAATTTGTAATAATTTCAATTATACGATTAGTTTCAAAAAAAAAAAAGTTGATTTGTAAAAAAACAATTCAGTCATAAAGGATTGGAAAGAAGAATAAGACCATTTAAAGTAAAAAAAAAAAAAAAAAAGGTAATTAATGGAAAAATATTAACACTAAAAAGTTACGAAATTAAGGAGTTTACAACGGGACATAATTAAAATTAATTGTGAAAGAATACGACAAGAAAACTAATTTATTTGAACACATACCAAAGTGGATTAAATTGTATGTAAAAGTCAGAAACACTTTGGTCCTTTGCTTAGAATAAAAGGAAATTTGGTTGACCCTATATTCCCTTCAAATATGTTTTCTTGGTCCACTAATGGATAAAGATTAGGGAACAAAATTATTTTAGCAGATGGTGGGTTTGGTAGGGGAGAATATCATAAATAATCACATTGCTTTCAGTAATTTTAAATTAGTCAAAAAGTATTCAAATTAAATCAAAACGAATTTGATTTTAATTAAGCATGTTTTTCGGTAAATTATTCTCAAAATTTATCAAATTGGTTAATTTACACTTTTATACACTGAAATACTGTCCAAGATATTTTTATATATCGGTCGGTGGCCGACCACATGGAGTACACGTGTAAAAGAATATTTTTCTTTTCTTTTTAAGAAAAATAAATAAAATAAAATGACGGTTTGAATTTGAGTTTTGAGATTCTCTATGTTAATAAATATTTGTTACCATACTTTTTTGAAGACTTGGACACTGGAATTTTTATATGAAAAAGAAATGAAATATTTTATGTAACCGAATTATATTAGCAAAAATGCATCTCAATATCTTTATTTTTCCAATTTTTACCCATTAAACTTTTGAAATTTTAATTTGATACACTGAATTACCAATTAAACATAATTGTCCACATAAAAATTTTAGTTTCGAAATTTAGCTACGAACGTCAAGCTTGACTAAAGTCCATCATTTATTTTACTTATGTTTGAAATTTAGCTACATCATATGCATAGATTTTGTTCGACCAGTAAAAAATGTATATTAAATTAGCAATGCATTTTTATCCAGATTTAATATATATAGCTAATTGTTATTATAAATAAAAAAAAATAGAATGTGTTACAATTAATTGAAAGGCCAATAGTTAAAGTGAAAAAATTAAAAATTGAAGTATTTATCTCCTTGTGATTAGCAGTATAATGAGAGGTTGAGTTGGAGTGGGTTGGAGCAGAATGGCCAAATTGGAAAAGGGAACCTTTTGATTGAGAATAAATACATATAATAAACAAACCAAAACATGTTTCTTTCAAAATTCATCGTCAATGCCCACAAATATTACACATGTTTTCTTGCATTTGGCTTTTTATTAATAATAAATCTTATTCTTTTTTTTTTTTTTTTTCTTGTCACCATCTTGCACTATAGTTGTTGCCATTTCTTTGTCAGACGGTGACTTCTGCTTTTACTTATTCAAGCAATCTCTATTTTCTGAAATTAATAAATACCGGTTGTCTGATTTTTTTTTTCAATTTGTAAACATATTAACCTCACATCGAAATAATCGATTATGATTACATACACTCAATTCATGACTGACTTATTAAATATATTATAAGAAATATTAGATTTGATAGAGCAAAATTGTTTTGCCATCAAAAAGTTAATAAGTAATGGTATATATCTAAAAATTGATACCACATATATATCAATGACAGTAAAACTATATCAAATTTTGCTATAAAAACTATGATAATAATTTTAAAATTTTTAGAAGCATAAATTTTTTGTCGCAAATAATGTTTCGTGTAGTGATATATATAAGAAATGCATAACTTATTAAATCCGTGTTTGGATTTGTATTTTTCACAATTCAAAAATACGCTTTCATGAGTTGTAGCATAAAAATAGCATTTTGAAATGTGACAAGTGCATGGTACAAATTGAAACATATTATATATTTTTCATAAAATTTATTGTTTTTTTTTTTTTTTTTTTTTTTGGTAGAAGGGAAAACGAAAAAAAAAAAAAAGAAAAAAAGAAAACCCCCCTAAACAGCACCAGCAAGAAATTTTATTGTTTACTATATCATTAATTGTCTTGTGAGTTAAAGTTCAATCACGTGACTTTGATGCCATTTAAGAAATCATGAATTTAACTCTATCTTAAACGCCATCTCAAACGAAAACATTATTTTGTGTTCGTTGTAATAATTTTATGTCTCCCTAGCTAATATGAGATATTTAGCAGACAATCATTGATCTTAATTTTTTTTTTTTTTTAAAAGTGACATTTTTTTTAATTTTTTTGTTTTTTTGAAGGGTCACAAAATGGTGGTAGTAGAAGCAGATGGAAACTATGTTACACCATTTGAGACAGAAGAACTCTTCATTTACTCAGGTGAGAGCTACTCGGTCTTAATCAAAACTAACCAAAACCCAGCAAATAATTACTGGATTTCAGCTTCCATAATTGCAAGAAATGCATCCAACACTCCTCCAGGCTTAACTCTACTAAATTACCTCCCAAATCCCACTTCTAAATTACCAAATGCTCCCCCTCCCACACCTCCAATTTGGAACGATTTTGACCGAGCCAAGTCATTTTCCAACAAAATTTTTGCCAAAATGGGTACCCCTCAACCTCCATTGACTCCCAACCGTCGGATCAACTTACTCAACACCCAAAACTACATCGACGGTTATATCAAGTGGGCCCTCAACAATGTTTCCTTAATCCCAACATCAACCCCATACTTGGGAGCAATTAAGTTTGGTCTTAAAGACAGTTTTAATCAGACAAATCCACCTGCTAATTACCCCCCTAATTATGATGTAATGAATCCTGCAATTAACCCCAATAGTACTTACGGGAATGGGGTTTATATAATTAAGTTTAATTCAACGGTGGATTTGATTTTACAAAATGCTAATGCATTGGCTAAGAATGTGAGTGAGCTTCATCCGTGGCATTTACATGGCCATGATTTTTGGGTTTTGGGGTATGGAGAGGAGAAATTTAAGGAGGAAGATGTGATGAAATTTAATTTGAAAAATCCGCCGTTGAGAAATACCGCAGTGATTTTTCCGTTTGGGTGGACCGCATTAAGATTTGTGGCGGATAATTTCACAGTGTGCAATTAATCCTGGAGAAACCTTTACATATAAATTCATTGTTGACAAGGTAATATCTCTCTCTCTCTTTCTCCCCGCTGTTTTAAAAGAAAATTTCTTAAAAAAAAGTGTTTGTTCATACGAAATTCCTGCTGTTAGTTTTTTTTTTTTTTTTTTTTGAATTCCACTGACTATTTCATCCAAAAACTTCAACATTATTAAGAGGTTTATGATATTATCTTTATGAATTGTTTGAATAAAAAATTTATGCTAATAAAATAATGTCAAACGGTTAATCAATTTGGAATTAATTAGACTTTTTGACATAATTACAAACAATTAATTTCTAACTTACGTGGCTAAAATCTCTTTTCGCTTAAACTAATCTAAATTAGTGTGTACTATGAAAAAACTCTATGGGTCTTAAAATACCAGACTTACTGTATAAGTGAGTCCATACTTGCACTTGAATTCATGTAACACAAAATCGATTAATTTGTGTTAAGATCTAATTTATAACACTTATATTGAGAATGTTAAATTGGATCGTGACATGTCAACACGATTTGTATAACATGCAAATTTGGAGAATCAGAGTTGACGTTTTGTGTGTTAATGTCAAAAACGGGTTAACACTTTTGATCAGTCCAATAAATACCTCGTGTTAGTGTGTTGACCTTATATGTATCACAAATTCAAATCAGCATGACACAAAAATCCATTCAATATAATTTATTTCAATGTGTGAGTATTTATATATATATATTGGACTGAAGTGTTAATGTATGTCTTTAATTGCATAGATGTAGATATTTTTTGTTTCAGCAAAAGCGACCTTAATATTACCATATTCATCAATAAGGGAATGAAACAATGTATATATCATAGTTGTGAAAACCGGACCGGACCGGCCGGTCGGACCGGGTTCGACCGGAACCGGAGGTCAGACCGGTCGGTTTCTGTCCGGTTTTCACTTTGGTCAACAACCGGTCAACGGCCGGTCGGACCGGAAAACCGTGAACCGGACCGGTTTTCCGGTTCGACCAGACTTTTTTTTAAAAAAAAAAATATTTAAATATAAAATTTAAGTTATTATTTTGAGGTGTTTTTAATTAAAATAAAATATAGTTTGTATTTTTAAATTATTTTAAAATAAATTGACATTTAATTGTAACTATAAAAACTATATTTCATAAATTGAGTTTTTTTAATTAGTATATTGTGTTTGAAATGCTTAAACTTAAAGAATTATAATAAAAATATTCAAATTTTCATAAATTATAAATATAAAAATAAAAATATTTTAATATTTTAATATATTTATTAAATCCGGTTCGATTCCGGTTTATTCCGGTTTAATCCAAAATCCAAGAATCCATCCCTTCACCGGTTCGATGACCGGTCCGGTTCTGAAAACCATGGTATATATTGATAGAATTTAAAAAATAAAGAAAAAATTAGAACCAAGCATAGTGGCCAGCTCTGCTGGTTCACATATACATAGTGGGAGTCCAGCTGAAATAAAAGAAAAAATGATGTGGTGTAGGCGGGAACATACTTTTACCATGGACATCTAGGAATGCAAAGATCAGCAGGGCTATATGGGTCACTAATTGTTGACGTGGCAAAAGGAGAGAAAGAACCATTTCGTTACAACGGTGAACTCAACCTTTTGTTGAGTGATTGGTGGCATGAATCAGTTCATCATCAAGAAGTTGGACTTTCTTCAAAGCCTTTTCGTTGGATTGGGGAGCCTAATGTAAGTCTTTTTCATTTTATTACTGCTTCTCATCATCATTTCCTTTTCAATAATATTTTATGAACCAAATTAATACCTAATATTAAATTGATTTGATTATGGCAGCGACGTTGATTGCAAAATTAACCCATTATTTATTAATTCCTGTTACAGAAGTGGTCAAACCTGCAAAGACTAAGCCATGCAATCTAACTCATAATGCATGCTACATACGTCTTAATATAATTCTTGAAATTTGGTTTGGCATGATTCAGAATTAACGGTTAAATTATTTTAAAGTGAAATAGGCTACCACGAGAAATTCACACGTTTCAAAAATGTCACCAATTATATATACGGCGATAATTCTTATTTGAATTGATTTTGTTCCATGTGCTATTAATAGTTTTCCAATGTATAATGAATGCAGAGTGTACTTTTGAATGGGAGAGGACAATATAATTGTTCTATAGCTTCAAAATATATGAAAGTAATGGGAGAGTGCAATTTTGAAGGAAATGAAAAATGTGAACCCTCGATGATGAAAGTGCAACCAAACAAAGTTTACAGGCTACGAATTGCCTCTACCACTGCCTTAGCTTCCATCCATTTAGCCATTCAGGTAATTTGATTTATATTCCGATTACAATTCCATTTCGGGAAATTATACAATGAATCCGGTCCATGTAGACTTTCTCAATGAAAAATTGACACATAAGTTTTTTTTATTTTCTCAATACTTATGTTGCTTACGTGTCAGTTTTTCAGTGGAACAGTCCACATAAACCCGGTCCACTATAAAATTTCTCTTCATTTCATGAAATATATATATATATATATATATATATATATATATATATATATATATATATATATATATATATATACTTTTACAAATTAAATTAATATTGATGATCGATTAAGAAAGTTGACAAGTGGTGAAAGGCATGCGTGTCTACCTAAGAATTAGCAATATAAAAGATATTCCACTTTTTAGCATAATTCATGGCATAAAAACGAATCAAAGGATCATTGTTTTCATCATGTTTGATTGAAAAAGACTCAATTAAGTTGATTCTAAATTCACACTATTCACACAAACATGACATGTAGGTCAAAACAAGATTATCATAATCCATTAATTCTGATTTTTTTCCCCCCTCTCTCCCATTTTTCTTTAGTTTTCTTGTCCTAAAATTATCACAACTCCTGTAATAACGGGATTCAACCCTTCTTTAGGATTTTAATTATATATTAGGTCATTAAATTGAATCTAAAATTAATCATTTGTTTTAGTAAATAATTTAAATCTTTTTGAATTATCTATTTGTATTTCTTAAAATTAGTTCTAATTGTTTTATCAATTTTGCGGATTTTCGTCCTTTAATTACATATTAAATATCAACATTTAATTATTTTTATGGCGTTTTCTCTCCTTACCTAGCCTTTCCCAAAATCAATTTTCACTTTTGATACTAATGAACTTAAATATCAATTTTAACAACATTTTATTATTTAGCTATCCAATTTGTAATAATTTCAATTATACGATTAGTTTCAAAACAAAAAAAAAAAGTTGATTTGCAACAAAAAAAAAAAAAAAGGTAATTAATGGAAAAATATTAACATAAAAAGTTACGAAATTAAGGAGTTTACAACGGGACATAATTAAAATTAATTGTTAAAGAATAAGACAAGAAAACTAATTTATTTGAACACATACCAAAGTGGATTAAATTGTATGTAAAAGTCAGAAACACTTTGGTCCTTTGCTTAGAATAAAAGGAAATTTGGTTGACCCTATATTCCCTTCAAATATGTTTTCTTGGTCCACTAATGGATAAAGATTAGGGAACAAAATTATTTTAGCAGATGGTGGGTTTGGTAGGGGAGAATATCATAAATAATCACATTGCTTTCAGTAATTTTAAATTAGTCAAAAAGTATTCAAATTAAATCAAAACGAATTTGATTTTAATTAAGCATGTTTTTCGGTAAATTATTCTCAAAATTTATCAAATTGGTTAATTTACACTTTTATACACTGAAATACTGTCCAAGATATTTTTATATATCGGTCGGTGGCCGACCACATGGAGTACACGTGTAAAAGAATATTTTTCTTTTCTTTTTAAGAAAAATAAATAAAATAAAATGACGGTTTGAATTTGAGTTTTGAGATTCTCTATGTTAATAAATATTTGTTACCATACTTTTTTGAAGACTTGGACACTGGAATTTTTATATGAAAAGAAATGAAATATTTTATGTAACCGAATTATATTAGCAAAAATGCATCTCAATTTTTTTATTTTTCCAATTTTTACCCATTAAACTTTTGAAATTTTAATTTGATACACTGAATTACCAATTAAACATAATTGTCCACATAAAAATTTTAGTTTCGAAATTTAGCTACGAACGTCAAGCTTGACTAAAGTCCATCATTTATTTTACTTATGTTTGAAATTTAGCTACATCATATGCATAGATTTTGTTCGACCAGTAAAAAATGTATATTAAATTAGCAATGCATTTTTATCCAGATTTAATATATATAGCTAATTGTTATTATAAATAAAAAAAAATAGAATGTGTTACAATTAATTGAAAGGCCAATAGTTAAAGTGAAAAAATTAAAAATTGAAGTATTTATCTCCTTGTGATTAGCAGTATAATGAGAGGTTGAGTTGGAGTGGGTTGGAGCAGAATGGCCAAATTGGAAAAGGGAACCTTTTGATTGAGAATAAATACATATAATAAACAAACCAAAACATGTTTCTTTCAAAATTCATCATCAATGCCCACAAATATTACACATGTTTTCTTGCATTTGGCTTCTTATTCTTTTTTTTTTTTTTTTTTCTTGTCACCATCTTGCACTATAGTTGTTGCCATTTCTTTGTCAGACGGTGACTTCTGCTTTTACTTATTCAAGCAATCTCTATTTTTTGAAATTAATAAATACCGGTTGTCTGATTTTTTTTTTCAATTTGTAAACATATTAACCTCACATCGAAATAATCGATTATGATTACATACACTCAATTCATGACTGACTTATTAAATATATTATAAGAAATATTAGATTTGATAGAGCAAAATTGTTTTGCCATCAAAAAGTTAATAAGTAATGGTATATATCTAAAAATTGATACCACATATATATCAATGACAGTAAAACTATATCAAATTTTGCTATAAAAACTATGATAATAATTTTAAAATTTTTAGAAGCATAAATTTTTTGTCGCAAATAATGTTTCGTGTAGTGATATATATAAGAAATGCATAACTTATTAAATCCGTGTTTGGATTTGTATTTTTCACAATTCAAAAATACGCTTTCATGAGTTGTAGCATAAAAATAGCATTTTGAAATGTGACAAGTGCATGGTACAAATTGAAACATATTATATATTTTTCATAAAATTTATTGTTTTTTTTTTTTTTTTTTTTTTGGTAGAAGGGAAAACGAAAAAAAAAAAAAAAAAAAAGAAAACCCCCCTAAACAGCACCAGCAAGAAATTTTATTGTTTACTATATCATTAATTGTCTTGTGAGTTAAAGTTCAATCACGTGACTTTGATGCCATTTAAGAAATCATGAATTTAACTCTATCTTAAACGCCATCTCAAACGAAAACATTATTTTGTGTTCGTTGTAATAATTTTATGTCTCCCTAGCTAATATGAGATATTTAGCAGACAATCATTGATCTTAATTTTTTTTTTTTTTTTAAAAGTGACATTTTTTTTAATTTTTTTGTTTTTTTGAAGGGTCACAAAATGGTGGTAGTAGAAGCAGATGGAAACTATGTTACACCATTTGAGACAGAAGAACTCTTCATTTACTCAGGTGAGAGCTACTCGGTCTTAATCAAAACTAACCAAAACCCAGCAAATAATTACTGGATTTCAGCTTCCATAATTGCAAGAAATGCATCCAACACTCCTCCAGGCCTAACTCTACTAAATTACCTCCCAAATCCCACTTCTAAATTACCAAATGCTCCCCCTCCCACACCTCCAATTTGGAACGATTTTGACCGAGCCAAGTCATTTTCCAACAAAATTTTTGCCAAAATGGGTACCCCTCAACCTCTATTGACTCCCAACCGTCGGATCAACTTACTCAACACCCAAAACTACATCGACGGTTATATCAAGTGGGCCCTCAACAATGTTTCCTTAATCCCAACATCAACCCCATACTTGGGAGCAATTAAGTTTGGTCTTAAAGACAGTTTTAATCAGACAAATCCACCTGCTAATTACCCCCCTAATTATGATGTAATGAATCCTGCAATTAACCCCAATAGTACTTACGGGAATGGGGTTTATAAAATTAAGTTTAATTCAACGGTGGATTTGATTTTACAAAATGCTAATGCATTGGCTAAGAATGTGAGTGAGCTTCATCCGTGGCATTTACATGGCCATGATTTTTGGGTTTTGGGGTATGGAGAGGAGAAATTTAAGGAGGAAGATGTGATGAAATTTAATTTGAAAAATCCGCCGTTGAGAAATACCGCAGTGATTTTTCCGTTTGGGTGGACCGCATTAAGATTTGTGGCGGATAATCCCGGAGTTTGGGCATTTCATTGCCATATTGAGCCACATTTGCATATGGGTATGGGTGTGGTTTTAGCCACTGGGCTTGATAGGGTTGAGGCTATTCCTAATGAGGCTATTGCTTGTGGTCGCATGGCTAAAAGGTTCATGAATACTAGTCAGCATTGAGTCTAATTATTCGAATAGTTTTTAAAGATCTTTTTGTCCCTATCGTATCAATAATTCATCCTTTTGGTTTTTGTCTCGTTAATGTCTCCTTTTTGCTCCATGAGCTATTAAAATCCAGGTTCATGTGATCCAAAATTAATAGAAAGAAACATATCATACAATATTGTATTAATAATTTTATTAAATCATGAGCTATTCTATCAATTTTGGATCATTTTGGAACTTATTTTAAGAGCCTATGGATAATTATTGTAATTAATATTTTAAATTTGGATAAATAATATTTAAAAAATTATATTTGGGTTTCTACACGTAGCTTAGTTGATCGAATTATTGTAACTATTAAATATGTGTCTTTAGTCAAAATAACTAAAATAATTCACTAGATGATGACGAAAAAATTTGAAAAATATTATTTTAGAGGTGAAATTATATACATCCAAACTAAATTATTAATTTAACACACCCCACCCCCCCCCCCCCCCCCCCCCCCCCCCCCCCCCATCAACAGTAGTAAGCAAAATTATATTTGTTTGTCTTGCAAAAAAAATTGTTTACTAATCTTTAGACTGTATTGAATTATTATTTTATTTAATTACAGTACTCTACAAAAGATTTCAGAATCTCATTGACCTCTGCATGAGCTGGGCCAAACGAAAAAAAGTGGGTTTGTGACAAGTCAGGGAAACTATCCCATATTTAACTCACCTAATTATTTTTATTATTCATCGAAAAATTTAGCAAAATAATTAAGGATGGTAATGGGGCGGGGATTACCCAAAAACTATAGGGATCCGAACCGACGGACGTGGTGAATAACCGATATTATCTCCCACGGGGATGGGGGTGGGGATTATTTTACCCCCAGTACTTAAATGGGCGTGGGGACGGAAAGTACTATCCCCGCCCCATGGGGATCCCCGTCCCGCTCCCGAATAAATCCTCGTATATATATATAGGTTAATTAATTCTTTTTTTTTTTTTTTTTTTTTGACTAGAAAAAACAATAAGATTTCAATAATCAAAGTCTTGCAATAGCAAGTTTACAATCTTAGAGGGAGGAGAGTTGACAAAAAGAGAGGGAAGAGTCGATTGCAATCCTAAAGCTGCTAGAGCATGGGCAACCTTATTTGCGCTACGCCGAACAAAAGAAAAAGTACAATTGGCAAAAGAAGAAACCAAATGCTTGCAATCATCTACCACTAAGCCTAAAGCTGAAAAATCAACCACACCCTGATCTCTAAGTGCTTGAATAACGGTAAACGAATCTCCCTCTATGGTAATTGACTCGGTAAGGGACTTCAACCAGCTTAACGCTTCGCGACACGACATGGCCTCAGCTACCGCAGGATCCAATTGCCCTTGAAAACAAGCTGTACGAGCTGCCACAAAATTGTCTGCCGCATCCCTTACAACACAACCCAAACCAACAACATTCCGATGTATATCAACGGAGGCATCAAAATTGCATTTCCATCCCACTGGTGCTGGTTCCCAACGTGAAGGGAAAGTAGAAGAAGCAGAAGCCGAGTGATCTTGAGCATTTCTCCATTCATGAACCATTCGAGACCCATTAAGAACAATGTTCAAAGGATGAAAGGACTTATTATGCCACACGACTTGGTTACGGGCATACCAAAAATACCACGCAATACCAGCCACTATCCCTGCCGTCTCGAGACCCAAATTACTAACCACATCACTCCACCAAGCTGCAACATTACTAGCCGAGCTTGAGAAGGACGACCCCAGAGGAGAGGCAGTCCACACCCGTCTAGCAAACTCACAGTCAACTAAGCTGTGAAAAGTTGTCTCTTCGTGTAAATGACACCAAGGGCAAAGGCCTGCAATATCAACCCTTCTTTGACGCAGGTTGGAAAGCGAGGGAAGCACATTAAGACAAGCCCTCCATAAAAAGAACCTAATCTTTCTTGGAACCGTCAAATCCCAAATAACTCGCCATCGGTATTGTTGGATATCAATACTTGGAGGAGGCCTTTGTGACATAAGCCAATAATATGCGGACTTTACTGAAAACTTCCCCTTCCGATCAAATTTCCAAATAAGTTTATCTTCCACCTGACGGCTTGATAACGGGACAGCAGTAATTAACTGATAATCAGCATCATTAAACAAGTCCCGAAGTACCTCGACATCCCATGTTAACCCCTCGGTGTTTGCTTGAAGCAGACCCGCTACCAAGGCATCCTGTAGCTCCGTTGCTGCTGGTTCCGTTGAAGGCAGACCCGACGACGAAGAGAGCCAAGGGTGCTGCCAGATTTTGATGCTTTGGCCATCTCCCACACGATAAAAACAGCCCTGCTGCAAAAGAGGCTTTGTTGCCAAAAGACTGGTCCATATGAAGCTTGGGGAAGAGCCCCTACCTGCAGCAAAAAAATCAGAGGTTGGAAAATACCTAGCACGATAAAGTTGTGCCACCAACGAATCAGGTTGGGTCACCAAGCGCCATGACTGTTTTGCAAGAAGTGCTAAATTGAACTGATGAAACGTTCGAAAGTTGAGGCCACCCCATTCCCTTCGTTGACATAAGTGCTCCCATGCCCTCCACTTGATTCCACTGCCCCACCAAAAATTATTCAACATACGTTCCAGTTTTTGACAAATTGACTTGGGTACCAAAAAGACACTCATGACATAAGCAGGCATAGCCTGGGCAACCGATTTAATAACAACTGCTTTCCCAGCTTAGGAGAGTTTTCTAACTTTCCATCCCTGAATCTTCCGTCTCATTTGAGCAACAAGAAAATCAAACACTTCCACCTATTTGCGCCCAATATAGGAAGGTAACCCCAGATAATTACCAACAAAATCAATTTCATTTACACCCAATACGTCACAGGCATGATCACAAAAAGAAGCATCGACATTGGGGCTGAAAACAATTGTAGATTTCGAAAAATTGATACACTGGCCCGAAGCAGCTTCATAGCTCGAGAAAATGTCTTTCATGACCTGGGTGTCCTCCATATCTGCTCTAAAGAAAAAATAGCTGTCATCTGCGAAGAAGAGATGAGAAATAGTTGGAGCCTGTGCATGGATCTGACAGCCATGAAGGGACCCCACCGCCTCTCTCTATTTAATTAACCCAGACAAACCTTCCATACACAGGATAAAAAGATATGGGGATAGGGGATCTCCCTGCCGGAGTCCTCTTTATGGAGAGAAAGGTGGAAAAAAACCTTCATAGTGTTTAATTTGGTACTTGACTGTACCCATGCACTGCATAATCAAATTCACGAACACAGGAGGAAAATTCATTTTATGGAGAACTGCCTCCAAATACGGCCATTCAATACGGTCATAAGCCTTAGACATATCAACTTTCAGAGCAGCCCACCCATCAACCCCAGTGTTCTTGGATTTCATAAAATGTCCCACCTCAAAGGCTATCATAATATTGTCCATAATAGAACGATTAGGTACAAAAGCACTCTGAGTCTCTGAAACCAAAGAATGCAGGATAGCTTTTAATCGGTTTGCAATAGCCTTAGTCATGATCTTGAAAATAACATTACAGAGTGCAATGGGTCTCAAATCCCCAACATACTCAGGAGCTGATTTTTTCGGTATAAGAACAATATTAGTCAGGTTAAGTTCTGGTGGGAAAATCCCTGAGTTTAAGCAATTTAGACAAAAGGCAGAAACATCTTTACCGATATCGGGCCAATATCTCTGATAAAAACCGGGATTAAAACCATCGGGTCCTGGAGCTTTATCAGGATGCATAGCAAAAAGAGCACGTTCCACTTCATCAGCTGTGTATGGCCGGATTAGAGAGGCTGCTTGCTCATCTGAAATTGCCGAATGGATACAATCCAACACCTCCTCCAACATACAGCCCCTTGATTCAAATAAACTCACATAAAATTGCTAGATTAAATCGGCCAGCCCTGAACCCCATCCCTTCCAAACCCCGTCCTCCCCTTTAAGCCTGCGAAAATTATTTTTCCTCTGTCTATATGACGCCGACTGATGAAAAAAATGAGAGTTCGAGTCCCCCTCCTTCAACCATATTTGCTTTAAACGTTGCCTCCAGTATGTCTCCTGTTCTAGCCTAATTGAGTTCAGCTCCGTATTAGCCCGTCAGAATTACTGGACAGAGAAATCATCTTGGCAGCCTCGAAGCTCAGAGATCCTCTGTCTTACTCCTTTTAGCCGTAATTTGAATTTGTTACGGTGATGTATACCCCATTTATCCAGTTCCGACGAACACTGTTGTAATTTTTGTAAGACACCGACTCCCTCAACCTGTGCCCACACATTTTTTATTATTTCATGGCATGCATTCTCTCTATTCCATGCATTTTCATACCGAAAAGTCCTAGGTACATGATAGGCAGCAGCAGAGAGCCGAAGGATGAGAGCACTATGATCAGACTGAGTAGAGTGGACATTTAAGACTGATGCCGTCGGGAAAAGAGAGAACCAGTTATGTGTTGCCAGTACCCTATCCAGCTTTTCCTCCATCCATATATCTCCATTTAAATGCCTGGTTCAAGTATATTGGTATCCCTCCATTGGGACTTCAGATAGATTACAGGAAGTAACTGCTTCGGTAAAACCTTCCAGCAAAGCTCGAGGATGTTTACGGCCCCCTACCTTCTCAGACTCATAGAGCATGTCATTAAAATCCCCCATAATACACCATGGATCTCTCGATATTCTGTAGATATCCTTCATACATTGCCAAGATTGTTGACGCCTAGAGCGTTCAGGGAACCCGTAGAAACCAGTGAAACGCCACACACCCAAGTCCTCATCATGCACATAGACATCAATAAAATTATTCCCATATTGAGACAATGTAATATTAACATCCAGCCCCCAAAAGATGGCTATACCACCTCCACCTCTCACACTATCAACAGAGAAAGCATTATGGTAAGCAAGCTTCCTCCTCACCCCTTTAATACTTGCCCGGTTAATCATTGTTTCCATTACAAACACCACTTGTGGCCTATATAGTTGCACCAACTCCTGCAACTCACGAACTTTATCAGGGTTGGCCAAACCCCGACAGTTCCAACTTAGGCAAATCATGGCTCCCGGCGGGCCTCAACAAGGCCGGCCGATATTAAGTTGTCTCCGTTAGTTACTGCTTCCATCTCCACATCTCTCCCTGTTCTACTTTCCTCTGATACTCGCTTCCGCTTCGGGTCTGTAATTGACACAGCAACATTCTCTCTCCACATCCCATCTCTGTTTTTTTTAAATGATTGGACTTTAATTTCAAGTTGTTCAAAGAAAGTTCACTTGGAACTTAAATATTTGTAATATTTTATATATTTTATAATTTGAAAATTTAATGTTAAACCACTTTTGTAATGTGGTAGAATTTGTATTTTGGATATTGAATGTTAAAATGGTTATTAAAATAACGAAATATTAATTTATTTTATTTATTGGATATGGGCGGAGATTCACCGATACCCGTAGGCACTCGCGCGGGACGGGGATGGGACTGAAACAATCCCCGAAATGTTAAATGGGAAATCACCGAAACGATCCCCGTAATCATTGGGGGCGGAGTGGGGAATACACCCCCTTCCCCGCATCTGCACCGTTGCCACCCCTAAAGATAATACAACATAGAAAAATATTTCAATATTTATCCTCATCAAATGAATCAACCATAAATTAACAAACTATACATAAAACTAATAAAATAATTAAATATGTGATCAAAGTTAATCATGCTAAGGAAATGTTAGTTTTTTTTTTTTTATCAAAAATAATATTTTTGTGAAGTAAGGATACTCTTTTCTCAAGAAATCAATAAAAGAGTTAAATATGTGAAAATTGTCTTATTAGTGTATAAAATTTACAATAATAAAATAAATCTTTGAACAAGAGTCCAAGATGAAGCTAATCAATTATCATATGAATGCACTATTATTATGATATGTGGACATGATGGGAACATGTGTGAGTTTCTCTTTCTTGAAACGGTGAAACCATTCATGAGCACTAACATAATTTTTCTTACATAAAATGAAGTAAACAAACCTACCATTTTCTTTATTATTACAACTTCCCAACCCATCATATTAACTCATTGCATTAAATTTAATTCATGCTTTTGGAATTCTACATTTAGTTTACTGAAGTCCTTTCGTCCATCAGAACTGGAATACAATTAGTAGTACCAAATTTATTGTAATTATTATTGAAATTCATGATGATATTAAAATCATATTTATTAATATTTTATGCTAATATGTACTATCAAATGTAATTATTGCAGAGACTTTCTTGAGTTTGAGAGGGATAGATTGATTGTATAAGTAAAAACCTATATGAGATTGAATATATGTAAAACAAGAGCAATTGTCTTATATGAAGGTACATATACTCCACTTATATGTCACTATTTATTTTACTTTTATTTTCAATATGAGGTTCATTCTCCACTGTTATTTATTAAATAAAACTACACTTAAACTAGTTGTTACTTATCAAATACTTTTTTATCAATATCCTTTAAGGTCCAAGGTCATCATCGATAGGTCTAATATTTCTATTAGTCCAAATTTCACAAAGTCTTCAAACAAGAGTCTAAGATTTTTTGATGGTTATGCCTTATTCTGCTATGAGAAAAGCTACTATTGAGACTTACCTATCAGCTTACATTTTTGTGTCAAATAGTTTAAAAAAAAATAGTAATAATAATAATAATTGATCATAGAAAAACAAAATGAAAAGAAAAAAAATTCAAAAAGTAAGAAGAAAAAATACCACATATCCAAAGTACCAAAAAAGCAGGATAATTACATGACATAAAAATATCAAATAAGAGCTAGCTAGTGGAGTCCAATCCTATGCAATGTTCCAAACGAAACAATAATTTAAAAAAAAAAAAAAAAACGTGTAAGCAATATTAAAATATAAAAATTCAAAAAAAAAAAAAAAATCTGATTTGCTGGTAGCCATTAGTATATAAAAAAAGATAAGTGGAGAAGGGAAGTTGCAAATGAATTAAGCTGTTGAAAATGGGTAGAAGGTGTTCAATGGTAATGCTAATATGTGTGATGATGTGGTTGAGTGTGAAAGAAGAAGTAGTTAGTTTGGGTTCAAAGAAAGAGTTGAGGCATTTTTACAAATGGAAAATAGAGTATATGTTCTGGTCACCAGACTGTGTGGAAAATATGGTAATGGGTATCAATGGAGAATTCCCAGGACCCACCATTAGAGCTAGAGCTGGCGATACCATTCATATTCAGCTTACTAACAGCCTTCATACCGAAAGTGTTGTTATTCATTGGCATGGAATCAGACAGGTTCTCGTTTTTTTCTTCCCTATTTGCCCTTTCTTCAATTCTTTCTCCCATCAACATATACTAATAATTCTAAAATGTTTTTTTTTTTTTTTTTTTTTTGGGATCTTATCTATCGATGTATTTTTTTTTTTTGGATCAATTCGTTTGTTATATTTGAGCATCTTAATCAGACAATGAAAGTGGTCACTATTTCAAATTCCTACGATAAATTTTATAGTACCCTAGATTACATACTCTCTTAGTTATAAAATGAAATATATATATATATATATATATATATATATATATATATCCAAAAAGCTCAAGCATCAACTATTTTTGCTAATATATTTCAAAGTAGTATTATGCTCTAGAAGTATTCTAAAATTTTTCCATGCATTAACCTTCTTTGCTACTATACTTTAAAAGAGTTTCATACTTAAAAGAGTATTTTAAAATTTTTCCAATTGATAGATTTTTCTGTTAAATGTAGTTAAATTTTGCCAAAATGCAGTATTTTATTCTCAAAGAATAGTTAGTTAAAAATCCTAACAAAAAACCTTGCAAGAGCATTTTAATTAAATCGAAAATGATAAATACTCATATAAAACACTGAAACAAACACCCTCTCAATTCAAATTCAAAATTGAAGTTTCGATCAACTTAGGAAACTAATAACAAATTAATCATGAGCAAGTTGTGAATAAACAAAGAAAAAATATATCAGCATTCGGATCAATAATTGGGGATATGTGTAGACATTGCATTGCCTGGCATGTGATATTTTGTCAGTGCAGCTTTATATTTGTTTTTTTGAATTTAGGGTAAATGGATCTATTGTCGAAGAAAACAATTGAAACAATAACAATATATAATTAATTACTCTCAAATTAATTAATTGATTATTGACTAATTATGTGTGTAGTTTGGAACACCGTGGGCGGATGGCACAGCTTCCATATCCCAATGTGCAATCAATCCTGGAGACTCATTTACTTATAGATTCAAAGTTGACAAGGTCTTTTTTGCCGAGAAATTATACGATGGACCTGGTCCATGTGGACTTTCCCAATGAAAAACTGACACATAAGTATTTTTTATTTTCCCAATGCTTATATTGCTTACGTGTCAGTTTTTCATTGGAACGATCCACATGGATCCAATCCACTCTAAAATTTTTAATTAATTTAATCGTAAATGTAAATATGGTGCAGGCAGGAACATACTTTTACCATGGACACTACGGAATGCAAAGATCAGCAGGGCTGTATGGATTACTAATAGTAGAAGTGGCAGAAGGAGAGAGTGAGCCATTCCACTATGATGATGAGATTGAGGTGTTATTAAGTGATTGGTGGCACCAAAGTTCTCATCGTCAAGAAGTTGGTCTTTCATCCAATCCCATGCGTTGGATTGGTGAACCCCAGGTCCCACCTTAATTAATAATACATTAATCTAATCAAATGAAATGAAATGTTTGCAGTAAAATCAGTTTGAATTGAATTTGATGATGGAACAGAGCCTTCTAATAAATGGAAGAGGACAATACAAGTGCTCAATAGCTCCAGAATTCAGCAAAAAACCAATGCAAAAGTGTGAGTTGAAAGGGGGAGAGCAATGTGCTCCACCAATCCTCAAAGTCCATACAAATAGGACTTACAGGCTCAGGATTGCTAGTACCACTGCCCTTGCTTCTCTCAACTTCGCCATTGCTGTAAGTCTTTTCTTTTAACTATCCCTTGCTTCTCTCTATGTTTTTCCTTCTCCAAATTACTCCAAAGGTCACATTTTTTACTATTTCAACTCAAAAAGGCCAACTTTATATTCTAAGTTCATTTTTACACAAACTCATAATGTAAATTAGACATATTCATGGTACAAGTAACGAGTAATCGGTCAGACTTGGACAAAATTAATGTCATTATTATAATAAGCCCGGTCCACTCCGGAAGCGTTTAAACAAAAAAATTTTAGACCTGGTCTGAGAAGTATAAAAATAAAACGAGTCAAGCCAACCTGTTATTAATATACATAAATTTAAATTTTTTTAAGGTGGGCTTTATATGGTGGGCTTGGAATTTCAACCCCGAGCTTGGTCATGCTAGAGCCTGCCTAAAGTAATAGTAGGCTAGGCTGGGATTGGGCTGAGCATTTTTTTTATGTGTAAATCAGTTGAGCCCAGTTGGACTCGCACCCATGAACAGGTCTAATGCAAACTAAATTAAAAGATCAAATTAACTCTTTATCCTTTGAACTTAATGTGCTATATTTGAAATCCCAATATGTGGTGACCTCTATTGGATCCTTTTAAGTTTTTTCTGACATTTAGAGATACCCACTCACTCTAAAACTTTTTGTTATCAAAAAAAGAAAAAAAGAAAAAAAAAAAAAACCAGCAGACAATCATCTCAATAAATTAACATAATATTTTAGAATTAACAATCTTCATGTGATTAATTATACAGGGACACAAGATGATAGTGGTAGAGGCAGATGGAAATTATGTGCAACCATTTGAGACCAATGATTTATACATATATTCAGGTGAGAGTTATTCTGTACTAATTACCACAAATCAAAAGAAAGACAACTATTTTATTTCTGTTGGCCAAATTGCAAGAAATTCCAACACTAGTCAAGCCCTAACTATTTTAAACTACCAAAACACTCCTATTCAAAAACCCCCTTCTTTACCCCCTCCCTTAACTCCCATATGGGATGACTTTCAACGTGCAAAAACATTTTCCAATCAAATCTTTGCCCAAATCGGGACCCCGCAACCTCCCAATAAACACAACCGTCGGATCGTCCTACTAAACACCCAAAACATGATCAACGGCTATACTAAATGGGCTATCAACAATGTTTCTCTAGTATTACCTACAACTCCATACTTAGGTTCAATGAAGTATGGCCTTAAATATGCTTTTGATCAAGCAAATCCCCCGGACAAATTCCCCGAAGATTATAATGTGATGAAACCACCGGTAAACCCTAACACCACCATCGGAAGCGGGGTTTATAGGCTCGAATTTATGGCCACGGTAGATGTGATACTTCAAAATGCTAACATGTTAAAAGAAAATACAAGTGAAATTCATCCATGGCATTTGCACGGGCACGATTTTTGGGTTTTAGGGTATGGAGAAGGGAAATTTATGGAAGAAGATGAGATGAAACTTAATTTGAAGAATCCGCCATTGAGGAATATGGCATTGGTATTTCCTCATGGATGGACCGCGCTGAGATTTGTGGCGGATAATCCGGGAGTTTGGGCATTTCATTGCCATATTGAACCGCATTTACATATGGGAATGGGTGTGATTTTTGCAGAAGGGATTGAACATGTTGACGGCATACCTAATGAGGCAATTGCTTGTGGTTTAATTGGGAGAAAATTCATGGATATGAACAAACATTAATTATTTTCCAATAAACGTCATTTATTTCTTGTATTGCCTTTTTTTTTTTTTTTTCCGGTCAATCTGTGCATTTGGGTAGATTCAAGCTGAACCTTAGAAACTACTGAAAAACAAACCCTCAACCAAAGTTCAGTCTAGTCCACTTTAAATTTCGATGTGTTTAATTTGGGCTGAGTTTGAGTTTGAAAATATGACTTGAGGTATCACATCATTAAATTGTCTTCCCACTATGTAAAAGAAGAAACAGGTATTGTATTCTAAAATCTTTCAGGAATATCTTGAACAATTTATAAATTGAATTAATATGGAATAAATTGATAATTATTGACGGAGAAATGGACAAAATTAAATGATAGAGGTTTATAAATTTCAATTGTCCACACTGCTTTTGCCTGAAAACCCTACCACAATACTTTTTCTTGTTGTATAATTAGCACGAGCTTAATTTTTATGTCTTATCAATAATCTGTATTTCCTACCAAAAAAAAATAAAAAATAAATAAAAAAAAAAATCACTAATCTTTATTATTAGACCACCTCTTCTTTCATTTATGATTAATTCGGATACAGAATTTATGTCTTATCATTAATTTATTATCTGTCGTCAACCCAATGCTTAAATCCTTCCACTCATATTTTTTCATAAATGCATGCACCATCTTCTACAAGGGAAATAATACAACGATAAATCTACAAATTCCACAAGGAAAAAATAAATAAATAAATAAAACAATCCATGAAATAAAAGAAAATCCATAAAAAGTATGTATAATGTAAATTACACATTGAATGAAATTCCAAAACTTTTTACAAATTAATAGAAGTTGAAAGAACACTTTTTACAAATTAATAGCAGTTGAAAGAAGACCACAATCCAATTTTTATCATTGAAACCCTTCCGAACAAATGAATCTTGTTAAAATCACATAGATCTAACAATCTACGTTGCACTGACCATAAGTTACCTTGATAAATCTTTTCCAATCGTGCTAAACTTGAAACGTATAGATGTATTGAAGACAGTGGCGGATTTATAGGGGCGAACGCCGCCGGCGCCCTTGGACTGCTATTAAATCACCAAAGAGATGACCGCTATTAAATCACCAAAGGGGTGATGCAAAAACGCACCATGTTTTCCCTCCCTTGCTTAAAAGAAAAAGGAAAAGCCCAGGCATATGCCTGGGCTGGACCTCTTTTTTTTTTTTTACTTAAATTCTACTAACTTAGTAAAAATAAAAAAAAAAATAAAAAAAGTAAGGAAGTTGGACTCGTTTTCCCTACTTTCAATTCCACATTTCCCCCTTTTTATAGAAATCTTTTTTCTCTTTTTTCTCTTTTTTTTTTCAAAATTCCCAATACTTTTTGCTTTTACAATTATTTTTTATCCATTGTTCTCCATATTTATGGCTTAAGCAAAATATAATTAAAAATTTATTTATAAAATATAGCTCCTCTTAAATTTTAATCTTAGATTCGCCACTGATTGAAGATGAGATCTAAATAAAGTGAAGATGCGAAATAAAGGGGAAATATAAAATAAAGTGGGATATCGAGATGGATTAAGCGGAAGAGTCATCATAATATATATGGACTATTTTCTTTTTTTCTTTTTTTTTCTTTTTTTTTTTCCGACTGAAAGAGGAATGTATTTTGTATTGATTGATTAGATACTTGGAAAGAATGTCTATTTGAGTGACGCCAAATAGAAGTCTGCCTCTAAAGAATTAATGGTAGTAATAATTTTATATCAAGGATTTCTTTGATGTTAACTTGATAAGACAAATCGTAAAAACAATATACTGCAATTAATTTGAATGTCAAAAATTAGCAAAAATCGATTGAATTGTAATGTTCTTATAATTAAACATTTATCCCTCTAACAATCTTTCTTCCAAACAATGACTGTTTTTCTATCCCCCCTAATTCATCGTCCAAATGAACTGCAAATATCTAAGAAATAATAACTTTTAATCATTGATAGTCCAAAAAGAAAGTGACTTTCATGCGGTCTTCACGACTGGTAGTGCCGTCTGGTTCCGCCGGAGAACCGTGTACCTGAAATAAAAGGGAGTTGAGGACCGGGTGACCTCCGGGTCCACTCCGATGCCAAAGTTAGGGGGTTTGGAAGGAATAAGAGAACGTAAAGAAAATGTATTGTTTCTTTCCTTTAGAAGATACCTGGAGAGTCCCTTATCTTCCCTTTTTTATAAGGGGTTCATACGTGTGACCTGTCAAACCGTTTTGTACGGTTCACTCTCATTGGCTGGGAGTGGTCCCCCTTCCTGATGCAGCTGGGCGGCGGACTCACCCTGCTCTTGTCTCCGCGGCCCTCCCTTGTACCTGACCTCTGTGGCCTCCACTCTGTGTTTGTCCCCGCGGCACCTTTGCAGGTACAATCATCATGTCCTTACACGTGTTTGATGGGGATCTGCCCACCTGTCCCTTGGGTTAGGAGACTTAAAGTGGTACAGGTTGTTTCAGTCGGTGCTTTTCAGGATCCGGTCTATAAGGGAGTCGGTCTTATCGTGGACCCGCTGAACGCCACACGGACCACAAGGGAGTTGGCGTATGAGAGGATGCGGCAACTAGCCGCGTGATCCACACGGCCAGTTTTATTACTCCGTGCTATCAATCATCAATTTAACTAAGACAAAGATAAATACATAGCTTATGGATTTTCATGTAAACAAGTATAACAACAATTTAGAAAAATAGTAAATCTGTTTTGTCGTTCTCAGATCCTGCTGAAGACAGAGGCAGAGAGAGATGAATGGAGAGGTGGTGTCAATTGAGGTTGGTGTTGGCTCGGATCGCCATCATTGGAAACAAAAAGAGGAGTGAGGTGAGAGAGAGAGAGAGTTGAAGAGAAAAGATATGAGAGGGAGAGAGATGAAAAAGGAAGTGCTTCCTATTTTACTTTCTTTTTGTTTTTTAAATTTTTTTTAATTATTTGTTGGATTTTTTAAGAAGGTTCATGCTAATCCACTTTTTGAATTACATTTGCTTGCTACGTATGATTGAAAGGGACAAATTAAGTCGGTTTAGCAGATTCAAGGAGCAAATTCGATGTTGTTGAAGTTCAAGATGCCGTTTAACGTTTATAGCTAAATTGAAAGGTACCGGATGTATTCAACCATTTATTTTTCAGTAATAAATTTCTATCAAAGTATGCTTATATATCAATATGGCCCTCCAATAAAAATATCTATCATCAGATCACTCCAATATGATTAGTGTCATAATTAGAAATTGATATATATAAAACAAAACTACTAACATATATAAATATATGTGACTTTTGAACTAACACGATAATATATATATATATATATATATATATATATTATTATATTAAGTCATTGATCAAATTATTAGGTAAATGAAAGTTAAATTAAATTGGAGGCAAAATTTATCCATTATCCACAAAAATATAGTCAGATATAATTTGATTCATATATGTCCAAAAACCTTGTAGTTATGTATAAAAGTCCAAAAAAGCACAGTTGTTGAGTTGGATACCTAATGTCCTCATTCCCAAAATCAACAATAAAATCACATATTGTAGGGAACATTCTGAACATTATTTTTATTTCACATTTATTTGAGACCCGTGGTGCTGAGGATCCAAATATCTTTTTTTTTTCTTTTAATTTTTCGATTCAACTATGTTTAGTCGCTTTTTAGATTGTTTCTCTCCTAATTAATTTTTTTTTTTTCCAATATACTATTGGTGTATATATATATATATTTATTGACTATGTACAAACTTAATAAAAGTTATGCCAAAAATTGAGCTCAATGACAAAATAATAAAAAATTAGCCTATATAATTATAATCGTGCCATAAAGTCACGTGATGCGGTGATAGTATGTTTTGGACTGTTGTTATCTGAATCCAAAAATGGGGGAGGACACTGCCACAAGGAAACAGATGATATGATAACACATTGACCAAGATAAAGCAGAGACCTTCAATGACTAGAAAAGAAATGATAAATACAAAACAAACAAACCAAAAAAAGTGAAATAATTTTTAACTAATTATGGGTTTTTGTCAATTATTTATTTATAAAAATTGGGCAATAAACGGATAAAATATTTTACATATGACCCATAATTGTGATTGTTTACTACATATTCTTGCCTCGACTTTTAAATATATATATATATATATTTTTAAACCCGTTTATTAAGTTCAGGATTAATCAGACATCTTTTAACTTATCAAACACTTATTAATTATACATAAACATATCATGAATTCAGTATCAACATCAAGAATTACATTTAAGTAAATAAATAAATATATATATATATATATATATAGACTAAATACATACACGGCTCCTTCAACTTTTATTTTTGAGTCGCTTGACCTCCTCAACTATTTTAAGGACCTATCTAACCAGTCATGTAAAAGCCAAATATATAAGTGGCCCCTTCAACTTTTATTTTTGAATCGTTTGACCTCCTCAACTATTTTAGCGGCCTATCTAACCCCTCATCTATTTTAAAGTGGTATTTTTAGAAAAAGTTGAAATGCTGAATTTGTGTACGATGCATTTAATATATATATATATATATATATATATATATATATATATATATATATATATATTATATCTAAAATTGATTTTTTAGATGGAGACAAATAGATGCTGATGAGCTAACATGCTTTTTCCCACTATAAATATAGGGTGAAGAATTAATGCTCACAACATCAAGAACATGAACAATTTTATGGGCCATTCAATAATAAGATTCGTTGTGCTATTTTTTCTGTTTTTCTCTTTCAACAAAACATGTTTTGGTGCTACTAAGAAGGAGTACAGACACGAGTACAAATGGGACATTGAGTATATGTTTTGGTGTCCAGATTGTGTTGAAAATGTTGTCATCGGAATCAATGGCCAATTCCCTGGTCCGACGGTTCTAGCAAGAGCCGGTGATATGGTTCACATTGAAGTCACTAACAAGCTTCATACCGAGGGTGTTGTTATTCATTGGCATGGAATCAAGCAGGTTTAATTTAATTTTCTTCTTTAATTTGTGTTTAATAATATTTACTCTCTCTCTCTCTCTCTCTCTCTCTCTCTCTCTCTCTCTCTCTCTCTCTCTCTCTCTATATATATATATATATATATAAAGATTTAGCAATAAAATTTATTGCTGTAAAAAATATAAACTTTGTTGCCACAGCTTTCGAGAGCAAGAATACATGTTATTGTTATAAAGTTGTGACTATATATATATTAGGCAACTAATTTGATAAAATTTTGCAATTATTACTATACATATATGATTGCAATTTTTGAATATTGCTGGTAAAGGAGTTTTTTATCAGTAAAATTTTGCTAAAAAATCTGATATTTCTTATTGGAATTAAATTTACTATATGATTATACGCAAGATTAAGTCCTAATACATCAGCATCCTCCTGAACTTGTCCCAGACATTATCAGTGCTCCCTTGAACTTTGTGTTTGTCCAATTAGCCTCCTAAACTTTGAAAAAATACCAAATTTGTCCCGTTGGTCCACTTGTCAATCATTCATTGGTTTGACTTTTCAACGCGCGTGTGTCACAAATACGGATTTAGTGGGATCTAGTGGGCAAATTGAGTTAGTTTTTCAAAGTTCATAGGAGTAACTAGACATTTTGTAAGTTCAGGGGGATAATTAGTTCTTTGGACCAAGTTCAGGGGATCCTAATGTATTAGGCCATAGATTAATAATGTAATGTCATTTCATCCTAGAAACTTAAATAGTTTCTGTAAATGTTATTGTTATAATAAAAAAGCAATTAAGATTATATTTTAATTTATAAATAAGTGATTGGATTCTTTTTGAATAGATTGATACGCCGTGGGCGGATGGCACAGCTTCCATATCACAATGTGCAATAAATCCAGGAGAAACTTTTACTTATAGGTTCAAACTTGACAAGGTCAATTTTTCTTCCCCTCTAGTTACTTTTTTTTTAATGACATTCTAGCTGCAAATTTTCACATGAGAAATGCTGTTGCGATCCAGAACTATGTAGTCTAAACTGACGGTAGCTTGACACGTCAGTACTATTTATGTCAAGCTAATATTGGTCTGGACTATATGGTTTCAGTTCATGCTAGAATTTTTCGCTTAAGTATCCATTTATACTTACTCTTAAAATATTTCCTTTTGGTCCAACAATAATATATATCTTTCATTAGTATTGAACTACAAATTGTAGCTCAGTTGGTAATAAAAGTTTAATTTGGAAGAAGAGACTCGGAATCAATTCTCACTAAATACATCCGCAGAGAGCAATGACGAACCTTAACTCATATGACTGAGCCTTGAACATAATTATATTAATGAGGGCACATGGTTTTTCATTAGCGAAACATGCATATCAAGAGATTCTGTGAACCTTGTAAACATTGCACAAATAAACTCATATGTAAGCATGAACTCATACAACACAAAATTAATTAACTTATATCAAAGTTCGATTTATACCACTTATATGTCGCTCTTTACTGATTTATTTTTTATGTGTGACTATTATTTATTCAACGACACCACTCATTCCCATAACTTATAAAAACAAGTCTCATTTTTCACTAACTAATTTAAAAGAAGAAAAAAAAAAAAAGATAATTAAAAAATACCTCATAGACTGAGCTGCTTGGAATTATAAAAAATTCTCAACTCTTAGAATAGCATGATGATGAAATTATATGAAAATCAGCCTCTACTCTCTCCATATAAGAATGGAGTTTTATGTTTATTGGGCTCCTTGGACTTCAGCATTAGTTCTAAAGCCCAACTTGAATATAACGGATTTGGACTAAGAATTTTGAAGAAATATATGGTGCAGGCAGGAACATTTTTTTACCATGGACACTACGGAATGCAAAGATCAGCTGGGCTATATGGGTTTGTCATTGTAGACGTGGCAGAAGGAAAGACTGAGCCTTTTAAATATGATGATGAGATTAATCTTTTATTAAGTGATTGGTGGCACCAAAGTTCTCATCACCAAGAAGTTCGACTTTCATCCAATCCTATGCGTTGGATTGGTGAGCCCCAGGTATATTATCTTTTTATAAGAAATTTTACCCAGCCCCAACAAATATATCTTTTAGTTGCCAACATGCTTTTTTATTTTTCTAATACTCTACTCATGACTTGGACCGAATCCGTAATGAAATTCATGCTTTTACCCCAAAAGTATAGGAGGGAGCCTCATACATAAACTTATGAATTATATTTTACTAATTTGGAACCAAGTACATAATGCTTCATTTTCAGACCCTTCTAATCAATGGAAGAGGACAATATACTGACATGGAGTATAGTGAAAAACCTTCAGACAAGTGCAAGTCACAATGTGCACGTCCAATCCTTAAAGTGGAACAAAACAAGATTTACAGGCTAAGAATTGCTAGTACCACTGCCCTTGCTTCTCTCAACTTAGCCATTGCTGTAAGTATATTACCCCCTCTTCCTTCTTTTTTCACTACTTAATCTAATTGTACGAACATCTTTAAAACTGACCGTGTTTTGATTTGCAGAATCACAACATGAAAGTGGTAGAAGCAGATGGAAACTACGTGAAAGAATTTGATACCGATAATTTGTACCTATACTCAGGTGAAAGCTACTCTGTGCTAATCAGTACAACCGAAAATCCACAAAACTATGAGATTTCTATAAGCCAAGTAGCACGGGAATCCAATACTAGTCCAGCCGTGACCATATTAAACTATCCAGGTGTTAATGTTGAACAACCTGCCTTATCCCCTTCTAACATTCCTAAATGGAATAACTATACTCATGCCAAAGGGTTTTTAAATAAAGTCCTTGCACGGGAAGGAACCCCTCCACCTCCCAGTCAATATGATCGGCGGATCATCCTACTAAACACCCAAAACAAGATGAACAACTTTACGAAATGGGCTATCAACAATGTTTCCCTCACACTGCCGGCAACTCCATACTTAGGTTCTATTAAGTATGGTCTTACGGAGGCTTTTGATCAAGCAAGTCCGCCGGAGAATTTCCCTGATGATTATGATGTGATGAAGCCACCGCCGAACCCTAATACCACGGTCGGAAGTGGGGTTTATAGACTCAACTATAAGTCCACAGTGGATGTTATACTTCAGAATGCTAATATGATTAATAAAGATACAAGTGAAGTCCATCCATGGCACTTGCATGGCCACGATTTTTGGGTGTTAGGATATGGAGAAGGGAAGTTTAGTGAAAAAGATGAGGTGAATTTCAATAAAGTGAACCCGCCATTGAGAAATACAGCTGTCATATTTCCTCATGGATGGACTGCACTGAGATTTGTGGCGGATAATCCGGGAGTTTGGGCATTCCATTGCCATATTGAGCCACATTTGCATCTGGGTATGGGTGTGATTTTTGCTGAAGCGGTTGAACGTGTTAAAGACATACCTAGTGAGGCCATTGCTTGTGGTTTAATTGGAAGGAAATATGTAGCAGTGACAATTCTAAGTAAGCCATCTCGCATCCCCGTCCCAGCCCCAGCACCAGCTGATGGCAGCATATCCCCGTCCCTATCTCCGTTCGCACCAGCACCCCAATAGATCTGCAACAATCTCCATTCCACAAAAGTATTAAAGTTTGTGTATTATGTGTCCTGAAAATAAATTTTGTAACAATGTTGGTGTATTATTATGTATTGGCTCTCCTTTTCATTTATACTCTATTTCTAATCCAATTCTAAAGGCCATTTTATAGGTCCTTATCAAGGTTTCTAACATATTAACATTCTCACTAGCAAACTACAAACACAATCACCAAATTCATCTGCTAAAACCCATAAACACTTATATAAAAATACTAATAATAGTGAAAAAAAAAAACAAGTTTTTAGCTCAAACTTCTTACAACACCATCAGTTTCTCATGGAATCAACCAATTGTTCACCATAAGCAATTTGCTCCTTTCCAGCACTCTAACAAGTCTTAACTTTTATCCAAAATTATTGAGCCATTATCACACCTATTGAGTCCTTGTAACAGAACTATAGAAGGGAAACATGAAGATTGAAATTATGACATCAGATTGTCCATAATTTGAGGACAAGGTTGATGTCCTCAAACATTCGGACTGATATCACGCCAATGCACCGAGAGCATGTTAATGTAGATTAGCTATTATTAATTTTTTCCATAACATTCGATACAAGAGAACTCTAAGACCCAAGTACAGTAAATTCCTGTCGAACCATATCAAAGAAGATATCGCATTGGATTGCAAAGCCACTATGATTTGACCTGGTTAGTCATACATATTTTCTCGTAGCTATATGCTCTAATCAACTTGAACAGAGCCTATAATTTATGAAGAGTAACAATAAAAAGATAATCTTGTGCAAACGAAGTTGAACAGACCTACACTTAAGAAGGCTTTCTGGCCTTGTTCATGCATATTAGAGCAAAAATATTTAAATAAGCTACAACAGGAAAGAATCTCAGTTGGTCTGTCTTGCCTTTCTCATCCAATCCAACAAATCTCCTAATTCTATGATAGAAAAAAAATTTGTACATCCCAGTTCTAAAGGCCAGGTCCTTATTAATGTTTCTAAAATATCAACATTCTCAGTAGCTAAGATTAATAAGAATGACCATCTAATATTTAGCTCAAACTTGTTACAACACCATTACTTTTTATGACATTAAACCAACTGTTCGCTATAAGCAAGTGTGATCCTTTCTAGCACTCTTACAGGTCTAAGTTTCATCCCTCATTGATTGAGGCATTATCACACATATTGAGTTCTTATAATAGAATTATGCGGAATGAAATTATAACATCAAATTGTCCAAATTTGGAGAACTACAAATCACTAATTATAGAGCTTTTTTGACATATAATAAATATGTAGTAAGACCAAAATCCAATTGCAGCATAAACCAAGAACTAAAAATTAAACAAAATACCTAATTTCATCCAATTTTCTAGTCACAGAATTAACAAATTTTGATTTGGAAACCTCTGCTCTGTGAAGAATAAGAAAGAAGAACAACACCTTACATGCAGAATTGAACCTTTGAATGGAACAACAACCGGAAAGTGGAGACACCGTGGTGTTGCCGGTGGAGACTTGCGTCTTTTGACAGTAGACGGCGAAAAAAAGCCAGAGCAGAAACTCTACTCCCAAATACCGAAACCTCCCTCCCTCTTCTTCGATTCTTTGTTTTAATTGGGTCAGGAGCCCCATATGGTAGGAAGCTTAAGTGGCCTTTAATGGGCCTTTGCACTTTCCCCAAATTGTGTGCTTTTATAAATTCATTAATTTTATGTTTTTATGATTTTTTCCATTAATACCAGGTTTTTCAATTTAAAAAAAAAAATAATAATAATAATAATAATAATTCAACCTGAATACATTATACTTGAGTGAATAATCCCATGAGAAAAATTTAATTATCAAATGTACACCCATCTAATTATTTTGCTTGAATTCTGTGTGTTTTTAGTTGATGCTGGATCGAATTAACTCTATCCTGTAATAAATGAAGTTACGATGGTTTTGAGTTTTAAAAATCTATTGAGAGAGTAGTGGACAAAACATAATCGAAATGGGACCGAATGCAACATGTTTGGGGCAATAGTAATTGTCACTGACACTTGTTTTGATTTCAGTCAAATAGACCTGAAAATGGTCATTGATAAATTATTAAATCACATTAAAGTTTAAATTTGGTTTGCTTTTATTTTTTTGGTTATTGTTTTTATTGTGCCACAGTTTATATATCATTATTTTCATTGACAGGTAAATAGCAATTTATTGAACACTAAATTTCGAACAATTTTTTTTTTTAATTTAAGATTTTTTTTTTAAGTTATTGTATTAAGTTGTTGATTTGTTCTTTTTAATTTTAATTCAGATTTTTTATGTTAATCAACTTCTTTAAATTTACCACCTAAAATAAAAAGTTAAATTACATAGCTCAGACTTTCTTAATTCAATAAAAATAAAAATATAGAAAATAAAATAAATATATTATATATTCAATGGTGACGGTAAACTAATTATGTCTCACCCCAACTTTGGAAATGATTAACGAGGCTTTGGCAATACCTGTAATATAATATTCTCTCCCTTTTTTATTATACGATGTTTTAGGTTTTTTACTTTATTCTTTATTATTTGGCATTTTATATTACCAATGCATTTTTTATCATATTTTTTCATATTTGTCCTTGTTTAAAATATGAGAAAAGTTCATTATTTAATGCAAAAAGTACTACATTAAATTTTGATAATTAAAAAGAAAAAGAACTTTGCATGAAAAATAGAGTTTTATGAGAGAAGTATTGAAAATAAACTAGTCATTTTAGTAACCTAATTAGTACCCCATTAATCATAGAAAACATCATATAATAAAAAAACGGAGAGAATATATTAATCTTATTACACAACCATGTGTCTTGTTCTCTTTTACTTTGTACATTGTGATGTGCTTTGGCTGTTGCACAAGAGTCCACATACAATTTATTTTCAAAACCTTTCACTTTTTTTTTATAACTAAAAAATAAAAAATAAAAATAACATTTTTTTATAATAAAGCATGTATAATTTGAGAAAGATAAATACATGAAAATAAAAAATCCTCATCTATATCCACATTAGGGCTGGACAAAAACAAATTCTACAAGAGGAAAAAAAAAAGACCGTAAAGGGTAATAATAAATCCACAAAGGGTAAAAACATAAGATAATTACTTAGACTAACTGTAATTTGAAGAAGATTCAGTCATTGTTGACCTATCCACCATTATAGGATAACACTTACAACAAAATCTTTAACACTATAATTTTTTTTAGTAAATAGATCTGAAATTTTCTTTTTAAGAAATTGCACGAACCATGACCAAAAGGTTTTTAGAGAATAAAATGTTTCTACTCATTGTGTTAAACCTGAAATGATGCAAGCCAAATAAGTAATGAAGCAAAAATGTTAATTTCGAAGTTATAAATCCATTTTCAATGGAGTATTTTTAATCAAATCATTTGATACGAAACAAAAATCAAACAATAAAGATGAAGAAAAAAGAAAAAAGATGATACGAGAAATAAGCAAGACCAATAGCTTCATTATTCCTTCTGAAAACTTAAAACTTACACGTACCAAAAGAGATGATAATAAACTTCAAATATTTTGAGTGCTTCATTTAATTTTAATGAGATTTATATTAAAAATACGTACATGGAATGGAGCAAGTTCTCTAGAAATATATAGTTAAAGAAAAAGATTGACTCATTAAATATCACTTTATTACAGTTTGATAACATAATATCCCCCAATATATATATATATATATATATATATATATATATATATATATATATATCAAAAAAGAAGTGTAATTGTTTATAGAACATGTAAATCTTGATGGTCTTCATATTCTTTGACTTTTGAAATATAATTATTAATCTTTAAGAAATGATATTTTTTTTAATAAGATGTACATTTATCCAATAAGGGAAAAAACCATAAAGAATAAAATTAAAATATAAAGCATAAACTGAAATTAAAAAACATTCTTCCACAAAAAATGAAAAAATAAATACAAGAAAAAGCAAAGATGGAAAAAAATTTAAAATAATAATTCATCTTTTTATCTTTAAAACAAATATTGAAAATAGAGACAAATATATATATTTATTACACACAATTACAGGTGCTCATAATAGTAGTTGTGTTTTTGCGATCACATCGTGACACTTCTTTGTTTGTGGATATAATAATAAAAGAAAGGATCGATAGAGAATTAACTAGATAGTTGATCGGATGAATAAGAAAGAAGTTCATTAATCAGTGGTATTCTTATATATAGAAAAATTTATAACTAAAACCATACCGTTACAATTATTATCTTAATAAATATGTAGTAAGACCAAAATCCAATTGCAGCATAAACCAAGAACTAAAAATTAAACAAAATACCTAATTTCATCCACTTTTCTAGTCACAGAATTAACAAATTTGATTTGGAAACCTCTGCTCTGTGAAGAATAAGAAAGAAGAACAACACCTTACATGCAGAATTGAACCTTTGAATGGAACAACAACCGGAAAGTAGAGACACCGTGGTGTTGCCGGTGGAGACTTGCGTGTTTTGACAGTCGACGGCGAAAAAAAGCCAGAGCAAAAACTATACTCCAAAGTACCGAAACCTCCCTCCCCTCTTCTTCGATTCTTTGTTTTAATTGGGTCAGGAGGCCCATATGGTAGAAAGCTTAAGTGGCCTTTAATGGGCCTTTGCACTTTCCCCAAATAGTGTGCTTTTATAAATTCATTAATTTTATGTTTTTATGATTTTTTCCATTAATACTAGGTTTTTTCCTTATTTGTGGATCTAATAATAAAGGAAAGGATCGATATTGAATTAACTAGATAGTTAATCAGATGAATAAGAAAGAAGTTCATTAATTAACGGTATTTTTATATACAAAAAAATTTATAACTAAAACCTTACGGTTACAATTATTATCTCAATAGTTGGAAATACCTTCAACTTTATTTATTATATGGATCCTTATTGCAAGATTAACTATTTTAATTGATGCATTATTTAATTTAAAATATCAACATTTGGATCATCGAAAAACGTTTAAAAATATTTATTACAGTATAAATATTTATAATTATAGATTTTTCAACTGTCTCTAATTAATTTCAAGTAGCTAACACATTATTTTTATTTAATATAATACACAATAATTAAAAAAAATCTGAAATCAATTAAAACATGAAAAGATTTGCTTACTTCATTGTATTGGATTAAATAAACCATTTGGCCCCTCCATTTTTCATTCTCTCTCTATCTATGTCTTCTTCTTGGTGTTCTTCTTTGTTCATGTGTTGTTGGGTTTAAGTGCTTTGTTTACTTTTTAACCCCACCACCCATTTGCACACTCACCAACAATTCTCCCTTTCCTCATCCTTTCCTCCTTCCTTTCTCTCTTTTACACCCAATTTCCAAGGTTAATTTTTGCTCTCTCTCTCTCTCTATCTGAAACTGTTCTGTTGAGAGAGGAATAGGAACGGAAGGGAAAAAAATTTTCTGATTGAATTGCAGATATTTCTGGGTATTATTTAATTTCTGGGTTTTCTTCCTTTTTCTCCTTTTGATTTCTTAATTTGGTTCTGTGGGTGTTTTGTTTTGCCTGATTTGTTTCTGTGTCTGATGTTTGTTCTCCTTCTGTTTGATTTATCATGGTTTTGATTAGCTTTGTGATATGGGTTTTGGGATTCTTTTTGTTTTGTGTTAGATCCATGTTGCTTTGCCTGTTCTTAGACTTGTTTTGTATTGTTTTTACTGTTGTTTTCTAGGAAAATTGATGGTTTTCTGGGAAAATTTCTACCCACCTGTTGCAGACGGTGAGATCTGGATTGTTATTTTGATGATTTTGTTATATGATGATGTATTTGATTTTGATGCTCTTTTTTGGGTCTGATATCAATTTTGAGTCCTCTGATTTGTTACTTCTAGATCTGTTCATCCTCTTCCGTAGAATTTTAGTTTGTACTAGTCTGACTGTTTGCCGAAATGGCTTATGTGATTCTTTTGGGGATTCGTGTTTTCACTGAAGAATTTGGAAAAAAATTATCAGTTTTTAGGTTTCTGTGTTAATTTTGTGGTCTGGTTCTTAATTTGTGTATACCCTGTTATCTATTGGAAGTAATTGAAAAATTGTGTATTTTTGGTTAGAGTTTTTAATAGTTTTCTTTCAACTGATAATAACAGGTCTGAAAAAATTCAGGGAGTAATTGAAAATTTGAGATTAGGTAAAGATGCTGATATTTGATGATATTGGATTCTGTGGAGACATGGATTTCTTCTCTGCTCCCATTGGTGAAGATGTGGCTGCTCCGCCAGCCGAGCCAGAGGCCACTGTTGAAGATGATTACAGTGATGAAGACATTGATGTTGATGAGCTTGAGCGTAGGATGTGGAAAGACAAGATGCGTCTGAAAAGGCTGAAAGAGCAAACCAAAAGCAAGGAAGGTATTGATATGGCAAAGCAGAGGCAGTCTCAGGAGCAGGCTAGGAGGAAGAAGATGTCAAGGGCACAAGATGGGATCTTAAAATACATGTTGAAGATGATGGAGGTATGTAAAGCACAAGGCTTTGTTTATGGGATTATCCCCGAGAAGGGCAAGCCGGTCACTGGTGCATCGGACAATCTGCGAGAGTGGTGGAAGGATAAAGTCTGGTTTGATCGAAATGGTCCTGCTGCCATAGCCAAATACCAAGCAGACAATTCGATCCTGAGCAAGAGTGAGGGTTGTAATTCAATTGGTCCAACCCCACATACTTTACAGGAGCTTCAAGATACTACCTTGGGATCACTCTTATCTGCACTTATGCAGCACTGTGATCCGCCTCAGAGGCGATTTCCTTTGGAGAAAGGCGTTGCTCCGCCATGGTGGCCTAGCGGAAGTGAAGAGTGGTGGCCTCAGTTGGGTTTGCCCAAGGATCAAGGCCCTCCACCTTACAAGAAGCCTCATGACTTGAAGAAGGCATGGAAGGTTGGGGTTCTAACCGCGGTTATTAAGCATATGTCGCCTGACATTGCTAAGATTCGGAAGCTGGTTCGACAGTCTAAGTGTTTACAGGACAAGATGACTGCCAAGGAGCGTGCTACTTGGCTTGCAATTATCAACCAAGAGGAAGCTCTGGCTCGGGAGCTCTATCCCGATTCCTGCCCACCACTTTCCTCTCCTGGAAGTGGATCTTTGGTCATCCATGATTGCAGCGGGTATGATGTCGAGGGAGTTGAGGATGAGCCCAATTTCGACGTGCAGGAATGTAAACCCGAGAATCTCCACATGCGAGACAGGCTGCCTATTCGACAGTCTCCTTATCCAATTAAGGGAGAGATGATCTCCAATGTTGACTTCCTTAGGAAGAGAGAACCGACCGGTGATATCAATATGATGGTGGATCAGAAGATCTATACATGTGAGTTTGCGCAGTGCCCCTACAGCCAGCTTCGCCTGGGTTTCCATGACAGGAATATCCGGGACAATCATCAGTTAACTTGCCCGTACAGAATGCTGAATTTTGTCATTTTTTTATGGGTAATTACTGCCCAATTATTATATTCTTGTACAAATTAAATATTTCTCGCGAATATATTTTAATAGTTTCCATATCATTTTAAGCGAAATTAAAGTTTTTTTTTGTATAGTAATTATATTACAAGAATTGAGTTTCATTTCACGTAAATATGCCTAGCATTTCAAGGTTTTCATAGAATTTAAAGGTTTTACGTGAAACCCAATTTTTCTACTATTTTTTGTAATATACGGAATTTTTTCATCTTTATACAGAAAACTACTACCTGATTATTATATTCTTGTACAAATTAAATATTTCTTGTGAATATATTTTTGCAGTTTCTATGTCATTTTTCGCGAAATTAAAGTGTTTTTTTAAAGTAATTATATTACAATAATCGGGTTTTATATCATGTAAAATATGCCTAGCATTGCAAAGTTTCAGTAGAATTTACGTGAAAACCAATTTTTTAACTGTTTTTTGTAATATACGAAATTTTTTCATCTTTATACAGAAAACTACTACCCAATTATATTCTTGTACAAATTAAATATTTCTCGTGAATATATTTCAAATTTCAATGTTTTCTTATATTGTTGTTTTCTCCTTCCATGTAATCAAATTCAGCCTGTTCTCTATGTTTTGGATCAGTTTCAAAGTTTGATTTTTACAGTAATGCTCCCTCATTCCAACGATTTCACAAGAACTTTGGTAAGTTATAAATTTTGATGAAACACTCTCTCTTCCAATCTCATTTCGCTCTCTCTTTCTTCTACATTGTTGATTATTTGTTGACAAATGTGACAGTTTCTTTGTTGATTGTGCTCAATTTCTCAATTAGATTTTGATGAAGTCTTTTTAATATTACTGTTTCATGTTATTTACAGTTCCCCCTTTGGTGTTGAAGCTTTCATTCTTCATATTAGCATGTGTTTCCTTGATCTTTTTTTACAGTTTCTCTGACCCGAGACCCGTGTCTGTTCTTTACATAAACGATTTTGCAGGTTTGGATTCATATTGAATTTGAGGTTTTATGCAATTTTATTTACTTGAATATGTTAATTTATTGATCATATTTTCTTATTTTAGGTTTTGTGGTTGTTTCCTTCCAAAACGCAGCTAAGACGAAAGCGGGTTGTGGTTATTTAATGGTAAGCAATTTGTGGGCTTTTAATTTTTCTATTTCTCCGCGCCCCCACCCCCCCGTTCGAGCCTCTTATTGTTAGTAATATGAAATATCATGTCTAATTATTGTCAAAATTTGTAGTGTAGGCTCTGTATGTAAACTGATTCCTGATAAAACCATGTCTTTGATGGTCTATAAGTAATGGTAATTAAATTATCCCAACCATAAAATCATGTCTTTGATAGTCTATAAGTAATGGTAATTAAATTATCCCAACCATAAAATCATGTCTTTTATGGTTTATGTTCTTAGTTTGTTTACATTTTGGTTATTATATTATGATTCTTATATTTTGGTGCAGAAACAAGTGGAACCTTGACAGTTAGCAGGAATTAGCTGCAATGAAGTTAGAAACTAATGTAAACAATTATAAAACATCTTGATGCAGCTGTAAATTGGAATTACTAAAGGGTGCCAAATTTATTTTGTACAAGCTTGGTTTGAAGTAGTGGGAATTTTCACAATTAAGGTAAATAACTCTCTTTATGTAATGGTATTTAGTATCTTAACTGCGGATTATTATAGTGGTTTATTCTAGATTGCAAATAGAGAACGAAAAGTTCTACATATTCTAATGTAAAATTCCATAGTCACCAATTGGGTCTGAGTCCTAATGAATTTTTAAGAGAAAAATTTGATTTGTTACTTTGAGTTCCTTCAAATTTTGAATAGATTATGGGATATAATTAATCAAGTGTAGAAATTCTTGCATAATTCTAGAAATAGGATGGTTCCCTCATTATTGGCTAGCGAATGCACTAAAGTGTTTGTTGGATCTGAGTCCTAATGTGTTGATTATGTTGACATTTCTATATTGTGCTTAATCCTTTGGCCAATTTAGAAAGCAGTCAAAAGCTTTTTTATCAAAATAAGGACATGGATTCGACTATCTGAATGTTTTGTTTCATTTTTTTTTTTCCTTTTGACTCTTTTGGATTTTAACTGAAGTTCAAGCTAAATGCAATTGTAGGAACATACTGATACCGACACAAATGTCAAATAGAAACACATGTTTGAAGTCATATAGTTTAAAGTGCCAAAGCTTGATGAATTCTTAGTAAATTGAAACTTTACAACAGTTTTTATGACATGAATTGCATCACAATTTTATTCTCTTGCATTAATTTTATGTGGCTTTCTTGAGGGTTTTACCATTAGTTTTGCTATCTAAGTTAACTCTGGTGTTATTATTTAACTAGTATATACTAAATCTGAATACTCTGTGCTGAGATGTAATTTTCTGTATTTTTCTTATTTTCTTATATCTTCTTTTTTTTTTTTTTTTTTTGGAAATTAAAATACGATAGTTTATCCTTTCTTAAACTCTCTGTAAAATTATCTGTAGACGGGGAATGATGTTTTAGTTGATGAAAAATGGAGAAATTTTGAAAAATTATTTAAATGCTTAATCATAATTTTAGTCTCTAAATTGGATTAAGTGTGCAGGAGAGGAGAAATTTGTATGACTTTGTATCTGATTTCTATGGTCTTCTTTCCTCAATAAAGAAATTAGGGGGGAAAGCATCTTCCTACCCAAAAGACGTACTAGTCTTTTTTTCAATCCACGGTTGAAAATATTATCTCTCAATTTTGGTAAAAAATTGTCATGTAGAGCAAATCTGTTTATATTTTAGAATATTGTATTTTTTACATATAAATTTATTTGAATTAACATTATTTTTTCCATTGACCCCCAACTATTTTATTGTAGCTCCCCCATTGATTTTAAAGACGCCGTTGATTCTTTATTCATCTATATCAGTATAAGTTATGGTTAATATGTAACAATATGAGAATAATATAATTTTTTTCACCATAAAAGTCATCAATAAAAAAAGTAATAACATATTTGAAAATTCTATGTTAGGTAGAGTTTGGTAAAACTGAAAATTAAGTATTGAAATATTAAGCGTTGAATTAAATAATAGAGTTGTTTCATAAACACGAAAAACAAAAACTGAATTAAAAAATTTGTGAAAATTTTCAACTTAAAATTTTAAGCTATATATTTTAACTTATTAGATAAAATGATTTTTTTATTTAACTAAAATTTTTAGTAGTATTATCAAACAAACTTAAAACTAATAATCACTATTAAACTTCTTATAAGATTTAGAATATAATGCTAAAATAAAACAAAGTTGAAAGACTTTTATGTTGGAAAATGCAATTTAGGATCGAAACTGTTTTAATAGTGATGAGTCTATTTTACACCTTTAAACAAGACAAATAGCTTTTTGTATTCCCTCGAATAAGTAGCAACAAGGTAAGCGACCAACTCAGTTCACTAAACAACCTGAACCGCAAACTAAACCAAAATTATATTAAAGGACGCATTATGGGGCTGACTAACAGGATGATTAAATGGCGCTAATTCCAAGTAAATGAATTCAGGATCGGTGTTGTAGAAAGCCAACAGTAACAGATGTGGTTCACTGGAATGGAAGGCATTAGGCAACAGTCAAAGAAAGACAATGGAGACTTGGTTCAGATAAGTCTCTAATTTGATTGTCCCCGGATTGAACGGAAGGAAAAGGCGTATTTTTAGGAACTTCCAGTTTGGAAAATATTTCATCCAGATTCTTCATGGCATTGTCCAAATAAATGACTTATATTACATCAACATCACTATACCTATCTGTTCTTTCTATTGCTTTCACATAACAAAATTCTAGCCCCTTCATTAATTCTGCAAATCTCACAAGCGAATGTAAAGCAAAGCACTTGCTATCCATCAATGTACCTACTACTCTTCTTGCGTTCAGATTCTTCATTATCAAGCCAGTATTTTGAATGAACAATGATCTTAATCTTCAGCTGGTCTACAGACAAGGATTTAAAACAACATTTTGACAATAACCAAGAGAAGAATTGATCAAATGCCTGAAGCTTACTCTTGCCTCGCTAATGCTAATTTTAGGACAAGTAGACCGTTACTGCCTCACGAATTAGATCATAAGAAGTTGGCTTGAAATAATTTTCATTTTTCTCTAACCAAATAAAGAGACAGATGTATTAACATTATGATAGACAAGACATCACAATCGCATTATCTGAGCAAATTATACTAACAATTTTTTTCCCTAAATACTCCTATTGTTCTCTCTTGTTCCTATCTACAATGCTGTCTTTTCATCCTTCTTTCAACTATCATAGGGGAATTCCAAATCATCCTCGGTCACTTTAAAGTGGTCAGGCTGTTTGCCTGAGCAATGGATATTCCACATTTTGAAATATGCTCGCTCCAGATTTTGGACCTGCACATATCACAAAACTAATCCACTAGAAGTACTTGATATACACAGGCAAGGCATACAAGAATTCATAAGTAATGCTTAAATGAGCTTACCCAGCGAGCAGTCTCAAATAGAGGGCAAGTCATATGGACTGCCTTCAGCTTATTCGTGAGTGCCTACAGTTTTGGCCGATTCAATGCCAGAGACACTGCTTTCTCCTCATATTCCCTCATACTAGCACAAGGAAAAATAAACAAGTCAATAATTTTTGCACAACATACTTACACAAACCAGCCAGGGCTCAAGAAAACAGCTCCTGCACGGCGTCTAATGCCTCATTTGGGCTGAAGATGAATGTTTAAAAGTGTAAATTGTGTACCATGAACTCATTTTGTTCCATGTATCGAATACTCTTACAGCACTTAGATCATTAAAAAGTGCGACCAACCAACAAGTACAAGACAAGCTTTTCTTTTATCGTTCTTTTTTTAATTTTTGAAAGAAAGAAAACTTTCAATTAATAGAATCCAGCTTCAATATTTGCACAAGTACAACTAAACTAGCAAGCATTCGTTCAGTATATGCATGGAGAAATTTACCTATTAACAGTATATGCAATACTGAAAAAGAAACTTGAGGCCTATTTTCAGGTTCTTTACAATCTGCCAATCTTTCATTTATTATTTTTCACGTTCTTAGGCATAAAATTATCATACTAATTCTTTTAATATTTATTTTAATCATTCAGCTGGTAAGGCAAGTTGGGCCTACTCAGACTGCATGCTGGCCCAAGTAAGAGTCCAGTAAAAGAAGAAACTAACTGTATGTTTGCCCACTTGATGGATGGAATGTATTCAACTTAACTAGCAAGCATTCTTTCAGTATATGCATAGAGAAATTTACCTATTAACAGTCATCTCATCCCCAAGCCCAGTGGCAAGACACAGTGATCCAGCAACTTTTGTAGCCATTTTCTCAAGGGGCAGTGTTATCATTGGCAAACCTGCCCACAGAATATCGGTTCCCGTAATATGTGCATTACATAACGGCCTATAAGAGAAAAATCCAACTATCAGTACCCAAAAACCATGGAAGTTATATAACTGAATTCAGTAAGAAAACCGAACACATGTTAGATTCTATAAAATAGAATATTTACGTCAAGGAATAGATCTGCCAAAGCACTGCGTCTGATATGTTCTTGTTTCATGGCAACATCAGCGAAATGTCTAAGCAACTTTATATTCAATATAAAAGCAGAATTGATTAAGCTTTGGATGGCTGCTGGGCTGCTTCAGTCATATGATGAGGGCGATGATCTTGTTACCACCTTAGATAGACGCTCCATTTTGGATGAGGTGAAGGATAAGGATGGCAACGTTGCTGTTTACAAAATACAAGGTCTTGAATACAGAAAAGATTCCTTAGGCAAATACAATTTTACATCTTCTGTTCCTTATTTCTATGCAACAACTTCAGTCCCTATTCCAGAGAATACAACCAATGAGCTATGCTCTCTTATCCTAGACCGTGTTCCCTTTCAAGAATCATGGAAGTTGGAAAGGTTGCGGATATTAGTGTTTTTGAACAGTGTAGATATGGAAATGTTGCTGTCATCAATTGTAGTGTTAGAACATTTAAGATATCTTGATGTATCAAATATAAGAATCAGAGCTCTGCCTGAATTCATCACTAAGCTTCATAATCTCCAGACATTCAGATTCCTTCAGTGTAAGGAACTTAGCAAGCTTCCTACACAGTTCAACAATTTGATCAATTTTAAGAAAATTGCTTTTTCTTTTGAGCACCAGATGCCATTTGGATTGGGACTTCTAACTTGTCTTGAAACGTTGTCTTTCTTTGTTGTTGGCTCTGATAGGGGAGGTAGCATTAAAGAACTCAAATACTTAAACGGTCTAAGAGGGCACCTGGAAATAACCAGGCTTGAGGAGGTGAGAGATAGAAAAGAAGCCAAGAGAGCAAATATGCTTCTCTGCTCTATTATACATTCCAAAATATGTCATTATCTACTCAAAAGTGCCCCTAAACAAGCTTCTCTGCTCTATTATACGTGGCCATATGGGTGAAAGCAATGTATATATTTCAAACCCTAAATTAAAACTAAATCTCAAATGAATTTCACCCATACCCTAAATCCTACTAATTTTCAACTCTTCAAATTCAATTGCAATGCATTAGTTTCATGTATAAATAAAAAAAAAATTAAAACAGCAGAGCTAACTGTCTATTACATACCTTCACCTGAAATCGACGTGCTTCCTTATGGCGCTGGTCCTAGCTTTCGTCAACGTCTATGGAGTCTGGGTCTAGGAATAAAACAGAAAGGGGATGCAAAAGGTGGGGAAGAAGAGAGGGAGGAGTATCTAGGGGCCGACAATGGATTTATCAAACAAAGAACTGGAGGAAGAGGAGGAATTGGGACTGCTTTGTGCAAGAAATTTGGGAGAGGGATGGACATGGGAAGAACAGGGGTAATAGTATAAGTGAGGGAGAAGAACGGTTCACGAGAAACCGACAGCAAGGGTTGCAAGTTAAAACCTTTGAAAAAAACTAATGGATCAGATTATCCCAGCTTTTAGATCAACGGTGAAAAAAACAAAATAATATTTACTTTGTTTCCTCACAAAGTGAGGATAGCCAGCACCATTACAGTATAATATAATCTGAATTTGTAATGCGTTGTAATTTTAGATTTTTCAATTTTTCAATTGTCTCCGATGAATTTCAAGTAGCTAACGCATTATTTATATTTAATATAATACACAATAATAAAAAAATCTGAAATCAATTAAAACATGAAAAGATTTGCTTACTTCATTGTATTGGATTAAACCATTTGGCCCCTCCACTTTTCATTTTCTCTCTCTATGTCTTCTTCTTCATCTTCTTCTTTGTTCATGTGTTGTTGGGTTTAACAGCTTTGTTTACTTTTTAACACAACACCCATTTGCACACTCACCAACAATTCCCCCTTTCCTCATCCTTTCCTCCTTCCTTTCTCTCTTTTACACCCAATTTCCAAGGTTAATTTTTGCTCTCTCTCTCTATCTGAAACTGTTCTGTTGAGAGAGGAAGAGGAAAGGAAGGGAAAAAAAGTTTCTGATTGAATTGCAGATATTTCTAGGTATTATTTAATTTCTGGGTTTTCTTCCTTTTTCTTCTTTTGATTTTCTTAATTTGGTTCTGTGCGTGTTTTGTTTTGCTTGATTTGTTTCTTTGTCTGATGTTTGTTCTCCTTTTGTTTGATCAATCAGGGTTTTGATTAGCTTTGTGGTATGGGTTTTGGGATTCTTTTTGTTTTGTGTTAGATCATGTTGCTTTGCCTGTTCTTAGACTTGTTTTGTATTGTTTTTACTGTTGTTTTCTAGGAAAATTGACGGTTTTCTGGGAAAATTTCTACCCACCTGTTGCAGACGGTGAGATCTGGATTGTTCCTTTGATGATTTTGTTGGATGATGATTTATTAGATTTTGATGCTCTTTTTGGGTCTGATATCAATTTTGATTCCTCTGATTTGTTACTTCTAAATGTGTTCATCCTCTTCCGTAAAATTTTAGTTTGTACTAGTCTTACTTTTTGTTGAAATGGATTATGTGATTCTTTTGGGGATTCGTGTTTTGACTGAAGAATTTGGAAAAAAATTATCAGTTTTTAGGTTTCTGGGTTAATTTTGTGGTCTGGTTCTTAATTTGTGTATATCCTGTTATCTGTTGGAAGTAATTGAAAAATTGTGTACTTTTGGTTAGAGTTTTTAATAGTTTTCTTTCAACTGATAATAACAGGTCTGAAAAAATTCAGGGAGTAATTGAAAATTTGAGATTAGGTAAAGATGATGATGTTTGATGATATTGGATTCTGTGGAGACATGTATTTCTTCTCTGCTCCAATTGGTGAAGATGTGGCTGCTCCGCCAGCCGAGCCAGAGGCCACTGTTGAAGATGATTACAGTGATGAAGACATTGATGTTGATGAGCTTGAGCGTAGGATGTGGAAAGACAAGATGCGTCTGAAAAGGCTGAAAGAGCAAACCAAAAGCAAGGAAGGTATTGATATGGCAAAGCAGAGGCAGTCTCAGGAGCAGGCTAGGAGGAAGAATATGGTGAAGCAGAGGCAGTCTCAGGAGCAGGCTAGGAGGAAGAAGATGTCAATCCGTTCGCACCAGCACCCCAATAGATCTGCAATAATCTTCATTCCACGAAAGTGTTAAAGTTTGTGTATTATGTATCCTGAAAATAAATTTTGTAACAATGTTGGTGTATTATTATGTATTGGCTCTCCTTTTCATTTATACTCTATTTCTAATCCAATTCTAAAGGCCATTTTATAGGTCTTTATTAAGGTTTCTAACATATTAACGTTCTCACTAGCAAACTACAAACACAATCACCAAATTCATCTACTAAAACCCATAAACACTTACTTATATAATAATACTTATGATAGTGAAAAAAAAAACAAGTTTTTAGCTCAAACTTCTTACAACACCATCAGTTTCTCATGGAATCAACCAATTGTTCACCATAAGCAATTTGCTCCTTTCCAGCACTCTAACAAGTCATAACTTTTGTCCAAAATTATTGAGCCATTATAACAGAACTATAGAAGGGAAGCATGAAGATTGAAATTATGACATCAAATTGTCCATAATTTTGAGGACAAGGTCGATCTCCTCAAATATTCGGACTGATATCACGCAAATGCACCGACACAATGTTAATGTAGATTAGCTATCATTAATTTTTTCCATAACAAATTTTATTTGGAAACCTTTGTTCTGTGAAGAATAAGAAAGAAGAACAACACCTTACATGCAGAATTGAACCTTTGAATGAAACAGTACCGGAAAGTGGAGACGTCGTGGTCTTGCCGGTGGAGACTTGCGTGTTTTGACAGTCGACGGCGAAAAAAAGCCAGAGCAAAAACTCTCCCAACTACCGAAACCCCCCTCCCCTCTCCTTCAATTCTTTGTTTTAATTGGGTCAGGAGGCCCATATGGTAGGAAGCTTAAGTGGGCTTTAATGGGCCTTTGCACTTTCCCCACACTGTGTGCTTTTGTAAATTCATTAATTTTATGTTTTTATGATTTTTTCCATTAATACCAGGTTTTTCAATTTAAAGAAAAAAAAAATCATTCAACCTGAATACATTATACTTGAGTGAATAATCCCATGGTCAGAAAAATTTAATTATCAAATGTACACTCATCTAATTATCTTGCTTGAATTCTATGTGTTTTTAGTTGATGCCGCGTCGAATTGATTCTATTTTGTAATAAATGAAGTTACAATGGTTTGAAGTTTTAAAAAGTTATTAAGAGAGTCGTAGGCAAAACATGACCAAAAATGATATGTTTTTGGAGCAATATTCATTGTCACTTACACGTGTTTTGATTTCAGTCAAATAGACCTGAATATGGACATAGATAAATTATCAAATCATGTTAAAGTTTAAATTTGGTTTGCTTTTATTTTTTTGGTTATTGTTTTTATTGTGCCACAGTTTATATATCATTATTTTCATTGACCAGTAAATAGCAATTTATTGAACAATAAATTTCGAACAATTTTTTTTTTTAATATAAGATTTTTTTTTTTTTAAGTTATTGTATTAAGTTGTTGATTTGCTCTTTTTAATTTTAATTCCCATTTTTTATGTTAATCAACTTCTTTAAATTTACCACCTAAAATAAAAAGTTAAATTACATAGCTCAGACTTTCTTAATTCAATAAAAATAAAAATATAGAAAATAAAATAAAATAAAAATATTATATATCCAATGGTTACGGTAAACTAACTATATCTCAACCCAACTTTGGAAATGATTAATGGGGCTTTGGCAATATCTATAATATAATATATTAATCTTATTACACAACCATGTCTCTTGTTCTCTTTTACTTCGTACATTGTGATGTGCTTTGGCTGTTGCGTAAGAGTCTACATCCAATTTATTTTCAAAACCTTTCACATTTTTTTTATAACTGAAAAAAAAACTTTAAGATTTTTTTTAGAATAAAGCATGTATCATTTGAGAAAGATAAATACATAAAAATGAAAAATCCTCGTCTATATCCAAATTAGAGCTAGACAATAACAAATTCTACAAACAGAAAAAAAAAAAAAAAAAGACCGTCAAGGATAATAATAAATCCACAGAGGGTAAAAACATAAAATAATTTGTTAGACTAACTGTAATTTGATGAAGATCCAGTCATTGTTGACCTATCCACCATTGTAGGATAACAGTTGTAACAAAATCTCCAACATTAGAATTTTTTCTAGTAAATAAATATGAAATGATAGTTTTGAGAAATTATACGGACCATAACCAAATGTTTTTGAGAGAATCAAATGTTTCTACTCGTTGTGCTAAACTTGAAATGATGTAAGCCAAGTAGGTAATGAAGCAAAGATGTTAATTCAGAAGTTATAAATCGATTTTTAACAGAGTATTTTTAATCAAATCATTTGATACGAAACAAAAACCAAAAAAAGAAAAAAAAAAAAAAAAAGATGATACGAGAAATAAGGAAGACCAACAGCTTCATTCTTCCTTCTAAAATCTTAAAACTTACTAGCATCAAGAGAGATGATAATAAACTTCAAATATTTTTAGTTAAAGAAAAAGATTGACTTGTTAAATATCACTTTATTACAATTTGATAACATATTATCCCCCAATATATATATATATATAAAGAAGTGTAATTGTTTATAGACCATATAAATTTTGATAGTCTTCATATTCTTTGACTTTTGAAACATAATTGTTAATCTTTAAGAAATGACATTTTTTGTAATAAGATATACATTTATCCAATAAGGGAAAATGTTGTAATGACCCAGAAAAATATAATTCTAAATTTGAGTTGAGCTAATCAAATAACAAATTCCAGATTAAAAAAAAAAATCATAAAGAATAAAATTAATATATAAAGCATAAACTGAAATTAAAAAACATTCTTCCACACCAACTCTATTGATGTGGCGGGAACCGAGAGACACAACGAAAGTACTATTATATTATCATGATAATAGTTATGTTTTCACTACTATATTATCATGTAACACTATCTTATTTGAGATCTAACAATAGGATAAATAAAAAAAAAAAAATGATGATATAGTTAATCAAATGAATAAGATAGAATCTTCATTGACAAACATTGTTTTAGATACCGATTTCCGATCATAAACATATTGCTACAATTATCTTAATAATTGCAAACACCAACCGCTAATTCATTATGTATATATATTTATTACCGAATTTAACAGTTTCAAGACACCATTTAATACAAAATAAATCTAAATTTGGAGTTCTAACAAAATTTTTGAAGTATGTACAACACTACACGCTGGTAGTTTAAATTTATGGCACATTGTGTGTATAATTCTAATACATAATATATAATTAACAATTTCATATGTACCTAAATAATCCAGAAAAACCTGAAATTAATTAAAACATCATGACAAGTTTTGCAGACTTTTTTTTTTTATATTAAAAGTGAGAGCATATATTACATTTTTTAAATCACTTTCTTTTATTTGAAAAAAATTTTATAATGCTCTTAAGATTATATATTCTCGTAGTTGTAAAATACAATTTAAATGTTTACTTTATCAAGTAATAATGTGTGTTTTATAATATTGAATACTTTAATCTTTTATGCCACAAAACTACCATAAGTAGCAAGACTAATCATATTCTTATGTGTAATTTTAAAATTTAAGTCAAACTTATTGAAGATAAAAATATAATTTGTTACCAAAAAATACAAAAGCATTCTATGCCAAAAACAAATTCAATATATAGGAATAGTAGTATTATTAGTGAATTAGATCAAAGCGTTTTGTTTTTTTCATTAAAAAAAAAAATAAAAAAATGTAAGAAAAGTATTATTTTCATATTTAACATTGGAATAAAAATTTTGAAAGTATACAATGACCGTTTTTTCTTTTTGGAATAGATCAATATGAACTAATCTTAAACAAATATCACTGTTATATGGAAAATAATAATAATAATAATAATAATAATAATAATAATAATAATAAGCACTTAAGTATAGTAGATGAGAATCAAGTAAATACATATGTATATTCAGTAATTATGAATCAATTTTCAACAAAATACTTTAGTGAAATCACAAAAAATGAAAAAATAAATACAAGAAAAAGCAAAGATGGAGAAAAAATTAAAATAATAATTAATCTTTTTATCTTCAAAACAAATATTATAAATACAGACAAATATATATATATTTCTTACACACAATTACACGTGTTTATAATAGCAGTTGTATTTTTGCAATCACAACATGACGCTTCCTTATTTGCAGATCTAATAATAAAAGAAAGAATCGATAGAGAATTAACTAGATAGTTGATCGGACGAATAAGAAAGAAGTTCATTAATTAATGGCAATCTTATATATAGAAAAATTTTTAATTGAAATCATACGCTTACGATTATTATCTCAATAGTTGCAAACGCCTCTAACTTTATTTATTATATAGATCCTTATTGCAAGATTTAACTCTTTTGACTGATCCATTAATTAATGTAAGATAAATCAACATTTGAATTGTCGAAAAATATTTATTACAGTGATCTGAATATGTAACGCATTGTAATTATAGATTTTCAATTGTCTCTAATGAATTTCAAGTAGCTAACACATTATTTATAATTAATAAAATATACAATAATAATAATTAAAAAAAAATCTGAAATCAGTTAAAACATGATAAGATTTGCTTACTTCATTGTATTAAGAATGACAGCATATTGTACTTTTAAACAATTTTGTTCTTTCTTTTCTCCTCGTAGCTGAATTAAGAATTCGTTTAATTAAAGTATCACTTCAAAATTATTAAAATTATGTAAGTTTACTTAGTAACTATTTCATAATTTATTTTGAGAGGAACTATTTGACACTTAAAGATAATGAAATGATGAAGTGGGTATGGATGTTTAATTTATTTAACAATACAAATAATTTTTAGAATCTAAGTAACATTAAAAACTAAAATATTTAATTTAAAATTTTAAGAAACAATAAAATTTTTAAAACTGTAAAAAAAAAAAAGAAAAAGAAAAACTCGACTTTAAATTAAATATTATAAACCATAATTTTTTAAATACATGAACTAGATTTGTTGTTCTTCATATTAATATATACTAATGGTTCTGATAAATTATTTTATTTTAAACTTTATTCAATAAAATTTTCATGTAACAAATCACATTTTTATAAATTTTAATACTTAAGTAATCTTTTAATTTTCATTCCACATATAGTACATGCCACAAAATTGCCATAAGTAGCAAAATTCATACATTTTTTAAATTTATAATTTTGAAATTTAAGGTAGAACTTAATAAAGAAAAAACATAACTTATTTCATTATATAATAATAGTAAGTATTATTATTATTATTTAATTGATTCAAAGCGTTATCTTTGTTTCTAAAAAGAAAAAAAAAAAAAAAAGGCGTTAAGTTATATATTTAACATTAGGATAAAAAATCTGAAATATACAACAACTTTCTAAAATTTTTATTTTTAAATAAAACAAGATAGCATTTTGTATTTTCGAACAGCAATTTTCCATCCTATGCCGTTATAAACCGAAATTGTACTCAGAAAAATACCAATCGATAAAAAAAAAAATAAAATAAAATTTTTTTGGCATAATGCGTAAAAAAAATAATTATCCTTTCTTTTAATTTTTAATTAAAATTTCATTTTGTTAAATTATATTTGAAATTTTCCTTTTTTCTTTTTATAGCTGATTTAAACCAAACACAAGCTAAATGTCCTCCCAAAATTTCAAACCTTACTTTTTTTTTGTTTGTTATTAATTTAAATTCAAAATATTAATTTCACCTATTTTAGAAACGATTTTCACAATGAATGAAATAATTAATATTTTCCTTAAAATTATTATGCGTCAGTAATTATTATAAATATGAAAATCTTGTTGTTCGAGTCACAAAAGAAAATATAATTAATTCCTATTTATGGGGAAAAAATAAAAAATTAAAAAAATGGTAAAAAAAAAAAAATTAAAAAAAAAAAAGACAACTGAGAGAGGGGTTTTATAAGGAAGGAAAAAGCATAGAAATCGAAAGAAAATCCAGTGAAATTAATTTGGGATATTTATGGTGAAAGGAAGAAGAAGGGTCAGGTGTGGATCGTAGCAGTGGACACGGCCCCCACCCTTTTTCTTTTATTTTTAATGAAGTTTTAATTTTTAATATTTGTTGTCTTAAATTCTATGATAAAGATGACATCTTTCTTCTGATCAGATTGGATTAAACCATTTGGCCCCTTCATTTTTCATTTTCTCTCTCTATCTGTGTCTTCTTCTTCGTCTTCTTCTTTGTTCATGTGTTGTTGGGTTTAAGTGCTTTCTTTACTTTTTAACCCCACCACCCACTTGCACACTCACCAACAATTCCCCCTTTCCTCATCCTTTCCTCCTTCCTTTCTCTCTTCTTTTCTCTCTTTTACACCCAATTTCCAAGGTTAATTTTTGCTCTCTCTCTCTCTCTCTCTCTCTCTCTCTATCTGAAACTGTTCTGTTGAGAGAGGAATAGGAAAGGAAGGGAAAAAAAGTTTCTGATTGAATTGCAGATATTTCTGGGTATTATTTAATTTCTGGGTTTTCTTCCTTTTTCTTCTTTTGATTTTCTTAATTTGGTTCTGTGGGTGTTTTGTTTTGCCGGATTTGTTTCTCTGTCTGATGTTTGTTCTCCTTCTGTTTGATTAATCAGGGTTTTGATTAGCTTTGTGATATGGGTTTTGGGATTCTTTTTGTTTTGTGTTAGATCCATGTTGCTTTGCCTGTTCTTAGACTTGTTTTGTATTGTTTTTACTGTTGTTTTCTAGGAAAATTGATGGTTTTCTGGGAAAATTTCTACCCACCTGTTGCAGACGGTGAGATCTGGATTGTTATTTTGATGATTTTGTTATATGATGATGTATTTGACTTTGATGCTCTTTTTTGGGTCTGATATCAATTTTGAGTCCTCTGATTTGTTACTTCTAGATCTGTTCATCCTCTTCCGTGGAATTTTAGTTTGTACTAGTCTTACTTTTTGCCGAAATGGCTTATGTGATTCTTTTGGGGATTCGTGTTTTCACTGAAGAATTTGGAAAAAAATCATCAGTTTTTAGGTTTCTGTGTTAATTTTGTGGTCTGGTTCTTAATTTGTGTATACCCTGTTATCTATTGGAAGTAATTGAAAAATTGTGTATTTTTGGTTAGAGTTTTTAATAGTTTTCTTTCAACTGATTATAACAGGTCTGAAAAAATTCAGGGAATAATTGAAAATTTGAGATTAGGTAAAGATGATGATGTTTGATGATATTGGATTCTGTGGAGACATGGATTTCTTCTCTGCTCCAATTGGTGAAGATGTGGCTGCTCCGCCAGCCGAGCCAGAGGCCACTGTTGAAGATGATTACAGTGATGAAGACATTGATGTTGATGAGCTTGAGCGTAGGATGTGGAAAGACAAGATGCGTCTGAAAAGGCTGAAAGAGCAAACCAAAAGCAAGGAAGGTATTGATATGGCAAAGCAGAGGCAGTCTCAGGAGCAGGCTAGGAGGAAGAAGATGTCAAGGGCACAAGATGGGATCTTAAAATACATGTTGAAGATGATGGAGGTATGTAAAGCACAAGGCTTTGTTTATGGGATTATCCCCGAGAAGGGCAAGCCGGTCACTGGTGCATCGGACAATCTGCGAGAGTGGTGGAAGGATAAAGTCCGGTTTGATCGAAATGGTCCTGCTGCCATAGCCAAATACCAAGCAGACAATTCGATCCCGGGCAAGAGTGAGGGTTGTAATTCAATTGGTCCAACCCCACATACTTTACAGGAGCTTCAAGATACTACCTTGGGATCACTCTTATCTGCACTTATGCAGCACTGTGATCCGCCTCAGAGGCGATTTCCTTTGGAGAAAGGCGTTGCTCCGCCATGGTGGCCTAGCGGAAGTGAAGAGTGGTGGCCTCAGTTGGGTTTGCCTAAGGATCAAGGCCCTCCACCTTACAAGAAGCCTCATGACTTGAAGAAGGCATGGAAGGTTGGGGTCCTAACCGCGGTTATTAAGCATATGTCGCCTGACATTGCTAAGATTCGGAAGCTGGTTCGACAGTCTAAGTGTTTACAGGACAAGATGACTGCCAAGGAGAGTGCTACTTGGCTTGCAATTATCAACCAAGAGGAAGCCCTGGCTCGGGAGCTCTATCCCGATTCCTGCCCACCACTTTCTTCTACTGGAAGTGGATCTTTGGTCATCCATGATTGCAGTGAGTATGATGTCGAGGGAGTTGAGGATGAGCCCAATTTCGACGTGCAGGAATGTAAACCCGAGAATCTCCACATGCGAGACAGGCTGCCTATTCGACAATCTCCTTATCCAATTAAGGGAGAGATGATCTCCAATGTTGACTTCCTTAGGAAGAGAAAACCGACTGGTGATATCAATATGATGGTGGATCAGAAGATCTATACATGTGAGTTTGTGCAGTGCCCCTACAGCCAGCTTCGCCTGGGTTTCCATGACAGGAATATCCGGGACAATCATCAGTTAACTTGCACGTACAGAAACTCGTCTTTAGATTTTGGTGGTTCGAATTTTCATGTCAATGAAGTGAAGCCTGTTATCTTCCCTCAGCCCACTGCTCAACCGAAACCTGCAGCTCCATTAATGAATCCAGCTCCTCCTCCATTCGATCTATCAGGGGTTCCGGAAGATGGGCAAAAGATGATCAATGAACTTATGTCTATGTACGAAACTAACATCCAAGGTCACAAGAACGCGAACACTGGCAGCAATGCAGTCCCTGAAAGTCACAATCTTTTCCAGCAGAAAATCCACCATCAACCGGACAATTTCTTCAGGAATCAAGGCAACGTGATGAGTCAAGGCAATGTGATGGAACCGAATATCTTCGAGGATTCAAACCTCCACAACAACCATCAAATATTTTCACAGGACGGTGGTCATGGTCATGGTCATGGTCAATTCGACAGGTTCAAACCATTGAACACGCCATTTGAGAGCAACCACCATCAAAACAACACCAACACAGCAAATGCCAACAGCTTCAACCTGATGTTCAATTCTCCGTTCGACTTGGCTTCGTTTGATTACAAAGACGACCTTCAAGGACTAGCAATGGATTCGATGCCAAAGCAGCAGGATGTGGGAATCTGGTTCCAGTAAAAAAGGCAAGAACACTTGTGTATGTTCTTCCTTTTTAACTGGATTTGGCCTAAAAACTGTTACTTTGTTTCCCTTTGATCTTGTAGGTCTAGAAATTTAGAATAGTGAAAAAAGCAAGGTAATAAAGTTGGGCTAATAAAAAGAAGTTAGAAAAGTCTGAAGAATTACCTGTGCTGTTGATTAATATACAATATTATATATCATATGTGACTGTGAAATAAATAAGTATTAGTTTGTGTTATGTTACCAGTGTTGTTGATGTGTTTGATAAATTGTTAAGCATCAGTTCAAAGACCAAAACTCTTTTTTTTTCTTTTTTTCTTTTTTTTTTTTTTTGGAAATTTTGGTGAAGAATCTGATGGGTAAGTGTTGAATTTGTATTGTAATGAATGGGTACATGTTTGGTTGAATGCTGAATGGAAAGGTTTTGTCTTTTTATGAATCTTTTTTTAATGGTCTTGGCCATGTGCGTTTTTAGACCCACAGTGCAGTTTTGTTTGATGGAGATGCTTCTTTGACTCCTCTTTTTTATTCTTTATCAATTATCCTCTACTTTTTTTCATTTTTTTATTTCTTGATATTTATCATTCCAATTATAGGTGATTACGAGTTTCATTGTTTCTTTAACTATAATTGATTCTCGTATTATTATTATTATTATTATTATTATTTGTTATGTTTTGCAAAATTTAACTTTTAATCTCCATTTCTGAAGAAACACATTAGTACATAATTTAAAGATATTGGCTACATGATTATTTTTTAACAATGCACACCATACATGTCAAGAGAATCTTCAATCAACAAAACAAGAAAGAAAAAAGGAAATTTCATGTGTCAAGATTAAAGTATTAAGACCAATAATTGTAGGACCAAATTTCAAATTCACTAGCATGATTATTTTGATTAAATTACATGGTGTTTCTTATTAAAAGTTTTAAGTTACATGATTATATTTAGACATGCGACAGAAGATGAGGATTAATTGAAGGTTTAGGGCGGTGATGGACTATTTTTTCAATGGAGCTAAATAGTTAAAAAGTGCAACTTAAACAAATAATTTCACGTGAAATATGTAATTAACCAGTTGTGCAACAAAATAAACCAAAAAAAAAAAAAAAATTGATGATATTTTCATGTAAAAATTGCAACTGTAGTTCTTTGAAATCAACAATATCATCAAGTAAATATTTAAATCAAATTTTCATGACAATGATTTTTTTATGTATACAATTAAACGGCCTAAACCTATAATTAAAAAAATAAAATAAAATCATGTTGCTCAAAGCAAACCAATTCAACCTTGGTCATTAGTACAATATTCACTTTAGTCGCTCCCATTTTAAATATTATAAAAAATGTTACAACAACTTATTTTTAGGCGGGACCTTGGCTCCTAGAAGCACTTTGCAACCGGAGGTGTTAAACTACTACTGATTTTTAGAAAAATTTCTAGCATGAATTGGAACCATGACGATCTGTCTTATTAGATGATCTGTCTTATCAGTTATGTTAACGTGTCAATCATCCAACGATGCGGACTAGCATATAAGATATATGTTATCAGATATTGATGGTGCATAAGAGGATTGATAAATTTCATGTCCTAGAATCTCACCAAATAGGTTTATCGTACATATTGGTGAGATGGTAGTAGACGTGGCAGTGACCGCGGCGGTGGTGGTGATGGTGGTGGGGGAGGGATATTATTTGGTGGAGGAGTTAAAGAGGGGCGGCTGAGGTTGGAAGCTTTAGGGGAAGTTTATTCAAGTTTGATAACAACGTTTTTGCTAGTTGTCAACACACTTGGCGTGTTTAGACTCTAAAGTTTGGAACTTATCACTTCAATCTGTAGGTAGGTCCCTCCCTTTTTCTATTTTCCCCTTTTTTCTTTTTTATAATCAATATATAATAGCCTCTTATACCATAATTTTATTAATACTTTAAATGGAAAAATAAATTAATTATTGAGGTTGAAACTTCTCCTTTACTTTCTCTGTTCTATATCTTATCCATTATTAACCTCATATAATCGTCCTTATTAGCCGTTGGATTAGTCTCCTAAAACATCATATAATCATCAATGTTATTAAAATAAAACCAAATAAACGACCCGTAAAAGTGTAAAACTGGAGCATTTGTAATTCGATCGGTTCAAACTGGTTCTATCATATTTAATCATACATAAATATGAATAATAAATATCTAACAAAATATAAAATACACTAATTATGTCACTACTGAAGTATTTTAGCTTTTATTATAACCTAATTGTATAAAGTAAGATCTTTGCGCCATATAAAATAGTTATCTTCTAGATTAGATATTAATAACCCTATCTACACTAAAAATCTCACATTCGAATAAGGTAATTGATAATGTTGACGCTATACAATTTAATTATGGTCCCGCGAATTGGGGCCATAAACAAAACGGTTTATATGGCTTACGTTTTCTAAAGTGTGGTGCATTCAACTAGATGTTTATTTTTAGCACTTAAGCGGTCGCCTAATGTGAAACGTGATAAATTTAATTAATATTTAATAATTTTATTTTTTTACATAATTTTCTATGCATTGTGAATATGCATTGGGTTCACTATTTTAGTAATTTTATATGTTTATCCAATTAGTCTTCAATTTGAATTAAGAAAAAAAAAAAAAAAAAAAAAAAAAAGAAAACTTCATAAGTTAGAGATTTTGATTTAGAAAATACAAAACTATATTTAATCTTTGTTTCTGTATCATGTAAAGTAAATCAGTTAACTCTGTTTCAGAATAAGTAAATAATTTAGAATTATTAAAATTCAACATTAAAATTATGTAACTTGTTGTTTAGCAATACTATTATGTCTAAACAATATAGGACTAAATCGAAAACAATACATAAAGGACCAGTCTGGCTTTTTAATTTTATTTTCTATTTCAAATACGTCAAAATAATTTTTTTTTTATATAATTAATTATATTATTTGAATAAAATTATCATATGCTGTCCAATCAAGATTTGAGATAGTAAAATTTCACCAAACAAAATTGCATATGCAATTATCATGGTTTACTGACTCGCAAAAAATATTCTTAACTGGATTTAGAAATTACATGAAATTTTTTGGTAAATTGGTCATGCCAGCTAAAATTAAAAAGTAAAAATCTTTACAATCGAGTCTTAATCGAGTCTCAAGAGCATATTTCATTGATTTTCAATTAATCTCTTCAATTTTTTAATTAATGGGTTAGTTGACGGTGCAAATTGCACAAAAAATCACTTTCCAAAAGGCGAGGGGGTTCACGTTTCATATGAAATTTTATTTTGACTTTTCCCATAAAGTTTCTATCATAAGCAAAATAATGTGAGCAGTGTAATTGTTTCCTCCTCCTTCAAAATTGAGTGAATTTCATCAATTATTTCAAAGTCTTAATTATTATTTTTTTTAATAAAATATATATGTTATTTCATTAAAGGACATGAAAAAAATGACCGAAAAAAATATATTCTCATGCTATAATAGGAGAACATAATCCACAAACAAGAAAAATTACAAACAGGATAATTTCAGTAATTTATTATTACTATTATTATTATTATTATTATTATTATTATTATCTCTGTAATCATTCCACTTAAAAAGAACTTTATGCTTTTAGGTACTTGAAGTTGAAATAAGTTAATTATTTTTTTGAATGAAACGAAAAGGGAATTGGATGCCTTGGACTTGATGAATCTTATCTTTGAAATGTTAGAAAGCTATTAGTTTTAATTTAAATTAATGAGATAGGAGTATTAATGTTTCATATCTTAGACTTTAGTCATGGAATAAAAGTGACGTTTCTTGTTCTAGAACCATTCTAATCCCATTCTAATTAACATTTAACACCATTTACATTAATTCTTTTAAATTAAAAACTTTTTACATATACTCGACTTTAACTAGAATATTCTATGATGATTTATAATCCTTTTAAACTCTTATCTTTTTAATGCACATGTATTATTATGATTCCTCGTTTCTCTCTAGATGTATTTAGTTTTGTCTCTCTTCAATGAACTTAGAATGTGTTATTAACTAAACAACAATCCGAATATCAATTTTTCAAAATTTTTTTAAACAACATCAATCAACATATTTAATTTTTTTTTTCAAAATCATAAATTATTAGAAATGTTTGGATTCTTCCCAAATTTATTGAAATAATCCATTGTGCAGATTCAACTTAATTTTTTTTATCAAGGACTTTTTTTATGTTTGAAAACATAATTTTTTTATTGAGGAATTTCAATTGCTGATTGAGCTAATGATTCTCTATGAACGAGACACAATTGAATTTTCACAAAATCATTATATATAATTTCAAATTGTTTATCAAAAAACCTAATTTTAAATGAGAGAATTTATCTCTTTTTTTTTTTTTTTTTCTAAACACAAAATTTGAATAAATAGAATTTATTACTTTTCGAAATGGATTTTCCAAACATTCTCTAAATTAAACAATTAAAAAGCTTTTTTTTTGTGAAAAAAAAAATCTTTTTAACTACCTTATGAATGGCACAACCAATCCAATTAGCTAATTTGAATGTTATTTTACTATTACTCTCATCTATAAACCAAAAAAAAAAAATAAAAAATTGAGAGTTCCAAAATGAGATTTTTTTTTTTTCTTAAGTTTGGCATATAGTCTATTAGTTCGCCAAAATTCTATATTCCTTAATTTTGAAAGTTTAAAAAATTAATAATCCATGAAAAATATTTCAAAAATAACAAAAATGTAGTCCTATTTAAAATGTGAAGTTATTTTTTAGTCTTGATTAAAAAAATAAGTATGCATATTTTTCTATTAGAGTAAAATACATTTTCGTATGTTATAGTTAAATATAAAAAAATATTTTTAAGAAAATGAAACTAATTTTTATATATGAAGCAAAGATAAGTTGATCCAAATTGAATTAACCCTCTGATTTTCCAGTTCAACGACAATTCTAAACCAATAAAAATTAATTTTCAATAAAAAAAATCAAAATAACAATAATTATTATTAAAAAGAAAAATTCTCTTGATGAGTGAAGAAAGGAGACATACATGAACAAAGCAAAAGAAGCAGTTACAACAGGATTACAAAATAGATTAAATAAATATTTAGTGACAGGTCATAAAGCTAACCATTGTTTCAAGAAACTGAAACAAATCTTGGCATTGACCTTTAATTAATTAAATTAAATTAAATTAAATTAATTAGTAAACATTATCTTCAATTTTGGGCATTAGTCCCTGCATTTAGAGCTATACTTCTGGCATAAGAATGTGCAGTTTTTTTTGGTTTCTTTAAAACATATTTGACAGCTTGAATTTTCATAATATGTATTTTTTTTTTTTTTTTTTTGGAAGTACCAAGTTCATGTATGTGCTTATAACTGCTACAACAAATTATAATAATCAGAATAATAACTTATTATTCAGTTATGGGGGCAACCCGATGATTGTAATATTTTATACCCATTTTAAGGTTTAAAATTATTATTATCTTTTCAACAGCTCAAAGGTCAAATAATATTTCTCTAGTTTCAAATTGACTTTTCGATGTAAATTAGTTCAAAATTGACATTTTCAATAATTCCAGCATAAGAGAGGTAATTTCTGCATTAGAGGTGATGAAATAGATAGCTTTTGTGTAAAAACGCTATTATCAATAACTTTTTATTTTTCATTGGTTCATTCCAACGTCAGTTATCACAAAGGGCTTTTTTAGCAACAAAATGTATTGCTCAATTATGCTCATGTTTACTATGATTAAAATAAACTTTTGGAAACCAAGAGCCCTTTATCGAGTAATTAGAAGCAGAAAAGTTGATATGGTCAATATTTATTGTGGCTTTTGAAGGAAAGGTGATAAACGAGCTTTTCGTTCAAATGGCTTTCCCAATTTTGTTTTCACCAAACATCTATCTTAACTGTTTTTAAGGTTTTTCTTTATATAAAGCACTTCCAAACGGGTTTTTAGCAGAACCACCTTTAAAGATAGCATGATTTATACTTGCACCATGTCTAAAATATTCGGCCTAATATTACATTTTTTCGTCAAGCTCGTATTTTTCACCTTTATTTCCTCTTTGAAAAAATAATAATCTAAAACATTTATAAACAAAGTACATATGTATAGTGGTCTCTCGTGAAATAGTAAGAAATAAAATAATTTAAAAGTATACAGATAAAATATATAATTGATATTTATAATTGATATTTTTTATATTAATATGTGTATTTAATTTTATATATATATATATATATATATATAATTACTTATCATATTAATTGTAGTTTTGTAATATTCTTAAAAATGATAGTAGATGCGTCTCGATATAATCAAATTGTATTACAATATTGTCATAACTTAGTAGAAATTCCAATAAATTTAGCATTCCACATGCTTGTGCCTTTGTTTTTACAATATTTAATAGAATTTGTTTTGATAAAATAACTAATTAGTAGAATTATGATTTACGTGAATTGCACGTAGTTTTGTATAATAATAATTAAATTACTGGTCCAAATTAAGACTCGTGTACTTAAAACATTTTTAAACTCGATCTTTACTTGTATTATAAACTAAAAGTAAAGTTTATTTAAATATATATTTTTTTTTAAGTTCGTTTGATGCTGGTCACTAGCTAGTGGTTCAGTCATTATTTTTTTTTTTTTTTAATTTTATGGATTTAATTACATTCAAATGGGTTTTTGAAAAGATTTTAATTAATTGAACTTACCAAATAAAAAAGGAATAGAAGGATCTTTTTTTTTTTTTTTCCTCTTACTCTTTTTATTCCTAATTAGCATTTCTTTATTAGAATATTTCCAAACATCTCAATTATTTTTAGAGCCTTTTTCACTTTTTCCCACATCTTTTGTTGAAAATACAGTGGAAAGCACTTCACTTGTTTACTATTGATTTCGATATTACATCCTTTTTTTTTTTTTTTTAAATTTTGAATTGAAAAAGAAAATATCATCCAAGATTCGAATTTGCAACGTGTGGAATAAATTAATTAGATGTAAAATCAAATTTCATTTTGTGGGAGCATGTACTATTTATTTCATTAATATTTAAAAAAAGTACAATTTATTAATTTTAGGCTTTATTGTGTTCAACTTGAAACTATTTGTAATGGGAAAATGATTAGCATTACAAGTTTTTTTGGTATTAGTCTTTTCATGCATATGTGCATTTATTCCATATTTCTATTTACCAGATTGTAATTCAGCCAGTTTAATAGGTCTAAATATGTAAAACTATATCTCAATTTTCAATAATCACTAAATACATTGGCAGTAAATGGTGAAAATTTTTAATTGAAAACTATAATTCCAGACATAATTATCTTAATAGAAAAATACCTATATATCATCCATGCAAAAACATAAAAACAAAATAATATACTCTTTCACTGATAATAAATACATAAATTTAAATAGTCTTGCTATCAAATTCATTAAAATTTTTAATTTTGCCTCATGCATATTGATTAGATATATGCTAATTTAAAATAAAAATTGAAACTATTATCAGTACCAATTATATATTTTCAAAACCCAACGACACAAATTTAAAGTTGAGAATTTAGTAGTATAAATGCATAAAACTTAAAAGCTTAACAAAATAATATAACAAATAAAAAAATAAGAAAAAATAAATAATAATTTTTTTTTTACATATTTATAAATAAAGAAATGTAATAAATTTTTATTATAAAGAGAACATATGCTTTACAACATTACCTAAAAAATTAACCAATTATATATGTATGAAACTTTATTGACATGACAATTGACGTATCATCAAATCAACAAGCAATGTGAGTAAAAATCAACAATTTGATTAATATTATCAACAAATTCAATAAATCAACAAGTCACGTTTGACAAATTAACATATTGGCTTAGCAGTAGGTGATATTGGACTGGACTGAACGGAAACTTACTTTTTGTTAACTATTTAAAACACAGAATCTATTAAAAAAAAAAAATACTACATTTCTCAATTTAAAAGTGCAAAATCAAATTGGTTTTTTTTTTTTAATTCGTACTTTTCTCAAAATTCAAACAGTAAAAACAGTTAAAAGTTAACTAAAATCTTATTAGGAATGTTTAATTAATTGTAGGCATCTGATTCCACTACCACATAAAAGGAGTTCCATTTTCTGCTGGTTCTAATAATGTAACATTTAGATCCACTTTCCTCTCTACTAATATTTAATTATTTTGATTTGTTGGGTCAATTTTAGAAATTAGACCCATTAAATTTCACCTAACATAACCTCCATTTTTAATAATTTTACAATCTTTTTAGATAATATTACTTTTCCCTTTAGACCTAACCTAACAGTTATGCAATTACTCTACACAAATTGACTATATATTAATTATAATTGATCTAATTAATCAATTAATCAATGTAATAAATTTAAGTTTTAGATAGTTTTTCAGTCAATTAACATTCTAACTCGAATTCCTTTAGCTGTAATGGAATTTTAAAAAATCATTTTAATAGTAATTGTTACATACATTAAAATTATGAATAAATTTGAACTTGATTTCTCAAATTGAGTAATTAATCTACTGGAATAATTTCAGAGGCTTTTTTATAGAATTAAGATAAAAATAAAAATATTTACAACACTAGACAATTAAAACTAAAATAATAAAACTATGTTTTTAACTTTCTGAAAATTATTCACTCATTTAGGTTCAACATGAAACTCCAGTCAATTGGAGGAGAGTAAACATGAAAGAAATTAGAATTAATATTTTCTAAAAACTAATTATTTTCTTTAAAATTCTCTAATTTAGTTTCAATTAGAGAAAAACATGGTTTGGAAATTAGAATATTTTTCATTGTAACAACTGAAGAGGAATATATTGGATCGGAACATGTGGGAAAAGGCCCATTTAGCTTTTGTTTGGGTTTCAGTAGTAACACCAATGGGGCTTATGTGGGCTTTAAGTTGTAAGCCTTGTTTCTACTAAAACGTGGATGTAATGATTTTTGTACTAAAAATGTAATAATTTTTTGGGTTTTTTTTTATATAAATACTTACATTTTGGCACAATATAACTTTTTTACCTACAAAGCAAAAATTTGCATAAATACATAAAAAAACTTTCCAAAATTTTAAAAATACCTAAAAAACTTATTCCTGTTTTACGTGATCCTTTTGCAATAAATAACAAAGCAAAAAATCAAAATATCCAAAATACCTTTTCTACTTTATCCATGTTTCTCTCTCCTCTTTTTATAATTTTTAATCTAATTTTGCATTTATCTCTCCATTCCTTCATTTTTTTGTCATGTGACTTTCGAAAGTTTTTTTTTTTTTTTTATCTTCGAAACAAAATCCATATATGTATATACTTTTTCTGACATATTTTTTTCACTAAGGTATAACTAATTATACCTTTGTATTTTAAGGTATAACTAAGGTATAACTAAAATATAACTAAGGTACAATCAATGTAATAGAGTATCTTAAGGTATAACTGTAAGCGCCGGGATTTTCTTACAAAAAAAAAAATCGAAAAAAAGAAAAAAAAAATCGAAAAAAAAAATTCAAAAAAAAAAATTTACAGTGGTACGACTATAATTTAAAAATTACAATCGTACGACTATATTATCGGGGCAGATGCAGAACACCATACCCATGACATAAGAAAGAGGAGGAGAAGATTTTGGACAATTAATGCCCGGATTTTGGTGAAGAAAGAGCAAGAGATCAGAGTCGAAGGGGAGAGAGAAGGGGAATTGGATTTCTGGTTAAAAATTTAGAGAGAGAAGGAGAAAAGAGAGAAGGAAAAGGAAGAAGTGAAAAAAACCACAAAAACTCACCTTTTCCTCTTCTATTTTCTTTTAATTCTCATAATTAGGATTAAAACTTGTTAGAAACCCCTAGGTTAATCAATTAACTTCACATCCAAATCAAGAATCCGGACTTAAATCATCAGAATCCATTGCAATTTGGATTTTTGGACATAAAGCTTCTAACTTCAATTCAAGAGGAAAAGTGCAAATCCTTGTGGATTGGAGCGACGCCAGGGGTCAATTTCGACTTGGAGGGACTTCTAAAGGGTAGGCGTCCCATTTCTCTTTAATTTTGCTTGCTTTCTGGGTGTTGATTGCGATTTTTGTGCATTTTTATCTCATTTGCTGCGTTTCTACTTCTGGAAATCAAGAACAGTTGTGTGCATCACGACCATAGATTCAATTTTCTGGTAAATTTACATTTAGATCAATTCAACGACGGAGACCCAGTTCTCCTGAAAACCGACCCATTTAACATATGAAAAATGCATGTAAACCGGTAAAATTGTATTCAAATGATTTTCCCACAAAACCAAAAATACAGGGATGTTTCAAAATGTTTTCCAGGTCTGACCGGGCAGGCTAGCCGAGCCAACCCGGTTATCCCCTCTATGTATGCCCCCCAATACTTGATTTCCCAATTCTGTCTGTCTAAGTCCAACTTGTGGCGTGCCGTATGAATTGTGCTAACCTTCTGTTTTGCAGGTTTTAATTTCTTTTATTTTTATTTTTTTTGATGTATTTTAATAGATTAAATCGTGTATTTAGGCGATTGTAATTATTTTTTAGATTTCCGTGTATTCTAGGCGATTGTATTGGTAAGGCGAGTGTTTTTATTTTTCTATTCGATTTGGTTGTAAGCCGATTAATATTTATTTCTCTTTATTTTTGTACTATATATTTGTATGCGCGTTGTATGCCTTTTATATTCAATAAAATTGACTTTAGATTTTTTAAAATACCATTCGAGAACATTGGCAATATTTATTTTAATTAGACATGAAATAAGGGACTTGTCCGGACCCAAATCTCTGAATAGTGTAGCGACCGTTCGTCCGGTTCAGCTGCATAAGAATTTCCCGGTTGAGCTGAGCCGGGTGGCGACTCTACAATGTTCATCGAGACTTAGGTCTCGGTTCTTTTATGCACTAATTCTATTTATTTTCCAAAACCAATTTTCAATCATAAAAACCCCAAGCGAGGGAGGGGTCCTCCCGAGATCGTGGCGACCCTTCCAAAAGGGAGTCTCGCGTCCCGTCGAAAATAAGTCGTCCGCTCACAGTGGCTACTCTGCTGGGGATTTCTTAAAAAAGTTTTCTTAAAAACTTAAAAGAATTTTGACAAGCCCTGAAAAGTGTCTAATTAAAATAAGGCGGATGATTCTCTTATGGTATTTTATTTGCATTTTAGTTAGCCATTTTTGCATTAGTTTAGGTATCCCTTTATAGCCCGGTGGATTGTTGAAGTGTCGCCTAAGTTCCTCTTGGTCTTAGGGGCACGAATACGAAACACCACTCATAGCCTCGTACGAACCCCTTCGCTAGGACCCTTGAGTGGGGAGAAGTGAGGAGTATATCTTGCTATGAGAGCCTTGATGTTATCCCGACTTCGACCGAACCCATATAGGCAGTTCTAGTTGGATTCCCTTAGGATACCAAAATAATTGTGTGAATAATAATAATAAAATCGCGCCTTCATCACGCCCGGTTGGTGATTGAAGAGAACCCCGCCTAGGACTCGGTTAGAAATTTTTCAGACCGACCACGTTGGAGGAATAAGGTTGGAAGAATTTGTTTTGCTTGCTATGTGTTCTTCACCATCTCGTGACACATCGCCATTGCTACCTACGCGTGCATAACATATCATAATCACCATTTTCCATGCATGTGACATATCATACACAAACATTTTTGTGTGATACTGACACATATTTTTATGCAGCCATTTGCATTTTATTTTGTGTGTAAAACATTAATTCATTTGCTTGTCATCCATACTAACGATTTCTTTTTCAGCCATAACATTAAACTTGTGTGATTAGCATTTTATTTTTGACATAGCATACATAACATCATTATGTATGTCATGCATCCTAACCCACGTTTTTGTGCAGCCATTTGCATATTGTGTGACATGTTCATTCACTACATTTCACTTAAATTAAATTAAGGGGCATTTCAAGGACGCCTATCATGACCATCCCATTCCACTTCATAACATATCGGGTACCTAAAATTACCTGTGTTTTGCCAATGTACCGGATTGCATTCGGCCATTCCACCAATATCATTTCATTTAATAAAAGCCATAACGTCCTTAGGCCCATTTTCATGTAATAATTTACACGATGCATTTCATGACATCACACCCATCTATCATAAACATCATATAACACTGTGGTCCACATCCGACCACTTCATGATATTAATTCACCATTCAAGGTACTCCCCGAGTGCTCGATTAGTATACATATAGGCCCATAACATCACCAAATCATGAAAGGCGTTCCTCAAATGCCGAATCCTTGTCCGTGTCCCGGTTACACGTGACTTTCTCATAACACCATATCATGTGCTCAAAAGCATCAAAACCTTGTCCGCGGGCCCGGCCCATGCGACCATTTCATATCATCTCATAGACCTACAAAGCGTTAAAACTCTATCCATGTGCCAGTATACGCGTAACCATTTCATGAATTCATTAGGCGCCCCAAAGGCGCCGAAGCTTTGTCCGTGTGACGGCCCACACGTGACGTTTTTGCATAAGCATTGGGTGTTCTTGGAATGCCCCGAAAGAAGAAAGATAATAAAAAGAAAACATTCATATCATCATTTCATACATAATCCCATTCCATTCATTTCAAGCATTCTCAATACCCTAACTTTCATGTCACATCACGTCATTCATTCACGACCCTAATACCTCCTGTCTACTCCCAAGCAGAATACACTGAAGTGACCTTGGACAAGATCCCAAGCTTCAAGGGCAGCTAGGAGACAGAGGGTAGTCGAGAGTGACAGTGATTCTGAGTCTGGGGATGGAATGAATATGGCAGAACAGACACCGAGCATGGCTGATGTTTTGAGAGATTTCTTCAGGTCGCAGGATTTCTGCGACATGTTAAAGGAAGAAATGAGGGCAGTGGTTAGAGAAGCTGGTGAGACCGGTGGTAGTGGAGCCAGGAAAGAAAAAGAAGCTGAGTCATCTCAACATGGTGGTGACGCTTCAGCTAGCCTGGAAAAGCTGCAGGAGATAGAGGCAGCTATGGAACAGAGGATGAAAGCCAAGTGCTCTGAACTAGACGAAGTTATGGCCCAGTTGAAGAAGGGGGTCAATATCAGTGCTGAATCTAAGAAAGGGGTGAATGTGGATGCCATGATTAGTAAGGGCATCGAGACATTCCCCATTGGCTTCCAAGTACCAAAGATCCCTACTTACAAAGGGATGGGCTCGTCGGAGGCCCATGTGAATCTGTATGCCCGAGTTATGCTGACGGCGGGCGCCACAAAGCAGCAGCTGATCAATTTATTCCCCACCACACTGGAGGGAGGTGCATTAGAATGGTATAACTCACTATCAGAGGAGGAGCAATCTGATTAGGAAGTTTTATCTGCGGCCTTCATTAAATACTACAGCTTCAACACCAAAATCCAGGTAAAGCTGTATGATTTAGAGAGGGTGAAGTAGAAATTCAACGAGCCCTTTGACGAATACTACCAGAGGTGGATGAATAAGATGATCCTCCTAAAGAACCGCCCTGATGAAGACGAGCTTATACAGAAGCTCATTGATGGCAGTAAAGACATTTTCAAGAACAACATGAAATTCCATCCCTTCAAGGAGCTTAGTGAGGTCTACAGCATGGCTATGAAGATAGAGAGGGATGAAGAGGATAAGCCGACCGGTCACAAGGGTGGAAGAAGCACGGGGTACACCTCGGGTTATAGATCAATTGCAGCAGCTGGGTCTGGTAGTGGTTCTGGTTCAGGTTCCAGTGGCAAACAAGGGCAGTCATCAGAGGTGAAGCAGGTTGAAGTGGCTACTGTGAATCAGCAGCAAGGCAACCTAAATAGGGGTCCTGGAGGACAAGGCATATCGCCTTGGACTCTTACTTTAGCAAAGATATTCGCCAAGTGTAGGAATGGCGGCCTGTTGCAATCCTTAAGGCCATTTGAGAAGCCATCAAAAGCCGACAGAGATAACTTCTGCACTTATCATGTGGTGACAGGCCATCGAACCAACAACTACTACAAGCTAAGGAATGCTATCGAGAAGCTCATTGACGAGGGAAAGCTGCAAGAGCCAGCCAAACCCAGCACTAAAACCAACCCACTGCCGGCATTCGAGAAGCGGGTTAACATGGTTCAGTCAGGGTTACCGGCTAACTTTATATTTGCCCAAGTTCAGCAAGCGAACCCTACAATTCAGGCAGTGGCGGTAGGGGAACCCGAAGTGGAACCTGAGTGTGAGAAGAAGGAGGGGTGTAAGGAGATCAAACCCATAAGTCTAGATGATCTTGACTCCGAAGATGAGTACGAGGAATTTGACAAAGGAGAAGCAGCCAAACTCCCAGCTGTTGAAAAGCTGAAAATTCAAGAAGTGCAGCACGTGACCCGAAGTGGAAGGGTATATCAACCGGCAGATCAGACGAAAGATAAAGCACCGATGAATAGGTCAGGCAGTACTTCGGCACCGGAAAGAGTCGAGAAAGAAGACTTGGTCATTTCCCAATTGAAGAAGACCCCTGCACAAGCCAATTTGTGGCATATGCTTATGAGCTCCAAAGAGCACAGGGAAGCTTTAGTGAAGAAGCTATCAGAAATTAAAGTCTCCCCTATAGCTTCACCAGAGGCTATGTGCTGCTTGCTAGACAAAGTCCATGCTGGAGCTCCTAATATTGTTTTCTCTGAGAAAGACCTACCTGCAGAAGGAAAGGCCCACAACAAGGCTCTTTACATTAGAGCCTATGTCATGGATAAGGTGATGCCGTGCGTTATGGTGGATGACGGCTCGGCTCTGAATATATGCCCGCTGAAAATGTTACCGTTTCTAGGCATGAATGAAGAAGTGTTGAAGAGGTCCTCGACAGTCATTCGGGCGTATGATGATTCTAAAAGAACAGTGATAGGGACCTTTGAAACAGAAGTGGAGGTTGGGCCCATCAAGTCCATGGTTGTCTTCACAGTGATCGATATCCCGGTCACATTCTCCTTATTGCTTGGAAGGCCCTGGTTCCACCCTTTGGTAGGTGTTCCTTCCACATTGCATCAGAAGATTAAATTCTCTATAAATGACAGAATTGTGACTGTTGAGGCAGACGCCCAGTCGATGGTAGCTGCAGTGGATGAAGGAGTGGTTCCTTTTGGTGGATTCCAAATTGCTGTCATTAAGGAGGAAGAAACCACAGATGCCCCTATGGTCCTTTATGAGAACTACATGCCGGAGTGGCTATCCCGATATCTGTACAAGCTGAACTTTGTCCCCAGAATGGGACTCGGGATTAATTTGCAAGGTGTTCCAGAATTCAAGATCGACTCGGGAAAGTCAAAGCAGTACGGCCTTGGTTATGTAGAGGGGTCATCCGAGCAGAAGAATCTGAAAAAGGGCAAGAATGGCAAGGTCATGATGAAGCCATTTCTAAAGGCAGGAGAAAGTCTTTACAAGGGACAAGCTGAACCGGTGCTGGTTGGAAATATCGAGTACCCTGGCTTCGAGATCTTTGTAGATGTTGTGGATTTTGAGAAAAGCCAGGAAGAGCCAGTAGCCCTTGTAATGGTGGAGGAAGCAATTGCTGAATCTGAAATTTTGAAAGGAGAATCATCTGAGGTGATAGCAGAAACCATGGAGATGGACGAGGAAGAAGATCAAAAGGAGACCTATGCTAAAACTACAGAAATCATCTCAGGTGCTTTGACTGCTGCATTGAACAAAGCTTTTGGAAAGACCAAGCAAGGATTTGGCGAAGAACTGATGGCCAAAGTGAATTTTGACTCTGTGGTTGCTGAAATCGCCAAGATTATGGAAAAAGCTAAGGCACAGGCGACCGAGAAAGAAGTAGAGAAAGTTGCAACCCTGGATGATGCTCTGGAAGGGAAGATGGAAGCTGATGAAGAATAAGGCCCTCCGCCTGTGGAGGATGAAAATGATTTTGTTGTATCTATTTCTTCCATTTTCAATGTAACTAATGTACTCTATGATAAGTTCAATGCAATGAAATCCCAGTTTGCTTACTTGTGTGATGTTTATCCTGATAATTCTGTGCATGCATTTGAATCACCATCAAGCATATTTAGCATACATGACACTGCATTGCATGAAATCAATATAAGTACAGATGAAAACCCTAAGATGGTACTCATTTCACACGAGCTTAAATCCGAAGAAGAAAGAGAATTAATAAGAATACTCCAAAAACATGTTAAAGCTTTTGCCTGGTTGTATGAAGACATGCTGGGTGTGGACACAGAAATAGCAGTGCACAAAATCCCAACAGACCCCAAGTTCAGACCGGTAAAACAAAAGTTGAGAAGACTAAGGCCAGAATGGGCTACGCTAGTGAAAGAAGAAGTGGCCAAACAGATAGACGCCAGGTTTCTCGAAGTGGTAGAGTATACGGAATGGCTAGCCAACATTGTCCTCATGCCTAAAAAGGATGGAAGGGTCAGAGTATGCATCGACTACAGGGACTTGAACAAGGCATGCCCTAAGGACAATTTCCTACTACCTTACATTGACGTATTGGTTGATAGTGCAGCAAAAGCGGCAATTTACTCCTTCATAGATGGCTTCTCAGGATACAACTAGATTCTGATGGATATGGTCGACAAGGTGAAAATATCGTTCATCACAGAATGGGGTACTTTCCGCTACAGAGTGATGCCTTTTGGATTAAAGAACACCAGTGCCACTTACCAGAGGGCTGTCACAACTCTGTTGCATGATATGATCCACAAAGAAGTTGAAGTGTATGTCGATGATATGCTTGTTAAATCAACAACCCGGGAGGAACACCCTGTTATCCTGGATAGATTTCTAACACGCATTGGAGAGTACAACTTGCGGCTTAACCCCAAGAAATGCATATTCGGGGTCACATCAGGGAAGCTGTTGGGCCATGTAGTTAGCCAGAGAGGGATAGAAATGGACCCAGATAAAATCAAAGCCATCCAAGATATGCCAGCTCCTAAGACAAAAAAGGAAGTCAGATCATTCCTGGGTTCCTTACAGTATGTCAGCCGCTTCATAGCACGGTTGACTTCCATGTGTGAACCAATTATCAAGCTATTAAAGAAAGATCAGCCAATTGTGTGGGATGACAAGTGTCAGCTGGCATTCGAAAAGATCAAGGCTTACCTGGTAAAGTCACCAGTGTTGAGTCCTCCGATTCCAGGGAAGCCTCTGATTTTGTATTTGGCAGTTGAAGAATCCTCTATAGGGGCAATGCTAGCACAGGAACAAGATGGCAAGAAGGAGTATCCCATCTACTACCTTAGCAAGAAATTGTTGGAGTACGAAACCAAGTATACAATGGTGGAAAAGACATGTGTGGCGATGATTTGGTTGACTAAGAAGCTGCGCCACTATTTCCAATCCTACAAGATACAAGCTGTGGCTAAGGTGGATCCAATGAAGTATCTCTATGAAGCACCAGCATTGGTTGGGAAGCTGTCTAGGTAGTTGTTACTTTTGTCTGAATTTGACATCGAATACATCACGAAGAAAACTATTAAAGGGCGAGCCGTGGCAGAGTTTCTGGCAAACCAACCCCTAGAATCAGATTACACAGAGAATCTGGAATTTCCCGATGAGCAACTAGCCATGGTGGAAGTGAAAAGGTGGGTCATGTGCTTCGATGGGGCAGTGAATAGAAAAGGCGTTGGAATCGGGGTACTTATAGCAACACCAGATGGTGAGGTCATTCCTCTATCCAAAACGCTGATCTTTCCTGTAACCAATAATGGGCGGAATATGAAGCATGCTTGTTTGGAATGGAAACTTTATTAACCTTAGGGGCAAATGATGTCTTAATTATTGGTGATTCATTTCTGGTGATCAGGCAAGCCCAGGGTGAATGGGAGTTAAAAGAAGAAGCCTTACGGCCTTACTTGGAGCTGCTACAGTTCAGAAAAGGTTTATTCAGCCAGTGTGAATTTAGACATGTCCCCAGGGATGAGAATAAGATGGATGATGCATTAGCTACTTTGTCCTCCATATGGGAAAATCCAGAGGAGACAAAGGTACAACCACTGGTCATAGCCACTTCCAGACATCCTTGCTTCGAAGTGCATGAAGTGATGGAATTATCAACTGAAGAAAAGCCATGGTTCTTTGACATTTACCGATATTTAAAGAAGGAAAGTACCCAGAAGAGGCCAGTGCTGCTGATAAGCTGACACTGAGAAAACTGGCTAGTCAATTTAGAATCTTCGAGGATAAGCTGTACAAAAGAACCACATATGGAGTCCTTTTGAGGTGCCTGACAGAACAAGAAGCAGAAGAAGTGATGCAGCAAGTACATGCAGGGTCCTGTGGGCCACATATGAATGGACTTGCCATGGCTAGGAAGATTATGAGACAAGGGTATTTCTGGATGACGATGCAAGCAGATTGTATAAGAAAAGTGAAGAGATGTCATGAATGTCAGATCTATGCAGACATTAGTCATCTTCCTCCACTGGAACTTCAGAATCTAGCGTCTCCTTGGCCGTTCTCAGCATGGGGGATAGATATGATTGGTGAAATTCATCCAGCTGCATCTAATGGGCACAGATTCATAGTTGTAGCAGTTGATTATTTCTCCAAATGGGTTGAAGCAGAATCCTTCACTAATGTTACAGCCAAGCACATGGTCAAGTTCATCCAGAAGAATATCTTCACTCGGTATGGGATTCCTCATCATATAGTAACTGACAATGGAGTACAGTTTCAAGGGGCAACGGCTGAGCTACTTGCAGAACATGGTATTGAACATCATAAGTCCTCTCCATACAGACCTCAGGCTAATGGTGCAGTGGAAGCAGCTAATAAGGCAATAAAAAAGATCTTATCAAAAATGGTAACCACTTACAGGGATTGGGCCGATAAACTGCCTTATGCTCTCTGGGGTTATAGAACCAGTGTCAAAACACCGACAGAAGAAACTCCTTATGCCTTGGTATATGGAATAGAAGTGGTGTTGCCGGTGGAAATAGAACTCAAGTCACTCAGAATTGCCCTGGAAGCTCAATTGCTAGAGACTGAATGGGTTCAAGCCAGGCATGAACAGTTGGCAGCACTAGATGAAAAGCGACTAAAGGCACTGGATCACCTGCAGATGTATCAGCGCAGAATGGCTAGAGCCTATAATCGAAATGTGAAGTACTCCAAGCGGCAGTTGAAAGCAGGAGACTTGGTTCTAAAGTAACTAAGGCCTTCAAATGTTGATGTTAGAGGCAAGTTCAGACCCAATTGGGAAGGACCATATGTGGTGAAGAAGGTGCTATCAAAAGGCACTGTCAGCATTATGGACATGGACGGGAATGAGTTCACCAACCCGATCAACCAAGACAGGCTAAAGCTTTATCGTGTAAAAAAAAAAAGGGAGAGGTCTGCTAGGTTAAAAACTCGAAAAGAGCGGTCTAGGCAAAAGTTAAGACACGAGAGAAAATAATCAGTCGAAAAATCTGAAAAGGACGACTGGTGAAGGATTCTGGCTCAGTGTGGAATCTGTACCATTTAGGAACCAACTTGTTTCAAATGTGCTCATTTTGACTTCATCAATAAAGTGAAGTGTTTGTTTAAATATATTTGCATGGTTATGACAAATGCACAAACGAAGTTGTCTTGCATAAACACACATTCAAAGAAAGCACGTTGCATTCAACTGATCAATATCATCACATTATTTGACAAATGAAAATGTATTAAATACGTGCAATTTAAAATCTTTTATCGTCCTCTAAAGTCCAGTTCATCTTCCCAAACGACCAATAAAGGGTCATGACACCATTCAAAAAAAAAAAAAAAGAGCTCGCTGAGGTGAAAACCAAAAAGGTGCCTCAGGCAAAAATTAGAGCAGCTCGCTGAGGTGAAAACCGAAAAGGCGCCTCAGGCAAAAGTTAGAGCGGCTCGCTGGGCTGAAAACCTGAGTTGGTCAACCCAGGCAAAAATTATAGCACTTACAAACTCATAACTTCCCCACAAAGCAGGAAAAGCAGAACGTCCTCAGTATTCCCCACAGAATTCGTCACATCACTCCCCAACAGAGTTCCCCCTACTATTCCCCAGAGGAATCTACATAAAGAACACCATCAATTATTTCCCCGCAAAGTCGCCATGTTACTCCCCAGTGTAGTCAACACAAAGAACCCCACAATTGTTTCCCCAGTCGAGCTGTCACACTCTTCCCCAGCGGAATCTCTACAAGGAATGCTACGATTATTTCCCCAGCAGTCACCTCACTCCTTCGATAATCACCAAACAATGCCCTAAGAAAAGCAAAATCAACCAGGGGCACAACATATCTCCCCAGCGGAAGATAAAAACGTCTAATAACAGAAAATACATACATGTACATATACATCATCATGCATCCATACATTGCATATATCAATTACTTATCCCTGGCTAGTCTTCATTCTTGATCGAAGGGGCAAAAAATTTTTGTTTAAAAATCTCTCGATCAAGGAATGAAGACTTGCCATTTTAAGTGCAGGAATTCACCCCCAGCTTAATATCCTCAGCAAGTCAGCAGATCCGCCTCGAGTAATGTAAACTCGGTATTGGCCCAGATCCGCTCTATTATCTCAACTTTCTCCAGCGAGTCCGCCTCGAGTAATGTAAACTCGGTATCGGCCTAGATCCGCTCCATCATCCAAGTCCCCCAGCAGATCCGCCTCGAGTAATGTAAACTCGACTTTGGCCCAGATCAGCTTCATCTATTTCCCCAGGAAAGTTTGCCTCGGGTAACCTAGACCCGGTATCGGCCAATTTCTTCATCAATTTCGCCTCGGGTAACAAAGACCCGGTATCGGCTAATCTCATCTCCAGCATCGCCTCGGGTAACATAGACTAGGTATCGGCTAATTTTACCCATCATTTGCCTCGGGTTACTTAGACCCGGTATCGGCCTATCCGCATCAACTTTGCCTCGGGTAACCTAGATCCAGTATCGGCTTATTTCTTTCCCCAGTCTCGCCTCGGGTAACACAGACCCGGTATCGGCTTATCTCATCGGAGGGTTCATTCCAGTGTTTGTGGCGCTTTGATTTGCGCTCTCAAATTCATCATCTCAGATATTATAAACCTGAATCTAGGTGTCGAATTTGATCATGCGAGGGGCAGCTGTAAGCGCCGGGATTTTCTTACAAAAAAAAAATTGAAAAAAAAAGAAAAAAAATTCAAAAAAAAAGAGAAGAAAAAGAAAAAAAAATTCGAAAAAAAAAATTCAAAAAAAAAAATTCAAAAAAAAAAAATTTACAGTGGTACGACTGTAATTACAGTCGTACGACTGTATTATCGGGGCAAGTGCAGAACACCATACCCATGACATAAGAAAGAGGAGGAGAAGATTTTGGGCAATTAATGCCCGGATTTTGGTGAAGAAAGAGCAAGAGATTAGAGTAGAAGGGGAGAGAGAAGGGGAATTGGATTTCTGGTGAAAAATTTAGAGAGAGAAAGAGAAAAGAGAGAAGGAAAAGGAAGAAGTGAAAAAAACCACAAAAACTCACCTTTTCCTCTTCTATTTTCTTTTAATTCTCATAATTAGGATTAAAACTTGTTAGAAACCCCTAGGTTAATCAATTAACTTCACATCCAAATCAAGAATCCGGACTTAAATCATCAGAATCCATTGCAATTTGGATTTTTGGACATAAAGCTTCTAACTTCAATTCAAGAGGAAAAGTGCAAATTCTTGTGGATTGGAGCGACGCCAGGGGTCAATTTCGACTTGGAGGGACTTCTAAAGGGTAGGCGTCCCATTTCTCTTTAATTTTGCTTGCTTTCTGGGTGTTGATTGCGATTTTTGTGCATTTTTATCTCATTTTCTGCGTTTCTGCTTCTGGAAATCAAGAATAGTCGCACGACTGTTCTTGAAATTGATGAACAGTTGTACGACTGTAGTTACAGTCGTACGACTATTCTTGATTTCCAGGTGATTTTATTTCCAGCTTGTTTTAAATAAGAATTTGGTGAAATCTTGAATTTTCAGCATTTACAGTCGTACGACTGTAGTTGAGTTTGCACGACTGTAATTTACAGTCGTACCACTATCGTTTCTAGAACCAGAATTTCACCTTTAAGCCCAAATTTCTTAAAAAATCCTTAAAAATCACAAAAAAATCTCCAAAAATTCCCAAGAAATTAGAAAACCCCAAAAATCATCAAAATGAATTTTGTTGTGTGCATCACGACCATAGATTCAATTTTCTGGTAAATTTACATTTAGATCAATTCAACGACGGAGACCCAGTTCTCCTGAAAACCGACCCATTTAACATATGAAAAATGCATGTAAACCGGTGAAATTGTTTTCAAATGATTTTCCCACAAAACCAAAAATACAGGGACGTTTTAAAATGTTTTCCAGGTCTAACCGGGCCGGCTAGACGAGCCAACCCGGTTGTCCCCTCTATGCATGCCCCCCAATACTTGATTTCCCAATTCTGTCTGTTTGAGTCCAACTTGTGGCGTGCCGTATGAATTGTGCTAACCTTCTGTTTTGCAGGTTTTAATTTCTTTTATTTTTATTTTTTTGATGTATTTTAATAGATAAAATCGTGTATTTAGGCGATTATAATTATTTTTTAGATTCCCGTGTATTCTAGGCGATTGTATTGGTGAGGCGAGTGTTTTTATTTTTCTATTCGATTTGGTTGTAAGCCGATTAATATTTATTTCTCTTTATTTTTGTACTATATATTTGTATGCGCGCTGTATGCCTTTTATATTCAATAAAATTGGCAATATTTATTTTAATTAGACACGAAATAAGGGACTTGTCCGGACCCGAACTGAATAGTGTAGCGACCGTTCGTCCGGTTCAGCTGCATAAGAATTTCCCGGTTGAGCTGAGCCGAGTGGCGACTCTACAATGTTCATCGAGACTTAGGTCTCGGTTCTTTTATGCACTAATTCTATTTATTTTCCAAAACCAATTTTCAATCATAAAAACCCCACGCGAGGGAGGGGCCCGCCCGAGATCGTGGCGACCCTTCCGAAAGGGAGTCCCGCGTCCCATCGAAAACACGTCGTCCACTCACAATAACTAAGATATAAACTATGTAATGGTGTATCTTACGGTATAATTAACGTATAACTAATGTATAATCAATGTAATAGTATATCTTAAGGTATAATTAAGGTATAACAAAGGTATAATCACTGTAATAGTGTATCTTAAGGTATAATTAATATAATAATGTATCTTAGGATATAAATAAGGAATAACTAAGGTATAATCATTAGAATAGTGTATCTTAAGGTAAAAGAAGTCTATAAATAGTGTATAACAATGTATAACAGTGTATAAACAATGTATAATAAGATATAAGTGTATAATAATGTATAACAATGTATAAATAGTGTATAAGAAGTTTATAAACACTGTATAAACAATGTATAATAATATATAAGAAGTGTATAAACAGTGTATAACAGTGTATAAGAAGTATATAAATAATGTATAAATAATGCATAAATAGTGTATAAACAATGCAAAACAATATATAAGAAGTGTATAACAATATATAACAATGTATAAGAAGTGTATAACAATGTATAAGAAGTGTATAAATGGTGTATAAGCAGTGTACAAGAAGTATATAAACAGTATATAATAATATATAAGCAGTGTATAACAATGTATAATAAGTGTATAAACATATAATATTGTATAATAAGTGTATAACAATGTATAACAGTGTATAAGAAGTGTATAAATATATTAGGAACAAAAGGGCCTAATCTAAATTACAAGATAATATTAAGATGTCTTGCAACAAAGGTGTTGGGTACAAATATAAAAAGATGACAAACTCAAACTACTCAATGTTTAGATTTTATTCAGTTCCTTCAATCTTCTTCTTCAGTAAAAAGAAAAATTCTTTTTGGTTTTCAATTGTACCACCAAAGATGAGATTCTGTTTAGTTCCTGCAACAAAAAAACATATATATAACAACATCTAAGAAGGTATTTTCACATTTCAAAGGTGGATTTCAACTTTCTCAGTAACAAATCTTCAAATCTATAAACATGGAAATCTACTTTTAAAATTAACATTAGCAATTTGATAACAAATCTTAATTAAGATTTGAAGATTGTATAACAATGTATAATAAGTGTATAAACATATAACATTGTATAAGAAGTGTATAACAATGTATAACAGTGTATAAGTAGTGAATAAACAATGTATAACAGTGCATAAGAAGTGTATAAACAATGTATAAACAGTGCATAACAATATATAAAAAGTGTATGACAATGTATAACAAGTATATAAACAGTGTATAAGAAGTGTATAAACAGTGTATAACAGCGTATCGATAGTGTATAAGCAGTGTATAAAAAATGTATAATAATATATAAGAAGTGTATAAACAGTGTATAAGAAGTGTATAAACAGTGTATAAGAAGTGTATAAATAATGTATAAGAAGTGTATAAACAATATATAAGAAGTGTATAACAGTGTATAAACAATGTATAAATAGTGTATAACAGTGTATAAGAAGTGTATAAACAATGTATAAACAATGCAGTCATAAAATGCACTCCTAAAGTGCAGATGCAGTCCCAAAATTGCAGTTATAAAGCATAAATGCAGTCCCAAAATTGTAGTCCTAAAATGCAGTCCTAAAGTGCATATGTAGTCCCAAAATTATAATCCTAAAGTGCAGATGCAGTCCCAAAATTGCAGTCCTAAAATACAGTAATAAAGTGCAAATGTAGTGCCAAAATTACAATTATAAAGTGCAGATGCAGTCCCAAAATTGAAATGCATTCCTAAAGTGTAGATGCAGTCCCAAAATTGCCGTCTTAATGTAGCCATAAAGTGCAAATCCAGTCCTAAAATTGAAATGGAGTCCTAAAGTGAAGATACAGTCTTAATGTGCAGATACAGTCCCAAAATTGAAATGCAGTCATAAAGTGCAAATATAGTCCCAAAATTGAAATGCAGTCCCTAAATTGCAGTCCTAAAATGTAGTTTTAAAGTGCAGATGCAGTTCCAAAATTGAAATGCAGTCATAAAGTGTAGATGCAATCCTAAAATTGAAATGCAGTCCTAATTAAGGTATATTCAATGTAATAGTGTATCTTAATGTATAAATAAGGTATAATTAAGGTATAACTAAGGTATAATCAATGTAATACCGTATCTCAAGGTATAATTAAGGTATAATCAATGTAATAGTGTATCTTAAGGTATAGATAAGGTATAATCAATGTAATAGTGTATCTTAAGGTATAACTAAGGTATAATCACTGTAATAGTGTATCTTAAGGTATAATTAAGGTATAACTAAGGTATAATCATTGTAATAGTGTATCTTGAGGTATAATTAAGATATAACTAAGGTATAATCAATATAATAGTGTATCTTAAGGTATAACTAAGGTATACTAAAGGTATAATCACTGTAATAGTGTATCTTAAGGCATAACTAAGCTATAATAACTGTAATAGTGTATCTTAAGGTATAAGTAAGGTATAATTAATGTATAACTAAGGTATAATCAATGTAATAATGCATCTTAAGGTATAATAGTGTATAAAAAATGTAGTACTCCCAAAATTGCAGTCCTAAAGTGAATATGCAGTCCCAAAATTACATTCACAAAGTGCAAATGCAATCTCAAAATTTCAGTCTTAAAGTGCAGATGCAGTCCCAAAATTGAAATGCAGTCATAAAGTTGCAGTCCTAAAGTACATATGCAGTCCCAAAATTTGAGTCCTAAAGTGCAGATGCAGTCCTAAAATGAAATGAAGTCATAAAGTTGCAGTCCTAAAGTACATATGTAGTCCCAAAATTGCAGTTCTAAAATGCAGTCATAAAGTGCAAATGCAGTCCCAAAATTGCAGTCCTAAAGTACAGATGCAGTTCCAAAATTGAAATGCAGTCATAAAGTGCGAATGCAGTCCCGAAATTGCAGTCCTAAAATACATTCCCAAAGTGCAGTCTCAATAATAAAAATGCAATATCAGTAATAAAATCCAATTCCAAAAGTGCAATACTAAAATACAATCCCAAAAGATGCAATCTCAATAATAAAATGCAGTCCCAAAAAATGCAGTCTCAAAGTGCAGTTTCAAAATGCAGTCCAAAAAGATGCAGTCCCAAAATGCAGTTCAAAAAGATATAGTCCCAATAATAAACAGTGTATAACAGTATGTAAGAAGTGTATAAACACTGCATAGCAGTGTATAAAAAGTGTATAAACAGTGTATAATAATGTATAAGTAGTGTATAACGGTATAAGCAATGAATAAGAAGTGTATAAACAATATATAACAGTGTATAAGAAATATATAAACAGTGTATAACAATGTATATGCAGTGTATAAGAAGTAAGTAAATAGTGTATAACATTGTATAACAGTAAATAAGAAGTGTATAATAATGTATAAGAAGTGTATAACAATGTATAAGCAGTGTATGATAGAATATAACAATGTATAACCAATGTATCATAAGTGTATAAATATAGTTATGTTTTATATATATAAACAACTATATTTTTTCCATTTGAATGAAGCAAATTGATTAATCAATTAAATCAAATCAGAACAAGCTAATGACAATCAAAGTTGGAAAAAAAAAACATTTAATTTTCACATATGAAGAAGCATTCAACATTAACACATGGCATACCAAAAACTATCAATTCAGATGAATGATTGCATACCAAAAACTATCACACATGGCATACCAAAAACTATCAATTCAGATGAATGATTGCATACCAAAAACTATCAATTCAATTAACTGGAAAGTTACAAATACGGGATATGAAGCACCGTGAAAAAGGTATAAAATTAGGTGAAAGACAACTCACAGTAATAGCAGAACCCCTAAACTTCTTTGCTGTGAATTCCACATTTGGGCTAATGGTCCCAAGCAAATGGTGAGGAACTCTTGCAACCAATAAACCAGAAAAAGGATATCAGCAGTAGCCAAACAAATCAAATTCCAGACAGAGAGAGAGGGGATTAAAGAGAGAAAGTACCATTTTGCTTTTGTAGAGGAACTTTGTTGGTAAGGACTTCAAGACCATGGTAGACTCGCATCGAATCAACATTGATGATTTCAACTGGAAAATGGGAGGCTAAATCAATGGCGAGTTTTGATTTGCCTTATCCAGTACAACCCGTTATCACTGCAACCTTCGATTTCACTTCTCCTCCTGCCTCCTTGCTCGTCACCGGAATTCTTCCTCCATCGCTAGGTTTTTGCAGGGTCAACCAAGAATTGAGTTCACGTCTCCGACTGAAAAGCTTCGTGATGAATCAAGGAAGGAGAAACGACAGAAAAGAAATTACAAAACGTAAAAAAGAAAGAACTCAAAAGGAAACGTAGAGTAGAATTGGATTTACAAAAAGAACGTAAATGAGTAAATAATAAAAGGCAAGCCACCAAAATAAACCCTGAAACGAGGGCACTTTTAACAATTTCCCTAATTTTTTTGGGTAATTAAAAAAATACTACTTTTTTCAACGATTACATGAAAAATATGCTCTACTCTAAATCTCTCAAAAATACTCTCAAAATTATGGACAATTCTTGTTATACGCTCCAAGCATTTTTTCAATTATTCCATCTTATTATCTCTCTCCTCTTTTATTATTTAAACGTTATTTTTCCATTTATCTCTTAAACCGTTCACTTTTTCGATATTCCGCTTCATGAAGTTCTTTTCGTTTAATTTTTATCTTCGAATTGATATCCATATGTATATATTTTTTCTGTTTTTTTTCCGATGGTTAGTGTTGTATTAAAAATGTATCAAAGATACAATTTTTGTACTGTGTTATGCTTAATTTCGTAATAATAAAAGAAACCAGTTTAGTGATTCTTTACTACAGATAAAATATGTGGAATTAATACATAAAATACAGTACAGAATGTATCAAAAATGTATCAGAAAATATCGACAAACAGATATTGATACAATATACTTTATTCTATTTTTTTTTTATGGTTAGCTTTTATTTAGCCCTCATGACAATAAAAAAAAAAAACCAGTTTAGTTCCTTATTACAGATAAAATCATTTTTTATACACCGATACATTTATGATACAATTCTAATGCAATTCTAATACATTTATGGAAATCCGAACAAAAAACTCATAAAAAATATATCAGAAATGTATTAGAATCGTATCAAAGATACTGTTTTTATACTTCTCTAATACATTATTAATACATTTTTGATACTTTATATATAGTGATATACATTAATTTCATAACAATAAAAGAAATCATTTTTTGTGATTCCCCACTACAGATAAAACATGTAGCATTAATACATAAAAAATAGTACGCAAAGTATCAGAAAATATCGATAAACAAACATTGATACAATCTACTTTATTCTATATTTTTTATATAGTTAACTTATATTTAGCCTTGATAACAAAAAAATAAAAAAAAAAGTTTAATTCCTCACTACCGATAAAATCATTTTTGATCCATTTACAATACAATTTTGATATATTTCTGATACAATTATGATACATTTATGGAAATCCGAAAAAAATATGTACATATGAATCTTGTTTTGAAGAAAAAAAAAGATGATAAAAACATTCTAAAGTGGCATGGTAAAAAAATTAACGGATTAAGAGATAAATGACAAAATTAAGATTAAAAGTATAAAAAAGGAAAAAGATTCGCACGGTAGGAAAGGAAGTAGGTAAAAGCAAAATTCACAACTAAATGGACATATTTCAAAGAATGGTAGAACGTATGCAAGAAAGGAAAATCAAAATTGAGGTATTTTTGGTAATTTCCTAATTTTTTAATATACAATCCGAATTAACGGAAATCAAAATTTTCGAATTCATTTGTCACAAATTTTTAGAATGTAATTTTAGAATTTATTTTTACAATTAAATTTTGAAAATTTATTAAGAATCTCTCATTTTAAACTCAGTTCTGAAAATAAAATATAATCTTCATTCAACTTAAGCTTACCCAACTCTAGTCATTTATTTGTCAAGATGCACTGTGAAAAACAATACATTCTCCATGTACCCCTTGAAATAATTATGATTTAAAAAGTTAAACTCAAATTAATCCACATATTCAATGAAACTCACTCAATAGGGAGTTAGAATTTTATTATTTTCCCTTTCTATTTAAGTATTGTTGTTTGTTTATAAGGTACAAATGCAAATGCAACTTTATAAGTAAAATGGTTAATGACTTAAGGTGTAAGATTAAGAGCTCCATATCTATGTTATTAGTGTTGAATGGTTTAATGTGTAGGAACTAAAAATAAATAAAAGCTTACCGTGAAAAATTACAAAATTTGAAAGTCCTAGAGACGTTTTACCTTTAGTATATTTTAAAGGACCATATATTTTCGGTGTACTCTAAAGTTTCACTCGTTACTTAGATATTTTTTTGAAAAATATTTATTTATTGAAATACAAGCTTAGAGAATTTTTTTGAAAAATAAGTAATAGTTTTTTTATTTGAAAACGAGTACCAATCATTAAACTTCCTCTAACCACTTGTTGTCTCTTGAAGGACGAAAAGTAGTAATTGCATTTACTAAAAATCCATGCTAAGATAGTTCTGTTCCGAGATGGTGGTACATACTATCATGAATCACTAACATTTAAGAAAATTCAGAGATAGGTCTGGTTTTTTCCAATTTAATGATTAGCACTATAACATATTTTTGTTTTCATAATTCATAGAATTCAAGATTAATCTTGTTTCTTTTTGAAAGGAATTTTCATTGCATATTAATTCACTAATGCTCAAAATGATTTCCCTGTGCGATATATTAAAAAAAAAACCAGCAAAACGTATATAGAGTTTCTTAAACTTTTATGAATTTTGTAATTAGCCCTCTGATCATTTTGTCAACACATTGAATACCTAATCTTTATGTTTTAATACCTAGACTTGACTCTTTTCTCTCGCATTGGCTATAATATTCATTAATTGACGCGTGATACAATTTTTGTAGACTCGTTAGACTAAATTAAAAGTATAATTCATATCTATAGTTATGATATATCTACATAGTTTAGATCTCCCCAATGAACTTCAAAATCTTTTACTTTTATCAAAAATTTTACCGCGCGCTAGTTAACGAATATTACAACCCATGTTGGAAAACTGTCAAGTATGGGACTAATACTATCAAAACAGAAAGATCCTATAATATCTAGCTGATAATGTGTTTTGCTACACAAGGTTTGCATGGTAATTGGAATTTGAAATGACATCCATAATTGATCCACGAATTGTAAAACAGTAAAAATGTAAGATGAAACCCACAGATTAGTAACTATTATTGTAGGCAAATTTAAGAAAAATTTAAGTGAATAAGATATTAAAATATTGAAATGAGATACATGAGCCAATCATTTATGTGGAATTCTCGTTATTTTAGAAAATTAATATAATATCTAGCTCAGACTCGTAAATGAAGTGTAATAATTGAGCTTTGTAAATCCTAGTTCCATGAATACCACCAGTCACTAATACTTATGTTCTTAAAGAGCACAATTGATATACTGTTATCAACAATTTTTCACGAGAAATTAAAAAATGTTAATATATATATAAAATGTGACAAAATGGAAAAATTGGAGTTAATTTGACAAACTTTAGCAAGCAATACTTACATAGTGAAGCAAACCGTGATGTCAAAGTCAAAGCCAATATCTTATTTGTTTGTGAATGGAAAACCGAGATTAGTTAATCACTTAACCTACTCCAATTAGTTCGCCATATAAATTACATGATATATAAAATAAATGTGGGGACCCAATGAGGAAGACATTGGGATGAGTACAATGTCAATTGAAACTTAGGAAAAGGGGAATAATAATTATGAGTCAAATTGGACAATAAATTGAATCTAAACACAACCAAAAAACCAATATATTTTAATTTTTTATGATAATGCATTCAACAATCAACCAGAACAATCTGTCATTTTCTCTTGGAGTTATTGCGCATTATAATTTGCCAAATAATTTACATATAATTTCCTAACACCACCTCCTACCTACTCTCTCTCCCTCTCTCTCTCTCTCTCTCTCTTCTCTTGCTGTCCTCTCACTCTCACTCCCCTTTCAGTCACTGGTTTTCTTCTTTTTCAGTCCATTACTTATATGGGTTTGCCTCCTTCTTCAACAATTAGTACCCATCTCCATTTTTAACTGTCAAAGCTTTTTTCAGGTTCTTTATCTTCTTCCCCAAGTACTTGGAACTTTTCTGTAAAAATCTTTTCTTCTTAAAAAGATGTGGTCTCTTTTCATTTTTGAACTTCTTAATGCATGTTTTTGTCTTCATTTGTTGATATTGGCTAGTGGGTATCTGGGTTTTCTTTGTTTCATACTGTATTTTAACCTCATTTGCTCTACCATTGATTGTGAGATTCGTTTATGATTTTAGCAACCATTGTGCTGTTAAAGTTTCATTGTTTAAGTACGTTTCCTTCATTATAGTTACTGGTTCAATGTAGTTTTCAGTTTATTTATTTATTTATTTATTTTTTAACCAATTTTACTTAAACTCTAGTGTACATTAGCCATTGATTGTCAATACACTTTTAATTTGATTCCTGTAGCTGAGGAAAGTAGTTCACTTTCTCTTCCTCTCTCCCTCTAAAACCTCAATTCAGCTGTTTCTTAATTCAATTTGTTGAAGTTTGGGATTTGGGGCTATTGTTGAAGCAATGCAGACAAGCTTTTTGATGTTATTACTACTGGTATTGGGTGCTTTTGGACAATCAGATTTTGAAGCACTTTTAGAACTAAAGAAGGGAATAGAGAAAAACCCATCTGGGACAGTTCTTGATTCCTGGGATTCTAAATCCTTGGCCCCTAATGGCTGTCCTCAAAATTGGTTTGGAGTCGTCTGCATTGATGGGAATGTAGCTTCCATTACTCTAAATAATGTTGGTCTGGTTGGAAACTTCAGTTTCCCAATTCTCACTGGTCTCAAAAAGCTGCAAAACATATCGATTTCGAATAACAAATTGATGGGAACAATCTCAAACATTGGTGCTATTGAGTCCCTTGAGTACTTGGATCTGTCCTGCAATTTGTTCCATGGCTTTTTACCTTCTGGCATTGTGAGTTTAAGGAATTTAGTAGTTTTGAACCTTTCTTCAAACAATTTCCAAGGCATGATTCCTTCGGGTTTCGAGAATCTAGAGAAGTTGAAATATTTAGATTTGGGGTCTAATAGCTTTTCTGGAGATATAATGAGTCTTCTTTCCCAGCTGGGAAGTGTGGTTCATGTGGACTTAAGCAGAAACCATTTCACTGGTTCTTTGGATTTAGGACTTGGAGATACTACCTTTGTTTCATTGATTCGATATTTTAATGTAAGCCGTAATTCCTTGGTTGGGCAGCTTTTTGCTCATGATGGAATGCCATTTTTTGACAGTTTAGAGGTCTTTGATGCTAGTGACAATCAGTTATCTGGTGAGATACCTCCATTCCAATTTGTGGTCTCTCTTCAGATTATAAGGCTTGGAAGCAACCAGTTTTCGGGTTCGCTACCAGAAGCTCTTCTGCAAGACACTTCAATGGTATTGTCTGAACTGGATCTTAGCCATAACCAACTTGAAGGTATTTTGATTTTAATAATATAGTACTATTACTCATTTTTCTATTACAGCATGGCAGCCTGTCTTTTCTTAATATATCTTCCTTTCCCTGTCTCACAGATGTGGGGAACGTATATAAACTGCTAGGTGTATTGTTTATTCCAGAATTGGACTTGTGCTTCAGCTTACCACTAAAATGTTATAAACTGTTACTTCCTTTGAGATTGAAACTTGAGAAAAGATCAGAAGCATATGCAGGTTTCCTTTCACATGAACGCAAGTGTGAAAATTAATAATTTTTTTAGTATTTTTCTCCAAAGCATTATGCATGAATTTATTTCACCATTTATGTTGGCACGCTTCATGTTTGGACTAATTTGAATAGAATTGCTAAGTTGTTGACTGACTTTATACCGAAATTTTATTTTCATCTAATCAATGCTGCAAGCTAAAGTGAAGGACCTAATTCACCCTTGTCCCATTATTTGCATCTATCAATCCGAAGCCAGTTGAAGATGTGTCAATTTATTCTTTCCCTTGATCATATTTTAGGATTTTTTATTTACCAAAATATGGTTTTCATTCAATGTATGAATATTTTCCAGGTCCAATTAGAAAAATCACCTGTGCAACTCTGAGGAAACTCAATTTATCTTCAAATAAATTGTCAGGACCTTTACCTGCCACTGTTGGACATTGTGCCATTATAGATCTGAGTGACAATATGCTCTCAGGTGAACTGTCAAGAATACAGAATTGGGGAAATTATGTGGAAGTCATTCAGTTGAGTAATAACTCATTGACAGGACCTCTCCCCAACCAAACTTCTCAGTTTCTGAGATTAACTTCACTCAACCTATCAAACAACTCATTAAACGGGGAGCTCCCGTCGGTGTTGGATTCATATCCAGAACTCAAAGTGATTGATCTTAGCCATAATTTTCTTAGCGGATCCCTCCTTCCGCACCTCTTCAACTCAACAACATTGACTGATCTCATCCTGTCAGCCAACAATTTCACTGGCTCAATCCCTCTTCAGGAAGTACAAAACTCCACTCAGAATTTGAGCTTGGTATCTCTTGATTTGTCATATAATTCTTTTGATGGCTATTTGCCTCCTGAAATCAGCAAGTTCCGGAATTTATTGTATCTTAACCTATCAAACAACAAACTCAAAGGAACCATTCCTGAAGACCTTCCAGATGGATTGAAAGGACTTAATGCGTCTTATAACAACCTCTCTGGTATAATCCCGGATAGCTTAAGGCGGTTTCCTGATTCAGCTTTCCATCCTGGGAATTCCTTGTTGAGTTTTCCTCATTCACCAGTGTCAGATGGTGCTCCAAGCCTGACTTCAACGGAACATCAATCTCGTGCGAAACGTACTGTTAAGATTATACTGATAGCTGGCGCGGTTTGTACTGCTTCAATAATAGCCATTTTTTGCATGCTGATTTACTTCAGGACCCATTCACAGAAACCTGATGGGAGGCTAAAAGGAGATGAGTGGGAAGGTGTTGCAGAAGAACATTCTTCTCTTTCCCATACTTCAGGAATTAATAGAAGTCTGGACAGGTCATTGTCTTCATTTAGTTTCCATCAATCATCACAATTAGGACCTGCATATGATCAAGGTGATACATCATCAGTTCGAGCGACGCCTAAAGATCATTCGGAATCAGTGAAAAAGGATGAAGGAGTTTCCTCTCCTTTTTCTCTTGTGTCATCTTCAAATCCATCTCCTTCTAATTATGGCCAGCTTTCAACTGAGAGTCCTGTTGTACTCCAGGTTTATTCTCCAGAAAGATTAGCTGGCAATTTGCATCTTTTTGATGGTTCCCTAGCATTCACAGCCGAAGAGCTCTCGCGGGCTCCAGCAGAAGTTATTGGGAGGAGTTGCCATGGTTCTCTATACAAAGCTACACTTGATTCCGGCGATGTACTTGCTGTGAAATGGTTAAAAGAGGGAATATCAAAAGGTCGTAAAGAATTCGCAAGGGAATTAAAGAAACTGGGAAACATCAGACACCCGAATTTAGTTTCTGTTCTAGGTTTCTACTGGGGCCCTAAGGAACATGAGAAGATGATATTATCCAACTATATTAACGGACATTGTTTAGCTTTCTATCTTCAAGGTAATCTTTTCTCATCTCTGTGTAGTTTTATGCACTTCTGCAGGATTTCTGTTTGTGGGGGAAAAGCAGTTGACTTTCCATTTTCTTGTGCAGAAACAGAACCAAGAAAGCTTCCACCTTTATCTCTTGATGACCGGCTCAGGATTGCTGTTAACGTTGCTGGATGTCTGAACTACCTGCACAACGAGAAAGCAATACCGCACGGCAACATAAAATCCACAAACATTTTATTACAACCTGCAGACATGTATCCACTTTTAACAGATTACAGTCTCCACCGAATACTGACATCGGCTGGAACAGCAGAACAAGTCCTGAATGCAGGTGCCCTTGGCTATAGGCCGCCCGAATTCGCTAGCTCAAGTAAACCCTGTCCATCATTAAAGAGTGATGTTTATGCATTTGGTGTAATCCTCTTAGAGCTCCTAACAGGAAAGAGTTCTGCGGAGATAGTTTCAGCAGAATCAGGAGTGGTTGATCTGACAGACTGGGTAAGGTTATTGGCCCATGAAAACCGGCCGGGTGAGTGCTATGATAGACTGATAGTAGAAGGGACAAATGGGGAGGCATCCAGAGTTGTTGGAGAAGTGTTACAAGTGGCATTAAGATGTGTCTTACCAGCATCCGAGAGACCTGATATGAGAACAGTCTTTGAAGATCTTGCAGTAATAGTTTCATTACAGGATTCTCACAAGGAAACATAAAGTTCTAACCTTTTCAGCTTGCATCACTAACCCAATTGATTTTTTTTTTTTTTTATTCTCAATTGGTTTGTTGATCTATTATTGTTCATAAGTTGTTTTGTGCATAATGACATTGGATTTGGATAGGTATTAGTAGATAGAGAAAAAGGGAATAAGGTCAATTTAGAATTGTGGGTTAATTCATTCATTTTAACCTTATAATGTATGTAATGTATTATTCTGTACTGTTATTGTATTTATTTGCCTACTAAAAATGTTAGTCATCTCTACAGTGAGCTGGTATCAATCTTTGCACACTCCTGTTCCTGGGTGAAGTGGGTTTGGGCCGAATTTTAAGAATGACTAATTCCAGGGCTGGGCCCAACACACTTATGCGGGCTTCTCTTCTTATTCAGACTGGGACATCAACATAATGGGGCCTATCAGCCTAACTTTAATTTTAAAATAAAAGTTTAATTTAGTCCATTTAAATGATATCTAAATCATAAAAAGAAAAGATATATTAGTAAATACAAATTTAAAGCATGAGGTTGTTGGGCAAGTCCCAAAGTCCCAAATGGGTATGGGTCTAATCAAGCTGATAAATGAAAAATGAACACATAAACAATACCTATATAATATGTTTATATTTTAGTATTGTTTAGATGTTTATAAATGGGCAACATTCTAAATTGACCCGTAAGATTAAGACAAGTTGTGTTTAATTTATGATGACAGATGAAGAGAATGTTTATTCAAAAAGTGTAAAATGAAGGATATGATGATATTCCTAATTCAATAAAAAGCTTGTGAAAGAGCAGCCAAGCAAAGTCCACATATTCATTGCAATGATTAGGTTGGCCGCAGACTGCTTTGGGCAGCTGCAGAAGCTGCAATTTGACCGGCCATCCATTGTTTTCTGTTCTATTAAGTACAAAAGTGCCTAACATTGTTGTAAATAATACTTCCTCCTCTCAAATAAATTTGTTGTACATAAAAATCAATAAATTACAGTTTTAACTACTTAACGATTTTTTTTAAATTTATGTTAAAGATTAAAAATAGTTTATTAATTTGAGACGGGAGGACTAATAATTGATTTCTTGTATCTAGTTTAAATATCATAATTATACACAAAAGAAAATTAAAAGTTTTAACTTAGTTCAAAATATATAAAATAATTATAAATACACACCAAGAGAAATGAAATGTTAAACTAAGTTATGAATATTTGAATTTATAAAAATGCACCGAAATTAATGTATTTATGTAAATATTTGCTAAAACGAAATATGAATTGGTTATTTGTGAAAGACTTGAACAATAAAATAATCCAAAAATGAAAAACAATAAAATAATCCGAAAATGATAAAAAAAAAAATGTTTCTATATATATTTATTACAAAGTTTGTTGTTGCGAGGATTCTTCTTGACAAAAGAGATCAATATTGTGTTAGGTTGTGACGGAAAAAACAGATCAAATTAAGTTAAGCATAATGGATTTTTGGCATGAAGATGATGATTATGAGTATCTTCCTCCTGCTGTAGCTTGATATGCCGAGAATATTAACTCGTATATATAACGTCCTAACCAATTCCGTAAAGCATTAAATTAGATTAAGACTATAAGGATTAAATTCAATTCATTGAAATTTGTTGCTAACATTCTATGAATGTCTTCGTAATGCATTTAGTTAACTGCTCATCAATACCTTATGCATTAGATATATTTGTTGTTAGTTTTAATTCATACGAGTCAATAATAATATTTATACATATTTAGTTTTTCATTTTTCAGCTTAAATTATATCTTATATTCTTATCCAACACCACCTTAACGATATGAAAATAATTACTCTCTCAGTTCTTAAAAGGATATCATTTTAACTTTTACCACAATAATTAAGAATGTCATTAAAAAATCTTAATTATAACCTTGTTTTATTAAAATATCCCTATAAAATATTTTCAGAAAATGAATAACCTTATCAGTTAAATTACAATCAACATTAAATGTAAGGATATATTTGTAAAAAAAGTAATAAATGTTCCCTTGATTTCTAAAAATAACAAATATTTTAGATTAAATATATTTTACTAAATAGACATTTTTTAAGAACGAAGGGACCGGTACTACAAAACAAAGTCGGGTGGAGAATATTAAATAAATCATTTCTTAACATTAGAAACGTGAGGTGAAGATTAAGATATGAACAACCAGACGGTGGGTATGTTGTCAGACTGTATTTGGAAGTTTGTTTGCGTTTTGTCTATATAGAAAAATAAGGATTTCCCTTCATATGAACCACGCGGCGTCTTTATCTTACATTCCATCTTTTCCATTGAATACTGCTGGCAGGCCTTCACACGTAGCTCAGGATACCCAATTACAAAACTAACCTTCATCTTTCTTCTTATTCACTTTACAAAAATTAAGTTAGTTTTTTGGTTATTATATACAAAATCATTTAAAAGAATTAAATTTTTTCCTTTTATGATTTATGACATATAAAGATGACCAAAGGAAGTAATTAAATAAGTACAATCAAAGCTCGAATTTTAGTTTTGCAATTAAGTTATGATAAATTGTCAAAATTCATCAAATTTATTATTACTCCAATTTAAGCAAACCAATTTTAATTGCAATAAAAATGTAAGAGAATAATGTGAAAAAATAAAAATAAATGGAGGGTGATTTGGGAATAAGGAAAAGAAAAAAGAAGGTGAATGGAAAGACGACAGAAGTTCAATAGTCGATTGATTATGACTGTTTCCAATTCTCAAAGAATTTGAATATTTATTAACTATTGACATCAAATTATGAACTGTACTCCAATTTCCACATCTTTTTTTACTTTTTCCACACTTCTCCAACTAAATTTCTTCTATCCCATTTCCATTTCTCAATTTCACACTCCTCGTCTTCACCATTTCCTCGTTTTATTTACATTTCCTTCCTTTTTTAATTGTTATTTTAAATAGTTTTTTAAATTTATTGTTTTATTTATGATTATAAATGATAAAATATAATTTTCTCCGTATACACTAATAATTCTTCACAAAAAAATTATTTGAGAATGTGACAAAATATTGGCTCCAATTATAATATCCTTTAGTGGTTTTAGCTATTTAATCATGTGTAAATAGATTTTGATGTTTCCATACTTAAATGAGATTAAAGTCAAATTTGTCTCGTAAAAACCGATATTTGCCCTTATCAAATTAAATTATTTTTATAATAGAATTTTAGTTGTATTCGTTATAAAAATAAAACACAAATTCAATTTTATTATTTTCTAGTTATGATTAAATAATGTATTAAAAATACTTTTTTTTATTAAAATTATTACTCCTTCCGTCGCACAAACACGAGGAAAAATGTGTTGACACATTGAATAAGAAAAACATTAAATACTAATATATTCTCCATGAATAAGGTAATTTAATGCATAATAAATTTAATTTATTTTAAATTTAGTAATTTCATACTATAATAAATAATGGTAGAATAAAAAAGTAGTACTCATTTGTATAAAAGAAGTTACATATATCTATGAGACGTTAGAAAAGTGAATTTTTGCCCGTGGAAGGAAATATACATATAAGTGGAAAAATTTTAGAATATTCCTGATATATAATACTCCCGTAAAATATGTTAGCAAAAAAATTTACTTCTTTCCTTATTATCACATTCTATGATTATAAAAATACATATTTCGGGAATATTCTACAATTTCACGTTTGAGTGGGTTAATATTAATTCCAAACTACAGTAAATTACCATTTTTCTTATATCTGTTGGCCACTTGGCTTTGCTTACTTGGTCGAATTAGCTTAGCTGTCATTGCCAAGCCAATTGTCGCCACGCAATCTCAGCCCTGTTTTTTCTTGCCCACAAAACAGGCTGCTTAATGCTTAGTAAATATTAATACAGCATAATATTTATTGTATTCACCTAATTTCATTTCTTGAACGATTAATTTATTATAAACTATTTTGAGTTTTTATTTTTTAAATAAGTGAATTATATTAATCAATTTAAGGCCAACCAAAAGCTTTTTATGTGTATTTTCTTCCATCGAAGTATGTTGTGTACATCAAAATTAAAAAAAAAAAATAGTCTTTTAATTATTCAAAATAATCTTGATTAATTAAAAATTAAAAATTTAATTTAATATAAAATCCAACACTTTTCATTCAAAAAACAATCTAACATCTTTTTTGTTAAATTGAATCTAAAAGTAACACTTGTCAATTGTAATTTTGGATATATATATCAAATTTATTTATTTAGATTTGTCTTATAATTTTTTAACTTATTAAATAAAAATATTATTAAATTAAAAAACCAAATTGATACATAGTAAAATTTATTCTTTATCCATATTTATTCAATAATTATCAATTGATTGCTGATGGAGATTAGATTTAACGTTAATATTAAAACATAATCCATGTCTATAAATACAAAAAGAAAAAGAGTACAAATAATTTTCCATAATTCCACATTTGCCCTTTTCCTACGCGGTTTCAATCATATGCTAATATATATATGACTTAATCTCTTCTACAGCTTTGTCTTCTGCTTCTTCGCTTCACAGTTCAGACCACAACCTTAATTTCTCAGCTCAACAATGGCCGACCGAGTTCACCCTCGCGACTCACCTCCTTCTTCCGCCGAGTTCCAACCGACTGCGTCTGAATCGCCAGAAACAAAAATCCCACCTCCATCATCGCCGGAGAAACCAGTTCCAACGCCGGGTACTTACGTCATCCAAATCCCCAAGGACCAAGTCTACCGCGTACCGCCTCCGGAGAACGCCAAGAAGTACGAGAAACTCTCTCGCCGCAAACCCCGCCGGAGCTCCTGCTGCTGCTGCCTCTGCTATTTCCTCGGCGTCCTCGTTGCTCTCATTGTCCTCGCCGGGATCGCCGCCGCAGTCTTATACCTCGTTTTCAAACCAGAAGCACCTAAATACTCGATCGATTCAATTTCAATTAAAGGTATCAATCTGACGTCATCTGGCCCGTACTCGCCCGAATTTGACGTCACTGTAAGAGCCGACAACCCCAACGACAAGATCGGGATTGATTACCGGTCGGGAAGCTCCGTCGATGTCTTTTACAAGGATGTCAGGCTCAGTTACGGAAAGCTGCCGGTGTTTTACCAGGGGACGAATAACGTGACGGTGTTTACGACGGTGTTAAAGGAAGCTGGTATTGAGTTGACGAGCTCTGTTCATCAAGCGTTAGTTGACGGCCAAAACAAGAAAACGGTGCCGTTTATTGTGAAATTGAGGGCACCCGTGAAGCTTAAGGTGGGATCTGTTAAGACGTGGACGATTACTGTTAAGGTTAACTGTGATGTAACGATGGATGGTTTAACGGCGAAAGCGAAAATGGTGTCAAAGGACTGTGACTATGGTGTTGAACTGTGGTAGAAATTGGGGGGTGTTTAGCTGTAAAGTAAAGTTGAAGAAATTTTTGTGGATTAGGGGAATATTTTTTTTTTTATTTATTTTTAATACAGCAAAAAGAAAATCATTTAGTAGTGGGGAACATGTTATATACACAGGATTTGAAATATTATGACACACAGATATTGTTGGAATTGCTAACATTGATATTTGAATTTATTTTTTTGGATATTATCTCAGTGTTTTGGATTAGTGGAATAGCATATTATTGTTATTATTATTTTAATTATTAAGGATCGAGTTTAGGATTCTGAAATTATAATTAGTTAATGAATTAATAATTTAATTTTGACTAGGTTGTTTTTGCAATTGAATCGAAATTAATTAAATTAATTTCTTATTAAAATACGTTGTATTATATCATAACAAATATTTATAGTGTATAATTTAAGGGATTAAATGTTTTAACCATTCAAACTTCAATTGCAAATCATTATATTAAGCTTAATCCGTATGAACTTTTTTGTTTATTAGGTGTTAAGTGAGGGAAAGGATTACTTGTTTTTTAACAAAGGGAATATATGAAAGACTTGACAATTAAGTTCCATATAAATTGATGTAACGGAGTTAGAGTTGTATTTTATTATTATTATTATTATTTATTCCAAGAAAATAGAAAATGTTGCTTCCATATAAGTTATTTTTTTTATGATTAAAATATAATTATATTTAATTTTAAAATTGCCAAATCTACGTGAAAACCAATATTTTCCTTTCATTAAACATGCAAAATCCTTTATCTTATCTATTTTATTTCATAAATCACTAAGCTAATTGCAATATTCATAACTCATTACCCTTTAAGCTGTATTTAGGGATGAGCATAATTTAAAGGTAGTCGAATATCAAATCTACCAACGAATTTGGTTCAGTTATTGCATATATAAATATAAAAATATGATATTTCTACCCCCCCATCGTACATTAAAACACTATTATAGGCTTTATATATACCATGGTTTTCAGACCCGGACCGGTCATCGAACCGGTAAAGGGATGGATTCATGGATTTTGGATTAAACCGGAATAAACCGGAATCGAACCGGATTTAATAAATATATTAAAATATTAAAATATTTTTATTTTTATATTTATAATTTATGAAAATTTGAATTTTTTTATTATAATTCTTTAAGTTTAAGCATTTCAAACACAATATACTAATTAAAAAAAAAAACTCAATTTATGAAATATAGTTTTTATAGTTACAATTAAATGTCAATTTAATTTAAAATAATTTAAAAATACAAACTATATTTTATTTTAATTAAAAACACCTCAAAATAATAACTTAAATTTTATATTTAAATAATTTTTTTTTTTAAAAAAAGTCTGGTAGAACCGGAAAACCGGTCCGGTTCACGGTTTTCCGGTTCGACCGGCCGGTCCGATCAGACATTAACCGGTTGTTGACCAAAGTGAAAACCGGACAGAAACCGACCGATCTAACCTCCGGTTCCGGACAAATCCGGTCCGACCGGTCGGTCCGGTCCGGTTTTCACAACTATGATATATACAGATTACATGCCAAACAGCCTGTATTCTGTACCCAATCACCCAATCGAAATACAACAAGCCTAAATCTCAATCAATTTGCCCAACGAATATCATTCAAAAATCTCACTTTTTTTTTTCTTAATTAAATTCAATTAACTAATAAAATTTGGTTAATAATCGAACCAAAACGATGTTTTTAGTTTAGTTAATTTTAATTTTCTCTTGTTCGATTCGATTCAAATCTTGAGTTTTACTATATTTTGGTTTAGCTAGTCAACAATTTGGTTGATTTCAATTACCGAATCGAACTATGCTCTCTCTACTATTATGGTTTAGTTAGTCAACAATTTGGTTGATTTCAATTACGGAATCCAACTATGCTATCTCTACATTTAGCAAAGTTTATCAATTATTATATAGATCATGCCCAATCAATAACTATTCTGTTATCGAATTTGGTGATATATATAAAAAAAGTTTTAATGAAAATGTTAAAAAGAATTAAAGATATATACAATGAGTCATAATTAATTGAATAAGAGGGACCAAAAAGCAAAAACATAAATAAAATGATAAAAAGGCAGCAAATGTAGAGTAGTTAAATAGGAGACTAATTCAATATTTGGTAGAGTGAAGAACGAAAAAAGGAAAAATTATTAATTATGCAGCCTTTTAATTAAATAAACTTTTGACTTAGCATGACCATGAGATTGAGATGACAATTTAACTACCTATTTTATTTACATTTATAATCCTAAATCTTCAACCCTTTAATTGTTTCAATATTTGTAAATACCTAACCATGATGCAACATGGAGCGGAGGTTCTTTCTTTAATATTTTTTTACGATAATCTTATTTCATTATTTACCATTTTGGAATTCAAATTCTGGATACTATGGTCTAAATTACATTGCAACTAATCCTGGAAAATAAATAAATAAAATTACGCTACAACTCCTGGCTTTCATTTGGACATATAAACCACTGTAAACAACCCTTTTTTTAATAAATGATGAAAGTAAAAAAAAATTATATTTTATTTGACGTTTTCTGTTAACAATGTAATTTTGGGAAATTACTTTTATAAATGTTTAAGGAGTATTTATTTAGCTGTTACATCAAGCCTCCATTGATAGATTTATGGACTATCTAATGCACTTTCTCGTTGGATAAAATTACCTTTTTCTCTAAGTTCTAGAGAGATCGAAGGAGATCACGAATGTCATATCATCGATCAATTTTTAAGTGGAGACTAGAGTTGCAATAATCAAACGCGTAACGTCGTCTGTTGTACATGTGAAATACAAATTTAAGACGTTACATGATTTAGTTTCTTTTTAACAATGTTATGAAAATCATATCAAACCGACCGGTTGATTTTATGAAGAAAACTCGACAGTTCCAAAAATAGGAATTGTCACTAGCTCGATCGGAATTTGACCGGTTTGATTGAAAAAATCGGTCGAACTGATCGAACCAGTTCATTAAAATTATTCAAAAAAATTTTAAAAATAATAAAATTATATTCTATTATATGGGCTTAGTTTAGAATGTTGAATAAATGTGTGAAATTAGTTGAAGTATTAATTTTGTAATAATCTTAATTTTATTTGAATGTCAAAAATTCACAAAAATTTATTTTGATTGGATGTTTTTTACTTTTTAAGGGTATTTTGGGATGTTTAGTTGTTAACTCATTACAATAATTTTATCTATTTATTAATTGTATGGGTGTTTGTCGAATGGTTTTTTTCATACATACCATATAACAACATTTAAAAATTAAAAAATTATGGTTGAATAAATTCAAGCTGATTCGAACCAATCAAACCATGAATCAGTAGCATTATCAGTTCAGTATCCGATTCGGTTCTAATAACATTGCTTTCCTATCATAACATGTTTCTTCTCTCTCATTCTTGCCAATCTATGTGTTGTCAAGCATGTAAAAGAAACAATAACTAAACAGTTCATGCGCGTCTAAAAGAACGAGTGATACACAGCACATAGGTTTGTCAATAGATGGCTAATATAAAAAAAAGTAAATGATCAAGAGTGTCCAAATCAGCTTAATGTAATTGGAAATAAATGGTGTAAAATTTGATGTGTCTAGATGAAAGGTAGAAGTATTTCACTTCTTATAGAAACTCATTGGCCAAATCTTTTTTTGTATAAAATTATGAACTTCTTTTTTATGAATAAAAGAGTTATAAATTTTATATATACAGATAAAATTAAAAAAATATTTACCCGTCAAAGTATTAATGTGGGTATGATAATATGGTTTGACTATATATATTGAGATATTTGGTGAACTCCATCTCCATGTTTATTATGCCTAACACATCAGAGGTAAGACTTCTGTTTCCTAAACAAAAAAAAAAAAAAAACTGTTAGACTTTAACCATCGAATTTTAAGCTAGAGGTAGTTGCATAAAGTTTTTTTATGATATTTCATATTAATTGAAGTTGATACAGCCATTGACTTACAACTTAATATTTTTTTAATGTTATAAGAAATATATATATATGACCGAGTCTTGATAGTAAAAGGAAAAAGAATTACGTGCATTGATATATTATTGGTTGATAGTTATTATTGATATAAAAGGCATTAATAATGACCAAAATAACGTTATTATTGAAGTAAAAGATTTCTACATAAAAAATTTTGTTTATTTAAAAATTAAGAAAACGACATAATGAGTACGGCGATGAGAGAGATATGGTATGGAGAAAATTTGTTTGTAGTGTTTATTATGTCTACAGATGATGTATTTATTTATCAATTAATATGAGATTGTATGTTTATTTTAACAATAAGGTATCGTCACTTTAAACATTAACGACAAAATTCAAGTCTCGATGTTTTTTTTCCCTTCCTAATTATTAAAAAAAAAAAGAAAGTTTAATCAACTTTACATTAAAAACTTAAAGAATTAGATAATCTCAATTGAGTAAGTAAATCCTTTTACTTTTTCAATTTTGAGAGTTGCCTCTAATTTAGTATTACAGTATATACGTAAATGAAAATTATTAAAATAGAAATTAGGTAAAATATTTACCTGCTGCCCATTTCCCCTAATGGAAGAAACAAACAATTGTGTAATATCAAACCAACTATTACTCCCTCCATTTCTAAATATATGTCGTTTAAGGTTAAACCAATAAAGAATTTATTGAGCTATTAAAATGACTAATTTATCCTTAATAAACTGTTTATTGTTGTTAATTATCATATAATATTCTCAATTAATATTAAACATCGCTCTTGAAATAAATAAAGGCAAATTAGAGAAAATAAGGTCAAAAGTGCATAGATAATATAAAATGTTATATAAAAAAGAAACAAAGTAGAAAAACTAAAACGATATTTATTTAGGAACGGAGGGAGTACATGCTAGTATGTTACATATATCATTTTAAGCGTTTAATTATAATCAATTGTAATTTTTTTTTTTTTTAAGAATATCATTATGTTTTTTGGTATTTACATGGAAAAAATAAAATATAAAAACTATTACCATATTTCGTAATTCTCATAATTTTATTTTTGTCACCAAAATAGACTACCTAAAATAGATGAGTGAGGGGATGATATTTGAACAAGTCATTAGCTTTTTTCTTTAGACATAAACATTAAATTAGTAAAAAAATGTTGATGGAAATTGATTATATATACCAATCAAACTTGTAAAGAATATGGAAACCAATATTTTGCATGGATTTGGTGCTACAATTTGATATTTTTTATATAAAAAAGTAGGTGATGAATACAATAATACAATTCTTATGACCCAGTTTAGATTAACTTTTTATTGGCAAAATACATCTTGATTTTCTTATATTTTATCATTTAACACTTCAATTTCAATCGTTTTAAGCAAAATTGATTTTCTTACAGGGGTGTATTGGATTAAGACTTTTAATGACTTTTACATACTTTTAAAATCCAGAGGTATTCAATTAAGACTTTTTAGGAGTCTTTAAAAGTCATCAGGTATTCAATTATGACTTTTTAAGAGTTTTTAAAAGTCATCCTGTATTCAAAAAGTCATTGACAATTGATAAGAATGACTTTTATAGACTTTTTATACAAAATATAACACAAAATCCTTAGAAAAAAGTCTTGCATCTATACGCAAGACTTTTTATTTATCATTTATCGTGAAATCCATAATCACCCGCACTTTCTATATCTAGAAACGATCGATCTCCACCCTCTCCGACCTCCATAATCACCCTCCCTTTTTCATTACCCTCTCCGACTAGGGGTGAGCAAAATACGGTTCAGTTCAAAAACCGAACCGAACCGAAAACCAAAGTACAAGAAAAATAGAAACCAAAACCAAATCAAAGTTCATATGGTTCGGATAAAACTGAACCAACCCAATTCGGTTCAGTTACGGTTTGGTTCGGTTAAAACCAAATCAACAAAAATTTCAATTTTTTAATTTTTATTACCATTATTTTTTATAAATTACATGTAAAGTATTGCTTAAATAGGATTTATATTACTAAAGTCTCATAAATACAAACTATATAATAATACAAATATATAATATGCCAAATAAAATTTATTTATATATAGATACATATTTTTAAAAAATATTTTTTCATACTATGGTTTGGTTCGGTTCAGTTTCGGTTTTTCAATAAAAGCCAAAAACCAAATTATTATATTTTATAAAACCAAAACCAAACCAAATAGAATTTGGTACGGTACGGTTCGGTTTCAACCTCGGTTCGGTTCTGTTTTTGGTTTGCGGTTTGGTTTTGCTCACCCCTATCTCCGACCTCCATAATCACCTTCCCTTTTTCGTTCTGCAACAAGCACGAAGACAATTTTTAGCTCCATTTTGAGGTGTTCGCTATCATCTACATGATTTTAATGGCAAAGATCGACATCATGAACACGTAAATGAGTTATTTAATATTCGTCATACTTCTCGGAGAAATACAGTTGAGAAGTTATTTGGTATTTTCAAATCATGATTTATCATCTTTAAGATAGCTCCACCATTTCAGTTTGACACACAAATAGAGCTAGTCTTGGCTTGTACAGGATTGCATAATTTTCTTAGAAAGGAGAGTCGATCAGATGAGTTTCCAATTGAACAAAATGGTGAAACTAATTCATCTACACCAATGTCAATTAATGAAGAAGAAGATTTTGAACAATTTGTTGGAACACAAGAGCAACAAATAAATTATGCTAATGAATAGAGAGCTAGTATTGTTACTGACATGTGGAATAATATTGAACATATGAATGATGATAAATATTTGAAATTTTATAGCCAAATTACAATTTTTTAATTAATATTACTACTCAATTTTTATGTTACTATTTCATATTTTATGTTTGGCGATTGTTGTAGTCATTTATGTGTTGTATTATCATTGCACACATGGAGATTATTAATATTTTCTAATAAGTCTATTAAAGTATTTAAAAATCTTTAAAAGTCTATAAAAGTCTTTAAAAGTCTATAAAAGTCTATGAAATAAACTTTTTAAAAAGTCATCAATACTTTTAAAAATTCTCTGCAAGATATTAAAAGTCACTGAAAGTCATTAAAGTCTATAAAAGTCATTCACTTAAAAAAAGTCTATAAAAGTCTTAATTGAATACCACCCCCTTAGATTATAACTTAACCAAAAGTCTATCTAATTAAAATCACTTTAAGTAGATAAATGATAATAATTACTGAAATAGGAATCAAATCAAGGAGAGATGAATTTATGAATTGCACTTTTAGGGGGTGGGAGTGAAATTTCATTTTGAGTTCCTATAGGTAAAAATTACTAAACAAAATTGAAAAGCAATGTTAAAAATAAAAAATAAAAAAACACTATACAAGTACCGTTACATTGAAAAATTAACCCCTAATTATGACCATTTTTAGCTACAAAACCACCCCATTACAATATTTTGTTTCTCTGCATCTTTATTTGACTCTGTACCATCAATGGCTTCCATGTATTTCCTTTATTCATTTCATCATATCATGTACAAATGCCACAACAAACTCCTTCTCACATCATTTTTCGAATTAGATGACCTGCGGTTGAGGCGGGGGCTGTGGATTCTTTGCGTCTTCAATTGCTTTCCGAAGTTCTGCATACATTTTGACAGAACACTCCGAGAAGTTGTTGAACTGACCGAGAAATCCCTCCAAGCTTGATCTGAAACGATCAAGACCCGAAATGAAGTCATCCGAGGCTTCTCCCCTCAACATATTAATTCCAGAATCACAGCGGGTGTCATCTGATCCTACGTTTGCACTCTTCCCTTGGTTCTTTTCTTGGCGCGGTAAAAGGCGAGCAGTTTCCGCTGCTAAACCCTTTATAGCATCCACAACATCTTTTGCAGGCAAGGCCTCAAGTTTCTCCAACCAGACACCACATGTGACATATATCGGAGGGCCAGCTTTTCTCAAAGTCAATGAAGGGGATGGCTGTTTCCTTTTCCTCCTACTAGATTTTTCTCGGAGGAAAACACATTTGAAAAGCCAATCGTTTATCGCCTGCAGATACGACTTCTGCGCATCAATCCACTTCATAAAATAAGATGAAAGAAAGTAAAGTTCGTTCTCAAGATGCATCCCAATCTGCCGATGAGACTCCGAGTGTAGGGAGATTCTAATGCTTCCATTGTTGTATGCTACAGAGATTATTTGGAACTGAAGTCTGTGGCATTCATACATCACCCCCCACATCCGACTTAGCCTGAATTGACACGAAAACATCGATTATAACACGAAAACCACAATTGACTCCTGTACGTCATCTAAAACTGAAACTGTACATCGTGCCCATGTTATGATTACAACTTGAGTTAAAGAAATAAAACAGTGAAGTACATACCCATCAATTAATTCCTCAAGTTGCGGCTGAAGCTCTTTGTCCCGCAATTCCTCAATCCTCTTTGATATGGAATCAATTCTGTGAATGGCAACTCTAATTCTTGAGTGCAGATCCTTGACCACGGCACGGGTTTTATCAATCTTTTGGCTATGCTCTCCTTTCGATTCAAGTTGTCGAAGGATTGTGCGCTTGCTGTCATACTCCTTTCTCACCATCTCACTAGCCTGAATTCATTTGAAACATGAATATCAAAGATCAAATAGGATTGATAATTCACATAGTTTAATCCATTATATGAACAAGCAACATAGACAATATACAAGCAACATAAAAAGATTTATCTTTTGGGTGAATAAAAAGATAATAACATATGAACAAGAGGATGATCAAAACAATTTCCAAAATATATACTAAAAAAATGCCATATGAATTTTTAAACTTGCAAAAATATACATACCAGATTGTAGTTTTAACCTATTATTCAAAAGAACTAAATATCATGGGTATTGGAAAAAAAATGAAATTTCTATGAAGTTATAAAATATTCTGAATATTAATTAGTTCCAAATACTGGGGCTTCCAGAAACAACAAAGAGAAACCTAGACGAAAAATAGCTTAACCAAAAATGATTGACTCCATTCAGGTTTTTATCTTTTTTAATTTACATTTTTAGCTCAGGTAAAAATTCTAGAAACTGATGACTAATTGAAAAAAAAAAAAAAAAGAAACGATTTAGCTAGATATATTATTATATATGATTCTTTAAAAAATGTACTCATTAATGATCTACAGTATGTACCCTCTAGTGTTTGCCAAATTCTTCTTCACCGCTACAACAAAGTTGTCTATCTAATATGAAGCAACAGGCTCAACAAGAAGAGAATCTTTCTTCATTTGAAAATAGATGTTTAATAACAATCATTTTACCATATCAAGAAACAACAATACCTTGACTTCATCGTAAAGTTTCCTCTCCCACGCATATAGTCTATCCAAGGTTGAAGCATGGCTGCCAGAGATCATGCAAAAATTCTCAAAAATATTACTGGTAATATCCTCATTTTCATCCTTAGCATTTGATCCAAGAGGGTTCCTGGATGAAGACGACCGAGATGATGCAGTCCTATGCCAAGTCAAGAATTTGACAGAATTTTGAGCAGGCTCTGAGGAAATATTAGAAAGAATCAGAAGAACAATCATACCAAAAACATGAAGCATAGACTATGCTAGATACAAGCTATGCAATTCAGCTTCACATCTGGTATGATACTTAAAGATTAAACAGACCCCCTATCTAGATACATCACAGACAACTCAAAAAAGCAAACTGCATTACTTATATGGTCCAGAATGCTATGTGTAATTATTCAAATTCAGGATGGTCAATCTAATAGAAGGATACTCATCGAAATATTGATTTCATTTCAGCTTCAGTGCCAAAAGAAGGGGAAAAAAGAACTTTTCCCAAGAAAGTTAAAACACATAAATTTAGAAAAGAAACTCTGCAACATTTTTATCCAGAGACCATTAGATTAAAATGTGATGCACGGGTCCATACATTTCTAAGGCTACCATTTCTCCTCTTTCTTGGGTTCAGGAACCATGAGACTGTTTGGGTTGGGAAAATAGTTATATGGAGCAGCCAAACAAAAGAAATTACATCTAGTCTTTGAGGTTGGCCTATAATTAAAGATTGCAGCGAGATTTCTTCTGAAAATCACGTTACAATTCTACTGTCGGACGTCAGTACATGTGGTGACAATAATGCGACAGTTAGGCCATAAATTTAATTATGCAAATACAATTATTATGTACTAATGGTAGCTGGATCCAACGTAATAATATATGTAATCAAAACGCGTATGAAAATACTAAAAACAGAAGTCAATGATATTGATTAAGGATCTTGGATTATGAAACAACAAAATCCTAAATGTAATCAAGTTAGATAGCTTTAGAGAAACAAAATAGCTCTATAATAGAGAGTTAAGAAAAATAGTAATAATTAAGACAACCTTTTCTATTCAGAAAGATATACTTACTGTCCTAGGGATATTAAGGGATGTAATTTACTTTCGAAAAAAAATATTATCTGTTTAGACATTGTTATTAATCAGAATGATAGGAGCATATTAGTGATTATGAGAAATCAAGAACTACAAAAAGAAATGGAAAAGAACACATGCATAAAATCGATTTAAGAAATTGATTTCCTTTTCGGGACATGATTTAATTTTAGGTTTGTAGACCAATGAAATAAATAAATAAATAATAAATAATAATAATAATAATACTAATAATAACAACAACAATTACTGCAAAAAGTAGAAGCAATATTCTACTGATACGAACTTCTCTTTTTCTTTCCCTTTTCCTTGCATAATTCATAAATATGCAACTCAATGCTAATTAGCATATGGGAGAGAACAATTGCATTAAATCCAAGACTGACAGGAACAAGAAATTGCTCAGTGTGTAAGATTAAGATTCCCTTTTTTTTTCCGTTATGACATCAAAATTCAATGTTAAATGGTAGTAAAAATATCTTAACTTTGTTAAAATTATTGCAACACTTGTATGTACATTTCGAACGACGAATATTGTATTCCAACTATCTATGGATAATTAAATAGCACTTAATTTTCTCGGATCAAACTCCAACAGTAAATCGAAAGAATAATCTCCTAGTCATCCAAACAGTGAAAAGTTTATACAACCACATGATTGCATATTCATAAGATCGTTTTTCGTATCTGATCATTCCAAATCACTGCCCATAAATCAGTCCAAACTGAATTATGACATCTGACCATCTTTGCAAATTTTAAAGAAACTAAAAAAGAAGAAGAAGCAGCAGCAGAAGAAGAAATACCTTCTTGAACTTGACTAGGGTCTTCCCCACAAGAGAAGCAAGCCTTAAAGAATGTAGTTGCCACTGATACATCTGCCAAACAGATAATATACAAGTTAAATGCTTATGGTTAAAGCGAACCAACCTGTAGGTGAATATTCAGTTTCCAACATATCAGGAATACATTTTTTAGATCATATTTTTATATGTACAAAACTTCATTAATTACATGACAATGTTTCTGGCCAATTTAGGTAATTCAAGAAAGAAAATCTAGTGTTTTGTTTGACTATTTAGGATCATGGAAGAATAATTAAGCATTACCATCTTCAGGATTACACAACACCAATCTTCTAATAAGATATAATGATCATAAGGGTGACTATAAAAAAATAAAAATCAAAACTTGGCCTCAAGAGTTATATCACACACACACACACATAGGGATCGAGGAAGCATGTATAAATATAGAGAGAGAACAATAGAGAGAGAGATCATACTTTCTTTTCCTGCAGCTATTGGATGATAATGCAACTTATTTGCTTCAAGCATCCTTGGAACTTCTTTCCCAGCCTCAGATGCTTTTATGAATAGGTGCTCAATTTCTTTTATGCTTGAAAAGAAGTCCTTTGGGGGGACCTTATTTTCACTTCGGTTTTCCTTCATAGGTATTTTCTTAGCATCAGACGAAATTGCCGCTGCAGAGGCTGGATTCCTCAAAGGTGATGAATCAGGGACACTTCTCAACGGTGATGAATCAGGGACACTTCCCAACGGTGATAAATCAGGGGCACTTCTCAATGGTGATGAATCAGGGGCATTTCTCAATGGTGATAAATCAGGAGAATTGCTTTTCTCCCCATTTGGTAACTCGGTTTCGGAAGCTATGCTTCCAGCAGAAGGCATTGTAGGCAAACCATTCAGTGCAACATGATCTTGTACCCTATTCAGATTTTCGAACCTTCGAACTAAAGTATCAGTAGGAGGTTCATCAAATTCATCTTCTGAATCAGATTCTTCGCTTGCATGAAACGAATGGTTGTCTTCGTCATCTTCAAGATCAGGGATTCCCTCCTCTTCCCTAAGCCGTCTTAGATCGTCTACATGTTCCCCGGGCTTCATTTCCTTTCCTTCTTGAAAAGAAAATTGATGGTCAATTGGATGAAAAAGTCCGAAGAAATCCCATGGTGGAGTTCCTGGTGGTACTGAAGAAGATTCGAAAGGCGATGTATCAGGTTTTCCAGTTGAACGAGGTGTGGTAGAAGATTCGAAAGGAGATGTATCTGGTTTTCCAGTCGAACGAGGTGTGGTATTTTGCGGAGTACTCGACGAGGTTATCGTCTCTGTAACAACTACAGGAGGCTTCTCTTCGACTTTTGTTGAAGAAAACCCCCTAAATTTCATGTGATTTGCATGAAACCGAGTAGAGTTGGGAGGCGATGGCGATGGCGAAAAGTTATCAGTTGCATCCACAGGGTGTGATAAAGACGGAGAGGGGATCGAGAAATGGGAAAGGGATTTCTCAGTTAAAGCAAGAGGCTCAGGCGTTGCATTAGTGGAAGTGTACAGTGAAGATTCAAACGGAGCTTCAGGTTCGATGAACTTCCTTAAAGCAGTTCCTGTACTTCTCAGTGACTGGACATATGTGACATGAGCTGCTGCTAGTGAGCACCTGCCATCAAGTGCTTGTCGAACAAACTTCTTTCTCTCACGACAAAGCTGCAAAGCCTTATCTTCTTCTATTTTAGAGCTTGCAGCCCCCATAATTGCTGGAATGGATGTTTTAATATCGCACTAATTAAATAAGAAAGCATGGACCTCTTCCTGGAAATCAACCAATTCAAATTAAATTAAAGAATCTTTAAAAACCATACATATATAGTTGCTCACAAATTATAATTCTTTTTCTGGTCTTAACTGTACTTAATTTGGGAAGTAAAAGACCAACCAAAATTACAAATACACAACAGCAATGTGATAGGAATTAATAATGCAGTGTCTAAACTGATCAACTAAGAAAAGCAGATTCAGAATGTTAAATAGCACACTTTGCAAGGAAAAAAAAATTATGAATGCATAAAAGAGAGGTTTTAAGCTGGCATTCCAAAGGCATTATTCATTAAGATCTGTAAACCCAATGTTCTGGTGCCAAAGCAACGGATTAAAGAAATCATAAAACCAATCTCCAGACGTTGTTAGTCTTTAAACTCTAAATCAAAAAGCTACTGAAACCAAGGACTGAAAAGTTGCAAAATTCAGAACATAAACATAAAAAGAATAAAAACCAAAAGGAAAGAGGGAATCTCTATGAATATTCATGTGCAAACTCCAAAACAAAAAGGCTGCAACCCCAAACAGCAATCAAAATACTAATCTTAAACTAACTAGTTTCTGTAACATCATAACCACACACTGCCTAACTCCACCTGCATTCCTCTCCACCCAAAAATAAGAAACTAGGACATTTTAAAGTCGGTCTATCTCTATTAAATTTGATAAATGAGAGCAAACCAAAAATTGGGGCAAAAGCAAGCCCCTAAAGAAGATGAGAAATTAGATAGTAAAAGCTGTAAAGCACCTCAAGATAGAAGGAGACCCAGTAGACAGAATACAAATTGCAAGGAGAAAGATAACAAATTAAGGGCCTAGTGGGCTAGTACTAAAAAGTTCAATTAATATCAATCAGAACCAATGGAAATGAACAAAAAGTACTGCAATTAGATGAGACCCAGAAAGAGGCAATCAGAAAACCAACCACAAAAGCAAATAGCAACAGAAAAAGAAAATCCCACTAACTAAAACAATCAAAAGAAGTTCAATAATTGAACAAAATCAAATTCTTCAGTAACCCCATATACCAAGAGAGAAAAAGAAGAAAGGAAAGCATACCCAGAAAAAGCAAAAGCAAAACACGAAATCAAATAAGCAAGTAGCAAATAAGGGAAGTTTTATTAAAGTCACCTGAATTGATAATAAGCAGAAGAAGAAGAACGAGGAATTCAGGTGAAGACTCAGATGAGCAGAAGAATCAAAAAAATTCTTCTCTTTTTCTGGGGTAGAGAGAGAAAAGAAAGAGGGCAGGGATGGGATTTGATAAGAGAGGAGAATCGGGGCCGAAGAAGAGAAAGAGGGGAGCTTTGGGCAGCTTCCACCATGCAAAAAGGCAAAAATTGGGAAACAAACAGACTGTTCAACTGTGGACTGGGCCCTACCCATTACACTCTCTACTACTCCTACATTAAGTAACCTACAAGTCGCGTCAGAATCACGCGCTGCTTCCACGTGTACTTAGTACTGTATATTATTCTTCTCTTTTATTATATAAAAATTATTTCATTGAAAAAGACATTTTTGATAAATTTATAAATAACAAGCTACTTTTAAATTCAATATAATTTTACATACTATAATTCAACATAAATTTTAATAATTCTCACGCTTCTATTCAAATTCTAGATTTTTAGTATAAAAACTATATTTCTTATTATTGAAACACAGTTGGATCTAATAATTTAATAAATTACAAAAGTATTTGAAAATAATTAAAATTAAATATTTATTTTAAATATATTATATTACAATGAGGATTATGAGTTTGACCTATACTAATTTTTGAAATAAATAACAAATTGTATTATCTGTCTAACACCATTTTTGCTTATTAATCATCACTTAATAAAAAATTACTATTATACAATCTTACTTACAATAAAGGATTTTGACTTTAACCAATACTAATTCTTGAAATAAAATAAATTGTAGTATCCAAATTTTATATGGTAACAATATATACATTTAAAATATAATTACGTGTTATCATCAAAAAGTTCAAAGTCATTATACCATTATAATTATAAAAAAAAAAGTCTGACGACACTCTAAATTCTAAAAATATTCAACATATCTTTTTAATTTAGACTCATGTGGTAACACGAGTTAAAAAATGTACAAACGAAAAACGCGTGAAGATATTTGATAAATTCTCTTCTTTCAACAAAATTGCAATTTTCTATAATAACAATCCATCATTCCAGTTGATCATTTATTATTGTTTTATCATATGATAAAACATATCAAATATACCAATTAAATCATATTAATTCCTACACATGTAATAAATATGAAAGGACAAAAAATGAACAATAATAATAGTAGCAGTACTAGTTGTGATTATTATTATTGCACTGTGTAATTTAATTATTTCGTTTTTATTTTAATATAATCGATTATAAGATTAAAGTTTTCATTGTTTCGGTGAAAAATATTTTAATTTCTTTTTTAGTTTGAGTTATAAAAATAAATTAATATACCTAAAAATAAACGTTTGTAACACATATACCTTATCATGGTCCCATCTGCTCAATGTTGATGTTCGACAATGAATATTAATTTAAATGTGTCTATAATTTTATTTAATGTTCATGTCTACCTTACTTACTTCTTTTTTGTCTATTTCATATATAAAAATTATGAAATCTTGCAAATTTAGTTTTAAATAATTTGTAATACGTAGATGTCTAATCCCATGTTAGTGCGTAGATTAAGAAAGTCCGAATAATTAATTCAAAGTAATAGTATTATATAGTGTTTAATAGGTGGGTTGCTAGCATGAGGATTAAGGAAATATAATGCAGCTTTAAAAAATAACTTTAAAAAATATATATATATTAAAATATATATATATATTAAAATAATTAATTCATTCAATTTGAAAATTTCTCAAGCATCATTTTCTCTGTCAGAGTTCAGCAAAATAATTTTTAAGATTAGGGTGGTGAAAGTGGGAAAAAGATGAGAAGAATCTCAAATTGAGATTGCTGCAAAAAATATAGATGGTAAATAAACTAAAATTAAATATTACTTTGACTAAAAAACCTACACCACCGTAGGTGAAAAAAGGTCATAGAGGCTGAAAAGATCAAACCAAAGTGAATGATGAGACTATGAGTTTAAATTTTAAAATATTAATTTTAACTTAATTTACTATTTAATTATCTCTCATGCATGTGATTAATTTAGGATCCAAAGCCATTACCAGTCAAAATAATAATAATAATAAATAAAAATCCAGGCTGGCTCTTTTTTTTTTTTTTATAGAATTTTAATTTCTAACCTAAAAAAAAATCGGTATCATCTTGTAGCAAATACATTTGTCGAATTTTAAATTCAACCTCTAATTTTCCAGTTATTTGTTTAATTTTAAAAGTTAAGTAGCATTCAATTTGTTCTTCCATATCAAGCGTTAATATTTATTAAGACATCATATTGTTGGCATATTAATTGAGTTTATTTTAATAACTCACCGGATCATACTAGTTTCGATTAGTAATAAAAGGGGTTAGTTAGTAAATAAACTCAATTAGTGTGTCAATTAATAAATAGCAACTCATTTTTGTAGTAATTTCCAGAATTATTTTTGGTATCTTTGTTTGTTACAGATTAGTTACAACTGCTTATGAATGGGCGGGTATAAGAAAGTTGTTGGGCCTTTATTTTCTTCTGACTTTATGGGCCTTATACTCTTATATAAGAGCTGTTGACTATCTGTAATGTAAAAACAATTGAATAAATTCCAAATAAAAGAAAACTTTACTCTTTCATTCTCTTCGTTCCATATGGTATCCGGCGACGGCGATGGCGCGCAAACAGAGGAGAAAAGCGACTGAGGTTCCACAGGGAGAAGCCTTTCCCGACGAAGCGGCTGAAAAAGAAGAAGGAAGTGATGCAGATCGAGATTTCCAGCGCCAAAGAGGAATAGATCCAAACTACCATGGTATGAACAATTTTACATCATTTCCTAATTTGATTCAGATGCAATCGACTGATAATCCAGGGGCAAATATTTTTAACCTGCAATTGAATGGGAATAATTACATTGCTTGGAGAAAGGCTATGATTAGGGCACTTTGTGTCAAAGAGAAAAGTGATTATGTGTTAAAAGATACTATGGTTCCAGAAGAAGGATCTCCTGGCTATATGCAGTGGTTAAAGGCAGATTGTTTGGTGACATCTTGGTTGATTAATAGCATGACCAAAGATGTAGCTGAGGGATTTCAATATGCATCTACTTCAAGAGAGTTATGGTTAGATTTGGAGCATAGATTTGGAGGGAGTAATGGACCAATGCTCTATCAAATACAGAGAGAAATTAGTTTGCAAATCCAAGGAAACTTGCCAATTATGCAATACTACAATAAACTGAAGAAGTTATGGGATGAGTTGAGTTTCTTATCTCCAATGCCAAGTTGTCAATGTGGATTTGCATGAAATTGTGTATGCAATGCGTTCTAGAGAGTGGCAGATCAGAGAGAAGAAGTGAGGCTGATGCAATTTCTCATGGGACTTAATGAGACTCATGAACATGTCAAAAACCAAATATTATTAATGGATCCACTTCCCACCATTAACAAGGCATACTCAATGTTATTAAAAGTGGAAAAACAATAGGAAGTGACTGTTGTAACACACACAATGGATTTTGCTTATTTTGTTCAGGCAGAGAAGCAGAGTACCAAAGGAAAGGGAAAAAAAACTTATGCTGATTTAAAGGCGGAGAAGGCAAATCTAAAGTGTGAACATTGCGATGGAACTGGCCACACCAAAGCAAATTGTTTCAAGATTATTGGATATCCTGATTGGTACAAGGGTCCAAAATCATAACAAACCACAACTAATTCAAAATTCAATAAAGCTAATGCAGTCTATGCAGGAGGTGAATCTTCGAAACAAGCAACACAAATGACTTCTTTTGCTGATTCAGAAGTTCAATCAGAGATTTTTGACCAGCAGCAAATGGCTTATATGGTGCAAGAAATGTACAAAGCTTTCAAATGCAAGGGTGCTGCAATTTCAGATTCACCCAATACAAAATCCGGACTTCACAGCATTTGCGGGGTTCTCTAGTAAGAACAACCTCAACACTAAATTTGTTTCTGATTTGGCACATTGTTGGATTCTCGATAGTGGTGCAACCGCACATATGAGTCCAACAAAGAAATGGTTCTCTGATTTTATAGTATTATGGATGCCATAGCAAATAGTGTTACCAACTGGTACTGTTAAATTGATTAATACAGTTGGTACGGTACCTTTATCCAATAAATTTCAGTTATAAGGGGTTTTATATGTTCCGGATTTCAATTACAATTTGTTATTTGTAGGAGCATTACTCAAGCAATTCAATATTGAAGTGAATTTTCAACAAACTTATTGTTGTCTGTAGGATAAGGAAACTCGTGAAGTTATGGCTTTGGGGTGGATGGTTGATGGTCTTTACTTACTGGATAAAAGTTCTTTTTCTACAGCTGAAATCACAAAATGTCATCAATTGTGTTTTAGCAGTACTTTGAATTCCCAAACGGTTGATATATGGCATGATAGGTTGGGTCATGCATCTTTTGATGTTTTGTCCCACATAAACAGTATAGAGTTACAAAATAATTCATCTGCTTGTGTTGTTTGTCCTTGTGCAAAACAACATAGATTTGCTTTTACTCGAAGTCATACTTCTACTAATGCCAGGTTTGATTTGTTACATGTTGATATTTGGGGTCCTTATAAAATCCCAACTTATAATGGAGCAAGATACTTTTTTACAATAGTTGATGATTACACACGCCTAACTTGGCTTATTTTGCTAGCATATAAACAGCAAGTCCCTGCTGCTTTGGAAAATTTCTTCCAACATATTTCTTGTCAGCATGACACACATGTTCGAGTAATAAGAAGTGATAATGGTTCTGAATTTGTGAATATGACTTGTACAAATTTGTTCAAAAAGCTTGGTATTTTTCATCAACGCAGTTGTGTATATTCTCCCCAGCAGAACGGTGTTGTGGAGCGCAAGCACAGACACCTTTTAGAAATTGCACGGGTAATTATTCTCAAGTCTGGTTTGCCAACTGAATATTGGGGAGAGGCACTTCTTATGGTTGTCAGTATTATTAATGTCTTACCATCCAGGTTATTAAATTGGGAATCTCCATATTTCAAATTTCATGGGTATCTTCCTGATTACAGTCGTTTTCGTGTTTTTGGTTGTTCCTGCTTTTACACAGATTTACACCCACACAAGGATAAGTTTGCACCACAAGCTCAGGCTGCTGTATTCTTGGGCTTTGAACAGGGTAAAAAAGGATACAAGGTATTTGTTGGATATGCCCTAGTCCCAAGGCATTGGTCCTTGTATTTGTATCATACATTTATTGGATTTATGTATTATACTTATTTGTGTTATTAATAAAGGCATTAATTCATTTATTATATTTATCTTGTGCAATATATTAAATGTAGTATCCAATGGACATATCCATATCCATGATGACCAGTGTCATGCACTTGGCAGTAAGACCATGGATAGGGTAAACGATATGACCATGAATAGATCCGTAGTCTGTTCCAGTCATGGGAATGAGTGGAACAAGAGACTATCATTAACCTGGTTATATGGCGGTGTCTTACCGGTCATTGGATATGGGATGTCAACCAAGTTAATGGGTACATGTAAAAAGGGCATGGTACTGGATAGATCCATTGAACGAGAAATCCACATGGTATAGTATCACAAGTGATTCTTGTGTAGTACTTGTATGGATCCTTTGACCTGACCATATGATGGTGTTGCATGTGAGGTCGCATACTTAGGGGTACGCCTAAAGGGCCTGTAATAGGATGCCAAGTATGCAGAGCCGGCTCTTGGGGGGAGCACCCTGAGCAACCGCTCAGGGCCCCAAAATTCAGGGGCCCCCCAATTTTTTTGTCGGCGGGCTTAACCTACTTCTTTTGCTTAATTACTTTCCTACTTTCTGCCCATTTGTGGCTTTTTATGCACAGAATTTTAATTAATACTATTTGCAATCACATTCACCAAAGACCAAATGTGAAATCACTGACAATACTCATTTTCTCTGTGTAAAGTATATTTTTAATAAATTTTAAAAATAAATTCTTTTAACAAAACAAATCAAATAATGTAACGAAAATCAAACTGTGTAAAAATATTGTTATTTACATATGACAAAGAAGCAAAGAAACAAATATTTATGGTGAGCTATAATTTAATTAATTAGTGATATTATTTAGATAGCCTTTTCCAAATTAAAATTTTTTTCTTACATTAAAAATTTAATTTCAAATCCAACTTAAAAGATTAGAAACTTTTGTCATATAAACTTATCTTATTGGTAAGATACGTTTACTCATTTGAACTATAGAGAAAATGGTTTTTCTAATGTTGTTCAAGTTGCTAAAGAATTTACAATTAATATGGAAATTGATCCAATTTTCCTCAAAGGCGCCGAATTAAAAGAAAAATGCAATTTGATAGGACTTTAGATGATGAAAGTCCACAATATGCAGAAATGTCTTTTAGAATTAATTATTTTAATTGCATCATTGATCAAGCAATTGTCTCACTTGATAAGAGGTTTGAACAATATGAACAATATAAAAATGTGTTTGGTTTTTTATTTGCTTCTGACAAATTGCATTCACTAGATGATTCGAATTTAAAGTCTTATTGTAGCCGTTTGGAAGATGCACTTAAGAATGGTGATAAATGTGATATTCATGGTTATAACTTGTATGTGAAGTTGAAATTACTCCAAGAATTTTTGCCTAAAGAAAAATTGGGGGCTTTTGATATTTCAAAATTTTTGAAACGTGTTGATTGTTTTCCTAATGCAATTATTGCATATAGGATATTGCTAACCATTCCAGTAATAGTTGCAACTACCGAAAGAAGTTTTTCAAAGTTAAAATTGCTTAAGTCTTACTTGCATAGTTCTATTTCACATGAAATGCTTAATTGACTAGCTTTGGTAGTAATCGAGAATGAGGTTTTGGATAAAGTTGCTTATAAGAATTTGATTGATTAATTTGCTTCAAAAAATGCTCAGAGGACGTGAATTTTCAAGTGATAATGAAGTAAGTTTAATGAAATATACATTTGTCAAACTGTAATAATGTTTTTTTATAGTTTATAAATGAAACGTTCAAGTTGTTGTTCAAAGAAATAGAATACATTTTCGTTTTATAAGGGCCCATTTTTTAGTTTTCGCACAGGGCCTCGAAAATTTCTGAGACGGCCCTGCAAGTATGGGTACTTTCGGGTATGTCACTTAGCATGGCAATGCTATGGATATGCAGAGGGGATTTGTCACTCAGTAGTCCACTGATAAGATATCATCAGCCTCTTGATGAATGTGACTGATAAGAGTGTGGCCACACCCAAACGAGTTGGAACTTGTTTGTGAGCTTCAGTGCATTCGGGATCAAGTTAATGTCCAGACACAAAAGAGGGTGATCAATCCATGCCTCTGTGTTGGACACTGATATCGATGACATGGGATATACAAGTTCAAACTACAGGGTTATGATAACAGTTAGACTGCCATCTCCATCTTAATTGGGGGCTGCAGTGGCTTGCTAGAGCCCAACTACAGTCTATGGGCCACAGGCCCACTGCCAACATAAAGATGGGCCCACGGGATCGTACACATTGAGCTACTGAACACTGACTTAAGGAATCACATGTATACTTGGAGTATACACTCTGGAGAGAGAGGTATATATTAATTATATTATAAAAATCAATTGGATTGATCATAATAATAAAATTAATATTTGATTGACTCTTCATAATTAATTGGATTAATTATGGGATTATTTCCTAAGTGGAAATATTCATATGTATAGGTTTACATATGAATTTATTTTGTGATGATCTAATTTTAATTTGATGGATTAAATTAATTAGTCAAACCGATTTTAATTTAAATGTAAATAATATGTTACTTGGTGTAATATATTAAATACATGGGTTAATTAAAATTGGGCTTGAAATTAGTTTAAGCCAAACTAATTAAAATAGGTTTGGGCCTGAATTAAAAGAAGGAAGCCCACACAGATGAAGGAGCCAACTTGGGCCAAAATTCCCTTGGGAATTTCGGCCACCTAGGGTTATAGAACCCTAGGAATTTCGGCCAACACAGGCAAGAAACAGAGATAGCCGAAATTCTCCCTAGCTTCCCTCTCCAAAGTTGGTGTTTTCCAACGCTAGCACGGGTAGCATTCGTTAGGCGTTCGTGTACGTGAACGAGGAGGGTTTCTAGTTTGATTCCTGCAGTCTGCATCCATCTCTTGAAAGAGATATTCCGAGTAAGAGATTTATCTCTTTCTATTAAATTTTTGTTTTTCCAATTTCCATCTCAATTGCTCCTGGGCACGGATTTGAGGAAATCATCGCGTTCTTCCGCTTTAATCGGGTGATTTCAGGTGACAAATCCCAACGGTATTGGATTTGACAACCAGGAAAATTGTTGTTTCCAGAGATGTTTCTTTTATCGAGCAAAATTTTCCTTTTCATTCTTCTTCTACTTCTTCTGATATTTCTCCTCACTCTACTGATGATTCCCTTGATGTGGGAATTACGCATTCTAATGCTGATTTATCTGTTGTAGCAGATGCTTTTTTCCTTCGCCGCTCAAACAGGGCTGTTAAACCACCTGGCTGGTTACAGGATTATGCAACTTGTGCCAGAATTACTAAAATTTCTCATGCTTGTTCTCCTTCTCATGCTGTTTTTTTGGCTCAGATTATGCCTGTGCAGGAACCTGCTCATTACCATGAAGCAAAACACGATCCAGCTTGGGTTAAGGCAATGAATACTGAACTTGATGCTTTGGAGTTGAATCACACCTGGGAGCTAGTTCCTTTGCCTCCAGGTAAGAAACCTCTTGCTACTAAATGGGTTTATCGGGTCAAGTATAAATCCAATGGTGAGGTTGATAGATATAAGGCTCGGTTGGTAGCCAAAGGGTATAACCAAACATTTGGAGTGGATTATTATGAGAGTTTAGTCCGGTAGCTAAGACAGTTACTGTTCGATTATTCCTTGCTATTGGGGCAGCAAAAGGTTGGGTTATTGAGCAAATTGATGTTAATAATGCCTATCTTCATGGTTTCATTTATGAAGAAATATATTTGCAACCTCCTTTGGGGTATTTCAAAGCTGAAAAAGGTAAAGTTTGTTGCTTGATAAAATCATTATATGGCCTTAAGCAAGCCGGGAGGCAATGGCATAAAGAAATTTCGAGTCAATTGATTGCTTATGGTTTTATTCGGTCTAAACATGATCACTGTCTTTTCTTGAAGAAAAACAGGGATTCTTTCTTAGCTCTCTTGGTTTATGTTGATGATATTCTTTTGGTGGGGTCTCATTCGGATGAGGTAAGGGCTGTGAAAGATTATCTACACTCCCTTTTTACTATTAAGGATCTTGGTCCAGCTCATTATTCTCTTGGCATTGAGTTGGATCAAACTTCAAATGGTATTTTGTTATCTCAAACTAAATACATAAATGATTTGTTGACTGATGCTGGGTTGCAGGACTGTAAAGCAGTTTCTAGTCCTATTTTACCTGCTGTAACTTTAACAGATTCTGGTCCTTTAATGTCAGATGCTGGTCCCTACCGTCGCCTTACTGGCCGCTTATTTTACTTGGGCTTTTCTCGTCCTGACATTTCTTATGCTACCCAACAGTTAAGTCAGTATATACAACAACCAGGGGAGCATCATTACCAGGCTGCTCTCTACGTTCTCAAGTATCTAAAAGGTACTGCTAATTTGGGCTTATTCTATCCTTGCAATTCTGATTTAACTCAACTCACTGCCTACTGTGATTCTGATTAGGCTAAGTGTAAACTCACACGCCGATCCTTAACTGGGTTATGTGTTTTTGTTGGTTCCTCATTGGTTTCATGGAAAACTAAGAAACAGAACACCGTAAGTCGTTCTACTGCTGAGGCTGAATACCGGAGTATGGCTTCTGTCACTTGTGAACTTAAATGGCTTTCTTACCTGTTGAATGATTTTGGTATTTCAGCTTCCCTTCCTATATCCCTTTTCTGTGATAATCAATCTGTAATTGCTCTTGCCAAGAATCCTGTCTATCATGATAAGACTAAACACGTTGCTATTGATGTTCACCTTGTTCGTGAGTATTTTGAAGCTGGTTTCTTGGTGCCTACTTATATTTCTACTCATGCCCAACTGGCTGACATGTTCACTAAAGCCTTGTCCTCTTCTCATTTGCTTCCTTTCCTGGTCAAGCTTGGCCTTGTTGCTCTGGCTCCGGATTGAGGGGGGGCTGTTAGCATATTAATTGAGTTTATTTTACTAACTCACCGGATCATACTAGTTTTTATTAGTATTGAAAGGGGTTAGTTAGTAAATAAACTCAATTAGTGTGTCAATTAATAAATAGCAACTCATTTTTGTAGTAATTTCCAGAATTATTTTTGGTATCTTTGTTTGTTACAGATTAGTTACAACTGCTTATGAATGGGCGGGAATAAGAAAGTTATTGGGCCTTTATTTTCTTCTGACTTTATGGGCCGTATACTCTTATATAAGAGCTGTTGACTATCTGTAATGTAAAAACAATTGAATAAATTCCAAATAAAAGAAAACTTTACTCTTTCATTCTCTTCGTTCCATACATATTAAGTACAATCTGACAAAATATTGACCCCAAGTCAACGATAATTTATTTTAAATTTTAACAAATTATATTTAGAAGTTGTTGGCATAAATTAGGAGTTTTGAAATGGAAGTAAATATTCTCAAAGTTTAAGCTTATTATAAAATTGAATAAAAATGTTATGTTTGTCCATAAAAAGAAGACTTATTTTGATGTAATTCTCTAAATGACTTTGATGGATAAATTCAGTCATTAACAAAATGAAAGAATATTTTTCTTAATAAACTCAGATTTATAAAGAATTTGAAATAAGTATAATAGATATTATGATCAAGAAACCAATTTTGAAGTAGATACAAAAATCATGTGATCACTTTTCATAAAGGGTACAATAACATTTGATTACTTTCCACCTGTGTGTTGTGTTTTATTGATTACCTTATATTTTGTAAGTTTATAGCTAAATTATTGTACTTTTATATTCTTGCCATTTGAAAATAACAAAAATAATAATTGATATAAGCAATTAGAAACTTTCTCAATTATGAAGTTTTTGTTGCCAACTAGAAAGAGCTTCACTTTTTTCACCATTTAGGATGGACCCATTTATCACTCTTAACTCATTTGGTGAAATGTGCTGACAAGTGATTTTGGAACTGAAATCTTCACAACTCTTTTTTATTTTTATATTGACATATGCAAATGTGATTTTATTTCTCTTATATACACAAGTAATTTGAAAAAAAAAAAAAAGGATAGATTCTCTCGGACGTAAGATTATTTTCATAAAATATATAAAATAGGTTATATTCAAGTAATCCCAGATCATCTCAGGATCTGGTGTTCAAAAAAGAAGAAAAGACAAATACAAAGAAAGAGAATATGAAAAGAGAAGCTAAAACAAATAAAGAAAAAATATTTGAAAGTTGAGATTATGAATAATTTTATTATGATTTTTTTAATGGCAGCCAAGAAAGTATTTTGGTTGATAAAGAAGCATTAGATTTGAGGAATCAATTGAAATTATGGAATGCTTTTTTCCACATGGGATAGTGATGAATTACACATGGGGTCACAAATTAATTTATGAAAAATAAAATAAAATAAAATAAAAAAGCTGCATACATTAATTTTTTATTATTCATTTAAACAAGTTAAAAGTTCTTTTTTTTTTTTTCCCAACTTTAACACCTTTCTTCTACCAAATCAAAACATTAACGGTGATGTTCAATTTGAAATGATGGAAAAAAAAAAAAAGAAGTAAACACCAAAGAGTTATTTGGGCAACTAACTCAAAAATAATTGATAAGTTCATTTTATATTCAAGTTCGAATTGCCTAAATGTGTAAATAAATAATCATTACAGTGATAACAAAGAATCTGCCAATCAAATGCTAAAATGTTGACGAGACTTGATAAAATTCATTTACAAATTCATAATATATATTGTTCAGAGATATATCTAATCAAAGTATTTTATTTGCAAGATTCATTAAAGTATCAATAATCGAGTCCAATCGTTGCTTAAATTGATGATCATACATAAGAAATCTCATACTTTGGACATGCCTAACATTGATTAAGAATTTGTGAAATTCGTATCAAATACAGAAAATATCAAAATTTCAATTTCCTGAGAATAGCTTATTATTAAGAAAAAATTAAATACATAAATTTTCAATTGTAATTACTGAAGTATCAATTCAAATAACTCTTTTGACAAGCACACTGTGATTTGTGATTAAATAGGTGTCCATGGGCACTAACAAGTAACAACAATTCAACATTTTTTCTTTTTCCTCATGGAGACGCTGAGGATGAGAATGAAGAACATCAATTTCTTGTAAAAAAAACTGAACATTAACAAATATTTTTTTTTTTCGCTAAAGTTACTTTTATGAATTTCCAACCCAAGTCTATACGAGAAATGATTTAACCATGGACTCAATCACGTCTGAGTCCAAGACAAGCCATGTCAGCATTTACTAATGTCACATCACAAATAAATATACCCTTAAAATTCCATTGTCTTTAACGGTTTTATTGCTAGGGAAAGATAGTGGAGCTAATATGACCGACTCATCTAAAGTGCTGTGAGTCCGTAATTAAAGCAATTCCATGTCATTTTTTGGGTATAGATTTGGCCCGAAATTCATAATAATGACTTAAAGTGGAAAATCGATGTGCACTGAATTTTCTTCACTGATTTGATATATAACAATTCTGCTAATTATCATATCCTCAATGCCAGTTGCATACGGTTGTAGGTAAAAGATAATATTGCTTCAGTAAACTTATCCAAACAAGTTAATTTGACACAGAATATACAAGGGATATTTAACTACAGAAGAGCCACTTTTTTTACCTTGTTCGAGCAGATGCACGAGTTACTCTTCTCACATCAGAAACAGACTGTGAAGCTTGAGATGAGCCGCATCCATTAGCATCTGCATCATCAGCATCTCTGTTGGTTTTACGCCTCTTCCGCTTTGATCCAGCTAGTGCCTGGCTTTCAGTATTTTCATGCTGCTCATTATCTGCCTCTACAGGTTCAGTTTTGGGAAGTTGGCAATCCCATAGAATGCCACAGGTTGGACAAGCTATGTTGCCCTGCAACAAACACGTGTCAATAATTTACGGATTGCAATAAACCCAGTTGATGATAAATAAGTTCATCAAAAGATTCAAAACCAGTACCCTGCTTCGGGAAAATTTGTTCGTTAGGCAATAATGGTGAATTCGAACTGTACAACCTTCATTTTTGCACACTTCTGCCTGTAAGAAACAATCAGAACAAATCAATGAAAATGTGATAGCATAATAAACAATAGTCTATGACAAAAACTCTGCATTCCTGCAATTATCTAAAGAAAAATCACAAGTAGAATGGTTTTCAATTTGTTTAAACTGGATGCTTGCATAGAATATTTTGCTCAAGAGTTTTATCAATTAACATAAATAACTCTCCTATCAGTTTGACCATCTCACAGCTGAATATTTTTGTGCTTCGCCCTTCATAAATAATTCTGGTCCCTCAAAAAGGCTTATAACTTGTTTCACGCAAATATTCCAAATAATTGGATAACCGCTACCATCCAGATATGCCAACATATTGAACCCCCGAGTGGATGCAATAGCTAGCAAGCAAGAGATTATTGGTTGGTTATACCTCATGGCAGCCGTTTCAGCTCCACCAAACAATGTTGCAATATAGATAATTTGAGATGATACCCCATGCGGATAATCAATTTAAATCTTTAAGGATTTGCTCCACAATAAGATAATTAGCAGGCACAAGAATGACAAAGAAACATAACCTTTATTGCAGCTTCATTGCACACTTCACACGAAGGAGTGCCAGAATTATGAAACAAACTTCGCAATTCCAGGTAAGACCTCTCACCAAGTCCAATTTTACCATCTGGTATGCGACAAAGCCACTTGTCGCTCACAAGTTCATCAAGGGTTTTTTCTTTCTGAGATAGAGAGAAATTCCTTAGTGCAGGATAAACTTGAGATAAACCCCGTTCCAATTGTGATTGTGATTCTGTCCCATTATTGACCTGAAAATAGACAAGAACACATCTCAAGCACATCTGTATAAGAAAATGGAGCAATATTAAAGTGATTTGTCCTGCAAAACTGAATCAGAAATGGATTCAATGTGACAGTGATAGAATCAGCAGTCCTTTGTTACAACACCACTGATCATCTACTGAAACTTGCTCATTTTAAACATTGAGCCACAATTATATAAAGTCCTCATTTTGAGAATAGTTATTCTTTTACAAAGAAATGCAATTGTGAAGTCAGGATATGGGAAAGCAGACGATGTGTAAGACATTCACTCTTAATAAATTACAATTGTGGACTAAATAGAAATCTAGATGAGTGAAAATTATCATTTATGAAACTGGGGAATGTTCCTTCAGGGCTTTAAACCCCACCTATATGCATAAAAAAAAAACGAAGAAATTAAAATATTTCAAAAGCACAATACATCCAGCAGCAAAATAGGCTGCCTATATTACTCCTTCTGAATAAAACTTCCACTTCGATAAGTACAGTTTTCAAAGAACTTATGTTGATAGAATTCTCTTAAAACCCCATAAACAAGGTAATACAAGCCATAGAATGAGAAGGTGCATGTAAGAATACGTAGTACTATAAATGAAACAACTCTAGATGTGCACATCTAAATCAATCCCTCACTTCAACAAAAATCTTGGGCAACAGAATCTGTCATGTTTGTTTTAGGCTGAAATTAATTTAGAACTGCTAGTGAAAGCCTGATCATATACAAATATCCTAATTCTCTGATCCAACCATGAGGCATTGTATCCGGGCAAATACCTATTCTGCCTCACACAATGGACTAACAAGTTATGAGTGAATCTTCAAGCTGTCAGGTGTCATCCTCTCATCTATCTCCAAAAACAAATGAATGCAATTCTCCTAAACTATTTGAACCGAAACAAAAATGAGATCTATTTCTGCCCAATATCATGTCTTCTCTTATTTTTAACAAACATACTTGCAAAGACATGTTGAACGTCTTGACTAAGTTCTTAGGTAGTTCACAAATTACAGGACCACATAGTTGTGGATGAAACATGGTGCAGAAATAAGATCAAATATTAATATCTAGCTGGATTAGATTAATAGTGATAAAAAAAATGCAGGGGAGAAGTTTAGACCTGAATCTCTAGCGGTAAATTGAGCGCGTCAAAGGTCGATATGCCTCCTTGAGCTGTGGTATCTTGAACTATTGCTTCTACCTGACATTTCACAAAGAGAGAAGATACAAAGAGGGAAAAAACAGAAGTGGCATTAAAACATACAGATTATATCACAAAACTATTATATAAGAGTTATAATCAAAGATATGCATCAGAAGAAAATACCACTGTTAATTGCAGTGAGAGACAGGTATGCGCAATGAGCAAAAGCAAAAATTTGACTGAGCATTCCCGTTCTTAGTGAATCAACGCATAATCAAATAAAAGGAACAGTGGAACATGCCAAAGCATAAAATAAGATCTATTAACTAATTAATATAGAATAGAAATAGAAGTCTGGTATGATTGCACAAACACCATGACAGATAGCTTGTCTGCTGAATAGTTGCATCCTAAAGAAGTGAAAAACAAAACCTTATTTTTATTTCCCTTACAACCCTATGCATTCCATCTTGGTGAACTGAAATACTTCTCATTCTCCTTAACAGTGAAATCTAGTTCAAACAAAATTACAGCAGTTGCCCACACATATCTTTTTACATTTCCATGACAATTAAGATAAGATGGAATTACAATAATCATGTAAATGTGCTTAATATTATCAGATTATAAGAGGTGCATGATTGAACTAAAGCAATAATGTTCCAATTATGAAGCTTTTATGCTGAATTTAAGTATACAAGTTGATGAATTCCTATTTAGTTCAGCTACAGCACAAGTTAAATCTTGAAGCAGAAAACGTTCTAAACATTGATATATAATTCAATTACCTGCCCAACATTTTTCAAAGGCAATGGCATTTCTAGATCTAGTTTCTCTGAAAAGTACAACCCTGGGTACGGCCATATGTAAAACCTAAATTCGCTAAGTGCATCAAATTACACAGTTTCGATATAAAATTCATGAAAAGGTAATTAAAAAGTTTGTCAACCATAATGAAACCACTACATACATAAGTGTTGCATCTACCATGTCCTCCCAATTATCACTGAGAGGGATATACCATCATTCAATCAACAGTGAAGGTAGATGGACTTACAATACCCTTGAAAAGAGCAATCTGTGGAACAGAGAATTTTGTTCCACGCTTGGATTGTTCATCGGAGACATTGTTCACAAGTCCGTAGCAAACATGGCCATCATTTTGATTTCTACAGCGTCGCAGCTCCATTTGAATGTAAGAAAGCTCCTTGTTTATCTTCAGAAGGAAATCGTTGAACTCACTTTCATTAGAACCTGAATCAAAATGTACAATCCACCAATAAATGTTCAGCAACATGCCATCGGTGCAAACGTGAAAAAATAAGCCAAATCAATCATCAGATATATCAACAAATAGAGTGCCCAGCATAGCGACGAGTGAACCTGAATCGAAAACGAAGTACAATACGTACTAGCTAAAGATCATATAACCTATCAAGATTAATTGCAACATCAAAATATAGACTAGATAAAGAAAAAGAAAGCTATTTCGCTCCAGTGATGAATCAATCGTAATAAGCCTGGGTGCGTAAGTAGCAAACAATTTTGCCCTAAATTCGTACCGCAGATAAATCAACGTTGCCTTAAATTGTTAACTCACAAATTAAAATCATAATGCAATTCGAAAACGAAGAAGAATGAATATTACGTGGGTTCTTTCCCGTGACACCGAAAAAGACCTTGTGGAAATCGGCCTCCTTGAGAGGACCGCGCATCATCAGCGACTGAATCAGAGTATGGTGCTTCCAGTTAAGCACAGCCATCTTAACAAAATTGAAACCCTAGAAGACTAATCAGAGCTTGAATTTTAGAGGATTGAGAAATTGGAAACGTTTTTGTTGAAGTGTGTAGTGATATATAGATGGCGGGAAAGTATTTGGGCATTGGCGGGAGAAAACTCAGTTCACAGCAAAGCCCTAGTGAATAGCAGGATAACCCCTCGGGTATTAAATTTTAAAAAAAAAAAAAAAAAAAAATTAAAACAAAAGGTCTGTTTAATTTTGGAATACATTTTCTAATTTTATTTTTTTTCCCCATATTTTTTAGCTTTTCATTTTTTAAATGGAATACAAGGAAATTAAAATTTTATTTATTTTCTATTTTCTTTTCAAATATTAAATTATAGTTTAACACTATTGTATTAACAAATAATAAATATATTTATTCAATAATAAAACAACGAATTGTTTCAGTATGATATAAACTATAAAGTTATAGCTGATTAATAATTGTAACGATTGACATGACAATTATTATAATCATTTCATAATTAATAAGTAATTCCCTTGTGTAATTGTACTCGTTTGATTTTGATAAGACTGTATCCATCTCATTTTGTTGAGACATCATCTCTTGTGTTTTTTTTTAGGTGAGCATGGGTGCATCGTCAACTCAACCGAATTTAATTGTTAGTTAATTGAATAGAAATAATTTGATTTATTAAAATTAAACCCCGTTTAAATGGTAATAATTGAATATAATCAAACCAAAATTACACACGTTTATAAACATACACGAGGTACATATGAGGAACAATGTGAAAGACTTTTATTCGTATATCGACGAATATTACATCCAACCGTTTCCACCCATGGTACTAGGGGGCCTGTTACGAATGGAGTAAACACAGACACCCACGTACTGCCAGTTATAGTTGAGACTAGTTACATCCTCTTATAGTAGTTCTTATACCAACTTCAGAGTTGGGAGGGACAATCATTACAATGTCTCACCTTCTAAATTTTTATCATTCATGCTACTATTACAAAGTATTTCCCGGCTCGTAACAAAAAATATTTTTAATCAAGTATTCTTTCCAATAAATTACCTAAAAAAAAACCAATTGTCTTTTGGATTTATAGCTAAAATCTTAAACATTAGTTAATATAACGAACATTTTATTAAATAATGTGAAAAATTAAAAATATCACCAGCAAATTACCAAAAAAGTGTCGAAATTTTGATGAAATTTTTTTTCAATAATGTGGCTAAATTAATGAAAATTACCATGTTAAATAATGAAAACATTGAGTTTTGCATCTGAAACATGTTAAAAAGATGTGGTTTACTAGGTTCCCATCAAAACTCAAGCTTCGCCATTTAGCATCACAATAATTTACCAAAATTATTTAAATAATTTTAATCAATATTTGAACATTTTTCTTGATAATTTTTCTAATATTTGTGTTATCTAATTAAAAATTACCCATGTTTCTTCACATTATTCGAGCTTCATCACTGGTGTTGAATGCATATTTATTTACCAATGTGTACAATTTTAGATCAAAATCCAGATGATAGAACAATTTTTAAATGAATGCAATGGAGATTGTGTTTTGTCAAAAAGTGCAAACCACATTAATTTGTTTAAAAACTTTTAAATCGAAAGTACTAATTTACAAATGGCTGAACCATTTTTTTTTTCTTTGCCCTTTAGAAGGGTATATTTATCAAATAAGAAAAATTTGTTATGAATAAAAATTGATTTTATCAATCCAGTGTGATCTAATATAAATTTTAAAAATTGATACAAAGTATAGTACATGAACAACTACAAATACTCCAAAGGTATACTTATTTATTGAGGTTTGGTATCTGTCCGGTCCATCTAAGCATGATCTCAAAAACCCGAGCTTATACATGCATTTTACATGTTGGGTCTATAGAATTCGTTAAAACCCAAAGTTTAATTGGTTGGACTTGGAATTTGTGCAAATACCTAAGATTGACTCGAGATTGACATAATTAATGTAATTTATATTTTTTTTTTATTTTTAATTTCAATTTACACTTCATATAAATAGATCTAAAATTAGTATGAATCTTTTTACTTGAAAAAAAAAAAAAATAGTAGTTGGATCTGGGATTAATGTTCTAAACCCAGTCCGAGTCCAAATTATCTCTTTATATGAGCTGAACTGGATTTGGACGAACATTTTTATTGTGAAGTTTGATAGGTTCAAACCTATCAGATAAACATGTATACTAAGGAAACATAGGAAAGTTGTTTTCATATCGTGTTAATATATCAAGAAATACTCAATAACCATTTCAAGTACGTTTCCGAAGAATATATACAAATGTTAACATCGTGTCACGGAAACAAATTGTCAGTACATTTGATGTAATCTATGCATTTCTTTCTTGCCATTAAATATTTTAAATCTAGATGCTAAAACCTAAGTTACTATATGAGTTCCATCAATTTCGTAGATGTATTCCTAAAATAAAATATATATCTTTATTTTTTTTTTTCCTTAACAAAATATATATCTTTCATTACTTGAAGTTTGATGATATAAATAAAAATGAAGCAGGGTCTCACGATAATAACATATACTGAAATCTACAAAATAATAATAAGATGTACCTTAAGATATGAAAACTATTTCGGATAATCTTAATCTCAATAGTATTAAATAATAAGTTTAACTTTTATATAAGAGAGACTTTAATCTGTAAGCATAAAATTTCTCCAATTGAAAAAATAATTTTTAAAATTACAAATTTAGAAGTAAAATATATAATTTAAGAAAAATAATACAATATGTTTTCATTTCTAATAAACACTATGATTAAAAATAAGAAAAAGCACGTCTTTAAAAATTTATCAAAATTCACGAATCTATTCAATGTTAGTTTATATATGCTGTATTAAATAATAGAAAATAGAAAAAAAAAAAATTGAAAGAATAAATAATAGAACATTTGTTTGTTCTTAACCTAATATAAACAGGTATAAAGCTATTGGTGTTTAAATACTATAAAAATTTTATTGGCAACATTTTGATTAAATTTTAAAACTAAAACAATAAAGTTTTTTAGCGGCAATTTTGTATATATGAAAAATATATAAAAAGTAAAATTTAAGGATATTAAAATATGTAAGTGGATTCTAGTTTAAAAAGTAAATGGATAGATACAGCTAGAGCTAAGTATCGGTCGGTTCGGTAATCGAACAAAACCGAATTGTTGGTTGCCCAAATCAAAATATATATAATAATTAGAATACAACCAAACCAAATGAGAATACAAACTAAATTGAACCAAATCAAACCGAAATTTTTTAGTTCGGTTCGGTTTTACCAAAATTTGTTATTATAACCGAAAATATATAAAGAAAATATTTGTAAATGATTTCTACGGTAATTAATTGAACCATTAATTCATAATTGAAGAACAAACCTATTAGAGAGTTTTAATTAACATCATTACAAAATACTAGCTGCAAAAACTTAAGGACAAATAGTATGATCCATATAATCCTATACAAAATAATAATTCGGTTCGGTTTATGTTAAACCATATTTTTTTTCAGACAAACCGAACCAAACCGAATACCAAACTATTTATAAAATTGCTACCAAATCAAACCAGAAAATATTCGATAACCAAACCAAATTTTTTTTTCAATTTGGTTCGACACTGGTATTCGGTTTTACCGAATAGTGCTCACCCCTAGATACAATGGCGGTGCCAGGATTCCGTGGATAAGGGGGCAGAATTTCCTTAAAAAAATTCCGGTTGGTAAATAAAAATTTCGAACCGATGAACAAAAACTTCCTATCGGCTGATAAACCTAAATTATTTCAATTCAATTCAATAACAATATAATTAAATTAATCCAAACAACAACTTCATTTGAAAAATCAGTCTAATCCAAACAACAACACAATCAAATTAATTCAAACAATTCAATGCATATGACATACTAACTATTAATTTTTTTTAATTAACGAAGATAGTGAATTGCTAGTAACATGAAAAGTTTTGATAAGTTTCAAATAGTTTTTACGATATGTCAACTTTTGGAAACATTGCAAAATGTCTTCTTCATTAATACTGATGGATATCTTTTTTTAATGTAACACAATAAGTAATCTAACAGCAATTCATCTCCCAGCCTATTGTGCATACCAGTTTTCACAATATTCATGGCAGAAAAACATCTTTCAACAGTAGTTGTCGCAACTGGTAAGACTAATGTCAACTCAATAAGCCGATACACCAAAGAAAAACAAATGTGATACTTTGTATCCATCATCTTTCTTGCAATAGCTCCAATATTATTAAGATTAAAGAATTCTGGATTATCTCTCACAGCAGAAATGTATAGTTCAAGTTGGTAGTTAAGCTCGACTAGCTCAATACTATAAAAATCTTCAAAGTATAACTTAGCAAGATTGAGTGTTTCATGATGATCAAAATGAACAAATGAGTTTGAAAGATCAAGACTCATTATACCCTTAAGCAGATATGTGTTTGCCTCATTATACCCTTAAATGATTGTTTAATTCTATAGCAACCTTGTTAATTACCGATTATTATATGAGTAAAAACAATTTAGAACACTATCCATTTAAAGAATAAAGACCAATGACATACATATATATATATATCAATTACAATAAAATAAAATGGAACACCTTTGCAAAGATTTCCACCCGAAAATGGTGAAAATGAGTCACGGGTTCTCCATCAATAAGTGTTATACTATGGCTTTCTATAATGTCCCCCATATTAGGCACTTTAATTTTTCATTTCACACAAAATTTAATGGTTTCTTTCAACAAATTTTCCCAACCATTTTCTCTATATGTTTGTAACTTTTTTTTTCAGCGTTTGAACCATACGAACAACAGTTCCTATGTTTTGATCCTTGACCTGAAGAATCTTTAATAAAGAGTTTATTACTCCCAAAATATACAACATTAACTTCCCAATAAACACAAATTCAAAAGTACCCATTTTATTCACCAAACCTTTAATCGTGCCTCGATTTCTTCTTGTATCACCATCTTTATTTATTTACTAAAAACACTTCTTCCACTGAATTCCACATGTCAAAAAGCCGGAGTAATGTTTTATAGTGAGAACCACAAGTGTAGTCCCTGGTCTTGCTAAACTTATTTCTTGATTCTACCCCTTCCTTATTGAAATCTCACCACTTTGTATTTTCTTCACAACTTCTTAATGGTGCAAATGGCGAAGAGTATCTTGCTTTTTATATGAACCTTCAACCATATTCACAATCATAGAAACATAGTCAAAGAATTGGCTCACATCATCATTTTCCACGGGAGCAGACACAACAACTAACTGAAGTTGGTGAGCAAAACAATGAATATAATGCGCGTACTTGTTTTCATTTAGAATTAGTGATTTCAATCCATTGAGCTCGCCGCGTATATTAGAAGGCCCATCATAACATTTACCTCTAAGTCTTGACAATGATAATCCATTCTTCGCAAAGAATTCATCAACGACATTCTTTAAACATTGTGCAGAAGTCTCAGTTACATGAACCACCCCAACAAATCGTTCAATAACTTATCCATTATCATTCACAAATCTCAAGACCACAGCCATTTGCTCCTTCACATAACTATATCGGGCCCCATCAAGCAAAAGAGAAAAGAACTTGTATTTGATCTCATTCAAAATGACTTTTCTCGTTTCTTTTGCACAATCAATTATCTATCTTTGAATGGTAAATGAAATCATTTAATTATTTTTAGGAGCACTTGATTGCATTACTATGAGCGGACTAGCTTTTAAGAGAAGGAACGCGGCGAAGCGAACCGGGGAAAAAGAAAAAGAAAGTGTTTGGATTTGTTTGAAAAATGGGTTTGCATCTTGCTTAGAAAAACCATTGATTTGTTTTGGAAATCCCTTTGTAGAAGCCATTTTCTTTGAATATGAGTTTTGGGAAAACTGGTTTTGGATTTTTAGAAAATCTCATTTTATTAACTCAAAGATCTCGAAACCTAAATTTCAAGATCAGTGACAGAGTTGCCACCCGGATCAGCTCATCCAAGAAATTCTGATATAGCTCCCTACTAAGCGTAGACTACTGTACCTAATCCAGAGATTTAGGGTTCGGGCAACTTACCTATTCAACCTCAAGCTTGTATTCAGTTATAAGTTTGTAATACCATATTATATTCACTTAATTCTTTACCCATTTTTATCTTTTCTTTATTAGCCCATGCTCATTCAAATGACATAAATAAATTACATAAAATAAAGTGTAAAAATATAAATCATACATCCAAAATAAACCAAAAAGAAATAGAGGCCGCTTATTACAACACAAAAAAAGGAAAAAAAGCTCTCATCCTCACCAATACAATCGCCTAAATACACAAGGATATAAAAAGTACAATCGCCTAGAATACATGATTAATCTATAAAATACATCCAAAATAAAAATAAAATAAAATAAAAGCTGCAAAACAGATTGGTTAGCATAATTATATTACAAAAACAAGACAGAATGGGGATTGTCATAAAAAGGGAGCATGTGTTTATGAGATAACCGAGAAGTCCGGGCGATTTACTCAGTTAGACCTAGAAAAGTCATGTAGGTTTTGTGCTTGAAAACAGTTTGGCTTGGTTACATGCAAATTACTTTGGTTTAGTGGGTTGGTTATCCCAGAACTCGGAGTTTCGTTCGTGGGGGTTTCCTAATTCCAAACATCCATCTAAGGTCTAAAACAGTAAACACATCAAAAAAAGGTTTGATTCTGAAGACAGCTTCATATGACAACGTCCATTTAGGTAGTCCCATGATTCTACCTCATTTGGAGGCTACAGCCGTATGGCTATAGCATATAGAATCCGAAATCAGTTTTCTTCGTTTTTGTAAATATTGTTTTGATCATTTTCAATGATTTCTGGAAATTTTGAGGAACCTGGGGGTCCGCGATAGCTGGACAGGGGATCTGGTTTGAATTAAACAACCTCAAAACTCAAAAATCGAAACCAAAGAATCCGAAAATCTCACATCAATGTTCAATGAAAACTGAAAACCATGATTCGGAGTATAATGGATGTGATTGGGATTGAAATAAATCATAACAGAATGAACAAAATGGAATATGGCTGCTTTCGGTCGATTTTAGGGTTTTTCGGGTTTCTGCCCAGAAGAACACAGTCGTGCGGCTGTAGTGTTACAGTCGTACGGCTCTGTTCTAAGGAATTACAGCCATTCGGCTCTAGTTAGAGCCGCACGGCTATAATTAAATAGCCAGTTCCTGAAATTTTTATCAAAACATAGAAAAACAGAACACAAAACGAACAAATGCAAGTTTAAGGCCTCTCATAGTTTACCTTGTTGATGTTCCAGCGTGTATGATATCCGGAAGCGGATTGAAAAGGCGGAACGTGCTTGGAATCCCATGAACACTCTGAAATCCTTGATTATGCGTTCCGAATTGATCCCAATACGACCCGAGAATGATCTCGAATGGAAGAAATATGATCAGGAAGTTTCACTCTATATTTGCTAAGTTTGTTTCTTGGTGTTTTGCTTTTTGTTCTTTTGTTTTCTCTCCTATAATGAATCTCTAAATCTCTCATTCTCTGTAATTCTCTTTATCTTCTGTTCTTTTTTTTTTTTTGTTATCTTCTTGTCGTTCTTTTTTCTGTTATGTTGAAACCTAGAGAATCACGAAAATTTCTGCTAATTAAGAGATGTAATCCCTGTCAAATTCTGATTCTGCTATTTAGGAAGATTTTTGTCAGCACAATAGAGCCTGGCGACTATAGGGTTATAGTCGTACGGCTCTGAATTACAGCCGTGCGCCTCTAATCAGAGCCATGACAGATTCTCCTAAATCCCACACTCACGTCTAAGCCCTCTAATCACTTAAAAGACCTTTCTCAGGGTTTCTGATCAAGGACTGTTCAGTCTTTGGAGCGTTTGAGACTTTTCGGGCAACATCTCGCTCATTCTCAAGTCCAATTCACGTTCGTCTACTTAAAAGGTAACATAGGACTCTCATCAAAGAGGTCGGGAAAAACCCATGCTCACAATTACTTTATTTGCTTCTTTATTATATTTACAAAACCAACTAATGAGTTCAATAAAATGGCCTCTATGCATTGATTCTTCGAACTCATCGTGTCTTCAAAAACCTAAACCTTCTCCTAAAAGATATCGAGCTACTCTTACAACCGTTGTTAATCAAGTACGATACTCATAATCTAAAGCATCACTTTTGGATGATAAAACAAAATACACATTCTCTATTTGGTTTTGATATTGACCAACCTTAACTCTAGTATAAGTGTGTGGGCTATCCGAACCTCCTTCATGACTAACAAAATTTTCCATAGCATGTTTCCAATTATTATACCCAACTTTTGTAAAAAAAGTAGCTCCACTTCTATTGCTATTAGTAGGAAACAAGTAGCAATATAAACAAACCGCTTTGTCTTTATAAATATTATACTTTAGCCAAGCAAATTTTTTAAACCAAGTAGATTGAAACATCCTTTTTACATCTATTATAATCACTCCGAGGAAATTGATGACCAATTGTTTGACAAGGCCCTAACTCTAAGTATCTCATTCTCAATGTATCTATCATCTCAAATGGATAACTATTAATTGGTTTCCTCAATCCTAAATCACCAATAATATCATTATTTGAAAGTTCTACCTCTGTGCGAGCTCTTTTTTCACTAGCTTTATCAATAAGGGCTTCATTACTAGTTGATGATGGTTTAGGAGTTGATAAATGATTCCGCTTTATTTTAGTAACAAACGTATCCATATTTTTAATTTCTATAAATTAAAATACAAATATTACCATCAATTTATCAATTCATAGCTAAATTTAAACATACTTTTTCAATTCAAACTTATCAATTCAAACATACTTTATCAATTCAAACCCAATAATAACAATACACAATTAACTTATCAATTTAAACTTATTAATTAGTGCGAAATTTCAAACTCAATTAATGCCTCAATTTATCAATTCAAATCCAGAGATAACAACATAAATACACAATCAATTTATCAATTCAAACCTAATTTGCACAAATATTTTTCTTTAAAACCTAATTGAAATCAAACCTAAATAAATTAGAAACCTAAAACATTTAAATAAAAAACTAACCTGATAAGAAGCAAAGATGGAGGAGATGGAATGAACGTAGAATGGCGGTCGGCTGGGGTGGAGGTCATCGTCGTCGGCAACAGTGGCAGGAAGAACGGCAGGCGGCTCGCGGCGACAGGAAGCACAACAAAGACTATGGGAGTGTTTTGGAGGAGAGGAAGAGAGGGACAAAGCCAACCAAATTATATCTGTTTTAATTTTTTTTTTTAAATCTCGTTTTGCCTTGGTATTTAAAAAAAAATTTAAAATATAATTTTTTTTAATTTCCAAGAAAAAAAAAAGGATCAGATGATACAGGACGAGCAACGCAGAGCAGGGGCACTGCACCTGCTCTACGGGGCGACAGCTGATTGGGAGACTGCCGAAGCCCCCTACTCTAGGATTTTCCCGGCGGTTGGAGGTTAGCTGTCCCTCCGTGACCCTCTCAGCACCGCCCCTGGATAGATATTAATGAGTTGTTTACCTTATTGAAGGTATTATTTATGAGTTATAGACTCTTAACCACCTCCAAAACGGCATCGTTTGATTCTCCCTCTGTGCTCTTTCAGTCACAGGTATTAATACGTAAAAAGAAAGAAGGAAGATTAAACTCCCATTCCTGATCCATTCTATTTTTGCCCTCTTCTCTTTTTCATATTCTATTTCTAGGGTTTCACCAAAATCTTCCCCAATTGAATCGCAGACCAGCAATTCCTCATCAGTCAGTCATCTCACCATGGCTGAAGTCATTAACATGCCCGTTGATTCTCTCGACCGCCGTGGCAGCGGCGGCGGAGGAGGACGCGAACGCAAGGAGAAGCCTTCCGCTGATGATCCCCAATCTTCGTCTCCGCCACCTCCTCCTCCACCTCTGCCGCCTCAGAATACATCTCGTCGACGAGACAGAGACTCCAGAGATAGGGACTTCGATAGGCCGCCGAATCGACGTGGTGGTGATTATTACGACAGGAATCGCTCCCCCCCACCGAGAGAGAGGGAGAGGGATTATAAAAGGAGGAGCAGTTTGAGTCCTCCTCCTGTTCCTTACAGGGATAGAAGGCATTCTCCACCTCCGAGGAGGTCACCGCCGTATAAGAGGTCGAGAAGGGAGGATGGAGGGTATGATGGGAGGAGAGGGAGCCCTAGAGGTGGATTTGGACCAGGCGATAGAAGGTGAGTTACTAACGATCAGTTTTTTTTTTGTTGGTGAGCTATCTAGTTTTGGTTGATTAGTCGGAGTCGAGGAAATATTCTTCACAAGTACATTCTTGTTCTGAGACTTTAGAAGTTTCATGTAAAATGTCAGTTCCCAGAGAATTCAGTTAGAATTTTTGGTTCTTCGGTGTTGTTTCTGAGGACTTACTTATTTCTCACACTTTTTGGAGAGAATGTATGCAAGGTGATATTTTGATTTTCTCTGTTCAGGCATTGACTTTATAGCAAACAAGAGGAGGGTTTTGGTGGGTGCCTTCCCTCATTTTATGGGAGGTGGCAGTTTGGTACTTTGCATTTCTTTTTATCCGCGCAATTTTTTCATATAGCACAAAAAGCTGATTTTGCTTGCTGAAAGATTTAAAGGAGCTGGTGTGCAGATTCATTCAAATTCACATAAAATGATTGCCTTGGTTTTAGCTGTATCTTTTGTGGTAGGCTTAGCTCGTCAGGTCTCACTCAGTTTGTTTGTGGGTGAACTTGTTGATTTTGTTTTTCGACTCCATATTGGTGGCAAGTACAATGAGTTTGATTGTTAGGTCCTTTGATTTCCTTCATTGATTATCAACCGAAAGTTTGGTAGAGGTCAAACTCATGGAAGATGATTCTGGGGAGTGTGAATGATACCCTTAAAACGATAGGTGTTGCCAATTTTAAAAGCTAGTCTTATCATTCAGTTGAACGAAGTTATGAATAGTCTATCATTATAGTTATGGGCCTTACATGGAATAAATTGCATATAAATATAAGTGGAAAGCCTTTCTGGACAGAGCTCTAAATTTTTTACAGTGGTAGTTTTCCCCTAGTCCAGTTAGTAATGTGTATTAAGTTTTAGCTTTGAAATGCCAGTTACTGTTTAAGTTGTCATTGCCTAGTTTGCTTAATTATTTTTTGCACTGCAGGTGTGAACTTGTGTTAAAGTTGGCTTTGAGGCGCACTGAAGTTTAGGTTGTTTTCCTGAAATTGTGCATTAATGCAGTGCATGCTGAAATTGTGAATAAGTGTAGTCTTATACGGTTATCATATTTAATTTCTTTATCAGTATTATAACTGATAGCAAGAAATCATGGAATTGGTTGCCTGATTGACTGTAGAAGTCATTATTTCCAGTTCTGGTTTTTACATGCTCCAGTATTGTAGATTCAGGTCGTGGATGATTTGTTGGTTGGCTGCTTGCTTAGCTTGATTTAAGTATTTTGTTGCTGCATATTGTTTGCTGTTGAGTTGGCTTTCTTCTGCGGAGCGTGCAGTTCCTTAAGTCCATTAGATTTGTAAGATAGTCTTTGAGGGCTTTAATAGATAGTCTAGGACATGAAGTCATCAATTGCATAATCATAACTTTAGTTGAAAGGTTGGAAATGGTTGTAGGATTTAACTTGAGTTTTTTTATCAGTTGTCTTCCTTTCTTTCTGTGGATGCAAAATTCTACTGCATCATGAGTATGAGATATGTGTCTGTTCCATTGTATTTCTCTGGAACTTCGATAGAGTTTGCTTGATTATTATTTGAATTTAACATGAATTTGACAAAATTGCATGTGTTAACTTCTTCTAATTTTGGAGTTGAACTGATATTATAGTTTAATTTTGGACAGAGTTGATCTTGAATTTTTATATGGGTTGTTGAAATGGATGGCACTTGGATTATGCTAGTGTTTAGCATGAATATGCATATTTAAAATGTTTGTTCACTGCTCTGTAGCATTTGTTGATGGCTCTTTGTTATATTCTCCATCTGTTACATTCCTTCAACCTAGTTCGTTATTAATATTGTTAGAGCAGATTTTTTTCATCTCTCTGTATCAGCTTTTTGGTATTTCCTCAGTTAACATATTTTTTTCCTGGGTTCACTAAGCCTAGTTATGCAAAGTTTTCTTTCTCGCTAATCTGATACAATGGTACAGGTTTGGATATGATTATGGTTCTGGATATGACCGTGAGATGGGGGGTAGGGCTGGGTATCCTGAAGATCGGCCTCATGGCCGTTACATGGGTCGTGGAGGTGGATATCAAAGTGGACCATCTGGTACATGCTCAATGCTTTTGAATTTTTGCATTTTGAATATAATTTTGCTTGTTGTGTATCTTTATTTCAAAGTATTAGTTACCAAAATGAGAGAATAATCTTGCATTTTCCTGGTTTAGATTGATTCTTGAGGCACAGGTGGCAGCTTTAGTTTGTTTTATCTTTGGACACTTTGTTTCGCAAGATATTTACTTATGAAATTCTCAAACTTCATTCTAAAGCTTTAAGTTACAGTTAGGTCAAGTTTACCATTTTGTACCTTTTCTTTTCTGGTTGTTTATCATTTAACAAAGTAAAGAGAAAGTGAGAGGAAGGCATTTTTTGACTGGTTGTAGTTGCTGAGTGAACTTTCCTTTGCCCTACCGGTCATCACTTTTCCACCAATTCGATGAACAATATGGTTAGAATTTGTGAGGTTTAGAGAGACAGCTGCATTATGGTCGTGGATTTTGGATGCTAAATGTTACTTAAAGCAATAGGTCATGCTTTCTTGGTGAAGCTTGTCTAGGCTTTCCACAATTTTTGTAAGATATAGCTTCCAATTTTAGACGTCTCACGCATCTGGACTCCTGAGAATTTGTTGGTCAGCTCTTGGATTCGTGTGTTCTAGTGCGTTTACCTTGAATACGTGTGATATACAGTATGAGTGCTTCTTTCTGATTCAAAATTTTTTTCAGGCTTACTTGGAACAAATTAATGTAAAATTCAAAGTTTATTTAATAAATGAGTTTTTCTAATTGGCATGAAATGATTTAAATGAATATAGGATATGCAAATTTTATTGAATTCTACAGTTTTAAATTTGGAATAAATGAAGAGTCAATGTTCATTTACTTATCTCCTTGAAATAACTTATGAGAGAATATACTATAATTTAGTACGGGTACTTTTTTCTTTGTAACACAATCACTAATTTTGTAAAATTCATCTCTCTCTCTATTAATGGAATTTGGATTAACTTCACACGATCTCAAGAATTGAATTCCATGGAGTTGAATTCTTGGAATTGAATTCTAATTCTTTTCTTCATTTCAGGCTACAAAATTAGAAATGCAAGGAATCATTCATTTATTCCTAGGTGAAGACTTAGATTAGAATGACTGGAAAATTTAGTATCTATTTTAGAATCGCAAAGATTACTGTGGTATGTGCTGTGGTATTTAAGATACCTTATTTTTGTGCCCTTATTTCATGCTTCCAACTTCCAAGACATTATATTTTTTTGGGAACTCCATTTTCTTTTTTTGTCAAGTCTGACTTACCGGGTTTTCTCACATCTTTGCAGACTGGGATTCTGCACGTGGTGGTTATGTTGATACTTCCAACACAGTGAGTACTCAAAGGTTTGTATTTGTCGTGTTTATGTACTTTGACAGAGCTTGTTGGATTTTGACTTACTGAATTTTTTCTCAAATATTATGTGTGTAGTGTTGCTAATATTTGTGGTTTTTAAATTATAAAGGATTCTGCCTTGTTTCCAAGTATTTTGGGAGTTTACATGAGTCCAGAAGAGTAGATTCTTGTTCCCTTCATGTCTTCATAGTTCATATTTCAAAATCTGATGTTCAAATGGGCATCCACTTATTACTTTATGTCTCAAGATGCTTCATTGTTGTCGGCTTAAATAAGTGTTTTGGGTTAATATCAGCAGGTGTGCTATGATTGATGTTGCATCTATTTGGACGAAATAGTAAGAGAAAACCATTTCCTGGACTAATCCAGTAATAGTGGCCTTCTTTTCTGAAGTAGCATGCTTTCAAAATGGTTACTATATTTGAGATATGAATTTGATGGTATCATCATTGTGGGAAAATTTTAATTTAGTCTGAAACTTATCTATGCTTAACTATGAAAATATTCTAATGGGAATGGTTTTTAAATGGTTTCTGGAATATTGTTGAGCATTTTTTTATTTACGAACATTTTACTCTCTCCTACATTATGCTTAATTATCAATGAAGTGGATGTTTTATGGCTAGGATAATTTTACTTGTTTATGTGACGTTTTTAAACAACTGACTTTTCAGAGAGGGCCTTATGTCATACAAGCAATTTATCCAGGAGCTTGAAGATGATATTCTACCAGCTGAAGCTGAGCGCAGGTAGAGAGTAAAGACTGTTTTGTTCTCAGATTTGAATCATTCCTCGATGCTGTGACTTGGAATTTGTGAAGTTGATGACCGCTTTGATTGTACAGATATCAAGAATACAAGTCAGAGTATATTTCAACTCAAAAACGTGTTTTCTTTGAGGCTCATAAAGATGAAGAATGGTACCTTTCTTCACATATTAATGTGTGCCTCAGTGTTCACTTTAGTAGTCTAATTGAACTTATGGACATGTAGGTTGAGAGACAAATACCATCCTACCAATTTGGTTGCAGTCATAGAAAGGTTTGCTCTACTTGAATATTTTGGATTTGCATTCCGGTTTTGGAACTTTATATAAGGATGCCTTTTTAATCATTCCGGTTATGGATCTTTTTATAAGGATGCATTTTTAATCATCTATTGAACTATATCATAAATTCTGTGTGTTCCATTGATTATGCCCTGGGTATTCATTGCAGGAGGAATGAGCTGGCGAGGAAGGTTGCAAAAGAATTTTTACTCGACTTGCAAAGTGGAACCTTGGACCTGTATATGATTAATTTTCTTCTCTTAGTTATCAAGTTGTCTGGACCTGAATGTGAATTTATGATTTTGATATTTTGCTTCACTTTATGTTCTAAATGCCAGGGGTCCTGGTCTGAATGTTCCATCAACACATAAATCAGGACAGACAAGTGATCCAAATTCTGATGATGAAGGAGATGGAAAAAGAAGGCGGCATGGCCGTCTGCCAACCAAAGAAACTGATATGCTATCAGCTGCTCCTAAAGCTCACCCGGTCAGCTCTGAACCCAGAAGAATTCAACTTGATGTTGAGCAAGCGCAGGCCCTTGTACGCAAGCTTGACTCTGAAAAGGGAATTGAAGAAAATATCTTAGCTGGATCTGACAATGACAAAGTGAACAGAGATAAATCGCATAACAGTTCTACTGGACCTGTTATTATCATACGAGGCTTAACCTCTGTCAAAGGCCTGGAGGGCATTGAACTATTGGATACACTTATTACTTATCTTTGGCGTATTCATGGTTTGGACTATTATGGAATGGTTGAAAAATCTGAAGCCAAAGGTCTTAGGCATGTGAGAGCAGAAGGCAAAGGTTCTGATGCATCTAATAATGGGACTGAATGGGAAAATAAACTGGATTCGCACTGGCAAGAAAGGTTGAGGAATCAGGATCCTTTGGAAGTAATGACTGCTAAGGAAAAAATAGATGCTACTGCAGTTGATTCTCTAGATCCCTATGTCCGGAAGATAAGGGATGAGAAGTATGGGTGGAAATATGGCTGTGGAGCCAAGGGTTGTACAAAGCTCTTTCATGCTGCTGAGTTCGTGCACAAGCATCTCAAACTGAAACATCCTGAAATTGTGATTGAGCTGACCTCTAAACTGCGAGAAGAACTTTATTTCCAGAACTACATGAAGTACTGTCGCATGACTTTTCTTTTTAATATGTATTTGATGTCCCATTTATGGATCCTCTCACAGTTTCTTTTATTTGCAGTGATCCAGATGCACCTGGTGGCACGCCTGTTATGCAACAAACTTTACCGGTATGCTTCATCTGATCAGTACTTAGTAACAAATCAGTATGATTTTACATATCATCCTTGGTGTCTATAATTTAAGCAGTCAAGTGGTAATTTATACTTCGGCTTGCATGGCAGTGAGCTCTATTTTCTTTCTTCCTTTTCTCTTGTGAGTATAATTTAATTGTGTTGCAGCTTAACGTAATTATATAGTAGTCCTGTCATGGTGTCTGCATATCCTCAATACAGCTTCTAGGTCAAAATTTCCAGTTCACTGTGGTATGTAGTGCTGTTGAGGCTGTGGTCCAGTATTTATGATGGTTCCAAGTATCAGTTGGTAGGTATTGTTGGATTGTTATTCTAGATTGTAGTTCTTTTTTTGGTTCAACTAAGTGGAACCACATGTTAATGAATACTGAAAATACAACAATAATATGTTTATGTTTTTTTCTGTTTGAAAACTCTTAAAATACCGGTATTAGCTATCTGTTCTGTTGCAAAGCTCCTACCTATATATATCCTTAGAAGTATTCCAGTTTGTCTTTTGACATTTCAGAAAAGTTTTTTCATTGTTTCTGTGCACTGAACTGAAATACATCAAGTAAGATTTTGGTCTTTTAAATGTATTTGTTGTTAAAAAAGGAAAGTGCTGCCAGTGGAAAAAAGATAGCTGTTCATACAGTAGCCAACAGAAATAAGAAAACCCTGTTAAGGTGCATCATGATTTCACGTCTTGTGTTCAACCAAAGCGATGTGCAACTGAACCCTTCAGTTTCTTTCCTTCCCAGTTCATGACGTGAAATTAAAACATTTTGAAAATCCACCGTGTTTTGAATTGACCTTGTTTCGGCTATTAATTGAAGTACAATTTGACAAAGTTAATGCATCACAATGCTTTGGAAGTCAAAGTTCCGTAAACTGTGTTGTGTGGGGTATGCATGACTTTTCTAGTTTCCCTAAGATTGTTCCTCATTTCTCCTTTTGTAGTGTTCTGCCTCCATCCTCTTTCGTCAGGAGTTATTGACATATTACTAAATATTCCTTAGACCTTATATTTTGTGACCGAACATATCTTTTGCGATAACCTATGCAATTAGTGTCCTTTTTTGTATGATATAAAAATTTCCTTTGCAGAAAGACAAGCCATTGAGACGTAGAATAGGTCCAGATCGACTGAAAGATGAAAGAGGTGGCCGTAGAGAACGTGATAACAGAGCGAATGGCGGTGAGAGATTTGATAGGCCTGATAATCCCCAGTCAGGTGACTTCCAGTCGAATAATGATGGACCTGATAGTGGGAATCGCGATGATTCAATGTATGACAATTTTGGTGGACAAGGCATCCGCGTACCTCCTTTCCCTTCTGATATACCTCCTCCGCCAGTGCTGATGCCTGTTCCTGGTGCTGGGTAGGTTGAAGAAGTTATTGGAAAAATACTCTTAGGTTAATGGTAACACCAATCTTTTCGAATTTCCTTCTTCTGATATAAATATTTGTATTACAGTCCTCTAGGGCCGTTTGTCCCAGCTCCACCGGAAGTTGCAATGCGGATGTTCAGAGAACAGGGTGGTCCACCTCCATTTGAAGGTGGTGGCAGAAATGCTAGGCCTGGGCCTCAATTAAGTGGACCGGCTCCTATTCTTTTATCTCCAGGTTTTAGGCAGGATCCTCGGCGACTACGCAGGTAATTTCTGTTTGAAAACTCTTTCATTCCAAGTTGATTCTTTCTGTAAAAGCATTCACTAGGTTTTCACGTTGTAGGTGCTGCATGTTATTATAGCATTGTTTTTTCTTTTTTGTTCTTATGGTGGCACATCCACTCGATGCATTAGTTGGTTCATTACTGCTTAATGATGGTTTTTCTGTTTTCTCAAATATAAATATACTGAAAAGAATTACGCTTGTGCTAAGAATGAATAAGATAAGGTTGTTTTACATTGCCGCAAACAGATAAGCTTCACCTTTTTCTCGTTAGTATACAAGTCAAGTCAAATAAGTATGTATACTGTCTATTATTGTCTTCCAATATGGGTCAATGAAAAGGTTTGATCTTTGATAGCTAGAGAGGTTTATACTTGGTTACCGCTGTGGGTGAATCTTCATCATTTGATATACTCGTGTTAAAGAGGTCAACAGCGATCCTGATTTGCTAGCAGTATGTTCTATACTAGAAAATGGTCCCACCTTCTGTTGCTATATAAGTAATTCATATGTAGTATTTTTCATGGCAAGTTCGTCTAGTTGTCTATATATCGAATTTTCGTTATCAAGATTCTGAACTTATTGGAATTTTTGGCAGTTACCAAGACCTAGATGCACCAGAAGACGAAGTTACTGTTATAGACTACAGGAGTTTGTAGGTACAAAGCATTCAAGATGGTGAGATTTTTAAAAGTTACTTTTTTCTTTTCTTTCTTTTTTTCCCCCCTTTTCCAGAGGGGAATTCCAGTCTAGTTTGTTGTTTGAGGTGACCCAACTTTAGAGGCAATTGCATTGTATTTAGATCCATTTAGATTTGAACTGCTTGTGGGGTGCTGACCAGCGGGTTCTTAGTGCTTAATGTAATACTGCTTGTGGTGGTATCAACTGCAGTTGTCCGCAGTGATGCAAAGATCGTGATTATTTTTTTCTTCATTCCCCACATTTTACATTGATATATAAAGCCTTTTACTTGTTTAGTTGGGATTGTACAATGCTTAGATGAAGTTGTACCTATAAAGTGGACTTTGGTGATGAACGTGTTTGCCTGTCAACTTCTAGTGTTGAGTAACTTTATCATTCATTGTTAATAATAAGGTTGAAACCTTTGTCATCTAGGGGATTGAATTTTTGCACTAGAAGTTATTTTTGTAGATAACTGAGATTTTCTTTTCCTTTTTGTGTGTTTGTGTGGGACAATCGCCTGATGAAGGGTCAATCTGGTGCCTCAAGTTGGCTCGCAGGGTCAATATGGTCTAAAATGAACCTAAGGTGTTAGTTTGACTTTTAGCTTGTTATTTCTGGTGAAATTGGTCTAAAATGAAATGTGTCAGCATATTGCCAATTATATGTCAACATGTGTTGTTTTGTACCCAACTTGATCCAAAATATAAGCCGCAGGATGAGACTGATACCCAAAGTTCATTTGGGGCATAATAACCATGCGAGCCAAATTTGAGAGGCCAAATTAACTCTTCAAAATGTAAATTAATGGAGGGTTTTCTGTTTCCCACAAGCGAACATACTGATCCGAGGAGAAGCTAAATGAATCCGCTTGAGAAATTAATGGGAGATGAGGCTGTTATTTGGTGCATGGATTGGGGATGTACCAGACAGGATTTTTTTGGGAGTTGTGTCCGGAATTCAATGTTGACAATATTTTCTTCTGTAAACTAGGAATGATGTTACCTGCTTTGGATTAGACCCGGTCCAGTCCGGTCTAATTAGGAAACCAATTGCTGATAAAATCCAAGTTCTCGATATCTGTACTCAACTCTTCCAAAGTGGAGTATGCTCTTGTCAAACTGACTACCTACTCAGAAAACAGAACTATCTTAAACGTACGATGTCCTTTCTGCCTCTATAATTGCCATGAAGTAGCAGAAATATCAAGGAGCGAGATGAAATAAATCCAAAAATGGGATTTTGTTGGAAAGAAATCTTATTGCAATTGTCCATATCCGGTTCATCTTTAAGAACCGTATCACATGGATGAATTGAGACGCTTGATTATTTTGGATAAAACAAAATTGATAGTATCTGAAATTTTCTTGTCAAAAGCAAAAAAGTAGAGATTGGACCAAAATTAATGCATCAAGTAAAGAAGTCTACTTTCGATTTATTAATATAATGTAAATAACTTTCGTTTAAGGGAACAACGAAGTTGTTTTTGACTACTGAATTGATGGTTGTTTACTATCATAATTTTGGGCGTTTTACAGAATTTAAGTGAAATATATTTACCATGTAAACAAAAAGTAAATTAATATAATTAAGTTCAGTTAGTTACGAAAGAGCACGTGTTATATTAATTTTGTCGAATGTTTTAATGAGGCCACAAAATTTCAGCTCGTATGATGGGATAAACCTTAGTTACGTTCAAATAAAACCATTCAATTATTCTTTTTTTTTTTCAAATAAAATCCACCAAAATAATGCTATCAATTTTCTAATTCCAAACAACCTCTAACAATTGGTGCTTGCATGGCATTAACTTCACTAATTGGAAGTAACTCAAATAGTACATCTCCCAAAGAGGAACAGGTGGTTCTGAATTCAATATCCACCTTCAAATCTAAATTTACGAAAAAAAATAAAAGAAAACAAAAGAAAAAAATAGATCGACTAATTATCAAAGTGACCGAGTCAACTTCATACGTTGAGTAGACTGACTGTCTCTACTTTAACTATTTAATTCTACTCCGATTTCAGAATCAAGTTAGGATTCAATCCCTACATAGGGCCAAATCCAACAACCAAATACAAGTGTTTCAAAAAGCTGTCGATGGATTAATCCTACAAGAAAATTGCAGTTACTGGCAGATATTAGAAAACTCGAGTCCACGAACATACCTCTGCTGCATACCTACAACCCAATGCTGCTTTCAGTGTGCATAATGTATCATTCTATGACTACCACATCTAAAGTTCCTATAACCTTTACACTGGTAGAAATATGAACAAACCATACCCATTTTGGAGAGCTGATGAAAGCTTCAAAATCGAACTTTTTGTTGCATTTGATTTTTGAATTTTTCCACAATACATGTACAAATATGTTACACGACAAGATACACTGGGTTATAGACGGCAACACAGGTTTTGGTGAGGGAAGAAATTTGATCCGAGGCACAAAATAAAAAAAGCAAGCAAGTACATAAGCCCCAAGAAGAGGGAAGGCACAGTTGATTCTCAAGTCATTCAGTGATGACAGATGTCTCATCATCTCACTATTGCCATCCATGATGTAAGACACTCATCCATCAGGAAATGAAACACACAACATATTCAGTACCTTCATTTCCGATGTTTCTTTGATGAAGGCTCTTGCTGTGGCTCGGCCTGCCAACACAATGTCACCACTCATCAGAATACAAGTTCAAAATCAGACGAAATGTTTGAATCGAGGTGCAAAGAGAAAAATCCATGACAGAGGAGTCAAAATATAGCCAGAACATGCCCTATAACCATAAAGTTCACAGGTTTCCTTTTTAATCAAATTGATACCTTTATATGTGCAGAAAAGGAAGCACCGATAGAAAAAAAAAGTGATAGCTACTTAAATGACATAGCATAGAGAATATGACAGCGTTTGGAAGTTAAAGGCCAAAAGAGAATTTCAATATGAATATCCATTACAAAGAATGATTCAAGCCATTACCAAACTAATAGAGAACCATGAAAAGTAAGGAGAAAATGCTTACAGCATTTGAAAGCTGCTCACGGATGTAGGCCATTGATCTCAACATGGCACCTAATGTATCCCTAGATACCTGAAATTTAACCTCTGACTCTCCTGAAGTTGTTTCAGTATCTTGTAGCTGAAATCAGTGGAAGGAAATATTAATTGTTGATAAATGTACTAGTGACAGATGGGAAACACCCAATAACAACTAAATTAAGAGGATAGACATCCACTCACAACAAGTCCACATATTGGGCAGTACCCCAATACAGAATATACATTTTACTCAATAATTAATATGGAAAACAGAAATAAACAAGCACAAAAACATGGAGCTAAAGAATAACGATGAGCTTACAAGTTTCGACTGAAATCTCCGTAATTCAAATATCAAAGCTTGATACTAAATGCTAACAAACTATCGAGGCAATGCAGTTACAACAATCCTAATACTAATAAAATCAGAAATTGCAAACCAGGAAATTTAAAAATTAATAGGATAAAAATAAAACATAAGTTTCAAATAGGCCTAGCGCATAATAATAAAATCAAGTTTGGAAAAAGATAGTAACCCTGAACTTCCCAAGTAGAAATTTTACACGTAAATCTATTAATTTAAAACATAAAGATTAAATGTTATTCCTGAATCTAGTATTCCTATTATCGTTGTTTTACTCTAAGGTGTGCAGAATGCCTTTACAGTAAGTTCAGGAAATTTCGTATGGACAACAGGCAGGAAAAGGATTTGGGAAGTCCAAACTGTCCATTTACAAGTTTTTTCTACAATATACGACAACACCAAAATTTCAAAATTTTCAATCCACATCCTTCAGAAAATGAAGAAAAGGTCATCACCATGGAATGCAGAAATGCCTCCAATTTTCCAGGCTCAGAAATTTTGGCAAAGGAGTAATTTGCTAAGTTTTTCTATTGCTAGTAAGGTGGAAAAGGGAAATGTGTCACTATCATGGTGCACTCTAGGCTGGCAATAGGCTACAGTCCCTGAGGATAGGAAGTCCAAACTTAACAAAGATTCACAAGATCGCCACAATCAATAGCCCCCAAAATGAAAAGAAAAACCAGCAAGAAACATATCAGTAAGGTATATTAACACAATAACTAATTCATGCAAAGTCCACATCAGAATGTACACAATCAGCTCATGAAAATGGAAGCATCAAAATTTCTAAAACAACTTTGAAATATCTTGTATATTATGCCAATATAAGATTTACAAAACTGAAACATAAATCTATAATTTCAACAGACGTACCTTTAAATTAATGACAGCAACCCTATTAGCTGGTGTTGATAGTTGTTCACTTATATATGCCATAGACCTCAACATGGGTTCTAGCGTGACTCTTGATAGTTGAAACTTAACATCGAATTCTGTAGAAGGGGTCTTGCTATAATCTTGCAACTGCAATCATAATTGAACTTTATAATCATATTTCTCAATTTGATGTCCAAAAAAAAAAAAAAAAGGAAACTAGAGATTCACTTAAAGCATTGGATAGTTGTTGCAGGCAGCTAAAGCAAACTTTCTGCGACTGCTTTATGGTGAACAAATTCGAGAGTAACAGATAAGCCATGTGATTAGGTTTAAATAAAAGGTCGAATTTAGAATTTTTTTAGTAGAGTTAGCGCAAATCAACCATAGACTTTACTGCATAGTAGAACTGCAAACAGTAACATGAACTAATTTAGCTGGAAGGCTTTGAAAGAAAGAAGAAAAAGAAGAGGAAGAGGGGAAAGGAGAAAATCACGCTAACATTAACATAGCATATATAATATAAGACTATTAACTACGGGGCACAAACATCTATAGAGCTACCATGTTTAGCAAAGATCAAGTCTTCAAAATATGAAATTTCTAATAATCACAATAGGAAATAGTCAACCTTATAAATAAGAAGATTCCTCATGACGTTTTAAGAATATATATATATATATATATATTTTTTTTTTCTTTTTGCACTACTAAAGCCTTAAGTGCCTCGTATTGAACTCCTAAAGTTAAAATAGCACCATATTTTTGCTGGTGTTTCTGCAAGTCAGGAATGTCATGCAGACTATGCTTAAGAGCAGAAGGTATTTTTTAACTAAACCTCATAAAATCTCCTATTTGGGATGACTATGTATTTACACGAGTAGCATTAATTGGTTCAATTTGCATTTAAGTGTGCTCAGTTTGTTTTCCATATATCTAATAGCAGCTCACCAAAAAAATTTAATGGTATTTCATCCACTTGCAATGGAAGTTCAAGGGACAGTAATTCCTTTTTCGCCACCTTTTCCATGTCCCATAAGTAGCAATGTGGTTGCATATTAATCATCTAAACTTACAAGCCCCAATGCCAAATAAGGGGTGCAGTTTGTGATATAGTTTCACATCCTACACTCCTCTACTAAAATTAGGTAAATGGAAAACAGAAAAACAAGAGTGATAAAAAATTAAAATTAATCATAATAACTTCCTAACTTTCTCTCCTGGATTGCATGACTACTTCATATCATAGAAATTTCATAATTTATACACTATTCACATAAAACTTAACACTACACAATGTTTACTGGCACACTATGACCTTTGGATTGCCAAGTTCCCAAAAGTTACTGGCTACTGCCATCTTGAACTGGTGAATAACCCAACAACGCCTACATGTTTTATATTTCAAGTTTAAGTCAGTATATATGTTGATACAAACCTTCAAGTTGATGACAGCAACTCTGTTCCCTGGTGTTGAACTTTTATTCTCCATCACCCAAGTCATTGATTTGAGACAAGGAAGAGCTGCCTGTGGAAGACTCTTGTCAGTAGCAAGTCAGAAAATTATTAATAAAAGAAGTAAGGTAATACTTGAGGAAAGGTATGCTCAGCATACCATGTTTCCAGGAGGGCCATCATCCCGATGAAGGGACACAGGGGCCATGCGCGGAAGATTTAAATCAGTGACAGATTGAGTTGGAGCACCAGCATCATTCAGATTAAATCGCCGTGTAACTTCATCTTGCCTTGGCCACAACAATGGGGTAGCATCTAATGCTGATGATGAGGTTTTCCTGTCATCAAAGCTAACCCCACCAACCTGCGAGCTGGGAGGAGGGATTTTGGCAATATTTTTCTTCATAGCAGCAACCTTCCTCCCACCATCTCTAAGTGCACCGATCGCAACATTGTAAGTGTCCAAAGCTGTTGCCCCTTCCTCTGCATATTTGATGGCCTCCCGGCACAGATTGTTGTAGCGCACTGTAAGAGACTCTTGACCATGTAATTCACCACCACGCTCATCTAGTGCAGCACCAGTTTTGGCATTTCTTGTCCATCTATTTAAGATATAATGTGTTGGCAATGTAAGAACATTTGTCACAGTGAACACTGTCAAAATGTGCCTACACAGAATGCCTGAATACTCGAACATTTGACAACTGCAATTTGCTCTCTTTTCTGGATAGTTCAATGTAACAATATATGCCCTGTTGTCATCCTCAAATTTTGCAACACGGAAAGTGCTAACAGAACCATCTCCCTCGATCTTGTTAGCAGTATAGACAAAAGTTTCAACTAGCTCTTCTTGAAATTTTGCAAATATTTTCCTTGTGTATTGCTGTGCTGCTTGGTTTTCCATAGGAGATGGTGTCCGTAAAACTGCTGTGGTGCAAATTGTATCAAAATCCGCTTCTAGTTCCCTCTCAAACGAATTTTCTAGAGCTCTCTCATACTGTCTGAAGAACAATGGCAATGTGGTTTGTTGGTTTACGTAGCCATCAAAAAAAGAACCATCAAACCCTTGATTTGGAGATATCATAGCAAAAAAAGTATCACGAAAGTACACCGGGACCCATTGAGCACGAGCATTATATAATGATTGAAGCCAATCATGCATCCATAGATCATATTTATCAAGGATAGAATTCCAAGATGATTCAAACTCCTCAACAGTCTCGGTTAAGTTGATACAATTGTACAAGTCTACCTGAAAATTAGGATGTGCATGACATACATGAGCCAATTTGTCCTGGCCTTCTCTTAAGACATGCCATTTGCTTATACAGTGGCGGGTTTCTGGCAAAACCAGAGAGACTGCAGTCTGAATGGCTCTATCTTGATCAGTGACTATAGACACAGGCTGACGATCATTCATTGCAGTTAGAAATGTCTTGAGCAGCCAAACAAAAGAAGCCTCAGAATCATCTAGCAAAATGGCACAGCCAAATAAGATTGATTGGCCATGATGGTTGACTCCCGTAAATGGAGCAAATGGCACTCTATACTGATTATATCTGAAATTTGTGTCCAATGTGATTGCATCCCCAAAGTGGCTATAAGCTGTCCTAGATCGTGCATCAGCCCAAAATACATTGGCCATTCGATTATCTTCATCAAGTTGTATAGCATAAAAGAAACCAGGGTTTTCAGCCTGCATCTTCTTAAAATATTCTAGCAAGTTCTGAGCATCCCTGCCTAGTGTTCTCCTTCGAGTATTGGGTCTAAGACCAAAATTTAATGCTGCACCATTCTTAGTGATACGATTCAGTTCAGCAGTAGAAGCATTCCTGAGACCATGATTCGACTCTGCACGATTTCCATCCATTGATACATACATTACACCACTTGGCACGGCTCCTACTTGATAGGTCTCAGTGATGCTTTTTGAGGCACCAGCAAAATGTCTGCGGGGCCGAAGGTAATGCACCTTACCCGGACTCATCATAGAATGGCTATGGTCCTTTATGAATTTTGTTACAATCCATTTGTCTTGACCCCTAAGCTCTATCCTAAACATCGCATCACAGCTATCAGTAGACCTCCTTTTCGAACCCTCTCTGCCACACACAAATTCACGTGCAACGGTTGTCCCATCAGTTTTAGAACGAGTAACATGACCAACTTTGGAGCTAAAACCAAGACGACTAGCATACTCATCATAGAAAGCTTTAGCAGCATCATCAGAATCAAATAGCATTCCTACTTGTGGTTCAGCCTCCCCATCCTCAGAAGAATGCTCTGCATTAATTGCTTCTCCACCTTCATTGGGTTCAGCATCCCCATCATATGCAATCATACGACGACCCATCCCCTCCTCTTCGTCAATTATGTGAGCATCCATAAGACCCCACTATTCAAATCAAATTTGAAGAGAACCATCAACCTCTGCATGCATGTCAATTCTCTCTTGCAACAAATGCCAACTGCAATCTGGCAAGAGTTCCGGCAATGAGAAGCGCTGACTCACCACATTTGACAATCATACATAAGAAGGAAATTAGATAGTAAATCATCACATGAACACCAAAATACAACTTTGGGCTCGAGCTATAGAACTCAATTCTCTCATTCTTCCTGAAGAAAAAAAACCAATCATAATTCCCAATACATTTCAGGCTTCACACTTCAGAACTACCTACCCCTGTAAACAGCTATACAAAAATATACACATAAACTATTAAAATTCACGTCCTGTATATACACAAACAACAGGAAAAGGAAACTCCCAATACAGGAAATTCAACTTATCGTCACCAGAACATAGAAACTCAGAAAGAAGAAGAAGACTTAAAGTGGGGAAGCAATAACTAATAGCTCTCCAATTCAATAGAAACAAACAAAGCTTAGCTAATAGAAATTATAGTTTACCTGATTAGGACCAAATTAACTATAACAGTAAACCATTAGGAGAGCAGCAGAGAAATAAAGCATGATCCTTTCTGCTATAAAAGCGCATGCACAGATGAATACAAGCGAAGGAGAGGGAAAAGGAAGTACCTGGATTTTTAAATTGCGCGAATTTCGGAAACGAGAGGATTAATTACGAGAAAAAGTGGAGAATTTGAGGAGAAGAATGGAGAGTATGAGTAGCAGTAAAGTTGGGTTTTTGATCAAATTTTTATTTTTGGAACAGAAAATGGAGAGAGTGAAACTCAAACCCTAACTTTACCTTTTTTTTTTTTTTTTTTTTGTATATATTATTTATTTATTTATTTTAATTTTACTTTATTACCGTGATTAATTATTACTTGTATTTTCTGAATTCACGAATATACCAGCGTAGAGGCAGCCGACAGTGGCCGTCTCGGCCCGAAAAAACAATCGGGGCACGGAACAGGATAATTTTTTTTTTTAATTGTAATTATAGTTTTTCCATTAAATTACAGAAGCTACCATACCACTTTTCTTTTTCACTTAAAAAAGCTTTTTATTTAAATTTTTTTAAACTAGTATTAGATATTCTTATCTCTTTTTTTTTTTTTACAAACATTTGATGTTCTTATCTTTGTTTGCATAAAAAACATATAAATGGGTATTATTTTGTATATTCCTACCATTTGATTATTACTATTGTAAAAGTCATCTAATAGTGATTTGAAATAATGAAGTAAAAATATTAACATAAATAATAAAAAAACATTATAGTGTTTCTCACCAATATTTTATACTTCAATCGTTTAAAAAAAAAACATAAATTTCATTTCAAATAAATCTTATATAGCCCAAAAAAAAAAAAAAACCTTTATAGTATTCATATTCTTATCTTTTTCTTTTTCCTCTTCATAATTGATACCTTACTTTTTATTTTCATAATATTTTATTTTTGGAAGAGGTTGATGAATAGGGAAATACGAATTAAGGAGTGTAATTAGAAGGTTGATGCTACAATCATAATATAACATTTAGAATTGTTTACTTATTGAAGCACAACATAAAGAAAAAAATTGACGCTTTCTATCTGGATATTTCTTCAACTCTAATTCCTTTGTCTAAGAATATTAATAATTGTAGTTCAAAGAGAACAACGGTATTGTCCATGTTCTTATTATCGATCCTCGAAATCCGTGATGAAACTGTCAATTTTTATTTTTATTTTTGAACATGTTTGTTTGTTTAGAAATTGTTGAATGGACTAGGATGATTTTTATTCTTCGTTTAAAATGCAAATAGAAGCTACATGGTTTCTTCAAGGTCTCATTATTAAATGGATAGTGGATACATGGGGAGAAAATTTATGCGTTATAGTGGTTATTTGTCTATGTTTTTTTGATTTTTGATGTGTTTTCTCTCCTAGGACTATATACAACTATTCATATTTACATGTGAGTTCTCTTCCAGCTTTACCCAATATTTTCCATCTTTCATCTTTATTTAATCTATGAAAGTGCAATATTAAGTTTGCTTTGTTTTCAGGTTCTTCTATGTCAATTAGGGTGCAAAAGTCATCCACCTGAATTCAGTAAGAGCAATGAAGTCTATGATTTGCCGCACCTTCAACAATTGTAGATCTTCATCATTGGGTAAGCTCAATGGTCCATTACACTGCTGCTCAAGATACTTAATCATATATAATTTCCTTCAATTGTTCAAGCGAGAAGCCTTTCTAGCTCATAAGTACACCAAACTCGTTGATATTAAAGTAGTGAAGATTACAACTCATCCCACAAGTCCCAACTAATGTAATCGACTGATTAAATTAAGAAAATGTTATGAATAATAACAAGATAAATGAAAAACAATTAATTTCTGGAATGTTAATTAGTTATTATGAAATTGTCTGCACAATGTTCTGAGTTTATACTTTGCAATTTCAGCATTACTACTACTACAACTTTTGATTGAAACTACGGTATTCCATTTAATAATGTGTTAGTATATAATCCTTTTTATCTACTTGCATTTAGCATTATCTATTTTGTGTAGATGATCACTTTGTTGACTACTAGTTGACAAGTTACTAGAATCAGCTTTCTATTATTTGTTTAATACAATAGCCATTAACGTAATTTTAATTTATATTTTTAATTTAATTTATAAATTAAATAATATTTAAAAGCTACCACGGGCACACGTCTATTCTATGCTTTACATGCAAAAGGAAAACGGTAATAATGAAAATGATGCAAAATATAAATATTCGATCTGTTTGTATTAATATGTTAGTTTTTTCTCATCTTTTCTGTTGAATAAACAAACTTTGCAAACTTAAATGAAACTAGTAGTATGCCTCGTGTTCGCACGGGATCGCATAAGTGAATAATTTAGTTGTTTAATGTGTATATATTAAGCATAACTTAAAAATTGAATTTTTTATTGAATATATTAATTAACAAAACTCTTTGTCTTTCTTATATACAATTTTTTTTAACAATTTAATAAACTACTTTGAAGCTAAAAAAGATCATTTGTATTATATTTATTTAGAGTTTGATGATACTAATACGAGAAGTAATTCAAAAACGCAATATGAAAGTAAAGTAAATAATAATTTATCATTATTATTATTTGAAATATCTTTTTTTTTTTAAAATAAATATGTTTTGGACTATTATATATTAATTAGTTCACATGATTTTTTTAATCTTTAAAATAGCATAGAATTCATATACTCGAATTTCATTTTAATAGATAAATAAGAGTGTTTTATATTGAATATACGATCGAATATATTAAACTCAATAAATCAATTTTGCAATTAAGTGAAAAAAACTATATGCAATCAATATTTATCAATTTATGCATAATATGCCATTTTGAAAAGTGGCCCAAAGAAAAAACATTTTATGAATGTTAGTTTATTTAATTATGAAACCTCCAAAGATTTGTAAATAAATCAATATCTCACTTTGCAATTTTCAGTATTCCATATTTCTACTCCCATCACCTCTTGACCATTTATAGAGATTCAGCCCTTTATAGTACTCACTTTCTTTTGCAACTTCTTTATATTCTCTCTCTGAAATTTTTTAGCTACCAATTTTTTTTTTTTTTTTTTTTTTTTAAATAAAGCTCATTCCATTAATAGAAATTACTATCTAAAATAAAAAAGATATACTCCAAACTAATAATTGTTTTAAATCAATCCTTCTTATTCCTTTCTTTTCTTCCATTTCTCTTTTAATTCAGTTTATGTCTCTGTATTCTAAAACAATGTTGTAAATGATTATGTTGTGTTTGTGGCTCTTAATTAGGACAACTGAAAGAGTTATATTATGTTTTGTATGTAATAAATATTTTCTAATAATAAAATAATAGTGAAAACTTATCTAAAAAAAAATTTATAAAGCCAAACTGTTTTTCAGATTTGGTCTACTATATAATTTGCAAATTGAAAAGTTACATTTTCAGACAGGTACTTAAATTTTCAATCATTTGTTTCTACATTCATCAAATTCATGTAAGGTTTTTTTTTTTAACTCTCTGTTCTGTTACGTTTTTCTTTTAATGATCCTCTTTCTCTCTGCACTATTTCTGCAAATTCCCCATTATCCACCACGATGAAGAGGTTAAACTACAAAATTATCCAACTTTTTAACAATGAATATCCTTGGATCGGTTAACAATGAAAAATGGTTCACAGCATGTGCTAATTATATGGCTGCAGGATAATACATGGTAAAAGTAGGGGAAACAATGGGGTGGGGATTACCTGAAAATCGTGGGAATCCGAATCGACAGGCGCGGGAATAAGTGATATTATTCCCCCACGGGAATGGGGGTATAGATTATTTTTTCCCCATTATCCCCGCCCCGCCCCTGTATAAATCCTCGTGTATACATATATATTAATTTATGCTTAATACAGTGAAATGATTTTAATCGATTTCGTAGTTTTTTAATTTTTGATATTTACTTTTTTTATTAATTATTCTATACATCTAAGGTTTGCTTTTATTCTCATAAGATGATGAAAATATGATTCAAAACAAAACAACAAAACCAAGTCCTAGCTCTTAAATGATTGGACTTCAAATTCAAGTTGTTCAAAGAAAGTTTACTTATAACTTAAATGTTTGTAATATTTGATATATTTCGAAATTTGGATATTAATGTTAAACCACATTTGTGATGTGGTAGAATTTGTACTTTGGATATTAAATGTTAAAATGGTTATTAAAACAACGAAATATTAATTTATTTTATTTGTTGGATATGGATGGGGATTCACCGATACCCGTAGGCACTCATGCGGGGAGTGGACGGGGGTGAAAAAATCCCCGAAATATTAAACGGGGAATTCCCGAAACTGCTCCGGCAATCATTGGGGGTGAAGTGGAGAATGCACCCCCGCCGCCGCACCCGCACCGTTGGCACCCCTAGGTAAAAGTAGTTTATTGTCAGTTTTCTGTTCAATCTCTTTTGTTTTCATATGTGTATGGTAAATACTATGGACTTCAATCCATTATCGTAAGACCTTTCAATTGGATAGGTCCAAGAATGTTTCCGTTCCTGGAATTGATAACCTCACTGACCAAGTTCCCAGGGTTTTTGTTTGTGGGATAATGCAAGCCACTTTGCTTCTGTTCTTTAAACTCTTTTCTGATGAATTTTTATGTCCGAATCCCATGAATGGCTCACCACTTGAACTTGTTAATGGGAAACATTCTCAAATAATGTTTTTTGCTACATTGAGGATACAATAGAGGCTGTCTGATGATTGCAAGTCCATTTTAAAAACTTATATAGGTCCATGAAAGTGCATATCTATATTTGCACCCACAAGCTACTTTCCTTTGGAAAACACAAAAAGGCGAATGGACAGATTTTCAATGTGGGCAGATTTTGAAATATTAAATCATATCATGATTAGTTAATATGTTTAGCTGTGGGAAAGCTGTTGGATATGCCCTAGTCCCAAGGCATTGGTCCTTGTGTTTGTATTATACATTTGTACACTTTATGTAAGATATGTATTATACAATTTGTGTTAATAAATAAAGGCATCAATCTATTTACTATATGTCTTGTGCAATATTTTAGATAGAGTATCCAATGGACATATCCATATCCATGTTGTCAAGTATGAGGCACTTGGCAGTAAGACTGTGGATAGGGAAAACGATATGACCATAAAGTCATCCGTAGTCTGTTTCAATCATAGGAATGAATGGAACTAAAGACTATCATTAACCTTGGTTGTATGGCAGTGTCTTACCGGTCATAGAACATGGAATGTCAACCAGGTTAATGGGTACATACAAAAGGGCATGATACTGGATCGATCCACTTAACTAGAATCCACATGGTATCATATCACATCGGATTCTCGTGTAGTACTTGTATGGATCCTTTGACCTGACCATATGATGGTACTGGATGTGAAGTGGCATACTTTGGTGTACGCCCAACGGGCCTGTAAAAGAGTGCCAAGTACGGGTACGTTCGGGTATGTTAATGAACATTGCAGTGCTATGGATATGCAGATGGGAATGTCACTCAGTGTTCCACTGAGAAGATATCACCGGCCTCTTGATGAATGCAGCTGATAAGAGTGTGGCCACACCCAAATAAGTTGGAACTTGTTTGCGAATATTAGTGCATTCGGGATCAAGTTAATGTTCGGACACAATAGAGGGTGATCAAACCATGCCTCTGTGTTGGACTCCGATATCGATGACATGGGATGTACAAGTTAAACTACTGGGTTAAAGTTTCAGTTGGACTACTTACTCTGTCTTAATTGGGGGCTATAGTGGCTTGCTAGAGCCCAACTGTAGTCTGTGGGCCTTAGCTCACTACCAATATAAAGATGGGCCCATCGGATCGTACACATTGAACGTCTGGACTTTAACTAGTCGGATTAAGTGTGTACTTGGTGTATACACGTCAAAGAGAGAGAGGTCTATTAATTATATTATACAGCTCAATTGGATTGATCAAAATATAATTAATATTTATTTAGGCCATCACATAATTAATTCAATGAATTAATTTTGTGTATTTATTTCTTAGGTGGAAATATTTGTACATGTATAGGTTTACATATATATCATCCTATGTATGTCATATTTAATCCATTGGTTAATTTGATGTGTCAAACAAAGTTTAATTTAAATATATGTTACATATTATATGGTATAATATATTAACATACAAGTAGAATTAAATTTTATTTGAAAGTAAATTAATACCAAAGAATTAAATATGGGCTTGAGCTTTTAAACATGAAAGCCCTTCTTTTTGGATGAGTTGGCCGTAAATATTTGGTGGGTTTTTTGCCAAGTTTTGGTGAGTCATTTTGGATAGAAAGAATGACTCATTAAAGGGACAAAAGATGATGATTAATATGGTGAGTCATTATTTGACTTTGTGGTAGAAAAGTTGGACTTTTCTTTCTTTGATTTTTTGATCTTTCTTTTGGTGATATAAGAGAAAAAAATCTGCCATATGATCATATCTTTGGACGTCCAACATAGCCTCTCTCACTCTCTCTTATTGATTTTCCGAACCGCTAGCACGGGTTTTTGTCCGAGAGCCATTCGTGTACGAGACGAAGGAGGAAATCTAATTTAGTTTCTGCAGTCTTCATCTGTCTCTTGGAGAGACTTTAAGGTGAGATTTTAAAACCTTCTTCCTTATTCTTTGTGTTTTTGATTTCCACTACTTAAGCTCTTGGGACCGGATTCGAGGAAATCGATGCGTATTTCCTTTTTTATCGGTCGATTTCCGGTGACGAATCCCAACAAAAGCATATGCATCTTATTGATTAATGATTGCCAAAACAATAACTGAGCTAGATTATTGAATCCTCATTCTTTAGATTGACCACATTGAAAACCTGCTTATTCGCCCTTTTCGTGTATTCTTAAGGAAAGTAGCTTGTGGGTGCGAATCGACATATGCACTTTCATGGACCCACATAAGTTTTTAAAATAGACTTAGAATCATCAGAATAATAGCCTCTATTGCATCCTTAATATAGCAAAAATGTTATTTGAGAATGTCTCCCATTAACAAGCTTAAGTGGTGAGCCATTTAGACATAAAAATGCATAAGAAAACAGTATCTATAAGAAAAGAGTTCAAAGAACAAAGGCAAAGTGGCTTGTATTACTCCATCGAAGCGAATAAAAAACTCTGGTACTTGGTCAGAGATGTAATCAATTCCAGGAATTGAAACATTCTTAGACCAATCCAATTGAAAGGTCTTAGGACAATGGATTAAAGTCCATAACATTTACCGTAGTATGAAAAAAAGAGAGATTGAATATAAAACGGATAATAAACTACTTTTACCATATATTTTCCTGTCAGTCATCTGATTAGCATATGCTTTGAACCATTTTTCATTGTTAATCCAAGGATAGCATCTTCTCCAAAGTATATACATTGTTAAAGGTTGGATAATTTTGTAGTTTAATCTCTTCCTCGTGGTGGATAATGGGGAATTTGTAGAAAGATAGACGAAAGCAGAAATAGTGCAGAGAGAGTATACAGAACGAAAGGGGATCACTAAAAGAAAAAATGTAACGACATGGTAGAGAATTAACAGAAAAAACCTTACATGAATTTGATGAATGCAAAAACAAATGATTGAAAATGTAAGTACGTGTCCAACAATTGGAGTTTCTGATAACTTTGCAATCATCTCAAGATCTTCAGGACTAAAGGCAACATCTGTACTTATTGCCGTTATAGTAAATGAAGGGAACGATTTCTGAGTAGAATAACCAGGAGCCCGACGTGCGATTCTGAATGTCCATTGATCACATTTATGAAGCTTTTGCAAGCACTCCCTGGATAAATTGGCCGGAAGACAAAGCCACCAGTAATTTACAAATGGGACTATAAGAGAAGCTCCAGCTAACCTGAGATAACAAAATTATGAGTAACGAGTTGGGTTTTTAAGTATGGTGCCTATGTAGTATGTACTTTACGCATTCGTAAATGAGGTACCCTCCCATTGAGAATCCAATTACATAAAATTTCTAACTGATGTGCAACTTTGTGCAACTTGTCTACAGAGTTCTTGAATATCATATCCATAAAAGGAATTAAAGTACGACTACTATGCATCGAAAGGGCATCAGAATACTCTAATGATTCAATGAAAAAGCCAGATGGAACCAGAATTCCGAAATAGTCTATACCATAGGCGCAGGTAAATTTATGTCTTTTGAGCTGTCGAAGCTATGAACAGAATTGACTTTGTACTAAGCTTCTTTCTTTGGAACTCCGGACTCTCTATAGGCCAAATGCCTATCATCACTGTTTTGATTCTGGGTGAAGTTATGGGAGGATCGTCTAGTATTCTTCATATCTCTAAAGGCGGAGGTTTCAGAGCCTAATAAACCCATCCCAGAAGACCAACAACAGCTGCTACAACTATTTGTGCAAAGAACAAGTATTTGAAGCGACCACATTCAAAACAGAAAGATGATATACTTAATTTTTGTCCTATACATTTTCTCTTGGATTCATGTCCGCCTCTATAAGAGACTATAGTCTATAAATGCCTTTCTTTTGTATCTTATCACCATTGTTGTATGAAAATTATATGTATTTTGTAGACTGTTATTAAAAAGAAATGTAAAACAAATGGCACAAGGTTTATAAAATCAAAATGTATATTTCATATTTATATACAAACCTGACAAAAGAGCCATAAGTCATGTTTGGTTCATGAAATAAAAGAGGAATAGAATAGTTATTCCATGTGGAATAATTATCACAATGTTTGGTTCAATATGTGACCATGGAATAACCATTCCTCAAAAAAATGAATAGCTATTCTTTATAAAACTAAATAATAATTATTCTATACTTCTCCACATGTTATAATTTTTTATTAATTTTTATTTTACTCATTTTTTTTCCAATTTCTTTGTTTTTTCTTGATATTCTGTTTTCATTTTTTTTTCCTTTTTTTCCATTTTCTTAGTTTTTTTCCGTTTCTTTTTTTTTTGTCAGTTTTTCTTTATTTTATTTGATTTTATCCCATTTTTCTTCATTCTATCTCATTTTTTTCTTTTTTTTTTTCATTGTTTGATTCTTTTTTTCTTTATTTAACATATTATTACCTAGTTTTCCTTGTTTTTTTGTCCGTTTCATTAAGTCATATTTTATATTATTTTAGCGTTGAACCAAATATTAGAATAAAGTGGGAAAAAGAATTATTATTTCATTCATCTTCTATTCCATTCCATGGAATAACTATTATATTCCCATCCTATTTCATTCCATGAACCAAACATGGCCATATTATTTTTGTTGAAAGTAATTTTACCTGTTATAATGTATTTTAATTTCTTACCATAATTATTTATTACCACTATTTTTCGAATTTATGAATTAATTGGTGTACCGGCAGGCTATAAAGGCCATCTTGATCCGGGAAAAACAAATCGGAGCAGAACCATTCTTTTTCTTTTTTCCTTTAAATCACAAATATTATTTTTCTCTTTTCTCATAAAGCACTTTATTTAAAAAATTTAACTAATATTCTACAAAAAATATTAGCTAATAATTTAATCTTTTTATATTTATTTGCATGTATACAACTCTTACATTTTAAATATCGTATAAATAGGTATTGTTTTGTATTTTACTACTACTTCTTTATTACTATTGTAAAATTCATCTAATATGAGTTGAAATGATTAAGTGAAAAAAATATGATAAATAATAAAAAAATACTCATATTAAAGTATTTCTCAGTAATCCAAATCTTTTAGACTTCAATTATTATAGATGTATATATAATATTTTAAATAGCATTAAGGAACAACTATAAAATATTCATGGCAACAAATATTTTAATGCATATAAATGGCAAAAGGGAAAAGTATATATATATATATATATATATATATATATATATATATATATATATATATATATATATATATATATATATATATATATATATATATAAAACACTTGGTTTTGTTGGTTTTGCAAGTCCGTATTTTGAAAGTTGACAAACTCAAGTATGTAGTTACACCATTTGACAAATAGATACCTTTATCCAACACACCATCTAAAACCTATTACGTTTTTTGAATTTTGAGCTGAAATTTTTACATGTTAGTTGATACGAATATGATTCACCTTGACAATAAATTTTTAAAATTTTCAGAAAACGCATGTATTTTTCTAATTAAATAATACAAAAATTTTAGAAAACCACAAAAAATAGAATTATAATAAAAAAAATTTAAATTTTGATAAAAAATTCTTAAATAATATGGAAAAAATATTAAGAGGATAATTGGATAAAAACGTTAAGGTTTGTATTGGATCATGTTAAAAGTCATAATGTTCACATCATTAACCTATTGAGATGTTAAACTCAATATTTTTTTTATCATTTAGCATCCGAATAGTTGACCACATTATTTGAGAATATCCGTCAAAATTTGAATATTTTTCGACTATTTATCTATTTTTTATGTTTTTATTATTTAATTAAAACAATACTTTTGTTTATAAAAAATTTTAGAGTTTAATTGTTAATGTTGATCATATGTAAAGAAGATTAGAAAGTTTTTAGAACATGTGTTGAATATATAAATTTGCTTGTTAATCATTTGGTAGCTTATCAATTTTTAAAATAGGGACCTATATTTGCAAAACAAGCAAACCACGAATATATATATTTTTTACTTTCCTCATGGAAAATACATAATTTACTCAAAAGATTATTAACTGCTTCATTTACCTTTATTCAAGATTTTTCTGTCTACTAACAATCTTTGCAAATTTAATTGAAGTTTAAAGTGCAATAAAAATAATTACAAGTCCAAACAATTTTTTAGATTTCGGTCTAATTTATTTCTTGCTAATTTAAAAATAATTAATTTTTTTCTCCGTCTTTGATTTGAACAACTATGATATACACACAAACTATTTATTTCATAATCAGATTCATTTTTAATTATGTATTTCATCTATTAATACCTAAAAGATCTAATTTTTTTTTTTTAATTTTGCAAATGAACATTAAAACTGAGGTAAGTTACCTTGAAAATGATCAATCAAAGTTGAAAAGAGACAAAAAAAAAATTGAAATTATTTTGTGATTTTATTTTATATAAATTAATTTCATCTCACCCTAAGGTGGTAAGTTGGCAACAAGACATGTAATCATATTAAAATAAATAAATAATAAATAAATAAAGCCTAAAGCATCCGAAGCATAATTGAAAATATTTATTTAGAGAAAAATGATTTAATTTTTTTCACATTACACAGTGATTAAATAGACGATTGCCACGTGGCAATGCTCACAAGTTTCCGGCATACCAAAAACCCAGAACCCCTAAAAACCACCGTGGGAGGTGGAGCAAAACCTCCCTTATCGGTCAAAAAATTGGAACAGAGAGAGGTAAAGAAGAATAATGAAGCGTATACCTCTTCTTCTCATGGGCTGCGGAGGCGTTGGCCGCCAGCTCCTCCAACACATTATCTCTTGCAGATCACTTCATTCCAAGCAGGTTTCTTTGTTTTGGTTCTGTCATGGTTTTTTGCTTCTATCTTGTTTTATTGCCTTTTATTTTAATTTCAATTATTGTTTTCCTTTGTCAATATGTATCTCATGTCTTCAAATGATCGAATCAATTTCATAGTGTTGTCTCGTTTTGGTTTGATTTAATCTGGAGCTCCTTATATGATTGATTTTCAATTCTTAGCTGCACTCCTTGATTCACTGGGTAAACAGGGTAGGAATAGGACTTGTGATGAAATGTGGGTTTTATGATATTTGCTTCTTTGTTGTTTTGTACTGACTACCACATTGCTCATATATGGGTGCGGCAGGGAGTCCACTTGAGAGTGGTGGGGGTCAGCGACAGTAAATCATTAGTTGTTGTATCTGATGTAATCACTGGGGAATTAAATGATCAATTTCTAGCCGAAATTTGTCGGTTGAAGTTGAGTGGTTCATCTCTTTCTATGCTTGGTGATAATGGTAAGAGAACTTCATTGTATACTTGTTTCCTTAACATGGATTGGTATAAATTTATTACATGGCTTATGCTTTTTGTTGTGCTTTTTCAATATAGATGAATGCTTGGTGTATTCGAATTTGGAGTTACAAAGGAAAGTCATAGATACTGCAGCTCTTTTGGGTAAATCAACAGGTTTGTGCTTTCTGCCAGCTCTTCTCTTTTGCTTGTATGTTTTGATCATCCATATTTCTTAGAGCCTTTGATTTTGGCTTGTTACAGAATGAAATGCCATGAATCGTTTTTTGGCCAGTGAATACATATCAAATGTTATAAGTGATCCTGTTCATTTGATTTATGACTTGGACTAGTGCCTGAAATGTGGTCTAGCTGTTGATATTCTAAATATTCTGATTTATGAGATGGATTTGTTTTATTTGACAGGTTTGGCTTTCGTAGATTGCTCTGCAAGTTCAGAGACTATTGGCGTACTAAATCAAGCTGTTGATCTAGGATGTTGCATTGTCTTAGCAAATAAGAAGCCTCTTACTTCCTCACTAGTAATGAATTCTTGCTGTCATCCTTGTTAGTTAGTAAAATAGTAGCTTCAGGTTGCATAAGGAAACACATTTTCAGTAAAAAAAAAAGGACGCAAACACATTTCTTCCTTAAAAAACAAAACTAACACCCCCCCCACCCCCGCTTTTTTTCATGATACAAAAGGGGAAAAAAAATTTGTATTACATATATTTCAAGTTAATCAAAAGAGAGAAGTTAATTGTTTGACCATGACAAGTCCCATTGTCACATCTTATTAAAAGTTGAATTTAGCTATTGAACCTGTGTTTGATGGTCAATTTTTTTCGAAAATGATATTTTTGGTCAAATGCAACTTGAACTTGTCTTTTTTCGGTTAGTTAGCCTAATCGTATAATGATATATGTCCAGTTGGGCTGATTCGGGCTCAAAAAATACAAGTTTAGGGAAAATTTGGTCGAAAAGGTCATTTTTGCCAATTGGCCCTTCACTTAAAGGTTTGGCTTAATTGGACTCTCAGCCATTTCTCTCTGGTTTCACTTCAATTCATAAGAAGATTTCTTTCGCTATTATTTTAGTCAGCACTCTCTTTATGTTATCTATTTTAGGTTTTCTTTTCATATATGCAGTTCATACATTGAGAATCTTCTTTACTTTTCTTGCAGGAAGATTATGACAAACTAGTTTCCTTTCCACGCCGCATACGTCATGAGTCAACTGTAAGTTCACTTGTCTATACCTTTGTTGTTTCATGACCTCTTGATAGTATAAGCAGAATGAGGAGAAGTTGTAAAAGAAAAGAATTTGAAGCTTAAACTTGTATTGTGATTGGTTTTAACCTTATATTGCAATATTGATTTTTCATTTCATTGTACATAGCTGGTCAACCTTCAATATCAGATGATGGTCCTGCATGTGGCTTTGGTTTATATTTTTGTGCTCTAATGCTACTGAGAACTTATGGTATTCTTGTATTAGAATTTCACATTTCAATTCCAAACCGAATTAGTAACTTGTGTTGAATGTTTTGGGAAGTCATATTTGAATGCAAAATCAATTGCTTGGCTGGAGAACCATTGCATGGTCATGATTAGAATCTAGTCACTCTCCACTCATGGCAAATCTAATTAATACACAAATAGTAGCATGTACTCATGATTCATTTGGTGCACATTTAGATCTTAAAGGAATATGACAATTCAGGGTTTCTCAGCTTCCTATGCTTAATGACATCATCGTAGCATGAAATTCACTTATCTATGTTTGTTCTCTTCATGCTACAGTGCTAAAGATGAAATCTTATTTGCAGCAAGCATAAAGATTAGATGATATGTTAAGTTCCTAAATGGTTTTACTGACTTAAATTTTCTTGATAGGTTGGTGCTGGGCTTCCTGTTATAGCATCCTTAAATCGTATACTTTCTTCCGGAGATCCCATTCATCGTGTAGTTGGGAGTTTGAGTGGTATAATTTTCTGCAAGACTTTGATTCTTTACCTAATCTGTTGGCTTATATATCTCCATGCCTCAGATTTTTATACAACTATAAGCATGTGCTCATCAACTTTTTTTCATACTTGTACAATGCTTTTACAGGGACATTGGGATATGTAATGAGTGAGGTTGAAGATGGAAAGCCTCTAAGTGAAGTTGTTAAGACTGCTAAAAGTCTGGGCTTCACTGAACCAGGTCCTTTTGCAATTTAAAATTTTTCTTTTGAATAACTCTCTTCGAGGGAGAATTTGATGGTATCTTCTAATGTTCATATCTACATAAGTAAATGTACTAAAATAATTTTCACTTTTAGCTTTCATTTTCTGGAATCTCTAATTTGAGTTGCCAAATAGAAGTGTTTGAAATTTACTTTTATTATTTGTTCTAGTATGTCTTTTATGATGCAGCTCTTTATCATGAGATTAAGCAATATATTTCTAGATTTGTAGCTAGGTGATCTAGAGGTTGCAGGTTAACTAATCTTTACTGCTCAACAGTTAAATTAAGGATGATGTAATGTGTTAGAAAACCAAATGAAAATGGATGAAACAGTGATTGAGGAACTAAAATGAGGTTCAAACTAAGAATGTTATTACTAGAAAAGGTCAGCCAAGCATACAGAGATGATTACACAAACAGAGTAATGTCACCCTTCCCAGGGCAAGGCCCCACCCTCACAGCCACAAGCTGGAGATCCCAAAATAACTAATTTCTCCTCCCTCCCACACACGACACACTACACACTTATTTAATACCCTCTGCACAAGGACAAGAGAGCTACACACTCACCCTCCTACGCTACTACGCACAAACAGAGAATAGACAGCTCATATCACTTGCTTCCCTTTCCCCTTTTCTCTCATACACATTCCATACCCTCGCCCCATAAGACAATTGGGCTATAACAGGATTTTTTCTAACATAATGCGATGCAATAATGCTCCTCTATTGGTTAATGCTGACTCTGGTTATCAATTCTTAAAGGCTCTTTTTTCGCTCAAAACCAGTCTTTATTCCCTGCTTTTGCTGCCGCCAACTGCCCCCTGCATATTCCTCACAAATCTTAATACATGAAAAGTGACTTGCATTCTGTCTAAAGACACAATTAGAATTTTTTTTGTGGTAAAAAGCTGACATGTGACCTTGTTGTTGAAGAAAAGAATAACGTACAGATCATTTGTGCAGAATGCTAACTTACTGACTGCATTTCTTAAACTTTCATATACTTCTTATCTTTCTATTTGTTTCCTGCCTTCTGCAAATCTTGCAAAAGAACTTGAGCAACAACCAGCTATTACTGTTACTCTGTTACAAGGCCTTGTTTCTTTCTTTCTTTTTTTTATTTTTTTTATTTTTTTATTTTTTTTATTATATAAATATTTCATTATTCTAGGGTAGCAGTGTTGACTTTTGATGCTTATGGTTTTGGGAGATGCTCATAATCTGTAATTCTTTAATGTAAAGTCATTAGTGTGTTTCAATTATATTGTTTAACAGAAAAGCCATAAATAGGTATACAGAACTTTTTGAATTTTTATTATGAAGCGATTTTGCTTATGATTGTTTTATTTGATAAAAATAAATCGTGTTAGGAACCACTTTAATTTCTGGGCATGTACTTTCAGTCTTTATTGTATGTGACTCTCTTTTCTTGTATTCCATATTCCAGCAATTATGTGAGAAGAGTATCTTTATTATGATTTTAAATTTTAATATCCTTGTTTCAGATCCTCGTGATGACCTTAGTGGGATGGATGTCGCAAGGAAGGTTTGTATAAATATCTGCACATGATTGTTTAATTGGTTGTCTATGCATTTTTTTCAAGTTTCCAGGCTTCTATTTGTGATTCTAGCAAATTTGAAGTATTTATTATCTGTCTAATGGAACTCATTGCCACCTTTTAGATTTTAGTGATATCCGCATTGTGGTATATATTTTTGACCTGATATTTCCTTAAAGATAATTCAGTTTACATATTAATATGGTTTAAATACATTACAATTTTTTGGTCTCTAATGGCATGGAACAGCCGAGACCTTTTAATGAATTTGCAAATTTAGTAAGTCATTGGAAATGACATAAGTATTGTGTATAGTTGACCATCTCAAGTGTCAATCAAGATGGCAACCACCTCAGTAATCCCTTAATTTGCATCTGTGATCCTTTAATTTATAGTTCTTATTCAAGTTGTAGTAAGGCATTTATTAATAGATTGAATAAGTTACATGTCAAACTTAATCATATTTAGTATGCTCGAATTATCAATTTATATTCCATTTTGGATATTTTAAAACGTCTTATCAAGTCAAGGTGCATCACCAATATTAATCTTCTGTGTGGTTTTGGTACCAAAATGTTTAAACCAGTAGTTTATTTGTTTCATTTCATAACTTGGATAAAGTTGCAAGTCATTTTTCTAACACTGTCAAAATTGAATCAATTGGATAAATTGGAAATTTATGGAAAGTTTTGCTCTGTTTTTTTGGCCAGTAGGCCTTCTTTTTATTGTAACTTGCAAATGCTTTTTTCTCAAACTGGGCAGATTGTAGTTTTAATTTTTTATTAGTTATTTGCTCATGAAAGCTCTTAAAGGAACCTTGTTGGGTTTTTGTGACATGAGATTTGTCTAGAATCATTATATTATTGACTTGAAATTGACTTGAGTAGAATTTGGGGTGGTTGAATAAACAAATCATGATAATAAAAAGTTATTTAAACAGTATCTTAAATGTACTATGCTTTATTAGGAATACCAACATGATACTTTATTCTTTTGTATTTTATACAGGCACTGATTCTTGCTCGACTTCTTGGAAGGCGGATCAACTTGGATAGCCTTAAAGTCAGTTCCAATTCACTCTCGCCTTTTTTTTTTTGTTTTTTTGTAATGTTCATAATGTATATGCTTGTCTGAATGACCATTATATTGTGGTAACTTTATGTGTCATCAGGGACATGTTTGATTCTGATTTCCTTTGTATGTCTTGATTTGTGGTAGATTGAAAGCTTGTATCCTGATGAAATGGGACCGGTTGTCATGCCTGTTGAAGAATTTTTGAGCAGCGGTATTGTCTTGCTTGATAATAACATCCAAGAAAGAGTTCAAAAAGCATCCTTAAAGGGGAATGTGCTCCGCTATGTCTGCGTAATTGAGGGCTCAAGGTCTTTTCTTTTCCTTTTTGTTTTTCCTAGAATGTATTTATCATAGGCATTCATGTAATGTGTAGAAATTAATGATTTTACAACTTATGGCACAGAATTAGTTGATTAGGATAAGGAATCGAGGTTGGGTAAACTACTGATAGTGATACTGGGTAAAACCAAATCTGTCCCTTCTAAGATTATTAATTGGTGGCAAAGAGGTTTGATAATACAATTGTAGCTTAACGGTTCTACATTTCTTTGGCTGCCTTAGGTGCTGTGTACTGTGATGTAAATAAGGTGCTGTCATGTTCTAAAATATTTCAATTTTAATTAGATAGAGGGATAAATCATGGTTTGATTGGATAATTTCTAAAATTGTAGGGGATGGAAATCAAATTGTTACAAATTTCTTGAAATGGATAAAGAAAATCTAGCATTATACGGGAATTCTCAGTGCTTTGGGTTAGGGTTGCATCAGACAGTCCCTAAAGAAGTGATCTTTGTTCAGACAGCCCCTAAAATTGGTTGTTTAAAAATATAGAGATGCTTAAAAGGAGGATGATACTATTTTAATGAGAGTTTAGATTGTCCGGAATGGAAACAACTGCACTTATATTATAATTCTAGAACAATCTAGTTCTTCAGCTCTCCGTTTACTTAACTCCTTTTCCTGTCTATAATTCTTATCACATTTAATTTCTAATAAGCCTCCTCTTGCCAAAAATTCTACTGGTTTTATCCTTGCAATTGATACAAGGATTAACACATTGCTGGACATACTTCAGGTATCTTTACGAGAGAAGTCTTGTAAGAGATGTTTGAAGTTCTCGAAACATATATGTAAAATTAGTTAGTGTTTTGGTAATTGCATTAGAATTGATTTGCTTTTTAAGATTAAAATACTTTTCTAAGTAAAAGGGGGAAAGATGCCATCACCATTCATAATGTTCACCGAAGTGATGGTATAGTAGTTTGGGGAAAAACATGAGATATGATACTTCATTATTGGAGAAAAGAATTAGATTTTATTACTCAGATAGTGACCAAAAAAATGTTGCGATGTTGGATAACGCTTATGTATAATATTCTAATATTTGCACTATCACATGTCAAAAATTAGGAAAATCCAATTATAATAGGCTTCTCTTTTAGTAGTTCAAATATCTGTTGACATGCTACGATGTTATGTCTTCCTTGGCAGGTGTGAGGTTGGCATTCAAGAACTCCCAAAGAATTCTGCTTTGGGAAGATTGAGAGGAAGTGACAATGTGGTAAACCCTAATTTTTCTTCTGATCTTGACTCCTACCTTCCAACCATACCTTATTTTCCCTCTTGTTTGCCACGTTGTCCCATTTCTTCAATTAGATCGACTTGGTTGCAATTGTCTTTTATAATTTTTTAACCTTCAGTATATCTAATTTAGAGGACAGGGCTAGCTTCGAACTAGAAAAAGATGTTGACTATACATGGTGCCCATGTTTGTAAATACGTTAATGGTTGGTTCAGTTCCATATGTTTGTGTAGTTCGATTGAAATTAATGATGTTTCTTTTGATGGTATTGCAGTTGGAAATATACAGCAGGTGTTATAAAGAACAACCATTGGTGATCCAAGGTGCTGGAGCTGGGAATGATACCACAGCAGCTGGTGTACTTGCTGATATTCTGGATATTCAGGATTTGTTCCCTTGAAAGAAGGTTGGTATATTCACCCTTGTGATGATAGAGAGTAGAGACGCCATTACTTGATGAACCACCTAGAAAAAGTTGTCCATTTCCCGCAAAAAATGCGCAGTTGGACAGAGTTTTTGAGATATTAACGGTGCTAATATTGCAATATTTGTATGAATTAATTTGTTGAGTTGATTAGGAATAATAAGGTTGATCAAAGCTCCAGTGTGCCAATTAAGATCTGCATTGACATGACCAAGATGTGCACAGTTTATCAGCATATTTGGGCGTCTCCTGGCCAGGATTCTTGTGAAGGCATTGAGGGTGGATTTTGATATGCTATATGCAGGCAGCATCAATGACCATCCACCTTCTTCAACCTTATTCTCGTTCAAATCATGCAAAAATCACTCCATTATTCTATCCATCTTCTCGTCAGTTAGTTTCTCTATGTCATTAAGTTCATTTCTTAGCTCATCACTCCGAATACCCTGCAAAAAACTCACATGAAATGTGCATGCATCAATTTAGACAATAATTTGATAAGTCGTGATAGTAATTATTGGATTATTTGACCCGTGGATAAATTTTAACCCTTGTTGAACTATAACAAATATTATGCCATAACTCATATGTAGATTAAGTGAGCCACGCATTTTTTAACAGATTTTGTTGTTCATTCTACTGGTTAGGGGCTCAATGTGTTTACTTATGAATGATTGATTGCTCAATATGTTAAATTAAAAAATTAGAGCTTAATCAATAAAATCGAAAACATCAAATGCATAAAGGAAACAAAAGGGTCAAACTTGAGTTAGATCAAAATAGCAACGATTAGGGCCTCCACAGGCAAAAGGGCACACTTGACCGGACCTGTGGCTCCCTCTTTTGCAGGTGTTGAATCTGTGTGCCCATCGAGATCTGTATTAACATAGCCCGGATGAATACAATTTACCAATATTTTTTGGATGCCTCTTGGCCAAGATTCTTGTGTAGGCATTGAGGATGGCTTTTGATATGCTATATGCAGGCAGCATTAATCTCCATCCACCTTCAAGTTTATTCTCTTTCAAATCATTCAAAAATCTTTTCACTATTCCATCCAGTTTCTCCTCTGTTAGTGTCTCTATGTCATTTAGTTCATGTCTTAGCTTGTCGCTCCGGATTCTTTGCAAACAATTTCACTTTGTTCAATCAGCTTATATTGATGTGAAATTTTGATGTACTCCAAGAGCATATACTTCCGTAGATATAAAAGGGGTAAGAAAAGAATAGTAAGAAATGATATTCTATCTTTTTATATCGAAGAGTTTATGTGCTCTAAGAGTATAGTAGAATTTCTCAACAATTAAGAGTTACGAAGAGTGCAAGATCGGTGTAGGTCATATGAAGGAAAAAAAAGGCTCATCACAGTTCATGTTCAATATAATTCGAGCGAGTCAAATCTCTTCTTTTTTCTATGTGAGACATATAGATGTATCAATTTAGCCGATAATTTATGAGTCACGATCATCAATAAGTTTTCGCAGTTTTATCTAATGTCCCTATAGTTTTGATGTACTCCACGAGCATAAAATCTATCTAATGTCCCTAGTTCGTGGGGCAAATTGAAAACTATAGGGATAGAGCTTTCTCTAGAATTACTTTACAAGATTCAAATATTTTAGTTATGGAGAAACAGCTCCATGATAATAAGTATACTTGAAGTTCGCTTTGCAAAGAGGATATGTTAACAATTCTAGACCCCAGAAGATGACAGCTGTAGAAGTGGAAGGAGAGCTTCTGTTACCCTCTTGATACCATAGTAATTAATGTCTAAGCATAATTCTGAGGTTTCATAATTTGTTGTAATCACCTCTTTAATCATGTTTACTGCTTTCCCTGAAAGCTGCACGAAAGAGAAAATGGGCTTAATCCAATAATCAAAGATTAATTCATGGATTAATCATATACATAACTTAATTACCCAATTTTCAGGATCTATATTCATGGCCCTTAAACGTTCCTCATCGACTATAGTTCCTGAAGCTGCACCATTATTAACCTGCCAAAACCATATTCACCAAATCCCCTTTAGGCTTATTAATCACATATTCAGTTTTCGTGAACTCAATACAATCATTGCATAGAGACAAATAAGGAATTATTACACAATAACTGACAATATCATTCTGCACAATTTTAATGAAAAATGATTATAATGACACAAGCCATGTCCTAAAAGCAAAAAGCATCCTGAAACTCCTAATTTTTCTTTTTCTAAATTTTACATATTGACACATAGTTGGCTATGAAAAAAAAACTCTGATTTAAAACCCTAAAATTTTAAATGAATGAACGCTAATTAATTCATTATCAGTGATCGATCTATGTATTTAACTAAAAGAGAAAACTTGAGAAAGAAGACATTAATTAATACCTCCTAATCCTTAATTAGGATTGTGCTGAATTGGTATCAATGGCACTTTCCTAATCTCTTATTCTTTTTCTTCTTTAAAGATATGATTTCATGATCGACATCTCTTTTTCAAACAAGAAGTGATTAATATAGGGGAAATCGTTTAAAGCCGAAGCTGAAGTCTCTTTTAAAAGCTCAGAAATTGTATAAAGAAGTGATCTTGTTCAGACAGTCCCAAAAAATGGCTACTTAAAAATATTGAGTATGTGTCTAATTTTCATTGGTCGGATTCATATGGACGAGACCACTCTGGAATTTCACAGTCAAAAGGGTGCAACTTGAGTTTCATCAAAATAGCAACCAGTAGGGCCTCCCTCAGGCAAAAGGGCACACTTGACTGGGCCTCTGGCTCCCTCTTCCACAGGCATTGGACCTGTGCGCCAATTCATATCTGTATTGACATAGCCTGGATGAACACAATTTATCAGCATATTTGGATGCCTCTTGGCCAAGATTCTTGTGTAGGCATTGAGGGTGGCTTTTGATATGCTATATGCAGGCAACATCAATGACCATCCACCTTCTTCAAGTTTATTCTCTTTCAAATCATTCAAAAATCTCTTCAATATTCCATCCAATTTCTCCTCTGTAAGTGTCTCTATGTCATTTAGTTCATTTCTTAGCTCATCACTCCGGATTCTCTGCAAACAATTTCACTTTGTTCTGTTAGCTCATACAAGCATGAAATTCTGTTGTACTCCAAAAGCACATACTTCCTTCGGCATAAAAAAAAAGGGTAACAAAAGAATAATAAGGAATGATATTCCATTAAGGAAATATGTGCTCCAAGAGTATAGTAGAATTTCTCAACAATGAAGAGCTATGGAGAGCACAAGATCGATATGGTTCATATAAAGTAAAAAAAAGGCTCGACACAGTTCATATTCAATAAAATTCAAGTGAGTCAAATCCCTTTCTTTCCATTTCTGAGACACAAGGATATTACTATATAATTTGATGAGTCACGATAATCAACTAGCTTTCACGATTTTATCATATAAAATTAGTCTAATGTCCCTAGTTCGTGGGGCAAATTGAGAAGCATAGGGATAGAGCTCTCTTTAGAGCTATTTTCCCCATTGACAAGACTTGAATATTTTGGCTCCGGAAGTAGCTCCATGATAATATGAATAAATTACGAGAACGGATATTAGATTATACTTACTCGGAGCTCGCTTCGCAAAGAGGAGATGTTAACAATTCTAGCCCCAAAAGAGGATAGTTGTAGAAGTGGAAGGAGAGCTTCTGTTACCCTCTTGACACCATAGTAATTAGTGTTTAAGCATAATTCTGAGGTTTCATAATTTGTTGTAATCACCTGTTTAATCATGTTTACTGCTTTCCCTGAAAGCTGTACCGAAGAGAAAATGGGCTTAATCCTGAGACAGGATTATTATTAATCAAAGATTAATTCATGGCTTAATCATATATATACTTAACAACTTACCCAAGTTTCAGTATCTATATTCATGGCCTTGAGGAGTTGCTCATCACCTATCGCTCCTGAAGCTGCAGCATTATTAACCTGCCAAAATTGTATATTCACCAAAATCCCTTTTAGACTTATTAATCACTTATCAGCTTTTGCGAACTCAAATACACAACTTTTACAAACTTTTTGCATAGAAAAAATAAGGGATGTTGCAAGGAATAATTGCTTAATACTTGACAAATATCATTCTCCATAAATTTCATGAAAATTGATTACCAGTCAAAAAAAAAAACCTCAATTATTAATTATTAATTGGATTTATTGAACACTCGGTTGAAGGGATATTTAGCTATGAAAATCAAATTCGACTAAAAATTCACGCTCCTTAATCAATTACAATCATACTACGTGATTAAAATTCCATGTCCAACTGAGATAAAATGGTTTATATGATTTTTATTTAGTTTGATATCCATAGCTAAATATGTAGTTAACCAGCAATTCAATCTTACATTGCAGCTAATGAAGTGCTCGATGTGTCAAATCGAAAAACTAGGGGCAGAACTTGTCAATCTGAAAAGATCATGTCCTTAGAGAATTTTTATTTTCCTTTCCTAATAGGATGAAGACTGTGAAATGAATGGCTTAGGGACTTCAATAATGAGGATAAGTAGTGTAGATTAAGTGCATAGATTCCTGGCAGCTGATTACAAGACTGTTCCAATAATTAAGATACTAGTGTATAATAGAATTATTGAAGGGCTTAAAGTTTTTTTCCCGTGTGTTATCACAATTTTACCATTTTACTTCATGTCCTATTGTCTTTACCCAATTGTCTCGGACTATTTAAATAAGCTCCAAATGGCCTAAATTAGACAGAAAGTAGCGCTCGACTCAATAAGATTGTTAACGGAACATCCCGGAATATGTTTTCTTTCGTCAACTTGAGTCGCACACATTGGCCATATTTTAACAGCTCTAACGGACAAAAGGGAACCTCAAATAGACATGAGCCAAGAAGACAAACCATTAATAACACAGTCGGTAAAAACATCTTTAAACCTTATTGAAGAGTTAAGACTTACCAAAATGTCAAGGCTTCCAAATTTGTGATTAATGAAGGTAGCTAATGACTGGATGCTAATTGGGTCCAAAACATCAAGTTGATGAAAAATAACATTTGTTAAATCCATTTTATGAAGCAAATTTGTTGCTTCAATTCCTCTCTTTTCATCTCTGGCGGTCAGCACCACCGTTATGCCCTGAGAAGATAGCTGCCTCACCGTCTCGAGCCCAATCCCTTTGTTTGCTCCAGTCACCACCGCGGTTCTTCATTTCACATATAACATTACAAATTAATCACAAAATCAATCAAATTAAAGAAAGAAGAAGAAGAAGAAGGAGAAGCAAATCTTGCTTACTTCTTTCCCCTTTGGTTCCCATTGGTGGTTGCCTCCATTTTAGGGATGGATGATTTGATTAGAATCTCCACTGATGAATCTGTTAAAAATATGCAAAAAAGTTCAATGCTTTACCAAAAACGCTATGATTACTAAGAGACAAAAAAAAAGTAGTCCAGCAACATAATAAATTGATCAATTTTCAAAGTTAGTGGGTTTCTTGTTGGTTTCTACCAAAAGAAAAAAGAAGAAGAAGAAGAAGAAGAAGAAGAAGAAGAAGAAGGTGAATTTGTTAAAAAAAAAAAGATTGAATCTTTCTTTCATCTTTTGTGAATTCACCATTAAAGGAAAATGGGTTCTTTAGATTGGAAAAACCCAAAAAAGAATTATGTAAAAGGAAATGAAACTCACAATAAAGATGAAATCTTTGTAGTGATTACTGATTAGTAAGAGGGAGTGGAAGTCAAGCACTTTGCTATTTAAAAGAAGAGCATAAATACACTTCGTAACTTTTAAGTTGAATCACCCAAATTTGCTTAGTAATTAAAAGTTAATTTAATTTAATTGAAAAAGTGTTAAGTGTAATTAAAAAAAAAAAAAAAGAATTGGAACTGCAGGATTTGAACATATGACAGTATCATTTAGATGCCAATATATCTTGGAATGCTCACCCACGTTCAAGAATCTTGGAATAATAATTTGTTCAGTAGTAATTTGATTTTATATTTTAGCTATTAAGACTATCCAATATGCATGACTATTAGACAAAAAAAAAATAGAAGAAAAAATTATGAATATATATAGTGAATGATTTAGATCTGCAGAAATTCGGTCATATATATATATATATATATATATATATATATATATATATATATATATATATATATATATATATTAAACTTGATTTAAATCTTCCTATATCTTGACTTATTAGTTTCATTATGGGATTGTTCCGTCGATTTTCAGAGTTTTTATCCATTGAAAATATGTCTAGTATCTATTATTTAATCCTTGGTGAATTCTCAATTAAAGGAAAAAATGGGAACTTTAGATTGGAAAACCTCAAAAAGAATTGTATATAGGGAAATGAAACTCATAGTAAAGATGTAAACTTTGGGAAGGTGTAAGTAGTGTGAGAGAGAGAAAGTCAAACACATACTAATATAGGGGTTAATAGTAAAAAATAATCTTTGAATTGAATTTTTTGTTAATTTAATTTTAAAAATTTCTGAATAGATTAGTTCAAATAATTTTTAATTGCATTTTTGGTTATGTTAATCTTAAAATTTTCTGAATAAATTAGCTCTCAACTTTTTATTTTTGTCAATTTGATCAAACTCTTGGAATTCTCACTAACCTGTATACAATTCTCGGTATGATACCTATGGTGCCTAAATAAATTAAGTAGTTTTATATTTAAGTATATATCAAAATTCATAAACAATCTGGTTGTTGAACTGTCCTCTTAATTAACTAATACCTGAAAGCTGTACCAAAGAGCAAAAGGGGTTTAATTCTGGGAGAGTATTATCATGAATAAAAGATTGATTCATTGCTTAGTATAGACAACAAACCCACGTTTCAGGATTTATATTCATGGTCCCGAGGCGTTTCTCATCAACTATATTTCCAGAACTGTTTTTAGGCATGTAATTAATCACATATTCAGGATATGAACTCAGTTGACAACACCATTCTCCATACTTTGCATAACCTAATGGATATCCTTATAACCAGGGAACAAAATTTTTAATATATCAAAATTCATATTTTTTGATTCGACATTGATTTAATAAAAATAACTCACCACAGCCTTAAAATTCTAGAGTTTTTCCATTGAACCATTGTTAATTTCATACTGACACTATTGACGCTGGCAGAACTATTAGCAATTGTCTGATTAAAGTGATTGCGGTGGAAAAGCCAAATGAATTAAAATAGCCATAAATTCTGGAAAATTTTTTCACAGCAAAACGACTGAACCTGAAGTTCAATGAATGATCAAAATTTGCATCAGTGAACTTACTGATCTTAACTGAAATTCTCCTGTAACAAATCCGGGCATATAGATGCTGAGATCTAAACTGAACGGAGACAATTGATGCTGTAATGTTGATACATTCGACGAGGGACAGTTTGCAGCTTGTAGTTGCTCAGAATTCTGAATGTAAAACAAAATGACTAGTGTGTGAGAATGAATCTTTAAGACACAATAAATAAAAAAATGAAGGAAAGAAGCAAGGAGTAGACTGAGACACCTGAGTAAGACGGAAATTTTCCATCTATCTTGATGTAAGGAATATGTCTTATCTTGAGCCATTCATTTACAGTACCCTTTGTGAAGTGTTGTAAGAGAAGAGGACATCTTTCGATTCGTAGTTCCAGGACCGAGGGAGGCAAGCCAATCTTTGGAAATGATGCAAGCTGGGGGCAGTCAGAAATCCATAGCTCTTGCAGACAAGTGAGACTTTCAAATCCCTTGCTAGATAAGTAGCTGAGATTCGGAAGATTGCGAATTCGCAGACTAGTCAGAGTTGCAGGTAGCATCATTCCTATCTCCTCTGAAGGAAATGAGACAATATGCTCGCAACCACCGTGAATGTACAAGCTTCTAAGAGAGTTTAGTTTGTGCATCCCCCAATCAAACAACAACCTACAAACCTTGAGATCTATGATCCAAAGAGAGGTGAGGCTGGTAGGAAAACCCTCTTCCGGGAAGGAGACGATGTTTGGACAATATGTTATCCTCAATTCTTGAAGAGATGTGAGTTTGTATATGCAATCAGGAATCTTCTGGAGTTTCTCACATTCAACAATGATAAGCCTTCTTAGGCTGGTTGGTAACCCATCTTCTGGGAAAGAAATGATATTTGAACAGTAAGATATTGAAATCTCACGAAGATCGCTCAGCTTATGTAGGCCTTTGGGAAAAGATTCAAGGTTGTTGCAAAACCGGATTGAAATGTACTTGAGAGATAAGTTGTTGTGGACGCTATCTACTACTGACTTCAACTTTTGACAAGAATGGATAGTAAGCTGTTTAAGCCCTGCTGATAACCTCTCTCCTGATGGTAAATGAACGAGCTTTGGACATGAATCAATCCAGAGGTGCTTAAGAGCTGCAGGCAAACTGCCCCTCGATGCTATAGATACAAGAGCCTCACATTTTTCGATAAACAAGTACTCAAGAAGAGTTGAGTCATTGGAGCTGTCGCTGAATGATGATGATGGTGTCTCCCCATCGTCCAACAAACATAGCAAATTCTTGCAAGATTTTAACTCCAGCCTTTTAAGGGTTGGAGGCAGCTGATTTGTTCCGAAAGAGACAATAGAATCACATCCTTGAATGCACAAGTGTTCGAGGAACATGCTATTGCTCATCACAGCAGCAGGTAAGGAAGTTAAACCGTTACAATTCAAAATCCGAATCGCTTTCAGCATGCTTGGCAAACCAGCCATTGGGAAGGAAACGAGGCGTGGACAGTCTTGAATTGTTAGTTCTCTGAGGGACATTAAGCCATGAAACCATTGTGGTAGTTTCTCAAGGGTTTCACATGACCTTAATGTCAAAGTCCCTAATTTGCAATTTGCTAGCAGCTGTTGCACTTGTTCTTCTTCTTCTTCTTCTTCTTCCCCTTCCTCTTCTGCTACCAGAGAAGCAACTTGGGGACAACCATAAATTATCAAATTATTAAGGGAACTGAGTTGCTTTGCTAAAGTCTTTCCATTCTGATACAGAGATACCAAATTACAGCAATTCATAATCTCCAATTCTTTTACTCTCATTAATGGTTGACAGAAAGCTTGCGTGAGGCATTTAAGCTTTGAAACATCAGAGATTGTCATGGAGTTCAGAGAGGTGAAATCAACAACACCCTTACTCACCACATCTTTACATCCCTTGATCTCTATTCTGCATAATCTTGGAAAATTGCCAATTGAAACCACCAGCTGTCTACAATTTTCAATTGTAAGCTTTTCTAGAGATGGAAGATTGCTGGGTAGTTTTCCCTGCAATTTGGGGCATCTTGTAACAGAAAGCTCACGCAAGAGAGGGAATTCTTCGTAACCAATCCCACATGATACCCATTCCTCCCATTCACGCATACCTTCTAACTGTAGAATCTCTAAAACTGGGAAAGACTTAGAGCAACCATCTCCATGAAATTCAAGACCTACCTTCTCAATTGCAGTCAAATTTATTATGCTAAGTATTTTAAGAGAAGGTAGTTGTCCAAGAGAGGGCAATAATGTGCATTTCAAGCAGTTCTCTAACCTTAGGTGCACCATGCTAGAGAATGAAGGATTTCCAACCCATGTTGGGAACCTTGAGCCCGCATAGCTCCAGATGGAGAGGTTTTTCAGTCTTCCATGAGGTCGAAGATCTTCAAGTACATCCTTCTCAACGCTTCCATCTCTCGAATCATCAAATTTGAATATCCATTTCAGCAACAAAACATCCACATCCTGCTTACTGTCAATGTTGGCCTCCCTTGCATGCCTTGCATCTCTCACATTCTCCAAGCCTGAAATGCAAAGTGTTCCTTGAAGAGAATTTAAGTTCATCAAGGCTGTTATCCTAGATCCAGTTTCCTCTCCCACAATAAAATCAGACAACGTTTGGAGATTTTTCAGTGCTCCTATTCCGAATGGCATCTCTTTGACTGAAGTTGCCTCTGCAATATCAAGGTGGCGAAGGTTGATGAGATTCTCCATTTTTGAAGGCAGGCTTCTAAGAGAGGAACATCCCTTTAGTAGCAAGGTTTGCAAGTTGTATAATGAACATATTGACTCTGGCAAGCTTGAAAGTCTAGTATGAGAAAGGTTAAGAAACCTCAAAAGTGTCAACTCACCTATTGAATCTGGTAACTCATTGATGTTATACGAACTTAAAGATAGAACCCTCAAACATCTTAGCTTTGGTAGCAAATCGAAAAGAACATGACTTGTCAGCCAACAGCCTTGATCATTTACAATAGGGAGAGGGAGGAAAGTCCGCAAGCAGTTAGTTGTATGGAACAACTCAAACTTTCTGATACCATCACAATAGTTACGGATATAAGAGGAGTGACGAGCCTTTTTGGGAACAATGGATTGCATTTCACCATCCAGCTTGAAGCATAATTCACCAGCAGCCCATTGAGCCAAATCATTGACAAGGTCGTGCATAACAAAATGAGATTGATCACTACTTGATAGTTGAAAAATTGACCTCGACACTAGATCTTGGAAATACTCCCTACCCAAATCTTCCATCTTCCTAGTGCTTGTTCTTTGTTCAACCAAACCTTCTGCCATCCATAAAAGGACTAAATCCCTTTCCCTGAATTCAAAATCCTTTGGAAGTACTGCACAGTAAGTAAAACATCTCTTCAAATGAGAAGGGAGATGATAATAGCTCAATCTCAACACAGGAACAATATCACTTTCTGAGTCTGATAAATCCCATATCTCACTATTTAGTATATCTTCCCACTCATCATCTCTCTGTTTAGAGCGCAATAGGCCACCAAGAGTCCTGGCTGCCAAGGGCAAGCCTCCACATTTTCTAACAATCTTCTTGCGAATTGATTTTAGATTTGTTTGTGGGTTGGCACCTCTATTCTCAAATGCATGTTTTGCGAAAACCGCCCAGCATTCATCATCTGATAAAGGCTTCAAGTTGTAATCCTTAGAGGATCCAATCATTGTCGCAACATTTAGCTCCCGCGTGGTTACAATTATCATACTTCCTGATGCTCCAGCAGTAAATGGGGGCTTCAGGGCTTCCCAGAGACCATAATTCTTGTTCCATACATCATCCAAAACCAGCAAAAACTTCTTCCCAGCCAATGCCTCCCTAAGCTTGACTTGAACCTCATTATACTCGTTGAGATCACAAGCCTGGCCTGTAATTGACTCGAGAATCGCCTTAGATATTCTCAACACATCAAATTCTTTAGACACACAAACCCATGCTCTCAGGTGAAAATGTCCAATCACAGGTTCGGCATTATACACATGTTGTGCAAGAGTTGTCTTGCCAATCCCGCCCATTCCAACAATTGGAACGACATGGAAGCTGCTGGTAGCAGCAGCAGCAGCATCATTCGCCCATTCCTTCAACAACAACAATTCAATTATCTTGCTTTTATCTTCTTCCCGACCAAAAATGGCCGATTCATTTGGCACACAAGCACTTGGCGGTTTCTGCCACACATTTGTTAAACACCCTTTACGGCTGCTACCACTACTACTACCAGTAGTGATACTTTCTAATCCCAATTCAACCCGTCTCTTAGATATTACGTTTAACCTTTTATCCGCAGAATTAATTTTGGATCTAAACTTTCTACTGAACTTAGAATTGCTTCCTCTGAATCTAGAGAAAAAAGACCTAGAAGAGACAAGGTTAAGTACGTTACTTGCTTCTCCTGCTGCTATCAACTTCCGTCTGAAAGATTCAGTCGTGAATTCGTCGAGTAAGTCCTCCACATCATAAGCTAAATCCCTAAGATCATCCAGCCATGACTTGACAGCGCTTTGGGTCAATTGCTTCTCTTCTGCGTCAATTAACACTTGTTGAATCATTGACAACGTTTTCCTCCATTTCTCTAGCTTTTTCGAAATCCCTTCACGCCGGGCAAAGTTGAGAAAGTCGTGAGATGTCAATGCCGTGAGCAAACCTCCAAGAACTGCACCAAGAATTGCCTCTCCAATTGCCATTTTTCCAAACAGAAAAATCAACTAAAGCCACCGGCTGCCTGGCTTTATCTTGCTGAGGATAGATTTTTCTAACATAAAGTGAATCTCAAAGTTGTATTTTTTTTTTTTTAAAATACCAATGTACTCAGAAGAATTACGCCCAACTTTATTCTTGTGTTAGGTGGATATCCAAAAAGCTACTCCTTTTAGTCATTGTTTATATGAAACTTAAGGCCACCAATATTGAAGAAATACGAATCACACTATTAAAATAACTAATTATCCTTAATACTTTTCATGCTAAAAGCCCCTTTATTCTTAATGAATATGACTAATTATAGGATTATCTCTCTTTAAAAAAAGAAGAAGCAAATTCAAGAAAAAAAAATTGTTAAAAATACATTAATTATACAAAACATCATATAAAAAATACCAAAATAATAATACTAAAATATCATTAAAAAATAACCAATAACCAGACGGAGCATTCATAGACTTTGATCCTTTGGTGTATGAATTCCTTGATGTGATATTAGAGGATCTAACATCAAATATTAATCGAGATTTAAAGTTATTTATTAAAAAAAAAAAAAATTCTGCAACTTAAAATTGATTGCTTTTGAAAGTCGGTTGCCTTCTTGAATATTGATGAACAGCTTTCTTAATGTTGACAAAGTTTAATTTTTATTCATTTTTACTTTGTTTTCATTGATGACAGCACAAGCATATGATAGAATTTGACAACAGTCTAGTAGCTGCAACCATGCCGCGACTCTGAACTGTTAAAACACATAAATCAACAATAAAGCTACAGACAACAAAACAAACAGTTGCTGTAAAGTGTAAACTACAGCATACAAGCACTAGCTCTAGTAGGAAGTAGCCGGGTTGCTACAGAGCAATAAAAAATGGAAACATAAGCAATATACGAGTTTGTGTCTAATGGTCGGGTTCATATGGACCATAACATTCTAGAATTTCAAGGTCAAAAGGGAGCAACTTGAGTTTGATCAAAATAGCAACCAGTAGGACCACCATCAGGCAAAAGGGCACACTTCACTGGACCTCTGGCTCCCTCTTCCACAGGCATTGGACCAGTGTGCCAATTAAGATCCGTATTTACATAGCCTGGATGAACACAATTTATCAGCATATTTGGATACCTCTTGGCCAGGATTCTTGTGTAGGCATTGAGACTGGCTTTTGATATGCTATATGCAGGCAACATTAATGACCATCCACCTTCTTCAAGCTTATTCTCCTTGAAATCATTCAAAAACCTCTCCACTATTTCATCCAATTTCTCCTCTGTTAGTGTCTCGATGTCATTTAATTCATTTCTTAGCTCATCACTCCGAATTCTCTGCAAACAATTCACTATGTTGAGATAGCTCATACAAACATGAAATTCTGCTATACTCCGAGAGCATATACTCATCCCTTAGGCATAAAAAGCATAAAAAAAAACTAATAATAAGAAATGATATCTATCTTTTTATACCGAAGGGAACATGCGCTCCAAGAGTATAGTAGAAACAAGATCGATATGGTTCATATAATGTAAAAAGAGGCTCGACGCAACTCATATCCAATAAATTTTGAGCGAGTCAAATCTCTTCTTTTCGATGTGTGAGACATATGGATGTATCAATTTAGCCGATAATTTGATGAGTCACAATAATAAACAAGCTTTCGCGATTTTATCACATAAAATTAGTCTAATGTTCCTAGTTAGTGCATGGGGCAAATTGATATCAACATGGGCAAAGTTCTTTCTAGAACTTGTTTTTACCATTTACAAGGTTCGAATAAGAGATGTTGCTTAAGGAGAAATAGCTCGATGATAGTACTAATAATGAGAGAACAGATATTAGAGTACACTTACTCGGAGCTCGCTTCGCAAAGAGGAGATGTTAACAATTCTAGCCCCAGAAGAGGATAGTTGTAGAAGTGGAAGGAGAGCTTCTGTTACCCTCTTGACACCATAGTAATTAGTGTTTAAGCATAATTCTGAGGTTTCATAATTTGTTGTAATCACCTCTTTAATCATGTTTACTGCTTTCCCTGAAAGCTGTACCGAAGAGAAAACAGGCTTAATCCTGAGACAGGATTATTATTAATCAAATATTAATTCATGGCTTGATCATACACTTAACAACTTACCCAAGTTTCAGGATCTATATTCATGGCCCTTAGGCGTTCCTCATCAACTATAGTTCCTGAAGCTGCAGCATTGTTTACCTGCCAAATTTGTATTCACCAAAACCTTTTTTAGGCTTATAATTAATCATGTATTTAGTTTCAGGTTACGAACATAATACAACTTCTTAACAGAGACAGACAAGGGATGTAACTAGGAATTGTTGCATAACAATTGACAAAATCATTCTCCATATCCAAAACGGAAAAATGCATCCTAATACGCCTGATTTTTTAATTTGTACACTTATGAGTTATGATCTTTAATTTAATAGATTGAGCCATCAGTCAAATTATAATTGCACACACTGAGCTCCTCGTTAGAAGGAACGGCTATCTCTGAACATCAAACTCCATTAAAAAGTTTGTAACTCTATCCATTGCACACTTTTAACCACATGATTAAAATCTATATCAAATGCATATGAAATGGATGGTGTAATTTTAATTGAGTTCAATATACTTCTCATTGAGCCTGAGTTCAATAGGTTCGATGGCTCAACGTGTTAAATTGAAAGATTAAGAGAATGCGCTTTTTTTTTTTTTTTTTCTTTCCGATGAATGAAGATTCTGAATTGAGTGGCTTAGGGACTTCCATGTGGAGGATGAGTGAGTCCAAATTAAGGGCAGAAAGTGCTTAATATGTACTATTAACAACAAAAATTTAGCTACTAAAATATAATATAATTATTGAAGAGTGAAGACTTACCAAAATGTCAAGGCTTCCAAATTTGTGCTTAATGAAGGTAGCTAATAATTGGGTACTAATTGGATCCAAAACATCAAGTTGATGAAAAATCACATTTGTTAAGCCCATTTTATGAAGCAAATCTCTTGCTTCAATTCCTCTATTTTCATTTCTGGCCGTCAGCACCACCGTTATGCCCTGAGAAGCTAGCTGCCGCACCGTCTCCAGCCCAATCCCTTTGTTTGCTCCGGTCACCACCGCCGTTCTTCATTTCACAAATAACATTACAAATTAATCACAAAATCAATCAAAGTAAAGAAAGAAGAAGAAGAAGAGGGAGAAGCAAATCGTTACTTACTTCTGTACCCTTTGCTTCCCATTGGTGGCTGCTTCCATTTTATGGTCTGATGATTTGATTAGAATCTTCACTGATGAATCTGTTAAATATATGTAAAAAAGTTCAATCCTTTATCAGAAAAGATATATTTTTGAAAAGAAAAAAAAGTACCATTGCAACATAAAAATCGCTCACTTTTCAAAGTTAGCGCGCTTCTATACTGATGAACAGTTTTTGTACTCTGTAATGGGCTTCTTCCTGTTGGTTTCTGCAATAATACAAAAAAAAATTGGTGAAGTAGCTAAAAAAGGATTGAATCTTTCTTTCATCCTCCGTGAATTCGCCATTAAAGGGAAAATGGGTTCTTTAGATTGGAACCCAGAAAAGCATTATGCAAAAGGAAATGAAACTCACATGGAAGATGAAATCTTTGGGAAGTTGTACTGAGTAGTGAGAAAGAGCGGAAGTCAAGCACATTGCTCCTTAGAAGAAGAGCATAAATACACACTGTAACTTGTAATTGACTCGCCTAAATTTGCTTGCATTAATTCGCAATTAAAAGTTAATTTAATTCAATTGAAAAAGAGTTTAGTGTTACTTTTTAAAAAGAAAAATGGAACTGCAGGGATTTTATTTTTTATTTTATTAACAGAACTGCAGGGTTTAAAAGTTGAAGATATGACAATTTTTTTTTTAATAAACATATTACATTATTGAGATGCCAAAAATATCTTGGAATGCTCACCCACCTTCAAGATTCCCTTTTTTTTTTTTTTTCTGTGATAAAACGGTCAAGATTCTTGGAAACACATCATGGTGACTATAATTTATTTTGTTCAGTTGTATTTTCTTTTTTAACTCTTTTATTTTATCCCTCTTATTAACCTCATGGATATCCAAATAATATTCTTTAGGTAATATTAATACACCTGCGAACAAATTTTCAATTTCGAGTAAACATATAGACGTTCAGTTAACCGATTCATATGAACTTTTATAAATGGTTAACTGTTTGAATCGTTTTTTTTTTTTTTTTAATTTACTAATCATACACTGTTTATTAAATTTGGTTAACCATTAGTTAGTTAACTATTAATTTTGGTAGGTTAACCATTTAACCATTTACGAAATAGACATTATAATTTTACTATATTTATAATATTTGAAACTTCAAAAAAATAGACCATAAATCTCAAATGTTAAATACAAATATAAAATTACAAACTATAATCTTAATTATTAATTAAAATAACATTTTAACCATAAACTTCAATAATTAAAACATTAATAAAAAAAAGTTTCCAAACATAAAAATTGTCGTACAATATCAAAAATTAATTAATGAAATTGTTTTTTGCTTTTCGTTTTTCAGTGAGTGTGAAATTAAAAATTGAGAAGAGATGGGATTGGAAGAAAGTGACCGAGACTACTTAGTGTTGTATAGTAAGGAAGTAAAATAACATCAAAGGTCAAAATGTTTCACTTATTTTATATATATATATACACATAATTTTTTAAGAAAAATATTTGTAAAATGTCAATTAACCGAGAGTCCACGTGGACTTTCGGTATAAAAACCTAACCTAAACCGTAACCGTTAATTTCTAAAAATAAAAACCGTACACTAATCCATTAGTTTCGGTAAACCATATTTTTAGCTCAGTTTCAGTTCAGATTCATAATTTTTCGATTTTTTTTTTACAAGCCTAATTTTGACGGTATTTCTTTTTTAATTATCCCCTCATTTAATCAGCAGTAAATTTTCAACTGTTTTATTGCGTTTTTCAGTGACAATGACTAGCTTATGTACAATACTATTTAATTGTTAACTGATTTTGAAAAAATTATAAAAAAAGACATAGTAAATGATTTAAGATTTCTCAAAAATTTGGTCATGTATTAGTATTCTTTTTGTATTTTAATTAATTTAAATCTTCTGATATCTTGATTTAGTCTCATTATGGACTACTTCTATCGATTTTCAGAAGTCTTATCCATTAAAAACGTGTCTAATATCTATTATACCCTTATAAATTACTTTGGGAGACTCCTTCTCAACTATTTGTAGCATGAAAAAATGTGTTCTCACAAAATCAATTTTTTTTTTTTTTTTTTAGTTATGAAATTGGGTTTTAAATTTTAAGAGCACCCTTTGTTATTTTTTCTTCACTTGTCAAATTTGCTATTAATGTTCATCAAACAAAATCTATAATATTTAATTGTTAACTGGAATTTAATTTAGTGAATAAGTTGTTTTATTAACCTTCAAAATAATAAATTAATTTTAAAAGAAATAAAAATAAACTTTTAAGTCAAAGAAAGTGAACTCAAATGAGCCTATGAATGTTTTGGACTGGATTTGTTTCATTTGGGCCACACCACCTATTGGTAAAGTTATAGTGTATTCCTACATATGGCTCTTTTTGCAATATTTTCAAAATTAAGATTCATACTTGTAATTTAAGATAAATATAATTCAATTTACTTTTTTTTTTTTTTTTTTAGCTAAATTCACCCCTCCCCTTTTTTCCACTGATTTAACTGAGCAGTCCACTAAATATTTACAGATAACTGAGTCAATTGATAACTGAGTCAATTGATAAGTAAAAAATGAAAATAAAAGTTTTTTAAGTTATATTCTCGTTAAATACATTACTTCAAAAAACATAGAAAGAATTTCAAATGTGCTTGATTATGAACCTGATTTCTCAATGAGAAGGTGAAGATAATCAAAATTAAAGCAAAATTATTAGGGCTGACACTGTGGATTGGAAAAGAATCCATGTCCATTTTGTACTTTAAATATTTTGTTAAATTTTCAGTTTGAGGAAATTACATGAAATAAACAATTTTTTTTTTTTCTTAAGAAATATAAGATTAAATTTAGTCATACCAAACAATCGAAAAATAATAATTAGTTGCTATGAAAAAATAATGTTCTTTTCTTCACAATTAACAAAATTTCAAATATGGACCGGGTCAATAGCTCTCATCAATTAACGCCCTCGTATTTTTGAGTTAATTGAGTCCTAATTATCGGTGATCAGCTAAAATTTACACAAATATATGCAGTCAATCATAGTCATAATCTAGAGTATTCCATAGTCGAACCCAAGGGAGGAAACTAACTACTATTCTAATTAACTCTAGTTTAAAAGTGAGGATTAAGGTTTTGATTTTTGTTATAACTACTAAAGCAGTAAAAATACGGAATAAACCAATGGGAAGAAACACTAAGGATTTGGGGTTCACCTAATTAGGGTAATCAATTATATTTTCACCAAGTTTTCTACAAACTATTACAATGACAAATGTTCCTAAGATATTTTAATACTCCGTCGAGCTATTAAGTTGTATCTAATTAACTGTGATTATCCGTTGATTTCTCACTAAACCCATTAAACAACAAATATATCATCATAATTAATCCTAACTATGTCTAGTTTAGGTTTAATTATATTTATCTTCCTAGTTCCGGATTCATACTTCACTTGTCAGTTCATCATACAAATCCTAATAATGAATCATGCATTGGCCACATAGACAATTTCGTAACTAAATTCAAAGAAGATAAATGTAAAAAGAAAATAATTCAATAGAATTAAAATCAAAATCTAACATGGTGATATACAACTGATTACTCCAAACTAGGCTACATCCTTCAACCTAGTTTAGGGATTTAGTTTCTCATGACTAAGTTAAACACAAAATCAAAAGAACTAAAATCCATGTTAAAAGATAAAAGAGAAAAGAAGAAAAGCTCGTTGAAGAATTAATGCAAACTCTATCGAGTCCAAATGAATAATCCGTTGAGTTCTCAAACCCTTGCTCTTCATGTCGAAAGCTTCACATTCTTCCCCAAAAGAACTGGTTAAAAAAAAAACTAAAAACTAAGATTCAGACTAAAAAAGGAGATAATAATCCTTTACCTAAAAATAAGAAATCTTAAAATTAATCCAACTCTAAAAAAGAATAAAAGATATAAATCCTATTTGGAATAGGAAGAATATAAAAATAATAGAAAATCCTATTAAAAATTTTTTTATTGAACCTTATTTTGATGAAAACAACTTTATAATTGAAGAAAATAAAATTAAATAAATACTTTAATAATTAATTAAAGATAAATACAATTTTATTCCTAATTAATTAAATAAAGTACAAAGATGAAGACTTTCAATGAAGACATTGGAAGAATAATATAAAAAGAGAATAACAAGTTTGGAGAAATAAGATACATTTTACTTCAGGAGGCTGAAAACTTAAGAAATTTATTTACATATCTTCAGAGGTCTAAACACCGTATAACGGCCACATTCAGAGACCTGAAGAAATCAAGATCAAATGTTCAGAGTCCTAAACACTATATAACGGTCACATTCAGAGACCTGAAGAAATCAAACTCAAATATTCAGAAACTTGAACACTGTATAACGGTCACATTTAGAGACCTGAAGAAATCAAGTTCAAATATTCAGAGACTTGAACACTGTATAATGGATACATTCAAAGATCTGAAGAAAGTTTATTACAAACCTTCAAAGGGCTAAACACTGTGCAACGACTACTTTCAGAGACCTGAAGGAAATAAGAACTGAAGCTTCAGAGGGCTAAATACACTATAACAGCTAGTTTCAGAGACCTGAATAGAATTTGAATTTTCTCTCCAAACCACTTCTCCAATGCCTATAAATAGATGGCAAGAATTTCATATGGGCAGACAATTTGCAAAACGTACAATATATTCAAAGCATTTAAAGCATTCTTGAGTAGTCTTTCCAACACACTTTAAAGAGGGCAATTGAAAGAAATCTAGTCTTCATCAAAGTAATTCACATTCTTTCAAATACAACATTTTGAGTGAATTGTAAATGCACACTAAGAGATATTAGTGTGAGGGGAATCTTTGTTGTTAGAGTTTTATCAACAAAGTTTATATAAAAAGTTTTGTTGTTAAGTTTTGAAAGACAACAAGTTGTAAAAATTTGGTGTTTAAGCTTGCGAAAAATACCGGTTGTCTAGATCCAGACAGAATAAGGATCACCGTCTTAATTCTAGACAGAAAGAAGTAGGATTGATTGTCCCTATCTTGGACAGAAGAAAGATCAAGTGGTTTAATTCCTGCCGTTAAAGGAATTATAGTGGAAAATCTCAAGTGGCTCACCTGGGACAGGAGTAGGATAGTTGGTCTGAACCTGTATAAATCTCTGTTTCGACAATTTTTCTATCCCTACTCTATTTAATTAATGCTATTTATATTTCTGCATTTATTTTTAGCAGTAATAGCTCTTTGGATATTTTACTTTATTTATTCAAAAGCAATTAAATTTACAAGTTTTACAAATCTTTTTATTCCGCATTTTAAAGTAAAACTTGCTTCTTGAGCAAAATTGTTTTCGATTTTAAAAGGTTTCCAAAAAAATTTTATTTGGGTAATTACACTATTCACCCCCCTCTAGTATACCTTAAAGCCTATTTGGGGCTAACAGTTTTGACTCCTTCCTTTCAAGTCAAATTCGCAGCTTCCAAAGGACTCATCAATAAAGCTGGCCTAATAAGCAATTTTAGCTCCAAAATTCAACACCCCATAAGGTATGGTCATGTCTTAAGGCTTCTCCTGGATTCCTTTGATATAAATTTGCACCTTTTTCAGGTACTTTTCGCTCCTTTTTCATCTTCAAGACCCTAAAAAGAAAACAAAGCAAAGGAAGTAAAATTCACCTAATATAAAGTAAAAACAATCGGTTATAGCTCATAAATTAAGGCGAATTAAGTGCATAAAATGCACTGATCAATGGGCAAATGATAATGTGATCATATGTTCATATTTAACGTCATTAAATAAAAGCTGAATACATATCGATCCCCTGAATTTGGCCAAAAGCGTCTACTGCCCTCCTAAACTTTGAAAGTATTCTAATGCCCCCTAAACTTCTTAAAAGTGTTCTATTATCCCTTTAAACTTCTTAAAATTGGCCCAGTTTGCCCCTAAGTTTTATAAAATCAGAGTTTACTTTGAAAAGTCAAATGTGAGACAACCAATAAATGAGTGACACGTGACACCAAGGGGGCAAATTTGGTTACTTTTTCAAATTTCAGTGAGGCATTAGGATATTTTAAAAGTTTAGGGGGCAGTAGGTACTTTTGACTAAGTTCAGGGGTCCATATGTATTCAGCCTTAAATAAATTATATCAAGTCCTTTGGTTTTCGCATTTATAATGGAGTTTTATACATTTTACTTTTATAATTTATAGTGGCATACTAATTAAGTTATATTTTTACCAACATTGATAAAATGAAAAATATTGTTAAAGGACTCGTTGATGACTTTGTTATATGCTAATATTGTTAATTGGTTTCTTTCAATATTATAGCCTAAAATTTTTAGCAACTATCCATTTTACTTTTTGATTTTTAATGAATAAAAACCATAGTTGTGCAGTTCGATTGGAACTGAGAATGATCTGATGGGGTTTCATATGGTTCTTCAGAGCGGTCAAACTCAGTCGTCGACCGGTTCAACTGGCCAAACTTGAAACCAGTGAACTGATGCAAATTTTTATTTGATTGGACTTTTTTTTAATTTTATTTTAAAAAAAATATTTTAATTCAAAAAATTATACTTTCAATGGGATTAATTTTTAATTTTGCTTATTAATATACTATTATAAAAAAAATTAAAATATTTTTGAAATTAATTTGACCTTTAGTTACAATTATCAAAAATTATAATGAATAGTTTTAGCTTTTTAATTAATGTATCGTGTTCAAAATTGTTAGATTTACAAAACTATTATTGAAATATATAATTTTCCACAAGTTATATATTTAAATAAATAAATATATTATTACTTGAATATATTTATTTAATTTGGTTCGATTATGATTTGATTCCGATTAAATTTTCAATTCTATGAACCGGTACCGGTTGAATGATTGGTCTGATTTTGAAAACCATTATATAAAACTCTATTTGCATTTCAAAATTTTTTCAATTAATTAACACAGTAAACTAGAAATTACTCAATAATATATTTCGATAGATAAAGAAAATATTTTACTCTTTATTTGTAGAAATGCAGCAGTGGTTAGGACTTTTAAAATATATTTTATATATAATTTAAATAGTATTTTTGTTTATATTTCAAACAAATTTAGCCTCGTACACCTATAGTCCACATCATACTAAGATTTTGGATTCTTTAGGGGTAAGATTCGAGAATATGGTTGGAAAATTTGACATTTGCAAGAAAACAACAAAGTATAATGAAATTGCCAACCCATATAGAATTGCCAATCTCATCTCTATTTAATTTCCCATGGATCTCAACTATATCGATTTCACACCCATAAACTAATACATCAACATGTGAATATGTGATGTCTACAAACAAATATTCAATTTTTAACGTTCCCCTTTCATTTTTAATCACATTAAATCTTCAATTCATAAAGAGAAAGAAAACACACCATAATTTGACTTCTTTGTTTACGATTTATTAAATTTTATCATTTATACCCTCTATTTTCTTTATTTTGTAAAAGTCGCTTTTTGTATTTTTAATTTTCAACAATTGAACTTCTTAGTTTTTCATATATTTGAGTAACGATAAATATGCAATATGTCATTTGTAAGTATAAACCTGTAATTATCAAGTCCTAGTTAGGTGACATTGAAGTGAAAGTCTGAGCAATAAGTGATCATAAAACGTAGCAACTGGAATAGTAATAAACTGAATTACAAGCCATACATTAAGATGATGTAGATGTATTTAAAGCCGAGAAATCCAATAAATAAGATGTATGCTCAAGCGAACAATATTTACATAGTATTAAATCATATCGTTATGACATTCCTCTTCCTTCAATATATCTCTTCAAATGGAGTTAGATGCAAATTTAAATGTAGTATCTAAATCATCTAATATGATATTGAACTTTTCAATATTGGAGCATTTAATATTAAGGGTGAGTATGGACTAGGTCGCTTAAAAATGGAACTAAATTGGAAAAGATCGAGTTGGACATGAAGTTATATTTATTTTGACAATTAATACAAAAATAGATTTCTTTACTCTAAAAAGAAGGTAATTAATGATCCATAATTCTGTTTTAAAATTGTCAAAAAATATTAAACTTCCTTTTTTATTTTTATTTATTTATTTATTTATTTTTTTTTTTACATAAACCAACGGGTAAAAAACCAATTTCAGAAGTTAACGATGGAGTAAAAAAAAAAAAAAAAAATTTGATGGATAAGTAATGGCCAATAAATATATGTATAAAATAAACTATTGAGGTGTAATGGGTAGAAAATGTTAATTGCATGAACTAAGTTTGAGATTTTTCTTTCTCTTTCATAAATGCAAATATTAACTTTTGGAAAAGTTCAAACTTCAAGGCTATCAACTTCCAACTTCCCAAGAAGGGGAAAGCAACCTAATCAGCCTTCCTCTCATCGCTCTCCCCACTCTTTTTTGCTAAACCTTGTGGACAACATTCTTGTGGGCCCCACTCTCAAATTTGGTTGGAATAATTACCGTATTCTTTTTTCTTTTTTCTTTTTTCTTTTCTTTTAGAGTTAAAAGTTTTGAACCTAAATTCATTAAAGAAATTGCATAATTTTTTTTTGAATTTTTTTTCCAATGGACAAGGTTTCATCTTGGTGTAACAAGTAGTATACAATAAGCTTTCTTGTGACTTGGGCATTAATGTATGATCTAAACAAGCAACTAACTTTGTACAGTTTTCTTTGCTTTTGCCAGGTTGTATTTGCCCTATAAACTCAATTTCCTCTTTTTGGTATTTCATGAAGTATTTGAGAAAGTGTTCCAAACCTCTAACCATGATTGTGCCACTCTTTTTTTTTATTTATTTAAAATAAATTGAATATTACTGAGCAAAAAATTATGGAGTTAGACCATAATAGTCCTTATTGTTAGACATCTGATGATGACATGTTAATTATCTATCAGTGTATATTACTCTTGTCTCAGTCCACAGTAGAATCCTTATACCTCACAAGACAAACACTGTCTTTTTCTCTATTTGAAATATGATATTCATTTTCATTAATATATATATATGATACTCATATCAAAAATATTAATTTATCCAGCTCATCCTAGATGATGTGTATAGTTGTTCATCAAAATTAACAAAGCTTCAATTCGGCTACTAAAATGAGTGGTCAAATATATATGCGGCCCCTTCAACTTTAATTTTTGAGTCGCTTGATCCCCTCAACTATTTTAGCGATCTATCTAACCCCTTATTTAAAGGTAAAATACATAAGTAGCCCATTCAATTTTTATTTTTGAGCCATTTGGCTCCCGCAACTATTTTAGCAACCTATCTAACCCCTCATCTATTTTAAAGTAGTATTTTTAAACCTTTGAGTGAACATAACCATACACAACAGAGTACCATGCATTACACGCGTCCGATACTAAAGATATGTAGGACACACGCTGGAAACTATCTTCTATCTAATTAATATTACAAACTATTATAAAGTAAAGATTTCCCAGCAATTAATTACACTCAAGAGGAGAAAGAAATACGACATATCAGCATTCAAATGTCTAAAAATACTACTTTAAAATAGATCAGGGGTTAGATAGGTCGCTAAAATAATTGAGGGGGCCAAGCGGATAAAAATAAAAGTTGAAGGGGTTACGTATGTATTTGGCTTTTAGATAAAATGTTAGATAGGTCGTTAAATTAGTTAAAGGGGCCAAGCGGCTTAAAAATTAAAGTTAAAGGGGCCGCATATATGTTTAGCCAAAATGAGTTATACTTTTAATATCTCTCTTTCAACACTTTCTTTTTCTTGCTAAAATTGTCTTTGTTCTTACTATTAGAGCTTGGCTTGATTTGAAGATTGTTTGGATTAATTATTCAACCTCTATCTCGATTTAAATGAGAAAAAGTTTAAAAGATATAATTACTAAAAAAGCAATAGTGATATTAAATTAAATAACTCAATTATCGTCTGTTGTATTCTGAAAAAAAGAGAGTATTTTTTGTTTTGGGTAAGTGGGTTCAATACAATCAATTTACGTAAAAGGTTTACTAATAAATAAAGCTAACGAACAAAACTTATTATTTTAAAAACATATTATCCATCAATTTAAACTTATAAATCAATTATATCTTTTATTATGGAAAAAATTTCCTAAGCCATAAACTCTAGTTTGGTTCATCCCCAAATCACACTAATAAAATAATGTACTATCTTTTTTTTTTTTTTTTCTTTCTTTCTGTTTTATTTTGTCATTGTATTCCAAATTTTGTACGACAACTCTAGCTATATTGTAATTTAACACAGCATGACGAAATATGATTTGTTTTGTTTTATAATATGGACAAATATTTAATATGTTTATTTAATAGTTTCATCTGCCGTAATAAATGACTTTTCATAATAAAAAACAAACAAACAAATAAATAATCAATAATCGGGTAAAATATTAAAAATGTTTTTTTAGCATTAATTAAAATATTTTTAGAAAATCTTACAAATAAATTAATCAAAAATTTGACTAAGCACTACCACATACGAAATGAATGAAGCCGAATATATAAGTAGCAGCAGCAATAATAATAATAATAATAATAATAATAATAATAGACTTTAAATGGGATAAGAGCTGTCAAATTGAATTTAGTAAACAGTAATAATAAGATAAACTGTATCTGTATACGAATTTAATGTGGCACATGTTATGTTATAGCAATCAGACGTGGCATACAAGTGCAACCTCTCATGATTACAGAATAGTAAAAACGTAACGATTGCATATGTGAGAAAATCATAAAGGAAGAAAACATTCTAATGTCCCTCGATTTTGCGAGTTTTGTACATCAAACCACTCAATTTTCAATTAGATACATTAATGTCCTGCCTTTCGAGTTATTCCAGTTATAATTTTTTTTTATTGAAGGTAAATTTAATCTGTAAATTTGACTTTTAGTATTGATTTGATCCATAACAATTTCTAGATATCAACTTGATTCATGGCCCCTTATTTTTGAATGTTATATGATAGACGACTATTTGATGATTGTCAAATCTTAATGTTGACATAGATATTATTTTTATGATTTTAATTATTCAAAATATAAAATTAGACAACTAATTACAAATTTTGTTTTGTATCAAATTGATTATGAAGGAATACATACACATATGTATCCGGGTTGTGGAAACGAGTTACCTATTGTACCGCATAATCCACAAGGATAAATGCAGCGGAAGGATCTTCGAACCGTTTGCGTATTACTGGTCAACGGGAAACTTGCTCTGATGTATTCGGGAGGAATCCGCGTAGTCTAAGAACTAAAGCAACAGAGATAGAGAGAGAGAGAGAGATAGAGGAGTTTGAGAGGAAGAGAGAGATGAAAAAAACTAATTTTCTTCACCTACACTCACACTTCCACTTTTTCCTCTATATATATTATAAATAAAAGGTTACTATTCATCGATATGACATTCACATCGATGATACTATTCATCGATGTGATATTCATATGTTAGATATTAACTCATTGATACTGTTTATCGATGTGACTTTATGAGTTGGATGTCAACTCATTGACACACACACACACACACACACACATATATATATATATGTGTGTGTGTGTGTGTGTATATATATATATGTATTCTCAACTTATAAACCACAGCTTATTAGCCTATCAACTTATAAGCCACAACTTATTAATCTCTCAATACTGGATATGACTGATACTGGCGGATCGGGTCCGTAAACCCAACAGATTATACAAGTCAAGTACAAATATCAAATTAATTATTCTTAAATTTTGTAATCTAGGTTTCATATAAATAATTACTATTATTAAAAAATAAAAATTAAAAGTTTTACAACAAATAAAAAGGTAAACAATATTATTTAGTTTATGTTTTTTTATTGATGAAGTGTTTTCATTTTTCAATTTGACATGTAAAATCTCCACTTAATTACAATTACACCCATTAAACCCTTGATAATTAAAAAAAAGTATAGTATGGATATCAAATGCAGATAAAATTGAGTGTGGCTCATGTTGTATATGTGTCCATAATAATATTTTTCACTATCCGAAATAAGATTTTCCTAGTTTCCTAATTACAAAAAACATATAAAAATTATCTTCAAAATTGGAAAAAGGTGCAATTTTTAGATACAGCTGTGAGCGGACGACGTTTTTACGGGACGCGCGGCGAAGCGGAAACCAGGGATTTTCTTTTTAAGATGTGAGTTGGGGTTTTGAAAATGGGTCTTTAATCTTCTTTAAGAAAACATTTCATTTTATTGAAGAAAACCATTTTCATAGAAACTTAATTTTAATGGTGAAGTGTGAATTTTCGAAAACAGGTTTTTTAGAAAATCCCAATTTAACTTCAAGATCTCGAAACGCGAATTTCGAGATTAGATACAGAGTCGCCACCCAGATCAGCTTATCCGGGAAATTCCGGTACAGCTCCCTACCAAGTGTAGACGCAGTACCTAATCCAGAGATTCGAGGGTCGGGCAACATATCTACTAATCCTTACTTATTTCAATTATTATTTTATAATGTAATGTTACATTCACTTAATTCTACTCATTTTATTTCTTCTTTTATTATTAACCAATGCTCATACATATGACATAAATATAAAACCAAAATAATATACAGAAAAGTAAAAGTGCAGGAAAAGTAAATAGAGGCCAAATTGTACAACCCATAAAAAAGAAAAAGCTCTCATTCTCACCATTACAACGCTTATAATACACGATGATCTAAAAAATTACAATCGCCTAATTACACGAGATAGTCTATTAAGTACATTAAAAATGAAAAATAACAAAAATAAAAGCTGCATCCAAATACGGCTAGCACAAATAATCAAGACATACAAAAGACTCAAATAAGACAGAATAGGAATTTGTAGGAGCGGGATCATGCTTAGGGGGATAACCGGATCGATCTGACCAGTCGGACCGGTTAGATCTGGGAAACGGTTTTTTTTTAAACGCCTGTAAGCGCCAGAATTTTACTCATCTTAAAAAAAAAAGAAAAGAAAGAAGAGTCGTACCACTGTCATTACAGTCGTACGACTGTAATGTCGGAGCAGTTGCAGAAGCCCAAACCTCTGCAGCAGAAAATGGAGGAGAGAGGGAGGAGCATTAATTGCTCCGTTCTTGAAGACAAGGAACCTTAGAAAGCAGAGGATAAAAAGAAGGAGAAGGAAAGAAAAAAGCGGGGGGGGGGGGGGGGTGTTTTGATTTCTACGGAAAGGGATTTAGAGAGAGAAAGAGAGATAAAGAGGTGGAAGAGAGAAAAATACCAAAAGCTCAACTTTCTTCCATTTCTTTTTCTTTTGATTCTCAAAGTTAAGATTAAAACTTGCTAGAAATCCTTAGGTTAATCACTTAACACTCCAAACAAATCAAAATCTCGGACTTAAATCATCAGAATCCCAAGCATTTTGGATTTTTGGACACAAAGCTCTCAACCCCAATTCAAGAGGAAAAGTACAAACTCGTATGGATTGGAGCAACACCAGGGGTCAAAACGACTTGGATAAGCTTCTAAAAGGTAGACACTCCCTTTTCCTTTCACCTTTTCCTACTTTCTGGGTGCTGGGTGTGATTTTTCTGCTTTTTTTATCTTATTTCTGCATTTCTGCTTCTGGAAATCAAGAACAGTCGCACGATTATTATTGTATTTGATGAACAGTCATCGTACGACTGTATTACAGTCGTACAAGTGTTCTTGATTTCCAGGTTGTCTTCTTCCGGTTAATTTCAAATAAAATTTTGACGAAATCTCGATTTTGGGCCGCTTACAGTCACACGACTGTAATTTATAGTCATTCGACCGTAGTTACAGTGGCACGACTGTAATTTATCTTCCAGAATCAGAATTTTGCCTTTGAATCCATAAAATTTCCAAAAATCACTAAAAATTCAGAAAACCCCAGAAATCATCACTATCCGAAATAATAATAATATTTTTCACTATCCGAAATAAGATTTTCCTAGTTTCCTAATTACAAAAAACATATAAAAATTATCTTCAAAATTGGAAAAAGGTGCAATTTTTAGATACAGCTGTGAGCGGACGACGTTTTTACGGGACGCGCGGCGAAGCGGAAACCAGGGATTTTCTTTTTAAGATGTGAGTTGGGGTTTTGAAAATGGGTCTTTAATCTTCTTTAAGAAAACATTTCATTTTATTGAAGAAAACCATTTTCATAGAAACTTAATTTTAATGGTGAAGTGTGAATTTTCGAAAACAGGTTTTTTAGAAAATCCCAATTTAACTTCAAGATCTCGAAACGCGAATTTCGAGATTAGATACAGAGTCGCCACCCAGATCAGCTTATCCGGGAAATTCCGGTACAGCTCCCTACCAAGTGTAGACGCAGTACCTAATCCAGAGATTCGAGGGTCGGGCAACATATCTACTAATCCTTACTTATTTCAATTATTATTTTATAATGTAATGTTACATTCACTTAATTCTACTCATTTTATTTCTTCTTTTATTATTAACCAATGCTCATACATATGACATAAATATAAAACCAAAATAATATACAGAAAAGTAAAAGTGCAGGAAAAGTAAATAGAGGCCAAATTGTACAACCCATAAAAAAGAAAAAGCTCTCATTCTCACCATTACAACGCTTATAATACACGATGATCTAAAAAATTACAATCGCCTAATTACACGAGATAGTCTATTAAGTACATTAAAAATGAAAAATAACAAAAATAAAAGCTGCATCCAAATACGGCTAGCACAAATAATCAAGACATACAAAAGACTCAAATAAGACAGAATAGGAATTTGTAGGAGCGGGATCATGCTTAGGGGGATAACCGGATCGATCTGACCAGTCGGACCGGTTAGATCTGGGAAACGGTTTTTTTTTAAACGCCTGTAAGCGCCAGAATTTTACTCATCTTAAAAAAAAAAGAAAAGAAAGAAGAGTCGTACCACTGTCATTACAGTCGTACGACTGTAATGTCGGAGCAGTTGCAGAAGTCCAAACCTCTGCAGCAGAAAATGGAGGAGAGAGGGAGGAGCATTAATTGCTCCGTTCTTGAAGACAAGGAACCTTAGAAAGCAGAGGATAAAAAGAAGGAGAAGGAAAGAAAAAAGCGGGGGGGGGGGGGGGGGTGTTTTGATTTCTACGGAAAGGGATTTAGAGAGAGAAAGAGAGATAAAGAGGTGGAAGAGAGAAAAATACCAAAAGCTCAACTTTCTTCCATTTCTTTTTCTTTTGATTCTCAAAGTTAAGATTAAAACTTGCTAGAAATCCTTAGGTTAATCACTTAACACTCCAAACAAATCAAAATCTCGGACTTAAATCATCAGAATCCCAAGCATTTTGGATTTTTGGACACAAAGCTCTCAACCCCAATTCAAGAGGAAAAGTACAAACTCGTATGGATTGGAGCAACACCAGGGGTCAAAACGACTTGGATAAGCTTCTAAAAGGTAGACACTCCCTTTTCCTTTCACCTTTTCCTACTTTCTGGGTGCTGGGTGTGATTTTTCTGCTTTTTTTATCTTATTTCTGCATTTCTGCTTCTGGAAATCAAGAACAGTCGCACGATTATTATTGTATTTGATGAACAGTCATCGTACGACTGTATTACAGTCGTACAAGTGTTCTTGATTTCCAGGTTGTCTTCTTCCGGTTAATTTCAAATAAAATTTTGACGAAATCTCGATTTTGGGCCGCTTACAGTCACACGACTGTAATTTATAGTCATTCGACCGTAGTTACAGTGGCACGACTGTAATTTATCTTCCAGAATCAGAATTTTGCCTTTGAATCCATAAAATTTCCAAAAATCACTAAAAATTCAGAAAACCCCAGAAATCATCACAATGAATTTTGTTGTGTGCATTCACGACTCTAGATTCAATTTTCAGTAAAATTGCATTTAGAACAATACCACATCGGAGACCCAGTTCTCCCGAAAACCGACCCACCTCGTATGTAAAAACGCATGTAAATCCGAAAAATTGTTTTCAAAATGAATTTCCCACAAAACCAAATACAGTGACGTTTCAAAATGTTTTTCAGGTCTAACCGGGCTGGCTAGCAGAGCCAACCCGGTATCCCCTAAATGCATGCCCCCAATTCTTGATTTCCCAATTCTGTCTATTTGAGTCCAACTTATGGCATGCTATATATTGTGCTAACCCTCTGTTTTGCAGGTTTTAATTTCTTTTATTTTTATTTTGGATGTAATTTAATAGATTAAATCGTGTATCCTAGGCGATTGTATTTTTCTATATTCTCGTGTATCCTAGGCGCTTGTAAAAGTGAGGCGAGAGTTTTCCATTTTTATTCGATTGGGTTGTATAATAGGCCTCTATTATTTTTTGTATATTTTGAATGTATGATTTTATTTCTCGCAATTTATTTCTTGCATTTTGCTTTAGCATCGTATAATTAAAATAAACTAATTGGAGTTAGAGAAAGAGAATAAAGCAAATTAAACTGTCACTAAGAAGGCTGGCTGGTCAATTCAGAATCTTCGAAGACAAGTTATATAAAAGAACAGCACATGGAGTCCTTTTAAGGTGCCTGACAGAGCAAGAATCAGAAGAAGTGATGCAGCAGGTACATGCAGGGTCCTGTGGGCTGCATATGAATGGACTTGCCATGGCCAGGAAGATCATGAGACAAGGCTACTTCTGGATGACGATGCAAGCATATTGCATAAGAAAAGTGAAGAGATGTCATGAATGTCAGATCTATGCAGACATCAATCATCTTTCTCCACTTGAGCTACAGAATTTAGCATCTCCTTGGCCATTTTCAGCATGGGGGATAGACATGATCGGTGAAATTCATCCAGCAGCATCTAATGGGCACAGATTCATAGTTGTGGCAATTGATTACTTCTCCAAATGGGTGGAAGCAGAATCCTTCACTAATGTAACGGCCAAGTAGATGGTCAAGTTCATCCAGAAGAACATCTTCACTCGGTATGAGATTCCTCATCATATAGTGACAGATAATGGAGTGCAGTTTATAGGGGCAACAGCTAAGCTACTTGTAGAACATGGTATTGAATATCATAAGTCTTCTCCATACAGACCACAGGCTAATGGTGCAGTGGAAGCAGCTAACAAGGCAATAAAGAAGATCTTATCAAAGATGGTAACCACTTACAGAGATTGGGCCGATAAACTACCTTATGGTCTTTTAGGTTACAGAACCAGTGTCAGAACGCCGACAGGAGAAACTTCTTATGCCTTGGTATATGGAATGGAAGCAGTATTGCCAGTGGAAATAGAACTTAAGTCACTTAGAGTCGCCCTAGAGGCTCGGCTGCCAGAGATTGAATGGGTTCAAGCCAGATATGAATAGTTGGCATCACTAGATGAAAGGCGACTGATGGCACTGGATCATCTTCAGATATACCAGTGCAGAATGGCCAGAGCCTATAATCGGAATGTGAAGTATTCCAAACAGCAGTTGAAAAAAGGTGACTTAGTTCTAAAGCAGCTAAGGCCTTCAAATGTCGATGTTAGGGGCAAGTTCAGAGCCAACTGGGAAGGGCCCTATGTGGTGAAGAAGGTGCTATCAAAAGGCGCTGTCAGCATCATGGACATGGACGGAAATTAGTTCACTAATCCTATAAACTAGGACAGGCTAAAGCTTTATCATGTATAAAAATAATAAAAAAAAAAAGAAATCTGCTAGGCTGAAAGCTCGGAAAGAGCGGTCTATGCAAAAGTTAAGACACGAGAGAAAATAATCAGTCGGAAAACCTGAAAAGGACGATTGGTGACGGATTTTGGCTCAGTGTGGAATATGTACCATTTAGGAACCAACTCGTTTCAAATGTACTCATTTTGACTTCATCAATAAAGTGAAGTGTTTGTTTAAATATATTTGCATGGTTATGACAAATTCACAAGTAAAGTTGTCTTGCATAAACATACATTTAGAGAAAGCACTTCGCATTCAACTGATTGAAATCATCGCATTATTTAACAAGTGAAAATGCACTAAATATATGCAATTTGAAATCTTTTTCCGACCTCTAAAATCCAGTTCATCTTCCTAAAAGAGCAATAAAATAGTCATGGTGACATCTCAATCATCTTAAAAAAAAAAAGGAGCTTGCTGAGGTGAAAACTGAAAAGGTGCCTCAGGCAAAAATTAGAGCGGCTCGCTGGGCTGAAAACCTGTATTGGGCAACCCAGGCAAAAATTAGAGCACTTACAAGCTCATAATTTCCTTACAGAGCAGGAAAAGCAGAGTGTCCCCAACATTCCCCACAGAAGTCATCACATCAGTCCCCAATAGGGTTTTTCACGCAATTCCCCAGCAGAATCTACGTAAAGAACACCAGAATCTTCTCCCCATAGAGTCGCCACGCAATTCCCCAGCAGAGTTACCACTGTGAGCGGATGACGTTTTCGATGGAACACGAGACTCCCTTTAGGAAGGGGCGCCACGCTCTCCGGTGGGCCCATCCCTCGTGTGGGGGTTTTATAAATGGAAAATCGATTTTGAAAAATAAATGGAATTAATTCTTAAAAGAACCGAGACCTAAGTCTTGATAAATATTGTAGGAGTCGCCACCCGGGAAATTTATAATGTTGCTGAACCGGACGAACGACCGCTACACTATCCAGAGATTTGGGTCCGGACCTTTATTTCGTGTCTAATTAAAATAATATCGGTCAATGTTTATAGACGGTATTTCAGATTCTAAAAGTCAATTTTATTGAAATAAATAGACATACAGTGCGCATACAGGTTAAGTAAAATAGAAAATGATTAAATTATTACAACCCGATCAAATAAAATATAAAAACTCTCGCCTCACTTTTACAAGCGCCTAGAATACATGATTTATCTAGAAAAATACAATCACCTAGGATACACGTATTAATCTATTAAATACACCAGAAATAAAAATAAAAAGCTGCAAAACAGAGGGTTAGTACGATATATAGCACGTCACAAATAGGACTTAAACATGACAGAATTGGGAATATAGGAATTGGGGTCATGCATTTAGGGGATAACCAGGTTGGCTCGGCTAACCGACCCGGTTAGACCTGAAAAATATTTTGAAACGTCCTTGTATTTTTGGTTTTGTGGGAAATTCGTTTTGAAAACAATTTTGCTGGTTTAATTAACTTTAACATGAGAGGTGGGTTGGTTTTCGGGAGAACTGGGTCTCTGTCGTGGCATTGTTCTAAATGCAATTTTACTGAAAATTGAATCTAGGGTCGTGAATGCACATAACAAAATTCATTTTGGTGATTTTCTAGATTTTCCAAAAATCCATAAAAATTCAGGAAATCCAGAAAAATCACCAAAATTCAGGATTTCCCAATTCTGTCGTGTGTAAGTCCTATTTGTGGCGTGCTATATATCGTACTAACCCTCTGTTTTGCAGTTTTTTATTTTTATGTCTGATGTATTTAATAGATTAATATGTGTATCCTAGGCGATTGTAATTTTCTACATAAATCGTGTATTCTAGGCGCTTGTAAAAGTGAGGCGAGAGTTTTTATCTTTTATTCGATCGGGTTGTAATAATTTAATTATTTGCTATTTTACTTAACCTGTATGCACGCTGTATGTCTATTTATTTCAATAAAATTGACTTTTAGAATTTGAAATACCGTCTATGAATATTGACCGATATTATTTTAATTAGACACAAAATAAGGGACTTGTCCGGACCCAAATCTCTGGATAGTGTAGAAGCCGTTCATCCAGTTCAGCTACATTATAAATTTCCCGGTTGAGCTGAGCCGGGTGGCGACTCCTACAATATTCATCAAGACTTAAGTCTCGGTTCTTTTAAGAATTAATTCCATTTATTTTTCAAAACCGATTTTTCATTTATAAAACCCCCACGCGAGGGAGGGGCCCACCCGAGAGCGAGACGCCCCTTTCGAAAGGAAGTCTCATGTTCCGTCGAAAACGTCGTCCGCTCACAACGCCCTGTAGGTTTTGTGGGTGAAAAACCAATTTTGAAAATGGTTTGGCTCATTTACATGCATTTTCCCATTCTTTTCTTCGGTTTTCTTAAATACTCACTAGAATTCCTTCAGGGCTCCGTACCAAGACTTGTCACACACATTTGGGTCATCCGGGACATTTCCGACATTATTCCAGTCGGTCCAAATCCGCTTCACATTTATCCGTGAAAAAGGCAACAATGACTTTCATCACAGAGGTCGGGAAAAACCCGTATTCACAACAGCTTAGATAGATAGGACAATTTTATCTGATTGTCGTATTCACGACCAACATTCATAGTGACAAGAGGCTTAATGTGTGTAGACTTATTCACGAGGCATGATAACCGCTCGGCTCACAATTGATGGGCTAGATTTGGACAAAAAATGTCATTACGCTTGTTTCGGTCCAAGCCCGTCTAAGCCTAAAAATTTTGGGGATAGATTTCAAGAGTGTAGAAATAACATGGACCGTCCTGACTCAACTTGTTATGAACTATATAATTATATATATTGATATATCATAATATAAAATATATTATAATTTTGAAAATAAAGAAATAATAAAATTATAATTATAATCTAATATATATAATAAATATAATATATGTTTTTTTAATTAAAAATCTTATTTTTTGGAAAAACATGGTTTCATGGGTGAGCATGGGATTTAGTTTTCGAATACAAGCCAGACTCAGCTTGATCCTCGTCTAAAATAATACTCCATCCGTTCCTAAATATATGTTGTTTAAGATTGTTCACCAAGACCAATAAAAAATTTAATGAGCTATTAAAATAATTTACCGTTAATAAAATTCTCTTTGTTCTTAATTAACATATGATATTCTCAATTAATATTAAACATTTCTCTTGAAATAAACAAAGGAAAATTATCAAAAGTTCATAGGTATCATAAAACGTCATATGAAAAAGAACAAACTGAAAAAATAAAAACGATATTTATTTAGAAACGGAGAGAATAGCAAGATAAATTTTACTTGAGCCGAGTATTTTTAGCCATAAGTCCATCAAATACAATCCGAGCATAGCTCAATATAGTCCGTAAATATATCTAAATGTGTGCGATTGCAATTAATGAAAGACTGAATATATTTCACAGAAAGATGAGAGACTGAATCCCAAAAAAAAAAAAAAAAAAAGTTGAGGCATTCTGGAATGCTTTTTGCCTTTTTAAAAAAAAAAAATTTTTTTTTTAATTTTTTTTTAAAAGTATGACTTTCACATTATGAAGTACCAACGCTAATGATTTATTAATCAAATAAAATCAAGATTACATTTATTGATGAAGGCGGTGCAGACAAATACATAAAAAAAAAAAGATTGTTGGTAGTTACATATTTATTGATTTCGTCTACCTTCCTTTTTTTAGTCTCTTCTCTTTCTCCATTATATACCCATTCTCAATTTTCATCTTCTTCCCTTCCAACTCAAATCCGGCGACCGCTCAAACATGAAAACGCTTCATTCCGCCGCCGTCATCTTCGCCGCTTTGGCCGTCCTATTCTCCTCATTTCTATGCACAGTATCCGCACAGGCACCTTCTCCTGCTCCAATTTCAGTTACTGAGTCACCTTCAGCAGCTAAGCCGGTTTCGCCGCCGTTAGGGCCATCGGCACCGGGTCCTGCAACCGGTACGACTGATTGCATGACGCCACTGGCTAACATGTCGGATTGCTTGGGTTATGTGACGGAGGGGAGCAACTCGACGGCGCCGGACCCCAATTGCTGCCCGGAGGTGGCCGGATTGGTGGATAGTAATCCGATTTGTTTGTGTCAGTTACTAAGCAATGCGAGTTTAACGGAGTCATTTGGTATCAAAATTGATCTTAGCAGAGCTCTTAAGCTGCCGTCCGTTTGCCGTCTCAATACTCCTCCGGTTAGCACGTGCGCAGGTAATTTTTTTTATTTAAATCTCTGTTTTCATAATTTTTTTTCAATTTTATAAAAGAAAAAAAAAAAGAAACAGGAAATTAAATTTTTTTTTGTTTAATTCTATTAGTTCTTTTAGAGGTTGCTCCTTTCTTTCAATTATCATTTTTCTTTTAATCCAGTAGAAATTAAACTTGAGATCGATCGTCCAAGTCAAATGAACCTTAATTCACACAAATTTAGATATTAATACATAATTGCCAAAACTAAAAAAAAAAAAAAAAGTACATATGTTTTCAACACTTAGAAAAAAAAAATTGATAATGATATATCAGATAACATTTTTGTACATTTAGCATTCCAATAGTTTATTTATATTATTTAAAAGTTTTACATCAATATTTGAATATTTTTCAGAATTTCCGTTTTGTTGTTTTTTTTTTAATCTTATAATCATTATATAATTAAGAAAAATATTTACACTTTTTAAAAATTTTTAAACTTTTTCACTGAGATTTATTGTATTTTTATTGATTAACTTGAAAAATTCAAGTTCAATTGGACAAAAAAATACTGATTACTTACATTTTTTGTTTTAATATTTGCAATATAAAATGTTAAGAGAAAGTGAAGAATTTTTTGACGTCAGAGAAAATAAATTCTTAATAATAGAGAAAACACTAAATAAATTACAAATTATTTTGCTTATCTAGCTATATTCTGGTGGTAAAGGCTCCTCTCCGAATGGTTCAAGATTTGACTCTTAGTGAGACCATATAGGACATCTTCACTTCAGAATAAGAATACTAAAAAAAGCTACAAATTATTTGTTTAATATATTTTTAACTCATTTTTATATCTTAAATAAAATATTTCAAAAAAATAATTTATTTTAAAAATATTTATAAAACAAATGGATCCTTAGAATTTTAAAAATATAGTTGTCACCAATTGAGAATTTTCTTTATATTAATTTTCTTAAAATTATACTTGTTAAAAAAAAAAAAAACATTATGCTGATTTGAGCATAACCAAAGTTATGGGCCAAAATGAGTTAAATCTTTTAATTTGCATTAAATAACATTACTTACTATTTGAATAGCCAAGGGAATTATACATTATTGTTTCTATGTTTATTCCTCAACTTTTACCATACTGATATAAAAAAATGCAAGCAAAATTTAGGTAGACATGAATTTAATTGAGACATATTGTGGGCCAAAATGAGTTGAGTATTTTAATTTGCATTAAATGACATTACGTGCTATTTGAACAGCCAACTTGACTATTATTCGTTTTATATTTATTCCTCAACTTTTTCTTTACTGATTTATTGAGCAAAAATTACCTAGATATGAATTTAATTTGGACATATACAGAAACTTGGTTAAGTCTTACCTGCTTAATTAATTACTCATGACTTGTGCTCCTTTTTCCATAATGGGTTATTTTTTAAATTTTAATAATTCGTTACTCGGTTTTGTTTTTCTTATTTTATGGTTTTACTGTATTCTTTGCAGCCGTGGGATACCCTATTCCACCAGTAGCAAGCAAAGGTCCAATGGCGGACATAAGTCCTTCAGGTATTGTGTATACAATATCAGCAGTAGCTTATTGAAATATATAAAAATATACAAAATTTTGAAAAATACATTTTTAGGGGCATCGGCACCGGGTCCTGCAACCGGTACGACTGATTGCATGACGCCACTGGCTAACATGTCGGATTGCTTGGGTTATGTGACGGAGGGGAGCAACTTGACGGCGCCGGACCCCAATTGCTGCCCGGAGGTGGCCGGATTGGTGGATAGTAATCCGATTTGTTTGTGTCAGTTACTAAGCAATGCGAGTTTAACGGAGTCATTTGGTATTAAAATTGATCTTAGCAGAGCTCTTAAGCTGCCGTCCGTTTGCCGTCTCAATACTCCTCCGGTTAGCACGTGCGCAGGTAACTTTTATTTAAATCTCTGTTTTCAGAAATTTTTTTCAATTTTATAAAAAAAAAAAAAAACCGAAACAGGAAATTAAATTTTTTTTATTTGATTCTATTAGTTCTTTTAGAGGTTGCTCCTTTCTTTCAATTATCATTTTTCTTTTAATCCAGTAAAACTTAAACTTTAGATCCATCGTCCAAGTCAAATGAACCTTAATTTACACAAATTTAGATATTAATACATCGTTGTCAAAACTCAAAAAAAGTACATATGATTTCAAAAGTTAGAAAAAATAAATTAATAAGTAATATTTTTCCGTTAAAAATGATGATGTATCAGGTAATGTTTTTGTACATTTAGTATTCCAATAGTTTATTTATATTATTTAAAAGTTTTACATCAATATTTGAATATTTTTCAGATTTTCCATTTTGTTGTGCTTTTTTTTTAATCTTATAATCATTATATAATTAAGAAAAATATTTACACTTTTTTTAAATTTTTAAACTTTTTCGCTAAGATTTATTGTATTTTTATGGACCAAATTGAAAAATTCAAGTACAATTGGACAAAAATATCTTATGTTATATCATGATTTAACGTTAATTAATCTTTTTTTTTCTAACTTTGAAAACCACATGTCCACTCTTTGATTAAAAAAAAAAAGGTACAATCCTCAATTTGTTGGCTAGTAAAACCATATGAGTAGTTTTTAAAGTTTCCCTATATCATTTTAAAAAAAATGACTGAAAACTTACATTTTTTGTTTTAGTATTTGCAATATAAAATGTTAAGAGATGATTTGGGCAAATTCTCATATTTTAGAATTTTTATCATTTTTTTCTATTTAGCTTACTTTTTCCTTTTTTTTTTTTTTTTTTTTTTTTTTTTTTTTTATAAAAAGCTTATTCTGTATCTTAGCTCTATCTATATCATTTATGTAATAGACACTTGGGACACATGTTAATTCAATAGATTTTCTAAATATTTATTTGTTAAAATAAAAAATTAATTTTTTACATATTACTAAAATTTCTCCTATCTATTTATTTATTCCTAATTATCATTACAAAACACAAATATTTAGAGAAAATTGCAACAAATTCTCCAATTTTAGAATCTATATCTATATAAAGGTGTAGACATTTAGACCACGTATCAATTCATTAGATTTTCTATAAATTTTAATTTAAAAAATTAAAAATAATACTTTACATATTACTAATATTTATCTTATCTATTTATTCGAAATTATCTTTACAAAAAAATGAATACCTAGAGATGATTGGGTAAAATTCTTTCATTTTAATTTTTTTTTTTTTTTTACTTTTTCGTTTTTTGTTATAGAAAGTTCACTTTCTATTTTAGCTCTATCCATATCATCTTATCTTATATAATATAAAATAGTAAACACTTCAAACACGTGTCAATTCCTTAAATTTTTTTAAAAATTATTTATTAAAATAAAAAATAATCTGTTAAATATAACTAAAATTTCCTTTATCTATTTATTTCCAATTATCTTTACCATAAATGAATGCTGAGAGATGATTGAGACAAATTCTCCAATTTTAGAATTTTTATTATTTTTTTCCTTTTTTGTTATAGAAAATTTGCTATATATTTTGGCTCTATATAAAAGAGTAGATATTTGGGACACATGTCAATTCCTTAGATTTTTTAAAAATTTTAGTTTATTAAAATATAAAATAATTTTTTACATATTACTATTTTTCCTATTTGTTTATATCTATTTATCTGTCACCAAAAATATAAAAGCTATCCTATTTTGGAATTTTTATTATTTTTTTCTTTTTAGTATATTTTTTTATAGAATGATTACTTTTTATTTTAACTTTATCTGTATTATTTCTCATTCATTATTTATATACAACTAATTTAAAAATTTAGAGTAAATAATAATTAATTAGAACTGAAATTTTCAAAATTAATAAATATTATAAAATTCTGTGCATTTGCACTAGGGATGTAAATGGGGCGGGGCGGGGATTGGCAATCCCATCCCTGTTCCCCGGCTAGGCGGGGATCCCCGTCCCCGTCCCCATGTAGTCTACGGGGACGATCTTCATCCCCATTCCCGGTCCCGTTGAGGAACGGGTTTCCCACGGGGATCCCGTCCCCGTTAAGATTTTTTTTTTGAAATTTTAAATAAAATTCAATTTGGTACAAAAATAAGTTAAAAACATATTATAGTTTGGAGACCAATAAATAAATCACTTAATTTTTCTTATAAGAAAGTGATATTTAATTAAAATATTACAACTACTAATATTATTATTTCAAAATAAAGTACAGGAGTCTAATATGGAGAAATTAAATTAGAGATTTCCAAATTGATAAATTCTATCAAGTGCAAAGGCTAAATTTTAAGTTTTGCATTAGGCAGAAGTTCTGCAAATAAACACACAATTGCACATATTTAGTATCAGCAGCAACAATTAAGCACATATGATTGATTGTTAGAACTTTAAAAGTGAAGAGGGATGTAAAGCAATCCATAGTTTTAGTTTTATTATTATAAAATTTAATTATTTATGTATATATATAAATAAATAAACAGTGATTTAACAGAAATTCCCGTCGGGAACTAAATGGGGATGGGGATGGGTTCGCGGGATGGGGGAGGTAAACGGGGAATCCCCGTTGCCGTTTGGACGGGCCCCCGTATCCTCGTTGACGACCCTAATTTACATGGACCATAAACTAGTTAGTTACTATTTGAATAGCCAAGGGAACTATACTTTATTGTTTCTATGTTTATTCCTCAACTTTTACCATACTGATATAAAAAATGTAAGCAAAATTTGGGTAGATATGAATTTAATTGAGACATATTGTGGGCCAAAATGAGTTGAGTATTTTAATTTGCATTAAATGACATTACGTACTATTTGAATAGCCAACTTGACTATTATTCGTTTTATATTTATTCCTCTAACTTTTTTTTTTATTAAGCAAAAACCGCCTAGATATGAATTTAATTTGGACATGTACAGAAACTTGGTTAAGTCTTACCTGCTTAATTAATTACTCATGACTTGTGTTCCTTTTTACATAAGGGGTTATTTTTTAAATTTTAATAATTCGTTACTCGGTTTTATTTCTCTTATTTTATGATTTTACTGTATTCTTTGCAGCCGTGGGATACCCTATTCCACCAGCAGCAAGCGAAGGTCCAATGGCGGACATAAGTCCTTCAGGTATTGTGTACAATATCAGCAGTAGCTTATTGAAATATATAAAAATATACAAAATTTTGAAAAATACATTTTTATTTGTTAAAACTAATGTCATGTAAATCATACCGAATGGTTTGACCGGTTTAACCGGAAAGCGGCAGGTGGCATGAATAGATAAGTTCAGCATGAGAAAAACATTTTGAACACATTGAGTTGGACTAGTTTTGAACTCTACATTATTAAAACTAGATTAGAACAATTTTTTTTTAGATAAAAAAAAAAGGGGAAGAAGAAGAAACTTGGTGCTAAGCATAACATAAGGGGTTAGTAATAATGTTGATTAAGTTAAGTATGATTAATAAAATAAATAATGTGGCAGGTGCTCTATCACCAGGAAGTTTAGCAAGCAGTCCATCAGCAGGAGGCAATGAAAGTGGAGCTGTTAGCATTTCAATTGTAAACTCCGTTCAATATTTGTTTGTGGGCTTTGCATTTTCTCTTCTTCTAACATTTTTCTGAGCTTGGGATTTTTGTATTTCATATTTTTCTTCTTCGAGTTTTCTTTCTCCATTATTATTCATGTGCTATATGTTGTAGCCTATAATTTGAAATTGGAGTTAGCATTAATAATGAACTAGCTTCTTGTGCGTTTTACTTTTTTTTTTTTTTAATTAGCGTATGAATTATTGAATATTTTAATTTATTTTATAATCTTCTTATGGGTATATATCATTAATTTTGTATATCCTTTAAAAAAGTTGTATAAAAGATGTTTACAATAATATAAATTTGCAGTAAATTATTTGTGCTGTGAATATAATGTCGTTATAAAAAAGATTGTTGCAAACATTTTGTATATTAAACTAAAAAAGATACGAGGAATTGAACTCAATTGAGAAATTATATTAAATGTATATCTAAAATTAGAATAATAACTTGCAGTGATCGTTAATATCTAAAACGACGTCGTTTTGCCTTGGCAATTCAAAAAAAAAAAAAATCCGGTGGGGGGGGGGGGGGGGGGGGAGGCGCCGCCTAAAAGTTCCTTACTCAGGGGCTCTTCCGGCGGTTGGGGGGTCAGCTACCCATTTTGGAGTTATTGTTTTACTTTTAATACGCATATTGTGCTTATTATGCATATTTTTTTCATATGAGATGCCAGATGTTTCCAATCCAAACATCCAAGACTATTATAACACTTTTTGAGTAGTTAGTATGCTAATGCTACGAATTATGGTAATGATACGAATCATGCAATTATGACTCAACTTTTACGAATAATTCTGATGTGCTCTATAGGTGATTTCATATGTATACCTAAATTTTCCTTAATTTTTGTGTTTGATGGTTATAGCATAAATGAGTAATAATTAATAAATTTTGTTATTAAAAAAAAGACATCATATGGAAATACGTTCAATTATAAAATAAGACAAAATAAAATTATAGAAAATATAAATAATAAGCTAAAATTTGAATCATTACATGAATTAGTGACTTTACACATCCGGTTATATTATGGTGGTAAGAATTTCTCTTTCTAAACAAGAGTGCTACAACAAATGCTAGATTTAGGATTAAAAGCTTTCAAAAAGCACATTTAACAGCAAAAATTAAATAGTTGCTACCAAAAACCACATTTAGCAGTAAAATTATATCAATTTTTTGTTACAAATATCTACGGCCATAACTTTGTAGCAACAACATGCAACAACTAATTTCTTTGCTGCCAAATGTGTTTTTGGGCAACAACTATTGAATTTTTGCTGCTAAATGTGCTCTTTAACATCAATATCCAAAAGTTACTGTCAACAAACATATTTAGCAACAAAAAAATTAGTTGCTTCTACAAAGTTGTGGCTGTAGATATTTGCAATAAAAAAAGTGATAAATTTTACTGCTAAATGTGGTTTTTGGTAGCAACTGTTAGATTTTTGCTGCTAAATATGCTCTTTCGCAGCAAAATTATTTACTGCTAAATCTAGCATTTGTTGTAGTGGAGGTTTAAATTCCAAATTTTCAATTTTCATTTATTTGATTGTCATCTTCTATTAATTATAATATTATTCAGAGCAAAAGTGAGAGGTAACAAATTTAAAATTAATTCTACCTTTTTAAGGAGAGATTTTCCAGTGGGTTAAGTCCAACAAATCAATTATATCTCTCTAAAAGCTGAAACATCCAAAGCTCTAAGGTGATGCCACCTCAGCAGAAAAGAATTCGTGTTACTCAACCAAAATTACCTCAAATTTTATTTTTCATAAAATAATTATATTTCATCATTAATTTGTTAATTCTTAATTCCTTGCCCTTTCCTCTTCCTTCCGTTTAAAAATCAAATGTTGTGTCTCTCTCAATTCTCTACCTAAGAAAGACTTTTAAAAACTGAATTCATGGTTTTGCAAGTGTCAATTAGTTAAACTCATTCTCAAATGAAACAGAATCCCAGTGTTCCACCTTTGTTTCTCGTCCCAGTTTCATCTTCATGTCGTCCATCATTTCAGCTTCAGTCTCTCAAGCAATAGGAATAATTAAAAGAAAATCCCATTTCTCTCAAATCCCGTCGCGTCTCTCTTTCTCATCTTTGTTTTCCAATGCTTTCCACTTTGCAGACAGATCTAAGGACTTTTATATCCTCAAGAGCACTTAAATTCGAGAGCATATAAGGGATTGAGAGTTGATAATAGTTATATGCTAAATCAGTAATTGATTTGATTTAATTCCTAATTAAATTGTGATATTTAATTGTTGGCTAGGGCCTGGTGTTGATGTTGAGCAGAAGAAAGTGATTGTATGATCTGGTACCTTTCCATGCCCAAGGTTTTGTTTTACGCTCTTTAAATTAAATTCAAAATCTTGAGTTATTGCAGACGTATTTTCTTTTTTATTATTTAATGTGAGGATTCGAATATGGTGATTTAATCAATTTTGGTACTTAAATCCATTTGACTATTGTCCTGTTAGATCTTATCTGCACATTGCGATTAGTCCATATAGAATACCAATTTGTCCATTGTCATAACGTTTTATTGATAAGTTTAGAAGCTGACCCACTCAAGTTACTAATACGAATTTCTTAAGCTTATGTTTAGCAGGTTGAACTATAAAACTCATCCACCAAAACGGATAAAACAAAAGGAGCTTCACATTCTACCACATCAGCATATTTTCTTTACGTGTGTACAAAATGAAGAAAGAGAATATAGCATTCTCTCCTAAAGTTTTTGCCATCTATTCTCCCTCCCAAATTAATTCGCATTGTATTATTTTCCTTATTTTATCAATTGATCAACGTTAAAAATAATTGGAAGCCAAAAGGTTATTTGCTGCGGCATTTCTCTTTGTATTTCATCTCCTATTGAACCTTAATTTTTCTCCTTTTGGAAGCCAAAAAGGTATTCCGAAGAGCAGCATTCTTTGTATCTCATCAACCTCAATAAAGTTATTAAGGTAAAATCGATTTTCCAGTGGATTTATCTCATCAACTCTCAATTCAAAATTATACTGTTATATAACAACCATTAGGTATGAGTACTTATAGTTTCAAAGCAACAAATGAACATTTGATTTTTATAAATCATTTCTTACTCTTACATTTCTCGCAAAAGATGAAATTTCCCTGATCATTGTAGTTCTAATTAATTTGTATTTGTAATGGATTTAAAATGTTATCGACAGCTGTAGAGGAGACTCTTAATTCATCTACAAATACAATGAAGGTGTTTAAGAAGGATTTAATTTGTGAGTTTTCAAAATGATTTCATTGGTGTGGTCATGGATAAGTTTATTCTCATAGTTATAGTTGTTCTCAATCTGACATTTCACTGCGAGTTGTTTTACCCTATGAAAAGGTTAGTTAATAAAGATGTGAAGGTCAGCCACTCAAACGTAATTGTAGATGATCTTGATCGGCTTGAATCAAAATTTTTATGTGCTTTTTAAATCCTGATTTTCACAAGTAATAGGTATGTTTATAATTAGGTGCTGGAGGGGCTGTAATAGATTTTATTGTATTTTATATTCTAATTATATATGTTATGTTATGTTGTTTCTCGGATTTATAGAAATGAACACTGGATCTGCACTAATCTGGTGGTTGCACTAGGCCCTTGTAATTATTAATTCATAGAGAAAACAAAGATAATAGAATGACTAATTATTTGATTTCACGCGTAAACTTGTTGTTTTATTCAGTAGGAAAGGATATTATATTTCTTTATTTCTTGACTTTTTTCCTATACAATTAGTGATCGATTCTTCTATTTGATTATGGTTCATATTTTTGACTTGAGTTTGTATTTATATACTTTGTTTTGTATTTTTAGATTTTGAGTTGACAAATTTGTTTCAATGATCCTTTATATATGTATATATATATATATATGTTCTCAACGTCAGGAGGCTATTGGATTGTTATTTTTTATTAGTTTGATTGTATATGATTATTGTTGCATTAATAAGTCAAGATTTATTTGTCTATAAATGTAAATTGTGTATAAATTCAAATTAAAGAAATGATTATCATTGTGAACATGTAGGGATAAGGACGTGGTCTACTAGCAGTTTAATTGTTTTGATGATTACGAGAATTTTAATTATGCATCTTCAATACCTATTTTGACTGAACAGTAAAAATTATATAATATATATGTGTGATTTGTAGTATATGCATACTCATAGTTTCTTCTTGATAAAAAAAAAAAAAAAAATGATAAAGCACATAACTTTATCAAACGTATAAAAAATTTCATAAATATAATAAAATGTTTATAATAAATAATTACACATATAATCACATTCCGTGCAACACACAGATCTACGTCTAATTTGGAATATATATACAATACATGAATACGAGTGAAAACAAAAAATTACATATATATACTAATTTTCCTTTAGATAAGTTGCCTTCGTTCTAAAATTTTTCATCTTCAATTTTCATTTTTATAAAAAATAATCGTTATTAATCTTTAAGCAATTATTATCATTAGCACTATTTTATGTATGACAAAGGAAAATTTAAGAATAGAAGAGATAATATATATATATAAAGCAAAACACATTTTCACAACTCTTTAATTTTTATAAATTTTGTAATTGGCTCTCCGTTAAATTTTTTCAACACATTTATTCACAATTTTTCTTGTTTGAAAGTATTAGACCCTTAATTAACAGATTTTCTCACATGTACTGTAGTATCCGTTAATTGACATGTGACGCAGTTTTGCATATAAGTGAAACTAAATTAGTGGTATGATTCACATTTATAACTATGACACAACTGCATAAAAAGCATAATTCAGATCCTCTAGTAAACTTTTAAAATGTTCTTTTTACCTCAAAATTTGTGTTACATGCTATTTAATAGATACAGAAGTCCACACAAAATAAAATTTCAAATTGGTGCTAATAAAAGATTATATATCTAATAAGTTAAAAAACTTGATTAGAGGGCCAATTACCAAATCCATAGAAGTTTGGGGAGCACAAGATGCATTTTGCCTAAAAAAATGAAGGGCTTTTTTTTTCCCCCAAATTGCGGAGTCTACGTAAGCTGTCTGATTTAAGCCACAACGATTTACCCACAACGCGTACCATATAAATAATCCTAGGGCCAGTAGCATCCTATGATGCATACACCTTTCATTTTCACCGTCAGATTACTTTCTATCAGAAAATTGTGGCTCCATTCTCCATTGGCCACCACCACCATCATAAAATACTCCTCTTTTGCTTTCGACCTCTCCCACCGCCTTGACTTCGAATGCCTTTAACCGAATTACATCGATTTTCTAGTTCTGTGCTTCAGAGATCGTGTTTTTAAATCTGTGGCGGGTGCGTTAAACTCTCCCAATTTGTATTTCTCTGTTAACATCTATTTATCGTGGTGAGTTTAATTTCAGTCATAATTTTTCCTGGGTTTCTTCTGTTATTTCATTGTAGCTATTTTGAATCGATTCGATCGTCCCCTTGCATTCGTCAGTATCTGACCTTATTCATATTTACTTTAGTTTTCGATTATCATTGTCGGTTGGTTCTTTCGATAGCTCGAATTTTTCGTAGGTCTTGAATTTTAGGGTTTTCTGCCGGTTTTCATTCATTCCTGTTCAGATTTTGAATTTTGGGTTGAAATTGTTTCTGGGTTTTGGTTATTTCAGGTCTTTGCTTCCGGGGATTTGGTTATTTGCCCCCTTCAATTCTTTAATTAGGTTAATTATTCTTTTATGGCATTTGAATGCCAAGGGAGCACTGAGGTTTCGAAAAATTCAAACTTTGAGGAGAATTCTAATTCTAAAGCTACAATTTCTGAAATTTCTAACCCTACACTAGGATTTCATTCGAAGGAGGGATTTTCAATCAGTGAAAGTTCAAAAAAGTTTCCTTGTAATGAGGTTTTGCCCAATTTTCGTCGGTCAATCACTGACCTTCCTCCGGCCTTGATTTCTGAAGTCTTTAATTGCCTTGATCCGAAGGAGCTTGGTATAGTTTCTTGTGTCTCAACTGTTCTCAATAGGCTTGCATCAGAGAATCAGGTTTGGAAGGAAGTCTATTGTGAGAGATGGGGACTGCCCTTGGTGCCTGCACCATTGGGCGTAGGGCTATCAGATGAGAAGTCATGGAAGGAATTGTTTGTGGAGCGTGAGTTTAGGAGTAGGACTTTCTTGGGTCGGTTCAGCATTGATGTGTTGTATGGTCATACTGAAGCAGTTCGAACGGTTTTCGTTTTGGCTTCTGCCAAGCTCATTTTTACTTCTGGCTATGACTGCATTGTTCGAATGTGGGACTTGGAAGATGGATTGTCACTCGCATCTTCAAGGCCCCTTGGATGCACTATTCGTGCTGTTGCAGCGGATACAAAGCTCTTGGTTGCAGGTGGTACTGATGGTTTCATCCAAGGATGGAAAGCAGTGGAGGGTCTCCCATACTTGTTCAACCTTAAGGGTTCTGAGGAGCGAAACGTCGAATTTAAACTCTGGGAGCATGAGGGACCTATAACTTCTCTAGCTTTGGATCACACTAGAATTTACAGTGGTTCTTGGGACATGACTGTTCGCGTATGGAATCGTTCCACATTGAAGTGCTTGAAGGTCTTGAGGCATAGTGACTGGGTATGGGGCCTTGTTCCGCACGATACTACAGTTGCTAGCACATCAGGTTCGGATGTGTATGTTTGGGATACTCATACTGGAACTCTGATAGCTGCCATTAACAATGCGCATGTTGGTAACACTTATTCACTGGCGCGAAGCCACACTGGAGACTTTCTGTTTACCGGAGGAGAAGATGGGGCGATACATATGTTTGAGATCATTGGTCATGCATGCAAAGCTAATGTCTATAAGATTGCAACTTGGGTTCCACACTCTGGTCCTGTGTATTCCCTTGCATTTGAATTTCCATGGCTTGTTTCAGCTTCTAGTGATGGGAAACTGTCACTTATAGACGTTCGAAAACTACTCAGAACAAGCAGGCGCTCTATGGGAAAAAATGTTGCTAGGATCAGCAATATGGACTGTAGCAGTGTGGAGCCACCCCAAAGGATGCTTCACGGTTTCGGACCCAATTTGTTTTCACTAGACATTGGTTCTGACCGGATTGTGTGTGGAGGAGAGGAGGGTGTTGTTAGGATATGGAACTTCTCGCAAGCTCTGGAAATTGAGCAGAGGGTTCATGCTTTGCGAGGAATACGGTTGGAGAACCGAATGAGGAGGCGGAAGCTCCAAATAGATATGGGTAAGGGTGGACGAACAGATCAGTGTTCAGTGGCAGCCAAAAACTCCATGCGTGGAGATAAGAGCACAGTGTGGCACGGTAAACGCGGAATAAGTAGCAAGTTGAAGGCATAACAATTTATACCAATCATCACATATGCTTCCAAGTACACTGTTTTGATTACTGTTTCAGCAATTATGTAACAGGATTACGCATTTTATGGTCACTGATTGTAGGTTAGCTGCTTCTTTTTCAATAACATTTGGTTTTATGGTACATTAAAGATGCGGCTATTGTTGGAACTATTTCTGTATTGTTTATCTCAAACTACATGATTCGGTATATTTATCTAACATTGAATTTGGTGTCTGACAGAAGAAGAATGAATCACTTTACTGATGTTATTGTAGATTTTTGTTTTTTCAATTGAATATTCATTAATTCTTTCTGCAAGTGTATACCTATAAATGCTTTACCTACAAAATATTCCTAATGAGACAACATAACATAGTGAACATGGGTTTAGATAGTACTGCTGCAATCGATGCTTTCAGCCTTCGTTTGCTGTGCAAGTTATTCTCATTAGCAGCTATCACTTTTGTTTTACAGAAATCTGATTTGAGCTCAACTAATATTTTATTGGAAATACCAACGGGTTGCGGCTTAGATGTCAACTGACTGAATAGAGAATCAGAATAGTCAAAAGCTGTTAATTCCAGTAGTAAAATTTTCATTAATATACTAACCGCCTAAATTATCATTTTGACTTGTTTAAAATGAAGTTGAATTTTTTAATTTTTATATACATTTCAAAGAAATTACTATTGTGTGCTACAAAATTAATAAATACAAGTATGGAAAAAAAAAAAAAAAAAAATTTCTGTAGACGAGTACGGGCTATAAATATCGGCAGTAAAAGGAGAACGACGGGAAAAAAAACTAACTGATTCAAGAAACAAGCAACCGAGTCGATGAAGTTGAAAAAGGAGCAGAGTTTTATCGTCGAACACTTGGAGAGCCAAATTACGTCGCCGAAAACAACTAAGATTCTTCTTCTTCTTCTTCTTCTTTCTCTATTGATTAGCTTCAGTCATGTAGCCAATGGACAGTTTGTTCCTGACATTTCCTCTTCAATTCCAAATCGCCCACAAGTTTCTGCGTTGTATGTAATGGGTGACTCTTCTGTTGATTGCGGTGAAAATACTCCATTGTATCCTTACCTGCATCGCATTTTTTCTCTGGTTCCTTGCAATGGCTCCGATGCAACGCTTCTTCCTTATCTTCTTGGTACTTTCTCTTTCTCTGTCGCTCTGGACTTTCACTTGCTTTTGATTATTGGTTTCCATGCTTCTTGAAATCAATGAGTAATGCGATTGCTTTTCTGCTTGATTTGTTGAATTGATTTTAGTATTTGTTAGTTTTTGTTCAAGAAATGGCATTTTTGTTTGTTGAGTTTCTTTGCTTCTTGCATTAATTTCAGTTTCTTATTCATAAAGTTGCGAGCAGTGTTTTTGGCTTTTCTTTCCTTTTCAATTTCTTCTGTTTGGTTATATCTTCACAAAATTTTACTTTCAACTTCTCTCATTCATTACAAGAATGATGAGAAAAACTGTTAAATTGGATCAGTAGGAAGAATAGGTGTTGGATTTTTGGCAGAATGCATTCGGTATGGCATATCATAACTTGGACTCACATCAATGGTTTTCGTCCCCCTCTCTTTATAAGGTTCTGATAGAGGGAATGGAGATGTCTAATATTAGCAAGACAATGTTGAATTTCTTTTGAGTTGAAACGAAAATGCAGAATGCATCACCTGTTCTGTTAAACGGTTTAAAGAAAACATAAATTACTGACTGCTAAATCTGCCCATTGCAAGTTTCTAAATACTAGAGTAGCCTGCTTGGATCTAGCATGGATATAATAGGTATAATCTTGTCAATTTGAAGTAAACCTGCACACATAGCAGTAATTGATATGATTTTGTTGCTGTTGTAGCTAAGAACATTGGCTTGCCAAATATCTTACCATTTTACGGTCAGAATGGATCAGTTGAAGGTCTAAGAACCGGTTTGAACTTTGGTTCAGCGCACGCAACAATCATGAAGCCTGGTAGTGAGAGTCATCAGTCTCTTAATCAACAATTACGCCAAGTACTTGAAACATTTCAATTGTTGGAGCTCGAGCTGGGTGAGGAAACTGCCCAACAATTTATCAAATCCTCCATAGTGTACCTTTCTTTTGGCAGAGATGACTATGTTGACCTCTATCTTAGAAATTCTTCTGGCATAATGCTCAAGCACAGCGGACAAGAATTTGGCGAAATTCTTGTGGATCAGATAGTTCATGCTATAAGGAGACTCTATGATGCAAATGTCAGGAAGATCATATGCATGAGCATATTGCCTCTTGGGTGCACACCGCGAACTGTATGGGAGTGGCAAAACACTACTGCCATTGATAATAGGGGTTGTGTGCAACAGATCAACGAGCTGGTTTTGGAATACAATATAATACTACAAGAACGCATTATTGAGCTCAATACACAGTTTAGAGATGCTCAGTTCATCTTCTGTGATGTATACGCTGGACTCATGGAGATAATAACCAATCCATTACACTATGGTATGAAACCCTTCTCGCCTGCTTGTTTTATCTGAACATAGCTTCAACTTAATTTTGTCGCTAAGGAAGCGTTTTATGAATAAATTACCTTCACTGGCATAATGAAATTCAATTGAGCTGAATAATGATAATAAGAATATTCAACTTTTACTAGATCTAGCATTATTCGATCATGTAATACATATTCTTCCAAATTTATTCCACTGGAAGGATGATTATTAATTAGCAAGATACAACCCAATATCAATTGGGTGTTATTCCCTGTCTCAAAATTAGCCTATCAGCCTATGGTGTCTATCTAATACCTCGAGTAAATTTCAGGTGTCTGATCCTGTACTCAGTTAAAATTTTTCCTATTTACTTGTTTTTCTCTTCTTAGGACAACTTATAGATGAGGTTACACAAATCTTCTTTGGAAACATAATAAGTAGCCTTCTTTCATGCGGAATCATAAGTCTTGCCAATATACTGGTGTATAAACTGCAGAAGAATAGAGTTCATTTTAGCCAAAATCTGTGAATCTGTTGCTTCAATTTTTCACTAGCAAAGGCTTAGTTTGGAGGTAGAGATGCCAGCATAGTTTCTGCCAATACTGCTAAAGTATTTACAGTAATCATTTTCTTTGTGCCCATGGTGCAGGATTTGAAGATGCGAAGAGTGTCTGCTGTGGGTTTGGTCTTCATGGTTTGATTATCGGTTGTCTTTCTGCAGAAATGGCGTGCGACCAACCTTCAGCTCGTGTCTGGTGGGATCTCTACAATCCTTCACAAGCAGTGAACTCCCTTCTCGCTGATGCAGCTTGGTCTGGGCAGACCTTGTCTGGCATTTGTCATCCTATAATGGTGGAGGATATGGTTTACTCTGTAATTGTACATAATAACTGAATGCCATCGAACTGCTCCTTTGTGCAGAGTAGAATTCTTTCCTTGAGGGTGAAATTCTTTGTCAGTTGATATTTCCATGTGCTATTGATTGTGAATGATGTCTCCATAATCTCTACAAATTTTGTCTCCTGTAAACTCGAGGTTGTAAATCTGTTGGTGTGGGCGCTAATACGAAGTATTTTGTGCATGTTTGTATCAAACAGTATTGCTGCATATAATATGAACTTGAAGTCTTGATCACATTTCATCTGTGTCATTTAATTCGTTCTCAATCTGCTTAGCAATTCTTTGTTGTCTCATTAATGTACCAGTAGTTCGATTCCTTTTTTTTTTTTTTGGTAGGAAAAAGGATCACTAAATTCTTGGCCTGTTATTTAACTCCTTCAGGTTCTTTTATATTCTTTTTGTTTGCACTGCAGTCCAATTTGATTGCCGGTGACTGGTATGTTTCGTTGTTATGAAAGCTGCAACTCTGAAATGTGGGTTTTGTGCCAACCTTCTTTTTAATTGACAGATTGATATTAGCTAAACAGATACGTTTGTTCATGTTTTGGTGTTTCCTGGAAAGGACATTTATTGTATTGTGTAGATTAGATTGCCACTGATTTTAATGCTTCTGTTTTGCCTGTGTCAACCCTACTTTTAACCAATCTTTCACAAAAGGATTGGAAAATTTCGAAAACAGCAGAGGAACATGAACCTTCAAAGACTGAAAGTACTTCCTCTCTGTCCAGAAATGGGACAATTCCAGCAAAACAACACCCGTCACCTGCCCGAAGTGTGTCAGCAGGAACATCATCTGACTCTTGACCAGCTAAGGCGGAATCAGGAAGCGCAACTACCTCTTCTTTTAGCGATATTTCAGGTAGTGTTCAGTGCTCAACAGAGACAAACTTGTCAATTAACACCAAGACCACATTGACAATAGAACGGAACCCAGAAAGCCACGTTATGGATGGTTTATTGTGCCAGTGGGATATCAACTTCTTTCGAAACAATCAATGAAAATTCGGAGAAGGGTTTTCTGGTTCCATCAATTCCGTGATGATTTGTTTTGTCATTAAGATTGTAGTTGCAATTAGTTGTTAAGATTTGACACTTTGGCTATCATTTTAGTTTTAGTATTACTTTTTACTGTTAAGCATGTGATTTCTTGTATTTGTTTAGTTAACTAGCTTTAAGTACAAAGCATAGCTTAAGTATGGGGTTTTAATTGTAGCTTTCAGTTTTCAATTTGTTCTCTTTTGTTTTTTTTTTTTTTTTTATACCTCTCTTGGTTTACAAATGGTATTAGAGCTTTTGATTTAAAGGGACTGTGAGTGAATATGAGTTTTGTGAGAGAAAACACGTAAGAACCTTTTTGCATTAAACCAAATTTGTGAGAGTTTTTTTTTAATGGCTTCCAATAGCTATTCAGCCCTTCTCCTCCACCATTTTCTGGTGAAAATTATCAGATCTGGGCTGTGAAAATGAAAGCTTATTTAAGAGCTTTGAGTAGAGATCCATCCATTGCCCAAATCAAACTTCATAGTGAGGAGGTTGCAAAAAAATTCAAAGCCTTGTCAGCTATTCACTCTGCTGTAACAAATGTTGTGTTCACAAGAATTATGGCTTGTGAAACAACAAAGGAAGCTTGGGATAGATTGAAGGATGAGTTTCATGGAAGTGACAAAACCAAACAAATTCATGTTCTCAACTTAAGAAGGGAATTTGAGAACTTGAAAATGAAAGAGATGGAAAGCTTCTTGAAGTGAAGGGGCAAGTGTAGGAGCCGAAATTTTCTGGACTTAAAAAAAAAGGAGAGAGTGTTGTCGTACCACGACTGTCATTACAGTCGTGGTATTATATTACAGTCGTACGACTGTAATATCAGCCCAGATACAGCAGCCTACACCTATGAGACAGAAAATGGGGGCTAAGGGGGAGAACAATTAATGCTTGCCCCCTTTGCAGCCAAAAGGAGAAAAAGAGAGGAGATAAAAAGGGAGAAATGCAGAAAGAGGGGCTAGTCTGGGATTTGGAGAGATTAGAGAGAGAAGTTGAAAGAAAATAGAGAGAAAATGAGAAGACAAATAAAACCCACAAAACTCAAGCTTTTCTTCCTCTTTGTCTTTTAAATTCTTGAATGTTAATGTCTAAAACCGGATAGAAATCATAGGTTAACGACTTAACACTTAAACTCAATCAATTTCAGACTCTAATTTCACTCAAATCCGTGACATTTGGAGATTTTTCGGACCAAATTTCCCAACCTCAACTCAAAGGGAAAAAGAGCAATTTAAAGTGGATTGGTGCGTTGCTAGGAGTCAATCCTACGGTGGATCAGCGCCAAAGAGGTAAACACACTTCATTCCCTCTTTTTCTCATGCTTTCTGGGTGATTTGGTGTGTTTTTGTGCATTTTTGTTCACTTTTTGTGTTTTCTGTTTCTGGAAATCAAGAACAGCCGTACGATTGTTCTTGAGTTGATAAACAGTTGTATTTACAGTCCTACGAGTGTTCTTGGTTTCCAGCTGTTTTCTTTCAGTTTTATTTCAAATGATTTGGCGAAATCCTGAATTTGGATGATTTACAGTCGCATGACTATAATTATAGTTGTACGACTGTAGTTACAGTCACACGCAGGATTTCCATTTTAATCCAGAAAAATTTCTAAAAATCCATAAAAATTCAGAAAATCAGAAAATCACCAAAATCAATTTTGTTGTGTGCATTCACGATCCTAGATTTAATTTTCGGTCTTATTGCATTTAGAACAATTCAACGACGGAGACCCGATTCTCCCGAAAACCGACCCACCTCACTTGCTAAAATTAATTAAACCGGAAAATAAATAGTTTTCAAAATGATTTTCTCATAAAACCAAAATACAGGGACGTTTCAAAATGTTTTTCAGGTCTAACCAGGCCGGCTAGCCGAGCCAACCCGGTTACCCCCCTAAATGCATGCCCCCAAATTCTAATTTTCCCAATTCCGTCCTATTTGAGTCCTATTTGTGGCGTGCTGTAAATTGTGCTAACCCTCTGTTTTGCAGCTTTTTATATTTATTTTGTATGTATTTAATAGAATTACTCGTGTATTTTAGGCGATTGTAATTTTTAGTTAAATCGTGTATTTTAGGCGGTTGTAAAGTGAGGACGAGGGTTTTTATTTTTATTCGATCGGGTTGTAATAATTTAATAATTTACTATTTTACTTTACCTGTATGCGCGCTGTATATTTAACTTAACGCAATAAAATTAACTTTAGAATTTGAAATACTGTCTATGAACATTGGCCATATTTATTTTAATTAGACACGAAATAAGGGACTTGTCCGGACCTAGATCTCTGGATAGTGTAGCGGCTGTTTGTCCAGTTCAGCTACATTATAAATTTCCCAGTTGAGCTGAGCCGGGTGGCGACTCCTACAATATTCAGTCTTGATTCTTTTACGAAATAATCCAGTTTTCTCAAAACGAATTTTATAATAAAAACCCCACGCGAGGGAGGGGTCCGCCCAAAATCAAGGCGCCCCTTCCGAAAGGGAGTCCGCGTTCCGTCGAAAACGTCGTCCGCTCACAGCAAGGAAATGTGATTGTACAAACACCTAAAGGTACAAAATTCATTTCAGATGTACTTTTAGTTCCTGAAATCAGTCGCAACTTGATTAGTGTTGGGCAAATGCTTGAGAAAAATTACTCTTTGCATTTCAAAGACAAATCTTTTGTAATACTTGATCCACTTGGTTGTGAATTTCTCATTGTGGAAATGAGGAATAGAAATTTTCCTTCAAATTGGAATTCAGTGCAGTGTTATGTGTCAAATGCTGCTGCAATTAATCAATCTCTTTGGCACAAAAGGTTGGGCCATGTTAATTACGAAAGCATTAAGAAGTTGAAACTTAGAGGAGCTGCTAGCTTTGATGACATCAGTTTGAAGGAAGAACCTTGCGGTGTTTGTCAGTTGGGAAAGCAGATCAAACTAGCTTTTCCAATTAATTAAGCTTGGAGAGCTTCAGAGAAACTTCAGCTTGTCCACACAGATATATGTGGTCAATGAGCATTCAATCTTTAAATGGAAGCAAATACTTCATAACATTCATCGATGACTATAGCAGATGGTGTTGGGTTTATTTTTTGCGGTTGAAATCTGAAGCTTACCATGTGTTTAAAGAGTTCAAGCTGTGGGTTGAGAAGCAATTTGGGCATTAAATTAAAATGCTCAGATTTGATAATGGAGGAGAATTTACTTCCAAAGAATTTGAAGTCGCCCTCAAAGCAGTAGGTATTCATCACCAACTTACAACACCCTACACTCCACAACAAAATGGAGTAAGCGAAAGAAAAAACAGAACCTTGGTGGAGATGGGCAGATGCATGATGATTGAGAAGGGTTTGCCCAAAAGTTTTTGGGCTGAAGCAGTTCATACTGCAGTGTATCTGCAAAACAGACTTCCTACAAGTTCTCTTCAAGGAAAGTCACCTTTTCAGGTCTGGAATGGTAATGATCCGAATGTTGAACATGTCAAGATATTTGGTTGCATATTCCAAAGATTCAAAGAGACAAGCTCGATCCGAAGGCGTTTATAAGTGTGTTTCTTGGCTACAGCAATCATTCAAAAGCATACAGAATTTTTCATGTCAATAGCAAGCAAGTGGTTCTAAGTAGAGATGTGAAGTTTTTAAGAATGCAACTTGGAATTAGGAGAAAAAGACCATTGAAGTTTCTAAATCAGCCTCATTTAAATCAGATTCCCAAGAAGAAGAAAAGGTTGCAGTTGTAGAATATGTGGATGGTGCAAATGAAATTAGTGTTAGAGGCACTAGGTCATTAAGTGAAATATACAGCAGCTGTAATTTGGCACTCATGGAACCTAGTAACTTTGAAGAAACAAAAAATACACCTGGTTGGATAGAAGCAATGAAGGAAGAAATGAAAATCATAGAGAGAAATGAGACGTGACAGCTTGTTGATAGGCCCAAAGATAGGAAAGTAATAGGAGTTCAATGGGTCTATAGAGTCAAATTGAATGCAGATGGTTCCATCAACAAATTCAAGGCAAGATTAGTTGTCAAAGGGTATGCATAAGAGTTTGGTGTTGATTTTTCAGAAACTTTTGCGTCGGTTGCAAGGTTTGACACGATCAAGTTGTTGACTTCACTTGCAGCTCAACTTGGGTGGAAAATTTACCAAATGGATGTGAAATCAGCTTTTTTCATTGGTCATTTGAAGGAAGAGATCTTCATAAAGCAACCTGAAGGCTTTATTGTTGAAGGAAGTGAAGATAAAGTCTGCTTGCTAAAGAAAGCCTTGTATGGCTTGAAGCAGGCTCCTAGAGCCTAGTACACCAGAATCAATGAATATTTGTTGAATTTTGGGTTCAAAAAAAGTCTTAGTGAATCAACTTTATATGTGAAGCAAGTTGAGGAGGAGCTGTTGATAGTCTCTCTTTATGTGGATGACATTTTGGTGACGGGAAATAGCAAGAATCAAGTTGAGCAGTTCAAAAATGAAATGCAAAATGCTTTTGAGATGATAGATTTGGGATTGATGTCTTACTTTCTTGGAATGGAAATATCTCAAACACACCAAGGGATTTTTTTATGCCAAAAGAAGTATGTTGGTGAAATTCTGAAGAACTTTGGACTGGATAACTGTAAATCAGTGAGCAATCCTCTAGTTAAAGGTGAAAAGTTGTGTATAGATAATGGGGTTGGTAAGGTTAATCCCACTCTATATAGAAGGATGGTTGGATGTCTCTTATACCTTACAGCTTCTACACCAGATATTATGTATGCTTCAAGTTTATTATCAAGATTTATGCAAATTCCAAGTAAAATTCACCTAAGGGCTGCTAAAAGACTTCTTAGGTATGTTAAAGGAACTACAGATTTTGGTGAGCTATTCAAAAGAGGAGTTATTCCTGAGTTAGTTAGGTGCACTGATAGTGATTGGGCAGGTTCTAGCTTTGATTCAAAGTCCACATCAGGTTATGCTTTCACACTTGGAAGTGGATTTTTCAGTTAGAGCTCCAAAAAGCAGTGTATTGTTGCTCAATCAACAGCTGAAGCAGAGTATATTGCTGCTTCAGCTGCTGTTAATCAAGCCATTTGGATTCGAAAGTTGTTAGAGGATTTGAACATGAAGCAAGTTCTAGGTACAAAATTTTTTTGTGATAACCAATCTGCAGTGGCAATTGCAAAAGATCTAGTTTTTCATGATATGACAAAGCATAAAAAGTTCAAATTTCACTTTGTGAAAGAAGCTGAGAGTGATGGGATAGTTAAATTAGTGCATTGCAACTCTGAATTTCAAATTGCAGACATTTTCACTAAAGCATTGCCAACTGAGAGGTTTAAGCAGCTAAGGAAGGAAGTAGGAGTTTGCAGCCAAAGTGCCAAGGAGGAGTGTTAAGATTTGACACTTTGGCTATCATTTTAGTTTTAGTATTACTTTTTACTATTAAGCATGTGATTTCTTGTATTTGTTTAGTTAACTAGTTTTAAGTACAAAGCATGGCTTAAGTATGGGGTTTTAATTGTAGCTTTCAGTTTTCAATTTGCTCTCTTTTATTTTTTTGTATACCTCTCTTGTTTTACATTAGTACTGTAAGGTAAAAATCGGTTGATTGATTGTGTTTAAAGATTGGGTGCTTTTATATGATGCAAATTAACTTGTAGTGTTCATTTGAAAAAGAAACATTGCCCATAGCTATTCTTTTGATCATAATTGAAGGAAACAGACCCATTATATTTCCTTGCTTAGTTTTGGTCCTTGAATTGCCAACATGTTAAAAGGATGGATTTTTGTTAGCACTGAAACTTAATTTGTTTCGGAAAGAGGAGACTCAACGAAACCTTATAAAGATTAAGTGGAGGGGCTAGTAGGATATTTGATCCCAGACCCGGTATAAATTTGCACCTGATTCTAGACTTGGTATAGAAATTTGTTACATGGTATACAATTATTCATAGGTTTGAAAAAACCATTTTTACCCTATATCTTGAAGGCACAGAGAACTGAAAATTTTGCAAACAATTATGCCTAAACCTAGACTCGAATATAAAACTTGTATGTAAATCTAAAATCAAGTATAAACGTTATCTAAAATCAAGTATAAACATTGGTTCTGACTCAAATATAAAAATCCATATTTAAATCTGGAATTATGTATAAAAATTTATATTTGATTATACATGATCCTAACTCGTGTGTAAAATATATACGCAAGTCAGGAATCGTGTATAATTTATTAAACTTGATTCTAGATTCAGGTACAAGATCTATTCCATAGTGTGGAATAATGTATAAAAACTTATAGCTGACTTTGATATAAAATTTATACCTAAGTCTGTAATCAGGTATAATGATTATAGCTAAATCTGGGCTCGTGTATAAAATCTAAACCTAATTCTGGAGGTATAATCTAGATTGAAATATAAAATTTATACCCAATTCTAGAATCAGGTGTAGCTGATTATATGTAATTCCAAACTCGAGTATAAAATATATACCTACATCTAGAATCATGTTCTAAAAAAAATCTATATATGATTGTAGCTGATCCTAGATTCAAGTATAAAATCTATAGTAAGCCTAGAATGGAATAAGGTACAAATGATTATATCTTACTTCAGAATCAAGTATAAAATCTATGGCTGAGTCTCGAATCAAGTATAAATGATTATACCATATTTCAAATTCTAAATATAAAATCTATACCAAAGTATTGAATCATTTATAAATGACTAATTCACGTATAAAAAGATACAAGATGGTGTATGGATAGGTTCAATTTCTACAAGCTCAAATTTGACACCATATGATACACTTCTTATCTCCTCACCACTTTGAACTTGAGCATACGACCAAAGTTGACCAATTTTTTTTTTTTAAAAAAAGCATATTTAAGGAATGACGTAAGCTTGTGGTAATTTTCTTAAATACAATTTCTGTTAAATCCTTTTTGTTTATTTTCCAATTCTTAATTTGATATTTCGAAAAATGTTTGTGTTGTCTATTCTATATCTATTTCAATCTCAAATTTGTACTCAGTTTTGCTGTTTTAATTTGTTTTATTATAAGCAATAGATGAAAAAGTCTCTCTCTAGTGATTCCTTTTTTGAATTGGAGAAGAGCAAAGTGATCGGTTTTGTAAACAGAATCATGAGCTTGTACCCATAGGGTAAGTGCCTTTATCCTATTTGAAAAAAAAAAGAACCAGAATCAGAATTTTCAAGTTTGAAGGAGAAGAGGCTGAATTCAAGTTGGTTGAATTGAGACCTAGCTTCATCTCCTTGGTGCAATGTTTGGCAGGGAATGATGTGGCTCTAACGAACATAAGTTCGAGGTACATCAATTTGAATTTTAACTTGTCATCAGACTAATTCTTTGCTTCAAGTCTCATGTAATTTTCCCTACAGGTGTAGAGAGCTGATTTTTGAGGAAGAAGAGAGCTGCATCTACTTGAAAGAAGAAACATTCATGTGAAAATAACTCCTGAAGATGGTTCCAATTGTAACAGGTAATCACTCTTAGCTTTTCTTTTGTAAAGAAAACAATCAAAAGTGTTTTGACAGTAGTAAAGTTCATAGACTTCTTGTTTCTATCTTCGGTTTGTTATCAGAGAAAAAATAACATGCATGTATTAATATGTGAGAAAAGTTCAATTCATATATTTTAAAGACAGAATGTTAAATAACTCTGTGTAGAATTACGAGGTATTTATAGTACAGCGGACTCACTAAGAAATTGAACTGGAATGGGAAACCTTTATTAAGTTTGAAATTCTATTTCCCATCGGAAATCTGATTTTTTGATTTTTTGATTTTTTTTCTATCAATAAAGTAGTATTAGATATGTCTTTTTTATTAACCGTCCTATTATAATTAATTACTTAATTATAATTTATAATATATTATGAATAATTAGTGGACAACATATTAAAATCAGCGAATTTCTTCTTCTTCCAAAAAAAAAAAAATCTATACATCATATTGAGATCAATAAAAAAAAATAGCACTATCTAAATGATCTATATAGTATTATAGCATTATATAAATGTATTTTTCTCCAATTGAGAGATTCAGAATTCAATTTATATTTCTCTATGCACCCTAAAAAAAATGAAAGTTATAAAAAAAATGTAGCATGGTATAAATGTATCTTTCTCTAATTGATAGATTCATAATTCAATTCAAATCGCTCTATGTACCCTAAAAAGAATGAAAATTGTAAAAAAAAAAAAAAAACACATTTTTATGATATTTAATAAGGCGGATTCATACCATTTTTCTCAAAATTAAGAAGAAACAATACATATTATATGGTGGTATAAACATGCAACAAAGGAAAGTAGAAGTCTTGCTAAAAGTTCAGATAAAAAAAAATGTCAGAAACCAATTGATAATATATTCTCACAAAATTTAAAATTTTATATATATATATATATAAAATACACCCACATTTGATATTGAAATGAATTGTGTAAATTAAATTCTATATAAAAAGTGCATTGCAACTGGTATATGAAAAAAAAATTTTAATTGTGGATCCAAGTATGTATGTAATACATATACGAGTAAGATGAAGTATATATTAAAAAAAGTAAAAATACATATAAATACACACACTCATATATATATATATATATATATATATATATATATATATATATATATATATATATATATATATATATATATATATATATATTGATAGGTTGTCTACCCGTCAAAATTTAATTTAATATCTTCGGTTCCTTATACTGGGTAGTATAGCAAGAACAGGGTCGAACCACAGGGATTAATGCAGGTATATTTATTTGCAAAAAGAAATAAATTTAATTGGATTGAAATAAAAATAAATGAGGTGATTTGAGAAATTGCAGAATGTAAATTAAGACAGAATAAATCAATAGGACGAACAACTAGCCGAAATACTTTTCAGTTTAATTCCGTAATTCAATTACAGACACCAAAGATCCAATTCAATTATCCAAATAGATAGAGTTATAGTTAAAGGTGAAACGCACTCAATAACCAATCTTTTCTTAATTTTTCGATAGTTCCGGGAAATGCCCGAATAAACTACTTCCCCAGCCAATAGATAATCTCCAAGAAACCTCTTAATAAGAATTAAACTATGGCAGCATTAAACACAAAAAAGACCTCTATCTTAGTTAATGAAATCGGAAACACCATAAATCATAAAAACTAAACTATTTAATTCCATTAACTTTACACGAAGCTAACTTGCCACTTTGATAGAACAATAATCACGGATATATTATTCTATTCGGCGATATGTAGTACAATCAATCAATTAACTGGCCAAATCAATTTGATTAAATCCACAGCAATATAACAAATTATAATTACAGGAATTGAATAAATATTCGAATAAAAGAACACGGTTAAAACACAAGTCTCATGAATATGATGGAATTAAACTTTAAAGTACCTCAACTAGAAGAGAGTTTAGCTACTCATAACTAAACAAAAATCTGCAGAAAAGCCTTGAAGAAGCATGTGCAGCCTTGTCTCCTTTGAAAGCCTCCACCAAACGTTTTTGAAGAAGTAAAAAAACCAGCCTTAAACCTTCTCCTCTTTTTCTCTTTTATAGGCTCTCTTACTCTTAACCTAATTAGGAGTCTCATTAACCTACTTAATTAAAGAGGCCTGCTGGAAATTAAAGTGCAAGCAATGGGCTCCTTAAAGAGAAATCTGGCCCAAATAAGAAGAGAAAGTCAACAAGGGTTGACCCACAGGACCCGAACAAGCTACAGAAAACCGCAGCTAACTTCCTCGATATAGCTCCGATTGGCGCGATTCAAGGTGCTATGGAAAGCTAACGGACAGACGCACAATCTTGCAGAACAAATCTTGAGCTAAAACAGCCTCGAACACTGTTGAAAATCCAGTTGAATTTCAAGCTCCAATAAAACCTCTTCTAGCAGTCTTCCTAAAAAGCCAAAATCTACTTCCAAGCACCTAAAAGAGGTAAATAACACTACATAAGAATACATAAAATAAAACAAACAAACTAATCAAGAAAATAATAAAACTAATACTAAAATGCGAAAATAACTAAGAAAATAAGTTAAAATGCACCTAAATATGCCTATGTGAATATGAGTTATCATATATATATATATATATATTGGAATGACTTTATAGACCGCGTTTATAATAAAGTTTCTATTGATATATGGATTTAATTTGTGATAACTTTTATTTTCCAAAGTAAAACTAAACAAGATTATCTATTTTCCTAAAATACTTCAATTAAGTATTGTATCGTATCGATAATACAATCTCCTAATATCCCATAAATATAAGTAAATTTTTACATTTTGAAGTCATATTAAAATAGACATAATTCATATTTTAACTACAAATAACCATTATTTTCCTATTATACCATATTTATTATTATTTGAAGTTATTAAATTTAGAATAAACTAAAATTCAATAAGTATAAATCACTTCATTAAGTGATGATATATTAGAAAATATCAAGTATAATTTAATGTTTTCTTTTTTAGTATGACGACATATTTTAACATATATATTTATCGGACAGAAGGTGTATCAATTTGAAGAAATAAAATACATACACCTAACGTTTACATATGAGAAAAAAAGAACACATAATTATGAAAGCGATCTGCATTAACCATCAAAATAATTTTACAATTAAATTGGTAATTATGAAATGTTATCACCATCCCTCTTGTAACTAATAAGTCTATCAATTCTATTACAACTAAAGGTGACAACTTTAAAAGAAACAATTCGACAAACAACAAAGTTAATATAAAACGATTATAGAAAAACCCGAATTGTTGACCCAAATCATAAAATTTCTTCCTTATCGATTGGCACCTCAGAACGACAAACAGGACAGGTGTTATTAGTAAGCAGCCATTGCAGAATGCAACTAAAATGGAAAAGATGAGCACAAGGCAGGGCTCTAGCAATATACTCGAACTCCTCCAAGCAAACCGGGCATTTTTCTTCTTCTTCTTCTTCTCTCGCTTCTTCCAATATCACAGACTCAAGCATTCTTGTGATATTGCAAGCAGCTATTAGTATGTCATAGTTTTCATCCTCGCTTTCAAGACTGTAACTTTCATGATCCTCACTGTAACTTCCATCCTCGTGTTCAATACTTGACTGTCCCTCAACATAATTTGGCTCATCTGATTCATGGTTTTCATCTTCATATTCAAGAACAGAATGCCACTCAACACTTATTAACTCATCTGATTCATAGTTCTCTTCCTCGGATTCGATACTTGACTGTCTCTCAACACTATCTGACTCATCTGATTCATAGCTTCCGTCTTCATGTTCAAGGCTCGACTGCAACTGAACACTATCTAATTCATCTGTTTCATTAAAGAAATAATGAATCTTCTCCAGAACTGTCTTCACACTGAATCCCATTACCTTCTGTCCCTTGGATATGTGGCTCGTGTAGCGTTTCACCTGTCTGATTAGACACGAAATCAGGTCCTGATGTGAATCTAAATTGATTCCTAGATGTGACAATTTGGGTGAAATTTCGTCGAACACCTGGTGTGCATCGTTGAACAAACCAATATCTGTGCATAAATAAATTCTGGCTGATGCGATTTCATCTTCACCAAGAAAGGTCGCTAGGCCGCTAATCAAAACAGCAAAATCTTGGCGGAGAATTTCATAGGAGATGTGGAAGTAGAGTTGCAGGGATGATGGCTGAGGAACTTCGTAGTTCAAATTGAGCTCTGGCATTGGCAGTACTGCAAATAAAAGGGACTCCTCTGCCGACATATTATTGTTGAATTCTGATCAATGGGGATAATCGAACGTAAATTTGCAAGGCTTAACAACTAATGAATGAATGAGCTTGAAAGAATATAAGGACGAATTTTATATACAGAATCCATAAATTTCCTAACAGGATTGTGTTTCTTAAATTCTAATCCTAATATCAAAAGGACTCCTGATTAATCTCAGATTAAAATTTAAGTTTCCTAATCGAGTCCTAGTACCGTTAGGATTTTTAATTTATGCGATTTTCATTAATATCTTTTTAAAGTTTGATTATGATTTTTCTCTTCGGTTGTGGTAGATTAACTAATCAGCAGTCTGATTAAGACTAGTAAATTTTATGCAGAAAACAATGGAAAATGTATGCAATATCATGAACCATCTGAACTGTAAATTATCATTAATTTTGATTTCTAGCTATTAATTTGTGATTTACGGGATGATTAAACTACTATAAAGTGTATGTAATTGTAGGATGATTTTGTCAAGTCAGGTAGGCTCGAACGAGAAGAAAAGAAGTTGTAATTGAATGTATAGTTCTTTAGTAACATCTTCCTTATTCATTCTTTCTGTGGGTGATTCCCTTGAACAACCTATTCCGACTTGGAGCAAGCTTTTCTCCAGATTGTTGTCCCTTTTTTTGCACGAGTGATTAGTGGTTGATCAACAATCTGCACAAGTCTTTCTAGCATTGCAGTATTGACAAAGTTGTGAAGATTCAAACCGTCAGCTAGTCATTTTCTTGAGAACAAAGATTCCAAAGCTGTATACGTAGCTGGATTCCAAAGCTGTATATGCACATGAATTTGAGAAATTATGGGCATATCCAACAGTTCCTCTTGTTCCAATGGAGGTGCTTTGGCTCTCGTTCTGAGATACAACAATTGCTCACATGAGCGACCATGTCCTTATGGACAACAACATTGTTGGGGTTCAAGTCGCAGTGGATTATTGAGTATTCGTAGAGGACTGGAAGATAGGAAAGCCAGGTTTCATTGCTTTCTTTAAAAGTGGTTCTAAATGTTTTTCTATTATCTTCTTGAATACAAATCTGACTTTTACCAATTATGCATTTGAGGTTGCTTTTCCCAACCCTAAAAGCAGCTTTCAGCTAAAGTAAAGTTCCTCATGCTTTGGCTGAAAGCCGTTTTCGGGACTGCGGAAAGTAGCTCCAAACTGGCCCTCAGTCTTTCAAAGAAATTCAACTTTCCAGGTTGTTCATTCTTGTTGAATTTATTTCATTTAACATCACATTTTGACTAATTTTTTTTCAATTTATCTTTATTTAAAACTAATCTTATAATATAAGAAGAAATAAAAAAAGTGAGATGAAAATCAATCAATTGTATTAAGATTAAATCAATTATATGTATAGCCTCGTTGATATTTTATTGGTCTTGATAAACAACCTTAAACATCGTCCAAAGTATAACGTTGTTGGGATATACAAAATATAGCTTCAATTATATGAATCGTGTACCAATTAAAATTCTCAAGGCTTAGATTGTTGTTTTGCCAATAAATAATTTATATTATCCTGACTTAATTTTAGACATAAACAGATATCATGGATGACGATTGATCATATGGCATGTTCAATTAGTTCGTCAACAAAACTAGTTCAGTTGCCACAAACTCAATCAGAAAAAGATTCTTCCATTTTTTATTCTTAATTATTTTTCTCAGTCTACACTCTCTAGACCCTTCTTTATCTCCCTGCTAACTATTAAATAAAAATTAATCAACTACCCACTAAATTAAGATTAATTTTTTTAATACCCACAACTTATTGCCCAAGCAAATAGCGGCCATTGATGAGTATATATAATTAGGACATGAAGAAACTTAACTCATATATACACAAAATTGGCTTTGTCATAATTAAGCAAAAAAATATGGCTGAAGTGAAGCTACTTGGAACATGGTATAGTCCTTATAGTACCAGAGTGATATGGGGTCTAAAACTAAAGGGCATACCATTTGAATATTTAGAGCAAGATTTGGTCAACAAAAGTTCATTGATTTCGCAATATAATCCAGTGCACAAGAAAATTCCAGTGCTCATCCATGGCGGAAATCCAATCAATGAATCAATGATAATTCTCGAGTATTTGGATGAAACATGGCCGCAACAACACCCCTTGCTGCCTACTGATCCTTATGAGAGAGCACTTGCCAGGTTTTGGGTCAAATATGTTGAAGACAAGGTACACACACATTTATAATCTCTTTTGTTATTAACTCTTTAATTTTTCTCTTCTCTAAATTAATATAATCTCATATTATAATTTGATAAACGATTTCTCACTACAAGAAATATTTTTTTAGTACTGAAAATATAAAAATCATTGCTAGACTTTTTAGGAGTAGTAAAAAAGTTGTTATAAATTCTTATTATAAAATTAGGAATGTACGTATTTGGCTTCAAAAATTTGACATAATATATTTTGTTGTCATATACATATGGTAACAACTTTTAGATATTATTACTAAATGAATTTTTTGACAATAAATTTATTTTATTGTAATATATATATATATATATATATATTAATTCTAACATTTCTTGTAGTCTTTTTACCTTTTACTTGGTTAAATTTGGATTTTCTGACTTTGAATTTGTGAAATTTGATCCATGACCCTTATTTTTTGTTTTAATATATTCTTTAATAGCTAAACTAGTCACTTGCTAAGATGGACTAATTAAGTGAGATAAGGCTTAAAGAAAAGGAAGAAAATGGTTTCATATTCTCCTAACATTCCAATTTAGAGTGTTAAAAATTAAAATTTACGAACTAGATCTTATCAAATCGAACTTCGTGGCTAAAATATATATATATTTTTTATCGTTGTATCATAAGAATACTATAATTAATAACTAATATTTTTTATAATTATGATTAATTAAACAGGGTCCATCAATGTGGAAAATATACCGAACCAGGGGAGAAGAGCAAGAGAAAGCAGTGAAGGATACATTGGAAATGTTAAAAACAATAGAAGAAGAAGCTATGGGACTTGTGGGAGAGAGCAAATATTTTGGAGGAGAAAAGATTGGAATAGTAGACATTGCTTATGGGGGAATTGCTCATTGGCTAGGAGTCATGGAAAAAGTAGCAGAAATTCAAGTACTTGAGCCCCATAAATTCCCTAAATTGTATGCATGGATCCAAAATTTCAAGCAAGCACCTATTATTAGTGAAAATCTTCCAAACTCGGAGGAGATAGTTGCCCATCTCAAACGTCGCAGGGAAATGATACTAACATCTAATTCGGGATCACAATAGAACTTTTGTTCCGTTTGGAGAATTTATAATTCTATTAAGGTCCTGGATTGAACTAATATCGTTGGATTGCTACACATTAATAGTTTTGCTATAAAGTGACAGTAATTCTATGCTCTTGAACCAGTGTGATCCAAGACTACAATAAAATTTGTATTCTATTTGAACCTTTATTTTTTATAATTATTATCCATTGTCTAATCTATTTGTGTACAATATCTAATTTTTGCCATTAAACAATAATAATAATAATAATAATAATAATAATAATAATAATAAAAGTTACTTTATGCTTTTTTAATTTTTATTTCTTCTATTGCTTTTAATTGTGAGATTCAACAAAATCACTTCAATTAAATATCACTTAGATACTAGATAATCAAATTTTTTTGACACTTGGGATGAATAAATAATAGATAAATAAATAAATTTTAGTTTTTTTTGCTTTGATTTCAAAGATGGAATGCTTTGATTTCACGGATGGCAAAAAATAGTAATTTTAACAATTACATAGAATGTTCAGCGAAGAAATTTGATGAACTCCGATCAAAATGACAATTTAAAAAGAAAGAAAAAAAAAAAAAAAAGGTAAACTGTGTAAAAAATTTTTGTGCTACAAATTAAAATTATATTCCATTTATGATAATTATAAGATCATGTGTGTAATAAACCCTCAAACAGTCCATCTAACTAAAAGTTTTTGGCCAATTTAAAACCTCAAATATAAGTTCAAAGAACAACTTAGTAAACAAAGTTAATTATTCTTATAAAATCATCCACATGCACTAATTCTGAAACCACACATGAATCTTCCATCTTTCAACAAGTCAAATTCTAACCAATGATATCAAGAAATTATGCCTTTTTATAATTAATGAAAACATCATACTGTAAAGGACAAAAATTGAGTAAAAAAACTTAGCACTTTCATATAATTAAGCATGAACAAATGAATGAAAACTGTGGCTTATTACCCATAAGTAAGTAGATGCTTACGTAAATTTAAAAGGATTTTCCCCTTAATGTCATCCATTCATAAGTTTCTAATTATTTTCTTTTTTTTTTTTTTTTTTCTCTTTGTATTGAATTGTAAAAATCTCTCATAATCTTATAAATCCCTATAATTTCTTATAATAATTATTTTATATTAATAATCATTAAAATCTCTCTGTAAATCTTTAATAGTAATAACCTCATCTAAACTCTTTCCATTCTTTATTTTGTTACGGTTTTTTCTTTCCTTTCAATCTCTTTTTGTTTTCAAATAGTTGTTACTGTATTGATTTTGAGTAAAAAGTGGTATTCGTTACTTCTATTTCAATTGTTTTTACGTCTATATGTTCTTTGAATTAGCTTTTCTTAAAGTTTTCTAATTTATTCGTCACTCTTATTCTTTCGTTTTCTAAAACTGATTTCATATTTTTATATTTGAGTTATGTTGATGAAACAACATTCTTATGAGATATCTTTTTATCTCTAAGCAATGAATTTTCGTATATATTTGTAATAAAAATTTGAAAATATAAACTTATTTTATTTTTCTTCAACCACTTTTATGATCTATATTTTTGTTTTTTTTTATCTTTTAACTTTTTATTATTTTTCCTAATCAAAATATTAGGTTAAAATCTTTAACTGTTTTTTTACAGATGATTGGAGTTTATTATTTTTTTTTTTTTTTCTTGTTTGAGAATATATATTATTAGTTCTTACATTACATAAATTAAATAAATTAAAGTGGAATATAAATGAAATCATTGTTTAAAATAATAATTAAAAAATCCGCGCATTCTGCGGGCACGCGTCTTGTTGTTATATGATATTCCTTGTCCTGCTATCCAACCAAAAGAATCAAACCCCCAAATTTTAAAGTCTCTACCATCTTTTCAACAAACAGTAAAAGAGAAAAATGAATTAATGAACAAAAATTTTAAGGGAGAAAATATTAATTTCGATCTTAAATTTTATTTATTTAATGATAAGTTAGTTATTTTATTAAATGTTTTGTTTCACTAATATTGGAAGGATTTTAGATATTAGGACTACATAGTTAACAAAACAAACTCAGAGACTTCATGTGTAATTTGAAAAAACTCAAGATTGATAAATTATTTACCCAAATTCAAAATGTTAATTTTACATCGAAAACAATAAATTAATATATTAATTTGAGTCCTTTAACTTACAGCAAAATTAGCCAATATATCACAATACTATGTCCCTAGGTACACAATAAAGAAAGTTTCTCAAATTCACATCTGCTATCGGTCCAAATTAATTTTTTTATATTGTTCTTCCTCAACTTGCATCCTCTAGGACTGGCAGACAAGGACTTGTTTTACTTGGAAGTTTTTCTAGTTTTGATCCAGCTGTAACGCTGGATTAACAAATATTTTAGTTGCGAAACATCAAGTCAAACGAGAAAAGGTTAGCTTTGACTTTCACTGCAAACAATGGATCTGAACATATGCATAGTCACAGAAGATGAAAGAAGCTGGGAGGGGAGAAGCAAGCGGCCGCAAACTCTAATAAACCAACATGTACAAGAAGAGCCTGCCATTTCTCAGTCTAACTTTATACTTCTTGAATTGCAACAGGCTGCTGATGAAGAGGAAGCCACTGCTGATTACTTCATTGATGCACTTGAAAGAATTTCAGCAGAGAAAAAGGTGTCTCTATCAACAATATTTGATCAAGTAGGCCCAACTTCATGCTGCAACAAGTTTTGGAAAGGAAGAAATCGCACAGTTGATTGCTTTGCATTTCCCTCACCTGATCGCCAAGAGGAATGTCAAAGGTGATACTGCTCTGCATATTGCTGCTAGAATTGGGATGCTTGATACCATTGAAATTCTTGTTAGCTGTGCAAAAGATTTCCCAGCAGCTACAGATAATTCAGGCGATGATGGGTTATTGAGGACTTAAAATGTACATGGTAACACTGCTTTGCACGAAGCTGTAAAGAATGGTCACCATGATGTGATTCAATTCCTTGTTTCTGCATATCCAGAATTATGGTATTATGAAAACAAAGAAGGTTCATCTCCACTTCATTCAGCTATCAAAACAGGGGATATGCAAGCCGTTCGGCTATTACTGAAAGCTCCAATTGGGCATGACTTTTCCGTTGAAAGATTACAAGGAAATCCACCTGCTTTCATCGCCTTCGCTACTGGCAGACAAGGTACTTGCAACAATAATTTGTTTTGGAGTTCATGCGCTAATAATACTTTCTTGGAAGTGGAAAATTCTTGAAAAGCTTTCCTATCTTAACATTTCAGATATGTTACAATAGAGGGCAAAAGTAAAACCTGATCTTCTGCACTCAAAAGATGGAACAGGAAGAACTGTGCTTCATTGGACAGCATATGTAGGCTTCCTTGACACAGTTCAATTCCTTTCAAGCCAATGTAAACACAGCATGTTTGAAATGGACAATGATGGCTACCTTCCCATACACATTGCAAGCCAAAAAGGTCATGTGGAGGTGATAAAAGAATTGCTGAAGCTCTGACCTTATCCAATAGAACTGCTCAACAAAGAAGGTCAGAATATTCTTCATATTGCAGCAAAGAGTGGAAACAATACAGTGGTGAAATACATACTGGGAACTCCCACGATGGAGAAGCTTTTGAATGAAAAAGACATAAATGGAAACACTCCATTGCATCTGGCTGCAATGCACGCCCATCCTGCTGTTGTGCTTACTCTTACGTGGGAAAACCGGATAGACTTAAACCTTCAAAACAATGAAATTTCAACAGCTCTAGATGTCATCCCAAAGGTCTTCAACCGAGTTCCAAGAGTGCAATATGTAACCTATAGCTCCCCATCTAATGCGCTTATATCTTTCTATCAATATGCAATTTATATAATTAAGCTCAAAAAATATATGTTCTGTTCTTATACTTACTGAAAACAAAAACTCATTCATTACCATTTCATCTCTAATATTCTGTGCAGACTTTAACACGTTGTGCTTTAACATCTGCTGGTGTCAGCCAAAGCTTGGATCTCATAATTCACAAGCAAATGGGAAAATTTTCTGAGTGGATGAACCCTGCCAGATTCAACTATATCAAAGAACGAGTTCCCATTCTTTTACTGCTTCAAACGCTTGTAGCCACAGTCACCTTTGCTGCTGCTTTTGCTTTACCTAGCGGTTATAACAGCTCTGATAGTCCAGATAAAGGGATTGCAACCATGTTAGACAAGCTTATGTTTCAAATATTTGTTATATGCAACTCCACAGCTTTTTATAGCTCCATTATCAGTATTTTCTGCACTTTCTGGCCAACCTTACAAGATATTTATTTAATTTTGTTTCTTTATCGCCTGTCATTAATGCTTTTTGCATTAGCTCTTGCTATGATGTCCTTAGCATTCACAGCTGCAGTCCATCTGGCAGTAAGCAGACTTGCTTGGCTTGCTTCTTATATTCTGCTGTCAGGAATCTCGTCACTTCTCATTCTGCTACTGATGTTCACAGTTTCAGGATTTCCATTGAATCATACCGAGCTTCTCATGAGATATTTTTCCTACTTCATCAGTCATGCAATCATTCGACTTTTAGGAAACTATGCTACTATTCCACCTGACAAGGCAGAAGATCTTGAGCATTTAAAAGAGATTGGCAACAAGAGTAGTCTCAGCCAGTAAGAATGTTAGAGAAAGGTACAAGAACTACAATCTGTTAGGAAAAGAAGAACCAAGGAAAAATTGATCTTATTCACACTGTACAAATCACCTTCAATCTATTTTTAACAAAAACATTCTTTGCTTCTTTTGATCATCATCAGAATAATTTTGAAAAAGAATAAGCTTGTGTTTTTATACATTTTTATCTAATGTCTACGCATTCTGTGGTTACTCCTCGCACAACATTTACATTAAGCTCGAGGCAGGAGTGATGGTAGAAAGTATTCTTGAAATATTTCAACTGGGTCTTGAAAAATTAGCCCATCTTAACAATCAAGGCATATTACATATATGTGGTAGTAGTCCACTCAGCTAAACATCAGTTCATTGATTTTTTATTCCACAACTTCTCAACACTACCTCTTTAATGATAGGCCTAACACTGAAGTTTGCGTTTAGATACAAGTGAAGAAAGTAAGAAATGTTACATTCACCAATTACTATCTAAGAGTGTAAATCTATTCCTTCTAACTTGTATTCAAGGAACAATGAATTTAATACACCAAGTTAGTAAAGAAAGCTGATTTAGACTAATTAAATTGAATCTCGAATACAAGTTCAATCAAAGGTGAATTATGCCTCTGTTTGTGTAGCCGACTATTCTAAATTATTCTTATTAGAATAAGACTTGAACTTCACAAAATCATGCACAAGCTAGAAATGCACTGATCTTGAAACCACATATGCATCTTCCATCTTTCAACAAGTCAAGTTCTAACAATCGCACCAAGAAATTTTTTTATAATTAATAAAAACTTCATACAGTAAAAAACAAAAATTAAGTAAAACAAAAAATTAACACGTTCATATATTTAACCATGAACAAATGAATGAGTTCTGCAACTTGTTATATTCCTTGTCCAGTAGTCCAACCAAAAGAATCACACCCCCTACTGTTACTAGTGCAGAACTCATCAAAAGCAATCATATAATATTACAAAAGTTAAAAAAGCAAATCACTAAAATCCATATTTTGAATATAATATGATGTTAACCCAAAACTCTATTAAAATATTCAAATCCATGGTTTACTCACCTGAACAAGAACTGCAAGTTTTGAATTTCTCAAAACCCTAAACCTTAAACTCTTGAGCAAAATCATGGCCACCCTGCAAACCCATCTGCTTCCTTCAACCTTTTTATCTCCTCTCAAAACCACAAAAACCCCCAAATGTGCCATCTCAAGACCTCCCTTTCTCACCATCACTGCCTCCCTCGCAGGCAGGAAGCTACGAGCCGCCGTCATCGGAGGAGGTCCGGCAGGTTCCTCAGCCGCGGAAGCTTTGGCATCTGGTGGAATCGAAACTTTCCTGTTCGAACGTAACACCTCCACCGCCAAACCCTGCGGCGGAGCTATACCTCTATGTATGCTGGACGAATTCTCCATTCCTCTTAACCTGATTGACCGCCATGTTACCCGTATGAGGATTATCTCCCCTTCCAATGTCACCGTCGATTTCGGCTCCAAAACCCTAAAACCACACGAATCCATCCCTATGCTCCGCCGCGAAGTGCTCGACTCTTTCCTCCGGTCCCGCGCTCAATCCGCCGGTGCTAATTTGATCGCCGGCCTCGTCACAAACCTCGATGCACCTTCTTCATCGAACGAACCTTACATCATACACCACACGATCAACAACACTCAACGCACCCTCGCCGTCGACGTAATCATCGGAGCCGACGGAGCAAACAGCCGCGTTGCCAAATCGATAAACGCCGGAAACTACACTTGCGCCATCGCTTTCCAGGAGAGAATCAGACTACCGGACGATAAAATGGAATACTACCAAAATCTCGCAGAGATGTACGTCGGCGATGACGTGTCACCCGATTTTTACGCGTGGGTATTTCCGAAATGCGACCACGTGGCAGTGGGGACTGGTACAGTAAGCGCAAAACAACAAATCAAAGCATACCAGAGAGGAATAAGAGAGAGAGTAAAGCAAAAAATCAACGGCGGAAAAGTGATCAAAGTGGAAGCACACCCGATACCGGAGCACCCGCGTCCGGTTAGAGTCCGGGGAAGGGTGGCGCTGGTGGGGGACGCAGCTGGATACGTGACGAAATGCTCCGGCGAAGGGATATATTTCGCGGCGAAGTCGGGGAGAATGTGCGGAGAGGCTATCGTGAAGGCATCGGAAAGAGGGGAAAAGATGATCGGAGAGGAGGATTTGAAGAGGGAGTATTTAAGAGAGTGGGATAGTGAATTTGTGAATACATTTAGATTTTTGGATTTGTTGCAGAGGTTTTTTTATGGAAGTAACGCAGGAAGAGAAGCGTTGGTGGAGCTGTGTGGGGATGAATATGTGCAGAGAATGACATTTGATAGCTATTTGTATAAGAAATTGGCAAATGGAGATAGATGGGAAGATGTGAAAATGGCTATGAATACAGTTGGATCTTTGATCAGGTGTAATATCGTTGGGAGAGAAATGGCGGGTCTCAAGGTTTAAAACTTTAAATTAATTTCAGGAAGGATTTTGGTTGTTATCTCAATTCAGGCTTCAGAGTGTAATAATTATTAATCCCAATAAAAAACAAAATCGTGATGTTAAAGTTATTTCAAAAATTAAATTCTTTTTTATTAAATTAGTAATTTTCAGAACCGTTAAATTATTAAATTTAATTATTCATTTTGAGTTGAAAAAACAAAATCAATCATCTCCAATGGTGAATTAAGTTGAAGCTCAAAATTTCATAAATCAATAATTAATTAAAAAATTATCCGGCTAAAATATATAAGAAAATAATTATATAAGTACATAATTAATATTTATATTTAACTTGTTTATCCAACTATAGGTTGGTGATAATCGAGAAATTGGGTTCAAATCTTTAAAAAATTGCTAAGATTTTTTATTTAGTAATTTCTAATATTTAATTTTTAATAATATAATTAGAAATACAAATTTTAATATGGATAATTTTAAAAATATAAAAATTTTCAGTGGTTCGAATCTAATTTATTTTTTAATTTTTTTAATAATTTTTTTAGTAATTAATGAAAATAATAGTTTTTTTTTTCCTTTTGAAATAAAACAATAGCATATAATTAATAATCAATTCTAATGGATTATTCAATATTAATCGTCTAACAGCGTAAAAACACTTTAATGTAAAACAAATTATTTCCTTTTCTATATGATTTAGGATCCTTTCAAATTAAACTATTTTTCTAATAATTAAATATTTATCTTTTTTTCCAGACAAGAAGTAAACTAGAGATTATCTTATTGGTAAAATGAATTCAATTTTTTCCTAAACGAAGAACTTGGTTCGATGAAGATACAACAGAATTTACAGATTATTCTTACACAAACAAAAAAAACAAAGACAAAGATCAGGTGAGGAACAAAATCACCTAGGCACCCGTGTTACAATATAGTGCCCTTTTTCAAGATCATAAATTGTTTTTAACTGTGGTTTTCGCCATTGCAATACAAATAAAACAGCAAGCAAAGCTATTAAAACAAAAGCAAACAATGAGAAATATGTCACCGACTCATTTCCAACTATATCATCGAGGCTATCAACTTCTGTATCACTTGCCTCCACCATTGATTGTAAAAGGAAAGCTCCCAGTGTCCAGTCGAGCCGTGAGCTTTCAGTATCATTTGCCAAACCGATCCTGCATTAGACAGTCACCTTTCTTATTACCATTTACTTTGCAAATTCATCTTCCGCAAATAATCAAGTCACTTCAACAAAAACAAGCATCTACTTGTTTCTTTTCCGAGATCGATAGCAAAACTAGAAAACTGAAAACTTAAACATTAGGCTGTGAAGCATATGATTAACGGGCATGGACGGTCGAAAATTTGACCTGTGTACTTGGCACAATTTAATGATTTATCACTTAGGCCCGTGTACATCAATTTTGACACATTTGGCCCTTGCCCTTTAATTTGTCATTTACTTTGGCCCTTGACAGAACATTTGATTTTTGACAGCCAGTTTCGTTTGCAGTGTGTAAGATGTGTCGTTACACAATTGGTGAAAATATTTATACTAGGTGTCATACTAACATAACCATTTGTCAAGGGCCACAATTTTTTTTTATCAAGGGTCAAGAGTTCACGAAAAATTAAAGTATAGAGGTAAAATGTGCCAAAATGAAGTACTAAAGTAAAAACTTGTGCCAAGTATAGGGGTTAAATTTAGTTGTTGCCAGCTTGAATGTCTTAAAACATTAGGCAAATGAAAGGATTTCATCGATGAATCAATGAAATGGTTCAAATAATTGACTAATCAATGTCTGATCATGCATCACTTTGCTGAATGGGCATCTAACTTGTCACTTTCTTTCCAACTTCATGGTCTTTCCCCATATATGCCAATTAATAATGATGGTCGCTATGATTTATCTACAGGATAATGAGGGAACAAAAAGGACTACCAAATTCCTTAGTTGCAAGTAGTGGAAGGGGAGGAGAAACAATACCTTCTGTCATTCATTGGAATTCCAAGGCCGTCATGCAACAGAGCTACCATGTATGCAGAAGAAAAACAATATCTCAGCAGATCCATATCATCAGTTCCATGATGTTTACTTTTTAGTTTGTCCCAATCAGATCCGCAGTATTGTTGGCCTGCTGCCTCCAATTCAAACAAAGTACCCATAGGAACTAGGCCAAACAACTGCAGAAAGTTTAAAATTTAGAGAGTAATAGAGAAAACAGGTTGATGGAAAAGTAAAATTGGAACCAAAAATAGACATCTACAATCTAATACCACATGACATTATTTGCAAGAATTCCGCTTATTCAAGTATGGTTTAGATGAATCATTGTTTTATTTCCTCTCTAATTCAACTTTTATACCTTTTTTGGTCGCAGTAACATATAACAGTCAAATTGAAGTAAATCAAGTTCTAAACGGTCTATATTCAGCAACCACAAGTTTGAAACTCACTACTAGTAAATCTCAACAAAAAACTCTAAGATGAAACTAAACTGTATTTAGACCAGCCTCAGGCCACAGTCTAAGGGTCAAAGTGGGTCACTTTTGAGGTCAAAACCAGAAATCTAGTACATACTTTAGTTTTAGGGTCAATAAAGCTCCAACTTAAGAAACTGTTGGTTAAACATTCTGCCCAGTTAAGAGTTCTGGTTATTGTAAACAAGTTGCCAGCATAACATGCATATCCAATGGGGGGAAATGAAACCCTAGATGGCACATGCAGAATACATAGATCGATGAATCGTATTTTGTATGGCTGCAAATGTAGCCTTGAATTTCAATTTATATTGTTATATACAAACCTCAGAAGTAAAAAACAAGCTTTGTTGAGAAGCAGGCTTGCCTTGTAGCTCCAAGAGGAAAGATGGAATGATATTACAAGGTGGATTTATGCATTCCTCTGCACCAAAAGAACAAACAAAACAATAAAGCATCACCACAAAAATTTTCTTGCCAATTCAATCTCAAATAATAACACAGAGCCTTTACAACGAATAACATTAACAGATGGTAGAAGGAAATGGAGAGACAGGGAAGAGGATATCAAACAAAAAATTGAGGTAATGAAGCATTTGACGAATGGTAAGTGTGCCAGTATTTTTACTTTGGAATGAATTAAGAGGGAAGGAACATAGATTATGAGGAATGCTTTTGTTGCCCAAACATGTGTACAAGCCCTAAAAAAATTGGTTACAGCACATTAATAGCAACATTTTAATTTAAATATAAATAAATGATACTTCATCGCTTACCAGCCATTACATTATATAATTTCAAGGCAATGATGCAGATTGGGGTAAAAATGCAACGATATAGGCACGAGAAATGGATAAAAGATGATAAACCTGCTAACTAATACGAAACATCTATTACCAATCTAAAGTCTCAAAAACTATCATTTCTTCCTCCCAGGAAGTTTATCATTTTGAGTTTTAATCATTTGCATACTATTGATCCAAACAATTACTTCATCTTTTTCTTCTCAGCAGTCCTATTAATAATGAACTTTGGTTATTTGATATTATTTGACATTTAGATATTGCTTAGTGATATGATCCAAGATAGAATATGAAGCAGTGACAACTCTCATTAAAACACTATCCATAAATGAAAATGATGGTAATAACACAATGAGGTTAAGTAGTGGATTACTGGTAGGCACAAAGGAAGCTATAACTTGTGGCATATAGAAGCAATCCCATGATTTTGGAGGACCCAAAGCTCTGGGAAAACAGAAACAAATAGAGCACGTCTAGGTCAATAGGAAGTAAAGAGAAAGGATTAATCACAGCAGTTTTCTGAACCTTGTATAGTATAACGGACTTAACGGTTTTAAGTTGTTTATGCATATTCTGTTGACTGCAAATCATCCTTATACTTCAAAAGAATAATGAGGATTAGGAAAGTAGCCACAAAAGGACTGGATTCCACCAATACACAAAAATTCCAGCTCATGGTTAAAAGTCCTAAAAAGTATGGTAAAAAGGAACAATGTACTGCATTACAGCAAAATAGGATAAGATATAAAACATCTAAAAACTTATCAACTTCACGGTCATAAGATGGTACCTTGTCTACTCTTCAAGAATGCCATCGTTTCAAGTTTGCAGGCACTGAAGTTTCCAGCAGAATGGGCTAAGAGAAGTTTTGGATCGCTTACACTGGATGATAGCTCATATCCTTTGGGAATGCAGGGGTTACCAACTGAGCTCTCCCTACTATTAGGCACTGCATTGTCATTTAACACAATTAGAAAAGGTTCAGTGACATACATTGAAATTGATGCCAAAACATCAAGAATGCATTCATGAAAATAATAAATGAAAAATTAGGCCACTAGAAGCAAATATGAAATGCACAAAAACCAAAATTGAAGGTACAGTGAATCTTTCAAACGATGTCTTTTATATACCTACTATTGGATATACACCCAGTACGCATGAATTCTTTATATGTAACTTTCTCTAATCGAAATTATTTATACCAAACAAATGTGTCATTTAGAGCATAACTTCTTTAGAGAATACAATTTACTAATTTCGGAAATGTAGAAAAAATTATGACTTCCTTTTCATTTATCATCAATCTTAATAAAGCAGAAGAAAATAAAATGTGCTAGTAGCTTTCTCTAACAAGTTACATGTGGTACATTTAGCTTTTTTATGTTTAAAATTATGCTGGTTTTGAACACAAGGATCTAAAGAGTGATATATTTTGCAGCTTTCTGGCATTGGACACCGATTTGTGCGTTTAAGAAAAAAAACTTGGCATTCCACTAGCTCAATATACATTACTGATCATCAACTTCTCTTATAATGTTAAGTATCTCAATCACTTGCAATAACTAACTAAGACTTATTCTAAGGTCACATTATGTGCATTAAATCAAGAAAAAAGTGGATTGTGGAATTCATTTCTAATAAAAAAAATTGCAATGGGATTTGACATCTAATGGAGATATTGTTCTAGTTTTTTTAGTGACAAATAAAATGATTTAAACTTAGATTTTAATACATTATGTACCTCATACTGCATAGTTGGATGCTAGATTGCTGAAAAAATCAATTTGTATTGATGGTTTATGACTTATTAGTGCCATATCATCATAAACTAAGGTTTTAGTTGATTTGGCACCGAAGTATTAGCAGCCAAAAACGCCAAGTATCAAAGTGTCATGAATTCAATCATAGGACCTAACAAGCAAAAGAACCATATCACAAGAGATTTTTGAATGTTTCTCTAAAGTAAACCATATTGGTGTAATTGAATGAAAATCCTTTGCATCCAACCACAAATTGTATAACATATAGCCATTAAAGACCCCAAAAAAATAAAATCAAAGGTAAAAATATTTATTTCCATTCCAAATCCTACGCTTGTGAATAGTAACTTTTGGAGTAAGAGTTCTGTTTTAGTCCTGCATGACATGAAGTCATGAAAAGAACAAATTTTGATAATGATAAGATAAATTAATTTTAGAGACTGGGAAATTGTATAAATCCTAGCTTTTAGATATTCTACTATTGTTTACTAAGGACCCAAAGTTTAAGTGCAAGGTCTTTTCCCACTATATTAGACCAAAATTTAGAGTCATACAGTGAGAGAGAATATATTACAGCTGCTGAAAATATTTGCAAAAAGAGATCAACCAAATTTTTACAGAAAATGCAGTAAATGTCAGAGTGGATGGATAAGGCAATGAAATATAGATGCTAAAACAAAAATAAATTATGAACTGAAGAAGAGAATGCCCTTACATCCAATGCCTTTCAAATCAGCCAATATCCTATATTATTTCTGAAGAAATAATTAACATAGAACTTACGGGCTCTAGAATTGTGCAGCTCATGTAGAGACTCCCACGCTGCATCCTATAAGACAACAACAGTCATTCCTCAGTTAAGGACCTTTACGAGCATACAAACACATTTAAGTACCAAAAAAATAACAGAAAGTTGTTGCATTGGTCACTACAGCAGCATACAACTAGAATGAACTGAATCATAAACTTATCCTACTTGATAAAACAGCATAAAGAATTTCAATAATGATGCTACACAGTGCATTTCTATGCTTGTGTATAGCATAAAAATCTCACTACAATGGAAGTCATCAAGAAAGAGAATTAGTAGAAATTTATTGAATATTAAATTCCACAGTATAGGAGCAAGCTCATAAAAACATGCAAAAAAATGCATTTATCCCTGTGTCAGGAATTCAGAGGAAAAGTAAAAATGCTTCCTACACTAGCTTAGAACAGCCACAATTAAGTTAAAGAAGTGAAAAGAGCGTACTCTCCCTCCCAAAAGTCAATTGAGGTAGTGAGAAGAGAATCACATAAAAAAATAAGGGCTAAATCCTCGCTTTCATTTGGGGTTCACCTCAAGTATGTCCTTTGTCTGCTCTCCTATCAACAACTGCTTACCGACTGCCTTTTGGTCTCATATTCATGCGTGAAATCAGATCTATTCATTGCTTAACTGGCCAAAGTTTGAGAACAGAATGATAAGGAAGGAAATGGGAGAAAGAGTTGAGCGAAACAAAGTCAAATACTTCCTCTCGTTTGGAATGGAGAACAAAAATTGGAGGACTGCAAGTTTTAGTTAGGTTCTCACAAAACTAAAATAAAAGACCCCTTAATCTTACTATGTAGAAAACTCTATCCTGATCCAAAAAAAAAAAGAGTAAATACAAGCATTCTCACCACACTTCCCTCTCAAATTTGGGAGAAAAAGTTAGTAGGCTCACTGTGGAAATTTTATCCTCAAAATTTTGTTTCCACCCTTCCCAAACATAGGGTGAAAGCTGGCAAGTTGGTATATGCTACTCATACACAAACGCTCTTACAAGGCAGAAAAATTGTTGTATTTTTTGTTCCACTGATGACTAAACCCTATTTCAACCACACAATGGCAGATGTAATACCATTGACTTCTTGCCAAAGCAGAAGAAAAAAAATTACTCAGTTGTCATACATAGCATAAATTTAACTCAGTATCTATAGCAGAATTTCAAAAATTTCATTACAAGATTAGAAAAAAGACAATCTGACATGTTGAAAATTAAGTAGAAAAGGAATATACATGGGAAACACCTGGCCAAGTCCTGGTAACTTTTGAGTCTGAAGATTGTAAGTTACTCCAGCAAGTCTGATTGATCGGGAAAACTGGCTTTTTGCTTGTGCTCTTGAAGCAGACGTAACCTGCATATATTGCTCACTTGGTTCAAATTTTCAATAACGATAACAAATTTAGGTCTTACACTTCCACCTAGCATTTTATATTCAATTTGATCTTTCTTATAAGATCTTAGAAGATACAAATACAAGAATATAATACAACCACAAAGGAAACCGATGAATAAATTAAAATATAATGCTTATGCTATATATTTACAGATAGCCACATTGGTCAAAGAAGGCTTGAAAGAAAACAATTTTTAAAAAATCAGGTTTTTTTTCCAGTTGGGTATAGGTTGTAGATTAAATGTAGATGATCATAAAGTGAAGTGAAGGTGGGAGATCTTGGGTTCAAAACCCAGCCTCTTAAAAATCCCACAATTCTCGGAGAAAAAAAAAAGAAAAAGAAAAAGAAAAAGAAAAAGAAAAGAAAGAAAGAAAAGAAAAGAAAAGAAAAAACAGGTTTTTTTATCACATGCTAACAAGTGTATCATTTTAATATTCAAATAGGTCCACTCATTGGGAGATAAGGGCAGAGAAAAATATGTTGTTCAAGTCTAAGAATAAGAAGTCAAGTTTAACAAGATATATCGAAGCATTTGAAAAACAGTACTTGGGCTAGAAATAAGGATCTCAGAAACAATTTCTTTATAATTGCATGGAATGGGAAGTAATATCACATTCATCAAATTCAATAACTTATGGTGGAAATGGACCTGCAAAGAAGTGCCTCCAAGTTCAACTACCCCAGTGGTTTCCTGAGGATCACCTCCCAAGGTCCCAAGAGCATAGTTGACTGCCATCCAAGCATAGGCACCCTTTTCTTCATCTGCAATTGCAATCACATATCGTAAAACTAGTTATTTTTACAGCAGAAGAAACATAATCAAACAACATACAACCTTCTTCCTAGTTCAATCAATATTTTCAAACAATTGTTATATGGAAAAACAAGTAGAGAAATCAATAAATGGCGTGAAATATCAAAGCACGTATGTGATGTAAAGCAGAAAAATAAAATGAAATGGCTAAACTGTTGCCATAAATAGGTAGGTAGTATTTATGCACATTTACTAGAATATGAACCATGATGAAGATAATATAGATAATAATTTCAGCATGACTTGATTTAGTGATTAATGGTCTGCTACCCATGTATGAAGACTGATAATGGTTGACATTAACATCTCATATTTTCACTATAACAATAAAGAGTTACATTTTCTTTATCAACACTGAGAGTTCACTTCAGTGCTCATTTCAGATAATTTGTGACAGAGGCAAATGTGCTATTTCATTGGAATGAAGGATAGAACAGCACAATAAAAGAAAGGGTGACAAATAAGAGCTATTCAATTTTTTGACAGTTCAAAAAGCATAAGAAAGAAAGGATTAGGAGAAAAAAGTTGACTCTATAGGTTTCACTCTGCTTTCTTTTCAAATTTGAGAGACTAAGAGTTCGCTGGCATTTTTGATAAAATTTACTAAGACTACTGTAACCTTTCATCCTAATATTTAAAATCCTTTCCTATGCTTTGCAACATAAACATATAATTCATCTCTTACTCCTTTCCCTGTTATATGGATTAATTCATCTTTTTTCTTTTAGATTCAACTAAAACTTCCATTTGAGTTCCATTATACTAATGCATTAGAGAAAAAAGACTTAGAGACTACTAGATTGCCCAATAAAGGCTTTGTATTGAAGAGAACAAACTGCTTCAAGAATTTCTCTTCAAATTCCAAACTTCAACCATTAACATGTCACAACAAAATCAGCCTTCCTATAGCAGACAAGTACACACCATTCAAGCATATTCCAAGGATCACAAAGTCAAACTTACTCCCACATAAAAACGGACTTTTTTCTACATCTGCATAATCGTATCATATTAGACTAGAGAAAAATATATCCTGCAACTGCAAACAACAATGGGTGTGCAAACCAGAACTCTATCTAAGGGTGAGAACTTTAAACTCTGAGTACATTCCTGCTTGTCTGATGCCCCTTAACTACTTGCATTAGCAAAAATTGCTAAGTTCTAATCAAATATAGTCATCAACAAAGTCAAGCACCCGTAGCTTCAGTTTAGTGAATCAACTAATGAACTTGAAAGTAAGAAGTTTCCATATAACAACTTAAAAACCAACAAACCTTCAGTGAGATGTGCCCATTCGTCCTTAAACGCAAATCCAGACTGTCTCAGAACTCTTCTACAAGACTCCATGATCATTTCCTTCACCTTCAACTCCAATCCATTCACTTCCTCACCAGTAGCCATCAATTGCACCTTAGTATTCCCCCATTCCTTTTTAGGCACTCGCCCCTTGGCAAACTCAACCAACTCATCAACCAAACCACCTGCAGTACCGGGATCCCCTGAGAACCCAGCCAATCCACGCCCAATCTTCATGTAACCAGCAATCAGCGGCATTTGACCATCAGTAAAAGGCATGATGCCCTCCGCCAATAGCTCGTATACACGAACACGAGACCCATAAGAACCTGAATCAATAAAGACGGCGAATAATTGGGATTTGGGTTCAGCGAATTTGGTAGAATGGTGGATCTTCTGAGCAGTAAAAAAGAGGTAATAGAGAAACGGTACTGTTAGGAAAAACACGAAGAGGATGAGGTATTTGTGAGATTGGGATTTGTTGGAGTTTTGAGAAGGTAAATTAGGAGAAGGAAACGAGTTCAAGTGCATTCGAGGATGAAGTTGAGTACGGTGAGGTGGGAAGTAGGAATTGGAAGTTCTGGACTGAAGAGTTAAGGAATCCATAGTGGTTACTTTTGGATCATAGAGCAGGGATTAAGGATTCATATGGTTCCAATTCCAAAATTTGGTGCGCATATTTATGGGTTTTTTTGTGTTAGATCAAATCAAGCAGAAGAGGATAGACGAAAACGCACATTGAACCAAGAACATGAGCATCTCTTCTCTAGATTCAAATTTCAATCAGTTGACACAGTACAAGTACCTGCCCACATTTGTTACAACCTGATTCCAAACTTTGAAGCACAGCGCAGGTTACAGTTCAAAAGATCCCAAAGTTCTGTTTTTGACTTTTTAATTTAATCTCAATCATAAATTTTGAGGGAAAAAAAAAAAACACATTAAATTGTAAATATACTTCACGTAAAAATAAATTTTACAATAAATAATAAAGTTTGAATAAGAAATAAAAAAGTGTTAAAAAAAATACAGCTATCAAAATCACCGCACTGGAAAAGAAAAAGAAAAAGAAAATAAAAATTTATAGCTCTCAACCAACTAAAGTATCATCTCCGTCCTTTGAATATAGCAAAAATGTATCAACACATCTAAAAAAAACTTTAAATATAATTATTATTTTATTAATATAACCTCAATCAATTAATAAAATGATTTAATGCATAATAAATTTAGCATATTCTGAATTTAGTAATTTCAAACTATAATAAATAAGGTAGAATGTGAAAGTAGTGGTCATTGTAGTTAACGGAGGAATTATGTTCATTTTATGTGGTGTCAAAAAGATGATGAATTTTTATCTATATCCATGGAACGAGAAGAATATTAATTAACATGGTAGAAGAGAAAAAAAAAAAAAAAAAAAAAAAAAAAAAAAAAAAAAACCATGGAAGCCCTTCTCCAAAACAATTGTTGTAATTTTGAAACAACAACAGACACCAATTCATAAATACTACTTCAGTTAGAGTCATGATTTAAACCTCAAACCAATAAAAAGCAACTTTTAAAAAAAAATCCAAACTCAGTGATCATGCATAAAGAACATTACAAAGAAATACTAAATAGGGGTATTTATATCTTCAAATAAAGTCTAAGACAATTACAATAAAACCGTAAGTTGTTACAGATAAAATAAAAAAAGTCAAATTTGGAACAAGAGAGCTCAAAATTATCATACCAAATGAGCATGAAGCTTAGTGTGATCAACCAAAATTTGGTTTGGTTGAACCAAACTTCCCAATAGCCATAAGCAACTTGGTAAAACCACAAATGGACAGTGTTTCAATCGAAACGATCATTGGGGCAGGTTCTGGATTCTAAGATATAACTTTTTCGTTCCAACTATTAGGGGTGAGCACTATTCGGTTTAACCGAATACCAATACTGAACCAAACCGAAAAAAAAGTTTGGTTCGGTTACCGAATATTTTCTAGTTTGATTTTGTAGCTATTTTATAAATAATTTGGTATTCGGTTTTATTCGATTTTTCAGTAAAAAAATTCGGTTTAACTGAAACTAAGCCGAATTATTATATATATATATATTGGGAAGGTCCAACTCTATTATATATATTGGCTGGGCTTTGTATAAGTCTATTATTACCAAGGTCCAACTCTCCCCAACCCAAATCCTACCAAATAAATTCGCACATAGGGTAATAGGGTTTCTTTCTTTTAGACATCACGATATATACTTACGCCGCTTTGCAATATTCCTCTCACACTGAAATTCTCTCTTCTTCTTCTCTCATGGTCTTCCCCCAGCTCACTAGACATATCACTTAATGTTTTTCACTGTTGATCGTTCTTCGATTCTCTGTCCTCCATTATCAGCAGCCGACGGGTGTATTGCTCTTTTTATCTTTCTGTTTTTCGACAGCCTTTGGAGGTAACATAACATCTTTATTTTTTCCTTGTTTCTCTTTTTCCATTTAATTTGCTCTTTTACTTTGGAGATTCTCTTTATTTAGGTTTTTTTTCCTCTGATTTTTTGGTATAGGTTAATATATTATATAAATTAAAGATCCCTTTCAACAACTACTCTCACTGCTATTGTTACTGGTCTGATTTATCTGATTTTAATTTAGTTTATTCAAAAAATTTTGCTTCTTTTCTAGTTTCAGTTTTTGTTTGGATATGAAAAAATTACCATAGACAGAGTAGAATTGGTTAACTTGAGTTCTATTAATATTGATTTCAGTATATAGGGAAATGTCAAAATCAATTCTTAATATAACTTCAATTGGTTTCAGTAACCTTAATGGAAAATGCTTGTAGTTTTATTACTGTAGATTGCATTAAATTATGAGTTTTATTCCTTTATAAATACTAATGGCATGCCAACATCATAACATTTGGCCTAGCATTATGCAAATTAAGATGTGCCTAAGTTTCGAATCAATAGTCAATCTATACTTCAATTATATTATTATCGCCATTTATACTTTATTTATCCAGTATAAAGTATTTTATTTATTCACATATATACATACATATACTATATTATATATATAGTATTATATATAATTATATATATATACACACATATATTATATTATATATTAATTAATAAGTATCTAACTTGATTTTTATGATCCAAATGGCCTCAAAACGATTTGCTGATAATATGGATGTTGACATTCAAATTCAATTGCAACCTCCACTTGTTGTATCAAATATTGTTGCTGGAAATGTTGATGGAGATGTGGTTATATCGAATTATGCTGCTGGAGATGCTATTGGAAATGAACGACAACAGTCTACCCAAACAGATGTTACTTTAAAGGTGAAGAGGAAGAAAATGACTAAAAGGTCTAATGTGTGGAAACATTTCACTGAATTCAAGGATGAAAAAGGTGCTGTAAGAGGTAAATGTAATTATTATGACAAGGTCCTTGTATATGATAATAAGATTAATGGAACAACCTCACTTTGTAATCATATGAGATCCTGCATGAAAAATCCTAATAGTGTAGAAGCTCCTCGAAAACAATTGTCTCTGCATTCGACCATTTCCAAGGCAGGTGATAATGATAATATTGGGAACTTGACATGTTGGAATTTTGATCCTGAATTGATTAGAAAATACTTACTATTGATGAATTATCTTTTAGATTTGTTGAAGGGGAAGGGCTTAGAAAGTTTATGGTTGTTGCATGTCCTAGGTATAAAGTTCCATCTCGTTGGACACTTAGTAAGGATTGTTATCAATTGTATTTAGATGAAATGATGAAGCTGAAAACTTACTTTAAAAATAGTGGTCAAAGAATCAGCATTACCACTGATACGTGGACATCATTGAAAAGATTGAATTACATATGCATTACAACTCATTTCATTGATAGTAACTGGAAATTGCATAAGAAGATTCTGAATTTTTGTCCAATCTCATGTCATAAGGGTGAGTTAATTGGGAGGAAAATTGAAGAATGTTTAGTTGGTTGGGATATAAATAAGGTGTTTAGCATTACAGTGGATAATGCCAGCTCAAATGATGTGGGTGTTGCTTATTTGAAAAGGAAGTTGATGAATTGGGGAACTTGCATTACTAATGATAACTATTTGCATATGATGTGTATTGCTCATATTACAAACCTTGTTGTTATTGAAGGGTTAAAAGAAGTGGATGTCTAAGTGAAAAAAGTGAGAGATGTGGTTAGATACATTAGGGCTTCTCCTTCTAAGATGAAGAGATTCAAGGAGTGTGTTACAATGGAAAACATAGAATGCCAGAAAACATTGTGTTTAGATGTTTCTACAAGGTGGAACTCCACCTATCTTATGTTATCTATTGCAAAACAATATGAGAAGGCCTTTGATAGGTATGAGTATCTTGATCCTTGTTTTAAGCATGATTTGAGAGCTGAAGCAGATGGCATCCCATCATATGTTGATTGGGATATTGTTTGAAAATTGTCTAATATGCTTCAACTTTTCTACCATAGCACCTTACGCATTTCTAGTTCAAAATATGTTACATTGAATACCCTTTGGACAGAAATTAGTGACTTTTATGGTAATTTGCTAGAATGGATTCAAAGTAAGGATGTTGATTTGAGTCTTATGGGAGATAGAACGAAGGAAAATTTGACAAGTATTAGGGGGATCCGGAGAGAATGAATAAATTAATATAGTTTGCTATTGTTTTGGATCCTAGGGAGAAATTTGAATTTATGGAAATAGCATTTTCACATATTTGTGGCAAAGAAAAAGGGAAAAGTCTTTTCCAAAATGTTAAAGCTTCAATGTTCAACTTGTATCAAGAATACAAAAATGTGCACTTGAAAACAAAAATTCAAAATTCCAATGTCAATGAATCTGAACTAGCAATTGATGTGGGTGGTGGTGGACCTAATAGTGGGGAGAAAGTGCCAAGGCATTTCTTCAAAAGCATGTATAAGAGGCAAAGAACTGAAGGGGGTAGCCCTGATTCTATTAGAAAGTCTGAGCTTGAACTGTATTTGAATAAAGAATTGGAGGAGGATTCTTCTGATATTGATATATTGCTATAGTGGAAGGTTAATTCTGTAAGATTTCATGTTCTTTCTCAAATGGCACGTGATATCTTAGCTGTGCCAATTTCAACTGTTGCTTCGAAGTCCGCTTTTAGCATCGCTGGAAAGGTACTTGATCCATATAGGAGTTCTCTATCTCCTAAAACTGTGGAGGCGCTGATATGTGCTCAAGATTGGCTTAAAGCTTCAACCAATAATTTGTTATTTGTGGAAGAAGACTATAATGATATGCAAAAGCTTTAAGCTGGTAATTTTCTATTCTGTACTATCTTTTTAGTAATTTTAGTTATTAATAATATTATATACTGTCTATCTAGTACTTTCAATAATTGCAAATATGAAAGCATTAAAATGGTTAATGACACATTTTTTTTCATCTTTTTCAAAGTTCGCCAAAACAATGATTGGTGCGTTTGAACCGGCTTTGAGTAGTAACAAGAAACTTTGAGTTTTATATTATTGTTTCATTGTTTTATTAATTTTACTTGTGAATTGTGTTGCGATCATTTGTTATTGTTTGTTTTCTTTTATGTGTGTAATGTGTAATCTAATTATCATATTTTCATTGATAATCTAATTTGGCACTTGTTTTTCAAAATTTTCAGGTGCAAAACAAGGTGGTAGTGATACTTAAGTATTAAGGAGACAAATTTTGAATTTTATTCAGTTTTGTTGAAAGTAATGTTAATATCAAACTTGAATTTATGGATAAGAATGTTAATATTATGTAATTAGTAGGTAGATCTTAAACAATAGGACTTAGTAGGCTTTATAAACTAGCCTTCAACCCTTTGGCTAATATTTTTTAAAATGCCACTAATGACAAGGATGGGGTAACTGACTGCTGGCTTGATATTTTTTTGCCCGGCAATTATTTTGTATAGGATTATATGGTACTCCCTCCGGTTTCAAATATTGGTCACTTTAGGATTTTTACTTTGGTTTTTTTATATGTCATCTTAGATTACCGATGTATTTTTTTCCAATATTTTCTCATATTTATCCTCATTAAAAGTATGAAAGAAGTTCAATATTTAATACAAATAAGTCTTAATAATTAAGAAGGAAGAGAATTTTAACATAAAAAGTAGAGCTTTAGTACAAAATTATTAAGGGTAAATTAGTCATTTTAATAACACAATTAATAATTTATTGGTTTTGATGAATAACCTTAAACGACATATATTCAAAACTGGAAGGAGTATCATACTAACATATTTTGACTTTGTCTTTAAGTTTTTGCAGCTAGTATTTTGTAATGATGTTAATTCAAACTCTCTAATAGGTTTGTTCTTCAATTATGAATTAATGGTTCAATTAATTGCCCTACAAATCATTTTCAAATATTTTCTTTTTCTATTTTTGGTTAAAATAACAAATTTTGGTAATAACCGAATCGAACTGAAAAATTTTGGGTTGGTTTGGTTTGGTTTTTACCCTTGTTTGGTTTGGTTTGGTTCTATTTATTACATATATTTCAGATCGATTAATCGACAATTCGGTTTGGTTCGGTTACTGAACCGACCGATGCTCAGCCCTGCCAACTATGGTTTACACGATTCAAAATGTATTGAAATTCTAAGACATAATTCTAAAATTTTCAAGGATGCTGCCATAATTAAATTGGATGCAAAATGATAAAAATTATGATTAAGTTTGATCATTTTTCTTAAAATAAAGTTGCTCCATGGTAACAACATATTGCACGAACATTCCCTAATATAATGATAAAATAAAGGTCGAATTCATATGTATCTCCCTGAACTTAGCCAAAAGCATCTAATATCTGTCTCTCTGAACTTTTAAAGTGTCCAATTACCCCTTTGAACTTCTTAAAACTGATCTAGTTTACCCCTTCAATTCGACTTTACCAAACAATATGAGGTTTGTGCTACACTCGACATCACGTATGAAGTTTAAAAAGTCAACACATGAAACGACCAATAATAAATTAACATGTGGTACTTATTACAAAAATTTCATTAAAATCCTTACACAATTTTCTTAAACTCCCCATTTACTTTTTCTTCTTTCAAAAATTCCATCTTCCTCAAACTTCAACAAACAAATTTCAAATTTTTTCAATCTTACACTAAATCGTATCATTATAATAAGTTCAGGACATAGGCTTCGCTTTTATTTATGGAATGAAGAATTTCAAATTCAATAACACTAAAATCAAATTATAACATGAATTAAGAAGGTAAAATTAAAAAAAAAAATCAATTATTATTTGTTAAATACCAATCATGAAATCTTCCTCCATTTACTTTCAAACTGAAATCCTAACCATATTAGAAATCGCTCTCTTTGATTTCATCTTTGAAACACCCTGTGATTTCATCATCTTCCTCCATTTGATTAGTTCTCAGTAAACCCAATTTCATTTGATTTCATCTTCAAATCTCTAAACATGATCACCTAAGATCGTAAACTTTTCGTTTGAAATTCGGAAGAGCACCTTTGTACCAAAAGAACTCTCATGCAACTCTGCTTACTAAAATTCGAATTCTAAAGCCATAGCCGTAGTTGAAGCATCAATGTTGGATGGAGATTTCAATTGTTGCTGAATCCAATAATGAGAATAACCTGATCTAAGCATGTCGAAAAATCTCATCATTGAACCTCTAAAGATGTGTTTCTCTCAATGGAATTGAATGTTATTAGGAGGAGCCTTGAGTGAATGAAGTGGATAAAGAGAAAACAATGAATATGTTGAATGAGAGCAGTGGATTATTGGAGTTGTAGATGAAAGATGAAGAAAAAAGTATTAAATATTTTTTTATTATTCGTTGTGGTTTTAGATAAAGTCTTCATGCGCTTACCAGTGTTTAATTTCTACTTGATTTGCCACGCCAAACAAAATGAGTAAAGTGAATCACTTTTTCAAAGTTTAAAGGGACAATCAAACACTTTGAAAGTTCAGGAGCATTAGACGCTTTTGGCCAAGTTTAGGGTCCAGATGTATTAGGCCTAAAATAAAAATAAATAAGGGCCTAATACATTCGGACCCCTGAACTTGGCCTAAAGAGCCAATTGCCCCATTGAACTTACAAAGTATTCAGTTACCCCGTAAACTTCGAATAACCAACCCAATTTGCCCCATAAGTCCAATTATGAGTTTGTGACACAAGCGCTTGAAAAGTCAAATGCGAGACAAGAAATAAATGAATAACACGTGGCATCAAGGGGACAAACTGAGTCACTTTTTCAAAGTTTAGGGGGCTAACTGAATGAATACAAAGTTTAGAGGGCACTTGTGATGTTAAGGACAAGTTTAGGGGGGTTTCAGATGTGTTAGACCATAAATAAGCATTACCTTCAAAGTGTGTTTGGTATGGGGGATAAAAGGTGGGATAGGGATTTCTTATCCCTATCCCACCCCTATCCCCTATTTGTTTAGGTTTAACTGGGATAGGGATAAGGGATTTTATCCCATCCCTATCCCAAATACAAATACTCCCCCCCTCAGGTATAACTCAGCTGGGATAAGGGAAACTAAAAATTTTACCCATTTGTCCTCTCCTCCATCTTCCATCTTCATTCTTCAGGAGCTCTCCTCCATCTCCTTCTACACGTTCTCCATTTCAGCTCCTACTCTCCTCCATCTCCATCTTCGTTCTCTAGCCATATCTCTCCATCAGCTCCCACAAACCCACATCCTTGTTCTGCTCTCCCTCATTCTCATCATCATCTTTGGTCTCATCTTCTTCAAGCTGCCTCCTCCCACCTCCGGTTAGGTCGCCGGCTAATAATTAACCGCCTCCGTGGTCGCTACTCTTCAATTTGTGAGTTATCTCTCTGATTTCATCTCCAATTTGTAATTTCATCTTTAATTTGTTGTGCTTGGTTATGTCTTTAAACTTTTGCAGATTTGTGCTTTTGTTCTTTATTGAATTTGTGGGTAATCTCTCTCTCATTTAATCTAATTCTGAGAATGCTATGGTTTTGTTTCTTGATTTATGCCTCTATTTCATTTTGTTTGTATGTTATTTGTCTTGGATGAAATATTGGCATGTGCTTCCATTCAATTAGAATGAAATATGTTTATGTTTGTGAACCTACAAGACCTTCTCTATTCACAGTAGATGTTATTTACTTGCATATGTACACATTGAAAAATATGTTATTTCTCTTCAATTTCAATTTCCATTTTTTGAATGTATGCTTATGTAATGTTGTGTCTGTGATTCAACAGTGAGAATTTATCATTTTCTCATATCCTCCTCATTGTTGTTACGTTGTAATGCTCCTTCTCTTGAATCCTAGGACGGTTGTTATTTTATGATTTGTTCTTGATATATGTAATCAAATGTAGTATGTTTTCTAGAGTACCTACAAATGGTTATTTGGTTCTTCTGAGTTTGATGATATATGGTATCGTAAAATGGTTAAGCATGAATATGCACCCCAAATGAATAGTTAGATGAGAGTTGAATGGATTTTGAATGTGTGGTAACCCAGTATGGCACCTTAAAGAGAAATGTTGTCCAGTTAGTTTGATTGTGTTGTTATAATAGTGTTTTGTGAAATTGGTGCTATTACAATTACATGACCAATATCAATATACAAGAAATCAAAGATCACTACTAAAAACATTGCATGTTTATTGTTTGTGTTGTCTTTAGCATGTGGGAAGAATAAATTGTGAGATAATGCAGAGATTATACTTTGTAGTGGCAATGTAAGAAAATTGTTTTGTTTGGCTTTAAGTTGCATTCCTTGACCCTTACGGAGTTATACGTTTTGTAATTTGTTTTTATACAGAATGGTTGATCATGTAGTGAATATCAAAATACATCATGGGGATTCCTTTTCAAAGGAAGGTGTTTTAACTTATGTTGGAGGTCAAGTTTCTTTTTTTCGGAATTTACATGTGGATCAAATATCAGACTATAGTCACTTGCTCCATATGCTAAAAGACGTAGGCTTAACAGATGGTGATAAGTTATATTACACCATTCCGGGTTTTAGTCTTGATGAGGGTGGTTTAGACGAAATTCAATATGACGAGTCTGTTTTGCAAGTGTTAAGGTTGGCAAAGCCGAATGTCTTTCTTGAAATTTATGTTCAACATTTTCATGCTGAAGCAATGGAGGATGTCACTATGGATAAGGTATTTGATGGGGTCCCAAATATGCTATAGTGCTAATACGTGTTATGTGGAATATGTGACTTTGTGTTTTATTGATCCTCTATTTTGTTGTTTGTATGAGTTGTTTGCCGTGTTTGTATGAATGTATGTGAAACATTAATTTCTCTATTTTATGTCAAACATATTGATATTAGCTTGGGTTTTATTGGCAGCAATGGCTCGTCCACCGGCCAATCGACAATTTCTAATGTTATGGCATTCAATGAGACAACGTAGAGTTAAAATGTTAATTATAACATATTTTTTTATGCTTATGCTGATTATTTTGATTAGGAGACGTAGACGTAGGATGTTTAGGGAACCTTGTTGGTATGATCGAAATATTCGATCACAACATTTAAGTAATATCATAGATAGAAGTGACAGCTTATGTATTGAGCAACTTCGAATGGATAAACGTTTTTTTAGAGTGCTATGCTCTTTGGTTCGAGATATTGGTGGCTTACAAGATACGAAAAACATGAGCGTAGAAGAAATGGTTGCAATTTTTTTGCATATAATTGCTTATGATGAGAAAAATAGAGAAATTAAATTTGACTTTCAACGATCACAAGAGACAATTAGTAGACAATTTCATAATGTTTTGAGAGCAATTTTAAAGCTTTGGCGAGTGTTACTAAAACCCCCTCAACCAATCTCTGATGATTGTACAGAAGAAAGGTGGAAATGGTTCAAGGTAAAAATGAATTAAACTAACTACTATTTTCCTATCCTTAATATGAACATTAAAAATTATTTTAACTATCCTTTGTATTATAGAATTGTCTTGGGGCTTTAGATGGAACTTATATAAAAGTAAATGTTCGTGCCATTGATAAACCACGATATCAGAGTAGGAAGAATGATATTGCAACAAACGTTCTTGGTGTATGTGGACCCGACATGCAATTTATTTATGTATTAGCTGGGTGGGAAGGCTCGGTTGCAGATGGAAGGATACTTCGTGATGCTATTTCAAGAGCGAATGGTCTTAAGGTTCCTCGAGGTAAGAAATTTCATATGCATTTGATAAATGTTATTGAATCGTACACGTGATTCTATTTTCTTATGTGGTGCTTTTTAATATAGGTTGTTATTATCTAGTTGATGCTAGATATAAGAATTGTGAAGGCTTTCTTACTCCATATAGAGGGCAGCGGTACCATTTACAAGAATGGAAAAATCCACCAACTAAGAAGGAGGAATTATTTAACATGAGGCATGCTTCTGCAAGGAATGTTATTGAAAGGACTTTTGGGTTGCTAAAAATAAGATGGGGTATACTAAGAAATCCATCTTATTATTCAGTTGAAACCCAACTGATATAATATTAGCATGTTGTTATCTTCACAACTTCATAAGACAACAAATGAGTTATGAACCAATTGAAGAAGAATTGAATGAATACATGCATACCCAACTATCCCAAGATGTTGATGGTATTGATTCTATATAGACATCAAGCCAGTGGAGTAATTGGAGAGATGAACTAGCTCAAGCTATGTGGGATGATTGGATGTCTAGACGCCACATTGTTTGATGTTTGTGAAATTTTCGATTGTGTTTTTTTAATTGTGAAACTTTGTTTATGTTTACATTGCTTTGTATTTCATTGAGACTTGAATTTGTTATGTGTGATCGTATGTCTTTGTGAATTGAGAATTATTTGAGCTTTCATAATAAAGTTGCAATTTTCTATGCATTATTTGTTGTTATTATGACATGATGTTGTTTTTGAAGAGAAAAGGCAAGAAAAAATAACAACAAAGAAAAGGGACAAGAAGGTTTGGTCTGCTGAAGAAGAGTCCATGCTAATTGATATACTCTATGATATGAATACTTCTGGTTGGAAGGTGGATACAGGCCACAAGTCGGGATATCTAGCATTCATTGAGAAAGAACTATCCAAGAAGTTGCCAAATTCAGATATTAAAGCCGATCCCCATATAAAATCGAAAGTCAAGGTTATGAAGAAGAATCTGTCATATATTCTTGAAATCCAACAATATGGAAGTGGCTTTGGTTGGGACGATGAGCAAAAAATGGTGACTGGTGAAAAGGAAATCTTTATGGGGTGGGCAAAGGTAATCCTCTAACTCGGGCTTTATTACTTTGTACAATGTGTGTGATTCATATGGATGAATAATTGAGACTTATATGTTTGTGAAATTTAAATTTGTGACTAGAGTCAAAAAGGAGCAACTTCTCTATGGATGAAGCCCATGGTTCATTATGATAAGCCTGTAAAGATTTATGCTAGTGACTTGGCAAAGGGATCAAAAGTTCGGGGTCCGGGAGATCTCGAAGAAATGGATGAAGATCAACCCAATACAAATAGAGTTAATGTTGAGATCCAATCAGTCGATGAATCTGTGTCTCAATTGAAAGGTAACTCTACCCCCAGCTCAAGGCAATCGCTAAAAAGAAAATCTTATGACAATGATCCACTTGAGGCGGAGTTTATTAAAATTTCAAAATCAATCTCAAGCTTATTGGAAGCAGAAAAGGAGAGCACTTTGGCAATAAATGAAATGAAAAAAGCATTTGTACATGAGGTTGATGTTCATGAGCAAACTAGTAATAGAAGAAAAGAATTGTTCGAAGTTCTTCGCGGACTTCATGGACTGACCCCGACACAAGTTGTGATGGCCACACGTCTCATTGGCCAATATACAGCTAAGATGGAACTTTTTTTTAATATGCTGGATGATTACAAAGTAATATTTGCTTGACAAGAAATTGATGATTCACAGTAGATGTTATATAAACTTGTACGTTTTTTTGTATGAATCTGATGTAGTTGTTGACTATCTTTTGGGTCGGTTAATATAATATATGTAAATTAATTATTTGTTCAATACTTCTAATTATGTGCGTCCAAGTTCAAATGTATATCAAAGCATAAGTCATGTTATTGTTACTTAAAAAAAATTGTGAATATGAGCATAATTTGGTCGCTATGCGAAAAATGGCATTATTTTTGGTTCAAAACCTTTGAGTCGCCAGCGTGAAAAATTTCTCGCGCTGGCGAAACAAGGCCATTGTAGCCTTGTTGCGCACGGTCGCGAGCGCGACTAAAGTCATCGCGCTCGCAACGTGCGGGAAGTTGGCGTCGCCAGCGCGATAACAATGTGGCGCTGGCGAAACAAGGCCACAATGGCCTTGTGGCGTACGGTCTCGAGCAAGACAATTCTTGTCGCGCTGGCGACGCAGGCCTTTATGGCCTTGTTACGTACGGTCGTGAGAGCGACGCAGGCCTTTGTGGCCTTGTTGCGTACTGTCGCGAGCGCGACAATTTTTGTCGCGCTCGCGACGAGGCAAAACTTGGTGTCGCCACCGCGCTAGTGGCCTTGTTGCGTACAGTCGTGAGCGCGACAAAATTCGTCGTGGTCTCGACGAGGCGTATTTAAGCGGCACTGGCGACGAAGGCCATTGTGGCCAAATTGGCCACGGTCGCGAGCGCGACGAAATCCTTCGCGCTTGCGAAATGGCCTATGTATGCGTCGCCAGCGCGACAAATTTTATCGCGCTAGAGGAACAAGGCCAAATGTTCTTGTTCCGTACTGTCGCGAGCGCGACCGTCACGTCGCGCTCGCGACACGCCTGCTATTTTAAAAAAAAAAGCCGTTGGGTTGGGTGACCCAACGGTCATAAACCCCAACCCAACGGTCTAAAAGGAAATTTTTCCCCTATTTAACCACTTTCTTCACTCATTTTGCCTATTTACTTTCATCTATACATATTCTAACAACTTCTACTCATAATTTCACTCTTCTTCTTCATCATTCATCTTCTTTTTCTTTTCTTGTTATTCTTCTTCTTCACTTTGTTTCCATTTTCACTACATTAACTATTCTTTTCTCCATTATCTACATATTGGAATCCTTCAAAATCCACCATGGTTAGAACAAAGAGAGCTTCAACCAAAGGAAAAAATAAAAGAACTACATCAACTGCACAAGGTAATGCTAATCTTGCTAATGAATATGATTGCCTTTTTCCACTTTATACAAATGAAGAAGTTAATCGATGGAAAAATCTTGAAAATGCGGATTTTGTTGGTATGTTACACATTGATTTTGAAATGTTGCAAGAATTTGGTTTTCTTCAATCATTTAATGATTATATTCATTTATTGAAATGTGATAAATTTGTACATATGTCATTACCGGTTAGGAAGATTTAGGCCAAGGAATTTTTTGTTACTTTACAATATGTCGATTATAGGAAGACTAGATTTAAATTTAGGCATGAAGGCATAGAATTTGAATTTGGATATGAAGAGATGCATGATTGGTTTGGCTTTCCTTTAGATGGTATATGTTATGATGCTACCACATATAGAAGGAATGAATTTTGGAGGCGAATTTCTGGTCATGATAAATTTTATCCAAAGAATTTTAGCAATAGGCTTATAAGGGATAATTGCTTGTTGCTTTTTCACAAATTTCTTTGCCAAGCTTTGTTTGGACGAGTTGAAAATAACAAAGTCCAAACAAAGGATTTGTTTGTTCTTTCTTTGTTACAGGAACGAAGCATCCCATGCTCTACAAGTATTATTTTTGATGGGTTGGAAAAAATCTGTAAAACGAAGAAGAAGATGAGGTTCACGTTTGGAATGGGTCATATAGTGACCGACATCATCTTGGGTTGTTTGGGATCTTTGGATGACTTCCAACTTGATGAAGACGAAAATGTTCAAATGTTAAATCTTAATTATCTCAAAAATGCTCATCTCATTGAGCGACGAGGTCGAACTTCATGGGTTTCTTATAAGAACCGCGTGACTAGGATATCGAAAGGGAAGGGAGTGGATGACGAAGAAGAATCCGACAGCCACAGCCCCTCGGATGATGAAAGTGAGGATGTACGTTCCAATGTTGGTGAGGAAGGAAATGTTGTGGGTTGGAAGCAAGTTTTTACCCGTATAAACACCATGGAGGTAAATCAGCAAGAATTAAGTAAAAAAGTTGATAGTATGGCCAAAGCTTTGAAAGTAATCAAGAAGAGCACGAAAAGTTTGGGACGGAAGTTATTGTCATTTTTCCGCAAAAGCAACATACAATTCACTCCTTTTCCACCCGACTCTCCGAGCGGTTCCTTGTAAGTCTGTTCACAACGAATTGTCGACTATTCAAAGGGACAACAAAGCACCCATATTGCGTAATTTAAGGATTGAGAAATTCTTACTCTACTGTTTTTTTTTTTTTTTTTTCTCTCTTTTTAAGTTGATACAACTTCGTTTTGTGAAGATTTCCTTATTAATAGACTAATTTTTATATGTTTTCACATAAGTAATTATTTCTATGCTATGTCTAGGGGTGAGCAAAACCAAACCAATGTCCAAAAACCGAAAATCCAAACCGAACCGAACCAAACCAAACCGATCCATTTCATAGTTTGGTTCGGTTTGGTTTTAAGTTACGAAGAAGTTTGGACTTCGGTTCGGTTCGGTTTGGTTCGGTTCAAAACCGAAAAAACCGAAAAACCGAATAATTGGTAAAATATTAAAATTAATTATAAAATTAATATATACTAATTGTGGAGAATTTTAGACAATATATTCTTTTATAGTTTTATATTGTGATTTTTTAATGCTAATTTATAGTTGTTAAAACTTGAGAGTTGAAAAAAAGAAGAAGAGAATTTTAGTATTTTATTGTGATGTAATAGTATTATTTAGTATTACTATTTTTCTAAGTTAATTTTTTTTATTTCTTTTTTTTTTTTTTAAACAAACTACTTATATAAAATTTTTATTTTGATTTTTTTAAAAAAAAAAGTTGATGTTTTTGGTTCGAGCTAGTCCAAACCGAACCGAACTAGTTCGGTTTGGACTGAACCGAACCAAAATTTAGTTTGGATCGGATTGGTTTATAAAATACAGTGTTTTTTGGATCGGTTTTTTTGGTTCGGTTCGGGTTTTGAACCGAACCGGTCCATGCTCACCCCTAGCTATGTCATTTTAACAAAATTTATTGTGCCAAGATTTCCTTATTTTTATAAACTAATTTTTATATCTTTACACATAAGTAATATAACATTTATTATTTTAAACATGTTTAGGGGTAATTTTGTCATTTACATTGATTTATCCCTATCCCTATCTCACATATCAAACATATCTTAAATTATCCCTATCCCACTTTTAACTTTTATCCTTATCCCTATCCCAATCTTTTATGCCTATCCCTATCTTAATCCTTATCCCTATCCCCATCAAATGTCAAACGTCCCGTCAGAAAAGTACAAGCCATATATGACGATAAAAAGTGATGCATTTGGAAATTGGAAATAATAATTCAAAAATACGACCGCTAACGAAATAAAGTGAAGTTTGTGGGATATGTACGTCATTTTCGAATTTGGAGTCTTGATGCCCTAAACACAGAACGAGGAGTGTAAACCCTACCGCACTCAACGAAAACCCTAAAACCCCCCAAAAAAAACATTTCGTTTTTTACAAAACCAAAATTGAAGGGCGAAGCAACCAGAAAGAACCACAGAGGACGTACAAAACCCTCTGCTCAGCTCTGAGCTCTCTACTCTCTCACTTCCAGTTCCTTATAATCAAATCTCCACCACTTCGCTAAATCTTCAACAATGTCGGCCATGCTGGTAAGCAATACTTCCTATCTCTTGTCTTTCTGTATCTTACACTTTGTCCATGTTGCTTACTGACCGTGTTTGTATCAATCGAAATCGTCTTGAATCGGGGGAAATGGTGAGCAGCAACCGCAGATCATACTATTGAAGGAAGGTACAGATACGTCGCAAGGGAAGGCACAACTTATTAGCAACATTAACGCCTGCACTGCGGTAGCCGATGTCGTTAGGACTACGCTCGGACCTAGGGGGATGGACAAGCTCATCCACGACGATAAGGGAAATGTTACAATTTCTAACGACGGAGCTACTATAATGAAGTTGCTCGATATTGTCCACCCGGCCGCTAAAATCCTTGTTGACATTGCTAAGTCTCAGGACTCTGAGGTAACGCTAACCTTTTAAATTGGTCTTGTGTTTTTATTTTTTTTAGCTTTTGTAAATTAAGTGTAGCAATTCAAGCAAAGGAGTTGTTGTCATTCTTCTTCGGTGGATGAGTTGTGGGGAACTTAAGTGAATCTTCTTAATGTGTTTTATTCTGATGATTTGTTTGTAAAATGTTGGTCAACAGTTATTCTACTGGTTGCCTTATTTTCTGCTGCTAAGTGTAAATTAGTTAGCAATGGATCTAATTATTATATCTCTTAAGTATCTGTTATTGAAAATGAAATTGTCTAACCCATTCGTCGCTTTTCGGTAGATTAGATGTTTCTTTCTGTGACGAGGTATGAATATATTGCTCTGCATCATTACATGTTTCTTTTGTGCTACAGGTTGGTGATGGAACCACTACAGTGGTTCTTCTTGCATCAGAGTTTCTGAAGCAGGCTAAACCCTTTATAGAGGATGGGGTCCACCCACAAAATTTAATACGGAGCTACAGAACTGCATGCAATAAGGTACTAAATTTATTTCCTTTCTTCCTTTATGTAATCTTTCCTCACCTTAGGTCTTACATGTCATACATGATTTTATAGGCTGTCGACAGGATCAGAGAACTAGCTGTTAGCATAGAAGGGAAAAGTCAAGAAGAAAAGAAAAGTTTACTTGCTAAATGTGCCTCTACAACCCTTTCTTCAAAGCTTATTGGTGGAGAGAAGGATTTCTTCGCACAGATGGTTGTGGATGCTGTCATTGCAATTGGGAATGAGGATAGGCTAAGTATGATTGGAATAAAAAAGGTATATACATTTCCTTGATGATACAGATTCTGCAACATTTATCTAAGGGTGTTTGTATTGGCCATGTTTTAAACTTAAGTTGTCACTGTAAGACCTGGCATTCTTCCCTGAAAACTTTTTGCATTCACATATATGACTAAAACATAGAGTTTTAAATTTGCCTTAATTGATCAAATTAAGAATGAGGACAGTTTGCAGGCACTCGTAGTAGATTACTTCAAAATGTATCTTTTTATAAAATTTTTGCGAACGTGACATTTATGTCATAACTTTGCTTTACCCCTGGTTTATTTTCTTTTATGAATAGCCCATATTGCAGGTGTTTTCTTGTTTGTTGGTGTTTAGTTGTGCTGATTGGTCTTGTTACTCTAGCTCTAGGTTGTCAAGCTAGGATCCAGTATATTATGAGTCCAATAATTAATCTTTTGAAGATACTATTGTGAAGGATTTAAGGCCTGGACGAGAAGAACAATCTCATACCTTGAAGATGATTAGGGGGCTGAGGGCAGCCTGTCTGCTGAATGAAGTTCTTAGCTGTTTATCTTTTTGTCTTCTAAACCAACGTTAGATTAAAATAATTCTGTGCATCATTAGTATTGACAAGATAATATAGCTTTGCACGACTGAAGAAAATTGTGATCGCATGGAGATGCGAGAATGTTAGCTGAATTATTTGTATGTTACTGAATTACCCAAGTTGCTTCCAGCTTTGTCTTGTCAAATGACTGTCGTTGGACACAATATTCTATCAAGGTTGTCTCAAGTCCATCAGCACTGGAATCAAAGATCGGTTCCTTGAAGGCCTATACAAAATTGTGCTGAATGTTCTTGTTAGCTTGGCTCTAGCTGGTTTCAATTGTGCTTATAGGCCTTGCTAGCGCAGCTCTTGGTTGTCAAAATGGCAACCAGTATAATGGCAACTCACATACGTGCTACCCTTTTGCTTGACATCAACCAACTTCCAATTCCATCAAATGTCAACTTGGTTATATCCCAGCCATGATTGACTTGTAAATTGAGTTTAAAAAAAAGGATGAACTCAAATAAAATCCATAGATTCTCTCAATTAAAAACACAAAGAAACATGAATGAGTGAGATTGCTGGGATTTTTAAAGAATGTTTTAATTGCTTTTGTTCTTATTCCTCTGTTGAATCTCTTCTCTGCCATTTAATATTATTGGCAATAAATGGGTATAAGCAAATTCTAATTTCTATTGAAGCTAGAATAGGAGATAGAGATGAGAAGGAAGATTGCTGTGCAGCATGGAGTTTAAGTAGAGATTACAGAGAGGAAGGAGCAAGAGAGTGGGGAAGAGTGCAGGAAGTATTTGAATAATGAAGAGAGAATATGTCAGTCAGTATACTTTTTCTGTATTGGACAAAAGAGTTCATGTCAGAATTACAATGAGGTTTTAATTGGTATTTGGCAACCATAAAATGGACATTTGTATCTTGTGCTACTAAAGATTAGGGCCATGAAATATACCTTCCTTGATGACTTATAGTTTTTATTTTCACCATTAAATTTATCATTTCAACCTGATTTAATATGGAATTGCAATTACATTATTGTGACTTGAGCAGTTTTTACCATGATGCATTACTATTTCATCTGTCATTTTTTCCCACACTTGATTGGAGATTTGGACGGCTTGTAATTATATTTCTGAAACATATTGAAAGACTTCTATTTATCATCTATTTCTATTTCCTGCAGGTGCCTGGTGGCAATATGCGAGACTCCTTTCTAGTTAATGGAGTTGCCTTTAAGAAGACGTTCTCATATGCTGGGTTTGAACAGCAACCAAAGAAGTTTTTAAATCCCAAGATACTCTTGCTCAACATTGAACTAGAGTTGAAATCGGAAAAAGAAAATGCAGAAATAAGGTATTCTATTCTAGTCTTGTGTTCTTTTTATTTTATTTTCTTTAATTTTTGCTTTACGAACTTATATCACAAATTTAAGGCTCTCAGAACTCCTCACTGCTGTGTTAATAACCCTAGGCTGTCAGACCCATCAGAATATCAGTCAATTGTTGATGCAGAATGGAATATAATTTATGACAAGTTGGATAAATGTGTTCAAAGTGGGGCCAAGGTCGTTCTTTCACGCTTGGCTATAGGTGATCTGGCAACACAGGTGGGCATTCTTGGTTCTGGGAAAGATTATGATTTTATTAATCAAACTAGGATTTCAGTAGTTGTGTCGTATTAATAGATTTGGCATGAATTGTTTATGTGCGTGAATCTATATGCACAATCAATTTTTCCTTTTTAAATGAAGTTTGTACTATCGTATGATTTGGGTTTGCTCACAAGTATAGCCTGAGTTGAGATCATCGAGTAATCACTTGCGTTCACAGACAGAAAATCCTGTTTGACTTACACGATTTATCTTAGTGTTATCTTGTTGCTAGTGATGGCATCTTTATCAGATGTTCTATTTCTAACAGTATTTTGCAGACCGAGATATTTTCTGTGCTGGTCGTGTTGCTGAAGAGGATTTGCAAAGGGTTGCTGCTGCTACTGGTGGAAATGTGCAGACAACTGTCAACAACATAATTGACGAGGTTAGAAATAGTTTTGTGTAGAAATTCAGAAACATGTGTGAACTTTTTAGTTTGTTGTATTCTTTTTCGATTAAAAGATTCCTTGCCACTTTTATTTGTTATTTATTGAAAATAATGCGTTGTCTGGTCTTAAGGTTCTTGGGACTTGTGAGATTTTTGAGGAAAAGCAAGTTGGAAATGAGAGATTTAATATATTCAGTGGATGCCCTTCGGGACGGACAGCAACCATAGTTCTTCGTGGTGGAGCTGATCAAGTATGTCAATTCATTGAAACTACAGATAATTTTTCTTGAAGTAATTTTCCAGTTTATCTTGGAGGTTTATTTTTGTGTCTTATGCAATACTCATCAGTTCATTGAAGAAGCTGAAAGGAGTTTACATGATGCTATCATGATAGTTAGAAGAGCTTTGAAGAACTCAACTGTTGTTGCTGGTGGTGGAGCAATAGATGTATGTGTTTATCTAAGCTGTTTATATGTGTGTATGTGTTCAAGGAAAAATTTAGGCATTGGTGGCTCTGTTGATGTTGTTTTATAACAGATGGAAATAAGTGCACACTTGAGGAAGTATGCTCGGACAGTAGCTGGAAAGTCTATGCAGTTTATTTACTCATATGCGAAAGCCTTTGAGGTAAGCAGTTTATGTTTAGATGCTTGTGACATGAGATATCTCTTGTAGAATACTAGATGAGGAGTTATTCATGTGGAACCTGAACCCCTTGCTCAAACAAGTAATGACGACTTTGTTAGTCGTCTTGAAATCAATATTTACTATTTAGTGTTGGATTTATCTATGATCTCCATTGGTTTGTTGAGTGAAATAATGCAATCCAATGCTGTTCTAATTGCATAGATTTGTTATCCTTTTGGAACCAAAATTAATGCCATGCTACCATGAGAGAAACCTTTAGCATGTTTTCAATTTTTTATTTTGTTACAAAGGTCAATGAGGTTGCCGTAGCAGAGTAGTTGCGAAGACTTTTTTTCTTTCAATTTATTGTCAGCAAACGAAAGAATTTTACTAAGAAAAACACCATACTAAACTAGGTCCTCAATCTAGAACCAATTCCCCAACTATACCTATGCATGTTATCTGTACAATTATCATGAATAAGTCTCTGCTTAGTACTGTTGCAAATATTCACAAGTATTCTTTTGCCATCAGACTGAACATGTCGAAAAATGATCAAGTCTCCTGGAAACCATAATTAAATGTTACTGAATACTATACATCTTGGAAATTGTTTATTGGTGGATATTTGTAGGAAGTCTCTCTAGCACTTAAAAAAATTAATTCACATTCTCTTGACAGATCAAAGAGATTGGAATAAACTTCCTGATGTTAATCTTGTTTATCTTGCAGATTATCCCAGGACAACTATGCGACAATGCTGGGTTTGATGCAACTGATGTGCTGAGCAAATTAAGAAAAAAGCATGACAGTCCATCTGGTAGGTCTTGGTTGATGGTTATTCCTTTTATAAGAAAGGTTATATTTTGTTTGGCCGTGTTTGAATGCTCTATTTTCTATTGCTGTTGATAAGTTGGCATACATGATAATTGAGTTATGGCTATTAGAAATTCATTTTCACTGTTTCTTTTAGAATTAGTTTCAGAGAAGATAAAAAATTTCAATGTTCTCTAACATGTGAAGGTGCTTCTTTTGGAGTGGATATCAATGCTGGTGATGTTACGGATACATTTGAGAACTTCGTCTGGGAACCAGCAGTAGTTAAGGTGTTTATCTTTAGTTTTTCAGTTACCTTTGCTCATACTGGATGTTTATTTATTTTCAGTTTTTTTCTGCATTTTGACCCTTATGTCGCTGGCAATCTTTGGCGCAGATCAATGCTATAAATGCAGCTACTGAGGCTGCTTGTCTTATATTGAGTGTGGATGAGACTGTGAAGAACCCCAAGGTAAATTGAATAGTGTTTTGTGCATGTTTTACTGATAACCTTATTTAAGTTCATCTACAAAGATACATTGTTTTGCTTCAAATTGAGGGTAATTAGTAAGCTAGGATGCATTTGTTGGAAAATTTTCCATTGTTTTATATATATATATATACAAACTTCTGGACTTTAAGGCTTTATTGTCCCTAAAATAGTCCAATGGTATTTTTCCAAATGCCACTTGGGAGAAGGTTCATATAATTGCATTGCTGTCATTTCGTTTTGTCAAATTTGGATCCTGATCAAGTTGAAGAGACTGGTAAGCCCCCTTGAACAGTCTTCCTAGCCTGCAGGTGCTAGGAAACTGATTCATATAGGATTTGCTTATACCTTGAAAAAGTAAGACTCCGTTTGTTTTACAGAAAATATTCTTCTGGAAAATGTTTTTCTTACTTTCTTGCGTTTGCAACTGAAAAGGAAAATAAGTCGATGTAAAATATTTTCCAAGTCAATAGAAAATCTCTTAGAAATGAGGGTAAGTTATTTTCCGAAAGAGAGAGAAAACACATTATGTGTATACACTTACCATAATTATTCTACCACCATATATTTATGTATAAATTTCTATATTACTCAACAAGGAAAGGAAAATATTTAAACGAGTAAACTTATTTTCCATGAAACAAACAGAGCCGAAGATTCAAAAGTATCTCAAATTTGCCAATAAGTTTGTATTGTCTAGTATCCTGGATCAAACCCTGCTAATCCTATAGTGTATATCAGTGTGCAAATTTTAGTTGGGGCGACATCTCCCTGCTTAAAAAAGATCTTCAGCTATCTGACAGTTCCCCCTTGTTTGATGCAGTCTGAAAGTGCTCAAGGGGAAGCTGCTGCAAGTGCTATGGGTGGTAGAGGCCGGGGAGGAGCTGCCTTCCGAGGCCGTGGTCGTGGAATGAGAAGATGATGAGTTTTTGAGTTAATTCATTGGAAACTCGCGAATTTGTTGAAGAGCATCTTCCGTAATTTCTCTCTTGATTTTTGTTGGTTGAAATGTTGTATCATCATTTGGGTATATCGCTTTGTTCAACACTTGAGTGAAGAGTCCAACCGTGGGAAATTTTACTGCTATATATATATATATATCTCGTGCAGATTCGGAATGCAGCTGCTGCTTCATTTTGCTGGGTGTTGAATCTATGTAGGGAGGAAACATGTTTTTGTAATTTAGAATTAATCACGGGCAATGGAACTGTATCATTTATTGCAATGTGGAATTATATACTAATGATTATCTTTTGCACTTAAGCTTCTCTCGCTTGCCTATCTAATGTCTGGGGAAGGATTTTTTCTTTAATGAAGTCATAATTAGTTTCTACAAATAAATGAGAATGGCCAAGCATTTGAATATTCATATTAGACCTGTCTATAGCTCCTAGGCCTGCCATGGGCTGGGTTTGGACATGTTAAAATTTAAGTAGCCTGGTCAAGTCCGAGCTCGTAAAATCCTGCTTAATTTCCGACGAGGCTCTGGTATTACAAATATAGAGCAGATCGGTCTGAGCTTGGTTTGTCATTTTATATTATATAATTTGTAATGTTATAAATATATATATCATATTATGTAAAATAACTTTGATATTGAAATGTATAATTTTATAATTAAAATATTAAAATATATTATTATCAGGCAGGTTGAGTTGTGTTTGGGATTTGTTTTTTTAAGTCTGAGCAGTTAAAGCCCGAGCTGTGGACAGGTTTCATTCTTCCAGGTTTGAAGATGCTGACCATTAAGTGAAGAGTTGAACTTCTTACATGGAAAGGTTGCAGCTTCTTAGGATGTCACAGGTGTTCTGAGCACCATCCCAATGATTGCTTGACAAGAATCAGATCTTACAGCTAGATAATCATTAAGCGTACCCCTCTGCGCACGCCTGTTCTTTGATTGCAAGTTAGTCCTGGGCATCTTCCAATAATCACGGGGAATATGTTATGTGCATGCTTGCTTTTAGATTTTCTATGTTCTCATCTGTAGGAGAGATGCCTAGGCATGTTACAGTGAAATTGGTGGTTTTTGGTGATTTTTGCCTCTGTTGAGATTCTACAGCATATCATCAGGCCTGGAAATAACATTATATTGTGTTTTTATGTTACGGTCATATTTGATCTCTTCAATAATCATTGACTTATTCTCGACCCTTATTCTATTTCTGTGACTACTAAACAAAGAATCTCTGTATTGAAAACTTTTATATAAAATTTTTTCTATTCTCAAAATTTATTTTGCAATGATAATTCTATAAGTAATTATAGTATATACAACTGAAGGTTAAGATGTTAAAGTAGTCAACTAAAAGTTTAGCTAGCCATTTTTCAATGTAATTGGAGAAAAAGTAAACTATAAAGTTGCAAAAAGAGTGATATAGACTATGTAGTTATCTATTCTTAAAACAACCATTTATAAAAATCACAACTAAAAATGTTAATGTAAAATACAGTAAAATCCCTATAAATAAATATTTTTCGGATCAAAGATTATTATTTATGGAGGTTATTAAATTATTGACAAATAAATATTTTATTAATTTATCGATATATTAATGTTTTATTAATTTAGAGAATAATTTTATATTTTGTTTACGTATTGCAAATTATTTTATAATATTCTAAAATTCAATCTTAGTGTGCCTCTCTCCAACAAGAAATTGGTAACGTTGAAAACACCATAGAAATATCGTGAATATTGAGCATATTTGGGATTGTCTTAGTAAGAATGAAACTTTAACAAAATCGCTTACAAATGAAAAAATTATTCGAGAAATGATGAATGTACTAGTTAATAACGATCAAGATCTAGTTTTACAACATGTTTCTTCAAAAGAGATTTTTCTTACTGTAAAGACATCGAAAAATTCTTGTTTCAACATAAAAAAGAATACACCGAATGTGGTCTATGTCCAGTAAAAAAAATAAAGATTAATTGAATTTAATTCACATGGAAGCTAAGTGTACATATTTTAGGAACTAATAAATTTGAAAATAAAAATTGTCTAGAAATTGCTTTATTTTATGAAGTATATATAATTTTGCTATGTATTTATTAAATTATTATTTTATATTTTTAGTGAGCCTTAATAAATTTTTTAAAAATTATTTTATTATTCATTCAGCGAGATTATTATTTTATTTTATTAGTCCAAGTTGGGATCAAAAAAATTATTATTTACACGAGGTTATTAATTTATTGAATATTCATTTAACATGCCATAAAATAAAGGGTAGATAATTATAACCTCTCTGAGATTTGGTCAAATACACTAGTACCTCCCTGTGTTTTACATATCTAATTTATACCTCCCTGTATTTTGTATCCATCACACTATCACATCCCTCTATTTATTATTGTTTGGTATTCTATCAAAATTATTAACATAATATATATATTTACGAACTAATATTATCTCTTAAAATGTTCTATATTTAAGTTTTTCTTAATTAGACCCATTTAATGTCTTTTTTTCTAATGTAATCACAACTTAAAGGGTTTGGAAAAAATCTCATAGTAAGTGGAAAAAAAAATTTTGTGACCAAGTACCTTACAAAATCAACAATAGATAGGAGACGGGGGTAATCTTAGTCACAAATTTTAACAATATCAATAATTTTGAAAGAAAAATACTTAATAAGCATTGAGAGAGGTAATAATGTGATAAAAACAAACTTTAGGGAGGTATAAATTAAATATATAAAACACAAGAAGATACTAGTGTATTTGATCAAACCTCAGGGAGGTCATAATTATTTACCCTAAAATAAAAACAAAGTTCATGGGTTAAATATGTAATTATCCGATTTTGGCCGGGAGCGCTGATGATGCCCTAACACAGAACAACAAGTGTAAACCCTACCGCACTCAACCAAACCCTCAAACCCTCCTAAAACAATTCATTTTTTGACAAAGAAAAAAATTGAAGGGCTAAGCAACTAGAAAGAACCAGAGAGGAAATACAAAAACCCTGTGCTATCTGCTCTCTACTCTCTACTCTCTCACTTCAGTTCTGTATAATCAAATCTCCATCACTCCTCCAAATCTTCAGCAATGTCGGCCTTGCTGGTAAGCAATAGTACCTATCTCTGTCTTTCATTATCTTACATTTTGTCTAGTATACTTACTGACTGTGATCGAAATCTTCTTGAATCGGCGGAAACGGTGAGCAGCAACCGCAGATCATACTATTGAAGGAAGGTACAGATACGTCGCAAGGGAAGGCGCAACTTATTAGCAACATTAACGCCTGTACGGCGGTGGCCGATGTTGTTAGGACTACGCTCGGGCCTAGGGGGATGGACAAGCTTATCCACGACGATAAGGGAAATGTCACAATTTCTAACGACGGAGCTACTATTATGAAGTTACTCGATATTGTCCACCCGGCGGCTAAGATCCTTGTTGACATTGCTAGGTCTCAGGACTCTGAGGTAATGCAAAGATTTTAAATTGCTCTTGTTTTCTTGTTATTGTGAATATAGTGTCAAAATTAAAGCAAATGAGTTTTTCATTCTTCTTTGGTGACTGAGGTTGGAGCGGAATTTAATCGAATCGATATATTTTTGGTTTTATTTTTAATGTGTGATTTTCAGATGATTTATATGTAGAATGTTGATCCAAAGTTGTGCTGCTGGTTGCCTTATTCTCTATTACGAATTAATTCTCTATTACAAATTGATTATCAATGGATATAACTTGAATATCCTTTAAGCATCTGTCAATTGAAAATGAAATTTTCTAACTCATTCATAACTGTTTGTTGGATGTTTCTGACGAGGTATAAATATATTGCTCTGGATCATGGGAAATTACTCTTTTTTTTTTTTTTTTTTTTTGGGTGCTACAGGTTGGTGATGGAACCACTACAGTTGTTCTTCTTGCAGCAGAGTTTCTGAAGCAGGCTAAATCTTATATTGAGGATGGGGTCCACCCACAAAATTTAATACGGAGCTATAGGACTGCATGCAATATGGTATTAAATTTGTATTATTTGTTTACTTTCTTTTCTAATTTTTCCTCACCTTAATTCGTACATGTCATACATGATTTTATAGGCTATTGACAGGATCAGAGAACTAGCTGTTAGCATAGAAGGGAAAAGTCTGGAAGAAAAGAAAAGTTTACTCGCTAAATGTGCTGCTACAACTCTTTCTTCAAAGCTTATTGGTGGAGAGAAGGATTTCTTTGCACAGATGGTTGTGGATGCTGTGATTGCAATTGGGAATGATGATAGACTAAATATGATTGGGATAAAAAAGGTATATGCATTTCCTGAATGATGCAGATTCTGCAACTTTTCTAAGGGTGTTTGGTATTGGCCGGTTATAATCTTAAGGTGTCACTGTAAGAACAAATCAAATCAATTCATTCTCTCTATTTGAAAACACAGAAGAAACAAGAAAGAGTGTAAATACTGGGATTTTAAAAGAATGTTTTGATTGCTTTTATTCTTATTCTTCTGTTGAGTCTCTTCTTGTTAATATGATTGGCAATAATGGGGATAATCAAATCCTGATATCTATTGAAGATAGAATAGAGAAGATAGAGATGAGAAGGAAGATTGCTGAGTAGCTTTGAGTTTAAGAGGTTGTTAAGGGTATGTTGAGCAGAGGATGGAAATAGAGCAGAGAAGAGTGAAGGAAGTGTTTGAATAAGCAAGAGAGAATATGTCAGTTAGTGAACCTTTTCTGTACTGGCCAAATAAGTTCACGTCAGAATTTAGATGAAGCTTTTTTTGGCATTCGGCAAACACAAAATGGTCTTTTGTATCACATGCTACAAAAAATTAGGACCTTGAAATTTACTGTCCTGGATGACGTATAATTTTTATTTTTGACCATTAAATATCATTACAATCTGATTCAATGTGGAAATTGGCAAATTGCTTTAATTTTATTGTGATTTGTGCAGTTATTTCCATTAGGCATGGCTATTTCATTAGTTGTTTTGTCCCTGCAATTTTGGATTGTAGATTTGGATGGCTTGTAATTGTATTTTTGAAACATATTGAAAGACATCTATTTATCATATTTGTGTTACCTGCAGGTACCTGGTGGCAATATGCGTGATTCTTTTCTAGTTAATGGAGTTGCCTTTAAGAAGACATTCTCATATGCTGGGTTTGAACAGCAACCTAAGATGTTTTCAAATCCCAAGCTACTCTTACTCAACATTGAACTGGAGTTGAAATCGGAGAAAGAAAATGCAGAAATAAGGTATTATACTCAGATTTCTTATTCTTTTTATTTTATTTTATTTTTTATGAACTTATATCACATTTTCAAGGCTGTCTTTGAACTCGTTACTGCTTTTTTTACAACCACAGGCTGTCAGACCCATCAGAATATCAGTCAATTGTTGATGCAGAATGGAATATCATTTATGACAAGTTAGATAAATGTGTGCAAAGTGGGGCAAAGGTCGTTCTTTCACGCTTGGCTATAGGAGATCTGGCAACACAGGTGGGCATTCTTTGTTCTGTGAACGATTATGATTTACTAATCAATGTGACTGCAATTTCAGTAATTATGTCATATTAATAGTTCGGACTGATTTGTAGATGTGCATGAATCTTCATGCACAATCAAAATTAATTTTTTTTGGTTGAAAGATCTTTACTATATCGTGATTTGATAGATCTTTATTGAGACCATTGGGTAATCATTTGTTTTCACAGACAGAATATCCTGTTTAACTTACAGAATTTATCTTAATGTTATCTTGTTTCTAGTGATGGCATCTTTATTAAAAGTTCTATTTCTAACAGTATTTTGCTGACCGAGATATTTTCTGTGCTGGTCGTGTTGCTGAAGAGGATTTGCAAAGGGTTGCTGCTGCAACTGGGGGAACTGTGCAGACAACTGTTAACAACATAATTGATGAGGTTTAAAATAGTTTTTGTGTAGAAATTCAGTAACACGTGTGAATATTTTAATTTGTTGTTTTAGTTTTCAATTAAAATATTCCTTTCGACCATTATTTGTTATCTATCGAAAATAATGCGATGATTGGTCTTAAGGTTCTTGGGACTTGCGAGTTGTTTGAGGAAAAGCAAGTTGGAAACGAGAGATTTAACATATTTAGTGGATGCCCTTCTGGACGGACAGCAACCATAGTTCTTCGTGGTGGAGCTGATCAAGTATGTCAATTAATTGAAACTAGAGTTGATTTTTATTGAAGTAATTTTCAAGTCTATCTTTGATTTTTATATTTGTGTGTCTTATATGATACTCATCAGTTCATTGAAGAAGCTGAAAGGAGTTTGCATGATGCTATCATGATAGTTAGAAGAGCTTTAAAGAACTCGACTGTTGTTGCTGGTGGTGGGGCAATAGATGTATGTGTCTTAACTGTTTTTATGTGTGTGCGTTTGATGACAAATTGAGGAACTGGTGACTATGTTGATGTTTTATAACAGATGGAAATAAATGCATACTTGAAGCAGTATGCTCGGACAATAGCTGGGAAGTCTATGCTGTTCATTAAATCATATGCAACAGCCTTTGAGGTAAAAAGTTTATGTTTAGATTCTCAAATTGTGGCATGAATTGATCTCTTGTGTTGTACAAGATCAGAAGTTCTTATTCATGTGTCTTCACTTAACTTCTTGCTCAATTAGGAGAAATTTATTAGTCATCCTGAAATCAATATTTACTATATAACGTTCGAATTATCTGTGATCTCCATTGGTTTGTTCAGTGAAATAATGCAACATGATGTTGTTTTAATGTCATTTGATCATGAGAGAGATCTTTAGCATGTTTTGAATTTTTTATTTTGTTACAAATGTCATTGATGTTGCTGTAGCAGAGTACCTTTCAAGGTGTGAGGTTTCATAGTGTTGCATCACATATGTTTTTTTCTTAGATTGATGGAATTGTATAATTTGTCTTTTGACTTCTTTATTTTATTTTTATCAGTAAACAAAAGAATTTTACCGAGAAAAACACCATATGAAACTGGGTCCTCAATATAGGACGAATTCCCCAACTATACCTATGCAAATTTTCGTTAATAAGTGCCAGCTTAGCGCTTTTGCAAATATTCACAGATATTTTCTAGCTATCAGACTGAACATGTCGAAAAATGAAATGGCTCCTAGCATGCCAAACCCAATAAACTGTTGCAGCAAGAGTCGTTCTTCTCAAATCAGCAATAAACCTTTTCCCCTTAGCTGTACTTTTCATCTAGCTGATTATACTCCACCAATTATGATCTGTCGGAATCTCACAACAATCCATAAGGCTGCCAAATATCTTTGAGCACCATAGAATCAAAGAAAAAATGCTCATCTGACAAAAAATACAATTTCTGTAAGCCTCCAACTCCCACTCAACAACCTACTCTTAACTGCCAATGTGAGATGATTGTGCCTGTTTTTGTTAATGAGAAAATGTGATTGTACAAAACTTTCTTCAATTGAGAACAGTTTGCCTAAGGAATTTCATTCTCAAATCTCCTGCGTTCTTAATGGTGGGTAGAAGTCTCCTGGAACCAATAATTACATGATTCTGAATTCCATATGTTTTGGAACTTAGTTGAGGCAGCTGCTAGACTCTTCTTCGTGAATCTACGAAAAGTATTTATTGGTGGATATTTGTAGGATTCTCTATTAAACAGATAATTTCTCATTCTCTTGACAGATTAAATAGATTGGAAAAATATTCCTGATGTTGATCCCATTAATCTTGCAGATTATCCCACGGCAACTGTGTGATAATGCAGGGTTCGATGCAACTGATGTGCTCAGCAAATTGACCGCAAAGCATGTTAGTCCATCTGGTAGGTCTTGGTCGATGGTTATTCCCTTTGAAAAAAGGTTATATTTTATTTGGCCAATGTTTGAATGTCCTATTTTCCAACTGTTGATAAGTTGGCCTCAATGATATTTGGCTTATGGCTATTGGAAATTCATTTTCACTGTTTAGAATTAATTTCAGAGAAGATAAAAAAATTCAATGTTCTCTAACATGTGAAGGTGCTTCTTTTGGAGTGGATATCGACTCTGGTGATGTTGCGGATTCCTTTGAGAACTTCGTCTGGGAACCAGCAGTAGTTAAGGTGTTTATCTTTAGATTTTCAATTACATGTGCTCATACTGGGTGTGATTTATTTTCTGTTTTCTATGTGTATTTTGACCCTTGTGTCACTTGCAATCCTTGGTGCAGATCAACGCTATAAATGCAGCTACTGAGGCTGCTTGTCTTGTATTGAGTGTGGATGAGACTGTCAAGAACCCCAAGGTAAAGTGAATAGTGTTTTGTGCATGCTTTACTGATAACCTTCTCTAAAGTTCATCTACAAAGATAAATTATTTTGCATCAAATTGAGAGTAATAAGTAAGCTATGCATTTATTGATTTACTATTGTTTTGTCCGACTAATTCAGTGTATGTGCCATCCAGAATTATGTCATTTAGTAGTCTCCTGACCTTTAAAATTTTAATATATACATGTGTGTGTGAATTTAAATCCTTGAAAAAGAATTTTTTGTTGTTGGAAAAAGACTTGCAAATTTCTGGTTTTGAAGGCTTTAATGCCCACTAAGGTAGTTCAATGGTATTTTTCTAAATGCCTCGTGAGAAAAGGTCTGTGTAATTGCATCTGTCATTTCGTTACTTCCTAGGACACTAATTCGTATGGGATTTGCTCATACCTTGAAACTAAGATCCAAACATATTAAATTTGCCAATCAGTTTCTCACTGTCCGGTATCGTGGATCAAATCCTACTAATCATAGAGAGTAATATCAGTGTGCAAATTTTAGTTTGGGCGATAATGTCTCTGCGTAAATAAAATCTTCGGCTATCTGACAGTTATACTCTTGTTTGATGCTGTAGTCTGAAAGTGCTCAAGGGGAAGCTGCTGCAAGTGCTATGGGTGGTAGAAGTCGTGGAGGAGCTGCCTACCGTGGCCGTGGTCGTGGTATGCGAAGACGATGAGCTTTGGATTTAATTCGTTGGAAACTTGAACATCTTAAAATTTTCCTCTTGATTTTATTTGGTTAAAATATTGTATTATCATTTGGGTATTATGTTCTGTTCAATATTAGAGTGATGAGTCCAAACTATGCAATTTTATTGCTATACATGTCATGCAGGTCAGTAGGTTTTCTGAATGCTACTGCTGCTGCTTAATTTTGTTGCATGTTGAATCTACGTAGGGAGGAAACATGTTTCGTAATATCGAATCAATTACAGGAAAATATTTAAAGGCAATGGAATTCTATCTTTTACTGCTGTGGAATTATTTATCTATGTGCAATTTAGATTTTGAGGGCTCACCTCACTAGCCTGTATTTATCTATGGAGAGGGATATTCCCTTGGTGAACGCTTGATCCACAGATTAAGTTATTAGTATAGCCTAGATATATAAATATTCATATTTCATCTGTATGTATTTACTTGAAATTTGTTTGATGTTTCATGCGCTTCATCTCAGTTCTTTGTGAATTCAAAACACTAAGCTTTAAAATAATCGAATGACATCATATTAATAGAGCATGAACGTTAGAAGGTACGACTTTTGCTTACATACGCCAACCAAATGAGGCATTTGGTTAAGCACATTAGGGGAGAGCAAGAAACCTAAAAGATTGAACTAAATTTAAAAAACCGATAAATTCGGTTTGGTTCTTGATCTTTGTATGAGATAATGTCGGTTTTAGGTTCGGTTTTTGATTTTTACTATGAAAAACCAAAAAAATAAAAAATCAAATATAATAAAAATAATAATAAAAAAATTATAATTTGGTTTATCTTGTAATGTTAAATTAGATTATAACTAAAATATTAGATTGTAATTTCAAACTCTTTAGTAGTGTTCTTTTACACTTTATATTAGATTGAATAATCGTTGATACTTTATATTTTATATTATAATTTTAAATATCTTAATTAGGTTTTTTCTTGCATCGAACCGAACCGAATCTAAATATTTCAGTTTGATCGAACTCTATTAGGTTCGATATTCGGTCCTAACTATTTTTATCATTAGATTCTAAGTTCAGTTTAATTCGGTTCTTGGACCGAACCGCACTTTGCTCTCCCCTACGCTATCCCCATAAGGCCGAACGTTATTTGATTCTTTATAACCAATCGTAACCTAGCATAAAAGTATGACTGCATCTATTTCTCAGAAATTATGTTTTACGTGTTCTTATCACAATTCATATTGGGGGTGATACACATATTTGTGATTAAGCGTGCATTTGTTACACGTTGCCACAATTGGGGCCACTTGTATCAAATATGAACTGCAATATCAAGCTGAAATGATCTCAGCTTCAAATGAATGTTTTGAAACAACAATTCTACCTAATCTTGTAAGGAAGCAGGAGAATGGCAGCCTCAGTGACGGTCTTAAAACTGGAACTGCATTTGGGAAGTGTATCCGAGGGAATCAAGGTGAGCAGCCATGGCCTTGTTCATTGGTGGTGGCCCACACCTCAATATCTGCAGAACACGTACTTGTAAGATTTGTCTTTAGTTATGTTCAACGACCAACACAGAGAGAGAGAGAGAGAGAGAGAGAGAGAGAGAGAGAATTCCAAATTTACCTTCACATCTTCTGCTGGAGGAGGGCAGTGGGTTTGAATCATTTCTCTGGATACGAACCCCACTCCACCATCCCATCCCTCTGGAGGCTGAACATAATGTTGAGTCGTCGGTAGCCATAAATATTAGATGAACAAATAATCATTACGGAGAATGAGAATATTAAACATGAGCTTTTAGGGATCATTATTAATTAAACAAATATGTGTGGATTTCGTGATACATATATCTAAGAAGGTTTTCTGGATATAGTTGGTCCCGAGACAGATAAAACAGAACAAGGAGGTTATTACCTGCCTAAAACTTAGTCACTATACCATATGGCAGTTTGAGGGATGTTAAGGTAGTAATAAGTATATTATCAGAGACGCAAAAGTTAGGATGTAAAGCTACATGGACAAAAAATTGATGGATCAAACAAGGAATTTGAAGGGAGTAAGTCTTATAGAATAATAGTTGAGATAAGGGAGATCGAAATAGTTCAAACACGTACATCGTAAGTCAACAAGTGCAACAATGTTAAAGGTTGAATGCAATGACATTGTAGGAGACACGAAAGTCAGGGATAAAAGATAACATGTAAAATAAATATACCTGATTGAGAACATAGTAGACAGTGAAGCGGTCGGCAAAACTGCTTGCAAAATTATCCAGTTCTTCCTGCAAAAATAAAATCAAAACAGTGTCATATGATAATAAAATCCTAAATTTTGGGTTCCAGCTGTTTCTAGGAGTGTCCAACCCATCACCCTGGATGTTTTCTCCAGTTTTTGATGTATTTTAATGTCTACACCATTTCTTGATTTTTGGTCCAGCCGCTAGAAACTCATTAATATGCTTTTCAAGTAATTCAGCACAACTGTCTATTCATCCATACAAAAATGAATATGCTTTAACATCTCTGAGACGTTTCATTTGAAAGCATGAATTTGTACACATCTCTAGGCATAAGACACAGATTTCTGCCAGTGATTTCAAATTTCAGCAGCAGGTTTACTCATTTAGTTTTTTTTAGATTTCAGCTTTTAGGCTCTTCATTGTTATTCTTGCTCTTTCACATGTCTGACCACATCTCATATTTTCACCGAGTACAAAGACTATTTCTCATTCTTTTGCTCCTTCCACTTAGTAAAATTTTGTTGTCATCTTCTCCTACAGAAGTAAAAACACATCTATAGTCGAAATATTGTACCTTATCATTTTACAAGTCACTATGTCCTACTATTTCAATATCACATTTAGTTTTTGATAAATAACTTCTTAGGAGTTACAAATATTTTTCTGTAAAAATATTTTAGTGAAAGTAGGCCTTTGGCTCACAGATATGACATTCGTGATAGTTGCAGAGGCACGTACCTTCAAGAGAATATCCTCATATGTCACATTGGCATAAATAAGATGTATGTTGGTCTTGTCAATGGGATTTTCTAATATGGCCCTAGCAACCTTAGTGAACAAAAGAGTAAAGCAGTCAGTAGAAAAATAGTTATTTGAAAAGTGGAAAGGAACATGGCCTTTTGTTCAATACATACTTGGAACATTGGAGCTATTCCAGTCCCTCCAGCAAGCATCCCAAATGCTCTAACTTGGTTAGGTTGATACTTGAAGCGCCCCTGGAAGCAGCAGACATATAAATCAAGCTTTGAGCAAGTTTACTTAGGAGATTTATAAATTATTGATATTCTGGGGGATTTCAAACAAAAATGCAATCAAAGTAAATTCATCATTACTATCAAAAATCTTTTCCTATATATTGAATATCAGACATTGGATTTTCCAATGAAAGTGCAACTGGAAAAGTATAGATGGACAGAGATCAGTAATAATGTATACTTTTTAAAATAGGTATCTAAGATAAAATATTGCGGATTTCAGGTTGGATACATATAACTTGTCTGATACACTTGAACTAAAAATGATGAATGGCAAGCTAAGCTGCAAGATATCAATAGTCTTGAACAGTCTTATCGAGAAAGAGTGGCATAGCAAATAAGTTCAATCTCAGGGCTCGAGAGTACATTTGAGATTTTACAAATGTAATACAATAATTTAGCGTGATAATCGCATTTGAACAAAGGTGACACAGACGCTTTACCATTAAAAGATGAATAATCACCAATATTCATCAAGCCTAACCCAACACATAAAATGAAACATCGACAATGCTAATTATGAAACGCTCATTCAATGAGAAATAATCACGATTATCCATCGAAAATGATCCAGCTTTCACCAAAAATGTGATGATTATGTGACTATGTCATATTATTATTCATCAAGGAAGTCTCAGATGAAAGACCCTTTACAAATTTTTGCACGCATATATATATATGTATATATATATATATAATTTTCCACTTAAGATACTATAACTCATGGTGATTCTATTGTTGGTCAAGGTTGACACCACAAATCATTTGCCATGGGCCACCCTCTTATCCACCCTACATCAGTGCAGCAAGGAGGTTTGATAACAAGTCAATTTCTTTGTAGCTATAAGCCCACATGTAAATCTTGTACACAAGCTCTGTGAGAGGCAAACTATTTCAAAACATTATGTCAAAATGGGTAATAGGATATCCACCTCAAATCTATTTATAATATATCCACGACTAGTGAAAATTTTAAAAGTTCAAACAGGCCTTTGTGATTTCATTTAAGTTGCATATGTTTGTCAAGTGATAATCTTTTGTATCAATAACTTGCTGAATAATAAGCCAGTTCTACAGTAGCAGGTACCCTTATTCTATACAGTAGCTGGCAGTTCACAACTTTTGCAGCAGTTAATATTTAAGTATACTTTTATGTACATAGCTTGTTTCTTCTTTTCTTAAAGAAAAAAAAAACTTCAACTTGAAAACATAATCAAGCTATATAACAAAGTCGTTAAAACCCAACCAAACCATTTATACACACCCTAAGCAACTTAGCAATAACTAAGCATCAAATTTAAGGGGAAACTTCGTATTTTCTTGTTCTTTCATTCATTCTTTTTTTTATTTTTTATGTTTGAATTTCCCCTTTTAATATACTGGATGTAAATGGTTTACATCGTCAATGTATGTCTTCATTTTCTTATGCTATGGAAAAAGTTACACATCAACTCCTTTCCCCACTAAAAAGTCACGCCACAAGCTAAGACCTTTAAGAAGCTTCAAAGGCTAAGATGACCTCTAGGCAGCCAAGGCTAAATTCTTTCTATAAGATCATAACTACAGTAAAATATTCCTCCACAAGGCATTGTGGTTGTTTTCTAATTCAAATTGCTCAATGGATCTCTTAATACGGAACTTGTCACATGAAATCTAAAGTTACATGTTTTGGTTGGCTTTTGTTATTTTCTGTGGTTAACACAAATGATCTTTCAATTCAAGCATACTACCATTGGCATCATGGTTTTAACTGATAATAGCTTTAAATGGATGCTCATGTAACTGCTGAATTCTAAAATTTAGACTCGACTGCTTGACAAAAAAATTAAAATGTCACATGGTTTATTGTAATTGACAAGGTTTGGGTAACTACCCATTCAATATGAAGTTAAAATCCAAATTCCTATGGTTAAAAGTCAAACAGCATGAATGGAATTCCATTACTATTTGCATGGGGTTCAGGATCTGAAATGTTTTACCTTAGGGCCCTTCACAGCCATGTAATCACCTTCACGCATCTCTCGGAAGTGATGGGACATTCTTCCTTGTGGATACATCTATATAGATTATATAAAATGAGTATGCTAAAATGAACTAGGTGACAGTCCATTGAAATATACAACGTAATATATATGAAATTTGTCAACCTTTACAACTAGTTCAAAGTATCCAAGATCAGAGTCCAAACTTGTGGGAGTATATGGCCTAATAACTTCTCCGCCAACACTGTCTATTCCTCTGTTGAGAGAACAAAATATCTAAATTGTAGTATCAGCTTGATAAACCCTAATCAAATTACTAGCAGTCCAAACAGCAGGAATCACCCATAACCATAAATGGATCTGGGATCTATGTTATGGCACTGGCTGAGTACAATACAAATAGAAATTAAACCTGCAACTTATATGTTGTCCAATCGGTAGTCCCAATTCTGAAGTTGGTGTCGGAAGAGCAAATCTGAACTTGGCCACATTATGACTAAGTTGGGTACGCTTAACAAGTTTGAATTTCTTGAAGTTTTCAGGGTCCAAACAACCTGTCAACGTATGTAATGGTGTTAGAGAATTTGCAGATACATTCAATCCATAGCAGAAGTTTTTGTTTCACATTAAGGGAGTCAAGCATACGCAAAAGAAGATAAAAATGAGAAAACAAAAACTTGCATGAGCAATGGAAAGAAAGGATAGAAAACAACAAAACAAACTAATAAACTGAAACAACCTGTCTCTTCCACGCATACACACAGATGAGTAAGTGTTTCTTCTGCATATGCAATACAGAATAACTAGCATACTTCTTTAAAATTTGCAGCAGCCACAGCATTTTTCCCATTTATTTTCCCTCTTTTTTCGCTAGTTTCACATGCAATAAACTATTCACAATCATGAAGTTTTGCTTCCCATGAATTAAGTAAGTTAAGTAAATACATTTTAAATACATTTTCTTCTTAAGTTAAGTAAATACATTTTCTTCTTCCTTCAAAAAGAATAGAGAATCAAAATATGCATGGTTTTGAACGTAAAATATTGATTTCCATGGCCTTATTATAATCCAGTTTCTAAATTCTTATGCCAAAATAGATGAAAAGTTCGCATTTTTCGCTTAACCGCGTAATTTGTAGCCATTAAGTCATATTTGAACTTCGCCTATGCAAGTCAATCTGTACAATTTTCTGACCAATGTGTTGGACAAATCTGAACATGTAGCAAATTAACTCGGGGGTCATTGACTGATCACAAAGACATTTAATGGAGGATTCTATGTTTAATTATAGTTCACCTTTCGCAAAACTATATTCCAGTTCCTGATTGGAACCGGCAAGTAATTTCTACAGACTTTTTGTGATTTACATGATACCTAAATTAACTTAAAAGAAACCACTATACTGTAACCTCCTTTACGCCTAATGAAAAGGAACTAACCTAAGATGCTTATACTTATGTTTAAAAACACTGATCAAATTCAGGTCTCGTTTCTGCCAGTTGTACACGTCATATATTTTCATTGGATTGGAACACGAACGCATCAAAATTATTAGTTCAATTTAACGGCCATTAAAAGAGACTGAGATCGCCAATACCTAGAATAATTGAATCCATCCTCGTAATTCTATTTTTAGATCTTAATTGATCAACTACGTCACATATTGAAATAAGCATTTCTCATCAGAAACCAAAAAGCTATGGTCACCATTGATGACTGAAATGTGTACACATACAGAACAGAAAAGAGAAAGTAGAAGAAATAGAAGCGAGCATACCTTTAGACTTCTTATTGGTGATATAGAAATAGTAAGCAGTACCGGCGCCAATGGCGACAAGTGCGACGGCGATGCTTATCATCTCCACCCGGTGAGACCGTAGGCTCTCCATTTCTTGAAGAAGAAGACGGCTGAGAGAATCGTTTCAGCTGCAGAGTTTCTATGCTTTCTCTGCGTCTACTGTCTTTCCTTTGTCTGTGTAATGCATCAATTTTTGGATGTTAGGTGGATTCAACTCCATTCGCTATCACATTTCATGCGAGTTCACAACTAAACTGAAAAATCTGTTGCAGAGGATAGTGCCCTTTTCCGTTGAATTGCAGATTCTTATTTTCAAAAATAAAAATAAATTAAATACTATTTTACTAAACAATTAAAGGGCTCGGACTACTGCTGATATTTTATTGGGCATTTTATATAAATACATAACTTTTGGCACCATATAATATTTTTACCTCAAAAGGAAAATTTTGCATAAATACTTTAAAAACTTTTCAAAATTTCAAAAATACCTAAAACAAAAATTATCATTTTTACGTGATTATTCACAAAATAAACAACAAAACACAAATCAAAATCTCCAAAATACGTTCTCTACTTTGTCCACGTTTCTCTCTCCTCTTTTTATAATTTTTAATCTAATTTTGCATTTATCTCTCAATCCGTTTATTTTTTTTTTATCTTCGAAACAAAGTCCATATGTACATACTTTTTCCGACATATTTTTTTCACTAAAGTATAACTAATTATGCCTTTGTATATTAAGGTATAACTAAGGTATAATTAAGGTATAACTAAAGTATAATTACTGTAATAGTGTATCTTAATGTATAACTAAGGTATAATTAAGGTATAACTAAGGTATAAACACTGTAATAGTGTATCTTAATGTATAATTAAGGTATAACTAATGTATGATCAATGTAATAGTGTATCTTAAGGTATAACTAAGGTATAACTAATGTATAATCACTATAATAGTGTATCTTAAGTATAACTAAGGTATAATTAAGGTATAATCAATATAATAACGTATCTTAGGGTATAAATAAGGTATAAATAAGGAATAACTAAGGTATAATCACTATAATAATGTATCTTAAGGTATAATTAAGGTATAACTAAGGTATAAAGATTGTATAAACAGTGTATAAATAATGTATAAGCAATGTATAACAGTGTATAAGAATTGTATAAACAGTGTATAAATAATATATAAACAATGTATAAACAGTGTATAATGTATAAACAATGTATAAACAGTGTATAAAGAGTGTATAACAATGTATAATAAATGTATAAACATATAACATTGTATAAAAAGTGTATAATGTATAACAATGTATAAGTAGTATATAAACAATGTATAAGCAATGTATAACAGTGTATAAGAAGTGTATAAACAGTGTATAACAATGTATAACAGTGTATAAGAAGTGTATAAACAGTGTATAACAATGTATAACAGTGTATAAGAAGTGTATAAACAGTGTATAACAATGTATAACAGTGTATAAGAAGTGTATAAACAGTGTATAACAATGTATAAAAAGTGTATAACAATGTATAAATAATGTATAAACAATATATAAACAGTGTATAACAATGTATAAACAGTGTATAACAGTGTATAAACAATGTATAAACAGTGTATAACAATGTATAATAAGTGCATAAACATATAACATTGTATAAAAAGTGTATAATGTATAACAATGTATAAGTAGTGTATAAACAATGTATAAATAATGTATAATTAAGGTATAACTAAGGTATAAAGAGTGTATAAACAGTGTATAAACAATGTATAAAGTATATAAACGATGTATAAATAATGTATAATAATATATAAGAAGTGTATAATAATGTATAACAATGTATAAGAAATATATAAACAGTGTATAACAATGTATAACGATGTATAAACAATGTATAAACATGTATAATATATAAACAATGTATAAAGAATGTATAACAGTGTATAAATAATATATAAACAATGTATAAACAATGTATAAAGAGTGTATAACAATGTATAATAAGTGTATAAACATATAACATTGTATAAGAAGTGTATAATGTATAACAATGTATAAGTAGTATATAAACAATGTATAAGCAATGTATAACAGTGTATAAGAAGTGTATAAACAGTATATAACATTGTATAAATAATGTATAAACAATGTATAAACAGTGTATAATGTATAAACAATGTATAACAGTGTATAAACAATGTATAAACAATATATAAATAATGTATAAACAATGTATAACAGTGTATAAACAATGTATAAACATTGTATAACAAAGAAGTGTATAACAATGTATAACAAGTGTATAAACAGTGTATAAACAATGTATAAGAAGTGTATAAACAGTGTATAAGAAGTGCATAAACAATGTATAAAAAGTGTATAACAGTGTACAAACAGTGTATAAACAATGTATAAACATTGTATAAACAATGTATAAGCAATGTATAACAGTGTATAAGAATTGTATAAACAGTGTATAAATAATGTATAAACAATGTATAAACAGTGTATAATGTATAAACAATGTATAAATAATGTATAAACAATGTATAACAGTGTACAAACAGTGTATAAACAGTGTATAACAATATATAAGAAGTGTATAAACAGTGTATAAACAATGTATAAGAAGTGTAGAAACAGTACATAAGAAGTGTATAAACAGTGTATAAACAATGTATAAGAAGTGTAGAAACAGTATATAAGAAGTGTATAAACAATGTATAAACAGTGTATAACAGTGTACAAACAATGTATAAACAGTGTATAAACAATGTATAAACATTGTATAACAATATATAAGAAGTGTATGACAATGTATAACAATATATAACAATGTATAAGAAGTGTATAAACAGTGTATAATAAATATATAAACAGTGTATAAATAGTGTATAATAGTATACAACAGTTTATAAACAGTGTATAAACAATGTATAATAATATGTTCATTGTTGATGTAGGAGCTTGATTTGGAAAATTTGATTGAAAAATGTCAGGAAGCGGTGAGGCATTTCCATCTCCAGCAGTTCCAATGGAATGATTAAATCCAGGATTTTGTGCATTCAGGTTACTTAAATGTTGGAAGTTGGCCATCGTTGCCAATTATTGTTAATGAGTAAGGAAACCTCCCATAGCAGCAAAATTTATCGGTTGCATCTGATAAGCTGGATTTAACATGTAGCCAGGAGGTACATTGAATGGCATAGTACCTGAAGGAAACATTGACAAATTAATGTTACAAAAATGAGATTAAGTACCAAAGAAAGTGTAAAGCTTGTTCTTAAGCAAGTAAAGATTTTGTGAAACACTTCCATATGGATTAAAATCTTTAGTGCAAATAACGAGTAAACATATCACGAAAAAATTCAACACAATTATCAGTTCACATATCAATTATCACTAAATTCCACATTTTGGCATCACTAGCATTAATTTCATACATATATAATTAATTTTCCAGAACTTGTTTCAGCTGTCACCATGGATGCCCTTTTTTTTTCCTTGTCTAATCCCCTTCTGTGCTATTTCTGTAATCATATAAAACTTGTTGTCTATGTTGAAAAATTACTCATGATAATCCTTCTCTATAGTGTACTACTAATATGGAGGAATATCATAGAAGGTCCAGTTAAATCGACATTTAAAATTTATTGTCCCCTAAATCGATTTGACAAGCTAAATTGAAAGGTTAAATTAACCATTCACCTAATAATATACATGTTTATTATAAGTCGGATTGCAATGCTTGGAAGTATTTTGATCAGAAATTTATATATTAATATGAAAATGTTAAGGTTATAAATTTGTGTTTGTACAATTATAAAAATAAAAATAAAAGTATCCTGAATATCAGTACTTCAACATATAATATGATAATAGAAGCCCACACAGTTAGTTATTGATTAAATAATTGATTAGACTGTGTATAATTAATTAAGCAAGAAATGTAGGGCATATTTATAAAATAATTATATTACAGCAATAAGTACTTATATTACAGCAATAAGTTCATCTGTTTCCCAACCGCCTCCTTCAAATAAGAAAGCACCGGATGATCCACATTCAACAAACACAGTAGTAGCTGCCATTTGTTCTTAAGCAGTTTCTCATTCTATTCTGTTTGGCATCATACTTTCTCAACCTAGAAAACTTCAACACTATCTGATTTCTACAGGTCTCCAGAATAATAATCTAATGTAATAAAGAAGATAACCAACAATTACTTAAAACTAGCCTTGTCAAAATTTGTTATACTTATACATAGTGCTATTAATCGAAAGGCAAAGGCAGAGTAAAAGTTTTCTCAAGAAAAAATCACTATGTTCAGAGAAACATTAACGAATTTAACACAAGATTTAACAAGTAATTGTTCTCCACATGAAGCAAAAGCAACATAAAAACACACTAGTATAAACAAATTGTTTCACAAAAAGAAAGTGAGCAATTTAACAGTAAAAGTATATGGCAGCTGACGACTATCTTAATAATCAACAATGGTAGAGAACTCTATAACAAGTATAAACCAATCCAATTCATCAGCAACATAAAATATAGGCAAAGCGTAAAAGAGCTAACAGTATTCGCAAACTCTGATAACCAAAAGCGAACAAACAAAATCAAGAAAAAAAAAACAGAGAGGGAGAAAGTAACAAAGAAACAAAATTGAGGATACCCCGTCGTCAAAAAGCGAGGAACTTGAATATGCGAAAACAAAGATCCAGATGCCTTATAAGAATAAATAAATAAATAAATAAAAAAGAAGAAGAATGAAGAGAGGAAGAAAGAACCTGGTTGTGGTGAATACAAATCAGAAGGGATTTGGAGTTGACAGAGAGGAGCAGCAGTAGCAAGCCTGGATATGCCCTTATTCTTAATCTCTGGCAGAGATCCAGTGGGTTGGATGAGGAAGATGAGGAAATTTTCATGGATCGTTGGTCGTAGAGCAGAGCTCCATGGCGGAGGGAAAGGTCGCCGGAAGAATCTCATCGGAGTTGAGGCCCTTGCCGGCGAAGGTGAAACACCTGCAGGAAGTGGACTAGCTGAACCACCATGGGGATAAGGAAAAAAAATTGACAGAAAAAGAGAGAAAGAGAGGGGAAGAGAGAGAGAGACAGAAAGAGAGAGAGAGAGAGAGAAAACATATAAAAACGTAAAAAAAAACATAAATATTAAAGTAATGAATAAAAGAATTAAAAAAAAAAAAGGTAATTCGGTAAATAGTTAAAAGTATTGTTTAAAAGTAAACTTAATTTTGGGTGTAAAACTGGCAATTTCCCTATTTTATTATATAGTTTTTGGCTTCCAATCCATTGAATAAAAAATTAAGGCAAAAGAATTATGTTAGAGTTAAGTTTTGATGTTACAATAATTGACATTTTTAAATATATGAGCTTTATAAGTTAAAATGTTTTTATATTGAAAAAGTTTTTTATAACATATTTGGTTTATGAGTTGAGAATCAACTCTCTTAGGGATTCTATCATAAGGATGATATAAGTACTATATATATATATATATATGCTTATGAGATAGAGGTTTAATAATCCATATTTACTCATCTCATAAATGGCTTATAACTTGAAAGTTCTTTATATATTTATATTTCGGCCACTTTCACTTATATACATATATGCCTTAAAGTTTACCCAAAATTAGCTTATGACTTAAAGTTGACCTAAGGTTTGTTTATGACTTGAAAATATTAAAGATCTTTTTGGCATATATATATATATATATATATATATTACTAAGTTGACCCCATATTTATTTTTAAGGTGAAATGTTTACACATATTTTGACCATGAGATGATATGCCTTTGAGATCATATTCGGCAACTTGTACATTGATCTCATATTTGATAATGGGGTAAGTTACTTTTTGAGATAATCTCATTCCTTAACCTCACATTGACTTATAAGGTGAAATACATGAAGAATCAATTCGGCCACAATGTGTACTTGTGAGGTGAAAAAGATTTGATATCTTCTTAAATACCACATGTGACATTATTTACCTAAGTTTACAACTTAAACTAAGAAAGTCTTTAACTTGAGATCACGTGTGACATTATGGTCAAACCTTATCTCAAGACTAAAGAACACTCTTCATTGTATTCTTTATAGCTTAGGATTGTAACTAAGGTTGCATTTGCTCACATGTCTTTTATGTGAAAGGAATCCACCTATACTTTGGTTTATGGCCTTACCAAGATATGTATTTCAAGTACAAATGGCCATAACACATGTGATATCAACGGCTATATTCTTTTTTATGTTTATTACTTGAAACACTTCAGTCATTCTTCTTCCAACGGCCACATGACTTGGAGATAACGGCTATAAGTGTGTCAAACGGCCACTTTTTCATTTGACTATAAAAAGGAAGAAGAAGAAGAAGATATGAAGGTGTGAAAGACAATTCAAGAAACATTTTTATTCAAGCTTTCAACTTATAAATCTTCCATATTCCCAAAGAGTTCAAAGAGAAGAAAGAAAATCTTGTTCATTCATATATTCACATAGTTTGGAAATTGTATTTTCACACAAGGTTGTGTGAAAGGGGTGTTGCTTTGTTGGTGGTTAATCAACAAAGGTTGTAAAAGTTTGGTGCTTGAGCTTTGAAAAAGTATCGGTAGAGTTTGTTACTTAAGTTCCAAAAAGTAACGGTATAGGTTTGATACTGAACCTGGAAAAGTATTGAGTTTGTTACTTGAACTTAGAAAAGTAACATAGGCTTGTTTCCTGCCCATAAAGGAAACGTTAGTGGAAATCTCAAGCGGTTGGCTTGGAGACTGGACGTAGACCGATTGGGTCGAACCAGGATAAAACACGGAGCTTATATTTTCTATATCCCTACTCTCTTTATATTTTCTGCATTTAAATTCCTTGCAATTTGGATACCATTACTTTATTACTTAAAGTTTTTTTTAAAGCAATTTTATTTTTACGAGTTTTATTATAGTTTTAATTCCGCATTTTTAATAAAACTTGTTTTTGAAAAAAGAAATCTGTGTTTCTATAAAATAATCTTTTAAGAGAGTTTGCAATTTTTTTATTTGTCTTACAGTACTATTCACCCTCCCTCTAGTACTGTAACTAGCCATTTGGGACTGTCAAATTATAACTGGCTCTTATCAATTTGTTTAATATATTGAATATATAATTTTTCGGTTTTGGTAGTATTAGTCTCAGACTTAACACATTTTTACTTTTGTATATTATTGTCTACTTTTCTTTTTCAGATTTTAGTTTCCGAATATATTCCTATTTTATACATATTAATATATAAAATAAAATTATTAATTTTTGTTTGAAACCATGAATTGACCACTAGTTATCAAACCTTGATAGAGATATATATACAAAATTATGTGCCAAAATTGTCCTTAAACTATATTAAATTTATTTTTTTAACTTTGTAAAGGCTTAAACAAGATAAATTATTTGGAATGGAAGGAATAAATATATATATGTATATATATATATATATATATATATATATATATATATATATATATATTTAAATAAATGAGTTCTCGTTTATTAACCGGTGAAAATGATAATAAAAGTTATTTTTAGGTTTTACCTAACTAGTTTAACTTTTTGGATCAATATTCATTTCTTGATATTATATTAAGGCAATGTCTTAAACTTAGTGATTGAGGGTCTATATTCTAACGGCACCAATTATTTTGTTGATTTTTAATACTTGATATAGTAACTTTGTACTGTATATGCGTCAAGTCCAATAACATTTATATAAAAGGTATATCAATAGATAATTATTAAAGATAATATGAGCATCTATCTATGGTTTTAATTAAGCTTCTATAGACCAATTAATTCTAGTTCTATCAAATTCTTAATCCTTAAGCCTTCTCGAGTTGGTCGATTATTCCGGTTCTATAAATTATGAAAGAGAGAATACACCTTTTTATCTTTCATATATATGACTCATTGTCTATCCTCTAAATGATGTATAAAGAGTTTTGAGTGTTGTGTTGTAAAAAAAAAAATGCATGTCTTACTCATCTTTAATTTTGAAGTAGATAAAGTCAACAAGGTTAATTTTGATGCAAATTGTATGGTGGGATGGATATATAAGTGTGACAAGTGTGCATATAAGTATTGCATATGTATATTATTCTTCAAATTAATTAGCCACGATCTGAAATAGACAGGCCAAGAAGTCTACCTTATAACCATTATCTTGTTATCACACAGAATATATGCCTTCTATCATGGACAATATTTCTATATTGTAATGTCAAACGGCTATAAATACAGTCCAATTGGAGCATATAATTAATATGTAAAATGTAAATAATGAAGATTATGATAAGAGGAAGAGAGCCTAACATGGGGAGAGAGTCTGGTTTGGAGCCAAGAATGATTTGCCTATTGATCTTTAATAAGGGTACTTTTTTCCTTTTTCTTAAAAATTACATGTTGATATTTGGATTAAAAGACTATAGAACTCAATTAGTTAATTTCTCAGGGAACAGAAGTAAGTAGCCAATTCTACCTAGCTAGTAACCATTGGATCAAATTAAATATTTTTAGCTTCTGCAAATAAATCAATCATGGTTGGAGAAATTAATTCTGGTAAAGATGAAAGCTGGGCATTTCTTGTCTTGGCTCCCTGACAGTCTCTTTCATCGTATGCTAGGCCTCGTCTCCTCCATTGATTTAAGATGTATCTGTTTCCAGCTGCATGCACTGCAGCCAAGCTGATCGATTAGCTATATATATATATATATATATATATATATATTGTTTCTTCTTCCTAATCAATTTTTAATTGAACCAAAAAAAAAAAAAAATCAATTTTATTGATCCATGAATTTCTTATGCATGCAGAAATTAATACTTCATGTTTTTTCACATTTTGAATTGCGTTAATTAATTAATTTAGAATAATTTCCTTTCTCTCTGCTGTTTATTTTCTTTCTCTAAATTTTGTATAATTTCTTTGTTGTCAAAGAAATTAGATTTGGCTTTTTTGATTTTATTTTATTATTTGTTTTTTCTATCATAGCTATGTGAGAAAACAAAAACGTTGTTAGTAACACTAACTTTTGAATCTACGTACAAAATTTATTTTGAGAAAAACTTTTTACTTTGCATGCAGCCAAAAGGTTAATATAATATTAATATACACAAGTTAGTATCCCAATACCCATGTTGGTTTTGTCTTTCCGAAGATTAATAGGTTGATTGTTTTATCTTGGTTTTACCAGACTTGGTATAGCTTTGCAGGTGAGGAAGGATTGGATCAGTTCATCTCTGATGCCTATGAATACCATCTTGAAGCTGCTTTGCATATTCTTCAATACCTCAAGGGGAAAATGCATTATTCTTATCCATTTTATCCAGTTCAAACAGGGAACAAAGGAATCATGCAGCTATTACTAGATGAGCCATGGCAGTTGAAACAAAGGGAATCCCATGAATGTTGAAGCCTTTAAATAATGAGCTTCTAGGTAAAACCAGGCTTTTAAGTTGTACAATTTTAACGTTGAAGGATATTGTGACTGTGATTGGACTACACCCGTAACCTATCGAAAGGATCATCCGCTCACAATTGGTTTTATGCAAAGCCACTGTTAGCAGAATACAAGAGTTTAGCAACCACGCTACAACTAGTGAGTTAAAATAGATTTTATTTATTCTAAACCAATTGAAAGTGCATTGTGATAACACTGCAGCAAATTTTTATAGCAGCTAATCCTATTGACTATGATAGGAGCAAGCACTTTGATATTTACATTCATTTTATATGAAATTATGTTGAATTTGGCTTCGTTGCCATCCGATACATTTCTACGAAATTACAGGTTGCTGATCTTGTCAGCCAAACAACTGTCATGAGCATAAATCTTTCTTCTTTCTGTCCAAGCTTGGAATTATCCAAATGCCAATTGTCCAAAGGTTAACCTTTAGAGTTTGAAAAATTATACAATAATCATGAGTATGTAATTCCATAGTTGGAAAAACCAAAATTTATATGTGTTTTTATTATTTGCTAAATTGTGTTTTTAGCAATGTTATCATAACCGTACCGGACATCAAACCGGTGAAGCTACTGGTACGTGGTACAACCGGTTCAACCGGGTTACATCGGTGGTTATACCGGATTATTATTTTTTTGAAAAAATATTATTTAAAAAATAAATAAGCTTATAAATTCATCAAATACAAGTTTCAAATGTTTAATACTCAAAATAATTTCATGAAATATCCTAAAACTTCATCAATTTTTAATTTTAACGATAATTGATTTAAATTTTAAAATTTAAAAAATTTTGGTTTGAAACCGAACTGAACCAGAACCAAACAAAACTAGTTCAGCTTGGTTCAAGTCAAACCGAATGTATATTGGTTTGATTTTAGTTTTTATAATTTTATATGTGTATTTTTTGATTCGGTTCGGTTCGATCCTAACTGAACTAAACCGCAGAACCGAATCAAATCAAAACCAAATATAGAAAATTATAAAAACCGGTTTTGACCGGTTTACTGGTTTTTAACCGGTCGAGCCGGTCATCTCCGGTTTTTTTATCAAACCGCTCATTTTAATCAAACTAACTGGACCCATGGCCGGTTCGTGGTAAAACCGGTCAAATCGTCCGGTCCGGTTTCACAACATTGGTTTTTAGTATTGTAAAATTTCACTAGATAAAAAAATAATAATAATAATAATAAAATTTGACCAGTGTATTTGTCAAATTTATTAAATTGGTCATATTTTAGAGTCGTTTAGTCTCTTCACACAATTTTTATTTAAGCCCATCATGTTTTGGTATATTTAGACCCTTTATCACAATATATAAGCCTTAATCTTATTAACTGATGGGTCCAAAATATATGTAAACACACAATTAAAGCGTGTACTGATATTATAAATTACGATAAATTAAGAAAAAGTATGATGTGGTTTTATTGAAAAAGAGAACTCTGGTTTCTATCTTCGTCAAAGAAGGATAATAGTTTTATGTTAAAAAGATAATGGTTTCTATCGTTGTCAAAGATAATGATGGCTAAATCCGTTTTCAGCTATCCCCAGGGTCTCAATATTCTGCCCTTACCCCCCAGCGATATTCTTCATTCAATGGCTGAAGACAGGAGGCACTTTTTGTGGCCTAGGATTATTCTGGATAGGTAGTTTGTTTTTCGTTTAGTTTCTGTTTTTTCCTTGTTCCTTTCCGCCAAAAAAAAAAAAAAAAGCTAATATTTTTGTTCGTTTAATATTTCAATAATTTATCCATATTATTTAAGAATTTTACATTGATATTTCAACATTTTTTCAAAATTTTCCATTTATTTATGATTTTTTTTAAATTTATTATCATTACATTAAGGAGTATTGTATTTTTATTAATCAATTTCAAAAAATTTCAGTTCAAAATAGACAAAAATACCTTCTGTCATGTTATGATTTAATGTTAGTTATTATTGTTTCTGTCCAAAATTTATAAAGCACTTTTCTATTTTAGTCTGTCCCAAATTGTAGAGAACTTTTTTTTTTTATAAACAATTAATAAGTTATAATCTTCCTATTTTGCCCTTATTTATTATAATAATAGTTAACAAAATACATCTATATTTATCCTGAGATTTAAATAATATACCAATCCAATGTAAATTCAATTGGAAATTGTTATAATTTGATATTCAACCACTTATATCAAGAGATTAAATGAGGGTATATTAGACAAATTATGATTAAAAATTATCCTTAAACTATTTTACCTATATTTTATTAATTTACGTAAATGTTTAAAGTACTCTATTAAATTGGAACAGATGAAATAATTTTTTTTTCTAACCTTTAAAACCATTGTCCTCGTTTAAAAAAAAAAAAATTTCATCGTTCTCAAATTGAAAATTAGTGAAACTACATTGTAGTTTTTGAAAAGTTAACCCCATAAATTAATATACCCAAAGTTAAAAAAATTGGAGAATAAACGTGTGACAATTGAAACATAGGTTAAACTAGTAAGTTGGCAAACTTTAACTAGAGCCAAAATCGGAGTATATGTTTTTCTTGGGAAAAAATAATGAATTAATCCAAATATAATATACTTTTGACTTTATTTTAATTTAGTTATTTTAAATGCTGGGGAAGGGAAATTTTGTACTTTATTAGGGGGTAGATTTAATTAGTCCTATTTAATAGTAACATTAATTAGCTAATTAGATGAACTGAACGCGTAGTTTAGCATCACAAGCGAAGATTAATGGGACTTGTTTTTGCCCCCCGAAATACGATGTCTGGAATTGTAATTCCGATAACTATATAATTAAGGCTTTTTTTTTTTTTTTTAACAAAATAAAAATAATTTTAATTATTAAAAAAAAAACAAAAACAAAAGACAAAATAATGCCCGATCAGCTAGACATGGATTCCAGAACTTTTTCTTCTCTTAAAATATCATTGTTCTTTTTCTTCTGTCATTCTTCTTGTTTTCGTGTTTGATTCTTTTTACGCTTGGATTTGTCGACTTGAATCTTCTCTGTAAATTTGATCTCATCAATAACTTTTCCACAAAACGAACAGCATCTGCATAAACAAAATAATAAATTAAAAATCAATATATAACCAAGTCACAGAACTTCTATTTTTCTCTAAAGAATTCAAAATAATTATTTTTATGAAATTAAAAAAAAAACATTGAAATCCAGCTTAAAAGAAACAGAAGTAAAAAAAAAAAAAAAACCTTACATGAAAGTACCAGAAATTACTGCCTTGCGTAATTGGTCACAATGAGTGCAGTGGCAAAAGATCTTAGAATCTGCTTCCTGAGTTTTCTGTGTTGAAAACATCGTTTTATTCTTTTTCTCGTAAGGTGAAATTCCTTTGACATTGAGGATATTTATATATATAGGGAGTCAGAGAGAGACTGTGTATTACTTGAGGACAAAGGCGGAATTAATTATTATAATCCGAGTCCATTTAGACTAATTACTAATTAGGAATTAGAAACGGTCGTTTCTTTCCAACCGATTATGTAACGAAATTTATTCCATAATAAAAACAGAAATTCGTTTACCAGACTCGGCCTTGGATTTCCGTTTAAATAAAAAGGAATTTACAAAAATAATAATCATAGATTTTCATTAAAAAAAAAAAAAAGAAACTCCCAGGGAAATAAAATTAGTATAAATAAAATTAATACTAAACAGAACCCAGTATATGTTTCCCGATTTGTTACCTTTATAGTCCGTTTAAATATTTCCCGATTCGTTTCAAAATTTGTTCCTATTTTTATCAAAAAAAGTTTGTTCCTATTTAATTTTATTTTTATCATAAGATTCGAACTAACAAGAATAATGTCTGATTATTTCATAATCTGAACATTTCCTTATATTATGCACATTACCCATTTCATACCCCTTTTTTTTTTTTTTTTTTTTGACAATTCCATTTCATACTTCCTATTTTCTTCCTCTAAAAAACACTCAACTTGTATATATATGTACACATACTATATATATTGAAAACATATAACCTCAGTTTATGCTCAAGCATCCATATGAATATGAAACCTTATACTACATTATTGTTTAAATTGTCATATATGTTCAGATAATGATATTTGTAATCAAAATCTATTCATTTTAGTGATAATGATTAACCCCTTTTAATATTTCTTCACCAGAACTAAACCTCTTCAATTAAAAATCTAAAATTGATAATTATAACATATCATATGACGAAATTCAATAATAATCATATCACAAAATTCTTTAACCGCAGTAATAAAACTACCCTGAACCTGAAAGTTTGAGTACCATAAAACACAAAGTAAAAGATCTTGACTCCTTCCCTGAAGTTTCTGAAATGAAAACAAGTCCAGATTCTTCCTCACGGGACGAAGGAGAAAAAAAAAATCTAGAAATAAAAGAAAATAAGTATTTCTCTGCATTTGAGAAATTCCAATTTTTGTTAGCAGCAAATTAACATTACAAAGGAGAAAAAATGTCTTAAACCTAAGTGGAACTAATGGTAATCAACACAGCTCATGCATCTTACAACAGATGCCCACAACCTAAATCTACATCAGTAAACTGCTCTTAAGCCATCAATCTTTTAGGAGGGAAAAAAAAAAAAAAGAAAGAAAAAGAAAAAGAAAAAGAAAAAGAAAATAGCAGCCGTTCCTGCCATTTTAACAATTATCTGTTTCTAGTATTTTTTTTTTTTTTTTAATTGTTCATTGTCATCTGCATTTACAAGAACTGGTAATCAAATATTAGGTTCTCTGTCTGACCCTCCTGCCATTAGTATCGCCACCATCAGAGAGTTGGCCCCAGACACTACGTGACTTTCCACCACCGCTACTGCAATCCTCCTCACAACCAGCCACCGTCTTTAGTAGCTCCGATTGAAGGGATGGGCAGTTCTCCTTCAGGTACTCAAATCCATCAGATCGCATTACAGCTGCAGCAAGAATTATGAATTGGAAACAAGATAACTGAAAGTCTAAAACCAGTCGAGATGAGCAATATTACATCCTAGATTCTGCCTCTAAACTAAAAACCATGCATTTTTTTAATGAGTTTGTAAAATTTGTTTGAATTTTTAAATGCAACATGAATTGCTAACAACGAAGTCATAGCACTGCATGTGATACTTTGATGCCATTCAGAACACCAAGTTGATGCAGCAAAGCAGAAAAGGGAATATTTTTACATAAACGGAAGTAGACAACATACAAAACATTCTAAGAGAAATGCTGTAAAAATAGGGAATTTCAGCATTTTTTTAGTAGTTAATGGTGATGATGGTGAGTCACCACTTACATGTCAGCTACGCAACTGAATGGTATTACTATTATTAACAGAATACAAACTGCTATATCAACACGCCTACTATCTAATACTTATTACTAAAATAAGGTTTTAGTCTTTCTACATCCTTGCCTACAAACAAAGAACCCGTGCTCATACTACTGCCCATAGTAATTTGGGAGACCCCCAAACGTTTTTCTTAACAATCTATAGAGTATAGAGCCCATACTCTTTGAGTAACAAAAGTGGCCAGCACACCTTCATGCGATTACTTTAAAGTCCGTCGTCCATGATATTTTCCTAACATTATATGCTTCTTTTTTTAATTGTTTACCCAAGAAAAAATAATTCTTTTGCTGCATTTTTTACAGTACAAAGTGGTCAGCACTCCTTCATGCGATTTTCTTCAAACTCCGTCCACAATCTTTTCCTAACAATATATGCTTCATTTTTTAATTGTTTACCCCAAGAAAAAATTAATTCCTTTGCTCGTTCATTTTACTTTCTTACAGCAACACAACATCTTTAAAGACAATGTTGCAACTAAAGATAATAATTACAAATCCCAAGTTCACCAATTCAAATCCTAATACATTGGTCCACGTTTCTCATATAATAAAGTTGACTCCAAAGAACTATTACTTCAAAACTCACGCAATAAGAAAATGATCTTACATGATTTGTAGTAGCAATTGCACTCACTTCAATTCCATATAAGGTATCATCAATTCAACTGCAAAGACCATAACCGGTATATGTATATAGGCCCTGATCTAAGTAGTGAACTAAGAAGTGAATAATCCCTCTCATATTTGTGATGGCCCTCATGGATACTTTAAGTTGTACATCCAACAACAGCACTGACACTTCCAAGTAATAATATGTAATGTCAAGAAATCCAGGCAAATATTTAAAACAGGCATCTATATGGCTAGTTTCAAAAAAGATCAGGATTCCAGATGATATTGAATTCATGAAATATTCATTCCTAACTACCCAAGGGGACAAAAAATTTAGGCATGAAATCCCAAGAAAGCAAATGAATTGGCTGTCTGCAAGAGAACAACTTGTTTTGAATTCTATCAACATTTGAACAATAGACTTCTAAAATTTGTTGCCGGCATGCCGAATTTAACTTCAAGAAGTTAACAATTAGATCTCAATTATATGAAATTATAGTGTGTAAGACACCTCTAGCAGCTATGCGGATGTAGTTCTATATGCATATAAAGATTACAAAAATATGCATCCAACATTTACATGTCCATCAAAAGATACTGCACATAAGCAAAATTAAAGCACAAACCGTGAACGTTTATTCTCAAAAAAGTACAACTACCTCTTGACATTATGACAGATAGGTGACCTGAAATAGATGGAAAAGTGAGCATTACCTGCTAGATTTTCTGCAGCAAATCTTAGGCAAACAGCCTTTAACTCCGTAGCATGATTACAGTCAGCCAAAGCCAAAATGCTGGCGACAGAGTTCACAGATATATCCTTGCAGAGATGTGACTCGCACATTAATCTAAGCCTGTCCAGACCATACCTGTCTGCTGCTGCTAACAGCTTTGCAGTTAATGTTTCAGATATCGGGACGCAAGATGAGCTAGATTTTTCCTTGTCCACATCTTCAGTGAGAGCATCCCAGTACATAAAATGCAACATAGCCTATACAACAGAACAATCAAATAGAAATTATTAAAATAAAATATTAAGTTAAACAGGCATCCTAAGCCATTCCACTAATGACCAATGCAGAGGAAAATGAAACCTTTTACCTTGAAAACCTTGGGCTCAAGATCAGTAATGTGAACCTCTTGCTTGTCTTCTGCTTCGTCATCAAAAAATTTTGATCGAAAAAAAGGTGATCGTGCAGCCAAAACCAACTTGTGAGCATGAATCTTTTCCCCTGCCACATTAAAAGTAACATCTGAACCTTCCATATTTTCAAGCAGCATGCCAAAATGTGCTCCTATATCAGACTCTGGAACCTGAATTGAGTGTAATCGTGAACAATCTATTGCTGAAACCACTACTCCAACAGTACAATTAATTTTCAAGCAATCATTCTTGAGAAAGTCAGATGTTTCAAGTATAGCTCGTCTAAAAAAGCGCTTGTAACCCCTGAATAGAAGAATAAACAAAAAGAAAATTATCCAGATCAGAAGACAGTTACCAGTATCATAAATTATCAAGACTTAGAAGGAACTCATACAATCGCCAGAAAGTATACAAATTTATTTAGAAAGCAAGAGTCAAAAGTTACATAAATACTTACCAATATTATCCTATTATTCACATTAATTTAATTGACCTTTTAAGATATAAGGTAAAGAACAAAACTATAGAATATATAAAAGGCAAAGCAAAAAGGAATATACAAAAAAATGTAACATACTATGTGCTATAATTTATTTAGTCCTGTGATCTCCTAAATCACAGCATTAAGAAAAATACAGTTTTTTTCCATGGAAAAAGCATGACAACAATCTCGTTAACTCCCAACTCAGGTGCTCCACACTACCATACACCAAAATAATCCAATCATTTTCTCTTTTAATATAATCAATCTACATGTAACATACAGTGGAATGGCATCCCAAGTCAAACATTCTCTTCTCTACCAAAAATCTTTTGTGCAAAAGACCAAAAAATCTTAGAACTATTATAAGCAGACTCCTACAGGGAAAAATAAATAAACATCAACAAACAACCGAAAAAAAAAAAAGTGTTGTTTAATTCTATTAAATTTGGCCACAAATTTTTTCAAATTTAGTCATGAACAATGCGAAACATATCCCAATAAATATTAAATAGCGACCTTAATAGGCAAAGGACAGTCCTTATGTGTTTCGAATGCTAATAGTAAAGAACAAAGTCATTCTATCCCCATTTTTTTTATGAAAGAAATCAATTTTTATATCTGTAAATTTTTTCCTTTGAGAGAAAAAATATGGAATATAATGCAGTAGCATCCCAAAATTAGTATAAAAAAAAAATTTCTCCAACTGATATGCCTATGCATGGTTGAAGAAAACATTTATTTATTCTTGCTTAATTATTTCTGATACACACACACACACACACACACACAAAAAAGAAAAAAGAAAAAGGAAAGAACAGAATAAATACAATAAATTGCATAAATGCATCTATTTTTTTTTTAATTCGTTTTACCCTGAATATAATATCTGTTTTAAAATTTACAGATAAACCCAGCTAGATACTTCCAAAACCAACTTCTGAGAAAGGCATAATTACTAAGAGTACTCATGATGCTATTTGAATTCAAATCCAATAAGGTTACAAATAATCAATTAGATTTAATTGAGCATTATAACATATTCACTAGAATTCTAAGTGTAACACCATGCCAAGGGAAACTCTGATCTATTATTTTAACTGAGGAACGCAGGGATCAGAATTTCATGCAGATATCCACAAATAGTAACTTTCTGCAAATGCAGATAACTCTCGCCAAACCAAATGCATGCCAACATCTCTTCAATCAATTCATTTGCACAAGACCTGATGATATTAATATCCTTCATTTATTTATTTATTTATTATTATTATTATTTTTTTTTTGGTGAAAAAGATTTATAGCATTCAAAATTGCCAAGGAGACAGTTGCCCTCATGCATGCAAAGGGCATTCCAGTAAAGCAAACACACTTAAAATATACACTTTTCCTAACGCTTCTTGTTGTAACAGGCGCAATGCCCTCAATGACAAATCTTTCATAAACCCAGCATCAGGATCCAAACTCTGCACTTATTTATCCCTTTTACCCTCACACCTTTGAAAACAATGCCTAACATTCTTTTGCAAAGCTGCACCTCATAAATAGAAGTGGAAATGAAACCATCGACAATGAATCAGATGAAATCCAAGGGATCACTTTTCATGCTTAACTACAGGAAAGGAAGAAAACTCAGTGCAAGGCCTAACAATAAGCAGAAACCGATTGAATATGTTAACCACTTTGGTTTGCACTTGCTGCCAAATGGTATTGGCTGCCCCTTCAACGTACCAATTCTGTGAGAGACAAACATTGAGGTCCATTTATGTTATATCCTCACAAAAAAATTATGATGTTGGAAAGTGGAGCCAAGAATTGATGGATAAGAGAGATTGTAGACGACATAGGATCTCAACATAATTCCTACAAGAGAAAGTTTTAAGCACAATCTCTATGAAAAAATGTTTAGTCTATATTCTAAAAACATTCCCAATCAAATCTAAACAAAGAAAAAAATATATGATGATGAAACAGGGCTGTTGTCACAAAACAAATGCCAATAAAATTTGTTCGTAACAAAAAAAATTTTGAAGTGCATATATATTAAAAAAGAATTCTACAATATAAATGATTTCAATGACTTAAAAAATTTAATTTCAAACTGAAATTTACGTTAGAAAGTATGATTCTTGATCACAAGCCTTTAATGCTTAGATTTTAGCCGCTCGCACTAGCATGTCCTCATGTATGAGATGTAATCTAATGGACATTATGCATTCACTTTCTGGCCTCTACCATTATGCTTTCCGAGAACAGGTATTTGAGATCCACAGATGTGTTTGGCCATTATAGCTACCACCACCCACAATAAGTGGTAATAAATGACCCTGCCGGCCATTGCATATAGTATATTTGTTTTTCCTTTTCTACAAAAATGGTTTGGTAAGAAGATTCATAACGACACCAGCCACAGCCAACACCCAAAACAATGATCATTTAAATTGCATAACGCATGTAAGTGTGTAACTTGAAGAAAGGAGAGTTATTTTCATATAGAACCCCAAAAATGGTTGACAAAAGTTAGCATAAAAAAGTGAAATTTAGTAAACATTTTGTACTTGCCCTACAGTAGCTGTGATTTTGACTTTTGAGAGAGATATGAAAAAAAAAAATGCCCTAAAAAAAATAACTGAAACAATTGCAATTTCTAACATCTATGCTCTAACTCAAACAGAATTACACATAATTGAGTCAAGAATGATGTTTACCAAATTGATGCACGTATGCACTATACAGGGCATACAGGAAATCCATGCACCTTACTTAATGTCAAATGAAGAACTGAGAAAACAAGTGATAAACTCTCATCCAACTCTTTCTAAGAAGACCACTAGTATGTTATTCACCAGAAAAACACTGCAGAAAATACCATCAATAGTCTACATATAATATTGAAACATCAACGAACAGCCATGTGAACTCTTGAAATCATCCAATTTCTCCTAGGTTGAACCTACTGAGCTTGACATCAACAGTTGGGATGCTATGTTGTGCATAGCTTAATCGTTATGCCCGTAACCACTTAACCACAATCCACCCCCTTAGTAAAAAAAAAAAAAAAAATCATAGAAACTATGCCAAATATTTATAAATACCAACTGACACAATTCCCCCACCAGATAAGAATCCCATTACATAATATTCAACTATCAACAAGAGTGATTAAGCGATTGTTGAAATACCTTTTTGCTAATAGAAAACACAATGATCAATCACAATTTTAAATAAATAAATAAATAAATAAGAAAATCAGCGATTGGATAACTCTTTTCTACAAACATGCACTTCTGTGATCGTATTGAGAAGAAAATTACCACATGCTGCCACGATACTTAAGCGTGTAAGGTCCACTCTCGAGCGAGCGATCAAAATGGCTATGAACCTTATGCTTCCCATTTCCACTCTGATCAACAAGGGTGAGCTCAAACAACGCTCTAACATCAGTGCCCTCACTAGCAAGCGCGATAAAAACCGAAACATAAGCCGAATTATCCTCCGGATTCTTACCGTCGGGATAGAAATATATCGCCCACTGATACCCTCCCACCGTAAAATTATCGCTGGCAATGTGCTTGCCAACGCCCATCCCCTTAGCAAGCGAATACCCCTGGATCACAAATCGATGAGAGCCATTTACCGTTTCAGTGACGGAGCGGGAGGACGTCGGCGAGACGAGAGTGCCGGTCTCGGATTTTGGTATAACAGTGTTGGTCATTGTAAGGGGGTTTTCAAAATTAGGGAGATCCTCATGGAATTGAAAGCGAATTATTGAAGAATTGGATGATTTCGTAGCAGAATCTTGAGAAATTTTAAGATTTCGTATTGAATTTGAGAAATGTATGTGCGAGGCGGAAAGGTTAGTATCTTTTGGGCTTAATTGAAAATGCAAAATAACGATTGGGAGTAATTGGATTTGCAGAGTAGCCGCGAAGTCTGGATGGTTCTTTCGTAATTAAGAAAATGTTTATATATTCCCTGAAATGTTTTCTTTTAACTTAAGGAAAGAATAAGTAATAGAAATTATTTTCCTAATTAAATTTTTTTAAAAAAAATAAGAAAATATTTTCCCATATAAAGAATAAAAAATTAATACTAATATTTATTCATCGTTTCAATAATACTCGAATTAGGACCTTCTAGTAGAGTAGAAACATTTTTATTACCAGTCTTGTATGAAAATATTTTAACAAAAAAAAGTTAGAATTAAATCCTTTTATTCCTATGCTATTAACGGTGTGTCTTTATGTATTATGTCTAATTCAAAAAAGCTCTAAAATTACTTTTAATAAATATATTTTGTCATATTTTATTTATAAATTTGATGATTAAATATGACAAAATATGTTTATTAGGGGTCACTTTGAAATATTTTTACATACCAAAAAAGGTAAATGGATAACAATGAGCATACAGGATGAGAAAAGGTCAAAGCTTTTGACTGCACATAAGGCAAAAAAGTATTTACTCCAAAAAGTTACTTTTCACATCACAAACTAGTAAACTTATTATATAAAATATTAAATTTGTAACTCACTTTTCTATATATAATTAAATTGAATCCTTTGAGACCATCAATTTTCTTTTTCTTTTTCTTTTTTTTAATTTTTTCTATTTCATTTTCTTTAACTTTAAAAAAACAAAAAGATTAAATTTTTTTTCTTCCATTTTTTCTTTTGTTTTTTTTTTTTAATTTTTACATTATTTTTTCCTTTTTTTTATGTTTTTATTTTCTTTTACTTTCTCTTTTCTTCTTCCATTTTTTCTTTTTTTTTCTTTTCCATTTTTTTTAAATGTCTCTTTTACTTTTTCTTATAGTTGAAAATCAATTTTAACAAAAAATATTCATAGTTATAATAGGTAAGTTTACGTATGATTTTGAAAACAATGGTTTCATATATATTTTTAATATTTTCTTAATCATGTATGTATTTAAATAAATCGTTTCTTTTTATGAATTTCGCTGAAATTTTTTTCAAATTTATTAAAATTTATGTTGGCATATAAAATTTATTCTATGATTAGACATGTTCATGGACCGGGCTCAGGCCGAGCATAACAGATTTTTTTAAAAAAACATTAGAATTTGATTTTTTTTATCTATTAGGCAGCCGTTGGAAATCTTTATGAAAAATTTCAGTCGTTGAATTTGGTAAGCTCATAGACAATTTTTTTTCTTGCAGTCCTTTCTTTATCCGGTCGGTCTTCTTTTTTCTCGACTGGACCGTCAATCGTTGGATTTGGTGAAAGCATGGAAAAGTTTTTCCTCACAATATTCTTTTTTCATAGTCAATCTTCTTCTTTATCAGTCACGATTCTTTACATTTACTCCTCCTGTTCCGGTTCTCAAAAATTTTATCTCTTTTCCAAATAATAATTCCTCTCATCTGTTTCTCCCTTTTGGATATTTTATAAATGTAAGTTTCTGTCGTTAGCTCAATTTAAACCATCATTACTTTTGTTTTTAATTTATCCCTCAATGATATTGAAAATCTTCAAAAATAATAATAATAAAAACATTGAAAAAAATCCACTTAGAATAACAAACCGTTTAATTTTTCAAAACCTAGACTTTTTCTTTGCTTCCTTGGTGAAGCGAGAGTTTAAAACTAGTATTACTTATTTTCGAGTCTCTAAGCTCTTTAGGGTGTCAATAATAACTTACGAAGTATATTTTTAGAACTCACAATGAAGACATTACCTAATCAAAATCCAAATGTAAAACTTTAACTTGGAACAAAATATACGATTTTGAGAGCATTACGTGATCAATGATGATACCTCTTTAATTCAACATCGCAAGAATGTAGCCAGCAACTACCCACACGTACAAAATACAGTTCAATCACAACACATACGAGCCGCGAATTCACAAGTTTGTAGGGATGCAAGAAAAACAAAGGAAGGACATTGTCAGATGAAAACTTAGCTCAGAAGGACCGGATCAAAGAAAATTTTGTGACACTATTACAAACTATTTCTTAATATAGGGTGAAAACTGAAGTAATTTCCGGTTTATGGTGTTTTCAAACTGTCCGCGTGTGACGTTGGTGGACAATTGGCTTTTTTTCAAAATCTTTTGATCGAATGAGTCTGCTAGTCAAAATGCCGGACACAAACATGTCCGAAGTTCAGAAGAGCAAACTTAATAAAGTCTAGCAGGAGAGGTAACGGACACTTGGTCCATAAATTAAAAAAAAAAAAGTGGACCTATAAGGTCTGCTTTTCACAAAAACGGATGCAAGAGGTCTGATTTTTATACAATTGGACTGTCAACCCACTGTCCTTGACAAGACAATTCAGGACTGACAGGCCTGCTGTCTAAGAAATTGGACTCATTTAATGTGTCCGCAAATCTACATATTGGACCCATTTTAATCCGCTAATTTCAAAATTGGACTGAAAGTGTCCGCCAACTTCAAAATCGGACATATTTACTCCCTCCCTCCCATCCATCCGATCTTTTCACTCAATAATCCCTAGCCATCTGATAATTTAAATTTGCTTTGGCGAGAATCTCTTATTTGCTTTCTTTTTTCTTTTCTTCACCTACTAACACTTACTCCCTTATTCCACTCTCTTCTCCTCTCTTTCTTATTCTTTCTGGTTGAAAAAAAAATATTGAAGTTGTTCTTCGAAAGCTTGAGCCTCTCACCAATTCTTCTTCTTCTTCCTCTTTCAAACTGAAACTGTCCATTTCATTATTATTTGGTAAGTTATTATTAATTATAATTTTATATACTCATTTATTTTATTAAGTTTTCTATAATTTTTCTTTTGTAATAAATTATTTATTTACTGTTAATTATTATTTTTTAATTCATCTAGGAGTTAAGATCTTCAAATTGGAAAAAAAACCCTAGCACTACAATTATCAAACAACAACCATTGTGAAGCATTAAATCCAAAAAAGGTAAATATAAGAATATTTTTTGAATTTTTATTTTGTGCATTTTTTAGAAATTATGTTGTAAATTGCTTTAAATCTGTGTTGTATTCTCTTGATATGTGATGTATGCAAAATATAAATATCATTTTGTTTTTGATAAGTAAGGTTGTTGATTTTTATTATTATAAATTGTACTAGATTTATTTTTGTAAAGTTAGTATATACTATTTATATGTTTGGAAAATCTGAAATATATGATATAAACTATATAGTTAGTTAGTAAATATAATTTATGTATTAGTTTGTTTAGAAATTGTTATTAGATTTTGAAATATTATATATATTGTTTTGCTTGTATGTTAGAATTAATAAAAAAAATATCTTAATTTTGTTTAATGAATGGATAATAATAATACAAATGCAATATAATTTTATAATTGCATTTTAATGTGTAATGTATATATGTATATATATATATATATATATATATATATATATATATATATATATATATATATATATATATATATATATATATATATATATGTATGTATATATATAGAAAATGTTTTTTAATTATATGACAGAATAATGTCGACTTCATTACCAATATATATTTATTGAGGTGGTCAAATAATAAGGAATCAATTTGGAATGGATTATGAGAATGGATATTGCAAAGTAATATCAATGAATGGTTCATTTAATCTAAGTTCATTGTTGGATAAGATTAGAACTATTATGAATATACCAGCGAATGAAAATTTGATTAGGGTGCAATTTTGAAACCCCATTGCAATGAAGGAGTACAATTAGTGTATAATTGTTTTGATTTATGTGACTATGATGACTTGAATATGATGTTGGGGATAGTCAGCAGTTTATGTCATAGCTTGTTCTGTATTGAATTATACGTCGAATGCAATCATAATACACCTTTTACACACACGAGGGATGTAGCTGGTCCATCTAATTCTCAACCTATTGATTATGATGGTGGTGGTAGTGGAGTTGCTGGTTATGGTTGCGATAATGATGATGATAGTGATGATTATGAACCTATTGGTTTTAATGGTGGTGGTGGTGGTGGTGATGATGATGCTGATAGCGAATCTGATGGTGATGATGATGAAGAGGATTATGTTGATGGTGATGATAGTGAATCTAAGGATTCTGCTGATGCTGATAATGATTATGATGGGTTGGAGAATGAGGATGAAGGTGCAGGGAATTGTAGGGCATCTTCTTCAAATGTTGATGACACTGCATTACACAATAATTTAATTCCTACATTTTTCCCAAATATTCCCCAGCTTACCCAATTTGATTTATCAGCTATGACAGTCCATGCAATTGATGAAAACAGGAATGCTATGGGATTCGTCAATGAATCTCTCAAAGGGGATGTTATTTTATTCAAGAGAAGCAGTTAAAACTGCAGCTAAAGAATACTCTATGAGAATTCAAAAAGAGTTTCGGAGTAGAGAGACAAGGCTGAATACTATCACATCGGTATGTCATTATTATGATGATGGATGTCCTTAGAGGTTACGTGCGACGCTGAAGAAGAAGTTTTATTTGTGGGAGATCACGAAGTATGTCGATGAACATACTTGTCATGGGTTGAAAAAGTCTCAAGACAACCGAAATCTTGACACGACCTATATGTATCCCATAGTAGAGGCTATGATTAGGAAGGATTCCTCGCTAAAGGTAAAGGTGATTGTTGCAAAATTTGATGAAAGATATAAGATAAAAATCTTTTACAATAAGGCATGGTTGGCAAAAAATAAAGCAATTGAGAAGATATATGGAAGTTTTGATGAGTCATATAACCATCTTCGCCCTTGGATTCATGCTGTACCCGAAATGAACCCTGTCTCAATCTACCATATTGCTGAGTCTGATCACTTTGTCAATGGTCGATTTGTGCCAAGAGTTAAATGTTTTCAGCGTCTTTTGTTGATTTTGAAACCATGCATTGATGGGTTCAAACATTGTATGCTAGTGTTATACGTTGATACCACTATTCTAACTGGAAAGTATAAAGGTGTATTACTAATAGCATTAGTGCTTGATGGTGACAAAAACATATTTCCAATAGCATTTGTCGTAGCTGAAGTTGAAAATAGGGCAAATTGGGAATTCTTTTTGCGTTGTTTACGGGATTTTATTTGCCCAGATATGCCCAATGTTTGTGTGGTATCTGATAGGCATGCTAGAATCTTAAGAGCTATGGAGTGTGAAGAATGGAAAATGGTACCTTATGGATTCTGCATTAGACATCTATCAAGTAACTATAATAAGCAATTAAAAAATGAAGAAGTTAAAAAGTTTATCATCAATGCAGGTATTTAAGACTATTGCTTTATTAATTGCCCTAAACCATAATACACAAATTATACAACTGTTTAACTCATTATGCTTTGAAATATGTTTTCATGTTTTTTTAGCATATCAACAGCAACATCGGAAGTTTAATTGGATAATGAGGTTCTTTGAGGAGAAAGAACCCAATAGCTTTGAATGGTTGAATCAGTTTCCAAAGAAGAAATGGGCTCTTGCATTTGATGGTGGTTGTTGATGGGGCAGTATGACAACTAACATTTCTGAATCAATAAATGGATGGCTGCTAAAAGATATTCGGGGATTACTAATAACAACAATGATGGAAAGCCTGTTTTTTAAATTAGTCGATCGTTTCAAAAAACATAGACGTGAAATCACAGCCCAAATGGAACAGGGATTCTCATATACTGCTGTTGCAATAGAACTTTTGAGGACAAGGTTTGAAAAGGCACATGGGCATGTAGTACGAAGCTTTGATTTGAGGAATGGTGTGTATGAGATTAAAACTGCCCGTAGGAATTCAGTAAGGAAGGGAGGACACAAGTAGGTGGTAAATCTTAAAGAAATGACTTGCAGTTGTGGGAAGTTTCAACAATTGAGAATACCATGCTCTCATGCCATTGCTGCGTGTTTGGCATATGGAATTGACCATAGACAATTTATTCATCCAATTTATAAGTTAGAAAAGAACATAAAATATTGGTCAATAGTATTTATCCCACTTGGAGAATGTGAATACTGGCCAACAATAGATGGACCATCACTTGTACCAAATCCAAATTGGATGAGAAAGAAGGGTCGACCAAAAACAACACGGATTCACAATAAGATGGATTAAAAAGTTACCGGTGCTAACACCACTAGTTTTTGTAGTAAAAGTGACTTACCCAGTCATAACACTAGGACATGTGGGCGTAGTTAAATATATTGTAATTATAATGAATATTTTGTAATATTTTGTAATGGATTGTAATATGTTATTTGGAATGCTTACTACTATGATAATGTGTGTTTTGTGCCTATATTGCTTTAATAGTATTAGTAGTTTGGTAATGCTTACTAGTATGTTGAATTATTAATGTGCATCATTTTATTGTATTGACATTAATTGTTTTTGTTTGTAGGTATGTCAGGTAATCCACCACCACAGCGAGCATACATTGATCCTGGACCGATTAACCATAGCGTTTTACATTCACAGAGATCACATAGATCCGAGGCCGTATGGTTCAATGAGGTGCAAATATGTCATTTTCTATTTACATAAATGAATTATTGAAATTAAATAGTGTGTGTTGAATTAAATTAATGTTACTTATGACCATATTTGGCGTTACTTTATAAATTTATCTAAAATTTTAAGTTCTAAAAACATTATCCGCTTGAATATATTAAGAAATTAATACACGAAGATTTAGTATATTAAGTTGAATTGAGTTAAATTAAAATTCCAAAATTTGAACAAATTAAACTGGTAATAGACATTTAAAACCAATAATCTCATTACATATTTGTTTCTATTTTTAACTGTATTTGTTTTGTTATATTTGTTTCTATGTTATTCATTAATATATTTTTTTGTGAATATATTAGGATGAGGAGACAACACTAATTTGTAGGAGGGACGCTACAATCTTACGTGAAAAAGAAATTGATGAACGAATAGAACAAGTATTGAGGCAGACTGGTTTCTATGGAGTTACACATTTGGGGTTTTTTCAGTTGGACCACCATCTCATTACGGCTCTAGTTGAGAGATGGAGACCGGAGACTCATACCTTTCATCTTCCTGAAGGTAAGGCAATAATTACATTGCAGGATGTTACTATACAAACTGGACTACCAATAGATGGTAATCCATTGATTTGCCCACTTCCTGTAAAATAGGTTGATGAGTGTGAAAGATTATTAGGTGTTCATCCTTCTAGAAATGCCTTAAAAAAATATGCTACAATTGAGTTGGTTGAATACTAATTTTCCTGCTATGCCGGCTAATGATAATGAAGAGGACATTGCACGGTACATCCGTGCATACTTCTTGCAACTTTTATCGGGGCATATTGTTTAATACAAAAACATTAGGCTATGTGAACCTTATGTTTTTACCTTTGTTAGAGAATATTGCAACAATTAGTCAGTACAGCTGGGGCAGCAGGTGTTTAGCATATTTGTATAGAGAGCTATGTAAAGCTGCCCGACACAACACTGCACAAATTGGTGGTGCTTTAATTTTGTTGCAGGTATGGGCATATAAGAGATTGCTGGATATATCGCCGAACCTATGGAGTGGAGTTATCACGCCTGGTTTACCACTTGGTCGGTGGTACATATATATAACACTTATGATATATATGTGTGTGTGTGTATTTAGTTGTTTAACAATAAAATTAGCAAACTTCTACAAATTTATATTTCCTTCTTATGATATAGTTGTACAATTTATTATAACATGTTTAGTATGGAAATTAAAATCTCCTAAGTAATTACAGATGGAGCACACCTAAGGATTCCACTAGTGTGCCAACTCCTACTCTCAGACATATACGATATGTACTTAATTTAGATGACAAAGATTTTATAAGTCATACAAATTAATGTGCATTGATGTTAAACATTTATGACTCAAAATTTGCTTTGGGATGGTAAAATCATATACATATTTATGTAAACTTGTGTTGCTTGTAGTTTACTTGGGAGCCATACACTGATGATATCCGGGCAGGATTACCGGAATATTGCTTTTAAGGAAATCGGTTATGGAGAGCTATTGTGCCATTGATTTGCATGCACATTGTAGAATGGCATCAACCTGACAGAGTATTTCACCAATTTGGTTTGCAACAACACATACCTGTTGCGCCCATGCAAACCAATGAGTTGCATGATATTGAACTTATTTAGGTTAAAGGTTCCATTATGTAGAAAATGGCCTATTGGGTCGCAATCTGGAATAATAGGTCAAATTTGATATTTACAGCTCATCCATGTGCCGAAACACTCCATTATCATTCTGAATACATAGAATGGTATAGGCGAATAACAAGGAGGTGGATTTCTGTTAGAGGTGCTGCCCATGGTGCCACAGTAAGTCATTAAAATTGAAAATTCATGTGGTTGAGTTTTTTTTATGCGTAATTAGATATTAATAATATATGTTATGTACAGGTTGATGGAATGGAGCAACTCGTCCTGGTTAGAGATTTGGATACTGTGCACATGATAAGAAACAACATATGTGGGGCACTTGGGGAGGAACAGCGTTATGTTCGGGGTTCCCCACCACCTCATCCAGCTCCGACTGATACTTATCCGAATATTGATGTAGATGAAGAGGAACTTGTTGCTGCCACTGGTAGACGCCGCCAACGTACCAGATCGAAGAGACGTGAGGTCCCAAGACCAACTGATCCTTCTTGTAACATCGTGCCACATCCAGTATCCTACCATTCACATGATTCATATGGAGCTAGCACATCACAACAATCACAACCAACACAATAATATTCATCACGGGTTCCTAACCCATCTGCACCCGGTTCATTTGTTAGTCCATCAGGTCCATCACAGTATGGGTTTAACATTTCTCAAAACCCATTTACACAATGGTTTGGGTCGGGCCAATCACCTTGGGCTATGCATAGTATGGTTACACCCCGCACTCCTTCTAATATGATATTTCCATCTTTTACACGGCCATCTTCAGTAGAACAATGTGTTGGTATGTCTAGTATCTGCTCTCAGCAACAACCCACTTTCCCCTATTCCAACTATGGAACAACATCAAATGTTGAATATAATCCATTACAGTGCATTAATCCATCGCAGCCTTCGGATAGAAGTGGACGTAATATTTGATGTTTCATTTTAAATAATGTATAATATTTTTATGTTTTAGTTGGAGACTTATATCTATGAATATTTAGAATATTTACCTTAAATAATATGTCATATATTTTTTTTATTCTACATTTTTAGGATGTTTAATGATGCCATTGTACCAAGTATGAAGAAAAATTTATTAGTGTAACATTTGATGGTGCTCCTACAGATTCAGAAGCCTATAGCAAGTTGGATTAAAGTTTTCATGATGCCTGTGAATCACTGGTAAGTAAATGAGCACATGTAAATGGTAAAATATTAGCATTACAATTATGTTCTGGCATATTTGAAAAGCTTTATATATACAAACTAAAGGTGCCAGCTTAATCTTCATCAGGAATATCGCTTCCAATTTTATGCCAATTTTGGGTGCTTTCGTCTCCAATTCTTTCCTAAATCACTACCTCACCAATGTTCTCAGTTCCTTTGAAATCGAACGAGCGGTCATTAAGATTTTATTACTTCAGATTATTGAAATCCAAAAGAGTGTTTATCAATATTTTATTAGTTGGAATTATTGAAATTAAAAAAAGAGTGGTTGTTAAATTTATTTATGAAAAGTTAAATTTTGATGCAAATATATATATAAATAAATCATTAATTTAATTTAATTATCATAATTTATTAACATGTAAACAAGTGTCTTAAACATATTACTTATAATTTATTTCATGTTACTTATACTTTCTTAATTACAAAAAAAATAAAATAAAATAAAATAAAATTGGTTTAATTAAAAAAAACATAAAATTGGTAAAAGATGGCAAAGTGTTTTGCGGGTTAGGTCACATTACCTGAGTCCATTTTGGGAGTATGCGGACCAAAAGTAGGTCCAAGTTTTAAGCTTGCGGACCTATAGAGAGGGTCCATTTTCAGAGTTTGCGAACACTTAAAATGGTCCATTTTCAGGGTTTGCGGACACTTAAAATGGTATTTTTACAGTTTGCGGACACTTAAAATGGTCCATTTTTACAGCCAGTCTTGTCATACAGGCCTGACACGTTCATATTTTATAAAAGCGGACCCAACTAAGTCTGCTTCTCCCATTTATGGACTTTACGTTCGTTTTCTCTGCTTACGGACTTTTTTAAAGTCCGCCACTACGAATATCAGACTCTTTTTGTCCACTTTTTTCACTCGCGGATTCAGTGCAAAAATAATTGACTGAAAACACAACCAGTGTCCGCCAACACCAAATGCGGACACTTTAAAAAACACCACAACTCAGGAAATACTTCTGCTTTCACCACTAACCGGGAAATATTTTCCCATAGCACCACAAAATTTTCTTTAATCCCAGAAGGACCAGCTCGAGCGAAGCATAAGGGCAAATATCTTGGCATTGCCATCCACAGCATATGCAATGCTAGGTTTTATGATGAGTTTTTCCCCCAAGTTCAATTTTAGGTATGATTCTGCCTGTAGATGAGCCCAATCACTGGAACCCTCAATCATCCCACTCACACACATACCCCACCCCGTTTCATCCTCAGAATCATCGAACACATTGACTGCCCGCTGCATCTGCTTGGAGTTGGAACTTTTCATTTCAACCCAGCCCCCGATTTTTGTGCTCTCATCAAGTTCTGATTCTAGATTCAGAGCAAAAGAACCTGTTTTGAATGTTTGAAGGTAGTTCCTTTCTATCAATGGCCCAGATGCTTCAGTCAGTGGCTCAGTATCTTCATGTTGTCTGCGAAAGACCAATGGAATGGTGAGAGCTCCAAGTTCAACACGGTGACTCGATGATTTTGGTACTCGATGCAGACCTGAAAATGAAAGTTTTATTCTTCTGGGAAGATGACAGACAATTTGCGAAAAAGTGCTGAAGTAGTGCCCTATTCCATTAAAAGAATGTTGCTGCATTCCTAATCCAGAGACAGACTGAGCTATTGAAGCTGTCACATTTGATTTTCTCACTGTCAAGCCAATGGTACTACCATTATGCTGATTCAAAAGCGGCGGTCCAATAGATGAAAGATCAGTTAGGCCTTTTCTCTGTAACAATAAAAAGAAAAATTCTGGTTAATTAATCCGGTTAAATTCAAAAGAAAAGTGTTTTATAGTAATAGTAAGTTCAATTTCAAAAAACACATATATAACAAGAAGCATGTTTTGTGCTCTGCATTTGATGCAGTTAAGACAAAAAAAAAAAAAAAAAAAAGGGACTAACTAGCCACAAAGGAAACAGATCCATGCTCACTGATGTAGTCAATTAAATTGACAGATTCTGCTAAAGGAATCAAAGAGCCACAGAATGACAGAAAGCAACTGCAAGAAGACAAAAATCTAAGCATCACGCTGCAGTCAAAATGAGAGAGGACGTGTAGTCTAGCTCTAACATCTTAAATAATCTAATCAAAGAAAAAAAAAAAATCATATTCACAGTAAATGTTCAAAATTTTATCATATTTAGAAAATCATGAATTCTAGTTAAACATTAAAAAGGAAAAATTATCGAAAAAATAAAAACAGAAAAAGAAAAGTAGAAAACAATTAATGGCTATGCTGTGATAATCTGGGTTATTGCCAATTCCAATCCCTACATCTCTTAAGCTATAAATTTACTACTATTACTTGTTACTCATTTACCAAATATAAACTATGTTATGCCACTACGAATTCTGCTGTTGTGATCGATTAAAAGTTTAAAACAAATAGTAAGATAAATAAATAAAAAAATAAAAGTGCATCATGAGAGGATTGTGCCATGAATTAATTGAAAACAATATCGGAAAACAATATAATTTCGCTGAATATAATTTCAGGGAAGTGCCATCCCCCAGAATTTCGCTGTATCTAGGCATTGGTTGAAAACAATATAATTTGGACTTGCCAAATGTCTGTTGAGAAAAGATATCGGAAACTTTATCTGCATTGCTCTATGTAGGACTTGAGGCCAAGCACAAATAGAAGAATTCTGGCGTTGCTCTATGCTGCTCATTGTGGCCATCTTTTCTTCAGGATATCTTTATCTATGTGGTCGATGTATAAAATGCACCGAAATTTATTGTGATTTTATTCCAACAACAATAGAAGAGATGACACTTGGAGATATTCGAAGGAAAACTTTACAATCGTCAAATGAAGGACAATAGAGGATTTTAGCTTTATGAATTGCATGACTTAGGTCTTAGCAGTAATTAGTTATCAAATAGGATTGTTCATCCTCTATCACTAGAATGTTTCTATTTAATGCTTATTGGAGGAGCAACCTTATACATTCACAAAGGAAAGGTCTTTTGGGGTGCTAAATTAAGCAATTTAGGTGTGTGGCTCTCAAAATTATTCAACAAGCAAACTACAATCTCTGAGATATTTGTGTGTTTCTATCAAGGAATTCTTCATGTGTTTATCTGGTGATGCAGGTGTATATTGTCAGCTCTTGATAGAGACCTTATGTATTTATTGACCATGTTCTCATGTGAAGAAATTATACTACAAAATTGTAACATGCTGACATGATTCAGTTACAATATTGTTAACTTGAGCTTTACTACACATTACTGACAATTTACTATATTTCAATGTTTGATTAAGATGTGTTTATCTTATTTGGTTATTTAAAGCTCCAAGGGTCTCTGTTTACAGGGATGTGACATTGAGAAAGATGCTGTTGTATTAAAAATAGGAGAGCGACTAGGTGTTTCAGAAATCGGTTTTCTTGCTACTGTTGGTGTTGTGATGGTGAAGGTATGACTTAATATCTCTTCTGTGGTTCGTGAATTAACGAAATCTCTAAGTACAAAAATTTGCTTCAGGTATACCCTACACCTACAATTGCTTTGCTTTCCACAGGGGATGAACTTGTGGAGCCAACAACAACTAGTCTAGGTCGTGGCCAGGTACTACATGTTGAAAATCTTCAATTTTCTCAAGAGCTAAAGAATGAATATTATTGTTGCTGATGTCATTAGTAAATTCTTAGTTGGAGGGCTGTAGGTCAGCAAACTCTTTATTTCTTTGATATTTGGACTCTGAGCCTTACCAATGGCCTACCCTGGTGAAAAATAGTTACAAATGCCACGGTTTTAAAATTACATCTGACCGTCATTCCCAGTTGGAAATTTTCAATAGTTACACAGAAGGAACTCTAAATTTTTCTGCCAAAAGATGTATATGAAAAAACGTTTTTCTCTCTCTGATTTCCACCTGTGTCCCTTACCAATCTTTCAAGACTTAATATTGGAGCTCTCCAATATGCTCATCTCTATAGCATGGGCCTTGGACCTATTTATGATTTTTTAGTTCTTGTGCTTATCAATTTTTACAGCTTTCCATCACAAGAGTGGAAACATATATTAGTAGTAGTTGAATATTGGACCTTCTTAATTGTGTAACGTAATAAATGCATTCATGGGTTTCACATTTTTGTAACAGTTTTCATTGTTACTTCTCTGAATCATATTGCTTTTTGTTTTTTTTCTTTGGAGCTATACATCTAAACATTAATTAATCTGCATAGCGTATTAGACAAACAACATATTTTATCTGATAGAGTAGGATTATTTTCACTTTTTTTCTTTAAAGTTGTATCTGATATAGTACTTTTTCAATTTCATTGTGAATGTCTTCATTTTTTTGTTTCGATATTTCCTTTTTTTTTTTTAATTTATTTTTAAAGAAGAAGATTTCTGTATTGTTTACACTATTAAAACATGAGGATTTAGGAATTTCTGTATGGTTTACACTATTAAAAATTGTCCCTAAACAAATTGATGAGGTGCAATTTAGCCAAGAAAATAGAAAGGAATTCTAGAATAAATTCTAATTTAGAGTCAACCGCCAAATGTTTGATAGAGAAATTCAAGAATTGTTACTAAATAAAGTTGTAGTTATTGGTTTTGATATTTTCTTTAAATATTCGATTTTCAACAGCAGGAAAAGAATTGGAAAGAAAAAAAGAGGAAATGATTGTGGAACATACGAAAGCTTTATGCAAGAATCAGTATTTCTGCAAATCAATGATGACCCCAGATCATTAAATCTCTTTCCCTTTTTAAAAGACTGAAATCAAATCTCCTTAATAAAGAGTCTGCCTGAACACTTTGCTTTGTCAACAAAGTATCACGACAGAAACTTTCAGTTCATTAATGCTCAAGCTTACCTCCATATCTATGATCAAGTTACTGGCCACCGTCCCTGTAATATAAACGGCGGGAAAACTACTTTTGCTCTCTGTATCAAAGTGCTATGACCGCTCTATATATATATATACGCTGAAGTTTACCCAAGTTATTGTATCATTCAATACTTTTCGCTACTCCACCTTATCCCAATACCACACATTCGACAAATCTCAATTGGGGATGATATTATAGGCCAGATTGAAATTGTAGGTGGACAAGAGATTTTGGTTTGGTTATAGGGGCTGGGACTGAATTATCTGAAGCTAAGGATCATTGATTTTGCTGACCTTTATATTTTTTTTCTTCATCTCTCTGTATCTCTTTACAATTCTCAAATTGTTTAGATTTTCTTAAAATTCAAATTGTTAAAGAAAGAATAAAATATTTCTATAGACAATAACTTTTACCACTGTTCAGCATCAGTACATTCACCCAGAATAAAAATTTGTGCTAATTTTAGATGAAGTAAATTTTTGGGCTAAGTTAATATAGAAAACATTAAAAAAAAAAAAAAAAAGCAAAAAAGAAGAGTAGAAAACAATTAATGGCTATGCTGTGATAATCTGGGTTGTTGCCAAATCCAATCCCTGCTATTACTTGTTACTCATTTACCAAATATAAACTAATGTTATGCCACTACGAATTCTGCTGTCGTGATCGATTAAAAGTTTTAAAAAAAATAGTAAGATAAATAAATAAATAAATAAAAGTGCATGATGAGAGGATTGTGCCATGAATTAATTGATTTCATATGGTTTATTACTACTCAGTTGAGAAAACATGAAAAGAAGAAGAAAAGGAACAATGAAAAGCTAATTGCTAATTAGGCTATGCAGCTGCAAGTGACAACCAGAACCTAAAGGTATTGTTGTTTGATCTTTTTGAGTCTAGCTACGACATCCTCCATATTAGTTCTTTCCTCTTGCGAGTCACTTGAACATAATAACGCTAATTCCATGATGGATGACAAGCAATTCTGCAGCTTTAAACACTTGCCCAAATTTTTAACATTTCTGTTTTCTTCTGTGAAAAGACGAGAATCAACAATTTCCATCACTTGTTGAGGAAAAGAATTCATCACCCATTCCCTTAGGCTTAGTCCTCTACCGAACATTACATCAGTAGGTTTTTTTCTGGTAAAGACTTCCATCAACATGATACCATAGCTGTACACATCTCCCTTTGTTGAAGCTTTTGCTCCCAACCCATACTCTGATCCGTCATTCATACACGTATTCATGTAAAAAAGAACCATATAAGTAGAAGGAACACATTTGAAACACTAGAAAGGATAAAACTAAATTCGCGTTACTTAGAGAAATAAAAATTTTAGGAAAAAATGTTTTAAAAGCAAAGCTGAATTGGGAAAATTATAAACCAGCATACCTGGTGCAATGTAACCAATAGTGCCAAGGATTCCTGTTAGTGTCATAGACTTGTACTCTACCAATATTTTGGCAATACCAAAATCCCCTACATGAGCAACCATGTCTTCATCCAAAAGAACATTGCTCGGCTTTAGATCACAGTGTACCACTGGCTGCGAATATCCATGGTGAAGATACTCAATCCCCAATGCTACATCGATCATGATATTTAGCCGAGGAAGGAACTCCAACGGCTGTTCAGAGTATAGCATATTTTCGAGGTTTCCATTAGGCATGAATGGGAATACCAATGCTCTGAAATCAATATTAGAACAAGAACTGATAATCTTCAAAATATTTCTATGCCTAACATTCTTCAGAACATCACATTCTTTATCAAATGATCTGAATCCATCGTCGGTTTCCATGCGGAAAACTTTCACTGCTATCAGCTCACCATTTGACATGGTTCCCTTGTATACAGAACCAAAACTCCCAGCTCCCAACAGGTTTTCTTCACTGAAACTGTCAGTGGCATGAACAAGCTCATTGTAAGAAATAAACCTGTGGCGTATCACATTTGAAATTTCAACAGAAGATGGTTCTTCTTTTCTCTTCACGGAATGATTTAGGTAAACTATCACCAAAATAAGAAGTGCAGTCACTACAACAACTGGAGGAAAGATATATTTAAGCCAGAAAGACAGCTTCTTCCATCTTGGCCGAGTAGAGTCTCGGCAGAGACCAAGTCCTGGTATTGAAAAGCTACACAGTTTGTCATTTCCCAAGAAGGATTGAACGGTGAGATTCTTGAAGATACCTTCGCTAGGAATCTCACCAGTTAACTCGTTATATGACAGATTCAAGTACCTGAGATTAGTTAGCTTAGCCAAAGACTTTGGTATTACTCCTGAAAAGTTATTAGAAGAGAGTTCTAGTGACTCTAAGCTACCCAACTTGCCAATGGCTTCAGGTATGCTACCTTCGAATGAATTGCTGGACAAGTTCAGTTGCTTTAACATCTGTAAATTTGATATCGACCCTGGAATGTTTCCTGATAGTTGGTTCTTTGACAGATCAAAGGCTTCTATTTTAGCCATCTTTTCAATATCTGGAGGAAGCTGTCCGCGTAATGAATTGGTAGACAAATTTAAAAACCACATATTGTTGAGGCTCCACAAGCTCACAGCGATGGACTCCAAAGCATTAGAAGACAATGATAGCTCCAGCATTCCGCTGAGATTCCCCATACAATCAGGAATTGGCCCTGTTAACTGATTTCCATCGGATAGGAATTCTCCAAGGAATGATAATCTGCATAACTCATTTGGAATTCTTCCGTATATATTGTTTCCAAAAAGACGAAGTCTTTGAAGTTTGCCAAGGTTTCCAACAGAAGAAGGTATGATTCCATCAAGATTGTTGGCAGCCATTTCAAGTGTAATCAAATTGCTCAAGTTTCCAATTGATAATGGAAGGCTGCCCTTGATTTGAGATCGATCTGCGCTGAAGAGTTGGAGGTTTCTTGATAGATTTCCAATAGAATTTGGCAATTCTCCATTCAAAGGATTTAATCCTATGACCAGATTTAACAACTGCCTGCAGCGTGTCAAAGAAGTCAAGAAATGAAGCACCCTTTGTGAAGGGTCGATGCTGAGTTGGTTTCTTTGTAGATTGAGTGTTTCTAGGAGGGGTAAATTGCCAAGAGAAGTGGGTACTTGTCCACTAAAATAGTTTTTGGACAATTCTAATAGAGAAAGCTGTGTGGCATTTGAGATGGAATATGGTATTCTACCATCTAAGCTGTTGTTGAAAAGAACGAGGTATCTAAGCTTTGAGCTTTGGAGAGATTTGACTTCTGGAATATTCCCAGTAAGATTGTTAACCATGAAGGCAATAGTTTCAGCGGAAGAAAGGTTAAAGATCGATTGTGGCAATCTGCCGGAAAGATTATTAAAACCAATCCTCAAGTATTTTATCCTAGAAAGCCGAGTCAGCTCTTCAGGAATTTCACCCCATATATTGTTATCGATCAGTTCAAGCATCAATAAGCTTGATAAATTACCCAGAGAAGGGGGAATTGTGCCTGTCAATTGGTTTCTAGCCAAATTGAAATATTCAAGTTTGGGAAAGCAACCAAAATCTCTCGGTATGCTACCAGTAAGTCTAGTTTCTGAAAGATCAATTTCCTGAAGATCTTGGCATTGGCATAGGCTGGTCGGAATTGGACCGCCCAAAGGATTTTCTGAAAGATAGAGACGTTGAAGTTTTGGAAACCTATGACAAATGTCAGTTGGAATGTGACCAACAATATTATTGCCTATTATATCAAGACCCCAAAGACTGGAAAAATTGAACCCAGCAAAAGGAAAAGAACCTGTCAAAGAATTATAACGGAGCCGTAGTGTCTCCAAATTGGGAAGACCTCCAATTTCACCCGGGATAGTACCCTGAAAATTGTTGTAGTCAAGGACAATGTGTTCAAGCTTTTGACAGTGTGCTAGAGTTGGAGGTATGTTGCCTCCAAGTTGGTTAAATTGGACACGGATAACTCTTAGCCGCCTCAAGTGGCCTATGGTTTCTGGCAACTGTCCATGGATACTATTGTTTTGAATGTTCAACAATGTGAGAAAAGAGAGGTTGCCTATATAAGGTGATATAGTACCTTGAAGATCCATGTGAGAAAGATCCAAGGCAGTCACCCGCTGGTGGTGTAAGGCACAAGAAACCCCTATCCAGCTGCAGAAAGATGAATTCAAGCTCCAGTTTTGTGATATTGGATCATTGGGTTGAAGTAAAAATTGGGATTTTAGGGCAACCAAAGCTGCGAAATCTGTAAAGTTTGTTTTTCCTGAAGTTGTGAAGTGGAAGCTAAACAGAATCATCAACCAGAGCCTCATAAGACTAGCAATGATTAGTCTATTTCCCATTTTTTTTTTTTTTTCTTAATATTGGGGACCAAGCTGTGTGATGCTATTCCCAAGAGGGACACAAATTTATAAATAATTAGAGTAATGTTTTTTCTTCTTCATTAAATTTTCTACAGAGAATGAGTTGAAATTCCATTTATGCACCAGTCTTTACGAGAATTTCCCGACATATCGCCTAATAATAAACAGATGTTAATGTATTTTTTTTTTAATCGATTTTAGGATCTTTCGGGGTTTTATTTGTTAAATTATTAATTAATTATAACAACATTCGTTAAGCAGTCATTTGTTAAACAAAAAAATTAGTTATAAACAATGAGTTCAATTATGAATACTTATTAAGATTGTGATTAAAATTGCATTATTAACAATTTAATTTAATTTATATATATATATATATATAAAATACGGTTGTAAAGCAATTATATATAACTAGGGGTGAGCAAAATGCGGTTCGGTTCAAAAACCGAACCGAACCAAAAACCAAAGTAGAAGAAAAATAAAAACCAAAGCCAAACCAAAAGTCATATGGTTCGGTTACGGTTCGGTTCGGTTCAAACCGAATCAACAAAAATTTTAATTTTTTAATTTTTAGTATCATTATTTTTTATAAATTACATGTAAAATATTGCTTAAAAAGTATTTATATTACATGTATATTACTAAAATTTCATAAATACAAACTATATAATAATATAAATATATAATATGCCAAATAAAATTTATTTATATACATATATATATATTTTAAAAAAAATTTTTTCCTATTGCGGTTCGGTTCGGTTCAGTTTCGGTTTGTTTAACAAAAACCGAAAACCGAACCAAAAACCAAACTATTATATTTTATAAAACCAAAACCAAACCAAATAGAATTTGGTTCGGTTCGATTCGGTTTTTCAGTCTCGGTTCGGTTCGGTTTTTGGTTCTCGGTTCGGTTTTGCTCACCCCTATATATAACAACCATAAGTAATATTTTTTACTATTCTCTTTTTTTTAATTAAGGGTATAGTAGTTAGCTTCAATGAGATTCGGATCCTGTACCTCATAGTTCAAAAAAATGCTTTTATCACCTGGCTGTAACTAGAGAGGTTTCTTATGTAAAAAATTTAATTTCATACATAAATGAAAGTAGGCATTTAATTTTAATGGGGTCTGATATTTACAATTAACTTTCTTGTTAATTAGAAACTTGATGTGATTATAATTACTTCATGTATCAAATGGAAAAATTAATAGACATCCAGTTATGTCCTGGTAATAAGTGTATATCTTTCCAAAAAGTAGATGTAGAGTTCAAATTTCTTTGAAACTAAATATTAGACTCTTGAAAGATATGATAGTTGTAAAGAAAAAGAAAAGTTTAATCAATAATTTAACCAACATAAATGAAAAAAACAGGGGTCGCTCTGTAAAAAAGAGGGGGAGTCGCTTTATTAATAAAAAAAAAAAAAGAGTTGCAATATCTTATTTTCCTATTTATAATGGCTCTCTTATTAATTATTTAACATTGTAGAATGAGAAAATGTAATAAAAATGCTATTTGGTCCAGGAGCTGACGTATTCTCTATAAGTGTATTCCAGAACCATTGTAGAAGTCATTGGAAAACTATGTAGACACAGCGAATTTATACCTCCTAAAATCTAGATGGGACTATATGTAAGCGAAATCACTATCGCCCGAAATTTCAAGGATCATTCCTCTACGTCACGTCTGCAATATGAAGCAGCACCATTCCTTCAAGTTCAACTTTAGTTTCTTCCACATTTTAGTTCTAAATGAGTAAATTCTAATTAATGCTTTTATCAACTATAAAAAGTCTATCCACGTGTTTGACTATATTCAATATCGACAACAACTAATGTTAGATACACTTCCCCTTTTAATTGTTGTAGTTATCAAAGTTAGAAACTACATATAAGTCATTTCATAAATTATTTTTTTTGTAGTATTAAGTTTTTCCGTGAGCCTAGGTTAGAAATACTATGTTGTTAGAGATGTAAATAGAGACCTGTTCTATCTTGTCTCAACCTCAAACTCAAAATTTTATAAACTAATATTTTTATTATATTGAAGGAATTCGGTGAATGAATGTGATTATATGAAGATTATGAGAATTAATGATTATCTTAGGTTTTGAACATATCGCTTGAAACTAATTTGCTTGAACTAGTGATAAAATGACAATGTTGAAAAGTGTTAGTTATTATGTCAATTAACTCGAATCAAGCATTACCTCGATTAATTAAGTCGAATCAAGTCAATCAGTCATCGCTACATGGTTTATTCTTTAAAAGACTCGAATTGTCAACAATATGTTAAAAATGATCGTAGCAGTAATACTAATATACTTAGATTTTAGAGGCCTTTCTGAGCTCTCTCTCTTACGTTTATTATGCTTAATTTGATATCCCCTAAACGTTTTCTAGCCTTTTGGCTCTTTTATCAAAATGGGGATAATTATGACATTAATATTGAAACTTTACTAGGTCTGATTGTTAGTAATTCCACATTCTAATGCTGCTAAATATAATAATAGTGTAGAGGATGAGCGTTTGAAGGAGAACTTGCGATTCAACGCATCATATTTGTATTGTAATCAATGTTTTAATTAGATTAATACTGGTTAAATGGATTTCATCATTTGTTAATGCATTAATTTGGTTTAGGCTATGCATCTTAGCCTGTGACTCCTGTTTTAATGGTATCAATAACCAGGCACAAAGTTTGCTAGTGTTAAAATTCAGTTATTTCGGTTCAAACTGAAGTGGACCAAAAATTTCACTCAATTATCTTGTTAGCTCCAGTTTGGTCCTAACATCTCCCAACTCATAAATCGGCCCAAACAGGGCCCAAACCTACTCAGGAACCTTTGACGTATTGATCAGTCGGTACTCAGTAGTTCAAAATTTTCCAGCTTTCAAATTTCACTGCAAATTCTACAAATCAAAACCTATTTAACTCCCTCGCTCTCTAATCAAGCAGGCAGTGAAGAACAAAATGCCCGAAGGAGAAGAACAAGAACAATTAGGAGAGGGTGATTGCAAAATTAGGGTTTCAGCTTTTGATTTTTCTCTGGAGAATCACTTTAATGCGATGGAAACAATTTCTAAGCTCTTCGGAGAGGTAGAGACGGATTCTCTTGACGTTACCGAAATTCAGCGTTTATATCCTTCTATTACTTTCTTAAGGTCAGTCAGTATCGCTTGCTTTAATGAATGAACTTTTTGACAGTTGCATTATCTTTTTTCTCTGTTCTATGGTGTTTTTGAGTTTTGTGACTCAACATATCAGTTATGTGTTGGCTTTAATTGAATTTTTATGCGTTTCTATAATTTTTTTTATTTGTTTGCAATTAATATGAAAGTTATATATATTAACTCAGGGAATGGAGGGATTTTAATTATGAACCAAGGACTGTTAGGTTTGCGCGTGAGGTGGAAAGTTCTCAACAGAAGGGTTTCCTTGGCGAGATAAATTTACCCCAGTTTTCATCGGCAGCTGTTCCAAAGGTACTTCAAGAAAGCACTTATTTTATTTGTTTCTTTTCCTTTATTTGTTTGATTTACTTTCCAAACTATGCAATATATTACATATAATTTATTTGGCTTGGTGCTATTGCAAGAAGGAAGGTGCACTTGGGGCCATCGCATCTCCAGAATCCAGGTACAGGTGTAGATTTTAGACGCTGTTTTTTCTTTTTTGTGCTGCTCTTTTGCGAATCTTAAGTTGTGATTGGGCCTATGTGAATTTGACATTGCGTAGTACATCAATATAAATATTTAATTGGCGTATAATTTACTTGGAAGATTGTTGTATGGTCATGTTCAATAAACATATCCAATTCCAAACTTGTAGCTTCATACACACATTTACACTTCTGCATGCATGTAATATGTTCTCAAACTTTTTGATTTTATTGCAGCAAGGACTTCGTGATGCATGTTGGAGGATCTGTTTGGGCATTGGATTGGTGTCCTAGGGCTCATGAAAGGTCTGCAGCTCGTGTTAAATGTGAGGTATATATTTTGCTCTTTCTGCTCCCTCCCCTTAATTGTTTTTTGGAAATAGATTCTTATTATCTGAGCTGCTAAATTGATTGTCGAAACATTTTGTACATGTGAAACGAACTTACCAGAAGCATTTTATTCAACTGCATTTTGTCAATTCTTGGACTCTCTGGTTTGCTTCACAATCATATATGCAGTCACTCTGCCAGAAACAAGGGCATTGCAAATCTCTGTTTCTTTTGTTTTTCTGGAGCTTGTTTTATGACTTTTGTGTGAAAAAATTCGGAGTTATCTATCAAATATGGGATAGATTATCCACTATCTAATCTATTATCTGTGTTTATGGCTTACTTCCACTTTTGGTTTTCTAGTTTCTTGCTGTTGCTGCCCATCCCCCTAACTCATATTATCACAAGATCGGTGCTTTACTTACTGGCAGAGGTGTTGTTCAAATATGGTGCATCCTAAATGATAGCAGGATTGAGGAGGAGGCCCCACCTCCCTTAAAAAAGTCAAAAAGGAAAACTGAATGCGAGGATGCAAGTGATGGCAAATTAGCTCTAATGAAGAAGCCAAAAGGACGACCTAAAAAGAGGGAAATAGAAGAATCTTGTACTGGTGAAACCGCAAAGGGCACAACTGAATTTAAAAGGCCTAGAGGTCGACCTAGGAAGCAGAAAGAAGAAATTATGAATGACGATGCCTACCAATGTAAGAAACCAAGAGGGCGACCTTGAAAGAAGACGACGAATGACTCCATTGATAGTTTAGAGTGCGACCACCAATATCCTGAAGCCCTTGCTGTTGAATATCCAGAAGACCCAACACAAATTCTTGCTACAGAAGGGGCTTTGGCGAATCCCCCAGCAGAGACCATACAGACAAATAAGGCCAAAAAAAAAAAAATCCTGCCGAAGCACTGCCCACCTTTATTTCAGCGAGTGAAACGGCTGGCCTGGGTAGAAAATTGAAAAGGAAGTCCAAGGTAGGTGGTAAATGTGCTGCCATTATAAGCCCATCTTTATTGTCCCAAAATGAAGATCCATCTTCAATTATGAACCACCAAATAAATAAGAACGTCTTTGAGGAACCTGCAGTGCTTAAATGTGGTTTAGATAGTGTTTCTTGTGATATTCCGGAGAATATTGTTTTACCTAGGCTTGCTTATTGCCTGGCTCATGATGGGAAAGTTGTGTGGGATGTGAAATGGCGACCTAGTCATATGTCTGATCCCAAAAGCCTGCATCAGATGGGTTATCTTGCTGTCTTACTAGGAAATGGATCACTGGAAGTGTAAGTCGTATATTTAAGTTATAATATATTTACATCTGTTATATGTTTGGTAAATAGAACTCCTCTTCTATATTTCTGCAATGTGTTCTTGGTATGCATCTTAAACTGTTTAGTTAAGGAAAAACTCCGACTTCTCAATATTTATCTCAATCATGTTATTCAATTTAAAAGTTGGTATACAGAAATTTATCAATGAGAACTACGCCTTTTGGACTACTGATTTCTTCTTTAACTCTGTCTCAATTGAGCATGGGGATGATTTATCTGGCATGCCTTATACTTTTATTACATTTAATGAATTTCACATGAAGTTTTAATAAAGTAACTCGAATCATTTAAAATTTTTTCTGTAGAAGATATTACAGAATTACCCTTCAATTTCCAATATAGGGTGATATAAATGGCAAAAAGTTCATGATTGTGTGTAAAGGAAGGATTGAGGTTTGGAAAACATAATAAATTAAATCAAAATGTCAGCTGCTGTCCAACCACGTTTGGCCATTCTTCTTTTATGTATTTACTTTGGATTGTAGGTATGACAATTATCAGTTGTTGGTTTCCACTTAATGTGCCAAAAGCAGTGTATTATGTGATATTGTCTTATGATGTCCAATATGAATGCAGATGGGATGTTCCTCTTCCTAATATAACAAATGCTATTTATACTTCGTCTCATGGAGAAGGTACTGATCCTCGGTTTGTGAAATTGGAACCAGTGTTCAAGTGTTCAATCGCTAAGTGTGGGGAAATAGAGAGGTAATTTTTCTGTCTGTCATCTACCTTCTTGATACTTTTATTTAAATGGAATTGAAAAAAAAAAAAAAAGATTTTCTTCGGTCCCAAAAGATCAATCAAATTTTCTGTTTCTTGTATGTGCGTGCTAGTTTGTACAACAGTAGGAATGTGAAAAGTTTGTACTGGTAATCCCTGCAACCCCAATCATTTCCCCTCAATTGCGAGAAGTGTAAATGGAGGGAATGAATTTTATTTTATGGCATACAACTGAAGGATGAAATAACAAATTGAGAGGACTTCTCTGCATTATCTCATCCTTGCCCATGAATGCGAGTTTTGTAGCATTTTATATTTGAGACATTTATGCTCGGCATATTGCTTCAGCGGAAGTTGTTTTACTATATTGAAATATCAAATTCATCTTGCTGCAGAATCTTGTAATTTCCTATACACAATTTCCCATGCAGCATTCCTTTGACAGTGGAATGGTCAGCGTTATGCCCCCATGATTACTTACTTGCTGGATGTCATGATGGAAAGTAATATGTCTGTTGTCTTTCCTTTTATGCTGCTGTTTTATCAGGCTTTCATTCCACATGCCTGTTCGTTAGTTTTACATATGTCCTTTGAACTTATGATTAGCCTTTTGATTCGGGTATTCTTTTTCAAGTTGTATCAATTGCATCATCCAACATTGACTTCTGTTTTGATAAATTGTTATTGCCAATTTTTTTTATAAAAAATTTAGCCAAACATGTTAATATGTTTATTAAGAAAGCCTTGTGACTTAATTTTGATTTAAAACAATATCAAAATTTTATTTTATTATTTTCAAATTCTACTAGAATGTCGACCATACTGACTTCGTTGATGAAAAAAAAAAAAATTTGGGATTTTATTAGTACCTATTTTGATTCAGTTACTAAAGTGTAGTTATAAGTTTGAGATATAACTGAACATTGGTGAAGTTAGCATAGCAACACTTAGAAAACTGAGGCCATTATTAATTTAAATACTTATGAAAGTATGTATGTGTAGAGCACAATGGTAATATGCTCAAGCGTTCTTCATTAATTGCTATTCCTTCCCCAAGTTTCGTACATTGTGTGAATAATTCTGTCGCTTGTGTGGTCTCTGTGAGTCAATCAGTTCTATGTGCTATTCATTTTCTGAAGTCCCACCATTGCATGTGTCATCTAATTTTTGCTATGAAGTTTCCAAATGATACATGATGGCCTATAAAGACTTTTAGATATAGTTTGGGGTTGGGATGGGGATATGAATGAACTGTGAATGATAGAGGTTTGTTTAAGAGGCCAAAGGATGAAAGTGGATGCTTTAGCACTATTTATAAGAACTTATAAAAAGGTAATCATATTTCCCTGGATTTAGAGTAAGTTTTGTGTTTTGTGTTTTTTTTTTTTTTTTAAAAAAATAAATCAGCCTTTCAAAATATTAAATCACAATTGTAAGACTGGTATGGAAATTCAAATAGTATCCATGCTGGGTGTTACAAATAAGACTTTTCGCATCCCAAACACAAATTGTAACCTATTTTTTACTTTTAAAAGGGAATTTCTAATCATATTTTTAATAGGAGACTGAAATAACCTGTTTAGTATTTGCAGAAACTGTTTTGGACCAAACAAGCACCAGTTCATTGTCAAATACAACATCTATATCTCTTAGCTTTAGCTTTAGATTCAGGTTTAGGTTTAGAAAGGGGGTATTTCTTTCTCTAAAACCATGATTTGCTATATTTCAGGTTGCCTTGTGGAAGTTCTCTGCAGATGCTACATCTGGAGGTAATGACATAAGTTTTTCTATCTTTCTTTTGTGCTCACTGTCTAATCATATGTTTCATGGTTTCAATCTAAATTCTAAGTTCTAGTAACTTCATACTTTTATGACTATTGCTCTGCAGATACAAGGCCATTGCTATGTTTTAGTGCAGACACAGTTCCTATAAGAGCTCTTGCATGGGCCCCATCAGAGAGGTCACTGATTTCGGTTCTTTTTTAATTATAAATTTTTGGTCATTTTTCTCTCTCACAGGTGATTGGATTTAATATTGTGCATGACTGCCACAAAATCATAGGATCTCATTTGTCTAAAAAAGATTTGTGTTGTTTATGATACTTTTTGTACATCGTTTGTCATCATGATTGCTAGCTTGTAGCTTCCTAATGTTTGATAACACAATCATTAGCGAATGAAGATACAGTCAGAATTCATTTGTGTATCCCTTGTTTGAATTCAAATCTCTATTTGGAGGTGGGGCATAAATTGTTCAGCGGTAAATGACAATCAAGAGATGTATGGAGAAGAAACTAGGGTGCTTTTGGCTTATTGCTTATCACCATTATTTTGTGAATCACCTATACTTTTCTGGTTTCCCAAAGGAGAACTTATATGATTAATTACTAAGATAATAATGAGTAAATAAGTTTGGAAGCAGAGCAATTTGTGAAACTAGGACACCTACACTTTGGCTGTTGCCCAAAGGAGAAGGTATGATTATTTACGCAAATAATAATTAGTAAATAAGTTTTGAAGCAGAGCAATTTGTGACATAGTAGTACAATTTGCTAGAAGTGTTTACTCCATCTCATTTATCTAAGCATTTTCCGATTTTAAGAATTTTCGCAGAAGACTGGTTGCCATTTCTTATCTGTTAAACTTATCTCGCCCCATTTTCTTTTAGTTTCCTTTTCCCTTCTTATTTTGTTATGAAATTCTTTATTCATATTATTGTTATAATTTGTTCGCGTTTTAGAAATCAAGTTTCATATCTGCTTTCATGTTTGAAGTATTAATTTGCACTACATTCATGGATTTATTGAAAATCAATGTAAATGGTACTTTTGTTGTGTGCCATACAGAATATCATTATTATCATATGCCATATGACTTTTTTTTTTGGGTCGAAGAAGAATATGGCAGCCAAATTGTCTCATCTTTCTTTGTATTTTCTGTTAATCTCCCCTCGTGAGGATTTCTCATGCTTGATATTAAGGCTACGAAACATGTGGCTTTTGGTTATAACTAATTGTTATGAAATTCCACTTTCTTATGATGGGGTATTGAGAAGACTATGTGCTATTTTCAGTGATCCAGAGAGTGCAAATATTGTACTTACTGCCGGACATGGAGGCCTGAAGTTTTGGGACATACGGTAAACATCATAACTTGTGTCTTGTTTTATTTTCATTCACATTGTGTATTATTCTTAGTATTTAATCAGTTATAGAATATGTATAATACTCATAGGACGGATGACCTGTGGGGAATGAGAGGCAAATTAGTGTTACCTCGAATCAATGAATATAGATTGATATACAATTTTCTTTGTGAGATGAACTAATTTTAGAATGATTAGAATGTGTAACATTAAATTGACGAGGAAGAGATCAAGAGTGCTTGTATGTATTGATTTTACGGTCTTCCTAGATTTTGCATTTGAGTAAAATTACAAATAGAGCTAGAACTATATGAGCCATTTACTTTTTGGTCCCTTCAGTATCCTTCGTAAATGATATCTGTTTGTCCTTTTCAAACGTTCTTCCCTCACCAGTACATAGTAAAGCTTTATGTAGTATATCTAATGTATGAACCATTCACAGCTTGAGTTTTTTTAATGCTAGTCAAACATTAAAATAAAGTAAAAGTTATACATCTCCATAGATCTTATATTAATCTGATTTCTGGATGAAAACGTTTGTTTATGTGCCGTCATATGTGTCTTTGAATTCATTCGTTTTCGCTGGAGTTAGATATGCAATTTGAAGCTGTTTTTTTCTTTTTTTTTTCGAAGTTTGAACATATATTAAAGTGCTGATATTATTAACATTGACCTCTCTTTTTTTTATTAGATTTGTTATGTAAATTGCAATAATTTCTTTTCCTTTTTGGTTTCTGATTTAGCCAGAGGTGTTTTTACTTGATGACTTATGCATGTCACATATGTTTGTTGTCTGTCTATTCATTGTTTAGATGATTGTTATAGAACTGTACCTGAAGTCGTGAGTTTTATATATGTTTCCAGGGATCCATTCCGACCTTTATGGGACCTCCACCCAGCACCGAAGTTCATTTATAGTCTGGATTGGCTGCCAGATCCAAGGTGTTTTACCATTGTTTCTTGGCCGATTGCTCATGGAAGAGAACTTTTGCTTGATATAACTATTTATACAATTGATCCATTAATATTTTGTGTTTCAGATGTATTATCTTATCCTTCGATGATGGAACAATCAGACTCCTTAGCTTGGTGAAGGCTGCATATGATGCTCATGTATGTGGAAGACCTTCTGTGGGGCCTAAACAACAAGGAATGCATGTTCTTACTTGTCCATCCTTTGCTATCTGGAGTGTTCAAGTGTCAAGAAAAACAGGTTTCTCTATTATTTTTGTCATCGTATTTGGCTATTTTAATACAGGGTACGGTTGTATGAAATGTTAAGAGAAGCAACTCTTTCTGCTTCTTTATATTTATATGCACAGTGATGAGAAGAATTTTTTAAGCTTTGAACAACACTTGGCAGATCCATTTATCCTAAATTGTGTGTATCATGTTTTTGTTCTAACTCAAATTTCGTTTGGAGTTCAACGCAATTTAAGATTGTTGGATTATGTTTCTAACATTTTTTTGTTAGATTTGCCTAAGATAAGTTCCTTGATCATTAATTGGCCTTTGTCAATATATTTTAACCAGTTAGGAAATATTTTTTTTTCCTTGTATAGTTATGGAAATTTTGTTATTTGTGTATTTAGCTGCTTTTTTTTTTCTTTCCTTATCCACTTACATTAATGGATTGTCAATCTATTTTATGGGAAATCCAGAAAAGGAATGTATTGTGCGATATTTTGTCTTTTTGTTCATTGGTTTGTTGCCAACAGCGATTGCATTGTGGCAAAATACTTAAAAATGTATTTTAATCTTCCTCAGTGAACTATTTATGGATTTTTGAGTTCATTCACTCTTTCCATTTCGTCATTTTATCTGATAAAGTTATCTTTGAATTTCAATAGGCATGGTTGCATATTGCAGTGCAGATGGTACTGTTTGCCGCTTCCAGGTTAGTTTGCTTTTGATGGTATCCTCTTACATCATTTATACATGTCACTTGATTTCAGTGAATTTCATGCCATCAAGGGTCCTAACCTTTTCGCAGATTGATAATGGCTGGAACCAGCGTACATTTTGTGTTAAAAAATTGTTTATTAGGAATGAAACTCTCCAAAAACCACCGTTATTGCAACTTGCAAATCCATATATGTAACTTTCATGTCCTAGCATGTTTCAATCACGATATTAGGGTGTAAAATACTTGGTCAAGGGAGCCTTAAGTTAAATAGTTTTGATTACTAGAAAGGCAATAGGATCTAGTACTTCATTCTCTTCTATATTGTAAAAGCATCAATAATCAACTGTGTATAGACATGTCCACATGTGCAATTCCAAGTTGCTTCAAATCTTTGTCTAAGTTAATTGTTTCCTCTGTGGTCAGCTCACTGCAAAAGCGGTTGAGAAGGACCCATCAAGACATCGAGTTCCACATTTTAAGATCTGGTCCCTAAGCAAGGATGAATCTGCTATTACTGTTAACACTTCACTACCAGATACTCCTTTGTCAATGAAGAAGCCAGTTAACAACTTTGGTGACAACTTGAGAACCATGCGGAGTTTATTCGAATCAAGTCGGACAAAAACAGCTTCCAAGGCAAAAGCACCAGCTGCAGATAACCGACCATTGGGTGAGTATTGTATTTTTGCTACGCTGCCATTCTTCATTTCTTTTTTCTTAGACAATAAGGTTTCGTCAAACTTTTGGCAGCCATTTGTCACAGCAATGATCCAAGTACATCTGGATCGGATGAAACATTGGTGAATCTGAGCAAGCACACTAACAAAAAATCCAAGAATACAAGTAAGAGAGCATCAGGCGAGGATCTAGCATTGGTTTGCATAGACAAAGAACAACCTACTATAGCCAAGAATGAAAATGCAAATGAATTTGAAGTATTCCTCCCAAAATCATTGCTGTGCATAGAGTTAGATGGAATACAAACCAGGGCAGCGAGAGATGGTTGTCGTCTGGGGGAGCGGCTGGAATTGTACGATGTCAAGAAATTTTGTTATCTGATATGGATAAGCATCTGGCAAGGAAACGGTAACTGAATATGGAAATTTTAGGTTCAGATCTTATGTCCTAATTTATAAATTTATTGTAGTGTTCGTGAGCAGCATTGAAGTAGAAAATAACTTCTATACTTTATTAACTTATTCACCAGTTAATCATCATCAATTCATCAATTGTTCTTTAAGTATTAACGTACACAAATGAAAAAATTAAGTAGCAAACAATGAAACAAACATTAAGGTACGTAAAGTATTTTCTATAACAAAATAAAAATAGTATAAACGTACATTTTTAAGGTTTTCTTTTTATCTCAATTTGATATATTATTTTGGGTTCTTGGAAAAATAAATAAATAAATAATCCTTTTGTCTTTCTAATTGGATACAAGAAATAATTCAAATTGACCACATTCTTCTTTACTCGACAAATTTCAACCCAAATTTGAGACTCTTGGACAAATTGCCTTTTTGCTTTGTTTGTATCCCATAAACATATCCAAATAGCATAATTCCAAAAAATAAAATAAAATAAAATAAAAATTAGGCAAATACTTTAATAAATAATTAGAAAAATTGGCCTGTAAAAATATAATCTGGTGGTAAAATCGATTTCTCTAATAAAGAAGTTTAGAGTTTAAGTCTCACTGAAACTCATAGTTGTGAAAACAGAATAGATTGATCGATCGAACCAGATTCGACTGGAATTGAAGGGCGATCCGATCGTTTATAACCGGTTTTTATCCTGATTAAAAACCGGTATATATCTAGTTAGACCGATCGGTTGAACTGGAAAACCGATTAATAATTTGCTTCAGGTATACCCTACACCTAGAATTGCTTTGCTTTCCACAGGGGATGAACTTGTGGAGCCAACAACAACTAGTCTAGGTCGTGGCCAGGTACTACGTGTTGAAAATCTTCAATTTTCTCGAGAGCTAAAGAATGAATATTATTGTTGCTGATGTCATTAGTAAATTCTTAGTTGGAGGGCTGTGGGTCAGCAAACTCTTTATTTCTTTGATATTAGGGCTATTAGCCTTACCAATGGCCTACCCTGGTGAAAAATAGTTACAAATGCCACGGTTTTAAAATTACATCTGACCGTCATTCCCAGTTGGAAATTTTCAATAGTTACACAGAAGGAACTCTAAATTTTTCTGCCAAAAGATGTATATGAAAAAACGTTTTTCTCTCTCTGATTTCCACCTGTGTCCCTTACCAATCTTTCAAGACTTAATATTGGAGCTCTCCAATATGCTCATCTCTATAGCATGGGCCTTGGACCTATTTATGATTTTTTAGTTCTTGTGCTTATCAATTTTTACAGCTTTCCATCACAAGAGTGGAAACATATATTAGTAGTAGTTGAATATTGGACCTTCTTAATTGTGTAACGTAATAAATGCATTCATGGGTTTCACATTTTTGTAACAGGTTTTATTGGTACTTCTCTGAATCATATTGCTTTTTATTTTTTTCTTTGGAGCTATACATCTAAACATTAATTAATCTGCATAGCGTATTAGACAAACAACATATTTTATCTGATAGAGTAGGATTATTTTCACTTTTTTTCTTTAAAGTTGTATCTGATATAGTACTTTTTCAATTTCATTGTGAATGTCTTCATTTTTTTGTTTCGATATTTCCTTTTTTTTTTTTTAATTTATTTTTAAAGAAGAAGATTTCTGTATTGTTTACACTATTAAAACATGAGGATTTAGGAATTTCTGTATGGTTTACACTATTAAAAATTGTCCCTAAACAAATTGATGAGGTGCAATTTAGCCAAGAAAATAGAAAGGAATTCTAGAATAAATTCTAATTTAGAGTCAACCGCCAAATGTTTGATAGAGAAATTCAAGAATTGTTACTAAATAAAGTTGTAGTTATTGGTTTTGATATTTTCTTTAAATATTCGATTTTCAACAGCAGGAAAAGAATTGGAAAGAAAAAAAGAGGAAATGATTGTGGAACATACGAAAGCTTTATGCAAGAATCAGTATTTCTGCAAATCAATGATGACCCCAGATCATTAAATCTCTTTCCCTTTTTAAAAGACTGAAATCAAATCTCCTTAATAAAGAGTCTGCCGGAACACTTTGCTTTGTCAACAAAGTATCACGACAGAAACTTTCAGTTCATTAATGCTCAAGCTTACCTCCATATCTATGATCAAGTTACTGGCCACCGTCCCTGTAATATAAACGGCGGGAAAACTACTTTTGCTCTCTGTATCAAAGTGCTATGACCGCTCTATATATATATATACGCTGAAGTTTACCCAAGTTATTGTATCATTCAATACTTTTCGCTACTCCACCTTATCCCAATACCACACATTCGACAAATCTCAATTGGGGATGATATTATAGGCCAGATTGAAATTGTAGGTGGACAAGAGATTTTGGTTTGGTTATAGGGGCTGGGACTGAATTATCTGAAGCTAAGGATCATTGATTTTGCTGACCTTTATATTTTTTTTCTTCATCTCTCTGTATCTCTTTACAATTCTCAAATTGTTTAGATTTTCTTAAAATTCAAATTGTTAAAGAAAGAATAAAATATTTCTATAGACAATAACTTTTACCACTGTTCAGCATCAGTACATTCACCCAGAATAAAAATTTGTGCTAATTTTAGATGAAGTAAATTTTTGGGCTAAGTTAATATAGAAAACATTAAAAAAAAAAAAAAAAGCAAAAAAGAAGAGTAGAAAACAATTAATGGCTATGCTGTGATAATCTGGGTTGTTGCCAAATCCAATCCCTGCTATTACTTGTTACTCATTTACCAAATATAAACTAATGTTATGCCACTACGAATTCTGCTGTCGTGATCGATTAAAAGTTTTAAAAAAAATAGTAAGATAAATAAATAAATAAATAAAAGTGCATGATGAGAGGATTGTGCCATGAATTAATTGATTTCATATGGTTTATTACTACTCAGTTGAGAAAACATGAAAAGAAGAAGAAAAGGAACAATGAAAAGCTAATTGCTAATTAGGCTATGCAGCTGCAAGTGACAACCAGAACCTAAAGGTATTGTTGTTTGATCTTTTTGAGTCTAGCTACGACATCCTCCATATTAGTTCTTTCCTCTTGCGAGTCACTTGAACATAATAACGCTAATTCCATGATGGATGACAAGCAATTCTGCAGCTTTAAACACTTGCCCAAATTTTTAACATTTCTGTTTTCTTCTGTGAAAAGACGAGAATCAACAATTTCCATCACTTGTTGAGGAAAAGAATTCATCACCCATTCCCTTAGGCTTAGTCCTCTACCGAACATTACATCAGTAGGTTTTTTTCTGGTAAAGACTTCCATCAACATGATACCATAGCTGTACACATCTCCCTTTGTTGAAGCTTTTGCTCCCAACCCATACTCTGATCCGTCATTCATACACGTATTCATGTAAAAAAGAACCATATAAGTAGAAGGAACACATTTGAAACACTAGAAAGGATAAAACTAAATTCGCGTTACTTAGAGAAATAAAAATTTTAGGAAAAAATGTTTTAAAAGCAAAGCTGAATTGGGAAAATTATAAACCAGCATACCTGGTGCAATGTAACCAATAGTGCCAAGGATTCCTGTTAGTGTCATAGACTTGTACTCTACCAATATTTTGGCAATACCAAAATCCCCTACATGAGCAACCATGTCTTCATCCAAAAGAACATTGCTCGGCTTTAGATCACAGTGTACCACTGGCTGCGAATATCCATGGTGAAGATACTCAATCCCCAATGCTACATCGATCATGATATTTAGCCGAGGAAGGAACTCCAACGGCTGTTCAGAGTATAGCATATTTTCGAGGTTTCCATTAGGCATGAATGGGAATACCAATGCTCTGAAATCAATATTAGAACAAGAACTGATAATCTTCAAAATATTTCTATGCCTAACATTCTTCAGAACATCACATTCTTTATCAAATGATCTGAATCCATCGTCGGTTTCCATGCGGAAAACTTTCACTGCTATCAGCTCACCATTTGACATGGTTCCCTTGTATACAGAACCAAAACTCCCAGCTCCCAACAGGTTTTCTTCACTGAAACTGTCAGTGGCATGAACAAGCTCATTGTAAGAAATAAACCTGTGGCGTATCACATTTGAAATTTCAACAGAAGATGGTTCTTCTTTTCTCTTCACGGAATGATTTAGGTAAACTATCACCAAAATAAGAAGTGCAGTCACTACAACAACTGGAGGAAAGATATATTTAAGCCAGAAAGACAGCTTCTTCCATCTTGGCCGAGTAGTGTCTCGGCAGAGACCAAGTCCTGGTATTGAAAAGCTACACAGTTTGTCATTTCCCAAGAAGGATTGAACGGTGAGATTCTTGAAGATACCTTCGCTAGGAATCTCACCAGTTAACCCGTTATATGACAGATTCAAGTACCTGAGATTAGTTAGCTTAACCAAAGACTTTGGTATTACTCCTGAAAAGTTATTAGAAGAGAGTTCTAGTGACTCTAAGCTACCCAACTTGCCAATGGCTTCAGGTATGCTACCCTCGAATGAATTGCTGGACAAGTTCAGTTGCTTTAACATCTGTAAATTTGATATCGACCCTGGAATGTTTCCTGATAGTTGGTTCTTTGACAGATCAAAGGCTTCTATTTTAGCAATCTTTTCAATATCTGGAGGAAGCTGTCCGCGTAATGAATTAGTAGACAAATTTAAAAACCACATACTGTTGAGGCTCCACAAGCTCACAGGGATGGACCCCAAAGCATTAGAAGACAATGATAGCTCTAGCATTCCGCTGAGATTCCCCATACAGTCAGGAATTGGCCCTGTTAACTGATTTCCATCGGATAGGAATTCTCCAAGGAATGATAATCTGCATAACTCATTTGGAATTCTTCCGTATATATTGTTTCCAAAAAGACGAAGTCTTTGAAGTTTGCCAAGGTTTCCAACAGAAGAAGGTATGATTCCATCAAGATTGTTGGCAGCCATTTCAAGTGTAATCAAATTGCTCAAGTTTCCAATTGATAATGGAAGACTGCCCTTGATTTGAGATCGATCTGCGCTGAAGAGTTGGAGGTTTCTTGATAGATTTCCAATAGAATTTGGCAATTCTCCATTCAAAGGATTTAATCCTATGACCAGATTTACCAACTGCCTGCAGCGTGTCAAAGAAGTCAAGAAATGAAGCACCCTTTGTGAAGGGTCGATGCTGAGTTGGTTTCTTTGTAGATTGAGTGTTTTTAGGAGGGGTAAATTGCCAAGAGAAGTGGGTACTTGTCCACTAAAATAGTTTTTGGACAATTCTAATAGAGAAAGCTGTGTGGCATTTGAGATGGAATATGGTATTCTACCATCTAAGCTGTTGTTGAAAAGAACGAGGTATCTAAGCTTCGAGCTTTGGAGAGATTTGACTTCTGGAATATTCCCAGTAAGATTGTTAACCATGAAGGCAATAGTTTCAGCGGTAGAAAGGTTGAAGATCGATTGTGGCAATCTGCCGGAAAGATTATTAAAACCAATCCTCAAGTATTTTATCCTAGAAAGCCGAGTCAGCTCTTCAGGAATTTCACCCCATATATTGTTATCGATCAGTTCAAGCGTCAATAAGCTTGATAAATTACCCAGAGAAGGAGGAATTGTGCCTGTTAATTGGTTTCTAGCCAAACTGAAATATTCAAGTTTGGGAAAGCAACCAAAATCCCTCGGTATGCTACCAATAAGTCTAGTTTCTGAAAGATAAATTTCCTGAAGATCTTGGCATTGGCATAGGCTGGTCGGAATTGGACCGCCCAAAGGATTTTCTGAAAGATAGAGACGTTGAAGTTTTGGAAGTCTATGACAAATGTCAGTTGGAATGTGACCAACAATATTATTGCCTACTATATCAAGACCCCAAAGACTGGAAAAATTGAACCCAGCAAAAGGAAAAGAACCTGTCAAAGAATTATAACGTAGCCGTAGTGTCTCCAAATTGGGAAGACCTCCAATTTCACCCGGGATAGTACCCTGAAAATTGTTGTAGTCAAGGACAATGTGTTCAAGCTTTTGACACTGTGCTAGAGTTGGAGGTATGTTGCCTCCAAGTTGGTTAAATTGGACATTGATGACTCTTAGCCGCCTCAAGTGGCCTATGGTTTCTGGCAACTGTCCATCGATACTATTGTTTTGAATGTTCAACAATGTGAGAAAAGAGAGGTTGCCTATATAAGTTGATATAGTACCCTGAATATCCATGTGAGAAAGATCCAAGGCAGTCACCCGCTGGTGGTGTAAGGCACAAGAAACCCCTATCCAGCTGCAGAAAGATGAATTCAAGCTCCAGTTTTGTGATATTGGATCATTGGGTTGAAGTAAAAATTGGGATTTTAGGGCAACCAAAGCTGCGAAATCTGTAAAGTTTGTTTTTCCTGAAGTTGTGAAGTGGAAGCTAAACAGAATCATCAACCAGAGCCTCATAAGACTAGCAATGATTAGTCTATTTCCCATTTTTTTTTTTTTCTCAATATTGGGTACCAAGTTGTGTTATGCTATTCCCAAGAGGGACACATTTATAAATAATTAGAGTAATGTTTTTTCTTCTTCATTAAATTTTCTACAGAGAATGAGTAGAAATTCCATTTAATGGAGGTAAATGAGCAGTTATGCACCAGTCTTTGCGAATTGCTAGCATTTTTTTTTTCGGAGCTTAATCGTCAAGATTTCGACTATAATTCTGAACAAATTACTCGTCAAAATTTGTACTATAATTCTGAACTGTAAAAATAGACCAATTCAATAGTTCTGTTAATTTAATTGAAGTTCAGTCAAAAATATTCTTTTTTAGTGGAAAACTAATACTGAACTTTTGTATTATTGGCTAAATATACTGTCTAATTTTATTTTATTTTTATTAGTGAGGAAATATGCACTTCTAATTAATCACAATTTGACACACAATAGGATATGTTTTATTTGACTATTAAAACTTATAAAAAATATAATAATAAATAGGGAAGTAAATCGTGGATGGAAAAGGTGAATTCCGAAAAAAAAAAAAAAAATCCCCATAGAATTAGGATGGAGCTGGATTTTGTCCCCAAACCCTTAATGGAAACCGGAACGGTAATATCCTCTCTGTCCTGATTAGTCTTAACGGTGATACACATGAATTTTCCTGTTAACTCCCTGAAATTTCCCCATTGTTTTGATATATATAATTTGAAGAAGAAATAAAAATATTAGAATGTTAATATTTTGAAGACATGCATTTTAATTAGTTGATTTTTTTTGTTGGAATGTTAATTTAAAGTATTGTTAATACCTAGATAATTATTAGTAATTTTTTATTGGATGATAAATTAAATAATTTATTGATTAATAATTATTGGTAAATGAATGGTGTATTATTTTATTTTTCAAAATACACTCTAATTTAATTTTCTCTATGAATATGACATATTTTGAAGAAATTTTATTATTTCAAATGGGAATGGAGACTCCTGTAGGGATGAGAATTCCCCGTGATATAGGGATGAGGATGAAATTTTTCCCGTTTCGTTTTTGGAACAAGAATTTCCCGACGTATCGCGGAACGGGATGAAGGATCCGCACCATACCTGTACCCCATTTATATCCCTAATAATAAACAGATGTTAATGTATTTTTTTTTAATCGCTCTTAGGATCTTTCAGGTTTTATTTGTTAAATTATTAATTAATTATAACAACATTCGTTAAGCTGTCATTTGTTAAACAAACAAAAAAAAAAAAAAAAAAAAAATTAGTTATAAACAATGAGTTAAATTATGAATACTTATTAAGATTGTAATTAAAATTACATTATTAACAATTTAATTTAATTTATATATATATATAATCTGGTTGTAGAACAATTATATATAACAACCATAAGTAATATTTTTTACTATTCTCTTATTTTTAATTAAGGATATAGTATTTTAGCTTCAATGAGATTCGGATCCTGTACCTCATAGTTCGAAGAAATGTCTTTATCACCTGGCTGTAACTAGGGAGGTTTCTTATGTAAAAAATTTAATTTCATACATAAATGAAATTAGGCTTTTAATTTTAATGAGGTTTGATATTTACAATTAACTTTCTTGTTAATTAGAAACTTGATGTTATTATAATTACTTGATGTATCTGATAACTCGCTTTTATATTGGTATTTTGCTATGAAATATGTTTCATTTTGTTTTTTAAATTCACAATTTTGGGTCCTTTTACTTGCTTTCAGTGAATTTTGTGTTTTCAGGAATGTTTTGAAGAAAAGGAGACAAAATGTGGAGAATTTGGGGTCTTTTGGAACTGAACCATAATTAGCCTTGCCCAAGGCTAAGGGAGCTGCGGCAGGGGCTGTTTTGCAAAAGAGGGAAGAGCTGAAATTAATGAAAAAAGGCTTATCATGGAAGCTAATTTCCAGCAATTATTTAGGAAGTTTTGACAGCATTAATTTAGGATAATTGATTATTTTTACTACTTTCTAAATTAGTTATATTTCTTATTTAGGAGTATTGCTATTTCTCTTAATTAGAGTTGGATTCAAAGGAGGTTTTCAAGAGGATAGTTTTTAAGAGAGTTTTAAGAGTCAATCTCTCTCTCTCGAACGCCCTTCTCTCCTTCTTTCTTCCAAGTTCTATTATTTTTCTTCATGTATTATTTTCTTTTAGCTATGTGTAGCTAAACTTTTAATTTCGGCTAAGGGATTAATCGACAAGGTTTATTCATCCATATTGTGAGATCGTTTCACTTTAATTTCTCCTTTTAATTTATCGTTTATTTATTCATGGAGATTTAATTTTGTTATTTAATCTTTGAATGATAATGGCTTTGTTCTTAGAATTACTTAACAATTTGCTATTTGAGGAAATTAATCGTAATCTTAATTGAACCAATTGGAGGTAGTAATCAATAATTATATTTCGAATTTTCTTTATGTTGGAAAATTAATCAGTTTCTGACAAAATCGGGTTAATTCCACCGTGACATTAACATAAGGATTAGGAGATTTATAATATTGAATGAATAAATAATTTGGTTTCTGAATCGAATTCGCTTGAATCGGTTGGCCAAGATTGGGTTCTTCTAAATCTTCATGCTTTTGATTGATTGAATCTCTACCGCGAAGGCGAGGTTATCCGTCAATTAGGAATTAGTTACAGTCTTACTTGATTAATTCATTATTAAGGAAGAATATCTCAAAACAATCCGGTATAATTAATTGGAAGTCATAATTTCTATCAATGATCAATATGGTATGAATTGCTGTTTAAAATTCCTTTAGCTGAAGTTTTCTCTCAATCAATCTCCAATTTAATTTAATTGCTGGTCCTATTTTCTTACAATTGTTTTATTTTAATTTCACAATCTCAAATCCTTTTTTTTTCTTTATTTATTTTTATTAGGTCATAATCTTTAATTAAATTGAGTAGTTAATTCCCTTGGGTTCGACATCTACTTACTCTATCTACAAATTAATTTTGCAAGGAATAGGTTGAGAATTATTAATTTATTTTTGACGGATTCGACTCACGTCAGTATCAAATTGAAAAATTAATAGACATCCAGTCACATCCTGATGGTAAGTGTATATCTCTCTAAATAGGAGATGCAGAGTTCAAATTTCTTTGAAACTAAATACTAGACCTTGAAAGATATGATAGTTGTAAAAAGAAAAAGAAAAGTTTAATCAATAATTTAACCAACATAAATGAAAAAAATAGGGGTCGCTCTGTAAAAAAAAAAAAAAAAAGGGGAGTCGCTTTATTAAAAAAAAAAGAGTTGCAATATGTTATTTTCCTATTTATAATGGCTCTCTTATTAATTATTTACCATTGTAGAATGAGAAAATGTAATAAAAATGCTATTTAGTCTAGGAGCTGACGTATTCTCTATAAGTATATTCCAGAACCATTGTAGAAATCATTGGAAAACTACTTGGACACGGCGAATTTATACCTCCTAAAATCTAGATGGGACACTATCGCCCGAAATTTAAAGGATCATTCCTCTACGACACGTCTGCAATATGAAGCAGCACCATTCCTTCAAGTTCAACTTTAGTTTCTTCCACATTTTAGTTCTAAATGAGTCAATTCTAATTAATGCTTTTATCAAATGTAAAAAGTCTATGGACGTGTTTGACTTTCAATATTGACAACAATTAATCTTAGGTGCACGTCCTTTTTTAATTGTTGTAGTTATCATAGTTAGAACTACGTATAAGTTGTCTCATAAATTATTTATGAGAATTAATGATCGTCTTAGACTTTGAATATATTGCTCGAAATTAATTTGCTTGAACTAGTGATAAAATGACAATATTGAGAAGTGTTATTGTATCAATTAATAAGAATCAAGCATTACCTCTTTTAATTAAATCAAATCAAGCCAATCAGTCATTGCTGTATGGTTTGTTTTTAAAAGACTCGAATTGTTATCGATATGTTAAAACTGATAGTAGCAGTAATAATAATATACTTAAAGCCAGTTTGGGACTGCTTTCAGCAGCCCCGAAAGCAGCTTTCAGCCAAAGTATGGAGAACATTACTTTGACTGAAAGCTACTTTTGAGATTACGGAAAGCAGCCTCAAATACACAATTGGTGAAAGTCAGATTGTATTAAAAAAAGCACTGGGAAAACACTTAAAACTACTTTTAAAGAAAGCAATAAAACCTAACTTTCTCTGACAACACTTTCACTAATAACAATCCCAAACTGGTCCTTAGATTTTAGAGGCTTTCTGAGCTCTCTCTCTTACGCTTATTATGCTTAATTTGATATCCCTTAAAAGTTCTCTCTTGAGTCTTTTGGCTCTTTTATCAAAATGGGGATAATTATGATATTAAATAATATTGAAACTTTACTAGGTCTGATTGTTAGTAATTCCACATTCTAGTGCTGCTGCATATGATAATAGTGTAGAGGGTAAGCGTCTGAAGGAGAACTTGCAATTCAACGCAGCATATTTGTATTGTAATCAATGTTTTAATTAGATTAATACTAGTTAAATGGATTTCATCATTTGTTAATGCATTAATTTGGTTATACATCGTACCCTGTGACTCCTATTCTAATGGTATCAATAACCAAGCACAAAGTTTGCTAGTGTTAAAATTCAGTTATTTCGGTTCAAACTGAAGTGGACCAAAAATTTCACTCAATTATCTCGTTAGCTCCAGTTGGGTCCTAAGATCTCCCAACTCATAAATCGGCCCAAAAACGGCCCAAACCTTTGACGTATGATTAGTCAGTACTCAGTAGTTCAAAATTTTCCAGCTTTCAAATTTCACTGCAAATTCTACAAATCAAAGCCTATTTAACTCCCTCGCTCTCTAATCAAGCAGGCAGTGAAGAACAAAATGCCCGAAGGAGAAGGACAAGGAGAAGAACAAGAACAATTAGGACAGGATGATTGCACAATTAGGGTTTCAGCTTTTGATTTTTCTCTGGAGAATCACTTTAATGCGATGGAAACAATTTCTAAGCGCTGCGGAGAGGTAGAGACGGATTCTCTTGACGTTACCGAAATTCAGCGTTTATATCCTTCTATTACTTTCTTAAGGTCAGTCAGTATCGCTTGCTTTAATGAATGAACTTTTTGACAGTTGCATTATCTTTTTTCTCTGTTTTATGGTGTTTTTGAGTTTTGTGACTCAACATATCAGTTATGTGTTGGCTTTAATTGAATTTTTATGCGTTTCTATAATTTTTTTATTTGTTTGCAATTAATATGAAAGTTATATATATTAACTCAGGGAATGGAGGGATTTTAATTATGAACCAATGACTGTTAGGTTTGCGCGTGAGGTGGAAAGTTCTCAACAGAAGGGTTTCCTTGGCGAGATAAATTTACCCCAGTTTTCATCGGCAGCTGTTCCAAAGGTACTTCAAGAAAGCACTTATTTTATTTGTTTCTTTTCCTTTATTTGTTTGATTTACTTTCCAAACTATGCAATATATTACATATAATACTAGCATTTATTTGGTTTGGTGCTATTGCAAGAAGGAAGGTGCACTTGGGGCCATCGCATCTCCAGAATCCAGGTACAGATGTAGATTTTAGACGCTGTTTTTCCTTTTTTGTGCTGCTCTTTTGCGAATCTTAAGTTGTGATTGGGCCTATGTGAATTTGACATTGCGTAGTACATCAATATAAATATTTAATTGGCGTATAATTTACTTGGAAGATTGTTGTATGGTCATGTTCAATAAACATATCCAATTCCAAACTTGTAGCTTCATACACACATTTACACTTCTGCATGCATGTACTATGTTCTCAAACTTTTTGATTTTATTGCAGCAAGGACTTCGTGATGCATGTTGGAGGATCTGTTTGGGCATTGGATTGGTGTCCTAGGGCTCATGAAAGGTCTGCAGCTCGTGTTAAATGTGAGGTATATATTTTGCTCTTTCTGCTCCCTCCCCTTAATTGTTTTGTTATGTTAAAATGGCCTTGCAGATATGACATCATGCATGTAGACCATGAATTATAATTTTGATTGCCCAGCTTTTTGATTCCACCAATGACTTGTAGATCAGCCATCTCATCAACAACAAGAACAGCTCTTAGGAAATTAGTACGCAGGCTCTTTAATCAAACCTTGCTCTGATACCAGATTGAAGAACAGAGTAACAACAAAAAAAGGAGAAAAAGTGACAACTGAGATATTTTGAGAAAAAGCTTGAATTGAATTGAACAAAATTGGCCTTAATATAGGCATACATATCCGAAATTAAAGTAGACGTGATGTTACTGACAAGATCCATTAAGATCCACTAAGAGCTAAATAATAGGACAAAAACAGCATTTAATGAACTGAAAAATAGCAACTAACTAAAGACTTATTCAAACTAAGATGACTGCCTACAAATTGGACACCTGGACACAGACTCTAGACAGCTGGACTTTCATGAGCTGGTGTTGATTTTTAACACTCCCCCTCAACGCCAGCTTATGTCCTTCTCACCATGCTGAGCCGATAACGAAACCTTTCAACCTTGTTACCACTCAGGCCTTTAGTTAACACATCTGCAATTTGGTCTTCTGTTTTAACCTTCTTCAACTCAATCTCTTCTTGCAAAACTTTCTCTCTGATAAAGTGATAACGGATTGCCACATGCTTGGTCCTTGCATGTAAAACTGGATTTTCTGCCAAACATATTGCTGATTGGTTGTCGCAAAATAGTGGAATTGCGTAATTTATTATACAATTAAGATCCTTTAGCAACTGTATAAGCCATACACTTTCTTGAGCTGCCATTGCCGCTGCTCGATATTCCGCCTCTGCTGTAGACAGTGATACACTTTGCTGTCTTTTACTACACCATGAAACCGGTCCTGCTCCTAGCATGAAAACATACCCAATAGTTGAACGACGAGTATCATGATCTCCAGCAAAATCAGCATCACAGTAGCCAATCAATTTGCAATCTTCACCTTTTCTATAAAGGATACCATAATCAAGTGTACTTTTCACATACCGCAAAATCCGTCGAACTCGTTCAAGATGTGGCTTCTTTGGACTTTGCATATAACGACTCATCACACCCACTGCATAAGAGATATCAGGCCTGGTTAGAGTTAGATAGATTAGACTACCTACCAATTGCCGATACATAGTCGCATCTTCTAAATCTTCCCCTTCAAGAGAACAAATATTATCATTTGGCTCCACTGGAGTTGCGATTGGCTTGCACTCAGACATTCCAAACTTTTTCAATAAATCTCTGGAATACTTTTGTTGATGGAGAAGCATTCCTTCCGATGTGTGATCAACTTCTAGACCGAGAAAGTGCTTGAGCTGTCCCAATTCCTTCATTTGAAAGCGAATCGATAAATTCTCTCTTGTTTGCAGAATTTCTTCTTCACAATCTCCCGTTATTATTAAATCATCTACGTACACTAGAACAATTACCAGCTTCCCTCCTTTGTTTTTAACAAACAGACTTGGATCTGCGGATGCCACTAAGAACCCATCATGAGTAAGAAATTCTGAAATCTTACCATACCAAGCCCTCGGCGCTTGCTTCAATCCGTAAAGTGCTTTTCGAAGCTTACACACATAGTTAGGATGAACTGCACACTGAAACCCAATTGGCTGATTCATATAAATTTCACGATCCAACTCCTCATGTAAAAATGCATTCTTCACGTCCATTTGCCACAAACACCAATTTTTGCTAGCTGCTAGTGCAAGTAAGACTCGAACCGTGGTAATCTTAGCAACAGGACTAAACGTTTCATCATAGTCTTGTCCATATTGCTGAGAGAACCCATGAGCTACCAATCGAGCCTTGTATCTTTCAATTGATCCATCGGTGCGGTGCTTTAATTTGTAAATCCACTTGCAGGAAATTGGTTCTACATCCTTCGGCTTTGGTACTAGTTCCCAAGTCTGGTTGTGTTTAAGTGCAGCAATTTCCTCTTCCATGGCTTTAATCCAATTTGCATTTTGAGTTGCTTCTCCAAACGTCTCTGGCTCCATTGTATCTGCTTCTTCTACTGTGGCAGCATTAGCATATCTAGGATTCGCCTTTTTGATTCTTGTTGATCTTCTCAAAGGAGCTGGTGTTCTCAATTCACCGTGTTCAGCTGCTACATGTGGTTGTTGATACAAACCAGTTTGCCATGGATTCCGAACTATTTCACCTTCTCTATCACAAGCGTCATCGTTATTTTTAGGCTCATCATCAAAACTCAGCTGGATTTGAGAAGGCTGTGCATCATCAAAAATCTCCGAATTTGGCAGCTCATCCTTTTTCGAAGTCCACCAAGAAGAAGCTTCATCGAACACCACATTTCGCGATGTGTAGCATTTGCCACTTATAGGATCACAACATCTCCAACCTTTTCTTTGGCTGTCATATCCTATAAAGATACATTTTATAGCTTTCTTGTCCATTTTACTACGCAAATGGTCAGGTATGAACACATAGCACACACATCCGAAAACTCGAAAATAACTAACCGAAGGTTTTCTATTCCATATTTTTTCAAAAGGTGATAAAAAACCTGACCTTTGTTGAGGGAGGCGATTGATAACAAATGCAGCAGTCCTTATTGCTTCTGCCCAAAATCTGCCTTGTACATTCTTTGCATGAAGCATACTCCGACAAATTTCAGCCAAGTGTCTGTTCTTCCTCTCAGCTACACCGTTTTGTTGCGGCGTATTAGGACATGTAAGCTGATGATGTATTCGACAATCTCGAAGATACTGAGAAAACTCATTCGAGCTATATTCTCCACCATTATCCGTTCGTAAGCAACGAATTCTTTTTCCAACCTCTGCTTCAGCTGTCTCCTTGAACTCTTTAAATTTCAAAAATGTGTCAGATTTTTCTTTTACAAAATAGACCCACACATACCTTGAGAAATCATCAATGAAGGTCACCATGTACTTCATTCCACCATTTGATGCCTGTTTAACAGGTCCAAACACATCAGAATGCAGTAACTCTAATGTTTCTTTTGCTTGAAACTTAGAATCTGCATATGGCAATTGATGGGCTTTTCCATATTGACAGCCAGCGCAAATCGCATCAGTTCTTACTTCAAGTTGTGGAAGACCTCTTAACATCGATTTCTTCATCATTACATCAAGCTTAGAATAGCTTACATGACCTAATCACATGTGCCACAAATCCGCTGTCTCGTTCCTCCTGGTCTTGTCTACATATGCAGCCTCCGCTGACATCACATAAATCGATTCTGATTTCTGCCCCTCCATTATTGGCTTTTCTGAAATCTTGAGATCTCGATATACCTTCACATCTTGTGGGCCAAATAAAACAAAGTGACCCATAGATGTTAATTGTGATACTGAAAGTAAATTTTTCTTCATACCTGGAACATGATAGACATTTTGAAGTGATACATCATTGTCATTCTGCTGCGGAGAATTTATTGTGTTACCAATGTGGGCTATTGGTAGCTTTGTGTCGCTTGCTGTCACCACCACACGACTTCCCTTATACTTTGACAAATTTTGCAGCTTTTCTTTATCACCCGTCATATGATTTGAGCAGCCTGAGTCAACGATCCAGTCCTTCCTGTAATTAATTTCCTTTGCTGTAATAGTTAGAGCTGACTCCTCTTCTTCTATCGCAACAAGAGCCTCAGCATCCCATTCGTCTTCACTTTTGGACGTAGCAGCATTGCTCTCAACAGGCTTTTTCTTTGACCAGCAATCTTTTGCCGTGTGACCCTTCTTTCCGCAATTGTAACATTTTCCTTCAAACTTCTTTGTGTTACCATAATGCTTTGGTGCTCCCCCTGCAGGGTTACCCTTTTCATCTTGATTTCTTTTTGATCCTGAGGCAGCATTTTGCTTGGAATTTCGTTTACTCCTACCAGCATAGAGTGCTTCCTCTTCACTTTTCGATGACATTCCTGTCATTTGCTTAGCCAATGCTTCCTGACCAGCCAATAAATTCTCGAACTCAACAAGTGATGGCTGATTTTGCCATCCTTGTACTGCAGCAACGAAGCCTCTATATTCAGGTCTCAAACCATGAATGATTACTCTCTTCATTCTGGTTTCACCGATTGGAGCTTGTGGATCCAATTCAGAAATCTCTCGACATAAGGATTTCACCTTGTGAAAATACTGAGCAATTGTCATGTTACGCTGTGTCATTGACAATAACTCACTCTCTAGAAGTTGGAGTCTTGTCTCATTTTTCTTCGAAAACAGATCAGCAAAAGTATCCCAAGCTTCTTTTGGGGTCTTTGCATTCCGAATGTGTTCCAACACATCCTCTTCCACTGTTGTCTTCAAGGAAAACATGGCTTTACCTGCCTTAATCTTCCATTTCCTCATAGCACCATTGTCGTCTTCTTCTGGTTGTGTAGTTTCAGCCCCATTAACTACTTCCCATAGATCTTGGCCTTGCAGATATGACATCATGCATGTAGACCATGAATTATAATTTTGATTGCCCAGCTTTTTGATTCCACCAATGACTTGTAGATCAGCCATCTCATCAACAACAAGAACAGCTCTCAGGAAATTAGTACGCAGGCTCTTTAATCAAACCTTGCTCTGATACCAGATTGAAGAACAGAGTAACAACAAAAAAAGGAGAAAAAGTGACAACTGAGATATTTTGAGAAAAAGCTTGAATTGAATTGAACAAAATTGGCCTTAATATAGGCATACATATCCGAAATAATAGCAACAAGATCCATTAAGATCCACTAAGAGCTAAATAATAGGACAAAAACAGCATTTAATGAACTGAAAAATAGCAACTAACTAAAGACTTATTCAAACTAAGATGACTGCCTACAAATTGGACACCTGGACACAGACTCTAGACAGCTGGACTTTCATGAGCTGGTGTTGATTTTTAACAGAGAAAACATGAAAAGAAGAAGAAAAGGAACAATGAAACCTAGCTAATTGCTAATTAGGCTATGTAGCTGCAAGTGACAGCCAGAACCTAAAGGTATTGTTGTTTGATCTTTTTGAGTCTAGCTACGACATCCTCCATATTAGTTCTTTCCTCTTGCGAGTCACTTGAACATAATAACGCTAATTCCATGATGGATGACAAGCAATTCTGCAGCTTTAGATACTTGCCTAAATTTTTAACATTTCTGTTTTCTTCTGTGAAAAGACGAGCATCAACAATTTCCATCACTTGTTGAGGAAAAGAATTCATCACCCATTCCCTTAGGCTTAGTCCTCTACCGAACATTACATCAGTAGGTTTTTTTCTGGTAAAGACTTCCATCAACATGATACCATAGCTGTACACATCTCCCTTTGTTGAAGCTTTTGCTCCCAACCCATACTCTGATCCGTCATTCATACACGTTCACAAACACATACATGTATTCATGTAAAAAAGAACCATATAAGTAGAAGGAACACATATGAAACACTAGAAAGGATAAAACTAAATTTGCGTTCCTTAGAGAAATAAAAATTTTAGGAAAAAATGTTTTAAAAGCAAAGCCGAATTGGGAAAATTATAAACCAGCATACCTGGTGCAATGTAACCAATAGTGCCAAGGATTCCTGTTAGTGTCATAGACTTGTACTCTACCAATATTTTGGCAATACCAAAATCCCCTACATGAGCAACCATGTCTTCATCCAAAAGAGCATTGCTCGGCTTTAGATCACAGTGTACCACTGGCTGCGAATATCCATGGTGAAGATACTCAATCCCCAATGCTACATCAATCATGATGTTTAGCCGAGGAAGGAACTCCAACGGCTGCTCAGAGTATAGCATATTTTCAAGGTTTCCATTAGGCATGAATGGGAAGACTAATGCTCTGAAATCAATATTAGAACAAGAACTGATAATCTTCAAAATATTTCTGTGCCTAACATTCTTCAGAACATCACATTCTTTATCAAATGATCTGAATCCATCGTCGGTTTCCATGCGGAAAACTTTCACTGCTATCAGCTCACCATTTGACATGGTTCCCTTGTATACAGAACCAAAACTCCCAGCTCCCAACAGGTTTTCTTCACTGAAACTGTCAGTGGCATGAACAAGCTCATTGTAAGAAATAAACCTGTGGCGTATCACATTTGAAATTTCAACAGAAGATGGTCCTTCTTTTCTCTTCACGGAATGATTTAGGTAAACTATCACCAAAATTAGAAGTGCAGTCACTACAACAACTGGAGGAAAGATATATTTAAGCCAGAAAGACAGCTTCTTCCATCTTGGCCGAGTGGAGTCTCGGCAGAGACCAAGTCCTGGTATTGAAAAGCGACACAGTTTGTCATTTCCCAAGAAGGATTGAACGGTGAGATTCTTGAAGATACCTTCGCTAGGAATCTCACCAGTTAACTCGTTATATGACAGATTCAAGTACCTGAGATTAGTTAGCTTAACCAAAGACTTTGGTATTGCTCCTGAAAAGTTATTAGAAGAGAGTTCTAGTGACTCTAAGCTACCCAACTTGCCAATGGCTTCAGGTATGCTACCCTCGAATGAATTGCTGGACAAGTTCAGTTGCTTTAACATCTGTAAATTTGATATCGAACCTGGAATGTTTCCTGATAGTTGGTTCTTTGACAGATCAAAGGCTTCTATTTTAGCCATCTTTTCAATATCTGGAGGAAGCTGTCCGCGTAATGAATTAGTAGACAAATTTAAAAACCACATACTGTTGAGGCTCCACAAGCTCACAGGGATGGACCACAAAGCATTAGAAGACAATGATAGCTCTAGCATTCTGCTGAGATTCCCCATACAATCAGGAATTGGCCCTGTTAACTGATTTCCATCGGATAGGAATTCTCCAAGGAATGATAATCTGCATAACTCATTTGGAATTCTTCCGTATATATTGTTTCCAAAAAGACGAAGTCTTTGAAGTTTGCCAAGGTTTCCAACAGAAGAAGGTATGATTCCATCAAGATTGTTGGCAGCCATTTCAAGTATAATCAAATTGCTCAAGTTTCCAATTGATAATGGAAGGCTGCCCTTGATTTGAGATCGATCTGCGCTGAAGAGTTGGAGGTTTCTTGATAGATTTCCAATAGAATTTGGCAATTCTCCATTCAAAGGATTTAATCCTATGACCAGATTTACCAACTGCCTGCAGCGTGTCAAAGAAGTCAAGAAATGAAGCACCCTTTGCGAAGGGTCGATGCTGAGTTGGTTTCTCTGTAGATTGAGTGTTTTTAGGAGGGGTAAATTGCCAAGAGAAGTGGGTACTTGTCCACTAAAATAGTTTTTGGACAATTCTAATAGAGAAAGCTGTGTGGCATTTGAGATGGAATATGGTATTCTACCATCTAAGCCGTTGTTGAAAAGAACGAGGTCTCTAAGCTTTGAGCTGACAGATTTGACTTCTGGAATAGTCCCAGTAAGATTGTTAACCATGAAGGCAATAGTTTCAGCGGAAGAAAGGTTGAAGATGGATTGTGGCAATCTGCCGGAAAGATCGTTAAAACCAATCCTCAAGAATTTTATCCTAGAAAGCCGAGTCAGCTCTTCAGGAATTTCACCCCATATATAGTTATCGATCAGTTCAAGCATCAATAAGCTTGATAAATTACCCAGAGAAGGAGGAATTGTACCTGTCAATTGGTTTCTAGCCAAATTGAAATATTCAAGTTTGGGAAAGCAACCAAAATCTCTCGGTATGCTACCAATAAGTCTAGTTTCTGAAAGATCAATTTCCTGAAGATCTTGGCATTGGCATAGGCTGGTCGGAATTGGACCGCCCAAAGGATTTTCTGAAAGATAGAGACGTTGAAGTTTTGGAAGTCTATGACAAATGTCAGTTGGAATGTGACCAACAATATTATTGCCTATTATATCAAGACCCCAAAGACTGGAGAAATTGAACCCAGCAAAAGGAAAAGAACCTGTCAAAGAATTATAACGTAGCCGTAGTGTCTCCAAATTGGGAAGACCTCCAATTTCACCCGGGATAGTACCCTGAAAATTGTTGTAGTCAAGGACAATGTGTTCAAGCTTTTGACACTGTGCTAGAGTTGGAGGTATGTTGCCTCCAAGTTGGTTAAATTGGACATTGATAACTCTTAGCCGCCTCAAGTGGCCTATGGTTTCTGGCAACTGTCCATGGATACTATTGTTTTGAATGTTCAACAATGTGAGAAAAGAGAGGTTGCCTATATAAGGTGATAGAGTACCTTGAAGATCCATGTAAGAAAGATCCAAGGCAGTCACCCGCTGGTGGTGTAAGGCACAAGAAACCCCTATCCAGTTGCAGAAAGATGAATTCAAGCTCCAGTTTTGTGACATTGGATCATTGGGTTGAAGTAAAAATTGGGATTTTAGGGCAACCAAAGCTGCGAAATCTAAAAGTTTGTTTTTCCTGAAGTTGTGAAGTGGAGGCTAAACAGAATCATCAACCAGAGCCTCATAAGACTAGCAATGATTAGTCTATTTCCCTTTTTTTTTTTTTTCTTAATATTGGGTACCAAGCTGTGTGATGCTATTCCCAAGAGGGACACAAATTTATAAATAACAATGTTATGAAAACCGGACCGGACCGGCCGGTTCGACCGGTTTTACAGCGAACAGACCGTGGATCCAGTTGGTTTGATTAAAATAAGTGGTTTTATAGCAAACCGGAGATGACCGTTCGACTGGCGAAAACCAGTGAACCGGCGAACCGGTCAAAAACCGGTTTTTATTATTTTTTATTATTTAAATAATATTTTTTCCAAAAAAATAATAATCCGGTATAACCACCGGTTGAACCGGTAATACCACGTACCAGTAGCTTCAGGGGTTTGATATCCGATACGGTTATGATAACATTGATAAATAATTAGAGTAATGTTTTTTCTTCTTCATTAAATTTTCTACAGAGAATAAGTAGAAATTCCATTTAAGGGAGGTCAATGAGCAGTTATGCACCAGTCTTTACGAGAATTTCCCCACATATCGCCGAACGGGATGAAGGATCCGCACCATACCCATACCCCATTTATATCCCTAACAATAAACAGATGTTAATGTATTTGTTTTTAATCGATTTTAGGATCTTTCGGGGTTTTATTTGTTAAATTATTAATTAATTATAGCAACATTCGTTAAGCTGTCATTTGTTAAACAAAAAAATTAGTTATAAACAATGAGTTCAATTATGAATACTTATTAAGATTGTGATTAAAATTGCATTATTAACAATTTAATTTAATATATATATATATATATATATATATATATATATAATCTGGCTGTAAAACAATTATATATAACAACCATAAGTAATATTTTTTACTATTCTCTTATTTTTAATTAAGGATATAGTATTTAGCTTCAATGAGATTCAGATCCTATACCTCATAGTTCGAAGAAATGTCTTTATCACCTGGCTGTAACTAGAGAGGTTTCTTATGCAAAAAATTTAATTTCATACATAAATGAAAGTAGGCTTTTAATTTTAATGGGGTTTGATATTTACAATTAACTTTCTTGTTAATTAGAAACTTGATGTTATTATAATTACTTGATGTATCAAATTGAAAAATTAATAGACATCCAGTTATGTCGTGATGGTTAGTGTATATCTCTCCAAATAGGAGATACAGAGTTCAAATTTCTTTGAAACTAAATACTAGACTCTTAAAAAATATGACAGTTGTAAAAAGAAAAAGAAAAGTTTAATCAATAATTTAACCAACATAAATGAAAAAAATAGGTGTCGCTCTGTAAAAAAAAAAGGGGGAGTCGCTTTATTAAAAAAAAAAAAGAAGAGTTGCAATATGTTATTTTCCTATTCATAATGGCTCTCTTATTAATTGTTTGCCATTGTAGAATGGGAAAATGTAATAAAAATGCTATTTGGTCTCGGAGCTGACGTATTCTCTATAAGTGTATTCCAGAACCATTGTAGAAGTCATTGGAAAATTATGTAAGCACAACAGGTTTATACCTCCTAAAATCTAGATGGGACTATATGTGAGCAAAATCACTATCGCCCGAAATTTCGAGGATCATTCATCTACGTCACGTTTGCAATATGAAGCAGCACCATTCCTTCAAGTTCAACTTTAGTTTCTTCCGCATTTTGGCTCTAAATGAGTCAATTCTAATTAATCCTTTTATCAAAAGTAAAAAGTCTATTGACGACAATTAAAGTTAGGTGCATTTCCCTTTCAATTGTTGTAGTTATCAAAGTTAGAACTACGTGTAAGTTGTCTCATGAATTATTTATGAGAATCAATGATTGTCTTAGACTTTGAATATATTTCTTGAAACTAATTTTCTTGAACTAGTGATAAAATGACAATATCGAGAAATGTTATTGTATCGATTAACACGAATCAAACATTACCTCTTTTAATTAAATTAAATCAAGCCAATCAATTATCGCTGTATGGTTTGTTTTTTAAAAGACTCGAATTTTCATCAATATGTTAAAACTGATAGTAACAGTAAAAATAATATACTTAGGGCCAGTTTGGGGCAGTATTCTGCCAAAATATGGAGAACCTTACTTTGGCTGAAAGCTGCTTTTGAGGCTGCGGAAAGCAGTCTCAAATGCACAATTGATAAAAGTCAGGTTGTATTAAGGAAAGCACTGGAAAAACACTTAAAAATACTTTTAAAGAAAGCAATAAAACCTAACTTTCTTTGACAGCATTTTCACTAATAACAATTACAAACTGGCTCTTAGATTTTAGAAGTTTCCTGAGCTCTCTCTCTCTTACGTTTATTATGCTTAATTTCATATCCCGTAAAAGTTTACTCTTGAGCCTTTTGGCTTCTTTATCAAAATGGGGATAATTATGACATTAATATTGAAACTTCATTAGGTTTGATTGTTAGTAATTCCACATTCTAATGCTGCTGAATATAATGATAGCGTAGAGGGTGAGCGTCTGAAGGAGAACTTGCAATTCAACGCAGCATATTTGTATTGTAATCAATATTTTAATTAGATTAATACTAGTTAAATGGATTTCATCATTTGTTGATGCATTAATTTGGTTTAGGCTATACATCGTACCCTGTGACTCCTATTTTAATGGTATCAATAACCAAGCACAAAGTTTGCTAGTGTTAAAATTCAGTTAATTCGGTTCAAACTGAAGTGGACCAAAAATTCCACTCAATTATCTTGTTAGCTCCAGTCTGGACCTAAGATCTCCCAACTCATAAATCGGCCCAAATAGGGCCCAAACCTACTGAGGAACCTTTGACGTATGATTAGTCAGTACTCGGTAGTTCAAAATTTTCCAGCTTTCAAATTTCACTGCAAATTCTACAAATCAAAACCTATTTAACTCCCTCGCTCTCTAATCAAGCAGGCAGTGAAGAACAAAATGCCCGAAGGAGAAGGACAAGGAGAAGAACAAGAACAATTAGGACAGGATGATTGCAAAATTAGGGTTTCACCTTTTGATTTTTCTGTGGAGAATCACTTTAATGCGATGGAAACAATTTCTAAGCTCTGCGGAGAGGTAGAGACGGATTCTCTTGACGTTACCGAAATTCAGCGCTTATATCCTTCTATCACTTTCTTAAGGTCAGTCAGTATCGCTTGCTTTAGTGAATGAACTTTTTGACAGTTGCATTATCTTTTTTCTCTGTTTTGTGGTGTTTTTGAGTTTTGTGACTCAACATATCAGTTATGTGTTGGCTTTAATTGAATTTTTATGCGTTTCTATTGTTTGCAATTAATATGAAAGTTATATTAACTCAGGGAATGGAGGGATTTTAATTATGAACCAAGGACTGTTAGGTTTGCGCGTGAGGTGGAAAGTTCTCCACAGAACGGCGAGATAAATTTACCCCAGTTTTCATCGGCAGCTGTTCCAAAGGTACTTCAAGAAAGCACTTATTTTATTTGTTTCTTTTCCTTTATTTGTTTGATTTACTTTCCAAACTATGCAATATATTACATATAATACTAGCATTTATTTGGTTTGGTGCTATTGCAAGAAGGAAGGTGCACTTGGGGTCATTGCATCTCTAAAAACCAGGTACGGGTGTAGACTTTAGACGCTGTCTTTTCTTTTTGTGCTGCTCTTTTGCGAATCTTAAGTTGTGATTGGGCCTATGTGAATTTGACATTGCGTAGTACATCAATATAAATATTTAATTGGCTTATAATTTGCTTGGAAGATTGTTGTATTGTCATGTTCAATAAACATATCCAATTCCAAACTTGTAGCTTCATACACACATTTACACTTCTGCATGCATGTACTATGTTCTCAAACTTTTTGATTTTATTGCAGCAAGGACTTCGTGATGCATGTTGGAGGATCTGTTTGGGCATTGGATTGGTGTCCTAGGGCTCATGAAAGGTCTGCAGCTCGTGTTAAATGTGAGGTATATATTTTGCTCTTTCTGCTCCCTCCCCTTACTTGTTTTTTGGAAATAGATTCTTATTATCTGAGCTGCTAAATTGATTGCCGATACATTTTGTAAATGTGAAACGAACTTACCAGAAGCATTATATTCAACTGCATTTTGTCAATTCTTGGACTCTCTGGTTTGCTTCACAATCATATATGCAGGCACTGTGCCAGAAACAAGGGCGTTGCAAATCTCTGTTTCTTTTGTTTTTCTGGAGCTTGTTTTATGACTTTTGTGTGAAAAAATTCAGAGTTATCTATCAAATATGGGATAGATTATCCACTATCTAATCTATTATCTGTGTTTATGGCTTACTTCCACTTTTGGTTTTCTAGTTTCTTGCTGTTGCTGCCCATCCTCCTAACTCATATTATCACAAGATCGGTGCTTTACTTACTGGCAGAGGTGTTGTTCAAATATGGTGCATCCTAAATGATAGCAGGATTGAGGAGGAGGCCCCACCTCCCTTAAAAAAGTCAAAAAGGAGAGCTGAATGTGATGATGCAAATGATGGCAAATTAGCTCCAGTGAAAAAGCCAAAAGGACGACCTAAAAAGAAGGAAATAGAAGAATCTTGTCCTGGTGAAACCACAAAGGGCGCAACTGAATTTAAAAGGCCTAGAGGTCGACCTAGGAAGCAGAAAGAAGAAATTATGAATGACGATGCCTACCAATGTAAGAAACCAAGAGGACGACCTCGAAAGAAGACGACGAATGACTCCATTAATAGTTTAGAGTGCGACCACCAATATCCTCAAGCCCTTGCTGTTGAATATCCAGAAGACCCAACACAAATTCTTCCAGCAGAGACCATACAGACAAATAAGGCCAAAAAACAAAAAAATCCTGCCGAAGGACTGTCCACCTCTATTTCAGCGAGTGAAACTGCTGGCCAGGGTAGAAAATTGAAAAGGAAGTCCAAGGTTGGTGGTAAATGTGATGCCATTATAAGCCCATCTTTATTGTCCCAAAATGAAGATCCATCTTCCATTATGAACCACCAAATAAATAAGAACCTCTTTGAGGAACCTGCAGTGCTTAAAAGTGGTTTAGATAATGTTTCTTGTGATATCATCTCTGATTCTTGTGATATTCCGGAGAATATTGTTTTACCTAGGCTTGCTTATTGCCTGGCTCATGACGGGAAAGTTGTGTGGGATGTGAAATGGCGACCTAGTCATATGTCTGATCCCAAAAGCCTGCATCAGATGGGTTATCTTGCTGTCTCACTAGGAAATGGATCACTGGAAGTGTAAGTCATATATTTAAGTTATAATATATTTACATCTATTATATGTTTGGTAAATAGAACTCCTCTACTATATTTCTGCAATGTATTTTTGGTATGCATCTTAAACTGTTTAGTTAAGGAAAAACTCCGACTTCTCAATATTTATCTCAATCATGTTATTCAATTTAAAAGTCGGTATACAGAAATTTATCAATGAGAACGACGCCTTTTGAACTACCGATTTCTTCTTTAACTCTGTCTCAATTGAGCATGTGGATGATTTATCTGGCATGCCTTGTACTTTTATTACATTTAATGAATTTCACATGAAGTTTTAATAAAGTAACTTGAATCATTTAAAATTTTTTTTGTATAAGATATTACAGAATTACCCTTCAATTTCCAACATAGGGTGATATAAATGGCAAAAAGTTCATGATAGTGTGTAAGGGAAGGATTGAGGTTTGGAAAACATAATAAATTAATTCAAAATGTCAGCTGCTGTCCAACCACGTTTGGCCATTCTTCTTTTATGTATTTACTTTGGATTGTAGGTATGACAATTATCGGTTGTTGGTTTCCACTTAATGTGCGAAAAGCAGTGTATTACGTGATATTGTCTTATGATGTCCAATATGAATGCAGATGGGATGTTCCTCTTCCTAATATAACAAATGCTATTTATACTTCGTCTCATAGAGAAGGTACTGATCCTCGGTTTGTGAAATTGGAACCAGTATTCAAGTGTTCAATCGCTAAGTGTGGGGAAATGGAGAGGTAATTTTTCTCTCTGTCATCTACCTTCTTGATACTTTTATTTAATTGGAATTGAAAAAAAAAAGATTTTCTTCGGTCCCAAAAGATCAATCAAATTTTCTGTTTCTTGTATGTGTTTGCTAGTTTGTACAACAGTAGGAATGTGAAAAGTTTGTACTGGTAATCCCTGCAACCCCAATCATTTCCCCCCAATTGCGAGAAGTATAAATGGAGGGAATGAATTTTATTTTATGGCATACAACTGAAGGATGAAAAAACAAATTGAGAGGACTTCTCTGCATTATCTCATCCTTGCCCATGAATGCGAGTTTTGGAGCATTTTATATTTGGGACGTTTATGCTCAGCATATTGATTCAGCGGAGGTTGTTTTACTATATTGAAATATCAAATTCATCTTGCTGCAGAATCTTGTAATTTCCTATACACAATTTCCCATGCAGCATTCCTTTGACAGTGGAATGGTCAGCTTTATGCCCCCATGATTACTTACTTGCTGGATGCCATGATGGAAAGGTAATATGTCTGTTGTCTTTTATTTTATGCTGGTGTTTTATCAGGCTTTCATTCCACATGCCTGTTCGTTAGTTTTACCTAAGTCCTTTGAACTTATGATCAGCCTTTTGATTTGGGTATTCTTTTTCAAGTTGTATCAATGGCATCATCCAACATTGACTTCTTTTTTGATAAATTGTTATTGCCAATTTTTTTTATAAAAAATTTAGCCAAACATATTAATATGTTTATTAAAAAAGCCTTGTGATCTAATTTTGATATAATGCAATATCAAAATTTTATTTTGTTATTTTCAAATTCTACTAGAATGTGGACAATACTGACTTCGTTGATGAAAAAAAAATTTTTTTGTTATTTTATTAGTGCCTGTTTTCATTCAGTTACTAAAGTGTAGTTATAAGTTTGAGATATAATTGAACATTGGTGAAGTTAGCATTGCAACACTTAGAAAACTGAGGCAATTGTTAATTTAAATACTTATGAAAGTATGTATGTGTAGAGCACAATGGTAATATGCTCAATCGTTCTTCATTAATTGCTATTCCTTCCCCAAGTTTCGTACAATGTGTGAATAATTCTGTCGCTTGTGTGGTCTCTGTGAGTCAATCAGTTCTATGTGCTATTCATGTTCTGAAGTCCCACCATTGCATGTGTCATCTAATTTTTGCTATGAAGTTTCCAAATGGTACATGATGGCCTATAAAGACTTTTACATATAGTTCGGGGTTGGGATGGGGATATGAATGAACTGTGAATGATAGAGGCTTGTTTAAGAGGCCAAAGGATGAAAGTGGATGCTTTAGCGCTATTTATAAGAACTTTTAAAAGGTAATCATATTTCCCTGGCTTTAGAGTAAGTTGTTTTTATTTTTATTTTTTTAATAAATGAGCCTTTCAAAATATTAAATCACCATTGTAAGACTGGTATGGAAATTCATATAGTATCCATGCTGGCTGTTACAAATAAGACTTTTCGCATCCCAAACACAAATTGTAACCTATTTTTTACTTTTAAAAGGGAATTTCTAATCATATTTTTAATAGGAGACTGAAATAACCTGTTTAGTATTTGCAGAAACAGTTTTGGACCAAACAAGCACCAGTTCATTGCCAAATATAAAATCTATATCTCTTAGCTTTAGCTTTATATTCAGGTTTAGGTTTAGAAAGGGGGTATTTCTTTCTCTAAAACCATGATTTGCTATATTTCAGGTTGCCTTGTGGAAGTTCTCTGCAGATGCTACATCTGGAGGTAATGACATAAGTTTTTCTATCTTTCTTTTGTGCTTGCTGTCTAATCATATGTTTCATGGTTTCAATCTTAATTCTAAGTTCTAGTAACTTCATACTTTTATGACTATTGCTCTGCAGATACAAGGCCATTGCTATGTTTTAGTGCAGACACAGTTCCTATAAGAGCTCTTGCATGGGCCCCATCAGAGAGGTCACTGCTTTCGGTTCTTTTTTAATTATAAATTTTTGGTCATTTTTCTCTCTCACAGGTGATTAGATTTAATATTGTGCATGACTGCCACAAAATCATAGGATCTCATTTGTCTAAAAGAGATTTGTGTTGTTTATGCATATACTTTTTGTACATTGTTTGTCATCATGATTGCTAGCTTGTAGCTTCCTAATGTTTGATAACACAATCATTAGCGAATGAAGATACAGTCAGAATTTATTTGTGTATCCCTTGTTTGAATTCAAATCTCTATTTGGAGGTGGGGCATAAATTGTTTAGCGGTAAATGACGACCAAGAGATTTATGGAGAAGAAACTAGGGTGCTTTTGGCTTATTGCTTATCACCATTATTTTGTGAATCACCTATACTTTTTTGGTTGCCCAAAGGAGAACTTATATGATTAATTACTAAGATAATAATGAGTAAATAAGTTTTGAAGCAGAACAATTTGTGAAACTAGGACACGTACACTTTTGTGGTTGCCCAAAGGAGAAGGTATGATTATTTACTCAAATAATAATGAGTAAATAAGTTTTGAAGCAGAGCAATTTGTGACATAGTAATACAATTTGCTAGAAGTGTTCAGTCCATCTCATTTATCTAGACATTTTCCCATTATCTATGAATTTTCGCAGAAGACTGGTTGCCATTTCTTATCTGTTAAACTTATCTCGCCTCATTTTCTTTTAGTTTCCTTTTCCCTTCTTGTTTCGTTATGAAATTCTTTATTCATATTATTGTCATATCTTGTTCGCGTTTTAGAAATCAAGTTTCATATCTGCTTTCATGTTTGAAGTATTAATTTGCATTGCATTCATGAATTTACTGAAAATCAATATAAATGGTACTTTTGTTGTGTGCCGTACAGAATATCATTATTATCATATGCCATATGACTCTTTTTTATGACAGCCAAATCATCTCATCTTTCTTTGTATTTCTGTTAATCTCTCCTCGTGAGGATTTCTCATGCTTGATATCAAGGCTAGGAAACATGTGGCTTTTGGTTAAAACTAATTGTTATGAAATTCCACTCTTTCTTATGATGGGGTATTGAGAAGACTATGTGCTATTTTCAGTGATCCAGAGAGTGCAAATATTGTACTTACTGCCGGACATGGAGGCCTGAAGTTTTGGGACATACGGTAAATATCATAACTTGTGTCTTGTTTTATTTTCATTCACAGTGTGTATTATTCTTAGTATTTAATCAGTTATAGAATATGTATAATACTCATAGGACGGATGACCTGTGGGGAATGAAAGGCAAATTAGTGTTACCTCGAATCAATGAATATAGATTGATATACAATTTTCTTTGTGAGATGAACTAATTTTAGAATGATGAGAATGTGTAACATTAAATTGACGAGGAAGCGATCAAGAGTGCTTGTATGTATTAGTTAGATTTTGCATTTGAGTAAAATTACAAATAGAGCTAGAACTATATGAGCCATTTACTTTGTGGTCCCTTCAGTATCGTTTTGTAAATCATATCTCTTTGTCCTTTTCAAACGTTCTTCCCTCACCAGTACATAGTAGAGCCTTATGTAGTCTATCTAATGTATAAACCATTCACAGCTTGAGTTTTTTTAGTGCTAGTCAAACATTAAAATAAAGTAAAAGTCATACACCTCCATAGATCTTATATTAATCTGATTTCTGGATGAAAACATTTGTTTATGTGCCGTCATATGTATCTTTTAATTCATGCGTCGCTGGAGTTAGCTATGTAATTTGAAGCTTTTTTTTTTTCGAAGTTTGAACATATATTAAAGTGCTGATATTATTAACATTGACCTCTTCTTTTTATTAGATTTGTTTTGTAAATTGCAATCATTTCTTTTCCTTTCTGGTTTCTGATTTAGCCAGAGGTGGTTTTACTTGATGACTTATGCATGTCACATATGTTTGTTGTCTGTCTATTCATTGTTTAGATGATTGTTATAGAACTGTACCTGAAGTCGTGAGTTTTCTATTTGTTTCCAGGGATCCATTCCGACCTTTATGGGACCTCCACCCAGCACCGAAGTTCATTTATAGTCTGGATTGGCTGCCAGATCCAAGGTGTTTTACCATTCTTTCTTGGCCGATTGCTCATGGAACAGAAATTTTGCTTGATTTAACTATTTATACAATTGATCCATTAATATTTTGTGTTTCAGATGTATTATCTTGTCCTTCGATGATGGAACAATCAGACTCCTTAGCTTGGTGAAGGCTGCATATGATGCTCATGTATGTGGAAGACCTTCCGTGGGGCCTAAACAACAAGGAATGCATGTTCTTACTTGTCCATCCTTTGCTATCTGGAGTGTTCAAGTGTCAAGAAAAACAGGTTTCTCTATTATTTTTGTTATTGTATTTGGCTATTTTAATAGAGGGTACGGTTGTATAAAATGTTAAGAGAAGCAACTCTTTCTGCTTCTTTGTGTTTATATGCACAGTGATGAGAAGAATTTTTTAAGCTTTGAACAACACTTGGCAGATCCATTTATCCTAAATTATGTGTATCATGTTTTTGTTCCAACTCAAATTTCGTTTGGAGTTCGATGCAATTTAAGATTGTTGGATTATTTCTAACGTTTTTTTGTTAGGTTTGCCTAAGATAAGTTCCTTGATCATTATTTGGCATGGTTCATATTTATTTTTGGTTATTTTAACGTATGAAATTGGCCTTTGTCAATCTAATTGAACCAGTTAGGAAATAATTTTTTTCCTTTATTAGTTATGGAAATTTTGTTATTTGTGTATTTAGCTGCTTTTTTTTCCTTTCCTTATCCACTTGCATTAACGGATTGTCAATCTATTTTATGGGAAATCCAGAAAAGGAATGTATTGTGCGATATTTTGTCTTTTTGTTCATTGGTTTGTTGCCAACGGTGATTGCATTGTGGCAAAATACTTAAAAATGTATTTTAATCTTCCTCAGAGAACTATTTATGGATTTTTGAGTTCATTCACTCTTTCCATTTCGTCATTTTATCTGATAAACTTATTTTGGATTTCAATAGGCATGGTTGCATATTGCAGTGCAGATGGTACTGTTTGCCGCTTCCAGGTTAGTTTGCTTTTGATGGTATCCTCTTACATCATTTATACATGTAACTTGATTTCAGTGAATTTCATGCCATCAAGGGACCTATGCTTTTTGCAGATTGATAATGGATGGAACCAACGTACATTTTGTGTTAAAAATTGTTTATTAGGAATGAAACTCCTCCAAACACCACCATTATTGCAACTTGCAAATCCATATATGTAACTTTCATGTCCTAGCATGTTTCAATCACGATATTAGGGTGTAAAATACTTGTTCAAGGGAGCCTTATGTTAAATAGTTTTGATTACTTTCCAAGTTGCTTCAAATCTTTGTCTAAGTTAATTGTTTCCTTTGTGGTCAGCTCACTACAAAAGCGGTTGAGAAGGACCCATCAAGACATCGAGTTCCACATTTTAAGATCTGGTCCCTAAGCAAGGATGAATCTGCTATCACTGTTAAAACTTCACTACCAGATACTCCTTTGTCATTGAAGAAGCCAGTTAACAACGTTGGTGACAACTCGAGAACCATGCGGAGTTTATTCGAATCAAGTCAGACGAAAACAGCTTCCAAGGCAAAAGCACCAGCTGCAGATAACCAGCCATTGGGTGAGTATTGTATTTTTGCTACGCTGCCATTCATCATTTCTTTTTTCTTAGACAATAAGGTTTCGTCAAACTTTTGGCAGCCATTTGTTACAGCAATGATCCAAGTACATCTGGATCGGATGAAACATTGGTGAATCTCAGCAAGCAAACTAAACAAAAATCCAAGAATACAAGTAAGAGAGCATCAGGCGAGGATCTAGCATTGGTTTGCATAGACGGAGAACCACCTACTATACCTGAGAATGAAAATGCAAATGAATTTGAAGTTATTCCTCCCAAAATCATTGCTATGCATAGAGTTAGATGGAATACGAACCAGGGCAGCGAGAGATGGTTGTCGTCTGGGGGAGCGGCTGGAATTGTACGATGTCAAGAAATTTTGTTATCTGATATGGATAAGCATCTGGCATGGAAACGGTAGCTGAATATGGAAATTTTAGGTTCAGATCTTATGTCCTAATTTATAAATTTATTGTAGTGTTCGTGAGCAGCATTGAAGTAGAAAATAATACTTTATTAACTTATTCACCAGTTAATCATCATCAATTCATCATGTTCCAAACTATAATTTATATTTGAAGATCAATTAAAAAAAATAATCATAACTAATTTAAATAAGTTTTATCATAAAGGGATGGTAGTGTTAATTGTTCTTTACCATCTATCAATTTAAAAAACAGATGGCAGTGACTTTTTTTTTCTTTGCTTGTATTTTATTAAAGCTATTTTAAATTATAAAAGGGGGAGAAAGAAAAAAAAAAATTGTTCTTTAAGTATTGTCGTACACAAATGAAAATCCATCCAATGAAAAATTAAGTAGCAAACAATGAAACAAGCATTCAGGTACGTAAAGTATTTTCTATAACAAAATAAAAATAGTATAAATGTACATTTTTAAGGTTTTCTTTTTATCTCAATTTGATATATTATTTTGGGTTCTTGGAAAAATAAATAAATAAATCCTTTTGCCTTTCTAATTGGATACAAGAAATAATTCAAATTGACCACAATCTTCTTTACTCGACAAATTTCAACCCAAATTTGAGACTCTTGGACAAATTGCCTTTTGCCTTTTTTTTTTTTTTTTTTTTTTTTTTTTTTTTGTATCCCATAAACATATCCAAATAGCATAATTAAAAAAAAAAAAAAAATTAGACACATATTTTAACAAATAAGTAGAAAAATTGGCCAGTAAAAATATAATGTGGTGGTAAAAGCATTTTTCTCTGATAAAGAAGTTTAGAGTTTAAGTCTTATTGAAACTCATAGTTGTGAAAATCAGACTAGACCGATCGGTCGTACCAAATTTGATCGACACCAAAATCGGTCTGGTCGATCTATAGCGGATTCTTATTTTGATTAAAAACGATCAACATCTGATCAGACTGATCGGTCGAACTAGAAAACCTATTAATAATTTAGGTTATTATTTTTAGGTTTTTTAATTAAACTAAAATATAATTTTAATTTCTAAATTAAATTAATATTTAATTATAACTATAAAAACTATGTTACTAGAGTTGTAAACGGGACGGGGCGGGACAGAAATTGCACTTCTCATTCCTATTTTTAGACTATTTGAGAATCTTTGTCTCCGCTCTATTTATTAATTGGAAACAAATTACTGTTTCATCCCAATCCCTGCATGCCAAGTTTATGTAAGTTTGAGTTTAGTTAACACAAAAAAAGATAATTTGGATCTATTTGTCTATTACGTGTCAAGTTTGAGGTTCAAATTGTACTTTTATCCGTTTCTATTTTCTAATTCGTAAAACGTCCTCACTTGTCTATATGGGGCCAAGACGGAGAGCTCAGACCTACCAATACTAACGATGATATCGGCGGAGGAAGCGGTAAATACCGTTCTCAGGGTGGCTCAGCGGCTGCCACCAATAACAGTGCCTCTCCACGATGCTCTAGGCAAGATTCTGGCTGAGGATATTCGTGCACCTGATCCTTTACCCCCTTATCCAGCCTCAGTCAAGGTGATGAAATGGCCACTCAATTAGCCTATTCAAAAGTGTTTGAGTTTTGCTCAGATGAAATCTCCTACTGTGTAAAATGTGTTGATCGGCATTTGTAGGATGGTTATGCTGTAGTTGCTTCAGATGGACCGGGTGAGTATCCGGTAGTTACAGAATCAAGAGCTGGAAATGATGGACTTGGAGTCACTGTCACTCCTGGGACTGTTGCTTATGTTACAACTGGAGGTTAATCACTTGTCTTCTTTCCCGCTTATTTTAATATTCTTTTTGTAATTTTTTTTAATTGTAATTTCAATTAGTGTTGAGATGTTTGGTGTCTTATTCATCCGCAACGGATTTGATCGGCTTTTATGAGTTCAGTCATAATTTGTGGAATGACAGAAGAATATTTATGTGTTTAGGTCTTTATATTTTAAGTGTGGGCTAAGACTTCCATTACTTTTTATGGAAAACTTTCGAGTCTTGGCTTGGGAGTTAATCAGGAAAAATTACTCCTTTTTTTTAAAAAATTTTCTTACTAAAATTTTTTGCTTCTCAATCACTCACTCTATATGTGAACCATTTCTTTCCAGGGCCCATTCCGAATGGTGCTGATGCAGTTGTTCAGGTTGAAAATGCTGAAAAGATTGATGATTTAGGTGAATCAAAACGTGTACGCATATTGGTGCAAACTAGCAAAGGTGTTGATATTCGTCCTGTGGTATGATTTCATATTTCATCTCCCTTTTTCTTTTTCTTTCTATCAATTGTTACTTAATGAAATTAAGTTCTTTTAATTTTATGGAACAAAATACCCTTGAAATGTTTGTACCTTGATATTTTAGTTTTTAAATGATAACCAAGGTTATATCATGTAATTTGAAGAAACTCCAAAAACTTTTAGTGTTTGGAATGGAGACTTGTGGATGCTATTCTAAGTTCTAGGGCAGTCTTTCCTATGGTTTCATGCATAGTTCTTACAATCAGGTCCTTGTTTAAACTTTGGTTCAAAACAGTGCAGTTTAAAATAAATATAGGTGGCATAAACTAGCTAGGGTTTGGTCACCAGTTCAAAGAGCATTTGTTTTCATCTTCGTATCCGTACAAACCACTAGTAGAGTGAGGCTCCGAAGGAGCAGAGTTGAATAACCATAGGGCGAGGGTAACCAGAAGGGTAGTTGCCTAGTAGCCAGCTGACTTACGAGTACCAGAAGCACTGACAGTTACGCTCTCCTTATAACGATTCTTATTTACAATTGCAGCTTCACTGTGTGGGCAGAAGTAGCATTCCGGCATCATTAGAGGATCTACCGTTTGGTAGAACAGATGTGCCAACTCTATCTTATAGACACAATAATGATCTCCACATTTGGTAACCTGAAAGAAACCTATCTTCCATTGTGAAGAAAAGGTAAAAGGAATATCATCAGAGGGAAGTGCCATCCCCCAGAATTTCTCTGTATTTAGGCATTGGTTGAAAACAATATAATTTGGACTTGCCAAATGTCTGTTGAGAAAAGATATCGGAAACTTTATCTGCATTGCTCTATGTAGGACTTGAGGCCAAGCACAAATAGAAGAATTCTGGCATTGCTCTATGCTGCTCGTTGTGGCCATCTTTTCTTCAGAATATCTTTATCTATCTGGTAGATGTATAAAATGCACCTAAATTTATTGTGATTTTATTCCAACAACAATAGAAGAGATGACACTTGGAGATATTGGAAGGAAAACTTTACAATCGTCAAATGAAGGACGATAGAGGATTTTAGTTGTATGAATTACATGACTTAGGTCTTAGCAGTAATTAGTTATCAAATAGGATTATTCATCCTCTATCACTAGAATGTTTCTGTTTAATGCTTATTGGAGGAGCAACCTTATAAATTCACAAAGGAAAGGTCTTTTGGGGTGCTAAATTAAGCAATTTAGGTGTGTGGCTCTCAAAATTACTCAACAAGCAAACTACAATCTCTGAGATATTTGTGTGTTTCTATCAAGGAATTCTTCATGTGTTTATCTGGTGATGCAGGTGTATATTGTCAGCTCTTGATAGAGACCTTATGTATTTATTGAACATGTTCTCATGTGAAGAAATTATACTACAAAAATGTAATGGCTTGTATATTGAGATGCAGGATCCTACATGCTGACATGATTCAGTTACAATATTGTTAACTTGAGCTTTACTACACATTACTAACAATTTACTATATTTCTATGTTTGATTAAGATGTGTTTATTTTATTTGGTTATTTAAAGCTCCAAGAGTCTCTGTTTACAGGGATGTGACATTGAGAAAGATGCTGTTGTATTAAAATCTGGAGAGCGACTAGGTGTTTCAGAAATCGGTTTACTTGCTACTGTTGGTGTTGTGATGGTGAAGGTATGACTTAATATCTCTTTTGTGGTTGGTGAATTAATGAAATCTCTAAGTACAACAGTTTGCTTCAGGTATACCCTACACCTACAATTGCTTTGCTTTCCACAGGGGATGAACTTGTGGAGCCAACAACAACTAGTCTAGGTCGTGGCCAGGTACTACATGTTGAAAATCTTCAATTTTCTCAAGAGCTAAAGAATGAATATTATTGTTGCTGATGTCATTAGTAAATTCTTAGTTGGAGGGCTGTGGGTCAGCAAACTCTTTATTTCTTTGATATTTCGACTATTAGCCTTACCAATGGCCTACCCTGGTGAAAAATAGTTACAAATGCCACGGTTTTAAAATTACATCCGACCATCATTCCTAGATGGAAATTTTCAATAGTTACACAAGGAACTCTAAATTTTTCTGCCAAAAGATGTATATAAAAAAACGTTTTTCTCTCTCTGCTTTCCACCTGTGTCCTTTACCAATCTTTCAAGACTTAATATTGGAGCTCTCCAATATGCTCATCTCTATAGCATGGGCCTTGGACCCATTTATGATTTTTTAGTTCTTGTGCTTATCAATTTTTAAAGCTTTCCATCACAAGAGTGGAAACATATATTAGTAGTAGTTGAATGTTGGACCTTCTTAATTGTGTAACATAATAAATGCATTCATGGGTTTCGCACTTTTGTAACAGTTTTTATTTTTACTTCTCTGAATCATATATGAGATTTGCTTTTTATTTTTTTTCTTTGGAGCTATACATCTAAACATTAATTAATCTGCATAGCGTATTAGACAAACAACATATTTTATCTGATAGAGTAGGATTATTTTCACTTTTTTTCTTTAAAGTTGTATCTGATATAGTACTTTTTAATTTAGGAATTTCTGTATGGTTTACACTATTAAAATTTGAGGATTTAGGAATTCAGATGTTGTGCAGATTAGGGATTCCAACCGTGCTATGTTACTTGCTGCCGCAATACAGCAGCAGTGCAAAGTTCTTGATCTTGGAATTGCAAGAGATGACAAGGACGAGCTTGAAACGATATTCGATAAAGCCATTTCTGCTGGAGTTGATATTCTTCTAACTTCAGGAGGTGTTTCTATGGGAGACAAGGATTTTGTCAAGCCACTGCTTGAAAGTAGAGGAAGAGTACATTTCACTAAGGTAAACTGCTGTCCAAATAAATGTCAAAATTGTCCCTAAACAAATTGAAGAGGTGCAATTCAGCCAAGAAAATAGAAAGGAATTCTAGAATAAATTCTAATTTAGAGTCAACCTCCAAATGTTTGATAGAGAAATGCAAAAATTGTTACTAAATAAAGATGTAGTTATTGGTTTTGATATTTTCTTTAAATATTTTATTTTCAACAGCAGGAAAAGAATTGAAAAGAAAAAAAGAGGAAATGATTGAGGAACATACAAAAGCTTTATGCAAGAATCAGTATTTCTGCAAATCAATGATGACCCCAGATCATTAAATCTCTTTCCCTTTTTTAAAAGACTGAAATCAAATCTTCTTAATAAAGAGTCTGCGGGAACACTTTACTCAGTCAACAAAGTATCACGACAGAAACTTTCAGTTCATTAATGCTCACGCTTACCTCCCTATCTATGATCAAGTTACTGGCCACCATCCCTGTAATATAAACGGCTGGAAAACTACTTTTGCTCTCTGTATCAAAGTTCTATGTCCGCTCTCTCTCTCTCTCTCTATATATATATGTGCTGAAGTTTACCCAAGTTATTGTATCATTCAATACTTTTTGCTTCTCCACCTTATCCCAATACCACACATTCTACAAATCTCAATTGGGGATGATAGTATAGGCCAGATTGAAATTGTAGGTGGACAAGAGATTTTGGTTTGGTTAATCTTTATAGATGTCAAATAAGAAGGTATTCTTGTTTGGTTATAGGGGCTGGCTGGGACTGAATGATCTGAAGCTAAGGATCATTGATTTTGCTGACCTTTATATTTTTTTCTTCATCTATTCTCAAATTGTTTAGATTTTCTTAAAATTCAAATTGTTGAAGAAAGAATAAAATATTTCTATAGACAATAACTTTTACCACTGTTCAGCATCAGTACATTCACCCAGAATAAAAATTTGTGCTAATTTTAGATGAATTAAAGTTTTGGGCTAAGTTAATGTAGTCAAGTGGTGAATCCCAGTCTTATTGCTGAATACCTCACCAGAGTTTTATTTCACAAGTTTTACGATTATTTGGGGTTTATAGACTAATATAACCATGTTTTGTTGATTGCTTCTTCAGCTTCTCATGAAACCAGGGAAACCTTCAACATTTGCAGAGATAAATTCTAAATTGCGAGGGAACAGTGAATCGCAAAAAGTGCTTGCATTTGGATTGCCTGGAAATCCTGTTAGCTGTCTAGTTGTGTTCCATCTCTTTGTCGTCCCTGCAATCCGCTCTCTCGCTGGATGGGCAAATCCTCATCTTTCGAGGTTAGTGAGACTTGTAAAATGTTGTTCTTTCTTTTGCATACCTGCTTGTGAACTGAAACTTAAAACACAATTTTGATTTTTTAGCTAGATTTTCTTTTAAAATATATCCTTCATATAGATTGCAAGCTCGTCTTCACCAGCCCATAAAGACAGATCCACTCCGACCAGAATTTCATCGTGCCATAATTAGATGGAAGGTTAATGATGGATCCGGCAAACCTGGGTAAGCTGTTTAGGATACTTCCTCTCTCTCTTCTTCTTCTTCTTTTCCTGCTCACCAGAAAACCCTCGTAATTTCTTTATATATGTTTTTGTTTGTCAATGTCAGTTTTGTTGCTGAGAGTACTGGTAATCAGATGAGCAGCCGGCTATTAAGTATGAAAACAGCAAATGCTTTGTTGGAGTTGCCGGCAAAGGACGGTGTACTTCCTGCTGGATCCTCTGTCTCAGCAATCTTAATATCTGATTTAAGCGGTGATGCTGCTCTGGAGACTGACATACCCTTGGATTCAGATTCAGCTTCCGCAGAACAAAGCAATAAACCTGGACAAATAACTAAACATGATTCTGAGGTCAGGGTTGCTGTTCTGACAGTTAGTGATACTGTTGCAGCTGGTGCTGGGCCTGATCGAAGGTATGTTAATTCACTTTTTTCTCCATTTGTCTATGCTGAAGCTTTTGACTCTTGCTTTATTCACTGAAGCTTTTAGTTAGTTTCCCAGCCATTTGGTTGGATAAATGAACTCATTTTAGGATTCACCATATTAATATATATATATATATATATATATATATAAATTATTTGACATTTGATGGTTAATATTACTTGCGTTTTGTTATTTCCAGTGCTTATGATCGCAGACTACTTGATTCAAAATTTTACATTTTCAAAAACATTTTTTAGGTTTGAAGTATTGGAATACCTGTTTGCATTATCAACCCCTTTTTGTTTTTTTGTTATTTCGCTAGGTTGCATCTCAACCTTTAATTTATCAATTTTTGCTAAGAAGAATTATATTGAAATATTTAAGTGGATTGGATTAAATATTTATTTTTGTTGGCATCTTTATTTAACTAATTCTTGTGTTGCTCTTCTATGTCTTCATCTGTCTTGGAACAGCTTGTAAGATTTATAATTATGGGCATGATAATGGTTAGGATGGATTGCAATGCAGGCTGTGATGGGTCCGAGTTGAAATGGATAGCTTGAAAAACTAAAAAGGTTCTAAGTAAAAATCATGTCTACATTATATCACTAAAATCTAAAAGAAAATTTGCCTGAAAAATTTATTAGCTGAAATCAGAATTAAGGCATTACAAAATTATAAAACCTCACAGGGTTGAGACTTAATAGACTAATGTAATTTTTTAAGGATTGGAAACCCTCAACAAAAGACTTGTGCTGTTCTAAGTTGTTTTTTCTCTGTATCATCATCATCATCATCATTATTATTATTATTATTATTAAGAAAGAGATTAAAAGAATTTTATACCTAAAAGTAATACCTACATGAAAGTTGGAGGTACAAATAAGCTTTACTTATAAAATTAGCTGGAAGCCTAAAACTGATAATCCATGATAGGGTTGGATTATTTTGATACAAGTGCATCCCAATGTCTGCTTTTAATGTGTTTTAAAATGGTCGCTTTGTGGATGCTAAAGAGATAAAGCAAAGCTGATGTTCCTCCTCATCATAGTCAGATGTGGGTAAGGTGAATGCTTTGCAACAGTATAGTGTCACACTTGTGGTACCTTTTTCTTTCCTTATATGAGGTGTGTTGGTCTTGGATTAAGACAACCATAAGCAATTGTAATTTAAGCTTATAATTCTATGAAGGAGTTAGTTAATACCTATACTGATATTACCACCATGAAATCTATCAAAGGCACTATTGGTGGTTGGACCCATTATGATGATATGCTCTTTTAGCCCCAAAATTATTATTTACGTTTGTTGGGAATTTGTTCCTTACTAAAATAGCTGCAAAAAATGAAAATGCTCTAATTTCAAGAATAATTGTATATTTATTGTGGTGTCTTCATTTACATTTAATTGACGAGAAGCTTAAAGATCGGAAACTTGCTATGTTGGTACAAGATTAATGCCTTTTAATTGCTCTAAGCCACCTTCTTTTGTTTTAATTGTACCTTCGTTAATATGAGATGGTGGCTTAGAAGATGAATCCAGAGAGTCTATACTATGATTTCCCTTTAATTTAGTAATTATCCGAAAATAGTTTGGGCTGAGTTTTGGGGTCTTGCCTCAGTTTCCAATGTTGTTCATCAAGCCCAACTGGTTTGTCAGTACTGATCATATTAGGAATACCTTAAAAAAATGTTGGGATCATGTAGAAACCAATTAATGTGATTAAAACCAGTCTCTTAATTACTACCCTTCAAACATACGCAATATTTAATCAAAATCATTATGTTGCAGGATATCTTTGTTCACTACAATGTGTTCATTTTCATTATTACCTGTCACAACTCAATTAGGTTCAACTTACTATCCTATACGTTAACCAAAAGCTCATAAAAAGAACAACTTTTGCCCAAAATTTCTTCCACTGCAACCATTTCTACATGACCAAAAACCTTCTCCTGAATAAAACTCATTAAGAAGGAAAATGTTGTCACATTGTCTTGATCTATGAATTATTATATTTATTATATGAGATTGCTGCCTTTAAAAATGTTGAAATTTGGTATCAATGTCTATATTTGTGAATCATACTTTTGTGTTGGATAGAAGAGCTAGTACAACGCATCTGGATACACCTCCTTGAATCATCGTTTCTGAGAGGTCACTTAATGGATGCAAAAACAAAAAGCAGAGTTGATATTGTTCCTTGTCAAAGCGAAACTTGTGAAACACTAAATACTTTGCAACAACACTAGTTGATAGCTGAGCTGATCATGTTATTGGTGTATTGTTAGCTATCCTCCAATTTTTTGCATACATATCTATTTTTCTGCTTCTACTTCTTTTTAATACGTTTCAATTTTGTTATGGACAAGTGTTGTCACCGATTAATTCTCAAGAGCTTAAAGACCTTGTTGTACGTAATTGGCATCCCTTATTGTTGGCACGCTTCTCTTCCTGATGCATATTCAGTTAGACAATAGGGGCAATATATTGTTACTGCTCTGAATCATGCTCAAGGCTTGTATCAAAGAGACCTTCCTAGTAATAAATTTTAATCTTCCAATTAAATTTTCAATACGAAAGTGTGAATTTAAATTGACTAATTTTTTGGACCTTGGCTCATTTATTTAGTTAGTAGTATTTTTTTTTTTAATCTAATCTTGGTGACTTAATAATCTCATGAATGCTAAACTTTGCAGTGGACCTAGAGCAGTTTCAGTTGTAAATTCATCATCAGAAAAGTTAGGAGGAGCACGAGTAGTTTCAACAGCTGTTGTTCCAGATGATGTTAGCAAGATTAAGGATGTTCTGCGGAAGTGGAGTGACATCGATAGAATGGATCTCATTCTTACTCTGGGTTACTATTTTCACCATGTAATTTGTACATTTCTAACTTTTTAACTCTACCTATTTCCTCAAATCTATTTTCCACAATGTAGGTGGCACTGGCTTTACTCCAAGAGATGTGACTCCTGAAGCAACCAAGGAGTTGATTGAGAAGGAAACACCTGGTCTCTTGTATGTCATGACGCAAGAGAGTCTAAAGGTAGCAGAAATTTCATATAACATGATCGTTTTTTGTGTACTGTACATTTTTTTTCATTCTAGTTGTATTTTGTAGCTTGTCAACTTTTGAGCGGAATTTTGGAAATTCTCATGCAATTTATATCATGGCAGCATAAAAAGGTTTCCTCATCAATTTTGTGCTGATCTTTACGTACAACTGAATTGAAAATGGTGTCATGGATGCTAGAAACTTCAGTATTCCTAGTTGTCTATAATCCCTTATGTATGCTATTATTGTCATTGTCTAATTCTTTTGCACAGCAGAGAACATTATTTTCTTAGTTATAGACTGCCTTTTTGTTTGAGGGGGACTTCTCTGTTCTTGAACTGGTAGAGTTCAGTTGTCCTGGGTTAGAATGAACTTAATTGTGCATTGACATTTATCATCTAAAATTGATTGCAACAAGCTTTGTAGTTTATGAACCTACCATACTCTTTGTCCACTCTTATTCGTAATCTAACGCTTGGGCTTTTGATCATCACAATTGGTTATGTCTAGGCATGTCTGATGCAGTTTTACTAGAGATCATGCTGTTTGGTCATGACAGGATTAAATTTCAATATGCATTAAAGTCAAGTATTATAGAGTTGAATGTTGGAATTGGAAAACTTAAAAATCATATTTTGCCAAATTTGAAGCATTTGTTACGGTAACTTTTCCCATCTTTACAAATTGACGGAATGAAACTGATCTGTTAGTTGGTGATGGGTGTCTTTAGATGCATTTATTGAAAATTGTGGAAAATTTTAATATCTGAACTTGGGCATAATAAGATATAATATGTTCAATTCTGGCTAGAAAAGGCTTACTGTGCATAATAACCTGTACCGATATCAGCTTTGCAAAGAATATTCTTCTCTTCATCCCTTTCTCTTCCCCTGCATTTTTTTTTATGTCATTTGTTGCTCACTTCATATTTCTAATCTTTTTGCCAGTATGATTTCAACCATACAATTTTACTTAATTAAAGGGGAAGAAAAGGAGAGGCAGTTTTATTTTGAATAAGACGTTTGCCCTGGTGCCCTGATACATATTAATTTAAGTAGTTTATTCTTATGTGCTGTGCCACATCTGACAAAACGTACTTTGGTCGGATTCTTGTTTATGCTGTAATCAAATCTTTATTTTATAGTTTCATAAAAAAATCTTTAGTTTATGGTGATATATGTGAAAAAATTCTTTCTGATTTACCTGAAGCCACCTGCTAAGTTACGATTTATGAAACATTTCTGCTAACGAGAATTTGCCATCTTTTCTCTAAAACAGGTGACACCATTTGCTATGCTCTCACGTGCTGCAGCAGGAATAAGGGGTTCAACATTGGTAAGAAATGCCACTTCTTATAAAGTCTAAATGGCAGCATGAGAGAAACTATCAAGCATTCTTTCTCTTTATCTCGCACGCTGATAATTGATAAGAAAATCTGAGAAGACAATTCACCTATAAAATAGGATTCATCATACGAAAATGTAAAATTTCTGAGTCAGTAAATCTGGATTACTGAGAGCAGAATGAAGTTTTATAGGGATAGAGTTTGAATTTGCTTAAGGTAATTGATATCACTTCCACCAAGGATATAGAAAAAAGGTGGCAGTTCAGGTTGTTGCGTCATTAATCATGTCATGTTATCTATGTATTCTATATGATTATAGATGCTATAAATCGAGAAAAAAATGACAATCATGTCAAACGCGTCACGTCAGTCTGTTTGTTTATGTAAATTGTGTTATTGTGTCAGAAGTTGCCTCTCCTTATAGAATGTTGTAACTTTTTGTTATCCGGAGGATTGTTCTACTATGTTGTCCCACATCCTCCACAAAGGTAGACCGGTAATTGTCTCAGTATGAAAATGGAAAATCATTTCTCTAAATCCAAAATCACTTGAGTCTCACTGAATTTGCTCACTGTAGATTCCAGTTCATCCCTTGATATGGTGTTATTTCCTTGTATATTCAGATCATCAATATGCCTGGGAATCCTAATGCGGTTGCTGAATGCATGGAGGCTTTATTGCCCGCCCTTAAACATGCGTTCAAGCAAATAAAAGGCGAAAAGAGAGAGAAGCATCCTCGGCATATTCCTCATGCGCAAGCAGAACCTGTGGATACATGGGAACACAGCTATAAGTCAGCCTCTGGCAATGTGAAAGAACCGTCTTGTTCTTGTTCTCATTAATTAAACTGCCATAGCTGGTAGAACTTGTAATTTATGTATTATCAGAGTTTACTTTGTGCATTCAACTTTACAACTACGTTTCTTTGTTCTTGTTGGATGCTTTGCTTTTGCTCTTGCTGTCAATTTAATTTCTCAATCAAATGTTTGAAATAAATCATTTGAAAAAATTATTTCAACTAAATGTCTATATGATAGATTCTTCACGTAAATTATCTTATTTTTGAAAGTGAATAATTTATTTTTACTTTTATTCCTTGGTGAACAATGTAATTGGTGACAGTTTCAACAAAGTTGAATTCCTTCAAAATCCAATTAGAGTTTCCAACAAAGGGTAGCATATTCTGTTCTGTTATTCAAAGTTTTTTTCTCAAGAATATTGATATTGTCAAAAAGTAACTATAAAAGTTTAAATTAGGAATGTGATAGCAAAAAAGGACATATACTGAAAAGAGTGGAATACAAACAAAAACGTTTAAAATTTAATTTTTCCAGTCAAGTAAACCTCTCATTTTTCATTAGACGACATAAAATAGCTAAGAAGGGTTGCCAAATATTTGTTTTTTTGCATAAAAGTCATTTTGTAAAATAGATTTCTATAATATTTTTAAATATTCTATCGAATTCAAAAAAAGAAATTCTAATTCAATTTTTCAAATGTAATTATCAACTTAAGTAACATATACTATTTATGAGAACGTGTCAAGTATTTTTTTTTTTTTTTTTTTTTTTTTTTTTTTTGATTGTATGTATGATAATTGACATGCACCGAAAAAAGAAAAAGAAAAAAATAAAATTTAATATGAATATGGATTATATATATTGTCAATTCTCGTATGCCCTCAGTTAACATTAAAATTTTAGTTAAGCAAATTTTGTATTTCAAAAATATTTTTATGCAAATAGTTAATTATGAATATCAACTTATTTTATCTCAACAATCTAATTAAATTTGGATTCGAGCCATGATGGACTCTTTCAGAGGAGGTGAAACTTTTCTAACAACTTTTTTTTCTATCTACAAGGTTCGAACCTGAGACCTTGCTTAAGGGGAATGACATCTATACCATTCCAGCTAACAATTGTTGATATCAATTAAAGTAAGTGTAACGAGAGTTTGATTATAAAAACCTAATGACTCCTCTCCTATTGGACGTAATAATATAATTGAGAGTGTGGTCATGATTTAAGTAATCCTAGTTTGAATTATTTTATGTACTTTTTTACATGAAATTTATTTATTAAAATGAAGGTTCTTTTATGTAATTTATATTATTTTATGTTCTATTCTGTATTAAAGAATTTTTTAATAGAAAACTGTGATATGGGGTAGGAAAAAAGGGCATAAACCAACAAAAGTGAAATATAAATGTTGAGTCCAAATTCCACATAAACTCTGTTAAATTTAAAATTTTAAGAAAATTTTATATTTTAAAGTGCTTAATATACTCAACTAATTAATTATAAATATTAATTAAAGTAAGTCCAATAATGAGAGTTTGTTTATCAATACTATGAACGACCTCTTTACTACATTTTTATTATTCTATTAAATTCAAATAATTCTAATTCAATTTCTTAATATATAGTTTTTAACTTAATTTACTGTTAGACATGCATTATTTAATTTTTTATTATAATTTTATATTCTATGTAGTTTCAAATAATTTTTAAATAGAAAACTACAATATGTGGTAGAACATTACGGAGATACACGAAAAAAAAAAAAAAGAAATAAAAATGTGGACATTATTTTGAATTCTAGTACGGTCATGAATAAAATTTAAATTTTTCCAGTTAAGGAAATTTTACATTTCAGAAATATTTAATTTAATTAATTAATCATACATGTTTATTAAAGTAAGTTAAACGGCAAATCGTTCATTAAAATTCAACTACCCCTCTCCTATTGGAAGAAATAAAATAATTGAGAGGGGCTAATTGCCATTTGAGCAAAACCCTAGTTTGATTTCTTTTATATATTTTATTCATACTGAAAAATTATTTATTAAAATAAATTTCTTAATTATTCTAATAGAACAAAAAATTCTAATACAATTTTTAAATTTAGGTTTAATTTCTTAATTTATTAATTTATTTATTTTTTAAAATTTTCTATATATTATTTATTATACATGTGTTAAGTCTAGGGAGAGTTCATTTGTTAATACTGAACCGCCACTTTCCTTTTAGACTAAATAACTAAGAGGAGTTGTTGTTGGAGCAACCCCGTTTCAAGTTTTTTTTATATTTTTTTATTTCCTCAAAGTTATTTACTAAAATAGATTTCTATAATATTTTTTGAATATTTTATTAATTTTCATTTTTGCTAAGGATGTAGTATTTACTCTCATGAAAGCTCAAATCCTGAATCTCCCATTAGGGAGAGATATACTTACACAAGTACGTAGCTGGATGTGCATATTTATTAAATTTAAAATATTTCAATTCTTGTCAAATTTAATTTGGAACATAATTTTTATGTACTATTATATCAAATGTTATTTAATTTTGATTTTTATGTTTCATTTAGTTTCAAGTAGTAATTTTAATAGTATACTAAAAGATGTAAAAATAAAAATAAAAATATCTATTCCATTTCTAGTGTACCTTTGTATAACGTTTAAAATTTTCTAGTTAAGGAAGTTTTAAATTTGAATTTTTTTTTTTTTTTTTATTCAGTTAACTAATTGTAAATGTTAAATAAAGTAAATCCAACTGAAAATTGTTTATGAAAACTCAACGTCCCCTCTGGAAGAATTAAAATAATTTGTATCTATCCTGTTATGTTTTCGTAGTAAAGTTATTTCTTCTTAACTGAATGTTAAGTGTTTGAATTTTCTTGAAAGCACAAATTACACCTTTAAAAAAAATGAATTATGTATAGAAAACAACAATAGGTGGTAATATAACACCCGGGTTCTGATCGTCTGTCCCCACAAGCCAACACGTGTCTTTCTAGCATGCTTTGTCCTCACTCACATGCTTCCTGGAAATTTCTTCCCAGGAGGTCACGCATCCTGAAATTTCCCCAAGTCAAACACGCTTAACTTTAAAGTTACTTCGGAATGGGCTACCGAAAAAAAGATGCATCTTGTTGATAGGTAGTACCTATCAAATCTCTTATGCCATTCTCAACTGTACCGTCCCATACCAGTACAGTCTCGAAATCTAGCCCTTCTTAACTGTATCATCCTATACCAGCACAGTCTCGAAACCCTCTCTTTTCGGTATAGATTCGGTTCATTCCTGCCCCCATCGACATCCTTTAGGGCCGCTCCTTGCTCGGGTTTCTCTGCCCCGGCGCCACCCCTCACTAGGCCGCTCCTTGCTCAGGCCATCCACCCCGGCGCCACCCCTCTTAGGATCGGGTTGTTACAGGTACAATATTACGGAGATACAAAAAAAAAATGAAATAAAAATGTGGACATTGTTTTGAGCTCTCGTATAGTCAAGAATAAAGTTTAAAATTTTCCAGTTAAGGAAATATATTGTACAAATATTAATCGGTCCACTGGTCCAACCCAATCCAATTCGACCCAACCCTCTACATAATAAAATTTGTGATTTTTTTATTGGGTTGGATTGGGTTGAATTAAAAATGAAAACTCTAGAACCCAGTTTAAGTTATTCACTCAACTAAATCTAATTAATTCACTTGATTATTCTCCGCACTTCAAACTTCAACAAGCGATTTTATCCGACCTCGATCCTGATACTCCTTCCAGCCTCCGAACTCTGGCCTCCACCACCCCACCCTCTTCGTCGGAGCTCGCATTTCATACTAAGGTCGACGGATTTATTGGTTGAGCTCTTCAAAACCTTCATCACTGTCTTACCAGTAAGTTTTCTTTTTCGTATTTATTATTTTTTACACACTCGAAAATTTAATTATTGGTTTTTCAATCTATTTTTGCATTTGGTTTTCATAGTTTCAATCTGATTTTCTTTTCTGTTCGTGAAATGTATGGGATTTCTTCTATTTTTTGTACTTCCATATTTCAGTTCTTATGGCTTGGGCTTTCATTTCTTGAGGGTGCTTTTTCTCTACGAATTCCAGTTCTATAATGGTAAGTGATTCTTAACAACTTCATATTTTTTTTTCTCGCATTTAGTTGGATGTGTGTAGTTCTTTTGGTTGTTTTCATGAATGCTAGATTTATTCTTTATTTTCTATCTTTTTGGTATATACTTTGCTTTCTGTCTTCTTGGTTAGGGATGGCAACGGGTATAAAAGGGTATGGGATAGGTACGGGTTCAAAAAAATTACCCGTCACAGGTATGGGACGGGTACGGGTTTACCCCTCAGGGTACCCGCTATCCGTACCCGTTTATAGATATATAGTGTATAAAAAAAATTAAAATTTTTTAGGTATAGTAGCTGGTAGGAGTCGAACCCAGCTCCTCTCATTCTTATTGAATGGATGAATGTTATGGAAGTTCGAAACGCTGCTTCTTATGTAATTTTTTTAATTAAGGATTTATGATTTTTTTAATTTCTTTAGAACTTTCAAATTTGGATATGAATTATTGGTTAAAATTATGTTTCTTATTTTTGAATTGCAATGTATTAAAGTGTGTTTATGAATATTTTTTAATAATTTTGTGATTGATTAGTAATAGAATTCTAGATATATTTTTATGATTTTTTAATTTTAAACGGGTAATTTTCGCGGGTACGGGTAATTAACAGGTACCCGAAAATTTCATGGGACGGGAATGGGATTTAAAATTTAATACCCGCGGGTAATGGGACGGGTACGGGTAATTACTTTTCTAAACGGGAATGGGACGGGTATCGCCATTACCCGCGGGTACCCTACCCGTTGCCATCCCTATTCCTGGTCTTTTGTTTATCTTTGATTTTCTTTTCATGATTTTTTTTCTACTTTGATGCGTTGGAATATTTAGACTCATGACTGATGTGTATTAGGTGTGCGTAATTATTGTATGTTAAATCTAATTATTGCTACCAAAATGCTTAAGTTAATTAAAAGTAACATAACTTTGTTATATTTCAAGTAGAATTAAAATGAACATGCCATGTTTTAAGTTGATTTGATTTAGGTTGGTCATTACTGAAATGATCTTGAATATATAGCCTAGAGTTGCTTGGCTCCAAGTTTTTCTTTCAAACGAGCTTAACTATACATGATTGTTGTTTACCTTTTTTTTTTTCTTTTTTGTTACATTGTTGTTTACTAAATATGAATGCTACTGAAGTATTGAGATTGAGAATTATGGGGCATTGGTTGTTCCAAGCATTTGATCAAGTTGATCCTGTTTCAATTTCTTGTTACATTTTCTTTTTTAGTTTCTAATGATAGGATTTGTTTGTGAGCTTAAGGGATGAAATTGGATTAATTTTTTAATAGAATTCCCTTTTCTTGTTGGTATATTAGAATTTCAAATATCTTTCATGGTTTAACCTGCTTGTATCATTTAAGCAGATGCTCACTGGTATGATATTAGTGATTATTGAATGCTAACTACTTTTGCTATATAAAACATGCTTTCATCATTCTCTGAGAAATAATCATAAATACTTCACTTTTTGTAAAATTTTGTTTACTTTCCATTTTTCTTTTTTGATTTTCTTGTAAATTTTGTTTACTTTTTCTTGTTTTTCTTCATAATATAGCATTATGTTTAGTGTAATTAGAACATTTACTCTCCATATGTATCCATACATGTGTTTTCTGATGTTAGCTCGACTTTATTTTCTTTTTTTATTATGCTGTTGCTTTTTTATTTTCTTATAATTGTAAGTATACAATAACAATAAAATCATTTTATGGTTTTAGATGGAAAGTGCTTCATCAATTGCTGATACTGAACTTGAAAAAAATTATTCTAGAAAATCAACTATAAGGGAACATCTTAAATTAAAAGAATATGGGGATAGGGTAAGGGCGTTTTGCAATTACTATGATAAGAATTATGCATGTGATCGTAGAACTCATGGTATTAGTAATTTGTGGCTTCATCTGAAAAATCAGTGTCAAAATTGTCCTAGTAGACTTAAGAAAAGAAAGAGAAATGATAATGATGAGTTAGAGGATCATTTTAGTCAAGAAGAAGTGAGGAGATACTTGCTGAAATGATAATCAATGATGAGTTGCCTTTTAGAATTGTAAAAGGGCGTGGATTCATAAGATATTCAAACTATCTAGAACCAAGATTGATAGTGCTATCTCGTGTGACTGTGGCTAGAGATTGTTTGAAGATCTATGAAAAAGAAAAGATGAAACTAAAAAGTTTCTTACAATCTCATCGTATATGTCTTACTGCTGACACTTGGACATCAATTCAAAACTTGAATTATATGTGCTTAACTGCTCATTGGATAGATGGAGAATGGAAGTTACATAAAAAGATTTTGAACTTTTCTTTAGTTCCTAATCATAAAAAGGAAACAATTGGAAACATGGTTGAGAGTTGTTTGATAGACTGGGGAATAGATAATATTTTTACTCTCATTGTAGATGATGCAAGTTAAAATGATGGAGCAATTAGATATTTGAAGAAAGAAACCAAGGATTAGAGAGGTACAATATTAAAGCATGAGTTTATACATGTGAGATATTGTGCTCACATAATAAACCTTGTAATTAAGGAGGGTTTAGAAGATGTTCATAATTCAATTGTCAAAGTTAGGAATGCAGTCAGATATGTGAGATCATCTCCTGCTAGGTTACAAGCATTTAAAATGTGTGTAGAGAAAGTCAAAACAGAACACAAAGGTCTCTTATTCCTTGATTTTTAGACTAGGTGGAACTCTACATACAAAATGTTAGAAGTGGCTGAAAAGTTTGAGAAAGCTTTTAGAGGCTTGAAGGGGATCCTAATTATGATTCTTACTTTGATAAGTCTAAGAATATTGGCCCTCCTAAGAAAGAAGACTGGGATGAAGTTTTTAAAACTTTTTTACACTGTGACATTGAGGTTTTCAGGTTCATTATATATCACATCAAATGCATTCTTTCATGAGCATATGGCATTGGTTGATAAATTGAATAGTTTGATGAAAATTAATGATGATATCTTAAGCGCTATGGCTACCAAAATAAAGAAGAAGCTTGACAAGTATTGGGAAAATGATGCAAATTTGAATTTTATATTATTTGTTGCAGCTGTTTTAGACCCGCGCTTTAAGATGGAGTATGTGGGGTTTTGTTTTGATGAGGTCTATGGTGAATATAAGGGCAAGAGAATGAGAGATAGAATGAAAGAAACATTACATAGATTGTAAGCTCATTATTTGATTTATGAGTCGAGTAGTATGGGGTTAAGTAGTCAAGATTCTGATGAATTGGGTGTAGATGACGTGGAAGATGATCCTGTTATTTCTTTTCAACAAAAATCTTCTAAGCTTAGGAAAGGGATACAAATATTAAAGAGCAAATCAAAGGTTGCTAGATACTTGTCTGAAAGTTGTAAAGAAATTGATGAAAATTTTGATGTTTTAGGATGGTGGAAAACTAATGCTTGCAAATGTCCAACCCTTTCTCAAGTAGTTCAAAATGTCTTAGCAATTCCTGTATCTACTGTAGCATCCGAGTCTGTATTTAGCACGGGTGGTCGAATATTAGATCCTTTTAAGAGTTCATTGTCAGCTTTGATGGTGGAAGGATTAGATTACTGTCAAAATTGGATGAAATCTACTTCTGTTCCAATTGATCTTCGAGAAGCTATGAACACAGTGGAAACGTACGAGGAGCTTGAAGAATGTATTGTTTACATAAAAACTGATTTTGGGAAAATATATTTTGCTTGATTTTCATGTTATTTTGTAATTTTTTATTAATTTTAGAATTTACTCAGTTATGTATGCCATCAGTTCAAGAATAACCGAAAAACAAAGCGATTAAGGTTTGTTCTTTTTGTTTGTGTTTTGATTGAGATAAGCAGATAACTGTAATTACTTGTTACTTTCTTTTGTCGATACCTAGGTTTATGGTATAGAACCAGCGGAAAGTGCAGTCTAAAGACAGAATATATATATAATTAGCATCAATCAAATATATCAGGTAAGATTGCTAATTAACTTTTTTTTTTCTGTTGTTAGTTTAGCATATCAAGAGAATAACACTTACTGAAAAAGTGATCATAAGGGTTACTGAGCTTTAGTTTTATGCACTTCTTAAGCATATAATTTTGTTTCTTCCATGCATATTGTTTGTTGTTGAACTTATGGTTTTGTTACTTTCTTTTCAATTAGGAAGTATATTTTGTTTATCCTCTCTTTTAAACTCTATGTAATTATTAATTAGATGAGTACATGCTCTCAGAGTATTTTAAAATCTCTCAAAAATCATCTGTATTACATATTATCTATAACTTATATTTGTGAATTGAGATGTTATATTTTACTAGTTTAAATGCAATGAGCATGTTATATAACTATATTTTTATTATTTTTGTTACAATATTATACAATATGCATTTGTGAATGGAGCAGTCAAATTTGACTAGTTTAAATGCACAGTTAATAACAAATTTATTTTAAATAAAAACAGAAAAGAAAAAATTATATAAATATTTGATTTAAAATTCAGCTAACCCATAATCAACCCAACCCATAACACTAAATATTTGGTGGGTTAGGCTGATTTTTACAACCAATCTATGAATCCCTTGTTTTCATGGGTTGGGTTGAGTGATGATCCAAAACTTATTGGGTCATCCATTACACATCCCTTATTCTGAAAATATTTAATTTAATTAATTAATCATACTTGTTTATCAAAGTAAGTGCAACGAAAAATCCTTCATTAAAATTTAACTACCCCTCTCTTATTGGAAAGCATTTGAGCAAAACCTAGTTTGAGCTCTTTTTATATATTTTGTTATTACTTAAAATTTATTTATTAAAATGAATTTCTATAATTTTCTTAATTATTCTATTAAATCAAAAGGTCTAATTCAATTTTCAAATTTAGTTTAAAAAATTTCTATATGTATTTTTTTATATAGAATTTTTTTATATATTATTTATTAGACATGTGTTATATACTTTTTTTTTTTATGTTCTATGTTTCAGATACTTTTAAACTGAAAAAAATGACATACACCAAAAAAATTAGAATAAAAAATACTGAATTTTTTTAAGTTCTCATAGGCCGTGTATAAAATTTAATGTTTCTTATTAAGAAAAAACAGACTTATACTCAACTAATAAATTATAAATGTTAACTAAAGTAAGTGCAGCGAGAGTTCGTCTAGCAATACTAAACAACCACTTTCCTTTTAGATGAAATAATTAAGAGGAATTGTCGCTTGATCAACCTCATTTCGAGTTTTTTTCTTTCCTCAAAGTTATTTACTACAATAGATTTTTAAAATTTTTTTAAATGTTTTATTAATTTTTTTTATTAATTTTCATTTTTGTTGAGGATGTAGTATTTATTCTTATAAAAACTCGAACTCTGAACCTCTCATTAGGGAGAGATATTCTTAGCACCATAATGTAGCTGGATGTGCATATTTTTTAAATTTAAAATACTCTAATTCTTTGTCAAATTTAATTCGGAACATAATTCTTCTTTACTATATATAGTGTTATGTAATTTTGGTTTGCATGTTTTATTCAGTTTCAAGTAGTAATTTTAATAGTATACTAAAATATGTGATAGGAAAGGGACATACACAACAACGAAAAGAATAAAATAAAAATATCTATATTTTTTCCTTTTCTAGTGTAGCTTTGTGACGTTTAAAATTTTCTACTTAAGAAATTTTTTATTTTTTATTTTTTTTATTCAATTAATTAATTGTAAATGTTAAATAAAGAAAGTCCTACGGAAAATCGTTTCTCAACACTCAATGTCCCCTCTGGCATTGGAAGAATTAAAATAATTTGTATTTCTTTTGTAGTAAAATTAATTTTTCTTAATTGAATGTAAAAGGTTCGAATTTTCGTGAAAACACCTATTACACCTTTAAAAAGAACAAATTATGTATAGAAAACTACAATACATGATAGAACATTACGGAGATAAAAAAAAAATGAAATAATAATGTGGACATTATTTTGAGTAAATCTTATATTCTAAAATATTTAATTTAATCAATTAATCACGCATGTTTATTGAAGTAAGTCCAATAAGAAATCGTTCATTAAAATTCAACTACCCCTCTCCTATTGGAAGAATTAAACTAACTGAGAGGGGTTGCCATTTGAGCAAAACCTAGTTTGAATATATTTCGTTATTACTTGAAATTTATTTATTAAAATGAATTTCTATAATTTTCTTAATTATTCTATTAAATCGAAAAATTCTAATTCGATTTTTAAATTTAGTTTAAAAAATGTTTATATGTATTATTTTCTATATAGAATTTTCTATATATTATTTATCAGACATGTGTTATATATTTTTTATTTTTATTTTATGTTCTATGTTTCAAATACTTTTAAACGGAAAAAAATGACATACACAAAAAGAATTGGAATAAAAAGTATTGACTTTTTTTAAGTTCTCGCAGGTCGTATATAAAATTTTACTGTTTCTTGGAAAGGAAAAACAAACTTATACTCAATTAATTAATCATAAATGTTAACTAAAGTAAGTCCAGCAAGAGTTCGTTTGTCAATACTGAAGAACCACTTTCCTTTCAGATGAAATAAAATAATTAACATGAGTTGTCATTCGGGCAACCCTCATTTGAGTTTTTTTTATATATATTTTTTTCTTTCTTGAAAGTTATTTACTAAAATAGATTTCTATAATACGTTTAAATAGTTTATTGATTTTTATTTTATTTTTTTTTTTACGATTCTCATTTTTGTAAGGATGTAGTATCTGGTTTAATAGAGCTCAAACTCTGGATTTCCCATTAAGAAAAGATGCACTTAGCATCAGGATTTACATATTTTATTAAATTCAAAATATTCTAATTATTGTCAAATTTAATTTAGAACATACTTTTTATGTGATATGTATCTGTGTTATATGATTTTGACTTTTACGTTTTGTTTAGTTTTGAGTATAAATTTTAATAAAAAAAAAACCACAATTTGTGGTAGGAAAAAAGGGACATACACAACAATGAAAAAATTAAAATAATATTATCAATATTTTTCAATTTATAGTGTAACTTTGTGTAAGGTTTAAATTTTCTAGTTAAGGAAGTTTAAAATTGTGAATTTTTTATTCACTTAATTAGTTGTAAATATTGAATAAAGTAAGTCTAACGGAATATCGCTCCTCAAAAACTCAACGTCTCCTTTGTTACTGGAAGAATTAAAATAATTTATACTCATCTAATTATGTGTTAGTAGGAAAAATTATACAATAGATCCGGACCACGTGGATTTTCTGAATGAGAAATTGACACATAAGTGTTTTTTATTTTTTCAATGCTAATATTGTTTACATATCAATTTTTCATTGGAAGGGTCTACATGGACCCAGTCTACTATAAAATTTTTCGTATTAGTAGTAAAATTGTTTTTCTTTAATTGGATATTAAGGGTTTGGATTTTCTTGAAACTAAATAGTACTCCCTTCTTTAAAAAAAAATTGAATTATATAAAAATTATGTATGAAAATTAATTTATAAGATTTTACAATATGAATTTATATATTTGGAGAGTGATGTTGAAAAGTTGAAAAGACAACTCATGAGCCAAATATTTTGAGGTCCCACACAAGGTTGATGTATTCCAATTTTCATCTATAAATAATTAAGCCTTCATCATATTATAAATCCTCAAATTAATATATGGTCTATGAGTGACATACAGAGTGGTTTTATCGGCAAAAACTCATATAGAATTATAATCGTACGATCCTTAGTTTCTTACAGCCCTTTTCAGCCATTGATCAACTTATCTCTGACAGTCGGCTGAATTCTACAGGTCATAATACGGTGGAGCGTGTAGTATCCAATAATTCCCGTATTATAATAGAAAATAATTGATTTCCGTTAATTCAAGTTTTGCTTTACGTTCACGTCCGCCTCGTCGTCGACTTCTTCTTCCCCCTCCTCCCTTCCTCTGCTTACTGCCGCTTTTTTGCTGTTCTCGATCTGTTCTTATATTTCCTTCATCAAATTATTGTCATATATTCAGGTACATATCATTGCTGTTCTTTTTATCGTTTTTTTTTTTTAATTTTTTGCTTAATTTGAATATTTGATATTCAGATCTATTTATGATTTATTTTGGCTTCGGTAATACCTGTTTTACAACTATAGTTTTTGATCTGATATTCTTAATCGCTTCTTTGAATTCTAACTCTTTTACTGGTCGGATTGCATATTTTTACTTGTTTTTATATTCTGAAGTAGAAAAATGCTTTCTGAATATCAGTATACATTTGTTAACTTCACTGTAATGTTTTTCGTGACTTGATTTTAATGTATCATTGTATTTAGTGGATTTGGTAGAGTTTTGCTTAATACTTACTCTGATTTTGATTTGAGCCATATGGATAGTTAACTTCACATTCCGTAGTAACTGATTGATTGTGAAATCTGTGCAGGTTTTAGTTTGAATTGTATTGAATAAATTTTGATACATTATGTGTGAATTTCTGTGTTTCTCTTCTCCGTTCTTCCAGATAACTTAAGCGATGCAGTTTTCGTATATAATCGTTTATTCTGGATGTTAGTAATGGTATGAAGAATTAAATTTTTTTATCTTTGATATATTTATTCTTTTGTTTAAATTAATAAGTAATGACCGAAAACTTCAAAGAAGCACAAAAGGATACGAATAGGGCAAAAATTGTTGTGGATTTAACAAAATAAAATTAAGTCAGCCATGGGAAGTGGGGTGAGAAGGGTTTTATAATTTAATCTATTTTTCGGTTTAGTTGCAGATTTGTCTTTTCTATGAACTCTGGAAGATGCTGAGATTTATGAATCTGAATATTTGATCTGTTACTTACAGGTACACTATGGCAACGGAGATTACACAGGTGCTTTTGAATGCACAATCAATTGACGGAAATGTTCGCAAGCATGCAGAAGAAAGCTTGAAACAGTTTCAGGAGCAAAATCTACCTGGTTTTCTGCTATCACTTTCTGGCGAATTAGCTAATGATGATAAGCCTGTTGATAGCCGTAAATTAGCAGGTTTGGTATTAAAGAACGCATTGGATGCAAAAGAACAACACAGAAAATTTGAGCTTGTTCAAAGATGGTTGTCACTGGATGCTGCTCTGAAGAGCCAGATCAAGACTTTTTTATTAAAGACTCTATCTTCTCCAGCGGCTGAAGCTTGGTCAACTGCATCTCAAGTAATTGCCAAGATCGCTGGCATTGAGCTACCTCAGAAACAATGGCCCGAGTTGATTGGATCACTTTTGTCTAATATTCACCAGCTACCAGCTCATGTGAAACAAGCAACCTTGGAGACACTTGGATATCTATGTGAGGAAGTTTCTCCTGATGTTGTGGATCAAGATCATGTAAATAGAATTTTGACTGCCGTAGTTCAAGGCATGAATACATCTGAAGGGAGCATTGAGGTCAGGCTTGCAGCTACCCGAGCACTTTATAATGCTCTAGGTTTTGCTCAAGCAAATTTTAGTAACGATGCAGAGCGCGATTATATTATGAGAGTTGTATGTGAGGCAACATTGTGTCCTGAAGTGAAGATAAGGCAAGCAGCTTTTGAGTGCCTGGTCTCCATTTCATCAATGTACTATGATAAATTGGCTCCTTACATCCAAGACATCTTTACTATCACAGCAAAGGCTGTGAAAGAGGATGAAGAAGCTGTGGCTCTTCAGGCCATTGAGTTCTGGAGTTCAATTTGTGATGAAGAGATTGATATCTTGGAAGAATATGGGGATGATTTGACTGGGGATTCTGACATCCCTTGCTTCTATTTTATCAAGCAGGCACTTCCTGCTCTCGTCCCAATGTTGTTGGAGACACTCCTTAAGCAAGAGGAGGATCAGGATCAGGATGAAGGGGCTTGGAATATTGCAATGGCTGGGGGAACATGCCTAGGCTTGGTTGCACGGACTGTAGGAGATGATATAGTGCCACTTGTGATGCCTTTCATTGAAGAGAATATTGCAAAACCAGATTGGAGGCAAAGGGAAGCAGCTACATATGCTTTTGGGTCAATCTTAGAAGGTCCTTCCCCTGACAAGTTGGCACCTATTGTTAATGTTGCTTTGGATTTCATGCTTACTGCTTTGACAAAGGATCCCAATAGCCACGTTAAAGATACTACTGCCTGGACTTTGGGGAGAATCTTTGAGTTCCTTCATGGTTCAACTATTGATACTCCCATAATTACTCCAGCAAATTGCCAACAGATAGTTACAGTTTTACTCCAGAGCATGAAGGATGCTCCAAATGTGGCTGAGAAAGCATGTGGTGCCCTCTATTTCCTTGCCCAAGGTTATGAAGATGCTGGCCCAACATCTCCTCTTACACCTTTTTTTCAGGAAATTGTGCAGGCTCTTCTGACTGCTACCCATAGAGAAGATGCTGGGGAATCCCGGTTGAGGACTGCTGCATACGAAACACTGAATGAAGTGGTGAGGTGCTCAACTGATGAAACAGCACCAATGGTGTTGCAGCTGGTACCAGTAATCATGCACGAGCTTCACAACACTCTTGAGGGCCAGAAGCTTGCAGCTGATGAGAGAGAGAAACAGAGTGAATTACAAGGCCTTCTATGTGGGTGTTTACAAGTCATCATTCAAAAGTTGGGTTCATTGGAGCCCACAAAAATAGTATTCATGCAGTATGCAGACCAGATAATGGGGCTTTTCCTGAGAGTTTTTGCTTGCAGAAGTGCAACTGTGCACGAGGAGGCAATGCTATCAATTGGCGCACTTGCCTATGCCGCTGGTCCTGATTTTGCAAAATATATGCCGGAGTTCTATAAATATTTGGAAATGGGTCTTCAGAATTACGAAGAGTATCAAGTTTGTGCTGTTACAGTTGGTGTTGTGGGGGATATCTGCAGGGCTTTAGAGGATAAAATTTTACCTTATTGCGATGGAATAATGACACAACTTCTTAAGGATTTATCGAGTAATCAGTTGCATCGATCTGTAAAGCCTCCAATATTCTCATGTTTTGGTGACATTGTCTTGGCAATAGGAGAGAACTTTGAGAAGTACTTGATGTATGCGATGCCCATGCTCCAAAGTGCCGCAGAATTGTCTGCTCGGACAGCTGTTGCTGATGATGAAATGATTGAATACACGAATTCACTGAGAAATGGTATTTTGGAGGCTTATTCAGGAATCCTTCAAGGGTTTAAGAACTCACCTAAAATTCAACTCTTGATTCCTTATGCACCTCACATCCTTCAGTTTTTGGATAGCATATACATGGAGAAAGACATGTGAGTTCTGCTAAATTTTGTTTTGTTTTTGTTTTTGCAGATTTTCTTCTTTCTTTCTTTTTTGGTTTCAAAATGCATTCTTATAATTAGTGCTACTACTGTGCCCATCAAAAATACAGTTGTTGCTATTATACTTGGAATTGATTATTGATAATTGTTATTCATGTTTTTGCAGGGATGATGCGGTAATGAAAACTGCCATAGGTGTCCTCGGAGATCTAGCAGATACACTTGGAAGTAATGCTGGTTCTTTACTTCGGCAATCTCTTTCTGTCGTAGACTTTTTAAATGAATGTTTGTCATCTGAAGATCATATGATTAAGGAATCTGCTGAATGGGCCAAGTTGGCCATCACCCGTGCCATTTCTGTTTGAAGTTGTTGCTACAGGGCAATATTTTCGTTTGCAAGTCACTGCATGCATTTGGGTATCAAGTTGGGGTTCGGGTTGCATTTGTGTCGGGTTGTCTGCCATTTCCAGATGACAGAAGGTTTCAGTCTTTCGGGTCGTCACTAACTCTTGCATCAGCATCATGCATCTGTCGGAGGCATTGGGTAGTGATTGTGTCACTAACATGGGTGAAGGTATCAATTAGAAGCTTTTGAAGAAAAAGAGTGTTGGCCATAGAAAATACCGAATTGGTGAAAGTAAGGGATGGGTAATATCGCTTTGCCGAATAGATAGAGGTCAAGCAGCATATCACCAATTGCCTTTTCTCGATTATTTGATGGTTAAGACCTCTCTTACCAGACTGCCCGTGCTGTTTGTGGTTGTCCGTCGAGTTTGCATCTAGGTTCTTGGAGTGGAGAACTGCAGCGAGTAATGATTTTGTGACACTTGATGACTACCCAATTGTTACATTTATGAAAACCACAGTTCACTAATGATTTTTCTGCCCCCTCATTCATTTTATCTCATATCTCTGTCAGTTATCACTGTCTCATGGTCAAGTTGTATATTAATTATTGCACTCCTTTGGCGTATGCTCTGTTGGGGGTCTTCAACATATATTATTGAGGCTATATCATCCTGCGTTGCATTATTCTTTTTTCCCCATTTTTTTTTTTTAAGATCAAAAGTCGGTTTACATTGCATTCATTAAATCAAATGCTGCTTTTTCTATCTTTCTTTTACTTCCATATACAAGTGTATTCTGTTTGTTTTTTTTTTTTTTTTTTTGGCCTGAATGTGTAATAGTTTGGTTCATATGGGAATTGCATAGTTTAAAATGTCATGAATTGGGTGACATTTATATTAATGGAAAGAAGATTTTGAGTCTCACATGGAGGTAGTGTTTGTAATTGTTATTTATTTTCATGCATCATGTTTGGAGACATTTAACATTTTTACTTGGTCCACCTATTATTCATCGACTTATGTAAGTTCATGTGTATACAGTGTATAGCTGGTTTTAGGGTAAAAGCCATAGTTTGGCTCTTATATTTGCCTAAATTTCTTCAATGAGTCTCTGTATTCCGATTTAGTTAACACCTGTACTTGAACTTTTGGATAATATAGCCCCTCGCATCGTCATCCGGATCAAATGGATTTTAGTGAAGGGTTGTATTACGCGGAAACAAGCTTATAGAGAAACTTAGGCTGGTATAGTGGTCAAAATATGGCGTTTGCTTTGTTTCGGTTTTTGTGGGATCTGGGGAAGTCATTTTTGTATTTTGTTTCGTCCATGCTTTCACATTAGCGATCCATTCTTCCACCTTGCAAAAGCGAAAACACTGATCAGCAGAATGAGCAAGGGATACTATCGACACTTATGAGCTAAAGCAGATTGCTGAATATATGCCTTGTATTGTACTCTCTTTTGTTTTGGGTAGAAAGAGATGTATTATGCTATTTGTTGGATGAGAATTGGGTAGCAAATTTGCAAAAGAACTGAACTCTGAAATAAATTTGTCTGTTTATATGTTTGTTTTTCACTTTCAGAAAACGAAAATATGATATTTTATCATTCGAGTAAGAAATTTGATCCATGTTTACAGTAAAAACAGATGGGGAGGCATATATAAAAGTTAAAAGGTAAAATATATTTTGAGCCCTTAAACTTTCATCAATTATATAATTAGCTCTTGATCATTTTTTTAATACATTAAGTACATGATCTTCTTGTTTTGATAGCATCAGTTGCAGGCTTTGCATTTTTTCGCTCATGGATTGCAATATTTGTTAACTGTCGATTGACACAATTTTTGATAATACGTTATACTAAATCAGAAGTATAATTCACATCCGTAGTTGAGACGTACCTGTATTAAAAGTATAGTTTAGAAACTTCCAATGAACTTCATAATTTTCTATTTTTCAAAGAAATTGTGTCACACACTATTTAACGGATACTGCCACTCATGCTATAAAAAATAAAAAATCAGATACTTCGTGTGTTAAAAAAAAATCATGGAGCTAATTATAAAACCCATGAAAGTTTAAGGGTCCACGATGTGTTTTGCCAAGTTAGAAATGTGTCAAAACTATAATAGTCACTAAAATTTCCTCCGACCTTTTTGCTTGGTGCATCGCCTGGTCTAGTTCGACAAAATCAGGTGCAACCTCGACAAATTCGGTGGACTATTCCACCGATGATGGCTATGAAGTGCAATACAAATGGCGCAATTTTCCGTGCTTCAGGTCAAGTAGGAGTGGGTTGGATTGTTCGTGGTTCGTCCGGTACGTTTATTGCTGCGGGTTGCAGGTCCTTTGCTTGTGTCTTAGATCCTTTACTTGCTGAGGACCTTTCTTCCAAAGATATTCTGTCTTGGTTAAAGGATAATGAACATCCACGTGTGATCATCGAATCCAACTCACAAATTTTTGTCAACGCTGTGTAAGGCTCGTTTCATCATTGTTATTATTTGGGTCAAATCGTTGAAAATTGTAAGGCTTTGACCCTTCTTTTTGAGTCTTATGTTTTCTCTTTTGTTCATAGATCAGTGAATCAGATTGTTCATGATTTAGCTAGAGAGTCTCACTCTTTGTCTGGCTAGGGGTTGTGGAGGCCTATTCCACCCCCTTTTGTTCAAGATCTTTTGATGCTTGATATTATCGTTTTCCATAAAAAAAAAATAATAATAATAAAATATAAATTTACTTTTAAAAAACAAATTACTTTAACTTTTACGCATATTATCCTTTTGAACAAAATCCGGTGGGTTGATCACTGGACATGAGAATTTGAGAAAATGTTATTACCCAAATTCTTGTATATGATCATAATATTTTCAGAAATGTTATTACTTAAAACCCTTATAGACAATCAAAATATATCCACAAATGATCATCAGACATGCATAATTTTTTTTTTTTTTTTTTTTTTGTTTCTACGCTGCGAATTGTAAAAATTGCTTCACGCCATCACCACACATACAATTCATAGGTGAATGAATAACGTTGATATTGAAGAATTATTATTATTATTATTATTATTATTATTATTCACACTGATGGGAAAGGAATACGGGATAAACTTTCCCCCGCTTAAATGAATCTGTGATGAGCGTAATCAGCAAAATATCCACAATAACGTAGAAAGGAACACCAAGATTTTTACTTGGAAAACTCTTCCAACGTGAAAGATAAAAATCACGAGGCCTTTCCTGGACCAAGATAAAGCATCCACTATAATATGAAAGTTTTACAGTAGATACAAAAGCCTTTCTCACCTCACATACATCACATGTAAGGACTTTCTCACCTCACATTCTCATTCACATCTCATTTTCCCACCTCATATATGACCAAAGTCTTAAAGCCATATATCCCACCTAATAAGACATCCTCTTATTGGTTTTATGCTCATAAGGTGTAGCTCACAAAGAGCTTCCAGGGCTTGAAAGATTCACATGAGGTTTCTTTCTCCACGTAGAAAGGGAACAACCCAACACACACTTGATGCTTTACGCCATTATAGGAGAAGGAAAACCTGTTCTTGAAATTTTAAATTTATTTTTATTGCCCATGGCAAGAATATGATTACATTTTAATTTTTGTAATCAATTATATACTATTATTACTACAACTATTATCGGAAACATATTACACATAATATTTTATTTACAAGATTGGATTTTTAATGTACTGCACCACTTTATTCTACATAAGCATTACAAATTAAGAGAGTAAAGACAGCACACAATTCAAACTGAGCTGAAAATGCAAACTCAACGCCATCCTCTTCTCCTTTCCCTCGTTTTCACTGTTTCAATCTTCCATCTCTGGCCAACTCCGGCCGCCGCTGTTCTGTCCCGGATTTTTCCACTCAATAACGCAGATTTCGTCATCAGAAGCTGCGGCAACACATCGTATCCCAAACCCTGCTTCACTTCTCTCTCCCCTTACGCCCGTAATATACAGCAAAGTCAGGAGAGGCTTGTTCGCGTAGCAATCGTCGTTTGCCATACTAGATATGTGCCATTGACGCGGTACATCTCCGATCTCACTCGTCAAGCCGATCCTCACGATTCTGACTTAATCGAAGCTCTGAAGCAATGCACCGAAGTCTTAGATGACGCCGTAGATGGATTGAATCATTCACTGGATCAGATGCGGGACTTCAAACCAGGAGACGTAGTCGATGTTGAAAATGTAAATGTTTGGATGAGCGCTGTGATGGCCGATACGCAGACTTGTATTGACGTTTTTGAAGAAATTGATTCGGATGGGCCCGAGAAATCGGACGTGATTAATCGGATGAATGAGGTGTTGCAGTACGTTAGCAATGCGCTGGCTTTCATAGCAAACCTGAAGGTTAATTAAATTAAATGGCTCTGAATAATTTAAAGTCAGATAAAATTTACAATTATTACTAAAATAAATGTTATATGTTAACCTAAAGAATTTACGGCATTAATCTTTTAAAATTTAATTACCGAGTGATCTCAAGTTAAAATTCTAGTGTATCTAAAAAATATTAATTGGGAGATAAACACCACCTATATAATGCCTGATCAACCTCAAACCGAGTAATCAGATATATTTACAAAAAGAATATATATATATAATAGGTTGCTTTTTTTTTTTTTTTTTTCTTTTGAAATAAAATGAAGGACTAAGAAAAACTAAATTAAAGGGGTAGAACAATGATAAAAATTACATCTTTTCATTTCAAATGCCGATGGACCACATTTTATTTTCATGTTCTCGCTGTAGGAATATATATCAAATCAAAAGAATGTTTTTTTGTTAATTTTTGTTAAAACTTTATCATAAAACATTACTTTCCTTCCTTTTCTATCATAAATTTGAAACATTTTGATAACTACTAGAGATTGTGGAGATTAAAATTATGATCTTATATTACTTTTGTGAGTGGAGCAACTACCAAGCTATATGAGTGTCGATTTCTTGTCTCGGTTGGAGATTCGCGCCGACAAGGATAGAGAAATAATAATATTAATAACTTGTATAATTAAAAAATTTATAAATTATATTATTATAGCTTGAATATAACGATATATTTATGACGAAGGAAAGATCGATTGTCCTGCGTATTAAGTTGAAGATCTTAAGAAAATAAAAGGTTTAATCGTTAAATTAAAATCTTGATGTGATGTCTTGATGAAAGATTTAATCATGAGTTTAAATCCTTGGGACGGTGCAATGATGGAAGGTTTAATCTTGAGGTTAAAGCTTTGAAATAATGCTACAGTGAAAGGTTTAATCCTAAGGTTAAAGTCTTAATTTGACATTGCTTTCAGAGTTTTAAAATTGAGATTAAAGCCTTGATGGTTGACCTTTGATGAAAACTTTAATTCTGGAATTAAAGCTTTAAGGTGATAGTTGATGCTTTTTAACTACGTATCTGTTGCAGTGTGGGAAGAGTGTTCTTCCTACAAAGACTTCGATGCCGGAGTCAGATGACGAAATAATTGCTCTAGAATCCCACCAAACCCTATCCCTATTCAATTAAATAAAGAGCTATTTATAGCCTTCATGAATAGAAGTTACCTAATGGAAAGTCACGTTCAACATGTACCTTGCAAAGAAATTTTAGAATACTCCCGAAACATATACTCCCATAGTTATAAGATGTGATTTATATTTTTTTATTATACTCTAAAAAGGAAAGTAGTAACCCTTTTTGCTAATATATCTTACGGGGAATACCACACACCGTGAGTATTCTAAAAATTTTCTACCTTGTAACTGCTAAAGAAATGGATTAACAATTGGATTATATGATAAATGCTTCATTAATAACATAGATAAATAATAACATAGCTTAGGGTTGACCTAAGCTAATACTATAGTTACACCATATATTTTTTCATGCACTATACTTTATCATAATTTATATATTATATATAGTCCGGTTGAGTCCCATTATTATTATTATTATTATTATTATTATTATTATTATTATTCAAACTAATTAATCACACTTCTGATTCAACTGAGGCTTTTATGCTCAATTGCTGGAGGACAGTTTGTTTTTGAAAATTTTAGCTCATTTACTAATCATGGCATGGATATGATTGCACTTTTTTAATAAGTTAATCAAATTTTATATAATTTATAGCAAGAATGCATTTTGAATGTTAAAATCATTGGATACCAGTTTAATTAATTAGCCTATTTAAGCATATGCTCATGCAAATTTGCCACAGCACAGAAGTCAAGTTCGAAAGAAAACTGAAAATGCAAACGCAACGGTACCGTTTTTTCCTTTCCCTCCTTTTTACAATTTCACTCTTCCATCTGTGGACCACTCCGGCCGCCGCTTCTTCATCCCGTACTGTTCAGCTCAATCGCAAAGATTTCATCAGTAAGAATTGCAGAACGACATCGTTTCCTGAAATATGCTTCTCTTCTCTTGTCCCGTATGCCCGTGCCATACAACACAATCCAATGAGGCTTGTTCGTGTATCCATCGCCGTTTGCCATTCCAAAACTAAGCCATTGACAGCATACATCTCCCACCTCTCTCATAGCGGCGGCTCTCGTGATCCTCACTTAGTCGAAGCTCTCCATCAATGCTCCAAAGGCATCCACTCCGCCATAAAAGAACTGGAGGAAGCAGTGGATCAGTTACGGAAGTATAGCATGGGGGTCAATATTTCCCATTTAAAATGGCTGGTAAGGGTTGCGTTAGCCGATACAAAAAAATGTACTGACGGTTTTGCACATATTTCGAATAGGCGGCCTGAGAAATTGAACGTGATTAAGCGGACGACGGAGGTAATGAAGTTCACTGACATTGCACTCACTTTCATGGAAAAGCTTCATGCACGTGATAAACTTGAATAATTTTATGGTACATTGGCGTGTCCGACCAATTGGAGAAGAGACACATATATTTCAAGAAAAATTGATTAATACCAAAAAATAAAAAATTGTAAGTGTCCTAATATTGCTAGTCAAAGAGGAAATTACTGGTTTATTGCACTTTTAGACAAACATTTTATAATTTTAGAGTGCTATGTAGACAATTTACTCATTTATAATAGGTAAAGTGGTTATATAATTATATGGTCTGCAAGCCACCGATTTGAATATGAAATACATTTATAATGAGCTGTGATGTTTTAACCTCGTTCGATCTTTTTTCTGCTATCTCATCAGTTTTTCCATGAACTAATATTTTAAATTTTAAAATTTAAATTTTAAATAGGTTGATAATTAACATGGATTCTCTCATAAATTTTCCGTATACTTACTAATTGGACTAATACATTCGATTCTCCTAAATTTGATTCTAAACACCAAATGACACCTTACACTTTTTAAAATATCCAATTTACCTTCTTAATTTGGCTCAACCGACCTAATTTACCCCATAAATTTGACTTTACAGGACCAGTTAGGAAGAGTATAGTATACACGCGCCACGTGACATATTTGAAAAGTCAACCTATTAAATCTACCAAGAATAAATTGACACGTAGCACATATTGCAAAAATTTCATAAAAATCCCTCTATGCTTTTTATCCTTTCAATAATACCATCTTTCTCACAAAATGCCAACCTTAATTCAAATCCCAATCCAACCTTAATTCTTAACTTCATAAGTATCTTGTTTGAATATCTTTGAAATATATTAAAAAAAAAAAAACGGAATAATCAATTTTATGATGATCATCAATATCTGTAAACATGATTGGGATTTGGGTAAGTTCTTGGCCCATAAATTCTCATAGTTTAACAGCTACAGCAGATTCTATTAGTGCATTGCTTCCAAAATGTAGCAAAAAAGAGCACTATTTACTGGCTTTAAAGATAGAACCAACTAGCGATTGATTCCATCCAAAAACCTTCATTTGTGTTGTTGAAATTAAGGAGGAAGAAGGTGTAATTTTTTTTATTATTTCTTTTTTGTATTTTTAACTTCTTTTTTTTTTTTTTTAAATCTCACATGCTCATATCCACATAAAAACACTCTCCATGCCACATCATCTTTAGGAAGTTAATTGGATCGGATTTGCTAAGTTGAAGTAAAAAACTGAACATTCTTAAAGTTCGGGGTACCATTTGACGTTTGGAACCAAGTTCAAGGAATATCGAATATTTTTGGCCTTACTAATTTATGATTCAGCATCATCAAGTTGTTGGTTATAGAATAGTTAGGTGGTGCTTTCTCACGAGCAAGATCTCATAGTTTTGTGAATGAAAGAAATAACTGTTGAGACAACTCTTCTCCATTTTCATAATTTGAATCCAGGTTAAGTTGAATAGTTTAAAAAGAAAAAAATAACCGTAATTTAAAAATACAAGAATTGTAACAGATTCCAAGGTATGCCAAAATGTGAATTTTGGAGATGAATTCCGGCTCCAAATCGAATATAGGCCACATGTAAATTAACTGGAAACTTTTGAACCATAATATCGGTTAATTTATTACTCTAATTAGTAACAAAAACAATACAATTCAGTATAATAAGAAATAAACAAACCTCAAACTGATAAATTCGATTAAGCTAAAAATAATGTCCTAATTCATAGGTGAAGAAGGTTAGCACTGAAGAATTAAACATGCACACCATAATAAAATGATAAATTACATCAACGGTTACTGAAATTTGTTTAGGATATATTAGCTTTCGATTCCTAAAATTTTTAATTTGTATCAATAAAATTGCTGAACTTTTATTTTGGTGTCGATAAATCACTTTCCCTCTAATTATATGTCAAAATACAGCGTTAAAATGATTATGTGATAAGTTAATACCAAGTCTGACGACACTATGTCAATTCATTCTGACCTGCCAAGGCGATATGCATCAATTTCCACCCATTTTGAATTTTAATTTTTTTTTTATTATTTTTTCTATATATTTTTGTACATATGGTAATTGTGACACGTCATTTTTTTATTGGTTGAAATTGACATGACACTGAGTTAATATATCTGATTTGGTGTTTACTTATCGCATCATTAAGACAAGAGAAACTTATAAATAAGAATTTAAATAATTTTATTGATACGGATCGAATTTTAGTCAACGTAAATGTATACGTCCAAACTTAAGTGATGTAAAATGCAATAATTACCCATAATAAACTAAATCACACTTATGATACACTTGATGTTTTTTAGGCCAATTTACGGAGGTTTGGTGTTGAAATATAAAATTTATTTTATTTTTCATTGCAAGAATACGATTAAATTTTCTTTTTGTAAAAAATTATATATTATTATTACTACTACTACTAGTAGTAGTATGGGAGAAATACTATACATATAACATTTTATTTACAACAATGCATCTTGAATGTTAAAATTACAGCAACAGTTTACTCTATTTAAGCATTCTAAAGGCACACGGCATATCGTACACATATCAAACTGAAACTGAAAATGCAAATGCAAATGCAACTGCGTCGTATTCTCCCCTCCCTACTTTTCACAATTTCACTCTTCCTTCTCTGGCCAACTCCGTACGCGGTAGTTCAGGCCAGGACTTTTCAACTCAATGACGAAAACTACATCCTTCGAACCTGTAACACCACAGGGTTTCCTGTATTCTGCTTCACATATCTCTCCCCCTACGCCCGTGACATAAAGCAAGATCTGACGAGGCTTGTTCGCGTAACAATCGCGGTTTGCCACTCAAGATTTCGGCCATTGAAAGCCTACGTCTTCAGCCTCTCTCATCGTGCCGGTTCTCAAAATCCTGGCTTAGTCAATGCTCTCCAGCAATGCTCCGAAGTCTTCAACCACGCCTTAGACGAATTGGATGAATCAATGGATCAGATGCGGAGGTATACACGGGGAAGCAGTACTTACGGAGTACGGATGTGGATGAATGCTGTGGTAGCCGATGTAATTACTTGTCAACAGGGTTTTGTGGGCAATTCGGATGACCCCGATATATCGGACCTGAATGATAGGACGAATGAGGCGATGAGGTTCGCTAAAATTGCATTGCAATTCTTAGATGAACTTTGACTTTTGATAAAGTATGGAGTTATATATGGCTTAAAACCCCATAAATTTTATAATGCAAAATGAAAAATATTAATCTTCAAAACAAACAAAAAAAATGCATGTAAGTGTCGTTATATTGCACTTTGGAATATAATTTTATAATTTTACAATAGTATGTATCCAGACAATTTACAAATTTGGAGTCAAAGTGATCATATATACTTGTGTAGAATTTGATGATTCAGAATGGGTGTATCTAGCTTTTACTATCCTATCACATTTTCGAATGAATTCATGATAATTATTAAAATTAGAATATTCTGGAAGTATATAATTTAGTTAAAAAATCTAATTTTATAGTTTTTCATATACCTTAAAATATCATTGTTCAACTAGATAAGTATGAACTATGGAAGTGTTATAAATTTTATGGAAGTTGAGATTTCAATGCTTTTATACGTACTCTAAATTGTCATATATTCTCTTATTATTAGTTAGGAAGATTATATAGTACATACGAGTGTTCAACTTGTTGATCACTTGTATGTGCTATATAGTACTATCTTTATCGATGTGATTCTTATATACTTATGTCTATGAGTCATTCTATTTGAATATAAAATATATTTATGAAGAGCTTGATGTTTTAGTTTGGTTTATCAAATTGGTTTCTTCTACCTCATCACGTTTTCAAATGAACTGATATTTTAAATTTTGAATAGGTTGCCAAATGACATGGATCAATTCTCTCATAATTAGTTATCCATGGTTCACCACTAAGCTTTTAGTTAGAATGGTTGGAGCTTCTTTCTCTTAAGATTTCAGGTTCAAATTTTGCGAATTGAAAAAATAAGTATTGGGAGAGATTTATTCTCTCTCATATTCATCCTAGCTCGAATCCATAAATAAAAAATTACCCATCATTAACTCATGAATGGAAACATAAGAATTGCAATAGACTTCGAGACATGCCCTAGCTTCATGCCAAAAGGTGAATTTTTTAGATGAAATCAGATTCGAACTCAAAATCACTAGTGAAAACTTTTAGAATACTTTTGTAGTATGTTACTTCTCAAAAATACATTAGCAAAAGGGATTGTTGCTAATATAGATCTCTTTTTATAACTATAGGTATATACACTCCATGAGTAATGTTAATCTACTAGTCTAATTAGTAACAAAAACAATACATTTCAGTATATTACTACTTCAAGATACAACTTGGAAAGTTAAAATGAAATTTTTAAAGATCGAATAGGATAACAATATGCCACATGGTCAATTAAGATTGGCTTAAATAGTTAAGACTCTCAAGTCATTTAAATTAAAAAGCTTCAGTTCGAATTCCTAATATACAAAACAGACATTAATTAATTGTTTTCAACCGTATAGATCTATGTTGTATGGAAACTGAAACAGAAATAGAAACGGAAGCAGAAACGAACACTGAGCAACGTCCCTTCTAAAAAATAGAGAAAACGGAAACTGTAGAGATACGTGTGAATAACTAAAATGTTGTGTATATTTATAAATATTAATACCATAAAGATGTGTTTATATACTTATACTCTTATAAAAGTAGAAAAATAATATTAGAATGGTTAGTTTTAATAACGTGTTTCTGTTTAACACAAATTGTAGTTTGAATTAGCGGGTGATATATATGCGGGACATGGTTTTCTAAAACATAAGAAACGTATTTCCAACTTCTATTATTTACGGTAGCGAACCCATAAACGTTTTATACTAGTTTCTGAGAGTTTCCGTTTCTCAAATAAAAACAAAACGCTGAAACCTGAGTGCTTTACATTTTCCGTACATGCATCATGGTGAACACCCCCACCATAATAAGCTAAATCACACTTATGATGCAATTGATGATTTTACGCCAAATTACAGCAGAAGGTAGGTTTGTTATTGAATTTAAATTTATTTACTATTCATGGCATGAATATGGTTAAACTTTATTTCTTAATCAATTACACATTATTATTATTTTTTTTAATTATTATTGCTACTATTATCGGAAGAAAAAACTACATATAATATTTTTCATTTCCTCTCTCTTTTTCTTTCTCCTCTCAGAGAGAGGGGGATATAGGAAACAAAAATTATTAATAAAATACGTATTTTATATTTAAAATAAACAGCCACATCATCAGTGTTTCTGTATATATATATTGTCCACATCATTAATCAGTAAAACTATAAGATATGTTTTTTATTTACCTATAAAATAGTAGCTTTATTTTCATAAATTGGTGACTTTTTAATATTGGAGATCGGAGAGATTGAACCACATGCTATTGCGGTAACAAAAATGAGGCTGCATTTTAATAAATATTTTATGTAAATTTTTATTTTATCTTTATATATATGGGAAGTCAATTAAATATTAAGAGCTTGTTTGGATATTTATTTTTCAAATATTTTTGTTGTCTGATATTAAATAGCAAAAATATAAGTGCTTGGTTAGATTTTATTAACAACTGTTGATAGGCTTTTAGGAAATAAAAACTATTGTTTTCCATCAGCATATAAAATATATTTTTCATGAAAAATATTTCTTTTTATTTTATTTTTTTTCCATATTAATTATTTTCTCAATAGCAAAAATTTTAATATATTTCTATCAAACGCTAAATATCAATCAGCAAACTATAAACAGCAACAACGAACAATAAATAACATCAGCAAACAGCAACAGTATAACCAAACAAGCCCTAAATATACCAATAGTTGTTGGTTGGAATGGTAAGGAGCTCCCAAGGTCTCAAGTTCAAATCTAGATTCTAATGTATAGTTTTAAAAAAATAAAAATAAACCTTAAATATATATATATATATATATATATATATAAATAATCAAAAAGTTACCAATTTCAAGTTCAGTTACAATATATATATATATATATATATATATATATATATATATATATATATATATATAAAATATATGTAATAACAATTACTATTTAAATATAAAAACTAATAATTTCTTTACATGCATTATATTCTCTACCTATATAAACTCTATAATATGTATATCCATCTGTAATATTTACAAAATAAATTAAGTTTCAGTGAATTTTTAACTGTCGATCCTTTATGATTTTCCAAATTCTTTGATTGGTTGGATATAATGATAACCATTATTATTATTATTATTATTATTATTATTATTATTATTATTCAACAAACTAAATCACACTTCTGATTTTACGCCGAATTATTGGAGACAGTTTGTTGTTGAAAATCTTAACTCATTTATTATTCATGGCAACCATATGATTACTTATTTCGTAATCAATTATATCATCTATCATTCTTATTGTTCTTCTTGTTGTAAGAAAAATCTAATTTAATATTAGTCACCGTAAGAATGCATGCTTTTCGAACGTTAAAATCATCGCACACCAGTTTAACTAATTAGCCTATTTAAGCATTTAAAGGTGCAAATTTCCACAGCACACAAATCAAACTCCAAAGAAAATGCATATGCAACGGCACCGTTTTCTCCTTTCCCTCCTTTGCACAATTTCACTCTTCCATCTATGGCCAACTCCTGCCGCCGCTTTTCCATGGAGAGCTATTCAACTTAAAAACATAGAATTTATCCGTGCAAACTGCGAAACGACATCGTATCCTGAAATCTGCCACTCTTCTCTTGTCCCTTACGCCCATATCGTAGGACAAAGTCCGGTGAGGCTTGTTGGCGTAGCCATCGCCGTTTGCCAGTATTCGAGAACTAAGCCTTTGATGGCATACATCTACAGCCTCTCTCGAGGGGGCTCTGGTGATCCTGGCATAGTCAGAGCTCTCCAACAATGCTCCGTAGTTCTCAACTCCGCCGTAGAAGAACTGGAGGAATCATTGGGTCAGATGCGGAAGTTGAGATCGGGAGCCGATATTGCCCATTTGCAGCTAGGGGTAAGCAGTGCGTTGGACGATATAGAAGATTGTATTGACGATTTTGAATATGTTTCCGATGAGTCAGAAAAATCAAGCGTGATTTATTGGACGACGGAGGTAATGAAATTCACTAGCATTGTAATGGATTTAGTAGAAAAGCTCCGTGCAAGTGACTAAGAAATGGCTTTGACTTTTGCTTAACTATGGAATTGTCATTGTAAACTTAAAAAAATATATATATATATTTTATACATATATATATATAATTAGCATTAAGAATAACAAATGTAATTCAACCAAAAAAAGAATGACAAATGGAAGTCAAACCAGTTTACTGTAGTTGGACAAATATTTTACGATTTAAGGCATTATCCAGACAAACTTGCAAATTTTGTGCGCGCCAAATATATACACGCCCTCTTTAACCTTTATTTTTGAGCCGTTTGACTGTCTTAAATATTTTAGAGACCTATTGAATTCCTCATTTAAAAGCCAAATACATACGTGGTCTCTTCAATTTTTATTTTTGAGCCGTTTGGCCCGTTCAACTATTTTAGCGACCTATCTAATCCCTATCTATTTTAAAGTGGTATTTTTAGACACTTGAATGATGATATGTCGTATGACTTGGAGGTAAGAAAAATCTCAGCGTGTTTGGGATGAAGTTTACGATTTTACAAGGGTAATATTTTGTAAATATTATATAAAAAAATTATCTCCATTTTTTCTCTCTCTCATCATTTTGGTTAAACTCTCTTCGTTTTTTTTTTTGTTTTGTTGTCTCTTCTGCAATCATATTTCTTGCTCCTCGTGAATTTTATTAACTATTGGGAAATCTTCACTTTCTAATAGTTTGTAATATTAATTAAATAGAAAATGGTTTGAAGATGGTTTTCAGCGTGTGTCCTACATATCTATAGTGTCAGACGCGTGTAATGCATGGTACTCTGTTGTGTCTGGTTATGTTCACTCAAAGGTTTAAAAATACCATTTTAAAATAGATGAGGAGTTAGATAGGTCATTAAAATAGTTGAGGGGGCCAAGCGGCTCAAAAATAAAAGTTGAAAGGGCTACGTATGTATTTGACATTTAGATAAGGGGTTAGATAGATTGTTAAAATAGTTAAAAGGGTCAAACGGTTTAAAAATAAAAGTTAAAGGGGCTACATATGTATTTAGCCTTTTGTGTGGTTGAAGTGGTCACGTACTTATTTCTGCGGCTTGTGGACTTGTTCCTAGTTGGGCCAGGAATTTGGGCCTGTCACTCCTATGGGTGTTAATAGATTATTCCTCATCATTAGTCATCAATATATACATAACACATTAAGTATACTTCTATGGATTAACACATTAAGTATACTTCTATGGATTTATTTTAAATTTTATTATAAAATATTATTCCCTCCATTTCCTTATATTTAACATTTAAGGTAATGCACACAAATTAAAATTTTATTAATTAGCCCATCTAAAATACTATTTTATCTATATAATTAGAATATATGTATATAATTTCTCTTTTGAGAATCGTTTATGATGCTCATAGATTTAATAAGGACAAAACTGGAAACTGATGGTATAAATTTATGGGAATTGTAATACGTTAACTATTAAAGAATTTATTTGTATTTTCTATAAGTCAAATATATGGGACGGAGGGATTTTTTTTTTTTCAGTTCAGAGCTTTTTCCAACTTTTAGAATATAGTAACCACCCAAGTCATTGCTATACAAAATTTAGTATGCATTTTAGTAAATATTGCAAGAAGATTTTTTATTTTATGTTTTAATATTAAATTAACTAAGTCTTAAACATATTGAAAAGTAATTTATTAAAATTAAAAAAAAATAACCTAATTCAAGTTCAATCATAAAATATATGTTATTATAGTGAATATCTATATTATTTATCGAATTATCTCAATTTCTAAACCAATCCTAATTTGATCCCAATTAAAATTCTCAAATAACAATTATTATTATTATTATTATTATTATTATTATTATTATTATTTAAAAAATCAAATTTAATATTATCCACCGTAAGAATGCATTTTGAATGTTAAAATTAGTCATATATACGTATATTAAGATATGTAAATTGGCACAGCACAGAAATCAAATTCAAAACAAACTGAAAAATGCAAACTCAACCACATCATCCTCTCCTCTCCCTCCTTTTCACAATTTCACTCTTCCATCTCCGGCGGACCGCTGCCGCTGCTTTCCCATCCCGAACTCTTCAACAAACTGATTTCACCCGTACAAACTGCGACACGACATTGTATCCCGACGTTTGCTACTCTCTCCTTTCCCGGTACGCCCGTAACTTACAACGAAATCCAGCAAGCCTTATTCGCGTAGCCATCTCCGTTTGCCATTCCATCACTAAGCCTTTGAAGGACTACATCTCCGACCTCTCTCATCGCAACGGCCCTACTGATCCTCTCTTTGCCGAAGCTCTCCACCAATGCTCCGAAGCCTTCGAAGCGGCCCTAGAAGAATTGGAGGAATCATTGGCTTTGATGCGGAAGCTGGACAGATCGGTGGCCGATATTGCGCATACACAGATGCGGGTAAGCGCTGCGTTAGCCGATACGGAAAGTTGTGTTTATAGTTTCCAAAATGTTCCTGATGGACCTGATAAATCGGACGTGATTAATCGGACGACATTGGCAGTGAATTTCACTAACATTGTAATGACTTTCGTAGCAAATTTTCGTCCCGAATGATTAAGAAATGGCTTTGACTTTTTATTCACTAGATATTTATTAATTAATTTAAAAAATAAAAACTCTGCAAATATTACTCTGTCGCAATCGATGAATACGATGGATTTTGTCTCGCAAAAGAGGTACTTTATATTTCTTATTCAGCAATAGTATTAGATTTTATTAACGCAATAATTATAATTAACATGACATTAATTACATATGCAACGTCATTAATCCGAGATAAAACGCATCCTTAGTCTCTTGAATTTTTATAGATTTCGTAATTAACCGATTGATCAAATTTTTTAACACATTGAATATATGATTTATCTGTTTTCGTTGTATTCGCTCCAAACTTGACAGTTTTGTCTCGTGTGGTTATAATATCCGTAAATTAGTACATGATACAAAATATGAGGATCTATGAGATCAAATTGGAAATATGGTTCACATTTGTAGTTATGACACGTTTGCATAAAAAGTATGGTTCTGATCCTTCCAATGAATTACAAAATATTTACTTCCCTCAAAAATTGTATCACAAATCTATTAAAGGATTCCGTAACCCGAGCGAGACAAACGTATCAACTTTCGGCGAATACAATCAAAGGAGAAACATTAATATGTTGTAACAGTTGATCAAGAACCTAATTCCGAAATTCATACATTAAAGTTCACGAGGGTCAGAACACATTTTGACTTCAATCCGACGAGAGAAGTGATAAATTTAACCACCTAGTATTGTGCTAGCTTTTGCAGCAGAGCTTCATGTTGGCGGTAAAAAAATACGTGGCTTTGAACTTTTGATTAACTATGAATTTATATATTATTAGAAACCTGATAAATTTTATAACAGAGGTGATCAACTGAAAATACAATGTTTTATGGAAAACCATCAATATTAAGAATAAAAAAAAAGTATTAGTGTCTGTTGGCTAACACCGTCATTATATTATTACTCGTCACAGGGGACATTACCCGTTCTTGCCTCTTGGACAATAATTTTACTATCTTAGGACAGCATTTTGACAATTTACAAATTTAAAATATTCAAATCCATCATTTACTACTAATAATTAAATTTGCATAAAACATTTGATTGACAGCAAAATTTCTTTCAGCAATACAAATTTCAAATACTAAAAAACTTATTTAGTAGTAATATTCAAAAGTTGTAACTATATGTAGATTTACAGCCAAATACTACATACCATCATAATTTTGTCAAAAGTCATTATTCAAAAACTACAACAACAACAGAAAAAGGTTATATATTATGCCATGCTTCTGTTATTAATTAACTTTTTTTTTTTTCAATTGATAACTTAATTTGCTTATTTTACTAAATTGAAATGTACTATTAATCAATATGCCAATGATGACAGTTATAAAGTTTTTTTTTTTTTTTTAAAGAACTGAAAGAATGTGATTCAATTTGCAGGGAATTGAGCAGGTTGCAATGAACAAACTTATCGAGATGGCTATAAGAAACAGATTGGTATATGCTTGTTATAATCTCTTTTTCAATCCATTTGTTTGTTAAATGCTGCAATCGCGGTAGCAACCAAGGAAGTGTGGTAAGCATGATGACGAAGAAGAGGAATATTTTATGGTTCCCAGCTTTGGTTGACTTATACAAGGAAACTCATTGGACCTAACTTAAATAGTCGACTACGTTAAATTAGTAATACAAAATTAGATTTTCTTCGCTTTGAAAATATGGTAGTCACTTAATTTTAATTTTGTTCTAAAATTACCAAAATAAATTTAAATTCCTTCAATTTAATTATTAACTCCCTTTTGCATAGGTTATGGAGTAGGTGATCAGTTTCAAAGATCATAAAACAAAAGGATATTCAATATTTAATCAAGAACCAAAAGACTCTTTATGCCCCTCAACTTTTCATTCATCATCTAACATAATTCCAAGGAATAACATAATAACAAAAAGAAAGCAAAAATAGCATAAGTTATAAGACATACCCTTGTTATTATTTTTTTTTTTTAATCTGAACCATTCAGTTGAATATAAATTCGAACTGGGATGAACCCTTTTGCAAAAGGGTGAAACTCTCTCGACATCTGTTTTCTACATTCACAAGATCCTAACTTAAGACTTTGATTAGGAAGAATGAGTTTCTTACCACTCCAACCAACTCTTGTTACATACCCCAATTTCTCATAACAAACGAATCATGATTTGGTACAGCTGTAGCAAAATGCCTTCACACGTATTCATCACAATTCTGTTACTCTTTGGGTTGGGCTGAAACCATAGTACTTAGTGAAGTTGGGCATGCAACATAAACCCAGCTCTTAAATTTGTTTCTGTAAACATTAACAAATTCACATGGTATAGATTCTTTTTTCTTTTTCTTTTTCTTTTTGCCAGCAATCGATGTTTGTGCATGCATAAACAAAGTTTTAACTGACTAATTTTGAAAAAATAGGCCAGCATATGAATAATAGTGGATCCTGGAATGAAGTGAATTCATAATCCATTAGTTAATCATAATCCGAATCCATGGGTGAACTTTCTTAACAATAATGCCACCAGTAAAGCAGTTCAACAACCACCAGCATTTTGCAGGGGAAAAACACAACACGAAGTCCATAGAATGATGAAAATCAAGACCGACCGACTGAGAATCAATACTTGGAACATAGGAAGTTAGGGGAAATTCAGAATGGACAATAAGTTAAAATAAGGTTTGTTTCATTGAGGTGGAAATATGAAATGATGATATTTATCAAGTACTATTTCGACTCGATGTAGTTCAACTTGCAGGGAAATTGAACAGGTTGCGGAGGAAAAAGCGGCACGGACGGAAATATTGGAGGCGGGAGAAACTTCCTCATAAGCATCATAGCTTCCTTCATTCACTTCCGCTATTGTAACCATTAACCAAAGTTTACAACTGAGAGTAGGTTTAAACCACATAAAAATATATTATGAAAAGCTCAACACTGGGAAACAAGCCAAATGCAAAAACCATATCAAAGAATCAGTGGCCCATCTCTCAAACCGAGCCTAGCCCAGTATCATATACCCAAGGCTGACGCCCATATTTGATCCTGAAACCAAAGACCATATTCAATCATCATCTAACTTATTTGATTAGCCTAACTAGCATATAACTTTATTAGGACGAGTACTTGTAAACATAGTCCATGTGGAAATGACATCTTATTTATTCATATTATTACTTAATCGGTGCGCTTATACACATCATATAACATTGTGTTTCAACGGGTTGTCCGAAGTCATCCAGAGTATAATACTCGGTTCCTTGTGCAGTGTAAAAGCCAATTCCAAGCTGAAAATCACTAGGCACTTAAAAAAGGCTCACAAAAGGTCCTATTATGTTTAAAAAACATAAGAGGTTCTCTGAACATGGGAAAAGCTCTCATGTTATTTGACCTCAACAGGCCTTTGTGTTGGCGTTTTTGATGTGCTTAGTGATTTTGCCTTCGGCCCTTCACATTTGGCTTGCACGCTAGTGGTGAGCTTTTCATATTATCTTTTTGCACGCTTTATAGCTTACCTTGACTCGATCTCAGCTCTAACTTTACTTGTGTTGTATATTTATAACAGTGGAATAGAACAAACATGAAGCTGAGAAGCTTACAAGGCAGTTTGTCCTACTTGCTCTTATTCCTCTTCAACCCCTGGCAAGGCAGAGATAATAGAGATTTTCACGACTCATTACAAAAAATTTAGAGAGGTACAGGTGCTAAAAGATAGCTTTTGCCTTCGATATATACTTGGAAACTTGCTGCTAACAACATACTAGTTCATACCTCTCTGGATTTTCTATTAAATTTCAAATGAAAAGCAACGTTAAATTACAGGCGACTGCAAGTAACTTGCCTGTCGCATATTGCTGTAGTCTGCAACTGTTTCTCAACGGTTAAAAAAGAACTCGATCTTAATATTACTGGTAGAAACTAGCAAGCAGAAGAGAATCATGAGCGAAACCATATGAACATGAGAAACTCCCATCTTGGTCGAAATAAAAATTGCAGCCTAAATTTTTCAAGTGAAAGGGTAAAAGTTTGAAAATAGCAAACTGCCAAGAAGGATGTAAGCTGCAGAATAAGTCCAAATCAAGTATCCCCATTTGTTAGCAACACCATGAGACATCATCGTATAAGCTGCAAACCAATAAAGAGGGGGACTGGAAGACAAGAATCGTGTTGCAACCTGTAAATTATCAAACACCATACATGAGAATAATGACATAAGAAGATTTAATCAATCTTTAGATGACGAAATGAAACTTAAAAGCAAAAACTACCTAATTTTTGGAATTTGGAATAACATACAACAATAACCAAGCCTTTAGTTCAAACAGTCGGGGTCGGCTAAACTTAAATAACATACATGGATCAAAAATTTAAAGTAGCATACTGCAAATACCATACACATATATTAATGCACAAGTTCAAAAAATGTGCTAAAAGTAGCATCATCCATGATGGGTTGTACAAAATTATTATTATATGGCTGGCCGGAATAAGCTTTTAATTGTCAAACTTTACTTTATTTTTACATTTTAGTTGTTAATGTTCATTATTTTTGAAAAGTCAATTTCATTTTGGAGAGTATGATGAAGAATATGTCATTTGAAGAGGGATGAGTCTAACCTGTACATGCATAATGAAGAATGCTGTGGTTGCCATGAAACCCAAATGCAAAATGCATGGAATGACGAAGGCATGAAAGTCTCCTGGCTTCTGCAAAGACTCGTGCACTTCAGGGCGTGTAAGATAATCATTCACTTTGACTTTCTGTCTCCTTCCTCTAAGAGTATGATTTTCTGCAATTACCACAATAATTAATTATATACATTTGTATAAAATCCAGCAAAATAATAGACTTGGCTCAAAAGACAATTCACAAGATAAACAAGCATATTAATGAAGTACATAGGATTCTTGTTCATAACAAATTTAAGTGCATTTTAACCTTGTGTTTTAGTGATGGATTTTTCCTTTGATGAAGAAACATTTGGTCCTGGAACAGTATCAAAAGAAAAGTTTGCAGCTACAGAACTTTTTTGCCCATTCTCTTCTCCAAAACCTAGGGAGAAAAAAATCTGTGGTTGTAACCTTATGTGATGAACAATTGAGCAAACTGCCAAAGACAGTACTGGTGATGCAAGCAGAAAGTTCGGCAACTGTTTGAACTGAAAATATCTCAAGAAACCTACTCCCCTACAGCCAAAAGAGTGCATAAATGTAAGAAACAAAATTGATTGTCCAGATATGTTACTAAAGCAAGTGAACCACATCATATCATTGGAAAAGTTGAACATGCCAAATGTGTGAAGCAATCATAGTTAAATTGCTAAAACCACTAGAAAATGCTAACAACATAACAAACAAACAAAAACAATTCTTAGAAGTGAGAAACCAAATGTCAAAGGTGACCTGATATCTAGTGAACTTTTAGCAGACTACAGAGAAATGAAGATTGCTATAAGAAAGACAGAAAACAAATTGACAAGAAACCAGAGGATCCCAAGTTCAAGAGGCAGCATACCAATAGTGGCTCTGAATGTAATTGTATAGCATAGGTATTTTGTATTTGCACCAAGGCCTTATTTCATCCAATGAACGTCCATTACATATATTGTGGTAGCCATATGCTTGAAAAGCAATGAATGGAAGAAAAGTGAATATACAACGCAGTGCTCCAATGAATATAGTCTGTACTGCCAACTAGAATAGAAATAAGAATTCATAAGGGTACCATCTTATTAATGCATGAATAGAGAGGTGGACAAATTTACGTAAGAATTACATTTGCACTCAAGAAATTTTCGAAACATATTATATACTTGCAATATGTCAGGACAAATGATCCATTACATTAGTGATTCTTGCAACTTAGTTGTATATATGCAATATGAATGCTATATCCCAGAATAACATAACTAGAAGACAGCAGGGATAAATATCAAAGGTCAATAGAGAAACTCACAGAAACACGTTTTCTCAAGAAAACATCATTGTAGACTTGATGCATTGTCTGAAAACAGAGGTAACCAGCATTAAGCACTCCATTTGACCTTGCACAACCAGAGAGCGCAAACCAAAGGACAGCAATATTATCTGCACCAGTTAATAAGTGGTACAACCCTCCAAGAAAGAGCAACGAATACAAACTCTCCGAGTATCTGCATTGACAGCGAAAGACAATATGCTGAATATATTTCAAAATGATGTTTAGCCAACCTTTTGAAGCGAATTAAAGAGAATTACATTGATGAATAAAATATTGAAGCTGGATTGAAGCAAAACAGTATTGAAGCTTGCAATGCCATATGAGGGTCCTTTAAAATAAGAACTGAAAGCCTGTAGCACAACCAAGGCAATAACAATAATCAGCTTTTCTACGACTAAAGAACCATGGTTGTAAAGATCTTATACAGTAGAGAATATTAAAGTAAACTATACCAAATGAATTATTATTAGTGATCTAATAAGTCTAGCTCAGCAAAATAATTACTAAAATTTGAGGCATTTTGTAAGTGGTATGAAAAATTATAGAAATCATTATGCTTGCCAAAGAATGTAGAATTTAAGTCTTTGCAATGCCAGATTTGTAATCATTTGCGACTTCTTAAAGTTGCATAGTAGTTAACAACTCATAAAATCTACAAATGTAGCAGCTCCAATTACAGGCAATATAGTAACAGTTAACAGCGAACCTGTAAAAGTAAAGTGCAGCAAGCACAAATGCAGCATTATTAACAACATATCCTGCCAATGCCAGTACAGCCCTGAGCCCAATAAGAGGAACCAATGGTGCAAGAGCTATAACAATAAATTCCAAAGTTAACTCACTAAAATTAAGTTCAGATACAATCCATATAAACTAGAGGAGAAAAAAAAAAGGAACCTGTCTGCGACAAAAATGAAATACAAATGGGAAGAAGAGGCAAGAAGGCATAGGACTGTTCATACTCATAACCGCATTCAGCAATTCGCACGAAGTAGACACTGTCCCACACAATACTGTTTTCAACTGCAGAGGCAAGACGAGGGAAGAGAATTCTGTGATGTTGATGGGAAGAGGAATTTGAGGATAGGCAACTAGGGTTTAGGAGAGAGGAAGTGTCATAAGGAGCAAGTAGAGTACGCCAGAGAATGATTAGGGATATGAGAAGAAGTCTAGAAGTGGTTGCATATTTGAGAATTAGGGTTTCATGATTGGTGGATGGACCGATTAGTTTCATGCTTGAAGTGAATTGAGTTCAATGTAGAAACTTGAGAAATGAGATGGTGCAGCAGATAATTCTTCCTTACATCAGGGGAAGAAGCTTACGGATGTTGCTGCTGCCCCTGCAAATTTTCAAATTCAACATCAAACTTTTCTTTCTTTTTGTTGGTACAACATGAAGCTCAATTAATAATTCGATCTAGTATCATTATTCAATTTGATTTAGAGAAAGAGATCAGTGTAAATCATGGTTATGAAAACCGGACCAGTGACGGGTCCGGTTGGTTTCATACCAATTTTAATAAGACTTAAAACCGGCCAAAAAAAATTTGGTGAACCGGTTAATTGGACTAAAGTTTTGTCTAAATAATATTTTTTTAATACTATAAAAAATCTTATTAAGAAAATAACTTTTAGCCATTAATTAATTAAAATTTAGATTAGATTGTAGGTTTTATTATTTTCAATTTAAAAAATAAATTTTTCCAAAATTTAAATACTCGAGTCAAACTCAAAACCTATAGCACAAGAGTAAGATAGTGTTCGATGAAACTGAAAATTAAGTGCTGAAAAATTAAATGTTAAATTTTAAGTGTTGAATATCATAAATGATGAAACTATTAAATGATAGAGTTATTTGATAAATATAAAAAATAAAGCATTGAATTTAAAATAAAAATATGAATAATGTTCTTAAAATTTTAAGTCTTTGACTTATTAGATTAAATGATTTTTTTATTTAACTGAAACTTTTGAGTATTGTCATCAAACAAGTTCAAAAAAAAAATAAATGCTTAATACATTAATTTAAGTCATAAATCTAATTATTAAACAGGATCTAAGTTTTTCCAAAATACAAATACAAAAAGTTTAACTCATAACTTTGTATATATATTCATTTATTTATTTATTTATTATACTATTCTAGAATATCCACTCACCAACCTAAACAATTTATAAAATATATAATAAATAATTTTAAAATGTAAATCATTAAATAAAAAATATTATAATATAATGGATTTTAAATTAATTGTGGAATTCATTAAATCGTAAATATATTAATAAATTTTATATTTATTGTAGTTTCAAGTTTAAAAGTTTATTTCTACTCATAGTAATGTTTTCATATAAAATTTTTTTTATTACTCACTTAAATTTAAATTTATATAATATAATATAACTTAAACTTAAAATACTAAGTAATATATTACCTCATTTATTTAAAATTATATTAAATATATTAACTTTTTGTTATTTTTGCATCTTAAATTTTAACATATTATAAAATTAACATAAATACGATAAAAGTTAAGCTCTAAAAGCCGAGAGAGAGAGAGAGAGAGAGAGAGTCACATTAGCATTTATTCATGTGTCAGGCAGTCACACAAAATTTGTTTATTTTTAATGTTTTATGATTGATAATATATTATCTTTCCTCAATTTTTTTTTTTTTTTTCCTTAAACACCCATATCAATTCCCTTTATTCTTTCCACCCTTTTCAGTTTCCAATTTCATTGTATTTATTGTGTACATTAAATTCATTAAAAATCAACGTACGAGGTTGTTAAATTTAGTATAATATTGAAACAGAAACTGCTACAATATCAAATACACTGTTAACACTATTCTGGGTTTAAATAGTCTGAACTACGGCATCATTTGTTTTTATTTTTCCGACAGTTTTCACTATTCTGGGTTAAAATAAAAGCATGTTTTCTCCGCCCAAGCATTTGCTATTTATTCAAGGTACTCATTTCACTTATCACTATTTTTTTTTTCTTTTTACATATTCTAACCTTCAATTTTAAAAAAGTGAAGTCTCCCTCATTTTGGCTTCAGTGCTTGATGGTTTTAATTTTATTAGTTTTTTTCTACTTTTCGATCTATAAGTTGAGCCGTTTGGCTCTTGAATTTTTAAGGATCTCTTTTTTTTTTTTTTATTTCGGTATTTTGGTTATTATTTGCTTAATTGATTAATAGTTGGTGGGTTTTGAGTTAAATTTATAAGATTGAAGTTTATTTTCAACCAAAGACGGCCAAAATAAGAATCAACCATAAACAAAATGGAAAATAAAAATCTTGAAGTGAGACATCTAAACTTTTGATTTTTTTTTTTCTAAAATATTTATAATTATGAACCATTGTTGTTAATGTTCCACGTGTTTATTATATTCCTTTTGATGATAGCATGTATACATGGTATGTAGGATAGATAGAAGATTGATTTTAATTAGGTTTTATTAATTTTGTGACGTTTATATTATAAATTCGGAAAGATGAAATGGCCAAACTTAGTCTTTTCAGTGTAATTTTGGAGAAGTTCTAATGTGGTTTGGGATAGCATTGTTTGGCACTATAGTAGACTTTCAACAATTTATAGAAAATTTATACAACTACAATTTTAATATATAGATAAAATATAATCATTATTATTATTATTTTTTTTTTTTGTGCCCGCTGGTATTTTATGTACCATTTGAAAGATTGTGTTTCTAAAACCACGATTAAATAAAATTATATTTTCTATATTTTGTGACGTCAATAAAAAGTTAAAAGAAACGAAATAATTATCACATAAAAAAAATATTATGTGTTGGAAATAATCTAACATTTTACATTTTACACTGGAAATGTTTGTGACATTTTACACCTATCATGTTTCATTAAAAAAGTGAATGAAAAAATTATAAAATCATAAATTTAGGAATAAAACTACATAAAATTTACACATTATGGATAAAAGGAAAGAAATATAATTACCAAGATTCATAAATTACTTCATGTTAACTTAAAAATATTATATAAAATAATGCAGAAAATAACAATAGAAATTTAAGTAAAAAAATAATAAGACATTTTTACTTAATTTAGCCGTTAAAACTAATATATATATACTATAAAAACTTGGCCCCACTTTGATAACCAAAAAAACCATTTAAATAAATTTATTCAACACTCATTTAGTTTAAGTGTGTTTGATAATAAACATTCATCAATCACTTAAATTATTTATTTAAGTCAAAACCCACTTAATTAGTCAAGTACAAAATTTTAACTTATCTGTGACTTAATGGGCTCAACAATCCACGTTTAATTAGTTTTACATGTATTTACTTTTATATATTTAAGAATATTTTCAATAGATTTTAATCTATTGCTGTATTATATTTTCAAGCCCTAATACATTCGGAGCACTCTGAATTTGGTCCAAACATTCTACTGTCACCCCCAACTTACAAAATATCCCTTTAGCCTATTCAATTTGGAAAAACTGACCTACATCACCCCATCAATCTGATATGACAAGAAAACTGATCATCACTATCAGGCACGTAGAAATCTACATCAATACCAAAATAAAAAAATAAAAAAAGAAAAACAAAGAACCGTTTATCAATCGTAATTCTCTTATTCATTCCACTGCTTGGTCGTTTCGCGGATGATGAATCGCAAGCCTGAGATTCCGATCCTCCGATGCCGTCGTCGCTACCATTGTTAGAGGGATCTTGAATAGCCATCGTTGTCAAGCCGACATTGTTCTTTTGCTTTTTTTTTTTTTTTTTTTGTTGATTTCCAATCATGGGTTCTAGCTGATTTCAATTTGTTTTGTGGGGTTCCAATTGATTTTAATTTAATTATGGTTTGATAATAAATTGATTTTAATTTGTTTTATGGGTTCCAGTTGATTCAATTTGTCAGTCTCCAATCCAATTGCAAAAATCGCAGCGGTGGAGATTTATGATGAAATAGTAGAAGAAAAGAGGTAGAGATTAGTGGTGGAAATGGCGGTGAAAATGGTTGCAATGAAGATGGTTCCGTTAATGAGAAGAAAGGTGCAGTGGGTTTATCCCTTACGGAGAAGAAATGTGGTGTTAAGGTGTGGGAGAAGATGCATTTTCTTAATCAATTCTTTAATTAATGTTTTCCACGTGTAAGATGCTAATTGGTTGTCATTGTGAAGAATTTTTGGGTTTTAACGCGTGTTTATCACATTTATATCTGCATTTTTAATTCAAACGAATAATGAGTGGATAATATCAGTTTAAATGAATATAAGTATTGAATTAGAGTGTTGAAATAAGTTGAGGAGGCTAAGTAGACATTTTGTAAGTTAGGGATAACATTAGGATGTTTAGGCCAAGTGTAGGGGGTTCGGTATCTATTAGGCCTATTTTCAATTATTTTCCTACGTTACATTATAAGAGAATTCCTTTGAGTTTTTTGTTTTATTGGTAATGTTTATTTTTCTACTTTTATAATTTTTAATCTATTTGAGATAGTATCCGGTTTTAGTGATACTCGAATTCCAAACCTTCCAATTGGAGAAAAATGTCTTTACTATCAAACCATAACTAGATATGCGATATTTTATAATGTTTATTTAATTTATAATACATGAATAATTTATTAGGTTGTTATTTTATTCCTTAAAGTTAATTGAATTATTCAAAAGGATAAAATTGTCCTATTTATAATTTTACAATTTTTCTGTTATAATTATCAAACTGATTAATTATATTCAACACTTAATACTTTTAGCATTTATAATATTTAACATTTAATTTCTCAGTTTTATCAAACACCACTTTAGTTAAGCGTCTTTATTAATTTTAATAATAAATGTGTATTTTTATATATTATTGAATAATTGATAATATAATGAAAATAAATAAAAAATTAAAGACTTGACCGATATATAATTTAAAATTTTAAATATCTATATATATCTACATATATAAAAACTAACTATTATAATATATAAAAATATATTAATAAATGATTAATCTAACAAATCATTATGTTATACCTTTTTTTTTTTTTTTTTTTTTATGGCCTACTAAAAATATTATTAAATGAACCAAACATCCTCCAACTTTTTCTAACCTTGAAGATTAACTTTACCAACAAAAATTATACATTTGGCCACAGTTACAAAATCAGTTGACATATTGATAGGACCCACAAGTCAAACATATTTTTCTTTTTTCTCATGGTTAAATAATCCTACAATTCTTGTAAAAAAAAACCCTACAATCAGCCGTTTTACCTATCATTGATGCACATCTGACCGTTCATGTGAACCATAAACATCGGTATCATAGGGCGTGTAGTGTTTGATCATTCCCGTCATATATGTAAAAAATTGAAATTTTGTTAATTCAAGTTCTACTTCACGTCCGCGTAGCGTTTCTCCTTCTTCCTCTTTCCCTTCACTGCTGCTAGGGTTAGAGTGCCGCCACTTCACTCTTACCGATCTGCCCTCAAATTTCTTCATCAATTCCGAGTGGTATTCTCAGGTACATGTTATTGATATTGCTTATATCTTTCGATTCCGCTTGATTCGAATGCTGGATCTTCAGATCTCGTTGCGCTTCCACAGGATCTCTTAATTCCTCTTGTTAATGTTGCGTATTGATCTGAAATCTGTTATTGATTCGTCGAAATTCTATTATTTACTGATTGAATTGCATATTTGCGCTTGATCAATGACTGTTATTTCATATTTGGAAGTAGATATAGTGTATTTGGAATATCAATTTTGATTTGGTTAATGTACCGTAGTATATTTTTATTGCCTGATTTAACGTAGAAGGTGGTTTTGGTTGGTTTTTTGCTCAATACTTGCTTTTTTTATCCGATTGATACGGATGGTTAAAATTCACATTGCCTGACAGTAAATTAACACTGTACTATGGGAAGATTTAATTCGGAATTGTACTGACAATTTTGATATATCTACCTTAAGTGCGATAGTCAGTATAGTGGCTTTTTAAGATAGTAGGGGGTGTGAGATAATGGATACAAGTTTTAGGGTTTCTTTTTTTGTTGTTTAAATTAATGGGTAATGGTTGACAAGTTTAAAGGAAGCAGAGAAGGATGTAGTGAAAGCAAACTTTTAGTTGATTTGAAAAATATCAAAATTAAGAATTTAAGAAGCTATCTGAAGGTGAGATGGGGTTGATACTTTTATCTGCTGTTAGGTTTAGTAGTGGATGTGTGGTCCATGGTACTGAATGTTGTTATATCTGTTACTTTCAGGTATACTATGGCAATGGAGATTACCCAGGTGCTTTTGAATGCACAATCAATAGATGGAAATGTTCGGAAGCATGCAGAGGAAAGCTTGAAACAATTCCAGGAGCAAAATCTACCTGGTTTTCTATTATCGCTCTCTGGGGAATTAGCTAACGATGATAAACCTGTTGATAGTCGTAAATTAGCAGGTTTGATATTAAAGAATGCATTGGATGCCAAAGAACAACACAGAAAGTTTGAGCTCGTTCAGAGATGGTTGTCACTGGATGCTAATGTGAAGAGCCAGATAAAGGCATTTTTACTAAAGACACTATCTTCTCCAGCATCTGAAGCTTGGTCAACTGCATCTCAAGTAATTGCAAAGATTGCAGGCATTGAGCTACCACAGAAACAATGGCCTGAGTTGTTAGGATTACTTTTATCCAATATTCACCAGCTACCCGCTCATGTGAAGCAAGCAACGTTGGAGACTCTTGGATATCTATGTGAGGAAGTCTCTCCTGATGTTGTGGATCAAGATCATGTAAATAGAATTCTTACTGCTGTAGTTCAAGGCATGAATGCATCTGAAGCGAGCATCGACGTCAGGCTTGCTGCTACCCGAGCACTTTACAATGCTCTAGGCTTTGCTCAAGCAAATTTTAGCAATGATACGGAACGTGATTATATTATGAGAGTAGTATGCGAGGCAACTCTGTCTCCAGAAGTGAAGATGAGACAAGCAGCTTTTGAATGCTTGGTCTCAATTTCATCGATGTACTATGAAAAATTGGCTCCATACATGCAAGACATCTTTAGTATCACAGCCAAGGCTGTGAAAGAAGATGAAGAACCTGTGGCTCTTCAGGCAATTGAGTTTTGGAGTTCAATTTGTGATGAGGAGATAGATATCTTGGAAGAATATGGGGGTGATTTCACTGCAGATTCTGATATCCCTTGCTTTTATTTTATCAAGCAGGCCCTCCCTGCTCTTGTTCCAATGTTGTTGGAGACTCTCCTTAAGCAAGAGGAGGATCAGGATCAGGAAGAGGGGGCCTGGAACATTGCAATGGCTGGGGGCACATGCCTAGGCTTGGTCGCACGGACTGTGGGAGATGATATTGTGCCACTTGTTATGCCATTCATTGAAGAGAATATAACAAAACCAGATTGGAGGCAGAGGGAGGCAGCTACATATGCATTTGGCTCAATTTTAGAAGGTCCTTCCCCAGACAAGTTGACACCTATTGTTAATGTAGCTTTGAATTTCATGCTCACTGCTTTAACCAAGGACCCCAATAACCATGTGAAAGACACTACTGCTTGGACTTTGGGGCGAATATTTGAATTCCTGCATGGTTCTACTATCGATACACCCATTATAACTCCAGCGAATTGCCAACAGATCATTACAGTTTTACTCCAGAGCATGAAGGATGCTCCAAATGTGGCTGAGAAGGCATGTGGTGCCCTCTATTTTCTTGCTCAAGGTTATGAAGATGCTGGTCCAACATCTCCTCTTACTCCTTATTTCCAGGAAATTGTGCAGGCTCTTCTGACTGTTACTCGTAGAGAAGATGCTGGGGAGTCCAGGTTGAGGACTGCTGCATATGAAACATTAAATGAAGTTGTGAGATGCTCAACTGATGAAACAGCACCGATGGTGTTGCAGCTGGTACCTGTAATCATGCAAGAGCTTCACAACACTCTTGAAGGGCACAAGCTTGCATCAGATGAGAAAGAGAAACAGAGTGAGCTGCAAGGCCTTCTTTGTGGGTGTTTACAAGTCATCATTCAGAAGCTGGGGTCGTCGGAGCCCACTAAAATAGTATTCATGCAGTATGCTGACCAAATAATGGGGCTTTTCCTGAGAGTGTTTGCTTGCAGAAGTGCAACAGTGCATGAGGAGGCAATGCTCTCAATTGGGGCCCTTGCCTATGCAGCAGGTCCTGATTTTGCAAAATACATGCCGGAATTCTATAAATATTTGGAAATGGGTCTTCAGAATTACGAGGAGTATCAAGTTTGTGCTGTTACAGTTGGTGTTGTGGGGGATATCTGCAGGGCTTTGGAGGATAAAATTTTACCTTATTGTGATGGGATTATGACGCAACTTCTCAAGGATTTATCTAGTAACCAGTTGCATCGATCTGTAAAGCCTCCGATATTCTCATGTTTTGGTGATATTGCCTTGGCAATAGGGGAGAATTTTGAGAAGTACTTGATGTATGCTATGCCCATGCTCCAAAGTGCTGCAGAATTGTCTGCCCGCACAGCTGTTGCTGATGATGAAATGATAGAATACACAAATTCACTGAGAAATGGTATTTTGGAGGCTTATTCAGGAATCCTTCAAGGGTTTAAGAACTCTCCTAAAATGCAACTCTTGATTCCTTATGCACCTCACATCCTTCAGTTTTTGGATAGCATATACATGGAGAAAGACATGTGAGTTCTGATACATTTCATTTTGTCATTACTTTTGGAGATTTTTTCTTTCTTTCTTTCTTCCTTATTTTCTTTGTTTCCTTTTTGGATTCAAAGTGCATTCTCATCATTAGTGCTGCTACTGTGCCAACCAAAATTACAGTTGTTGCTATTGGACTTGGAATTGATTATTGATAATTGTTATTCATGTCTTTGCAGGGATGATGCAGTTATGAAAACGGCAATAGGAGTCCTTGGAGATTTAGCAGATACACTGGGAAGCAATGCTGGTTCTTTGATTCAGCAATCTCATTCAGTCAAAGACTTTTTAAATGAATGCTTGTCATCTGAAGATCATATGATTAAGGAATCTGCTGAGTGGGCCAAGCTGGCCATCAGTCGTGCCATTTCTGTTTGAGGTTGTTGTTACTCAGCAATTTTTTCCTTTGCAAGTCCCTGCATGCATTTGGGTGTATCGAGTCATGGTCCGGGTTGCATTTGTGTCAGGTTGTCTGCCATTTTCAGATAACAGGAGTTATCTGTCTGTCGGGTCGTCACTAACTTGCATCAGCATCATGTTTCTGTCGAAGGCGTTGGGTAGAGATTGCTTTTCTGACATGGGTGAAGGTGTCAATTAAAGGCTCTTAAAGAAAAAAATCTGCTGGCTGTAGTGTACGAAATTGTTGGAAGGGAGAGGTAGCATTGCTTGGCCGAACAGATAAAGGTCAGGCAGCATGCAGCATGCAGCATGGCATCTGTTGCTGTTTAGTTGATAATTTAAAGGACGGAACCTCTCTTACCATACTACCCGAGCTGTTGGTGGTTGTACCTTGGAGTACTTCTATGTTGTCGGAGTGGAGGACTGCAGCGAGTCGATTGAAGTTTTGTGACACTTGAAGACCACCCAATTGCCACATTTAAGAAGACCTCCTCAATTCATTACTGATCTTTCCAACCCCCTCATCATCATATTTTTTTAAAGTCTCATGTCCGTGTCAGTTTTTATCGTCTCATGGTCAATTTGTATTTTAACTATTGCACTTTTGGCATACATAGTTGGGGGACTAACATATCGAGGGCATTGCATCCAACATTGCATCATTCATTTTTCCTTTTTAATTATTTTTATAGATTCAAAGTCAGTCTAGTTTGCATTCATTAAATGAGATATGCTGCTTTTTCTTTTTCTTTTTTCCTCCCAAATACAAGTGTATTCTTTTTTATTTTGCAGAATGTGTACTATTTTGCTGAATTTTGTTATGGAGAACGCATACATTGAAATGTCATGAATTGTATGACATAAATAGAAATGGAATGAACTTTTTGAGTCTCACGTGGTGGGAAATGTGTAGTTGTACTTCATTGTCATCATTTGTTGACAATGGCGAGGCATTTGTGATAAATTTTTTTTTCCCGTATCTCATTATTTTACTGTTAATTTGGCAAAGGGCTGTTTCTAGCGATTTAATGGTTTTAGGCCGAATTTATGCTTTTGTTTTTGTGGTTTCGCAATTTTTGTTCCATGTTGGACCTTGCAATTTGCATCAGCTTAATAAGCCATCAGAAGAACCAGTGTAAGACTAAACATAAGCTGTTTGAAGCAAATCCAATATGGTTGAAAATATTTTTAATGTTTGAAAGAGTTTAAATGTGGCAAATCGAAGCAAACAGATTTAGTTGTATACTACAGCTGTACGATGGTTCACTTTTGAAGCTAATTAGTATACAAATTTTGAAACCTGTTAACTTTTTAATTTCACGATAATTATTTCAGTCCTAACAAATAAAATGTAGATTGCATAAGAAGAGATGTACTTAAAACTAATTGTGCCTACATGTTGTAGTTGTCATGCCCATGTTATATTTAACTGTCATTTTAAAGATAGTTAAAAGTCTGTGTTGTTTCCATATTAAAAAAAATATTTATTTTTTTTAAATAGAAAAGGATGTTTGTGTTATTGCTTTTTGATAAGAGCTTTAATTAAACAAAATTGTCTTATTTCTATCTTTCAAAATTCAAAGGGTTTTTTTTTTTTTTTTTTTTTTTTTTTTTTTTTGGAATTTGTAATGCCAAGAAAATGGAGAATTTTAATAAAAACTATAACTAATCTCCCACGTTGCAATTATACGATCATTGCAAATATGATAAAAACTTTATATAGTTTTACGCACAAGGAATTAGAATAAGATCTACAAGTTTTTATTTATTTATTTATTTTTGAAGACATACAAAAAGTTTAGTAAATAAATCATAAATAAACTCTTATCAAAGAATAACAAGCACATCATTCATCGTCCAGACTACTATCTCTGTTATAATGTGATTAATATTAAATCTATCTTGGGATGCATTTATGACCATTAAAAATGGTAATATATTCTCTCCTACTTAATAGTTTTGAAGCAAAAAAAGCAGTTGAGAATTCATAGATGCAAAAGACACATAATTCTGCGGATCCATTGTTCCATTTCCATGAAAACTAACCTAATTGACTCTAAACTTAAAGATGTATACTCCTAAATAACTCTACACCATATTGTAGAAACATACAACAACATTGCTATCTCCCCTTTAGTCTCTAGGCGAAACATATCCTGGCTCAGAATCAGAATCATTAATCTTAGTAAGCAAAGGACAATACCTCTTAATATGACCCAACTCCCTACACTTGAAACATCGTAAACTTCACTTCCTGCAAACCGTTTTATGATACTTGTCACAGGATGAACACTGTGAAAACCGCAAGGAACTACTCCGTACTAATCTTCCCTATTTCCTCGAGACCGATTCTCGTTCATCCTGCCCCTCTTCTTATCATCATTTTTTAGCTCTTCTAGTCTTAATGCCCTGAAATACAACTCCATAAGACTCTCAAATTCATAGCATAACAAATCTAATCTCAATGGAAGATCCAATCCATCCTTAAACTTTTTACATCTCATTTCATCAGTAGCCAAATTGTTTGATTTGTTTCAGTAAATCTGTAAGTATACTCCTCGACTGTCATATCGCACTAACTCACTTTAAAGAAAGCAGCTTGCTTCTCAATCCTTCCCTATCTAATAACAGATTAGCCCCTAGTTTCTTGAAAACAATACGAGAGTGCTTCTTGTTCTGCTCTACCTCTCTTTTTTCGTTTTCCAATTTTTCTATCTCTAATGCCTTTTCCACCATCCCATGAAAACTCTTATGTCCACAGCAAAACAAGCTACTAAAGATAGAATAATCCAGTCCGTTCTTGAACCAATCACACTTCTCTTCATTAGCATCTATACCCATTTACTACAAATCTACATAGATCCTAAAAAATGTTCACGTATTCTTTGACAGTCATGCCTTTCTGTTTCAATCTATGGGATTTCCTCCTCTTTAACCACACGTAATTACTAGATATATGCTCCTTAAACTCTCTCACAAAAATCTCCCAAGTCAAATCCACACCATGGACGCAACCTATTGTATCAAAGACCAGCTGCTCCTTTCAAAAAGGGACCAGCATATGTTATCTTTTCTGAATATGATATATACATGTACAAGAAAGCCTTGTCCATTTTTGTAAACCAATCATCTGCTTCGTCTCCAAAAAAGGAGTATTCAAATATCTCAGCTCCTAGTTCCTGACAGTGACGTATCACATCCCAAAATTTTTCCTGTTGATCTTGAGCCGCCGGCATAGCAGCTACTACTGCCTCAGCCAAAACTGTTGCTCAACTTGCATCAATATTCCTTCATAAGTGAACAAAAGTTCACAACATTAGAAACCTATGCTTTTATACCAAGAATACTTTCACACCCATCGCCCACTTAAAAGATAGATTTGACCTAATTATCTGGGTAAAATTACCCTGCAATATTAGGATTTCGAAATTTCAAGTTGTTCAAAGAGGAATTCAACAATTATGCAACAATTTTAAATATCCATAAGCATACATATTCACCCTAAACAAATTCCACTTCAATTGTCATTGTTCCCATCATAACCATACACCTATACATGTACATCAAAAGTAAACAACTGTTACAAGCTAGATATTACGTCCCGCCACATTCGTATGCATAAGAAAAATTTTTGCTGTGCATGACTGTCCAAAATCAGCCATGAGGGCTAAGTGGGCTAAGCAAGAAACTATGGGTATAAATAAATTCCAAGAGGGTGGGGAAAAGGCCTGCCCAAACCTCAGTTTGGGCTGGATTCGGCCCAAGACACGCACAAGGCAGCCCAGCCCAATGTACACTGATTTGCCTATAGAAATTTTTGGATAGCTATGGAATTTTTCGTTACTGTCTGGAAACTTCTAGAATCTTCACTAATTCGTTCCAGAATGGTAGGGAAGTTACTGGAAGTGTCTTTAGAAGCTTCTCCACCGCCTCTAGGAGGATTCTAGGCAATTCTATGTAAATATCTAGTATGAATATTCTAGATAAATCATTTGTAGCCACATGTTGTAGGATTTACTTGTAACCACACATTAAGGAGATGTCATTGCCTATGAATAGGGTATCACCCCCTCATTTGTAATCAACTCAAGTTTGAGTAATACAAAGTATTCATTTTTAAACTTTCAAGTGCTCACTTACTCTCTCCTAAACCTCTCTGCGCCCTAAATGCCTATCACATCTCTTTCCACACACACAACCGAAAGGCTTACTTAGCGAATAAAAGTCTAAGTGCCGAGCGGACAAAGAGCGAGTCCGTTACATAGAACTACCAACAGAAAGGAGAATGTACAATGTCAAAGTTGTGCCAAAAAGAAAATTTTTTTCTTATTGGCCCATCCTCCTTTAAACTATCTTACAACTGCTCAACAAAAAGAATCTAAAAGGTCAAAAATAATGAAAGGATTTAAGTACAAGAAAAGGGAACAAGCAAGCAAACACATGCATATAAAAATTAGCAAAAATTCATAGCTGAATAAATCACCATTAAAAAAAAATATTACAAAAGCATCAATTGTGAAGAATGTAAATCATATATCAAAAGTTATAGGCTTCGTACAGTCAAAAAATGCAACAATCTTAATATTGGAAAACTGGCATCCCAAACTCATTGACTGCAAGCAGCCATACGAGGGAAATTGACTTTATTTCAAGTTTCATACGTGAAATAAACTTGTACAAAACAAATCATTTTTAATTCAATAAATTCTTAAACATGAATTGATAAAGGAATGCCTAAGGCAATGTATCTCAATAAAATAAGAATCTCGATCATACTAAAAAATAAAATTTTAATAAATAGTGCCGACCTACAAAATTCTGATAAAATTCCCAACAAAAGCCCTTAAATTCTTCGAGTTATTCTTAAAAACCAGTACTTCAACGACTGATACCGTTCCTAAGCCATTCAACAATTTGAAATTGATAACCACATCTTCAACATACAGATACTATATTGATGAACATATAACTGAAAAATAATATCCTCGATTACTTAAACCATTCCAACAAACTCATTCTCCATTCAAAAATTTAAAAAGAAAAGTTTCTTACTCGCGGGGTGGGTTTCACACTTCAATTGAAAGCCTGAGGAAAATTTCGATCGGCACTCTGGTTTTCCGCAAATTGGAGGCGCAAGAGAGAGATTTGTTAATTAGATACATTATAGTGCGCATGAAAGTTCATCAAATTTAATATATAATTACAAATCCGATCACTGCTGAATTTAGCATGACATTATGTGTTATAAACCTCCAAGTTCTCTATAATTTGCAGCTTGGTTCTGAAAAATTATGTTATTTTTCGAAAAACAATGTAGATGCTCATTGATTGTTTAGGAAATAAAACATCTTCCCTACTTAATTTGGATACTTTTGTTTACTTTCACGTTTAAGATTTAAAATGCATTTCCAGGTGCTTTCCAGATTATGATATTAGTAAACAAGAAATACGGAAAGCCCTCACACGGAAAGCACTTTCATATGCTTTCAAGGAAAACAACAAATACTTTCTCTGAAAGCCAAAAACACGAAAACCCAAAATCTCGCTTCGTGTATGTTAATGAAAAACACGTCCCCTCGTCATCATCCCAAATCAAATACACCCTTAAAACCATACTACAAATTTTAATACCATACTTTTATGGTGCCAATTACTAATATGACCCAACTCCCAAACTCGAATCAGCTTAAACTTCTCTTCCAGCAAACCCCTTTATGATACTTCCCACAGGAAGGACATAGTGAAGAAGCTTGTCCCCAATGATTAGTTCCTGAATACTGCCTCTCGTCCACTTCATTTGTCAATCTTTATACCCTTAATGCCACATCCAAAAACTCCCCGAAACTCTTACCTTCACAGCATATAATTGCTAATCGGATTGGGAGATCCAATCCACTCCTAAACCTGTTACATTTCATTTCCTCCGTAGATATAATATTTGCTACAAATGTATACAGATCCAGAAATTTGTTCGCATACTTCATCACTGTCATACCACTCTGTTTCAGATCAAAGAATGCAGCTTGTTTCCCTAGCATTCCCTCTCTCTCAACTAATTCACCCATACTCCCTTGAAAAGATAGGTGACAGTGCTCCGTTCTGCTCTGACTCTCTCATTTCTTTTTCCAATCTTTCTACTTCTAATGCCTTCTCCACCATCCCTAGGAAATTCTTATCCAGATAGCAGCACAATCTTTTTTGGATGGAAAAATCCAGTCCATTTCTTAAAAAATAACACTGATCAGAATCTTTCATATATCCTATAAATCTAAATAGATCCTCATCCACATACTCGTTGCCTGTCATGCCATTCTGTCTCAAATTATATAATTCCGTATGCTTTGAGCACTTGTAATAGCCAGCAATATACTCGTTGTGAAACTCTCTCAAAAAAATCTCCCAAGTCAAATTTGCACCAAGGACACCACCCAATCTATTATACCACCTCTTAAATTGCTCCCTCTAAAAAGGAACCAACATACGTTATCTTATCAGCATCTGACATATGCATATACAAGAAAGCCTTCTCCACTTTTTTTAACCAATCATCTGCTGTTTCTGGAAAAAAAAAAAGAAAAAAAACCTTCTAAAATCTCAGCTCCTAGTTCATAACAGTTGCATATCATATCCAAACGTTTCTCCCAACAGCTGCTACTGCTTGAGCCAAAAATGTCGCAAAACTTGCACCAGCATGTAAAAAGGTAAGCTCTTGCCAGGCATTACTGTCATGCTGCTCTTGACTAACCATGTCTTCGAATGAAATATGAGAGGGCTTCTCATTTTCCACTTTAGAAACCTCTAATGCCTTGTCTACCATCTCTCGGAAACTCTTACATTTGTAGGAAATCAATCGTGATTGGATCCATAAATCAAGTCCACTCTGAAACCTGTCACATTTCATCTCCTCTGTAGTAATCATATCTGCTACAAATCTGTATAGATCCTTAAATGTGTCCACATAGTCGCTGACACACATGCCATTTTGTCTCAAACCAAAGAATTCTTTTTGCTTCCTGCTCTTGTAACTATCTGTAAAATAGTCCCTATGAAACTCTTTCACAAAGATCTCCCCAGTCAAATCTGGACCATGGATACGACACAACCTAGTATACCACTTATCAGCCGCTCCTCGTAAAAAGGCATCAACATGTTCTATCTTATCTACAGCGGACAAGTGCATACACATGAAAGCATTGTCCATTTCTTTGAACCAATCATCTGCTTGCTCGAAAGAAAGGAACCATCAAATATCTCAACTCCTAGTTCACGACAGAAAGATATCACATCTGAACGTTCCTTTCGCTGACGTTGAGTTGTCAGTAGCTAATGCCTGGAGAAAGCTGTCAATAAACTTGGATCAAGATGTATATTGGTAGGTTCTCGAGGGGGTCCCAATTGATGTGAAGAATCCGTAAAAGCTCCCGATGCATCCTTCTGCAAGGCAGAACCATCATGCTGCTTGTGATCAGCTGCATCTTCTAGAACTGAAGATGAAGAATCCCCACAAGGTTGGCTTGAATCAGCTAGTTTAACAACTTGCTTCCTTTGGGATCTACCACTGCGATCCTTATGAAGTGTATCCTGGGGCTGCATTATCCTACAAAATTAACAAGGTAAAACAAGGATGAGAAACATGAATGGGAGTTTACTAAATCAGAAACTCTCGTATACCAATAAAACTGCCACACTATCCCCCAACTTAAGAGATGTGTGCAGCCAAATAAATGGATAGGATCTCCCTGTAATATTAAGATTCCATATTCCAAATTCTACTTAGATAAATTCAACCACGATGCAACAATTTCATTTTACTCGTATGCATCCATATTCAGAACCCCAAATAAATCCCAAATCAATCACCATTATTCTGGAAAAATCAGGGTGCAATCCCCCATTAACCAGACATATATACACGTATGTCTACAACTATAATAGAAAACCCAAACAACTATTACAAACTAAAGCAACCAACAGAAGAACAATGTACAATCCCAAAGTTGAACCCAAAAGAGAAAAATATTTAGCATTTGCCCAATTAAATCTAGAAAAGAAAAAGCTGCTAAGGTAGGTCTAAAACTATCTCAACTGGTCAAGGAAAACAATCTAAAAAGTTAAAAAGTAAGAACAGTGGACTTGCTAAGGATAAAAGTAACAAAGGAAGCGAACAAGTAAGAGTTGAGAGATTTGACACACACATGCATATCAACATATAAGCATATAAACAGAACGATAAATTCACAGCTTGAAAAGTATCATGATTCATAAAACAAATAACTCCAAAGCATTGGTCAGAAAAACTGTGGATCATGCATTGAACATTATCAGCCTTATATGGTCAAAACAATTCAAAAAGTAGATAAGCTGGCAGTTTAGACAGAGTTAATTGATACTAAAAGAAAAACTCGCATCCTGAGCACAAACTTTCATGCTTTTCTTTATCTGGACACCAAAAAGAAAATTTGAAGTGAATTGCATTCAATTTAGAACTTGAGAAATGAGATGATGAAGCAGCTAATTCTTCTTTATATAAGGAAAAAAACTTATAGATGTTGCTGGGGTGGAAATCCAGTGAATCAATTTAAATCAATAACCCTGCAATTAATGAAATATTGTTTGATGATCATGGCCCAGGTAATTATTCTTAATGGACATCTATCATTCAATAGAATAGATCCGACATAACAGATTTCATTCACAAACTTATTTGACATTAAGGCCATCAATAAAATCGGGAAATACTAGACCAAGGCATGGAGTTCAGGTCATAGCAATTAATGGAAGCTGAGTTGTGCATGTCATGTCTCATACAATCAGTTTATCGTGATATTAGTCAAATTATTTGAACAGAGACATGCATATTTAGAAGTTTTCAACAACCAGTCTTTTGCTTGTCGATACTTGGGACAACAATATTAATCACTAGAATATTATAATGCAACAACTTTAATTTCACAATGATCAAGCCAAGCACATCAATGCATTTTCAGGTTTCAAGGCATAGATGCTTGTGCATAAGAGCAAAGCAAGTTATACCCAAATAATCAGAGGATACTTATCAAAGTAAATAACTCTTTGCAGGATATAATAAATTTGGGTTTGGTTCAGGTAGCTGTTGCGGTTTGTTTTTGCTCAACCCTAACCACAATGATGACGCTAGCAGCCATAGGGGCAAATAATTCACATGCATGGGCCAACAGAATGGTAAATATCAATATAAAGTTGCTGATTCTCATCATTTGAAATGTTTCTCTATTCACGAGGTGTTGATTTGTTAGGATCATTCAAACAACTGTGTTACACATTTTGTATAACACGTGAAACCAACAGAATTGCTCAAAACAAATCATTTTCAATTTTGTTGTTGCGTTAAATTCTACAAACATGAACTGAAAAAGGAATGCTTAAGGCAATGTAAACAAAATCAGATACGACTCTCTGTTTTCCGAAAATGTAAAATTTGCATAAAGTTGTGCAAACTAACAAAATTCTGATAATATTCACAGCAAAAACCAAAAGACAGTTCATAAACGTACTACCCACATCTAATACTATAATTATGAATGTATAAGAATTAACTCAAATATATATATATCTTCATTATTCTATCATTTCGACAAATTCACACACCATTTTGAATTTCATAATTCGAAATATATTCTTGTCTCAACTGATCTTTGAAAATCTATTCGCTTCAATATTCACAAATTACTAACAAATTTAGGCCACTCCAAAATAAAAGCCAATTTTTTCCCGCTTTCCGCACTCCAATGGAGAAACGGGAAGCTTGAGGTCCTACCTGGTGGTTATTGAGTAGAGGCCGGTTCAAAGAACGGAAAATTGACTACCCAATTGAGTGGAACTGATGAAACAAAAGGAAAAAAGAGACCCCCGGGCGAAGAAGAATGGTCGCTGATGCAGCAAACGGGAAGAAAATGGATGAGAACCAAATGACGAAAAAAAGAAGAGCAAGGAACGAAGCAGAGTATCACACTATCACCCCATATCTTTTTCCACTCATAAATCAAGTATTAATTATTATTAATTGCTTTGGTGAAACTGTGCCCGAAATATTTTTGAAAAGCTGAATTCGTGCCAGTTCGGACCAGCTTTCACCAGTCCTGAAAGTAGCGTTTAGCCAAAGCATGTGGAATCTTACTCTAACTGAAAACTGCTTTGAAGCTGTACAAAACAGTCTCAAATGCATAATTGGTAAAAGTAAGATTGTATTCGGGAAAGCACTGGAAAAAAAAAATTAAAACTATTTTTAAAGAAATCAATAAAACCTAGTTTTCTCTGACAGCATTTTCACTAACTGCAATCCCAAACTGGCCCTTAATCCCTAGCGTTTTAAAATCATCAATCAACCCCTTATGTTTTTAGTTTTTCAACAATTTGTCTTTTCTTGCAATGATATCGTACCACGGATTAGGAGATTTTGATCATTGTACCTCACATGAATTTTCCTGGTTATATGATCAAATTTTAGTTTTAGTTGTTTATCTACTCCATCTTCTCGATATAACAAGGGTTGCATATATATCCTTTACTTTAATGTTCAAAGTTTGTATAGGTATTAGCTTTTCGGTTGGAAGAGATGGTTTGAAAAAATAATTTTAGATATGTTGTTGACTATAAATTTTCAACAAAAAGTATTAACAACCATTCCAAAAAGGAGCAAATTGTAAAAATTTAAAAGGTAAAAACAAATATTGGCGATTTTAAAAATTCAGGGACCAAATTGAATTTTAGTCAGAAGCAATTTTACTCCAAAACCATATTTATTTAGTTTTTTTGAGTGAATTTACGTTTTATCTACGGGCTTACTTTACTGAATTTACCTTTTATTTGCTTCTACTCGCTTACAGAGTTACAATATTTCTTATTCTTATTATTTTTTTATATAGAATTTTGTTTTATTTATTTCTTAAGCCATTACGGAGATTGATAAGACCGAGTCCTAAACTGACCATGTGTTCCACACGGTCTCTTACCGCGTCCTCGATGGCTAACCATTATAAAAGCCTAATACCTCGTTAGAGCGGCCTCCAACATCCGTCAGATCATTAGAAGGGGCCACACAGCAGGCTCCTAGGAGACGGACCTGGTGGACCTAAGAGTTAGACCATGTGGACATGACAGATGGGGTGACCTGGCCATCTCGTGGGCCGGTTAGGTTACCTATCAAGGAAAAGCAGAAGATAAAGGTGAACCAGTCTCAACCGTACACATGTAGAGACTTGATCCTGAACCCGAAATACACAGGGAAAGTACTGGCGCAGGGTGACACTGATCTCTGAGCAAGCCGAAGAAAGGACCAGGAGGGATCCATGCCCAGCTAATAAGATAAGCACACCAAAGAGAGGATCAGAAATAACCATGCCCAGCCAATGGGAGGAAGACGTAGATAATTACCTGACAAGGCCACGCGTCCCAGAAGGGTATAAAAAGAACAGTAAAAAACCCTAGAGGTAACTGAACTTTAATCTTTTCCTCTGTTCTTTCTTCTATCTTTCCTCTCAACTTCTCCAACTTAAGCATCGGAGTGGACCCAAGGGTCACCCGGTCTTTACATCTTCTTTCTTGCAGACACAGGGTCCTTTAGCAGAACCAGACGGTATTCTAACTCCCAAATAACCGCGTGGAAGCACACTTCTTCCCGGAGATATCAATTGGTGCGGTGAGCGTGGACCCGTTAAGTAAAAAATGTCATCGGGTTCAACGACTTCAGACGTTGTCTCAACAATTATTCCTCCCCAAGGAGAAATACCCCATTCCCGGAGATGGTAACGCCATTGCCACCAATGGTCACGGCCCCAAGTTCATCAAACATAGCCACATCAACCTTTGGAGGAAGTAGCAGCTCTGCTGGTGCCATTCTAGAGCGCATCATCAGAAGCTATGGAATGAGCCCAACAGATCAGAATGACTTCAGATGTACGGTCCGTAGGTGCAGGAGCAAGGCATAACAAGTTCCATGATGAGCAGCAGCACCCACTGGTCTATGGTAAACACTTTATCAGAAACTACGTCCAACCCAAGAGCAGTTAAAGCATTATTCCCAGCAGCGGAGGCCGGTGCGATGGTGGCCAATGCAGAACGTACTGAACCCACTAAGCTGTGGCTTGGTTGGCACCAAGGAAGTTGGCAGATCCCAAGCAGGTTACACTCAACCTATTTATGGCTGGATCCCCACACCAGCAGGGTAGCAACTCTCGATGGGATAGATGAGTTCTACTTCGGTGGTACCACGGAGCAGTAGCCTTCAGACATTTAACCTAAATGGTTACTACGGCCAACCAGCACCATATCTACCTATTCCTGGCCCCAATCAACCTCCTCCATCCCAGACCTAACCTTTTCACTCCATACGGTTTGTACAATAATACGCCCGTTCTTTTCACTACTCCTCCTTTCCCACCGCCACCACCAAGTCATCCCGAGCTTGTTGATGATCCCAAATTCATGGCAATGTGCAAGAAAGCGCTGGGCACATTTGCCATACCATATCAGGAACCCCTGATGGAAAATAGAGAATCTCCTTTTTCAGCCAGGATACTCAATCAACCGATTTACCATAAATTTAAACAACCAACCTTCGACAATTACAGAGGAAACACGGATCCCCGATTCCATGCCAGAAACTTTAAGAACCAAATGCACATTGCAGGAGCAATTGAAGGCTTGGTCTACCGATTGTTCACAACCACCTTGATTACGGCGGCTGCTTATTGGTTTGAATCCCTAGACTTGGGGACGATTGATGGATGGGACCAGCTCAGACAGGAATTTTGCAAGAACTTTAGGGGCCCTATACCAACTAGAGCGGCCAGCTGCACTCTTCACGAGGTGGTTCAGAAGCCTGAAAAGTCATTGAGCTCTTTTATTGACCGGTTCAACCTTGAGTTAGGGTTGTAAATGGGGCAGGGCGGGGCGGGGATTGCATTCCCCATCCCCGTCCCCAAATTAATCAGGGATCCCCGTCCCCGCCCCGTTTATTAATCGGGAATAAAAATATATCCCATCCCCGTCCCCAGCGGAGAATCGGGTCCCCGCGGGGATCCCCATCCCCGTTTAACCTTGCTTTTTCAATTGCTTTATTATGTCAATAATTATGTTGTTTAATTTTCCTTCAAAAATTTATAACTGAGTCAGTCCCTCAAACCGCATTTCTTACTAATAGAGTACTAATATAAATAACCCTCAAACTTCTTCCTCTTCACCCCCATTAATCTGTACCTTTTTTTTTTAATTTTCTGGTTTTAGCATCATGAGATTATCAAATTCTGGCAGTACCCTTTTTAATCATTTTTATTCTTGTTCCTTCTTCTATGGCCTTTCTTTTCTTTAATTACTTTATTTCTTTATGCTTTAACAAATCAATGTCCTTCCATTTCCTCTGCAAATCAAATATTTGGTTAAGGATTATTCAATTTCTTTTTTTTTTTTTGCCAATTTAATTTCTAAAAGCAACAATTAAACGTTTTATTAATTTCTTTAGCATATAATCTAATATTAATTAAATAAATTGAAACGGGGATTCGGGGATTTTATCGGGGATCCCCACAGGCTTTAAATGGGGATGGGGACGGGGGCCCGCGGGGCGGGTAGGGATAGTACCATCCCCGTCCCCGATTAATAAACGGGGACAAATTCGTCCCCGTCCCCACCCCGCGGGGATTTTAATCGGGGATTCCCCGTCCCTATCCGGGCGGGCCCCCAATGGGGACGGGCCCCCGTCACCCGTTTGACAACCCTACTTTGAGTGCTTGGAGATCCGAAATTTAGACTTCAGCACTGCTAAGGAAGCAATGATTAAGAACACCACTAATGAGAGGCTTCGTGGAGAGATAATCATATGAAAACCCAGGAAACTGATGTAGATGATCACTCTCACAAAGAGCATGGTAGAGATTGATGAAATAGACATGCCTACAAGAAGCAGAAGGCAGAACGATAAGGAGAAGCCCACCGGCTCAAAGACAGACACAAAAGGCTAGACCACAGAGACAGGTCTAGAGGCAGGCCTCGATTTACACCTCTAAATGCCCCGCTCAGTAAGGTCCTGGTGGCGATACAAATAAGCCCAGATTCAAAGAGCATCTGGTACCCCAATACAATGCCTAGTCAGGTGATGGGAAACGAGAAGGAATCGTATTGCAAGTTTCATAAAGCCAGGGCCATTACACAGACAATTGCTGAGTTCTTGCTGTAAAGGTAGACCTATTGATCAAGGCCGGAAAATTCAGCAGGTTTGTTGATGGCATAACAAAGAGCACGAACCGAGAGAAAGAGCAAAGAGATAAAAGAGATGAGGATGAAAGACCAGCTAAGAAATCTAAAGGGGTAGTCATGGTCATTACGGGAGGACCTGAATTTAAGCCACCAAGCAAAAGAGCTAGAGCCTTCACCCATCAAACATCCAACACCAGACAGCACGATCAGTTGAACTACTCGTTTTTAGTCGTTAGCAAGGTACAAGCACAGCACACGGATGCCTTGATCATTGAGGCTATAGTGGAAGGGTACACAGTGAAGAGAATCCTGGTCGATACTAGAAGCTCAGTCAACATAATCACCAAGGAAACGGCCCAACAGCTGGATATTCATCAGAGCAGAATTCAACTGGTGTACTCACCTTTGGTAGGGCTGAGTAGGCACTCACTTATGATTGTCGAGCAAGTTGCACTGAGTATTGAAGTAGGCGATGATAAGAACACCTAGAGATCTGAAGAGGATTTTGTAATAATTGACACTCCCCTAGCATACAACATCATATTGGGACAACCTTTCCTAGTTGAATCAGAAGTAGTCTTTTCCAACTGGTATTTAGCGCTTCAAATACTGACTACTTCGGGGGTGGCAATGGGTAGAGGAAGCCAACAGGTGGCACAAAGAACATACCTGGCCTCCTTAAATCTGACAGAGGTTAGTTAGGAACCAAAAGGGCAAGACAGAGTTGAACCAGAAGACGAGTTGGAAACCTTGGTAGTCGGACCAGGGAGGTCAGTCCGGATCGCCAAAGAATTAAAACCTGAGTTGAAGCAAGAGATCACAATAGTACTGAAAGAAGAGTAGGAAGCCTTTGCTTGGTGTACTAGTGATGTTTTGTTTTGGAGGCAGAAAAACAATATCAGAATACACTTTTCTTCTTTTCTTAAAAAGTTTTATCAACATGAGTAACTAATTTTCTTCTTCATCTAGGGGATTCAAAGCTTGGATGTACTTGATTGTGAGATTGTTCTAAACTTTAATCTTTCAATTTTACTTCTCCATATCCTTATTCTTGCTTCTTGAGAGATTTCTCTCTTTTGTTAATTTGTGATTTCAATCTCTTGGCCAGTTGTTTGGATTGCAAATTAATAATCCGTTATCAGTGGATGAGATTCGTAATCATCTGATTCATTGTGTTTAGAACAATAAAAGGAATAAGGATTTAAACTTAAATCAATATCTCTAAGAATTGACTGGTTTAGATTAGGCTTTTCTAGAACTTAATGCTTTCGGAAAATTAAATCCTAGCCGCTAAGGAAGGGTTGTTTGTCGAATAGGGAATTGTTTGAGCCGTGCTAGACAATTTCACATTAGGAAAAGTTTATCCGGATGCGCTAAGCTAAGGGTTATAACTAGTCTGGAGTAATTAAATTATCTTTTTCTCAATCAATGATCAATCCCGTTAATTCCAAGCTGAAGAATTGCCTTAGATGAAAGTTCACATTAATTGATTTACTCTGTTTTTGTATTAAATTTAGTTTTAATTTTGTGTTCAAACAATTGTTACTTCTTTAGATTTTATTTCAGTATTAATTCAACCAAATCTCAAAAACCCCATTTTTATTTTATTATTTGTTTGTGGTATTTAGCAACATTTAATCAAGTTTTAACTCCTTTGGGTTTGACCTCAACTTACCTACTACAAACCCAATTGTTTAAGGACTAAGTGAGACTCATAAATTTATTTTTGGCGGATTCGACAACCGATCAAATTTTGGCGCCGTTGCTGGGGAGTTAATTTAACTTGATTTTCTTTTGCTTTATGACCAGGTCTGAAATTTGTAAGGAATTGCAATACGACACTGAAATTGAGAAAACTGCAAAGAGACTTCAGAAGAAAACTAGACTGAAAAAGAAAGGAGAAAGTTCAGCAATTATATTGAGCGAATCTGAGACTGAGATTTCAGCAAGTTCTTCGTGAGAGACTGAGGAAGAGACTATGGTTAATTTAACTCTTAGAGAACTTCATACTCCACCTGTAGACCAACACCCCCTTTGCATTACTTACCCTGAAATAGATGCAATTTTTGAGTTAAAATCAGGGCTGATTCATTTGTTGCCAAAGTTCCATGGGATGGAGAGTGAAGATACTTACATGCATTTGAAGAAATTCCATGTGGTGTGTCCAGGGATGAAGCCAAATGGGATTAGGGAAGAATTGCTCAAATTAAAGGCCTTCCCCTTTTCATTAGCGGACAAAGCAAAAGCTTGGCTATTCTACTTACCTTCAGGATCAGTCACTACATGGACTGATATAGCGAGATTGTTTTTAGAGAGGTTCTTTCCTGCCTCTAAGGCTGCCACACTTCGTAGAGAAATCAGTGGGATCAAGCAAAGAGATGGAGAGTCACTTTATGATTATTAGGAGCGTTTTAAACGCCTATGTGAGAGCTGTCCACAACATGGAATGACTAAGCAGTCCCTAGTGAAATATTTTTATCAAGGAATGTTGGCTATGGAGAGGAGGATTATTGATGCATCTAGTGGAGGATGTTTGATAAACAAGACACCTGCTGCTGCTTGGGAATTAATTCGGAATGTAGCTGAGAATTCTAGACAGTTCGAAAGTCCTTCTGAACCTACTCGGAGGGTGCATGAGGTGAACACATTCTTTGGAAGACAAAATCAACTCCTTAACTACTCTTGTATGAAGTTTAGTGACTGGAGGAGGAACCCAGGCTGTAGTTTGTGGCATTTGTGCATTCACGGGTCACACAACTGATGCATATGCTACTCTTGGGGTAGGATTAGAACAAGCTAATGCTGTTTCGGGTTTTGTACATCAGAATCCGAGGCGATATGATCCAGTTTCTAACACCTACAACCCAGGACCCAGTTTCTAACACTTACAACCCAGGATGGCGTGACCACCCTAACTTTAGTTATGGGAATCATCCTCAACAACAAAATCCCCAACCTCAATTTCAACCAAGAAGCCAACAACCTTCTACTTTAACTCAAAAGCCCAGAATGTCCCTTGATGAAATTGTTCATTCATTAGCAACTAATATGCAGCAACATCAGCAAGAAACTAAGGCAAGTATTCAAAACTTAGAGGAGCAGATTAATCAGATAGCAGCTTCAGTAAGTGCTTTGGAATCGAAGGGTGAATTGCCCTCACAAACAATTGATAATCCTTGCCAAAATACAAGTTCAATGACCCTTAGGAGTGGGAAGGAGGTTCCGTGAGCTATTGAGAAGAGGGGAAGGACAACAGAAAAGGAATTGGAGGTTAAAGTTAGAGAAGGAGCTGAAATTTTGGAGGAAAGCAAGGAAGAGGGACCACTCAAAGATAAGGATATGAAAGAGACCTCTCCTATAGTTATTCCACCACCTTTTCCCAAAAGATTTTCAAAGTCCAAGAAGATGAGAGAAGATAAAGACATACTCGAGACTTTCTGAAAGGTTGAGGTAAATATCCCTTTACTTGATGCTATTAAACAAATTCCTAGATATGCTAAATTCTTGAAGGAACTGTGTGTTAATAAATCTAAGTTAAAGGGAGTCGAAAAAGTGGCTGTAGGAGCCAATGTGTCGGCTGTCATACAGAAAAATTTACCTCAGAAATGTAAAGACAAGGGAATGTTTACTATTTCATGTCGCATAGGTAACACCAACATAAATAGGGCTATGTGTGACTTAGGAGCCTCAATAAATGTCATGCCCAGTGCTGGTCCCCTAGAAGAAACAAAAGTAGTAATTCAATTAGCCAATCGAACACTTGTTTATCCTAAAGGAGTTTTCGAGGATGTGTTGGTTCAGATGAATGACTTAGCATTTCCAACTGATTTCTATATCTTAGACATGGAAGACGACAACTCCCCTAAGTCATCTGAAATTTTGTTAGGGAGACCATTTCTTACCACAGCTAGGACAAAGATAGATGTGCATAAGGGAATTTTATCCATGGAGTTTGATGGGAAAACAGTCCAATTTAATGTCTATGATGCCATGAAATACCCAAATGATATCTCTACTATTTGTGGTATTAATGTAATCGACCCGTTAACCCAAAACTTTTCTCGAGCTAGTGGTGATGATAGATTGTAGGTCTTTTTAAGCAAAAGTGTTTCTGAGGAAAGAGGTGAAGATATTCAGCAAGAAGACCTGCTCGAGATTGCAAAGGACATGGCTGTTTCGCCAATTCTAGTAGGTACCATTGCTAGTTTAAAAATTTTAGCATATGATGTGCAGCAATTGCCTTCCATTTTGTAGGCCCCGAAACTGAAATTAAAGGAACTACCTCAGCACTTGAAGTATGCGTTTCTAGGCGAAAACGAAACTCTTCCAGTGATCATTTCAAACAAATTGGCACCTGAAGAGGAAGAGCGATTAGGGACAGCTTTGAAGGGTTACAAGTCAGCAATTGGTTAGACTATTGATGATATTAAAGGACTGAGCCCAGCCACTTGTATGCACAAAATCCATTTAGAATATGATGCGCTGCCTAAAAGGCAAGCTCAAAGACGTCTAAACCCCACAATGATGGAAGTGGTGAAGAAGGAAATTCAGAAAATGAGCAAGAGGTGTGGTTGGAAGAGCCCCCTAAGGAGTCCTAAGTCTTAGGGATGGAGGTCTGGCCACAGACAGTAAATAGAGGCGCTTCCGGGAGGCAACCCGATTTAGCCTTGTCTAAGGCTACTTTATTTTCTTTCCTTTAGTTTTCTTTTCTTTTCTTCAGTTACCTACCATAATTGTCATCTTCATCCTTATGTTTTTTGGGTTTTCCTGCAGATTTTGTTTTTAAATAAGAGGCTTTAAGAAGTCTGGCTATGGAGATTTTGAGAGCTTCAGGGCTTGGCTATGGATGTTTCATTTAAAGACCCATTTAACTCTTTTTATTGGGCTGGAATTTTTCAAATGCAGAAGGCTTATATGGGCTTTTATAAGTGGGTTCAGTTTTAATATCCAAATACTTAAGGCTAAAAATATCTACATAATTTACCCCACTTCCTATTTCCACCTCATAATTTACTCTCCATCTTCTCTAACACCTCACCAGCCCGTCCATCAACGAAACCCTCTTCTCCTAATCGCCGTTCGCATCCAGCCACCCTGTCCCTCTCCTCAGCGCCGCTCAGATCTGCCATCATCTGGCCTTACCGAACCAGCGCTGCTCAGATCCGTACCCATGGGACGGCTAAAACGATCCAGCATCAGATCTACGAATTCCGATGAGCTGCAACCATCGTCTGACTCAGCTCCGTTCAGAACCCAGTTGTCTTCTAGCCGGACGGAACCCGAGCCTCCTATTCTCTCTTCTTCGACGGAGGCTGCTTCTTCTGCAGAACGATCTCTTGATGACGAGCACAATGCGAGCCACACCGAATCAAGCAGCCCCTTACCTCAGGCAAGTTTTTCTGTTCTTCTTGCCTTTTGCTTATTTGTCTAGGTTTAGCTTGGGGACAAGCTGTCTATAGGTGTGGGGATGTTTTTAGGGACTATTTTGGGTTGTCTATTGGTGGATGTTTTGTTTTGTCTGACAATAGTTCCCTAGAATTCTGGTAATTAGAGAAGTACTGATCTGAAAGTTGTTTAAAAAAAGTTATCAGCTAACAAAATCTGAACTTCAATGTGTGCCATGCATAATAGCTAGAAATTTTTCTGATTTTCTGTTGTCAAGCCTTAAGTTGAATATCGCAATATCCAATTCTTTGCATTAGCTTGAAAATTGTCATCTTGCTTAAATTGGGCTGTGTTAGGGCTTCTTAGGAAATCAAATCGCATTTGTTTCTTTGTTAAAAGGAGGGGATATTCTAATAAAAAAAAGAGAGAAAAGAAAGAGAATTTTCTTTTTTTTGCTTTGTCAATAACGTTTCCGCTGGCCAATGCGCTATGAACCGAGCTAGTAGCCGCCAAGGTTTGTGTTGCCTGAGTAACCGGGTATATGCGGGTCAGAACCAGGTATCTTCGCGTAAAAAGAGCTCCTAAAACCTGAAGTAAGCAAAATAAAAATAAAGAAAATACATATATTAATAAAGTAAAAGAAAGGAAGAAGAATTTTTGTGTTAATTTTCTGTTTTTCCCTCTCTTTTAGCATTGAAATAATTTCTTTGATAGATTCCAAGGATTGTTCTTGGCTTAGCTTCCTATTTGCAAGGTGTGAATTTTAAAAAGTGAAACCTAAGTTGATTGTGTGCTTAAATTGTTGTGGCTTGGTAATGGGAGTTAAAAACTATTGAAGGCGATTTGTGCTTTGTGTGCATTTTTGAAGGGATGTTTAGTTAGTTTAATGGATTTATGTGAACCTTTTTGGGTCCAATACTTCTCTATCTTGTTCAAGCAATTTGGGAACTATTCTTAGGTGGATCGAGCAGATTTTGATTTCATTCCCTTTGGTCCTTACTTGAGGGAAAGCATGGGTTAGGTGTGGGGATGTGTTATATGTTATATTTTGCGTATTTTGGCTTAGTTTTAGGGGCTTAAATGGGAATATTTTGGCATATTCTTTGGGCTTCCTACTGTTGTATGTGTTTTTATATTTGCAGAGGCTTAATTGGAGATTTAGGCTATAAAAGCTGATTTGGGCAAGGTTTTATCAAGACTGGAGCTGAAGTGCAATTTTCTAATTTTAACCGTGCCCAAGGCTAAATTTCTTCCGTCAGGAGCTGTTCAGGAATTTTCCTAATTATAGGCCGATAAGAATTGAAGCAGATTAAGGCCCTAAATTTGAGAGCTTGGACGTGGATTAAGAGGTTATTTTGGAAAAACCTTTAATTTTGGTGGTCTTTAGGGTTAGATAAATAGGGGAGAGATGTTTTGTTTTGGAGGCAGAAAAACAATATCAGAATACACTTTTCTTCTTTTCTTAAAAAGTTTTATCAACATGAGCAGCTGATTTTCTTCTTCATCTAGGGGATTCAAAGCTTGGATGTACTTGATTGTGAGATTGTTCTAAACTTTAATCTTTCAATTTTAATTCTCCATATCCTTATTCTTTTCTCTCTTTTGTTAATTTGTGATTTAAATCTCTTGGCCAGTTGTTTGGATTGCAAATTAATAATCTGTTATCAGTGGATGAGATTCGTAATCATCTGATTCATTGTGTTTAGAGAAATAAAGGAATAAGGATTTAAATTTAAATCAATATCTCTAAGAATTGGTTGGTTTAGATTAGGCTTTTCTAGAACTTAATGCTTTCAGAAAATTAAATCCTAGCCGCTAAGGAAGGGTTGTTTGTCGAATAGGGAATTGTTTGAGCTGTGCTAGACAATTTCACATCAGGAAAAGTTGATCCGGGTGCGCTAAGCTAAGGGTTATAACCAGTCTGGAGTAATCAAATTATCTTTTTCTCAATCAATGATCAATCCTGTTAATTCCAAGCCGAAGAATTGCCTTAGATGAAAGTTTACATTAATTGATTTACTCTATTTTTGTATTAAATTCAATTTTAATTTTGTGTTCAAACAATTGTTACTTCTTTAGATTTTATTTTAGTATTAATTCAACCAAATCTCAAAAACCCCATTTTTATTTTATTATTTGTTTGTGGTATTTAGCAACATTTAATCAAGTTTTAACTCCTTCGGGTTCGACCTCAACTTACCTACTACAAACCCAATTGTTTAAGGACTAAGTGAGACTTATAAATTTATTTTTGGCAGATTCGGCAACCGATCACAGTCATAAAAGGACTGGAACTCATCAGCGAAATTGCTCCAGACCGAGTAAAGTTACTAAGCGACTTAAGGTTAGTCTCTAATCAGATCAACAAAAATTTTGAGACTAAGGATGTTTCTATGTCCAAATACCTAGCTAGGGTACGTTCCTTGCTCGAGACCGTCGAAAGAAAAGGAACCACATGGAGGGTGGAGAACATCTCCCAGAGCGAGAATATTGAAGCAGACAAATTGACCAAGGCAGCAGCAAGCATTGAGGACTGGCAATTTCTAAATTGCCCGTATAAAGTCCAAACTATACCAAGCATGGGGGAAGATGAAGTACTGACTGTGGAGGAGACAGAACTGGGATGGATGGAACCCATTGTTAAGTACTTGGTCTAGGGTAAGCTGCCCGAGGACAAAGAGGAAGTGACAAAGATCTCCAAAAAGTCACAAAGGTATTCGGTGATCGACAACGAGCTGTATAGGAAATCCTTTACCAACGCTTGGCTAAAGTGCGTCACCACAGAAGATGGTAGGTATGTCCTTCAAGAATTGCATGAAGGAATCTACAGGTCAGAATGGCAATATTACAAGGATATTATTAGGAAACAATGGAAGCAGATGCAACCGCCTACGTAAGGAGATGCCACCAGTGCCAAATCCATTCCAAAAGGTCCCACCTGTCGGCAGCAGAGTAGAAGCCAATATTAACTGGCTGGCCCTTTTCCACATGGGGAATTGACATCGTAGGACTGATGCCCGAAGCCAGCAGACAGAGGAAGTGGATCATAGTTGCAGTAGACCATTTCAGCAAATGGGTGGAAGCAGAGCCAGCCACAACCATCACACCGGGTAAAATCATCTCCTTTGTATGGGACCATATCATCACCAGGTTGGGGATACCTCACAAAATTATATCCGACAATAGAACCCAATTCACCTTGAACCAATTCGAGGAATTCTGTAGAGGACTCAAAGTCACACACAACTCCTCCTCAGTGGTACACCCCCAAAGCAACAGGCAGACGGAAGTCACAAACTAAACTATAGGAGATGGAATCAAGAAAAGGTTGGAGAGCCACAAGGGAGCATGGGCGGATGAACTAAACAATGTCCTGTGGGCTTATAAAACCACACCAAGAAGGCCAGCCGGGGAAACGCCGTTTGATATGGTATACGAAGTGGAGGCGGTGATCCCCGTCGAGATAAGAGCCCCTTGTGACCGAGTAGTATACTACACGGAGGCCCAGAATCATATCAACATGAAGTATCACTTAGATTACCTGAAAAAGAGAAGGGAAAGAGCCTACGTCCTGATGGCACCCCACAAGAGTAGAGTAGCCCGCTACCATGATAGGAAGTTGAGAAATATAACACTCAAGGAAGGTGACCTAGTCCTGAAGGACTCCGCAGCATCGCAGACGAGAGAAGGAAAAGGAAAGCTTGGTGCAAAAGGAAAGCTTGGTGCAAAATAGGAAGGACCATACAAAGTGGCAGAGGTAGTCGGTCCAGCAACATACAAGCTCTGTAAACTAGACGGGAAAGAAATCCCATGCACATGGAATATTGCCAATCTAAGGCAATACTTCCCACCTAAGAGTAGCTAGAAAGAAAAGGGTTGCACTCTTTTTTCCCGCTAATGGATTTTTCCCACTGGGTTTTTCTATAGTAGGGTTTTTAACAAGGCGGCACTTCCAATTGTAAAACTTAGCAGGGGACGCCCTCTAAGATGTAATTTGAAAAAAAGATGAATAAAATATCTTTCAATCATCAAAATCTCCAAATTAGGAGCAGGTCAAAACCGTATGAATAAACTGTTATAAAACCCTCGCTTAGAAGCTAGCAAGCTTAAATAACAAGCGAAGTGTTAAAACTTAACTAGATCTAAGAAGTTAACAAAAAGACCGAGTAAATAAACTTGGTACACAGCTACAAAGCTTAATACAAGGCAATCCCAATAAATACTAATAAAAACCGAGTAAACCAACTTGGAAAAGAAAATAGCAGAAGTCACAAACAAAAGCATCTTTCATTAACATAATAATGAAGTATAAACAAAAAGAGAACCTGCTAAGGGTTTGAATCTATAAAATCTACAATCACTGCTCAGGAGCACCCCCCTCAGGGGCACCGCCTCTTATATCTACAGGCTCTTCATCACCCACTGGGGATCCGGCATGGTCCTCACTCAGGCCTGGATTGTCATTTGGAAGCTCGTCCTACTCTGGAAAATTAATCGAGTCTCCAGAGACAAGTCTTGATGGACCTCCTGGTAAGCGGTGAGGACACGCTGGCCATACATCTTGCCCAAGAGAACCAGCTTGCCTGTTGAATCAAGGAGTGTGGCATCACACTTCTCGATGCTTTGCTTATGCGTAGCCTTCTCGTCCTCCAGCTGCTTCTTGAGGTCCTCTTGCTGCTTCATGAGGTCCTCCAGCTGCTTCTAGAGGTTGTTAATCTTTTTTCCCTGCTCCCAGGCATTGCTCTTCTTAGCTCCTAGCGCTTGCTGGGCATCCTTAAGTTTCTTCTCCGCCGCCTCCTTCTCCTTTGCCAATTGGCTGGTCCTAGACAAGTGACCAACTAGCTCGATTGCCCTTAAAAACCCCTGTAAGTCAATAAACCGAATGACAAAGAAGAAGAAGAGGGTGCAAATACAAAGGAGTGAAACAGCTAAAACCTTTACGGAGGAAAAATCTAGGACACGCATGGAAGCGGCCTCATTGTCGCCCAGCCGGCTGTATTCGTTTTTATCAGCGGGTAGTAAAAACCTGGACTGAGCTCTTACTAAACAGCCGAGTCCTTTATCCAGACCTCTTGCCCCTCTCTCCCTCACAACCAGCACTGAGGAAGAATGCAAGGAAAAGGAGACGGCCTGGGAAAAGCGGACGTTGCACCTGGCCCAGGAGAAGTTGACGTCGCACCTGGTCCAGACGAGGTAGATGTTGCACCCGGTCCCTAACCAAACAAATAAAGACAAAAAAATTAGCACAAACAGAAGGAGATGCATTGTTAAATGAGATAGCCAAACTTACCAAGTGGGGAGATGGCCCAGTGCTGGCGGCATCAGCCCTTTTCCATTTTTATTGCCTTGGAGCATCCAGGCCCTCACTTGGCGTGCCACCGCCAGAGTAGAGTTCTTCAGGGTTGGGGCGTGGCACTTTCAGCAGGTTCTTCTTTTGTTGAGCTTTAATGCGTTTAAAAGCATCAGCCGCATTCATCATTGGGAAAACAAATGAACGACTAAAAAAGTTAAAAACAAAATTATACCTCGTCTAGGGACTGGACCCGGGTAATAGATGAAGTCGGTTCCTGAAAGCTCGTGCTCTACAAGCCTAATCTTATTAATATAGGCATCAACAACGACTTGCCAAGTCCACTTATTAGGAGCTAATGTCCTAAATTCCTGGAGAAAGATATCTTCACCCGACAGGAGACATTGGCGGGCCTTCCCAGCTCCCTGAAAAGACCACTTGGTCGGAAAGTCCTCTAGGTCTATTTGGACCTTGATAAAAGAAGAAGTGTTTGAAATGCTTCAAGGAGGCCACAAGTCCCTGAAAAGTGTAAAAATCCCCCTTCTTTGAAAGTTGATAATAGTCCTCCCCAGAGTTCAACTTGGGAGTAGCTAACTTCCGGAAGAAAGCTGCATTCAAAGAAAAGCCTAGATTCTCACATAGCTAGTACGTGGCGTAGATGTCCCCCTAGGAGTTGGGATGGACTTGAGCAGGGCAGAGGCCCCATTTATGGAGGATATCACAAATGCCGGTTAGAAGTGGGTGGGAAAAACTGGATCGAACCTGATCTAGATAAATGGAGAAATAGCCGGATTGAAGGTTGTGGATGCGCTGATTTGATGAAGGGAGTACAACTTTACATTTCCGTAGCCAAGGGTAAAATTTCCAGTAGAGTTCAATATGGCATCTGTGAATCTCAAAAACCATCTCCTCTATACGAGGAGTCATTCTTTTGGCCCTGGCCTCCACAAAACCAGGTGAACGGGAGCCGAATGGAGATGAAGAATCCACCAGGATTGCGGCCTCAGTAGGCAAGTTGGTATTTACCCCGGATGGAGCCGAAGTACCTGCCTCCTTAGCACAGGTGGGAGACACTAAGGTAAGAGAACCGGATTCTGAAGAAGTGGTCAACTGGTATTCATTCTTAGAAGAAGAAGGTGGACTCGGTAGGTTGGGAGTGGTAAGTTCCCTATAGTCATCGGGATCGGTTGGGTCGAAGAGTTGGCGAGAGGGCCTCTGACCAGTGCTCTTGAAGCCAAAACCTCTCACACGACCAGCAGATCTAGGTTAGTTCCTAGAATTCATGAGTTCCCCAGATTTCTCGCTATCTGAGGAACCTATATCACTAATGGTTACAAAAGAACTCATAGGTTTGAACAAAAAGGTGGAATCACAAACAAAGGGCAAAGAAAATAAAAACCTAATGAAGCAAGGAAGATGAACAGGCGAGAAAATGAATCCAAGCAAAAAGTAAATCCACACGGAAAGGAAATCCAAACAAAGAATAAATTACAAAAATCTAAAATGCAAGTCCACTAAATCAAAGCATAAGGGAGGAAGAACTTACTGGGACGTGACGAAATCAAGGAAGCAATCGTGGAAATAGAACGAAAGCCCAGAGATCGCAAAAGGGAAGCCTTAGAATCCTAAAAGCAAATGAAAAGGAAGAACCAAATTTTCCTCTTAAAGGAAGAAATGGAGAGGCAGTTGAAAAGACCCTCCTGACACCACTTGAATTGCGGAGACACCTGTCACCCAGGAGTTGGGTGCACAAGGCCCAAAAACGCCTCGATAAACGTAATCCTACAGCCAAAAGAAATCCTAAAAGAGTTTGAATTATCCACCAGGGGGGACTCCTGATAAAACCGAGTCCTAAACTGACCACGTGTTCCACACGGTCTCTTACCACGTCCTCGATGGCTAATCATTATAAAAGCCTACTAGAACAGCCTCCAAAATCCGTCAGATCATTAGAAGGGGCCACTCAGCAGGCTCCTAGGAGACGGACCGCGTGGACCTAAGAGTTAGACCATGTGGACATGGCAGATGGGGTGACCTGGCCATCTCGTGGGCCGGTTGGGTTACTTATCAAGGAAAAGCAAAAGATAAAGGTGAACCAGCCTCAACCGTACACGTGTAGAGACTTTATTCTGAACCTGAAATACACAGGGAAAGGACTAGCGCAGGGTGACACTGATCTCTGAGCAAGCTGAAGAAGGGACCAGGAGGGTCCATGCCCAGCTAATAAGATAAGCACGCCAAACATAGGATCAGAAATAACCATGCCCAACCAATGGGAGGAAGACACATATAATGATTTGATAAGGCCACGCGTCCCAGAAGGGTATAAAAAGAATAATAAAAAGCCCTAGAGATAACTGAACTATAATCTTCTCCTCTGTTCTTTCTTTTATCTTTCCTTTCAACTTCTCTAAGTTAAGCATCGGAGCGGATCCAAGGGTCACTCGGTCCTTACATCTTCTTTCTTGCAGATACAGGGTCCTTTAGCAGAACCAAACGGTCTTCTAACTTCCAAATAACCGCGTAGAAGCACACTTCTTCCCGAAGATTAATTTCAAATGCGAGCGAAAATATAGGGATTTAATTTGTCCATTTAAATGATAACAAACTTAATACAAAAAATTAAAAAGAAAAAGCTTAAACATATGTTTCCTGTTTGTTGTAAATCCGTGGTTTGAACCCATAATAATTCAAATATAAATTCACTAGTGCAATGATACGATTGTGCTCAATTTATTTTGTTTGTTCTGACTTATCGTGACAAGGAAAAGTTGGTGTTGAAATATATTCATGTTTCTTTTGAAGTGTGAATGAGATATAGGGGTAGCTCATGGTAAATTCATGGATTAAATTGTTTGTTTTTTTAATACTCCAAATTGAAATGTTTTCATGGTGAAATACGTTCGCCTTACACTATGTTTGGTTTAGGGGTTAATAAAGTATACTAATGACGTGTGGTATGGTAAGGGTCCATGAAATACTATATTATGTTTGGATTATATAGGAAGGTAAATTCGTGGATTATTAATTATATTCTTTTTCTTAATTTAATAATGCTATATAAAAACTACAATTATAACCTTGAGCTTTCAACTTTCTCGATATTGAAAAGAATATAAGAATCAAACATGGAAATAAGAAAAAAGATAAAGGGCAATTTAGGAATAACAAAACATTTTACCATGATAACACTCGAAATTGAAGTGTTGAATAAACTTACCCTTTCAACCCATGGATTTACCATGAGTTAGCATACCCCTACAAACACTTCAAAACAAACATAGATATAATTGTATACATACCTTATCATACCATGATAACCCTTAAACCAAACATAGTGTTAAATTATATGTGAAAGTTATAATTGTAATTTTACGTAACTTTATATTACTAAAATATGAGTTTACTTTACCTGAAACCTAACATAATATGATATTTGATAGATAATTATTATAACACATCTCATTTACCATACTTTGTCGTACTTTATTAACTCCTAAACTAAATAAAGGGTAAGAGTCTTTGTTACCTTATATAGTTTTTCAACATTCTAGAAATTACAATATCTTTACATATGTTTGTAATTAATTTCTGTTGTTTAGGAAATCTGACATGTATTTGGTATGCTAAAATCCCCATTAACGAACTCCATAAACCATTTAACAGTAACGCCTTTTTATTATGAAAAAAATTTAGTTTAGGAGGGTACATCCAACATGGGATAATGAAAATCTTAAAGCTAGAAAAAGACTTACTAAAGGACTTACATATTGTTTTATCTATGGGGACTCCAACATTGGCAATGGAGTTCGAATCCAAGTAGAAGTATTACAAGAGTCACTTTCTTATCGCAAAGTTTATCTTCGTGGGAACTATATATTTGCTGATTTTTATATATTTAGTGAGAAAAAATCGAGAGAAATATTTTACACTCGTTCCAAACTAATGAAATGCGAATAAAAACAATCAGATAAATACCAAAGATTATGATTATAATAATGTGTGCATCACATGCATCCTAGAAACGATCAAGTAGAAACTATATATCTTTCATAGACATAATTTATTAGAAAAGTGAGCAACATCATTTATTTATTTAAATATTTCTAAAATATAAAATCTAGGTGGTGGTGCATTTTGGTAGCAATCCAAAGCTCAATTTACGTGAATTATAAATTGGTGAAGGAGACTGATCACCTGGACCTAATGGAGGAATTGGTAATATTTTTGGTAATATTGCAAAATTCAACTTTGTGCTTGATGGAGGAATACCTGGAACTGGTATTACTTTTTGTAGTGTTTCAGCATTCAACTCTGTGCTTGCTGGAGGAATACTAGGAACTGGTATTACTTTTGGTAGTGTTTCAAAATTCAGCTTTGTGCTTGATGGAGGAATACCTGGAACTGGCATTACTTTTTGTAGTTTTTCAACGTTCAACTCTGTGCTTGCTGGAGGAATACTAGGAACTGGTATTACTTCTGGCAATGTTCCAAAATTCAACTTTGTGCTTGATGGAGGAATACCAGGAACTGGTATTACTTTTTGTGGTGTTTCAACGTTCACCTTTGTGCTTGCTGGAGGAATAATAGGAATACGTATTATTTCTGGCAGTGTTCCAAAATTCAACTTTGTGCTTGCTGGAGGAATACCAGGAATTGGTATTACTTTTGATAGTGTTCCAAAATTCAATTTTGCACTTGATGGAGGAACACGAGGATTTGGACCCGATGGAGGATATTTCTCAGGAACAAATCCCTCCACTAAACATGAGATGCCTAAAATTATTAATAAAACAACGACAAATCCAGTTCTACAAATTCCTGACATTTTCTTTGTTTTTATGACTTTTTTCTCTTGAATCAAAATGTGTTCTATGGAAGCCTTTTATATATGAATAGATACAAGTCTACATTTGGAAAATGGAATAAACTTTATATATATATATATGTGTGTGTGTGTGTGTGCGCGCGCGCGCGTGCATATGTTCTAGTGCCTTGATTTTATTGTCATAAACAAAATATCCAAATTGCATATCTTTCCATATAAATAAATATTTCCTTTTTGCTATCAAAAAAACTAATATAACAACAAAGATCTGAAAGTTATTATCATAGAATGACAAATTTACAGCCACAACATGCTTGAAATAAGATTTTTATTAATGTCAAAAAGTTATGACAGTAATTTTTTTTTTAATTTTTATTATTCCTTATAGTTATGGCTTTAAAACGTATCTACATATATTAAAAATATTTTTTTACTAATACATCTCAATCCATTTCTGGTGTAGTAGTTAGTTAATTTCTATCCATCACCATCCTTTAACGCCACTTATTGCTCAGATCTTCTACCCTCGATACCACCCTTTTCTACTAATATAATTCATTAAAAAGTACAGAAGTGATGTTGGTTTTTTCTCGAAATGATCTATGTAGATCCTCCATAATAAAATTTCTTGTTCAAATATATAAACGCTCACTCAAAGGTAGTCGGAGCGAAGATCCATTTTCTAGCAAAAGTTCCTAGTTTCATATTTGCTTCAAATTGAGAGCCCAAAAAAAAAAAAAAATACTTGTTTGTTTAATTTTATTTATTTCTAGTTCAAATTGTCACTACCTAACAAATCGAAGATTTTTTTTTTATCAAAACGAGAACATGTGATTTCAAAAGTTAGCAAAAAAAAAAAAAAAAAGGACGACTCACATTAAATCATGATAAAACATATGACATTTTTATCTATTTTAAACTAAAAATTTTCAAATTGGTTAATAAAAATACAATAAACATTAACAATAAAGTTTGAAAATTTTGGAGAAGTACAAATATATTCTTAATTAAATAATGACTATAAATTAAAAAATCACAACAAAATGGAAAACCTATGAAAAAATTCAAATCTTGATGTAAAATTGTTAATAATACGGATAAACTATTGGAATGTTAAATGGACAAAAATGTCATCTGCCAAATCATTAGTTTGAACGGAAAAATGTTAGTAATTCTTTTTTTGCTGACTTTGAAACCACATGTCCTCTTTTTCACAAAAAAAAAAAAAAAAAAAAAAAAAACATAATTCTTGATGTGTTAGAGAGTGAAACCACAATGGTGATTTTTAAGTTTCTCTTGTTATTAAAAAGTATTAGATATGATAAATTTGTATCATATAATCAAAATGCTTAATTCATTTTGATAATATTTATTATTTTGTTACTATTATAAATATTATAGAAAATACTAAAATAATAAAGTAAAGAGTAGCAAATATCAAAAAATAATTGGTAAATATTAATACAATTTTGTATTTTATACAATTTTTTTTTTTGTCAAATTGTGTTCTACAACTTTTTAATATTATTAGGAGAGTAGGTTGCTTCATCATCCAACATAAAATATATATATATATATATATATATATATATATATATATATATATATATATATATATATATATCTTTGATTTCTGTTAATGCTAAAATAAAATGAAACTCAGAAATCTGCACCAAATCCAAATGCCCCTAAATCTTTTCTGTAAGGATGGAAAGTTGTTAGGGGATTTTCATACCATAATCACGCGGCAATCTCAATCTGATCTTTTGCTTGAAATTTATTCTATAAGAATCAATCGCACAGCAATTGATTCGATTTTGTTGCTTGAAATCAGTAGAGAGATTAACACATCGCAGGGCAGATATATCTAAAAAAAAAAAAAGAGCATCGTTCATGGTGAGGTAGGAGGCAGAATTCCTTTGAGGAAGGATGATATCATTACGAGTGCTCGCTCCGGTTGGTAGCTCGGAACCATATGTCCTGCTCCTCTAACGGTGACAAATGTCAGTCCTTCGTAAGCCACCGCGTATCCTCCCACCTGATTCAAATCCAAATTCCATCGTATTTAGTATGTAATTTCCGATTGCAATTCCAAAATTGTATGAATTGTTAGCATGAAATTATAAGTTATGAACCTTGAGATTCTGTCATTTGCAGGTTAGCCTTCTATCGTGTGTTGGTTCTTAAAAAAACTTAAACTTAATTGCTCATCTAGGAGATAAAATTGCATTGTAGATCACCTTTTCTTAGTTTTTACTATTTAATTTTCAATTCTGAACTACCTCTTTGTTGGTGTACCAGGGTTGCCATGGGGTCTTGATGCGAAGCTTCATAAGGTTTATGGAGTACTTGGTTGACGTTACTGGTACTCTTCCATCTGTATCTCCACTGCAATGGTAATCTCAATTTGTTACAATATGCTCAAGTATTTCCTGAACAAATAGAATGGCTGATGGATGAGTAGCTAAGGTTTAATGAAAATCAGAGTACAGAATTTCGTCAAATTGAAATGCAGGGGCTTAAAGTTAAAAATTTGGACAAGTACAAGGGCCAAAAATATCCTTTTACTTTTTTAAGAAATTTTTGGGAACACTGCAGAATTTCAGCTCTTTTTTTTTTAACTTCGATAGCTTATTTTTAAATCATGATAATAACTTCAAAGATGTTTGTGTAGGAATATGAATATTGTCCTTAGATACTACATAGAAGTACACATTTTACAGTAATTCTGATTTTTTTTTTTTGGGTGTATTTGAGCTCACCTGTAAATCCAAACACCAATGTTATTTGCCATGAGATTCTTGATGATGGGTAGGATGGTGACTGGACTATCAGTCCAGTTAAAATCCCTGCACATTTACAACATAATAATATTTTGCTCAGTTCCCACAAGCATCATGCTATTAATTCGAAATCTAATGAGGATAATGACCTGCAGAGGCTCCATTCTGTGGGATTTGCATGGAAAGCAGTCTGCACCTCTGGAAGATTTAGATATGAAGATACATAGATGTCTGAGCACGGATCGAAGTAAGCGATCTGGAAAACAGATTTGAAAATATTTTGGCATTCTTATGAGTTTTATCAGATCCTATTAAGCCTTATGTCTAGCGTATATAATATCAGAATATCAATACTGAAGTTCATTTGCCTATCCAACTTGTTGTTGGTGATAATAGTATCTCTGTAGTCTAAATGAGAGGTTCATGGTTCCGAGTCTTGTTAAAAAAAAGTTAAGCACTGTCAAATATAAATAAACAAATAACTAAAAGAAAAAGAAAATAGTGTAGGGCGTTTGTGAAACGAAAGTAGACTTACAGAACCAGATGATCCATTAAGTGAGAAGTCATAGCAACGTGGGGCATAAATGTTGTAAAAGTCAATAGGACCCCTTTCAATTCTGGCTTTTCTTGTGTGCTCAGAACATTCTTCAGTATAATTTCCTTCAAAGGAGCAATGCTTATGGATACCTTCAATTGTTTCATCCGAAATTAAAGCATGGTTCCATGAATAATCATATATTCCCATCAAAGAAGTAGAATCATCAATCCATGCATTTCCTATCTGAAAAAAGTGATACATCATTCAGCAACCTTTAATACATAAAACCTGAATTTGAAGGCAAAGAGAAGATTTTTTTTTAATTGAACATACTGCAATTCCTTTCAGATTAATGATGGCAGCATTTGTTTTCTTGTTGTAATTCAGAATTGTGTGTGCAAGTTGAGGCACATAATGGCCAGCATAGCTCTCTCCGGTTATGAAAAAATCTCTGCACTTGTACTGTGGAAACCTCTCGAACCAGTTGACAAGAAAAACATAAGCATCATCAGCAGTATTTTTATCACCTGCTCGGTCATAGTCGGAAGGCGTTTCCGAGTACGAAAAGCCTACCCCAGCAGGAGATTCCAGGAAGATTACATTTGCCACTGCAATTCATGAAATTGCATGTATATTGATATATTCCCCATTTTATGCAGATTAAATTAATAATAACTTAGATGAGAGGTAAACTTATTACCATTGTTCCAAGCATAATTATTTCTGAAGAGTGTTTTTCCATCACCCTTCACTCTGAAGGGCCCTAATTCCTCCATGGCTCCGTACCCAAGAGAAGAACATCCAGGTCCTATGAATAAAAAAAAAAAAAAAAAAAAAAACCATTGATGTTAATATTAGTAACTATTATGCTTGTCTCTGCATGCACATTTGTCTTGTTTGTTGCTTCCAATGACTGCAAAGTAATCAATAAATATTTAGGATAACAAGATGAGGAATCTAAAATTTTCAGTACTTTGACACACTAGAATTATAAATCAGGTGACTGGGACTAGGAAAAATAATATTAGAATAAACAGTAGAAGTATCAGTAATACATCAATTAACAAAAATTTTACAAGGAAATAATAATTCCTGCTAGGACTATCAATAGAAATGACTAAATCATAGTGAGCTATGAACAAATTTTTTGAAAACAAGCTTTGTACCTCCATTGAGCCACAGAACCAAAGGCTTTGTTGCAGAATTCTGAGGAGACTCTGCAAAGTAGTAGAACAGTGACCTTCCAGTCGTAGGATCAACTGTGACATACCCAGAATAGTGATCAAAATCAACACCATCAGGTTGGCCAGGCAAAGAAACAATCTTATCAGCCTGCATTTGACCATCCCGAGGCTCAATGTGCAGAGCAGGATTTTCATCTGTGGCACTTAATTCAGGCCAAGAATGTGAAACAGAGGGATTTTTGGACCTCTTAGACAAAAGTAGCCTATCAAGACTATCACCTTGATTGGCTTCAACAATAGTGATCAATTCTAAGCAGGAAAAAGCGAAAACCAGAAAGAAAAACAGTGTTGATTTCATGATCTTGGTTTATGTATGAATTTTTGAGTTTAAAGTAAAAAATGGTCCATATATAGCAGAAGACCATAGTTGACGTGGTTGTTTTGTTTTCTGGTTTGTGGTGTGTATTGTTTGAAGAACCAATGTGATAGCTATTTGGAAAAGTCAAAATTAGCCGGCAGTCCTAATGGAAATTATTTGCCTGTGATTGATTATGTTAATGATTTCTTTAAAATTTTCTGGCCTTTTTCTCTATGTATTCAGTGTTCTTGTAACTTAGGAAAGTTATAGACCTATAGATTGTGGATATGTTTTATATTTCGTTCTATAGTTGCATACGGATGATCTTTGGCTGAATCTGTTTTCTTCTTTAATTTTGGTATTGTGTTTAATAAAGGCAGTTGTAGTTTGTGGTCACACTTTGGATTTAATTATATGCCATTTACTATTTGATTGAAATTGGGACCTACTCTAGTTGGTAGATGACAAAAATTGAAGACCTATATGTCAATAATAGTGATTAATTGACCAAATTTTGTGATGATTTTTTGACATCAGAAAAGGACGAAATATTCTTAGATACTAGTGACTGTAAAGAAAACAAATATGAAACGAAGACATGAGATTTTAATATCTTATTATGGTCAAATTTAGCTGTTAATTACTGGACATGAACAGGACTTGGTGAAAAGAAAACATTTTTGAATCTCTAACACGACTGCAATAATATTTTATTGAACCCTGCTGTGTCTTTCTTTAACAGATTTCTCTTTTTTTTTTTTTTTTTTTGGATAGTTTAAAGAATTAATGCCATTCAAAGACCATGGATTAATAGAATATTTTTATAATTAAGAAATGAAACAGAATAAAAAAATAACATTCAGAAGCTTAAAAGTATATTTTGTGCTTGAATAACTCATACAGTAACTTCATTGATGAAACAAGCTTTTGAAGAACACACAGCATATTGATTTGAATAGTTACTTGCAATCAGTAATAAAAGTTAACATAATGCAGGTCAGATATATCCAACATGACATCTTTCATGAGGTAGGAGGGAAAATTCCTTTCAGGAAGGGTGAGATCATTACTAGTGCTCTTGGAACCTGATGTCCTGCTCCTCTAATGGTTACAAATGTCAGTCCTTCAAAAGCCACCACATATCCTCCCACCTGCCGCATACAAATTTATAATTTCAATGTCTAATGCTTCCTATTGCTAAATTGTATGAATTGGTAGCATGAGATTGTCAGTTATGCGTCTCTGGAAGCTCCAAGATTTCTGAAATTTGCAGCTTGGCCTTATCCTGTATTTCTTCTGAAAAATCTGTTTTTCATTGCACATATAGGAGATAAATTTGACATACAGATCACCTTTTCTTACTTTTATTATTAGATTTTCAAGCTTGAATTACCTCTTTATTGTTGTACCAGGCTGCCAAGGGGTCTGGATTGGAAGCTTCATACCGTTTATGGAGTACCTGGAAGATGTAACTGGCACTCTTTCATCTGTGTCTCCACTGCAATGGTAATCCCAATTAGTTACAATATGCTCGAGCATTTCATGTATAATTGGAAATTCATACTGCTCATTACTATTGTTTTGACGAAATTAGAGCCCTATGTATTGAGTCCTTAACTTCAATTTAGTTATAGCTGCTTATGGATGTCTCCGATTGTGTATTGCTCTGATGAAGGATGAAGGACAAAATTACAGCCCTTTGTATTCAGGTCCAAACCGTTTTGCCTAATTCTTTTTATTTTAGACATTGCGGAATTATAGCTCTTCTTTTTTAAATGCAAAAACTTATTATAAATTCTGATAATATTATTCAAAATGTTTGTGAAGGCATATCAATATAGTGGTACACCTAGTTCAGTTCCCTTCTTTGCACAGTAATTCTGATATTTTTTGTATTTTAGCTCACCTGTAAATCCAAACACTGATGTCATATTCCACGAGATTCTTGATGATGGGTAGGATGGTGATTGGGCTATCAATCCACTAAAGAACACTGTTCATTTGCAACAACAATATTTTGGTTAGTTCCCGCAAGCATCATGTTATTAGTGTGAATTCTATGGTACTAATTTACCTGCAGAGGCCCCATTCTCTGGGATTTGCATGAAAAGCAGCTTACACCTCTGGAATATTTAGATACGATTCCACATAGTTGTCCGAGCATGGATCAAAATAAGAAATCTGGAAAGCAGAATTTGATATGGTTTAGGCATTCTTCTGAATTTTTATCAATCCCTGTCGAGTCTTATTTATAGGCAATATGAGAATATTGATGCCGCAGAATCCAACTTATAGCTCAGGTTTTCGAGTCTTATTAAGAACACATATGCAACTCCTGTAGAAACATAAAAGAAAAAAACAAAATACTGCAGGGAATTTGTTTAATGAAAGTAGGCTTACAGAACCATTTGTTCCATTGAGTGTAGAGTCATAGCAAAGTGGGGCATAGATATTGTAAATGTCAATTGGACCACTTTCGATTCGGGTTTTCCTTGTGTAATCAAAGCACTCTTCAGTATCATTTTCCATGAAGGAGCAATGCTTATGGATTGCTTCCATTGTTTAATCTGAGATTACAGCATGGGTCCATAAATAATCATATATGCCCTTGTCTGTTGTAGATTCATCAATCAATGCATTTCCTACCTGAAAAATTTATTCATCAGTCAGCATTGTTTAAGACGTAAGTCCTGAATATTTTAAGACAAAGAGAAGATTTTTTTTTCCTTTCAGATTAATGAAAGCAGCATTTTTTTTCTTGTTGTTCTGCAGAATTGTGTATGCAAGTTGAGGTACATAATGGCCAGCATATCTCTCTCCAGTTATGAAAATATCCCTGGACTAGTATTGTGGAAACCTCTCAAGCCAGTTGACAAGAAAAACATAAGTGTCATCAGCAGTACTTTTATCCCCTCGGGCATACTCAGGTGTTGTGTTTGAGTACGAAACCCCACCCCCCCAAGCAGGAGATTCCAGGAAGATCACATTTGCCACTGCAATCATGAAAAATTATACATCATAGATAATAGAGTAAAATATATATACCATTGTTCCAAGCATAATTATTTCTAAAGAGCGTTTTCCCATCACTATTTACTCTGAGGGGGCCTAATTCCTGCATTGCTCCATACCCAAGAGAGGAACATCCAGGTCCTATGAATCCAAAAACACCACCAACAATGGTGTAATATCAAGCTGTTAGGCCTTACCTATGCATGCACAAATTTTTTATTTGTTAGTTTATTTCAAATGACTGGGAAGTAAATGGATAAACAACTTAATAGTTAGCATAAAGAACAAGATGAGGAAGCTAGAAACTTAGAAAAACTAGAAAATTACAAGAGATCAGGTGACAGGGACTAGCAAAAGTAATAGTAAACTAAACTAAAAAAATTTCAGAAATGATTGACATTTTCTGCAATATGCATGAATTGGTAATCAATGAAAGAAACTTTTAGGAGGAAATGATATGAAATACCTCCATTGAGCCAGAGAACCAAAGGCTTAGATGCAGAATTCTGTGGAGACTCAGTAAAATAGTAGAAAAGTGAACTTCCAGCCTTAGGATCAACAGTAACATACCCAGAATAGTGATCAAAATCGATACCATCAGGTTGGCCGCGCAAAGAAACAATCTCATCAGCCTGCATTAGACCATTCTGAGGCTCAATGTGTTGGATATGTCCTAGTCCCGAGGCATTGGTTCTTGTATTTGTATCATATATTTATGTGAGATATATATGTTATACAATTTGTGTCATTAAATAAAGGTATCAATCTATTTATTACATATCTTGTGCTATGTTTTAAATAAAGTATCCAACGGACATATCCATATCCATGTTGTCAAGTGTGAGGCACTTGGCAGTAAGACTATGGATAGGGAAAACGATATGACCATAAAGTCATCCGTAGTCTGTTCCAATCATGGGAATGAATAGAGCTAAAGACTATCATTAGTCTGGTTGTATGGCGGCGTCTTACCGGTCATAGAACCAGGGATGTCAACCAAGTTAATGGGTACATGCAAAGGGGCATGGTACTGGATCGATCCACTAAACGAGAAATCCACATGATATTGGATTACAAGTGATTCTTGTATAGTACTTGTATGGATCCTTTGACCTAACCATATGATGCTACTGCATGTGAAGTGGCATACTTTGGTGTACGCCTAACGGGCTTGTAAAAGGGTGCCAAGTATGGTTACGTTCGGGTATGTCAGTGAATATGTCAGTGCTATGGATATGCAGATGGGAATGTCACTCAGTAGTCCACTGAGAAGATATCACTGGCCTCTTGATGAATGCAACTGATAAGAGTGTGGCCACTTGGAACTTGTTTGTGAGCATCAGTTCATTCGGGATCAAGTAAATGTCCGGACACAATAGAAGGTGATCAATACATGTCTCTGTGTTGGATACCGATATCAATGACATGGGATATACAAGTTTAAACTACAGGGTTATGATTTCAGTTTGACTGCTATCTCCGTCTTAATTGGGGGCTGCAGTGGCTTGCTAGAGCCCGTTTGCAGTCTGTGGGCCATAGGCCCACTGCCAACATAAAGACGGGCCCATCGAATCATACACATTGAACGTCTGGACTAGACTAAAGGATTTAGTGTGTACTTGGAGTATACACGTTAAAGAGAGAGAGTTCCATTAATTATATTATATGGATCAATTGGATTTATCAAAATAATATAATTAATATTTATTTTGGCCTTCTTATAATTAATTCAATGAATTAATGTATGATATTATTTCCTAGGTGAAAATATTTATGCATGTATAGGTTTACATGTATTTCCTTTTATGCATGTCCAATTTAATTCAGTGGTTAAATTAATAGGTCAAATGAATTATAATTTGATTGTATGTAATATATTATATGGTATAATATATAAACATACATGTTAAATTAAAGTTACATTTGACATTAATTAAATCATTGGAATTAGAATAGGCTTGGGCTTAAAAGAATTAAAGCCCACATTGAATGGAGTGTTATGGCCGAAATTCATGGGCTTGGTATTGAGTCATTCTTTTGACATTATGGTTGCAAAGTTGGACTTTACTTCTTAATGGATAAAGAAAAGAAAGGTGGTGAGTCATGGTTTTGACTTTGGGGTTGCAAAGTTGGACTTTGCCTCTTTAATGCTTATCTTCTTTCTTTTGGTTATAAAAAGAAAAAGATGGAACTACTTTTCTCTTGGATGTTGGCCGCCCACTTCTTCTCTCTTCTTTTGGAAAATCCGATCTGCTAGCACGGGGTTAGTCCGATAGCCGTTCGTGTACATAACGGTAGAGGAAGTCTGTTTAGATTTCTGCGGTCATCTCTTAATGAGATATACCAAGTGAGTATCTAAACTTCCTCTTTATGGTTTTGGTGTTTGATTTCCATTTCACTAGTTCCTGGGACTGGATATCAACGCATGTTTTCCGTTTTTATCGGTTGATTTCAGTGACGAATTCCAACACAATGTGTACAGTAGGATCTTCATTTATGGCATTTAGTTCAGGCCAATATTGTGAATCAGGAAGACTTTTGGACCTGCTAGATAAAAGTAGCCAATCAAGATTATCAGCTTGATTGGCTTCAACAATGGCAATCAATTCTATGCATGAAAAAACAGTGTAAGACGACGTTTGACTTCATCGGGAAAAAACAAGAACCAGGAAGAAAAACAGTGTTGATTTCATATTTTGGCTGATGTGTTAATGATGGAGTTTGAAGTAAAAAAAAAATGGTCTATATATATAGCTGAAGTGTAAGACGACGTTTGATTATTATTTTTTTAATTAAGAACAATGTGATAGCTTCATCTCTTACATTTATCCCTTTTTTTTTTTTTTTTTGATAAAGTAATATTTGTTGGCTGTCTTAATGTAAATTACGTAAATTGCCTTTAATTGATTATGACTCGACTCAATTAATATTTTTAGCCTTTAATTGATTATTTTTCTCTCTGTATTCAGTGTATTCGTATCTTAGGGATGTAATAGACTTATAGGAAATTGCATATTTTTGCTATTTCTTTCTACAGTAATTTACAGACAAGAGTAAGTGATGCTGATGCAAGCTGACTGATAATTCATTTGTAATGATATTTTTCCTCTCTGCAATTTGGTATAGTCTCTCATGATGTGTATCTTCGTAATGGTGAATTCTACCATTATCTTTGTAACAGAATTTACACTTGTTTGAATCAAATTTCATAATTGAAAATTTTTACCAAAATTCAATTCAAATTTATTTGTTAAATCATTTTCTAATACCTAATTTATACATCACATTATATTCTCTCTATGAATCCTTATGTTTTTTTTTTCAAATTTATTAACATGATATACATCTGTAGATAAAATTAGTCTTTATAACATTGATTTTGTAAGGTATCCCACCTTAAAAAGTTGCTCTTTCATTTATTAAATTTTTATAAGATATTTTCTCTATCCTTCAAGTTATGGTCGCCCTTGAAAAAAAAATATTTAAAAGAGTTTGGAAAGAATTCAACTTAAATATTGAACAATACAAAGATGATAAGAATACCAATAAATAGAGAATGGTCTTAAACGTAATAGAGATAAAATAATACTAAAAAAGAAATAAATTAGATAGGTAAATAAAGGAATGTTGTTATAATGGTTTAAAAAAAAAGTTAAACTCATTTCGGTGCCTCTCTACTTGGCAAAATGTTACAGTCTATTTAACTTTAAAAAAGTCTAACGCCCTCTCATTTCTTTTAAAGTGGCTCTTGCGTTCTTTCTAGTTGGCAAAATATTTCAGTTCTACCCTTTTACGCGTTGAAAAGTCAAACAACCAATTGATACTTGTCACGTGTTGGTTAAAAGTGAAACTGGTAAGTTTTTATTTAGTCCTCTCACTTTTCTCTTCTTCTTTTTTATTTTTATATATAAAAAAAATATTATTGTACCCCTATTTTTGTACTTCATTTTATTACTCACTCAATCTATCTCTCACGGTTAATCAATTAAACGATTCAGAAAAAATCAATTAAATTATTAACTCATTACTTTTGGGATATGTTATTTAAATATCTTTGTTAGTTGTAAAAAAAAAATATTATAATTTAGAATTCATATTAAAAAAATTCTGGTTATTATATATTATAGGTATATTTTGCTATTTATACATCATTATTTTTATACTTGTAATATTGTGTAGACATATATTAAATAAATCACATATATTAGTAATAAATTTTGAATACTATACTATAATATAATGAACTTAAAATTATAAAACAATACACGCAAAATATACTTAACAAATTTAATATTAACAATTATATAACTGGAAAAAAAATTATGTGCTTAAAAGTACGAATTACATATAATTCATATAATCCAAACTTTTATATTTATGTTCAAAATTAAAAAGTAATTCTAAAATACAAAGAGAATGAAATTAAGACTTTATTAATGGGTAAGAAATACAATTTTACATCCTTTTATATTGATTTCATACGTGTGTAGAGGATAATTTTATGTTCATTTGTAAAAGAAAATAAAATTGTATAAGTATAAAAATAAGGGTATAATGATATTTTTTTTATAAAAAAGAAGAGAAGTAAGAGGACTAAATAGAAATTTACCCTTTCACTTTTTAATAAAATTTGTTTTTCAACAACACGTATCAATCGTAAATTGGTTGTTTGACTTTTCAACGTACAAATGGTGCAAACTGAAACATTTTACTAACCACAATGAGCAGGCACGAGGTCAAACATTTTCAAAGGGTGGACTAAAAAATAGAGTGCTTACTAGGTTTGGAAAAATGAAAAAAAAAAAAAAAACTTACAAGAACATCCCCAATGGGTTTTTCCAAATTACTTTTTGTGCCACCTCATGAATTTGAAGAGCCATCCCTCTTTTTAATTTTTCTCCTACAATAGGAAGACTTTTTGAAAAAAATTTCAAAGGGTTCCATCTCAAATTTTAAAACAAAGAAAAGAAACGAAAAGCTTTTTGAGGCATTCAAGTTAGAGGCCCTTCTCAACTCGAGGAATTCCTTAATTTCTCTCCAATGATAAAACGAGAGTCTTCAAAATTTAAAAAGTCCTGTAAAGACCCCATTGGAGATGCCTAAGCGCGGATCATCGCGCTCGATTTTTCTAGCAAAAGTTTCCAATTTCATATTATTTGGTTCCAATTAAGAGCCCAAGGAAATATTGTTTAATTTTATTTGTTTTCTGCCTCAAATTGAAATATTTTTTCACCTATTCGATTTACATCCATTAAAGCTGATTAGTTGGATAGCAAAATGCGAAGTCTAGAATGAATGAGGTTTGGCAGTTGCATGCATGGTATCGCATAATTCTTCCGTCTGCTTATTGTCACTTTCATTCACTTATGTTTGTCTAATAGGATGGAAATTAGTTGGGGGATTTTCAAGAATCACACAACACATTCATTTGATCTTTTACTTGAAATCTGTTCTAGAAGAATCTCACAGCGGTTCATTTGATTTTGTTACTCGAAATCAGTACTAGAAGATAACGCGATACAATTCATGGTGAGGCAGGAGGCAGAATTCCTTTGAGGAAAGATGAGATCATTACGAGTGCTCGCTCCGGTTGGTAGCTCGGAACCATATGTCCTGCTCCTCTAACGGTCACAAATGTCAGTCCTTCGTAAGCCACCACATATCCTCCCACCTGATCCAAACCCAAATTTCATCGTTTTTAGTATGTAATTTCCGATTGCAATTCCAAAATTGTATGAATTGGTAGTATTAAATTATGAGTTATGAAGCTCAGAGATTTGTGTAGTTTGCAGCATTGCCTTTTTTATCCTATACGTATTGGATCTGAAAAGGCAGTTCTTTGCTCATAGTTAGGAGATAATATTGACACCAGCAGCTGTCGGTTGGAGTAGCAAGGAGTTCCTTCCTCTGTTGGTGTCAATATTATCTCCTCACTATGAGCAAAGAATCCAGATTCAACTGGATGGTTCAGACCAAAAGGAGATAATTTTGACTTATAAATCGCCTGTTCTTACTTTTATTATTAGATTTTGAGGCCTGAATTTACCTCTTTATTGGTGTACCAGGGCTGCCAAGGGGTCTTGATCGGGAGCTTCATACTGTTTATGGAGTACCTCGAAGATGTAACTGGCACGTCTCCATCCATGTCTCCACTGCAATGGTAATCCCAATTGTTTACATCATGTTCAAATATTTCATGAATAATTGGAAAATAACACAGCTCTTTCAGCTTGTATTTTTTTCAGGGGAAAAGCTTATTTCTGAATCCTGATAATAACTTCAAAGATGTTTGTTTAGGCATACAAACATGAATATTGTCCTCAGGATACAACATAGTTCAGTTCCCTTTCGTTTCAAAGTAATTCTGATTTCTTTCGTGTATTTGTGCTCACCTGTAAAGCCAAACCCTGATGCCATTTGCCATGAGATCCTTGATAGTGGGTAGGATGGTGATTGGACTATCAGTCCAGTTATTACTCAAACGATCACTGCTCAATTACAAGATGATAATATTTTTCTTAGTTCCCGCAAACACCATGCTATTAATTTGAAGTTTATGATATTTATGTACCTGCAATGGCTCCATTTTGTGGGATTTGCGTGAAAAGCAGTTTGCACCTTTGCAATATTTAGATATGATACAACATACATGTCCGAGCAAGGATCAAAGAAAGAGATCTGGCAAGCAGAATTTGGAATCACTTAGACATTCTTCTGTATTTTTATCAAATCTAATTTAGTCTTATTTCTAGGCTACATGAGATTATCCATGTTGCAGGACATTTTTCCAGCAAAGGTCTGTCTATATAAGAGGTTCAAGGTTTGAGCCTTGTTGCAAACATATTCTCAGGTCTTGTAAAAAGTCAAAATAAAAGAAAAAGTATTTTGCAGGGCATTTGTTAAATGAAAGCAGACTTACAGAACCAGTTGTTCCATTAAGTGTTGAGTCATGGCAAAGTGGGGCGTAGATGTTGTAACGGTCAATGGGACCCATTTCATTTCCGGCTTTCGCCATGTAATTAGAGCATTCATCAGTATTATTTTCTCCAAAGGAGCAATACTTATGGATAGCTTCAATTGTTTCATCTGAGATTAAAGCATGGGTCCATAAATGATCATATATTCCCTTCTCAGAGGTAGATTCATCAATCCATGCATTTCCTATCTGGAAAAGAATTATCCATCATTCAGCTATGTGTAAGACTTAAATCCTTAAAAATTTGAACGCAAGGAGAAGATTTAATGATTTTTTTATAGAACATAAATTTGAACGCAAGGAGAAGATTTAATGATTTTTTTATAGAACATACTGCAATTCCTTTCAGATTAATGATGACAGCATTTGTCTTCTTGTTGTTCTGTAGAATAGTGTATGCAAGTTGAGGTGCATAATGGCCAGCATAGCTCTCTCCAGTTAAAAAAAAATCCCTGGACTTATATTGTGGAAACCTCTCAAGCCAGTTGATCAGAAAAGCATAAGCATCATCAGCAGTTTTCTGGTCACCTCCTTGGTCATGGTCAGAAGTCGTTTTCGAGTATGAAAAGCCTACCCCGGCAGGAGATTCCAGGAAGATAACATTTGCCACTGCAATACACGAAATTATAAGTATGTTCCCTATATTGTGCACAGATAATAATGTAAAATATATTTACCATTGTTCCAAGCATAATTATTTCTGAAGAGTGTTTTTCCATCACCATTTACTCTGAAAGGCCCTAATTCCTCCATGGCTCCATACCCAAGAGAGGAACATCCAGGTCCTATTAATCCAAAATCACCATCAAGTATATGTTAATATTCATAGTTGTTTTGCCTTGTCTATGCATGCACATACTTGTTTCATTTGTTGCTTCCCAATGACTGAAAAGTGAACTAATAAATAACCTTATAGTTAGCCTAAAGAACAAGATGAGAAAGCTAGAATTTATAAGTACTTCGAAAAATGTAAGAGATCAGGTAACAGGGACTAGCAATGATGATTGATATTTGTGCAATATGCATTGAAAATTTTAGGAGGAAATGTTAATTAAAAAACATGCTTAGTACCTCCATTGAGCCAGAGAACCAAAGGCTTTGTTGCAGAATTCTGTGGAGACTCAGCAAAATAGTAGAAAAGAGACCTTCCCGCCTTAGGATCAACAGTAACATACCCAGAATAGTGATTGAAATCAATACCATCAGGTTGGCCAGGCAAAGAAACAATCTTATCAGCCTGCATTAGACCCTCCTGAGACTCAATGTGCACAGCAGGATCTTCACTGGTGGCATTTAGTTCAGGCCAAGGATGTGAAACAGGAGGATTCTTTGACCTCTTAGATAAAAGTAGCCTATTAAGATTATGAGCTTGATTAGCTTCAATAATGGCAATCAATCCTAAGCAGCTAAAAGCAAAAACCAGGAAGAAAAACAGTGTTAATTTCATTATTCTGTTTGATGTATGAATGATGGAGTTTGAAGTAATTAAAAAATGGGCCATATGTATATATGTATATATAGCTAAACTGTAAGGCCACGTTTGATTTAATTTGGTCTGTTTTGTTTTTGGTTCTTGGTGGGTATATTAGGAAACAGGCTGCAAATCAAATTAGTTTTCTATTATTTCTTTAAGAGTTTTCTTCCCATTTTCTTCAATAGTTATCCTTTCGTTTATTCCTCAAGAGTCTATGTTATTTCCTAATCAGTTAATTTTATAGGAATTACAGTGGTAATTTTAATTAGAATTCTATTCAAGAATGGAAGAAAAATAGACTTACTGTTTAAGAATTATAATATCTTCCTAGCATGAACCTACGGGTTGTAGCTTAATTAGCAACACAAGCTGAGTTTATGAGATTCCGTTCAAATCACATATGGATGGAGTGGTGAGGACGTTAAACGGACTCATGAAAGTTTCATATTAAGGGGTGAGCAAACTCTTTAACTAGTTCTAAATAGGAAGTGCGGAATGAGCTCCGATTAATTACTGCCAAAATAGGTCAAGGTAGAAATTTACTATAGGATTTTAGGGTACAAGAGAACAATGTGATAGCTTCATATCTAACATATATCTTTTTTTTTGATAAATTAATATTTGTTGGCTGTCTTAATGGAAACTACGTAAGTTGTTTTCCTTTTATTGATTATGGCTCGACTCAATTAATATTCTGTAGCCTCTTCAATTGTATTTCTTTCTATAATAAAATACAAACAAGAGGGGTGCTGCGAGTTGACTGGTGATTCTTTGCTATATATTTTTCCTTTCTTCAATTTGCTACTGTCTTCGTAATGGTTAATCATACCATTTTTTTAAAAAAAAAAAAAAAAAAGTTCTTTCCTTCGTGTTATCCCATTTGATCAATTTCATAACAACCTATAATACACAAATTAATTAATATTTTGCTACAAACAAATTGGTTCTAGAAGTTACCTTCTTGTAATAAATGTTAAGATGTGGAAAATTCGATGTATCTATTGCAGTTTGTGTTTCAATATAGCCTTCACATCCCTAAAATGTTTTGTACTAATTGCGTCGTTCTAGTCCCTAAGTAAAGTTCATAATTAAGTTTTTTCTTTCGGGTTAGGCCCCATTGAGGCAAAGTAACCTATGCAAGTCAAGCAATTAAAAGCTTAATTTTACCATAATAAGATATTCAAAATTCACGTCTTTCATTTCCTATTTGTTTTCTTTAATTAGGTGGAAAGTTATGTGATAAATCATCAAAAAGATTCGGCAATTTTATCACTTTTTAGGATTTTTTTTGGCATAGAGGTCTTCAAGTTTTGTCATCTAGCATTAGAGTAGATGCCAATTTCAATTAAACAGTGAATGGGATATAAATTAAATTCAGGGTTTGAAACATGAATACAAATTACAACTGCTCTTATTTTTATCCTTCTTTGCAATTCTCGTAGTCACCTAATATTTCTTCTTTTTTTATGATAATCACCTACTAATTAATACTTAGAGCAGATGCCAAATTATTTTTCTTTTTCAATGAATGGGAACATTTTTTTTTTTAATCTGATGTAACAATTCCAACAAAAATCTATCTGAATATGTGACAAATCGAATTGACATTGATGTAAGTTTATTAGAACTAAACTACAGAGATGAGACTTGCTGATTCTTTTGGCAAAAGCAATTCCTATGTAATAAAATTATATGCTTAACGTTTTGACCACCGCTGATAAGAAACGAAAAATAATATATAAATCTAAAAAATTATTCATGTAAATATTTATAAAAATTTTTAAAATTATTTATATTTTTTTATTTGATAATTTAAACTATATATGTTAAGTAATTTTTGTATTACGTTTTTTATAATTAATTTAGTAATTGATTTAAAACATGTTTACATTGCTCATTTTACATCATAGCAGCAACATTGATTAATAGGTTACATTAATTATCCATTAGCAAACAGCAACAGTGATTAGCAACAGTTAAACCAAATAGACCCTTAGATTCTAACTTATTGCAATTGAAAATATTTGGTTCAATTTAGCTGTACAAGTATATAATATCGTCTAAATTGCATGTATAAATTAGCCTAAATATATAAATTGAGTCGAATGTTCTCTAGAAAAGGCCAAATATATTCAATTGTAATAGGTTAAGAGCCTAATATATTCAATTGTAACAAAACAAGTGTAAAAGTCTCAAATCAATATAGGTCAAGAAATATCTTAAACAATGCAAAAAAATTCTTTTTTTGTTACCAACTTTTTTGTATTCTTAATGTCCAATTTGTCAATTTTTTATTTTATTTAAAAAAAAAAAAATCCTCATTGAGCTCCCTATTTTGTTAAATTCATAATCTATTAATTTTAGGGAAATTATCAAAATTACCCTCATTCTAGGTTTTATTTTGGTGGCTTACCTTTTTTTATTTACACTATTACGTTTTTTTCAAGACATAATTCTTCTTTACGTTTCTTCTTCCGTTCTTCCTTTCCTACGTTTTTTTTATTTCTTCCTTGGTACTCCGTCTTCAAAATCACCGCTAAGAAATCCGATTCTTCCACTCAATCTTGTCAAGATTCCACCAACAACGCCTTATACGAACTATGCCTCAACGCTCCTACCACTGTCCGTTTTCTCAAACCTAAAGAACAAGCTCGCGAAGCTCAACGCCAGAAATTGAGTGGAAGAATCAAGATCATGGCAAGGTAAGGCATGCTCTGTATTTCACTGATGTTGTGCATATCTCTGCCATTATCAGTCATCCTCTGGAAGAATTCATTCTAGGGCATAGATTTTTAGATGGTTGCGTTTTCTTTCCAATATTGTCTTTTCCTTACAGACTGGTGGAATTGTATTTTGTGTCAATTGTCATTCTTTCGTAAACAAGATTATGCTTTATACTTCTATTATGTTACTGGTTTTATCTTTTGCTCTTGAATTTGCAAATTGGTAGGATGGGCTTTCACCATTTTCCTTGAAGGATTTCCTCAAAGGCTAGAGCTTGAAGTAGTTGCAAAATGCTAATGGCAAGGGTTAACCATGGTTGCTTCACATCTGGTTTTTGTGTAAGGTTTGTCATGGGTATATGGATAGATAATGTTTGTCAATGCCTTCACATCTGTAAAATTTGCAAAAATAGGCTGTCTCTGGTGTCTCTGGGTATTCCTATTATTTATTATTATAATATTTATTATTTGCTTTGACAATGGGTATACAATTGGTATTTAAATTCTAGATTGGTATGACTTGATAGACTTAACTGCTTGACTCATTGACAATGTTCATAAAACATAGTGTTTTAACAGATAGCTTTAAGTGATCTTGTCCCTTTGAAGATGTGATAAATAACAGTGACTTTCCATTTGTGTGGATCCTGTCAGCTGCGCTAATGCTGCAAATGCATATCATAGTTTTCAATTTTATAATTTTCAAAGATCTCTTCCTCTCGATGTTCTCCTTTGTCTATCCTTTCACGTTCTCCTCTTCTTTTTAGGTAAATTCGTTTGGACTTTCTTGATTTGGTTTGTGAGAAAATGAACAGGAGAGGAAATGTTATAGGAATGAAATTTGTTTGTTTGTTACTGAGAAAAGTGCACGTGTTTATTTTTTTTTTGGTTGCTGAAATGAATGCTTGTTAAAGTGCTAAGAGACAAAAGGATGCTTACTTCAGTATTAGTGTGATTTGTTTTTGATTGGTTTATATTATGGTGGAGCTATTAACCTACTGCAGTTCAATTTCATTTCTTAATTTGCTAGCTTCATGATTTAGCTTGTGTCTATTTGGTCTTTTGTGGATTTGATATCGGTCAAAACTGAGAATAATATACCTTCTTAAGAGATGATGACTTGACTCTGGTTATCCACATGATATAACGTGAGTAGAAGCTAAGTGAGAAGTTAAGAGGAAAAGGTTTTAACGAATGAAATTATTTTCTGGCCTTGTTGCAGCTCTTAGGGTGTAATTGGACGATGTATGAATGTAAAAAGGGGAATGAGGGAGAAATTGGATTTGAATTACTTGTTCGAGTTAAGGCACAAATTAATGTAAAGATTTGGTATATGGGTTTTCTTGCCTTATTGTTGGGTTAGGGCGTAATCTGACAATGAATAAGAACCGTTGATGTTTTTGAGTCCACTAATGGTCAGTACTTGACTAAAGTGCTTGAAGCTAAGGTTGAAATGAACAAGTTTGTTGGGAGAATTACTGAATTTCCAATTATTATTAAACTCTATTTTCTTTTTCCTTTTTGATGAAGTCCAAGATGCAATAATTCAGTAATTCAGCAGCGCTGAGCTAGCTATTGCGTTTTTCTTTATACAATAGGCAGAGGGAGAAGAGCTGGTGGTGCTGTAGAGAAAGTGATGGAGAGGAGGCAAAGAAGAATGATAAAGAACAGAGAGTCTGCTACAAGATCACGAGCTCGCAAACAGGTGAATATTTGGATCTACAATCTCCAACACCGAATCAGGCAGAGCCCTTTTTACCCGTGTATTTGCTTCACTATCAGATGATGTTAAAGCTGACAAAGTTATTTACCCGTGAGTTTGCTTCACTACCAGATGATATTAAAGCTGATGAGCAACTTTCTGAGAAGATGTCTTTGATTCGACAATTTATTAGACCCCGAAAATTTATCATTTATTCATGTATAGCGCGAGCTTTTTTACTATAAGGGGTCTTTTTACTTTAGCTATTGATGTTGAATATTAATCTTTTGTAAAATCATTGTCAGCTGGTGACAAATTGAACTTATTCTTCAATGAAATACACTGTTTATACGCTTCTTCTATATTGTTTATACATTGTTTATACACTTATTATTCACTGTTATATATTGTTATACAATTCTTATATACTGTTATACATTGTTTATAAATTATTTATACATTGTTTATACACTATTTATACACTTCTTATACACTGTTTATACGTTGTTTATACACTTCTTATACATTGTTATAAATTGGTATATACTATTATACATTTGTTATACATTGTTATACACTTCTTATATATTACTATACATTGTTTATACATTGTTTATACACTGTTATACACTGTTTATATATTGTTTATATACTTCTTATACACTATTTATGCACATCTTATACACTGTTTATATGTTGTTTATACACTTCTTATACATTGTTATAAATTGGTATATACTGTTTATACATTTGTTATACATTGTTATACATTGTTATACACTTCTTATATATTACTATACATTGTTTATACACTGTTTATACATTGTTTGTACACTGTTTATACATTGTTTATACACTTTTTATAGACTCTTTATACACTTCTTATACACTGTTTATAAATTGTTTATACATTATACACTGTTTATACATTGTTTATACATTATTTATACATTGTTATACACTGTTTATACATTTCTTATACACTGTTATACATTGCTTATATATTGTTTATACACTACTTATACATTGTTTATACATTATACACTTCTTATACAATGTTATATGTTTATACACTTATTATACATTGTTATACACTCTTTATACACTGTTTATACATTGTTTATACATTATTTATACGCTGTTATACATTGTTTATATATTATTTATACATTTTTTATACATTATACACTGTTTATACATTGTTTATACATTATTTATACACTGTTATACATTGTTATACACTGTTTATACACTGTTATACATTGCTTATACATTGTTTATACACTACTTATACATTGTTATACATTGTTTATACACTACTTATACATTTATTATACATTGTTATACACTTCTTATATATTACTATACATTGTTTACATATTACTATACATTGTTTGTACACTGTTATACACTGTTTATACATTGTTTATACACTTCTTATACACTCATTATACACTTTTTATACACTGTTTATAAATTGTTTATACATTATATACTGTTTATACATTGTTTATACATTATTTATACACTGTTATACATTGTTTATACACTTCTTATACACTGTTATACATTGCTTATACACTACTTACACATTGTTATACATTATACACTTTTTATACAATGTTATATGTTTATACATTTATTATACATTGTTATACACTCTTTATACACTGTTTATACATTATTTATACAATGTTATATGTTTATACATTTATTATACATTGTTATACACTCTTTATACACTGTTTATACATTATTTATACACTGTTATACATTGTTTATACATTTTACACTGTTTATACACTGTTTATATATTATTTATACACTGTTATACGTTGTTATACTGTTTATACACTTCTTATACATTGTTATACATTATTATACACTTCTTATATATTATTATACATTATTTATACATCGTTTATACACTTTATACATTGTTTATACACTGTTTATACCTTAATTATACCTTAAGATACACTATTATAGTGATTATACCGTAGTTATTTCTTATTTATACCCTAAGATACATTATTATATTGATTATACCTTAATTATACCTTAGTTATACCTTAAGCTACACTATTACAATGATTATACATTAGTTATACCTTAGTTACACCTTAAGATACACTATTACATTGATTATACATTAGTTATACCTTAATTATACCTTAGTTATACATTAAGATATACTATTACAGTGATTATACTTTAGTTATACCTTAATTATACTTCAGTTATACCTTAATATACAAAGGCATAATCAGTTATATTTTAGTGAAGAAAATATGTCGGAAAAAGTATATACATATGTACTTTGTTTCGAAGATAAAAAAAATAAATAAAAAAAACCTTCTAAAGTCGCATGACAAAAAAAATAAACAGATTGAGAGATAAATGCGAAATTATATTAAAAATTATAAAAAGATGAGAGAGAAACGTGGACAAAGTAGAGAAGGTATTTTGGAGATTTTGATTTGTGTTTTGTTTTTACTTTGTGAATGAATCACGTAAAAATGATAATTTTTGTTTTAGGTATTTTTGAAATTTTGAAAAGTTTCTAAGATATTTATGCAAACTTTTTTTTTTGAGGTAAAAACGTTATATGGTGCCAAAAGTTATGTATTTATGTAAAGTGCCCCTAATTTTATACATCAATTCTTAATCAATGAGGCCCTTGAGCAATGAGAATAACTTGACAAAAACCAAATTCAGTTTTTAAAAAAAAAATTTTACTTCTACCGTTTAAAATGAAAATTCTAATTGTTCATTAATGTTCCCATAGAAGAAGAATAACAAAGTTATTTGTTTCTCCGAATGGGAAATATAGAACATTAAAATTAAAATTTTAAATTACATAACTTTTATCAAGAGTGTAATGTGTAATTATAATTGATTAAAAACTCAATGTATTAAAACTAAAAATTAATAGTTCAATAAAATAAAATTCAACAAAAAAAACAGGGACCTCAACTTTTTTCTCCCGTCATCATCATCATCGTGAAACACATTCTCCCATCAGCATCATCATCGTGAAACACAAACAAATGGAAGAAAAATAATATAGCAAACAAATAAAGACATCTTGCATGACCTCCTCTCTTTTGTCTGTATATTAATATTAGGAAGAAAAATATAGAATGTCCTATAACTTCATTACCTAGGGCCTTCCCAATTTTACATTAACACTGAATACAGAGAGAAAAAGCCTAAAGAATATTAATTAGGTCAATTTGTAACCAATAAAAGGCAAATCATTTACATTAAGAGAGATGGATAAGTTTAATCACACTTTAGCTATATATATATATATATATATATGGACCTTTTTTTACTTCAAACTCCATCATCATTAAAACATCAACCAAAATGATGAAATCAACAATTTTTGCTTTCCTGGTTTTTGCTTTTTCATGCTTAGAATTGATTGCCATTATTGAAGCTAATCAAGCTGATAATCTTAATTGGCTACTCTTATCTAGGAGGTCCAAGAATCCTCCTGTTTCACATCCTTGGCCTGAACTAAATGCCATAAATGATGATCCTGCTGTGCACATTGAGCCTCAGGAGGGTCTAATGCACGCTGATAAGATTGTTTCTTTGCCCGGCCAACCTGATGGTATCGATTTTGATCACTATTCTGGGTATGTTACTGTTGATCGTAAGGCTGGAAGGTCACTTTTCTACTATTTTGCTGAGTCTCCACAGAATTCTGCAACAAAGCCTTTGGTTCTCTGGCTCAATGGAGGTACTAAGCATGTTTTTTAATACCATTTCTCCTAAAATTTTCTGTAATTGATGATCAATTTATGCATATTGCACAAATATCAGTCATTATTGCTAGTCCATGAATGTGAACAGAAATGGTGATTTTGGATGCATAGGACCTGGATGTTCCTCTCTTGGGTATGGAGCCATGGAGGAAATAGGGCCCTTCAGAGTAAATGGTGATGGAAAAACACTCTTCAGAAATAATTATGCTTGGAACAATGGTAAATAATTATCTATGATGCATGATTTTTCTCCAAATTATTGGCAATATACTTACCAATTTCATGAATTGCAGTGGCAAATGTGATCTTCCTGGAGTCTCCTGCGGGGGTGGGTTTTTCGTACTCAAACACGACCTCTGACGATGCCCGAGGTGATAAAAGTACTGCTGATGACTCTTACGTTTTTCTTGTCAACTGGCTTGAGAGGTTTCCACAATACAAGTCCAGGGATTTTTTCATAACTGGAGAGAGTTATGCTGGCCATTATGTACCTCAACTTGCATACACTATTCTGAACAACAACAAGAAAACAAATGCTGCCATCATTAATCTAAAAGGAATTGCAGTATGTTCAATAAAAAATGATTAAATCTTCTCTTTGCTTTCAAATTTTCAGGATTTGAGTCTTAAACATTGCTGAATGATGGATAATTTTTTCAGATAGGAAATGCATGGATTGATGAATCCACCTCTGAAAAGGGCACATTTGATTATCTATGGACCCATGCTTTAATCTCAGATGAAATAATTGAAGCTATCCATAAGCATTGTTCCTTTAGGGAAAATGAGACTGACGAATGCTTTGATTACAAAAGTGAAGCCATGTTTGATACCGGCCCTATTGACATTTACAGCATTTACGCCCCACTTTGCCATGACTCTACACTTACTGGAACGACTGGTTCTGTAAGTTTACTTTCACTCAAATCATGCCCTCTAGTATTTTCAATATTTGCAATTCTTAAAAAGACTAAAAAATCTGAACTAAGTTGGATAGGCAAATACCCTGCAGTAGCAATAATCTCACATAATTAGAAATAAGATTTAATAGGATCTGATAGAAACTCAGAATAATGCCAAGTTAATTCTGAATTCTGTTTCTTAGATCACTTACTTCGATCCGTGCTCCAACAACTACGTATCTTCATATCTAAATCTTGCAGAGGTGCAAACTGCTTTTCATGCAAATCCCACAAAATGGAGCTTCTGCAGGTAAATTAGTATCATAGAATTCAAATTAATAACATGATGCTTGAGGGAACTAAGCAAAATACTGTTGTTGCAAATGTGCAGTTATTTTCACTGGACTGATAGTCCAACCACCATTCTACCAATCATCAAGAATCTCATGGCAAACATCAGTGTCTGGATTTACAGGTGAGCTCAAATAAATGAACAGAAAATCAGAACTAGTGTAAAATAAAGGGAACTAGAATAGGTGTACCGCTATGTTATATCCTAAGAGCAATATGCATATCATATGCCTACACAAACATCATTACGGTTATTATCAGGATATAAAATGGGCTTTTTGCATTTACAAAAATGCGCTGAAATTCTGCAATATGATGAAATTAGGTGCCTGTACTTTGATTATCGTTAAAATCTAGCACTTCATCCATCATCTGCGAAATACACAATTGGAGGGATCCATAAGCAGGTAAATTTTAAATGTATTGAAGTTCGGGACTGAATGCAAAGGGTTGTCCTTTTGCCAAACGAATATTATGAGCAGTATGAATTTCCAATTATTCATGAAATGTTTGAGCATATCGGTAACAAATTAAGATTACCATTGGTATTGCAGCGGAGACGCAGATGGAAAAGTGCCAGTTACATCTTCCAGGTACTCCGTGAACAGTATGAAGCTTCCCATCAAGACTCCTTGGCAGCCATGGTACACCAACGAAGAGGTAAATTCAGGCCTCAAAATCTAATAATAAAAGTACAAAAAGCTAATCCATAAGCATTTATCTCCTAGATGAGCAATGAAGAACAGTTTTTCCCAGAATCAATACAGGATAAAAGGCCAAGCTGCAAATTACAGAAATCTCATACCACCAATTCATATAGTCTTGAAATTGAAATGAAACCGCAAATATTAGGCATTGAAATTATATTCCAAATTGATGAAATTTGGATTTGAATCAGGTGGGAGGATATGTGGTGGCTTACGAAGGACTGACATTTGTGACCGTAAGAGGAGCGGGACATATGGTTCCGAGCTACCAACCGGAGCGAGCACTCGTAATGATCTCGTCATTCCTACAAGGAATTCTGCCTCCTACCTCATGAACGAGGTCGTCATTGATGTATCTGCCCTGCAATCTGTTATCATCTATTACTGATTTCAATTAAAAAATTAAATGAATTGCTATGCGATTCATCTAGTTAAACAAGTAAAAGATCAAATAAATACGATATGTGAATCTTCTATGAAAATTCTCCAAATTCTTTCTATCCTTATGCGTTGATTAAGGATATGAACAACTGCTGAAAAGAAGGAAATGTACAGAAAAACCTCCTTCGAAACACTGCATTTTGATATGAAAATTGCAACCCAATCATCTAAAAAAAGAATGTGAAGAGGATAGGTATAAGATATCCTACGATTTATTAATACAAAACAAGTAAAATTACGTAAAACAGGAACTTCCTAGGGCCGTCAATTGGATTGAGAAATTGGAAATTTTGCAATAATTATTTCGTTTCTTTGCTCCGGCCACCTTTAAGGCGCCGACATCCGCCAGCTTCCCGCTTTCCGCTTCAAAAATTTAATTTTTATTCAAAAAAAAAAGGGATTAAATAGGTCCTCAATTGAGTTGGGTCCTAATTAACCCCACTCGCTCCAGCCCATAAACGGTTTCTAAGCGGGTTCACAACCCAAGAGACCATTTATACCTTGAAACTCTACCCGCCATTTCAAGCATTTTGACCATTCTACCCTTACTTTGCTTCTTTGTCGGTGTTTATTTGTCGTATTATGTAACAGCTTTTTTTTTTTTTTTTTCGTTTGGTGCATATATATACAAATAATAAATATGTAAGAATTTCATTTTGGGATTTTTAGGTGGCCTTATTTACAAAATTCTGGAATGAAAATTTCCTCTTTAAGTTACTCTGTTTATTGAAAATCCATTTTGGAATTTGAGGCTAAGTTCTATCTTCACTCTCTTTTTTTATCAGGATTCTTCCCTTCAGAGCATTGCTTCCCCTCCAAATTGCCATTGTATTCCTCTTCAAAGTTTCATTTCTTTATTTTCCAAAATCAAAATTGTACCATAGTTTTATTCTTTTACATCCCAATATCCGTTTACTCGCACGATGTTTCAAATTATCTTGTAAACAAGTACTAACTTAAATTGAAACTCGTCATTGTGAAATTTTAAACTATTCATAGTATATGTACTACTTCAACAAATGAAACGTTGTTATAGATTAAGAAGAAAACATAAAGAAGAAAAGATAAATAACGGAAATCTTAATCTTGAATTGTTAAGAAGAATCGATAAATTAGTTAATTATGAAAGAAAATTCTTAAAAACAGTTATTTAAATGAATAATGGACAATGATTTTTTTTATTTTTTTTCATCGTATTTTTGTTTGCTCAGTTTTATATAGTTATGGATAAAAGGATGATTCAAAGTGGGAGGCAAAAGCAAATATGGTCACTATCTTTTTGTCTCATTTTGCATTCATATACATACTTTACATTACTTAAATATATTTAATTGTATATGATGGGAAAGCCTTCCATTAAAACTATTGAATTAAATAGTTGGATTTTAAATGGTACTGGTCCCATTAAAAAGTTATGCAGCTTCTTCAGTTATATAACTATTTTCCTCATATACATAAATATATATATCACAATAACTCAGAGCAAAATTATCAATACTTAAATGTTTATACATGGATTTAACGGATTTTGTCAATCATTTATAAAGTTTTTTTCCTCCTTACCCTTATGTTTAGGGTAAATAATTTATTGGATAAACTTTGAAAGAATACCCTGTATTTAGTGTATCTTCAAAACGACGATGATGTTTTTTATTTTTATCTTTTTTTTTATTATTATTATTTTTTTTTTTTTTTGTAAAAAGAGGATCTGTGGTTTTAACCATTTTGAATAAAAAAAAAACGACTAACACTTTTCATTAAAAATGATAATGTGATTGAGGGTATTTTTATTCATTTAGTATTTCAATAGCTTATCCATATTATTTAAGACTTTTACATCAAGATTTGAATATTAAATTTTCTATTTTGTTGTATTTTTTAAATTTTATTATCATTATTTAATTAAGAAAAATATTTGCACTTCTTGAAAATTTCCAAAATTTATCACTAATGTCTATTCTATTTTTATTAACCAACTTGAAAAATTTCAATTCAAAATAGACAAAAAATTGCCTTTGTAGTGTTATTATTTAATTTTAGTTATCCTTTTTTTAATAACGATTGAAACCACACATCCCTTTCTTACGAAAAAAAAATATCTTCCTTGTTTTGAAAATGCGTTAAACCACATGGTATATTTTTTAAGTTTGCCCTAATTTATTAATTTAAATTTATATTTTTTATATATTAAGTACTAATCAGTCCCTGTGTTTTTAAAAATAATTATTAGTCCATAAGTTTTGTTATTATCATGTTTTGAGTCTTTTTATTAGAGTCTATAGTCAAATCAGACTAATAATACCAAAATTACTTTTTATTCTATTTTATAATGGTAAAATATACCATCATTTCTAATTCATATTTTTGTTCTCACATAATTCTAACATTACTAATATTGATTGATTAATTTATCAACTTTTATAAAAGTATAGAAATTTAAGCTATTGGAATTGTCATAAAACTTATTTCATCAAAATAAGTGGAACAAACAAATATTTCAAAAAATATAAAATTAGGAATATAACTATATAAAATTATAAACCGGAACTTTTTATCTCTAATATACCTCATGGGTAACATTAGCATAAAAAAATCATTTTGAGAAAATCATCAGTATTCATAATAACATTTATTGTTAATTCAAAGATATTGTATTAAATTAACAAAAAAAAAATTGTAATATAAATTTAAGAGAATAAATAATAGAAAAGTATTTTTTTTATAACTATTATATACAAGTATAGAATGTTGGTGCATATGTATATACCACAAAAACTTTATTAGAAATTTTAATTACTTCATAAAAAAAAGGAAAAAATATTTTAATAAATTTTAAAATTAAAAGATAATATTAAGAAAAATGGTAATTTTGTAACTTAAGGGCTAAATAGTTGAGTGAGACAAAATGTAAGGATTTTAAAATAAATGTATAGACCAATTAGTGTACTATATAAAAACAAATGACTAATATTTTGGTTAGCCTTATGTTTACAGATTCTAGTTTCTCTTTTTCTATCTTGTTTAATTTTATTAAGAGTAGATAAATTATCAAACTAGGATTAGAAATACAATATAGTTTTTGGGCAATTGATTGCATTTTACCATGTTAGATCTTTTGTATTTTAAATAAATGAAGTATTTTCTCAATACATTTATCTTTTATAAATTTGTCTATGAGTTATATATGTCATGAATGCATAATTGATCAGTCTAAGAGTTTATATGATGAACTGACATATAAAATAACTAAAATATGAAAGATATATATACTCGAATCTAAATTAATCACACTTAGAATTAATTGTAATAATATAGTTTTTATTGAGTGAGTTTAATTAATGCTAGTAAGACATATGACTAAAAAATGAAAAAGTTTTTTATTATATTAAAAAATTAAATCACATGTACAAAATTTGACCATGCAAACCAAAAACTACTGATATTATCGTAGGCTATGAATTAAAAATCAGCAATTATTACATGGTTCATCTTGTTTCATCAATTAATGAACTAATAAGTAAATACTTAATTATTACAAAGAATCAAAAGAAAAGTCATTGTCACTAAGCTGGGGTCCCTGTGAACACCATTAGACCCATAAGAATTAGTTTACTTAATGTCAAGAAATTATAGAACTCCGACACATTATATTATTCGTGTGTCAAATAAATAAAATCGTATCACGTAATATATTTTACAACATAAATTTATGAATTAGTTTCCGTACTTTATATTTTAAGGTTTAGCTTAAATTTTTATTTCGGGTGTATAATTTTATTTAAATAATCAATTATTAGTTAACTAACGACATATTGTCATTTTTTCTATTAGTTAAGGTATAAATTATCATAGTTTTATTGGGTTGGTATATAAATTACGTGTTATATCAGTAATTTATAATTTTTCACTTAATGACAATCTTTATATTTTGGGTGATTAATTATGAGAAAAAATCAAGACCCCCTTTCATCAAAATTTCTATTCAAAATTCCTTTTAGTCAAAATATCTTAATTTTTCGGAAATCTGGTTGCATGCTATTGCCTTTATTAATAAGTGTCTTAGAAGATAAGTTTTTGTTTAAATTTTAATAATAAAAATATAAAGAGAGAGTGGGCCAAAGTACTGGGAACTTATATAGGGGAAGGATGAGAAGCTCAGGCGGATAAAGGGTACTTCTTGTTTTCAACATTTTACAAAATTCTAACCCAACGAAAACGAGGCAGTTTTCATTGGGCAAGAATCGGAGAGGAAAAAAAAAAAAAGAGAGAAAGAAAGAAAGCAAAACCAAGAAGGGGTTTTCTTCGACCCTCTCTTGCTATTGCACTGTTGTAGGTCCTCGAACTTCTTTAATCGACAAAACTCGAGACATATGTGGTAAGACTAGCGAAATTCACTTTGGTCGGAAGTTGGACGCCTTTGATTTCTGGTTTTGGGGGAAATCTGCCCTCCAAAACTAAGCAGAGATGGCTTGAAGCCATCGGTAACCCTCCTACTGATTATCAGTGGTTGGAGAGACAACAACCTAGCGTCCCTCTCTCTCTCTCTCTCTCTCTCTGCCACTACCGCTTGAGGAGGCAACAACAGAAGAGGAAGAACTACAAGCTGAGGCAGTTGTGACACTCCATGAAACTACTCATTCACTCCAGTTATCTCTTTTAAGTCTATCTTTTTCGTTACTGCTATTAAATATATCCATTTCTCATGGTTCTAACTTGATGGAATTAGTATTGAGAGGAAGAGATCGAGTGTCTTGATTTGTTTCTTCTAATTTTATATATTTATATATTAACAAAGGGATTTTTGCATATATTGTCACACGAAAGAGTAAACTTAGTCACGTTTAAATACCTTATAAACTCAATTGAATCTTTTTAAATTTTAGGAGCAAATCTTAATTTTTCCAAATATGTTAGGGATATTTTGAAACTTTATCCCTTAAATATTAGTAAGACATATGACTAAAAAAAAATAATTTTTTTTTACTATGTTAAAAAAAAAAGTAACATAATAAATAAACCAATATTTATCTGAGAATGGAGCATAATTTTTACACAACTAGCAATTCAAAGTTTGATTTTACTTCTAACTTTACATTGTACCTTTAGAAATTTATTGCATTTCATCCTAATTTCTCCTAAAGATAAAATGCACATTTTTGGGAGAAAAAAAAAAAAAAAAAGTACATGCACAGAAATTGAAGAAGATTTCCGAGAAGTACTTTCTTCGCATAAACATTCGATTTATTGAAGAGGAAAAGTAACTTCTAACAAACATTTGTTGCCTAATGATTATTGGTAAGGCAACAAAACAAAAATAATTATTTTGACCAAATAATAAAATAAAAATATTTGATTGCATACAATATGCATTCATTTCAACATGTTTTACAATTTTGGCCCTAATTACACTCTGGATTTAAAATTTGATGATATTTTGTTCCTATATTTTACAAATATTTGAATTAAATAATGCTATAGCCAATAACCTGGTGAAGTTGGCAAATGAAGGCAAAACTCGAAGGTTTTGGGTCATTGAAGGGGCACTCTACACGATTGGCAACCGTGTCTATGTGCCAAAATGGGGAAGCTTAAGGCGAGAGATTCTCAAAGAGTGCCATGACTCCTTGTGGGCTGGACATCCGGGCATGGCGCGCACCCTGGCACTCATTCAAAACACATACTACTGGCCCCGGATGCAGGATGATGTGGAGGCGTACGTACGAACCTGCCTTGTATGTCAACAAGACAAGGTGGAGCAACAACCTCCAGGAGGATTGTTAGAATCGCTGCCCGTTGCTGAAAGACCTTGGGAAAGTGTCTCTATGGACTTCATAGTAGCACTCCCAAAGTCAGAAGGGTACGGAAGTATAATGGTGGTAGTTGATCATTTTAGCAAGTACGCCACATTCATTCCCACCACGGCAGAATGCAAGGTAGACGAGGTAGCTCGCCTTTTTTTTTAAGAACGTGGTAAAACTTTGGGGGCTACCACGAAGCATCATAAGCGATCAAGGTCCTCGATTCACCGGAAAGTTCTGGAGAGAATTGTTCAAGCTGTTGGGAACTGACTTGAACTTTTCCACCAGCTTCCACCCCCAAAGTGATGGACAGACAGAGCGCATCAATGCACTCCTAGAGTTGTACCTCCGACATTATGTGAGTGTTCACCAACGAGATTGGGCAAAGTTGCTTGATGTGGCTCAATTCTCTTATAACTTGCAAAGAAGCGAGTCAACGGGTAAAAGCCCATTTGAAATCGTGATGGGACAACAACCCTTGACTCCACATGCATTGGTGACTCCTTATGTAGGCAACAACCCTGCTGCCTATAAATTTGCCAAGGAATGGAAGGAGGAGGCAGATGTCACAAGGGCATATCTTGAAAAGGCCTCCCGAAAAATGAAGAAGTGGGCTGACAAAAAGTGAAGGCCCATAGAATTTGCGGAAGGTGACTTGGTGATGCTCAAGCTGCTGCCCAACCAGTTCAAATCGCTTCGCAAGACGCACAAAGGGTTGGTGCGACGCTACGAAGGTCCCGTCCAAGTCGTACGAAGAGTTGGCAAGGCTGCCTATGAAGTCCAACTTCCTCCCAAACTCAAAATACATCCTGTCGTGCATGTGAGCTTATTAAAAAAGTTATCATGGCGACGAAGAATTTCCCTCAAGGAACATTAGCACACGGGCGCCTATGGCGGTCGTGACAGAATTTGACAAGCAAGCCAAGGTTATTTTGGCCGATAGGACCGTGCGGAAACGTGGAGTCCCTCCATGCACGGAGTACTTAGTAAAATGGAAGGGCTTGCCTAAGAAAGAAGTGAGTTGGGAAAAAGAAGATGAACTTTGGCAATTCACCGATCTAATTGCGCAATACAAGGATGAAGACGTGCCGAGGGCGTCACGCGATTAGGTGGGGGAGGGTGTTACGTCCCGCCACATTTGCACGTATAAGTAAAATTTTCACCGCACGTGAATGCCAAGATCGATCCATGAAGACCAAGAGGGGAAAATGAGGAAGCCATTGATATAAATAAGCCCCATCTTGGGCTGGAGTGGACCCAAGGCGTGCACAAGGCAGCCCAGCCCAATGCACACTGATTAGCTATGGAATTCTCTGGATACTTACAGACTTTTCCGTCGCTAACCAGAAACTTCTAGAATCCGTCCCTAAGATGGTTGGAAATCCATGGAACGCCCCTAGAAACTTCTCCACTGCCTCAAGGGATAGTTCTAGGTTATCCTAGGCAAATATCATGTGTAAGTATCTAGAGAACATTCTAGATACTAATTTATAACCACATGTTGTATGGATAAATTGTAGCCACACATTAAGGAGGTGCCATTGCCTATAAATAGGGCACCACCCCTCATTTGTAATCAACTCAAGTTTGAGCAATAAAAGCAAACATTCCAAAACTCTCAAGCGCCCATTTGCTATCTCCTTAACCTCTCCACGTGCTAGGTGCTTACCACATCCCTTTCCACACGCAACCAAAAGGCTTACTTAGCACATAAACGTCTAAGTGCCGGGCGGATAAAGAGCGAGTCCGTCACATAGGGGAAGGATGAGAAGCTCAGGCGGATAAAGGGTACTTTTTGTTTTCAACATTTTACAAAATTCTAACCCAACGAAAACGAGGCCGTTTTCATTGGGCAAGAATTGGAGAGGAAAAAAAAAAGAAAGAAAGAAAGCAAAACCAAGAAGGGGTTTTCTTCGACCCCCTCTTGCTATTGCACTGTTGTAGGTCCTCGAACTTCTTTAATCGACAAAACTCGAGACATATATGGTAAGACTAGCGAAATTCACTATGGTCGGAAGTTAGACGCCTTTGATTTCCGGTTTTGGGGGAAAATCTTGAAGCCATCGGTAACCCTCCTACTGATTGTCAGTAGTTGGAGAGACAACTGTTGGGGAATTAATCGCACAAACAAACATAAAACGCAGCGGAAAAAGATTAATCCCCACCAAGGACCCATGTACATTACATTGAATCGGAAGGAGGGTTAAAGAATTACCTTAATTCTTTGAAGTTTGAATCACTTAGGAACCAAAATTGCTTCCCTCTACGGTTGATCCACACGGAGCAATACGTTCACCGCGTGCTAGCGCCGGGATAGAAGAAACGGTTTCCTCGAATCGAGAGAGAGGCAGAAAATCAAATTTTCTCTTGGCTTGGAGAGGAGAATTTCGGCTGGCTATTCTCTTGTGTTGGCTGGCCGAAAATCTGCTATAGTATTAGTGTAGAGAGTCCTTAGGTTTAGGTTAATTGTTTTCTTAAATAATTAACCTAAATAGTTAATTATAATTATAACCTAATACACCTATTAGTTATAATTATATATTAACCCACACAATTTAATATTAATTCTCAATTAACATTAAATCAAATCAATTCTCCATAATACATATATGTATATATAATATTATAATTAATTATATCTCCATATAATTTAATTATAATATGTAGCATACTTTATGCAATATTAATCACATTAATATTTATATATACATACATAAATATATATCACTATATATATTTATTCTCTTTCTCATTCATAAATTATTATCCAATAATAATTTATACCCGATAAGATGAACTTCATTTTGCTCTTGTGTGTGACCCCATAGGATCATATTAATTGGCAATAAGGAAATTACCATAATGTCCTTATAGGTCACAAGCGGACTCTAGCAAGCCATTACGACTACCCAATTAATATGATTGGAATGATCCAATACCTATTTATAGAATGTCATATTCCCTTTTGTCTCATTGATATCAAGATTAATTATAAGACATGGTACACTTGTCAATCTTATATAATTAATCATATGCTTTCTCGATCTCAAAGTAAACTGTTCAGACAAATCAATTGATACTCTTATCAATTATTTGAGCACGGCCATGCATTTAACAGTCTTACTTATCGAGGGGCCCAGTGATATCGCTCTCTTGTTAGAGAGGGACAAAATCCCATATCTGTCACTCACATCCCTAAGCATGAGTCATATTGTACCCAACCACAGCCTTTATAACTACTCTGTTACAAGCAGCGTTTGACTGCGTCAAAGCACAACATGAATTCATCCCGGAATCCATGGTGACCTCAGGTCAAAGGAATCAGCTGATGACACTACTATAATCAAGATCAGTTGTGACACGTGACCATGAACTTGATCTTATAGTGGGTCTCCAGCAACATGTTCTCTAACACATTGCCCGTGAGTATAATCTGTATCTGTATACACTATATTCATCTTATGAATATCCATTATCACTCACACTAGTCTTAGTTTGTTATTATTCCCATAATAACAATCGACTAGGGAAATTTAGAATTACACAATTAATTCATGGATACATTATCATAAATACTAACATACAAATATATATGATAAAATAAGTCTTTATTAATGACTTAAGAAGATTGTTTACATAATCCAACATTGGCTTAGGGCACAATCTCTAACAATCTCCCACTTGCCCTAAGTCCAATCTCAAATGTATCTAATACCCATGGACCTAGCATGACCATCATGTACAGCTTGTGAAAGAGCTTTTGTTAGTGGATCAGCAACATTGTCTTCAGACGCAACTTTGCATATCTTCACATCTCCTCTTGAGATGACTTCTCTTATGTAGTGAAAACGCCGAAGTATATGTTTGGATTTCTGTGACACACTAGGTTCCTTAGCAAGTGATATTGCCCCATTGTTGTCACATAAGAGGCTCACAGGATTCACTATGCTAGGAACGACACCAAGTTCTTTGATGAACTTCTTGATCCAAACAGCCTCTTGGGCTGCATCTGATGCAGCAATATACTCGGCTTCTGTTGTAGATGCAGCTATCGTGCTTTGCTTAGAACTCTTCCAACTTATCGCACCTCCATTCAGAATGAACACATACCCAGACTGTGACTGCATCTGATCTTGATCAGTTTGGAAACTTGCATCCGTGTAACCATTTACAACAAGATCTTCGTCCGAGCCTCCATATATCAAGAATGTATCTTTAGTTCTTCTCAAGTACTTAAGAATACTCTTGACAGCAGTCCAGTGACTATCACCTGGATCAGACTGATATCTACTTGTCATGCTCAAAGCAAAAGAGACATCTGGCCGGGTACATACCATGGCATACATGATAGATCCTATAGCTGACGCATAAGGAATCTTATTCATGCGTTGACGTTCTTCAACTGTCATGGGACATTGCTTACGACTAAGCTTTATCCCTTGCCCAATAGGAACATTTCCTTTCTTAGATTGATCCATACTGAACCTTTTCAGTATCTTATCAACGTATGTACTCTGGCTCAGGCCTATCAATCTCTTAGATCTATCTCTATAGATCTTTATTCCAAGAATGTAGGCTGCCTCACCCAAGTCTTTCATAGAAAAACACTTTCCTAACCAAGATTTTACTTCTTGCAAGGTAGGAATGTGATTTCCTATTAACAATATGTCATCGACATATAGAACTAGGAAAACTACATTACTCCCACTGAACTTCTTGTACACACAAGGCTCATCTTCGTTTTTGATGAAGCCAAACTTTTTGACCGATTCATCAAAACAATGATTCCAACTTCTTGATGCTTGCTTCAAACCATAAATGGCCTTTTGAAGCTTGCATACTTTATCAGGATTCTTTGGATCGACAAAACCTTCAGGCTGTGTCATGTACACATCCTCAACAAGATTTCCATTTAGGAAAGCTGTTTTGACATCCATTTGCCATATCTCATAGTCATAATATGCTGCTATGGCAACAAGAATTCTGATGGACTTGATCATAGCTACTGGCGAAAAGGTTTCGTCATAGTCTATACCATGAATTTGTCGGTAACCTTTTGCCACTAACCTTGCTTTATAAGTCTGAATATTCCCATCCATGTCCGTTTTCAATTTGAAAACCCATTTGTGCCCTATTGCTTTAGCACCCTTTGGGAGATCAACCAAAGTCCATACTTTGTTGTCGTCCATGGATTGAATTTCTGACTTCATAGCATCAAGCCATTTTTCAGATTCTGAATTAGAGACAGCTTCCATGTACGTGGAAGGTTCATTCTCTTCTAACAGAATCAGATCATTTTCGTTCGTGACGAGAAATCCATATCTCTCGGGCTCATGACGAACTCTACTTGATCTACGTTGGACTTGTGTTACTGGTTCTGACTCAACAACTTCTTGTGAATCAGGTTGTTCCATTTGAAACTCACTTTCAACTTGGTTATCCATATTTTCTTGTAGGTGTACTTTACTCCCACTGATTCCTTTGGAAATAAACTCTTTTTCCAGGAATGTACCACCCTTAGCAACAAACACTTTGTTTTCACTAGGATTGTAAAAGAAATAACCTTTAGTTTCTTTTGGATAACCAACAAAATTGCATTTCACAGATTTTGGTGCTAACTTATCTGAAATCAAATATTTCACATAAGCTTCGCATCCCCAAATCTTGAGAAAAGACAAATTTGGTTTCTTACCAATCCATATCTCATATGGTGTCTTTTCAACTGCTTTTGATGGAACTCGGTTCAGTGTGAATGCCGCTGTTTCAAGTGCATATCCCCAAAAGGATAGAGGAAGATTTGTTTGACTCATCATCGACCGAACCATATCCAATAAAGTCCGGTTCCTCCTCTCAGACACACCATTCCACTGTGGTGTACCAGGAGGAGTCAATTGTGAGACAATCCCACAATTTCTAAGATGATCGTCAAACTCTTGGCTCAAATATTCACCACCTCGATCAGATCTAAGTGCTTTAATTGTCTTGCCAAGTTGGTTTTGTACTTCATTTTGGAAGGCTTTGAACATTTCAAAGGATTCTGACTTATGCTTCATTAGATATAGATAACCATATCTACTGAAGTCATCAGTGAACGTAATGAAGTATTGAAAACCACCTCTAGCAGTTGTGCTCATAGGCCCACATACATCTGTATGTATGAGTTCTAATAAGTCACTAGCCCTTTCACTGTGACCAGTAAAGGGACTCTTGGTCATCTTACCCATTAAACAAGACTCGCAAGTGTCATATGTTTCAAAAACGTCTAGACCCAAAATTCCATCTTTATGGAGTTTTGAAATGCGTTTCTCATTAATGTGTCCTAGACGACAGTGCCAGAGATAAGTAGGATTCACAATATTTGTTCTTATCCTTTTGGTATTTATGTTATATACATGCTCATCATAACCTTCACTAAGGTTCAACAAATAAAGACCATCATGTAAATCCGCATTTGCATAAAACAAGTCTTTATTGAAAAGCAATAAGTGATTATTCTCAATAACACATTTAAATCCTTCCTTGTCCAAACATGAAATAGAAATGATGTTCCTAGACAAATTAGGAACAAAATAACAATTATTCAAAAAGAGAACAAGTCCAGTTGGCAACTTGAGCTCGTAGCGACCGACTTCATAAGCAGCAACTCTAGCTCCATTCGCCACATGGAATTCTACCTCGCCTTTCTTGAGCTTTCTACTTCCTCTAAGCCCCTGCACATTCATACAAATGTGAGAACCACAACCGGTATCTAATACCCACGAAGTAGAAACAGAAGTAGAATGAAGTATTTCAATAACATGAATACTTTGATTAGCGGTCTCACCGCCTCTCTTCTTCCTCAAGTCCTCCAAATAAAGCTTGCAATTTCTGCGCCAATGACCAGGCTGATTGCAGAAATGGCATGCGCCTTCCTTTGGAGGCTTTGCCTTGGTAACAGCTTTGGGCTTCTTTGCATCCTTCCCAAACTCTTTGGGTTTGTGTGCTTTACCCTTCTTCTTCTGGATCCTACCCTTTTGCACCATATGGATCCCTTTGGAGCTTGGCTTCTCTTTTATCGTTACTTCAGCGTTTTTCAGCATCCCATGCAGTTCGCTGACCGTTTTGTCCATATCATTCATGTGATAATTCATGACAAAATGGGAGTAACTCTCGGGAAGAGAATTAAGGATCAAATCCGTTGCCAACTCAGGTCTGAGTGGCGAACCAAGCCTCTCCAACTGATCAATGTACCCTTTCATCTTCAGAACATGGGCACTAACCGAACTCCCTTCGGTCATCTTGCACCCAACCAAAGATCTTAAGGTCTCATACCTTTCCCTCCTCGCTTGCTTTTGGAACATTTCCTTAAGCTCTTGAGACATCTCATATGCCTCAAATGTTTCCAGATCCTTCTGAAGTTCCGAAATCATTGATGCGAGCATCAGGCATTGTACATCAATTTGATCATTTTGATGCTTGTGGAAAGCATCCCTTTCAGCTCTTGAAGCTGTGGTGGGTGGAGGGTTAGCGGGCAAAGGCCCATCCAGAACATATAGCTTTCGCTCTTGCTTGAGAACAATTCTCAAGTTGCGATACCAGTCTAGGTAATTGGTTCCGTTCAGTTTATCCTTCTCAAGGATAGATCGAATAGAACCGGGATTGCTTGTGTTTGCCATTTATCTACAACAGAAAATATATGCAAAGTTAATTACATAAGGGAATTAAACTCCCACTAAAATTATAAAACCCTTTAAAAAATTTAAGTGGGTAAAAGACCCAAAATCCATATTTAACCATAGCACTGCTTTGGCATGTCCCTATGATTGAATATAATTTCGGTAGACATCACCATGTCAATTACATCATTATGTAACTCTTTTAATTTATGAGATGCATGATATCATATATCATATTTAATTTGTATGTTACTCATCTCATCCTTGCCTCGGGCTCAAACACCTTTTTGATTAACCCTTTAGTTAAGCCAATTACAACACAATGAGAATCACCTTTTCTCATATTATTGCTTCGCTAAGGTCACAACATGCGTACCCGCCCTGGCGGTATACCATGATGTGAACATAGTACTTGACAAGTGTTATACGTAATTGGGTGGCAAAATATAAACTTCATAAGTTTATTTAGGGTTTATTAATTCCTGTGATTCAATTGTATCTCATACAATGCATGGCATTAACATTAATCTTTCTAAGTTAATATTAATTCTAGCATGGCATCCAATGTCATACATTCATTTAGCATGCATATTTCATACTTAGCATGGCATCACATGGCATCAAAATATAAAACATGCAATAGACTCGAAAGACCGTGTTATGGTATGGTTTTATCTACATTGATTTTCATAGGCCAATATGAAAATCAACAGGTCATTTCCTAGGTGGTTGTAACCATCGCATGGTCACAGCACAGCCGCACCCCTTGGATCCGTCTTCACGTCTTTGTTCCTTGGCACCATCTCATGGATTTACATACTTTACAAAATTGCATCCTATACAATTTTCTAGTAAATAAAATTTACAAACAATAAATTGCATCCTATACAATTTATCTAGAAAAATAAGATTACATAAATACAAACGACTCGCAGGCCGTATTTATAAAACCTTACATTCACCAAAACCAAAAAATAAAAAAATATCCAAGGGTCCAAAACCATACCAAAACACCATGCATAAAATTATCACAATAATTTTATATCTACAAGATTTAGGGTTCATAAAGGGTAAAATACAATCCTATTGTATTTAGAGTAATTGATTTGAAAAATCGTAAATGTGTAGAAACAATTTCCACACATAAACGAAAAACACCAAACCCAACTTCCAGCGATCCAACTCGCTGCTGAGTTGGACGGGGGTACGGGGGCGGTAGCCCCTGTTGCGAAGCAAGCGCCGCAGGCAAAAAAAAAAAAAAAAAATTTCCGCGCAAAAAACAGCCCCCTCTGAAAATTCCCAGGTGGCACGCCGTGCCAAGGTTGGCACGCCGTCGTGCCGCCATTCTGGTCGCAACACTGGAAACGGTTTCCAGTTGGCACGGCGTGCAAAGGCCCAGCACGTCGTGCCATATGCAAAATTTTCAGGTTGGCACGCCGTGCCAAATCGGCACGCCCGCGTGCCACCATTCTGAACTCAAGCATCCAGGAACGATTTCCTGTTGGCACGCCGTGCCAAAACCGGCACGCCGGCGTGCCAACATGCTGAATCCAAAATTTCACCCCTTTTTTCTGATTCAAAACAATTACAACCAAATCATTCACAATGATTCACATTAAAATCAAATTTTAAACATGTTATTCACAATAACATTGAACCCTAAATCAAGAACATACAACCCTAACATGCAATTTTGATCTAATCAAAATAACAAATCCAATTCAACCAATGCACAACCTGGCTCTGATACCACTGTTGGGGAATTAATCGCACAAACAAACATAAAACGCAGCGGAAAAAGATTAATCCCCACCAAGGACCCATGTACATTACATTGAATCGGAAGGAGGGTTAAAGAATTACCTTAATTCTTTGAAGTTTGAATCACTTAGGAACCAAAATTGCTTCCCTCTACGGTTGATCCACACGGAGCAATACGTTCACCGCGTGCTAGCGCCGGGATAGAAGAAACGGTTTCCTCGAATCGAGAGAGAGGCAGAAAATCAAATTTTCTCTTGGCTTGGAGAGGAGAATTTCGGCTGGCTATTCTCTTGTGTTGGCTGGCCGAAAATCTGCTATAGTATTAGTGTAGAGAGTCCTTAGGTTTAGGTTAATTGTTTTCTTAAATAATTAACCTAAATAGTTAATTATAATTATAACCTAATACACCTATTAGTTATAATTATATATTAACCCACACAATTTAATATTAATTCTCAATTAACATTAAATCAAATCAATTCTCCATAATACATATATGTATATATAATATTATAATTAATTATATCTCCATATAATTTAATTATAATATGTAGCATACTTTATGCAATATTAATCACATTAATATTTATATATACATACATAAATATATATCACTATATATATTTATTCTCTTTCTCATTCATAAATTATTATCCAATAATAATTTATACCCGATAAGATGAACTTCATTTTGCTCTTGTGTGTGACCCCATAGGATCATATTAATTGGCAATAAGGAAATTACCATAATGTCCTTATAGGTCACAAGCGGACTCTAGCAAGCCATTACGACTACCCAATTAATATGATTGGAATGATCCAATACCTATTTATAGAATGTCATATTCCCTTTTGTCTCATTGATATCAAGATTAATTATAAGACATGGTACACTTGTCAATCTTATATAATTAATCATATGCTTTCTCGATCTCAAAGTAAACTGTTCAGACAAATCAATTGATACTCTTATCAATTATTTGAGCACGGCCATGCATTTAACAGTCTTACTTATCGAGGGGCCCAGTGATATCGCTCTCTTGTTAGAGAGGGACAAAATCCCATATCTGTCACTCACATCCCTAAGCATGAGTCATATTGTACCCAACCACAGCCTTTATAACTACTCTGTTACAAGCAGCGTTTGACTGCGTCAAAGCACAACATGAATTCATCCCGGAATCCATGGTGACCTCAGGTCAAAGGAATCAGCTGATGACACTACTATAATCAAGATCAGTTGTGACACGTGACCATGAACTTGATCTTATAGTGGGTCTCCAGCAACATGTTCTCTAACACATTGCCCGTGAGTATAATCTGTATCTGTATACACTATATTCATCTTATGAATATCCATTATCACTCACACTAGTCTTAGTTTGTTATTATTCCCATAATAACAATCGACTAGGGAAATTTAGAATTACACAATTAATTCATGGATACATTATCATAAATACTAACATACAAATATATATGATAAAATAAGTCTTTATTAATGACTTAAGAAGATTGTTTACATAATCCAACATTGGCTTAGGGCACAATCTCTAACAACAACAACCTAGCAGTCTCTCTCTCTGCCACTACCGCTTGAGGAGGCAACAACAGAAGAGGAAGAACTACAAGCTGAGGCAGTTGTGACACTCCATGAAACTACTCCTTCACTCCAGTTATCTCTTTTAAGTCTATCTTTTTCGTTACTGCTATTAAATATATCCATTTCTCATGGTTCTAACTTGATGGAATTAGTATTGAGAGGAAGAGATCGAGTGTCTTGATTTGTTTCTTCTAATCTTATATATTTATATATTAACAAAGGGATTTTTGCATATATTCTCACACGAAAGAGTAAACTTAGTCACATTTAAATACCTTATAAACTCAATTGAATCTTTTTAAATTTTAGGAGCAAATCTCAATTTTTCCAAATATGTTAGGGATATTTTGAAACTTTATCCCTTAAATATTAGTAAGACAAATGACTAAAAAAATAATAATTTTTTTTTACTATGTTAAAAAAACTAAGTAACATCACTTGTGATTAATAAATAAACAAATATTTATCTGAGAATGGAGCATAATTTTTACACAACTAGCAATTCAAAGTTTGATTTTACTTCTAACTTTACATTGTACCTTTAGAAATTTATTGCATTTCATCCTAATTTCTCCTAAAGATAAAATGCACATTTTTGGGAGAAAAAAAAAAAAAAAAAGTACATGCACAGAAATTGAAGAAGATTTCCGAGAAGTACTTTCTTCGCATAAACATTCGATTTATTGAAGAGGAAAAGTAACTTCTAACAAACATTTGTTGCCTAATGATTATTGGTAAGGCAACAAAACAAAAATAATTATTTTGACCAAATAATAAAATAAAAATATTTGATTGCATACAATATGCATTCATTTCAACATGTTTTACAATTTTGGCCCTAATTACACTCTGGATTTAAAATTTGATGATATTTTGTTCCTATATTTTACAAATGTTTGAATTAAATAATGCTACTTTTAGTTTACTTTTGGTCAATAAATAAACAAAATATTAATGCATAACACTTAAGGATCACAAGTGCTATTTATTAACAAATAAACTATGTATTATTTTTCAATCAAATTGAAATATAAAATCAATTGAAGGGTAGGGAGGCTTCCACTTGAATTTTGGTGGATATAAAGGTCCCACTTCACCAACTCAGGGCAACAAAAACACAACGTAATTGTCCTTTGACTTTATGAATTAATGATTAATATGTTTTCTTAAGATACTTAATAATAATCGTATAGTTTGAGTAGAAATGCATTCTAAGGAGAGTGAGTTGACCCCGCTACCACATGCCCACCAACCCCATTGATAATGACATACGATTATTTTCATTAAAAAAAAAAAAATGATACATGTTTATTATAAAGTAGGAAATAAAAATGGGAGTATAGTTTGATAATCAATCTCTTATGTCATAGTTTCATTTTTTATATATTAAACTGAATTATGACTACGTAAGTTGCCCAAAATGCTCCCTAATTCGAGGACCTATTATAATTTTTACTCCTATGTTTTTTTCTTTTATATAAAGGAAGGTATTAATCTCTCAAGTTATACAATGTCATACTGTAAAATAATTTTTTTTTTTTTTATAAAGTAAAGCAAGAAAATATTTTTTTTTTTTAGCTTGAAATTTAGTTCATAATTAGATATGGGATTGTTGCTAACTAATTAAGGAAAAAAGAAAAAAGAAAAACAAAAAGAAAAAGAAAAAGAGAAAAGCCTCCATTTTACCTACCCTCCACAGAGAAAGACAAAACTTAAAAAACAAAACAAAGTCGTAGTTAAATCGTAATGCATCCAAATTCTTAGTTGGTGAGCTAATTACTAAATCGATCTACCTAATCCAATTACACATGAATCAATTAAAAAAAAAAACATAAACATATGGGATTAAATTTTGACTCCAACTTTAATGTGTATTTTATTTTATTTTATTTATCTTTATTTCTAATGTTTATTTAGCTTTATCATATTGAGTTTTGGTACTTCTTATTATTTTCTTTAATTTTATCATTGTTAAATTAGTTTTTTTTCCCAACTATAAAACAGTATTGAAAAATTACATTTCTTTTTGTACTTTTATCATGAAAGATTGAACTATTTGTAGTATTTTTTTATTATTTAAAACAAGCATACTAATATTCCTTTTAAAAGTGGACTATATAATCGTAATCCATTTTTTTTATATTAAAATCAAAAGAATTATCAGAGGAAAAAGATTTAAAAAAAATTAAAAAATTAAAATTGTGCAAAGTAGCTTTCTCTTTAGTAGTATAAATTAAAAAAAATTGAAAATGTTTAGTAATTAAATTAAATAATTAATAATAAACAAAGAAAAAAGATGGGAGGAAAAATTTGACTGAAGAGAGATCTAGAGAGAGAAAGAGATGGATGGGATAGTGTAGGGAAGAAGAGAGAGAGAGAGAGAGAGAGAGAGAGGAGAGAAAATAGTATAAATGAACCAAGTCTCTCATCATGTTCTCGCGCCGTTCACTTCTCTTAGAGTGATATCCGTTGCCCCTCTTCCTTCCTCAACCAATCCTACTTCATTTTTCAGCTTCTCCTTTCGTTTCCGTTCCTTTTCTTCTTTTTCTCTAAGGTATATCTATGCTCTTTTCGATCTCATTTTCGTTTTTTCTAGATCTGATTTCAGAGGTTATAGTTTTCTGTTTTTTCATGTTTTGTCCTGTTCATGGTGTATTCCTGGTTTTTTTTTATCGAGTGAACTGATAGAATTCAGTGTGTTTTTGGTTGATCTGAATGATTGAGTAATAGACCTTTATGCAAATAGAATTGTTATTTTTCGTTGTTGTTTTCTAGATTCTAAGGTTAAAGATTCGAAAATTTCATCTCATTTCTTGCTTGTTTTGTTGGTGTTCGTTTTGCATAGTTACTGATTGAATCCGGACTTTTGAGTTCGAAGTATGTCCAGATCTGAAACTTGGATAATGTTAGTAATTTGGATCCATGTCTACATCCGGCATGGAGCTTGAATTTTAGTTAATTTCACTTATTCATGTTTTTGGTGCTTTTGCTGGAGTCCTAACGCGTGGCAATGAAGAAAGCTTTTGGTATCTTGTGTGTTGTTTGATTGATTCTGCTGTAAATCTTTTCGTCTGTCTTTTATGTGAAATGCATGATGTAGATTATTTATGGTTTTTTGTTGTCCCTAAGTTACGTTATCCTTAATAGTGACTTCTTTTTTTTTTTTGGTCATTGGTGGTTGATTTCCATTCTCAGCGATCTGGTACTGAGGGCGTTGATTTTAATTGCATATGAAAAGAATCTATGACCAATTCCTGTTTTAGTGCTTACCATATTATCTACCAGTTGCAGCGGAATTTAATATTCATTTTATGGCATATGGTGAAAACAGAACAATGGCGTCACACGTTGTTGGTTATCCCCGCATGGGCCCGAAAAGAGAGCTCAAGTTTGCTCTGGAATCTTTCTGGGATGGTAAGAGCAGTGCTGAGGATTTGCAAAAAGTGGCATCAGATTTGAGGTCATCCATATGGAAGCAAATGGCTGATGCTGGTACCAAGTTTATTCCTAGCAACACTTTTTCATATTATGATCAAGTGTTGGACACTACAGCAATGCTCGGTGCTGTCCCACCTAGATACGGGTGGAATGGTGGTGAGATTGGATTTGATGTTTACTTTTCCATGGCTAGAGGTAATGCCTCTGTCCCTGCTATGGAAATGACCAAGTGGTTCGACACCAACTAGTAAGTGACGAAACACTAATTCATATTGTAGCTATATGTATTAGTTTCATCTACCTAATGATATTTGTGATTGTTTTGTGCAGCCATTACATTGTCCCTGAACTGGGACCAGATGTTAAGTTCTCCTATGCATCGCATAAAGCTGTGGTTGAGTACAAGGAGGCCAAAGCTGTAAACTTCATCTCTCATGATGCTTATTGTTTACTGCATGTGCAATAGATTAGTTGTCTTTTTTTTTTTTTATATGATTATTAATCTGTTCTTTTTATTTATCATGTACAAATTTTTGCTTTTTGTGGTAGTATTTAATTTGGAGTTTCTAAGAATATGGATGTCATAGTGTATGATTATGGGCTTTTTTAATATAAAGTAATATGATACTAGTGGATACATATGAATTCCAGGATATTGTCTTATGAATAATTATTTTTTCTCATGGGAGTGAAAAGTAATAGTCACTTTTTCAATTCCCTAATACATACATCCATTTTATGACTTATATCACTTGAGAGGATTTAGTGGATACATGTGAATTCCATGACATTGTCTCATTTATATTGCGAAGATTTATTATTATACGCTTGCCTTTCAGTTTTGTTTTAAGTGTTTTGAAGTGGAATAAAAAAAACTTATCTTACCAAAATTTTGCCTGCCTTTTTTTTTTTTTTTTTTTTTTTTTTTTTTTTTTGTGCAGCTTGGAGTTGAGACAGTTCCAGTCCTTGTGGGTCCAGTTTCCTATTTACTTCTATCAAAACCAGCAAAGGGTGTAGAAAAATCTTTTTCTCTTCTTTCTTTGCTCGACAAGATTCTTGCAGTGTACAAGTAAGTGCTCTGGTACTATCCCTGAGTTTTTGTTGGGTGGGATGGTAAATTACTAGGCTGAAGGTTGTTTTAAACCAATATAGAGCATGTGTGTGCGTGTATGCAGATGACATGCTTCTGTTTCCTTCTTGACAATTAATGCAATGGTATGTTTCTTTCAGGGAAGTTGTGGCTGAACTGAAGGAAGCTGGTGCACGTTGGATTCAATTTGACGAGCCCAAGCTTGTAATGGATCTTAATGCATTTGAATTGCAAGCATTTACCCGTGCTTACTCGGAGTTAGAGGCATCTTTAGCTGGTGTGCATGTTCTGGTTGAGACATACTTTGCCGATGTTCCGGCTGATGCGTTCAAAACCCTCACATCCTTGAAGGGTGTTAGTGGATTTGGATTTGACCTTGTTCGTGGGACAAAGACCCTTGATTTGATTAAAGGTGGATTCCCGTCAGGAAAATTCCTCTTTGCTGGAGTAGTTGATGGAAGGAATATCTGGGCTAACGATCTTGCATCTTCCCTTGATACACTCCATGCCCTTGAGACAATTGTGGGGAAAGGTATTGACTCTTCAGTAAATGCTGTTAGTTTATTATAAAATGAAGACAAAGAATGCTAAGTATTATGTTGTATTGTGTGCAGACAAGGTTGTCGTCTCCACTTCTTGCTCTCTTCTACATACAGCAGTTGACCTAGTGAATGAGCCTAAATTGGATAAGGAGATCAAATCATGGCTTGCATTTGCTGCACAAAAAGTGCTTGAAGTAAATGCCTTGGCCAAGGCACTTACTGGAGTCAGAGATGAGGTACCTCATTGTGCAGTTCTGTAAAATTTTTTTAATTTTTTTTTCTTTTTTTTTTTTTTATAATTAGCTCTCTTGTTTCAACTTATTTGAATTAGTCGGCATAGCTAGTTTCACAATTTTTTTTTCTTATTGAGATCCGAGTCATTCTCATTTGCTTTTTCTTGGACCTTTCAAATTTCAAGAGAGCATACATTAAGAAATTTCCTTTTATTCGGAAATTGTTCAGATGGTAATTGGAATTCTCTCTAATTTGTACATTTTCTCTACAAAAAGCCTTAGATCTTGGGAGTTGGGTAATACTTACCTACAGGATGCATGGCACATGTCATCGTTTATATTCTTGTCTTCATTAAATCTTCTTTTATGGCTCTAGATCTATCAATAATGATTGAGATAGCGATCCTGCATTCAGCAATCAGGAGAATAGATCCTGAATACAATGTTTTTTTCATTATTATATCATTGTCATAAGCATTGCACAGTTTGTTGTTAACATGAACTTACATTGTGAATATTTCATTTTTATAAACTAGCCTAAGTGAGTCTGAGCTTCTAAATTTTCTTAATGTTTAGGCATTCTTCTCTACCAATGCATTGGCTCATGCTTCTAGAAAATCCTCCCCAAGGGTGACAAATCAGGCTGTTCAGCAAGCTGTAAGTGTTTACTGTAGAAATATTTATCTCGTTCTAATTATTCTGTCGTTGGTTAAATTATTCTCACTGTGGGTTCTTGCCTATTGTTGTTAGGCTGCTGCTTTGAAGGGATCTGACCACCGTCGGGCCACAAACGTGAGCGCAAGGCTGGATGCTCAGCAGAAGAAATTGAACCTTCCCATGCTTCCCACCACCACAATTGGATCTTTCCCTCAGACTATGGATCTTAGGAGAGTGCGTCGTGAATATAAGGCTAAAAAGTAAGAACAATGTTGATCCAGAAATGATAATGGTGTGGTTATTTACTTATTGTGCTAATGCACTTGTTTCTTCAAACTTTGAAAATATAGGATCTCTGAGGATGATTATGTCAAGGCCATCAAGGAGGAAATCAGCAAAGTCGTCAAGATCCAGGAAGAACTTGACATTGACGTTTTGGTCCATGGTGAACCAGAAGTACACTTCAGACCTGACAAGAATATAACTTATTTCCCTAATTATGTTGTACTTTCTCATTTTGTCTAATTTTATTGGTTTTTATATTGCTTGGCTACACAGAGGAATGACATGGTTGAGTACTTTGGTGAACAATTATCTGGTTTTGCCTTCACTGCAAATGGGTGGGTGCAATCTTATGGTTCACGTTGTGTGAAGCCTCCTATCATCTATGGTGATGTGAGCCGTCCCAAGGCTATGACCGTGTTCTGGTCATCAATGGCACAAAGTATGACTAAGCGACCTATGAAGGGAATGCTTACTGGTCCTGTCACCATTCTGAATTGGTCCTTTGTCAGAAATGACCAGCCCAGGTGAGAAGACAACGTAACTGTATCACAATAGTTATTGCAGGTTTTTGGTTCTGACATTTTCCATCTTTTTGCTCCAAAGACACGAGACATGCTATCAAATTGCATTGGCCATCAAGGATGAGGTCGAGGATCTTGAGAAAGCCGGAATCACAGTTATCCAAATTGATGAGGCTGCATTGAGAGAAGGCTTGCCCCTGAGGAAGTCTGAGCACGCTTTCTATTTGGATTGGGCAGTTCACTCTTTCAGGATAACTAACGTTGGCGTTCAAGATACCACCCAGGTTCGTTTATTCTTCGACTCTGCATTTGCTGTTGTACTTGAGTATGATCAAAGTTTAGGTGAAACACGCATTGATTGGCATTAATGAGATACATTCTTACAATATGAACATCTTGATGTCTTGGACAGATCCATACCCACATGTGCTACTCCAACTTCAACGATATCATCAACTCAATTATCGACATGGATGCTGATGTCATCACCATCGAGAACTCGAGATCAGACGAGAAGCTTCTCTCAGTGTTCCGTGAAGGAGTAAAATACGGTGCTGGAATTGGCCCCGGAGTGTACGACATTCACTCACCTAGGATCCCATCTACAGAAGAGATTGCGGACCGCATCAAGAAGATGCTTGCTGTTCTTGAGAGCAACATCCTCTGGGTCAACCCCGACTGTGGACTCAAGACCCGGAAATACACTGAAGTGAAACCTGCCCTAAGCAATATGGTTGCTGCTGCCAAGCTTCTCCGAACAGAACTCGCAAATGCCAAGTGAGTTAGAGGAAAAACTGAAATAATGCCATTTTTAGAGGTGGAAATCCTGTATTAAAGTTAAAAGAATAAGTGGGGCGTTTTGTGAAATCAGTGTTTCTTGTGAATTTTGTTTTAAATCAGTAGGAAATTGTTGTTTATCTGGATCTGCTTGCTGCGGATTTTGTCCTTCCAAATTTTGTTCTTATGAAGCTATATTTGTTTAGTTGATGCATCATATTGAAATGCTTCTAATGAAAAAACAAAAGTGAAAGATTTATACTGGTTGATCACCATTTGCTAATTGCTGGTCAATATGACTTGTGTCTATCCATGCCACGGTTTTTTGTTGAATTTATACGAGTAAATGAATCATATGGTTGTGAAACAAATTGAAACCTTGGCAAGAGCATTTTCTAAGGATCCCGCGCACTGGGGATGGGGATGATTTTATCCCCGAAAGACTTGGACCAATGACAGTCGAATTGTCGACTTTTGTTAATCCGGCAAATTGACTTTTGTGAATCCGGCTAATTAGCTTGGAACATGCCAATTGTTACGTGAGCAAAACAATAATGTTATTTCTACTTGGTGTTTTCTGGAATGAAAAAATCTATATTCCTCTGCTTACAAATCGTAAAAACACATTTTCTTTTTGTACTATTTTTTTTCCTAGGACTCATTATGAGTTAATTTACAAGTTCAATGTTTATCGCTTGCGTTTTTAATGGTTAAAATAATAACTTTTAAAATGATTCGAAATCGAACAACTAATCTTTATGAAATAAAGAATAATAAGATATTTGAATACCAAATACTCGCACTACTAATTATTTTTATACTCAGTCTTATAGCTTTTATTTCGTACTGTATGATGATACTAATATCAAAAGATTTGGATGTTTTACCAATATATACAAACTTATTTATTTTTATAGTAAATTTATATCCCTTTATCAAGAGTTTAAAATTTTTATATGTTGTCATTTTAATTAAAAATTACTTTTTAGTTTCATTCTACTTCTTTATGTTATTTAGTCTATTCAAATGATACATTTAGAAAGTAAAAGAAAAGGAACCTCTCATATATAAAGGCGAGGATATATATAAGAGTAGAGTATTATTCAATTATATATAAATCAAAAGAAGAAAGATGAGGGGTTTTGAAATTGAATGTTAAATGATATTGTTGAAGTTAATTGGTGTTAATAATTATTAGAAAAACGTTTACAACTTTAATATATTTATTGCAAGAGTTACAATTTTGACAAATATAATTAACTTTTTTAATTAAAAAGAAAAAATCCGATAAGAAAAATGAATGGAAAAGTAGGATGACAAGATAGAAAAAGGAAAAATGCTTATAAATTGTGGTTTATACAATTTAATAAACAATTGTGGTTTATTCAAATAATTTATTCATTTTTATTTTTCTCGTATATACAATTTTATTTAATAATAAAAAATATTTACATATTAATTTAAAAAGGTACTTTGGAGATTTTTCTAAATACAAAATATAATTCTAAAATTTTTCTAAGTGACAAACTTGACTAAAAAAAATTGAAAATTAAATAACTAAAATTTTTAATTGACAAACAATATCGCCAAGAGATGGAAGTCAAAATGGCTAACAACAAAACATAATAATCTATGTTATGGTACCAATTATGAATGATGAAGGGTCCTTTGAATTTCCGTAACATTAATATCTATTTATAGCTTTTGGTATATCATCAATTAAAATATAATTAATATAATGAATTAATAAATTAATATTAAAACCAATGAGATAAAGAAATAAAACTAATTTATTAATAAAAATGAAACAGAAAATATAAATAAATACTTATTATAGAATTAAATAAACGTTTTAAAATATTAAAAGAGTAATTAAATGAGCATTAAACAGAAAATATAAATGAGTACTTATTATATAATTAAATAACCATTATAAAATATTAAAAGAGTAATTACATGAGCATTTGAATTTAATAAATATATGTCTAATGATTATATAAATGTTATAAAATATTAGAAGAGTAATTGAATGAGCATTTAAATTCAACAAATGCATGTCTAATAATCAATATTAAAAATATGTTATCACAAATATTAAGATTAATAGTCTTGAAATTCAAGTTTGAATTTTCAAATCTATAAAAAAAATTAACAAAAATGCTCATAAACTATGAGGAAAATGACGTATAAGAAAGATATAAATAATTTAAATTTTGTATATGTATTTATAAATTTTTATGCTAGTTAAAAATAAAAAAATTCACCTAAAACAATTAAATACTATTTTTTTTTTAACTTGCTAAAAGTTTAAACTTAGAAAATGGCATTCAACAAAGTAAAGATAGCACATGTATAATTTAAAATATAAAAATAAATGAAAATATTAAAACATGTTAACTTGATGAAAAGCTAAAAGATAAAATTGAGAAAAAAATATATGGATGGACATATATATAAAAAATATCTTGGTGTACAATATTGAAAAAGCTATTCAAATTAATAAAAATTGTTCAATGTAAAAGAAAAAAAATCTTGTTTTATTTATACATATATTAATCTTTATTTCTAAAATTAAATATTTATTTATGTGTTGTAAAAAAAAAAAAAAGTAACAAAGATAAAATGATTCGATTTAACTTATTAACCTCACAAAAAAAATTCAATTATTTTTTGCATTTGGTGGAATCTAAAAAATTATTTATCTTTATTTTGGTTTTGATTTTAAATTATTATTCTATAACCATCAAAATGGACCCCAACAAATTAAAATAAACGTATAATTTCAATAAAATATTAGCGAACGAAATAGATAAAAACTTATATAGAATCTTACCTTTTAAAGTAGAATTTCTTTTGCATGATATTAAAATATTAGCATCTTTGGTTTGAGGAAGTCAATTCATCAATATAATCCATGCATAATAATTTGAAAGCTTCAAAAATAGGAAAGCAGAGATTGAAAGTTATAAAAATAAAATGAAACGACTACTAAAATTGTTAAGAAATTATATAAATGGAAAACAAACATCTAAAAAAAAAATATATTCTGTAGAACTACAACACAAAATGAATCAAATTAATCGTAATAAATTTCATATGAAACATAAAATCACTAAAATCTTAGAAGTATATATATATATATATATACTTCTAATCTAAAACTTATAGAGTCATTTAACTTTGTTTTGTTATTATGATCATTAATTTCTTAAATAGTAATTATAGCCTTTAAATGAAATTTATAAATAATTTTTTATAAAAATTAAGAAAAATCTAGAAAAAAAAATAGGAATGAAAGCATTTGAGGAATGCCAAGTAGGAGAGAAAAAAAAATTCCTGAAACCTTCTTTTATATATATATATATATATATAAAATTTTAATTTTAATTTTAATTAACCTTGTTCCCATCTCTCATAAAAGTTAAAAAGAAAAAAAAAATGCAATGTACAGTTATTGATCAATTCATTGAACTTTTGGTTCCATGATTCTTCGATTCATAATCCATTGTGACTTTTCAGTAACAACACTCTGCATTGTCAACCGCGCGGGAAGCCTTTTCATCTTCCTCTTCTTCTACCTTTATATTATATTCTTCGATTTTCACCTCTCTCTATCATGAGATTTGTGATCTTCTCAGAGAGAGAGAATGTACAAGCAGAAGTTGCAGGAGCTCTGCCAGAAACTGAAATGGGAAATCCCGAAGTACTCTACCACGAAATACGGATTTGATCACTCTCCTCTTTTCAAATCCTCTGTTTCTGTCAATGGCGTATCCTTCAGTTCCCCTTCATCTTCCAGTTCGTCCAAACAATCTCAAAATGACGCTGCTGAGATTGCGTTTCTTCACTTCACTTCTACTTCTCCTTCTCCAAATCAAGGTCAGTTGATTTAATTTTTTATCCGATTATCGATTCCAATAATTTTTCTTATAGTCTCTTAGTTTTTAACTTTCGACTGTGCTGTTTATAGGTTTTTTTATGCTAAACTTGTGTATCATTAGATTTAATGGAAATACATCAGGAGACTAATACTTAACCTAATGATGGTACTTTTTTCTCACTTTTCATTTTTTTTTTTTGGCTTAATGGTCCATTTGCCATCTTTCTTATACCATGAGTGGATTAACGATTTTCCAATCTACTTTGATATGTATGGTTTTAATTTGTATATAGCAATATTTCGAAATCATATGACGTCGGCAAAAACAAATATTTATATAAAAAAAGGGAGCAAATATTTCAAAATTATAGAATATGGAGCGAAGGAAAATATTTTAGACAAGGCAGGGTCAAACAGACCTTCGAGCCTTTATTTTGAGGAGCATAAGACAACGAGACAGATGCTTGTTGTCATTATCTACCAATTCCCTTCAACTTAAATGATATTCTGAGCTAGAAATATTCACTTTGCTGATTGATGTTTTTATGAGATTATACATGCCTAAAATAGAACCCGTTTTCGCAGATTCTCATTGTAGATACAAGAAGCAACTGCACAATTATGCTCAATGGAAAAATCTTGAAACTCCATTCTACTGCTGCTTAACTGAGGGTCCATCCCATGCTCCCCAGTTCAGGGCCACAGTTTTAATAAATGGTCATGCTTTTGAGACACCCCTATCTTTTAGCACCTCTGATGAAGCAGAAAATGCCTGTGCCGAAATGGCATTGTCATCAATTGCAACAGATGATTTTGAAGAGGTTATTTTTCTAAATTGAATCTTATATTATTTATTTGGTGTGAATCTATTGTTTAAATTCTAATTCTTGACTTGCAGGGTAACCCTAGCTTCTATAAGAATCTTTTGCTGGAGTTTGCCCAAAAAGAAGGCATCTCTAAGCCACAGTATAATACCATAAACATTGGAGCACCTCATATTCCTATATTTTATTCCTTTGTTGAAATCCATGGAGACAAGTATTATGGTAGGGCAGGAAAAAGTAAGAAAGCAGCAGAGTCAAGTGCTGCAAAGGTTGCCTATTTATGTCTTGAAGAAAGTAAGTCATATCACACATCATAACAAGAGTCTGTTCCATTGATATGCATCCGTTTATCTAAATGATAAAAGAAGCATTAGATATTCAAAGAACACTACAATTCTATAGTACATACTCATGCTTGAGAACCTCGTTTTGGTAACAAAAACTTCTGAAAAAACTGAATTTTTTCAAATTTAGAATAAGTTGTGGTAAATTATGCTAAATGTGACATGATTTTGTTAAAGCTCAACTGAGAGTAGCTTATGATCGAGGACATATTTGCTCAATTAGTTATTGGATTCTTGCCTCAGAAATGTTTTAGAAAAGTAAATCTAACAGATATTGCATCAATTGCAGATGGAATGATCGCGAAAGATTACTCTCCTTGTTATGAAGGTGATCCTACTGAAATTCAAAATGGCATTTGTGATCTCACAATTTCAGGCTCAAACGGAGAAGGTCCAATATCTGATAACGAATAGGTTACCCTGAGCTATACCAAATAATTAAGGTTATTCACTTCACACAGAGATTCTCAACAGTTTATGTTTTTAATTGTTATAGGACTACAATCTACTCAAGTGTGAGGTTTAATAAATTTATATCCAGAAAAGCTTTTATCTCTTTTTTGTTGATATACCTGTATATATGTCCTCAGCTTGCAGTATTTGAGAAAGTCCAGAGTCCTATTTGTATAATTTTAGAAACCAACACAATAGGGCATCCTGCTATGTTATAACTTCTAATTTTCCACTCTGACCACTTAGTGTGCTCTTGACTCAACAAAGAGTAAAATTAATACTACGCATAAGAAACATCGGAACATTCCATTGGTTGATCTTAACTATAGGAAGTCACCTGATTCAGATTATTGAAATCCAATAGGGTAAAAACAATTTGACCATGTGAATTTGGTCCTGGAATATGTATAATAGTAGTATCATTAACAAAATCGCTTGTAGTTGATTACAAACTCCTGGCTTTTGTTTCCCAAATCTGTAACTCACCATCAAGTTCATTAATTTCATAGATGTAATATGTGTATCCTGTTGGTTAATTTAGTCCTACAGTCAACACTGAATGAATTATGCGCATATGAGATGGAAATCAAGGAAATAATGCGCCATGCTCATCTCCAAACAAATAAAAAAAACTAAAAAAAAGTGAACTAAGGGTTTAAGAAAAAATGTGAGAAACAAGATCGAGTCAACTTTTTAGGATAGCATAGAGATTTAATTATCTATATATATTTTACTTAATTTAAGCTTTTATAAACTAATTATCCTCAAAATAATAAAATTGAATATAATACACTGCATAAAGAAAAAAATTTAAAGATGCTTATTTTGTAACCAAGTAGTACTCATTTGAAATACCTTCTCGATCGATCTTTTGATGAATTGTTATTATTATTACTATACTACAAACCTACACTTTCCTCTTATTTTATTCTCATTAGGCAACACACCTAACTTTGTTCAAATACAATAATTTCTAAATATCTGTTATTCTGTCTTTTCACAACCAAGAAATCAGCAAAACTTTTTCAATTATAATTATTTACTGTCCAATTGCCAAGTCAGTAACTATATGAATGAGCAAATGACTGGATTATGACTGGAGGCTCTTGGCACAAATATGATTAGTATACAACTATAAGCTTTAAAATGAACAAGATATATAGAGTGACTAATGAGATTCGTAAGGGGCATGAAGTTCAAGATTATTATTATTATTACCAGGCCTTATATTTTTTTTCTAACGAAACCAAAATCTGTAGAAAGTAGAAAAACTAAACTGGATTTTCTCTCTATAACAGCTGACTGAATAATTAAACAGGCTACCACAATTCGAGTTTGACCCACATGTTCCCAATTCTAAATTGAAATCATTCCAGTTTGGAAAACTTTGGGTCATTAACACAAGACTATATCTGTTCACTCAAAAACTAAAACTGCCACATCAATATAATGATCTTTCATGAACACACCATGCCAATATTTTGAAGCAACAACAATCCATCACTGAAAAGCGCAAGGCATAAATTACCTTAAAATTGATCAATCAAACATGTTTGGAAGAGGTCTCACAGCCATAAATGCATCCACCATCTAAAAGAAGAAAGCAAAAAAGTTCAGTAAGCCGATTTCACTAATTTGAACTTTTGAAAAATCATGTTTTTAAGATTCTAGATCTGCCAGCTTAGAGGGTAATTAAAAAAGACAGGTTAAAATTATTTTGATGAGAACATGAAGGAAGCTTACTTGATCAGTTACAGCAGACCGTGCCAAACGGTGTCTTTCTACAATTTCAGTTAAGACCTCAGCAAGGCGCTTCTTCACCTCTCCTGTTAACATGCGTCCTGCAGCATATTCCTAAATAAATAGCAAGAGTAAAAAAATATCAAGCTCATAATCTTCAGGGATACTAAAATTTAAAGAGAATAGTAATTATTCTCATTATAATGAAATATACTCCACATAGAAACTGTACCTTTTTTATGTGCTCAAGCTCGACATCATCGTCCAGGAAAAAGTTCAAATATTTGATAGGTATATCTACCTGAAGGAAGACCAAAGAGAATGAATATTTATCAACATCATATCATCCTATGAGCCATGAGGAGCCAAACATTTACAGAGAACTCAAAAAGAAAAAAAAAATTGACGAATTGAACTAACATATCAACACCTACACCTTCCCAAAAAAAGGGAAAAGAAGTACATTTCTTAACTTTTTATTCTTGTCTTGTGAAGACTAAGATATGACCAAGTAATGCACTTATCAGTTCGCAAGCATCTAATGATAGTGTACAGAGAAGAAAAATTGGGAATAACAAATTCATGATTATAATTTCTGTGAAGAGTTATTCAGTCACAACTGTGTGATATGCAAAGCTAGGAGAAGTAAACATTCTTCATCACACTTGGCAAAAGGGTTTACTACCTCAAGATTTGCTCCATATTTTCTGTGCTTCTCTAAAGAATCCTGTCCCCCAGAGAAAGCGTACTTGTTTATCTGTAGCAATCGAAACAACTTAACATTAGTAAGCTAATAAGAATAAGTGTTCTCATAAGAAATACCTAACAAATGTGCCAGTTATCAGGTTGACTTAGCCTAGCATTTTGGTCTATTGACCAAACTAATGAAAAGCTACAGAACTAATTAGGTTATTAGTTAGTGAGCCAAGCCTTCAGTAATCAATTTATGTAAACCCAACCCTATTTTTTAATACGAGTAAATAAGGGCAAGTATGGCCTAATGGAACATAATTGCAGGCCAGGCTAGCAGGTTCCCAGCCCCATAGTTTTAGGGCTTCCAACTATATTCATTTCTATGATTTAAGCAGTGTTGAGCCCCTGCTTGATTTTAGTTGAACCATATTGAACTATTGCTGTTCACACTTTACACCTTCCATTTACTCCCACAAATCATAGAAAACTCGATAAAGCAAAGTAACCATGACTGCAACATGACCAGACAAAACCAGCTTTATAGTCAATAAACTGTAAAAGATAAACTAGCTAAACAATGTAACTCTAGATATTACTTCAAACATGTTCTGCATGTGTGCTAGAAAAGAACATGTTTGTGTCTCCTTTCCAGGACCATACCTTGTTCTTGATTTCCTTAGCTGAGTCAGTCACATATATTGCTGAATTTGGATCACTGGCTGACATTTTTCCTGTCTCCCCCTGCATGTACCAACATTCAATAATTGAAATGATCAGTATGGTTAGTGAAAGAACTAAGGCATAAGCCATATTATCATATAGAGATGCAGACAACTTTGTAAGTGGGCACAAAGCAAGCCACAAAGGGAACATTATTCCAGTAATCACCACATTGCATACAAACTGGAAAGTCAGACTACTGCATAAACCAAAATACTAATGGCAAACTTCGATTTTGCTTGACGATCATAACGGCTTGAAGCTAAATCACTTCCTCCGTCCTGTGATTTGAAAGCAAGTGCCCCTCTTTCCTATAGCAGTTGCGCAAATACTGTGCTTCTTTCTCTTCACTCCTCTGCATTCTATAATCATTGATCCCCTGACAGGGAGCTTCTTTCTTCAATTTCTCATATAAAAAGTTCTGATTTAAACCCATAGCTCACCACAGGATTACTAAGTAGAATATTTTGAACCAGTCTAAGTCAGGAATACCACTAAATAAGAGAGGAGAAATTAATCAAAATACCAGATCCTTGTGAAATGGTACCAAACATGATTTTTTTCCCCCAACATGAAGACATGGAATCAGTATGATATCTTAAGTAAACTATAACTGAGTAAATGGTATTCCCAAATTTAACAATCTATATTTTTCTTAACTGTGAACCTTTGCAAAATTAATCGGTAGAAACAAAATTAAAAAGAAAAGTAAAAAGGTACTAGTAGACATAATAACAATCATAGGCATTTACAGACCCGCCAGTACACTATATCACAAGTGCTTCTATACATATACAGTACACTACCTGCAGTGCAGGGAAGAATGTGGATTCAATCAATGAAGGTTTATGATATCCTATCCGTGGAGCAACATCTCGTGTCATTCTGAAATATGGGTCCTGAAAAATCAAAAAGTGAAGACAAATATCAAGAGTTACAAAAGGATAGAGGTCAATATCAAGATAATTCAGCTAGGGGAAGGAAGAAAGGAAAATATTTTATGAAGTTCCAACTGCCTACTTCCAATGATTCATCCAATTGACATACCATAATAATTTATAAGTATGCTCCACATAAAGTTGTTATATATTCATTGACATTATAAACTCTTGAAGGACCACAGAAGAGATTGGTAGTCAAGAAAAATCCTGACTTAAAAAATACCATAAAATGTGATCTTTTTTACAAAAAAAAATGTATTGAAACATGATAAATATTTGAGAGCTGAAAATTATATACCTAAACACTAAGGGCAAAACATCTTATTTAAGTACCAAATCAAACCACCAAAAGCAACCAGAGTCAATCAACTATAAACATACTCCAGGTAAAGCAGCTACATAGTAAAGCAGTTACATTCTCATTGACATAATGCATAATCAATCACATGTTCAACAGGATAAACCTCACATGTCAAAAGGGCTTCTACCTGGTCAATTGCACATGGAATTAAGCAACGGAGGTCATTTCTCCCCGCGAACAGGTGTGGGAATGAACTGGGAAAAGATGGAACTGCCTGCATCACACAACAAGAATCTTTTAGATCCTGTGCTCAGAAATCAAACCAAAAATCATTGGGATGCTAATACAGTCAAGAGAACATGTAGTTGGTCTCCCATTTTATCCTTTCGAAACTACATTCGCACAATTTTTAAGTTACGTTCATCCAATAAAACGGACCTGCATTAAAATTTCCATGAGTCCCAAAAAAATGTTCTATGATGAATATTACACTTACATAATCAGCCCAATTGGAAGTTTCATATCTCTTTTTCTTTAAAGCAGAAGTTTCAAGTAATAATTATTGTGATTTTTCATTTCTGTTTGGAAGGCATACCTTATCAACTAGAAAGATTTAAATACCAAAAATTAATAGTGTTGGATAAACGAGAGTCGATAATCTTAAAGGCAAAAAGTTCTTTTGTAGGCTAAATACTAAAAGACAAGTGACTCGTATACCAAGGACAAAATATAGAAGTACCAAATTGAGAAGAATAAGAAAGTGACAAGATAAGCTAACAAGTAGACATCATGAAGACATGTTGGTGCAACAACAAAACATTCCCATCCCAGCATCCATGAGCAGACATAGTTTAGGATCAGTTCAGAGCAGAAAAAACTAACCTGCACAGCTGGAAAGCTAACTTTGCCAATATGATCTTCTCCACTAAAACCAAAAATACCCACAACCTGTGCATTACAACAAAACTCTATGATGATTAAGGAAATGATAATCTGAAAGAAGAGAAACCCAACAGTTTTTCACAAGTTATTGGTGTGTGTTTGTGAATGTGGTAAAACAAATAAAGGAAAAAACTACCTTATTATATGTGACACACTTTTCAACCTTCACCATGTTTTCATAGAAGGAACTACACAAATTAATTTACAGATGATTAATAAATACCAATAAAATAAAGAACAAAGTACATTGTCAAATTGTTAAAAGAGAAACTGCACAAATGATTTTTCAGATAACCCATAGATAGCACAACTATACAAGTGTGGTGAAATAAATTCTTCACTCAACATCCAATTAAAAGCACAACAATATTTTAATATCCACTTTAAACTTAGCAGAGAAAAAGAATCACAGAAGCAATGATAGACATTAGATCTAAATCACCATCCATTAGTACATTCTACACATCGCTAAACCCACCTACAACTGCAAAGAAACAAATTAAATAGGATTTGCAACCTTTTGAGAAAGCAACAGCATGTCTAGCTCAGTAAGTATATATGTAATTGTTGTCTAAACTAGAACTATTATATTATATGCTAAACATAAAAGCAGATGACGGTTGTTGCACCCCCCCTAGAAATACAGGATATTTGCCACGTGGAAAAGCTGAAGAAAAATGATATTTTGTAAACTCAAAGCAGATGTTTTCCCAATTGCAGTATCCTTTGATAAATCAAGGCTTTAAGTATCACTTCTAAGAAGCCATTGGAACCACAAATTCAGCAAATGACCCAAACACAAGCTCGATATTTACACTCCTTAAAGTAAAGTCAGTTTAACATACTAAAAACTCATACATTCCCCTAAAACTAAAACTGGTTCACGATCACTACTCTGGTGTGGCACAATGTTTGAACAGGAACTAATACCAGCAATAACCGAAGTAAAATGTGCAAAAGGTTTTATCTTTTCTTAAGTAAATAACTAATATCAATTGGAAGAACATTCTTATATTGGTAGTAAACCAGGTACTTACCCTCCAACATACTCAAAATCCTGGAAGATGAAAGTTCTAGTGACGTCAAAGCCACAAGCAATGATATCTCTAGCATTTTCACGGGCCAGTCTTTTACTCTCCACCACAGAGAGATTCTTCCACATACACTTCTCATCATCAGTGAGCTGTATAACAAGCGGAACCTTAAATACCTCCTGCAAGTATCTGCAATCGGATAAGCAACAGAAATTGAGTTCAGCATTCCACAAATTAGAGGCACGAAAACATTAACAATAACAAAATTAGCTGATTCAATGCATGGTAATTTACTTGGTGAACATAAAGGGGATGAGATGGCCCAAATGCAAAGATTCAGAGGAAGGTCCTCTGCCAGTATAGAGATAAAACTTCTTCCCTTTCTCATAAGCATCCAATATCTCATTGAAATCCCTATGCGCAAAGAAGACGCCGCGGCGTAAAAAGACGTGAGGAGGGCGGCCGGTGAGGCGGTGGACACGGTCGATGAGGGACTCGTCCAGCCTCTGGCAACCGAATTTGTCGATGAGCTTGTCATAATCTATCTTCCCGCCGTCTTTGGCGGACACCTCCCATGGATTCACGACCTGCTCTTGCTCTTGCTCTTCTTCACCCATAACTCGTTGAAAGAGGCGCTCATTCAACCTCGTTTAGGGATAGTGAGTGACACAAGACGCAGTCGTATTTGTGTTCAGGCCTTCAGGGCTTGGTTTTAATGTTTGATGCTTACCGAAAAAAAAAAAAAAAAAAGAAAGAAAGAAAGGGTTCCTATAAACATACAAATTTTCCGTAGTAATTACAAAATGAGTGATTCTATAAAACACAATATGTCAACTAACTACAAAATAGGAATTAGAAGGAAGTAGATATTAGCAAAAATTAAAAGAAAAAAAAAAGTTAGAAAGATATTATGATGGCGAAACAAATCTATAATCTTTTCACAATTAGTAATACATTCGTATGGTTCTGCTCACTAACAAATTAATAATTTTTATTTCCTATAAAAAAAAAATATAGTTTCAAAAGTTGAAAAAAAAAATAAAAAATAATTAATATTTTACATTAAAAATAATGATGTGATTAAGTACGTTTTATCCATGGGCATTCCAATAGTTTATCGATATTGTGTGTTTTATCCACGTGGCATTTCAATAGTTTATCTATATAATTTAGGAATTTTACATCAAAATAGAATTTTTTTGTAATTTTTTTTGAATTTTTTAAATTTATAATTATTATTTAATTAATACTCTTCGAAAAATTTTAATCATTATCGATAACATTTACTGTATTTTTTATCAACCAACTAGAAAAATTTTAGTTCAAAATAGACAAAAATATCATCTGTTATGTCATGATTTAATAGTAGTTTTTTATGTTAGCTTTTAAAACCACGTATTCTCTTTTTGACAAAAAAAAAAAAAAAAAACCCTTTTTGTTAGCGAATAGAACCATATAATTAGTTTTTGAAGTTTTCCAAAGAAATATAGGGCAAATTTACAGGGGTGTATTGGATTAAGACTTTTAATGACTTTTACATTCTTTTAAAATCCGGAGGTATTCAATTAAGACTTTTTAGGAGTCTTTAAAAGTCATCAGGTATTCAATTATGACTTTTTAAGAGTCTTTAAAAGTCATCAGGTATTCAATTATGATTTTTTAAGAGTATTTAAAAGTCATCATGTATTCAAAAGGTCATTGACAATTGATGATAATGACTTTTATAGACTTTTTTTTTTACAAAATATAACACAAAATTCTTAGAAAAAAGTTCTGCGTTTTTTCATCTATACACAAGACTTTTTATTTGTCATTTATCGTGAAATCCATAATCATCCGTCCTTTCTGTCTCTGAAAACGATCGACCTCCACCCTCTCCGACCTCCATAATCACTCGCTCTTTTTCGTTACCCTCTCCGACAGCCGTAATCATCCGCCCTTTTTCGTTCTGCAACAAGCGTGAGCTGTCATCCTATCTATGATTCAAAAGTGTTAAATGATGCTTTATCAATGAATAATGGACTTAAAGTGCCTTAAGGTAATTTATAATTTATATCTATTGTTATATCGGCTTTTATTTTTTTAATTTAATGTGTTACATGTATTAGGTAAATATTTTTTGGTGGATTGTGGATTTACAAATCGAAAACAATTTTTAGCTTCATTTCGAAGTGTTCGCTATCATCTACAGGATTTTAATGGCCAAAATCGACATCCTGAAGATGCAAATGAGTTATTTAATCTTCGTCATGCTTCTCTGAGAAATACAGTTGAAAGGTTATTTGGTATTTTCAAATCAAGATTTACCATATTGAAGACAGCTCCCCCATTTCAGTTTGACACACAAACAGAGCTAGTCTTGACTTGTGCAGGATTGCATAATTTTCTTAGAAAGAAGTGTCGATCAGATAAGTTTCCAATTGAACAAAATAGTGAAACTAATTCATCTACACCAATGTCAATTAATAAAGAAGAAGATTTTAAACCATTTGTTGGAACACAAGAGCAACAAAGAAATAATGCTAATGAATGTAGAGCTAGTATTGCTACTGACATGTGAAATAATGTTGAACATATAAATGATGATGAATATTAAAAATTTTATAGCCAAATTACAAATTTTAAATTAACATTACTACTCAATTTTTATGTTACTATTTCATATTTTATATTTGGCAATTGTTGTGGGCATTTATGTGGTGTATTATCATTGTATACATGGAGATTATTAGTATTTTCTAATAAGTCTACAAAAGTCTATAAAAATCTATAAAATAAACTTTTTAAAAGTCATCAATAGTTTTAAAAATTCTCTGCAAGATAATAAAAGTCACTGAAAGTTATTAAAGTCTATAAAAGTTATTCACTAAAAAAAAGTATATAAAAGTCTTAATCGAATATTACCCCCTTAATTCTAGCTTAATTAAGTTGAGAATCAATTATATTCAATTTACAAAGCTCAAAGAATAATAATAAAAAAATCAATCAATTCTAAACAAATGTCTAAATATATAGTACTGAAAACTCACATTTAGTGTAGAGACTTATTTTTATTCAAGTTATACACTTAGAAGATTCATAATTCTACGACCTTGAATATGAATACACTCCCCAACTAAGAAAATTAAGTGTATACAACTTCTACAATTTAAAAAATTCATAATTATAGTGTTAAATTTATATCAAATATTACTTAAAATATATTTATAGGGTGTTAGTATATTCTTATACTTTTACAGCGTATTCATTAATATAATAGTAATATATTTATAAAATATTGGCTGTATATTCTAATTAATTAAAAAATTTGAAATTTTATTCATGTATTTATGTTAGTTAACTAATTAAATACAGACTTTTTTTTTTTAATTTTCATGTCTAATATGTAGATATTGAAGAGAAGAATTTTTCCCTTAAATTGTCTTGATAGTGGATATATATATTAGGATAATAATTCTAATGATATATGTATATTTAAGGTAATTAGTATATTGATTATAAAAGTTATTGTCAAATTATAATGTGGTATATTTTATGGATTGGGAAATTAATATTTGCATTGGTACTGATGTTAAGTGGTTGGGAAAAAAGAAGTGGTTGGGGACAAAATAAAAATTAGTATTGTGTAAGCAATAAGGGTACAATTAGTGAGCAATTGTAAAATAAAAAAAAAGGAAGAAATTCAACGATGAAATAAAGGTTAGAAGAAATAGGAATAATAACGAATTAAAAATATCCATTAAATTAATTAAAGTATGAAAAGGGCGGGGATTATACATTTATATTTTGTCACCATATTCCTTTTTTTACGTGAACTTGAAACTTTTGCTAAAATATCTTTCCAACTTTTACTTTATCCACATTTCTCTCTCTTCTTTTCATAATTTTAATTTTATTTCACACTTATCTCTCAATCTGTTTATTTGTCATGTGTTTTTAGAATTTTTTTTTTCTCTTCGAAAACAGATATATATATATATCTTTTCCAACATTTTTTTTTAACTAAAGTATAACTCATTATACCTTTGTATCTTAAAGTATAATAAAGATATAACTAAGGTATAATAAATATAATAGTGTATCTTCAGGTATATCTAAGGTATAATCACTGTAATAGTGTATTTTAAGGTATAATTAAGTTATAATCACTGTAATAATAGGGTTGTAAACGGGGTGGGGCAGGACGGAGATTACACTTCCCATCTCCATTCCCAGACTATTCGGAGATCCCCGTTCCCACTCTGTTTATTAATTAGGGATAAATTTCTATCACATCCCCGATCTCGACGGGGAATCCCCATCACCGTTAAACTAATTTTCAATTTTATAAAAAAACCTTGTAAAATTTCAATTTTCACCATCTAACTTATCCAAATGTATATTAAACTATAGACATAAAATTCTCAAAACTCAATTCTTAAATACACCAACATATAATTAATAATTATTCATGAGAAAGATTAGTTTTCTTTTTTACTTTAGTTTATAAAATTATAAATTATATATAATAATAATGTAATGTAATAATATTAATAATAAAGAAATATAAACAGGGAATTATCGGAGATTTTGACCTGGGAATTTACCGGGGATCCCCGCGTGTTTTAAACGGGGATGGGGACGGAGCCCGCGGGACGGATAGAGCTATTAACATCCCCGTCCCCGTCCCTGCCCCGCGGAGATCTTAATCGGGGATTCCCGTCCCCTTCCAGACGGGCCTCCACCGGGGACGAGCCCCCCCACTCGATTGAGAACCCTATGTAATAATATATTTCAAGGTAAAATTAGGGTATAATTAAAGTATAATTAAGGTATAACTAATGCATAATTACTATAAATAGTATATCTTAAGGTATAACTCAGGAATAATCAATATAATAGTGTATCTTAAGGTATAAGTAAGGTCTAACTAAGATATGATCATTGTAATAGTATATCTTAAGGTATGATTAAGGTATAACTAAGGTATAATCACTATAATAGTGTATCTTAAGTTATAACTAAGGTGTAACTAAGGTATAATCAATGCAATAGTGTATCTTAACGTATAATTAAGGTATAACTAAAGTATAATCAATATAATAGTGTATCTTAAGGTATAATTAAGGTATAACTAAAGTATAATCATTGTAATAGTGTATCTTAAAGTATAATTAATACATAACTAAGATATAAGCACTATAATATTGTATCTTAAGGTATAACTGAAGTATAACTAAGGTATATGATTGTACAAATGTATAAGTAATGTATAATAGGAGTATTAAAGGTATAACTAAGGTATAATAACACTATTACAATGATTATACCTTAATAGGAGTAATAAGTAATGTATAATAGGTATGATTGTACAAATGTATAAGTAATGTATAATAGGAGTATTAAAGGTATAACTAAGGTATAATAACACTATTACAATGATTATACCTTAATTATACCTTAAGATACACTATTATAGTGATTATACCTTAATTATATATTAAAATACACTATCACTGTGATTATACCTCAATTACATACCTTAATTATACCTTAAGATACACTATTACGGTGATTATACCTTAGTTATACCTTAATTATACCTTAAGATATACTATTACATTGATTATACCTTAGTTATACCTTAAGATAAACTATTATAGTGATTATACATTAGTTATACCTTAATTATACTTTAAAATACAATATTACAGTAATTATACCTTAGTTACACCTTAATTGTACTTTACTTATACCTTAAAATATATCATTACATTGATTATATCTTAGTTATATCTTAAGATAGACTATTATAGTGATTATACCTTAGTTATACTTTAAGATACACTATTACAATGATTATACCTTAGTTATACCCTAATTATACCTTAAGATACACTATTACGATGATTGTACCTTAGTTATACCATAATTATATTTTAAGATATAAATGTATAATTAGTTGTAATTTATTGAAAAAAAATATCGGAAAAAATATATACATATGAATCTTGTTTCGAAGAGAAAAAAAACAAAAAAAAATTTATAAAGTCGCACGACAAATAAATAAATGGATTGAGAAATAAATACGAAATTAGATTAAAATTATGAAAAGATAAGAGAAAAATGTGGATATAATAGAATTACATATTTAAATAAATTTAAAAAATTTGAAGGCGATTTTTACATGGTAAAATGTATAAAAAACATATGAATTAAGAAAATAAGGTAATTTAATAATTATGAAAAAAAAAGATAAAAAGATATTTTTGAAAAGATATAACCTCAAAACAAAAATCTAAATCAGAGATATTTTTAATAATTTCTCGTAGAAATTTACAAATTAATAAGGGAACAATAAGATTGATAAAATCTTAAATTTAAATTAACTTACTTATAGATTGTCTTGAATAATTGGTATTTCGTGGAATCTTCTAGAAATATTTATTTATGTTGTTATTCCCTGTCATCTGTCACTCGAAAAGGAATATAAGATAAAATATATATATATATATATATATATATATATATATATATATATATATATATATATATCTGTCACTTGAAAAGGGATATAAAATAAAAAATATATATATTTTTTAGGCCAAATACATATGCGGCTCCTTCAACTTTAATTTTTAAGCCATTTGACCCCATCAACTATTTTAGCGATCTATCTAACCCCTCATTTAAAGATAAAATATATAAGTAGCCCCTTCAATTTTTATTTTTGAGCCGTTTGGCCCCTCAACTATTTTAGCAACCTATCTAACACCTTATCTATTTTAAAGTGATATTTTTAAACCTTTGAGTGAACATAACCAGACACAACAGAGTACCATGCATTACACGCGTCCGACACTAAAGACATGTAGGACACACGCTGGAAACTATCTTCTATCTAATTAATATTACAAAATATTATAAAAGTGAAGATTTCCCAGCAATTAATTAAACTCAAGAGAAGGAAGAAATACGACACATCAGCATTTAAATGTCTAAAAATATCACTTTAAAATAGATGAGGGGTTAGATAGGTCGCTAAAATAGTTGAGGGGGCCAAGAGGCTCAAAAATAAAAGTTGAAGGGGCTACGTATGTATTTGGCTTTTAGATAAGGGGTTAGATAGATCGTTAAAATAGTTAAGGGGCCAAGCAATTCAAAAATTAAAGTTGAAGGAACCACGTATATGTTTAGCTTATTTTTTAATTAAAAAAAATAGAGAACGACAAATTAATGTCCATTCCTCTCGTAAAAACTCTTTTGTACCATCAAAGGTTACAAGAAATAGCTCATACAACCATAATTGCTTATCAATCAAATATTTATAATTTTTTTATAAAGTAGTTCCATGTTGGATTTGCCCACATTCATTTTATCCGGCTTTATATCAATCACTAATTATTTTTTGTGTGTTTTAATTTATCCGCATAAGTAGATTTTTGTTAAATCGGTAAACTAATTATATAAAAAAAAAGAAGTAGGAGAATGAAAAATAGTAATAAAGATGATAGTTTTTATTAATGAAATCTTTTATATTTTAGAAACAAATGAAATGTGAATAACCCGTATTCTTCTCTTCGAATCAATGGGCGCTTCTTTTTTTTTTTTGCCTCAGATAACCCACTAGACAACCAACCAGTTAAATCACAATTTAATCATATATACTTAACTAATATTTAATAATATATAATAAACGTTCGGTTTAACCGCCAATTCAAACCATAAAATCATTTAGCTTCATCGGTTTGTTGTTCGATCCGATTTTAATAAAATTGTTGATAAGTAATTAAAAAAAAATAGTGGTAAGATAGATTTTTATAATAATTATTAATTTTTACATTATTTTTTCCTATTTTTTATGTTTTTATTTTCTTTTACTTTCTCCTTTCTTATTCCATTTTTTCCTCTTTTTATTTTCTTTTTGTTTTTTTCTCTTTTATTTTTTTAAATTTTTTAAAAATATCTCTTTTACTTTTTCTTGTAGTTGAAAATCAATTTCAACACAAAAATATTCATAGTTACAATAGGTAAGTTTACATGTGATTTTAAAAATAATGGTTTCATATGTATTTTTAATATTTTCTTAATCATGTATGCATCTAAATAAATTGTTTCTTTTTATGAATTATGCTGAAAGTTTTTTCAAATTTATTAAAATTTATGTTGGCATATAAAATTTATTATATGATTAGACATGTTCATGGGTCGGGCTCGTTCCGAGCATAACAGGTTTTTTCAAAAAAACATTAGGATTTGATTTTTTTTATCCATTAGGCAGTTCTTGGATATCTTTGTGAAAAATTCCAGCCGTTGAATTTGGCAACGCATGGACAATTTTTTTTTCCTTGCAGTTCTCTTCTTTTTCAGTCGGTCTTCTTTTTTCCTCAACTGGGCCATCAACCGTTGGATTTGGTGAAAGCATGGAAAAGTTTTTCCTCACAATCTTCTCTTTTCACAGTCAGTCTTCTTCTTTTTCAGTCACGATTTTCCACATCTGCTCTTCTCATTCCATCTCTCAAAATTTTTTCATGTAATAGTCTTTTTTCCAAGTGATGGTTCATCTCATCTGTTTCTCCCTTTAAACATTTTATAAATGTAAGTTTCGATCGTTAGTTCAATTCAAATAATCATTACTTTTCACTACTACATTAAATCACTAATGCAACACCCTAATGCAACATGTTAGACTAATGCAACACTCTAATGCAACATGTTAGACTAATGCAACACCCTAATGCAACAGGTTAGACTAATGCAACACCCTAATGCAACATGCTACGCTAGCGCAACACCCAAATGCAACAGACACGGCTAATGCAACACCCAAATGCAACAGGTGAGACTAATGCAACACACAAAGGCAACATGTGAGGCTAATGCAACACACCTAATGCAACATGCTAGGCTAATGCAACACACCTAATGCAACATGTTAATTAATTGATCAATTGCAACAGCATTGGTGGGTTATTGCAACACTTAATAAGCTTTTCAATTAATTAAAATTTTTCATCCCATTATTTTGGGTAAAAGATCAGAGAGCGGGAAATTTTTTTCCCTTCCCACCCCTTTCTGATTTTGCTTTGTTTCACGCCCATACCATCTGTGTTTCACTACCTATCCCTTCCCAATCTCTCTGATTCATCCTTCCACGCCCAGCTTCTCATCTTTCCGTCGCCGCTCCGCCCACCGTTGCTCCGCTTCGCACCGCTTCCTTCCGTTTCGCACCGCTGGTTCGCTCCGCTTCCTCGTTCCACTGCTTCCTTCCGTCGTCGCCATTGTTTCTGGTTAGTGCTTTAGTTAGTTGTTTTTTTTTTACCTTTTGTTTTCCTCTCTGATTCATCCTTTCGCTCTGCTATTAGCACCCCTGAAGTTAAAATGAGTTTAATTTAATTATAAGTTTTTTCTTGCCTCAAATTAAAGATTAGTAGTTGTTTTTGATACCTCGCCTATTGAATCCGATGATAGTTAAGTTAGTTAATTACCGTAATGTGGCTTGAAAATTTGAAAAGACCGAAGCAAAACCCAGGTTTGTGTTTGTAGATAGGGTTCAAAGGAGCTGATGCTGCTAATGTTTGCTTGGTGTACATGTGTTCATAAATGGCTCTTTTGATATTTACTAAAATTTACAGCACATAAGAGTTCCTTTTTTTTTTCCTTTTCAAACAAGGATCTTGCACCCTTCATTTTGTGATTTTCTCTCTCTATTATCATTCCTAGCTTTCTCATCTCAGCTGTATGGAATGCTAGTGCTTGTCTTATTACAGCAGTTGACTGAAGTAGATGAACTACTTCTGAGTTTTGCATGTTCCTGGTTTGTTTACTTATATCTGTAAATGGGTGCAGTTTGGCAATGCTATTCATCTGATTCTTTATTCAGTGGACAGTATTGACTTTGTGGCGGTCCATGTAAATTGTTTAGCTCCTGTAATTTTGGAATTGTTGACTCAGCAAGAACAATATCATTTTGGTGAGTCTGGTGGGCTTCTTCTTTTTTCTGATGTACCATGAACTTAATTTAGATTCTAAAATATCCAATTCATTTTATGATTATTTTATCTGCATTAGACAACAGCCAGATCTGCCTTTCTTTGGAGGAAAAGATTAGCGACCCGCAATATAAAACATTCTCTTTCTTTAACTAGAAAAAAACGCCTAATATGTGCAATTGTAAGTGTATGGGCAAGCTTGATAGAGAACAGAATCATGTGAACAATGAGTAATCAATAATACAGGAATTATGGGGGAGACATGTATATCAGTAGAGAGAGAGAGAGAGAGAGAGAGAGAGAGAGAGTTAGGCTCTGCTCTGTGAGTGGAGAGGGAAGGGTTCTTCCTGTGGGGATTGCGTTCTTGTTCTATCCATGGATATCTTTTTGTTTGTAATTTCTTTTTCTTCCCTAATCTTTCTCTTTGCAAGGAATATAGTATAGCGTTTCTTATATTTGTTTAGGTGTTTTGATTTTGTTCTTATCAAAACTTGAAAGGAATGGAAGAAAACTAAAATCAAAAGATGCAAAATATTGAAGGCCTTTATTCAAATTGGTTGTACTGGAATTAATAGGAAGCATTGGCATGTTCTTCCAACTTGAAGTTTTGTACTTTTTCTTTCGAACTCTGTAAAAACAGACCAGGAAACAGATACAACCTCGCAAAGTTTAGTCTTATGGATGATCTAATTGTCCTACAAATTCATTTTGCAGATGGAATAGATTTACTTAATGTGAGCTTTGATGGTCAGTTGGCGCCTGATAGAATCTCAGCCAGGGCAAGAGTAGAAGAACTCACAAGAATTGCACCGTTGAGAAGGTACAGACAGAAATGTTTGTTTCTCTTAGGTCTGATGTTAAATGTCTCGCCTTTTTGTGAACTAACCATTGTTTAAAATTTTCTAATTTCATGCCAAGGATATGCGAGTTGTATTTTGAAAATTAGGGCACATCATTGTTGTTATGGGAAGGTAAATGCACCATAATATACAGTGACAGTTACTTGGAGAACTATAATTTGAAAATTAGGGCACATCATTGTTGTTATGGGAAGGTAAATGCACCATAATATGCAGTGACAGTTACTTGGAGAACTATAATTTGGCATATCAGCATCTTTCCTTTGTGTTATTCCTTTCATTAAACTCAGTTTTTCTCTGGCATTGCAGGTGGAAACTTGTAGAGATTGATGCTGATATGCCAAAGTTAACTTCAGAAATGAAGCATGTTATGTCTCTAATTACCCCTGCAAATACCTATATGGTAAGTAGTTCTAATTCCTTAAGTATTGTCTATAATATAGGTCTGTCACTCGATGCTCAGCAACAAAAGGCATATAACTAGTGCTGAAATGAAGCATGTTTGGTTTGAACTTTTCTTCTTCACATTTTAATTTAATTGAGATACTACAACTATAATTTAATTCTAAAATAATCTGGTTGTTAAGTTCTCATCTGAAATTTTTCTTCTACAGCTGTAACTGAAGCTTTGGAGGAGTTGAAGTTAGGATCAGCTGGATATTACAAAAAGAAGTTGCAAAAGAATAAAGGTACCGTCATATATACATGTAAATATATTTATAGATGTTTAAGTGTTGTATTATTTCTTTGCTGCTGGTTTTTTTGTGCTCTCAATTGCTCTATTATTTAGCTTCGTTAATACTTACTCTTAGCTAGTGTTTGTTTCAATTGTTGCCTTGAATGTTTTATGTTGTGTTTGTTGCTACAATGTTCATGTAGTTGTATATATGTATTGTGTGCTGCTAAATTTTCTCTATTAAAAGTTCTGTATATTGATGTATGTTATTTATTTGTAGTAGCTTATAAATAACACTAAGTTAGATAATAAGCTAATGAACACATAATCTGCTTTTAGTTAGTAATGGCTGGACCAAGTACGGAATTTCGTAGGTCAGGTGCCTAAGCACATGACGGAAGCTCAGCTTCTCGCAATGTTCAAAGAATTTGCTCTGGTCGACGAGGTCAACATAACCAAAGACAAGACTACGCGTGCCTCCAGAGGTGATTTCTTTTTCTTTATTCTCCTTCTCCTTCGTTTCACATTCAATGAATCTGGTTATGCTTCTGATTTCGTCTTGATTGGCTTGATTTGCTCCATTTAGTTCCAGATTTATGGCCATTCCAACCCTAATTTGTAGTTTGTTGTTTTTAGGATGTTGTTTTGTAATATGCCCGTCGAGGCAGGAAGCAGATAAGGCCGTTACTGTGTGCCATAATAAGAAAACGTTGCCTGGGGTCAGTACAACTTATTTTTCCTCTAACTTCCTCATTTTGTTCTCTATATCTTTCACATTGCATTTTAATCTTTTATTGAGTGCCAGAACTGATTTTCGTGCAATCAATTATTCTGCTGAAGTATATCTAAATGGATACCAAAAGTTATTGCCAAAAGGGATGTTTCGAAGACATTCTCTTGATGTTACTGATATTCTAAATCCTGAAGGTCAGAATTTGTTGGCTGTGCTTGTTCATCCTCCATATAATCCGGGAACAATTCCTGCTGAGGGAGGGCAGGGTGGTGACATAGAGCACTAATTGTGTCATTCTGCTTGTGCATTTTAATACATTGATGATATGCTGTTAGTTCACTTGCTTCTTTTTCATAATCTGTATATATTAATGATACAAAATGTCTAACCCTAATTAATTGAATCCTTTTCACATGTCAAATGCTGAAAGTACATGGTTCATAATAATTATGCTTATAATGTTTCTTTCAGGTTGAAGGATGAGAAACTCTAGAAACAAGTTCTCAAGATGCTGATGCTTATGCTGTTCAAGACCTCAATCTATTTACAGGGTAAGAATTACATATATTCTAAGATATGAACAATGAGGTTTTCTGTTTATTTGGTCTGCCATCAAATAATTAGAGGTTTTCTGTTTTTGAGTTCACATTTCCACCTGCACTACGGTATCCTGCTAACTTCATGTTCTGGTGTCACTACCAAATTAGGCTATTGATACTTGTTAATATTTGCTGCTATGCTGATAAGAGTGCTGTGATAATGGGTTGATTATATCTGCTGGTATATTTCAACTAACCTCTAATCATAAAACAACACTGTTGCTTAGTTCTCTCTTCAGTTGTTTAGCGTGTGAGCAGAGTTTAGCTTTTAGTCAGTTTTTGAACTTTGTTGAACTTTGTTTAGCCCATTCTTCTCTCTTACTCATGGTGTAGTCTCCTTTGCCCCTGCCTTCATCGAAAAGGAGCATTAAGAATGATTTTTGCAGATACTGAAATGAATTTTGTAGATTCATTTCAACATTATCAGATACTGAAATGAAGCACATTGGCACAGATGAATTCAAATCACATGGTTACTGAATTTATTCATTTTTTTCCTCTTTTTAACAAGGTATTGAAATGTCTAGACAGTAATGATTATTTATCTGTTCCTTTTACCCTTGTATCTGTTAGGTCAAGCATCAAGTTCAAGTACAAATAACCCATTCACAAAACCCCTCAAGGGTGATCAAAGAGACTAACATATTCATGACCCAAACACCTCATGGATTCCCATGAACTTAAAATAATTAACCAAAACCCGAGCTCAACATTTTTACAACATTATAGTTACGACATAAAGATACACTTCAGAAAAGCATTTCTTGACTCTTGTTCAAGTCCCTAATTTCTTTTGCACTCTAAATTCTTTTTGACCTACAAGCTAAAAACATTCTTTTTTCCTCTGACATGTTTCTCTAAGCTTAAATTCTGAACCTGGATTCTTTGTTGATTAATTTATGTGCTTGATCTATTGTCCTGAGAATGCACATTTCTATATTTACTGCATGCAACTCTTTTGAGTTTATCAAAGATGAAATCATGCAATTCATCAGAAACATATTCGATGCCCATCAAAAGTATATAATGTGCTTCAAGTTATTTTGCACCATTCTGCAGTTTTCAAATGGCTTTATCTCCAACACTGAAAATAAGAAGTGTGTCTATGCAGTGAACACAATGCTCTGCTGTGGCTAATTTTTTTTTTTTTTCATACATTAGGTAGTCCAATGAAGATGTCAATGGCAGATATTGAACACAGGCTTCCTCCCAGATCGAAAATTGAACAAGTCACTACAAATCTTACTGGGTTTCTTCCACATCTTTCCACAAGAAATTTAGGCAGCACTACCTATACATTGCATCTGTTTTTTTTATTTGCTTTGTGTTTATTTTGTTGGGTATGCATGTCCATTTTACTTTCCATTTGCTAATTTATGAACATACAAATGTTTCCCACGGCAGCTATAGTGTAGGAAGAGAGATCTGGGTACACATTTGATAGGCTTTGCAGATCAAATTTTTTAAGTGAAGTTAAAATGCCTTGTGACACAACTTGTCATATAGTCTTGAATGTTGGTTTTTTTATACAAAAGATGGATGGTAAACTTGCCAACAAATTAAAATGTTGCCCACATTTAAAATGTGGTCATCAATGGCAAGATTTAAAATTTTTGAAGAGGATAGGACTTGCATATAGGAATAGACTTCTTTTGGCTCAAATTGTGTAAAGGTGTTTCTCTCATTTATTAAACTGGGGATGGGAAAAGAAATGCTGTCTTTATGGTATGCCATTCTTATAAACACTCATTTTTTACTTTGATAACAAAGTAGAAGTATGGATGCAATGAATGCTTTTTTGCTTCCTAGTACCTGTGGCCTAACTTCACACTATCTGAGGTTTTGTTTAACGTGTTAGATTTATAGGTGTGCCCTTTTTTTTTTTTTTTTTTTTTTTTTTGTGTCTAAGAACTCCAATTTCTATTTAAAATTATACTGCAAGCAAGAATTGATGCTTAAACTCAAAACATTAATCCTCCTAATTTAATGTAATTATGTAACTGAGTAGTTTATCTCATGTTTATACACATCGAAACAAGTGGGAATGCAAATTATGTATGTAGAATGCATGATTTATTCAAAGACTAGTACCTATTAACGTCTGTTGTGAAATAATTTTGGTTCTTGTTGTGCATTCTTATTATTATTTCATCTGTTGAAATATGTTATTAGGCCTATTCAAAGATTTAAATGTGTTTAATTTAGGGTTTAGCCAATATCCTTCCGAAGGAAAGTCTTATTTGGAAGTTGAAACTGCTCAAGTCAGCAGCTGCTTATACCAATTCCTGTCTTCATGCTGTCAAGGCAGAAGTCTTAGTGCTTGCTAGGTCTGTATTCTATCTTTATTCTGTGTAGTTTCACAATTATTTCTGCATATCTTTTGATTATTTATGCTTTGGGCATTGGAGGGGTGTTCTCTTTCTATGTTTCAATTTACTCACTCTTCATGTTGTATTTCTAGTATCATGATAGGATTGCAATGTTATGCTTTTGTTTGCAAAAATACAATGTTAAAATTTCGAATTGTATTGACTTTGTACAATTATAGTGTCCTGAGTAGTCAGAGTTAACAATCTTATAATATTTCTAAGAGTAGCATTAGTAATCACTTGTCATTAGAATTTTACAGAAAACACCCCCAATGCTTTTTGGAATCTTATAATATTTCAGTATCTTATAATATTTCCTGAAATGATTTTTTCAGGAAATGATCTTATTGTGTTCAATTCTATCTGCTTGTTCATTCCGATTTTTGCAGGCTGCTGCTGGAGTGTTGGTGTTGAGCATATGTTCCTATAATAAACCATATGTTCCTATGAATAACTAAATGTTAAGTTGGAGTCTCAGAGAGCTGACATAGAGCACTAATTGTGTCATTCTGCTTTTATTTTTACTTTATGTTCTAATTTGTTAAGTTATTGTTGGTTTACTGCTGGTTTTGTGAGTCTTTTTGATTGTACCACAGTGATTTCTTGTTGTATGTGCTGGCACTTAAGACCTCCTGTGTTATATGCAGAAAAAGGCACTCCACCTCAAGTGTATCACCCCATCAAGACACTTCAGTGTCCAAGTTCAAGGAGTCCAGGTTATTTTATGAGGGGCAGAGCATCCACAGCCCAACAAATGCTGCACTTCTTCTTGAGAATATCAAACAAGAGGCTGATAGCATTGACACTGATCACTTTGAAGGTACACCTGCAAGAACACTGTCTGCTTCTAAAAGAAGAATGTCTGTTGATAATCGTGGTATATCAGGACTTGATCATGGTGTTGATTCAATACGACGACTTGGAAGAAAATGAAGATGAACAAGAAGAACCATCGGAGTGAATTATATGGAAGGCATATTAGAATGTCTATGATGTATACCTTTCTTTATCAAGTTTGTGGACCTTTAAGGTAGAACAAAAGTTAACAATGAATTTTTATATTTTTATGTTATACATTTGAACTAAATTATGGATAATGAATTTTGTAGTGACTTTTCTATATTATGAAATGAAAATATTCTATTATATGTATTTTTTAGAATGAAATTTCTATTTTTGATGGAATGTATTGTAAATTGGATAATCTTGCACTAGATTAAAGAAACCAAATAAATATTATAGCAAATAATTATATAGCAAATAATTAATAATAAATTAGAATGAAAATTGAAATATGTCTAATGCAACAGGTGTAAAATTTTCCTAAAGTTGTTGCATTAGAAAATCTGATGTTGCTGTAACTCTAATGCAACAGGTGTAAAATTTTGTAAAAACTGTTGCATTATTGATATTTTGTGTTGCAATACGTCTAATGCAACAGGTGTACAATTTAATATAATGGTGTTGCAATAGATGTATTACGCTGTTGCCATAGGGCAAATGCAACAGGTTTAAAAAAAAGGACGGAACTGTTGCATTAGGTCGCGTTAACTGTTGCATTAGACCTAATGCAACTGAAGCTAGTGCAACACACCATGTTGAGCTAATGCAACAGTTAAATGGTCTATTGCAACAGTTATGGCACCTAATGCAACAGCAAAAACCTGTTGCATTAGGTCTTAAATGTAGTAGTGTTTGTTTTTAATTTATCCATCAATGATATTGAAAATCTTCAATAATAATAATAATAATAATAAAAACATTGAAAAAATCCACTTAGAATAACAAACCGTTTAATTTTTCAAAACCTAGAATTTTTCTTCACTTTCTCGGAGAAGCTAGAGTTTAAAACTAATTTTTTTAATTTTAACTACCCAAAGCAACACCAGGGTTTCACCTTAATATATATATATATATATATATTGGTGAAAATATAATTTTATTGGCTCCGCACACAATGACATGACATACCTAGCATTCGGTAAAATATGATTTTATTACTTTTCTTTTGAGTTTTTAATATTTTTTTATTATTTTTTAGTTTTAGTTAGTTTTCATTTGTCCAACATTACATGAAATTCACTCTCTATGTCATGTCAGATTAAAAGGGTTGCGTGAGTCAGTTTTACCAATTAAAGAGCAGTAAATAGATGATTTTAAAGTTAAAGTAGCGGGTAAATGTTTGTAGTAAGTTAAGAGGCAACACATATTAGTCTTTTTTTTTTTCCTTCGCCGTAGATATCACATGGCCATATTTAAGTATACACTTCTTATCATATTTGGTTTTTAGTTGTGGTGGAAGTCCTTTCGTTAATTTGATTGCGAGCCGACCCGGGAGAAATTGTAAAATAGATCAAGTCCACCGTGGCAACAGATCACATACTCAATCAAGATAAATGCAAAGTTTGATTAATTAAATTCAAAAACACATGGCTAAATGGGAAGAGATCTTCTTTGGTCTATTCAATAAGATCACATTCACCAAAATCAAAATCACAACCATGTCCGAGTATTAATTGTCCACAAGCACAGAATATGAATTTAAAAGTTGAACACAAATGTGAAAGAAAATATGGCAAAAAAAAAAAAAAAAAAGGACTAAAGAGTTTTTTTTCCCAATTGCTATCAATTTTTTCCTTTTTGCCATGTTTTATGCATGTTTCATTTTTATTCCATGTGCTATTTCAAAAAAATTCAAAACGCCTTAAAAAAAACATAGTTGATCATATTCTATTAATAATTTTATTTACAGAATATGACAAAATATGCTTATTTTGAAGGATATTTGAGTGTTATTATATATTTAAGTGTCATTATATGGATAATATTCATACCACATGCCTAAAGAGATATAATTGTGATTACATAAAGGGGTAAAAATGTCTTTTATCCGAAAGCAAAGTCAAATTTTGAAGCACGAAAACAATTAATTAATTAATTAATTCATAAAGCTAGTTATTATTATTATTATTAAAAATTACGAAAGAGATAAGTCCCATGCATCTTTGTCTCCCACTTTTCTTGAACTTATCCTTTTAATTTAATTTTATTTTTTTTTAATTTAGAGAGAGTGGACGTACATGTTGTGCTTTTCTCCTTTTCTTTTTAATTTTATACATTTCCTTTCCAAATTCTTTATGTATATACTTCTCTTTCTTTTTTAAACGTAGCATCTGCTTTTATAAAAAATTCAAATCATGATTCATTGAGGGGGAAAAAGCACTTACCACTAGGTCGAAACTAGATGTGCAATTACATATTTATTAGTTTAAAGTAAGGTTACATTTGGAGCTGCAGAAGCAGCTTTCAGCCAAAATAAGAGAAATCTTACTTTGGTTGGAAGTTACTTTTGAGATTGCGGAAAGTAGCCTCAAACGTACAATTAGTAGAAGTCAGATTGTCAGAAAAAACACTTAAAACTATTTTTAAATAATGCAATAAAACCTAGGTTTCTCTGACAGCACTTTCACTAATAGCAATCCCAAACTGACCCTAATTTGACGCTACAAAAGCCGCCTACAGGGAAATTTATTTGAGAACCTGTCGCAGCAAATGTTGGTTATGATCACCAGGATAAAAAAAATTAGGTGCTCACATCTGGTTTCTTATTTCTTTGTGTAATTAGGGAAAAATAACTTATTAGGTTTTTTTAAAAATAACTTTTATTTATGTCTGTATCCATATCAGTATTGAATTCAGTGTCACGTTATGTGCAATATAGAATACAACCCATCCTAATTTCCTAACAAAATGAGCTAAATTTTTGTAGCTATCTATGTACTTTTGGAAACACAATAAGTAAGAGCTGTAAATTTCAACATTTCATTGGACATAATGAGCATTATTCTTATTATTGATAATAATAACATAAAAATACAATCAAACACATTTAACTCAAATCTTGAAAGTAATCTTCAAAAACTCAAATCTTGAAGGAAACAAAAACACTGCCATAATATATTAATATAATACTTCTTGAACCAGTTAAAGACTAGAGAGATAAATTGAAAGATAAACCAGACCCGAACAATTTTTCGTGCATTACGCTTTCTAGCTGTTGTTTCATGGAGGGGCTTAGATGATTAATCCAATTTCTCACTTCACCTTTTCTAAAGTATCCCTTGTTTGAGTATTTCATTAAATTTTTACCCTCTTTATTCACCTCTAAATTCTTCAATCTACTAAAACTACATAGCTCCGCAACTTCTTGAATTACTCCGTCTCTCTCTTCTTCTTTAGAAAAAGGGAACCCAATAAATTCGGCTATTTTTTTCAAACAAGGAATAATATTTTCTTTCATTTCCTCGTACTTCAAAAACAACACTTTATTCGGATTCTTCAAGCTTTCCTTCCAGTACCCCAACTAGGGCTGGGCACAGTTCGGTCCAATCTGGGGATTTAGAAATCTCCAGAATTGGATTGGAGGAATAAATCTCCAGAATTGAATTGTTCCAAAAATTTCGGTCCGGTCCAGTCCAGTTCGGTTATTCGGGGATTCGGTTCCGGTCCTATCCGGTTATGGAGTCCGTGGATTCAGTCCGGTCCAATTCTAATATAAAAAATAAATCCTAAAAATAAAAAAGCACAGATATTTTCTTATATAATTTCAACTAAAAAATATAAATTCTAATAATATCTTTCTAAATATTATATATTAAGTTGACTCAGTGGTTAGAAAGATTATAAATTATTATTTTTACATATATTATAAAATTTTAAAATTAAATAATCTCTTTATATATATTTAATACTAATAAATTCTCGGTTCTATCAGTCCGGTCCTCGGTCCAATTCAATTCAATCCGGTCCTCGGTCCGGTCCTAGATAAATTACGGTCCAGTCCAGTCCAGTTCTTTTTTAAAAAAAAGTCAACAGTTCGGTCCAATTCTGGATCTTTTTCCTCGGACATTCGGTTCAATCCAGTATATCCGGTTCTTATGCCCAGCTCTAACCCCAACACATGATCCCAATAGGGTCCAACCAGACCTATTCCTTTAAAATACAACTCACAAAAGTAATCCAAAGGAATTTCACCACTATCTTTGTTTTCTGTGTTGCTGTGATACCAAAGAGAGATCGCAGAATCAAAAGGGTTGCGACAAATATAAATAATTCGACATTTAGACTGCTTCATTGACTCTAGCAAAGCTGAAAAAGGCAAATGTGAGGAAAACAGCCGAGGAGATGGAATGGTAGTCAGATCTGGAACTTGGTTTCCGATATATAATTGGAAATCAAGAAAGGGAACAAGATCATGAGGATTTGAAGTAAGCAGGGGAGTATTAGAAGGGGTATAACGGGTTCGATTTACAATGGAAAAGATCAAGGCTTTGAGCCAAGTAGTGCCGGATTTTGGATTGGAGGCAACAATAATATCAGTGTCGTGAGCTTCGAAGCATCTCTGAAAGGATATTACAGCATCAAGATTTTTGGTTGGGTACCAAAAGCCTTGATATAAAGAGAAGTTAGGAAATATCTCTTCTATTGGTTTGTTAAGGGAATTAGGAAGTAGCACTTTATTATCCTCTTGGTTAAGATCTTCAGCCATTGAAGAAGAGTGAGAGGTTGAAGATGAAGTGTTTAAAATTGTTAGGTTATTAATGACATATAATGCATTGGGAGGGCCGACTGAATGTGGAATCCAGCTCACAATTATAAAAAAAATTCCAAAATTGAGTTGTCCACTTTCCAAAGTGATATATAATCTATATTGGTGATGTAAGGTAAAAAATAGGGCATAAAAACCTTGGAGTTCTGATGTTATTATTGGTTTGTCATTTTGCCCTCTATCCTGTTGATATTGTTTTTTTATTTCCTGTGGTATGCAAAAACATTCCCAAATAACCACTGAAAAATATATTCCATCATATTCCGTTAAAAATTTTATTAACGAAATATGATGGAATATGCTTTTTAGGGACCATTTTGAAACTTTTTGCATAATCACTATTTTTGCTCTCTAATTTACGTGCTTGGAGCAATCACCCCTCTAAGAAATAGAAGGCTTAAAAATCTTCTTTAAGTATATTGATGGACATAATTTCTCTATTTTTAATGTTAAACGTTAGTAAATGATGAATATGGTACAAAATTGAGAGTAGAAGAGTATTTATAAGCCTTTTTTCATCACCTGGAGAACAACGGTTCTTGTACTTTATACGTTCGCTTGGACAAGTTTTGTGTTGATTTATAAAGTAAGGGTTTTTGAAGTAATGAAAAGAGATTGGAGGAATTTTCTCAATCCACCGATTTGGAAGGTTGAGAAATTGAAGGTTTTGTTCCTCCAATCACTTTAACAAACCTTACTTTCTTTGAAATTTTTTGTTCCCAAACATGGTAAGACCATTCCCTTACCTTACCCCCATTTCTCCCAAACAAGGAGCAAAGTTAGAACCTTACTTTAAAATCTTCCCATTTCCTTCAATTTCCTCCTCCCAACCAGTGCATAAGTTAAAGGGGCCTATTTAAAGGAGATTGGTTTAAATTATTTTTTTCATTATTTTTATATTACTTTCTAATATTATTAATTTATCATAAAAAAGCTTTATTAATTTGATGATTTTTATACGAGATATATATTACATATACAATTTTAAAAATATAATTAATATATACAATTTTATAATAAAGTCATAACTATAAGAACAAGGAGAAATTAAATTTGAAAAAATTAAAAAAAAAATAAATATATGGAGTATGCCTGGTAAAGTTGTAACTTGCATAATAATTAATATTAAAATTATTAAAGTATTAATTAGATTATTAAAATATTTAATTTACTCTTAGTATTTGTTTTTTAAAAATTTATCAATTTTCATATTTCATTTCCCCTTCTTAATAATTATGACTTAATTATAAAATTTTATATTTTTTAAAGGTATTTTTACTACAAAATCTTATAAAAAAACTCTTCAAAGTAATAATGTTAGAAATTAATATTATGAAAATGAAAAAGTAATTCAAACTAATTTTCTTTAATTGGGCCTCTTACTTAAACTTCTGAATCATTTTTCTCCTTATTACTTAAAAAGGCTTATAAATCATCTTCTACATTCAATTTTTGATGCAGCAGATAATTACTAAAATCCGTTGATCGTTTATGATACCAAAAGTTAGTCTTCTATAGTCTGAATTTTGCAAAATTTACAAGGAATAAGAATTGAAATAAATTCAAAATTTTATTAATTATCAAAACTGACTCCAAAAGTCATAATACAACTTAAATAGTAAAATCCTAATTAGAATCCAAAAAGAGAAAGGAAAACAAAAGCAGAATATTACAAAAAGATCCAGAAAAACAAAGAAACGCAATTTTGAGACCCTAAACGATAGAATTTGGCTAAAAAGCGACGGATCTCACAAGCCAAGCTAGAGAATTTGAACCGTTGTCTCGATTTAAATAAGATTAGAGTCCAAAAACATCAAAAAGGACAACCCAAACTTATCAATATTTACCAAATTGCCACTTCTCCAAAAATAATAATGCTTTTTCTTCTACTACATTAATTTTGAACCATATTCACCCTTGACATTTAATGTTAAAAATAGATAAATTCAGTCCATTTTATATACCAAAAGGAGATTTTTGAGCGTTTTGTTTCTTAGATGGGGATTTGCTCCAAGCGCAGAATTTAGAGAGCCAAAATGGTACTTAACAATAAATATGTAATGATAATGTGAGCTTGTTACTTTGCAATGTTTATTTTGCTTCATAGTTATTGATTGGTCCAACTATTTTATGCAAGAAATTCCTAACCCAACCCGCATAAATCAATCCGTTGCAATTCTTACCCGTAAATATAGCTTGGCTTGGCTATGCTCTACCAGGCCGAGCAACATAGGTTGTAAATAAATATGTAACTTATTACAAACTGTATTTGAAAGGGGAGGATGACTCATATATAGGGTTGTAAATGGGGCGGGGCAGGGCGGGACGGGGATTGCATTCCCCATCCCCGTCCCCAAATTAATCGGGGATCCCCCTCCCTGCCCCGTTTATTAATCGGGGATAAAAATCTATCTCATCCCCGTCCCCAGCGGGGAATCGGGTCCCCGCGGGGATCCCCTTCCCCATTTAGCTAATTTAATATTTTATAAAAAAAACCCTGTAAAATTTTAATTTTTACCCTCAAAATTATCCAAATATGCATTAAAATACAAACATAAAATTCTTAAAACTCAATTCTCAAATACATTAATATATAATTAATAATTATACATAAAATAACATCATCAACTTGGACTCTTTTTCCAATTCCAATCTTCATTTTCATACCAAATTTCCAATTGAAACCTAGCAAATTAGCAATATAAAATTCATAAGTTTCAAATTTTGTTAAATTTCCAATTGACAAATGAGAGAAGCAATGGAAGAAGGAGTGGGTTTGGGGGTGCAAATAACTTTTATTAAATTATCAATTAGGCCGCGGATTGTTATGTAGGCTGTGTTCTCTTTGCTCTCCAAATTAGAATCCACAACAATTAAACATTTTATTAATTACTTTAGCATATAATCTAATATTAATTAAATAAATTAACATGGGGATTCGGGTATTTTATCGGGGATCCCCGCGGGCTTTAAACGCGGATGGGGATGGGGGCCCGCCGGGCGGGTAGGGGTATTACCATCTCCGTCCCCGATTAATAAACGAGGACAAATTCGTCCCCGTCCCTGCCCCGTGGAGATTTTAATCGGGGATTCTCCGTCACCGTCCGGGCGGACCCCTAACGGGGACGGGTCCCCGTCACCCATTTGACAACCCTACTCATATAAAGCTGAAACAAATATACATTGATGTCCCAACATCATATATAAGATTTTGATACCATATAAACAAATGTCTAATTCCAGTAGCGCAGCCAGGTTGAAACACTTGGAAGGTCAACTGAAAATATGTTTAATGAAACAGATTTTTTTAGGTCATCTACATATATATGATCCTAATAACCAAGTTACACATACACAGTCCCAAATCCCTTTTAATATATATATATTCAAAGTACACCAAAAGAAATGTTAGTCTTAGTAGTAAAAAAATTTGCAGCAAAAAATTTATTTAGGAATAAAATTCAAAAGTTATTGTCAAAAAAGTGCGCCCGTGCGCGCGCACGCACACACACGCACGCACACACACACACACACACACACATATATATATATATATATATATATGCACCTATCATATAACCAAAATCCAAAGAAAACAAAAAATTTTGAACCATATATTTCATAGAGTAAACTAAATATTTACAAATTAAGTTAATGATGTTCCACAAAAATTCTAGACTTTTTGTAACTAAAACACCCGCTTCAAAAATTTCAGTCGGTTTCCCCTCATAGATTTGTCTACACAAATTAAAAGATTTGAAATTACTATGGCTGAATAACTTAATAATAGAAGTATACATTTATCGACAGAAAATATTGTTGGTAAATTTATTTTTCATTTTTTGGAGGTCACGGCATGGGGATCTGCCCTTCAAAAGATATGTTAAACGGGAGAATATGGAACCATGTAACTTCTGCATTAACCAATTTGAAATATTCAATGTAGATAGGGACGGAGGGAGGAGAGCCTCTCCAGCCATTGGAAACACCCCAATTGTGGTGTTTGGTTGGCTGCCTCGCCACCCCTAGTTTAGGGATTTGGGGGAGTTGTTCCCCCCGAAATCTAGCTGAAGCTCCTTCTTTTTTTTTTCAACTGGCCCAATTTGACCGGGGCCCTGATAAGTTAAAAAAATATATTTCTCAAATCCCCTCATTCCCTCTCCTTTCTCGACAGAGCACAAAATTTCTCCCTTCAATATCTTTTTCCCAATCCGCTGCTGGCTGCTGCAGCCGCCTGTGGGTCCACTGTTGCCACTTCTGCATCTCCACATTTTGTTCATCTTCTTTGGGGTTAGTTTCCCAAATTCCATTTCAATCCATTAATTATTTAAGTTATCCTAAAATCTAAACTAAACTTGGAAAAATAAAATAGGATAAAAGTTAATTTAATTAAAAAATTGTTATGATGTTTTCATGCTAGTGTATTATTGTTATCGGAATTATTTATTCGGTTATTATTCATGAATTTGATAAATTAGGGTTCGTAATTTAGGTTTAATTATTTATTTGTTTAATATCAAGTATAATGCTAAGTTAATGAAATTGGATAAATTGACACTTGAATTTGATTAATTGTGTTTAAATTTGGATCAAAGTTGAGTTAATTATTCAATTAGAAAGTTAATTATTGAATTAATTGAATTGTGTTATTATTTGAATTGAAATTGGTAAGTTATGATTTTAAATTTATATCGAATAATACGATTGTGTTGCTATTTTAGGAATTAATTGAATTACATTATAATTTGAATTGAAATTAAGTTAATTGTTCAATTCGAGAGTTAATTTTCAATATAAATGCTTAAATAATAATTATCAAACAAAAATTAATTTAATAAAGTTATACAACATAAATGTCTGTCAATGGAGAATAAACCAAACAGGCGATGAGATTGATTGGTCATGTTTTGAATATTAATAAGTTGCATGGGGATGGATGTTTTTTAAAAAATAAAACAATGAATATACCCTTCTCTTCTTGCCCACTTTCAACATAAATAACCAAAATCACTCTTTAGAAATTGTATAATGGATCCAGTTAATATCAATCTATCCACTAGAAAAATAGCACATTATTGGAATATAAAATTTCTCCTCACTCACCCCATTTGTCCAAATCTACAGCTGCCCTTTTCCATCGTCGCCCGCCAGTCCGCTGCCTTTGAGTTTGTGTCTCCGCTGCCCTCCGCCACTAAATGCAGACAAAGGAAAAGATGAAAAAAGAAGTACATATAGTACTTTTATTTTGAATGTTCTGTGGGTTGAGGATCTGTAAAAGTTAATTCCACAAGATACAAATACGTAAAACTTTTTGGTTACAACTAAACTGAGAAGCTAGAAGTCTCTTTTTGTTCGACAAAACTAGATGATGATGCTTGAAAATTCATATCATCATTTTAACTGATTTGTACGTTTACTTTCGAGTATGAAAGAGCTTAGCTCAACTGATAACATCTGTAGTAGGGGAAATCGTGGGTTCAATACCCACACCCTTGGAAAGCATCATTAGGTAGCAAGCCGTCGTCAAGATTACTTTTACTTTTTTGCAGTCTGCCATGGCTACCAACATTACTTTTTTGCCGTCTGCCATGGCTTCCAACAGCTCTGATGAGATACTTCCCACAACGAGCTCTTCCTTTCCGTGGAAGTACCACGTACTGTTGAGCTTTGCAGATGCTGATAATTGTCCCAAACATTTTGCTGTTTCCCTTTTCAAAGAATTAACCTCAAAAGGTTTTCACACTATTAAATCAGAGATGCGTGATGGAGAGAGGAGCAAATCTGTCGAAACAGATCGATTTTTCCTTCAATCAGTCGAAGAATCAAGATTTTCCTTTGTTATTCTATCGGAAAACTATGTTTCTTCGGATCGATGCTTGGATGAACTTGTCGAGATCGTAGATAGAGGGGGGAGAACATCACAAGCAGTGGTTCCTATTTTCTATAACATGGATCCGTCTGCTCTTATAAACCAAACGACGGGTACGGTTGCTGAAGTCTTGCTAAGAGACCACAAACGGAGAGAAGCTCTAACCAAAGTCACCTCTACACATGGCTGGGTTACTCGTCAATGGTAATTTATCGTAGATCTCAATTCTTGTCCTTCCATTAGATATGTCTCTGGATGTATCTTCTAATGATTTGTAAGAAACTGGGATTAATTTGATTAGAGAAAGAAACTACTGATGAGGTCTTAATTAATTAATTAATTAATTAATTAATTGAATCTTGTGATGTATGACAATGACATTGTCATGATTGCTCTATTTTGCTTTGTTCATGTATGATTGACCAGGGAGGAGAAGATCCTAATACAGCAAATTGTAGAAGATATTTCTGATAGGCTAATTTATACCTCATCAGGCAAAACAAATGACTGTGTTGGAATGGGTTCCCACATAATGGAACTGGAGAACATACTAACGCGTGATGGCACAAATGATGTCCGGATGGTAGGAATCTGGGGCATGGGTGGCATAGGTAAAACAACCATTGCTAGGATTATCTATGACAGGATTTGTGACCAATTTGAAGTTCATTGCTTTCTTGAAGATTTAAAAGGAGACTTTCAGAAACATGGGGCTTCAGCTTTACAGCAGAAAATCTTACGGGAAAAAAGAAAGATAGCAAATATATGGAGCCTCACTACCAATGTTAATGTGATGAAGAGAAGGCTGTGTCGCAAAAAGGTTCTTCTTGTCCTTGACGATGTGGATGATATGAAGCAATTGGAAGCGTTAGCCGGAGAACCCAATTGGTTTGGAGCAGGAAGCAGGATTATCATAGCAACTCGCGACAAACACTTGCTGGATGCACATGGAGTAAAACATACATATGAAGTTAAGTATCTAAAGACTGATGAAGCTCTTCAACTCTTTAGTCGGCATGCTTTCAAACAAAACAATCCTCAGATAGAGTACTTGGACATATGTGGAAGGTTGGTATCTTATGTTCAAGGTCTACCCTTGGCTTTGAAGGTTTTGGGCTCTTATCTCAAGGATGCAAGCATGCGTGAGTGGGAAACTGTCCTACATAAAGTAGCAACAATACCCGAATTAAAAATTTATGATGTGTTAAGAGTAAGCTTCGATGGATTGGATGATACACAGAGAGAAATATTTCTTGATATTGCATGCTTTTTCAAAGGGGAGCACAAAAATGATGTAAGGGATGTATTGGAAGGTTGCGGCTTCTTTCCAGATATAGCATTCGCAGTGCTTAAAGACAAGGCTCTTATAACTATTTCAGATAGTGACATGAAGGTGGAGATGCATGATTTGTTGCAAGAAATGGGTCATGAAATTGTGCGACAAGAATCTCAAGAGCCTGGTCAGCGCAGTAGGTTATGGATTGCTGAGGAAGTTCATCAAGTATTGACTAAACATAAGGTAAAAACCAAAACTATGCTGTTATCAGTATTTTTTATTTTGTTTCTCTTTTGCACTTGAAATATGAGTGTGTACTGATGCCATTTTGACAAAGTTACGTTTGTTTATAATTTTTTTGGTGCGTAGCTCAAGGTCTTCTTGGCATGTTAATTTAGCTATTAATTAATTACTGATATAGATGTGAGCGGATGACATTTTCGACGGAACGCGGACTCCCTTTAGAAAGGGGTGTCTCGATTTCGGGCGTATCCCTCCATCGCGTGGGGTTTTTATTACGGAAATTCATTTTTAGGAAACTAGATTATTTGCACAAAAGAACCGAGACCCAAGTCTCGATGAATATTGTAGGAGTCGCCACCCGGCTCAGCTCAACCGGGAAATTTTTAGTGTAACTGAACCGGACGAACGGCCGCCACACTATCCAGAGATTTAGGTCCGGACAAGTCCCCTATTCCATGTCTAATCAAAATAAATATGACCAATGTTCTTTGAAAGTATTTCAAATTCTAAGATAAATTTTATTGCATTAAGTTAAACATACAACGCATATACAACTAAAATAGAAATAAAAGTAAGCAGTAAATAATTAAATGACTTACAACCCAATCGAAAAAAATAAAAACTCTTAACCTCACTTTTACAACCACCTAAAATACACAATAATCTAAAAAGAAATATAACCTCCTAAAATACACGAGTTTATCTATTAAATATATCAAAAATAAAAATGAAAGAAACTAAAAGCTGCAAAACAAAAGGTTTAGCACAATTTACGGCACACCACAAATAGGACTTAAACATGGCAGAATTGGGGAATTAGAATTCGGGGGTATGCATTCAGGGGAATAACCGGATCGGCTCGGCTAGCCGGTCCGATTAGACCTGGAAAACATTTTGAAACATCCCTGTATTTGGTTTTGTGAGAAAATCATTTTTGAAAACTTTTTATTTTCCGGTTTAATTTAATTTAACATGCGAGGTGGGTCGGTTTTCGGAAGAATCGGGTCTCTGTCGTGGTATTGTTCTAAATGCAAATATACTGAAAATTAAATCTAGGGTCGTGAATGCACATAACAAAATTCATTTTTGATGATTTTCTGATTTTTTTTTAATTTTTTGGATTTTTAGAAATTTTTCTGGATTAAAATGGAAATTCTGCATCTGGACGAGCATTACAGTCGTGTGCTTGTAACTACAGTCGTACGACTGTAAATCCCCCAGATACAGGATTTCGCCAAAATTATTCAAAAGAAACTGAAAACTTGGAGGGAAATCAAGAATACTCATACGACTGTAATTACAGTCGTACGACTGTTCTTCAATTCAAGAACGGTCGTACGACTGTTCTTGATTTCCAGAAACAGAATGCGAGAAAAATGAACTTTTATACACCAAAACACACCAAATCACCCAGAAAGCATAAAAAAACGAGGGATTGAAATGTATTTACCTCTTTGGCGCTAATCCACCGAAGGAATGACCCCTGGCAACGCACAAATCCACACCAAATCGCGTCCTTTCTTTTGAGTTGAGGTTTAAAGAGTTGGGTCCAAAATCTTCAAAATGTCAAGGATTCTGAGAGCTTTAAGTCCGAAATTGATTGAGTTTAAGTGTTAAGTTGTTAACCTATGATTTCTATCCGGTTTTAGACATTAACACGCAAGAATCAAGAGAAAAAGAGGAAGTAAAGTTTTGAACTTCTGTGAGTTTCTTTTTTTTTTTTTTTTTTTTTTCTTTTCCTCTCTCTAAAATCTCTCATATCCCAGACCTCTCTCCCTTCTTTTCTGATTTCCTCTTCTTTTTATCTCTTTTCCCTCCTTTTTTTTCTTTCTGATTTCCGGCCCTGAAGCATTAAATGCTTGCTCTCCTTTTTCTGCCTTCAGGGTATGGGCTGGTTCATCTACTACGACCCTACAGTTGTACGACTGTAGTTTGATTACAGTCGCACGACTGTAGTTACAGTCGTACGACTTTTTTTTATTTTTATTTTTTATTTTGATGGGAAATTCCAGCACTTACACGAAGCAAAAATGATTTGAAAACAGATTAATGGTTCCCTAAGATTACTGGCATATTGTAAAAATAAAATGATATCATCTCGCTGATCAAAATTGAACAATGGTCCTAAATTCATTTGATTATGAAAGAAAAATAAATTATATGGCCTCTGATACCACAATGATAAAACTTGGCACTCCTAAACACACTCAATTAACAAACTGATTAGAAAAAGTAATAAATCATGCTCAAGGGAGAACACGTAATTTTATTTTATATTCGTGATATTTTAACGTTATGTTTCAGTGGTTCAAACTGGCCAGTAATTTGTAATATGTTACTATTTTGATTGCAGGGGACTAAAACAGTTGAAGGAATATCTTTAGATATGACAAAAACAAGAGAGATGCAGTTAGAGTCCAATGCGTTTGCAAGGATGAATCGTCTTAGATTCCTCAACTTTTATTTCACTGGTCCAAGCGTAGGATGGGAAGAAAGAGTTCACTTTCCTTGTGGTCTTCAGTCTCTTTCTAAAGGGATCAGGTACCTCTATTGGTCCAATTTTCCTTTGAAATCCTTGCCGTCAAATTTTTGTGCTGAGAGCCTAGTTGAGCTCATGCTGCCAAAGAGTAATCTCCAGCAACTTTGGACAGGAATGCAGGTACGTTTTTCCAAATGCATAAATTCCACCCTCCCCCCTCCCCCCTCTTCCCTCCCTCTCCCCTCTCCCTGTTTATTGTTTTTATTATCAAAAAATAATGACTCTGATGCAAATGTTTTATGCCAGAATCTTGTGAATTTGAAAAAGATTGATCTTGAGGAATGCAGATATCTAGCTAAACTTCCAGATCTGTCAAATGCGAAAAATATTGAGAGCATCATTCTTCAAGGCTGTGAAAGCTTGGTTGAGCTTCCCTCCTCTGTTCAACATCTTTACAAGCTGAAAAAACTCAACCTCAGAAGTTGTCGAAGCCTTACAAGCCTTCCAGAAAGGATTGATTCAAAATCTCTAGAAGATTTTACTCTTGCAGGTTGTTCAAATGTCAAAAAGTGCCCTGAATTTTTCGGGAATCATTTCGATGTGGATTTGAGCTGGACTGCAATAAGTGAGTTGCCAGAATCAATTCGACATCTGAAGGCTGTCACTTTACTTGATCTTACTGGTTGCTCCAATATTACCAAGTTTCCAGATATTTCGACAGATTTACAGCTTCTGTATATTGGTGATGGTATGCATGAATTGCCCTTTTCTATCCATTTATTGAGTGGCCTTGTGGCACTAAAAATTAATGATAACAAAAAGCTCGTGAACCTCCCAAGTAGCATTTGGACGTTAAAATCTCTAAGATCTCTTGATATTAAAGGCTGCCCAAATTTTGAGTCTATTCCAGAAATTTTGCAGCCTATGGAATCTGTCACGGAACTTTATCTCAGAAGAACGGCTATTAAAGACCTCCCTTCCACAATTGGAAATCTAAGATCTCTTTCAACGTTGCTCCTGAATGATTGCAGACAACTTGTGAACCTGCCAAGTACCATCAATCAACTTTCTCAACTGAAAACTGTCAGTGTAAGCAACTGCAAAAGACTTTCTTCTTTACCACAGTTTCCACGTTCTCTGACAAACTTGGACGCGAATAACTGTGACTCGCTACAAGCCTTATCAACTGCTAGTGAATGCCGGTTGCAAGTTTCACACTTTACCAATTGTTTCAAATTGAATGAGAGAGCAGATTCTCAATTAGCAATTCAGCTCATGGTAACCAAGGTAATTAAGATTCAGTTACAATTATTAAAAAAAAACAAATATATGCTTGCACTTTTTTCTAAAATTTCCAATTGTGCTGTACAGTTTTGTGAGGGAACAAAAGAAGCTAGAATTCTCTATGCTGGTAGTGAAATCCCTGAGAGGTTCTGTGAAAGAAGCACTGGATCTTCAGTGAAAACACAATTACCCTTGAATTGGCATCAGTTAAAGGGTGCTCTTTTCTGCATTATCTTTGCAATTGAGGAGGTTCCAATGGGGTTGAACTTCTCTTCCCCGTGTGAATATTGGATTCGATGCAAATGCTATGTTAAAGATGACAATGTCGGATATATTGTCATTTGGGATAGGCGATGGTTTGATGTGGATCTCCATTTAGTGAAGTCAGATCATGTGTTGGTGTGGTTCAATCCCCACATCATATCATCACCAGATGAAGAACTCAACAAATATTGTGGGTGTGAGGCTTGTTTTGAATTCTACTTTGAAGGCTATTCTCATATCCTTAAGCACTGCAATTTTATAGTGAAGAAATGTGGGGTTGCCCTGCTGTTTGATGATGATGCAGCAATCAATACAAATTTTGCCTCTAATCAAGAGGAAGATGAGCAACCTCATGCCAAGAGATTGAAATTGTAATTATAGTCATATGGGCTGGTAATTTATTGTAGATCTCAATTAGTCTTCTCATTTGCTTCCATTAGATTTGTGTTTGGATAGTGATATGGAACAAAAATGCCCCTAACATTATTGGGAAATTTTGAAATTTGTCCCCAGTCGCTGAAATAGCAAAATTATGTGTCTAAGGTACACTCAATGTTACAATTATGGGCTAACTTACGGGTATGTTTCTGCAACCTTCCTTTAACTCCGACACATATAATGGGTCAGGCAGAGCTGTGGGATTGTAGTTTGAGGAAGCACTCGCAATGGAGAGGGTGGAATATGGAAGGCGTTCGAGTGCAAATGGAAGAGATACTTTGAGATTTTTTTTAAATCATATATCATCAGCTTTATTGTATAGTTATTAACAAAGGTACACAGTTTGAAGCCCAGAATTATTTAATGCTGTACAGGTACAATACATATATAATTAGTTGCGTGATTCTTCAGATCTGCAGGTGGTATTTGTAACATACAGCCCAAGCACAAGAACTACCAAACCTGCTGCTGCAACAACCATTTTTGTTGACTTTGTTGGCATCTTCGTCTGCATTACCAAATCACAAAAACCATCCTTAAAACACAACAGTTTACTTTCATTTCTTCTGTCTATTTTTCCTGCTTCAACCAATTCTTCCTTCTGCTCAATGTGGGGTTTCTGGGCTAGAGTCTGCTCTTGTGCTGTACCCTTTTGATCACCTTTTAGTTCATTAATTGTTTCTTGCTTTTGATTAATCTCTGAAGATTTTGCTAGTGAGTCCTGTGGTTTGATTGATTCGATCTTGGGGTACTTGATTTTAAGTATATTACCCTCAAATTTTGCACTTATTTGATTAGTATCACATTGTGGTGGAATTTGGAAATTCTTCTTGAAACGACACCGTTTGTCACCGCTGCTGCATTCTCCAAATACCCTGAGGTTGCGAGCTGATGTTACTTGAACTTTCAATTGCTCCTTTTTGAAACCTGCATACAGTTGACAATGTACGATTTTTACCTTTAATTACACTTAATTAGTCTTCCTTAATTTTGTCATAAGCTTGAAATTTCACATAATTTTGCTAATTTGTGGACATGATGTGTTGGCTTATTGATTTAGCTTATGTGTCACATTACATTGAATAACGCCAAATGTGGCTTGATTCACAATATATGATACGTAGTAGAAGATGAAATAAGCTAAGAAATAATTAATGAATCACAGACCTGATAGATGGATGAGAAGAGTATCAAATGCATCATCTCGTACCCATTCTGTAGTTGGCTCAAAATCTTGATAGACATGATTATTCTGTGTAGCCATATGTATTGGAATATGAATTAGTATACCTCGAAACCAACGAATGAAAATGAGAGGTACAATGGTTTGGTTCTTATAGTAGTGTATTTGTTTCTTCATGTGATGAAAATGCGTTTTCTTGAAACTTTGGATATTCCTTTAATTTCTTGATCAAATTTTGATGGGTTGGAAAGGGCTCTTTCGGCTTAAAGAAAGTGTGCTTTGGAGAGATAGAAGGTCATCTCATGCTCAAGGCAAAGGTGATAATTAAGAGGTTAGCTTCTTCGTTGGACTTGAATTGAAAGGCCTAATTGGAACATTACTGCTAAGGGATTCTTATGCTTACTCATGCATGTTCACATTCCCCAATAATAATAATAATAATAATAATAATAAATCATCTATTTTGTCCAAAAAAAATCTATCTTCTATTATGCATTCTAAAAAGCGGTAGGTATAAAGTTACGATAGCAATAAAAAAAAATTGTTGCTATAAAAATTTTATATAATTTTTCAGCTAAATATGTTTTTCGGCTATAACTTTAGATATTATTGCTAAATGAGTTGTTTATTAACAAAATCAAATTTTTTTGTTGTTAAATCTAATATTTATTGTAATGATTGCTTATTATTATGATAAATATATAAAATTTTATATTAATTAAATAATAATCAACCAACAATTCCAACATAAATTACTTAAAAAAAAAAATACCCGTCCTAATTAGTTTAAAGCAACCAACAAGTTGTGACCTTTGTACTAATATTCCTATAATGGAGTCTCAATTTGATAGGTTCAATTTTTATTTTCATTCGTCCCAAATAATCTACAAAATATATCAAACTATTTTAAAATTTTATATTCTATCAATCAATAGAAATGTAGTTGAAAATTGTACCAATTGTATTTTAGAATAATTATATGTAAAAATTATCCTTCAACTATCTTACCCATAATTTTTTTTAAGCCACATAATAACTCAAATAATATCAAATTATGATAGAAAATATACAATTTGTTTTTATCAACAAAACTAGCAAGCTGTTATGATTGATTAGAGTTTAGCTTTGAAAATATGATTTACTTATAAATGTCATCCTAATTTTAACTGTATATTTGAAAATTAAATTTTCAAACCATGTAAAAGTAACTGTACATATATATATATATTTTTTAATTAATTTTGGTGTCTTGTTAGTTAACCAATCTGCATTTGTCTAATAATAACTCAATGTATAGTGTTATAATTAATCAGATTCTTAATATACTAAATTAGAATATTCAAGCTTAATAAACAAAATGAATAAATAAATAAAGGACGAGAGAGGATGCTTATATAAATTTTGCAATTAACATTGGATTATCTCATACAATACAAATTTATATAGAATTACAGGTGAAATTTTATTAGTTTATAAATGGAAATAAACAATTAATTAATTCTCAGATTTTGTAAAGTACTTGATTGGTTTCATTATCATAGCACGTAACCGAAGGATCACAATTAGTAAAACTGTAATGACTGACTCCATCAATTTTTTCGGATTCTTCAGTTCCTTCACCACTTCACTTAAAACCTGCCTGAAATTTGATCTTCCAATTCCGGTTGCCACTTTGTCTCCATTTCCGACAACATTATCTGCTCTGACAGAATCTGAATCTCCGGTCATTTTTTGCTGTTTCTTGTTCGCATCAACAACACTTGTAATTCCAGCATCAGTAATTTCATCACTAGTACTCTTCTTCCCTTCCACTTTCTCCGGAATTTCATTTTTACTTGTTTTTGCTGCATCAGATACAATTTTGGGCACTTCAGGCTTCGGAGATTTGGGCAGCGGTGGCTGTTGCTTCGGTTTTTGCTGCTGGGGTGGTGGCTGCTTCGGTTTTTGCTGCTGGGGTGGTGGCTGCTGCGGTTTTTCCTGGTGGGGTGGTTGTTGTGGCATTGACTGCGGTGGTTTTGGTGGCTTGGGGGCATCTTTAGGCGGTTGCGCGGCTGGTTTTGGTGGTTCTGCTGCTGGTTGGGGTGGTTTAGGATCGGGGGTGATGATTTTGGGGTGTTTGATTAAAAGTATACCTCTTTCGAACTTGGCTGAGATTTGATTAGTGTCGTGATCAGGTGAAATCGGAATTTCTTTGCGGAATTTGATGCCTTTATTATCACCCAATTCACGTTCTCCACTTACTCTTAATAATCGATTTGTGGTTACCTGGACTTTCAGTTGCTCTTTCCTGAAACCTGGGTGTATGGAATCATGTCAGTTTATCTTGTCGCAATCTTTAATATTATTATTATTATTATTATTATTATTATTATTATTATTATTATTTATCAATTTATTTTAGAAGATTATATATGATATTTTTTTAACAAAAATGACAATTGTCCTTTTTGTGCAAACGCTAATGGTTGAATGTTTCCCGTAATAATAAATAATAATAATAATTATTATTATAATAATAATAATAAAAAAGCTTAGTTTGATTTTTGTTTTTAATAAAATTATTGTAAAATTTCTAATGAAATTGAGCTGGGTTTTCTACAATTAACTCTTATCCAATAACAAACTAATAATAAAGTATCGATTTTAATTATTTGAACTATTCAAGAAAGTATTATACGCATTAATATTTTTTTTTTTTTTGGAGAAAATTAAAGCAATTATTGTTTGAATTTTTCCTCTTAAATTATGGTATGGTGTACATTATTAATTTCAGCTGTATTCCCAAAAAAATTTGTACATTTCAGTTTTTGAGTTTAAACCCATCTAAAATCCAGGAAATGAAATGGAAAACTTATAATTAATCAGATTAAAATATACTTAATTATTAACTAGTAAGTACGTAAAATATGATTTATATTTAAACTAAAAGAAAACAAAGAAAACCCAATTGTGTAAATTTTGGTAATGTATAGCGTTTTATAGAAAATCAAAAAAGTAAATAAAACAGACCTGGCAAATAGATTTTGAGCATGTCAGCAGCAGAATCTCTTTCCCATTCAATAGTTGGATCGAACTCTTCAAACACACGTTCCTTCTGCCTTGAATCCATTAAGCCTAGGTTTGTTAGCTTAATTAGTTAATTTCTGTATGATAAAAATATCTCCTTGATCAGATTATGAACTCCCAGGAGTTAATTTGATATATACGCAGAGAAGGAATTAAGAGTGTATATATATAGGTAGATTAATAGCCTTTATTTTGTTTATTCTTTCTGGATTTTAGTTTGAATATTTGATTTCTTTGGAAACAATTATTCCTTTTCTCTTTATTGAATTGTTTCAAATGTTGGGCAAAGCCAAATAATAATATTCTTCCTTCAACAGGAGAACACAGAGACAACTAACTTTGAATTATGTCCCGGCCATGCTGTCTATTAAGGGCCAGTTTGGTAGGGCTGTCAGTAAAAGTGCTGTCAGGGAAAGGGCTGTCAGTGAAAGGACTGTCAGGGAAAGTGCTGTTTAGGAAAGCTGATAAGTGTTTGGTAATATTTTTTATAGAAATAGCTTTATTCTTAAAAGCAGTTTGTATGGTGTTTGGTAAAACTGTTTATAAAAGTGTTGTTGATGTATAAAATGACATAAAAGGCCATATATGATATAAATTAATTTTTACTTAATTTAATTAATTAAATAATATTAGAAATTAATAATTTATTTCACACACATTGAATAAAAAAAATTATTTTATTTATTTATTTGTATATTATTAGGTATTAATAATTTTTTTATGAATCTCCATATCACATACATATTATACAAAAAAACGACGTATTTATTTTAATTGAAAGATAATAATATAAAGTAACAATTTTTATACTAATCATCCATACATATATAATAAGTTAATCAAAAAATTGATCAACACGCGATTGTGAATTGTTTATTAAACTGTTTATAAAAGTTTTGTTAATGTATAATATGACATAAAAACACATATATGATATAAATTAATTTTAATTTCATTTCATTTATTAAACAATATTAGAAAAAAACAATTTTTTTATACATCATATAAATAAAATTTAATTTAATTTATTTATTTATACACTATTAGATATTAATAATTATTGTTGCAATTGGTGAGTATTGAACTCATGTGATAATATAGAGATGACACAAGGAGAGATATAGTTCTTATTTGCAATTTTTTCCCTTTTTTTAAACATCGTTATTTGATACAACACATCAAATACACATTTACAAAGTCCCATCAACACAACAAATTCATATTTAACTTACAACAAATCCAAAAGCTGCTAATTAATGACTTGCAGAAAGACCAAAGTACATGCAAATGGATGGATTGATCCTAAAAATAGACAGCACTGCTGATGGTATTGTTCAAATCCCATCACCACAAATTAAACATGATGCTACTGCTCCTGCATAATCTTCTGCATCCTTCCTATTTATCCTCTCCCACGTGAACAAATGCGCACTCCATTTTTTGGGAATATTGGCTCAAAAGGATCAACAAAGTTACACAAAACTTAAAAGTGAAGCCCAACAATCTTTTCATCACCTCTGGTTCAGTAATCAAAATATTGCCATCATAACAATTATTTTGAAGACCACTGACCTCCAAACAATGATTTGGTCACTCTTATTGGTCTCACAAAATCCAAGCTTCAGCTCAACAAATACAACTTCAAACTAGCAGAAATTTAGATTCTTTAGCAAATTAGCCAGATTCAAAGCACAAGTAACTTCCAATTGGCTTCTTTGATAATTTGCAAAACTGGGAAGAGACAGAGCACTAACCTCTAAAAGTAACCTATAAAACAAGAAAAAAAGAGAAACAACATTCATGGAAGTGCTATTTTGAGGTCAAACTCTAATAAAAAAGTACTGCTTCATCATTTAATCAATCAAATATAAAATGACTTTATGAAGCTTGAAAAACCACCATTATTGAAATCCTACAGGCCAAAAAATTTCAGAGCTTTGTATGTATCAGCAAAGATTACAAAAAAAAATAATAATAATAAGTCTTGGCATTTCACATCTTGATGCTCAGACACATAATTGAGGCACTAACCTCAGATGAGTTTGGAGCAAGTTAGCTGGTCAAACCAGACGATTTAGCATCTTTAAAGCTCTTCACTTTATTCGTAGCACCTAGAGCAAAAGCATCTAACGTAAGATTAGACAGGAAATTCTATCCCAGCGGCATTGAAGTTAATCCTATATATAGCGCACACTACCAGGACCTAGGTTATGTATAGAGGATGCAGAACCAAATTTTAAGTGGCATATTTTCTAGGATAAAATATTTTCTAGGCTGCAAAATTCAACTCAAAGAAAACAATGCAGAGGTAGGATCTCAAGCAATTGGAAACAAATTAAGTTAACAATAAAAAAATAAAAGGACAGATTGATTACCTTAATGTGTTTAAAGATGGTGTTGATGTGATCAAGGATGAACCCAATCTAGCAAAAAAGTCACAGCAGAAGAACCCACCCAGTTTAGAGCAGAAAACAGTAATCCACAGCTTGCAGCTTGTTTCTACAATACACAAACAGATTGGGTAAGCTAAGACTTAAATATAATTAGTTATACATGTAAAAAGAAATCTTAATTGGGAAATTAACCACTTTTCAAGGAACATTAAAGCCAATACATCATATCTAATTAAAAAATGGGACCCCAATTTCAGCAAAGCAACTTGCGCACATAAAGCAAAGGAGACCGCAATTTCAGCAAAGCAACTTGCTCTGCTTGTGTGTCTGCATACATTATTAATTAACAATGAAATACATGAACTGTAAGAGATACATTGGATTAATCTATCTGGAATTTGCTTAATTACCGTTAAGGTTCATCAAAACAAAAGATGATAATACTTTCACCACTGCCTCAGCTCTCAAGTAAAGATTATCATCAACCGCCATTCCAGAAGCATGTTCTCCATTCTAACTGGAACAAATGGTTTTCTGTTCAGCCAGAAATGATGTCTTTAGTTTTTTTACGAACCAATCCATATCAACAATAATATCTTCAATTAGTTTCAGTATGCAAGAGCTTATAGCAGTGCTTGTTGACTGGTTTATTATGGGGTATACTTCAGACACCTCTGATGGCTTCTTCCGCTTTGGATAAAATTCAGCATATCCAATGACATTTAGCAGCTCCTTAGCCATGCACTGAGCCACAGCTAAATCATCTGGGGCAGAGCTTAGAGAGATAGCAAGTTCAGCCATACTTCTTGCAGCTTTCGGATCCTTTATGCCACTGCTTTTGCAGATACAAATGCACCAAGATGAAATACAGTTCCTCCATCTAGAGGGAAGTTTGTCACCAATTACCGCCATCATATCACAAACAATCTGAGAATCCCAGATAACACTTCAAATGGTATTATTTTTTAATTAATAAAATATAGTTCAAAATCACAACTTTCTAAAAATTGCATAATCAGGCATGGGATGGTGCCTTTTACAGCAATGACTCCTTCACCTAAATGATATGAAACGATAACTTCACCTGTTAGCAAGAAATGAAAAGCAATTAAATTAAATTCACAACATGATCCAGCATTGCTCCATATGATTGGGTATATATGGACTAGAAAAACAAATGGTATTCTTAATTAATCCTAATATTTCTATGGTCAGGAAATGGAACTGATATTGCAACTTCAATCATAAGCAACATCTCGGGAAAAATTCATCAAACACTACAAAAAATTCCAAGCTATGTGACCACTTTTATGATAATCATGTTGTTGATTGAAGATTTCTGGGCATCCAGACGCAAATCAAATTATTCAATAGAAAAGAAAATGTCAATTAATTTAGCATTTCCAATTCACTACACAATCAAAACGCAAAAAACATCAAAACACCTAGACTCAAAACCCCAAGGACAAACCACACGAACACCAAGATGGAAAAGAAAAAAAGGGGAAAAGAAAAAAGGCGAAAAAAAGAGAACACAGTTTCCCAATTTGAAACGCAATAGCTCGGAATTCAGCAAAAAGAAATAATGGGTATGAAATTATAACTGAAAGGGAAAGGAGATAGAAATCTCACCGGTAATAATAGTGGCGGAAGGCAGCAGCAAGCGACAAGGAGATAAGAAGGGCAACAGCGATTTGTGGCAGAGAAGGAAGATAGCAGCTCGATCTTGAATGAAAGGAGGAGGAGGGAGATAGAGAAGAAGGAGCAGCAGAGAAGAGAAGCCGACCGCGCTTTCAAGCAAAGCCTCGATTTGGAGCTTTTGCGGAAAGGAAGAAAACCTCCTTTCCGTGTTTTGAGCGTTCCAATTCGTGTAATTTACCAAACACATGTGATATACCTGTTCCGGCTTTCCCGTAAGAAAAGCTGCTTTCCCCGTTTGGGAAAGCCCTCCCAAACGGGGCCTAAACCTCGACCTTTGCACACTCGCAACTTCTGGATTTAGGAAAGGTTTCTACATCAAGTTTAGTATATGTGTAGGTATATATGCTAATGAGAAGAAAGCATATTGTAGTTGACATAGTTCAATCTGGATCGGGTTTGGATGAGATTGGGCTAGGCTTAATTAGCCTAACCTACAAAGGTGCTTGTCCAGGTTTAGCCTAGTCCACCCACATTTTATGTGAGTTCATACCGGACCGGATTGGACACTAGTTTTGAGAGAAATTCAAATTCTGCCACTCTAATCAATTTAAACGTAACTGAAAATTCATAATGTATATTTATATTTATATAATTACATTAATCTATTTTGTGTCTCATATAGAATTATTCAATTTATACTTTTATACATATAATATAATATACATTGTAGTGGGTTAGACTCGAACCTTATCTATTGAGATGTTGGACTCAAATGGTATCATAACTAAACTAGAGAGCGAACCAATAAAGCTACTGGTTCGATCACTTCAAACCAATAATTTAATCGGATATTTATTTTAAAAAACATTATTTAATAATATATTATGATAAATTATTATATAATTCGTTTAAAAACATTATTTAATAATATATTATAGTTAATTATTATTTATTTTACAAACTACAAAATTTAATCGAACTGATCGATTCTATAGCTAGTTCACTGTTTAACCGGTTGAACCGATCAGTCTGGTCCTGATAACATTGCAATTAAGTTCAAATCAGACTAAGACACATATAAAACACTTCTAAGCAAGCCCGATTTGTTAGATATCAACTTGAGTGGGCCAGATGAATACCCTATATTCTTGAAGTACATGATATTTTTTACTTTTATGGATTGAGTCTTGATCTCTCAATTTGTCATTTACTTGGTCATTAATTAATTATAATCGTACACATTGAGTCCCTAAATAACGAGTCAATTAACTACTAACCAAACTCAGTTAAGAGTGGATGTTAATTTAGGTATGAAATTATATTTTAGAAAGTGTAAAAAAAATTATATTTTATGGAATTATATATGTCTGTAGACAAACTGTAAAAATATCATTTTCGAGTTATAATAGATAATTTCAAATGCAAATGAAATATATCATACATATTTAACTGATTTTGATGATCATAATTATATGTATTTCATTAGTCAGGAACGTAATTAGTGGCTCAATGACAAATTGAAATATTAAATATTTAATACCTAAAAATAAAAAAATTATATATTTCAGAATGGACCGGATCATTTGGTTCTCAAGTAAACCGTTGGGCCTGGACGCTAAATCCCATCATTTTTAATGTTTTTTTTCCCTTGAGTTGGGCTTTATGGCCCAACAGTAAAGCACCGAATTGAAGCTCGCCTGAAAATAGGAAGCTCAACGGTCGCCGGTTACCGGTTGTTGTGTAGTGGTTCAGCCGTTCAGGCCTTTCACTGTCGTCGTGCGGCGGGAAATTGCCGATAAATGTTCTGAATATTTTCATGCCGTTCTACTTTCGCTTTCTTTCACATCTAAAACCAGGTGACCAAACGTGGAAGGAGAGAAGTAAATTTACAGTGGCAGAGCTGTAATTATTTGCAAGTAGAGTATATTTTTCTTTTAAATTTTCCTTCCCTAGAAAGGCGCTCCTAGGTGGCCTGAAACTTTTCAAAAAAATCCATGGAGTTATTGTAAACAGTTCAAGTAGAAAGATTGCCAGTTGAAAGCAGTGGCAGAGACAAAGAGATCGAGAACGAGGCAGAAATGGCTATTGACACGAACTTCGCATCCTTGTTTGATAAACTAAAGGTGGAAGATCCATGGCTTCCTCCTTCTACTTGGGAATCCATTTCTTCAGAAAATGTCGGTCGTCCCTCCTCCTCCAATTCTCCTCAACCGCCCCTCCAACATCTATCCGCCGTCTCTGTAAGTAGGTTTGAGTGTATAATTCGATAGTTTAAAGAAATTAAAGAGCATAATTCTTTTTCTTTATTAATATATTTTTCGAAATTTTACTATGGGTTAATAATTTTCGTGATCGCGCCTGAATTTATAGCACAGCCATGCTGATACTATGCCACATTAGTGTTGTTTGCAGTTCTAAATGTTTATGGGAGACATGGTAGTAGACGTATTGCTTTGATCAATTGAATTGGTTATCCATGTCTTGAGCAGTTCTGTTTGATACATGATTTTTTTTTTTGTCCAGGAGGCAAGTTTAGTAAGATTGGCATTCAATGCTATGCAAGGTTTGCAATCAGCTCTTGTCTGTATACAAAAACTTTCTGCTGCCTTTTGTACAGACCCAGCTGACAGGTCCTTCCATGGAATTCCAAGTCTGTGGAACCGATCTTCAAGCACTCATGCATTAGGAAGGATTCTCAACTCTATAGGCTGCTTTGGTTCCCTGGTTTTTCTTCTCCGTAAATTTGTTGATAATTTTATGAATATACGTATGGATGTGGAATCTCAATACGGTCAAGGAAATTTTGAATCAGCATGTCAAAGACGTTGTGAAAGTGATATGCAAAAAGAACAGCATCTACCTTACAGTCTAGTTAATCAGGCTTTTGCTGTAGCAGTAGGGAAGATATTAGAAGGGTATGTAAGTGCTCTTAATACAGTATATGCATCAGTAAGACTAAGGCATTCATCAGAGGCTGCTAATGTGCCTTTGCATGAGTCTAATGAGGTAACATTTCTCACAAGCATAGTGCATTCTGAACTTACATTATTGGAGCTCTATCTGCACACAAAGGAGCTGAGGACTCAGATTGAAGCTCTTGGGAATATATGCAACCTGTATGATATAGCTTTTTGTTTCTCTGTGTCTTCGCTTGAGGAGTTAACTGCTAAAGCAGCCTTAGAAATTTCGAAGTTCTGCAGAGGAGGAGATCTTCTTACCTATTTGTATACTCAACTGCAGGTATGCTTAAATTGTTTATAGAGTCTTCCTCTTTTTTCCCCTACACTGCTGTTCTGCATACAAATGTAAATATTGAGGAAACTATTCATTAGTTTCCCTCAGAGGCTCTACAAAAGTGATTTATTTCCATGTGGCTGTACCCTGTTATGGAAATTTTGAACAGTTTTTGCTCACATACCCTCGTTGAGTTTTAACTTTAAGCTGCTGGAGAGAGATATATGTGGTCAACATGAATGAAGTGTATTCGCTTCCAAACAATGTGCTACTGTCCCTTTGAAAGGAGTTGTGGGTGGCTTCTATCCCAAATGTTACATTTGGAATGACTGCATGTCAAGGATCATGGTTTTGATGCCCTTCCTTTATAAAATATAAAGTCATGTTTCCTTAGAGGCTTTTCCTTTTTCAACTTTGATAATGTTTGCTTGGATTTTCTTTAAGGGCAATGAGTTTTGGAATTTTTGTTCCTTAAAATTGAGATTTCATATTATTGCTTTGGGTTCATCTGAACTAATAATTCCTTGCAATTACTTTCATGTAGGTTGCTGATCCTGCTCACCTTGCTCTACTCAAGTTCCTCTTTATTCGGTCATGTGAACCATATTGCGGATTTGTAAGATCATGGATATTTAAGGCAGAAATTAGTGATCCATACAAGGAATTCATTGTCGAGTATGTCGATAATCTGCCACCTGATCTGCATTGTAAAGCTGGTATCCCTTTTGAGTTCCCATTGGCGAGTATTAGGGTAATGTTATTTGAATAAGTATTGGAGAGTTGGAATTTTAAGAATATTTTTTATGTGTTAGACTTCTACTATTGTGAGATAAATGCTGATTCTTATCATTTGGTTGGGTGGCAGGATGGAGTTTCTGTTCCATGTTTTTTGAAAGACTTTCTGATTCCAATTATTAGGGCTGGTCAGCAGCTTCAAGTATTAATGAAGTTGCTTGAATTGTGTGACTATGCTGGCCCCGGAGATCATACTTATGAGGATTTTCTTCCCAGTTGCGGTTTAATTAATTGTACGGTTCATGCATCTCCAATGACTTTTAACAAAGCTCATTTAAGAGACTTGGTAACTGGCAGGAAAAATTACTACAGCAAAATGCAGGAGAAACTTGAAAGTCTATTGACGAAGCTGGAGTTCAGATATCAACAGGTGATCACTTTATCATATTTCTCTTAACATGTTTTCGTATTTGTACTTGGTTAGTTTGAATATATAAATATCCTTTCTTATGTTTAAACATGTTGCTGTTTAAAATTTGGACAGACTAGGCATAGAAGTAGATTTGGCATTGTGTGTGTAACTTTAAACCAATGCCAAAGTTACAGACACAATGCCAAAACCGTTACTCGCCAGATATTATGCATAAATATTCTTTCTTATGTTTGAACTTTTTGCTGTTTAAAATTTGGACAGACTAGGCATAGAGGTAGTTATGTATAAACAGTTGTCCAGTTGTCCTTCCTTTTAGCAGAAGAAACTATTCCTTGTATAGAATTCACTTCCTATGTGTGCTTCCTTTCTTTTGTGAGTTTCTTTTATTACATTTTGTACTGGAAAATATCATGTATTCACAACATGAATCTTATGTTTGTTGCTTATGATTCTTTTTAACTATTCGAAGCAAGCAAACTGTTTACTTGTTCTGTTCAATGCTTAAACATTTTTGTTAACTTATCATGATATTGGTAATTTAGCATTGAGATGCCCTAGTTTCTTTCTAAAACTTCCCTGTAACCCTGTGTCACGTGCTACCTTATGCCTCACGAGTAGAACACATTGTTTCTGCATATTTTGGAACTTTTTATGCTGTTAAATCATTCTCAAGGTACCCTGGTTCACTACAACCACTTGTTTCCGACCCATGCCCTCTGTTAATTGAATTTGATAGCTTGATTTCAAAATTGGAAATTTTGTTCGATGATTATAGATTGTTCTGTATACCTGTTTTATGTTTGTGATTTTGTTGAATATATGTGGTTGTTCAGCAGCCATGTTACTTGTTACAGCTTGGTTGAATTCCATTTTTCAGGTACCTCTGCATGATGTCGCACCAATCAACTTTGACAACAGTGGAGGGGGTGTAGAAAACGAAGTATTGTTTTCTTTGAATACCCCAAAAGCTGATAAATGGATCTCAAATGTGTAATCTCTCTCTCTCTCTCTCTCTCTCTCTCTCTCTCTCTCCCTACTCATATTTGATGCATGTGCATGCTTGTGAGAGCATACTAGTGTATAGGTGTTCGCTAACAGTTACTTAACATGGCCAACGTCATCAGAGTGTTTGAACTATATAACTATCATGTGAGGGTGTACCATAATGACTGTTTTCTGTTTGGTTTCCTCAGTTTGAATAGTAGAGCAAATAGAACCAATCAAGTTGATCTCGATGTAAACAAACTAAACTGAAATGGGATATGTGGCCTTGTTAAACTTGTAACTTTGACCATAATTTTGAAGCGTTTTATTTTTTCTACCAATGGAGGTAGGTGGTTTGTTATTCTTAAATCTTAATGGCCCAACTATGCTACATACTTGTAATATGAACCTCAATTTCAAACCATTGGGATTTTATTTTTTATCTATCTCAAGTTTATATAATATATTGTAGATGGAACTTCTGACAAGAAAGGCATGGGTTAGGGCCCTTGATTGGTTAATTCCTTAAAATTTTTTAGGTTTGTTGGTAAGTTAATCAACTTTACAATTCAGGACCTTGAACTTCTGATTATATATTTATAGGAACCTAAGCTGACCAAACAGTTTCTATTGTGAGACTTTTAGGATATCTTAAGCTATTTTTGCTGGTTTGATTGGTTGTTTTTCACCCTGGATAACATTTGGTTTGAATTGGTTTAATATTGCCCATTCATTGTTCTGATTTTCTGGGTGGTTATATACCATTTTAAACTGCTATTATAGGTTGGCTTATTGATGGGTTCTCTGCTTCCCAGGGATGTTGATAAAATCTGTTCCAACTCCAGTGAAAGAGATGGATCTGATTGGTTTGATACTTCTGAGGCATCTGAGTGTTCGTCTTTAACTGGTTCTGATGAGCAAACTGAGGCAGAACAACCATTGTTTTCTAATAATTTTGTTGATAAGGAAAAACAGTATTTATCCTCTTTAAAGTTTTCTGTCAGTAGCACTCTTGACAATACCTTGGGAAAATCAACTCAAAGGAAAGACTCACAAGATGTGGAAAGCAATGTACCTGATTGTCTTCAAAAAAATAATGCCCTTGACCATTTTATGCAATCTTATGGAAAGAAAAAAGCTCTCCGTCACATGCTTGAGCCGCCAGGTTTTGCAGTTCCAAACTTGTCCAGCATACCTAATGCCCAGTATACAGATGGATTTACAGATAAAAGCTGGTCACTGGGCCTTCCATATAATCCTTTCGATGGTGATCATGAGCGTAGATTTTTCCAGAGGTTTATGTCATCCCTAGAAGTGAACAAAGCGGATGAGGATTCTGTGAGTGGAAATGTACCATGTTTTAGAAAAATGACATCCAAAAATGGTGTTTCAGACATGGGCAAAATTCAACTTGAGAATGCTTTTAATACTTCAAATTCTTACACATTGCAAACGAGGAAGGATAATTTCCGCAGTGATTTTTTCAGTACAAATCCAAGCTTGACAAAAAATGCGTCCTTTAACCCAATGAAAAAACCTGGATGGAAATGCAGCTCAGCTTATGGACATTCCTTATCGTGCTTTGACTTTTCAACTGTAGAAAATCCTTTGGAAGTATTTGAAGAGAAATTAACTTCCAGCTCAAGACATGAGATTGGGTATCAGGTTCACTCAATTGATAAGAGTTATGACCAAGGTAAACCAGACGATGGTGTAGATAGTTTTTTGGTCAATAATGCTAGAACTACTTGTCCTTGCTCACCCTTGGACACAGCAGAACAAGGCGGAGAAGCTTTTCATTCAACAAACGTTGTCTCTGGTGGAAAAAGTTGGGAGAGTTTGCTTAATAATTTTAGCTACAGTGAAAAGGAAAGTGTCAGGAAACAGAATGAGAGTTTGCTGGCAGTGTTTGACATTCCTCTTGATTTCATTATTGACAAGTGCCTGCTGCAGGAGATCTTGCTCCAGTATCCTTATCATTTTTATTTCTCCTTACAATAACAAATGACTTTAACTTCTTCTACTAATTTGATCTTAATACATGCATTCATTTGTACCAAACATACAGGAAATATTTTTGGCAATTGGTTTGTTTTTTGGCACTGTAATTCACTTTGCTCGTTCTTGTCTTCAAGCATGATGGAGTATTATGCTTATGAGAATGTGTGTGGCCTTGACACCATCGACTTTAACAGTTCCTCTGTATTATGTCCTCTACTGGCTCTAAAATGTTCTATCCTTATTCATTGTCTACGTGGAAGGGAAAACAATTAGATGTGACTGCTAAATATAAAAAACTAGCAAACAAGTTTGTAGGTAGATGTGAGGTTGAGGATATGAAAATATGTCCATTTGGCATAAGGCTTCTTATACTACATGCTGTCAGGCAACTGCTTATTCTTACCCTTGCAGTGCGCGGCAGATGTCTTGTTGATTATGATTATGATGGAGAAACCTCACTGCCCCATGAAGGCTTCTTACTGGTGCCATGGTATACTACTGTCACTTAGCAATATCCATTTGAGAAAAGCATCTTTGGAAAACATTTATTTATTTCATCGTTTTTAGGTTTTTCTTTTCTGTCTTCTTACTATTTTCCCTTCCATCATTTTTTTTGTTTCTGATTTTTCTTGTATACATCATTTTAGAAGTGATCCTTTCTTTTTCTTCTTTTAGCTAATATGAAAATGGAATTGTGTGTGATATCTAATTGGATAAGCTCTTTAAAAAACTCATTTGACTGTTGTATCTTATTTTTTCTTTATTTTAGCTATTTTCTGGTTATTAATTTTGTTGGTTCTCGTCAAAATTCTATGTCTTTCTATCAATGGCTTTGTGAATCATGCAGGAGCTTTTCAATGAACATCACTGAGATTGTCTCATCCAAAATTGAATCAGAAATCTTTTGTTGATTTGAAGAGTCTGAACTTTCCAATTACCAAAAATTTCTTTGGAAAGTTATTTTTTGCTGTCATGAAGAATTTTAATCAAAACAGGTGCGACAGATTTTTTTGACATTCTGAAGTTATCATTATACTTACGATGTGATTGGTAGTTTCCTTTGTTCACTTGTATATATATACATATATACATCACGGTCCTGTTGATCTTTCTCTTGTTCATGGCATACATCTGAAAATCATTTGTAATTCATGCTCAACAGTCTTTTGGAAGCATAACCCTCATACACGAAGCTGTTATGTGTTCCCTTAACAATGTTAGATACCGTTATGTCAGTAAACTAGCCATCAAGCTACTAGAGGGGTTTGATTTGCATGAACATTTATTGGCGCTGCGGCGGTACTACTTCATGGAATTAGCAGATTGGGCTGATTTGTTTATCAAGTCCCTTTCACATCATGTACTTTTTCAACTATCATTACTGTGCTTTGTTTTATGAGATTATTTGTTTCAAACAACTCTTTCTCAATCCCATTCCTTTTTCACTTGAAACAAAAGAAATGGCATGCTCTGGAGGCAGATCAAAGAGTCTCTGAAATTCAAGGGTTCCTTGAGATGTCAGTTCAGAGGTCCTCATGTGAACGAGACCCAAATAAGGATCGGTTGTTTGTGTACATAAAAGAGAACGCTACATTGCCTCTTTCAACATCTTCAATTGGTGAATTTCCTTTTCCTTCTTTCTTCATGCTTGAGTATTAGAGTTGTGTCATGGCATAAGAGAGCCCTGGGTATATGAAGGCAAGTGCAGCTATGATGCAGAATCTTGCACTATTCCAAAAGGCATTTTGACTTGGCTTTTCCTGAGGCACACACCTCTTCTTGAGGACCAGGATGCAGAACAAACTTTTATTGGCTTACTTTCTGTGTTTGTGTATTTCACTGTCTACAAGTTTTTTTGGTTTTCTTAAAGTGACACTCCATCAATACTCCTCACTTTTTTGGATAGCATCCGTTTATGAATGGTTAAGCTTAACATTTTTAATCTTTTGCATCATTAATCCCAGAGTTTTGGTGAACTTCTTGATGATTAAAACTTAAAGCTTTTTTACTTTTCCCGACATTTGCAAGCCCTTTAAGTATTCAATATTCCTTCAGTTGCTTTTCAGCCAAACCTTGATTACTTTTAGGAACCATAACCTTACCTTCCTTAGATATTAGGATGTGTAACATTTTGTTAGTCTTTAACAAGCTTTTGTATTTGCTTTCTAATTATATAAATATGCCACTTTGATCGCTTTATTTTTTTTATATTTGTTTCTCCTTTATTTTCTGTTTTCATCTTTTACTGAAATATAACTATTTCATGTGACAGGAGTCCATTCCTTTGATTTCTTGGGTTTGGGTTACCGAGTGGACTGGCCTGTCAGTATTGTTCTGACTCCAAGCGCGATAAAAATATATGCTGATATATTCAGTTTTCTAGTACAAGTGAAGATTGCTGTTTTCTCTTTGACTGATGTATGGTGCTCATCAAAGGTACTATTTACATGATAGCTATTTTGTTTTTGAAATATTCAAGCATGCTCTAGTCTTCTATTTTATATGGACCCTTTTAGTTTTTAATTTTTGTTTCTTAGATAGTATAACAGGTGCCAGAAATCACTCTTTATGACATGTTATTGTTTTTTGAAATTGGTCTAAGTTCAAAGTAAGCCGCAGTGCTTCCTGCTTTTCGCTAAGAGCTCCATTATTTGCTATTTTGCATTAGCTACTCTCAAGTCTCAAGAATTATCTCAAGTGCTTTGCATGAAATATTGTCAATGATTAGGCAAGCTATTGCTTCAACTTTTCTTGTGATCTTATCAGAACTGAAGTTTTGCAATTTCATATTTAGCTTTGCTTGGTTATTATGGTCTCTGATATTCATAGTTCCACCAATGCTTGCCTGCTTACATCTCTGCATATAATCAGTCGTTGTTTTCTGCTTGATTATTTTTTGTGCAAATAAATGCTAAGGGACTTTGTCTTCTTTCTAAATCAACTTGGTAATTAAAATTTTTATTATATTATGGGAGCATATTCATTTTTCTAGAACTAGAGCAGATTACTAATGTCTGTCAACTGACTAAGATTGTTTAGATCTGAGATCATGAATGGCTTTGTCTTATGTCAGACTGAATGTCTTGTACAGGATGTGATGCACTTTATTGGTAAAAGTAGCCATTCTGCAGAAAATAAAAAGGAAGTGGACCAATTTAATATGTTGATAAAAATGAGGTATATTATTATATGCAAATATTGTTGAAGTTATTTTCATTCAATATTTTGCCTGTTACAAGTAACAATGGCAGCTTTTCTTTCAGGTGATGTACATCCTTTTGGTTTTACTTTCATATGGCCTCCTTTTCATGAAAAACTTGCACAATTTTGTAATAAGTTGAGGAAAGGTGAATCATATAGTAAAAGTTTAATAAGTTGGATCCTTGTCATGATTAGAAATACTCTTTTTCCATGAATCAAGGGTCTGATTACTTGACATGGTCTCTACCTATTGGATTATTAAGTATTTTTTTTCTTTTTTTTTTTTTTTGGTAACTTGGATATTAATTATTTAAGTGTGACTAAGGTGCCCAAAATGGAGATTTCAATGGGAGTGCATAAGTGAGAAGTTTTACCATTTGCAAACAGACAGTTATTTATGTCATTACTCTAAAATATGACAGGCACCAGGTCAATCATTTTATATCTACTCTACAGCAGTATGTGTTGTCACAATTGTCTCACATATCATGGTGCAGATTTCTGAACAACCTAAAACACAAGGTTTGGACCTGCATGCTTTTTACTCTTCATTTCTCTGCCAATGCGGTTTCTATTTCTTTAGATGTGTATTTGATAAAGTTAAAGTCTTTTTCCCTATACTTCTCATAATAGTTGAATATTTAGACTTAGCTGGTCAAAATTAATTTTGATTGTAAAATTTCAAACTTCAAGGCAAATCAAGAAAAGTGCATAATTTTTCTCCCTCTTCTAGGATGACTAATTAGAGATATATATGTAGCTTTAGGATGTGTACTAACTTGTAAGAATGACCTTTGAAATGTCTTTATTATCTTGGATTCATCTGCTATTTGTCACAATCCATGATTTAATGGTGGGTGCAATTGGTTGCAGAAACATGAATTTCGTCTTTTGTTGATATATTTTACTAGCATTGATTGATTCCCATGATGTCTCTTCTCAGATGGTCTCATTGATATCAATAGAAGAAAAAGAACTCTCATTTTCCTCATTTAGTTGGTATTGTTTTTTGTTTTAGGTCAAAGATATGATGGATTTGGAGTCTGTGCACATGGAATATCTAACCGATTCGCTGCACATGTAAGTTCAGGTCTTCTTGTTTAAAGTGGAGCAATCATTTGTTAGCATGAAAATATATACTGGATTTTCTGAATTTTATTTCTGGTGAACCAATTCATGTTTATTTAGTTGTTCACTAGTTTTCTTTTTATGGAACTGATATGAAAATTGACATCGTCGAAGGCTGATAATTTTTCTCTAGCATATACTTCCTTTACGCTAGATACCTTGGTGCACTGAGGACATCACCTAACCTGAATTGAACAGATAATAACAAGATAATATTAAATAATAGTCACTAGTTCACAAATCACAATTCAAGAGCACAAAAGAGGGTAGTAGGAAAGGAAAATCCATTCAAGTTAAGCTGATCTAACTCTACGGTTGCAATGCTTGGGTGGAATGGAATTTTATTCAGTCGTGGAAATGGAAGAGAGTAGAGTTTATGTTGTTTGCTTATCTAATTGTGTATGAGTGTACATGGGTGCTATAAGCAAGAAAGATATATTTATCTTCTTCTTAAAGCCATAGAGAACTGGAAAACTGGAGTGTTAATTTTACTTGAGAAACATGCATGTTGCTGAACCTGGAGAATTCCAGCAGTTTGATTTGTATCATCCTTGTCATTCACCATCATTGTCATCATTTGTTTTGTGTGTAGAGTGCTAAATGCAAATTGTTGAAGAGTGTGTTTGGCCTTGTATTCTTAAGATCCATACACTTGGTTCTCTTCTAGTATGGTATAGACAAAGACAGATAAAAATTTTCAACTTAATCTTTATTTTGATTTATTTTATATTTTACTTATACCCACTTGTTTGTCCTCTTCCATTTTGTAATGGTGGATGAGTTTAATGTAAATTTAACCTTTGCAGCTGTTTTCTTTCTGATGAAACAAGAACTATTGCCAGCATTATAGAGAGAATATTGCAATGTGCGTTAGATTTTCGGTCTTGTCTTACCCCGAACATCGGGGATGTCGTATTGAACCAAGGTGACTTGCTTGGTAAACTTTCTAGAATCAATATGTCCCAGGTAATTCATTTTACCATTCTCCAATGCACATTAACTGAATAACTTAGATAGATGCACTTCATATTCATTTCTAGTTTGCTATGTGCACAACATGTGAATCACAAATCTTCTCTACTTGCCGGTAACCTTTTTAATTCATAAACAAATAATAGGAGTTATCTATAATTATATGCATTGTAAAACATAGTATCTATTGTCTTGCTCATTAAAATTCATATCCTAATGTTCTAAGAACAGATTAGTTTAGATAGCAAAGAGATGCAGGATGAGTGTAAGTTGCAGCTCCTTAATCACCTACACCTGCAAGATTTTATTTATATATATTTAATGAGTTCATAAATTTTCGTAAATCAAAACAAAATTACTCAACTAACTCATAAAACTAGGCGTATATAAAACCATTGGTACTTCTAAAACATTATGCTGCTGTTCATCTCCCTTCAAGGGATGTATAGTTGTATACATATTCTCACACCCATCTTGCATGCAAAATGGAGCAATCTGCCACACAGAACCTTAGTAGTCAGATCTGCTAATTGGCTTTCGGAATGTATATAATCAATCATAGAATTTGACCATTGAATTTTTCTTAACAAAAGACCCGTCAATCTAAATGTGCTTGGTTCGATCATATTGTACAAGAATATGAGCAATAATAATGGGTACTAGGTTTTCATCAACTAATGCACAGTAAGCTGAGGTAGATTGCGTATCATAAAGAACTTGCCTAATTTGCATTTTATATGCTGCTTCTTTATAATCCTCATTGTTGGTAAACAGTAACCCTTCCCCAGGCGTAGATTTTAAGTGTTTTAGCATGTGAAGATTGCTTTCGGTTGAGTTTATGTTATTTTGAAATTTCAATAACAGATGCATTACTGGATTATTTTTTGGATTAAATGTTGCAGTTATACGATTCTATACATCTCCAGGATTCTTTGGTTTCACTAGTAGTTGTTTTCTGGATGATATTATTTTTTACAATTGCATTCTGCAGGCTAGCACATAGGTAGCATGGAATCAGAAGGATGTTACTTTACATTTATGCATTGCAATTATCTGTTAAAATTTATGAACTTAATATTGGCTACACATACAATTGCTAAGCTGCTTTTTCTTCTCCAGGTTTTTTCCATACGGCAGAAGTTCAACAAAAATATGAAAGAATTGCATCTATGTTACCTTAGATCACCCAAGCATGGAGAGTTTGGGCTTTCTTGCTTCTGGGGATATCTAAACTACAATCAGTATTTCACTGACACATAGGTAATCAAATGGATATGTCTTTTAAGTTTGAGCTCCGCTCCTTGCTAACTAAGATGAGTCACTGATGTGCAAAAATTAGGCCAATTATTCTCATTACACGATGGTACTGCCAGTCATTATTTATTCATTTAAGGACTTCTGAGCTTACGTCACTCAACATCTATTCTTGTAGTTCTGTTCTATGATCCTTGTACATGAGAGGCATTTAATCCTCTTTCACCTGGGTTGGGTCTTAGTTATACGATGCAGGGTCTTAGTTATTCTCAGCCCTTAACATCTGTGTGCTAAATTTTGGCATATATTGTGAGGAATTTTTTTTATATTACTTGAGTTGGTGTCGTGTTGATGAATTTAGCTATGTTATTCAGTTGAAGTCTGGAAATTTTAAGCTTTAGAATCATACAAACGATTGGAGAAGATTAGCTGATTAGTACCAATATGTTTGCACGCCAAAGATACCATAAAAAGCCATGGACACGGCAAAGCAAAATCCCATCTATCGTAGATTTTTGTTAGCATTTGCAGCCCTGCTCACAATGTGTATACTATACTTCTTAAAAACAAAAAATGTTTATATAGCTCTTATCTGTACATTCAGTATGGTAGATTTCTTCGTCTATTTTGGTTGCCGAGAGGCATACTTTGTTTCAGAGCTCAAGCTTATTCGGCACCAATTGGGGAAAAACGCATATATTGAAGGATGAGTTCTACAAACTATAGTACAGGTTTTTGATTTAAATATTCATTGTGCTGTTCTTACTTCTCATTATTTTGTTAAATAGCGGCTAGATTTAGAAAAAATTCACAATTGTGTGCTCATTTAGTTATGAAGTCAACTTGGAGTAAATTACATTTTGTTGAAAAGTTGATACCTTCACTATCTAATTGAATTTTGCATTTAGGTTTTTTTACAGGTTTGTCCTATTTCTGTAAAAAAAATTTTCCCATTTGCCAGAGGATTTTCATGTTTTCTTTTATAATTTTTATAATTTTCTTTTTCTTTTTTCTTATGCTTTATTATTCACTTTTATCCTACTTTTCTACGAAGTATAATTAGTTTAGTGTCAATATGAGGGTATAGGTTTGTAATATTAGAATGTTAAAAATGGAATTATGTTTAACTTTTCTTCTTTAGTCAAATATGTGATTTTAAAAACTTTGAAATTTACTCATGTAGGAAGTCCATATATTTAAGGCCTTTTTATATAAACGGCATTTATGAAATTACAAAATAACTATCATAACAAAATTATTTTGTAAATTACAAATCAGATCACATGAGGAGAGATAAACATGCTCTAAAATGTGGAGACGATCTCTTGATTATATCGCCTGTCTGTAAAGTTTTTGAACAGTATTTTTGCATTATCAGTGCAGAAAATTAAAGATGAATGGTATATATATATAAACAAAATTAGATATGAATTTCATTTTAAAAAGAAAAAAGAATTTTAAAGTCAGATGAAAAAAATGTTGAACAGGTATAGAGATATTGATTGTGAAAAAAATAGAGAAAAGTAAAAATTAGGTAGAGTAAAAAAGAACGAAAAAGAACAAAAATAATATATATAAAAACTTTTTTCTTTTTTTCTTTTTTTTTTTGTTAGTATTTACATATTGTTTAGATTTTTCAATCACCCAAAAAAAAAAAAAAAAAGAAAAAAAGAAAAGAAATAATGTAGCAAGCATGGCTGGCTATGTATGGTCCATATGGGGCAAAATTGGAGATAAGGTTGACTAAATTACATGTCGGTCCATAAGTGCAGACAATAATATATTTGATCATTATGATCAATAATGGAGTACTTTTGACTCTTAACACTTTTTACAAGTTTTGCAATCATTGCAATGCTACAGTAATAAGTACTAAAGTAAGAACAGTAACACAATAAATCATTATGATGGTTCATTTGACTCATCAACTGAAAATTATCAACAAAAGGTTACAAAAATAAATGAACTATTTTGGTCAATACTATTTATGAGATTTAAGGTTTTCGTTTCTAATATTTTATACATCAATCATTAATTATCTCTAAGATTATTTTGGTCATGTTCGTGAAAAAAAAAATGATAGATGGGATTTAATTTTTTTGGTGTAATAATTTGAAATTTATTTGTTGTTCTAATTTGATTTTGTTTCTTCTTTTATCATTTTAGGGTGAAAATTTATAATTTTCATTTGATTTTACGGTATTTTATATATTTAATTTATACGGTCTTACATTTTGATTGCTTCACATCTCTCTATTTGTTATTGTGTTATTGTGTTATTTTCTTGCAAAATTATTAATGTGATGTATATTTGTATCCAAAATTAGCTTTGTCCGATTGATTTCATAAAATTATCTATCGCAAAATTGCTTTTTTCCTTAGTTTGAAACGTTTTTTCAACATTTCAAGTTATAGCCTCATTGGAAAGACTGATATTAAAGGGGTCTCTTAGATAAGAACCAAAATCTAGAAATTTAAGAGATGAGAAACAAAATCAATTTTGTTCATAAATATATATCATGTTACAAAAATTGATATAAAAACATGTAATAACAAACATGTGGAGGTCATAATAGAAACAAAATATAGGACGATATAAATTACATATATAAATATGTATTTGAATAGGAGATTATAATTCTTCACCCAACATTTTATCTGAAAGTCTCACACAAATATCAGGCTCATGTCGAGGAGCTTATAATACAGTAATAAATCGATAAATGAATATTCAATAAATTAAAAACCTTAATTAAATAATAATTTTTTCTAATCCCCTGCTTGGTTCAATGAAATAAAATAATAACTTAGCTAAATGCATAAGATAGTCATTTTTAAAAAATTTCTTAAGACCCACTGAAAATATAAAATAATAATTCATTAAATACATATAAAAATTACACATATAATTCATAAAATAAAGCACTTTCAAGACAACTTTTATTTTTAAATTTTATTATTTCCTAAAGTATGTATCCATAGTCACTTTTTTTTTCATGCGAATTAAATCCAATTTCATCTTTAACTTTTTGCACGTTATAAACCATATTTTATATATTCTTCTAATATTGAAGCAAGTATTTTTCAAGGTCTCTACAGACCACAGTGGAATTAGCTTAATGAGATTTTGAGTAAGTGTTTACATAATCTTCTTTTGAACTTCAAACGTTTGCTAGAAAGGGGTTAGGAAAGTAGTATCGACAATCCCTTTTCAGACTCCATAACAAGAAATAATATATTTTGTTAAAACAGTCGTTTCCCATACATTGTTGCTTGCACTGAAATGACCTGGCCCGATAAGAAAATTATAATTCATTAGTCCTTTCGATAAAGTTAAATAGAAAATCCCAAGAGCATCGTATTCTAGGAGCCAAATTTTAGAATTTGTATTATTATTTTTCTATTTATTTTTAAATTATTATTTATATAATTTTATTAATAAACTAATAAATAAAATAAATAATTAAAAATCTTTTAGAGAAACATATGCTAAAACAAGATGTTGATCGTCATTAGCTATCATATCTATATGTTACTCTTTGAATAATTTTTTCATCCATTACCGATTCCATTAACGTTTCATTTTCACCAAGATAAGTAAAAAATCTATTCAATATCAACAGCATAAAACTAACGTTTTACAATACATTAAACGTCACCAATTTCTAGTTCTGAGAAAAATATCTAAACTAATAAACATTTATTTATCAATAAATTAATAATCCCAAGAAAACAATAGTTTCTCATCGTACCAAAGATATTTATGGAGATTTTGTTTGGGGGGCTAAAAAGTAAAAAGCACCGTGATGAACTCGTTGAAAAGTTCCTTAAAGCCCATAAGTTTTCTATAAACGTGAGAGGAAAAGACATTCAAATTCCAAAATGTCTTAGATGGATTATTGTTAAAAAAAAAAAAAAACATTTATTGGAGTTTGTTGCATATCTCTTCACTATCTGACACCGTGACAGAAGCGATAGCGACAATGAAAGCGATTGACAGTGAGCTGTGACGATAGGAGAAACTGACCTGTGTTATCTTTTATCTTTATATAATCGGTCCACAGTCAACAACCATGATTCCAACGTTCGGCGCCCTTCCATATGGAACAAGGAAGAGAAAGAAGAAAAAGTAACAGCAACTCTCTGGTTTTCGCTGTCAACGGCCAGAGATTTGAGGTCTCCAGTGTTGATCCTTCTACTACTCTGCTCGAGTTCTTGCGCACCCAAACTTCTTTCAAAAGCGTCAAGCTCAGCTGCGGTGAAGGTACTCTCAGTTTCTCGGCAGATTCTGATTCTAATTTAATTAATGCCAGAATCCTTCTTTTAGAATATACTACTTTTTTAGTTAATTGATTGGTCAAACTTTTGTTTTAGTTACTCTAAAGCTTTTACTTTTTCAGTCTTGACTTCTAAACTTCCTTCCTATCGAATTCTACGCTTAATTATCATGGGAAATTCAGCTAATTAATAAAATACTTCCGCCGTTTGTTTTTCTATTACCCGATGTTTTAGGTTTTTTGTTTTATTTTTTTTCATTTGATACTTTATATTAATAATGTATTTTTTTTTTATTATGTTTTCTTATTTTTACCCTTATTTAATTAAGTTTTGATAACTAAGAACAAAGAGAATTTTTCAATAGAAAATAGAGTTTTAGGAGTAAAGTATTGAATGTAAACTAGTCATTTTAGTAACCTGATTAATATTTTATTGGTCTTAATAAATAACCTTAAACATCGTATCATAAAAAACGAAGGGAGCAATAGTTATATGATCAATTTTGAGTTTCGTTTTAGATGGTTACTTTAATGTTACTACTATTCTAATGCTCATATCATACATAAATTTATTTTTTTGGAACAAAATGATAAGTTTGTTAGGATATTGCAAAATTAATCATGGATCAATGACGGTTAATTTCTTGGAATAATGTAATTGGCAAAATGAGAACAAAATTAAGAAAGAAAATAACATTAGTTGGACACAAGAATTTTAACGTGTTTCAGTAACACTGCCGACTCCATAACCAGATGATCAAAGAATAAATCGGATATTTACAAGACCGCTAAAATGTTTTCACTCCCTAATTGACCCCAATACCCGAAGAAAATTCACTAACCACACAACTTAGTTTTCTTAATTTACCCTAACTCTCACAAAGCAATTCATAATTTGTTTTACGTTCTATTGTTATTGGGATGCAGAAATCAATTGGATTGATTTCCTTATATAGCCAAATTAGAAACAACCCTATAAATGATGTACCCCAATGTTTTTTGACTTATTTGCTTTCCCACTTGTTCCACATCTGAAAGCAAGACTTCCAAAAAACATTGTTGTCATTTGCTCTTGAGTTCCCATTCACATTTAATTTCAAATTACTTGTCGTCATAGTGTTCATAGTCAAATAATAGAGGTCTAGGATGTTTTTTCCTTCCATCACAACTGTGACACATTTAGAAACTTTCAAGACTTTACCTTGAGCAGAAAATCGATAACCTCGAGATTCAAGACAACTCAACAAAATAGGATTTTTCCTCAATTCTGGAACATGTCGTACCTCCAGTGTTCTAGTAATTTCATAGTACATCTTGATTTGGATTGTACCCACACCAACAGTGAAGAGTCCTTTGTTGTTCCCAAGTAACACTTTTCCACCATCAACTTCTTGATAAGTAGAAAACCGATATTTATTAGGAGACATATGGAAGATACAATTAGAATCAAGAATCCACCCATCTCCAATGTTGCCTACGGACATTGCTAGCACATCAACGATATCCTTGGAATTTATTCCTTCAATGATAACATTTGTCTCGTCACAAGAATCATCAGAGTCACTATCCTTTTTATCTTTCCGCTTCGGACATAATTTGCCCCATTTCGTTGCATTTAAAGCATCTCACCTTCTTGGATTTGGATTTTCTTTTACTTTAAATCCCTTTTTGGTATATCTACCTCTCATGACCATGACCCTAGTCGGATCCTTATATTCATCACCATTTATTTAGTTTTTCAACTCTTTTGAGTTTTGAGCTGACTTGACACCCTCCACCGTGATGGTGTCACAACTGAAAATAATGCTGTTTATGAAATTTTCATACAAGGATGACAACTTATACAGTAACATCATCGCTTTCTTCAATTTTGATGTCAATATTTTTCAGGTCCAAGATTATCTTATTAAATTTATCAAGATAATCTTTCATAGGCGATCCTTCTTGCTTTCAGCGAGAATATAGCTATTGTTTCAAGTACAAATGGTTGGTGAATGATTTGGTCATGTAGATAGCCTTCAACTTTTTCCACAAGTTGGCATTGTTATTTTCTCCAGCAATTTCTCTTGGAACATTATCAGAAAAAGACAAGAATATCGAACTTTGTGCTTTTTCGATAATCTTTTCTATTTCCTCCTCATCATATTTTTCTGATAAGGCTTCTTCTCCTTCGAGAGCTTTTGACAATCCTTGTTGAACCATCAACGCCTTCATTTTAATTCACTATAAATTAAAAGCAATTTTCCCATCAAACTTCTCCACTTCGTACCGCATCGTTGATGAGTGTCCTGCCATGTTCATGTCCAATTAAAAACTTCCACACTGCTCAAGTAACCAAAAAGCAACAACAAACTGCACTGCTTGCTTTAGCTCTTCTACCAATTTGTTAGGATAATGGGCAATTAATTATTGCTCGATTACGGTTATTCTATTAGAATAATTTAATTTGAAAAATAGAGAACAAAAATAAGCAAAAAAATAACAGTGGTTGCACACAAGAATTTAACGTGGTTCGGCAACACCGACTACTACAACCCAATAATGTACCCAATTTTTTTTTTTAACTACTTATATGCTTTCTCACTTGTTCCACATGTGAAAAAAACATTGCTTCCATTTGCTCTTGTTCACATTATTTCAAATTACTTCTTACAATGTTTAATATCTTTGACTTTAATCTTCAAATTTCATTGATTTTAGACTAAAGAAAAGTAGTGTGCACGTTATCACTGAATTAATTAGACCATCAACATTCAGGACACCGACTCCAGTACAGATGAAGACGCCCTTAGAGTCTTTCAGCTTTGATTCGTTTTGTTCATTGATTCTTTCCACTGACATGGCATTTATTCTTTCATCCTTTTTACTTGACGATTGTTTCTCAGTAGCTTTGATGTTGGGGAAAATACTCCATGCTCAATCCTTTTTATATGAAAATAGAAGTTTCTAACAGTTCAAAAGAGTGATGATTCTGTTAGAATAAATAAACTTATAATTAAGAGTCGTGTTGATTCATGAAGAGTCATTATAATATGTAGAGTCATATTGTTTCATGAAGAGTCATTATATAAAGTCATATTGTTTCATGAAGAGTCATTATGTAGAGTCAATCAAGAAAAAGTTTTCCAAAGGAGTCGTTATCAAGCACATCTCGACCACTTGAATTGGTATATGCATATATTTGTGGTCCTATTAATCCAAGTTCGCATGGAGGAAACCGGTACTTCGTGTTGTTTATTGATGACTATACACGTAAGACATGGGTGTATTTCTTAAAGGCCAAATCAGAAGCATTTCATGTGTTTAAGAAGTTTAAAGCGCAAGTGGAGAATGAAAGCGGCTTGAAGATTCAATCTTTTAGAACTGACCGAGGAGGTGAATTCACATCAGAAGAGTTCAATAATTTTTGTGAGTTTCATGGTGTTCGTCGATCACTCACTGTACCAAGATCACCTCAGTAGAATGGTGTAGTGGAGCGAAAAAATAGAACCATTCTCAACATGACTCGGAGCATGTTGAAGAGCTCAGGTATGCCGAAAGAATTTTGGTAGAAGCATTGGCCTGTGCAGTTTATTTGAATAATAGAAGTTCAGCAAAAAAATTGGTAACGAAGACACCTTATGAAGCATGGTATGGAAAGAAACCAAATATCTCTCATTTTAAAGTATTTGGTTGTCTTAGTTATGTCCATATTGCTGATGAATTAAGAAGCAAATTGGATGACAAAAGTGAGAAGATGGTGTTTATTGGCTATGCAAACAATTCCAAGGGTTATAAATTTTATAATCCATGGAATGGAAAAATTGTCATAAGTCGAGATGCGGAGTTTGAAGAGAATAGCATCTGGAAATGGGAGGTATCACAAGAAGAAAGTTATGATTTTCTTTCTTTGTTTGATGATGAATCGACCACAGGTAATCAGAATGAAGTTGAAGTTATCACATCTCCAAACTATTCTTCCACATGACAACCAAGTACATCTGATTCAGAATGTTCTTCAGAAAGACAACCTCGAATGAGGAATTTGAATGATATTTACGCTGAAACCGAAGAGGTGGAAAACACTACTCTGTTTTGTCTCTTTGCTGATACAGAGAATGTGCAATTTGAGGATGCAGATAAGGACGAAGTGGAAACAAGCAATTGTTACACTTTCAAAATGTGAAGCAAAGTATGTAGCAGCCACTTCCAGTGTTTGTCATGCAATATGGTTGAGAAGGCTATTGAAAAGTTTGAAGTTTGTTCAAGATGGAGCAACTGATGTTTTTGTTGATAACAAGTCAGCTATTGCATTGGCCAAAAATCCAGTTTTTCATGATAAAAGCAAACATATTGACACAAAGTATCACTTCATCAGAGAATGCATTGGAAACAAAGAAATTCAGCTCAAGCATGTGCCATCCGAAAATCAAGTTGCTGATCTCTTTACTAAACCATTGAAGTTTGAAGATTTTAGCAGATTGAGAAAAGTTCTTGGTGTTTCTAAAGGGTGAAGGTTATAAGTTTAAGGGGGCGTGTTAGAATAAATAATCTTATAATTAAGAGTCGTGTTGATTCATGAAGAGTCATTATAATATGCAGAGTCATATTGTTTTATGAAAAGTCATTATGTAAAGTCATATTGTTTCATGAAGAGTCATTATGTAGAGTCATATTGTTTCATGAAGAGTCATTATGTAGAGTTATATTAATTCATGAAGAGTCATTGTAATATCTATAAATAGTCCTAATCTTTTAGGAAATAAAATATAGAGTTTTCTCCATTAGAATTACTTTCTTCCTATATACTTCTTTTTCTCTCCAACAGATTCTATAATAAATTCAAATTTGACTATAACAGTTTGTATGATTCCATTCATTATCGCATTTGTGTTCCATTCTGTTTTCATTGTTATATTGAAGGTGATTAATCTTCTCGCATTAAAAGAATATCACTAGTTCCTTTATCCACGTATGACAAGATTAACAAATTAAGAGGGTACAACCATTGTTTTACTGGGTCATCTTCTGAAATCAATATGTTTGAAGGCATCATGTCATTTCGTTTCGAGTTTTCTTGTTGGCCGTATATAAGATCAAGGATTTTGGCTAATACTATCAGAATTTGGGTTGCTTCAAGAATTTTGAACTGCTCAGAGTTGAACGTTCAAATTATTGGTTAGTATCTGCACTAAATGTTAATTTATGATTTTAGGTGGCTGCGGGGCCTGTGTTGTTCTGCTGTCAAAATATGATCCATTGCTCGACAAAGTTGAAGATTACACTGTAAGTTCTTGTCTCACACTGCTTTGCAGCGTAAGTGGATGTTCAATTACAACAAGTGAGGGTCTTGGCAGCAGCAAAAATGGGTTCCACTCAATTCACCAAAGGTTCACTGGATTTCATGCTTCTCAATGTGGTTTTTGTACTCCTGGAATGTGCATGTCACTCTTTGGAGCGCTTGTTAATGCTGAAAAGACTGATCGTCCAGAGCCTTCACCAGGATTTTCCAAGCTGACAGCTGCTGAAGCTGAAATATCTATTGCAGGAAATCTTTGTCGTTGTACAGGATATCGACCTATTGCTGATGCCTGCAAAAGTTTTGCAACTGATGTTGATATGGAGGATTTAGGATTTAATTCTTTTTGGAAAAAGGGAGAAGCAAAGGAAGTCAAAATTAGCAGGTTACCTCAGTATAATAATAATAATAACGAGATTTGCACTTTTCCTGAATTTCTGAAAACGGAGGTCATGTCTTCCCTGCATCTCAATTCAGAAAAATCCTCTTGGCACCAACCTTGTAGCTTTGAGGAGCTAGACAGCCTATTAAGAATCACTGATGTGAACAACGGAGTACAGATGAAATTAGTGGTTGGAAACACTAGTGTGGGTTATTACAAAGACCATGAACACTATGACAAATACATTGATCTCAGGTCTATCCCTGACCTATCTGTTATTCGGAAAGATCAAACAGGTATTGAAATTGGGGCGGCAGTGACAATTTCTAAAGTTATTGAAGCTTTGAGAGAAGAAAATAAAGAGGAAAAGATTTCAGAAAGTGCTATAGTGTTCAAAAAAATTGCAGCTCATATGGACAAAATTGCTACCAAATTTGTCAGAAATGTAGGGAGCATCGGGGGGAACTTGGTGATGGCACAAAGGAAACATTTTCCTTCAGACATTGCAACTATACTTCTTGGAGCTGGTTCATTTGTAACTATAAGAACCAGTACTATGTGTGAAACAGTTACCTTGGAGGAGTTCCTGGAAGGGCCTCCCCTGGATTCAAGAAGTGTTATCTTAAATGTTAAAATTCCAAATTGGGGATCAATGAATGGTTTATCTCCTGAAAGAAATAGTAAGTTGTTATTTGAAACATATCGAGATGCACCACGGCCCCTTGGAAATGTTTTGCCTTATCTGAATGCTTCATTTTTGGCTGAAGTTTCCTGTTCAAAATCATCTGGTGGAATTGTGTTGAATAGCTGTCAGTTGGCATTTGGTTCTTTTGGAACCAAACACGCAGTTAGAGCAAGGAATGCTGAAAAGTTTTTAAATGGAAAGTTGTTGACTATTTCTGTCCTCTTCGAAGCTATTACATTAGTGAAATCAGCTGTGGTACCTGAAGAGGGAACTCCAAATGCTTCTTATAGATCAAGCTTGGCTGTTGGTTTTCTTTTTGACTTTCTTGGGCGGTTAACAAATACTATTTCTCTGGATGGATATCATGGTAGTATTTCAATGTTTGAGTACATCAATTTAAAAGACAAATATGACAAGCTGGATCGTGTGAAATTCCCCACATTGCTGTCATCATCCAAGCAAGTGATTCAATTAAACCAAGAGTATCGCCCTGTGGGTGAGCCAATTACAAAGTCTGGAGCTTCTCTTCAAGCATCTGGTCAGTATTATTTTTTCCAAGATACTGAAAATCCTTGTTTGTATCTGATAGCATGGATATACTATAACCTTATCTTGTCTTGTTGAGGTCTATGTTCTTGAAGTTGACCTATCTTTGATTTTAAAGTAATAATTTGTTGTCAATAATATGATCAACATGTGTACTTGCAGGTTAGACACTAAAAATTCCTTGTAATTGTTCTTCACAAATAGTAGAATAATGCTGAAAGTTTGTATTGTTTTGATGTGTTCTGTTTTGAATATTTCCATTCATTTGGCTGTAAGATACTCATAAGCAAATAAATGAACCACTTGCAACTTGTGTAGGTGAGGCTGTTTATGTGGATGACATTCCCTCTCCCAGAAATTGTCTACATGGATCATTCATATATAGCACAAAGCCTTACGCACGGGTAAAGGCTATTAAATTTAACTCTACATCAGTCCCAGATGGAGTGACTGGACTTATTTCTTTCAGAGACATACCAAAAGGTGGGGAGAACATTGGTGCCCTGTTTTTTGATGCTGATCCTTTGTTTGCTGAGGATCTTGCGCTGTATGCGGGGGACCGTCTTGCGTTTGTGGTAACTTCCTTATCCATCAGTTCATGTTAGCAACCTCCACTTGACTGTAATGTAATAAAGATGTATTAGACATCAAATTTTTTGTTGGATCATGACAACTATTTTGCCTAATCTTGTCCATCAAATGATTCTCTTAGCTTGCAGATACACAGAAACTTGCAGATCAAGCATCAGATCTTGCTGTAGTAGATTATGACACAGAAAATCTTGAACCACCCATTTTAACCGTAGAACAGGCTGTAGCCAAGTCTAGCTTTTTTGAGATCGTTCCTTTTTTGCGTCCTAAACAAGTTGGTGATGTATCAAAGGGCATGTCTCAAGCTGAACACAAGATCGTCTCCGCTGAGGTAGTTTTCCTTGCCTGCTTCTTCTTCATTTGCCCTTAATTTTCAAAGCTGCTCTGTTTTTGAAGGCATAACTGGAAAGCCTAAAAGGCTGAGGTCATATTTCACTATTTATAACTTCCATTTCTACTGAACTATAATATCCAGATAAAGCTTGGGTCACAATATTATTTCTGTATGGAGAATCAGACTGCCCTTGCTGTGCCTGATGAAGACAATTGCATAGTGGTTTACAGTTCAATTCAGTGCCCTCAGCACGCACATGTGTCCATTGCAAGATGTCTTGGTGTTCCTGAAAACAACGTGCGTGTGGTTACAAGAAGGGTTGGAGGAGGTTTTGGTGGAAAGGCAATGAAAGCCATGTCTGTAAGTATCTTCCAGATTTTATATTCATATTTCAGCTGTTTTACTACTTAGCCTTACTATACCATCATTTATCCGTAGTTCACATGAAACCACTTCCTCTCATGGTGAATTGCCTGTAAATCGACCTCTCTAAACCTTTGTAAATGGATCTTAGAACCTGAAGATTATCATTTTTTTTTCTGTCAGTATCTTGCCAAAAGTAGCACCTTAACATGAATATTTATGTGTTATATTACATATTTTGATTTGTGGATAGATGAACTGAAGTGGACCTTTTTGGTTTTTGATATCAAGTTAGCTTCTGATGTTGACTTGAAGTTACCTAATCTCTAAGCTACGGTTGTGCCAAATTTTTCGTTGATGCTGAATTTAACTTACTACCTTCATCAGGGAAGAAGAAAAAAATTACTGCTTTGCTTTCTTGTGTCCATAGTGTCTCAGATCAATTATGGAAGGATCAACTTGGATTATGTATGCTATTTATTTGTGGTAGTTAAACAATATTTTGACCTAAAATTTGTGGATTGGAGCAATGTAATCCATTTTTTTTTTAACCTTGACTGGATTAGGATAAAGTCTTACTCAATTTATCATCCAATTCCTAAAAAGTTGGAATATCATCTTTAGGAATCTTCATTTGAGATCTGAAATGACTTTGAGAATAAACCTTCCCTGTGGAGAAACTTCTCTTCTTTTTAATTTATTATTTTTTTCATATGCATTCATGAGGAAATAAAAGTAACCATGGTCAATGAGGGCAAGGAGTATATTGAGACTGACTTGGATGTAGTTATAAAAAAATTGTCCTGCAATCGCTAGATTTCTCAAACAATCATATTTTTATTAGAACTGGTTGTGAGAGATGTAACTATTGAAGTTATGTAGCCAATTAAAGCTGGTTATTGTTGTTATTATTTTTGAGGGAGCATGTATATAGTAATTAGTTCTGAGAACCTTCTGTTACATCTTATTAATATTGAAGTTTCTCTCTGCATTTTTAATAAGTGATGTTTTTCCATCCCCAATGCTTACTTACATATTGGATTCGGTGTTTTAGGTTGCTACAGCATGTGCCCTATCAGCATACAAGTTACAGCGCCCTGTTAGGACGTATCTCAATCGCAAGACTGATATGATAATGGCAGGAGGAAGACATCCTATGGAAATAACTTACAGTGTTGGGTTCAAATCTAATGGGAAAATTACTGCCTTACAGCTAGATATATTAATCAATGCTGGAATAACCACAGATGTGAGTCCAATAATCCCGAAAAAGATTGTGTGTTCACTAAGCAAGTATGACTGGGGTGCTCTATCTTTTGAAATAAAGTTATGCAAAACAAACCTCTCAAGTAAATCAGCAATGCGGGCACCCGGAGAAGTGCAAGGATCATATATTGCAGAAGCAATAATTGAAAATGTCGCATCTACTCTTTCTATGGATGCAGATTCTGTAAGAACTATAAATCTCCACACATATGATAGCCTGAAGTTATTCTATGACGATAGTGCTGGAGATCCTCCAGAATATACTTTAACTTCAATATGGGATAAGATAGCTGCATCTTCTAGCTTTAATCAAAGGATTGAAATGATTAAAGAGTTTAATAGCAATAGCGTGTGGAAGAAAAGAGGAATTTCTCGAATTCCAATTGTGTTTGATGTGTTTGTGAGACCAACTCCAGGAAAAGTAAGCATCCTAAGTGATGGGTCCATAGCTGTTGAAGTTGGAGGTATAGAGCTGGGTCAGGGACTGTGGACAAAGGTAAAACAGACAGCTGCTTTTGCTCTCAGTTCAATCATATCTGGAGGAGCAGGAGAATTATTGGATAAAATACGAGTCATACAAAATGATACCTTGAGTTTAATTCAAGGAGGATACACAGCTGGTAGCACTACTTCTGAATCAAGCTGTGAAGCTGTTAGACTTTGCTGTAATGTCTTGGTTGAGAGACTGATACCTCTAAAGGAAAGGATGCAGGTGCAAATGGGCTCTGTAGGATGGGAGTTGCTTATTCGCCAGGTATCAGTGATCTATCTGCATTTATCAAACATTCTACTCGTAGATCTTTGTCACTCTTCCCCATTTTTGGTCTTATCTATATCATTTGGAAATTCATCCAAATCATGGTGCTTTTCATTTTGTTATCTTCGTTGATACATTTTCTCATTGACGCTGTTATATATTTCATTTTCTTGATGACCCCTTTCGAGAGAAAACATCTTTTGTAATTCGTACACTATTTGTTGTTCTTATTGTATTTGTCAGGCGTATATGGAAGCTATACACTTATCATCAAACTCTCACTTTGTCCCGGACTCCGCTACCCAGCAATACTTGAACTATGGTGCTGCAATTAGCGAGGCAAGTTTTAACTCAAACATTATCTTTTCCTTGAGGATGATGTGATTAATACTAGCATCATAACATTTTTCACTTCAATTGTGATAGCATAGGTGGAGATAGACATTCTGACAGGGGAAACAACAATTTTAAGATGTGATATATTATACGACTGTGGACGGAGTCTGAACCCTGCTGTGGATTTAGGACAGGTTAGATAGAATTTTATATTGAGAGAACACTATCATTGTCCACGGCTTGACAAAGAAGCTGTTCTGTGGTTTTTATATTGAGAAGTAAGAAATGGTATTTGCAGATTGAAGGATCTTTTGTCCAAGGGATTGGATTTTTCATGCTTGAAGAATACACAACAAACAAAGATGGATTAATAGATGCAGAAGGCACATGGTCCTACAAAATCCCTACTATAGACACCATACCAAAGCAGTTCAATGTAGAATTATTGAACAGTGGGCATCACCGGAAACGAGTTCTCTCTTCAAAAGGTAGACTCTTTTCATACTTGTGAACAATTGACAATATTTCTCCATAGATGCAACACATCAAATTAAGAATGCATTCTCTGGATTTCTAAAAGTGTACTTTTAGCTATGACATGATAAATTCGTTGTCAATGCTAATTGCTATGTTTTTTGAAACAAGGATTGATTTATGAAGATATAAAGTAAAAAATAAAAATTTTGATCCCTGTTTTGAATTTTATACATAGAGCTCTTGATTTTTCAATTTCACACATTGAACGTTCAGTATGTTATAATAGCAGACAGGTGAGCCTCTCGCTAACATGACAGTTAACTGCAAACATCATACTCCGTAGAGTATGTACCTTATTTCATTTGCATTTCTGACAATTTGAAAAAGAGATTTTATATATTTGATATTTGCTATAGAGAATGGGTTAAAAATGCAAGATTAGATGGAAAGGACGTATGTCACGCACGTCTAACCGAGTTTGATGATTGGAGGCTCAATGTGTGCGATTATAATTCATCAAGGGCTTAATGTATCAAATTATTTATATATAAAAAAAATCAGTAGTTTAAGGTGTAAAAATAAAAAAGATCAGGGTCTGAGAATGCTTTTTCCAAGATACAACTGGTAAACAAATGTATGTATGCAGCTTCTGGGGAGCCACCAGTGCTGTTAGCAGCATCAGTTCACTGTGCTACAAGAGCTGCCATTAGAGAAGCAAGGAAACAGCTTCATTCATGGGGTTTTCTTGATAGTTCTTACTCAACATTCCAAGTCGATGTCCCTGCAACCATGCCTGTTGTCAAGGAACTCTGTGGTTTGGACAGTGTGGAGAGCTACTTGCAATGGAAAATGGCCTCTATTTGAATGCTTATTCATGTTGGATCAGTTGTCAAATTCATCCTCACTATGTATATAATGATGCTGTGTTATTGTTTTATATACAAATTTATATATCAGTTGGTAATGCAGGCTGGAGAAACTCATATTCAAATCCCTTTAAATAAATCCGCAGAAAGGGCGAAGAGCCTTAACTAGGACTAAGTGTGAACGGAATCATCTCAATGAGAATACATGTGATTTATAAAGAAAATCATTGGCAAGTTAGAAAAGTAAATTAAATTATCATTTTTACATATGTTTAAATTATCATTTTTTTTCTTTTAATTTTTTTCCTGCCCCTCCATTGTTGGACGGCGAAGATGCAATCTTGTTGTAATTTAAAGTTTTTACAGAATCTTGTTGAGATGGTTGTGGTGGGGAACCTTAATTTGTACAAGATAAGATAAAATTCCCTTTCAAAAACTGAAAAATGATTTCTCAATCTTTAAATTAAAATAAGGCATTTTTAGTTGTTCAAATTTTACTGGTCCTCTTCACTTCAAATTTGTCACTTGCGCCTACTCTTATTATTTAAAGTGGTTTGAATTTGTTAAAAGTGTAGTATTACCTATTCTATGCGAGCTAAAAAGTCAAATGATGTTGATACAATTAATTTATACTTGTCACGTGTTATTGAAAATCAAACTGGTAAATTTATAATTAGTCCTCCTACTTTCTTTTTTTTTTTTTAATTTTTTTTATAAGAAACAAAATTATTATACCCTATTTTTTTACTTTATTTTAAAACCTACCTAATTTCGTTTTTTTCCTGTCATATTTTTGCATCCTTCCATATCACTGAGATACCGAGTGAAAATGAAATATAATTAAAGCCAATGGAAAACAGCCATCAAATTGCAATTGGAATAAAGATAGTTTTGGAGTATGATCTATCAATTGGTACCTGACTTATTGATTTGGTTTTTTTGATACCTAGTCTATAAAACTTGAGAACATTTAACACCTGAACAATAAAATTTAATGAAATTGATAATATTGGTAGTTTAACGAGTGGTAGTGAGTAGTTAAACGAGTGGTAGTGAGTAGTTTAACGAGTAATCTGTCTATTACAATAACAATGATTATGTAAGTTATTATAGTGATATTAATAATTACCTAAGAACTAAAATATTCTAAATTTTAATAGGTCAAGCACTAAATATTCTTGATTTTGAAACATCAGGTACCAAAAGGACCATATCAATAGGTTAGATATTAGATGGATATATTGCAGATGTGTCGGGCTCCAAAACGGTTTTTTTTTTCCATTACAATTACGTAAATCTTCGACGCAAGAAAGAATGATTTCACAAACAAGAAAAATAAATGAGTTTACCGGTAAACAAAAATGTTAATATTGTTATAAAATGGCTTTAACATATAGAGCTTATAATAATAATAAGGAGATTATAAAAAAAATAGAACCGGGATAGAAAAAGAATACGAGAATAGAAACTTTCTATTATTGAATTTGAGTTGTATAGGGTAAGAAAAAGGGATAAGTATAAAAATAAACCCTGTGATTTCGGCCATTTGCAAAATGGTACTTTTAGTTTAAAATTTTGCAAAATGAGACATGTGGTTTCACATTGCTAACAAAAGTAGTCTATCGTCCAATACATTTCCTAAAAATTCACTTATCCTTCAAATTCTCACCAACCAGAAATTTTGCATGTCGGTTGATTAAAACATAATAAACCTTAGTGACAAAGTTCATAAATTTTTGGAAAGTACATGTATTTTTTTAATTAAGAATGAGAAAAAAAAAAGAAAAAAATTACAAAAAAAAAAAAATAATAATAATAAAAAGTTTAAAAACTTTGTAACATGTTAAATAAAATTCTAAGAATAAGTAAGTTTTTAGATAGTGCTATCCAATTACGTGTTATTTTTATTTTAACATTGAAAAAAAAATTGAAACGAGAGTATGAACAATATTAACTTTATATAATATTTTATTTTTTTTGATAGAAATAAGTTTAGACGATGAGAGTATCTCTAATACAGGACCATGGAAAGTTTCAAAACCACAAAGGAATTTACGAGAAGATTTATATACCGTTCCACCAATGGAAACTCCTAAAACAACAGTAGAATTCGAACCAGATAGGATGCCACGATAATAACTTCTTATAAAATACTTTATTAGTTGCAATAAAAGACTGAAATATCTTATTAGAAAAATCATGATCGAATCTTCATTATAAGACATCTCCATCGACTTAATTATATAGTACTATTTTCTTTTTATCGGAAGACTTAAATTGTTAGTATTATTTTCAAGGAACATACCGTAAGCTATCTTGATAATGATTTGTATCCAATTGAAAACTCAGTATAATAAAATTTATCATAATGTTTATATATATATATATATATATATATATATAAAATTAAATGTGATGACCTGGATCGTGATGAAATTTTTTAGAAAAATATGAACCCCTTGAAAAATACCGGAAAGAAGGAAAGAGGGGGACAGTGAAAGATTACCCTTGGGAAATTTTGAGTGTGAAATGGGTATTTTTGAAATAAAAAAATTAATAATAAACATTAATTAATTAATTAATTCAGGGCCGTCCCTTCAAATTAAATGAAAAATTAGGATTTAACCAACATGACCTCTCCTCTTTGATACAAATAGAAGAACTAAAGAATTATGTATATAAGAATTACTGAAATATTTTTTTCCATACATAATTATAATAATTATATATGGTTGAGTCGTCCAAACAATATAAGACAGGATGTTAATCTTCTGCGAATGAAATTTTGACACAACAAGAAGAAAATGTATGTATGTCTGTTGGACTTTTTCAATTGCAATAAAATAATAAAAATTTCAGGTTTGTGGAGAAGAAAAGATTGAAAAAAATAATCTCAAAAGGGTAAAATAATGAATATGAAATTATATGCATGTCATCAATGTCAAGTGCTATTCTATATTTAATTAATTTAGTTTCATCAATAATTGTTGCTTTTAGCTTATTTAATCATTTCACGAGTAGCTAATTGTTAAGCTGCAGAGAAGAAAAGAAGAAAGAGAAATGAAGACGAGTATAGTTTTTGCTGTAAATACAGAAAGATTCGAGATTTGCAGTAATAATTTTGAGGCTTCTACTACTTTGCTTGACTTTCTTCGTACCCAAACTTCTTTCAAAAGTGTTAAGCTCGGCTGTGGTGAAGGTATTTTTTTTTTTTTTTTACTAATTCCTCGTTCTTTTACTGAGAGCTTTTATTGTAATCCTGGACTAAATTGATAGATGATCGTTAAATTGTTATCATACCAACAATTTTAATGATGTGGTAGCAATCAAACGGTTCTAAACCAATTCGGTCCGTCGGTTGTTACACAAAGCAATGTATGTGATGTTTGATGAAATATATTAGAGGACTTCAAAAACCACCTCTATGGTTTTATTTCCTAACAAATCAAGGATTTTTTTTTTTTCTGTTAAAAAGAGGACAAGTAGTTTCTAAAGTTTACAAAACAATAAACTTTTGAAAGCACATGTCCTCTTCTTGACAAAAATAAATAAATAAATAAATCTTTGATTTGTTAGGGAGTGGAACTATAGGAGTGGTTTTTGAAATCTTCTAATATATTTTTTTGTAAACACATGTCCTCTTTTTGACCAAAAAAAAAAAAAAAAAGTCCTTAATTTGTTAAGGTCTGAAACCACGATGATGATTTTTAAAGTTTCGCGGATGGTTTTTGGAGTTTCCCGGTATATTATTTTTGGGTCTATTGGTTTTATTTCAACCATTTGCTCTCATTAAGTTTTTTCTAGATTTGAGAATTCATATTTAATTTTAAAAATTCCAAATAATGATGTTTTAAATTAATGATTAATGTTATAACTTTTATTGTTTTTTTAACAAGAGGGGATATTTCATCGTTTTAATTTATTGACTAAATATATAAATTAGTTGCATCTTGGTGATAAATACATATTTCCTATATAGATATCCAACGTTAAAAAGCTATAATGTATAATAGGAGATAAAGATTGTAAAAGAAAAAAATATATACATATATACACACACACTAGTAGTTGTTCACAAAATACCTTTTTTAAAAAAAAAAAAAAAAATTATAAAGTGTAAAACTAAGGTACTTAAAATGACATTCTAAACGTTTTAAACAGAATAATATGATTTGATAATTTTTTTCAATTTAAGTTCTTTTAATTTTTTGTATATTGTTCCATAAAAAAAAGTTGTTATAATATGAACTAAACAAAAAAGAAAACAATTGACAATAGAAATGGTAAAAATAAGCTTTGCGCATATTTATTTCATATTAATATTAACTATTATTTTAAAAAATTTAATAAAAAAAATTGAATATTATATATAACACACTACAAAAACTAAAAAGCAAATAAGATACTGTTTATGGTTCATTATTGAAGGAAACTAAATTAATATAGATTAATTTCCAAATCAAGTTTGCTTACATATAATCCAAATCAATTATTTCTAGTTTCACAATTATTGAATGGTTTTTCAAGTTAATATTGACTTAGATTTGTTGTTGGTAAGATATTTTTAAGTGAATCCTTTAATGATGTTCACTGATTCTCATAGTTTCAATTCAAGCAATTTTATACTCCTAGAATCAGTTTTGAAAACCATACCAAACCAACCTGTCGGACTAACTTCAACTGAAATCTGAAACCAGTTCAATCAGTTTGTTCTTATTGCAAAAAGTTGGTTGGTAACGTTGACCGATGGAATCAATCAATCGAAATGAAAAATCGCAAACCGAATTGATTTTTCACTTCAACAAACTAGTTTTACTGGAATTATTTTTTTAGTTAAACTATTTGGTGTATGGTTTTTGGTTTTGTTTATTAAATATTATTATAAAAAAATGACATTGAGATTATTTTTTAATTATTTTAAATCTAACTATAGAAATTGTATTAAATAAATTTGGCTTTTTCAAATAATATATTTTGTTTAAAAATCTTAATTTTATATAATTATTGTTAAAATGTTAAATTTTAACATGTTATACCTATACGCCGCGAATATCGGTATCCTTCATTCGGAAATAGTACCAACACTGGCACTATCATCTTCTACTATTTCTAATACTAATTCCGAAAACTCAAAAAGCACTGGATTGCCCACGTCGGCGCAATGGGCAACCGGAAAAAAACTGTGTCTGCAGCCGGTGTTTTGTTTGACGAGGTTTTTTTTATTAATTAGCAACAAAGAAAAAGAAAAGAACACTAAATCTATGGTCCAGTTTATTAACTCTATTTTTTTTATGCGTTTCATGCTGTTTTCAGTGTTTTATTGTTAGCATTAATGTTCAGAAGTATGGAGCTTTTACGCCATTTTTAAATGATAAATTGTTCATTACATTTAATTACAGAAAAGAACTAAATATTTGAATCCATAGTTTTTTTTTTTTACTTTACAAAGTTACAAAATCAAGCGGGTTTCATTGATACATGTCACTTGTTAATATCCATTACTTGGACAGTTTGAAATTGTTGAACATTTGAGTTATTGCATTGTGTTTGTACTAAATTTGAGTTATGATTTTAGGTGGATGTGGTGCTTGTGTTGTTCTGATATCTAAGTATGATCCCATACTAGACAAAGTTGAGGACTTGACAGCAAGTTCTTGTCTCACACTACTTTGCAGTGTAAATGGATGTTCAATTACAACAAGCGAAGGTCTTGGTAATACCAAAAATGGGTTCCACTCAATTCATCAAAGGATTGCTGGATTTCATGCCTCCCAATGTGGTTTCTGTACTCCTGGAATGTGTATGTCACTCTTTGGAGCCCTGGTCAATGCTGAAAAGACTGATCGACCCGCACCTTCTCCAGGTTTTTCCAAGCTAACAGCTGCTGAAGCTGAAAAATCTATTGCAGGAAATCTTTGTCGTTGTACGGGCTATCGACCCATTGCTGATGCCTGCAAAAGTTTTGCTAGCAATGTTGATATGGAGGATTTGGGATTCAATTCTTTCTGGAAAAAGGGAGATCCAATGGAAGTCAAGACTAGCAGGTTACTGCAGCATAGTAGTAATCAAGAGATTTGCACTTTTCCTGAATTTCTAAAAAGGGAAATCAAGTCATCCTTGCATTTGGATTTCAAAAATGCCTCTTGGTATCAACCTTCTAGCTTTAAGGAGCTTCAGATCCTCTTAAGAGCCATTGATGTCGATGACAGACTGCAAATAAAACTGGTTGTTGGAAACACGAGTGTCGGTTATTATAAGGAACATGAACACTATGACAAGTATATTGATCTCAGGAGTATTCCTGAGCTCTCAGTTGTTCGGTTGGACCAGACAGGTATTGAGATTGGGGCAGCAGTAACTTTATCTAAAGCTATTGAAGCTTTGAGGGAGGAAACTAAAGACGAATCGATTTCAAAAAGCAAAATTGTGTTCGAAAAACTTGCTGCTCATATGGAGAAAATTGCTTCCAAATTTGTTAGAAATTCGGGCAGTGTAGGGGGAAATTTGGTGATGGCACAAAGGAAACATTTTCCTTCAGACATTGCTACTATACTTCTCGGTGCTGGTTCATTTGTTAACATAATAACTGGTACAGCGCAGGAAATACTTACTTTGGAGGAGTTTTTGAAAAGGCCTCCTCTAGATCCCAAAAGCATACTTTTGAGTGTTAAAATCCCAAATTACGAATTCAAAAACGATGCATCTCCCGAAATAGATAATAAGTTGTTATTCGAAACCTATCGAGCTGCACCGCGGCCCCTTGGAAATGCTTTGCCTTATGTGAATGCTGCTTTCTTGGCTGAAGTTTCCTGCTCAAAAACATGTGGTGGAATTGTGTTAAATAAATGTCAGTTGGCTTTTGGTGCTTTTGGGACCAAACATGCAATTAGAGCAAAGAAAGCGGAGAGGTTTTTAACAGGAAAGTTGCTGACCATTGCTGTCCTACATGAAGCTATTGAATTAGTGAAAGCTAATGTGGTACCTGAAGTTGGGACTCAAAATCATGTGTATAGATCAAGCTTGGCTGTTGGTTTTCTTTTTGACTTTTTTGGTCCATTAACAAATACTACTACTGGTTTGCTGAATGGATATGGTACTGATATTTCAATGTTTGAGGACTTCAAATTGAAAGAGGAATTTGGCAAGCAGGATCATGTTGAATTTTCCACTTTGCTTTCGTCATCTAAGCAAGTGATTCAATTGCACCAAGAGCATTACCCTGTTGGTGCCCCAATTACAAAATCCGGTGCCAATCTTCAAGCTTCAGGTCAGTATTAGTCTGCTCATGATATAACAGTCTACACCTACAAATCATTATACAAATTCCTCATTTGATGACTTTGTATAGGCGAAGCTGTTTATGTGGATGACATTCCATCACCGAGAAATTGTCTACATGGAGCATTCATATACAGCACAAAACCTTGTGCAAGAGTAAAGAGCATAGAGTTAAAGTCCAAGTCACTCTCGGATGGTGTTAGTGGACTTATTTCTTACAAAGACATTCCAAAGGGCGGGGAGAATATCGGTTCTTTGTTTGCCTTTGGTCCTGAACCTTTGTTTGCTGAGGAGGTTACTCAGTGTGCTGGACAGCCTCTTGCATTTGTGGTATAATTATCGCATCCCTTGCTCATGTTTAGCAACATTTAATACATTTTTGTTGATCACCATGCTATTGCAACGCGCTACATGCTGATCATTGTTTTGGCTTTTGCCTAATCTTGTCAATTGAACGAATTATTTAGCTTGCAGATACACAAAAACATGCTGATGTAGCATCAGAACTTGCTGTAGTAGATTATGACCTGGAAAATCTTGAACCTCCTATTTTAACGGTTGAAGATGCCATTGAAAAATCTAGCCTTTTTGAGGTTTCACCTTTTATATCCTCCAAACAAGTTGGTGATGTATCAAAGGGAATGGCTGCAGCTGATCACCGGATTCTCTCTTCTGAGGTATTTTTCACTTCCTCATCCCTCTCCTTATTTCCTTTGTGTCAACTTTGTGTAAAAAAGTTAAACCTTTATCTTTTCAAGGCATAGCTACAAAGTCTAGAACTTTTCAGTTTTGTTCCAGTTTCATCTTTTCTGTATTAGGATCTGTGCACACTGCCATCTTTACTAATTGTTGATATCCAGATCAAACTCGGGTCACAATATTATTTCTATATGGAGACCCAGACTGCCCTTGCTGTGCCAGATGAAGACAACTGCATAGTGGTTTACAGTTCAAATCAGATGCTTGAATACACTCATGTTACCATTGCAAGATGTCTTGCTCTTCCTGAAAACAATGTACGTGTCGTTACAAGAAGAGTTGGAGGAGGTTTTGGTGGGAAGGCTACGAAAGCTATACCTGTAAGCATCTTTATCTTTAGATCTCTTTAATTCAGTATCTTATAGTATTCATATGAAACAGATGCGAAACTTTGATATCCTAATTACTTGTTCATTTGAAGAGACATAGAATTACTCAGTTTATAGTTCACAAGGCTTAAAAAGTGTTTTAGTTGTCTAATATTGGATAACTAGCCAACCCTTTTTATTACTAGCATGGAAAAAACTCGCATTTTTAAAAGAATTTTGAGATGTTGGTCTTCTTTATATAGATCATTTGACATGATATGAAGTTCTTATCATTATGGATGTCTTGTATAAGCTCTTTGCACCATCTTTGGCTATGTCACATGGGAAGTACTTAAAGTGGTTCGACATCTCTTAAGAGCTTGTGCATCTTATTTCTGTTTATTTGTATTCTCTGCAATCTTTAATGCGTGATGTGTTTGATCCATTGGTCTATTTGTTCCAGTACTTACAACAGACATGTTTTAGGTTGCTGTAGCATGTGCACTTGCAGCATACAAGTTACAGCGCCCTGTTAGGATGTATCTCAACCGCAAGAGTGATATGATAATGGCTGGAGGAAGAAATCCTATGAAGGTAACTTACAGCGTAGGCTTCAAATCAAATGGAAAAATTACAGGGTTGCAGCTTGAGATATTAATTAATGCTGGCATATCTCCTGATGTAAGCCCATATTTGCCAGGTGCTATTGTGAATGCACTTAAAAAGTACGATTGGGGTGCTTTTTCTTTTGATATAAAGGTGTGTAAGACAAACGTTGTAAGTAAATCAGCAATGCGAGCCCCTGGTGATCTTCAAGGATCATATATTGCTGAAGCTGTAATTGAAAATGTAGCATCTTCTCTTTCTATGGATGCAGATACTGTTAGAACTATAAATCTCCATAGTTATGAGAGCTTTAAGTTGTTTTACGGTGCTACAGCAGGAGATCCTGTAGAATATACTTTAACTTCAATATGGGATAAGTTGGCCACATCTTCTAATTTTAACCGAAGGACTAAAATAATTGAAGAGTTTAATAGGTGTAATGTGTGGAAGAAAAGAGGTATTTCTCGAATTCCTGCTGTATATGAGGTGAGGCTAAGACCAACTCCAGGAAAAGTCAGCATTCTGAGCGATGGTTCGATTGTTGTTGAAGTTGGAGGAATAGAAATTGGGCAAGGGCTCTTGACCAAGGTAAAACAGACGGCGGCTTTTGCTCTTAGTTCAATCAAATGCGATGGAGCAGGTGACCTCTTGGATAAAGTACGAGTCATACAAAACGATAGTTTGAGTTTAACTCAAGGAGGGATCACTGGAGGGAGCACGACTTCTGAGTCTAGCTGTGAAGCAGTTAGACTTTGTTGTAAAGTCTTAACCGAGAGGCTCGCACCTCTACAGGAAAGGCTGCAGATGCAAACGGATTCTGTAGCATGGGATACGCTTATTCGCCAGGTTGTGAAATTTACTAAGTTTGTTACCCACCAGTGTATAGTAATTGAAGATCTTTTTCACCTCATTGTTTCAGTGAACAAAATTGCAGGCATATTCAGAAGCTGTACACTTATCAACAAATTCTTACTTTGTCCCTGAGTCTGCTTCTGCTGCATACTTAAACTATGGTGCTGCAGTGAGTGAGGCAAGTTTGTATTACCCATCATCGCCTTCTTTGTTTCCTTCTGCTGATTGAAAATGTATTTCATGTGAATCTACGGTGACACAGGTAGAGGTAGACCTTCTCACAGGACAAACAACAATTTTAAGATCCGATATTTTATATGACTGTGGACGAAGTCTGAATCCTGCTGTAGATTTAGGACAGGTTAGTTACCTATATACACACACACACACCAGAATCAAGTTTCTGAGTCTAAATTTGCACTTATGTTCTCAAGTTATGATCTTTTTCAAATATGTATTGACAATTGCAGATTGAAGGATCTTTTGTCCAAGGAATTGGGTTTTTCATGCTTGAAGAATATACAACTAATTCGGAGGGATTAATAGATGCAAAAGGCACGTGGACATACAAGATCCCTACAATAGACACCATACCGAAGCGGTTCAATGTTGAGATACTTAATAGTGGACATCACCAGAAACGTGTCCTCTCTTCAAAAGGTAGGCTCTTTCTGTACTCCAAAAAATGAAAAAGACTACAATCATTTTCTCCATGAATTCAACGCTTAATCTTTTTTGCCAGTAATTATTTGTTCACTGTTTCACTGAAGCCATCTTGATGCATACAAGTATCCAAGTTCCAATATGTTTTAATTGCTCAGAGCAGGAGAACTGGATATGATTGCTTAATGAAAGTAGGAATGGATTAGTAACAGCATGGAAGGTGAAGCAGTCATGATTTGTATAGATATACTCTTGAGGTGTCAATTTAGGTTGTCGTGTTATATTTGTGTTATGTCATCTATACATATACCATACAATTATATATGGAACAAAAACGATGATGTGTCAAATGGATGGTGTTGTTTATGCTCTTGACAGCCTAATAAATCCTTATGAATGTGGTTTGTGCAGCTTCAGGTGAGCCACCACTGCTGCTAGCAGCATCAGTTCACTGTGCTACGAGAGGTGCTATTAGAGAAGCACGAAAGCAGCTTCATTCATGGGGTTTCCTCGACAATTCGTACTCGAACTTCCAACTCAGTGTCCCTGCCACCATGCCTGTGGTGAAGGAGCTCTGTGGACTAGACAGTGTGGAGAAGTACTTGCAGTGGAAAATGTCTAGTATTTGAATATTCTTATTCAAGCTCAGCTTATGACTAAATCATCTCTACATCTATCAAAATACCCATCCCATGTATCTTGTTTCACAGATTAGGTTCTTTTTTTTTTTTTTTTTTTTTTTGTCTGCTAATAAAGATTTTGAGATTCTGGCTGAGGTTTTAAGTGCTTAATCTCATTATAAGCCAAAAATTCACTGTTTTCTTGTCTTATCATTGTTATTGGCAAATGCTGATTGAAGCTGATAATCTGTCAGGTGATTATCAACTTTGTAGAAGAAACAGGTATTGAAACAGAGATATCAACTTTGTACTCTTCATCGAAAAATTTACATTTTGTTACGAAATTAAGTTGAGCGACGTTTACGGTATGAGTTGCAAAGTTGAGAGATGGTGGATGAAATTTACCCTCCTATTTCAATATTGAAAAACTCAACTTTTTTGGGTCCAACAAGACAAAGGAGAAGGATGGCATCCGAATGAGAAGATGAGATGGATGCAATTAAGGTGGCCTTCCCAAGAATGAGGAGGAAGAAGAGTATCCTTCGGAGCATGTACTCCCTCGGTTATAAAAATACAAATGTACTTATTGTGTTTATATATATATATACATATAAGCTAACATTGCTCCCAAGCAAGGTTCTTATTTTTCCTTCAATCATCCCACTTCCCCTCAGACAACTTGCTCAAATTCGTTATTGGCTCAGTCAATCAGGAGGAAGAAGCAATATATATAAGCGCCTACTGGAAGAGGGAATTGGTAATTTATGCAGAGAGGAAGAAGCAGTCTGAAAGATACTGATATTGGTTAGGAAGTTGGTGAGCTTCGCCTTAGAATTGATTTTTGTGTGTTTCAGAAGAATTGGACCTCATGCCCCAACAAAACCCAACCATTCCCTACATACATGAATTTTATCTTGTCTTTTTGAAGTTAACCTTCTATGGGCTGTGAGCCTCTTTATATTTTACATTTCTTTTCAGGCCAAATATCATCATATAGCCTATGTAATTAGCATTAAACGTCTACTAATCTCTCCAATTTTAATGTTGCTCAATTTACTTCTGAACTTGGCAAAACCGATCCATTTTGCCTCTTAAATCTGACGTGAAAGAGAGAGTGAGTAGCATAAAAATTTGAGGATGTGATTTTAACTAAATTGAAAAAAAAAATTAAAAAAAAAAAGTAAAAAAGAAAGAAGAAAATGAGGAGGAAGATGGGTTTTTTGGAAGATGAGTTTTTTAATAATTTATTAGAAATGGAAGATGTGTTTTTAAAAAAATCTTATGAATTTTTCTTAATTTGTTTTTCATTTCCTTTGAATAGTTAAGTATGAGTTTTTGAATAATTAGATATTATTGAGATGAGAGATGTGATTTATTGATTTTAGAAATTGAAAGAGAGATAGAAAGAAAAAAAAAATGGAGAATAAAAAAGTTGGTGTTATTGAAAGAAGAAAAATATAAAGAGATTTTTTTGAAATTGTTTAAGGGAAGAAGATTGTATTGTTGAAAGAATAAAAAGAAAAAGGGACTTTTTTTGAAATCGTGCAAGGGATTTTGTTTGTAATTTTTGCAATAGAAGCCACGTGTCAAGTTCTGATTGGATTGACTTTTCAAATTTGACACGTGGCGACGTGTGGAGTACACTTTCCTTTATTTATCTGGTTTAGTCGGATTCATGGGGCAAAATAGGTCGGTTTTGCCAAGTTTAGAGGATAAATTGAGCAACATCAAAATCAGAGGGGTTAGTAAACGTTTAATGTCAAATACGGAAAGTAAATAATGTATTCGGCTTTTTTTTTTTGTTATCAACTATAGGGACTGAATGGGAATTAACACTCTTCATCCATTCTTCCTTCCTGTCAATCTATTATCTATGGATATCTTTGATTTAGTGTCTTATGCTACTTGTTTATATGTAAGAGATGTTTAACAACCATTGATATCCTAATTACTTTGTGATGTATTCGATTTATGTTTTCTATTATATAGAAACTTATTTATCATATATCTTAACTAATAAATTATATTAAATTAATTTAATTTTTTAATTTAAATATAAACTTTATGAAGAATTGTCCATTTGTTAATACGTTTTTATTTTAATTACTTCAATGAAAAAAACATCTGGTAAAAGTGGCATAAGATTAATATCAAATTAGTTTATATCTCTTGGAAATGAATTTCTAACACTTGTACAGTGTATTTAACTATATATATATATATATATATATATATATATATATAACTGAAAGAATAGGGGTGTAGATAGCAATCGGGTGGTGGGGCCGTCTCTGTGGGGGGACTGTCCAGACGAAGTCGGGAAATTTCCGATTAAGATCTCTGTCGGACGAAGATGAGGACAAATTTGTTCCCGTTTCTTAATCGAAAATGGGAATAGTAATAACTCTACCCGTTCCCATCATCGTTTAAAACCTGAAGATCCTCAGTTAAATATCCAAATTCCCGATAATTTTCCGTTTATATTTCTTTATTATTAATATACATTATATTATGATTATTTATAATTTATAATTTTACAAACTAAAATAAAGAAGAAAATTAATCTCTCTCGTGAATAATTATTAATCATTTGATAATTGAGTTTTAAGAGGAGGAAGAAAAAGTAAGAGCAATTCTCTGGTTTTCGCTGTCAACGGCCGGAGATCCTTCTACTACTCTGCTCGAGTTCTTGCGCACCCAAACTTCTTTCAAGAGCGTCAAGCTCAGCTGCGGTGACGGGACTCTCAGTTTCTCGGCAGATTCTGATTCTAATTTAATTAATGCCACAATCCTCCTTTTGGAATATACTACTTTTTTAATTGATTTATTAGTCAAACTTTTGTTTTAGTTAAAGCTTTTACTTTTTCAGTCTTTACTTCTAAACTTCCTTCCTATCGAATTCTAAGCTTAATTACCATGGGAAATTCAGCTAATTAATAAAATACTCCCGCCGTGTGTTTTTTTATTGCACGATGTTTTAGGTTTTTCGCTTTTTTTTTTTATACTTTATATCACCAATGTATTTTTTTTATTATGTTTTCTTATATTTACCATTGTTTAATTAAGTTTTGATAATTAAGAAGAAAGATAATTTTTCAATGGAAAATAGAGTTAAGAGTAAAATATTGAGGGTAAACTAATTATTTTAGTAACCTAATTAATATTTTATTGGTCTTAGTAAATAACTTTAAACATCATATTATAAAACAATAGTTTCTAATGCTCATATCATACATAAATTTATTTTTTTTGGAACAAAATGATAAGTTTGTTAGGATATTGCAAAATTAATTATGGATCAATGAGAACAAAATTAAGAAAGAACATTGGTTGGACACAAGAATTTTAACATGTTTCGGTAACATTGCCCATTCCATAACCAGCTGATCAAAAAATAAATCGGATATTTACAAGACCGCTAAAATGTTTACACTCCCTAATTGACCCCAATACCCGAAGAAAATTCACTAACCACACAATTTAGTGTTCTTAATTTTCCCTAACTCTCACAAAGCAATTCATAATTTGTTTTACGTTCTATTGTTATTGGGATGCAGAAATCAATTGGATTGATTTGCTTATATAGCCAAATTAGAAACAACCCTATAAATGATGTACCCCAATGTTTTTTGACTTATTTGCTTTCCCACTTGTTCCACATCTGAAAGCAAGACTTCCAAAAAACATTGTTGTCATTTGCTCTTGAGTTCCCATTCACATTTAATTTCAAATTACTTGTCGTCATAGTGTTCATAGTCAAATAATAGAGGTCTAGGATGTTTTTTCCTTCCATCACAACTGTGACACATTTAGAAACTTTCAAGACTTTACCTTGAGCAGAAAATCGATAACCTTGAGATTCAAGACAAATCAACAAAATAGGATTTTTCCTCAATTCTCGAACATGTCGTACCTCCAGTGTTCTAGTAATTTCATAGTACATCTTGATTTGGATTGTACCCACACCAACAGTGAAGAGTCCTTTGTTGTTCCCAAGTAACCCTTTTCCACCATCAACTTCTTGATAAGTAGAAAACCGATATTTATTAGGAGACATATGGAAGATACAATTAGAATCAAGAATCCACCCATCTCCAATGTTGTCTACGGACATTGCTAGCACATCAACGATATCCTTGGAATTTATTCCTTCAATGATAACATTTGTCTCGTCACAAGAATCATCAGAGTCACTATCCTTTTTATCTTTCCGCTTCGGACATAATGTGCCCCATTTCGTTGCATTTAAAGCGTCTCACCTTCTTGGATTTGGATTTTCTTTTACTTTAAATCCCTTTTTGGTATATCTACCTCTCATGACCATGACCCTAGTCGGATCCTTATATTCATCACCATTTATTTAGTTTTTCAACTCTTTTGAGTTTTGAGCTGACTTGACACCCTCCACCGTGATGGTGTCGCAACTGAAAATAATGGTGTTTATGAAATTTTCATACAAGGATGACAACTTATATAGTAACATCATTGCCTGGTCTTCTTCTTCAATTTTGATGTCAATATTTTTCAGGTCCAAGATTATCTTATTAAATTTATCAAGATAATCTTTCATAGGCGATCCTTCTTGCATTCAGAGAGAATATAGCCGTTGTTTCAAGTACAAATGGTTGGTGAATGATTTGGTCATGTAGATAGCCTTCAACTTTTTCCACAAGTTGGCATTGTTATTTTCTCCAGCAACTTCTCTTAGAACATTATGAGAAAAAGACAAGAATATCGAACTTTGTGCTTTTTCGATAATCTTTTCTATTTCCTCCTCATCATATTTTTCTGATAAGGCTTCTTCTCCTTCGAGAGCTTTTGATAATCCTTGTTGAACCATCAACACCTTCATTTTAATTCACTATAAATTAAAAGCAATTTTGCCATCAAACTTCTCCACTTCGTAACGCATCGTTGATGAGTGTCCTGCCATGTTCATGTCCAATTAAAAACTTCCAACACTGCTCAAGTAACCAAAAAGTAACAACAAACTTCACTTCTTGCTTTAGCTCTTCCACCAATTTGTTGGGATAATGGGCAATTAATTATTGCTCGATTACGGTTATTCTATTAGAATAATTTAATTGGAAAAATAGAGAACAAAAATAAGCAAAAAAATAACAGTGGTTGCACACAAGAATTTAACGTGGTTCGGCAACACCGACTACTACCACCCAATAATGTAACCAATTTTTTTTTTTTTTTACTTATTTGCTTTCTCACTTGTTCCACATGTGAAAAAAACATTGCTTCCATTTGCTCTTGTTCACATTATTTCAAATTACTTCTTACAATGTTTAATATCTTTGACTTTAATCTTCAAATTTCATTGATTTTAGACAAAGGAAAGTATTGTGCACGTTATCACTGAATTAATTAGACCATCAACATTCAGGACACCGACTCCAGTACAGATGAAGACGCCCTTAGAGTCTTTCAGCTTTGATTCGTTTTGTTCATTGATTCTTTCCACTAACATGGCGTTTATTCTTTCATCCTTTTTACTTGGCGATTGTTTCTCAGTAGCTTTGATGTTGAGGAAAACACTCCATGCTCAATCCTTTTTATATGAAAATAGAAGTTTCTAATAGTTCAAAAGAGTGATGATTCTGTTAGAATAAATAAACTTATAATTAAGAGTCGTGTTGATTCATGAAGAGTCATTATAATATGTAGAGTCATATTGTTTCATGAAGAGTCATTATATAAAGTCATATTGTTTCATGAAGAGTCATTATGTAGAGTCATATTGTTTCATGAAGAGTCATTATGTAGAGTCACATTAATTCACGAAGAGTCATTGTAATATCTATAAATAGTCCTAATCTTTCAGGAAATAAAATATAGAGTTTTCTCCATTAGAATTACTTTCTATACTTCTTTTTCTCTCCAACAATCTGGTATCAGAGCCAGTAAACTCAGCAAGATGATGAATAATATGATTCCCTAAAAATATCCTCAACTCTCTAAGGAGAATTATGATAATTGGTGTATAAGAATGAAAGCTTTGCTTGGTTCCCAAGATGTGTGGGATATGATAGAAAATGGATACGAACAGCCGGAGAATGAGGAAGCATTGACGAATGCTCAAAAGGAGAATTTGAAGAAAACAAAGAAGAAAGACTAGCGAGCACTTTCTATAATCCATATGTGTTTGGATGAGACTATGTTTGTGAAAGTATCTATGGCAACGAGAGCAAAGGAGGCATTAGAGATTCTTGAGAACTCTTTTAAGGGAAAAGATAAAGTGATCAAGGTGCGGTTGCAATCCTTGAGAGGTGACTATGAGAAACTGAAGATGGAGTCAGAATCAATTGAGGAGTTCTTTAATAGAACTTTGACTATTGTCAATCAGATGAAGAGATGTGGAGAAACAATGGAGGACATTCGTGTGGTAGAAAAAATCCTTCGATCTTTAAATCAGAAATTTGATTATGTGGTGACTGCAATTGAAGAATCAAAAGATCTGGAGACCATGTCTGTAGATCAACTGTTGGGTTCTTTACAAGCCCATGAAGAAAGATTGAAGAGGAGAGAAGAACCTGTGGCTCAAGCATTGCAAGCAAAGTTGAATTTAGAAGATAAAGAGGAAAAGAAGCAATCTGTAGGTGAATCTGGAAGAGGTAGAGGACAAACAAGAGGTAGAGGACAAACAAGAGGCAGAGGTCGTGGCTGGAAACGTGGAAATAATGGAGGTCGTGGCAGAGGAGGCCGAAATTTTCATAGTAATGAAGGTCGTTATCAACAATGGAACGTGAGAGGCCGTGGCAGAGGCAATAATATGTATGGTCGTGGTCGTGGTCATATAAACAAAGCAAATGTGCAGTGTTATAATTGTCAAAGTTATGGAGATTTTCATGAAGAAGCAAATTTTGTGGAGACTGAAGAAGGCAAAAATTGAACCTTGTTGCTGTCATGTATTGGAGAAGACGAAAGAAGCAAGGAGTCGTGGTATCTAGACTTGGGAGCAAGCAATCACATGACAGGAAATAAAGATATTTTTCACAGGCTTGATGAATCAAAGAAGGGAACAATTTCCTTCGGCGATAAATCAAAAGTCTCAGTTATGGGCAGCGGAGATATTCTTACCAAGTTGAAAAATGGAGATCATCAATTTATCTCTCATGTGTATTTTGTTCCAGCTTTGAAGACCAATATTTTGAGTATTGGACAACTTTTGGAGAAAGGTTATGAAGTGCAGATGAACAAGAATGGGCTGATTATGAGAGATGAGAAGAGAAGTCTGATAGCAAAAGTCCCCATGACACTGAACAAAATGTTCAAACTAAAAATCAACAATGACAGTCCCATTTGTTTGAAGGCTTCGACATCAAATTCTGCATGGTTATGGCATCTCAGAATGGGTCATTTGAATTTTGGAAGTTTGGAGAAAATGTGCAAGCAACATATGGTGCATGGATTACTATCCATAAACCATCGTAATCAAATTTGTGACGGTTGTATGTATGGGAAACAATCAAGAAAAAGTTTTCCAAAGGAGTCGTTATCAAGCACATCTCGACCAGTTGAATTGGTATATGCATATATTTGTGGTCCTATTAATCCAAGTTCGCATGGAGGAAATCGGTACTTCGTGCTGTTTATTGATGACTATACACGTAAGACATGGGTGTATTTCTTAAAGGCCAAATTAAAAGCATTTCATGTTTTTAAGAAGTTCAAAGCGCAAGTGGAGAATGAAAGCGGCTTGAAGATTCAATCTTTTAGAACTGACCGAGGAGGTGAATTCACATCAGAAGAGTTCAATAATTTTTGTGAGTATCATGGTGTTCGTCGATCGCTCACTGTACCAAGATCACCTCAGCAGAATGGTGTAGTGGAGCGAAAAAATAGAACCATTCTCAACATGACTCGGAGCATGTTGAAGAGCTCAAGTATGCCGAAAGAATTTTGGTAGAAGCATTGGCATGTGTAGTTTATTTGAATAATAGAAGTTAAGAAAAAAAATTGGTAACGAAGACACCATATGAAGCCTGGTATGGAAAGAAACCAAATATATCTCATTTTAAAGTATTTGGTTGTCTTAGTTATGTCCATATTGCTGATGAATTAAGAAGCAAATTGGATGACAAAAGTGAGAAGATGGTGTTTATTGGCTATGCAAACAATTCCAAGGGTTATAAATTTTATAATCCACGGAATGGAAAAATTGTCATAAGTCGAGATGCGGAGTCTGAAGAGAACAGCATCTGGAAATGGGAGGTATCACAAGAAGAAAGTTATGATTTTCTTTCTTTGTTTGATGATGAATCGACAACAGGTACTCAGAATGAAGTTGAAGTTATCACATCTTCAAACTATTCTTCCACATGACAACCAAGTACATCTGATTCAGAATGTTCTTCAGAAGGACAACCTCGAATGAGGAATTTGAATGATATTTATGCTGAAACCGAAGAGGTGGAAAACACTACTCTGTTTTGTCTCTTTGCTGATACAGAGAATGTGCAATTTGAGGATGCAGTTAAAGACGAAGTGGAAACAAGCAATTGTTACACTTTCAACATGTGAAGCAGAGTATGTAGCAGCCGCTTCCAGTGTTTGTCATGCAATATGGTTGAGAAGGCTATTGAAAAGTTTGAAGTTTGTTCAAGGTGGAGCAACTGATGTTTTTGTTGATAACTAGTCAGCTATTGCATTGGCCAAAAATCCAGTTTTTCATGATAAAAGCAAACATATCGACACAAAGTATCACTTCATTAGAGAATGCATTGGAAACAAAGAAATTCAGCTCAAGCATGTGCCATCCGAAAATCAAGTTGCTAATATCTTTACTAAACCATTGAAGTTTGAAGATTTTGGCAGATTGAGAAAAGTTCTTGGTGTTTCTAAAGGGTGAAGGTTATAAGTTTAAGGGGGCGTGTTAGAATAAATAAACTTATAATTAAGAGTCGTGTTGATTCATGAAGAGTCATTATAATATGCAGAGTCATATTGTTTCATGAAGAGTTGTTATGTAAAGTCATATTGTTACATGACGAGTCATTATGTAGAGTCATATTGTTTCTTGAAGAGTCATTATGTAGAGTCATATTAATTCATGAAGAGTCATTGTAATATCTATAAATAGTCCTAATCTTTCAGGAAATAAAATATAGAGTTTTCTCCGTTAGAATTACTTTCTTCCTATATACTTCTTTTTCTCTCTCCAACAGATTCTATAATAAATTCAAATTTGACTATAACAGTTTGTATGATTCCATTCATTATCGCATTTGTGTTCCATTCTGTTTTCATTGTTATATTGAAGGTGATTAATCTTCTCGCATTAAAAGAATATCACTAGTTCCTTTATCCACGTATGACAAGATTAACAGATTAAGAGGGTACAACCATTGTTTTACTGGGTCATCTTCCGAAATCAATATGTTTGAAGGCATCATGTCATTTCGTTTCGAGTTTTCTTGTTGGCAGTATATAAGATCAAGGATTTTGGCTAATACTATCAGAATTTGGGTTGCTTCAAGAATTTTGAACTGCTCAGAGTTGAACGTTCAAATTATTGGTTGGTATCTGCACTAGTGTGGGTTATTACAAAGACCATGAACACTATGACAAATACATTGATCTCAGGTATATCCCTGACCTATCTGTTATTCGGAAAGATCAAACAGGTATTGAAATTGGGGCGGCAGTGACAATTTCTAAAGTTATTGAAGCTTTGAGAGAAGAAAATAAAGAGGAAAAGATTTCAGAAAGTGCTATAGTGTTCAAAAAAATTGCAGCTCATATGGACAAAATTGCTACCAAATTTGTCAGAAATGTAGGGAGCATCGGGGGGAACTTGGTGATGGCACAAAGGAAAAATTTTCCTTCAGACATTGCAACTATACTTCTTGGAGCTGGTTCATTTGTAACTATAAGAACCAGTACTTTGTGTGAAACAGTTACCTTGGAGGAGTTCCTGGAAGGGCCTCCCCTGGATTCAAGAAGTGTTATCTTAAATGTTAAAATTCCAAATTGGGGATCAATGAATGGTTTATCTCCTGAAAGAAATAGTAAGTTGTTATTTGAAACATATCGAGCTGCACCACGGCCCCTTGGAAATGTTTTGCCATATCTGAATGCTTCATTTTTGGCTGAAGTTTCCTGTTCAAAATCATCTGGTGGAATTGTGTTGAATAGCTGTCAGTTGGCATTTGGTTCTTTTGGAACCAAACACGCAGTCAGAGCAAGGAAAGCTGAAAAGTTTTTAAATGGAAAGTTGTTGACTATTTCTGTCCTCTATGAAGCTATTACATTAGTGAAATCAACTGTGGTACCTGAAGAGGGAACTCCAAATGCTTCTTATAGATCAAGCTTGGCTGTTGGTTTTCTTTTTGACTTTCTTGGGCGGTTAACAAATACTATTTCCCTGGATGGATATCATGGTAGTATTTCAATGTTTGAGTACATCAATTTAAAAGACAAATATGACAAGCTGGATCGTGTGAAATTCCCCGCCTTGCTGTCATCATCCAAGCAAGTGATTCAATTAAACCAAGAGTATCGCCCTGTGGGTGAGCCAATTACGAAGTCTGGAGCTTCTCTTCAAGCATCTGGTCAGTATTATTTTTACCAAGATACTGAAAATCCTTGTTTGTATCTGATAGCATGGATATACTATAACCTTATCTTGTCTTGTTGAGGTCTATGTTCTTGAAGTTGACCTATCTTTGATTTTAAAGTAATAATTTGTTTGTCAATAATATAATCAACATGTGTACTTGCAGGTTAGACACTAGAAATATTAGCGTGTATTATATGTATTTATGTATTATTGAATTATTGGGTTATGTATCCTTGGGCTCAACTATATTCAGCCCACTACTCACTTGTATAATACTCTATTGTTAATGAAATTACACAAGGGTTCACACATTCTTTAAGAAATTCCTTGTAATTGTTCTTCACAAGTAGTAGAATAATGCTGAAAGTTTGTATTGTTTTGATGTGTTCTGTTTTGAATAGTTCCATTCATTTGGCTGTAAGATACTCATAAGCAAATAAATGAACCACTTGCAACTGGTGTAGGTGAGGCTGTTTATGTGGATGACATTCCCTCCCCCAGAAATTGTCTACATGGATCATTCATATATAGCACAAAGCCTTACGCAAGGGTAAAGGCTATTAAATTTAACTCTACATCAGTCCCAGATGGAGTGACTGGACTTATATCTTTCAGAGACATACCAAAAGGTGGGGAGAACATTGGTGCCGTGTTTTTTGATCCTGATCCTTTGTTTGCTGAGGATCTTGCGCTGTATGCGGGGGACCGTCTTGCGTTTGTGGTAACTTCCTTATCCATCAGTTCATGTTAGCAACGTCCACTTGACTGTAATGTAATAAAGATGTATTAGACATCAAATTTTTTGTTGGATCATGACAACTATTTTGCCTAATCTTGTCCATCAAATGATTTTCTTAGCTTGCAGATACACAGAAACATGCAGATCAAGCATCAGATCTTGCTGTAGTAGATTATGACACAGAAAATCTTGAACCACCCATTTTAACTGTAGAACAGGCTGTAGCCAAGTCTAGCTTTTTTGAGATCGTTCCTTTTTTGCGTCCTAAACAAGTTGGTGATGTATCAAAGGGCATGTCTCAAGCTGAACACAAGATCGTCTCCGCTGAGGTAGTTTTCCTTGCCTGCTTCTTCTTCATTTGCCCTTAATTTTCAAAGCTGCTCTGTTTTTGAAGGCATAACTGGAAAGCCTAAAAGGCCGAGGTCATATTTCACTATTTATAACTTCCATTTCTACTGAACTATGATATCCAGATAAAGCTTGGGTCACAATATTATTTCTGCATGGAGAATCAGACTGCCCTTGCTGTGCCTGATGAAGACAATTGCATAGTGGTTTACAGTTCAATTCAGTGCCCTCATCACGCACATGTGTCCATTGCAAGATGTCTTGGTGTTCCTGAAAATAACGTGCGTGTGGTTACAAGAAGGGTTGGAGGAGGTTTTGGTGGAAAGGCAATGAAAGCCATGTCTGTAAGTATCTTCCAGATTTTATATTCATATTTCAGCTGTTTTACTACTTAGCCTTACTATACCATCATTTATCCATAGTTCGCATGAAACCACTTCCTCTCATGGTGAATTGCCTGTAAATCGACCTCTCTAAACCTTTGTAAATGGATCTTAGAACCTGAAGATTATCATTTTTTTTTCTGTCAGTATCTTGCCAAAAGTAGCACCTTAACATGAATATTTCTGTGTTATATTACATATTTTGATTTGTGGATAGATGAACTGAAGTGGACCTTTTTGGTTTTTGATACCAAGTTAGCTTCTGATGTTGACTTGAAGTTACCTAATCTCTAAACTATGGTTGTGCCAAATTTTTCGTTGATGCTGAATATAACTTACTGCCTTCATCAGGGAAGAAGAAAAAAAATACTGCTTTGCTTTCTTGTGTCCATAGTGTCTCAGATCAATTATGGAAGGATCAGCTTGGATTATGTATGCTATTTATTTGTGGTAGTTAAACAATATTTTGACCTAAAATTTGTGGATTGGAGCAATGTAATCCATTTTTTTTAACCTTGACTGGATTAGGATAAAGTCTTACTCAATTTATCATCCAATTCCTTGAAAGTTGGAAAATCATCTTTAGGAATCTTCATTTGAGACCTGAAATGACTTTGAGAATAAACCTTCCCTGTGGAGAAACTTCTCTTCTTTTTAATTTATTATTTTTTTCATATGCATTCATGAGGAAATAAAAGTAACCATGGTCAATGAGGGCAAGGAATATATTGAGACTGATTTGGATGTAGTCATAAAAAATTGTCCTGCAATCGCTAGATTTCTCAAACAATCATATTTTTATTAGAACTGGCTGTGAGAGATGTAACTATTGAAGTTATGTAGCCAATTAAAGCTGGTTATTGTTGTTATTATTTTTTAGGGAGCATGTATATAGTAATTAGTTCTGAGATCCTTGTGTTACATCTTATTAATATTGAAGTTTCTCTCTGCATTTTTAATAAGTGATGTTTTTCCATCCCCAATGCTTACTTACATATTGGATTCAGTGTTTTAGGTTGCTCCAGCATGTGCCCTATCAGCATACAAGTTACAGCACCCTGTTAGGACATATCTCAATCGTAAGACTGATATGATAATGGCAGGAGGAAGACATCCTATGGAAATAACTTACGCTGTAGGGTTCAAATCTAATGGGAAAATTACTGCCTTACAGCTAGATATATTAATCAATGCTGGAATAACCACAGATGTGAGTCCAATAATCCCGAAAAAGATTGTGTGTTCACTAAGCAAGTATGACTGGGGTGCTTTATCTTTTGAAATAAAGTTATGCAAAACAAACCTCTCAAGTAAATCAGCAATGCGGGCACCCGGAGAAGTGCAAGGATCATATATTGCAGAAGCAATAATCGAAAATGTCGCATCTACTCTTTCTATGGATGCAGATTCTGTAAGAACTATAAATCTCCACACATATGATAGCCTGAAGTTATTCTATGACGATAGGGCTGGAGATCCACCAGAATATACTTTAACTTCAATATGGGATAAGATAGCTGCATCTTCTAGCTTTAATCAAAGGATTGAAATGATTAAAGAGTTTAATAGCAATAGCATGTGGAAGAAAAGAGGAATTTCTCGAATTCCAATTGTGTTTGATGTGTTTGTGAGACCAACTCCAGGAAAAGTAAGCATCCTAAGTGATGGGTCCATAGCTGTTGAAGTTGGAGGTATAGAGCTGGGTCAGGGACTGTGGACAAAGGTAAAACAGACAGCTGCTTTTGCTCTCAGTTCAATCCTATCTGGAGGAGCAGTAGAATTATTGGATAAAATACGAGTCATACAAAATGATACCTTGAGTTTAATTCAAGGAGGATACACAGCTGGTAGCACTACTTCTGAGTCAAGCTGTGAAGCTGTTAGACTTTGCTGTAATGTCTTGGTTGAGAGACTGATACCTCTAAAGGAAAGGATGCAGGTGCAAATGGGCTCCGTAGGATGGGAGTTGCTTATTCGCCAGGTATCAATGATCTGTCTGCATTTATCAAACATTCTACTCGTAGATCTTTGTCACTCTTCCCCATTTTTGGTCTTATCTATATCATTTGGAAATTCATCCAAATCATGGTGCTTTTCATTTTGTTATCTTCGTTGATACATTTTCTCATTGACACTGTGATATATTTCATTTTCTTGATGACACCTTTCGAGAGAAAACATCTTTTGTAATTCGTACACTATTTGTTGATCTTATTGTATTTGTCAGGCGTATATGGAAGCTATAAACTTATCATCAAACTCTTACTTTGTCCCGGACTCCGCTTCCCAGCAATACTTAAACTATGGTGCTGCAATTAGCGAGGCAAGTTTTAACTCGAACATTATCTTTTCCTCGAGGATGATGTGATTAATACTAGCATCATAACATTTTTCACTTCAATTGTGATGGCACAGGTGGAGATAGACATTCTGACAGGGCAAACCACAATTTTAAGATGTGATATATTATATGACTGTGGACGGAGTCTGAACCCTGCTGTGGATTTAGGGCAGGTCAGATAGAATTTTATATTGAGAGAACACTATCATTGTCTACAGCTTGACAAGAGAAGCTGTTCTGTGGTTTTTAAGTAAGAAATGGTATTTGCAGATGAAGGATCTTTGTCCAAGGAATTGGATTTTTCATGCTTGAAGAATACACAACAAACAAAGATGGATTAATAGATGCAGAAGGCACATGGTCCTACAAAATCCCTACTATAGACACCATACCAAAGCAGTTCAATGTAGAATTATTAAACAGTGGGCATCACCGGAAACGTGTTCTCTCTTCAAAAGGTAGACTCTTTTCATACTTGTGAACAATTGACAATATTTCTCCATAGATGCAACACATCAAATTAAGAATGCATTCTCTGGATTTCTAAAATTGTACTTTTAGCTATGATATGATAAATTCGTTGTCAATGCTAATTGCTATGTTTTTTGAAACAAGGATTGATTTATGAAGATATAAAGTAAAAAATAAAAATTTTGATCCCTGTTTCGAATTTTATACATAGAGCTCTTGATTTTTCAATTTCACACATTGAACGTTCAGTATGTTATAATACCACACAGTTGAGCCTCTCGCTAACATGACAGTTAACTGCAAACATCATACTCGGAAGAGTATGTACCTTATTTCATTTGCATTTCTGACAATTTGAAAAAGAGATTTTATATATTTGATATTTGCTATAGAGAATGGGTTAAAAATGCAAGATTAGATGGAAAGGACGTATGTCACGCACGTCTAACCGAGTTTGATGATTGGAGGCTCAATGTGTGCGATTATAATTCATCAAGGGCTTAATGTATCAAATTATTTATATATAAAAAAAAAAAAATCAGTAGTTTAAGGTGTAAAAATAAAAAAGATCAGGGTCTGAGAATGCTTTTTCCGAGATACAACTGGTAAACAAATGTATGTATGCAGCTTCTGGGGAGCCACCAGTGCTGTTAGCAGCATCAGTTCACTGTGCTACAAGAGCTGCCATTAGAGAAGCAAGGAAACAGCTTCATTCATGGGGTTTTCTTGATAGTTCTTATTCAACATTCCAAGTCGATGTCCCTGCAACCATGCCTGTTGTCAAGGAACTCTGTGGTTTGGACAGTGTGGAGAGCTACTTGCAATGGAAAATGGCCTCTATTTGAATGCTTATTCATGTTGGATCAGTTGTCAAATTCATCCTCACTATGTATATAATGATGCTGTGTTATTGTTTTATATACAAATTTATATATCAGTTGGTAATGCAGGCTGGTGAAACTCATATTCAAATCCCTTTAAATAAATCCGCAGAAAGGGCGAAGAACCTTAACTAGGACTAAGTGTGAACGGAATCATCTCAATGAGAATACATGTGATTTATAAAGAAAATCATTGGCAAGTTAGAAAAGTAAATTAAATTATCATTTTTACATATGTTTAAATTATCATTTTTTTTTTTTAATTTTTTTCCTGCCCTTCCATTGTTGGACGGCGAAGATGCAATCTTGTTGTAATTTAAAGTTTTTACAGAATCTTGTTGAGATGGTTGTGGTGGGGAACCTTAATTTGTACAAGATAAGATAAAATTCCCTTTCAAAAACTGAAAATGATTTCTCAATCTTTAAATTAAAATAAGGCATTTTTAGTTGTTCAAATTTTACTGGTTCTCTTCACTTCAAATTTGTCACTTGCGCCTACTCTTATTATTTAAAGTGGTTCTTACGTTCTTTGAATTTGTTAAAATTGTAGTATTACCTATTCTATGCGAGCTGAAAAATCAAATGATGTTGATACAATTAATTTATACTTGTCACATGTTATTGAAAAATCAAACTGGTAAATTTATAATTGGCCTCCTACATTCATTTTTTTTTTTTTTTTATAAGAAACACAATCATTATACCCTATTTTTTTCTTTATTTTAAAACCTACCTAATTTCGTTTTTGTCTTGTCATATTTTTGCATCCTTCCATATCACTGAGATACCGAGTGAAAATGAAATATAATTAAAGCCAATGGAAAACAGCCATCAAATTGCAATTGGAATAAAGATAGTTTTGGAGTATGATCTATCCATTGGTACCTGACTTATTAATTTGGTTTTTTTGATACCTAGTCTATAAAACCTGAGAACATTTAATACCTGAACAATAAAATTTAATGAAATTGATAATATTGGTAGTTTAACGAGTGGTAGTGAGTAGTTTAACGAGTGGTAGTGAAGAGCAAGAATGATCTATCTATTACAATAACAATGATTATGTAAGTTGAAGTCAGAATTCCATAATCCTATTCAACATACAACGAATGTATAGTTAACCATAAACAGAATAAATAAACGTACTTACAGTTTATATGCAGCGGAAACACGTTTATGGAATGGATCTGATCTACACGAGAAACCGGATCATTCTGGTTGCCTTTCCTACGAGTGTATGAATACACTGAGTACGGGCTATATCCGTGAATTCTTCCGACGAACGAAGAAGTAATCCGTGTTTTTCCGGTAGGGACGTTTTCCCCCGGAATAGAAGGGAATCTCTACGATTCTCCATTCGTTCGGAAATAGAGAAACTTCTTCTCTATTTATAGTGGAAATCCCAACTTCTATCTATATATAGGGTCGGACCAAATTACACATTTAGTCCCTGTAATTTACACATAATTACAGTTTAGTCCCTGCCATTCCAAAATTTCATGGGCGGACCAAAAACCAACACCTCCCACTCGCACATGACAAGACACACTTTCATTGCGATTGAACACACATACTTCTTTCAGTTCTTGTTTGGCGAATTCACTTGACCAGTCAACGTAACGGTTAAACCTTGAAGCTCTCCTTCATCATTCCACCTTTAGCTTAACGTGACTTCCCCCTAGTCCATTTTCCATGATCACTAGTTTTCGACTCACTTTTGATCTCACGAAAACATTCATATACACTACATACCTTTTCCATGAAAAAGTATTGAGCTCGAGTGTTATATGATTACCAAGTGACATGTTACTGAAAATGTACTTCCTCTCTATAAATAACCTTCCACCATATGTCTAATGCTTATCTGACTGGTCCTTATATGCCCGTTCATAGCTAACAAAGCCTGGTTTAGGGTTCCAATCAAGTTAATCATCAGACATACCCTTCTTGTTATTTACAAGAGTCTTTAAGGGTGAACTTGAAACTCATAGTTTCATTTGGGTCTCACATTAGGAAAGTTGAGATCAATTTTCTTCTTTCCATCCCTTGGTCGGTTTTTACACATATTACTAAAATATGCCATAGTGTTAATCCACTTAGGACATATGTTTTATAAACACTATGCGAAAGTATTCAGTCTCTAAATGCAACTCATGCATCAGTACCTCTAGTCCACATTTAAGCCTTTCACAGGACAATTTTCGGTATAAACGAAATAATGATATTACGCAAAATATCACATATGGAGTAACTCACACTCCCACTTTTACCTATGACCACACAATCATAGTAAAAGATTCATCTATGTGAGTAGATGACATTTCACCAACATACTGAACTATACTCAATAGCTCTATGTGTATCGCTTTAATTAGTGAATGAATTTGAACACAACAAATAACTCACATTCTATTCCAATAGAATTTGCCAAAGTTATTACAATAGTTCAAAAACAACAACATGTTCCTATAACCTACGAAGACCAAATTCCAAAATGTGTTTACTAAAAACATTTGGAGCTATTGGTTTCGCTAACGAATCTGCAATCATATCACCGGTTGGAACATGCACTAAACTTATTTCTCTCTGTGCTATTTTGTCTTTAACAAAATGATATTTTATATCGATATGCTTGCTTTTTCCATGATAACAAATATTCTTGGAATAAGCTATCGATACAGTGCTGTCGGAATAGATAGTCGTATATTTCCTTTTAGGCAATAGATCCAAAAGATCTATGAAGCGAACCAAAACGCTTCTTGTATTGCAGCTACATATACCGACTCCATAGTCGATAATACCACCCAAGTTTGTTTCTTGCTACACTAGGAAATTGCACTATTTCCTAGAATGAAAATATACCCAGACGTGGACTACCTCCCATCTTTATCAGTTCCGTGATCAGCATCTGTGTATCCCTTTAACTGCAGATCCTTTCCTTGGTAACAAAGGGAATAATTTGAAGTCCCCTTCCAATATCTCAATATCCTTTTCACTGCTGCCTAATGCTTCAAACCTGTATTAGCTTGATAACAGCTTGCGAGACCTACCGCAAATCCTATATCAGGTAGTGTACAAATCATAGCGTACATCAAGCTACCAATTGCACACCTTTAAGGAATTCTCTTCATCCTTTTAGTCTCTTCTGGAGTCGTGGAACACATACTTGCATTCAGTTCCGTACCTTATGCAATAGGGGTTAGATCGGGATCACAGTGAGCCATACCAAACCGTTCTATGATCTTATTGATATACATCTCTTGTGAAAGAGCCAATAATCTCTTAGATCGATCTCTTGAGATCTTAACCTCAAGAATGTAATTAGCTTCTCGTAGATCCTTCATCTCAAAGTTAGAAGACAACTAAGTCTTTACTTTCTTGAATAAGGAAGTGTCATTTCCTGCTAACAAATATCGTCAACGTATAGCTTTAGAATGACAAACTTCCTTTCGTTTTCACGCTTAATGTAGACACACAAGTCTGCATCAATCACCTTAAATTGCATTGATATAATGGCTTCATGGAAACGAAAATACCATTGTCTTGAAGACTGCTTAAGGCCATAAATTGATCTTTTCAACTTATAAACCTTATGTTCTTGTCCCTGGACGATGAAACCTTCAGGTTGAACCATATAGATTTCTTCGTTCAGTTCACCATTTTAAGAACGCAGTCTTTACATCCATTTGATGTAATTCAAGGTCTATACATGCTCCAAAAGCAAGTACTTTTCTTATAGACGTAAAACGGACAACAGGTGAAAAAGTCTTGTGATAGTCAATTCCTTCCTGTCGTGTAAACCCCTTCGCAACCAGCTGACTCTTAGTCTAGATAGGTTTCCTATCCGCTGATCGCTTTATTGTATGTACCCATTTATTCCCAATGGCTCTATGCCTTTTGGGAAGGTCAACTAGTTCCCAAACTTTGTTGACCCTTATTGACTCCATTTCACTTTCTATTGCTTTAATCCATTCTTCTTTCGCTGGGGATTCCAATAACTCTCTCATGTTAGTTGGAATATCTTCAATTTAAGCTAAGATCAAGAGAGCTTCAATATCAACTAAATGACGGCGTCGCGGGATATTTCCCCTCTGTGATCGTCTTAGAGGTTCTGCTTCTTGATAAACAAATCGCATATATTCATCAAGGTGTTGGGCAGAACTCCCACTGGGACCACTCCCACTGGGATCTATATCCATATTCACACTTGAATTTGGGACAAGACTTCCACTCAAATCAAGACCACTCATTTCAGGGTCAGGATTACTCAAATCCGCTTGTGAAGGTTGAAAAACATCATTCTCTCCCTTTTCCCTTACGTCTTCAACTTCATTCCTCCCACTCGGATTGAGTGATCATGAAGTGTTAGACTCCTGAGTTTCAAAGAAAGTGAATTCCTTATCCACTTCTCCCAGCTTAGGAAATTCATTCTCTAAGAATGTGACATCTCGTAACTCAGATTCTGTTATTTGACCATTCTCATTTTCTCCCACTAGAACATATCCTTTAGAGAGATTAAGATATCTTATAAAGATAGCTTTCTTGCCTCTTGGGCCTATCTTGCCATGCTTGCTAGATGTATCACGAACATAGGTAACACATCCCTATGGTCGTAAATGGTTCAAATTGAGCTTGCGGCTCGTCCATAATTTACAAGGCATGGTTTCAATGGATTTAGAAGGTACTCTATTGAGTACATATATGGCAGTCAATAGTGCGTCTCCCCAAAAGGAGATAGGCAAATTGGCTCCAGCCATCATAGACCTCACCATCTCTAAGAGGGTTCGGTTTCTTCTTTCCGCTACTCCATTTTTGTTGTGGAGTCCTAGGTATTGTCAACTGATGTTCAATACCTGTTTCATCACATAAAACTTTAAATTCCTCGGAGAGGTACTCTCTTCCCCGTTCGGTCCTTAAAGCTTTGATTCTCTACTCTAATTGATTTGCAACTAGAGCCATAAATCTTTTGAAACATGATAATGCTTTAGATTTATGCGTAATCAAATAGACATGACCATACCTTGTATAGTCGTCTATAAATGTAATGAAATAGTATACACCATGCCTTGCCCGAACATTCATTTAGGCCACAGATGTCAGAATGGATCAGTTGCAATGGTTGGTCAGCTCGCGCAGCTTTACCAAATGGTTTTCTTGTCATTTTTCCTTTTAAGCAGCTATCACAAGTTGGGAGATCTATTATTGATAAATCAGCCAACAAACCTGCTTTAGCCAATCGTACTAAACGATGTTGACCAATGTGACTAAGTCTCGCATGTCACATTTTTTTTAAATGCTAACATTATCCACAGATGAGTTAACAGTAAAGGAAAAACTATTATGACACACATAATTTGGATCCAAATCCAAAATAATAAAACCATCCAACAAATGTCCACCACCAAAGCAGATATTGTTTATAAGGAGACTAAAATTGTTCAATTCAAAAGATAACATGAATCCCAAATTCATGAGGGTAGAAACAGATATTAAGTTCCTTTGAATTCCTAGGAGCATAGAGGACATCTTTAAGAAATAGTGGTCGACCACCATTCAAGACCAGCTGACAACAGCCAATCCCTAAGACTTCCTCTTTAGAGTTGCTTCCCACGTATATCCACCTTGTTCCCCTGGAACACTGCGGAACTCAACAAAAGAATCTCGATCCTTTTTTACGTGGTCTGTTGCTCCTGAGTCTACGATCCACAAAGGATGAGATCCAGTTTGGAAAACAGAACTTGAAACAAATGTATAATACTTATACACTTCGGTAACATTTACCTTAGGAGCTGTGCAATCTTTTGCAAAATACCCCTTCTATATGCGATTGTAACATTTCACCCTATAAATGTTAAAATCTTTCGTGCCCTTCTTTTGAACTGGAACACTGCCTACCGTTCTCTTTGCCTTCTTCTTGAAGAACCTCTTGTTCCTCTCCTTGGACTTCAGACCAGGACTTGAACTAGCCATGCGAACCTCAGATTTCATACTAAGAGAGGCTAGACGGTCCTTTTCCAGTTCAAGATGATGAACAACATCATCAAAGGCCTTAATGTCGTTGGTATGGGTTAGGTGCAACTTCATATGCTCCCACCCAATCGGCAGAGACTGTATCTGTTAGAAATTGTGCCCTAAGCCAATGTTGGATTATGTAAACAATCTTCTTAAGTCATTAATAAAGACTTATTTTATCATATATATTTGTATGTTAGTATTTATGATAATGTATCCATGAATTAATTGTGTAATTCTAAATTTCCCTAGTCGATTGTTACTATGGGAATAATAACAAACTAAGACTAGTGTGAGTGATAATGGATATTCATAAGATGAATATAGTGTATACAGATACAGATTATACTCACGGGCAATGTGTTAGAGAACATGTTGCTGGAGACCCACTATAAGATCAAGTTCATGGTCACGTGTCACAACTGATCTTGATTATAGTAGTGTCATCAGCTGATTCCTTTGACCTGAGGTCACCATGGATTCCGGGATGAATTCATGTTGTGCTTTGACGCAGTCAAACGCTGCTTGTAACAGAGTAGTTATAAAGGCTGTGGTTGGGTACAATATGACTCATGCTTAGGGATGTGAGTGACAGATATGGGATTTTGTCCCTCTCTAACAAGAGAGCGATATCACTGGGCCCCTCGATAAGTAAGACTGTTAAATGCATGGCCGTGCTCAAATAATTGATAAGAGTATCAATTGATTTGTCTGAACAGTTTACTTTGAGATCGAGAAAGCATATGATTAATTATATAAGATTGACAAGTGTACCATGTCTTATAATTAATCTTGATATCAAAGAGACAAAAGGGAATATGACATTCTATAAATAGGTATTGGATCATTCCAATCATATTAATTGGGTAGTCGTAATGGCTTGCTAGAGTCCGCTTGTGACCTATAAGGACATTATGGTAATTTCCTTATTGCCAATTAATATGATCCTATGGGGTCACACACAAGAGCAAAATGAAGTTCATCTTATCGGGTATAAATTATTATTGGATAATAATTTATGAATGAGAAAGAGAATAAATATATATAGTGATATATATTTATGTATGTATATATAAATATTAATGTGATTAATATTGCATAAAGTATGCTACATATTATAATTAAATTATATGGAGATATAATTAATTATAATATTATATATACATATATGTATTATGGAGAATTGATTTGATTTAATGTTAATTGAGAATTAATATTAAATTGTGTGGGTTAATATATAATTATAACTAATAGGTGTATTAGGTTATAATTATAATTAACTATTTAGGTTAATTATTTAAGGAAACAATTAACCTAAACCTAAAGGCTCTACACTTATAATACAAAAATTTTCGGCCAGCCCCTCCTAAGCTAAAGGCAGCCGACTTTTGCCTCTCTCTCCATCCAAGTTTTCGAAATTTTGGTCTCTCTCTCTCGTTCGAAGAATTGTTCTTCAAATCCGGCGCTAGCACGCGGTGGACGTATTGCTCCGTGTGGATCAACCGTAGAAGGAAGCTATTTTGGTTCCTACTTGATTCAATCTTCAAAGAATTAAGGTAATTCTTTAACCCTCCTTCCGATTCAATGCAATGTACATGGGTCCTTGGTGGGGATTAATCCGTTTTTTTTCCGCTGCGCATAATTTTGTTTTGTGCGATTAATTCCCCAACAGTGGTATCAGAGCCACTTGTGCATTGGTTGAATTGGATTTATGTTTTGATTGGATCAAAATTGCATGTTAGGGTTTGTATGATTTTGATTGGATCAAAATTGTTGTTGGGAGTTTGTATGTTTTATTTAGGGTTCTATGTTATTGTGAATAACAAAATAAAATTTGATTTTAATGTGAATCATTGTGAATGATTTGTTTTAATAATTTGAAATGTTTAAGGGGTTGGTATCATGAATTTGATTCATGGGATTTTATTGAAATTGTTTCAATTAATTAAATGAAATTAAAAAAAAAATATATATATATATATATAAATTCGTTATTCTGGGCACAATGCCCAGAATTATTTTGGGTGCAATGCAATTGCAATTGCAATTGCGCCCAACTGCAATTGCAATTGCAATTGCAATTGCACATGCTGCGTAAGCAGCATGGGCTGCGCAGCCCGTCGGGCTGCACGCAATATTTTGTGAATTTTTTTTTTTTTTTTTTCTTTTTCCCAAAATTAATTAATTCTAAATACAATAGGATTGTATTTTACCCTTTATGAACCCTAAATCTTGTAGATATAAAATTATTGTGATAATTTTATGCATGGTGTTGTGGTATGGTTTTGGACCCCGTGGATGCTTTATTTTATTTATTATGGTTTTATATAAATACGACCTGCGAGTCGTTTGTATTTATGTAAATTTTAATTTTAATTTTACTAGATAAATTGTATAGGATGCAATTTATAATATGTAAATTTTATTTTACTTAAAAAAAAAATTGTATAGGTTGCAATTTTGTAAAATATGTAAATCCATGAGATGGTGCCAAGGAACAAAGACGTGAGGACGGATCCAAGGGGTGCGGGAGAGCTGTGACCATGCGATGGTTACAACCACCTAGGAAATGGCCTTGTTGATTTTCATATTGGCCTATGAAAATCAATGTAGATAAAACCATACCATAACACGGTCTTTCGAGTCTATTGCATGTTTTATATTTTGATGCCATGTGATGCCATGCTAAGTATGAAATATGCATGCTAGATGAATGTATGACATTGGATGCCATGCTAGAATTAATATTAACTTAGAAAGATTAATGTTAATGCCATGTATTGTATGAGATACATTTTAATCACAGGAATTAATAAACCCTAAATAAACTTATGAAGTTTATATTTTTTGCCACCCAATTACGTATAACACTAGTCAAGTACTATGTTCGCATCATGGTAGCCACGCCAAAGCGGGTACGCATGTTGTGACCTTAGCGAAGCGATAATATGAGAAATGGTGATTCTCATTGTGTTGTAATTGGTTTAACAAAGGGTTAATCAAAATGGTGTTTTGAACCCGAGGCAAAGATGAGATGAGTAACATGCAAATTAAATATGATATATGATATCATGCATCTCATAAATTAAAAGAGTTACATAATGATGTAATTGACATGGTGATGTCTACCGAAATTATATTTAATCATAGGGACATGCCAAAGCAGTGCTATGGTTAAGTATGGATTTTGGGTCTTTTAACCACTTAAATATTTTAAAGGGTTTTATAATTTTAGTGGGAGTTTAATTCTCTTATGTAATTAACTTTGCATATATTTTCTGTTGTAGATAAATGGCCAACACAAGCAATCCCGGTTCTATTCGATCTATCCTTGAGAAGGATAAACTGAACGGAACCAATTACCTAGATTGGTATCGCAACTTGAGAATTGTTCTCAAGCAAGAGCGAAAGCTGTATGTTCTGGATGGGCCTTTGCCCGCTAACCCTCCACCCACCACAGCTTCAAGAGCTGAAAGGGATGCTTTTCACAAGCATCAAAATGATCAGATTGATGTACAATGCCTGATGCTCGCATCAATGATTCCGGAACTTCAGAAGGATCTGGAAACATTTGAGGCATATGAGATGTCTCAAGAGCTTAAGGAAATGTTCCAAAAGCAAGCGAGAAGGGAAAGGTATGAGACCTTGAGATCTTTGGTTGGGTGCAAGATGACCGAAGGGAGTTCGGTTAGTGCCCATGTTCTGAAGATGAAAGGGTACATTGATCAGTTGGAGAGGCTTGGTTCGCCACTCAGACCTGAGTTGGCAACGGATTTGATCCTTAATTCTCTTTCCGAGAGTTACTCCCATTTTGTCATGAATTATCACATGAATGATATGGACAAAACGGTCAGCGAACTGCATGGGATGCTGAAAAACGCTGAAGTAACAATAAAAGAGAAGCCAAGCTCCAAAGGGATCCATATGGTGCAAAAGGGTAGGATCCAGAAGAAGAAGGGTAAAGCAAACAAACCCAAAGAGTTTGGGAAGGATGCAAAGAAGCCCAAAGCTGTTACCAAGGCAAAGCCTCCAAAGGAAGGCACATGCCATTTCTGCAATCAGCCTGGTCATTGGCGCAGAAATTGCAAGCTTTATTTGGAGGACTTGAGGAAGAAGAGAGGCGGTGAGACCGCTAATCAAGGTATTTATGTTATTGAAATATTTCATTCTACTTCTGTTTCTACTTCGTGGGTATTAGATACCGGTTGTGGTTCTCACATTTGTATGAATGTGCAGGGGCTTAAAGGAAGTAGAAAGCTCAAGAAGGGCGAGGTAGAATTCCATGTGGCGAATGGAGCTAGAGTTGCTGCTTATGAAGTCGGTCGTTACGAGCTCAAGTTGCCAAGTGGACTTGTTCTTTCTTTGAATAATTGTTATTTTGTTCCTAATTTGTCTAGGAACATCATTTCTATTTCATGTTTGGACAAGGAAGGATTTAAATGTGTTATTGAGAATAATCACTTATTGCTTTTCAATAAAGACTTGTTTTATGCAAATGCGGATTTACATGATGGTCTTTATTTATTGAACCTTAGTGAAGGTTATAATGAGCATGTATATAACATAAATACCAAAAGGATAAGAACAAATGTTGTGAATCCTACTTATCTCTGGCACTGTCGTCTAGGACACATTAATGAGAAACGCATTTCAAAACTCCATAAAGATGGAATTTTGGGTCTAGATGTTTTTGAAACATATGACACTTGCGAGTCTTGTTTAATGGGTAAGATGACCAAGAGTCCCTTTACTGGTCACAGTGAAAGGGCTAGTGACTTATTAGAACTCATACATACAGATGTATGTGGGCCTATGAGCACAACTGCTAGAGGTGGTTTTCAATACTTCATTACGTTCACTGATGATTTCAGTAGATATGGTTATCTATATCTAATGAAGCATAAGTCGGAATCCTTTGAAATGTTCAAAGCCTTCCAAAATGAAGTACAAAACCAACTTGGCAAGACAATTAAAGCACTCAGATCTGATCGAGGTGGTGAATATTTGAGCCAAGACTTTGACGATCATCTTAGAAAGTGTGGGATTGTCTCACAACTAACTCCTCCTGGTACACCACAGTGGAATGGTGTGTCTGAGAGGAGGAACCGTACTTTATTGGATATGGTTCGGTCGATGATGAGTCAAACAAATCTTCCTCTATCCTTTTGGGGATATGCACTTGAAACAGCGGCATTCACACTGAACCGAGTTCCATCAAAAGCAGTTGAAAAGACACCATATGAGATATGGGTTGGTAAGAGACCAAATTTGTCTTTTCTCAAGATTTGGGGTTGCGAAGCTTATGTGAAATACTTGATTTCAGATAAGTTAGCACCAAAATCTGTGAAGTGCAATTTTGTTGGTTATCCAAAAGAAACTAAAGGTTATTTCTTTTACAATCCTAGTGAAAACAAAGTGTTTGTTGCTAGGAATGGTACATTCCTGGAAAAAGAGTTTATTTCCAAAGGAATCAGTGGGAGTAAAGTACACCTACAAGAAAATATGGATAACCAAGTTGAAAGTGAGTTTCAAATGGAACAATCTGATTCACAAGAAGTTGTTAAGTCAGAACCGATAACACAAGTCCAACGTAGATCAAGTAGAGTTCGTCATGAGCCCGAGAGATATGGATTTCTCGTCACGAACGAAAATGATCTGATTCTGTTAGAAGAGAATGAACCTTCCACGTACATGGAAGCTGTCTCTAATTCAGAATCTGAAAAATGGCTTGATGCTATGAAGTCAGAGATTCAATCCATGGACGACAACAAAGTATGGACTTTGGTTGATCTCCCAAAGGGTGCTAAAGCAATAGGGCACAAATGGGTTTTCAAGTTGAAAACGGACATGGATGGGAATATTCAGACTTATAAAGCAAGGTTAGTGGCAAAGGGTTACCGACAAGTTCATGGTATAGACTATGACGAAACCTTTTCGCCAGTAGCTATGATCAAGTCCATCAGAATTCTTGTTGCCATAGCAGCATATTATGACTATGAAATATGGCAAATGGATGTCAAAACAGCTTTCCTAAATGGAAACCTTGTTGAGGATGTGTACATGACACAGCCTGAAGGTTTTGTCGATCCAAAGAATCCTGATAAAGTATGCAAGCTTCAAAAGGCCATTTATGGTTTGAAGCAAGCGTCAAGAAGTTGGAATCATTGTTTTGATGAATCAGTCAAAAAGTTTGGCTTCATCAAAAACGAAGATGAGCCTTGTGTGTACAAGAAGTTCAGTGGGAGTAATATAGTTTTCCTAGTTCTATATGTCGATGACATATTGTTAATAGGAAATCACATTCCTACCTTGCAAGAAGTAAAATCTTGGCTAGGAAAGTGTTTTTCTATGAAAGACTTGGGTGAGGCAGCCTACATTCTTGGGATAAAGATCTATAGAGATAGATCTAAGAGATTGATAGGTTTGAGCCAGAGTACATACATTGACAAAATACTGAAAAGGTTCAGTATGGATCAATCAAAGAAAGGAAATGTTCCTATTGGGCAAGGGATAAAGCTTAGTCGTAAGCAATGTCCTGTGACAGTTGAAGAACGTCAACGCATGGATAAGATTCCTTATGCGTCAGCTATAGGATCTATCATGTATGCCATGGTATGTACTCGGCCAGATGTCTCTTTTGCTTTGAGCATGACAAGTAGATATCAGTCTGATCCAGGTGATAGTCACTGGACGGCTGTCAAGAGTATTCTTAAGTACTTGAGAAGAACTAAAGATACATTCTTGATATATGGAGGCTCGGACGAAGATCTTGTTGTAAATGGTTACACGGATGCAAGTTTCCAAACTGATCAAGATCAGATGCAGTCACAGTCTGGGTATGTGTTCATTCTGAATGGAGGTGCGATAAGTTGGAAGAGTTCTAAGCAAAGCACGATAGCTGCATCTACAACAGAAGCCGAGTATATTGCTGCATCAGATGCAGCCCAAGAGGCTGTTTGGATCAAGAAGTTCATCGAAGAACTTGGTGTCGTTCCTAGCATAGTGAATCCTGTGAGCCTCTTATGTGACAACAATGGGGCAATATCACTTGCTAAGGAACCTAGTGTGTCACAGAAATCCAAACATATACTTCGGCGTTTTCACTACATAAGAGAAGTCATCTCAAGAGGAGATGTGAAGATATGCAAAGTTGCATCTGAAGACAATGTTGCCGATCCACTAACAAAAGCTCTTTCACAAGCTGTACATGATGGTCATGCTAGGTCCATGGGTATTAGATACATTTGAAGATTGGACTTAGGGCAAGTGGGAGATTGTTAGAAATTGTGCCCTAAGCCAATGTTGGATTATGTAAACAATCTTCTTAAGTCATTAATAAAGACTTATTTTATCATATATATTTGTATGTTAGTATTTATGATAATGTATCCATGAATTAATTGTGTAATTCTAAATTTCCCTAGTCGATTGTTACTATGGGAATAATAACAAACTAAGACTAGTGTGAGTGATAATGGATATTCATAAGATGAATATAGTGTATACAGATACAGATTATACTCACGGGCAATGTGTTAGAGAACATGTTGCTGGAGACCCACTATAAGATCAAGTTCATGGTCACGTGTCACAACTGATCTTGATTATAGTAGTGTCATCAGCTGATTCCTTTGACCTGAGGTCACCATGGATTCCGGGATGAATTCATGTTGTGCTTTGACGCAGTCAAACGCTGCTTGTAACAGAGTAGTTATAAAGGCTGTGGTTGGGTACAATATGACTCATGCTTAGGGATGTGAGTGACAGATATGGGATTTTGTCCCTCTCTAACAAGAGAGCGATATCACTGGGCCCCTCGATAAGTAAGACTGTTAAATGCATGGCCGTGCTCAAATAATTGATAAGAGTATCAATTGATTTGTCTGAATAGTTTACTTTGAGATCGAGAAAGCATATGATTAATTATATAAGATTGACAAGTGTACCATGTCTTATAATTAATCTTGATATCAAAGAGACAAAAGGGAATATGACATTCTATAAATAGGTATTGGATCATTCCAATCATATTAATTGGGTAGTCGTAATGGCTTGCTAGAGTCCGCTTGTGACCTATAAGGACATTATGGTAATTTCCTTATTGCCAATTAATATGATCCTATGGGGTCACACACAAGAGCAAAATGAAGTTCATCTTATCGGGTATAAATTATTATTGGATAATAATTTATGAATGAGAAAGAGAATAAATATATATAGTGATATATATTTATGTATGTATATATAAATATTAATGTGATTAATATTGCATAAAGTATGCTACATATTATAATTAAATTATATGGAGATATAATTAATTATAATATTATATATACATATATGTATTATGGAGAATTGATTTGATTTAATGTTAATTGAGAATTAATATTAAATTGTGTGGGTTAATATATAATTATAACTAATAGGTGTATTAGGTTATAATTATAATTAACTATTTAGGTTAATTATTTAAGGAAACAATTAACCTAAACCTAAAGGCTCTACACTTATAATACAAAAATTTTCGGCCAGCCCCTCCTAAGCTAAAGGCAGCCGACTTTTGCCTCTCTCTCCATCCAAGTTTTCGAAATTTTGGTCTCTCTCTCTCGTTCGAAGAATTGTTCTTCAAATCCGGCGCTAGCACGCGGTGGACGTATTGCTCCGTGTGGATCAACCGTAGAGGGAAGCTATTTTGGTTCCTACTTGATTCAATCTTCAAAGAATTAAGGTAATTCTTTAACCCTCCTTCCGATTCAATGCAATGTACATGGGTCCTTGGTGGGGATTAATCCGTTTTTTTTCCGCTGCGCATAATTTTGTTTTGTGCGATTAATTCCCCAACAGTATCACAGCTTGAACTTTCTGCTCCTTAAGAGCATAAATCGCACTAAGCATGTGTTTTATACGTGAAACTTTTTCACGATATCATCATTCATCGCACTAAACATGGTGATGCAGGCAGATGAGTTCTTCCTCTTCCAGGCTTGATAAGCCTCAAGGTCCTCTTTGTTTGGGCGGTGTTACCCTCTGCAGGAGGAACCATTATTCTCTCCATAGTGTCAAGAACCTCTTGTTCTTCAATTATGTATTGCACTTTCATAGCCCAAACTTTATAATTGTCACCATTCAAACGAAGGTCCTTATTTAGTTAAGCAACTGTTGCTTTTGAAGCAGTCATTGAAAAACCGTTAAAGACAAAGTAGCACTAATAAGTAATCGATACACCATATTTATTATAAGATCATTACCAAGATACGAACACAGCAATTATTCATGGAATACCAGAAAACTAGATTCGAACACATCAATCTATAAACCTTTCGGCTCTGATACTAATGAAGTCAGAATTCCATAATCCTATTCAACATACAACGAATGTATAGTTAACCATAAACAGAATAAATAAACGGACTTACAGTTTATATGCAGCGGAAACACGTTTATGGAATGGATCTGATCTACACGAGAAACCGAATCGTTCTGGTTGCCTTTCCTACGAGTGTATGAATACACTGAGTACGGGCTATATCCGTGAATTCTTCCGACGAACGAAGAAGTAATCCGTATTTTTCCGGTAGGGACGTTTTCCCCCGAAATAGAAGGGAATCTCTACGATTCTCCATTTGTTCGGAAATAGAGAAACTTCTTCTCTATTTATAGTGGAAATCCCAACTTCCATCTATATATAGGGTCGGACCAAATTACACATTTAGTCCCTGTAATTTACACATAATTACAGTTTAGTCCCTGCCATTCCAAAATGTCATGGGCGGACCAAAAACCAACATAAGTTATTATAGTGATATTAATAATTACCTAAAAACTAAAATATTCTAAATTTTAATAGGTCAAGCACTAAATATTCTTGATTTTGAAACATCAGGTACCAAAAGGACCATATCAATAGGTTAGATACTAGATGGATATATTGCAGATGTGTTAGGCTTCAAAACGGTTTTTTTTCCCATTACAATTATGTAAATCTTCGGCGCAAGAAAGAATGATTTCACAAAGAAGAAAAATAAATGAGTTTACCAGTCAACAAAAATGTTAATATTGTTGTAAAATGGCTTTAACATATAGAGCTTATAATAATAGAAAGGAGATTATAAAAAAAAAAATAGAACCGGGATAGAAAAAGAATACGAGAATAAAAACTTTCTATTATTGAATCTGAGTTGTATAGGGTAAGAAAAGGGATAAGTACAAAAATAAACCCTGTGATTTCAACCATTTGCAAAATGTTACTTTGAGTTTAAAATTTTACAAAATGAGACATGTGGTTTTACATTGCTAATAAGAGTAGTCTATCGTCCAATACACTTCCTAAAAATTCACTTATCCTTCAAATTTTCACTAACTAGAAATTTTGCATGTTGGTTGATTAAAACATAATAAACCTTAGTGACAAAGTTCATAAATTTTTAGAAAGTCCAAGTATTTTTTTTTTAATTAAGAATGAGCAAAAAAAAGAAAAAAATTACAAAAAATTAAAAAAAAAAAAAGCCTAAATAGTTTTAAAACTTTGTAACATGTTAAATAAAATTCTAAAAATAATTAAGTTTTTAGGTAGTGCTACCCAAATACATGCCATTTTTATATTAACATTGAAAAAAAAAAAATTGAAACTAGAGTACAAACAATATTAACTTTATATAATACTTTTTTTTTTTTATATATAGAAATAAGTTTAGAGGATGAGAGTATCTTTAATACAGGACCATAGAAAGCTTCAAAACCTCAAAAGAATTTACAAGAGGATTTATATATCGTTCCACCAATGAAAACTTCTAAAACAATAATAGAATTCGAACCAGATAGGATGCAACGATAATAGCTTCTCATAAAATACTTTATCAGTTGCAATAAAAGACTGAAATATCTTATTAGAAAAATCATAATCGAATCTTCATTATAAGTCATCAGGATTGACCTGGATCCAATTGATTGAAAACTCAGGAAAGAGAGGGACAGTGAGAGATGACCCTTTGAAAATTTGATTGTGAAATTGATATTTTTGAAATAAAAAAATTAATAATAAACATTAATTAATTAATTCAGGGCCGCCCCTCCAGATTAAATGAAAAATTACGATTTAACCAACATGACTTCTCCTCTTTGGTACAAATAGAATTATGTATATAAGAATTACTGAGATATTTTTTTCCATACATAATTATAATAATTATATATGGTTGAGTCGTCCAAACAGTATAAGACAGGATGTTATCTTCTGCGAATGAAATTTTGACACAACAACAAGAAAATGTATGTATGTCTGTTGGACTTCTTCAATTGCAGCAAAATAATAAAAATTTTAAGTTTGTGGAGAAGAAAAGATTGAAAAAAATAACCTCAAAAGGGTAAAATAATGAATATGAAATTATATGCATGTCATCAATGTCAAGTGCTATTTTATATTTAATTAATTTAGTTTCATCAATAATTGTTGCTTTTAGCTGATTTAATCATTTCAGGAGTAGCTATTGGTTAAGCTGCAGAGAAGAGAAGAAGAAAGAGAAATGAAGACGAGTGTAGTTTTTGCTGTAAATACAGAAAGATTCGAGATTTGTAGTAATAATTTTGAGGCTTCTACTACGTTGCTCGACTTTCTTCGTACTCAAACTTCTTTCAAAAGTGTTAAGCTCGGCTGTGGCGAAGGTATTTTTTATTTATTTATTTATTTATTTATTTTCATTCACTTCTAATTTTTCATTCTTTTACTGAGAGCTTTTGTTGTAATCCTGGACTAAATTGATAGATGATCGTTAAATTGTTGTCATACCAACGATTTTAATGATGTGGTAGCAATCAAACGGTTCTAAGGCAATTCGGTCCATAGGTTGTCAAACAAAGCAATACATGTGCTTACAAAAAAATATATTAGATGATTTCAAAAACCCCCTATTGTTCCACTTCCTAACAAATCAAAAAAAAAAAATTTTTTTTGTCAAAAAAAAGAACATGCAGTTTCAAAAGTTTACAAAACAATAAACTTTTGAAAGCACATGTCCTCAAAAAAAAAAAAAATCATTGATTTGTTAGGGAGTGGAACCATAGGGGGTTTTTGAAATCATCTAATATATTTTTTTGTAAGCACATGTTCTTTTTTTGACCAAAAAAAAAAAAAAAATCCTCAATTTGTTAAGGACTGAAACCATAAGGATGATTTTTAAAGTTTCACAGATGGTTTTCGGAGTTTCCCGATATATACTATTCTTGGGTTTATTGGTTTTATTTCAACCATTTGCTCTCATTAAGTTTTTTCTAGTTTTGAGAATTCATATTTAATTTTAAAAATTCCAAATAATTATGTTTTAAATTAATGATTGATGTTATAACTTTTATTGTTTTTTAACAAGAGGGGATATTTCATCGTTTTAATTTATTGACTAAATATATAAATTAGTTGCATCTTGGTGATAAATACATATTTCCTATATAGATATCCAACGTTAAAAAGCTATAATATATAATAGGATATAAAGATTGTAAAAGAAAAAAAAAAAAAAATATATATATATATATATATATATACTAGTAGTTGTTCTCAAAATACTTTTTTTTTTTAAAAAAAAAAATTTATAAAGTGTAAAATTAAGGTACTTAAAATGAATTCTAAACGTTTTAAACAGAATAATATGATTTGATAATTTTTTTTTCAATTTAAGTTCTTTTAATTTTTTTTTTTTTTTTTTTTTTTTGTATATTGTTCCATAAAAAAAAAGTTATTATAATATGAGCTAAACAAAAAAGAAAACAATTGACAATAGAAATGGTAAAACTAAGCTTTGCGCATATTTATTTCATATTAATATTAACTATTATTTTTAAAAATTTAATAAAAAATTGAATATTATATAAAAACGCACTACAAAAACTAAAAACTGCTCCATAATATAAAATAAGCAAATAAGATACTATTTAAGGTTCATTATTTAAGGAAACTAAATTAATGTAGTTTAATTTCCAAATCAAGTTTGCTTATGTATAATCCATATAATTATCTCTAGTTTCACAAGTATTGAATGGTTTTTTAATTTAATATTGAATTGATTTGTTGTTGGTAAGATATTTTTAAGTGAATCCTTTTATGATGTTGCCTAATTCTCATAGTTTCAATTTAAGTAATTTTATATTCCTAGAATCAGTTTTGAAAATCATATCAAACTGACTTGTCGGACTAATTTCAACCGAAATCTAAAACCAGTTCAATCGGTTTGTTCTTATTGCAAAAAATTGGTTGGTAACGTTGACCGATAGAAACAATCAATCGAAATGAAAAATCGTAAACCGAATTAATTGTTCACTTCAACAAACTAGTTTTTGTGGAATTATTTTTTTAGTTAAACTATTTGGTATATGATTTTTGATTTTGTTTATTAAATATTATTATAAAAAAATAAAATTTAGATTATTTTTTAATTATTTTAAATCTAACTATAGAAATTGTATTAAATATATTTGGCTTTTTCAAATGATATATTTTGTTTAAAAATCTTAATTTTATAAAATTATTGTTAAAATATTATACGAGAAATTTTATAGTGGATCGGGTCCATATAGATTGTTCCACTGAAAAACTGACACATAAGCAATATAACTATTTTGAAAAGAAAAAACGCTTGGGTGTTAATTTTTTATTGGAAAGAAACATGTGGATCAGTTACGTTGTATAATTTTCCTGTGCTATACGTATATGCCGCGAATATCGGCATCCTTCGTTCGGAAATAGTGCCAACACTGGCACTGTCATCTTCTACTATTTCTAATACTAATTCCGAAAACTCAAAAAGCACTGGATTGCCCACGTCGGCGCAATGGGCAACCGGAAAAAAAAACTGTGTCTGCAGCCGGTGTTTTGTTTGACGAGGTTTTTTTTATTAATTAGCAAAAAAAAAACACTCAATTTTTGCCAAGTTAAGCGTTCTGTAATTGTTTTATGCTGTTTTTTTGGTCCAGTGAGTGATTCCGTTTTGCGAGTTATATTGAGCTCTTTGCTTCTTTAGGCTAAATTTGACTTTTACTGTTTCGGTCATAATTTTGCAGACAATTTGGATGCTTAATCCTTTAAATATGTATATGTATTAATATTTGAATGAATACATTAGGTGAATTATTTTCTGATTAAGCATTTTATTTGTTTTAAATTTAAATAAATAATTGATTTTTCATATTTTTTTTGCAGTTTATTAACTCTATTTTTTTATTGCATTTCATGCTGTTTTCAGTGTTTTATTGTTAGCATTAATGTTCAGAAGTATGGAGCTTTTACGCTATTTTTAAATGATGAATTGTTCATTACATTTAAATACAGAAAAGAACTAAATATTTGAATCCATAGTTTTTTTTTTTTTACTTTACAAAGTTACAAAATCAAGCGGGTTTCATTGATACATGTCACTTGTCATAATATCCATTACTTGGACAGTTTGAAATTGTTGAACATTTGAGTTATTGCGTTGTGTTTGTACTAAATTTGAGTTATGATTTAGGTGGATGTGGTGCTTGTGTTGTTCTGATATCTAAGTATGATCCCATACTAGACAAAGTTGGGGACTTTACAGCAAGTTCTTGTCTCACACTACTTGGCAGTGTAAATGGATGTTCAATTACAACAAGCGAAGGTCTTGGTAATACCAAAAATGGGTTCCACTCAATTCATCAAAGGATTGCTGGATTTCATGCCTCCCAATGTGGTTTCTGTACTCCTGGAATGTGTATGTCACTCTTTGGAGCCCTGGTCAATGCTGAAAAGACTGATCGACCCGCGCCTTCTCCAGGTTTTTCCAAGCTAACAGCTGCTGAAGCTGAAAATTCTATTGCAGGAAATCTTTGTCGTTGTACGGGCTATCGACCCATTGCTGATGCCTGCAAAAGTTTTGCTAGCAATGTTGATATGGAGGATTTGGGATTCAATTCTTTCTGGGAAAAGGGAGATCCAATGGAAGTCAAGACTAGCAGGTTACTGCAGTATAGTAGTAATCAAGAGATTTGCACTTTTCCTGAATTTCTAAAAAGGGAAATCAAGTCATCCTTGCATTTGGATTTCAAAAATGCCTCTTGGTATCAACCTTCTAGCTTTAAGGAGCTTCAGATCCTCCTAAGAGCCATTGATGTCGATGACAGACTGCAAATAAAACTGGTTGTTGGAAACACGAGTGTCGGTTATTATAAGGAACATGAACACTATGACAAGTATATTGATCTCAGGAGTATTCCTGAGCTCTCAGTTGTTCGGTTGGACCAGACAGGTATTGAGATTGGGGCAGCAGTAACTTTATCTAAAGCTATTGAAGCTTTGAGGGAGGAAACTAAAGACGAATCGATTTCAAAAAGCAAAATTGTGTTCGAAAAACTTGCTGCTCACATGGAGAAAATTGCTTCCAAATTTGTTAGAAATTCGGGCAGTGTAGGGGGAAATTTGGTGATGGCACAAAGGAAACATTTTCCTTCAGACATTGCTACTATACTTCTTGGTGCTGGTTCATTTGTTAATATAATAACTGGTACGGCGCAGGAAATACTTACTTTGGAGGAGTTTTTGAAAAGGCCTCCTCTAGATCCCAAAAGCATACTTTTGAGCGTTAAAATCCCAAATTACGAATTCAAAAACGATGCATCTCCCCAAATAGGTAATAAGTTGTTATTCGAAACCTATCGAGCTGCACCGCGGCCCCTTGGAAATGCTTTGCCTCATGTGAATGCTGCTTTCTTGGCTGAAGTTTCCTGCTCAAAAACATGTGGTGGAATTGTGTTAAATAAATGTCAGTTGGCTTTTGGTGCTTTTGGGACCAAACATGCAATTAGAGCAAAGAAAGCGGAGAGGTTTTTAACAGGAAAGTTGCTGACCATTGCTGTCCTACATGAAGCTATTGAATTAGTGAAAGCTAATGTGGTACCTGAAGTTGGGACTCAAAATCATGTGTATAGATCAAGCTTGGCTGTTGGTTTTCTTTTTGACTTTTTTGGTCCATTAACAAATACTACTACTGGTTTGCTGAATGGATATGGTAGTGATATTTCAATGTTTGAGGACTTCAAATTGAAAGAGGAATTTGGCAAGCAGGATCATGTTGAATTTCCCACTTTGCTTTCATCATCTAAGCAAGTGATTCAATTACACCAAGAGAATTACCCTGTTGGTGCCCCGATTACAAAATCCGGTGCCAATCTTCAAGCTTCAGGTCAGTATTAGTCTGCTCATGATATAAGAGTCTACACCTACAAATCATTATACAAATTCCTCATTTGATGACTTTGTATAGGCGAAGCTGTTTATGTGGATGACATTCCATCACCAAGAAATTGTCTACATGGAGCATTCATATACAGCACAAAACCTTGTGCTAGAGTAAAGAGCATAGAGTTAAAGTCTAATTCACTCTCGGATGGTGTTAGTGGACTTATTTCTTACAAAGACATTCCAAAAGGCGGGGAGAATATCGGTTCTTTGTTTGCCTTTGGTCCTGAACCTTTGTTTGCTGAGGAGGTTACTCAGTGTGCTGGACAGCCTCTTGCATTTGTGGTATAATTATCGCATCCCTTGCTCATGTTTAGCAACATTTAATGCATTTTTGTTGATCACCATGCTATTGCAACACGCTGCATGCTGATCATTGTTTTGGGTTTTTCCTAATCTTGTCAATTGAATGAATTATTTAGCTTGCAGATACACAAAAACATGCTGATGTAGCATCAGACCTTGCTGTAGTAGATTATGACCTGGAAAATCTTGAACCTCCTATTTTAACGGTTGAAGATGCCATTGAAAAATCTAGCCTTTTTGAGGTTTCACCTTTTGTATCCTCCAAACAAGTTGGTGGTGATGTATCAAAGGGAATGGCTGCAGCTGATCACCGGATTCTTTCTTCTGAGGTATTTTTCACTTCCTCATCCCTCTCCTTATTTCCTTTGTGTCAACTTTGTGTAAAAAAGTTAAACCTTCATCTTTTCAAGGCAAAGCTACAAAGCCTAGAACTTTTCAGTTTTGTTCCAGTTTCATCTTTTCTGTATTAGGATCTGTGCACTCTGCCATCTTTACTAATTGTTGATATTCAGATCAAACTCGGGTCACAATATTTTTTCTATATGGAGACCCAGACTGCCCTTGCTGTGCCAGATGAAGACAACTGCATAGTGGTTTACAGTTCAAATCAGATGCTAGAATACACTCATGTTACCATTGCAAGATGTCTTGGTCTTCCTGAAAACAATGTACGTGTCGTTACAAGAAGAGTTGGAGGAGGTTTTGGTGGGAAGGCTATGAGAGCTATACCTGTAAGCATCTTTATCTTTAGATCTCTTTAATTCAGTATCTTATAGTATTCATATGAAACAGATGCGAAACTCCGATATCCTAATTACTTGTTCATTTGAAGAGACATAGAATTACTCAGTTTATAGTTCACAAGGCTTAAAAAGTGTTTTAGTTGTCTAAAATTGGATAACTAGCCAACCCTTTTTATTACTAGCATGGAAAAAACTCGCATTTTTAAAAGAATTTTGAGATGTTGGTCTTCTTTATATAGATCATTTGACATGAAATGAAGTTCTTATCATTATGGATGTCTTGTATAAGCTCTCCGCATCATCTTTGGCTGGTGCTATTATGTCACATGGGAAGTACTTAAAGTGGTTCGACATCTCTTAAGAGCTTGTGCATCTTATTTCTGTTGATTTGTATTCTCTGCAATCTTTATTGCGTGATGTGTTTGATCCATTGGTCTATTTGTTCAAGTACTTACAACTGACATGTTTTAGGTTGCTGTAGCATGTGCACTTGCAGCATACAAGTTACAGCGCCCTGTTAGGATGTATCTCAACCGCAAGAGTGATATGATAATGGCTGGAGGAAGAAATCCTATGAAAGTAACTTACAGCGTAGGCTTCAAATCAAATGGGAAAATTACAGGGTTGCAGCTTGAGATATTAATTAATGCTGGCATATCTCCTGATGTAAGCCCATATTTGCCAGGTGCTATTGTGAGTGCACTTAAAAAGTACGATTGGGGAGCTTTATCTTTTGATATAAAGGTGTGTAAGACAAACGTTGTAAGTAAATCAGCAATGCGAGCCCCTGGTGATGTTCAAGGATCATATATTGCTGAAGCTGTAATTGAAAATGTAGCATCTTCTCTTTCTATAGATGCAGATACTGTTAGAACTATAAATCTCCATAGTTATGAGAGCTTTAAGTCGTTTTACGGTGCTACAGCAGGAGATCCTGTAGAATATACTTTAACTTCAATATGGGACAAATTGGCCACATCTTCTAATTTTGACCGAAGGACTAAAATAATTGAAGAGTTTAATAGGTGTAATGTGTGGAAGAAAAGAGGTATTTCTCGAATTCCTGCTGTATATGAGGTGAGGCTAAGACCAACTCCAGGAAAAGTCAGCATTCTGAGCGATGGTTCAATTGTTGTTGAAGTTGGAGGAATAGAAATTGGGCAAGGGCTCTTGACCAAGGTAAAACAGGCGGCGGCTTTTGCTCTTAGTTCAATCAAATGCGATGGAGCAGGTGACCTCTTGGATAAAGTACGAGTCATACAAAACGATAGTTTGAGTTTAACTCAAGGAGGGATCACTGCAGGGAGCACGACTTCTGAGTCAAGCTGTGAAGCAGTTAGACTTTGTTGTAATGTCTTAATCGAGAGGCTCGCACCTCTGCAAGAAAGGCTGCAGATGCAAACGGATTCTGTAGCATGGGATAAGCTTATTCGCCAGGTGGTGAAATTTACTAAGTTTTTAACCCACCAGTGTATAGTAATTGAAGATCTTTTTCACCTCATAGTTTCAGTGAACAAAATTGCAGGCATATTCAGAAGCTGTACACTTATCGACAAATTCTTACTTTGTCCCTGAGTCTGCTTCTGCTGTGTACTTAAACTATGGTGCTGCAGTGAGTGAGGCAAGTTTGTATTACCCATCATCGCCTTCTTTGTTTCCTTCTGCTGATTGAAAATGTATTTCATGTGAATCTACGGTGACACAGGTAGAGGTAGACCTTCTCACAGGACAAACAACAATTTTAAGATCCGATATTTTGTATGACTGTGGACGAAGTCTGAATCCTGCTGTAGATTTAGGACAGGTTAGTTACCTATACAGACACACACACCAGAATCAAGTTTCTGAGTCTCAAATTTGCACTTATGTTCTCAAGTTATGATCTTTTTCAAATATGTATTGACAATTGCAGATTGAAGGAGCTTTTGTCCAAGGAATTGGGTTTTTCATGCTTGAAGAATATACAACTAATTCGGAGGGATTAATAGATGCAAAAGGTACGTGGACATACAAGATCCCTACAATAGACACCATACCGAAGCAGTTCAATGTTGAGATACTTAATAGTGGACATCACCAGAAACGTGTCCTCTCTTCAAAAGGTAGGCTCTTTCTGTACTCCAAAAAATGAAAAAGACTACAATCATTTTCTCCATGAATTCAATGCTTAAATCTTTTTTGCCAGTAATTATTTGTTCAGTGTTTCACTGAAGCCATCTTGATGCATACAAGTATCCAAGTTCCAATATGTTTTAATTGCTCAGAGCAGGAGAACTGGATATGATTGCTTAATGAAAGTAGGAATGGATTAGTAACAGCATGGAAGGTGATGCAGTCATGATTCGTATAGATATACTGTTGAGGTGTCAATTTAGGTTGTCGTGTTATATTTGTGTTATGTCATCTATATATATTCCATACAATTATAGATGGAACAAAAACGATAATGTGTCAAATGGGTGGTGTTGTTTATGCTCTTGACAGCCTAATAAATCTTTATGAATGTGGTTTGTGCAGCTTCAGGTGAGCCGCCACTGCTGCTAGCAGCATCAGTTCACTGTGCTACGAGAGGTGCTATTAGAGAAGCGCGAAAGCAGCTTCATTCATGGGGTTTCCTCGACAATTCGTACTCGAACTTCCAACTCAGTGTCCCTGCCACCATGCCTGTGGTGAAGGAGCTCTGTGGACTGGACAGTGTGGAGAAGTACTTGCAGTGGAAAATGTCTAGTATTTGAATATTCTTATTCATGCTCAGCTTATGACTAAATCATCTCCACATCTATCAAAATACCCATCCCATGTAATTAGGTTCTTTTTTTTTGTCTGCTAATAAAGATTTTGAGATTCTGGCTGAGGTTTTAAGTGCTTAATCTCATTATAAGCCAAAAATTCACTGTTTTATTGTCTTATCATTGTTATTGGCAAATGCTGATTGAAGCTGATAATCTGTCCGGTGATTATCAACTTTGTAGAAGAAACAGTTATTGAAACAGAGATATCAACTTTGTACTCTTTATCGAACAATTTACATTTTGTTACAAAATTAAGTTGAGCGACGTTTATGGTATGAGTTGCAAAGTTGAGAGATGGTGGATGAAATTTACCCTCCTATTTCAATATTGAAAAACTCACCTTTTTTGGGTCCAACAAGACAAAGGAGAAGGATGGCATCCGAATGAGAAGATGAGATGGATGCAATTAAGGTGGCCTTCCCAAGAATGAGGAGGAAGAAGCGTATCCTTCGGAGCATGTACTCCCTCGGTTATAAAAATACCAATGTACGTATTGTGTTTATATATATATATATTATATATACATATAAGCTAACATTGCTCCCAAGCAAGGTTCTTATTTTTCCTTCAATCATCCCACTTCCCCTCAGACAACTTGCTCAAATTCGTTCTTGGCTCAGTCTATCAGGAGGAAGAAGCAATATATATAAGCGCCTACTGGAAGAGGGAATTGATAATTTATGGAGAGAGGAAGAAGCAGTCTGAAATTGATTTTTGTGTGTTTCAGAAGAATTGGACCTCATGCCCCAGCAAAACCCAACCATTCCCTGCATACATGAATTTTATCTTGTCTTTTTTAAGTTAACCTTCTATGGGCTGTGAGCCTCTTTATATTTTACATTTCTTTTCAGGCCAAATACATCATTTTGCCCATATACTTAGCATTAAACGTCTACTAACCTCTCCAATATTAATATTGCTCAATTTACCTCTGAACTTGGTAAAACCGATCCATTTTGCCTCTTAAATTTAACGTGACAGAGAGAGTGAGTAGCATAAAAATTTGAGGATGTGATTTTAACTAAAATTGAAAAAAAAAATAAAAAAATAAAAAAAGTAAAAAAGAAAGAAGAAAATGAGGAGGAAGATGGGTTTTTTGGAAGATGAGTTTTTGAATAATTTATTAGAAATGGAAGATGTGTTTTTAAAAAAATATTATGAATTTTTCTTAATTTGTTTTTCATTTCCTTTGAATAGTTAAATATGAGTTTTTGAATAATTAGATATTATTGAGATGGGAGATGTGATTTATTGATTTTAGAAATTGAAAGAGAGATAGAAAGAAAAAAAAAAAAAGATGGAGAACAAAAAAGATGGTGTTATTGAAAGAAGAAAAATATAAAGAGATTTTTTTGAAATTGTTTAAGGGAAGAAGATTGTATTGTTGAAAGAATAAAAAGAAAAAGGGACTTTTTTGAAATCATGCAAGGGATTTTGTTTGTAATTTTTACAATAGAAGCCACGTGTCAAGTTCTGATTGGATTGACTTTTCAAATTTGACACGTGGCGACGTGTGGAGTACAATTTCCTTTATTTATCTGGTTTAGTTGGATTCATTGGGCAAAATAGGTCGGTTTTGCCAAGTTTAGGAGATAAATCGAGCAACATCAAAATTAGAGGGGTCAGTAAACATTTAATGTCAACTACAGAAAGTAAATAATGTATTCGGCTTTTTTTTTTTTTTTTTTGGTTATCAACTATAGGGACTTAATGCGAATTAACACTCTTCATCCTTTCTTCCTTCCTGTCAATCTATTTTCTATGGATATCTTTAATTTAGTGTCTTATGCTACTTATTTATATGTAAGAGATGTTTAACAACCATTGATATCCTAATGACTTTGTGATGTATTCGATTTATGTTTTCTATTATATATAAACTTATTTATCATATACAGAAACTAATAAATTATATTAAATTAATTTAATTTTTTAATTTAAATATAAACTTTATGAAGAAATTGTCCATTTGTTAATACGTTTTTATTTTAATTACTTCAATAAAAAAAGCATCTGGTAAAAGTGGCATAAGATTAATATCAAATTAGTTTATATCTAATGATTCCATACAAAAGAACCTGATAGTTAAATACACTGTACAAGTGTTAGAAATTCATTTCGAAGAGATAAATCTGAAAGAATATATATATATATATATATATATATATATATATATATATATATATATATATATATATATATATATATAACTGAAAGAATAGGGGTGTAGATAGCAATCGGGTGGTGGGGTCGTCCCTGTGGGGGACTATCCAGACGAAGTCGGAAAATTTCCAATTAAGATATCTGCCGGGCGGAGATGGGAACGAATTTGTTCCCGTTTCTTAATCGGAAATAGGGATAGTAATAGCTCTACCCATTCCCATCACCGTTTAAAACCCGTAGATCCTCATTTAAATACCCAAATCCTCTATAATTTCCCGTTTATATTTCTTTATTATTAATATACATTATATTATTATTATTATTTATAATTTATAATTTTACAAACTAAAGTAAAAAAAAGCACTAATCTCTCTCGTGAATAATTATTAATTATTTGAGAATTGAGTTTTGAGAATTTTATGTTTATAGTTTAATGCATATTTAGATAAGTTAAAGGGTGAAAATTAAAATTTTACAAGGTTTTTTATAAAATTGAAAATCGATTTAACAGAAATAGAGCCGATTTTCCGACAGAATTAAAGATTGAACACAAATTTATTTCCGATTAATAAACGGGACTAGAACGGAAAATGCAATCTCTGTTCGGTCCCATTTTCAGCCCTACGTGTAGACAAAAGGAAAAACTTTGGGTCAAATCATGTCCGATATCTAATATCTTACGTGTTGGGTTGGTACAGAGTCTTGAGCTGAGTCGGTGCAAATGCAATACGTCTTCAAAATCGAAATCATTCTATCCTAATTCAAAACCATATCTTTATTCAAAAAGTTGAAATGATGTGATCGTCTCTCACCAGAAAGCATTCTTCAGAATCTTACATTCATGAACGAGAGAAAAAGACTCCATCTTTGTCTTTATTCCTCTGCTGACTCCTTGTGGACCTCTTCATGACTCCAGTAAGTTCATTTTTTAAAAGAAAAATGCGATAAATTCTCCCTAAAACAGATCACAATATAATACATTTAAAAATTACTTGTCATTTTATTAATCTAGGCATTTTTGGTAGTATTTAGTTGTAATTTAACTACCCACCTCCAATCCCATGCGACTGTTACAGCTATTTATCAGTTTCTGCATCTTCTTCTACCTCTAACTGAAGAATGGAAGAGGTAATACCTACAGCTAGGATTAGGAATAATCTTGTTTTTGCTGTAAATGGACTCAGGTTTGAGCTCTTCACCGTTGACCCTTCTACTACTTTGCTTGAATTTTTACGTTCACAGACTCCTTTCAAGAGTGTCAAGCTCAGTTGTGGTGAAGGTACTCTGTGTTCTATCTTTTCCTACTTTTTTTTTTTTAATTCGATGCACTAATTAATTGGATTTCATGGGTTGATGAGCTGCTCAGTTTTGTATTTTGCATATTGATATAGTTGTAAGGTTGTTTCAGTTGAGTTCTTCTTTGGTTCTTTGTAATGGGTTCTCCTCTTTCTGAAATTTGAATGTTGAATTGCATTATTTCATTGACAGACTTCAATATTTATGTGATGCACTTCCGTTATTGATGATGTGACTCTAGCTAATGAGCTCTTGATGCTTTCAAGGGAGTGGGATTTAATTGTTTTTTTTCTATTGTTGTTAAGAAAGTTTGCCAATGGATTTTGGAAGTGGGTTGACTAGTTTTCTGCATAGTATTATAAGCATTTGGTGTTTTAGTTGCCATTGGGTGTTGTTTGGTTTTGTTTATCTTCTTAATGTGCTTTTAGCTTCGTTATTTTTGCTCACTTTCCGAAAATGTTTTGAGAAAACAGGGATATATCGCTTGTATCACTTTTTTTTTTTTTTTTTTCACTTCTCTCAAATACATAGCTTATGAGCCATATAAAGCCGTAAGGAAATATAACAACCGGTGGGGAGGGAAGAATTTCAGAATCTACAAGACATGAATTTCAAGTTTCATATTATCTTTTCTTCAAGTGTGTTTTCAGTAAGTTTTTGTTTTTCGAGGTGTGTTACATGCTAAGGATTTACTGGTCTTATTTTAGAACATGGATTACTTGAATGAATTGAAACTGTGGAACATGTAACTGGTTTTTAATGATGTGTTCTAATATGTGGTTTTAGGTGGTTGTGGCGCTTGTCTTGTGTTGCTCTCCAAGTATGATCCGACTAGTGATCAAATTAAGGATTTTACTGTAAGTTCGTGTCTCACACTGCTTTGCAGCATAAATGGATGTTCAATTACAACAAGTGAAGGCCTTGGTAATAACAGAGATGGGTTCCACTCTATTCACCGAAGGTTCGCAGGATTTCATGCTTCTCAATGTGGTTTTTGTACACCTGGAATGTGCATTTCACTGTTTGGAGCCCTTGTTAATGCTGAAAAAACTGATCAAGAAGAGCCCCCTCCCGGATTCTCCAAGTTGACTGTTGTTGAAGCAGAAAGAGCCGTTTCAGGAAATCTTTGCCGTTGTACTGGATATCGACCCATTGCAGATGCGTGCAAAAGTTTTGCAGCTGATGTTGATATGGAGGATTTGGGATTTAATTATTTTTGGAAGAAGGAAGAGAGTCGGGAAGTAAAGGTAAGTAGGTTACCATTGTATGAGTCTAATGGCAAGATTTGTACTTTCCCTGATTTTTTGAAAAGGGAAGTAAAAATGTCATTGTTTCCGGATTCAAAAAGATACTGTTGGTACAAACCGAGCAGCATTGAGGAGCTTCAGGGCTTATTAAAAAGCACCAACAACAGTAATGGAGTCCAGATGAAACTAGTGGTTGGCAACACAGGCATGGGTTACTACAAGGAAATAGAACACTATGACAGATACGTGGATCTCACGAATATATCTGAGCTCTCGGTCATCACAAGAGATCAGTCCGGGATTGAAATTGGAGCAGCTGTCACTATTTCTGAAGCTATTGTGGCTCTAAAGGAAGATAAGAAAGGTGAATTTCCTTTAGAATTCAACATGGTATTAAAAAAGATTGCAGTCCATATGGAGAAAGTTGCTAGTGAATTCATTCGAAATACAGGCAGTGTTGGGGGAAATATAGTAATGGCACAAAGGAAAGACTTTCCTTCTGATATTGTTACAGTTCTTCTAGCAGTCGGTTCAATGGTGGATATAGTAACTGGTATCACTCATGAAAAGCTTACATTGGAAGAGTTCTTGGAAAGGCCTCCTTTGGATTCTGCGAGTGTACTCTTGAATGTTAAAATCCCAATCTGTAGAGCCATTAACAACATATCTTCTGAAAGAGATTGTAAGCTGTTGTTTGAAACCTATAGAGCCTCACCACGGCCGCTTGGAAATGCTTTGGCCTTCTTGAATGCTGCTTTCTTGGCTGAAGTTTCCTGCTTATCATTACCTGGTGGAGTTATCTTAAATAGATGTCAATTGGCTTTTGGTGCTTATGGAACTAAACATGCCATTAGAACAAGGAAAGTTGAGGAAATTTTGACTGGAAAGTTGTTAACTATTGATGTCTTATTTGAAGCTATTAAATTAGTTAAAGATGCCGTGATACCAGAAGATGGGACTAGGAACCCCGAATATAGGTCAAGCTTAGCTGTGGGTTATCTTTTTGACTTCTTCTCTCCTGTAGTAAATTGTAATGGCCTATTGAATGGATTTATACATACTTCAGTGTCCAAAGAAGTAGAGTTTAAACAGAATAATGACAAGCTTGACCACTTTAAACCATGCACTTTGCTATCATCGTCAAAGCAGGCAGTACAAATGAACAACAAATTTCATCCGATTGGTGAGGCAGTTACAAAATCTGGTGCTGCTCTTCAAGCTTCTGGTTGGTATAACTTACTTAGTAATACATTCTTCTTATATGTGAAGTCTATTATGGCACGAATCATGTTTTCTCTCGTAGTATGTGGTCCAGATTTTCAAGTAGTCTTATTGGGGTATCTGTTCATGAAGTTGGTTATTTACTTATTTTCTTAGTCATTTTGTTTCTATCTCTCTCTCTCTCTCTCTCTGGTGCATGCATGTGTGCGTGCATGAGCCAGCAAATGTGGCTTTTTTATGTTTTCTCCCACGAAGTAAATAATGAAATTAACAAAATGGATTATTTGCAAGTTATCTACTTTGTCACATGTACTGACTGACATACTACTCCTTTCCATGGTAAATTCTTATGTCAGTTTAAATTTTCTCAACTTAATATTTTTGTCTATGCATAGTGCAGGGCTGCCAATGACAAAACAATTTTCTAATCTAACAAATTATGCAGGTGAGGCTGTTTATGTGGATGACATTCCCTCTCCCAGTAATTGTCTACATGGAGCGTTCATTTATAGCAAAAAGCCTTTTGCAAGGGTGACGGGTATAGAATTCAATTCTAAATTGCTCCCTGATGGAGTTGCTCAACTTATTTCGTTTAGAGATATTCCAAAAGGTGGGCAGAACATAGGTGCTAAGACTATTTTTGGTCCTGAACCTTTATTTGCTGATGATTTGACTCAGTTTGCTGGAGAGCGCCTAGCCCTTGTGGTAATTTCCTTTTCTACGTTCTTGTATGGCAACATCTACCTTACTTTTGTTTGTAAGTATTATTACTTTGGGTTTTGCATATAACAATGTCACTGCTGTGTCTAATACAGTCTATGAAACTCTGATGATAGGTTGCAGATACACAAAAACATGCAGATGTAGCATCAGACATTGCCATAGTTGATTATGAGCTGGAAAATCTAGAGCCTCCTATTTTATCTGTGGAAGAGGCTGTTAAGAGATCTAGCTTCTTTGAGGTCCCTCATATATTATACCCCAAACAAGTAGGTGATATATCGGAAGGAATGGCTGCAGCTGATGACAAGATTCTCTCTGCTCAGGTATTCCTTTTACAACTTGAGAAAAGGGTACAAAATTGTATCTCTCCTTTAGAAAGAAAAATTACAAGACAAGGGCTAGAAAGAATTTTGGTGTGTGCATTACTCATTGCTGAATTATGACATCCAGATAAAACTTGGATCCCAATATTATTTCTATATGGAGAATCAAACTGCACTTGCTGTGCCTGATGAAGACAACTGTATAGTGGTTTACAGTTCAACGCAATGCCCAGAATTCGCACATGCTGTGATTGCATCATGTCTTGGTGTTCCAGAACACAATGTGCGTGTGATTACAAGAAGGGTTGGAGGAGGCTTTGGTGGAAAGGCCATCAAATCCATGCCTGTAAGTATCTCTTTGTACAATAGGAGTGAAGCATCTCAATAAATTATATGACCACTCGATGTAAGATGCCCAGGGGTGGAAATGTATGCAGATTTGTTCTCCCTAAAACTTGTGTAAGTGTGTCCAGAGCTGGGTATAGCTTTTCCATTTGCTGATTTAGATCGCCTTGTGTCTTTAGTCTTCCAAGTAGAATGCACTATTAAATTCAGTGGACTTGGCATTCTTTGATTGATCACATCTATGATTCCGTGGTTTTGGATTGCATGTGGATAGATTATGTGATTTGCTTTAAAGACAAACTTTTTGCTCCATTTTAAATGGGAGTTTTGCTTTAGATGGTTAGATGGAGTGGCATAGTCCCTTAACTCAGTTCTTGCTGCCATAATAGATGGCAACTATACTTGCTTGTTTGTTGAACTGCTGAGTAGTTTTCTCCCCTCAATTTTGTAAATGGGTTCAGGCCTGTACTGGGAGGATCAGTTCGACTTCCTCATGCATTCTTTGATACATTGATAAAAGTTAAAAAATTGGTTTATGAATCCTGGTTTAATTTTTGTGCAGTAACTTCAAAAAGAAAGCTTTTCTTTATTGCTATGCTGTAACTCTCTCTGATTCTCATATTACACTGTTATGCTGGTATAAGCAACGAATCCATTTTCTGAAAGATCCTGGTGGCTCTCCTGGATCCTTTCAGTGACTAGGTTAAAATAAAATCAAGTTTTAAACTAACAAAATCTGTTGTGTTTAATAATTCTTATATGATCGTAGTTTTACCTGCTGAGTCTTCGAATAATCAAATCCTTACATTGTGAAATCTGAATTAAGTTATGATATCCTGGAGTGCACTTTCATCGGTTGGTTTTTTTCTTTGTGAGAATGTGTTAATGACAATTAGTATGCATCATTCTTTCATCAATGTTCTTCTGAGTATCAATATAGGCTCTCTGCATTATTCGTTTAGTGATTTTCTGATTTATTGAGGTTTTTAATTGCTGATTTAAGTACTTATGTAGGGAGATACTTTTTAGGTAGCTACCGCGTGTGCACTTGCAGCATACAAATTACAGCGCCCTGTCAGGATGTATCTTAATCGCAAGACTGATATGATAATGGCAGGAGGAAGGCATCCCATGAAAGTAACTTATAGTGTAGGATTCAATTCCAATGGGAAAATTACAGCCTTAAAGCTTGATATATTGATTGATGCTGGCATATTCTCAGACATTAGCCCAGTAATCCCGCATAACCTTATGAGTCCACTGAAAAAGTATGACTGGGGCGCATTATCTTTCGATATAAAGGTATGTAAAACGAATCTTCCGAGTAGATCAGCAATGCGGGCTCCTGGAGAGGTTCAAGGATCATTTATCGCAGAAGCTGTAATTGAACATGTGGCATCTTCTCTTTCCATGGATGCAGATTCTGTTAGATCTGTAAATCTCCATACTTATGAAAGCCTTAACCGATTCTATGATGCTAGTAGCATTGGTGATCCTGCGGAATACACATTATCTTTGATATGGGAGAAGTTAGCTGCGTCCTCAAGCTGTATGCAAAGGATGGAAATGATACAAGAGTTTAATAGGTGTAATTTGTGGAAGAAAAGAGGTGTTTCTCGAATACCCATCATACATGGTGTGCAAGTGAGGCCGACGCCAGGAAGAGTAAGCATTCTAAGTGATGGGTCCATTGTTGTCGAAGTTGGGGGAATAGAGCTGGGCCAGGGACTCTGGACTAAGGTAAAACAGATGGCTGCATTTGCACTTAGTTCAATCAAATGTGATGGAGCCAGTGAGCTCTTTGATAAAGTACGGGTCGTACAATCTGATACCTTGAGTCTAATTCAAGGAGGTTTTACTTCTGGGAGCACTACCTCCGAGTCGAGCTGTGAAGCAGTTAGAATTTGCTGTAAAACTTTAGTTGACAGATTGTCTCCTTTAAATGAAAGGTTACAGGAGCAAATGGGTTCTATAAAATGGGAGATGCTAATTTGCCAGGTAGCTATTCGCATATTGTGAACATTCCACTTATTATCTTTGTTACTTTAGCCATTTTGGTACTGAAATTTCGCTTATTAGAAAAAGTTATTTTGATATGAAAGATCTATGCAATCTTACTTTTGCAGTCAACAAAAAATTGCAGGCATATTTGGATGCTGTGAACTTATCGGCAAGTTCGTTCTTTGTCCCTGACTTTGCTTCCATGACATACTTAAATTATGGAGCTGCAATGAGCGAGGCAAGTTTCTTTTCTGCACCTTGTACTAACTACATTTTCCATTCCACATACTGAAGTGGTATTATAAGCTAGGAGCAGTATGACCTGCCGCATTCAAACTTACATCAAGACTGCTGAACATGATGTCTGTAATTCCAATAGCGTTAAAGTTTTTCCAAACTGATAAAACTGCACGCAATATGACTGGTAATACAGGTGGAGATCGACCTTCTTACCGGACAAACAACAATTTTGAGATCAGATATTATATATGATTGCGGACAGAGTCTCAACCCTTCTGTGGATCTAGGACAGGTTAGCAATATAAAATCAAGTCAAATTGTTCAGTCTTAAGCCCCTGTTTGGGAGGAGGAAAATGAAGAGAAAGGGAAAGTGAGGAGGAGAAAAATGAGGATGCAGGTGACTTGAAAAGAAACAATTTTTCTTGGTTCGGTACACCATTTTCCTCACCTCTCTCTTCTTGCCAATTTCCCTAACTTTTCCAAACAAAGGGTGAAGTCATGGACTGAGAAAGTAATCAGTGAATTTTGATGGTATTATATATTGAGGGGTTGTAATTGTTGTTTGCAGATTGAAGGGGCTTTTGTTCAAGGAATTGGGTTTTTCATGCTTGAAGAATACACAACAAACTCAGATGGGTTAGTAGACACTGAAGGCACATGGACCTACAAGATCCCTACAATAGACACCATACCGAAGCAGTTGAATGTTGAGATACTTAACAGTGGACATCACCAAAAGCGGGTTCTTTCTTCAAAAGGTAAGACTTCTACTGTATTCATAGATATGAAGATGAACAGTGCTTCAAAAGGTTTTCCATGTTGTTAAGTTTCAATGGTTTATTGTAGAACAGAAGCACGGGGCAACTGTTTTCTGAAAGAAAGGATACCAGAATGTAATATTTAATTTTTGCTTGATTAATTTAAAATTAAATTTTGTTGAAAATCTTTAAATAATTATAATTGGATTCATTATCCATTGATTATAAATATGTCAGATGAAAAGGAATTCATTTAAGGCAACAAAAGAACAACATCATGAAAAACTGAAGCTGGAAAGTTAAGAGATACTTCTGAGATTAGAATTACCATGCATTAAGAGATGTCAACATAATCTACTGCATTTTGAGTCAAGAATATAATTACAGTGTTATTGCAAGTAGTCTAGAATTTCCTCAATTGTCGGAGGTTTACAAGCGAGAATATGAATGGAAATTTTTCAAGGTGTTTTTCTATATTTAGATACAGAGATTAAAGCTGTTATATTTTACATGCTTTTTGTAGCTTCTGGTGAGCCACCATTGCTTCTAGCAGCATCAGTTCACTGTGCAACAAGGACTGCTATTAGAGAAGCCAGGCAACAGCTTCATTCATGGGGTTGCCTAGATGGTTTCAATTCAACCTTTGTCTTGGAAGTCCCTGCCACCATGCCTGTTGTGAAGGAACTCTGCGGACTGGACAATGTGGAGAGGTACTTAAAATGGAAAATGAGTAGCAAGTGAAACATTAATGGTTGTCGAAGGGCAAAAGCCATATTTTGGCCATATTTTGGTCTCTAATTCTCCATACTTTGTCTTATTTCTTCAATAAACCTTTAATTTTTTGATTTGGCCTTAGTTAGCTCATGTACTTGTAATTTCGAATAATATAACCCCTGAAACATATCTTTCAGTTAATTGGCTCGACAGATTTGTCAAGGCGCCGAAAATCACTAACAAATGGGTTAAGGCTTAATCTAAGTACATGGTCTTATTAAGTAATTTAGGCGACTAAGGTGAGTACAGGGGCCGGAATATAGCTTTTGCCCTTGTAGAAGTATATCCTGGAGAATCAATAAGGGAAGAGGATTCAAATTTGTGTATGCTCTCAAATAAATTTCCATGACGTAAGTAGAACTTGTACACAGTACTTTGTAGAATATTCTATATTTTGATATGGAAATAGGTGGTTTCTTCATCTTCCATCATACAAGAACTAAGTGGATTTTAATCAAAGAGAAATGAGCAACCACTTAGTTTAAATGTTTAGTCGATTAATAGCATTGCATACAGCTGCAATAAATGATTTATAAAATAACTTCCCATCAATTTCTAAAACTGTACATCAAAAATTCAAGAATCACCAATAGCCCCTACAGGAGCAGGTTCCTTCCTTGAAATGATGGAAGCGGCTCAAGTCTCTCAATATGATTTCATGTTCAATGATCCTAGATATGTAAATAAAGGCAGTATGGCAATCACCACAGATGCGCAAATTCTTGGTGATCCTTATTGGAGCAGCTGGAGCTGATGTTAGAATGCCATAAGCAAGTGCTAACTTCTCACTATGTTCAATAAGAAGATTACCTTTCTCTTCATCATCCACATCATGGAGTGCAAAACTCGTCTCTGGAACATATCCAAGAACTTTAATTCTTCGAATCAGTTCGCTGAGCAATTCATATATCCGCTTCGACAGCGGATGTGTCCTGTCCCCAACAAAGAATGTTGCAGTGCCTTTCTTGTCTTGCACCCAACTACAACCAGGCCTCTTCCTTATTCCTGTATGTTTCATCAATGATCTGATTCTCCTTACATCTTCCCATCGCCCGGCGTTGGCATATATGTTTGACAACAATGTGTATGATCCATCGTTCTCTGAGTCTAACTCCGATAATTTATTTGCAGCAAACTCCCCAATTTCCACATTTGCATATTTCCTGCAGCCACTAAGCAATGCCACCCATACTATTGGGCCTGGTGCCATTGGCATGCCATTGATGAGCTTCATTGCTTCATCTAAGCGACCAGCACGACCCAATAAGTCAACCATGCAAGCATAGTGTTCTTGTGCAGGAAGAACCCTGAACTCCACACTCATCCTATCAAAGTATTTCATCCCTTCATCGACCATTCCGGAATGGCTGCAAACATATAGAACAACAAGGAAAGTTACACCATCAGGAGCAAGACCCTTCCTTATCATCTCATCAAAAACCTTCATTGCCTCTTCACCATGACCATGCATGCCATAACCTGTCATTAAGGAGGTCCACGAAACAGCATTTTTCTGCTTCATGTTATTAAATACTACTCTAGCAATGTCATTATCTCCAGACTTAGAGTACATATCTATAAGGCAATTAGCCACAAACAACACATCAGAACCATACTGGTTGCGTATTGCATAAGCATGGATTTGTCTACCAAATCTCAAAGCAGCTAGCCGAGAACATGCAATCAATGCACAAGCGATAGTATATGCATTTGGTTTTACTGATCTATCTTGCTTGAGCATCTGGGAGAGGAGTTCTAATGCCTCACTGGCTTCTCCATGTTGAGCATACCCACCTATCATTGCTGTCCAAGTCACTACATTCCTATCCTTTGTTGCTACAGAACCAAAAATTGCACGAGCTACATTGATACTTTTGCATTTAGTATACATGTCAATTATGGCATTGATCACCAAAAGCTCATCCCTTGGATCACTCCTGTCAAAGTTCAAAATCCATTTTATGGCGTAACAATGAGCCTCCTTTCCCGGACGCAATACTCCAATTGAAGCACAACCAGAGAGAAGTGATGCAAGGGTAACTTCATTTGGCTTCGATCCAGAAACCTGCATTTGCCTAAAGACATCCAATGCTTCATAACCATGCTCCCTCTGTGCATATCCTGCAATAACAGCACTCCAAGATACAACATCCAACTCGATCTTCTCCTCCCTCATTTTCTTGAACAAACCAAGAGCATCTTCAAACCTGCCAATTTGAGAATACCCAGTGACCATTGCATTCCAAGAAACGACATCCTTATCCTGCATCCGCTCAAAAACCTTGTCAGCTTCATTCATCATTCCACACTTGGCATACATATCCACCAAAGAATTAGCCACAAACACATCTTGAAACAAGCCACTCCTCATAGCAAAACCATGCACCTGCTTACCGCACAACCAATCACCATTAGACGCACAAGCAGGAAGCACATTCACAAGACTAACAGCATCCGGCTGCATCTCAGCATAACCCACTTTGCACATTCTACGGAACAACCCAAGCGCGTTCTTCGAATCCCCATTCTGCATATAAGCAGAAACCATCGAATTCCAAGACACCAAATCAAATATCTCACTCCTACACATTTCATCAAACACTTGGCGAGCACAGTCTAACGCCCCACACCGACCATACATCGCCACAACTGCATTTAAAACGAAAACATTGGATTCAAACCCAGTTGAGCACACAACAGCATGAACACAACTACCAAGGCGAAAGGAAGGAAGCTCGCCGCAGGCCTTGAAAACGAAAGGGAGAGTATAGTGGTCAGGGGACCATCCAAGACACAGCATTCTGCGAAAGAGAGAGAGGGAATAGTGAAGAAGGCCAATACGGACAGCATGACGAATGAGAGAATTCCACCAGAAGACAGCAAAGGGAGAGGGAGAGAGGCATTGGAGGAGGGAAAGGGAATGGGAAGGAGAATTGAGGGCTAAGTAAGTGGAAATTAGATTGATTGAGAACTGAGAAAATGAGCCTTGAATTAAGACCTGTTGGTGGATCAAATTTGCTTGGAATAAGGATTTGCATTGGTTGAGTAACGCAGGAGAGATTGGAGGAGCAGCAATGGAGGCTGTAGAGGAGGAAGAAGAGGAGAAATAGAAGAGAAGATGGAGATTTTGCTTCGGGTTCAGGCGAACGAAGGAACGGAAGTGCATACTAAGCATTCAATAGCCAAAGACACAAACTTATTCGGTAATAAACGAATCATTTCACGAATGCATGATGGAATGGGGATTGGTATGGTACGAGAAAGGTACCTTTTTTTGTTTTTTTTCGCTCTTCTTCCCGCTATAATGCTTGAGATTTATAAGTATACAAAATTAAAATATATAATTAAAATTTTAGGCTACGGGATATATGTATACAAAATCATATATGTGTCACTCCTTATCCGGGTCAACCCAATTCACATGCCTAACTCATATTTACTCGGGCTTATGTGGATCTAGGCTAAGCGCAACTATTTCTAAAATACTTATGTATTCCAAGTTAGGTGGCGATTGTTAAACCTGAAAATTAAGTATTGAAAAATTAATCTTTTTATTTTAAATGTTGGATATTATAAATGTTGAAACTATTAAATAATAGAGTTGTTTAATAAACACGAAAAGTAAAACACTGAATTTGAAAAAATTATTGATAGTGTTCAATTTATTTATTTATTTATTTATTTTTTACTTAATTGAAACTTAAAAAAACTAAATTAAATGATTTTTTTAACTTAACTGGAACTTTTAACTACAGTTATTAAACAAGCTAAAAATAAAATATATGCTTAATTCATTAATTTATGTTATTAATCTGAATATCAAACATGATCTTAGATATGCATAATATGATTTTGTACGAGTGGAATGAGATTGAATTCAGGCTCACAACTAGATTTATATTTATAGGACAAAGATAAAGCAATGCGGTCCAAAGCTAATATAGTTTTTTTTGTTATTCATCTAGTTTTTCAAATTGACATTTATAGTCAAATCATTTTAAAATGCCTTGCATTAATATTAATCATCCACGTATATAAAGAATCTATTAATCACATGCAAATACATATTTAAATGATTCTAACCGTCAGTGTCGAATTGGTAAGTTAAATTGTAACTAATATGTATCTCAGGGTTAAAGGGAGCAAATTAAACCCAATATCTTATAAAAGTGTGGAAGTAAAATAGTCAAATATTTTTAAAGTTTGATGACAAAATCACAATCATTTCAGACAAATAAATTGAATTAGATTTTTTTTTTCATCCCTACAAATTGATTGATGATCTTGTCATACCAGATAGATTGATTTAATTACAAACTGATTGCAGATTTGAATAATTTGATAAAAAAATTTCAAGTTTTATGAAATCGGACCAAAATGATTCGATCAATAGTTGAATCGTCAAATTGACCAATAATTTCAAGTTAAACTATAATTTAACAATATTTGTAATAAAATAATAAATATTCGTTTCAATTATTAGCTGAACTGGTTTGAATCAATCAACCTACAAATTGATTGATGATCTTATTGGTTAACTTTTTGGTCTGATTTAATAATATTAAAAAAATGATATTCAATAGTATAATATAGGTTGTTACAAATAAAGACAAAAGTATAAATTCTAAAAAAAAAAAAAAAAGGAATATTTTCCCAATTTGGTTCTTAAAACTATAAAAAAAAATAATAAAATAAAATAACATATTTAGAAAAGTTTGAAAAAATGATGGGGCGCACCGGCACCGCCGTCGAAGCAGCAAAAACTGACTTTCTTGCGGGTTGCAACAATTTCTAATTGGATAAGTGTTTGACGTTGCCGACATGGACAAACATACTCCATCTTCTGTGTCACTTTTTTTCTATATTTTGCAGATTTGTTGTTAAGGATTGATATTTTAGTTCAAATTCATGTGCTTATTAAACAACTCTCACATGTCAATTAAGGTTACGAGTTCTAAGTGGGTTAACCAGAGATTTTTTTAGTTTATATTTTAAAATATATATCAAATATTAATTAAGAAATAATCTACCTATGAGATATTTGACGGTGTCAAATCGAATCATCAAATTAATATAAAAAATAAAAAATCTTGTCTGGTAATACCCCTTTTTGAAAAATAATATGTTTATGTTGATTTAATTTTCAGTTGGAGAAAATTTCACAATGTTGTTAAGTCATTGATATCAAATGACTTAAATAATTTTTAAAACTTCTTTTACATATAAATAATTTTTGTTCTGAAAGAATGTTTATACAATTTTATACATTTAGGACTTGTTTTGTTCAGCTGGTAGCTAATAGCTGTTGTTGTTAGCTGTTTGCTGTTCATGTTAGATGTTTGCTGTTGCAGTAAACTGTTAGTTGTTAGCTAATTAATTAATAGCGTTTGTTAAATTTAGTATCAGCTGTTGTTGTTGTAATGTAAAAAAACTAATATGGATATATATTTTATACCATTATACAATAATTATATAAAAATAATAATATTACATAAATATTAGTAAAAATAATTAGATAATTAAAAAATTTAAAAATAATTTTTATTACACTTCAAAAATTATAAGTTTTATTAAATAGCAACTTCATAAGCGTAAAAAAATAATTTAAATTATAGTTTTATCTATGTAAAATGCATCAAAATAATATGTTTTTAATTGTTGACTAAATTAATATAAATAAATTTTTTTTAAAAAAAAGAAGCGAAACTAACCTAAATAAATTAATTTGAGAAATTAATCTCGCTTAATGTTTAACATTTATAGAGATAAAAAAAATTTCATAAAAAATCTATATATTTGTATAAAAGTATAATTTATTATTTTAGAAAGGTTAAATTTGTAAAAACCAAATAATTAAAAATAAGTTTTTCTGTGAAAAGCTCTAAAAATAAGTTTTTCGTGAAAAGCTCTTTTTTCGTTCAGAACAGCTAAAAACAGCTATTTAAATTTTCTAACTAAACATTAGTTTTTCTGCTTTTCGGATTCAAAAGCTAAAAGGTCCAGCAAAAAGCATAAACAAACACTCTCATAATCTTTTTGATGGGTTGCATTGGATTAGGCGAAATAAGCTAATTTTTTTAAGAAATTTTAGGGTGAATGCAGTTATTAGATCTGGCTAATTATTAAACGAGTTCAAGTTAAATTGGACTCAAGTTTTGAAATCAATTTTCAAGTTGAATACAATTATTTATATATATATATATATATATATATATATATATAAAATAATGTTGTCCTTCATTTACGCATATCAAGAGTGTTTTAGACAAATATTGCGTTAATAAATTTAAGTCGGACTGATTTTTGGGCTTTTGTTGAATTTCAAGTTTGGAGTATAGAAAAGTTTGATCTGTATAAGGTACATTTAAAATATAACCAACATCAATCCATAGACGATGATCTTGGATGGACCAAATGAGTACTTAGTATCACGGAGTCGACCTCTTGATCTGCGCAATGCTTAGGCACTTGTGGCATTTGTTGCACTAAGCAAGCCTTTTGACGTGTAAACGAAGGAATAAGGTAAGCACTTGAATGTTTTAGAGAACTTGGAAATATATTTGAGAGGATACAATGGTTTGGGAATGTGAGACTAATTTTATTACTCAATCTAACACTCAACCAATACATCAAAGTATCTTACAACTCTTGGATTCCTTCCAATTGATGAGATTTCTTAGGTTGATTTACAAATGAGGGGGGTGATGCCTATTTATAGGCATTTCCACCTCTTTAACATGTGGCCACAATTTAGTCTTACAATATGTGGCTATAATGTATTCATCTAGATTATTCTTGCAAGATATTTATGCTAAAATTGCCTAGAAACATCCTAGAGGCGGTGGAGAGGCTTCTAGAAACACTTCCAGCAGCTTCCCTACCATTCTGCGACGGACTGGGCATTACTAGAAGCTTCTGGCAGCTTCTGGAACCAAATCAGCTATGGAATTTCCATTGTTGAGGCACTGCATGGTGAGCTGGGCTGCCTGCACGCACATCTTGAGGTTCTTCTGGCTAAATCATCATTTTTCTTCAACTTTTACCGCACAATCATCCCTTCTTTGGCCCAATTATTATGTATTTGGCCTAAGGGCTTTGTGTTTGGTGCGTATTGACCCTTGTAGCCATTTTACCCTATTTTGGCCACATAAATCCCATGTGTGCGAGTGCCATTGCGCATATGTAACAATGACTCGCGTAGCAACATTGGCGGGGCATAAAATCCTCCCCCACTCGATTTCGTGGCGTCCTCGGTGTGCATCGAACTTTGTTGTGAGCACCCTTCGAACTTTCATTTGCCTTAACCTCTTAGCACATCACGCCAACAAGGTTGGGTTGGCTCGGCAACTCCTTTGCCTTGGCCATTTCATCTCTGTGCTTGAGGTTTTGAGTTGATCTACTCGCGCTCTTCCTTCGTCGTCACCTAGCCTTCTTTGCTTGGCACGAACTAGCATCATTGGAACTTGATGTTCCTTCGCCTTGCTTGGGCAGTGCCTCTATAGACTTCCCAACAAGGACTTGATTGATAGATTAATGAGAAGGTTGGGACTCACCTTGCATAAGCATTGCCATCTTACACTTCCTAGCAAGACCTTCTTGCCTAGGCAACGCCGTTTTAGGCTCCCTCCTAAGATCCTTGAATTCCTTTGTTGACACTTCACTCTCTTCCTCGCTTGGAGGTATTTGAGTGTTTAGCTAAAGCATCTTGTTAAGACATTCGAAGACTTCCTCACTACCTTTCTTGGTTGAGGCAGTGCCTTCATTCGCACCGTTGAAGAATTCCCCACTACCATCCTCGGTTGGGGCAGTGCCTTCATTTGGACATTTGAAGACTTCCTCACAACCATCCTTGGTTAAGGTAGCGCCTTCATCGTAGTCCATCAATTGCATTACTCCAGGGTATTGGATCACTCTTATGTGTTGTTCTTCCTCTTGAGACTTCCTCTTCTTGAGGTCGACCATTATGGCATTTATTTTCCCCCTCATTGGGCAATCACGTGTCAAACACGATCCAGTGCATATGAAACACGATTTGGGGGCTTTCGTCGGGTTATTCTTCACTAATGAAGTCTTACCCTTATCATGTGGCTTCTTCTTACAATGATTTTGGGAGTTTTCGACATCTTTGGCATCTTCGATCTCGTCATCATCTGTTGGAGATTGTGCCCTAAGGCCAATATTGGATTATGTAATTTGACTTCTAAGATTAATCTAATGTAGATTAATATTGTCATTTATGTTTGTATGTTAGCATTTATGATAAGTATCCATGAATAAATCGTGTTATTCTAAATATCCCTAGTCGATTGTTATTATGGGAATAATAACAAACTAAGACTAGTGTGAGTGATAATGGATATTCATAAGATGAATATAGTGTATACAGATACATATTATACTCACGGGTAATATGTTAGAGAACATGTTACTGGAGACCCACTATAAGATCAAGTTCATGGTCACGTGTCACAACTGATCTTGATTATAGTAGTGTCATCAGCTGATTCCTTTGACCTGAGGTCACCATGGATTCCGGGATGAATTCATGTTGTGCTTTGACACAGTCAAACGCTGCTTGTAACAGAGTAGTTACAAAGGCTGTGGTTGGGTACAATATGACTCATGCTTAGGGATGTGAGTGACAGATATGGGATTTTGTCCCTCTCTAACAAGAGAGCGATATCACTGGGCCCCTCGATAAGTAAGACTGTTAAATGCATGGCCGTGCTCAAATAAATTGATAATAGTATCAATTGATTTGTCTGGACAGTTTACTTTGAGATCGAGAAAGCATATGATTAATTATATAAGATTGACAAGTGTACCATGTCTTATAATTAATCTTGATATCAAAGAGACAAAAGGGAATATGACATTCTATAAATAGGTATTGGATCATTCCAATCATATTAATTGGGTAGTCGTAATGGCTTGCTAGAGTCCGCTTGTGACCTATAAGGACATTATGGTAATTTCCTTATTGCCAATTAATATGATCCTATGGGGTCACACACAAGAGCAAAATGAAGTTCATCTTATCGGGTATAAATTATTATTGGATAATAATTTATGAATGAGAAAGAGAATAAATATATATAGTGATATATATTTATGTATGTATATATAAATATTAATGTGATTAATATTGCATAAAGTATGCTACATATTATAATTAAATTATATGGAGATATAATTAATTATAATATTATATATACATATATGTATTATGGAGAATTGATTTGATTTAATGTTAATTGAGAATTAATATTAAATTGTGTGGGTTAATATATAATTATAACTAATAGGTGTATTAGGTTATAATTATAATTAACTATTTAGGTTAATTATTTAAGGAAACAATTAACCTAAACCTAATCACTCTCTACACTAATAATAGAAGAAGAATTCGGCCACCACACTAGAAAAAGAGCCAGCCGAAATTCTCCTCCCAAGCCAAAGGGAAAAATCTGATTTTTCTGCTCTTTTCTCTCGTTCGAAGAATTGTTCTTCAATCCCGGCGCTAGCACGCGGTGAATGAATTGCTCCGTGTGGATCAACCGTAGAGGGAAGCTACTTTGGTTCCTAATTGATTCAAAACCTACAAAGAATTAAGGTAATTCTTTAACCCTCCTTCCAATTCAATGCAATGTACATGGGTCCTTGGTGGGAATTAATCTTTTATTTCCGCTGCGCATTTTGTTCTGTGCGATTAATTCCCAACAGTGGTATCAGAGCCACTTGTGCATTGGTTGAATTGGATTTGTTATTTTGATTAGATCAAAATTGCATGTTAGGGTTGTATGTTCTTGATTTAGGGTTCAATGTTATTGTGAATAACATGTTTAAAATTTGATTTTAATGTGAATCATTGTGAATGATTTGTTTTAATAATTTGAAATGTTTAAGGGATTGTTATCATGAATTTGATTCATGGGATTTTAATTGAAATTGTTTCAATTACTTAAATGAAATTAATAAAAAAAAAAAAAAAAAAGAAAACAATTGTTGTTTTCGTTATTCTGGGCATAATGCCCAGAATAATTATGGGTGCAATGCAATTGCAATTGCAATTGCGCCCAACTGCAATTGCAATTGCAATTGCATATTGCACATGCTGCGTAAGCAGCATGGGCTGCACAGCCCGTCGGGCTGCGCGCAGTATTGGATACTGCAGTGCGCGGCCCGACGAGCATGCTGTCCGACAGTTTTACCCCTTTTTCGTTTTAAGTGTGGAAAATTGTTTCTGCATATTTACGAATTTTTCCAAATTAATTAATTCTAAATACAATGTGATTGTATTTTACCACTTTGAACCCGAAATATTTTTAGATATAAAATTATTATTGATAATTCTATGCATGGTGTTATGGTATGGTTTTGGACCCCGTGGATGCTTTATTTTATTTATTATGGTTTTATATAAATACGACCTGCGAGTCGTTTGTATTTATGTAAATTTTAATTTTAATTTTACTAGATAAATTGTATAGGATGCAATTTATAATATGTAAATTTTATTTTACTAAAAAATTGTATAGGTTGCAATTTTGTAAAATATGTAAATCCATGAGATGGTGCCAAGGAACAAAGACGTGAGGACGGATCCAAGGGATGCGGCTGTGCTGTGACCATGCGATGGTTACAACCACCTAGGAAATGGCCTTGTTGATTTTCATATTGGCCTATGAAAATCAATGTAGATAAAACCATACCATAACACGGTTTTGAGTCTGATGCATGCTATATTTATTTTATGCCATGAGATTCCATGTTAATTTATATAGATGCATGTTAGAAATTCATTTGCATGTGATGCAAATGTTAATATATATATATATATGTAAATGCATGTTTTGATACATTTAAATGCCATGTGATGCCATGCTAAATATTCAATATGCATGCTAGACATATGGATGACATAAGATGCCATGCTTAGTTAATATTAACAAACGTTGACTAATATTAATGCCATGTTAATTGTATAAGATACAATTTAATCACAGGATTTTACAAACCCTAAATAAACTTATGAAGTTTATTTTTGCCACCCAATTACGTATAACACTAGTCAAGTACTATGTTCGCATCATGGTAGCCACGCCAAAGCGGGTACGCATGTTGTGACCTTAGCGAAGCGATAATATGAGAAATGGTGATTCTCATTGTGTTGTAATTGGTTTAACAAAGGGTTAATCAAAACGGTGTTTGAGCCCGAGGCAAAGATGAAATGAGTAACATACAATTAAATATGATATATGATATCATGCATCTCATAAATTAGAAGAGTTGCATAATGATGCAATTGGCAAAGAAGTGCACATCCAAAATATGTTTAAATGGTTTAAAGCATGATTTTGAGTCTTTGCCTACCGAAATTATATTTAATCATAGGGACATGCCAAAGCAGTGCTATGGTTAAGTATGGATTTTGGATCTTCACCCACTTAAATATTTTAAAGGGTTTTATAATTTAAGTGGGAGCATTTAAATAAAAATCTTTACACGCTTTATTATAGTTATGATTGCTATTACCATGATCTCGATTGTTATTGAACTTTGAGAATTGTTCTCAAATCAAAAGGAATCATATGTTCTCAATAATCCTTTTGCCCAATGAACCACTAGCAATTGTAACATGAGTATAAAAGATGCTTACTTGAAGCATCGAAGGGACTCTGTTTAAAATTTATTATCTTACACTTGCCACCAATTTTTCCGCACGTGGAAGTTTTACTTGAGGTATATGATACATCACAAATGGAAATGTTCCATCAGTTAGTGAGCAAGAAAAGATAAGTGTTTGAGGCAACAATTTCTCATTGGCCTCCAAAAGGCATTGAGATGTGATCTTGATTTCATTATTTGATAGTCATTGGTGATGAACTATCATTTGAATGACATGGGGAAAATTGTGAATTAGTTGCATAGGATGCAAAAGAATGTTAAGTTATCCATAAAGGATAAGCCCGCCTCGAATTGTGTGCTTATGTTTCAAAAGGAAAGGATAAAAGGAAGGTCGAAAAGCATAAAGACCGAAAGGTTCGGGTGAAACATGTTTTAAAGGCCAAAGCTGTTGGCATAGAGAGATCTCCAAAAGTAGGGTGTTGCCAATTCTAGAATGAATCGTTCATTAGAATAGAAATAGCAAACCTTGTTTGGAGAACTATAAGAAGATGAAAGGCAGTAAGACTGCTACCTTAAGTATTTATTAACTATTCTACTCTTGTTTCTATATCAAAAGGTATTAGATACCGTTGTGAATCTCATATTAGTAGAATATGATGAATCGCAATTTGAATAGAAACCTTATGAAGGTGAAAGGTAGAATGCGAATATGCAAGAGAAGCAAAGGTTGTTACTCAAAGGTTATGAACTTTTACATGTGAGTTACGAACTCTTGTTGCCTATTGAGCTTGTTGGCTTGAGTAAACAAATGTTGTTTATTTTATAATTGTGAATTATAAACTTTATAAAGACATGATTATGAAATGTAGATTTACATAATTGTCTTTATATGTGGAGCCCATCTGTAACATAAATACTGTAAGGATCGAATCAAATAGTTGATTCAACCTATTTTGGCAGTGTCCTCTTGGAGACATAAGCAAAGTCGCATTACGAAACTCCATGAGAATGGACTTTTGGATTCATGAGATTATGAATCATCTTGAATCATGCGAATGTTGTTTATTGTAAAAGATGATAAAGTTGTTCTTTGCTAAAAGTAGTTAAAGAATAATCGATTTATTAAGCATTATACATATGGATGTATATGAATTATAAATCAACTGCTAAAGGAGGTTTTAATACTTCATTACCTTTATGGAACTTTTCTCTAGATAAGAGTATCTAATGAAACACGAGTTTGGAACTTTTGAAGTGTTCAAAAGCTTGTAAAAGGAGTATGAAGTATCTTGACAAGATAGTAAAGTCACTTAGATATGATCCGAGTGGTGAATATTTGAGTCAAGATTTTGACAATCATCTTAGAGAATGTGGGACTGTCTCACAATTGACTCCTCCAAGTACGCCACAAAGTATGTTGTGTCGAAAAGGGAGTAGTCGAACTCTATACAGATATAGTTCAATCTATGATGAAGTCAAGTTGATCATCGTTTTCTCGAAAATATGCCATTAAAGCAGCTGTGTATATTGTTCCGTCTAAAACAATTCATGAATCAACATATGAGATATGGTTGGGTAAGAGACCCAAGTTGTTTCATTGAATAAGTTTAGGGCTGTAAAGCTTATTTCGAATAAGTTGGCACCTAAATTTAAATGTCGTATTGTGGATTACTCAAAAGGAAAGTAGGAGTTGTTACTCCTGTGTTTCTTTGGGATACAAAATAGTTGTAGCTAGAAATGGTTTCCCCTTGAAGAGGGAGTTAATTTCTAGAAGAGTTAGTGGGAGTAAAGTACACCTACAAAACTCGTAATTCACAAAGTGACATTAACGTTGAAGAGGAACGTGGAAATGGTTTCATGATCATTGTTAAAATTACACAAGTCCAATGAAAGTCTAGTGGAATACGACATGATTAGGAGAGATATGGATTTCTCAAAATCATGATGTAGTTTTACTAAATTGGAATAAGTCTTCTTTTATGAAGAAGCAATGTTAGATTTTGAATCTAATAAGTGACTTGATGCTACAAAGGTTGAAGATAAGTCCATGTCTAACAATCAAAGTATAGACTTTGATAAATCTTTTAGAAGATGCATATGCAATGGTTGCAAGTGAGTTTTCAAATTGAAAACCGACATGAATGGTGATCTTCAAACTTATAAAGCACGACTAGTGACAAAAAGGGGTTATAAACAAGTTCATAGTAGTGACTATGAGGATACGAACAAATTCATAGTAGGACTATGATAAAATCTTTTTTTTTCGTCATTAATCATGATCAAGTCAAATTGAGTTCTTGTTGCCACATCCGCATAATATGATTATAAAATATGGCAAATGGATATCAAAATCTGTTTTCTACGTGAAAACATGATTGAGGATGTGTACGTGACATAACCCAAAGTTTTTGAGCATCCAAAGAATTCAAATAGCGTATGCAAGTTTCAAAGATTCTTATAAGGATCGAAACATGCATCAAATAGTTGGAATCATAGTTTTGATAAAGAAATCAAATGGTTTGATTTTATCAAAAGGATGATGAATCTTGTGTTTCAAAAGGATCAGTGGGAGCATATCGGTATTCCTAACGCTATATGTGGATGACATATGGCTTGTTGGAAATAACATTCTTACCTTGCAAGAAGTAAAATCTTGGCTAAGAAAGTAATTTCGGTTAATGTTATAAGCATGACTGCCTGTGTTCTTGAAATTGGAATCTATAGAGATAGATCTAAAAGAATGTTTTGGCTTAAGTCAAAGCATTGAAAGCGTTCAATGTAAAAAGACTTAATAGAAGCTTGCTTATGTTAACTGCACATATACAACTGATTGCAATTAGTTGCAATATATCAGTCGAGATCTAGTATTCTCTTAAAAAGAGATGTTATGATTTTGAAAGGTTCAAAATAAAACAATATAGCTAAATATCTATAATAGTAGTCAAAGTATATTGTTACATATGATGTAAAAGAAATTTTGGATGAAGAAGTTCATCAAAATTTTTGTGTTTTGTTCTAAGCATTGCTTATCCTGTGAGACTATTGTAGGGACAATAGTTCAATGCGTAAGAACCCTGTATGACACAAGCATATACTTAGGCGTCTTTCACTAATTTAGAGAGGCTGTCTCTAAAGAAAGAGTGAAAATGTGTAAAGTAGCAACGGAAGCGAAAATTAATAATTCACTGACAAAGACTCCTGCACGAGTGAATACATGAAGGTCATGTAGGTCAATGGGTATAAGATACTTGTATGATTGGCCATAGTGCAAGTGGGAGATTGTTGGAGATTGTGCCCTAAGGCCAATATTGGATTATGTAATTTGACTTCTAAGATTAATCTAATGTAGATTAATATTGTCATTTATGTTTGTATGTTAGCATTTATGATAAGTATCCATGAATAAATCGTGTTATTCTAAATATCCCTAGTCGATTGTTATTATGGGAATAATAACAAACTAAGACTAGTGTGAGTGATAATGGATATTCATAAGATGAATATAGTGTATACAGATACAGATTATACTCACGGGTAATATGTTAGAGAACATGTTACTGGAGACCCACTATAAGATCAAGTTCATGGTCACGTGTCACAACTGATCTTGATTATAGTAGTGTCATCAGCTGATTCCTTTGACCTGAGGTCACCATGGATTCCGGGATGAATTCATGTTGTGCTTTGACACAGTCAAACGCTGCTTGTAACAGAGTAGTTATAAAGGCTGTGGTTGGGTACAATATGACTCATGCTTAGGGATGTGAGTGACAGATATGGGATTTTGTCCCTCTCTAACAAGAGAGCGATATCACTGGGCCCCTCGATAAGTAAGACTGTTAAATGCATGGCCGTGCTCAAATAAATTGATAATAGTATCAATTGATTTGTCTGGACAGTTTACTTTGAGATCGAGAAAGCATATGATTAATTATATAAGATTGACAAGTGTACCATGTCTTATAATTAATCTTGATATCAAAGAGACAAAAGGGAATATGACATTCTATAAATAGGTATTGGATCATTCCAATCATATTAATTGGGTAGTCGTAATGGCTTGCTAGAGTCCGCTTGTGACCTATAAGGACATTATGGTAATTTCCTTATTGCCAATTAATATGATCCTATGGGGTCACACACAAGAGCAAAATGAAGTTCATCTTATCGGGTATAAATTATTATTGGATAATAATTTATGAATGAGAAAGAGAATAAATATATATAGTGATATATATTTATGTATGTATATATAAATATTAATGTGATTAATATTGCATAAAGTATGCTACATATTATAATTAAATTATATGGAGATATAATTAATTATAATATTATATATACATATATGTATTATGGAGAATTGATTTGATTTAATGTTAATTGAGAATTAATATTAAATTGTGTGGGTTAATATATAATTATAACTAATAGGTGTATTAGGTTATAATTATAATTAACTATTTAGGTTAATTATTTAAGGAAACAATTAACCTAAACCTAATCACTCTCTACACTAATAATAGAAGAAGAATTCGGCCACCACACTAGAAAAAGAGCCAGCCGAAATTCTCCTCCCAAGCCAAAGGGAAAAATCTGATTTTTCTGCTCTTTTCTCTCGTTCGAAGAATTGTTCTTCAATCCCGGCGCTAGCACGCGGTGAATGAATTGCTCCGTGTGGATCAACCGTAGAGGGAAGCTACTTTGGTTCCTAATTGATTCAAAACCTACAAAGAATTAAGGTAATTCTTTAACCCTCCTTCCAATTCAATGCAATGTACATGGGTCCTTGGTGGGAATTAATCTTTTATTTCCGCTGCGCATTTTGTTCTGTGCGATTAATTCCCAACATCATCTCCCTTACTCTTACCCGAGTTAGCCTTCTTTTCATGGGAGGTAGAGTTGGTCAATTCCTCGATAAGTCGGATGGCGTCATCGACGTTTGTCACATGCCCTTGGATAACAGCAAACTTGAAGAAGTCCTTCAAGCCATTTTTGAAGCATGCAAGTGCCTCTTCCCTTGATATCCTATCGACTTCAAACATCAGGGCATTGAACTCCTTGATGTAATCGATTAAACTCCCAATTTGCTTTAGATGCCACATCTTTCGCTTGGCCTCTTGGCTAGCATTGGTGGGATAGAATTTCTCACGTAATTTTGTCTTAAACTGTTCCCACGTTCCGATGCTAGGCTCGCCTTGTTTTGCATCAAGGCATCATTGCCTATACCATATTTGGGCGGCATCACATAAAAAGGATTAGGGCAGTAGTGATCTTCACCTCTTCATCACCTATTGTTAAGCCTTTGAGGTATTGTTCCATGCTAAAGAGGAAATTCTCCACTTCAGCAACACTTCGACCACCATTGTAGTTCGGAGGTTTTTGTAATATACTTTGCCCATTCATAGTGGTAATGCTCGAAGAGCTCACGCCATTAGGACTACTTGGACAGCGATGCGTTCGCCATCTCCTTTTCATCTCATCAATTTCGGTGCGGAGGTTATGTACTTCTTCCTCCAACTTGGACATCTTATCCATAAGAAGTTGCTTAAGGTTATCGAACATACCTTGAGCAGCATCGGTGATCGTGGCATTTGCTTTGATAAGAATGTCACATTTGTAGGGTAGGTCACCTATGGTCATCCTCATTTCCACCATACAAGATTCCAAGGCATCAACTCATTGCTCTAAAGAATCGGCAATCACCGGCTCTTTAGACTTGTTGCTCTTCGACCTCCTCGAAGCGACTTGCTCTTTGCGTCCACGGTTGTGTTCTCCTGCTTACACATCCGAGGTAGTACCAACATGCTCTACATCCTTAGCCATTGTACTTACACCTTCTTTACCACATAGGGGAACCAAGGTAGCATAACCAAGGCTCTGATACCACTTGTCACGGAGTCGACCTCTTGACCTGCGCGACGCTTAGGCACTTGTGGCGTTTGTTGCACTAAGCAAGCCGTTTGACATGTGAACGAAGGAATAAGATAGGCACTTCGATGTTTTAGAGGACTTGGATATATATTTGAGAGGATATAATGGTTTGTGAATGTGAGAGTAATTTTATTACTCAATCTAACACTCAACCAATCACCAAAGTGTCTTACAACTCTTGGATTCCTTCCAATTGATGAGATTTCTTTGGTTGATTTACAAATGAGGGGGGTAAGGCTTATTTATAGGCATATCCACCTCCTTAACATGTGGCCATAATTTAGTCTTACAACATGTGGCTACAATACATTCATCTAGATTATTCTTGTAAGATATTTATGCTAAAATTGCCTTGAAACATCCTAGAGGTGGGGGAGAGGCTTCTAGAGACATTCCAACAGCTTCCCTACCATTCTGAGACGGACTGGGCGTTACTAAAAGCTTCTGACAGCTTCTGGAATTGAATCAGCTACGGAATTTCCGTTGCTGAGTTGCTGCACGCTGGGCTGGGCTGCCTGCATGCGCATCTTGAGGTTCTTCTCGCCAAATCATCATTTTTCTTCAACTTTTACAGTACAACCACCCCTTATTTGGCCCAATTATTATATATTTGGCCTAAGGGCTTTATATTTGGTGCATTTTGACTCTTGTGGCTATTTTTACCCCATTTTGGCCACATAAATCCTATATGTGCGAGTGTCATCGCGCATATGCAACAATGACTCGTGTAGCAACATTGGCGGGGCGTGACATTAGGCTCACCAACATGTTTAAATTTATTTAATATGCTTTTTGAAATTTTATAATTGGAAGGAAAAAAAATAAAAATGAGAATAAAAAATAATACTAAATATAAATACAAATAAGTTTCTTGCATATTTAAATCATTTTGTATATTATTTAAAATATCCCAAGTATTTTTACTTTTTTATATTTGCTGAGAAGAATAAAAAAAATGTTTGAAATATGAAATATTTTATTTTTTCCCGAAAATATTTTTCAAGCATATTGTAAGCGCCTGGTTTTCCCGACCTCTATGATGAGAATTCCTGTATTACCTGTTGAGCATATGGACACGAATCGAACTTGAAAACCACTGGAATGTCGCTTGGAGTATTTCAAACGTCCCGAAAACCGAGCTATCCTCTATCCGAGGCCCCGAGAAGGTCTCCCAGATGATTTTAGGATTTAGGATGAGCGTCGGATTTTTGCTGATTTCGGCCCGGCTCTAGTGGGTTCAACCAAGTTGCTCTGCAAAGTAGAGCAACTTGGCTTAGCGCAGAAAAGTTGGCCGAATTCGCAGAGAACAGACAGCTCATTAATTGTTAGATATGATTATGGACTGAGAGATATAAAATGAAAAAGTAAAAAGAAATCGGGGGGGGGGGGGGGAATTGATCTTAAGAAAAGTTCACAGAGAAAAAGGAAAAAAAGAGAGAAAGTGAGAAGGGAGAACCGAAAGCAAGACCGTGAACCAAAACCCAAAAACTCAACATCAAATCAATACCTGAGCTGCAAGGAAAAGATTCTCGACCTTTGCACAACCAATTGGGATCGTTTCGGATTGGTTTCGGATCATTTCGGATTCGCTTTCGGATTTCTGCCGGTTGAGGTTTCGAGAGAATTTCTAGTTTTCAATTCGATTCTTGACGTTCAACACATCAAAACAATATCAAGGTAAACTCTGAGAGGCCTTAAACCTATGTACATTGCTTTTTTTTGTGTTTTTTTTTCTATTTTTGCAAATTTTCCATAAGTGGGCTACCCGAATAGAACCGCAAAGCTGTAATTCATATGAACAGAGCCACATGGCTGTGTTCTGTAGGGGCAGAAACCCGAAACTGCCCCAATCGGTCGAATATAGTCCATTTTCCGTTTTATGCATTCTATTGTGATATTTTTCGGTCCAAATTCATTCGTGCGTTATTAAACTTTGGTTTTCTGATTTCTGTACGTACGGCTGTTAGGTTTTCGATTTTTTCGGGGTTTTATTTTTTGAATTTCTGGGTTGTTCGATCCGAACCGGATCCGTAGTCTAGCATTAGCGGACCTCGAACCCTATTAAATCCTCTGGAAACATCGAAAACGAGCAAAACCGCATTTTCAAAAAAACGAGAAAACCATTTTTCGGGTTCTGGGAGTCATAGCCGCACAGCTTTAGTTACAGCCGCACGACTGTAATTTCCAGAATAAAACAAAGTCACGGAACGATCCGTACGGACGTCGTCCTGCGATGCTGTTTTCGGATTCAAACTGTTTTTGGTGTGTTACCGCTTTTTGGACCCTAGATGGATGTTGGATTTAGGAAACTCGCACAAATGGAACCCCAAGTTCCGGGATAACAGACCCGCTGAGATATGAAAATTTGCATGAAACAAAGCCAAATGGTTTTCCAAGATTGTTTTTCAGCATAAAATCAACAGAGCGTTTCAAAACCATTTTCCAGGTCTAGCCATACCGGCTAGCCGAGCTCACCCGGTTACCCCCTAAATGCATGCTTCCCATTTGTGTTGTGCTATAAATTGTGCTAACAGTCTGTTTTGTAGCTTTTAGTTCCTTTTTATTTTCATTTTTAATGTAATTAATAGCTTAATTCGTGTATTTTAAGCGGCTGTAATTTTCTAAATCCTCGTGTATTATAGGCGCTTATAATGTGAGGACGAGAGTTTTTATCTTTATTCGATTGGGTTTAATAATTTATTTATTTGCTGCTTTTTATTTTATTTGTGTGTGCGCTGCATGATCAAATTAATAAAAATCCACTTTAAAAATATAAAATATCATCAATGAACATTTGGCCAATTTTATATTGATTAGATATGAAATATGGGACTTGTCCGGACCTAGATTTCTGGAAAGTGTAACGGCCTTCGTCCGATTCAACTACGCTGTAATTTCCCGGTTGAGCTAAGCCGGGTGGCAACTCTTACATTCTCTATCGAGACTTAGGTCTTGATTCTTTTAGGAGACAACTTAATTTTCCAAAACCGAATTTCCATTCCAAAAGCCACGTTTTCATCATAAAAACCCATGCGAGAGAGGGTTGCTTGATATCGAGACTCCCTTCCGAGAGGTTAAAAACGTCGTCCGCTCACATATATGAAATGGTTAACAATTTTATTAATTAAATTTCCAATAACAAAAATGGATTGTTTTATTGCATTAAATGATTCCAAACAAGGCATTATAATTATAATTTTGTTAATCTTTATTCGAGTTTTGTGGATGGTTCCATGATTTACAGGGGTGTATTCAATTAAAATTTTTATAGATTTTTCAAGACTTTTAAAATTTAGTGGTATTCAATTAAGACTTTTTAGGAATTTTTAAAAACCATCAGGTATTCAATTAAGACTTTTTACCAGTCTTTAAAAGTCATTAGGTATTCAATTAAGATTTTTATAGAGTCTATAAAAGTAATCATGTATTCAAAAAGTCATTAACAATTGATGACAATGACTTTTATATACTGTTTCATAATTTTTTAACTCAAAACACAATTAAAAAAGTCTTGCATATTGATGGAAGACTTTTTATTTTGATGGAAGATTTTTTATTTTCACTTTCAATCGTGATTTTTCATAACCTTTCCTCCTTCACTGCTTCTCTCTGCTCTCCCTACTCTTCCTCCACCTCTTCTCTCTCCTCCATCCTACAGCCGCCGGAAACCTCCACTCAGTCTCCTCTTCCCATCGATGATTGGCTGCTTTTCTCCTGCTACCATTCTGTTCCACTGCTCTTCCTTTCCAAGCGACCTGCCATTTTTTTAACAAGGTATTTGTCTAGTTTCTTCATCCATTCTTTGTTTTCTTTTTTGAATCTCCTTGAAATTGATCAACCGCAAGCAAATTAACCCTTAAGTTTGGCCTAAATATTTTTTTATGGTAAAATTTATCGGTTTGAGATGGAATTCAAATAAGTATACGTTTTGAGATGATTTTTATTGTTTGACATGGTTATATACTTTGTTTAGATAGATTACCTTTATAATTTATGCTCCGATAGTCTACTATTTTGAATGGGATATTCTCTTTGTGAATTTCTATAAATTCTATTCGATACTTTGTTACTCAGGTATGTGGTTGTTCTATATTTATAAAATTGCTTACACTTAAATGCGTAATTTTCCTAGAAAATAGTATTAATCAGATGAGTTTCCAATTGAACCAAAATATGAAACTTTTTCATCTACACAAATGTCAATTAACCAAGAAGAATATTTTGAACCATTTGTTGGAACACAAGAGCAGCATAGAAATTATGCTAATAAATGGAGAGCTATAATTACAACTTACATGTGAAATAACGTTGAGCATATGAATGGTAATGAAGATTAGAATATTTATAGTTAAATTATAATTTTTTTAATTAACATTACTATTCAATTTTAGTGTTATTATTTTATATTTTATGCTTCTAGATTTTTGTAGTTTTTTTTTGTTTTAGTGTATTATCATTGAACACATGGAGATCATTATATTTTAGTATCTTAATAAGTTTATAAAAGTCTTTAAAAGTTTATAAAAGTCTATGAAATAAACTTTTTAAAAGTCATTAATACTTTTAAAAACTCTATAAAAGTAATTAAAATTCATCAAAGTCTATAAAAGTCATTCACTTAAAAAAAAAATCTATAAAAATTTCAATTGAATACCACGTTCTTATTTTCAAATGTTGATTGATCTCAATCAATGTTACGAATATGATTCTGGCGGCTAGTAAAAAAAAAATGATAAATTTTTGAATTTTATAATGTTATTATCCAAATTCATATTTATAATTTATACGTTTTAGACTCAATCAATTTGACCCCTAATCTTTTGCCCCAAAGTCATTTTAGTCCTGGACTTTTCAAAATCAACAATTAACTCCCTTACCTTTTCAATTCTAAATATTTAAATCCTTCGTGGTAAGACTCTCTTGAGTGGGTTTTAGAAGATAATACTTTTTAGCCCCACTGCACACCTCTCCTCTTCAACCTCTCTCTCTCTCTCTCTCTACCTCTGCAACAGCCATATCTTTCTTCCCCTCTTTTTCTTTCTCTTTTTCCATTACTAACTTAACTTTCGCTCTCTAAATTCTTGCCCAGAAAAGGCTTCTCTCGTTCATTTAGTCTTTCTTTATTCAGATTAGGTAGTTAGTGTTGAGTTCATATTAACTTCTTACTTGATAATAAATGTGCTTTTACTTGGCACTTTCCGTCGTTCAGACAAAAATGGAATGGTTAAGCAAAGACCCATTTATCAACTAAAAATCAAAATTAAAGAAAGAAAGATCGAAAAACTATTTCATATTACATTAATGTAAAATAGAAACCCATAACACAGGAAATTGTTGTGTTCTTCCAACGGAATTGATCAAAAGTACTAAAGCTTGTTCAGAAACATGAAATTAACAATCAACAAATTGAAAGAAGAATAAGAGTTCTATGCGATTTCTTCCTTAGTTAGCTCTCGGCTGCCCTGCGATACGAATTTTATAAAAAAAAGTTAGCACTATCGTAAATGATTACGCTAATTCTCAAACTGAATTTACGTGTGATGGGACGTCAGGCTTACCTATGAGTTGGAGTTGCGTTACGGAGCTTCGGATCCGATGATTAATTATTACAAAATTCCAAAATATTTGCTTCCAACGGTAGCATTTTTAAAATATGGTCAAAGGAAGTACAACCTGGACCGCAATCCTAATTTTGTATCCTTCTAAATTTTAATTTTTACTGGCCTGCCGTTTCATTCCAAATGCGAGATAATTTGAATTTGGATTACAACTACATGCTCGTAAAATACTAATACGATTCAGGAATTGAAATTTAGATAATAGATGTTGGTATTTAAAGTGAATCGATACTTCTGATTCGTCCAATAAATATATCGTGTCACAAGATCTACTTGTTAATTCGTTTATCGCTCGTTTAACTCATTTAAATGTTAAATATAAATGTAATACATATAATAGGGATGTTAAAATAAATTGTGACTCGTTAACACGATTCGTATGATATATAAAGGTTGAAGTTCTGTGGGTTAGTATTGATATTTTATGTGTCACCAAGATAAATTAACATAATACAAATATGACATAGCAACCCATTTTGATACTCATAATTCTATAATTTTCAAATATGTACTAACTCCATAGTTTATAATGGTCCAACCTAATGGTCTTCCATTTATTTTTAAGTTTTCATGATTTTACACAAAAATTAATGTAAAAATAAAATAAAATTATTTTTCATAAACAATAAATATTTTCATTGAGATAGTTATATTTGGAGTTTACTAACAACTAAGACTTCTTACTCATTATGTAGATTTATTTATAAGTGGGATTTGAATTATATATTCTAAATTAAGGAAATATTTATCATTTTTTTTTAAATGTGTCCTATTTAGGACTTTGCTCACTTCTGCAAGTTGGAGTTACATTTTTCGTGAAGCATTAATATAAATAGTAGAATGGGTACAAAAGTCACTTTCTTAAAAAAAAAAAAAAAAGAAGAAACTACTAATACTTACAAACAAACTTAGAAGTTTTATAATATAATTAAGTAGAAATTATTTTCATAAACTACTAATACTTTTTTCGTATATGCTCCAACATTTTAATTGGAAGCGTTTCAAATTAATTAATTATATTATCTTAAAAAAATTAATTTTTAAATTTCTTTTATCAAATACATTAATTCTTTATAAAAAAAAATAAATTAAAACAAATTCAAGTTAGAAATAATAAGTTTAAAGTCGGAGGATGCAACAAATTTCAATTGACAGCGAAATTTACTAAAAGGCATATGACCCGTAATTGAATAATCTATTTACTTATTGTGTTTTTTAAATAAGCAAAAAAGTATTTAAATGTATGTACTTCTTTTTCAGATTTAAACATAATGATCAATTTAATTTGAAAACTATTCTTTTTTTTTTCTTTTATCAAATTCGAAAAATATTCTTGAAATGAAAATTTTTGGTAGGGGAAGCAAACAATAAAATATTTTGAAAAATGAGATTATCCATGATGTTTACTATAATTATCATTTTTTTAATCCATATAAAAAGTAATTAAACAAAAAATACATAAGATAAAGTAAGATACAATAAAATGAAAAGTAGTATTACATTACAATAGAAAGAAAATAATTTAAGAAAGCACCAAATCATGAAGTTTCTATCTATATAAGTCAGAGTAAGCAAGCTAGTAGTTGAGTGCATTTTCTCCGTTCTCGGCGTCTCCTCGATTCTTGAAACTTATACTCTGGGAACAGGGGATGGTGCTCCGTTTTCTATCCAAAATCTAATCTTTTTATCCTCTCTTCCTTCCTTGCATTTACACTGTCAAGTTTCAGCTTCTGGGTTTGTTTCACCATGTAAGTTCATAAGCAGCTCCTGCATTTTCACTTGATCTTTCTTGTTTTTTTGCATTTGGTATGCTTAAAATGTACTCTAATTTTGTGTTTCCTTCTACATCTATATTGCTTTCGCTCTCTGTTCTTCTTCTGTTTTCCCGCTCAAGTCTTTCAAATATTTGATTTGGCTGTGATTTTGTCTAGTGATTTGTGACTGTTACATTTTGAGTTTAAGTTGTTTATTTGTGGTTGATTTGCAGATTTAAAGTTGAATAGATCGATCTGGGGGTACTAAAATGGGGAGACTGTCAATACCCATTTGTGGATTTCTGCTGTTATGCTGCTTGGCTGCAGCTACTGGAGAAAAGAAATATCTTAAATACAAAGATCCAAAACAGCCGTTGGGAGCAAGGATTAAAGATTTGATGGGCAGGATGACTCTGCAAGAAAAGATTGGACAGATGGTGCAGATTGACCGCAGTGTTGCCACCCCAGATGTAATGAAGAACTACTTCATAGGTATATTTGTTGTATCTATGTGGTTCTAGAGATTACCAATTAAGTTTGGCTTGAGGCAAAAGGGATTTGATTAGGTCTCAAATTCTGTAAAAGGGCCGCTTAAATGGGTGCCAGATCAGCCTCAAAACCGATTAATGGATCCACATATGTTTCAATTAGTCTTGTGTAGTAACATTGGCTGGTTTACTTTGAGCAGGAAGTGTGCTGAGTGGTGGAGGAAGTGTTCCGGCTCCTAAGGCTTCAGCTGAGACATGGGTTAATGCTGTGAATACTATCCAAAAGGGTTCTTTGTCAACCAGACTTGGAATTCCTATGATTTATGGGATTGATGCTGTTCATGGCCACAACAATGTCTACAAGTCCACCATTTTCCCTCACAATGTGGGGCTTGGAGCTACCAGGTATATGCACACATTGCAGATCAGTTTACAAATACCCAGATGGATAGCTAGGGATTTTGAAGAGTTAAAAATCAATTGTCTGATTTCTCAATGTGGGGCTTCAAAAAGTCATTGTCCTGTCTTTCTTGCATGAAGATTTGCAGATAGACTCATGGTTTCCTTCTTTACTTTGGCAAACTAATAAGCTCAAAATTACAGTTTTTGGCTAAAAATTTAGAATATTATCAGGGATTCTCAGCTTTTAAAAAGGATAGTTTTTGGCTAACAATTTAGAATATCATCAGGGATCCTCAGCTTGTAAAAAGGATAGGAGAAGCAACTGCTCTTGAAGTTAGAGCTACAGGAATCCCTTATGTGTTTGCTCCTTGTATTGCAGTAAGTAGTAAAGAAACATATTTGATCACATGTTCTAGATAGTGCACATCAAGCTTTGTAGTATGCTTTGTTTTTGTTTCTGCTATTACAGGTTTGCAGGGATCCAAGATGGGGTAGATGCTATGAAAGTTACAGTGAAGATCATAAAATTGTTCAAGCAATGACTGAAATTATTCCTGGTTTACAAGGAGAAATCCCAGCCAATTCTAAAAAGGGTGTTCCCTTTGTTGCTCCCATAAAGTAAGTGCCTTTCAGCAAAATCCTGCCTTTATTGCAATTCATATTTTATTGGGGCGAATGTCATTGGTGACCCTCCAACTTTGGCCCTTTTTACACTTCGGTACCTTCATTTGATTTTAAATTCTGATGTGCACATGTTTGACCACCTCTATGACCTATTTTTTGAGTTCCACTCTATCACATAAGCCTAATCAGCATTAAATTAAATTGAATGCCTATTTTACGCTTAGAAGGACTGAAAGCTAATTGCGCTTGACTCTTGAGTGAAACCCAAAAATAGATTAAAAAGGTGGTCAAATATGTAGATGTCAGCATTTAAAGTTGGGTTTGGTTGAATAATTTTTTTGGTAGCAGAAAGAAATCGAAGTATTAAACCGTGAATGCAATTGGTGGATAATCAATAAAATATACTCTAATTTATTGAGATGTTTATTGCATCATGACAGTTTATAGTGTGAGGTTAATTGGATATTTTTAGGTGGTCTTAGTGATGATGAGGAGGGTCCGCGTGATGGACCAATTAGTTCTCTATTTATGGAACATACATAAAAAGACAACCACAAATTGTGCAGGTCTTTATGGTCCTTTACGGGTCCTTTACGTGATGAATTAGTTCTCTATATATGGAACATACATAAAAAGACAACCACAAATTGTGCAGGTCTTTATGGTCCTTGGGGAAAGTGTCAATTTTTCTTGTTAATGAGTCACTACTGTTTGCCATTAGCACGATGTAAACCTTCACAGAGGTCTCAAAACTCACCCATGTGGATAGCATTATTATGGGGCTATCACATCTGAATAAGGACCTTAGATAGTTGGCTCCATTTGTCTCAAAATAACCTAGCTGATCTCGGTATACAGTACCCCAAAAATATCCTATACTTGACATAGCAGATCAATTGCATTAGCTCTTTGGAAATCATTTCCCTTCTAAACAATTGGAATTCTATAAATAAAAAAGTTTTGAAAATGTATCACAAAATTAACTTTTATAAGAACAAGGTTCTTAATTATCCAATTTGAGACAGCGAAGACAAGTCATACCCAGTAATAAAGGCTCATGTTAGATATTTCAAGCCTGTATTTGTCAATGAGGGAAAAAAAGCAAAAAAAAAAATGATATCCCTTTCGGCCAAAGTTTGGAATATCATAAATATTAGGAGTCGATAATGCTGAAATTCACGGTCAATGGGTCCCACATACCAATATATTCTGGTTTGGAAAATATAAACTAAACTGCGAATGTTCTTGCACCTTGCGGTTTTAATTATTTACGAAAGATATTTAGATTAGATGAATTGACCTTTTGGAACTCTTGGTGACAGCTAGACTATTCGGGGATCCCCGTCCCCGTTCCGTTTATTAATCGGGGAAAAATTTCTGTCTCATCCCCGATCCTGGCGGGGAATCGGTTCCCCGCGGAGATCTCCATCCCCGTTAAACTAATTTTCAATTTTATTAAAAAACCCTACAAAAGTTTAATTTTCACCTCAAACTTTTCCAAATGTGCATTAAACTATAGACATAAAATTCTCAAATACACTAACATATAATGAATAATTATTCATGAGTGATTAGTTTTCTTCTTTATTTTAGTTTATAAAATTATAAATAATAATAATGTAATGTAATAATATTAATAATAAAAAAATACAAACGGGGAATTGTCGGGGATTTGGGTATTTAACTGGGGAATTTACCGAGGATTCCTGCGGGTTTTAAACGGGGATGGAGACGGAGATCCGCTGGACGGGTAGAGCTATTACCATCCCCGTCCCCGATTAAGAAACGGGGACAAATTCATCCCCCTCCCCATTCGGGCGGGGCCCTAACGGGGACGGGTCCCGCCACCCGATTGACAACCCTAGTGACAGCTGAACTTTGCACTGGCAGAAAATAGAATGTTTGTTCAGACACCTCTCTTAGTTCATCAGATATGCATAATGATCATTATTTAAATAAATGTTTTGAGTTTGCTTATGATTCACCGTCTACACAATTTAATGAGATTGATAAACTTTTAATTAATCATTAGATACCCTAATCAAGTTCTTGAATAAATATATATCTTTCAATAGGACCAAGGTTGCAGCATGTGCCAAGCACTATGTTGGAGATGGTGGGACAACCAGGGGCATAAATGAAAACAACACAGTAATAAATTGGAATGGACTGTTCAGCATCCACATGCCAGCATACTTCAATGCCATTAGCCAGGGAGTTGCAACGGTCATGGTTTCCTACTCCAGCTGGAATGGAAAGAAAATGCATGCTAATCATGATCTTGTTACAGGTTTCCTCAAGAATAAGATGAAGTTCAGGGTAACCCCTTTTTTTTCTAATTTTTTCAATCAATTTCTCTATTAATATGTCAATCTTGTTAAAAACTGAAGTAAATTCTCTGTTTTAACGGGTAACGTTTCAGGGATTTGTCATATCAGATTGGCAGGGTATTGACAGGATTACCTCTCCTCCACACGCTAATTACTCCTATTCTGTTGAAGCTGGAGTCGGTGCTGGAATTGACATGGTCAGTAAAGTTTCATAAATTGGAGTGTTCCCAGTAATAAAAATGAGACCTTTTTAATTTGCATCGCATTTTGTACTGCAGGTTATGGTTCCATATAACTTCACAGAGTTCATTGATGATCTAACTTATCAAGTGAAGAACAACATTATTCCTATGAGCAGGATAGATGATGCTGTGAAAAGAATTTTAAGGGTCAAATTTTCTATGGGTCTTTTTGAAAACCCAATTGGTGATCTCAGTATGGTCAACCAACTTGGCAGTCAGGTTTGCTGATACATCCTTCTTGCTGATAAAGGCTTAAATTGCCTTCCCATTTGATTCGGATGAAGGGGTCATTTTGGCCCGTCAATATGACAGGGTCAATCTGTTCCATAATGAACTTTAGGTATTAATGAGGTCTTTCAACTTAGCACTTTTGGTCAAATCAGTCCTAAATGACAGACACGTGTCAAAAGGACATCAATCATATGCTGTGATTTTTGAACTATTTGACTAATAATTGTCGAGTTGTGGATTAAATTGATGCCTAATTTGATTTTGAGCTAAATTGATCTTGCAAGTCAAGTTTAGAATCCAATCTGACCCTGTATACCTTTTATTTCTTCTCGATGTTAATATGCTTTTGTGGGTTGTATGATATGCCTTCAACAGGAACACAGAGAATTAGCGAGAGAAGCTGTAAGGAAATCTCTTGTGCTGCTGAAGAATGGGAAATATACTGATAAACCATTGTTGCCCCTTCCCAAGAAAGCAACAAAGATACTAGTTGCTGGGAGCCATGCTGATAACTTAGGCAATCAGTGTGGTGGCTGGACAATTACATGGCAAGGTCTTACCGGCAATGACCTTACATCTGGTATGTTTCCAAAATTACATGTAAAAATTCTGTCAAAAAGGCGGAAATGGACCTTGTACTTGTCAAAATGTTCACGATGACCTTTTATTTTAAGTGAAATATGATATTCCTCTGATGGTTCCATCATGTGTATCTTTCACTTCCTGTTAAAACGCGAGTAAGATGCAGATAGCTGTAACATAAGAGTGACATAGGACTTGTTTTTGACTGAAAATTTTCATGAAAAACAACTGCAAAGAAAATTATGCAAGAATATATTAGAATTAGAAATTTGTGATGCAGATTATTATGAACATGTCAGCATTTGATGACAATGTTTCTGAGAAAATACTGCATTCATTATCAGGCACAACAATTCTAAATGCGGTGAAAAACACAGTTGATCCAACTACAAAAGTCGTGTACAATGAAAACCCAGATGCAAACTTTGTCAAGGCCAACAAATTCTCCTATGCTGTAGTTGTAGTGGGTGAGCCACCATATGCAGAAACCTATGGAGACAATCTTAATCTGACCATACCTGAACCCGGTCCAAGCACAATCAACAATGTATGTGCATCTGTGAAATGTGTGGTAGTTGTGGTATCCGGCCGGCCGCTCGTGATCCAGCCCTACCTTTCAGCTATAGATGCTCTTGTAGCAGCTTGGCTTCCAGGAACTGAAGGCCAAGGTGTTGCTGATGTTCTGTTTGGTGATTATGGATTCACTGGTAAGCTTTCTCGCACCTGGTTCAAGACAGTAGATCAGCTGCCTATGAATGTTGGTGATCAACATTATGATCCTTTGTTTCCCTTTGGGTTTGGCCTCACAACTAAGCCTGCCAAAAACTGAACTTCATTGTATTAGTAACTCTTAATTGTGCTTTTTCATGGTTGGAATTTTTTGAGGGGATTTTTCTTCTCCATGAAGAGCTTTACAAAGAGTCAAGCTATCAGCAGGGGATGAGTACTACAGGGGAAAGATTGCTCCATTTGAATTGTATTCAGCAACTATATAGCATTGAGATGTATGATTTGGATGAGTAATTATTGATGAGGCCTAATTTAGAAATATATTTTTCATTTGAGACTTGCCTTTTGATCCTCAATTGGTACATATCTTCATGAACTTGAGTGTCAAGTCCCAACTTGATGCAATCAATTTGATCCTTCGATTTGATGTTTTTGTCAAATTAGTCCAGCAAATTAATGTGCTAATATAAGAACCTGATACATGGAAAAAAGAACATCAATTATAAATTTTTACTCGATATATTTAGACTAATTTGATAAATAATGCAGTTCTGGAATGACTTTATACCCCTAAACCACCTAAAGTTCATTTTCATTTGACCAAAATTGAGAATACAAGCCAATGCCCATCTAACCCTTTATCATGCCAATTATTTTTATTTATTCTCAGAGAAGATGACAAAATATCCTTCAACTATCCACAATTAACATAATAAATAATGTTAAAACATATTGGCACCTTATCAATTACACAACCCATTTACGAAATTAACTATTATTAAAGCTTGGGCCATTCAAGCATTTAGTAGGGCTGAATTGAATAAAAGACAATTCAGTTTTATCCAGGCATCTGCTTGATTTTCCTACTAATTATATGGTTAGATTTTATTTTTATATTTTATGTTAAATTGAGCATTAAACTTACACACGAACGCACAAACACACCACAAAAAAAAAAAAAAGGAACTAAAAGCATTTTCTCAAATGAATAATATTGAAAACTAGATCCCTAAAAATCAAAACAAATCAAGTAATCAGAGAAGATAATTGGGTAGGATTGGTAGGAACTGTCAGTTAACAATTATCCAATATATTCTCCTATTTATTTCTCAGGGTAGTTAGATGACCGACTTACATTCATCACCACACTCTACTATAAATTCTTCAGTAAATTAATCACAATTTCTCCATTACAATTCTTATTTAAGACTACTCAAGTACTTATAATGGGCAGTGATATCTAATTACATTTTCATTACAATTGTTCTTATCAAAATTAATTAAGGGTGGACGAAATGGCAAGAATTCTCCTAGCAGGAATTCTGCTGCTATGCATATTTGCAGCAGATGCACAACGTTTGAAATATAAAGATGAACATCAACCTATAAGTACACGCATAGGAGACCTAATGAAGCGAATGACTCTACGCGAAAAGATTGGTCAGATGGTTCAATTGGACCGATCCGTTGTGACTCCTGATATAATGAGATATTATTCAATTGGTAGTGTGTTAAGTGGAGGAGGAAGTGTCCCAAAACCTGAGGCTACCCCTCAGGAGTGGATTGAAATGGTTAATAATTTGCAGAATGGTTCTCTTTCGAGCCGGCTCGGGATTCCAATGATTTATGGGATTGATGCTGTTCATGGTCACAACAATGTCTATAAGGCCACTATTTTTCCCCATAACGTAGGCCTTGGAGCTACAAGGTATGTATGTATATTTAAGTTTGCTTTTCTCAGAAAAAAGAAGATATTTCTTGGTTTTGCTGTTTGGATTTTGTGCAATTGGTTCATAGAAATACCGCTAATATGCTTATGTATATTGCAGGGATTCTGATCTAATAAAAAGGATTGGTGCTGCAACTGCTCGTGAAGTTAGAGCTACTGGCATTCATTATGCATTTGCTCCATGCGTTGCGGTATTTACCAATAATCACAACTCCATTAGCTATTTCATGCTTGTCGAATTCAATTGGTATTCGGTTTTTATGAATGTGTTTGCAAAAGGTTTGCAGAGACCCGAGATGGGGAAGATGCTATGAGAGTTACAGTGAGGATCCAAGCATTGTTAAGCAAATGACAGAGATTATACCCGGACTACAAGGCAATGCTCCTCGAAAGGGCGTTCCTTTCGTTGCGGGGAAGTAAGTTTCCTTTAATTGTCTTAACATACGTGAACATTTTTCGTTGAATAAGAATGTAACATCCTGGACTTGATCGTTGGCGACGATAGGGATAAGATCGCTGCCTGCGCGAAGCATTTTGTAGGCGATGGAGGCACGACGAAAGGCATAAACGAGAACAACACTTTGACTGATTATCATGGATTGTTAAGTATTCACATGCCCGGATATATGAATGCTATTATCAAAGGTGTATCGACGATCATGGTTTCATACTCGAGTTGGAACGGACAGAAGATGCATGCTAATCGTAAGCTTGTCACCGGCTTGCTTAAGAAGACCCTTCGGTTCAGGGTATGTATTGTACAAAACATGAATCAGGTTTCTGCTGTTCTCATGGCTTGGAACCATCGAATGAGTAAAATGCTGATTTGGTTTCGTGTCCTTTGTTTGTAATTCTGCAGGGTTTTGTGATATCAGATTGGGAGGGTATTGACAGGATTACTTCACCACCTCGTTCAAACTATACTTACTCAATCCTGAAAGGAATTTCTGCTGGAATTGACATGGTAAATGGTCGAATTCATGTCTCATAAGATCATTTCTGTTCCTGTTTTATCTTCCAGGATGAATTGATAACAGAATTTTATTTCAGGTCATGGTTCCATATAGTTATGACGAGTTCATTGACGACCTGATGGATTTGGTCTGTAAAAAGTTTATCCCGATGACTCGTATCAATGATGCTGTCTCGAGGATTTTAAGAGTGAAATTTACCATGGGTCTATTTGAAAATCCCTTGGCTGATCAAACTTTTGTCGATGAGCTTGGGAGCCAGGTTTTGTTTCTCTTCCACCACATAAAACTCGATGAATTATATGAACGCTGTAAGTGATGAATTTGGCAATGAAAATGAAACAGGCTCACAGAGAATTGGCAAGAGAAGCTGTAAGAAAGTCCCTTGTTCTGTTGAAGAATGGAAAAAAACCTGACACTCCATTGCTACCTCTCCCTAAAAAAACCAGCAGGATTCTTGTAGCTGGATCCCACGCTGACAATTTGGGATATCAATGTGGTGGCTGGACTATCACCTGGCAAGGCCTTAGCGGCAACAGTCTCACCACTGGTATGTAAACTTTCTCCTGATCGATTTTTTCATATGCTGATCAGGCACCCTTTTAGGTGACCCTCCTCTTTTTGTTGCGTATATTAGGAACTGAAACGCATTCCAGACTAATGACTGCAAAAACATTGGCATTGTATTGTGACAGGAACCACTATATGGAATGGTATAACAAGGGCAGTTGATAACACCACAGAACTAGTTTTCTGTGAGAATCCTGATGAAGGATTTGCACAAGAAAACGACTTCGATTACGCCATTGTTGTTGTTGGCGAGCAAACTTACGCAGAAACACAAGGAGACGATCCATACCTGGAACTTCTAGAACCCGGTTCTGAAGTGATTAACAATGTTTGTGACAATGTGAAGTGTGTTGTGGTTATAGTTTCAGGCCGTCCTTTGGTGATTGAGCCATCTGTTTCGAAAATCGACGCCATTGTTGCAGCCTGGCTGCCTGGAAGTGAAGGACAAGGTGTTGCTGATGTACTTTTCGGAGACTACGGATTTACGGGGAAGCTGCCTAGGACATGGTTCAAGTCTGTAGATCAGTTGCCTATGAATGTCGGTGATGCTCATTATGATCCTCTTTTCCCATTCGGTTTCGGTCTCACAACTCAGCCTGCAAAATAAATTTTAGCTAGCAAGAAAATTTAAAAAAAAAAATATTCAGTTCAGTTATTACATAAATTCTTCTCCTCAGTCCCTTCTGGTTATAGATACATTCCATGTATAATTTCAGGATAGGATTTCTGGAATGTTAAGGTTTAGTTTTTGATCTTCAAAATCGTTTAAATCGGATATGTCTTTCAATCTCTTTTTTTTTTTCCTCCAAATTCTCTATATCTATGACCATAGAATTTATTCTACCCAAAGAAAAAAAAAAAAAAAAAACACACACACACACACACACACACACACTAGATGTTGGATGAATTATAATATTAAATTAATTAAAATTAATAGTTAAAACTAATTACATATCTAATAAATAATTAAATTTTGACCATTCAATTTAGAATAAATTGATTGAGATTATTCATAATAAATTTGAAGAGCTTGCCGACCCAAGTTTGATCAGTGATTATTCATAATTTAATTCATGACAATTTTTTTTTTTTTTTTTTTTTTTTTTGAAATCTACGTCGTTAAATATATAAAAGAAAATTTAAATTTTAAGGGTTAGAATTTCCTTTGAATCCAAATCCCTTCACACACACAAAAAAAAAATAATAATAATAAAAAATAAAAAAAAAAAAGTAAAAATCCAAATATGTATTTTTTATTTTTTTGTGGCATTAATAATCGTTATATTAGGACAATGATGGGTAGGATAATTAATTTGAACTCACCCAATTCAAATCATAGTTGATTATTCCTATACTTATATACTTAATTTGTCTTATCCATCCTCTAAACGGACTAAAATTCCTTCCTGACGACAATCTAAACCGTTCAATTTAAAATCACAGATCAATATTTAATTTATTCAACTTATAAAAATATTATTATTACTATTATTTTATCTTCAAGTTCTACTTAAAAACAGATAACAGAGAGTTTAATTCCATGGTCAAACGGAATACAGAAATCAAATATCACTAATTATTATCCGAAACTAATTAGTACTTACTCGACCTGAGTACTATAAATACCTCACTGGTCACAGCCATTTTATTATTAATCAATCAAATTCTCGCTTATACAATAATTATCAAGTCATAAGGTAATATTCATCATAATTTCTTGTAAAAACAATCTGTTTATTTTCACGTTTTTATAATTTTGTTCACTAATTTCTTTTTGCAGAATCCGAGTTTCAGAACCGAAGATGGCGAATATTTCGATCCCAGTAATGTTGGGAATTCTGCTGTTATGCTGTGTAGCAGTGGATGCAGAGTATTTCAGATACAAAGATTCAAAGACGCCAATGAATGTAAGAATTAGTGATTTAATGAAGAGGATGAATCTGGCCGAAAAAATCGGACAGATGGTACAGGTAGATAGGTCTGCTGTAACTCCTGAGATAATGAGAGATTACTCCATTGGAAGCATTTTAAGTGGAGGAGGAAGTGTGCCAAAGCTTCGGGCTACTCCTCAGGATTGGATTCAAATGGTTAATAGTTTTCAGAATGGTTCACTCTCGAGCGGCCTCGGGATTCCAATGATTTATGGCATTGATGCTGTTCATGGCCATAACAATGTCTATAAGGCCACTGTTTTTCCACATAATGTTGGCCTTGGAGCCACAAGGTATAAAATCTCGTAAACCCCTTGGAATTTACTTTTTTGAAATTTCGTCGGTAATGCATATGTGGTTAAAATCGAAATGTAAAATTGTTGGTAATTTTTATGTTTGTAGGGATCCTGAACTAGTGAAGAAGATTGGTGCTGCAACTGCTCTTGAAGTTAGAGCTACTGGAATTAGTTATGTTTTTGCTCCATGTATTGCTGTAAGTATAATAATGACTCCAATTTCAAGATAAATCAATTATGAATCTTTTGGTATTTACTACCCGGTTGAATTTAGATGACTCAAACATGAGATCTTGCTTATGCGATGTGATATAGGTTTGTAGAGATCCGAGATGGGGTAGATGCTATGAGAGCTACAGTGAGGATCCTAGCATTGTTAAGCAGATGACAGAGATAATTGATGGATTACAAGGTCATGCTCCTACAAAAGGTGTCCCCTTTGTTGGAGGAAAGTAAGTAAAGTTAATTTGATGAATACATTCTGTCTTCTTTACTCGAATATCGTTAGGCCTTATAGTGATAAATGTTGTCATGATTGATTCAATAGGAAAAAGGTCGCTGCTTGCGCGAAGCACTTCGTGGGTGATGGAGGGACGACGAAAGGAATCAATGAGAACAATACGGTAACTGATTTCCATGGATTGCTAAGCATTCATATGCCGGGCTATTACAAGGCCATCATCAAAGGAGTTTCAACAGTCATGGTTTCTTACTCAAGTTGGAATGGAAAGAAGATGCACGCTAATCATGAACTTGTCACCGGTTTTCTTAAGAACAGACTTCGATTCAGGGTAAGCATATACTAATTTTTCTTATTCTGATACCATTTTGTTCAAATGTCAAATTTGGAATTTGATTGTGTTAAATGAAAATTTTTTTTTTATCAGGGATTTGTGATATCAGATTGGGAAGGTATTGACAGGATTACTTCACCTCCCCATTCAAATTACACGTACTCAATTATCAAAGGAGTTTCAGCTGGGATTGATATGGTAAGTTCCCTGTTACATACAGCAGACAGAAAAGAGGTAGTTAATTACTATTAGTTGTTATTTCTTCTAGAAAGGATAGTATTGTCTTTAATTCCCTAAAGGAGAGGCTATGTCAGCCCTCCCTTCTAGAATCTGTTTAGCTAATTTGTCTCTAGTATAGCTGTCAATTCTAGCTGTCAATACCGTTAGAATTGGTACTATATTTACCACTGATTATAAGGAAAAGGATTATCAATGAAATCATCAACATTCTCTCTTCTTTCTTCCTTCCTTTCTTTCCTAATTTCTGCTATTCTCTTCTACCTATTCTGAACTCTATTCTATCAAATTCTGAAACTAATTGCTAGCTCTCCTAAGAGCAACATTGGTATCAGAGCCCTCTATCCTCGGCCTACCTTTTATGGTTAAAAAACCTAAACAGCCTAAAACCACCATGAATGCCTTAGAGAAAAAAATTGATGAGTTAAACCAAAGATTCCTCAACCGATCTGAATCTACTGCTGAACAACTAGAAGAAATCAAGAAGAATCAGGAGAGGTTTGAAAGGAGACTGGATCACTTAACTCTACAACAAAATGACCTAAGGAAGGAACAGATGAACCAGCAACAAGACTTTGAAAGAAGGCAGCTAACCCTGCAACAGTCCCTGGAGAAAACTATTGTGGACACACTGTCCAGGGTGGTACAGCCAGCCTTTCAAGGAGTGGAAGGAGGCAACCTGAGTGCTACCATGACCAGCCACAGCACCCCTGGTATTCTGCCTACCCCACCACCCAAACAACACCAAAACACCATCACCTGCGACCCAAACACTAATCCAAACCCTACCACCACCTATAACAAAATGCTACCTAAGCTGGATCTCCCTTATTTTGATGGAACTGATGTGGAAGACTGGACTTGCAAATGCAGAAAGTATTTTCAGTTCTTTGAAGTAGCAGATGACAGAAAAGTGAGCCTGGTGAGTATTTATCTGCAGGGGAAGGCGGATAAGTGGTTCAGGAACTGGTTCAGGGCTAACCCTACGGCTAGTTGGGATTTATTCTTGGCTGAGATAGCCAACAGATTCAGGAATACTGCTGTAGAAGATGTAATGGACCAGATCTCTAACCTAACTCAATCTACTACTGTGGTTGAGTATCAAGGGATATTTGAAGAGATGAAGTTGAGGATGGAGAAGGATCACCCTGGTGTTGATGAAGGATACTATGTTAAAAAGTTCATTGCTGGACTAAAACCAGAAATCAGGTCTGCTGTCCAAACCCAGGAACCCACAGACCTATATTCCACCATTAAAATATCCCTACTCCAAGAAAGACATGTTAATAGCCTCTTAGAAGCTGCTAAACCCAAAAACAATTACAGTATAGCACCCCTCACCATGAGATCGTTTCAAAATCCCAACCAACCTAAGCCTATCATGAAACCCTCCTTTACCCCTAAACCTCAACATTACAAGAACATCCCCGGAGCCTGCTGGAGATGTGGAGAAAAATATTTTCCGGGTCATCAATGTTCCACCAAGAAGCTTAATATGATTCTAGCAACCCCTGAAGAAGGTCTACAAGAGGAGGAGGAACCTGAAGGGGAACATGAAGTAATGGTAACAGCTGAACAGGAGGAAGAGGACCCTGTTACTCTATCAGTCAACGCCCTTGCAGGAGGTATCAGCTTGAACACCCTCAGAGTCAAAGGGTGGGTGAGAAAGAAACCTATCCAAATACTTGTGGATAGTGGGAGTACCCATAGCTTCATCAACAATAACTTGGCCCGGGATGCAAGACTGCCACTTGTGCAAGTTCAACCCGAGGCAGTAGTAGTTGCTGATGGCAGAAAACTAGCAGTAAGTGCTAAATGTGAAAGTTTTTTTTGGTCTATGTGTGGTATACAGTTTTGTTTTGGCATGAGGATTCTAGATTTAGGGGAGTATGATGTGATACTAGGAGCTGATTGGATGAGAAAGCATACACCCATAACCTTTGACTTTGAAAACACTAGGCTCTTAATCAACAATGAGGGTAGGACTGTGAAAATTGAAGGAATTAGGGATACTAAGTTGAAGAAATTATCACTTAACGGCCTCAATAGCCTAGTTTCTAAGGGCTGGAAGGGGGTCACCTCAAGACTATTCCTCAATCCTGGTGCAATGGAAGGGACTACCCTCTGTAGACTCCACCTGGGAATCCGAAGAGGTCCTAGCCACTCAGTTTCCTGAGTTTTATCATTCTTGGGGACAAGAATGCTTTGAAGGGAAGGGTATTGTTACATACAGCAGACAGAAAAGAGGTAGTTAATTACTATTAGTTGTTATTTCTTCTAGAAAGGATAGTATTGTCTTTAATTCCCTAAAGGAGAGGCTATGTCAGCCCTCCCTTCTAGAATCTGTTTAGCTAATTTGTCTCTAGTATAGCTGTCAATTCTAGCTGTCAATACCGTTAGAATTGGTACTATATTTACCACTGATTGTAAGGAAAAGGATTATCAATGAAATCATCAACATTCTCTCTTCTTTCTTCCTTCCTTTCTTTCCTAATTTCTGCTATTCTCTTCTACCTATTCTGAACTCTATTCTATCAAATTCTGAAACTAATTGCTAGCTCTCCTAAGAGCAACATTCCCCTATTCTTGATTTCAATCAAACTTTTCTAGTAGTTCAAGATAAGCAAACAACTGTTTTTGCCATGCACAGAACTCGAATCTTGAACAGGATAGTTCAAGATTACGATCCTGTTGAATCCGGATTCGAGCTAGGAAGCTCTGTGAGGCTCACCTAACAATCTTGAGTTTTCTAGTTGAACCCGGATTCAAGCTAGAAAGCTCTTTGATGCTCTTCTAACAATCTTGAACTATCCTGTTGCATCCGAATTCGAGCTTGAAGGCAATGTGAGCCTCTCATGACAATCTTGAACTGGATAGTTCAAGAAAACTATATGCTTGAATCAATAATCGAGCTGGGAAGTATTATGAAGCTCTCCTAACAACTGTTTTTTTTATGTTTTAGTTCATGCTCTCACACAATCATACCGAGTTCATAGATATGCTGACAAACTTGGTTAACAACAAAGTTATCCCAATTAGTCGAATCAATGATGCTGTTAGAAGGATTCTGAGGGTAAAATTTGCTTTGGGATTGTTTGAGAATCCCCTAGCTGAAGAAGGCTTAGTGGATGAGCTTGGAAGCCAGGTCTGTTTAATTTCTCTTTAATTAGTTTTGCTATATTAATCTCTTTCTTCCCTCCATATCATATTGAAATACGGTTTAAACGAGTAATTATGAACAAAACAGGCACATAGAGATTTGGCAAGAGAAGCTGTGCGGAAATCACTTGTCCTTTTGAAGAATGGAAATGCTGACTCTCCATTCCTACCTCTGCCTAAAAAATCAGTCAAGATTCTGGTAGCCGGCAGCCATGCTGACAACTTGGGCTACCAATGCGGTGGTTGGACTATCACCTGGCAAGGCGTTAGCGGCAACAATCTCACCACTGGTACATATAAATTTGGTTCTTTAACTTGTCTTGCAGAATTACTTTGCTTTTGGTCAAATATGAATTTAAGGTATTAATTTGGTTAACATAATTTGAACCTTGGAATATGCAACAGGAACCACAATCTTGAGTGGCATATCAAGTGCAATTGATCCCACAACAGAGATGGTGTACAAAGAAAATCCTGATGCAGATTTTGTCAAATCCTACAATTTCGAGTACGCCATTGTTGTGGTTGGTGAGCAACCTTACGCGGAGACACAAGGAGACAATCTGAACCTGACACTACCCGAACCAGGACCTGAAGTGATTAACAATGTCTGTGGGAATGTGAAGTGTGTTTTGGTTATAGTTTCAGGCCGTCCTTTGGTGATTGAGCCGTTTGTTTCGAAAATCGACGCCATTGTTGCAGCCTGGCTGCCTGGGACTGAAGGACAAGGTGTTGCTGATGTACTTTTCGGTGACTATGGATTTACAGGGAAGCTGCCTAGGACATGGTTCAAGTCTGTGGATCAGTTGCCTATGAATGTTGGTGATGCTCATTATGATCCTCTTTTTCCGTTTGGGTTTGGTCTCACAACTCAGCCTGAAAATTCAACAGAAGCTTAATTCTGCCATTACTGATCCACTATAATTTTTTTGCTAGATGAAGGGTTTAACTAGGATTTTCTAGCATAGTACAGATACAGTTTTATATTAATGACTATTTGTTTTTATGAATATTAGAGGAATTTGTTCGAATTGGCTTTTATTCTTTATGATTTTAATGACTCATTAATCTTGTTCTCAAGTGGTTGAAACTGTTGATTTAAAATTCAACCCAGATAACTGTAATTAGTCCGAATTATATATTCATTTATTAACTTAAGTATCATTAACTTAATCAAATTTGATTCACTATTGGGATATATTATAGCAGCTTGGAATTCTTGTATATCCTCTCTATATGATGAATCTCTTTTGTTTAAGTTCTTGAACATCGTCCCAGAAGAATGCATACTTATTTCATAAAAAAAAAAAAAATCTCTTATTAAAACATTTGTTTTATTTTAATAAAACGAGTTTAAAAAAATGAAAGAAAATGATTGAATATCAACAAACAGTCCGCCACCTCAGCAGAGTGCATACATGTAAAAATTTTGTAACCGCTTCCTCATACTGTACTTCTAGTCATCTTCAACCTCCATTTTGCTCTTTGATTTCCCTCTTCGTTCCACAAAGGTTTGTCTTTTTTCAATTGCTTTACTATCTTCGTCCTAGATGATTAAGTTTTTTCAAACAAAGAAGAGAAATTCTGATTTGAAGCGGCAGTATATGTCTTTTTCGTTTTGCGCTTAAGTTTCATTTCTCAATACTTAAATCATTCAAAATTTCATATTTGATTTAACCATGTGAATCTGTCTCCAAATGCAATCAGAAAAAATATCTCTTTTCGCTTCTTGTTGGTTCAGGCATGAATGATTCATTGTTCTTCTTATTTGTGAGAAAATGAAAGCAAAGTTCTTCAATGTAGCCCTGCTTCAATTTGTATGTTTTATATTTTAGAGAAACTCTATTTTATCTCATTGAATTAGGGGTTTAGAATGCTGCCCTTTATGTGATTGAAAGGCATGCTTTTTTTTGTATCTGGGTATATTAGTTAAATTTGTGTGATTCGGAATCTTTAATTGGCTTCAATTATGGATAATGTCTATGGTTTGATGGCAGATTCAACATGTAAATTGTTTTATTTTCCTGAAATTTGACTTTTCCAGAATATTATGTGGAGAATTAACAGATTCAGACATAACAGGAATGTGGTGGATACTTTCTGATTATGTCTGAATCTACTAATGAAGAAATGCTAAATGTTGTGCATATGATTAGTGATATATTTAAGATAACGGTAGATAAATGTGTTTTAGCATGCCTGTTCTCTATTAATGCCTTTTTACTACCAAGAGAATTACCAATAGAAAAGAATTTACAAATGGAAGAATCAACTGTAAGTATTGTTGAAGTTGATCATAAACTAGATATTTGAATACTGAATCTAAGAGGTTGAGAGAGCTACTTGTCTGTTAGTCTTCTGTTTAGACCACAATCGAATTGGCAAATGAGTCAAATTTACTGCGATGAACACACATGCTTTTTCCTTTTTGTCATCAATGAATTGGAAATAAGCAAGCCTCCGGGACTTGTTTAATATCAATGTACCACAAACTACCCAGAATCCAACAATGAAACCAGATGCACTGCCGATATAAAACCATAGCATATCTACAATAGACCCATCTTCTTCATCATTTCTTATTTCACGACCCTCACTTGGTTTTTTGTCCTCCAGGCACTTGGCTGTTAGTGGACTGCCACAAAGTCCTGGATTACCTTCATAAATGGAAGGATCATTCAGGGTTTGAAGCTGCTTGCCTAATGGAATCTCCCCTGTTAGTTTGTTGTGAGACAGGTTCAAGTGACTCAAGGATGATATCAAAGATATGCTCGACGGAATTCTTCCAGAAAGTTGATTTCTTGACAGGTCAAGCGTTTCAATCCAGCGTAAGTTTCCAATCTCTGATGGAATTTGTCCGGTCAAATGATTCATGGATAAGTTTAAGGTTGCTAATCTGCTTAGCTTTGTTATCTCTTCAGGTACTTTACCAGTAAGATTATTGGTTGAAAGATCAATGACTTTTACCAGTGAAAGTGTGCTGCTGTATTCAAGTTCTCTCCCCTTTGCTACAACTGTAACATGCCCTTCATATCGGTTGACAAATTGAGGCGGAACATCAGATATCATTCCACTTAAATTACCAACACATGGTGGTATAGATCCTGATAAGTTGTTTTCACCAAGGTCCAGCATGTGAAGATTCGATAGATGGCATAGTTGCCTAGGAATTTCACTGCTAAAAATGTTTGATCGGAGACGCAGAATGAGAAGGGAACTGATGTTTCCTATCCATGCTGGTATGCTTCCAGCAAGCCTGTTTTCGCCGAGATCCAAGTTCCAGAGTCCTGTACAATTCTGCAATGTTGATGGGATTTCACCTGTAAAGCTATTGTTGCTCAAGCTTAGCAGTTTGAGGGAATGAAGAGAACCTAAAGAGCTTGGAATGGTGCTGGACAGATTATTGTTCGATACATCTAAAACTTGCAGGTGCTGCAGTTGACTCCAGTTCCGAGGAAGTTCTCCTGAAAAATTGTTGAATGACAGAACAAGTGTATTCAGATACCTCAGTTTGAGAATGGAAGGGGGGATGCCACCGGTGAGACAGTTTTCAGAAATATCTAAATCTCTAAGCTTTGGCATGATCTGATCAATATTTTTAGGAATCGGACCAGAAAAACAATTTCCCCAAAGATAAAGGCGGCGAACATTAGACCATGCCGGTAGAGGGCCTGTGAACTGGTTAGAAATCAAATATACATTTGATTCATAACGAAAATGCAGCGAGCTAGGCAACGTGCCACTTATCCGGTTACCTGCAAGATCCAGGTCATCAATATGCTCCGAGCACCAGCTCCAAAACCGGTCTGGTAGTTTGCTGGAAATCCCAATATCATTGAGGAATAGAGTGGTTAAACTGCTTTGTGTCTGCACCCAGTCTGGAAATGACGGACCTGCTTGTATGTGTGCAAGGATGATGGACCGGAGTTTGAAAGGAGGGTTCCAATTGCTATCCACATTAAAGTTCAATGATTTCTTGAGAGATGTTGAAGATATCTCCAACTTTTCTAGGCTTGTAAGATTCAAGAAATGCCTCTCTGACATGCTACCCTTCCAGCCTGTTCGACCAAAATCCAAAATAACAAGCTTTGAAAGCTGTCCAATGCTTTCAGGAATGCTGCCATTTGCTGGATTTTCAAACAGGCTTAGAGTCTCCAAGGATGTCAAATATCCAATACTCTCAGGTAACGAACCCCAGAACATATTTTTGCGCAGGATAAGCGATCGTAGGCTGGTGAGATTTCCCAACGAAACAGGCAACTCTCCGTCGAATCTGTTACGTGTCAAATCTAATACTTCCAAGCTATTATTTCCTGATAAACTGTCTACAAATTCAATCACATTCCCACTGAAATCATTTGATAACAGTCTCAATGATTGTAGTTTCCAGAGCTTTCCAAGGCTGCTTGGAAGCAAACCTGTCAGGAGCTGATGTGATAGGTCCAAATGCTGAAGCGAAATCAGATTTGTGAAGGAGTTGGGAAGATGGCCAACGAGATTACTGGAAGCAAAAAGAATGGTTTGGAGGCTACTAATGTTGAAAATCCATGTTGGAATTGGGGAATGAAACACATTTCTGGAGAGATCGATGATTACAGGTGATGTTAAATTAACAAATGGAAGTAAAGTAGGAAGTTCCTGCAGATTGCAGTCGTTCAAGCGAAGCTCTAGCAAAGAAGGAAGCATGTTAATTGCTTGTAGCCAATCATTAACACTACCAAGATCAATCCCTCCTAGATCAAGGTATTCCAAAAAACTGAGTCCCTTTATCCACTGAAGGTCTTTCGAACTGAACACATGATTAGAACCAGGAAATGTATGAAGATCTAGATATCGCAAACGCGATATATTTCCAATCTGGGGAGGGATTGTACCACTTAATGATGCATGAGAAAGATTAAGATAGTTCAAAGTTTTGATAGAGCCAATGAAATCAGGAATATGGCTACCTTCAAAATCATTCACGCTGAGATCTAAGTACTCTAAATATTGGAGGTGAATCAGAGAAGAATGAATCTCACCTCTCAAAGCGGACTCCTTGTAACCCGGTTCATCTCTACCAAACGGATTGCGAAGATCGAGCTTCATGACATGACCCGTAACATTATGGCAATTCAGGCCCTCCCATTGGCAGCAGTCTTCACCTATCCATGAAGAAAGCCTGCCAGAGGGATCTGTGAGGCTTTCTTTGAAATCAAGAAGTGCTTTTTTCTCAATCTGGTGGCAACTATCAATGGAGGAGATGAGTTCAACGATGAGGATGAACACAAAGACAGATCTTGTCTTGTGCATGATTATGATATGTGTTAGGATTTAATGGAATGACATGCTGCTGTCTTTGTTGTTGTGATTATGTGAAGATTTCAAATTGAGGAGACATACTCATATTGTCTCACTCCAGTTGATTAAAAAAAAAAAAAGAAAAGAAAGGTTAGGTAATTGATGGTACAATTTTCAATTAATTTTGTTTCTTCATAAAGACTTGACAAGGTTGACTTAGTTGTAAATTGTAATGTTATTTTTGTTCTTGACAGCTAAGAAGATGGATAGTGAAGGGGTCTTAATGTCTTAATATTCTTCATTTCACATTAGGACATTGAATTGGGTGAGGGACCATATTTTAGCTATAAATTAATTTGATGATTTGTAATAAACTTATAGAAGTGCTTTTATTTCCATTATTCTTCGTTTCACAATTAGGGCAGAGAATTGTCATGATTTTACTCAAATAATTTATTATATTTTCTATTCTGTGGAAAATGTTGCCATTCTGCTATTTTCTTATTATGATCTTCTATTGTAGTCCTTGGTTTTCAAGAATAACTTAATGTCAACAAATTGAATATTAGTGATAGTCAACGCATGGTAGTCAAAAAAAGAGGTATTTAGTTCTCAAGTTGTGATGTTTATATTAATGAAATAGATTAGAATTTATGATTAAGTCGAATTTAAGAAACATATAAGTTAACCAATCTCATAAATTGTTTACATTTTTTTGCTCATTTGTTTCAAATTATCATCGGTATTTTCAAAATTTATGCTATAGTCTTGTATTAGTCCGTTCGAGGTTATAATAAAAATTCTTTTCTATTTTTCAGATGAATTTAACTAATTGGTTTAATCAAGACTAGCCACATTTTCTTTTGGTGAAATAAGTACACTAGATTTCAAAATTGGAAATCTCTAATATAAACAACTCAATTTCTTTAATCACTCTAGCTAAGCTTAATTAATTATTATATTTTATTTCATCTCCTAAATTGTAATATGTATGAAATTACAAATTAGTAAGAATAAATCTAACTTCTTATATAAAAAAAAAATCTAATTTATAAACTTACACTCAAAATAATGTATTCAACTTAATTTGTGCTACCAATCAAAATTTGACTTTATAAATACAAGATAATCCTAGGTATAAAAATCTTTTTTCCTCTGTGCTCTTGAAATTTCTCTTTTATCACTTGTAGTATGCAAAAATGTTTTAAACAAGCACCTAGAAAATATATTCTGTCAGATTCTGTTAGCAATTTTATTTACTGAATATGCTTATTATGACTATTTTAGAACATTTTTGCATATCACAGGAGGTAAAAGGAAAATTTCAATAATACAGATATCAAAAGGGTAAACCGATGATAATACAGGAACCAAAAAGGTATTTAGTCCGATAATCCTAATCAAGTTTGGGGAATAAGAATTGGAGATGAAATGAAATTAATGAAGCGAAAATTCAACCTTTTAAACAAAATTCCAATATAAAAAAATAATAATAATAAAAAAACTCAAGGGTAAAGCTGTAATTTCGAACAAATCAAAATTTTACCCTCCACTCCACAATCCAATTTCCCTATTGTGCAGAGAGAATCCCTGGAAGCGAGGAAAAACAAAAGCAAAGCAATGGAGTTGGAAGCTAACAAATCAACTACAGTAATGGCTACAGTTGTAGCCATTGATCATTCCAATCTCTCTTACAAAGCCTGTTCTTTCTGCGAGAGAACCCTTCCTGACACTCCTAATTCTCGCTGCAGATTTTGCAACAACTCCTCCAATCCTTCTTCCTCTTTCAAGCGTCTTTTTCGCCTGCTTGTAAGACTTCTTACCTTTTTCATTTTAATGGCTTCTAAGTTTCAAATTTTTGTCTTTCATATGGGCGTTTTTGGTGGGCAGGTGTCAATTGCCACTGATACCAAAGTGACTAATGTAATTTGCTTCGACAGAGCTGCTAGGGTTTTGTTTGGCTGCTCTGCTGATGAGTTTTTTGACTTCGCCAAGTTTCATCCTTTTGCTGGTAAAGATTCCAATTTCTCCTTTTTTTTCCTTTTCAATTATGAGTTAATTGAATTGGGTTTGATTTAAATTAGTTTAGGAGCATCTGATTGCCTTATTCCTTTTTGCAGCTGAAAATGCTGGTACGATTCTGGAAGGGGAAATGTTTAAAATGACATTATCTAAACCAAAAAATGGGAATGCACAACATTTGAGAGCGGTATCGATTTTGCCTTTAAAGACTGCGTATCAGCCAATAATTGAGAGCTTGAGGGAGTTGTATGGGGGTAAGAACAGGTTCTTGATGCTTTAGTTCATTTGCTCCATGTATCTATGTAATAAAGGGTAAAACGATTTTTCAGGATCAATTTGTTTGATAATCTACAAATACAATCCTTGGAAAGTTTATCTTGTGGTTTCTGTTTTAAAATATTGCTACTGGATTGAGGAATGAAAAAGAAGGATGATTGCTTTTCTTGATGTATAATTTTTCTGTTTCTTTGTAGAGAATTATAAGATTGTAGATGGACATCACATCAGACATACATTTTGAGTAAATTGCTTATCCAGAACACATTTGTGAAGCTAAAAAAATCGATTTCTTTTAATTTTTATTTTGATGTGTAAGAGATGAGATTCGTAGTATCAAATCCATCATAACTAAACATTATCAAGCCTATTGCTGTATAAATCATGAATGTAAGACTGTGTTGGATCATTTTGAGGGGGGCAGGCGACTTAAATGAGTCAATCATTGGGGAGAAATCCTATCATTGTCTGCAAGCTTCCCTTGCATCCAGCTCTGTAGCATTTGTAGTGCAGCTTTCGGTTGATCCATCGGAACCATGTGACCCGCCTCATGAACCTGGTTATTGTTAGATATAGTTAAATTTCATTCACAAAAGACCTGCGCAGACATGAAATAGATTGGGATCTGAGACTGACCTTGAGGAAACTGAGAGGGCCATGGGTTTTCAGCTGTCCGGCTTCTGCACCATCAACTGTAAATGGAACATTTGGAGCTGCTCCAAAGTCTTTCTTGCCGCTCCAGTCCATTGCACTTACCCACCTTGAATTTCCTGCTAAAACACAAGTACGTTAGGATGTAGTCACAACATAAAGAAAATTGCTGATCAGGTTTTGATTAAATCTTACCGAGCCAGTTACATATGAGATCCTCCTCTCCAGCATAGATAAGAACCTTGATGCCATCTTCAAGGAGAGTCGGAATTCCCACTTCGAGATTCCTCATCCAGTCCCTTTCCATTGCGGCATATACATCACTACTGCATGAAACAAATTCCAAATTGCCTACCCCTAGAGCATCCCGTACTTTTTTCTGGTTTAAAAATGTCTCCATGTCTGAGAAGTCGTAGCATAAACTGCCCTCGCATTGCTTTCTAATATCATAGTACTGCAGATGAAAGATACCGTCAATGATTTTAACATATATTGTGCTGTCTCAGTTTTGTTTTTGTGTGAAGAATAGTTGAAGCGTTTTCTTACATTTATATTACTACCAGCAGCACTCAAGACCATACTGAATATTTCATTGCAAATTGAAAATGCAGATTCACAAGTAGATGTGCCATTGGCGCCTGACAAAGACAAACCATTAGTCTAAATTCAGTATGATCAAAGCAAGGATTGGAGGCAATTAGAGGAAAGAATGGAAGCAAAATTTAAACCAAGCAAAGAGAAACTACCACAAGCTTTGATTGCCTCTTCACATGATGGTATATTCTGGTTAATACTGTCGTAATCAGATTTTCCAATTAGCTTATTTTCCAATGCATAGTCTGTATATGCCTTGTACTGAATTGCAGGATTAGTTAGACCATTACCAATGGCAAATCCCTGTTGGACAAATTTGTACATTGAATACAGTCAATTAGAACAATGATGTGTCAACAGTTGTCAAGGACCAATCAAATTGTTGGTTAAAACAATTTTACCTTGAGGTTAATATGAATCCCTTCTTTGTTTTTGTTTCCTTTGTGAACCCGTGAAGCAAAAGCAGGGATATAGTGCCCAGCATAAGATTCCCCAGTTATATAAAAATCATTTTTTGCTAACTCTGGATGTTTGTTGAAGAAAGCCTATCATTGCAGACATAAATCATGTGAATATTCTATATATTGAATAGATTCGGTTTATCCCTTCACATGATCTATTTGCTCCAGAATTAACTTTGAATATCAATTTAATTAACAGCATTTGTCAAATTAGTCCAAACCAACATGTGTCAACCTATGATTCGCAGTTTGTTGACATGTGTCTTTTTCTGGTGTTAAGACGTGCTGCTTTGAACTAATTTGAGAAAAAATGTCAAGTTTATAGATCAAATTGATACCAAAAGTTTAATTTGAGGTAAATAGAGCCTGCGAGACAAGTTGCATGGGGGGCAAATATTTTTGCAAAAAAGTTGAGAAATTAACCTGCAAAAAATCATACAAGTCATTGCTGACACCATTTTCATCACGTCTGAGGTCACTCTCATCTGTTGTGTAGCTGAATCCTGTTCCAGTAGGCTGGTCAACAAATATGAGGTTTGATCCCTGCCCAATCAAGAAGCACAATTGATTTTATTATATTTTATTTCATTTATTTATTTTTATTAAAGAACAAGAATGTTATCAGAAACTTTTGCCCCCAAAAGATGGCAGAAATTTGCATCTTTTTTTTAATTCAAAGTAGGAAGATAAAGAGCAGGAAAAAGTGTGATACCATGAATGGCAAAGCAGAGAAATACCTTATCCCAACCATAATCATTCCATTCAAGGGAAAGATTCTTGTTAAGATGGTAAGGACCATTTTCATAAAACAATGCCAATTCACTGCTGCAACCTGGCCCTCCTGTCAACCAGATAACAACAGGGTCACTCTTGCTATTCCGCGATTCGAACAGGAAGTAGAACATCCTGCCAAAACAATGAGGTAAAAAAATTTCAGAAAATCTAAACCAAACTGCAAAAAGATCAAACCTTTATTAGTTTTGAAATTTCTACCTTGCAGCTTTGGCATGGGGAAGCTTGAAGTAGCCAGCATGGTGACCAAATTCCTGAACAGACGGTCCAGCACCAAGAAATTGAAGATTCAATGGCTTTTCAACAATATCAGTATCAGGGGATTCGACTTTTGCTGGAAGATTGATTGAGTGCTTTGGGAATAAGTTGAAGCCTTTAATGAGCTTTTGTGCCTGCTGTTTAGGGAAGTTAGGAGAAGAAGTAGATAAGGGATGAAGAGAGGTTGCATAGTTTATTGAAACTAAAAGAAGGAACAAAGAGAGGAATCTCATTTTTCTTGATTTAAAAAAAGAAAATGAAAGAACTGCTTGTGGATGGAAATTCTGGTTGGAGTTGATGGGTTTATATAAGGTTTGATCAACCAACTTGGTCCATCAAGTTGAAAAAAGAGTGTCAACTTCTTCTCTTTTGTTCTTTATGTCATCATTGTTGGATTTTTGTTTTTGCCTTTTTTTAATATAATCTTACCCCTTTTAGATTCCTTTTAGCCTCAAAGAATCTTACATCTGAATCATTATCTAATCACTTCTCCATATGATTAATAATATGAAAAGTGTACTTTCCATTTATACATTAACTCAATCGGTGCACTTATTAACGATTGATTTTTTTTAAAAAAAATCTCTTAATAATAAATTAAAATATTTTTCCTTAAATCACATATTTTGATTTTATTCTAAGAAATAGTTCTATTACTTTGGAGTTTAATTTATAGTTTACCTTTTATTGACAATTAATTTGTAATTTACCTTAATAAATATTTTTGATGGCTGGAGAATAAATTTGAAAAATATATCATACATGATTAGATTGCACGAGATTATTATTATTTTTTTTTTTGTATATTTGGAAAAATGTTATGGTAACATTTTTTTTTTTTCATTTTTCTCATTATAAATTACACTAAAAGGGAATATATAATCTCAAGTAAAATATTTGATAAAAATGAAAGTTCGATTTTTCCTCCAACAAAATATTGATTTTCTTGATGATATAATAATAATAATAATAATGTGATACTAATTAAATCTATTGTTGCTTAATATTTATGGCAAGATCAATGTGAATTTTGCTGCAATTTCTAAATTATGGACATTCCATGTATAGTAAATATACAGCGAGATTGCACCAACGTGATAGTGTAATTGTAGCAAAAGATAATAAAAATCCAACTATCACTGAGGCCGTACTTACAGTCACAAAATCACAAAGGTCATAGTTGACTTCAAATATAATTTTTATTAAAAAATATATAGATCTCATATGTAATTATCAATTTTCTTCTTAAAATAATAATAAAAAAAATCACCATGTGAGTGACATGTCATCAAAAATACATATTTTTTATTTTTATTTTTATTTTCCATGTGACAAAACTTTGATAATGTGAATTAAAGTCAAACAATGATTCCTTTCTCATTAAGATTTGTGATATTTTTATTCTGTTTATGATAATTAAAGGATCATGGATGTAATTAATCTCATTAGGCTTAAGAAAAATATATATAGAATGTATAGATGGAATTACGAACAAATTTACATGCATTTTAAGGGTTTTTTAATATATAAATTTCAAAGTATGATCAACTACCAACTTGATATAAATTTCTCCTTAAGATGAGTATTCAAAAGATATTTTTTATTGTAAAATGAAACTTTTCATCCAATTTTTATACTTTTAAATAATTTGTTCCTATTAAGAGATAATATATTTGTTTGTTTTAGGAAAAGAGATATATTCATTCAAAAAAAAAAAAAAAAAATATACGTAAATCCAGCTAATAATATATACTAAATTTAAAATTAAAGCGATAATAAAAAAAAAAAAAAAGAATTTGAAGTAAAATGTTTGAATGGATAGTAATCTAATGCGAGGAAATTATGGTTTGATTTAATTAGAAAAAAAAAACAGATGTAGTTACTTGAATAAAAAGGATAGGTATAGTTTGTTTAGAGAAGTGAAAATAAAAAATATATAAGAGAATATTGGGAGATGAAGTTGCGTAGAAGATATTAATTCCTTCAAAAAAAGGTTAATGAAAATCTGACCTCAAATCATTTGACTTCACTCAACATCTTATTAGTTTCACATGTCATGACTACAAATAGCATTGACGTCTCTTCATTGACCATTTCACCTATTTATTATTATTACTATAAAAGAATAAAGTTGATTCCAATTAAATTTAATAATAAATAAATAAATAAATACAGTTTTATGGGTGTTTTGTAATAACAGATACATGCGTAGCTCCAAAGAACAGAGTAGACAATGCAAAGCAAGTTGTTACATTAAGCAATATATGTATGTAGTTGTTTCTTGCTTGCAATTGAAACTCCAAGAGATCTTCAAATTTGGAACATATAATGATCATATTATTAATTTAATTAATAATATGATGATTACAAACATATTGCTCAACACATTGCCAATTTGCTCAGCTAAATGTTATAATTAGGTGCTTTATATGCAATTAAATACATAATTTAACACCCGGTGGATCTAATAATATTCAATTACAAAACGGGTGGCTTTTTTTCACAAAAATAAAATAAAATAAAAAATTATTGAGGTTGACATACTTGTTAATTGTGAGTATATATTAAATTCATTTAAAAGTAGGTTACTCGTTTCAGCTGTATTTTAAATTATATTTTTAACAGTTCGAATAGCATATTTATATACATAAAATGTGTTCTTTGTCATTAAATTAATATGTTTACTTGTGGTAATCGTGGCTTTCTAGGAGAATTGATGACTGCATCTTTGGAGCACAATGACTATAGTCCTTGGTAAATTTACCAAAGACAAAAATGATTAATTTGACGATGTGGGTGACTAGTTACGGAGGAACTGTTTAGTTTTTGTAGGTTGGTTCAGTCGATTGCTTTTTCTTTGTGTCTATTTTGCCTTACAGGTTTGACATGGCTACTAGAAATGTGTAAAATCACATTTAAAATAAATAGATACATTTTAACTAAGCTTGATATTCAAATCCAATTATCGTTAAATGGGAATTTTAATTCATAAGAAATTCAATATATCATTTTGAATTACTAACGAAAAAGATGACATCATATAAAGTAATCGTCTGATGAGGCTTTAAACAGCACAAGCGTGGACGAAGAAGAACTGTTTTTGTTGCAGTCAATTCATCACTGACTCAACTGCGTCAATGAATCTTTGTTTTATGCCATTTTGTTGAGTGATGACATTATCACATTTTAATCAAATTCCACATGTGCACAACACAACATTCCTCCTTTCTTTTATGCTTAAATGACTAGATTGACAATCATCATGTTTAAGCTAATAATCTTTTTCCATTTTTATTGTTTCGGATACTCATATTTCAATTTGACAAATTGAGTACCTAATCAATTATAATCACATATATTGATTATGTGATTACTAAATCAATCAATTGTAAGCATCAAATTTAGTTGAAAAAGGGTTACTCAGTTCATTAGTGTATAGAAATTCTTTTATGTACAAATGAGATTTTTACAATTTCTTTGTAACTATGCTGTACAATAAAAAAATGCTCTTAAATTCTTTAAAAAAAAAATACAAAATTTAAATGGATATGGTATGAATAATGTGTTGTTAGTTGAGTTGTATGTTCATAATTGACTTTTCTTTTTCTTTTTTTTTTTTTTTTTTGGAAATTAGAGGTTTAACTTGTGCAATTATTACTAATAAAAAGTTTAATATATCAAAGTGAAAGATGGAAGGCTTAACCAACAAAATTAAAAAAGATAGGACCCTTTTTTTCCTTCTATAAACGGCTAGAAATATCAAATTTGCATCATCTTGATGCATTGGTCTACATGAAACTTTAATGCACAATTCACTTTCAATTTGTAATTCTTTGCAAATTATTGATGAGTCAACTTTACACTTGATTTATATTGATAAAAAAATTAAACACACACACACACACACACACACACAAAGTTGAGAATGAATATATTGAATCAATAAAAGGTCCATCTACCTTATAACGGGTTTCCCCTTCAATGAAAACTTCGACTTTAAATATCTTTGAAAATAAGAACCCACACATATAAATTGTAAAAAAAATAAATAAATAAATAAACAAAAGTTTATTTGAATTGATAATTTTTCATAGTGTAATACTCAAATAGCTCTAAATAAGTCCACTTGTAGTGTTAGCTCCTAATAAACGAGGGTAAAAGCTAAATATCCATTAACTTGATTTGATTAATTTAATTCGAAACAGATTTCAGGTATCAGTTTGATCTTCTAAGTTGTCATTTCGATCAAACTAATCCAAACGGTATACGTTTGCATATAATTAATAATTTTGTAATGTGGCAATCTCGAGACTCCAATTATGATATATACTATTGTAACCTCAAATAACAAGTTGAAGAATTAAGATGTACCTAAAGTATTTCAGGACAAATTTACCCTACAACCCAAACTGAATTATCCCAAAAAAAAACTAAATAGAATATTTTACATCGTAATGAACTAATAATAACTAACTAGAACAACAAGTGATAACGTATTTTATGTCCGCCAAACAAGACTTCATCTGATTCCTATCCATATGAACGTAAAATCTCTCCCACAAATTTAGCAGCTGGAATTTGGTTTCACAGAGAACCATGAATGCAATAATTATAGATCAGATTGATGATATTTTACGCATCTGATTTTATGGATGTCAGACTTGCCTGAACTTCACTGTAGTGCACATGTTACAGTATATTCTCGTATCCACAAAATCAAGACAGTGACACTGACAACAGTAGAAGGCAAGTCAAGAAACGACTTATTCCCAAACGATTGCAATACAATTTTATACAGACAAGTTATATATCTGCCATTAACAATAACTCAAGGTTAGGTATAATACAAGTAGCAGCACATAACTCGGTATGTAAGAAAACTTGCTGCTTTCAATATTATACAGATTTCTCGACTCATGAACTTGTTATAGATGTAGACCAGGGACTGAAAGGCGGGAATTATGATCTAACTTTGGCTAGTCGGGCCCTCAGTTCTTCTAGTTCTTCCTCATCATCGATGCCCTCGGCAATGGGTTCTTCCTGTAAAAACAGAACGAAAAAGGTTTACATTACTCGGGTAAGAGCATAAGAAGCAGCTGAAACTTGGTGCAGTGACTGTTAAAAGTATTTCACACTTACCTCCTCGCCCGTTCTTGCTGTTCCAACTGATTGTTTCACTCTCTCCTTCCTCACAGCTTCTGGTAGCTGAGCGGCGGTCTCACCAGCTATAGCGGTCAAGACCTTGTCAACTTCCTCCTCGATTTCCTCTTCAATGTCTTCCGAGTCCAGTGCGTTGTCAACAGCATCATTCACAAATTCCTCGATCACCCCTGCCTGAAAATCACGAAAAAAACCCGTTAACATACAAACTCAGGCATCATGTAAGGGATAGCACAAATGAGCAATGAGAATATAAAGCACAAACATGTGAATGACCACAATGAAATAGCAAAGGATAATCCTACTTTCTCACTCACAAGAATCAAACGGAACACGGGACTGTAAGGACCACTTGACATGAAAAAACTCGAGACATATAACTAATGCATTAGGAGTTCCATCTTCTATGGAAACAAAGGCCATCAATTTATTCATTTTAATTTAGAAACAATTGTAAAACCAGAATACCTTGGTCATTTCTTTGCTAAACTCTTGCATTGTAGCTGCCACTTCTGGGGCCTTCATGAGATTATTGACAAGTTTCATAACTTCAGCACTCTTTGATAAATGGCCGACTGTACGAGCAATTGCTGCAAAATCAAGCAGAATGTAAAACAACCGAACAAATACCAAAATATGAGGGAAAAAAAAAAAAGAGAAAAAGCCCAATTAAACATGCACCGGTTCCTAGCAACATATATATACTTGATATGCAAATCAAATGCGAAGTTCAGTTTATCAGATAACTAGTTTCACGTGGCACATGTGCTGCATAAGCTTGCACATCTATGCCAACAGATTTCCGACTAATGTATTCAAACATAAGAACAAGTACAGAATCAAATGGTAATAAATCTAAAATATAAATATGAATATTTTCAAGATCATTCAGTTTTGAAGCTGCGAAAAATAGCATGTTAAGGCTTTTCTCTATTTTTTATTTTGATGCATTCAACAAAAATTCATTTCTAATTTGCCTTCACCAATACAGAAGGAAGTTCTTATCCATAATCCAACAGTAGTTACATACAAAGCATAATATAATTTGGAAAAGACAAAGTAACTGTAGAAGAATACAACTTTCTCCTTTCTTATTTTGAGAATTTACTTAGATTATTATTGCACTACGGATGTTTCACAATAAGAATTCAGAAAGTAATCTCAATGTCATCATCTACCATGAGAACTCCCTATTTCCTATATGTCTGGAGGCAGTTGGGCACTTAAGTCATCCTGCTCTACTTACACAGCAAACAAATTTAATCAACTTCGCTTCATTAACCAAGTATGTGATCATGATGTATTTTCTGTATCTTCCTAGCAGCTGGCACTAATAGTGGTGCTTGAGATCATGATGTATTTGTGTGGTTACTTACTCCAGTGATTGACTTTGAAATTGAACCTATGATTCCAAGGTCATCATGGATAAAATTCATCAATGAACCAAGATCAACCCTATCTTATAACCAGTAATATAAAAGAGATTCAGCCAAATCGATTTCTTCTAAGATACATAATACACATCTAGCTAAGAAATATGAAGTGATTAAGCCATCTAAAGTCACAAACTTACAAGAATATAACAAAAAGTAATCCCAGTACAACTTCAATTTATAAAGGGCACAAACAAAATTTGTAAAGGGAAAAGCAGAGAATGCGCCGAATATGAGTTATAACATACCCACACTTTCACCAAGGTGCATTGATATTGAATTCATCTGTGCCTTATTTTCATAAAGACGGTTTACAGTTTTTCTTGATCTTACAATTTCCTTAGCCAGTGCCTGGAACAATTTACAAAATAAAAATAAGAAATATACAAGGAAAAAGCCATCTTATGTCAAACACATATGGTTAGAGGACCTGTCTAACACACATTCACATAAAACGTGCACAAAAGGCTCCGCAAAACGATGGAAAATCAAGATTGATTTTGGCCATACCTCAATATGACATCCTGAAATGAAAGTTTACTTTAGGCACTTCTAATATACATTAATCGCGAAAACTACTCTAGGTCAGGGGGGAATGAATTGCAGATTCTCCTCATGTGCTAATTGTAAGAGCCTAAAAAGTGGTAATCGATATATAACCTACTTCAACTTTCAGCTGGCATGCTTTCAGTAGCACAAATCAGGTAAAAGATGTTAAGGAGAGGTATATAAACAGAAGTAAAATTATTGATGAAACAGCATTACAACAACTACCAAAAGAGTAATAATGCTAACTCTTCCAGCTTCAGTAACATTTCAGCTACAAGCCCAAACAAAGCAAAGTATGTCCATCAAAAGTTAAACGAAAAACACAATACTTGCACCCTCTTATACTTAATAAGACTGTTCACAGCAATATACAACAATCGGGTGTATGAGTAAAAACCAAAGGGATGAAATTGATGAATCAAATATATTAGAAAAAGTACTATATAACACACTTCAAAACAATCGATCAATGCGTTGAAGAATTTTAAATTGATTTGGGGATAGCAAAGGTACCTTGGCAGAACCTATGTCGTTTCTCTTGGCAGCATCCCTAATTGCTTTTTGTACACTCTTCTCTTCTCTCTGTATATCTACAATTGAACCATAAATTTTGAAAACAATGAAGAAAACCCATAAAAATTAAGCCAAAATAATGAACAACCTCTACTCAAAACCCCAGATCCAAAAAATGACACAACAAGCAGAGAATTATCCACAAAAAAATAATAATAAAATCAGAGAACTTGCCTCGGATTTGGCGTTCGATATTGCGACACTCTTGACGGAGTCTCCGCTGCCAATCTCTCAATTGCTGCTGCGGGTTCGGTTTCGGCTTTATAATATTCATCACTTTTTCCATCTTCTCTTCCGACGGGTATCCGATCGCCGACTTAAATCCTGGCAGAAAGGACGATGCTTTTAACGTTGAAGATGAGTTTCTATCGATCAAAATTCAATCTTGGCGTGTTTTTAATGTCTGAATTTTATGAATCAGATTCTCAGAAAGCAAGGATTGTTGAAATTTCCTTGAACCGTGACCAATACTTTGGGCCAAACCAGAATACTCACTAATTGGGCCAAGTTTTATATGGGCCTAAAACTGGGCCTTCGTGAAGACCACATTAGAAGACTGAATGGACCTGCTTTCGAGCCTAATTGGGCTCCATTGTTGGGCCAAATTGGGCTTAAAGAGGTATACTGTATTTCGGTTAATGTTTGACTATAATTGTAACATTTCTATATTTTCAGCATCAAACTAGAAATTCTTATTTTTTTTTTATCACAATAATTTTGAAATTATATTGTTGATATACCATTGACAAAATTACTTGTTGACAATAATATGACATTCCATGAAATTTTTTTCATAATTTATTTCTGAATCTTTATAACCTTCAAATTCAAACTATTAAATCTTTCAAAATATCAATAAATTGAAATTCTTAGTGTTCGCAACGACTACAAAGTCTTTTTTAATTTCAAAAAATCAAAATATTAAAATTAGTCAAATATGTGATAAATGATGTGGACAAAGGAACTACATAAATATTTTATTTGATTTAATATAATTTAAATGTTGGGGAAACTTCCAAAACCACCTTTATAGTTTCACATTCTAATAAATCAAGGATTGTGTTTTTTTTTTCTTACCAAAAAGAGGACTTATAGTTTTAAAAGTTGGCAAAAAAAAGATAAATAACATTTAATCGTGACATATAAGAGGGCATTTTTATCCATTTTGAATTGAAAATTTTCGAGTTGATTAATAAAAATACAATAGACCTTTACGATAAATTTTAAAATTTTTCGAGAAGTGCAAATATTTTTTAATTAAATAGTGATTATAAATTTAAAAAAATCACAAAAAAAATTTATGAAAATATTCAAATTTTGATGTAAAATTCTTAAATAATATGGATATATTATTGAAATGCCTAATAAACAAAAATGACATATGCCACATCATTATTTTTAAATGAAAAATATTAGTTATCCATTTTATTTGCTAACTTTTGAAACTAAAAGTCATTTGCTTGATTAAGAAAAAAAACACAATTTTTGATTTGTCAGAGGTGGTTTTTAAAGTTTTCCCTTTAAGACTCACCAGATTATAAAATTAAGTTTGTCATATAATGGCAATTCTTCACTCGTTTGATGTGATTAATCTTTGAATATATATTTTTATGTAGTCAATTTTTTCAATTGAAGTTATTTATATATTCGAAGCAAACTTAACTTAAGTGACCAAAAATCAATCTTAATTGATTTAGTGAAAAGGGAAATAGTAGTTAATATTCTTATAGTTGAAAAAGTCTAAGAGGTAAGGAAAAGAAATAGGTAAAAACAAATTATTTGAGTTTTAAAATTAAGAAAGTTTCTTTTTTTTTTATCACGAAAGCTTTATTATTGTCTACTTTGTCTTTTGCCCTCAAAATGTTTACATTAGTCCTCTCATTTGGCATTAGTTCCTACACTAATGCCCACATAATACGACATACATGCATACCCATACCCCACATAATGAAATGCATGAATTTGATTTCATTTTTTTAAAATTATTTTTATAGATAGAATAATATTAAGATATCATCTCTTCTCCCGATAGGATATGAATGAGATATATCCCAATTGATTTTATTTTTTTATTTTTATTTTTATTTTTTAAAGAATGTGACTATTATGCTTTGCACTCAAATAGTGATATCTCCGAACAAATATTCTATTTCAATATTCAAACTAGTATTAAAGTTCTCGATAAGTGATGAGACTCATGCCACTAACATCAACTTGACTATTTTTATAATTCAATTTGTGATCCATATATTTTTATTTTTATTTTTATTTTGTTAATTTCGGATTTATTTTTTCAGGTCTCAATTTAGAATAGAAAAAGATCTGATTTAATTCTGTTAATAGTGAGTTTTTTTTTTTTTTTATTAGAGCCAGTTGAAATAACATTATTGTATGAAAACTTTTACATCAACTAAATTAACATCTATCCTCCCAATTTTCTTCACCAGAAACAAAAACTTTTTTTAATTAAAAAATCTGAAACTTTGAAATTTCACCTTTTTCTTAACTAACTTTTCCATGAGAAAAAAAAAAAAAAAAAGAAAAGAAACAAAGTTTTAAGAATTTCAATAATTTTTTTGGTTTAGAAAAGTTATTATTAGATTTGGAAAAATCTAACACAATAATACGACTTATAATAATATAAAAATTAAACAAGGATTGTTTAACATAAAAATTTGTGTTTATCTAATGGTGAAATTTCATTCAATCAATTGAGGGACACCCTTTATTACTTTAACAAACAAAGAACTGCTGAAGAGAAGCTATACGTCTCAAATTGAAGCATAAACAAAAGGATTATACCTGCAAGAGTATTGTGAAAATACGATACAAGGTATAATTTTTAGGGAAAAAAAAAATTGTGGTTTCACTTTTTTGTAGATAAAGGACTATAATTTTTTTTTATTATTATTATTAAAGGAGGATTGTGTTTTAAAATGTTAATAAAAAGATGAGAACTAAAATTAAATCATGATATTACAAAGGATATTCTTGTTCATTTTGAATTCAAAATTTTCAAACTGGTTAATGAAAATACAATAGACATTAATGATAAATTTTAAAAATTTCTGAAAAGCGTAAATATTTTTATATATTAAATAATGATAATAAATTTAAAAAAATCATAACAAATTGAAAAATGTTTGAAAAATATTTAAATTTTGATATAAAATTCTTAAATAATATGCATAAATTATTGGAATGTTAAATAACTAAAAGTACCATTTGCTATATTATCATTTTTAACATAAAAATATTGGTTTTTTTATCAATATTTTAAAACACAATAATTCTTTTTAATAATAAAAAAAACACCCGCAGTCCTTTATTCATAACAAAAGGTGAAACCACAGGATGATTTTTTTTTTTTTTTTTTGTGCCCTGATTTTTAAACATAGAAAGTATATAATATTGAAGTATATGGATTGGAAAATAGTAAACCATGGTTTAGATTAAATATTGAAACCGCTTTATGTAGTTATCGAAGACTTCCATTCCATTCCGTTCCATGATATATATTAAAACAAACTAAATTTATTTTCGGAATCCACATCAGCAACAGGATAATATGAAAATGAATGAAAGAATTGCTTGAGATTTTGCATACATAGTGAATGTTAGTTGGAAAAATTATATTCTTTCTATCAATTTAATTTGATGCTACGTTTTCCTGTCTTTTCTTCTTTTTATTTATTTACAACAATTCTTGGTCATATCATATTCAAATAATATCGTTCAATCACCATATAATATTGTGACATATAATTGGATGTGTTTTTGGTACAAATTTTAATTGATTGATTTTTTTTTTTTTTCTTTCTGAAATAAAGAAGGATTTTGAAGATGTTAACAATTAAGTGTTGTGTTTTCTTTGGTGGGGGATGTTGATAATAGCTATATCCTCATCTTTATTAAACTATGAATTAATTTACTTATTAATCAAACGAATCATGATGACAAATCAGCGTTTTACAATCATTTGAGATGCATTGATTCTGTTTTCAGTTGTTCAAACTTGATGAAATAAACAGGTAATTCTGTTTCAAAGGATAATATGCAAATGATGAGTAATGCAAGGGATTATGAGATAGATACTAAGGTGCCAAATCATTAAAGTGTATCTTACTTGCACGTTAAAATTCTTATCCGAAATTTTCTCAAACCATAATTTTTAAACCAGAAAAAAAAAAAAAAAAAAAAAAAAAAGGAAGTAGTAGTAATTTTGAATTAGATATGATCGATATAGATATAGATATGCCTTTTTTTTTTTCTTTTTTTTTTTGTCTTTTATATGAAATACTCCTTTTTCTTGATAAATACTCTTTATTATCTGTGACACGCCCTCGCACACAAATTACTCTTGGATTTCAAGTTCTCTAAATGCTAATATCTTTTGTTTTCATGTGTTTGAAATTTACTTAAAAATGGAGTTATTAGGATTTATAGCCTTAACTTCTAGATCTAAGAAGTTTTGGAACAATGTTATAGAGCCAGTTGACTCAAAAATTTAAACTGATAGATTAGTTCTAATAATAGCTTTTGTAATAATCTTTCGTAGATTAAGTTTAGTAAAATAATTTACATTAATCCTCCTGAAGTACTCATACTTCAAAAAAGTTTGCATTTTTGTACTTTAATTTTGACAAAGAAAATATGTAAAATTAATTTTACAAAAGTAGAGCGTGATACTAATCTAATTATCGATGAGTTAATCACTCTACTCCTAAATCAATCTTTTTTAGGATTTATTCTGGATGATTGTCACCGAATAGCAGGGGATATAGGTTTCACTTATTTTCATTTTGTAAAATGGTCTGCGGATAATGTAGCTCATTTTTTAACACCAACTGCTTATTCTTCAATATTCATAAGAGTTTAGTTCTATAAATCACCTCCACATGTATTTTCTGTACTGGATATAGATTTTGAATTAATTGATTACTTTGTTTCTAAAAAAAGAAGAAGGTCGGTATGTCCCTATGGGATCAAAACTAACATGTTAAAATTATTTTTGAAAATATGAAAACTTATATATATATATATATATATATATATATATATATATATATATATATATGGTCAAAACAAATAAATTTTTCCAAATTATTTTGCGTCCATTTTAAGTTAACTAATTAGTGGGTGTTGTCGCTTACGAATTTGAGATCTAAAATTCTTATATCCAACAATTAAATTCATGGATAATTCATATATAAGACAAAATAAATAAATAAATAAATGATCAAATATGATATAAAGGAAAAACATATTTAAATATTGGCAAAGCGCATTATTAGCTTTTGAACTTTTATACATTTTTTTAATACATTATTGATTTTACTATTTTGATAATATTCGTTCTAAACTTGACATCTTTGTTTCACATGGATTTTAGGATCCATTAACTGACATGTAATACTATTTTTTAAAACCGTGAGACTAAATTAGAATTATAATCATATATATAGTCTGAAGATGAAGTCTAATTCAGATCCCCTTAATAAATTTTGGAAATTTCTACTTTACTCAAAAATTATGTCACGTGTCGGTTAATAGTTATTATAATCTACGCGAAACAAAAATGTTAATTCTAGAACGAATATTATTAAAATAAAAATACTATATGTTGGGTGTATTAAATAAAAAAAAAAAAAAAAAAAAAGATTATGAACCCAATTGTGACATCCGTAATTAAATAGAATTCAAAATGTATTTTGCTTTAATTATTTTCATGATAATTATAGGAAAGTATAAATTATTAATCATACCCATATATATATATGATATATTTCACTAAAAACACGAAAACAAAGAAAATATTGGAATATATCGACTGACATATGCATGACGTGACTGTGACCATATAGAGCTAAGGACGAAATAACTAATTATCGGCCTAATTAATTGATGTATAATTTTCCTTTCAATGATGATAATGAAGGAATGTATAAGCAATGTACTAATTAGTATCCAAAATTATTTATATATATATATCATCAATTATACACCTAAACCTTATTATTTGCCATTTCTTATTTAATTAAGCATTCATCATGGATTATTCCTTTCAAAGACATTAAAACCAATCCTAGCAAAAATTATTATTTTTAATTATATTCTCATTATTATTTTTTGTATTTTATGGGGTCACCAAAGAAACTCAAACTTCATGGAAAATTATGCACATCAACTTTAATTAATTTTTCATGAGAGAGTCTAACTTGACATTTTTAATTCACCATTAATAAAAGTGTCGGTGGGGCATCTAATTGTTAGCCCTTGACTTCCAAGGGAAAATTATAAATAGATATATTGGAGAAAAATTAGCACTATAACTATTAATTTACCAAAATGCTGCTATTATTTTTCTTCATGTAATTAAACGAATTAGGCTCGTTTTCAAAGTTTCGGTCTGTCATCAAACCCGTTAAATCAGAAACTTAAAAGGTTAAAGATTCAACTTTTTATAAATTTAAGTTTCCAATATCTATTTTAACAAATCGAATTAAAAAAATATTAAAATCAATAGCAAACCACAAAATGAATTTAAAAAAGTTAATTTTGTAGCGATTAATATTTAAAAGGTTGTTGCAATATGTTATATCCATAGTTGTGAAAATTAAACCGGACCGGTTAGTTGAATTGGGTTTGATTGAAATCAAAAGCTGGTCCAATCAGTTTTCATTCATCCAATTCTCTATATAGTTAAAGCTCGGCCAATAGCCGGTCGGACCATTTAGTCAAGCCAAAAACTTTTGACCTAAACTGATTTTTTGGTTTGACTAAATTGGTTTTTGAAAAACATTATTTTAAATAAAAAGTTTAAGTTATAGTTTTTTAGATTTTTCTTATTAAAATAAGATATATAAATCGTAAATTATTTTGAATTAGGATAAAATTTAATTATAACTATAAAATTAGTTTTTTTAATTAATATATGGTGTTTAATATCCTTAGTTCATAAAATTGTTATGAAAATGTTAAAATTTTCATATATATATTATAAATTCAAATGATATAAATATATTATTATTTTAATATATTTTTTAAATTTGGTTCGACCCTTGTTTAGTTCCGATTGAAGCCCTAAATTTTAACCCTCTGCTTTAGATGCTTCGATGATTGGTTTGGTTCTATAAACTATGGTTATATCAATATCAATAAAGTTCTATTAAATTATAAAATCTCAATTTTATAACACTAACTTTTAGATACTTTTTATACATTTGGCAATAAAAATTTACGACGCTAAAACCTGTATTTGTAATGTAATTGGTATATCAAAGTAACTTCGGATATATCCTTTAAAGATAGTTGGATTTGTTTATTTATTTTTTTAATATAATAATGTCATAAAACAAACTTTACCTTTTATTTCGATAAAATCTAAATTATGTATTTATACAAGTTTCTTGTTTTTGAGAAAATAAAAGAAGATAGAAATAAGTATAGGTGTTAATTAACATATTTAGTCACTAATTGATGCTAAATAATTAAGGACCTATCGTGCAATGGAGAGGACAAATGTGTTAACAGATTCGAATCCCCTTTGCAAACAAATATAAATCTTGATAAAAGATAGCACGAAAGCAACGTTTGCGACAATTAACCAAATAATGCAATTATTATATTATTAAAATTGTTACCATTATTATTATTATTATAATAAGAAATAATAATATATTATTTTATTATTATCATTATTGAAAGAATACTGGAAGGTTCTGCATTGTAGGGATGGCTATCATTCAAAGGAGCTCGAGGGTGGTGCAGAAAAATTGTATTTTAAGGTTAGGCTAAAGGAAAATCCTATCGCGGATGGGACTACGGCCATTGTTGTATATCATTGGATGATTAATATGTCATCATAATTGTGAGAACTTAAGGAAGAAAAGATGAATTGTATTTCTTAGCTTTCAATTACAAAGCAAATCAAATTACAGAAGGTTGTAGAGAGAGTTATTTATAAATCCCTAAATCCAGAAAAGGGAAAGTGAAAAAGGAAAATTGGGAAAATTGAAGTTGTTAAAGTTGTTGAAGAGTTTGTTACAGCTGTAACGCATTCAACGGAAATATGCCACATCAGCAAGCATATTCCAAGAGCATCTTCATCCTCTTATGTCTTTACCTTCTTGCTGAGTTGTACTTAATATCCCCCCTGCACGATGAGAATCATTGTGACCAAAAGAAACCAAACCCAGGCGACAGAGAGCTAGTGCCATTCAACAGTGAGGTAAAGCTTTAGTAAATAAATCAACCAACTAATCTTTGGAAGCAACATGTGGAGTACAAATAAAACCAGCTTCCACATAATCTCGAACCAAATGACAGTCTATCTCTATGTGCTTGGTGCGTTCGTGGAAAATAAGATCCTTTGCAATAGCTATAGCAGCTTCATTATCACAGTATAAAGGAATGGGAAGACTGAGATCAATCTGCAAATCACGAAGTAGATAGCTCAACCATTTTAGTTCACAAGTAGCAGTGCCTATGCTACGATATTCTGCTTCTGCTGAGGAACGACTAACAGTTGATTGTTTCTTGGTTTTCCAAGAAATAAGAGATGACCCCAGCATAATACAAAAACCAGTGAGAGATTTTCTACTTTGTTTACATGTAGCCCAATCAGAATCACAATAACCCTGAAGGTTAAGATTAGACGTAGCAGAATAAAATAAGCCATAGTTGAGAGTACCTTTAAGATACCGTAAAACATGTAGAGCAGCTTGTAAATGGTGGAGACATGGTTTCTGCATAAATTGACTAAGTTGTTGTGAGATGTGAGAAATATCTGGTCGAGTAAAACCAAGATATAATAACCGGCCTACAATCTTCCTGTATACTTCAGGATCATCAATTGGATCACCAGGATCTGTGAGAACCACTCCAGCAGCAAAAGGGCTAGAGGCCATATTAACATCCTGATATCCCACATCAGTAAGCATATCCAAGATATATTTTGCCTGTGATGACAAAATACCACCTGTGGTGCGAGTAAGCTCTACCCCAAGAAAATAATGTGCCAAGCCCATATCTTTAATAGTATAGAGATTATGCAGATAATCTTTAAAGCCCTGTATCTACTGAGAGTTTGAGCCACAAATCAATATATCATCTACATAAATGGCTACTATAAGAATCCCTGCTGAATTGCTCTTAGTAAACAAGCATGTATCATGATAAGATCTATCAAAACCAAAATGTTTGAGCTTACTGGTCAACTCCTTATGCCACTGACGCCCAGCTTGTTTGAGGCCATATAATGATTTGGTAAGTTTACAGACTTGACCAGGAACAGGGACAGGGTATCCTTTAGGTGGTTGCAGGTAAATCTCCTCATCAAGGAAACCGTGAAGATAAGAGTTGTTAACATCGATTTGATGTATTTCCCAGTGCCGTGCTGCTGCTAAAGCAATGAGTAATCTGACTGTGACAATGCGGGCTACAGGACTGAAACAATCATTGTAATCAATACCAAAACGCTGATTGTATCCCTTGGCGACTAATCGAGCTTTAAATTTGTCAACAGCACTAGTAGAAGTATATTTGATCCGGAAAACCCATTTAGATGCAAGAGCTCTCTTACCAGCAGGGAGTGTCGTCAAGAACCAAGTATGATTGGCTTCCAAAGCATTGAGCTCTTTCTGCATGGCATCCACCCAGCGAGAATCTTGGCTAGCTTCCTTATAATTTTTAGGTGTCTTTTCCTGTATGACATTACTGAGAAAAGCCATCTGATCTGTAGAGATAGAAATGCCTAGCAAAACCCTTGAATCAACCACATTAGAAACATAATCAGTAAGCCATTAGGGTTTATGAGATACCCTTGAGGATCGTCGAAGAGGAACCACCGGAGGAAGAGAAGAATTATGAACAGGATTTGCTTGCAATTGCTGCTGTGGTAACACAGATTCCTTGACCTCAAAAGGAAAATAATCTTCCTCAAACTTGACATCCCGGGAAACAACAAAAATTTGAGACTCAGGGTCCCAAATTTTGTATCCCTTTTCTCCTGAAAAAAAGCCCATAAAGACACCAGGAAATGCTCGAGGAGCAAATTTATTTTTTTGAGGATGAGTATTAGTATAGAAACACCTGCAACCAAACACATGAAAAACAGAGTATGTTGGCTGTTTAGAATATGGAACAGCATGTGGAGATCTCCATTGTAACAATTTGCTTGGTAGTACATTGATCACAGCTGTGGCAAACATAATAGCCTCTCCCCAAAAATCTTTTGGCATTGAAGCTTGAAATAGCACAGCGCGCGCCACATTCAACAACTGGCGATGCTTGCATTCTACAACGCCATTTTGTTGTGGCGTGTAAACACAGCTTCTTTGATGCAAAATACCCAAATCTTGAAATAGCTTTCTGGTTTTTTAGTTTAAAAACTCACTGCCATTATCAGATCTTATTGCCTGTATGGTTTTATTAAACTGAGTGTAGACCATTTTCAAGAATACTTCTAAGGCATGTGAAACCTGTGATTTGTGTTGTAATAAAATCACCCGTGTATATCTAGAATGATCTTCAACAATAGTTAAAAAATATCGACCACCAGTTTTAGAAGAAATGAAATAAGGCCCCCAAAGATCTACATGAATTAGCTGAAATATATCTGTAGTAGAAATACAACTTCTGGAAAAAGGAAATCTACTTTGAGTAGAAGATGGACATACTGAACAAAAAGTATTGTTACACTTGTATTGTATTTCAGGAATATGTGCTAGTGTTCCTGAAGATACATGACCCAATCGTAAATGCCAAATATCTGGCTTATTTGAACAAGTACTCATGACAGTTTGAGCATTGCTATAACAGACAACATTTTGCAAAATATCAGGATTAAAGGAAGTACAATCTAACTTGTATAAGCCTCTAATCTTCCATCCTACTGCCAACAAATCATTTGTTTTTCGATCCTGCAAATAGCAATGATCATTACTAAAAGAAATATGAACATTTCCTTCTTCAAGTAACTTGCCAACATAAAGTAGATTATACTGAAAGTTTGGAACATGAAGCACTTGTTTCAGGTTCAATTTTATGGATAATTTCACATCACCAATATGATTCACAATCTGTTTTGATCCATCAGGCAATATAACCACTTGTTTTCCTCCCGCATTCTATTTTGTAGTAAATAATGACAAATGAGATGTCATGTGGGAGGTGGCTCCACTATCCACAATCCATTCATCCAAATTCATCTTGTCTGAGGAAAAAGAAAAAGAGATGGAAGAAGACTCACCAGAACTAGAACCAATCTTGTAAGATTTATCTGTTTTAAGAAATCCTGTAGAACCTGCAAAAGCAGAAAAATCAGAATTGTCAATAGGTGTATCATAAACCTGTTTAGACTTGTTAGACTTTTCTCCAGTCAATTTCTCTTTGCCTTTAAATCTTTGATACATCTCCTCAATCATATGAGCCATGTTTTCTTGCTAATAAATTCCTCCTCACTTTCTCTTGTATCTGATTCAGTTTCAACCGTGTGTGCCTGAGCCTGTTTCTTCTTAAGCTCGTATACCACTCTGGATATCCAATTAACTGAAAACAAGATTCTTTTGTATGACCTGGGTTGTCACAATAAGAACAAACCAAACCTTCCTTGCCACGATCTTCTTTCTTCTTTTTCTTCTGAAAAACTGATCCTGTAGTTCTGTTCTTAGAAGAAGGCTTAAATCTGTTATTTTGGGAGTAGGAAAGATTAGCAATCTCGAAATTACTATCCATAGACACTTCATGCTGTTTCTCTACTCTAGTTAACATAGAATATGCCTTGTTTATGGAAGGCAAGGGATCCATCAACAGGATTTGATTTTTAACATGTTCATAGGTATCATCAAGTCCCATGAGAAATTGAATTAAACGATCTTCTTTCTGCAAATCTGAAATCCTTTGAAAAGTATTGCACAAACAATTTCTTGAAATTCCACAATGACAAACAGGATTTGGCCTTAACAGATTGAGTTCATTCCATAATCTCTTCAGCTTTGTATAATATTGCATTACAGACAAATTACCTTGCTGAAATAGGCTGATATTTCTCTTGATTTGATACAACAAGGGGCCATTGCTATCGCCAAAACGTTGTTCCAGCTCCTTCCACAAATCTCTGGTTGTTTCTGCATACAAGAAATCTTCACAGAATTCTTTGGACATCGAATTAAGAATCCAAGAAGAGACTAAACAATCAGTCTTCTCCCATCGATCGTATTCTAGAGTATCCACCTCTGGTATTATGTTATCTTCAAGTATGTACTTCAGTTTCTCTTTAGCCGTTAAAGCTCTTTTAATGGCTCGACTCCATGGTAAGTAATTCTTCCTTGTTAATACAGCATTCACAAGTGACATTCCTGGATTTTCTGGTTGATGAATCTGCATGGTGCGATTTTCTTTCTCGCCATTATCGCTGCTCTCCATAACTGGTGGTGCTTCCTGTGCTCGCTCTTCATTGCGAAATGCCTCTTCCTCATGAAAAACTTCATAGCGGTTCGTCCTCCTCACCATAGCTCTGATACCATGTGAGAACTTAAGGAAGAAAAGATGAATTGTATTTCTTAGCTTTCAATTACAAAGCAAAATCAAATTACAGAAGGTTGTAGAGAGAGTTATTTATAAATCCCTAAACCGAGAAAAGGGAAAGTGAAAAAGGAAAATTGGGAAAAGTGAAGTTGTTAAAGTTGTTGAAGAGTTTGTTACAGCTGTAACGCATTCAACGGAAATATGCCACATCAGCAAGCATATTCCAAGATTCCAAGAGCATCTTCGTCCCCTTATGCCTTTACCTTCTTGCTGAGTTATACTTAATAATAATTGATCATTTGTTTGTCATCCAATTGTGTTGACTTCTTTCAAGTTTAAATTGGAGTTTTTTGCTTATTTATCTTTCTTAATTAGTATTTCTCTCGTATTTCTTAGCTTTCAATTACAAAGCAAAATCAAATTACAGAAGGTTGTAGAGAGAGTTATTTATAAATCCCTAAACCGAGAAAAGGGAAAGTGAAAAAGGAAAATTGGGAAAATTGAAGTTGTTAAAGTTGTTGAAGAGTTTGTTACAGCTGTAACACATTCAACGGAAATATGCCACATCAGCAAGCATATTCCAAGATTCCAAGAGCATCTTCATCCCCTTATGCCTTTACCTTCTTGCTGAGTTATACTTAATAATAATTGATCATTTATTTGTCATCCAATTGTGTTGACTTCTTTCAAGTTTAAATTGGAGTTTTTTGCTTATTTATCTTTCTTAATTAGTATTTCTCTCGTAACTGTGAATGTCTATGAAATTTAAGGACAGATTTGTAAAATAAGAGTATAACAATCAAACCATGAATTGCTTCTGTGATTGGATTGTGTTACATTATCACCCAAGTATTATTGATTCATTCATTGAACAGCTCTAATATGATCTATCTTTTTTAAAAAGATGAATGATTCGATAGGTCGTTATATTTGTTCAAGGAGTTGCCAACTAGTCCTAATGAAGTTCAGAAGATCATAGATGCTTTAAGCATAAATTTTTCTATTGTTTTAAGTATGGGTAGTTTGGTTATATTAGTATTAAGCATATAATAAGGACAATATTATTGTTCTAATATGGCTTTATAACCTATTTACCTCTTGAGTTATTTGGATTGATAAAATTCTCACCACCTAGTATTGATGACGGCACATAACGAAGAAACTTGAACCGAAAAACTACCTGATTTTTTAAGAAGATGATTCATGATTTATACTAATATTTTACAAATTCAATTGTTATTTATTAATTTAACTTTTTTTTTAAAATAATGCATCTACAAGTATGTTTCACTGGAAATTTTATGATACTTCTTAAAAATATATGGATAAAATGGTTGATGCTTTTAACTAATTATGAGGGAATATGTACTCCAAAAATAATGTAAAATGATCTCATGTTTTGCTATTATGCGGTCATGTCAACTATTATGCCGCGTTACGATTATCAAACAATTTTATCAATTTCAATTCTATTACTATATTTACCATTAATATTGAGTAAGATTTTATCGATTTGAAAAGGTAAAAAGAAAAAGTTTAAAAATAATGTTCCAATCTATAAATCAGTAAGCAAATGGCAACATTTTGGAATAGCCCAATGGGCAAATAGATTATTAAATCCCTTCTAATATGATGATAGTGTCCTACCCCTGTCCAAATTAATGTAAATATAAATTTTTGTACAATTATTAATTTTAGTCTCTTTTTTATATTATGAATAATGTACAGTTTAATTAAACATAATTATTTAATGAAAAAAATAATGTAAAATGTGGATGAGATGGGTATTTATTTCATAAGTTTTATTTTTATTTTTTTGTTTTAACAGAATCATTTTCATAAGTAGGATTCCCAATATCTTGAGATTGGCTCTGTTATGATAAAGAATTGGGTGTATTACACAAAAATGGATGTATTTTTCATGAGATTATCTTAAGCTTAATGCAAATTTGACTTTTTATTTTCTTTTTTCTCAATTTGTCCTCTTAATTTTTTTTTTAATTACATAATATTTATTTATGGGGCATATTTTTCCATGATGTGTCGGCATACAAACAGAGCCCACACCACAGAATAAATCGTATGTATGTGTATGTACGGACGTAAGGCGTTGCCGGCCAAACGACAACGACATCAACTAATGGAACTCTACTCTACACTCTACAGAATAGGCTTCAATTAAATTTCTCATGCAATAATATTTTACATTGGAAAATCATGTTACCTTTGAAAGTTATGGCTTACCAATAATCATTTAATAATTTATGATTTTTATTCAATACACCCATTATATATTGATACTTTTTCCTCTTTATTTATAATCATTTAACAGTTTATTTATAATTGGCATTCCTTTAACCAAAATAAAGAGGAAAAAGTATCAATATATAAATCTTTAAATTTTTCAATTTTTATTGATTAAGCTCTTGATTTTTAAATTTGTTAAATATTAAATATTTAATTAATTATAATTACACTAATTCAAACTCTAGTTACCAAAAAAGTGAATTGTCAACACCAAATTCAATTAAAAGATTGGTCAGTTAATATGGGTTTGAAATTACATTTTTTATAATTTAAAATGAAATTTATAAAACTTTTCTCGCAGAAAAACTCTTGTGGAGGTGGGTATGGTTTTGGATATATGTTCAACCAATCCAAGAAGAACACAAACTGACCTATTTGATAGGGTTAAATTAATTTGTTGAAGCAAATTTACTGGTGGACTGGTAAATTTATTTAGTTATTACCAAATACCAACCCAACAATTGGCTTTTTTTAAATTTTTTTTCTTGGTTGAACAAATATTAATTTGTCAAAGCTTGTAAGCAATCTTTTGTTAGGCGACAACGAGGCAACAATTACCGCATTGCATGCGATCTAAAATTTTATGCCATAACTGAGTCTTTTTTATAATTAACTTAGATTTGGTTGATTTCATTTTTTGTTTTTAATTAAATCTAACTTACTACACGACTTCTACAAAACTTGATTATAAAATCATTGGTAGGTCCACCTTGTTCGTTGATCATTGAACATAGTAACAATATATATATATTGCATATACACTGTACTCACTGCTATTTACCAAAAAGAAAATATAAATAGATAAAACGTAAATTGTTCCTTTCAATTTGGCTTATAGGGGCAGTTTATTCCAAAAAAATTAACTTTAGTTACAATTTAACTTTTTAATTAGACCTTATACTAGTAAAATTGATCTAAAATGGCATACATTAGTTGATATTAATCACTGCTATTTTAAACCAAGTCGATATTATCTACAAGTCAAGTTTAAGACTGAAATTGACCCATTAATAATAGTAATAGTAATAATAAATAAATAGTCAAGGTCACATGATCTTGCAGGTGAACGAATTTGGATTCACATTAATTACCTCCAAATTTGGGTCAGCTACCTCAATCAAAAGTACGTACTAATTAATTATTTGAGAGATTAAAACAAACAAATAGGTAAAATATTAAAGGAATTCATAGTGACATGGATGGAATTTCCATAATTAGTAATCAATTACGTTCTCAGATAGACTTTTGTGATTATAAATCCAACAATTGTTATAAAGTTTGACATTCTATAGTGATTAAAAGATTAAATTTCAGGGATATAGCACTCGAGATGATGGAATTAAATATAATAATAATAATTAAAGATTTGGTGGTTAGAAGTTGGTTTTAATATTTTAAGCTTAATTAGTTCATTTTTAACAAATGCTAATTATTAATAACAATGCTGAAGGCAAAATATTATTATTATTTTTAGAATTTTAATCTAAAAAATTGAATATGTGATAGTTGATTGAATTTTTTAATTAATATTTGAACCAAAGTAGAAATAATATATTTAAAAGTCCAAATAATTTCCTTTTTAAGGAGAAGTTTTAGCATCGCCCTAGGCCATTCTGTCTTGAGAGCATATAATATTTATAAAGTGATTAAGTCGTCCAAAAATGAAAGGTGTAAAAATTATTTGAAATTGATTTTTTAAATAGTGAGTAACCTTATTTACAACTTCACCTTAACATTTTATGTCTATGAATCTATTACCCAATTGAGAGGAAATAAATTTATATAAATTTAGCAATTGCAAAATTGAATACATTCCAAACTAGAGTTGTCAATCGGGTGGTGGGAGCCCATCCTAGGTGGAGGCCCGCCTGGACGGGAAAGGGAATTTCCGATTAAAATCTTCACGGGACGGAGATGGAGATGAATTTGTCCTCGTTAATTAATCAGGGATGGAGATAATAATAGCCCTACCAGTTCCGCGACCCCCTATCCCTATCCCCGTTTAGCACCCGTGGGCATCCCCGGTAAAGTACCCAAATCCCCGTTTATATTTCTTTAATGAATGTTATTATATTATGCTATTATTATTTGTTATTTTATAAAATAAAATAAATAAAACTAATTTTATAAACTAAATCAACCCGATTACTACACCTACTTTTCTTGTTCTCACTTTTTATTTATAATTTTTTATAAACTAAAATAAATAAAACTAATTTCATAAACTAATCCACCCAATTTTTACTCTGCTTCTTCTCATCTCACTTTGTCTGCTCAAAATTGAAATCCCTAACTCTCACTGGTCTCCGTCTCCCGCTCCTTCTGCTCCGCTGCACTTTTTAGTTTACAAATCCGCGCGACATCGACCGTCGGTAGGCTTTGTTCCTGCCAACGAAGGTGAGTTCTTAGTCGATGATCGATAAGTCTGTGAGTTCCTCGTCGACAACCTATAGACTTATGAATTTTATATTGCTACTTTGCTAGGTTTCAATTGGAAATTTGGCATGAAAATGAAGATTGGAATTGGAGAAAAGGTCAAGAGCTAATGATGTTATATTGATGTTATTTTATATATAATTATTAATTATATGTTAGTGTATTTGAGAATTGAGTTTTGAGAATTTTATGTTTATAGTTTTATGCAAATTTGGATAAGTTTGAGGGTGAAAATTGAAATTTTACAGGGTCTTTTTTATAAAATATAAAATTAGCTAAATGGGAATGGGTATCACCGCAAGGAACCGATTCCCCGCTCGGATCAAGGATAGGACAGAAATTTGATCCCGATTAATAAACGGAATGGGGACGGGGATCCCCGAATAGTCTGGAAACGGGAATGGAAAGTGGAATCCCCGTCCCGTCCCATTTACAACCCTATTCCAAACGATCGTCTAATTTAAATAAGCTCAATTAATATTGAGTTACAATTACTATATATATCCTTATTTAACTAATATTCAAAATCTATTAGTAAAATTCCTGAAATTCTGTTTGAAACATAATATTGAAAGTTAAGTGTAACAGGTCACTAGGTAAAGCCTAATTAAATTACTTTCTCGAAAAATTCTAGAGAATTATTTTGTATCCTATTTTTTTTTTATTTATTTATTAGGCATGTGGTATAGCAAACAAAAGATAATCATGCCCCCTACCTCATGAATCATGCAATGCAAAAGCAAAAAGTTGGACTCCATTTATACACATGTAGACTTTTCATTAGAGTGGATATCCGCTTATTTCGTTATGTTATCTAAAAAGTTGAATTTAGACATTTATTTTATATATTAGGTCCGGTCGAAACAAACTCTAAAATCCAAAGTTTAGTGAGTTGGACTTAAAATTTGTGTAGATACCCGAACACAACCTGACTAGTATATAGTTATATATTTTATTTCATTTTTTATTTCAATTTATACTTCATAATGATAGTTTTTAAGTCTACTAAGAATAATTTTTTTATTAAATTTATTTAGATGATAGTTTTAGTCCGATTGTTGTATTTGGATTAAGTTTAGATTGGGGTTCTTTGCCGCATTAAAGGTCAAATTAAAGGTCAAATTAATTTGTATGCGCGATGGACTGGGCTTTTGAAAAACTTTTTTATTATTAAACCCGACAGCCCGGACACAAGTCACCTCATAACAAACCTAAATATATGAATACCTTGCAATAAGACTAGTACTTGGACTCTTTTTCTGTTACTATTGTTTACAAGTACAACTACTGCTTCAACCTTCCATCCGTTTCATCTCTTTTGACCACATTTAGCTACATCCAATAATTTAATACACAATTTTTTTTTTTTTGGACTGATATATAGAAAAGTGCTAATTAATATACAACTTTTGTATTAGTTAAATCTATGTTGAATAAATTTCAAAACAGAAAAATATTCTTTTCAATTTTATACCATGTTTAAATCCCCAAATTCTGCCAATTTAAGGGAATAGGTTTTGATATTGAAGGTGTTTGCTTGCTCAAGTGACCAACTATGGCAAACAAGTTTTCTCATAAACAGAGAAAAGTTTGTTTTACAAAAGTGAAAAAGATACAAACTTAACATTCAACTTGACAATCTTAATTTCTTCATTTATAATTTTTTTTTTTTTTTCTTTTCATAATTTTGTTTTGTCTTCATGCATAACTTCCTCATCAACCAACTTATCATCAGACATTAGTGTGGGACCTTTACACTCTCTATTTAAACCCACTAAATTCCCATTTTTCAATCCAAAGTTTTTTCTCTGTTTTTTTTTCTTCACTGTCTCACTCTTTTGTCTTCTTCAATGGCCAATTCAATTATTAATCTTCGTCTTGTAGTAGTCATTTTGGTTCTTGTGAATTGGGTTTCAAATTCAGTAGCTCAAAATCCACCTTCTCCTGGTTATGATCCAAGTTCAAGAGCCAGTTCTGTTAGCTTTGATCAAGGTTTCAGAAATCTTTGGGGCCCTCAACATCAAAGACTAGACCAGGGCACTTTAAAGATATGGCTTGATTCTAACTCAGGTCTTCCTCTCAATCATTTTATTCATTTGTTACTGAGATGTGTCAGCATTATCAATTGACACTTCAAATTTCTTTTTTTTTTTTTAATTTGTTGAGATATATTATTTTTGGACTAATTTAACTAAGATTATCAAATTATAAACTAAATTACTACCTGAATTTCATGTCACGCCAAATTGGTCATGCTAACACTTGTACCCTTTTATCCATTTTTCAAAAATTAATAACAAAAATCTAACTTTTCATGAATTAATATATGTGTATATTAAATGGATACAGGAAGTGGGTACAAGTCACTTCACACATACAGGTCAGGATATTTTGGTGCTGCAGTCAAACTTCAACCTGGTTATACAGCAGGAGTCATTACTTCATTCTATGTGAGATTTTTTTTTTTTTTTTTTAAATTATATCTAGTTAATTACAATATTAATTGGAATGGAGAAATTAGCTAATATATATTTTTTTTTTTAAATTTGATAAAATTGGGATATATATATAATTATATATGCAGCTATCAAACAATGAAGATTATCCAGGAAATCATGATGAAGTAGATATAGAATTCCTGGGAACAACACCAGATAAGCCATATACATTGCAGACAAATGTGTACATAAGAGGAAGTGGTGATGGTAAACTCGTTGGAAGAGAAATGAAGTTTCATCTTTGGTTTGATCCTACTCAAGATTTTCACGATTATGCTGTTTTGTGGATCCCTAATGAGATCATGTCAGTTTTCTTATTCCTTTATTATTATTATTATTATTATTATTATTATTGCCCATCACAGAGGGATATACGTATAAATTAATTCAATTAAATTAAATGATTTTTCCACATATGATTTCAAGTATTAAGCATTTTGAAGAGGTTAAAATTAAAGAGGTAATTTGGTTTCTAAATTAAGCATTTTTACAGAAAAATAATTATATATTGATAGAAGTATTTAACTATAATCCATATGTACACCTTTTATTCATTTAGTATAAAGTAAATGTTTCTTTAAATCTACAACTGTTATGCGTATTTATTTTTCATATTAGTCTAAAAGTGACAATGCTATTATATTTATGGCTGGTGACTTTTTAAAATAATTTAATTTTGTGATGTTACTTAATTAATCAAGATGTCAAATCATAATTAAATGAGTATCTAAATTTCATTTTGAAACCAAAGTTAGGCAAAAAATATAAGTAATATTTTTTTGTTATGAGAGTAGAACATATGGTTGGGGCATTTATGAAAGTAGTGGTAGTATGCATCAAAAGGATGGAATAAAAATGTTAAGGTTCAGATTCTCGTGAACCAGAATTCTAGAGGATCCATTAATGGATATGATTGTACTTGTGCTTGAATGTTCTGTCTTTCTGTTATAGTCATTTAATTAAATTTGATGACGTGGACTACAGATTTTTTGTAGATGATGTTCCAATTAGGAGGTATCCAAGAAAAAGCGATGATATTTTTCCATTAAGGCCAATGTGGATTTATGGGTCTATTTGGGATGCATCGTCCTGGGCCACTGAGGAGGGTAAATACAAAGCTGATTATAAATACCAACCCTTCATTGGTAGGTACAAAAACTTCAAAATTAGTGGTTGCACCACAGATTCCTCCCCCGCTTGCCGCCCGCCCTCGGCCTCCCCTTCGGGCTCGGGCAGCCTAAGCCAGCAGCAACACTCAGCAATGGAATGGGTCCAAAGGAACTACTTGGTTTATGACTATTGTAGGGATCCTAAAAGAGACCATTCTCAAATTCCCGAGTGTTAAAAACAAAAATAAAAGTTGAAATTTACTCCTAAAGTTACCGGGGATTATTATTTCTTATTATTCGAAAAGATCTAATGTTGTTCTCATGGTAGAAACTTTACCAAAGTTTACTCTTTTTTAGTACTTTTGTCAATGATTTTCATTGATATGTACATAGAAAAGGGTAAAATTGAATTGAGGTTTGCATCATATGGGCAATATTTTAGATCATATTATTATTGTAAGGATTAAATATTGATCTTCCCCTTATAACTTTGGGATCAAATTAAATATTTATAGAAAAGCAAAAAAAAGTGTCCCATAAAATTGGAGACAAATTACAAAGTCATTAAATTTGAAATTTATGTACACAAAGGTTGTACTTTGGACCAGATTGTTTTTTTCCTTGTTATCAAGGGTGTGTTTGGGGGATCTTGAGATGGGTGTCACTTGCCAAAAATTGGTGTAATAGTGTAATTGGTCATCCAAGCCTCCCAAAATTTGGAGGGTGTTTTTTACCTTATTTTATTTTATTGTAGTATGTCCTTTCTATGCATTATTGATGGAATTAATAAAAGTATTTTGAGTGTTTGTTTAGATGTACAAGTGTCCTAAAATTATAAATATTTGCAATTAATTAAGAAATAGTACTAAATGGACAAAGTTGGTTAATGAATGTTTGTGCCCACTTTTTTTTTTTTTTTTTTTTTTTTTTTTTTTCATAAAGTGGAAAATACAGTGATTTGAAGTGAATTTCCGCTTGTGAATTTGTATTGTCTTTTATTGAGTTGGATTTTGGCTTGTATCTAACATGTGAATTTTGATTTTTTGGACCACTAAATTAATTCTGATGTTTCTCCCATTGTGCATTATTGTGTTTGCTTAATTTATGACTTGATAGCAATTGAGCTTTTGTTTAGTTTGGCAAAAAAGAAAGAAAAAAAAAAACAATTAATTTATTGGAGAAAATGTAAAAAAAAAAAAAAAAAAAAAGTGGTTTGCTAATAATAAAGTGTTGCATTTTGTTAAAGAATGTGTTTTTCCAATGTTAGGAAAAAATCATCCCGAAATTCATAAATTTTTATAATAATTACAATTAGTTTTCTAATCAATTTTTTCAACATGTATATTTTTCTTTTTTCATTTTGATACAAGCTATCAAATAATTTTTCCTATTAAGATCATAAGTATTATAATTGGAATTGGAACCTAATTATAGTTAATATAAAAGAATACGTAAGAAAAAAATTATACCATACCCATAAATTTCATGATTGCAACCTAATTATATTTTAAACATAAACGACACAGAGAAAAATGTTTTTACTGTTAAATGAACGGAACGAGGCCTTTTTTTTTTGGGACTTTTGTTGCTTTAGTGATTTTCCTGTGATGTGGTAATCATTTAAATCTATTAAAGAAATTACCATGACCTATTGGAACATAGAAATTACTTACTGCTTTGTAAAAAGACGGTTTATATATATCAAATCCTAATTAAGTGGATCCATGGCAGATTAACAAATCTGGAGATTCTGTGTTTTACCATGACCTATTGTTAGTCAAATCAGTCTAAATAACAAAAAATTTTGGAGTGAATATCTTCTGATAGATTCAACTACACTTGATTATTAGACGGCTTGGGTCGGTCTATTCGAATTTTTCAATAAAATATGGGTCCAAGTTAACCCTCCTAGTATTTTTGTGAGCTCGGATTCAGACAATTGATTTTTAAGTTTGAATATATATATAGAAATTTTATATTTAATGATAATAAATGATATATAAATATTTTTAATAGAATGTCAAATTTAATTTATATACGAAATGATACCAAATAAACTAAATTAAAAATAAATATTATGAAACATAAACAAATAATGTAATTTTACAGTTTTAATTTTAATATATATATAACATGTTGAAGCTTAGTTTTTTTCGATGAATCCGGTTAATTGCTTTGAGGCTGGTCAATCACTCTTTAGATATTTCCTCTTCTAATTAAAGTCTACCACATACAGTAGCACTCAAATTTGAGATTTCTTACTTCAAAAAATTAAAGCATTTAACCAAATAAGCCAACCTTAATTGGTACATGTAGCTTAGATTTTGGTTCTACATAAAACACATCATCCTTGGAACATGGATATATTGATAGGAAACACGAGTTCACTATTATGATACTTGTTACTATATTCATGTGACACATCAAAAGCATCTAGATTAGACCAAACCGTCTAAATGCAATCATGTTGATTCAAATAGATTAATACAAGTATATGAATCTGACTGTCAGCACAGTTGAGGGAAAATCTTCATATCGTGTTCAATGTCGAAAAAGGAACAAAAGGGATGTAAAATTTCAAGGAAAGAAAAAATTGCATAAAACAAGTACCATTGACCACCATTCTATTATTCAAGATACTGGCTACATGAATACTAACATCTTTTCTTTCTCTTTTTTTTTCCCAACAACCTTTTAATTTCCAACAACAACAGTAGTAGGAATTTGATATTCCTATATATGTAGGCACTATATTATAGTTTTGTGTCATCTTAATTCTATGCAGAAACTTAGTTTTCAGATATGTAGTCTTCAAGCATATTTGAATAATCCTTTTAAGATCCATAAAGAGCAAGAATAAGGTTCATACATAAAAATGACATACAGAGCTAACATGTCCTAAATCAACAGCAAGACAATCTCTAAGCATATCCCTAAAAGATCATAAGTTAAATTCTAATATCGAAGATAATTAAACATGCAAGATTCAGACTTCGTCCATTTTTTGTAAAAAATAACGGATGATAAACTGGTTGTTTGTCTTGTAAGAAGATTTATGATAGAGAAAAGGACCCAAGCTAAAAGTCTACACAGGGAGGATGAAGCGTGAAAACGGGTAGCAAGGTGGTGCATGTGACTAAATGGTGACAATTTGGGTCTCCGTTTCATATTCGTATTATGTTATGTATATATTTCAGGCGACTATATATGAAATAAAAGATAAAAAATTATAATCATATCAAAGGGGTCGTTCAGTCGGATTATCTATGTATTCATAATATCAATTATAACTTGTTAAGAGAATTGTGGAAGTTTTTCTAGTTGCTCAAGAAACTCATATACACACCAAATATAAAGTGTGCCTTAAATTAGATGAACCTGAATAATATCAAAACATTACACACATCCACCATGATGCTACAAAGGTTGTATAAAAACATCATCATTCAAAAAAGAACACAAAACTCTCTATAATTCACGACAATCAAGTTTAATTGGCCTCAAACAAAGAATCAGAAGGCTAAAGCTTTGAAGAACAACAATCAAGTAGTTTCAAGCTGCATTAGACTATTAAAAAAAATGCTCATTAGCAAGTTGTGTAATCACTCATTTAGGAGATTGGTTCATCAAAATACCTGCTAATAGCTTCTTTTATGCACCTGTCATGGATTAAAAATATATTAGTTGAAATATATTTTTCAATTGGATTGATCAAATAGCTGATTGAAAACGTACTTTCTTTCTGTAATTCCAACCAGTCTTGTCCACAAATTAAAGCCTGTGTGATCTCAGGTTCTAACTCATGGAAGCTTGGATTTATCTTCATTATTTCATCAATTTGAGAAAACTTAGATGCAACAGTTGAGGACGAAACTGATAAGTAATCACGAGCCATTCTTGAAAGTACTGGATACTTTAGAGCATTTGCTTTCCACCAAGCTAATACATCAGATTCTTGTTCCAGTTCTACAGCCTCCTCTGCTAAATAAATCTCAAGTTCATTTTTCTTCTTAAGTTCCTTCCACTTGCTAAACTTATCAGCTTTGAGAGTAGAAGAAGATTGAGCTTGATGATTAGTGGTATTTGCATATTTGTCATACACGAAGATGAGTAGATCACGAAATTTCGAGAACTGTGATGAAGCATTAGTATTGAAGATTTGCTCATATGCATACTCTACCAAGAACAATTTAAATCGCGGATCGACAACTGCCATGATTCCCATGGCTAAGCCACATTGATTCCAATATTGATCAAATTTTACCATCATCCTTTCAGTCATAGAGCAGACATATGAGTGCTCACTTTTTTTCCATTCAAGCATGTTCCTGTAAAAACATACAATAGTTTCAAATGAAACATCTATCCTTGAAGATGTGCATACAACGTCTTGAAACACCTTTAACTGCTTGCATATGTCTATCATTGTGTTCAATTCCTTTGTAAGATTGGCATCAATTTGTAGTAGTTGAGTAGAAGCTTTGAAAAACTCCACAATACTCTCAAGTTTAGTAGATGTTCCACTAAAACATTCAGTATCCTCATCAAGAAATCTGAAAAATTGTGCACATGGCATAAAGTTGACAATTGAGGAATGATTTGCGTAAGTGACCTCATTAGCAACCACCAAGAGTATTTTACTTATATTGATGTTCCAATCTAAGAGCATGCTTTCAATAACTTCGTGTAGTGTCTGAGTAGTAACAATATTTCTAAAATTCTTGAAAGCAAGGATCTTCTGTTCGAGCTCCCATTCTTCATTAATAAAGCTTAAGATTAAGCAACAGTATACAATCTTTTTGTCACCATATGACTGCATATTAATGGTTAAACAGAAGCGATAAGAGGGATTGCTGAGGTATTCAGTAAGTCTCTCTTTCTCATCTTTGTATATCTGGATAACGTCAGCCTTAATATCATCCTGTGAATGAATATTGAACAAGGGCTGCAAATTTTTGATAAAAACTTGAAAGAAGTTATGCTGACTCACGTTCAATGGATATCCATGCTTGATAATCATTTTTACCAAGTCCAGTCTACTCCTTTCTTGATCAGAGGAATTCCATTGATCAACTACAATCGTTTTTGAACCCTTTAGTTCATCAACATCTCCCAGATTCTGAACAACGATTGTTGTTGAATCATTTAGTTGAACATCCCCCTGATTCTCAAAGGCAATTATGTTTGAAGCATTTAGCTGAACATGGTATCCTTGATCATCTTTGAAACACTTATAGAAATGTTTACGAAGATTTGAAGTACCCCTAGTGCTTTCTCCTCGGAGTTTCTTCTCACAGACTTTACATCTCGCCCATAGCTTACCATCTTCTTCAACCTTATCAAACCCCTTCCATACTTCTGATGTGGTTTTTCTTTTTCTAGAAGATTTTTCTTGTGGTCCACCATCTTTGCCAACTTTAGTTGTGTCCTATCAAGGTAGCCATTTTATGAAATAGTGGCTGCACAATATTATTAATGAATGTACAAGTATATATATACATAAGATTAGGGTTAGGGTTAACCCTTATTAGTTGGCAATTACAAAAGTAACCCTTTCTATTCTATCACTCCCCCACAAGTTGAACGGGGGTGGAGCCTAAGTTCAACTTGGAACACATGAGCTGAAACCGAGATTTGGTGAGGGGTTTCGTGAGTCCATCAGCCAATTGATCAATAGAATTAATAAAGCGAACTTGAAGTTGTTGACGAGAAACTTGATCACGAACGAAAAAGAAGTCTACCTCAAGGTGTTTACTACGAGAGTGGAAGATTGGATTAGCAGTGAGATATGTCGCACTGAGATTATCACACCAAATGAGAGGAGGAGAAGGGAGCCGATAACCAAGTTCGTGAAGAAGTATGCGGATCCATTGAACTTCAGAGGATGCAGTAGCAAGAGACCGGTATTCTGCCTCGGTCGAACTACGGGCAACTGCACGTTGCTTGCGAGAGCACCAGGAAATTGGGTTCCTTCCAAGAAAAATAACATAACCCGTGGTAGACTTACGATCATCAAGGGAACCAGCCCAATCAGCATCACAATACCCCTGAACAAGAAGAGAAGAGTCACGGTGAAGGAAAATACCATGGCTGGACGTTGCACGAAGGTAACGCAATATGCGTTTTACTGCCACCCAATGAGCTGATGTTGGAGCATGAAGAAATTGAGAAACCTTGTTGACGGCAAAGGAGATGTCAGGACGTGTAAGAGATAAGTATTGGAGAGAGCCAACCACACTTCTATATTAGCTAGGATCAGATAATGGTTCCCCGAGACTGAGGTGAAGTTTTTCCGACGGGGAGGCAGGCGTAGACACACCGCTGCAATTGTCCATGGAAACCCGTTTCAACAAATCATCAACATATTTCTGTTGAGTTAACAATAACCCAGATGATTGCCAATGTGCTTCAATGCCCAAGAAATATTTCAGCTGTCCCAAATTTTTCAGAGCAAACCGAGATTGCAGAAGGGAAATAGTATGATTAATTTTGGAAGGATTAGTGCCCGTCAAGAGAAGATCATCCACATAAATGAGACATAACATTTTGTCACACCCACTGCTGTAAAAGTATAGAGAGCAATCAGACTTAGAACCTTGAAAACCAAGAGCAAGTAAGGCGTCAGTCAAGCACCGGTGCCACATACGAGGCGCTTGTTTAAGACCATACAGAGACTTCTTGAGAGAGCAGACAAAGTTTGGAAAAGATGCATCAACAAACCCAGGTGGTTGAGCCATGAAAACTTGTTCATCCAAATTACCATGAAGGAAGGCATTAGAGACATCCATGTGAATAACCGGCCAATTGAAAGAGACAGCCATTGAGAGAACAGTTTGGATTGTTGTTGGCTTGACAACCGGACTGTAAGTGTCACCATAATCAAGGCCAGGGCGTTGATGATACCCCTTAGCCACTAATCTTGCCTTATAACGATCAATAGAACCATCGGGCTTCCGTTTAATGCGAAACACCCATCTGCAGCCAATAATGTTCTGTTTGGGATGAGGAGGCACTAATTGCCATGTACCATTGCGGATAAGAGCATTAAATTCATCTTGCATAGCTTGGCGCCACTGAGGAATTTTGTAAGCTTGAGTGAAACAAGTGGGTTCAGTTTCAGCATCAGATGTGAAGGAGAGAAATTGCCGTGGAGGAGGCAAGGAGCCAGTTTGCCATCTAGTGAGGATACGGCGGGTTGGAGGGGGAGCTGGTTCAGTTGGGTGAGAGGGGAGAGGGGGTAAGGGGCCAAAAGGGGTGAGGTCAACGGTGAGGTTTGGGGCGGAGGGAGAAGTGGCGGGTTCGGTGACGGGGAGAGGTTGAAGGATGGGGGGAGGCGGTGGCGGGATGGTGGGCGATGACGGGTTGGTAGAGGGCGGTGTATGTGGTGGAGGGCTGGGTGTAGGGGCGGGAGGCAAGGTTGGTGGTGTAGGGGCGGGAGTTAATGTTTGTGGGACTGCTGAAAGGAATGGCAGTGAAGGGGATAGAGGAAAGGAAATTTGTGGGCAAGGAGACATGCCAGGGGCTGCTGAAACTGGTGACGACTCATCAGAAAAATTTCGAAAGGGAAACACCTGCTCATCAAACAAAACATGGCGTGAGACATAAGTTTTGGCAGTTGGAATATGATAACAAAGGTATCCTTTATGCACCTTACTATAACCAAAGAAAACACATGGAAGAGATCTAGGTTCAAGTTTATGTTTAGAATACGGACGCAACCAAGGAAAGCATAAGCAACCAAAGATACGCAAAGAAAAATAATCAATGGAAGTATTAAACAAACGCTGAAACGGACTTTGATATTTTAATTGAGGCATAGGTAAACGATTAATAATGTGAACAGCACACTCAAAAGCACGACTCCAAAATTTAAGTGGAACATTAGCATGATTAAGAAGAGAGAGTCCAGTTTCAACTATATGACGATGCTTACGTTCAGCACAACCGTTTTGTTCTGGTGTGTAGGGACATGAAACTCGTTGTGTAATTCCATGCTCGCGCAAAAAATTAGTTAAGGCATGAAACTCACCACCCCAGTCAGATTGAAAGGATTTGATTTTAACATTAAAGAAATTCTCAACCAATGTTTTAAAATGCTGAAAGATGGAGAACACATCAGATTTATGCTTCATGAGATATAACCAGGTGTATTTGCTAAAGTGATCATAAAAAACAACATAGTAAGAATAACCATCGTAAGAGGGGATGGGAGCTGGTCCCCACACATCAGAACAAATTAGTTGTAATGGTGCAGTAGCATGAAAAGTAGAAGCAATGAAAGGTTGCTTATGCATTTTACTGAGACAACAAGCATGACATAAAGATTTATTGGAACGACAATCAGAAGCAATTTTATTGAATTGTAAAATTTTTGAAACAATAGGAGTAGCTGCATGGCCTAATCTAGCATGCCAAGTAGCTAAAGAAACATAATTAGCTCGAATGGAGATGGGGGGAGCGAGACACATAGAGTAGAGGCCTTGATCACTCTTGCCTTTGAATAGGACCTGCTTCGTTGCCAAATCCTTAATAAGAAAACAATCAGAAAAGAATTCAACAGAAACAGGATTAGTGTTGGTTAGAGCATAAACAGATAACAAATTTTGGTTAGAATGAGGAACATATAAGATATCACGGAAACGAAGTAATTTGTTATCAATTAAAAAACTAGAGCTGCCAACACGAGAGATTGGAAGGTGAGAACCATTACCAAGTTGGACCTCTTCAGGGCCCTGATATTCAGAGTGAAGAGCAAGGTTGTCAAGATCGGAAGTAATATGATGGGTTGCACCAGTATCAACAACCCAAGACTTCGGTTGGGAAATTTCAGCAGTGGTCATGTGAGAAGATGGCTGGATTGATTCATTGGGTCGGCGAGTTTTGGGTGAAGGGCAAACATTGGCTAGATGTCCACTTCCACGGCAATTATAGCAGATGGTACCAGGACGAGGGCCATAATTTTCAGCAGCTGGAAATTGATGCGGCTGTCCACCAGGAGAGGGCGTGTAGGAACGCCCACCACGACGCCCACGGGAGCTGTAGCGGCCACCACGTCTGCCTCTGCCAGGCTGTGTTGGTGAGTACCGAGCAGTGTAGTGAGCTGTTGGAGGGACAGCGGATGACACAGCAGATTTTTCACGCTGCAGATGACGCTCTTCAGTGAGTAAGAGACCATAAAGATCATCAAATCTGATTGCTTCTAATTTAGCCTCAAGAGTGCGAGAAAAGATGCTATATTCCGGGCCAAGACTGCTAATTATTTGGTCCACAAGATCCTCCTCAGGAACAGCATAGCCAAGGGCAGCCAATTCATCAGATAAAGACTTAGCACGTTGAACATAAGTTTTGATATCTTCATTATTGCGATCAAGTGTGTTGAGCTGATTGCGGAGATTACGGATTTGAGCTCGGGAACCCATAGAGTAGGCTGAATGTAATTTGTTCCAAGCATCACGGGCGGTTCGGACACCGACAATTTGAGGAAGAAGGGACGGTTCAACAGAGGAGATAAGCCAACTAAGGACCTGCTGATCCCTTTGATCCCAAGCAACAAACAATGGATTGATTGAACCATCCGGTAGAAATTGAGTAGGAGGAGAGTGTTCTCCAATAACATGATGAGCAAGGCCACAACCTCGCAATAGAGGCATTAATTGCAGTTTCCACACAAGAAAATTGGTTGAGTTTAGTTTCAAACCCAACTGAGTAGTCAAAGCCGGTTGGAATGTGATTGGTTGCGGTGGAATGTTGCCAGTAAGAGGAGGCACACAGCCTGAATCAAGAGGAGGCATAGAACACACAGTGGAGACAAGAGAATTGGTGGAGACGGCAGCAAAGGTGGAGCCAATGGGCAAGGTAACGCCGGCGTTGATGGGAGCAGCGGTGGACGGCAAGGATGGGGCGGCTGAAGAAGACATGATGAAGATTGGTATTAAAACCTAGGGGGCTCTGATACCATGAAATAGTGGCTGCACAATATTATTAATGAATGTACAAGTATATATATACATAAGATTAGGGTTAGGGTTAACCCTTATTAGTTGGCAATTACAAAAGTAACCCTTTCTATTCTATCATTTTAAAGCAAAATACAAATTAAATTTGTATGTTTTAAGTGTTAAAGGATACTTTTATTGTATCAAAATTCAAACGCACAAAAATTAGCAAAGAGATCATGTTGAAAAGTTGAACATTAATAATTATATTCAACAGTTTGACAAAGATAAAAGTAGTATGCCATGAAGGTGAAAAAGGGTAACAAGCACAAAAATTTTAGTTACTTTTTGTACATAGGATGGATAGTAAATAGTTGGGGCATTTAATGTACTTGTAGTATGCATATATAGGATGGAATAAAAATGTTAAGGATATTAGTCTAGTGAACCAGAATTCTAGAGGATTCATTGATGCATATGATTATGCTTGTGAGAGTATTCTAAAATTTTTCTTCTTACTATCATTGTCATTTAATTAAATTGATGATGTGGACTGCATATTTTTTTGAAGGAGATGTTCCAATTAGGAGGTATCCAAGAAACACCGATGCTACATTTCCTTTAAGGCCAATGTGGGTTTATGGTTTTATTTGCGATGCATCATCCTAGGCTACTAAGAATGGTAAATACAAAGCTAATTATAAGAACCTTGTCGACGATGACCATAGCCATATTGACCACATGCAAAGGTGTTGATATGCTTGAATAATAGCAAGATACAAACTATTGCACTATTATTTGCCTCATATTTGCTAATACAATTTTTGATTTATGACTGGAAATGCAGAACAATTAGATTTGGACATGCTTAGATATAACTTGAATCAATATTAGTTCAAATTATTAAATTACAGCCAGTGACGATGACTGAAGATGAATACTGAGAATTAACAACCTTGGATGCATATAATATATAGTCCGCCATCCAAAGATAGAGGGTATAAATTTAAACCAATTAAAAACAAGGTATTAAAACTAAAGTACAAAGAAAAATTGTTACCTGTTGATAAGTCCCACATGTTTTGACGTCTATAAGCCTCTTGAAAACTTGTTTAGAATTGTCTGCTCCATTTGATTCCAAAAGGGACACAAATCTCCAATACTTACTGTACTCATATAATGGTGCTAAGATATCTTCTACTGCCCAGTTTGAATGGAGAAAAAGTTCAAAAACACAATAATCATTGCCGAAGCATTTGCTCTTCAACCTAATTGCAAGAGCAGGACCATAAACAAAATTGTTGGGTTTAAGGCCATGAATCGAATGATCAACCTCTGCTATGTTAGAGAAATAATATATGTTTGATTGAAGTGCTTTTCTGGCAAGTCCTTGTCCTTCTTTCTCATATCGTCTAACCCTTTCCTTAAGCATTGTCCTAATTGAATCAAGGCTATATCTAGTAACACTACAAGCAGTTTCCAAAAGATCTAGATTGCATTTTTGGTTTGAATTTGTATCATTATCATGATTGATGCGAGAAACCCATGTCAAAGCCCAAATAAAAGTCGAAACATAAAGTCTATACAGTCCAAGAAATCGATTATTTCACTTGCTACAGCTAACCGATTTATAGTGCGATCCTACCATTAAACAAAGAAAGGAAAAATTCAGTATATTTCGTTAATTAACTCTTTTTTTGTAAGGATTAAGTTTGAAAGTAGCAATTAGCAAATACATACCATGCACGAATTGTTTTGTGTGGCACTGTCCAAATCCCATGAATGTAATTTGTTGTGACATATGTCAAAAGCAACGGAACTTCTAAAATGAATCATGTCAGCTTGATTAAATGGAAAGTGATGATCATCATGACAAAGACAATCATCATACTTCATCACAAAAATGCCACAATCCACTAAGCTGTTTATAACACTATTTCATTATTTCGTTAATATATTTAAAGATTATATTAAGTATTAAGTTATTGGTAATACTTACTTTGTTTGGTGTGGAATATTGTCAACATGGTGAAATGACCAATCATAATCACGATAACCGATCTTGGGAAGTATGTATTCATTAATCCCTTTGTGAAGCATTTGTTTTTCGTTCGCATAAGAGTCGAGCGAGTCTTTTGATCTTATTGAGTCCAAACAAAGTATAACCCTCAACTGCATGTCTATACAAATGAGGATCCAATGCTCTTCTTGTACACACACTGGCATTAACAACTAATTAAATGTCTTTCAGTATTTCATTTATCGAACATCGAACAAACATAAAATATTAAAATTTATAAATTGTCAAAAATATATATGTACCTTTGATGCATCTTGTATGTATTCAATTTCATTTTCAATTTTCAGGTGCATTTCCAAATAAAGTTCCCTATTTTCTTTGAGCAGTAAGAATTGCTGTAACCATTTTAAAATTTAGATCATATTGATAAGTTAGTGAAAGAGTTGTATGAGTATTCCAAGTAATTAACTAATTAACATCTTACACTTATATAAGTTGATAATGAATAATGCTTGATGTATAGATTGGGAAACTCATCTGATCTTCTCTTGAGCAGCTCAAAAAATTGATTAATAATCTACTAATTCAAACATACTCATTAAAAATTAGCTTGTGATATAATATATAAAAAAAATTAGATTGAAACAGTAGCATAATGAAAGACAAGAAGAAAAAATTACACACCAATTCATCAACATATTATTGTTTTTTGTTTTGAAGAGGAATATAAGTTGAATCTATCAACTTTTGTAGGGAGGCTAGCATCGGACCATCAAATGTATTCCTGCAATGGTTAAAATTTATATCATGCGAGTTTCATTTTAATGGCATCATAATTTTGAAAAATAATATTTTAATGTATACCGAGACTTTGTTTCTTCAAACACGTTCATAAGTTCACGTTCGTCGGTTTGGGATATCAAGTATTGTCGTACCTCCTGCAATACCATTCAATTTTTTTTTTTTTTTTTTTATTTGTTGAATCTTTTATTTGTTGTTTCTGTTTCACTAGGTTGTGGTTAATGCAGATTTACCAGTATTTGGCGATCAACAGGAGGCAAACAACAACAGATTCAGAAACATGGAATCGGAGGAAGAAATACGCGATAATAGAAGAACGAATCAAAGGAATATGAACTTTGATAACGAGTTTCAGCCGGATCGAAGATCTGGATACGGTGAACAGAGGAACAGTAGCGCAGGATCTGACAATCCAGGCCTCATTCTCATTAGTTCAATACTGAAAGGAAGTTCAAATTTTTTGACCTGGAAACATGCGATGGTAAGAGCCATTACAGCAAAGAAGAAATTGAAGTTTATCAGCAAGGATGAATTACCTCCACACAGAAATGCACCTGATTATGATGAATGGAAAGAAACTGATTGCCTGGTAATTTCTTGGATCCTTAATTGCATCTCACGAGATTTAGCCTATGCATTTGAATTCACTAGTTCTGCTAGGGCTCTGTGGGCTGAATTAGAAGATAGATTTGGGGACAGTAATCTAGGGCTCTGTGGGCTGAATTAGAAGATAGATTTGGGGACAGTAATGGTCCGACCTTGTTCAAACTAAAAAGGGAAATTAGCATGTTGATACAGGGGAATAATTCAGTCACTACTTATTTCCTTCAGCTTAAGAAACTATGGGATGAGTTTTTCTTGCTTAGACCAGTACCAGAATGTCAATGTGGGGCTGCAGATGATTGCATGTGCAATGCTTTTAAAAGGTTCATGGATTTGCAGGAAGAAGACAAATTATTGCAGTTTTTGACAGGGCTTAATGAAGGCTATGAGCATGTCATTAATCAGATTTTATTGATGGAACCAATGCCTAGCATTGATCGTGCATACTCAATGGTTTCAAAAATTGAAAGACAGAAAGAAGTGTTTGTAGATCAAAATGTTGAAATGGCCAATTTTGTCTCTTCAAGAAACACAAGTAAAGGAGGTGGAAATTTTAAGCATTCAAGTGGTACAGGCCGCGGATATAAAGGTCGCAAGAATGTAAAAAGGGAAGATTTAGTGTGTAATCACTGTGATGGAGTAGGACATGACAGGCAATCTTGTTTCCAGCTTATTGGCTATCCAGATTGGTGGCAAGGTCCAAAGATAGTTTCTGGAGGAACTACAAATGGTCAAGGATACACAGGAGGCAAATCCAAACATTTCACTAGGGCAAATGCAGTTCAAGAAGTTAAGGATGATCCACTTGCTGATTACACAGATTCAGAAGAAGAGAGTCTATCAGAGATAAACACAAAGCAGATGTTACAAGAAGTGTACAGGATGCTGAAGCAGCAGGGCAAGCAGCCAATGACAGAATCACCTCCTACCAATTTCTCTGCCTTTGCAGGCTTTTCCGGTAATGTGGTTTCTTATTGTTTCAACATTCAAACTCAAGCTGATGTGTGGATAATTGATAGTGGGGCTACATCCCATATGACTCCCAATTTTTCCTTATTTGCTACTTTTGAGACTACAGTACATAGAGAATCAGTTTTATTACCAGATGGAACCCTTCAATATATCAAACATGTAGGCACTGTTAAATTGACATCTGAAGTGTTGTTACAAGGAGTTTTACATGTGCCTGAGTTCAAATTTAATTTGCTGTCAGTGGGGCAGTTATTACAAACTTCTAATCTTGAGGTGTCTTTTGCTGCCACCCAATGTTATATACAGGACCGCACCACACATAAGCTTGTGGCAGTTGGATGGTACAAAGATGGACTTTATCAGCTAAATAAGGATTCTTTTACAGATGCTAGTTTGCAGCAGGGTCATAATTTGGCTTTTCATATAGTTTCACCTGTAGTAGTTAATAATGGCAATGCATGGCACCAACGTTTGGGGCATGCATCACCAGATGTACTGAAGCACATTCCAAGTCTTAAACAGACTAGTTTTGATTTCTGTAATGTTTGTCCACTAGCCAAACAACATAGACATGTTTTTTCTAACAGTTCAATAAGCACAACAGCTATTTTCCAATTGCTACATCTTGATGTTTGGGGACCTTACAGAAGGGCTTCCCTTACTGGTGCCAGGTATTTTCTTACCCTTGTTGATGACTATTCCAGAGTTACTTGGGTCATTCTTTTGCAGCATAAATCTCAGGTGTATACTGCACTGGTTACCTTTTTTAACTATGTTCATACGCAATTCCAAACTAAAGTCAGAGTCATTAGGACTGATAATGGTGGAGAATTTGTCAATAAGAAATGTCAAGTGTTGTATCAGTATTTGGGCATACTTCATCAGAAAACTTGTCCATACACACCTCAACAGAATGGTGTAGCAGAAAGAAAGCATCGCCATCTTTTGGCTGTTACTAGAGCTTTGCTTTTTCAAGCTTCCTTATCTACTGCTTTTTGGGGTGAAGCCTTGATGATGGCTACTAGCATTATAAATGTGCTCCCTTCACAGGTTCTTCACTGGCAAACTCCTTATTTTAGGTTATACAATAAACTACCTGTCTATGATAATTACAAAGTCTTTGGTTGTCAGTGTTTTTATACTGATGTGCTTCCCCATAAGGATAAATTAGCTCCTCGTTCACATAGAGCTATATTTCTTGGTTTTTCTTTTGGCCAAAAGGGATTTAAGGTGTTTGATTTGGACACTAACAAAATCACTGTAGCCAGGGATGTTGTGTTTCAGGAAGCCATTTTCCCTTATGCTGTAACTTCAGATACAGATCAATTGCTTTCTTCTCCTACTGACCAGGATATTATGCCTCCTTGTGAGCTACTTCCTGATCCACCACTCCGCAGAACTACCAGAGTTACACACCCACCAGCTTGGTTGAAAGATTTTGTGTCCTTGTCTTATTCTGACAGGTGTGCTTTGCCTCACATTTCTAGTTTTTCTCCTACTCACACTGCTTTTTTGAGCAATATCACACAGCTTAAGGAACCTAAGAACTACCATGAAGCTAGTCAGCAGACTGAATGGATCCAAGCTATGCAACTGGAACTTGATGCCCTGGAGGCTAATGGTACTTGGATTATCACTGATCTTCCTCCAGGTAAGAGAGCTCTTGCTTCTAAATGGGTTTATCGCATTAAATATAAACCCACTGGAGAAGTGGATCGTTTTAAGGCCAGACTAGTGGCCAAAGGCTACAATCAAACCTTTGGCATTGACTACCATGAATCTTTTAGTCCAGTGGCCAAAGTGGTGACAGTTCGCACAGTCTTGGCATTAGCAGTGGCCAGGGATTGGCCTGTGCAGCAAATAGACATCAATAATGCATATCTTCATGGTTTTCTGGATGAGGATATCTATTTGTTGCCACCACAGGGGTATACCAAATGTCAAGGTAAGCAAGTATGTTACCTCAAAAAGTCTTTATATGGACTTAAGCAGGCTGGCAGGCAGTGGCATAAGGAGCTTTCTACAAAATTACTTGCTTATGGTTTCCAAAGGTCTGCACATGACTATTGTTTGTTTACACATACTACACCAGGAGGACATAAGGTAATTCTTGTACTTTATGTTGATGACATTCTGCTCACTAGTCAAAACATGACAGATATCACTGCAGTAAAGGAATACTTGCATAGCTTATTTACTATTAAAGACTTGGGAGATGTCAAGTATTTCCTTGGTGTTGAGTTAGCCAGATCAGAAGCAGGTGCAGTTTTGTCTCAACAAAAGTACATTGCTGACTTACTTGCAGATGCAGGCCTCACTAATACCATAGCAGCATCAAGCCCTACTGCTCATGGTATTTCTCTTACTGCACCAGGTATGCTTTTTGAACATGTGGAGTTGTATAGAAGAATTATTGGTAAGTTGCTGTATTTGGGATTTACTAGACCTGACATTGCCCATGTTAGTCAACAATTAAGCCAGTTTATGCAGTCTCCTTGCAAACATCATTTTCAGGCAGCCCTCCATGTTCTTAAGTATCTTAAAGGCACACAAGCATATGGTTTGTTTTACCCACATCAATCTGATTCAGACTTAAAGCTCAGTGCCTATTGTGACTCAGATTGGGGCACTTGTCAAGTTACCCGCAAGTCTTTAACAGGTTATTGTGTTTTCCTGGGTTCTGCACTCATTTCTTGGAAAACCAAGAAACAATCTGTAGTGAGCCGCAGTTCTGCTGAAGCAGAATACAGAAGTATGGGGCAAACAGTCTGTGAGCTTAAATGGATTTCCTACATCCTTTCTGATTTGGGAATTTCTGTTTCTCTTCCAATCCCAATGCATTGTGATAATCCATCTGCGATAGCCATTGCAAAAAATCCAGTATGCCACAACAAAACAAAACACCTGGAAATTGATTGTCATATTGTTAGGAACTCTGTTGATGATGGTTTTATTTGCACACCTTTTGTTCCTACAGGTTCTCAACTAGCAGATTTATTTACTAAGGCTTTGTCTCATGCCAAGATGTTACCAGCATTGGCAAAAATGGGCCTAGTACAGCTCACTGATGAAAGCCAAAAACTTTCAGCTTGCCGGGGGAGTGTTGAAGTTAATCAAGCTGAAGGAAAAGGGGCACAGAGTAACAAAGGTAAGGAGGAGATTAGGGAAGTAAAGCCTATAACCAACTCCAGACCTAGAACGCAGATTGATGGCGGGAAGTTTGGGCGGCAAAACTGTTAGACAATAACTAATTCCCATATAAAATGTAAAACAGATTCTTCATTATTGTAAGTTTTGTATCTTTTGAGTTTTTGTTTACAGATTAATAAAAGATTTCTTCTTCTTCTTTTGTTCTCTAAAATAACCAGAAGTTTCTGGTTTTATCAGATACTTGCTACTATATGCATGTGACACATCAAAAGCACCTACTATATTCAATTTTTTCTAAATGCAATCATGTTGGTTCAAATAGATTAATAAAAGTATATGAATCTAGCTGTTAGCACAGTTGAGGGAAAATTTTCATATCATGTTCACTGTCGCAAAAGGAAAAAAAAAGGATGTAAAATTTCAAGGAAAGAAAAAATTGCATAAAACAAGTACCATTGACCACCATTCTATTATTCAAGATATTGGCTACATGAATAGTAACTTCTTTTCTTTCTCTCTCTCTCTCTTTTTTTTTTTTTTTTCGAACAACCTTTTAATTTCCAACAACAACAGTAGTAGGAATTTGATATTCCTATATATGTAGGCACTATATTATAGTTTTGTGTCATCTTAATTCTATGCAGAAACTTAGTTTTCAGATTTATAGTCTTCAAGCATATTTGAATAATCCTTTTAAGATCCATAAAGAGCAAGAATAAGGTTCATACATACAAATGACATATAGTGCTAACATGTCCTAAATCAACAGCAGGACAATCTCCAAGCATATCCCTAAAAGTTCATAAGTTAAATTCTCAAATCAAAGATAATTTTCAGAGGCACAAACATAGGTAGCAAACATGCAAGATTCAGACTTCGTCCATTTTTTGTACAAAATAACAGATCATAAACTGGTTGTTTTGCCCTATAAGAAGATTTATGATAGAGAAAAGGATCCAAAGAGCTAAAAGTCTACACAAGGAGGACGAAGCGTGAAAAAGGGGCAGCAAGGTGGTGCATGTGACTAAAAGGTGACAATTTGGGTTGCCGTTTCATGTTCATATTATGTTATCTATATATTTCAGGTGACTATATATGAAATAAAATATAAAAAATTATAATCATATCAAATGGGTCTTTCAGTCGGATTATCTAATTATTCATAATATCAATTATAACTTGTTAAGAGAATTGTGGAAGTTTTTCTAGTTTCTCAAGAAACTCATATACACACCAAATATAAAGTGTGCCTTAAATTAGATGAACTTGAATAATCTCAAAACATTATGTACATCCACCATGATGCTACAAAGGTTGTATAAAAACATCGTCATTCAAAAAAGAACACAAAACTCTCTGTAATTCAGGACAATCAAGTTCAATTGGCCTCAAACAAAGAATCAGTAGGCTAAAGCTTTTGAAGAATAGCAATCAAGTAGTTTCAAGTTGCATTAGGCTATTAAAAAAAGGCTTATTAACAAGTTGTGTAATCACTCATTTAGGAGATTGGTTCATCAAAATATTTGAGCTTCTTTTATGCACCTGTCATAGATTAAAAATATATTAATTGAAATATATTTTTCAATTGGATTGATCAAATAGCTGATTGAAACAAATATACGTACTTTCTTTCTGGAATTCCAACCAGTCTTGTCCACAAATTAAAGCCTGTGTGATCTCAGGTTCTAACTCATGGAAGCTTGGATTTATCTTCATTATTTCATCAATTCGAGAAAACTTAGATGCAACAGTTGAGGATGAAACTGATAAGTAATCACGAGCCATTCTTGAAAGTACTGGATACTTTAGAGCATTGGCTTTCCACCAAGCTAATACATCATATTCTTGTTCTAGTTCTATAGCCTCCTCTGCTAAATAAATCTCAAGTTCATTTTTCTTCTTAAGTTCCTTCCACTTGCTAAAATTATCAGCTTTGAGAGTAGAACAAGATCGAGTTTGATGATTAGCGGCATTTGCATATTTGTCATACGTACAGATGAGTAGATCACGAAATTTCGAGAACTGTGATGAAGCATTAGTATTGAAGATTTGCTCATATGCATACTCTACCAATAACAATTTAAATCGCGGATCGACAACTGCCATGATTCCCATGGCTAAGCCACATTGATCCCAATATTGATCAAATTTTACCATCATCCTTTCAGTCATGGAACAGACATATGAGTGCTCACTTTTTTTCCATTCAAGCATGTTCCTGTAAAAACATACAATATTTTCAAATGAAACATCCATCCTTGAAGATGTGCATACGTCGTCATGAAACACCTTTAAGCGCTTGCATATGTCTATCGCTGTGTTCAATTCCTTTGTAAGATTGGCATCAATTTGTAGTAGTTGAGTAGAAGCTTTGGACAACTCCACAACACTCTCAAGTTTGATAGATGTTCCACTAAAACATTCAATATCCTCAACAAGAAATTTGAAAAACCATGCACATGGCACAAAAAGTATATCTTTGTTAAGAATTGAGGCATGATTTGCACCATCTAATTCTCCAACTACACAATGATTTGCACAAGTCACTTCATTAGCAACCACCAAGAGTATAGTATTTCTATCTATTTTCCAATCTAAGAGCGTGCTTTCAATAACTTCGCACAGTGTTTGAGTAGTAACAGTATTTCTAAAATTCTTGAAAGCAAGGATCTTCTGTTCGAGCTCCCATTCTTCATTAATGAAGCTTAAGATTAAGCAACAGTATACATTCTTTTTGTCACCATATGACTGCATCTTAATGGTTAAACAGAAGCGATAAGAGAGATCGCTGAGGTATTCAGTAAGTCTCTCTTTCTCAGCTTTGTATATCTGGTGAACGTCAGCCTTAATATCATCCTGTGAAGAAATATTGAACAAAGGTTGCAAAATTTTGATAAAAACTTGAAAGAAGTTACGATGACTCATGTTCAATAAATATCCATGCCTGATAATCATTTTTGCCAAGTCCAGTCTACTCCTTTCTTGATCAGAGGAATTCCATTGATCAACCACATTTGTTTTTGAACCCTTTAGTTCATCAACATCTCCCAGATTCTGAACAACGATTGTTGTTGAATCATTTAGTTGAACATCTCCCTGATTCTCAAAGGCAATTATGTTTGAAGCATTTAGCTGAACATGGTATCCTTGATCATCTTTGAAACACTTATAGAAATGTTTACGAAGATTTGAAGTACCCCTAGTGCTTTCTCCTCGGAGTTTCTTCTCACAGACTTTACATCTCGCCCATAGCTTACCATCTTCTTCAACCTTATCAAACCCCTTCCATACTTCTGATGTGGTTTTTCTTTTTCTAGAAGATTTTTCTTGTGGTCCACCATCTTTGCCAACTTTAGTTGTGTCCTATCAAGGCAGCCATTTTAAAGCAAAATACAAATTAAATTTGTATGTTTTAAGTATTAAAGGATACTTTTATTGTATCAAAATTCAAACGCACAAAAATTAGCAAAGAGATCATGTTGAAAAGTTGAACATTAATAATTATATTCAACAGTTTGACAAAGATAAAAGTAGTATGCCATGAAGGTGAAAAAGGGTAACAAGCACAAAAATTTTAGTTACTTTTTGTACATAGGATGGATAGTAAATAGTTGGGGCATTTAACGTACTTGTAGTATGCATATATAAGATGGAATAAAAATGTCAAGGATATTAGTCTAGTGAACCAGAATTCTAGAGGATTCATTGATGCATATGATTATGCTTGTGAGAGTATTCTAAAATTTTTCTTCTTACTATCATTGTCATTTAATTAAATTGATGATGTGGACTGCATATTTTTTTGAAGGAGATGTTCCAATTAGGAGGTATCCAAGAAACACCGATGCTACATTTCCTTTAAGGCCAATGTGGGTTTATGGTTTTATTTGCGATGCATCATCCTAGGCTACTAAGAATGGTAAATACAAAGCTAATTATAAGAACCTTGTCGACGATGACCATGGCCATATTGACCACATGCAAAGGTGTTGATATGCTTGAATAATAGCAAGATACAAACTATTGCACTATTATTTGCCTCATATTTACTAATACAATTTTTGATTTATGACTGGAAATGCAGAACAATTAGATTTGGACATGCTTAGATATAACTTGAATCAATATTATTTCAAATTATTAAATTACAGTCAGTGACGATGACTGAAGATGAAGACTGAGAATTAACAACCTTGGATGCATATAATATATAGTCTGCCATCCAAAGATAGAGGGTATAAATTTAAACCAATTAAAAACAAGGTATTAAAACTAAAGTACAAAGAAAAATTGTTACCTGTTGATAAGTCCCACATGTTTTGACGTCTATAAGCCTCTTGAAAACTTGTTTAGAATTGTCTGCTCCATTTGATTCCAAAAGGGACACAAATCTCCAATCCTTACTGTACTCATATAATGGTGCTAAGATATCTTTTACTGCCCAGTTTGAATGGAGAAAAAGTTCAAAAACACAATAATCATTGTCGAAGCATTTGCTCTTCAACCTAATTGCAAGAGCAGGACCATAAACAAAATTGTTGGGTTTAAGGCCATGAATCGAATGATCAACCTCTGCTATGTTAGAAAAATAATATATGTTTGATTGAAGTGCTTTTCTGGCAAGTCCTTGTCCTTCTCTCTCATATCGTCTAACCCTTTCCTTAAGCATTGTCCTAATTGAATCAAGGCTATATCTAGTAACACTACAAGAAGTTTCCAAAAGATCTAGATTGCATTTTTGGTTTGAATTTGTATCATTATCATGATTGATGTGAGAAACCCATGTCAAAGCCCAAATAAAAGTCGAAACATAAAAGTCTATACAGTCCAAGAAATCGATTATTTCACTTGCTACAGCTAACCGATTTATAGTGCGATCCTACCATTAAACAAAGAAAGGAAAAATTCAGTATATTTCGTTAATTAACTCTTTTTTTGTAAGGATTAAGTTTGAAAGTAGCAATTAGCAAATACATACCATGCACGAATTGTTTTGTGTGGCACTGTCCAAATCCCATGAATGTAATTTGTTGTGACATATGTCAAAAGCAACGGAACTTCTAAAATGAATCATGTCAGCTTGATTAAATGGAAAGTGATGATCATCATGACAAAGACAATCAGCATACTTCATCACAAAAATGCCACAATCCACTAAGCTGTTTATAACACTATTTCATTATTTCGTTAATATATTTAAAGATTATATTAAGTATGAAGTTATTGGTAATACTTACTTTGTTTGGTGTGGAATATTGTCAACATGGTGAAATGACCAATCATAATCACGATAACCGATCTTGGGAAGTATGTATTCATTAATCCCTTTGTGAAGCATTTGTTTTTCGTTCGCATAAGAGTCGAGCGAGTCTTTTGATCTTATTGAGTCCAAACAAAGTATAACCCTCAACTGCATGTCTATACAAATGAGGATCCAATGCTCTTCTTGTAAACACACTGGCATTAACAACTAATTAAATGTCTTTCAGTATTTCATTTATCGAACATCGAACAAACATAAAATATTAAAATTTATAAATTGTCAAAAATATATATGTACCTTTGATGCATCTTGTATGTATTCAATTTCATTTTCAACTTTCAGGTGCATTTCCAAATAAAGTTCCCTATTTTCTTTGAGCAGTAAGAATTGCTGTAACCATTTTAAAATTTAGATCATATTGATAAGTTAGTGAAAGAGTTGTATGAGTATTCCAAGTAATTAACTAATTAACATCTTACACTTATATAAGTTGATAATGAATAATGCTTGATGTATAGATTGGGAAACTCATCTGATCTTCTCTTGAGCAGCTCAAAAAATTGATTAATAATCTACTAATTCAAACATACTCATTAAAAATTAGCTTGTGATATAATATATAAAAAAAATTAGATTGAAACAGTAGCATAATGAAAGACAAGAAGAAAAAATTACACACCAATTCATCAACATATTGTTGTTTTTTGTTTTGAAGAGGAATATAAGTTGAATCTATCAACTTTTGTAGGGAGGCTAGCATCGGACCATCAAATGTATTCCTGCAATGGTTAAAATTTATATCATGCGAGTTTCATTTTAATGGCATCATAATTTTAAAAAATAATATTTTAATGTATACCGAGACTTTGTTTCTTCAAACACGTTCATAAGTTCACGTTCATCAGTTTGGGATGTCAAGTATTGTCGTACCTCCTGCAATACCATTCAATTTTTTATCAAATAATACTCAAACTATATATTGTTGTTTCTGTTTCACTAGAATTAACCGACCCAATTAACTCATTTTATAACAAAAACATTGAATCTAGTTGAGCTCAATTGAATCATAAACTCTCCGTTTTACTAGTTTTTTTGCATTGTCAAATCCATTTTAATAATAATGCTTCATTTATATGTACTATCTCAAGATTTTCAATGTAAAATATATTAAGCAACAAACGTAATGTGGCCTAACACCGATGTATATTTATTTTTGGGATAATTATGTAAAAAACACATGTGGTAATACTTGTTTGTAAAAAGCTCTAGAGATTTCGTCTTTTGCAAAAAAAAAAAAAAAAAAAAAAATCCACGTGGTTTCTAACCATTAATAAAAAAAAAAAAAAAAGATTTTGACCTAACACAGTCAAAAATTAATGATGTGGTAATTTTTATCTCTGCCACTTCATCAAAATTGTCATGCCCCGTTATCAGTGTTATTCGTTTTCGTTAACAGTCAGAAGCCATAGATATTTTTTTTTTTTTTTGCAGAAAACAAAATATTTAGGACTTTATTTACAAACAAGTGTAATCATACAGTAATTTTTTTTTAATTATCCTTTATTTTTTTTTTATATGAAATCCGGTGTAGAATGAGGTGAATGGAAAGTACCTTCTCTGACCATATCTTTCTTTTCCATGTGATATTCTTTTTGTGATGATCTTGAGTGTAGATAGTCTCTGAATTCATAGAATAAAATTTAAGGAGATGATATTATAAATTTTGGTTAAAAAAAAAAAAAAAAAAACTAAAAGTCATAAGAAATTAATTAATTATTGAGTGAAAAAGCAGGTTTGAAAAATTGGGATGGACGAAATGAAATATGAAAGGAGATAACAAATAAGATTTGGAACTAACCATGCAATGGAATCATCGTTTCATCATTTATTGGTTTCCACGCCGAACACACAACTCTACCTTGATCTACATTAGCCAGCGCGCCGTCGTATTCGTATTCCCAATTATATGCGAACAAGGGAATCTGAGAAAAGCCGGCACAATGCAAGCGACGTCTCCACTTAACCAGAGGTTCATGTCTGTATACCCTTTCCTCTCCTACCGCATTCTCAATTCCCCTTTGTATTTGTACTTTGTCTAGAAAAAGTTCCGAAAACGAATCCTCATAGAAACGAAAGTGAAAATGGAATGTTTCAGCTAAGCGCTTAGTAAAATTATCACAATTATGGTTAACCTCGCACTCAGCAACCACCATAACCACTGGTTTTAAACGCTTCACAATTGACATAGCTTCTGCAAAAACTACAGGCTCAAGTAATAAGGTGTTGAGTGTCCAGATCCACACTACTACAATGCTCTCATCCCTCCTTGATCTTTTAATTTCATCCATACGTTTAACAATATCACCTCCATTATTAGCCACCAATTTCCTCACTTCGTACTCATCTTCCTGATAATTCTTTAGCTGTTGATCCGGTGTGATCAAAGTTACTTTTTCTATGCAAAGACCTTCTAGCAATTCCTCAAGACCATTGAGGATGGGCGTAGTGATAACAAGATGAAATGGTTTCTTTATATCATCAATGCTCTTTTTAATAGCAGCTTTGGTAATACGTTCAACATAAGAAAAAGACAGCTCCGATACTAATAATGCAGAAAGAAGTGTGTGTGAGTTAGTATCGAGAGGAGGCAGTTTATGGAACCTTACAAATAGCCCTTTGCAAATCCAATTCGCAACTCTCCTTATTGTTATCGGATATTCTTCATCAAGAATGAAAGAATTGATTTCCCGAAAGACTGAATCGGAAAGATTTGAATCACCAGATTCAAGTGCCATTGCCAATTCTATCAATTTGGCTAAAATATATTTATGAGAACTCATCGGAGGATCAAAAAGTATAGCCATATATAGAAACAGGAAATAAACAGAGTGAAAGAAGAAAGGATAGAGAGATGAATGAATGAATATGAAATGGGGATTGTGAGACTGAAGTCCCACAAATTTAAGAGAAAGAATAAAGAATTACTTAGAGGTGCATGATATGATTGAACTACCAAATAATATAAGCCACTTGCCTGTCACTTTTCAAGTCGGTCCTTTTGCCTTTTGTTTTTTTCTTTTGACAAGTCTACTCTTCACATTTGTCTTTTTCCCAATTTTACTTTATTTATTATTAACCACATTCCTACTATTTCATAATTAAAATATTGTTCTAACCTATAAATTATGTTACACCACTGTCCGGGTCTTGCTCTAACACAAATTAATTCTCCCTTCCATTGCACAATTTATATGTTCCCGTGGTTTTTCTCAAATTAACTCGTCCAATTCAATAAAGATCCACTTTAATAATTTATTATGTATGGGAAGATGCCAAAATTTAGATATTTGATCATTTGGTCTAAAAGATTCTAATATAAAGAGTTTGATTAAGTGTGATAGTGTTGCCGACTTGAAACAATAAGAAAAATGGATGAAATCGGATCATGTAGAAAAAGGACATATAAATTGTAATGGAATATTGAAAAACTTAAAGTCCAGTAACTTCAATCAAAATAATAGAAAATCATTTACTTAGCGTTTACTATCTGTGAAAAAATGAAAACTAATTTTGAAATAAATAATTCGTTCATATGGTTTTCCATTTCAACGTCAAATCAGATAAGAAAAATGAAGATATTGAGTTGGCCAGATTCGAATTTTCACTGAAAACGTTATCTATAAGGTTTTTTGCGGTGACAAATAATTCGGATATATATTATAAGCTAAATAGAAAGAAAAGGGAGTACAGCTTGAGATCCATGTTGGAACCGAATTCAATTAGCAGTAAATGGCCCCATCCACATTCACATTGATTATGATCAAGTCCACAAACAGCACCTGTCCCTACCTTCTTTTTGCCCTTTACCGTTTATTACCTATTTCTTGAGGTTCCCTTTCTTGTCACTTCAACCTACTTTCTTTTATTATTATTATTATTATTATTATTATTATTATTATTATTATTATATAATTGATGTCGGCAGCCTCAATAATTTGAGACTACGTACCTATTTAAATACCCCTTAAAAAATTACTCAAATACTCCTGAACTTTTTCTATAAATAGATGTTAGTTTTTTTTATTCCATACAACTCAAATTCAATAATAAAAAGTTTCTATTATCATATTCTCTCTTTGTCTCAGTGCTATTGTTATTATAATCTCTTCTTTATTATTATAGGCTTTATATATAAAAGCCATTTCATAACACGTTATCAGCACGAGTTTGCTCGGATTCATCCATCTGGTTAATATTTTTGTCCAAAGTAAGTTGGAATTTTAATTTTTATTTCTTAAATCTATATATTCTTTGATCTCACAAAACTATTTTTTTAGATATGTCAAATTTTGCAAATCTTGAATTTGTGGCACTTGATGTGACCGGGAAGAATTATCTTTCATGGATACTGGATGCAGAAATTCATCTAGATGCTATGGGTCTCGGGAGAACGATCCATGAAAATAATGATGCTACACCACAACAAAAGGCAAAAGCCATGATTTTGCTCCGGTGTCATCTTGACGAGGGGTTAAAAACTGAATATCTGACTATTAAAGATCTATATATTTTATGGAAAAATTTGAAAGAAAGGTATGACCACCAAAAAACTGCTATTTTACTTAAAGCTCGTTATGAATGGATGCATTTAAGGTTGCAAGATTATAAATCTGTGATGCGTGCCGAGCACACCAAAAATAAATTCCTACTCTCGAAAACAAAATTTTGTAGTACAGATGGAGCAGGGTCGAATCCACAGGGATTGGCCGGTTATTTCTTCTAAAATTAAACAAGAAAAGTAAAGGGGATTGTTTAAGAACTGCAATTAAAATCTAAAAATAACAGAAACGAAATAATTTGGTAAAAATCTATATGAGGCGAATTCCAGCTAGAAGACGAATTCAAGTCTTGAGTCAAACCAACCGATCATCGATCAAACACCAAAGATAACTTCAATGCATTCAAATAAATTAGCTATAGTTATCATAAAGCATGAATCACCTAGTCTCTTCTTACGGAATAGATAACTAAGAGAAGCTCATTAATTATCCCTATTTAATCGAACAGTTCCAAACAAGTTTCGGAATTTAATTCAATCAAAAGCATTAACACACGAAAGAGACACTAATTCTACTCAATAATCACACAAGCGAGATTATTTAAAGCATATCAATTTCATCCATAACACAAATTAAAAACTTGTCCATAATTAATCGTGTTATTCGCTACCTAGGTTAAGTGAATTAAACGATTACGTATTTAATCACCTAACTAGCAAATCAATCACAAGTAAATAATTAAATAAAAAATTCAATTAAATCATGCAAAAGTAATAAGAATAGAATGAAATCAAATACTTGAATTAAAGAAGAAAATAAGAACAATTGATCTCACAGTTGACATTACAAGACTGAATTTCCTTCTAGCTAGAAATTAGTGTTTTTAGTTCTTCATGGGGGAAGAGCACATTGATAGGAGAGGAGAAAAGAGGCTGACGAAATTTTTCAAAAAGAAGAAGAGAGAAAAAAATAATTGACCTAACTCTTTTTAAACCTAATCAACTAAGGAAAGAGTTCTAGAAAGGAAATAACTCTAATTAAGATTTTTGTAGGAAAATCTAATTAGAGTTATTAAAAATAAAAATATTCCCAAAAGCCTATCACAAAAAGGCTGAAATAAAATAAGCTAAAACTAAATTGGAAGTCTTCAAATCCCATAAAATTTGTTCAAATTTCGTAGGTCCTCTTAAGCCATGATCTTGGCTTATGCAAAATAGCTTCCTAAGCTCAATTTCAGCACCAACAACACTCCATAAGCCATGCCCATGGGTTGTGACTTCAAGCTCATCCTTCATGCACTCCAAGCTTCCAAAATCGGCTCTTTAAGCTCATTTCCAACTTCAGAGTCCCTAGCACGAGTAATTACACAAAATGAAGTAAATCCGCCTAATTTAACTAAAAATATATCAATTAAAGCCTATAAACAAAGACAGATTACGTACATAATGTTGGGATTTTTCACCGAAAATCACCCGATAAAAGCGGAAGAACGCGATGATTTCCTCAAATCCGTGCCTAGGAGCAATTGAAATGGAAATTGTAAAAGCAAAAATTTAATAGAAAGAGATAATTCTCTTACCCGGAATATCTCTTTCAGAGACGGATGCAGACTGCAGGAATCAATGTAGAATCTCTTCTCGTTCACGTACACGAAAGCCTAACGAACACCACCCGTGCTAGCATCGGAGAAACACGAACTATGGAGAGAGGGGGCTTGAGAATTTCGGCTATGTGTGTTGCCCTTGTTTGGCCGAATTCTCCTAGGGTTAAAAACCCTAGGTTGGCCGAATTCCCTAAGGGGATTAAGGCCCAGCTTGGCTCCTTCATTTTGTGTGGGCTTTCTACTTTTAATTCAGGCCCAATCTTATTTTAATTAATCTGGTTTAAATTAATTTCAAGCCCAATTTTAATATACCCATGTATATAATATATTACACCAAGTAATATATTATTTACATTTAAATTAAAATTAGTTTGACCAATTAATTTAATCCATCAAATTAAAATTAGATCTTCACAAAATAAAATATATGTAAACCTATACATATGAATATTTCCACCTAGGAAATAATCTCATAATTAATCTAATTAATTATGAAGAGCCAATTAAATATATATTAATTTTACTATTAGGATCAATCCAATTGATCTTTATAATATAATTAATATATATACCTCTTTCTCCAGAGTGTATACTCCAAGTATACAAGTGATTCCTTAAGTCGGTGTTCAGTCGCTCAATGTGTACGATCCCGTGGGCCCATCTTTATGTTGGCAGTGGGTCTTTGGCCCACAGACTGCAGTTGGGCTCTAGCAAGCCACTGCAGCCCCCAATTAAGATGGAGATGGCAGTCTAACTGTTATCATAACCCTGTAGTTTAAACTTGTACATCCCATGTCATTGATATCGGTGTCCAACACAGAGGCATGGATTGATCACCCTCTTTTGTGTCCGGACATTAACTTGATCCCGAATGCACTGAAGCTCACAAACAAGTTCCCACTTGTTTGGGTGTGGCCACACTCTTATCAGTCACATTCATCAAGAGGCCGGTGATATCTTCTCAGTGGACTACTGAGTGACAAATTCCTTCTGCATATCCATAGCATTGCCATGCTAAGTGACATACCCGAAAGCACCCATACTTGGCACCCTATTACAGGCCCTTTAGGCGTACCTCTAAGTATGCGACCTCACATGCAACACCATCATATGGTCAGGTCAAAGGATCCATACAAGTACTACACGAGAATCACTTGTGATACTATACCATGTGGATTTCTCGTTAAGTGGATCTATCCAGTACCATGCCCCTTATGCATTGACATTCCATATCCAATGACCGGTAAGACACCGCCATACAACCATGTTAATGATAGTCTTGTTGGGAATTAATCACACAAAACAAAACGCAGCGGAAATAAAAGGATTAATCCCCACCAAGGACCCATGTGCATTGCATTGAATTGGAAGGAGGGTTAAAGAATTACCTTAATTCTTTGTAGGTTTTGAATCAATTAGGAACCAAAGTAGCTTCCCTCTACGGTTGATCCACACGGAGCAATTCATTCACCGCGTGCTAGCGCCGGGATTGAAGAACGATTCTTCGAACGAGAGAAGGCCAAAGTTTCGAAAACCTTGGGAGATGGAGAAGGGGAGATTTCGGCTGGCCCCTTGGAGGCTGCAGAAAATCTGCATCTTATGTTAAAATGACTAGGGTTAGGGTTTTTAGGTTATAAAACTTCCTTTTATATATCCTTTAAACTTAATTATAATTATAACTTAATACCCTTATTAGTTATAATTATAAATTAACCCACACAATTTAATATTAATTCTCAATTAACATTAAATCAATTCCATTTTCCATCATACACATATGTATATTTGATATTATAATTAATTATATCTCTATATAACTGAATTATAATATGTAGCATACTTTATGCAATATTAATCATATTAATATTTATACACATATATAAATATATATATCATTATATATATATTCATTCTCTTTCTCATTCATAAATTATTATCCAATAATAATTTATACCCGAAAAGATGAACTTCATTTTGCTCTTTGTGTGTGACCCCATAGGTTCATATCAATTGGCAATAAGGAAATTACCATAATATCCTTATAAGTCATAAGCGGACTCTAGCAAGCCTTTATGACTACCCAATTAATATGATTGGAATGATCCAATACCTATTTATAGAATGTCATATTCCCTTTTGTCTCTTTGATATCATGATTAATCATAAGACATGGTATACTTGTCAATCTTATATAATTAATCATATGCTTTCTCGATCTCAAAGTAAACTGTTTAGACAAATCAATTGATACTCTATCAATTATTTGAGCACGGCCATGCATTTAACAGTCTTACTTATCGAGGGGCCCAGTGATATCGCTCTCTTGTTAGAGAGGGACAAAATCCCATATCTGTCACTCACATCCCAAGGCATGAGTCATATCGTACCCAATCACAGCCTTTATAACTACTCTGTTACGAGCAGCGTTTGACTGCGTCAAAGCACAACATGAGTTCATCCCGGAATCAATGGTGACCTCAGGTCAAAGGAATCAGCTAATGACACTACTATAATCAAGATCAGTTGTGACACATGACCATGAACTTGATCTCATAGTGGGTCTCCAGTAACATGTTCTCTAACATATTACCCGTGAGTATAATCTGTATCTGTATACACTATATTCATCTTATGAATATCCATTATCACTCACACTAGTCTTAGTTTGTTATTATTCCCATAATAACAATCGACTAGGGATATTTAGAATAACACGATTTATTCATGGATACTTATCATATATGCTAACATACAAACATAAATGATAATATTAATCTACACTAGATTAATCTTAGAAGTCAAATTACATAATCCAATATTGGCCTTAGGGCACAATCTCCAGCAATCTCCCACTTGCACTATGGCCAAACATACATGTATCTTATACCCATTGACCTACATGACTTTCATGTATTCACTCGTGCAGGAGTCTTTGTCAATGAATTATTAATTTTCGCTTCCGTTGCTACTTTACACATATTCACTCTCTCTTTAGAGACAGCCTCTCTAAATTAGTGAAAAACGCCTAAGTATATGCTTGTGTCATACAAGGTTCTTACACATTGAACTATTGTCCCTACAATAGTCTCACAGGATAAGCAATGCTTAGAACAAAACACAAAAATTTTGATGAACTTCTTCATCCAAAATTTCTTTTACATCATATGTAACAATATACTTTGACTACTATTATAGATATTTAGCTATATTGTTTTATTTTGAACCTTTCAAAATCATAACATCTCTTTTTAAGAGAATACTAGATCTCGACTGATATATTGCAACTAATTGCAATCAGTTGTATATGTGCAGTTAACATAAGCAAGCTTCTATTAAGTCTTTTTACATTGAACGCTTTCAATGCTTTGACTTAAGCCAAAACATTCTTTTAGATCTATCTCTATAGATTCCAATTTCAAGAACACAGGCAGTCATGCTTATAACATTAACCGAAATTACTTTCTTAGCCAAGATTTTACTTCTTGCAAGGTAAGAATGTTATTTCCAACAAGCCATATGTCATCCACATATAGCATTAGGAATACCGATATGCTCCCACTGATCCTTTTGAAACACAAGATTCATCATCCTTTTGATAAAATCAAACCATTTGATTTCTTTATCAAAACTATGATTCCAACTATTTGATGCATGTTTCGATCCTTATGAGAATCTTTGAAAACTTGCATACGCTATTTGAATTCTTTGGATGCTCAAAACTTTGGGTTGTGTCACGTACACATCCTCAATCATGTTTTCACGTAGAAAACAGATTTTGATATCCATTTGCCATATTTTATAATCATATTATGCGGATGTGGCAACAAGAACTCAATTTGACTTGATCATGATTAATGACGAAAAAGGATTTTATCATAGTCCTACTATGAATTTGTTCGTATCCTCATAGTCACTACTATGAACTTGTTTATAACCCCTTTTTGTCACTAGTCGTGCTTTATAAGTTTGAAGATCACCATTCATGTCGGTTTTCAATTTGAAAACTCACTTGCAACCATTGCATATGCATCTTCTAAAAGATTTATCAAAGTCTATACTTTGATTGTTAGACATGGACTTATCTTCAACCTTTGTAGCATCAAGTCACTTATTAGATTCAAAATCTAACATTGCTTCTTCATAAAAGAAGACTTACTTCATCTAGTAAAATTACATCATGATTTTGAGAAATCCATATCTCTCCTAATCATGTCGTATTCCACTAGACTTTCATTGGACTTGTGTAATTTCAACAATGATCATGAAACCATTTCCACGTTCCTCTTCAACGTTAAATGTCACTTTTGTGAATTACGAGTTTTGTAGGTGTACCTTACTCCCACTAACTCTACTAGAAATTAACTCCCTCTTCAAGGGGAAACCATTTCTAGCTACAACTACTTTGTATCCCAAAGAAACACAGGAGTAACAACTCCTACTTTCCTTTTGAGTAATCCACAATACGACATTTAAATTTAGGTGCCAACTTATTCGAAATAAGCTTTACAGCCCTAAACTTATTCAATGAAACAACTTGGGTCTCTTACCCAACCATATCTCATATGTTGATTCATGAATTGTTTTAGACGGAACAATATACACAGCTGCTTTAATGGCATATTTTCGAGAAAACGATGATCAACTTGACTTCATCATAGATTGAACTATATCTTTATAGAGTTCGATTACTCCTTTTCCGACACAACATCCTTTGTGGCGTACTTGGAGGAGTCAATTGTGAAACAGTCCCACAATTTCTAAGACGATTGTCAAAATCTTGACTCAAATGTTCACCACTTGGATCATATCTAAGTGACTTTACTATCTTGTCAAGATGCTTCATACTCCTTTTACAAGCTTTTGAACACTTCAAAAGTTCCAAACTCGTGTTTCATTAGATACTCTTATCTAGTGAAAAGTTCCATAAAAGTAATGAAGTATTAAAACCTCCTTTAGCAGTTGATTTATAATTCATATACATCCACATGTATAATGCTTAATAAATCGATTATTCTTTAACTACTTTTAGCAAAGAACCACTTTTTGTCATCTTTTACAATAAACAACATTCGCATGATTCAAGATGATTCATAATCTCATGAATCCAAAAGTCCATTCTCATGGAGTTTCGTAATGCGACTTTGCTTATGCCTCCAAGACAATACTGCCAAAATAGGTTGAATCAAACTATTTGATTCGATCCTTACAGTATTTATGTTACGGATGGGCTCCACATATAAAGACAATTATGTAAATCTGTATTTCATAATCATGTCTTTATAAAGCTTATAATTCACAATTATAAAATAAACAACATTTGTTTACACAAGCCAACATGCTCAATAGGAAACAAGAGTTCGTAACTCACATGTAAAAGTTCATAACCTTTATGTAAACGATTCACAACCTTTACGTAGAAGTTCATAACTTTCATGTAAAAGTTCATAACTCTTATGTAAAAGGTTCATAACTTTTAACTTGAAGTTCACAACTTTCATGTAAAAGTTCAAAACCTTCGAGTAACAACCTTTGCTTCTCTTGCCTATTCGCATTCTACCTTTCACCTTCATAAGGTTTCTACTCAATTTGCGATTCTACATATTCTACTAATATGAGATCCACAACAGGTATCTAATACCTTTTGATATAGAAACAAAAGTAGAATAGTTAATAAATACTTAAGGTAGCGGTCTTACTGCCTTTCATCTTCTTATAGTTCTCCAAATAGAGTTTGCTATTTCTATTCTAATGAACGATTCATTCTAGAAATGGCAACACCCTTCTTTTGGAGATCTCTCTATGCCAACAGCTTTGGTCTTTAAAACATGTTTACCCAAACCCTTTTGGTCTTTATGCTTTTCGACCTTCCTTGTATCCTTTTCCTTTTGAACCATAAGCACACAATTTGAGGCGGAATTTTCCTTTATGGATAACTTAACATTCTTTTGCATCCTATGCAACTAATTCACAATTTTCTCCATGTCATTCAAATGATAGTTCATCATCAATGACTATCAAATAATGAATTCAAGATCACATCTTAATGCCTTTTGGAGGCCAATGAGAAAATGTTGCCTCAAACACTTATCTTTTCTTGCTCACTAACTGATGGAACATTTCCATTTGTGATGTATCATGTACCTCAAGTAAAAACTTCCACATGCGGAAGAATTGGTGGCAAGTGTAAGATAATAAATTTTAAACAGAGTCCCTTCGATGCTTCAAATAAGCATCTTTTATACTCGTGTTACAATTGCTAGTGGTTCATGGGGCAAAAGGATTATTAAGAACATATGATTCCTTTTGGTTGAGAACAATTCTCAATGTTCAATAACAATCGAGATCAAGGTAATAGCAATCATAACTATAATAAAGCGTGTAAAGATTTTTATTTAAATGCTCCCACTTAAATTATAAAACCCTTTAAAATATTCAAGTGGGTGAAGATCCAAAATCCATACTTAACCATAGCACTGCTTTGGCATGTCCCTATGGTTAAATATAATTTCGGTAGGCAAAGACTCAAAATCATGCTTTAAACCATTTAAACATATTTTGGATGTGCACTTCTTTGCCAATTGCATCATTATGCAACTCTTCTAATTTATGAGATGCATGATATCATATATCATATTTAATTGTATGTTACTCATCTCATCTTTGCCTCGGGCTCAAACACCGTTTTGATTAACCCTTTGTTAAACCAATTACAACACAATGAGAATCACCATTTCTCATATTATCGCTTCGCTAAGGTCACAACATGCGTACCCGCTTTGGCGTGGCTACCATGATGCGAACATAGTACTTGACTAGTGTTATACGTAATTGGGTGGCAAAATATAAACTTCATGAGTTTATTTAGGGTTTATTAATTCCTGTGATTAAAATGTATCTCATACAATATATGGCATTAACATTAATCTTTCTAAGTTAATATTAATTCTAGCATGGCATCCAATGTCATACATTCATCTAGCATGCATATATCATACTTAGCATGGCATCACATGGCATCAAAATATAAAACATGCAATAGACTCGAAAGACCGTGTTATGGTATGGTTTTATCTACATTGATTTTCACAGGCCAATATGAAAATCAACAGGTCATTTCCTAGGTGGTTGTAACCATCGCATGGTCGCAGCACAGCCGCATCCCTTGGATCCGTCTTCACGTCTTTGTTCCTTGGCACCATCCCATGGATTTACATATTACACAAAATTGCATCCTATACTATTTTCTAGCAAAATAAAATTTACAAACAATAAATTGCATCCTATACAATTTATCTAGAAAAATAAGGTTACATAAATACTAACGACTCGCAGGCCGTATTTATAAAACCTTACATCCACCAAAACCAAAAGAAAACAAAAAAAACATCCACGGGGTGCAAAACCATACCACAACACCATGCATAAAATTATCACAATAATTTTACATCTACAAGATTTAGGGTTCAAAAGCAAAATACAATCTTATTGCATTGAGGAATTGATTTGAAAAGGCTAAATGTGTAGAAACAATTTCTACACGGCAGCACCAAGGGAACACGGCGTGCAAAACCGGTTTGCACGGCGTGCAGCACCTGCACACCGCCGTGTTCCTCGCTGTGTCTCAGCACACACGGAAACAATTTCCGGTTGCACGCCGTGCCAAACCATCACACGGCGTGCACTTCATGTTTGCACGGCGTGCAGAGCCTGCACGCCGTCGTGTTCCGAACTGAAAGCCAATACTGGAAACAATTTCCAGTTGCACGCCGTGTAAAGACAGCACACGGCGTGCACAGCATGTTAACACGGCGTGCAGCCCCTGCACGCCGACGGGTTCGGAACTGAACTCATATCTGGAAACGATTTCTAGTGCACGAATGAGCAAAACAATTGAAGAAACACATCATTCACAATGATCAATTCCAAATCAATTCAAAATAGTTATTCACAATAACAGAACAAATCATTCATAATGATCAACATTGAAATCAAATTTCAATTTGTTATTCACAACAACAAAAGAACCCTAAATCAAAACACACAAACCCTAACATGCATTTTGATCTAATCAAAATAACAAATCCAATTCAACCAATGCACAAGTGGCTCTGATACCACTGTTGGGAATTAATCACACAAAACAAAACGCAGCGGAAATAAAAGGATTAATCCCCACCAAGGACCCATGTACATTGCATTGAATTGGAAGGAGGGTTAAAGAATTACCTTAATTCTTTGTAGGTTTTGAATCAATTAGGAACCAAAGTAGCTTCCCTCTACGGTTGATCCACACGGAGCAATTCATTCACCGCGTGCTAGCGCCGGGATTGAAGAACGATTCTTCGAACGAGAGAAGGCCAAAGTTTCGAAAACCTTGGGAGATGGAGAAGGGGAGATTTCGGCTGGCCCCTTGGAGGTTGCAGAAAATCTGCATCTTATGTTAAAATGACTAGGGTTAGGGTTTTTAGGTTATAAAACTTCCTTTTATATATCCTTTAAACTTAATTATAATTATAACTTAATACCCTTATTAGTTATAATTATAAATTAACCCACACAATTTAATATTAATTCTCAATTAACATTAAATCAATTCCATTTTCCATCATACACATATGTATATTTGATATTATAATTAATTATATCTCTATATAACTGAATTATAATATGTAGCATACTTTATGCAATATTAATCATATTAATATTTATACACATATATAAATATATATATCATTATATATATATTCATTCTCTTTCTCATTCATAAATTATTATCCAATAATAATTTATACCCGAAAAGATGAACTTCATTTTGCTCTTTGTGTGTGACCCCATAGGTTCATATCAATTGGCAATAAGGAAATTACCATAATATCCTTATAAGTCATAAGCGGACTCTAGCAAGCCTTTATGACTACCCAATTAATATGATTGGAATGATCCAATACCTATTTATAGAATGTCATATTCCCTTTTGTCTCTTTGATATCATGATTAATCATAAGACATGGTATACTTGTCAATCTTATATAATTAATCATATGCTTTCTCGATCTCAAAGTAAACTGTTTAGACAAATCAATTGATACTCTATCAATTATTTGAGCACGGCCATGCATTTAACAGTCTTACTTATCGAGGGGCCCAGTGATATCGCTCTCTTGTTAGAGAGGGACAAAATCCCATATCTGTCACTCACATCCCAAGGCATGAGTCATATCGTACCCAATCACAGCCTTTATAACTACTCTGTTACGAGCAGCGTTTGACTGCGTCAAAGCACAACATGAGTTCATCCCGGAATCAATGGTGACCTCAGGTCAAAGGAATCAGCTAATGACACTACTATAATCAAGATCAGTTGTGACACATGACCATGAACTTGATCTCATAGTGGGTCTCCAGTAACATGTTCTCTAACATATTACCCGTGAGTATAATCTGTATCTGTATACACTATATTCATCTTATGAATATCCATTATCACTCACACTAGTCTTAGTTTGTTATTATTCCCATAATAACAATCGACTAGGGATATTTCGAATAACACGATTTATTCATGGATACTTATCATATATGCTAACATACAAACATAAATGATAATATTAATCTACACTAGATTAATCTTAGAAGTCAAATTACATAATCCAATATTGGCCTTAGGGCACAATCTCCAGCAAGTCTCTTGTTCCATTCATTCCCATGACTGGAACAGACTACGGATCTATTTATGGTCATATCGTTTACCCTATCCATGGTCTTACAGCCAAGTGCATGACACTAGTCATCATGGATATGGATATGTCCATTGGATACTTCATTTAATACATTACACAAGATAGATATAGAAAATGAATTAATGCCTTTATTAATTAGATAAATAAGTATGATACATGAATCCAATAAATGTATGATACAAATGCAAGGACCAATGCCTCGGGACTAGGGCATATCTAACACATAAAATGCACTTATCAATCTGTCAGTGAATATAATTCTGCTATGTTCAGAATTACATCAAATTAATATTATGTGGAGAGAAAGTCACTGATAAAGATATGATGAAGAAAACTTTCTCTACTTTTCATGCATGCAATGTGCTCCTGTAGCAGCACTATAGAGAAAATGGTTTTGAAAAATACTCTGATTTAATTTCTTGCCTCTTTGTGGCTAAACAAAATAATGAGTTTTTATTAAGAAACCACGAAACACGTCCAACTGGATCGACTGCATTCCCTGAAGTGATTGCAATGTCGCATAATAATAATGATATTAATAATCGTGGTTATAGCCGCGGTCGCGTACGTGGTCGCGGTCGTGGACAAGGACGTGGCCGTGGTTATGGCCGTGGTCATGGATATGGTTATGGTCGTGGTAGCCATAGTAATAATAATAATAATAATAATAATAATAATAATAATAATAATAATAATAATAATAATTTCCACCAGAAGTGGAAAAATCCAATTGGGAAAATTGATTAAAAGAAAAATAGTCAGAATTCAAATAATAATGAAGAAATATGTTATCGTTGTGATATGACTGGTCACTGGTCACGTACTTGTCGTACGACCAAACATCTAGTTGATCTTTACCAACCATCATTAAATAAAGATACTAATATGGAAACAAATTGTGTTTTTAATAATGATGATCCTATTGATATTATGCATTTGGATATGGCTGAGTTATTCGCACCCAGTACCAGTGGAAAAGAAATTGTACATGATAATTAATGTCATTTTGTTATTTTCTAATTTTATTTTCTTTTATTCCAAATCTTTATGTATTTTTCTATTTCAAATTAATAATAATATATTATTTCTTTTAATGAAGAACATGAATTCTTCCCCAGTTTTTACCGACTTCAATGAAGCAAATATATGTATTGTGGATAGTGCCACAACACATACCATCCTCAAAGATGCAAAATATTCGTCTGCTTTAAGAATGGGTGAAGCAGTTGTTACTACCATCTCTAGTAACACAAAAATAATTGAAGGCTCTAGTATAGTTTTGCCAAGAGGAACGAAATTTATTATAGATAATGCATTACTTTCCCCTAAGTCTCATAGAAATTTATTAAGTTTTAAAGATATTCGCAGAAATGGATATCGTATTGAGACTATAAGTGAAGATAATCATGAATATCTTTACATTACAAAAATCAATTTCGGAAAGAAATATGTATTTGAAAAATTAAATACTCTTCCATCTGGTTTATATTACACATTTATAAATATGATTGAAGCAAATTTTACTGTGAACCAGAAGTTTGCAGATATAAATACTTATAAAATTTGGCATGATCGTTTAGGTCATCCTGGATCAATAATGATGAGAAAAATTATAGAAAATACAAATGGGCGTCCATTGAAGAACCAGAAGTTTCTTTACAATAATGAATATTTTTATGCTGCTTGTTCACAAGGAGAATTAATTATAAGGCCATCGAAGGCTAAGGTTGGAATTGAATCATCAGCATTTTTAGAATGCATTCACGACGATATATGTGGACCAATTCATCCACCATGTGGACCATTCAGGTATTTTATGGTTTTAATAGATGCTTCTACTAGATGGTCACATGTATATTTATTATCATCTCGCAATATGGCTTTTGCGAGATTACTTGCTCAAATTATTCGGTTACGAGCACAATTTCCTGATTATCCAATTAAGACAATTCGTCTTGATAACGCTGCTGAATTTACATCCCAAACTTCTAATGATTATTGTATGTCAATTGGGATAAAAATTGAACATCCTGTAGCATATGTTCATACACAAAATGGACCAGTGGAATCACTTATTAAGCCTTTGCAATTAATTGCTAGACCATTACTTATGCGAACTAATCTTCCAACCTCTATATGGGGATATGCAATTTTGCATGCAGCATCACTTATATGTATTAGACCAACAAGCTATCATCAATATTCCCTATTACAATTAGCTTTTGGTCATGAGCCCAACATTTCTCATCTAAGAGTTTTTGGTTGTGCAGTATATGTTCCCATTGCTCCACCACAACGTACTAAAATGGGTACTCAAAGGAGATTAGGAATTTATGTTGGATATGAATCTCCTTCAATAATTAAATATCTTGACCCATTAACAGGCGATATGTTTACTGCACGATTTGCAGATTGTCATTTTGATGAAACCACATTTCCAAAATTAAGGGGAGAAAATAATAATGTTGTAAACGTGGAAAAGAATATCATATGGAAAGTTCCATCACTTTCTCATATGGATCCTAAGTCAAAGCTTTGTGAACAAGAAGTTCAAAAGATAATCCACATTCAAAGATTAGCAAATCAGTTGCCAGATGCACTTGCTGATCCAAAACGAGTAATAAAATCGCATATACCAGCAGTAAATGCGCCAATTCGTATTGAAATTCCTGAAGAACAACCAAATAATAATTCTCAAACATGCCTAAAGCGTGGGAGACCTATTGGTTAAGGATAAAAATCCTCGAAAAAGAAAAGGTGTTAATAATACAAATGATTTTGATGAGGATAACAGAACAAATAATATAGATGATCCTGTTAAGGAAGAAGGTACTAATATGAATACACTTCCTGAAGAAGTACAAGTACTTGAAGTTACTAAAAATGAAGAAGTTCAAACAAATTATGTTAGTACCAGAAAAAGATGGAATCAAGATGAAATAGTTGTGGACCATATATTTGCATATAATGTGGCAATGAATATTGTTGATGAAAATATGGATCATGAACCACAAACTATTCAAGAATGTCAAAGTAGAAATGATTGGCAGAAATGGAAAGATGCAATTCAAGCCGAATTAAATTCTCTTAAAACGTGAAGTTTTTGGACCAGTAGTCCAAACTCCATAAGGTGTACAACCTGTTAGATGTAAATGGGTATTTGTGAGAAAGAGAAATGAGAAAAATGAAGTCATAAGATATAAAGCAAGGCTTGTTGCACAAGGTTTTTCCTAAAGACCAGGGATTGATTATGAAGAGACATATTCACTTGTAGTGGATGCAATAACTTTCCGATATCTTATTAGTTTTGCTATACAAGAAAATTTGAGTATGCATCTAATGGATGTAGTTACAGCTTATTTATATGGTTCACTTGATAATGATATTTATATGAAAATCCCTGAAGGATTTAAATTGCCAGAAAAATATGGCAAAACTTAACTTTATTCAGTAAAGTTACAAAGGTCTTTGTATGGACTAAAACAGTTTGGGCGCATGTGGTACAATCGCCCAAATGAGTATTTGATGAAAGAAGGTTACAAAAATAATCAAATTTGTCCATGTGTTTTTATAAAGAAATCAGAATCTGGATTTACAATTATTTCTATTTATGTGGATGATTTGAATATCATTGGAACTCCCGAGTGGATGATTTGAATATCATTGGAACTCCCGAAGAGATTTGCAAAGCAGTAAATTTCTTGAAAGAAGAATTTGAGATGAAGGATCTTGGAAAGGCGAAATTTTATCTTGGATTACAAATTGATTATCTAGACAAGGGAATTTTAGTTCATCAATCAAGATATACAGAAAAGATCCTTAAACGATTCAATATGGACAAAGCACATCCATTGAGTAATACAATGGTTGTTCGATCACTTGATATAAACAAGGATCCTTTTGGTCCTCGAGAAGATACTGAAGAACTTCTTGGTCCTGAAGTACCATATCTAAGTGCAATTGGTCCGTTAATGTATCTTGCTAATAATACGAGGCCTGATATTGCCTTTTCTGTGAATTATTATCGAGATATAGTTCTGCACCTACACGGAGACATTGGAACGGAATTAAGCATATATTCCGCTATCTTCAAGGAACTATTGATTTGGGTTTATATTACTCATATGAATCCAAACCCGAATTAGTTGGATATGCAGATGCAAGTTATTTGTCTGATCCACATAAAGCCCGATCTCAGACTGGCTATTTATTCACATACGGAGGTACAGCTATATCTTGGCGTTCAACAAAACAAACCATTACTACTACCTCTTCCAATCATGCAGAATTAGTAGCTATTCATGAAGCTAGTCGAGAATGTGTTTGGCTAAGATCGTTAATCAAGCATATACGAAATACATGTGGAAGATCATCAAATAAAGAAACTCCAACAGCAATATATGAAGATAATGCTGCTTATATTGCTCAATTGAAAGAAGGCTATATCAAAGGAGACAGAATAAAGCATATTTCACCAAAATTTTTCTTTACTTATGATTTGCAAAAGAATGGTGAAATCAGCATTCAACAAATCCGTTCCTGCGACAACCTAGCAGATTTGTTCACCAAAGCATTACCAACTGCAACTTTCAAGAAATTGGTTTACGGTGTTGGAATGCGTCGTCTCAAAAATCTTCAGTAATATTGCGAACATGGAGAGTAAACAAAGGTTTTTGTTCCACTGGGTTTTTCCTTGGTAAGGTTTTTAACGAGGCAGTGTCCCATTCGTAATGATCGACATCAAAGGGGGGGTGTTATATAATTGATGTCGGCAGCCTCAATAATTTGAGGCTGCGTAATTACCTAAATGCCCCTTGAAAAATTACTCAAATGCCCCTGAACTTTTCCTATAAATAGATGTTAGTTTTTCTTATTCCATACAACTCAAATTCAATAATAGAAAGTTTCTATTCTCATATTCTCTCTCTGTCTCAGTTATTATAATCTCTTCTTTATTATTATAGGCTTTATATATAAAAGCCATTTCATAACAATTATTATTCTTATTATTATTATATAGTAAATATTACGGATAATTGTTACTCCTATTTCATTTTCGAAATTTATAATTTTTATTTTAACACATTATTTCTTTTCAGCATATTCGTTTATTTTATTTGGGATTTATTAGGCTATCTTTAGTGACCCTTTTCTAATTGAACTTCTTTTTTAAGTATGCTACAACTCTAAGTGGGAATCCCAAATAAAAACTTTTAGATTTCAAAATTCACAAAAGAATAATTATTTTTTTTAAGTGAGAAACCAATCTTTGTCATTAAAAAATAGCAGCAACAATTACAGTACGAATCAAAGGTGGATATTGTTGTAGTCAAGTCCCTCTACTTGTCGAAGAATCAGCAGCTCTAGCTAACAAATGAGCTGCTTCATTCATAGACAGTCGAATATAAACAAAACGAACATAACTAAAACTCTGAACCAACATCTGACAATCATGTAAGACTATCCTTAGTGGAGAAAGAATACTTAAACCATTATTTAACTGATGGACAAGATTCAAGGCATCTAATTATACAATAATATTATCAAATTGTAATTCCTTTAGCCAGCTCAACGCCTCCTTACAACTAAGAGCTCTCCTAACTTTGGGTCTCGCCTACCATCTAAAAAAAAAACTATGCGCAGCCAACACCACACCTAGATGATTACGGATGACGCAACCATTGGGAATGTAATATGTCTCCATTCACTAGAGTTTCAATAAAAACTAATGTTGTGAAAACCGGACCAGCTGGTTAGACCGGTTTTACCGCAACCGGCCATGGATCCGATCATTTTAATTAAAATCAGTAGTTTAATTGAATACCGGAGATGACCGATTCGAACCGTGAAAAACCGGTGAACCGGCGTACCGGTCAAAAACCGGTTAAAAATAATGTTCCAATCTATAAATCAGTAAGCAAATAGCAACATTTTGGAATAGCCCAATGGGCAAATAGATTATTAAATCCCTTCTAATATGATGATAGTGTCCTACCCCTGTCCAAATTAATGTAAATATAAATTTTTGTACAATTATTAATTTTAGTCTCTTTTTTATATTATGAATATTGTACAGTTTAATTAAACATAATTATTTAATGAAAAAAATAATGTAAAATGTGGATGAGATGGGTATTTATTTCATAAGTTTTATTTTTAATTTTTTGTTTTAACAGAATCATTTTCATAAGTAGGATTCCCAATATCTTGAGTTTGGCTCTGTTATGATAACGAATTGGGTGTATTACACAAAAATGGATGTATTTTTCATGAGATTATCTTAATGCAAATTTGACTTTTTATTTTCTCAATTTGTCCTCTTAATTTTTTTTTTTAATTACATAATATTTATTTACGGGGTATATTTTTCCGTGATGTGTCGGCATACAAACAGACCCCACACCACAGAATAAATCGTATGCGAATGTACGGACGTAAGGCGTTGCCGGCCAAACGACAACGACATCAACTAATGGAACTCTACTCTACACCCTACAAAAGAGGCTTCAATTAAATTTCTCATGCAATAATATTTTACATTGGAAAATCATGTTACCTTTGAAAGTTATGGCTTACCAATAATCATTTAATAATTTATGATTTTTATTCAATACACCCATTATTTTATTTTATTTTATTTTATTTTCTGTTTAGTTTGATAATTTCTTTTTTATACATGTACTTTTTATCCATATTTTTTTTATCTTTTAAAATAATATTTACATACATGAATTTCTCATTCAAATTAAAAAAAAAAGTTTATAATAAAAGGAGAACAAAGAATATCAAGTTTAACAAGCCCATCTTAGCCTAAAAAACAAAGAGAGATGGAATTAATAGGATGGACAGATTAATAAGAAAATTGGAGTAAAAATAAAAAAATTCTCAATATTTCTAGAAGGGGAAACTTTAAAAACTACCCCTGTGGTTCTACCTTTTAACAAATCAAAAATTGTGTTTTATTTTTGTTAAAAAGAGAACTTGTGGTTTCAGAAATAAAACAAAATAATTGATTTGTCAGAAGGTAGAACCATATTGGTGTTTTTTGAAGTTTCTCCTTTTAAAAATGTATGAGGTATGTTTATATTAAAAATATTCGAATCCTAACTTTTTATTTGGAAAGATATGCACTTACCACTAAAACATAGCTAGATATGCAAAAAAAGATAGATAAGTTTAATTAGTATATGATATTTGAAAAAAATATCACAATTAACAAAACTTATGGTTTGTTAACTTTTTTTTTTAATATGTATATTATAAATTAAAATTCTTAGCAAGTTACATAATCATATCATAAATACAAGTCAAAATTACTGTTAAGTATATTTTTATACATATTATATTTATAAAAATAAGAAAAGTAAAAACAATATTTTTAATAAATATAATTATTCAATATATATAGCTACTTTAATTATTAAAAAAAAAAAAAAAAGCTACCAGCTATAAATTATTAATTGGCTAATAATTGAACTAAAAAAAAATTTCATATTCCTAATTCACTACTTCGTAGGCAATTAGTTTTGTGAAAAAAACTCATATGGGTAAGTACAACAGTAGTAAATTACAATATGATAATTAAAATTTTTTGAAGATTTATTTATATTTTTTTAGTGATTAGGTCCTCTTGGAAGTCGACCTTTTCAATTAATTAAAAAAGAAATCGATGTAAAGGATAATGAAATAATTATTAGCATTATTCATTTTAACAATCACCAAAATTCTAGGCAGAAAATAAGCAATAGACGAAATTATATATTCGACCCTTAGCATAAATAGAAAGTAATTTACTCAATTCAAAATTGGATATATCAAATAAATTGACACAATCATGTGCAATGTTGCCTATAAAGAAACTATTATATATATATATATATATATATATATATATATATATATATATATATATATATAAAGCTAGAAAAAAATCCTAAATTAAACATGAACATTTCATTTCATTTAATAAATGAGGAAGCCATGAAGGATCGAAAATAACACATAGTATACATGACTAAGGACATTTGGTACCCTTTAACCAAAATAAAGAGGAAAAAGTATCAATATAAAAATCTTTAAATTTTTCAATTTTATTGATTAAGCTCTTGATTTTTAAATTTGTTATATATTATGAAGTCATAATTCCATAATCAATATACAACGAATGTATAGATAATCATTAACAGAATAAATAAACGGATTTACAGTTTATATGCAGCGGAAACACTTTTATGGAATGGATCTGATCTACATGAGAAACCGGATCGTTATGGTTGCCTTTCCTACGAGTGTATGAATACACTGAGTACGAGCTATATCTGTGAATTCTTCCGACGAACGAAGAAGTAATCCGTGTTTTATCGGTAGGGACGTCTTCCCTGGATTTAGAAGGGAATCTCTACGATTCTCTCTATGTTTGGAAATAGAGAAACTTTTTCTCTATTTATAGTGGAAATCCCAACTTCCATCTATTTATAGGGTCGGATCAAATTACACAGTTGGTCCCTGTAATTTACACAATTACAGTTTAGTCCCTGCCATTCCAAAATGTCATGGGCGGACCAAAAACCAACATCTCCCACTCGCACATGACAAGACACACTTTCATTGCGATTGAACACACATACTTCTTTCAATTCTTATTCGGCGAATTCACGCGACCAGTCAACGTAACGGTTAAACCTTGAAGCTCTCCTTCATCGTTCCACCTTTAGCTTAACGTGACTTCCCCCTAGTCCATTTTCCATGATCACTAGTTTTCGACTCACTTTTGATCTCACGAAAACATTCATATACACTACATACCTTTTCCATGAAAAAGTATTGAGCTCGAGTGTTATATGTTTACTAAGTGACATGTTACTAAAAATGTACTTCCTCTCTATAAATAACCTTCCACCATATGTCTAATGCTTATCTGACTGGTCCTTATATGCCCGTTCATAGCTAACGAAGCCTGGTTTAAGGTTCCAATCAAGTTAATTATCAGACATACCCTTCTTGTTATTTACAAGAGTCCTTAAGGGTGAACTTGAAACTCATAGTTTCATTTGGGTCTCACATTAGGAAAGTTGAGATCAATTTTCTTCTTTCCATCCCTTGGTCGGCTTTTACACATATTACTAAAATATGACATAGTGTTAATCCACTTAGGACGTATGTTTTATAAACACTACGCGAAAGCATTCAGTCTCTAAATGCAACTCATGCATCAGTACCTCTAGTCCACTTTTAAGCCTTTCACAGGACAGCTTTCGGTATAAACGAAATAATGATATTTCAAATATCACATATGGAGTTTCTCACACTCCCACTTTTACCTATGAACACACAATTCATAGTAAAAGATTCATCCATGTGAGTAGATGACATTTCGCCAACATACTGAACTATACTCAATAGCTCTATGTGCATCGCTTTAAATAGTGAATGAATTTGAACACAACAAATAACTCACATTCTATTCCAATAGAATTTACCAAAGTTATTATAACAGTTCAAAAACAACAACATGTTCCTATAACCTAGGAAGACCAAATTCCAAAATGTGTTTACTAAAAACATTTGGAACTATTGGCTTCGTTAACGAATCTGCAATCATATCACCAGTTGGAACATGCACTAAACTTATTTCTCCTTGTGTTACTTTGTCTTTAACAAAATGATATTTTATATCGATATGCATGATTTTTCCATGATAACAAATATTCTTGGAATAAGCTATCGATGCAGTACTGTCGGAATAGATAGTCGTATATTTCCTTTTAGGCAGTAGATCCAAAAGATCTATGAAGCGAACCAAACCGCTTCTTGTACTGCAGCTACTACAGCTACATATATCGGCTCAATAGTCGATAATGCCACGCAAGTTTGTTTCTTGGTACACCAGGAAACTGCACCATTTCCTAGAATGAAAATATACCCAGACGTGGACTACCTCCCGTCTTTATCAGTTCCGTGATCAGCATCTGTGTATCCTTTTAACTGCAAATCCTTTCCTTGGTAATAAAGGGAATAATTTGAAGTCCCCTTTAAATATCTCAATATCCTTTTCATTATTGCCTAATGCTTCAAACCTGGATTAGCCTGATAACGGCTTGCGAGACCCACCGCAAAACCTATATCAGGTAGTGTACAAATCATAGCGTACATCAAGCTACCAATTGCACACCTAAAAGGAATTCTCTTCATCCTTTTAGTCTCTTCTGGAGTCGTGGGACACATACTTGCATTCAGTTTCGTACCTTATGCAATAGGGGTTCAGGATCACAGTGAGCCATACCAAATCGTTCTAAGATCTTATTGATATACGTCTCTTGTGAAAGAGCCAATAATCTCTTAGATCGATCTCTTGAGATCTTAACCTCAAGAATGTAATTAGCTTCTCCTAGATCCTTCATCTCAAAGTTAGAAGACAACTAAGTCTTTACTTTCTTGAGTAAGGAAGTGTCATTTCTTGCTAACAAGATATCGTCAACGTATAACATTAGAATGACAAACTTCCCTCCGTTTTCGCGTTTAATATAGACACACGAGTCTGCATTAATCACCTTAAATTGCATTGATATAATCGCTTCATGGAAACGAAAATACCATTGTCTTGAAGATTGCTTGAGGCTATAAATTGATCTCTTCAACTTACAAACCTTATGTTCTTGACCTTGAACAACGAAACCTTCTGGTTGAACCATATAGATTTCTTCGTTCAATTCACCGTTCAAGAACGCAGTCTTTACATCCATTTGATGTAATTCAAGGTCCATACATGCTACAAAAGCAAGTACTTTTCTTATAGACGTAAAACGGACAACAGGTGAAAAAGTCTCCTGATAGTCAATTCCTTCCTGTTGTGTACTTACTTATTTCCAATGGCTTTACGCCTTTTGGGCAGGTCAACTAGTTCCCAAACTTTGTTGACCCTTATTGACTCCATTTCACTTTCCATTGCTTTAATCCATTCTTTTTTCGCTGGGGATTCCAATAACTCTCTCATGTTAGTTGGAATATCTTCAGTTTGAGCTACGATCGAGAGAGCTTCACTATCAACTAAATGACGGTGTTGCAGAATACTTCCCCTCTGTGATCATCTTAGAGGTTCTGCTTCTTGATAAACAAATCGCATATATTCATCAAGGTGTTGGGCAGAACTCCTACTGGGATCTATATCCATATTCACACTTGAATTTGGAACAAGACTCCCACTCAAATCAAGACCACTCAAGTCAGGGTCAGGATTACTCAAATCCGCTTGTGAAGGTTGAAAAACATCATTCTCTTCCCTTTCCCTTACGTCTTCAACTTCATTCCTCCCACTCGGATTGAGCGATCCTGAAGTTTCAGACTCTTGAGTTTCAAAGAAGGTGAATTTCTTATCCATTTCTCCCAGCTTAGGAAATTCAATCTCTAAGAATGTGACATCTCGTGACTCAAATTCTATTATTTGACCATTTTCATTCTCTCCCACTAGAACGTATCCTTTGGAGAGATCAAGATATCTTATAAAGATACCTTTCTTGCCTCTTTGGCCTAGCTTGCCATGCTTGCTAGATGTTTCACGAACATAGGTAGCACATCCCTATGGTCACAAATGGTTCAAATTGGGCTTGCGGCTCGTCCACAATTCACAAGGCGTGGTTTCAACGAACTTAGAAGGTACTCTATTGAGTACATATGTGGCAGCCAATAGTGCATTTCCCCAAAAAGGAAATAGGCAAATTGGCTTCAGCCATCATAGACCTTACCATCTCTAAGAGGGTTCGGTTTCTTCTTTCCGCTGCTCCATTTTGTTGTGGAGTCCTAAGTATTGTCAACTGATGTTCAATACCTATTTCATCACATAAAAATTTAAATTCCTCGGAGAGGTACTCTCTTCCCCGATCGGTCCTTAAAGCTTTGATTCTTTTCTCTAATTGATTTTCAACTAGAGCCATAAATCGTTTGAAACATGCTAATGCTTCAGATTTATGTGCAATCAGATAGACATGACCATACTTTGTATAGTCATCTATGAATGTAATGAAATAGTACACACCATGCCTTGCCCGAACATTCATTTGCCACAGATGTCAGAATGGATTAGTTGCAATAGTGGTCAGCTCGCGTACCTTTACCAAATGGTTTGCTTGTCATCTTTCCTTTTAAGCAGCTTTCACAAGTTGGGAGATCTACTTCTGATAAATCAGCCAACAAACCTGCTTTAGCCAATCGTACTAAACGATTTTGACCAATGTGACGAAGTCTTACATGTCACATTTTTGAAATGCTAACATTATCTACAGACGAGTTAACAGTAAAGGAAAAACTATTATGACACACATAATTTGGATCCAAATCCAAAACAATAAAACCATCCAACAAATGTCCACCACCAAAGCAGATATTGTTTATAAAGAGACTAAAATTGTTCAATTCAAAAGATAACATGAATCCCAAATTCATGAGGGTAGAAACAGATATCAAGTTCCTTTGAATTCCTAGGAGCATAGAGGACATCTTTAGGAGATAGTGGTCGACCACCATTCAAGACCAGCTGACAACAGCCAATCCCTAAGACTTCCTCTTTAGAGTTGTTTCCCACGTATATCCAACTTAGTTCTCGGTGGAACACTGCGGAACTCAACAAAAGAATATCGATCCTTTGTTACGTGGTCTGTTGTTCCTGAGTCTACGATCCACAAAGGACGAGATTCAGTTTGGAAAACAGAACTTGAAACAAATGTATAACACTTATACACTTCGGTAACATTTACCTCAGGAGCTGTGCAATCTTTTGCAAAATGCCCCTTCTATCTGCGATTATAACATTTCACCTTAGAAATGTTAAAATCTTTCTTGCCCTTCTATTGAACTTGAACACTGCCCACCGTTCCCTTTGCCTTCTTCTTGAAGAACCTCTTGTTCCTCTCCTTGGACTTCAGACCATGGCTTGAACTAGCCATGTGAACCTCAGATTTCACATGAGAGAGGCCAGATGGTCCTCTTCCAGTTCAAGATGACGACCTGCATCGTCAAAAGTCTTAATGTCGTTTGGTATGGGTTAGGTGCAACTTCATATGCTTCCACTCATTCGGCAGAGAACGTATCACAGCTTGAGCTTTCTGCTCCTTAAGAGCATAAATTGCACTGAGCATGTGTTGTATACATGAAACTTTTTCACGATATCATCATTCATCGCACTAAGCATAATGATGTAGGCAGATGAGTTCTTCCTCTTCCAAGCTTGATAAGCCTCAAGGTCCCTCTTTGTTTGGGCGGTGTTACCCTCTGCAGGAGGAACCATTATTCTCTCCAGAGTGTCAAGAACCTCTTGTTCTTCAATTATGTTTTGGACTTTCATAGCCCAAACTTCATAATTGCCACCGTTCAAACGAAGGTCCTTCTTTAGTTAAGCAACTATTGCTTTTGAAGCAGTCATTGAAAAACCGTTAAAGACATAAGTAGCACTAATAAGTAAGCGATACACCATATTTATTATAAGATCATTTAAAACTAAAAATAGTGTTTGGTTCACGTAAAATCGAACATCCATGTTCAATGCATCGAGTCACCATTTACATAGGCTAATACAAACACCATATTAGGTTTAAATTTCCAATAATAAATATATATTTAGTTTTGTTTTAGATTATATTTTAATTTATTTAACATTTATACTTTTCTTAGTATAAAACTAATGAGTAATATAACACTTAGATATAATCTCAAAATAAATAAATTAAAAATTACTGAAACAAATAACTAAAAAGCAATGTTTAACAAATAAACATTTTATAATACCATAAAAATATCCAACATTTAGTCAAGATTACCACCACAATAAAAACTTTAGCACAAAGCCCTTCAATACAAAATTGAAAAACGAAATCAACAAGAGAAAGAGTGAAAAATGAAGAGCTCAATCTTCATTTACATCGAGTGGAACTGTCTCAATTTCTTTTAAGGCGACTGGGATCATCTTTACGAACTTATAGTAGAGATCCAAAAGCATGTTCACAACACCCTTAATAACAGCATCCAGACAGGGCGACGAACCAACTTGTTACTTCTAAGTAACATGGTTATAGGATTATAAGATAACTTAGCTCCCGTTTCAGCCAAGTTCAACACAACTACTTTGCATTGGGTTTCATAATCCTATTCAGGAACTAATCCTTCAATGGAGTCTACCAGTTCGTCAAAAACAGAATTCTTTCCAAAACAGAATTTCTTAAAGTGCTTTTCACGAAAAAGCTTTTTTCTCAAATTTTAACATTTTTTAATTGATCAATTCCAAAGGAAAATCCTCCTTTCCAGACAAGCTCTTAGATTTTCCGGTTTTAACGCATTAAACCGCTCCAAAACTCTAACAATATTCCCTTCCTCCAACGGGGAACACCATTTAGAGAAAAGCTCATCTTCAAGTTTTTGGATAGTCCTCGTCTCCTCGTAAGACTGGATTATTTTCACCGTTTTTACGAACGTTTTCATTTCTATAACATATATAGAAATAACAAAAACTTGTTAATGATCAACCAAAAATCAGTATATAAATACACAATAAATATACTAAATTTTCTTGAATTTATGAAACATAAATTAAGCATTTATACACAATAAATACAAGTAAATTTAGTTTAAAATACCAAATGAATTCCAAAAATTCATCAAAATATACCAAAAATTCAAGAAAAATGTAAAATTTAATTCTGGAAAAAATTTGACGAAATTTGGACGTCCAACGCCACCACACGCGCCCACATGCACCGTCTGCAGCTGTTCCACGCGCCGCCATGCGCGGACACGCGCCTTCACGCGCTACATTGAGTTGCTGACTCACGTGACATGTGGCAACTTGTGATTGGCGCTGACGTGGCACACATGCCACGTGTCGTCCTTGATTGGATCAAGGGATGACGTGGATGATGACGTGGCATACTGATGTGGCCTCGCCTTGACACGTGTCATCATACTATTGGTTCACAGTGATGACGTGGTGAATGACGTGTCACGACGACATGGCAAAATCACAACTTTTGTGACACGTGTCGTCAAGCTATTGGGCCACGTGTCTGACACGTGGCCGTTGACTGGTTCAGAGGCGGTTGACTTGGACACGTGTCGTAATGGGATTGGTTGGACTTTTCAACCGTTAGAAAATCAACGAATCGCATCGCGCCACGTGTCCAGCATACCCAAACTTCCCCAACCGTCACGCGGCTAATCCCAGCCGCAGTGTGGCGCGTGAGGTCCACGCGCCGCCTTTCGGGCCTCCGTTGGCCGTGAAATTTGACATTCCGACTCGATTTTTCATGCTGATTTCAGTGGTATGGTCAGATTTACGAAATTCCGACAAAAATTTTTGACACTTTGCACTGTTGGATCTAATACGGTATCGTTTTGACGCAGATAATAATGCAAATCTGTATCAAAACGAACAAAAACGAATTTAAAATGAACAGAAACTTATTCTTTTCTTGGAATATCAGATTTCAATGTTTACGGAATCATTTTGATGCGGATTTCAATATAAATCCGTATCAAAACGAATGAATATGTATTTAAACGAATCAATACGTATTCGAACGAATAGAGAAACGTATTCTTATTCACGGATTTCCATAAACCAAGATATGAACACATCAATTATTCATGGAATACCAGAAAACTAGATTTGAACACATCAATCTATAAACCTTTCGGCTCTGATACCAATGAAGTTATAATTCCATAATCAATATACAACGAATGTATAGATAACCATTAACAGAATAAATAAACGGACTTACAATTTATATGCAGCGGAAACACGTTTATGGAATGGATCTGATTTACACGAGAAACCGGATCGTTCTAGTTGTCTTTCCTACGAGTGTATGAATACACTGTGTACGAGCTATATCCGTGAATTCTTCCAACGATCGAAGAAGTAATCCGTGTTTTATCGGTAGGGACGTCTTCCCTGGGTTTAAAAGGGAATTTCTACGATTCTCTCTACGTTTGGAAATAGAGAAACTTCTTCTCTATTTATAGTGGAAATCCCAACTTCTATCTATATATAGGGTCGGACCAAATTACACATTTGGTCCCTGTAATTTACACATAATTACAGTTTAGTCCCTGCCATTCCAAAATGTCATGGGCGGACCAAAAACCAACATATTAAATATTTAATTAATTATAATTACACTAATTAAAACTCTAATTACCAAAAAAGTGAATTGTCAACAACAAATTCAATTAAAAGATTGGTCAGTTAATATAAGTTTGAAATTACATTTTTTATAATTTAAAATGAAATTTATAAAACTTTTCTGGCAGAAAAACTCTTGTGGAGGTGGTTATGGTCTTGGAGATATGTTCAACCAATCCAAGAAGAACACAAACTGACCTATTTGATAGGGTTAAATTAATTTGTTGAAGCAAATTTACTGGTGGACTGGTAAATTTATTTAGTTATTACCAAATACCAACCCAACAATTGGCTTTTTTTAAATTTTTTTTCTTGGTTGAACAAATATTAATTTGTCAAAGCTTGTAAGCAATCTTTTGTTAGGCGACAACGAGGCAACAATTACCGCATTGCATGCGATCTAAAATTTTATGCCATAACTGAGTCTTTTTTATAATTAACTTAGATTTGGTTGATTTCATTTTTTGTTTTTAATTAAATCTAACTTACTACACGACTTCTACAAAACTTGATTATAAAATCATTGGTAGGTCCACCTTGTTCGTTGATCATTGAACATAGTAACAATATATATATTGCATATACACTGTACTCACTGCTATTTACCAAAAAGAAAATATATATAAATAAATCAAAATAGATGAAATGTAAATTGTTCCTTTCAATTTGGCTTATAGGGGCAGTTTATTCAAAAAAATTAACTTTAGTTACAATTTAACTTTTTAATTAGACCTTATACTAGTAAAATTGATCTAAAATGGCATACATTAGTTGATATTAATCACTGCTATTTTAAACCAAGTCGATATTATCTACAAGTCAAGTTTAAGACTGAAATTGACCCATTAATAATAGTAATAGTAATAATAAATAAATAGTCAAGGTCACATGATCTTGCAGGTGAACGAATTTGGATTCACATTAATTACCTCCAAATTTGGGTCAGCTACCTCAATCAAAAGTACGTACTAATTAATTATTTGAGAGATTGAAACAAACAAATAGGGTTAAGTATGGAATTTCCATAATTAGTAATCAATTACGTTCTCAGATAGACTTTTGTGATTATAAATCCAACAATTGTTATGAAGTTTGACATTCTATAGTGATTAAAAGATTAAATTTCAGGGATATAGCACTCGAGATGATGGAATTAAATATAATAATAATAATTAAAGATTTGGTGGTTAGAAGTTGGTTTTAATATTTTAAGCTTAATTAGTTCATTTTTAACAAATGCTAATTATTAATAACAATGCGTATTTTTTTCTTCAATTGAGTAATTTTGAAACTGATTGAAAAGAATCTTAAGCATTTGTCTGCTTGAAGTCAACAAGTTGAACAGCAGCATCATATAATATACACAAATGGGAAGAAAGAGGAATTTTAAGTTAAAATGCTATCAATAATTCAAATCAATATCAAATTAAGATAACTTATTTTATTTAAATTAATTATTGATGCTGAATGCAAAATATTTTTATTTTTTTTAGAATTTTAATCTAAAAAATTGAATATGTGATAGTTGATTGAGTTTTTTTAATTAATATTTGAACCAAAGTAGAAATAATATATTTAAAAGTCCAAATAATTTCCTTTTTAAGGAGAAGTTTTAGCATCGCCCTATTCTGTCTTGAGAGCATATAATATTTATAAAGTGATTAAGTCGTCCAAAAATAAAAGGTGTAAAAATTATTTGAAATTGATTTTTTAAATAGTGAGTAACCTTATTTACAAGGGGTGAGCAAAACCGAACTAATGACTAAAAACCGAAAATCCAAACCGAAACGAACCGAACCAAACCGATCCATTTTATAGTTTGGTTCCGTTTGGTTTTAAATTGTTAAGAAGTTTAGACTTCGGTTCGGTTCGGTTTGGTTCGGTTCAAAATAGAAAAACCAAATAATTGGTAAAATATTAAAATTAATTATAAAATTAATATATACTAGAGAATTTTAGACATTAATTAAAATAATATTTACTTAGACTTCACCTTATCATTTTATGTCCATGAATCTATTACCCAATTGAGAGGAAATAAATTTATATAAATTTAGCAATTGCAAAATTGAATACATTCCAAACTAAGGTTGTCAATCGGGTGGTGGGAACCCATCCTCGGTGGAGGCCCGCCTGGACGGGGTAGGGAATTTCCGATTAAAATCTCCACGGGACGGAGACGGAGATGAATTTGTCCCCCTTAATTAATCCGGGACGGAGATAGTAATAGCCCTACCAGTTCCGCGGGCCCTATCACTGTCCCCGTTTAAAACCCGTGGAGATCCCCGGTAAAGTACCCAAATCCCCGTTTATATTCTTTAGCTAATGTTATTATATGATACTATTATTATTTGTTATTTTATAAAATAAAATAAATAAAACTAATTTTATAAACTAAATCAACCCGATTGCTACACCTACTTTTCTTGTTCTCACTTTTTATTTATAATTTTATAAAATAAAATAAATAAAACTAATTTCATAAACTAATCCACCCAATTTTTACTCTGCGTCTTCTCATTTCACTTTGTCTGCTCAAAATTGAAATCCCTAACTCTCACTGGTCTCCGTCTCCCGCTCCTTCTGCTCCGCTGCACTTTTTAGTTTGCAAATCCGCGCGACATCGACCTTCGGTAGGCTTCGTTCCTGCCAACGAAGGTGAGTTCTTAGTTGATGACCGATAAGTCTGTGAGTTCCTCGTCGACAACCTATAGACTTATGAATTTTATATTGCTACTTTGTTGGGTTTCAATTGAAAATTTAGCATGAAAATGAAGATTGGAATTGGAGAAAAGGTCAAAGTGATCTAATGATGTTATATTGATGGTATTTTATATATAATTATTAATTATATGTTAGTGTATTTGAGAATTGAGTTTTGAGAATTTTATGTTTATAGTTTAATACATATTTGCATAAGTTTGAGGGTGAAAATTGAAATTTTACACAGTTCTTTTTATAAAATATAAAATTAGCTAAATGGGAATGGGGATCACCGCAGGGAACTGATTCCCCGCTCGGGTCAGGAATAGGACAAAAATTGGTCCCCGATTAATAAACGGAACGGAGACGGGGATCCCTGAATAGTCTGGAGACGGGGATAGAAAGTGCAATTCCCGTTCCGCTCCATTTACAACCCTATTCCAAACGATCATCTAATTTAAATAAGCTCAATTAATATTGAGTTACAATTACCATATATATCCTTATTTAACCAATATTCAAAATCTATTAGTAATATTCCTGAAATTCTGTTTGAAACATAATATTGAAAGTTAAGTGTAACAGGTCACTAGGTAAAGCCTAATTAAATTACTTTCTCGAAAAATTCTAGAGAATTATTTTGTATCCTATTTTTTTTTTTATTTATTTATTAGGCATGTGGTATAGCAAACAAAAGATAATCATGCCCCCTACCTCATGAATCATGCAATGCAAAAGCAAAAAGTTGGACTCCATTTATACACATGTAGACTTTTCATTAGAGTGGATATCCGCTTATTTCGTTATGTTATCTAAAAAGTTGAATTTAGACATTTATTTTATATATTAGGTCCGGTCGAAACAAACTCTAAAATCCAAAGTTTAGTGAGTTGGACTTAAAATTTGTGTAGATACCCGAACACAACCTGACTAGTATATAGTTATATATTTTATTTCATTTTTTATTTCAATTTATACTTCATAATGATAGTTTTTAAGTCTACTAAGAATAATTTTTTTATTAAATTTATTTAGATGATAGTTTTAGTCCGATTGTTGTATTTGGATTAAGTTTAGATTGGGGTTCTTTGCCGCATTAAAGGTCAAATTAAAGGTCAAATTAATTTGTATGCGCGATGGACTGGGCTTTTGAAAAACTTTTTTATTATTAAACCCGACAGCCCGGACACAAGTCACCTCATAACAAACCTAAATATATGAATACCTTGCAATAAGACTAGTACTTGGACTCTTTTTCTGTTACTATTGTTTACAAGTACAACTACTGCTTCAACCTTCCATCCGTTTCATCTCTTTTGACCACATTTAGCTACATCCAATAATTTAATACACAATTTTTTTTTTTTTGGACTGATATATAGAAAAGTGCTAATTAATATACAACTTTTGTATTAGTTAAATCTATGTTGAATAAATTTCAAAACAGAAAAATATTCTTTTCAATTTTATACCATGTTTAAATCCCCAAATTCTGCCAATTTAAGGGAATAGGTTTTGATATTGAAGGTGTTTGCTTGCTCAAGTGACCAACTATGGCAAACAAGTTTTCTCATAAACAGAGAAAAGTTTGTTTTACAAAAGTGAAAAAGATACAAACTTAACATTCAACTTGACAATCTTAATTTCTTCATTTATAATTTTTTTTTTTTTTTCTTTTCATAATTTTGTTTTGTCTTCATGCATAACTTCCTCATCAACCAACTTATCATCAGACATTAGTGTGGGACCTTTACACTCTCTATTTAAACCCACTAAATTCCCATTTTTCAATCCAAAGTTTTTTCTCTGTTTTTTTTTCTTCACTGTCTCACTCTTTTGTCTTCTTCAATGGCCAATTCAATTATTAATCTTCGTCTTGTAGTAGTCATTTTGGTTCTTGTGAATTGGGTTTCAAATTCAGTAGCTCAAAATCCACCTTCTCCTGGTTATGATCCAAGTTCAAGAGCCAGTTCTGTTAGCTTTGATCAAGGTTTCAGAAATCTTTGGGGCCCTCAACATCAAAGACTAGACCAGGGCACTTTAAAGATTTGGCTTGATTCTAACTCAGGTCTTCCTCTCAATTATTTTATTCATTTGTTACTTAATTTTTCTTATTTTCGCCCTTCAAATTAACTTGAAACTGAGATGTGTCAGCATTATCAATTGACACTTCAAATTTCTTTTTTTTTTTTAATTTGTTGAGATGTATTATTTTTGGACTAATTTAACTAAGAATATCAAATTATATACTAAATTACTACCTGAATTTCATGTTGCGCCAAATTGATCATGCTAACACTTGTACCCTTTTATCCATTTTTCAAAAATTAATAACAAAAATCTAACTTTTCATGAATTAATATAATAAATGGATACAGGAAGTAGGTAGAAGTCACTTCACACATATCGGTCAGGATATTTTGGTGCTGCAGTCAAACTTCAACCTGGTTACACAGCAGGAGTCATTACTTCATTCTATGTGAGATTTTTTTTTTTAAATATTATATCTAGTTAATTACAATATTAATTGGAATGGAGAAATTAGCTAATATATGTATATTTTTTAAATTTGATAAAATTGGGATATATATATGCAGCTATCAAACAATGAAGATTATCCAGGAAATCATGATGAAGTAGATACAGAATTCCTGGGAACAACACCAGATAAGCCATATACATTGCAAACAAATGTGTACATAAGAGGAAGTGGTGATGGTAAACTTGTTGGAAGAGAAATGAAGTTTCATCTTTGGTTTGATCCTACTCAAGATTTTCACGATTATGCTGTTTTGTGGACCCCTAATGAGATCATGTCAGTTTTCTTTTTGTGAAAACCAGAGGAATTCTGGTTCAAGAACAGAGAAAGAAGAAGAAGAAAAGAATTCGATTTTATTCATATGAACAACTCAACTCTTACAATCTGTAATTTGATATTTATAAGAGAAAAATGTATGGCTGTGATTTATAACGAATCTGTAACTACTTCCCGCCTCTTTCGCTGCTCAAAACTTCCCGCCTGTTTTCTTCAACGGTTTTGCTCCTGTGCTGCTGTCTTCATCCTTCTTCTTGTGTAGCCTCTCTTCCATTTCAGCTTGTATACTTTCCACACTCCCCCCACAAGCTGAAACCAGTTTTACTTTGTCTGTGATTCGCACGATACCCATTTTCTTTAATGCTGGCAGCATCTTAGCATGGGATAAAGACTTTGTGAACAGATCTGCAAGTTGTGAACCAGTGGGAACAAAAGGTGTACAAATAAAACCATCTTCAACTGAATTTCGCACAATGTGACAATCAATCTCAAGGTGCTTTGTTTTGTCATGACACACAGGATTTTTGGCAATAGCAATTACAGAGGCATTATCACAATGCATTTGTATTGGAAGCTGAAGTGGAAGACCCAAATCAGAAAGAATGTAGGAGAGCCACTTTAATTCACAAACAGTTTGACCCATACTTCTGTACTCAGCTTCAGCAGAACTTCGACTGACTATACTTTGCTTCTTGGTTTTCCAAGATATAAGAGATGAGCCCAAAAACACACAGTAGCCAGTTACTGACTTTCTAGTAACTTTACATGTGCCCCAATCTGAATCACAGTATGCAACTAACTGTAAATCAGTTTCTTGCTGGTGTGGATAAAATAGACCATATGTGTCTGTGCCTTTCAGATATTTGAGTACATGCAGGGCAGCTTGGAAATGATGTTTACAGGGTGATTGCATATATTGACTTAGCTGTTGACTAATGTGTGCAATATCTGGTCTAGTAAATCCCATATATAAAAGTTTGCCAATGAGGCGCCTATACAATTCCACATTGTCAAAAGGTGTACCTGGATCTGTCAGTGTTATGCCATGTGCTGCAGGACTGGAAACAGCAGCAGCATTTATAAGTCCTGCATCTACAATCAAGTCTGTAATGTACTTTTGTTGAGACAACACTGCCCCTGCTTCGGATCTTGCAAATTCCACCCCTAGAAAATACTTCACATCTCCCAAATCTTTGATTGTGAATAAGCCATGTAAATACTCCTTAACTGCTAGAATATCTGTCATGTGAACACTGGTAAGAAGTATATCATCTACATAGAGAACCAAAATTACCTTTGCACCTGTAGATGTTGTGTGTGTGAATAAACAATAGTCATGAGAAGATCTTTGAAAGCCATATTCAAGTAATTTGGCTGAAATCTCCTTATGCCATTGGCGGCCTGCTTGTTTCAGACCATACAAAGACCGTTTAAGATGGCATACCTGATTATCCTTGCACTTTGTGTATCCTTGTGGGGGCTGTAAGTAAATGTCTTCATCTAAGTAACCATGAAGATAGGCATTGTTGATGTCAATTTGGTGTATTGGCCAATCCCTTGCTACAGCCAATGCCAGGACTGTCCGGACAGTAACCACCTTTGCTACAGGGCTAAAGGATTCATGATAATCAATACCAAAGGTTTGATTATAGCCTTTAGCCACAAGTCTTGCCTTGAATCTCTCAACCTCTCCAGTGGGCTTGTATTTGACTCTGTAAACCCATTTGGAAGCAAGTGCCTTTTTCCCTGCAGGCAAATCTGAAATAATCCATGTACCATTCTGCTCTAAGGCATCAAGCTCATGCTGCATGGCCTGAACCCATTCTTCATGCTTACTAGCTTCAAAGTAATTTTTAGGCTCTCTGACTGGGCTTATATTGCACAAGAAAGCAGTGTGTGCAGGAGAGAAACCTGTGACATGAGGTAAAACACCATTAGCAGTCTGTGAAAGAGATACAAAATCTCTTAACCATGATGGAGGTCTGGAAACCCTGTTGGTCCTGCGTATTACAGGAGTAATAGTAGTGGGTGATGAAGAATCACATGAAATCAAGCTGTCTGCATCAGTAGAAGAAGAGGCAAGAGGAGAAGAAACATTTAATGTCTCTGGTCCCTGTAATGAAGAAGTGGCATAGGGAAAAATATCTTCCTGAAAAATAACATCTCTAGCTGTAAGAATTTTCTGTGCCTCCATATCATAGACTTTAAAGCCTTTTTGCCCAAGAGAAAAACCAAGAAAAATAGCAGGATGGGCACGAGGAGCTAATTTATCTTTGTAAGGATGAACATCAGTGTAAAAACATTGACAACCAAATACTTTGAAATTATCATAGGTAGGATGTTTTTGATATAACCTGTAATGAGGGGTATCCCAGTTCAGAACCTTTGAAGGAAGAACATTGATAATGCTGGTGGCCATCATTAAAGCCTCTCCCCAAAATGCTGATGACAAAGAAGCCTGAAAAAGCAAAGCTCTTGTGACATCCAGAAGATGGCGATGCTTTCTCTCTACAATGCCATTCTGCTGTGGTGTATAAGCACAAGTTCTTTGATGCACTATACCCAAAGATTTACATAAGTTTCTACAATTCTGATTCATAAATTCACCACCATTATCAGTTCGTATGATTCTTACTGCTGTCTGAAATTGAGTATGAACATAAGTGATAAAAGTAACCAAGGCATTGTATACCTGAGACTTATTTTGCAACAAAATAACCCATGTGGCTCTGGAATAATCATCCACAACAGTGAGAAAATATTTAGCTCCAGTGAGTGAAGCTCTTTTATAAGGCCCCCAAACATCAAGGTGTATAAGCTGAAATATTGCATTTGTAGTAATAGAACTTCTAGGAAAAACATGTCTGTGTTGTTTAGCAAGAGGACATACATGGCAAAAATCAAATGTTACTTGCTTTAAAATGGAAATATGTTTCAGTACATCAGAGGAAGCATGGCCTAATCTCTTATGCTAAGCATTGCCATTGCTATTATTTAATGAAGCTACATTACTGATCTGTAAAGTTAAGCTTTGTACTTTCTGCAAACACTTGGCAGTAAAAGAGTCTTCATTAAGCTGATAAAGACCATCCTTGTACCAGCCTACAGCCACAAGCTTACGTGTGGATTGGTCCTGTAAATAGCAATAAGTTGCAGCAAAATGCACTTCAAGATTAGAAGTCTGCAGCAATTGTCCCACTGACAACAAATTAAATCTGAACTGAGGTACATGCAATACTCCTTGTAATAATACTTCTGGTGATAGTCTAACAGGGCCTATATGTTTGACAGATTGTACATTTCCATCAGGCAATAAAACTGACTCCTTGTTACTGACAAGTGTGAGAGTGTCAAAGAAAGAGATGTTTGGTGTCATATGTGATGTTGCACCACTATCTATTATCCACACATCTGCTTGTGTTTGTATATTGAAACAATAAGAAATAGTATTACCAGAAAATCCTGCAAATGCAGAGAAATTGGTAGATGATTCTTGCATTGGCATCTTTCCTTGTTGCTTGAGCATTCTGTAAACTTCATGTAGCATTTGTTTGGTGTTAACCTCAGATAAGGTCTCCTCTTCTGAATCTGTGGTATCCTCAAGTGGATTATCTTTAATTTCCTGTACTGCATTAGCCTTGGATCTAGGCTTGTCACGACCACCTGTATATCCCTGAGTTCCTTTATTTTCCTGAGCAAACTTTGGCCCTTGCCACCAATCAGGATAACCAATGAGTTGGAAGCATGATTGCCTGTCATGTCCTACTCCATCGCAGTGGCTGCACACTAAGTTTTCTTTCTTGACATTCCTTTTTCCTCTGGAACCATTGCCTTTGCCAGAACCATATGATTGCTTGGATCCTCCTTTGTTATTGTGTCTTGTAGAGATAAAATTTGCCATTTCTACATTCTGCTCTGTAAACACTTCTCTTTGTCTTTCTATTTTGGAAATCATAGAATAAGCACGATCGATGCTAGGCATTGGCTCCATGAGCAGTATCTGATTAATTACATGTTCATAGCCTTCATTTAATCCTGTTAAGAATTGCAACAATTTATCCTCCTCCTGTAAGTCCATAAAACGCCTAAAAGCATTGCATACACAATCATTAGCTGCTCCACATCGACATTCAGGAATTGGTCTGAGTAAAGAAAATTCATCCCATAACTTCTTAAGTTGAATGAAATATGTTGTAGCTGAATTATTTCCTTGTGTGAGCATGCTGATTTCTCGTTTGAGTTTAAACAATGTTGGACCATTGCTATCTCCAAATCTGTCTTCTAATTCAATCCACAGTGATTTAGCAGAGCTTGTAAATTCAAAAGCATCTGCCAAGTCACGAGAAATACAATTAAGAATCCAAGAAATTACCAGACAATCGGTTTCCTTCCATTCATCATATTCTGGTGTATTTCGTCGAGGAGAAATTTCATCTTTATTAATGAACTTTAGCTTCTTCTTTACTGTTAGGGCTCGCAACATGGCATGTTTCCAGGTTAAGAAATTAGAACTTCCTTTGAGCACAGAACTGATAAGAATGAGACCTGGATTGTCAGATCCAGATCCTGCTCCATTATTTCTGTTTTCGCCATATCCATTCCTTCGATCCTCTCGATGTTCTTCTTCAAAATTCATATTCGGCCGATTATCACTTGTATTGTCTTCTTCTTCAAAAACCGGTAAATCAGCATTAATCACTATCTGAGGTGCTCTCCGTCGCCTCACCATGAAACTTGACTCCAGGATCTACTTCCGTCAAGCTCTGATACCATGTGAAAACCAGAGGAATTCTGGTTCAAGAACAGAGAAAGAAGAAGAAGAAAAGAATTCGATTTTATTCATATGAACAACTCAACTCTTACAATCTGTAATTTGATATTTATAAGAGAAAAATGTATGGCTGTGATTTATAACGAATCTGTAACTACTTCCCGCCTCTTTCGCTGCTCAAAACTTCCCGCCTGTTTTCTTCAACGGTTTTGCTCCTGTGCTGCTGTCTTCATCCTTCTTCTTGTGTAGCCTCTCTTCCATTTCAGCTTGTATACTTTCCACACTTTTTCCTTTATTATTATTATTATTATTATTGCTCATCACATTTTAGTTAGAGGGATATACGTATAAATTAATTAAATTAAATTAAATGATTTTTCCACATATGATTTCAAGTATTAAGCATTTTGAAGAGGTTAAAATTAAAGAGGTAATTTGGTTTCTAAATTAAGCATTTTTACAGAAAAATAATTATATATTGATAGAAGTATTTAACTATAATCCATATACACACCTTTTATTCATTTAGTATAAAGTAAATGTTTCTTTAAATCTACAACTGTTATGCGTATTTATTTTTCATATTAGTCTAAAAGTGACAATGCTATTATATTTATGGCTGGTGACTTTTTAAAATAATTTAATTTTGTGATGTTACTTATTTAATCAAGATGTCAAATCATAATTAAATTAGTATCTAAATTTCATTTTGAAACCAAGTTAGGCAAAAAATAAAAGTAATATTTTTTTGTTATGAGAGTAGAACAGATAGTTGGGGCATTTATGAATGTAGTGGTGGTATGCATCAAAAGGATGGAATAAAAATGTTAAGGATCAGATTCTCGTGAACCAGAATTCTAGAGGATCCATTAATGAATATGATTGTGCTTGTGCTTGAATGTTCTGTCTTTCTGTTATAGTCATTTAATTAAATTTGATGATGTGGACTACAGATTTTTTGTAGATGATGTTCCAATTAGGAGGTATCCAAGAAAAAGCGATGATACTTTTCCATTAAGGCCAATGTGGGTTTATGGGTCTATTTGGGATGCATCGTCCTGGGCCACTGAGGAGGGTAAATACAAAGCTGATTATAAATACCAACCCTTCATTGGTAGGTACAAAAACTTCAAAATTAGTGGTTGCACCACAGATTCCTCCCCGGCTTGCCGCCCGCCCTCGGCCTCCCCTTCGGGCTCGGGCAGCCTAAGCCAGCAGCAACACTCAGCAATGGAATGGGTCGAAAGGAACTACTTGGTTTATGACTATTGTAGGGATCCTAAAAGAGACCATTCTCAAATTCCCGAGTGTTAAAAACAAAAATAAAAGTTGAATTTAACTCCTAAAGTTACCGGGGATTATTATTTGTTATTGTTCAAAAAGATCTGATGTTGTCCTCATGGTAGAAACTTTACCAAACTTTACTCTTTTTTAGTACTTTTGTCAATGATTTTCATTGATATGTACATAGAAAAGGGTAAAATTGAATTGAGGTTTGCATCATATGGGCAATATTTTAGATCATATTATTATCGTAAGGATTAAATATTGATCTTCCCCTGATAACTTTGGGATGAAATTAAATATTTATAGAAAAGCAAAAAAAAGTGTCCCATAAAATTGGAGACAAATACAAAGTCATTAAATGTGAAATTTATGTACACAAAGGTTGTACTTTGGACCAGATTGTTTTTTTACTTGTTATCAAGGGTGTGTTTGGGGGATCTTGAGATGGGTGTCACTTGCCAAAAATTGGTGTAATAGTGTAATTGGTCATCCAAGCCTCCCAAAATTTGGAGGGTGTTTTTTACTTTATTTTATTTTATTGTAGTATGTCCTTTCTATGCATTATTGATGGAATTAATAAAAGTATTTTGAGTGTTTGTTTAGATGTACAAGTGTCCTAAAATTATAAATATTTGCAATTAATTAAGAAATAGTACTAAATGGACAAAATTGGTAATGAATGTTTGTGCCCACTTTTTTTTTTTTTTTTTTTTTTTTTTTTTCATAAAGTGGAAAATACAGTGATTTGAAGTGAATTTCCGCTTGTGAATTTGTATTGTCTTTTATTGAGTTGGATTTTGGCTTGTATCTAACATGTGAATTTTGATTTTTTGGACCACTAAATTAATTCTGATGTTTCTCCCATTGTGCATTATTGTGTTTGCTTAATTTATGACTTGATAGCAATTGAGCTTTTGTTTAGTTTGGCAAAAAAGAAAGAAAAAAAAAACAATTAATTTATTGGAGAAAATGTACAAAAAAAAAAAAAAAGAAAAGTGGTTTGCTAATAATAAAGTGTTGCATTTTGTTAAAGAATGTGTTTTTCCAATGTTAGGAAAAAATCATCCCGAAATTCATAAATTTTTATAATAATTACAATTAGTTTTCTAATCAATTTTTTTCAACATGTATATTTTTCTTTTCTCATTTTGATAAAAGCTCTAAGATTATAAGCATTATAATTGGAATTGGAACCTAATTATAGTTAATATAAAAGAATAAAAAAATTATACCATACCCATAAATTTCATGATTGCAACCTAATTATATTTTAAACATAAACGACACAGAGAAAAATGTTTTTACTGTTAAATGAACGGAACGAGGCCTTTTTTTTGGGACTTTTGTTGCTTTAGTGATTTTCCTGTGATGTGGTAATCATTTAAATCTATTAAAGAAAAATTAAGCTGGGCGTACTTTCATGGAAATTACTTAGTACTTTGTAAAGAGACGGTTTATATATATCAAATCCTAATTAAGTGGATCCATGGCAGATTAACAAATCTGGACATTTTGTTAAAGCGTTTAACCAAATAAGCCAACCTTAATTGGTACATGTAGCTTAGATTTTGGTTCTACATGAAACACATCATCCTTGGAACATGAATAAATGGATGGGAAACACGACTTCATTATTATGATACTTGCTACTATATTCATGTGACACATCAAAAGCACCTACTATATTCAATTTTTTCTAAATGCAATCATGTTGGTTCAAATAGATTAATAAAAGTATATGAATCTAGTTGTCAGCACAGTTGAGGGAAAATTTTCATATCATGTTCACTGTCGCAAAAGGAAAAAAAGGGATGTAAAATTTCAAAGAAAGAAAAAATTGCATAAAACAAGTACCATTGACCACCATTCTATTATTCAAGATATTGTATACATGAATAGTAACTTCTTTTCTGTCTCTTGTTTTTTTTTTTTTTTTCCGAACAACCTTTTAATTTCCAACAACGCCAGTAGTAGGAATTTGCTATTCCTATATTATAGTTTTGTGTCATCTTAATTCTATGCAGAAACTTAGTTTTCAGATATTGGCTACATGAATAGTAACTTCTTTTCTTTCTCTCTCTCTCTTTTTTTTTTTTTTTTTCGAACAACCTTTTAATTTCCAACAACAACAGTAGTAGGAATTTGCTATTCCTATATATGTAGGCACTATATTATAGTTTTGTGTCATCTTAATTCTATGCAGAAACTTAGTTTTCAGATATATAGTCTTCAAGCATATTTGAATAATCCTTTTAAGATCCATAAAGAGCAAGAATAAGGTTCATACATAAAAATGACATATAGAGCTAACATGTCCTAAATCAACAGCAAGATAATCTCTAAGCATATCCCTAAAAGATCATAATTTAAATTCTAAAATCAAAGATAATTTTCAGAGGCACAAACATAGGTACTAAACATGCAAGATTCAGACTTCGTCCATTTTTTGTACAAAATAACAGATGATAAACTGGTTGTTTGTCCTGTAAGAAGATTTATGATAAAGAAAAGGACCCAAAGAGCTAAAAGTCTACACAGGGAGAATCAAGCGTGAAAAGGGGCAGCAAGGTGGTGCATGTGACTAAAAGGTGACAATCTGGGTCACCGTTTCATGGTCATATTATGTTATCCATATATTTCAGGTGACTATATATGAAATAAAAGATAAAAAATTATAATCATATCAAAGGGGTCGTTCAGTCGGATTATCTATATATTCATAATATCAATTATAACTTGTTAAGAGAATTGTGGAAGTTTTTCTAGTTGCTCAAGAAACTCATATACACACCAAATATAAAGTGTGCCTTAAATTAGATGAACCTGAATAATCTCAAAACATTACGCACATCCACCATGATGCCACAAAGGTTGTATAAAAACATTATCATTCAAAAAAGAAGACAAAACTCTCTGTAATTCACAACAATCAAGTTCAATTGGCCTTAAAAAAAGAATCAGTAGGCTAAAGCTTTTGAAGAACAGCAATCAACTAGTTTCAAGCTGCATTAGACTATTAAAAAAATGCTCATTAACAAGTTATGTAATCACTCAATTAGGAGATTGGTTCATCAAAATACCTGTTAATATCTTCTTTTGTGCACCTATCATAGATTAAAAATATATTAGTTGAAATATATTTTTCAATTAGATTGATCAAGTAGCTGATTGAAACAAATATACGTACTTTCTTTCTAGAATTCCAACCAGTCTTGTCCACAAATTAAAGCCTGTGTGATCTCAGGTTGTAACTCATGGAAGCTTGGATTTATCTTCATTATTTCATCAATTCGAGAAAACTTAGATGCAACAGTTGAGGACGAAACTGATAAGTAATCACGAGCCATTCTTGAAAGTACTGGATACTTTAGAGTATTGGCTTTCCACCAAGCTAATACATCAGATTCTTGTTCCAGTTCTACAGCCTTCTCGCTTAAATAAATATTAAGTTCATCTTTCTCCTTAAGTTCCTTCCACTTGCTAAAATTATCAGCTTTGACAGTAGAAGAAGATTGAGTTTGATGATTAGCAGCATTTGCATATTTGTTGTACGTACAGATGAGTAGATCATGAAATTTTGAGACTTGTGATGAAGCATTAGTATTAAAGATTTGCTCATATGCATACTTTACCAAGGGCAATTTAAATCGCGGATCGACAACTGCCATGATTCCCATGGCTAAGCCAGAGTCATCCCAATATCGATCAAATTTTTCCATCATCCTTTCAGTCATGGAGCGGACATACGAGTGCTCACTTTTTTTCCATTCAAGCATGTTCTCGTAAAAACATACAATATTTTCAAATGAAACATCTATCCTTGAAGATGTGCATACGAAGTCATGGAACACCTTTAACAGCTTGCATATGTCTATCTCTGTGTTCAATTCCTTTGTAAGATTGACATCAATTTGTTGTAGTTGAGTAAAAGCTTTGGACAGCTCCACAATACTCTCAAGTTTGATAGATGTTTCACTAAAACATTCAATATCCTCAACAAGAAATTTGAAAAAGGCATGATTTGCACCATCTAATTCTCCAACCACACAATGATTTGCACAAGTGACTTCATTAGCAACCACCAACAGTATAGCATTTCTATCGATTTTCCAATCTAAGAGCGTGCTTTCAAAAACTTCGCACAGTGTTTGAGTAGTAACAGTATTTCTAAAATTCTTGAAAGCAAGGATCTTCTGTTCGAGCTCCCATTCTTCATTAATGAAGCTTAAGATTAAGCAACAGTATACAATCTTTTTGTCACCATATGACTGCATCTTAATGGTTAAACAGAAGCGAAAAGAAGGATTGTTGAGGTATTCGGTAAGTCTCTTTTTCTCATCTTTGTATATCTGGAGAACGTCAGCCTTAATATCATCTTGTGAACAAATATTGAACAAGGGCTGCAAATTTTTGATAAAAACTTGAAAGAAGTTACACTGACTCATGTTCAATGGATATCCATTCTTGATAATCATTTTTGCCAAGTCCAGTCTACTCCTTTCTTGTTCAGATGAATTCCATTGATCAACCACAATCGTTTTTGAACCATTTAGTTCATCAACATGTCCCAAATTCTGAACAACGATTGTTGTTGAATCATTTAGTTGAACATTTCCCTGATTCTCAAAGGCAATTTTGGTTGAATCATTTAGCTGAACATGGAACCCCCGATCATCTTTGAAACACTTGTTGAAATGTTTACGAAGATTTGAAGTACCCCTAGTGCTTTCTCCTCGGAGTTTCTTCTTACAGACTTTACATCTCACCCATATCTTACCATCTTCTTCAACCTTATGAAACCCCTTCCAAACTTCTGATGTGTTTTTTCTTTTTCTAGAAGATTTTTCTTGTGGTCCACCATCTTTGCCAACTTTAGTTGTGTCCTATCAAGGTAGCCATTTTAAAGCAAAATACAAATTAAATTTGTATGTTTTAAGTATTAAAGGATACTTTTTATTGTATCAAAATTCAAACGCACAAAAATTAGCAAACAGATCATGTTGACAAGTTGAACATTTCAAATTATATTCAACAGTTTGATAAAGATAAAAGAAGTTCATTATGAAGGTGAAAAAGGTTAACAAGCACAAAAATGTCAGCTCCGTTTGATCCCAAAAGGGACACAAATCTCCAATCCTTACTGTTCTTATATAATGCTTCTAAGATTTATTCTCTAATTGATTCTCGTACTTTGAATCTTGAATGGAGAAAAAATTCTATAACATAGTAATCATTGTTAAAGCATTTGCTCTTCAACTCAATTGCAAGAGCAGGATTAAAGTCATGAATCAGATGATCAACCTCTTTTATGTTAGAAACAAAATAATCGTTTGATTGAAGTGCTTTTCTAACAAGTCCTTGTCCTTCTTTCTCATCTTGTCTAGTCCATTCCCTAAGCATTGTCCTAACAGAATCATACATATATACAATAACATAAAAAGCTAAACAATCTAGATTGCATTTTCGGTTTGAATTTGTATGATTATCATGATTGACGCGAGAAACCCATGTCAGAGCCCAAGTCGAACTCCAAGCATCAAAAACTTTAAACCATAAACGGTCCAAGAAATATAATATTTCACTTGCTACAGCAAACCGATTTATCATGCGATCCTACCATTAGACAAAGAAATGAAAAATTCAGTATATTTCATTAATTAACTCTTTTTTGTAAGGGTTAAGTTTGGAAGTAGCAATTATAGCAAATACATACCACGCATAAATTGTTTTGTGTGGCACTGTCCAAATCCCATGAACGTAATTTGTTGCGACAAATGTCAAACGCAATGGCACTTCTAAAATGAATCATTTCAGCTTGAGTAAATGGAAAGTGATGATCATCATGACAAAGACAATCGGCATACTTCATCACAAAAATGCCACAATCCACTAAGCTGTTGAAATTTACAACACAATTTCATCATTTCGTTAATATATTTAAAGATTATATTAAGTATTAAGTTATTGGTAGTACTTACTTTGTTTGGTGTGGAATATTGTCAACATGGTGAAATGTCCAATTAGAATTAGGATAACCGATCCTGGGAAGTATGTATTTATTAATCCCTTTGTGAAGCATTTGTTTTTCCACCGCATAAGAGTCGAGTGAGTCTCTTGATCTTATTGAGTCCAAACAAAGTATAACCCTCAACTCCATGTCTATACAAATGAGGATCCAATGCTTTTCTTGTACGCACGCTGGCATGAACAACTAATTAAATGTCTTTTAGTATTTCATTTATCGAACATCGAACAAACATAAAATATTAAAATTTATAAATTGTCAAAAATATATATATGTACCTTTGATTCATCTTGTATGTACTCAATGTCATTTTCAACATTCAGGTGCTTTTCCAAATAAGGTACGCAATCTTCTTTCAGCAGTAAGAATTGCTATAACGATTTTAAAATTTAGATCATATCGATAAGTTGATGAAAGAGTTGTATGAGTATTCCAACTAATTAACTAATTAACATCTTACACTTATATAAGTTGATAATGAATGATGCTTGATGTATAGATTGGGAAACTCATCTGATCTTCTCTTGAGCAGCTCAAAAAATTGATCAATAATCTACTAATTCAAACATACTCATTAAAAATTAGCTTGTAATATAATATATAAAAAAATTAAACTGAAATAGTAGCATAATGAAAGACAAGAAGAAAAATTACACACCAAGGCATCAACATAGTGTTGTTGTTCGTTGTTTTGAAGAGGAATATAAGTTGAATCTATCAACTTTTGTAGGGAGGCTAGCAACGGACCATCAAATGTCTTCCTGCAATGGTTAAAATTTATATCATGCGAGTTTCATTTTAATGGCATCATAATTTTAAAATATAATATTTTAATGTATACCGAGACTTTGTTTCTTCAAACACGTTCATAAGTACACGTTCGTCAGTTCGGAATGTCAAGTATTGTCGTACCTCCTGCAATACCATTCAATTTTATCAAATAATACTCAAACTATATATGATTTGTTGTTTCTGTTTCACTAGAATTAACCAACCCAATTAACTCATTTTATAACAAAAACATTGAATCTAGTTGAGTTCAATTGAATCATAAACTCTCGGTTTTACTGCTTTTTTGCATTGACGAATCCATTTTAATAATAATGCTTCTTTTATATGTATTATCTCAAGATTTTCAATGTAAAATATATTACGCAACAAACGTAATGTGGCCTAACACCGATTTATATTTATTTTTTGGATAATTACGTAAAAAAACACATGTGGTAATACTTGTTTGTAAAAAATCTTAAAAATTTCGTCTTTTGAAAAAAAAAATCCGTGTGGTTTCTGGTCATTAATTAAAAAAAAAAAAAAAAAAAAAGATTTTGGCCTAACACAGTCAAAGATTGATGATGTGGTAATTTTTAACTCTGTCAGTTCATCAAAATTGTCATGCCACATCATCAATTTTTGTCATCAATTTTTTTGACAGTGTTATCCGTTTTTGTTAACAGTCAGAAAATACATTTTTTTTTTTTTTTGCAAAAAAATAAAATTTTTAGGATTTTTTTTACAAACAATTGTAATCATACCGTGTTTTTTTTTTCTAATTATTCTTTTTTTTTTTTTATAAGAAATCCAGTGTAGAATGGGGTGAATGGAAATTACCTTCTCTGACCATTTCTTTCTTTTCCATGTGATAGTCTCTGAATTCATAGAATAAAATTTAAGGAGAGATGATATTATATATTTTGGTAAAAAAAGAAACTAAAAGTTAAACAAAAAGTTAAAACGCAAGTCATATGAAATTAATTAATTATTGAATGAAAAAGCAGGCTTGAAAAATTGGGAGGGATGAAATCAAATATGAAAGGAGATAACAAATAAGATTTGGAACTAACCATTGAAAGGAATCACGATTTCATCATTTACTGGTTTCCACGCCGAACACACGAACCCAAGAACATGATCAGCCAGCGCGCCGTCGTATTCGCGATAAAATAATCTGAATCGATTTTCCTCGTCAGATATGGAAAAGGGAATCTGAGAAAAGCCTGCACAATGCAAGCGACGTCTCCACTTAACCAGAGGTTCATGTCTGTACATCCTTTTCTCATCTAGCGCATTCTCAATTCCCCTTTGTCCTTTGTCTGTAATAGGATAAAAAATCGTATGCTTGTTTAAATGACGGTAAAAATGGAATGCTTCAGCTAAGCGCTTAGTAAAATTATCACAATTAAGGTTAACGTCGAACTCAGTAACCACCATAACCACTGGTTTTAAACGCTTCACAGTTGACATAGCTCCTGCAAAAACTACAGGCTCATGTAATAAGGTGTTGAGTGTGCACATCCACACTACCACAATGCTCTCATCCTCCCTTGATCTTTTAATTTCATCCATACGTTTAACAATATCACCTCCATTATTAGCCACCAATTTCCTCACTTCATACTCATCTTCCTGATACTCATCTTCCGGATAATTCTTTAGCTGTTGATCCGGTGCGATCAAAGTTACTTTTTCTATGCAAAGATCTTCTAGCAATTCCTCAAGACCATTGAGGATGGGCGTAGTGATAACAAGATGAAGTGGTTTCTTTATATCATCAATGCTCTTTTTAATAGCATCTAGTGTAATAGCTTCAAAAAAACAAAAAGATTGCTCCGATACTAATAATGAAGAAAGAAGTGTGTGTGAGTTGGTATAGAGAGGAGAAAGTTTATGGAACCTTACAAATAGCCCTTTGCAAAACCAATTCGCAACCCCCGTTATTGCGTTTGGATATCTTTCATCAAGAATGAAAGAATTGATTTCCCGAAAGAGTGAATCGGAAAGATTTGAATCACCAGATTCAAGTGCCATTGCCAATTCTATCAATTTGGCTAAAATATAATTATGAAAACTCATCGGAGGATCAACAAGTATGGCCATATATAGAAAGAGGAAATAAACAGAGTGAAAGAAGAAAGGATAGAAAGATGAATGAATGAATATGAAATGGGGATTGTGAGACTGAAATCCCAAAAATTTAAGAGAAAGGATAAAGAATTACTTAGAGGTGCATGGTATGATTGAACTAGCAAATAATATTAGCCCAAGGCTGGGAAATTGCCTGGAAGTAGAAACCCACTTGCCTATCACTTTTCAAGTCGGTCCTTTTGCTTTTGCTTTTGCTTTTTCTTTTGACAACTCTGCTCTTCACATTTGTCTTTTTCCTAATTTTACTTTATTTATTATTAACGACACTCCTACTATTTGATAATTAAAATATTGTTCTAACCTATACCATTAGCCGGGTCTACGCTCTAACACACAAATTAATTCTCCCTTATATTGCACAATTTATGTGTTCCCATGGTTTTTCTCAAATTCACTCGTCCAATTCAATAAAGATCCATTTTAGTAATTTAAGAGGTTCTAATATAAAGAGTTTGATTGTGTGTGATAGTGTTGCTGAGTTGAAACAAGAAGGAAAATGGTTCGAATTGGACCATGGAGAAAAAGAAAATTTGAATTGTAATGGAATATTGAAAAACTTAAAGTCCAGTAACTTCAATTGTTTTTTTTTTTTTAATTTTTTTTAAATTGATCCAGTAACTTCAATTGAAACAATGGAAAATCATTTACTTAGCGTTTACAATCTATGAAAAAATAAAAACTAATTTTGCAATAAATAATTCGTTCATATGGTTTTCCATTTCAACGTCCAATCAGATAAGAAAAATGAAGATATGGAGTTGGCCAGATTCGGAATTTCCACTGAAAAACATTATCTATAAGGACTTTTGTGGTTGACAAATAATTCGGATATATATAAGCTAAAAGAAAAAAAGGAGAGTACAGCTTGAGATCCGTGTTGGAACCGAATTCAATTATCAGTAAATGGCCCCATCCACCTGTCCCTCCCTACCATCTTTTTCCCCTTTCCTGTTTATTTCTTTCGGTTCCCTTTCTTGTCACTTTAACATACTTTCTTTTATTACTATTATTATTATATAGCAAATATTACGGATATTTGTTACTCCTATTTCATTTACGAATTTTATAATTTTTATCTTAACACATTATTTCTTTTCAGCATATTCGTTTATTTTATTTGGGATTTATTAGGCTATCTTTAGTCCCCCTTTTCTAATTGAACTTCTTTCTACGTATGCTACAACTCCAAGTGGGAATCTCAAATAAAAACTTTTAGATTTCAAAATTCACAAAAGAATAATCCTATTTTCTTTTCTTTTTTTTTTTTTTTTTTTTTTCTTTTTTTACCTAAGAAACCAATCTTTCTCATTAAGAATTGGGCATTTTACATAAATACATAACTTTTGGCACCATATAACATTTTTACCTCAAAAGGAAAATTTTGCATAAATACCTTAAAAATTTTTCAAAATTTCAAAAATACCTAAAACAAAAATTATCATTTTTACGTGATTATTCACAAAATAAACAACAAAACACAAATCAAAATCTCCAAAATACCTTCTCTACTTTGCCCACGTTTCTCTCTCATCTTTTTGTAATTTTTAATCTAATTTTGCATTTACCTCTCAATCCGTTTATTTTTTTATCATGCGACTTTAGAAAGTTTTTTTTTATTTTTTTTTATCTTCAAAACAAAATCCATATGTACATACTTTTTTCGACATATTTTTTCACTAAAGTATAACTAATTATGTCTTTGTATAATTAAGGTATAACTAAGGTATAATTAAGGTATAACTAAAGTATAATCACTGTAATAGTGTACCTTAATGTATAACTAAGGTATAATTAAGGTATAACTAATGTATAAACACTGTAATAGTGTATCTTAATGTATAATTAAGGTATAACTAATGTATAATCAATGTAATAGTGTATCTTAAGGTATAACTAAGGTATAATTAAGGTATAACTAATGTATAATCACTGTAATAGTGTATCTTAAGTATAACTAAGGTATAATTAAGGTATAATCAATATAATAATGTATCTTAGAGTATAAATAGGGTATAAATAAGGAATAACTAAGGTATAATCACTATAATAATGTATCTTAAGGTATAATTAAGGTATAACTATGGTATAAAGATTGTATAAACAGTGTATAAACAATGTATAAGCAATGTATAACAGTGTATAAGAATTGTATAAACAGTGTATAATGTATAAACAATGTATAAAAAATATATAAATAATGTATAACAAGTGTATAAATAATGTATAAACAATGTATAAACAGTGTATAAAGAGTGTATAACAATGTGTAATAAATGTATAAACATATAACATTGTATAAAAAGTGTATAATGTATAACAATGTATTAGTAGTGTATAAACAATGTATAAGTAATGTATAACAGTGTATAAGAAGTGTATAAACAGTGTATAACAATGTATAAATAATATATAAACAATGTATAAACAGTGTATAATGTATAAACAATGTATAAATAATATATAAACAATGTATAGCAGTGTATAAACAATGTATAAACAGTGTATAAAGAGTGTATAACAATGTATAATAAGTGTATAAACATATAACATTGTATAAGAAGTGTATAATGCATAACAATGTATAAGTAGTGTATAAATAATGTATAAATAATGTATAATTAACGTATAACTAAGGTATAATTAAGGTATAACTAAGGTATAAACAGTGTATAAACAGTGTATAAACAATGTATAAAGTATATAAACGATGTATAAATAATGTATAATAATATATAAGAAGTGTATAATAATGTATAACAATGTATAAGAAGTGTATAAACAGTGTATAACAATATATAACGGTGTATAAATAATATATAAACAATGTATAAACAGTATATAATGTATAAACAATGTATAAATAATGTCTAAACAATGTATAACAGTGTATAAATAATGTATAAACAATATATAAACAGTATATAAAGAGTGTATAACAATGTATAAGAAGTGTATAAACAATGTATAACAGTGTATAAATAATGTATAAACAATGTATAAACAGTGTATAAAGAGCATATAACAATGTATATTAAGTGTATAAACATATAACATTGTATAAGAAGTGTATAATGTATAACAATCTATAAGTAGTGTATAACCAATGTATAAATAATGTATAAGCAATGTATAACAGTGTATAAATAATGTATAAACAATATATAAACAATGTATAAACAGTGTATAAATAGTGTATAACAATGTATAATAAGTGTATAAACATATAACATTGTATAAGAAGTGTATAAACAATGTATAAACAGTATATAAACAATGTATAAGAAGTGTATGACAATGTATAATAATACATAACAATGTATAATAAATGTATAATAGTATACAACAGTGTATAAGAAGTGTATAAATAATGTATAAACAGTGTATAAACAATGTATAATAATATATAAGAAGTGTATAACAATGTATAAGAAGTGTATAAACAGTGTATAACAATTTATAACACTGTATAAGAAGTGTATAAACAATATATAAACAATGTATAAACGGTGTATAAACAGTGTATAAACAATATAGGTCCGTCGTCTGTGAGTTCATGTGGCATCATATCATGGTTGGTTGAACTCACTATAGGTCCGGCATCTCAATTCGAACTCTTTTTAGGCATGGTTTCAATTCCATTCTCACATATTTCAAAGTTCATTTGGTTCTCTTCAGCTTTTGAGTTGCAAAGGAGACGCGATTTTCCTGTGCAGAAGCATATCAAAGCATACTTTTAGCTTATTCTACTTACAAAGGAGAAACATAATAATGGTCAACGTAAGTTCAATCTATGAACAAATTGAACTAGCATTTTTCCACAATTGCACAACCCAATCATTGAAGAAAAGGAAATGCAGGTTCAGAAATGAAACAAAAATGTAGTAACTGATAAATGAAAGCAGCCATGGGTAAAGGTAAAAAATGTAACTTATAGCATAAATTTAATACATTCTCAGACAACATTTACCCAAAACAAGAAAACGTGGACAAAGTAGAGTAGAGTAACACAGAGTAGAGAACCCTCTTTTTGAAACCAACGAAATTGATCTCTGAATTGCATTGAGAATACCGTTGTGCCGATTATCTTCAATTCATGCAGCAAAAAAAGAAAAAAAAATCACAAATTTAATTGTGATGTTCGTATTGGAAGGCAAAATTAAAAGAATTGAACCAATCATGTGAAGTTTTACCAATTTTAGCATTGGAACCCTCTTTTTGAAATACAATCTTCCCATTATTTACAGCAAGAACTGAACAATCTTTTGACAGTTTTTTCGCACAGTATTTAGCGACAGATGCCGGTGAACGGATTGTGGGGTGGGTCCGAGCTGCTCCGACTATAATTTTTGCTGCTGAGTAAGATTTTGCTTCCCTTACTAAAATTTTTCGAGTCGATGAACCTCTGCATATCTTCAGCTTCAGATCCACCTGCAATTACATCCCCGCCAAATTTTCTGTAATTAGAAACTAAATTAAAAATTTTAATAGAGGGCAACCGAAAATCCAAAAGCCTCGAATCCATGGATGAGTTTGGCTTTGAAGAAGTGTGCTAGGCAATTATCGAGAAATCATTTTTCTCACCAACCAAAAATTTACTATGCCATGAGAGAAATCATAACATTTTGAAGTGGAAAAAGGAAAATATATACATTTAAAAAAGAAAAAGAAAAAAGACGAATAACAATGTGAATAGAAATAAGTTAAAGAGGCAAACCTGTTTTAAGTTGCAGAAACCTTCATATACGGCAAGAACAGAGTCAAAAGTTTTGACAAGAGAGAGAAGTGAGGACTTTCCATCATGATCTACAATTTGTACACATACCGATTTCGTCAATTCATCAAATTCATCATCCAAATAACTAAAATAATTATACTTTAAAGAATCAATTCTAGTATTCACTCACCATTGTTGTCAGGAACATGAAGAGCAACAACAGTATCACCAGGCTGAGCCACTTTAACCATGGCCCAAGTCAACAGTTCTCTACTCTGAGAGTCAAGCTTGACTCCCACAATCACCGTCCGACCATACAAGACAAGCTACAAAATAATAAAAACATGGAAGCACCACCAGCATCATAAACAAGAAATAAAAAATACAAATATAATGAAATAAAAAACTGCATTTTTCAAAAGAAAGAGGCAAGCAATAATTCTAGAGAAATGCACAATCTTCTACTGAATCAACATGCAAAATCGATCTCAGTGAAATTCAAACTGCAGAAATAGAGTAACACAGGCCAGCAACCAGCTTAAAACAAGTGCTATGGAGTTCAAATTAGGACAAAAAAGAAAAGAAAAAATGAATTGAATTGATGAATAATTGATAGAAAGAAATCAAACCCAATCGTAGATATGTATCCCTGTCTATTGAAAAAATCATAAAACAGCAAATAAATAAGAAATCAATTACCAATCCACATCCCAACCCTAACCTTAACCCCAAACAAATCTAAACCTATAATCGAAAATAAAGAAACAATTAACATTAACAGCCAATTAGAAAATCAGAAGAGGAGGAGGAGGAGGAACATACCGAAAGAAAGAGCGAGAGAGAGAGATGAGAAGGAAGGCGTGAGAAAGAGAGAAAGAAGGGCGAAATGAAAAAGAAACAAATTATAATAAATGGAAGGAGAGGAGAAGAATGGCAGCTCCACAGAACTGAAGTATTGTTTCCATCTTTGGTTGGGAAGAAAAAGGGAAAAAAAGCGTAGAGAAGATTTAGATTTAGAAAAAAGCGTAATAGTGTAAATAAGAAAAGGTAAGGCATTAAAATAAACCCTGAAACGAGGGTAATTTTGACAATTTCCCTTAAGAATTCTACTTATCGAACAATCAGTACCTCCAGCAAACAAATATGCTGCTTGATTCACAAACCGCTGAATATAAACAAAACGAACATAACTTAAACTCTGAGCCAATATCTGACAATCATGTAAGACTCTAGTAGAGAAAGTATACTTAAACTATTATTTTGGGCAATTTCTCCTAGAATAAGAGCTCTCTCAACACAAGCCCAATATATGGACAAAGGCCCATTCCAATTCGAGAAAAGCCACTGTTCTCAAGTAGATGTAATGGGCCAACTACAAATATTTGAAGCCCATAAGACGTTGATGAATCACAGGCTTCTAAATTTCTAACAATGACAATATTAGTAAATAAAAATAATAAACTTAGATTTATATTGCTTTCAAAATATGAACAAATAGTAAAATATATTGAAATTGTATAAACATAAAATTGAAAAAGCATGAAACCTGAGCAAAATCAAGAAACATGGTGAAATGGGTTGGGCGTTGCTTAGGCTGATGCATTTAGAATGGGCCTTGCAAGAAGTGGAGATGAAGCCCAATAGACAGAGGAGCAGATTTTTGTTTTGTGGAATTCTCAAAGACATCCTTACTTTATTTGTATGGTTAAAAAGAGTGAACATGAGTGGTTAAAATTATTCCAACAAACCTACTTAAACAGTGTTATATATTTTGTAAGAAGTTTTAAACTATTCTAAGAGCTGTATTTAATCTTCTCTTTCGTTTGAACTCCTCTAAACACTCTTTTAAATTTCAGCACTTTCTATATTAATAGTAAATTTTCTCTTCGTGCAACATATCTATCTCATATGTTTAAGATTGTTTATGAATAGTAAGTAAGTTCGTCCAGCAGGCTCAGGCCACTTTTGGTTGGTATTAGTAAGTGTTTTTTCTCCTTATTTATTATGAGTAGTATTATTTGATGATTGTTTAGATACACTTCATTGAATTATGAGATTGATCACCTCATATTCTAGCAGTTGTGATGAGGCCGACAAGTGATCCATAACTATAGCAAAAACCATGAAACACTTGTAGTCTAATAATAAAGAAATTCTATTAGATCGCATGCTAGGGGTTTTTATTTTTTGATAAAATGCTTACAAGAACCTAAGGCGTGGTTGTTAGTCTATGCCGAAAAAATTCGATTAGGCTAACTATTATAAACCCATAATGCTAAAGAAATTCGAGTATGGTAATCTATGTATTTTAACCCAGCTCATAATAGTTAAGAAGAAAATCTCACTGAACATACTTGACTTTGTTTGGTTTGAGTCTGTGCCCTTCATCATTGTTGTTATATTTATTATTGTTTTTGTGCAACCTCAAATCTGCTTATATTTTATTTTCTTTTAGCTTTCTTAGTTGTTTTTACCTTTAAATCTTAATTTTATTGTTGGAAGAAATGCAATCTGCTTGTTTACTTTAAAAAAAATTGAGATTGTTCACATCAATCGCTGTAGATTACAATATTTGGATACGTTATTGTGCTGTAATCTTCACATTTGGGGATAAACAATATGACTCGTTATTTTATAACTAGCCAACCACAAAGTAATATATAATCGTTGTAATTTTTTTTATATAAGCGTGCAAGTAATACATTTTTTATAAGCATTACAGAATATTGACTGAGGATGAGAAGAAGAGTACATTAATTGGTACATAAGTAATAAAGATAGGGAAAAAACACTCCTAATTTAAAGCAAAAATCAGGAAAACAGGACAACAACACTGTTAATACATCAAAAAGAGTGGCAGTTAGAAGCAATTGCAGACGAGAATGAAGAGCAAGGAAATGAAATAGATGGACCAAGTTGCATATTTGAGTACATTAAAAGTAAATGTTGTTGAAACAATGAAGAAGAAAGTGGTGACAGCCACTAAAATTGCAGCTTTATCCAATATTATGGAAATTAGATGCAACTTTTTGGCAATAAACTTGGAGATAAACAGAGCAGCAAATGTGAACATGATAGCAATAGAGATAATTTGGATACAAGGAGAAATTACGGGTTGGCTACTTGTGGAGTGAAATGCAATTTGAAGAGCTGATGTTAAACAAAATGGGATTATTATGTTTTGCCAATCTAGTGATTGTGTTTCCACTGCTGAAAGAGTGAGAGAATTAGGCCTACTAAGCTTGGAGAATAATACTGCAATTGAAACAAAGATATTCATTGCGCTCTGCGTTGTATTGGGAATTGCTAAAAAAGTATACAAAAAACCTTGGATGGCATCTTAATTATTTATAGTTAAGCTGTAAAATAGAAAAATTAAAAATTAAAAAAGTAAAAGAAACTAAGAAGAAAAAGAAAAGTCAAAACTATACGTATATTTATGATGTTGAGGACGCGAAGCAATTATTTAGAAAGGAAAAAGGGATGTAAAGTGGGGGTTGAAAATAAAGATTTGGGTTTTTGTAATCGGATACTGAATATAAAATATAGGAAACGTTGCTTACTTGTCAGTTACTAGAATTGTGGAATTCTACTCAAATATGGGCATGACATTGTCTTTGTTGTGTTTTTGTTTTGATAGATGGGATCCGGATATACTTTTCCTATTTGTGACGTGTCCAAAGTCGAGCTATCCGATCCATCCAATTCTACAAAACCCAAATTTTCCTCATTTTGTATATCAATTTGGAAAATTTTACGATGGATCAGTTTTTTTTCTATGACAAAAACAGCGTATGTGTTTTTTATTTTTCCACTATACTTTTTTTCATTTTCCAATACCAATACTCCATGTATGTTGTTGTTTCATTAGAAGGTCCATTATAAAATTTCTCATATCACTTTACAACCTTCAATTTTTCCCTTCAACGATTTCTTTTTAAAATTTCTCAAGTTCCATTAATAACTAATAAGCTAAAAATTGTGGTTGGTTGTACTTATAGTGTTAAGAAATTCTTTCCCCTTAAACAATGAGTCAATCCCAGCTTGGATACAGATTCAAATAGATGGTTTGAATCAAGAAAAGTTAAAAACCGTGGTCCCTACCCTTTTGTTATTTTCCTCTCCTATATATATCTATACTATTAATTTCAAAAGCCAAGAGAAAATGAATGAAGGGTTTTGGGATTCTTTTCGTTGAGGTTGCAATTTGTTAGAAAAACAAGAAAAAATTTCACCCCAATCTCTCGCTCAAATAGTTACATTTCTTCTTTTATATTCTTTCGTACTCAATGCATTTTAAATTCTATGTTTAATTCCTTAAAAATAATTGTTCATGTTTATCTTTCTTTTCCATTTTCTCTTCAAGAAAACGGCTTTATGTTTGCAGAATTGATAGGGCTGTGCTACCATTCTAAGACAAAGTTTGTTTCTAAACTGGAGACTAACAATAATTGATCATTTAGCATATATTTAATGGACTAAATTGGTACATTTATTTTGTAGACTAATTTTTTGCCACAAAAAAATTATAGTTTATGGATTCTTCGGATTCGGATATAGTTTTTATTCTTTTTTATTGTGACGTGTCCAAAGTCAAAATATCCGATCGAATTGTACAAAACAAAAGCTTTAGTCATTTTCTATTATATATTTGGTGCAAATACTTCATACCCCACATCTCAATTTCCCTGACACACCAATTTCTTTTATCAATAATATTGTGTTCCCATTAATAACAGTGATCCCTACCCTCATAAGGTAAATCAATATTTACCGTCAAAACATAATGGAAGATCCAGGGAAAATGAAGAAAAGGTAATGGATGAATGAATAACACCTAAAGAAACCCTGCGTGAAGACAAAAACAGTAAAAGTGATAAGAGTACCGTTTCACAAAAAATATTTGCATTTGTGGAGAATTTTCAAAATTTTTCTACGAGGGTTATTGTATTTTTGAAAAACAAATTGAAAAATTACAGTTCAAAAAGGATAAAAATATCTTTTCTAATATCATGATTTAATTTTAGTTATCTTTTTTTATAATATTACAAAACACTAACCTCTTTTTATAAAATAAAGAAATTAAAAAAATCAATCTCGTTTTGAAAAGAAGCTAACCAGAGGATTTATTTTTAACGCTTCTCCAAAGAATAAAAATAATTATATCCATAACCTTTCAAGTAATAAAAAATTTGAACATAATTTATATAACATTTTAATTTATAATGTAAAATTTCTCATAATTTGATTACCGTGGTTTTGACATAATATTCACAAAACACCCTATATATATATATATATATATATATATATATATATATATATATGTAACACCCATTTCATTATATATAACAAAATCAATAACATATATTCATATATTGTATAAAAAAAACTATAACAGAATGTTCCATACATTAATTTAATAATACAACATGCAAAATAAAAATATATACATTTGCACTAGGAAAGTTTACAACTAATTTTTTCCAAAATTCCAACGTTATGTTTGAGGACTGCTTAAAGCTTTTGATTAACATCACAATTTGATAGTTAGGAGGGAATGGACGTGAAAACTGAACCTTTTCAACTGGTAACATTTTAATCGCTGCTGTCTTTTTGTTTTCAACTTGTAATATATAGTTGGTTTTATTCTCTTAATTATCGATCTAAGGGTTCTTTATTTAATTCAGACTTAAGTTTTGGGACTAAGATTCACCATTTGTCTAATTACTCAGCATGGAAATGGTTTTATTTGCAAATTTGATTATTCATTTGTGAATATTTAGTAATGGAGTAGTTTATATCTTGCAATTATATTTTGGGGTAAACTAGTATTCTCAAAAACAAGAAAACTTTAATTAGTTTTCCTATTTTTGTTTACTACTTTGGCTCCTATGTAATTCTATTGCTATCTGCTACTTATCTGCAGATTTATTTGATTTTGTTCTGTTCTATGATTCTTGTGTTCCAGAATTTTGATACAAATAGTATATTTTAGTGCATAAAACATAAAAAAATTGTGTCCTGATAGGATATAACTAGAGTGGACAAGATGGTACAACCCGAAAAAAGAAAAACTAGATCTATACCTGGGAAGGGATTTGGTAAGACTGGAGAAAAAAGGTATAGAACCGTTGAAATCCCTAGCAGAGGACACCATAGGAACTGAATGGAACTATTCATCAAGAAAGGAGTCGCCTTGACTTGAAGAAGTGATCATTAAGAATGGATTCCCATTGAATATGGTTGAAAATGAGTTGTTTAAAGCTTTTCTCAAATATTTGCAGCCATTGTTTAAGATAGGTTCACTTGATGATATCAAGGCGGATATTCTAAAGGTATACAAAGCTGAGAAAGAAACACTTCGTGAATTTCTTTCTAATCTCTCTTGTAAGTTCAGTTTAACAATTCAGTTTTGGCCTTATGGTAACGAAAAGATCATCCACTGTTGCTTAATCTTACATTTCATTGATGATGATTGGAATCTGAAAAAGAATCTAGGATATGATGTTAGTGCTAAGGAACTATGTGAAGTTATTGAAAGTGTGCTTTGCGAGTAGAACATCAACAAAAACATGCTCTTTGTGGTTGTCGATAGCGAAGATTATCACATGGTGGGAGAACTAGAAAAATATGTGTAAAGATCATGGCTCAATTCTTAACAAAGATATACTTTTTGTGCCTTGAGCACAATTCTTCAATCATCTTGTTGAGTATATTGAATTTGTCAAGCTTGAAAGTGCTCGAGTTATTCAAAGCTTTTACTCAGCTACAACAAATTGGTCTCGATTTCATCTCGGGATTTGGACAAGGCAACAGACACATGCAAGCGCTTGGAGGCATTTCATGACTCTATATGCGTGTCTTCAAGGATCGATGTTTTATTTGAATGTCTAATCTCTATCCAATGAATTTTGGTTGTTGGAAAAGGAAGTGGGACTTCATGTGTTCGCCCAATAGCAAAAATCAAGTCAGCAAAATTTGATCGGTACTGGAATCAGCTTTGGAAATCAGGGCGGTTGTCCACCCAAGATTAAAACACTATACTTGGCAGTGTGTGTATTCCAATGTATCTACCTTGCTAATGATAAGTCCGAGTACTTGAAACTCTATAGATCCTTGAACTACACATATGGAAGGTATTCAGGTTCCTCTAATCTTCATTCTGTCAAAGATGCTGATTTTGAAAAGTGGTTGGAACATAAAGGCTATTCCATAATAGAGAATGCTGAACTTGATACTTATTTCGACGAAGCAGTAGTGAAATTGGAAAATGATTCCGATCTATTAACTTGCTGGCATGCCATTGCCCATTAGTATCCAGCACCTATCTATAATGGCTCATCATTATTTGGCAGTTTTAACGTCGAATACTGAACTGAAGTATTCTAGAATCGATGAGATAATGAAGATGAATGCAGGATTCGGCGAGTTGCAACCAGAGATAGCAGAGGCATTATTTTGTCGACAAGACTGGTTGGAATCCCGCAAAAAGAAGTATGTATATTTGTTTCAATCTGGTATTTGATGCATCCAATTGAAATATACATTCTAACTTGTGAATTTGCAATATGGAACAGGCACAGAGAAGAAGAGTAATTTAATGAACCAGTCTCCTCATTGTAATGCTGACATTGTTGGTAACTTTTCGTTAACCCCCCTTTTTCTTATCCAGGAACATTATCAGTAAATCATATACTGAGTCCCTGATTTAGTAAGAGAGTTACAAGGACTGCTTTTGATTATGTGTGTATTTAAATACACTTGTAACTTAATATATATATATATATATATATATATATATATATATATATATATGCCTAACACATTGGGAATACTAATTAATACTAATTGTATGGATAAGTTTTTCATCAGGATAATGCAAGTTTTAACTATCGAATATATTAATTCGTATAAAATAGATAATTTAATATATTAATTAATTAGTTATGTTATTATCCTTTATTTTTCATTCATCCCTATTTTGTAGGCTTATTTATAGATTGACAAATATTGAATAAAATCATAAAATTTCGATTTTTATAGAATCACATATTAATGGTTTACTGTGTTGTAGTTACTATAGAAAATTCGCATATTCATGTATAAAGGACGAAATTAGTGAAATAAAAAAATTAGATTTTTAATGCTTTCAAAATTATGAACAAACACTAATTTTTTTCTGTTTAAAAAAAATATTGAAATTGTAGAATACGAAAATGAAAATAAATGGTGTAAGTTAGACATAAGAAGAGAAAAAACTCCATTGTTAATTATATTATAAATTTATGCAAATTCTTAATTATAACTCATCCCATGAACCAAAAGACTAGGAGAAGAATTGGTTTACATTTATAATATAATTAACAATGGAGTTTTTTCTCTTCTTATGTCTAACTTACACCATTTATTTTCATTTTCATATTCTACAATTTCAATATTAGACTAGGAGAAGAATTGGTTTACATTTATAGATGATTCATTACTCACGTCTAAGGCTACATATTTGGATCGTAAAGTTTACATGACAAAATATTTGTAGGCGACTAAGTAATAAACTAGAAAGCAAAAATTAGAAAAACAAGACAACAACAATATTAACACAGTGAAAAGAATGGTAATTAGAAGTAACTGCAGATGAGAATGATGAGCAAGGAAAGGACATAAAAATGGAGAAATTTGAAACTAAAAAGAAAAAGAAAATAAGAAGAGGCGGAAAAAAGTCAGAATTATATATATATATATACATATATATTATACCGTTGCAGACATGAAGCAATTATTTAGAAAGGAAAAATAGATAATGTGCGTGGGTTGGAAATATATTTAAGAAGTAATATAGGCTTTTTTTTTTCGAAATGGTATTTCATTAAACAAAGAGGATGGATACACAAATAATAGGTGATAAGTATATATTATATCATGCAATTTGGATCTCAAAATATTGAATTAAAGCCCAAAAAAATATTATTTTTTGTGTAAAAAATGCTTAAAAGATTCAATTTTGTGGTCGAATCACATGAGAAATACGCTGGGTAAAATATAGATATTTAAGGCTTCAAGGTATTGCAAAAAGTACAAAGCTACTTGGAAAAAGGAGTTTAAACCTTGAACCACAAAATATGAGTCCAAAAGTACTTCATATAGTCAACTATGGAACTTAGAAGGGGATGAGAGTGTTAAAATGCATTTCAGCTGTTTAAAATTTTATTGCATTTTTTGTGAATTTTAAGATCCAACAATGGTTTAGGATTATTATCACTTTTAATAAGAAAACAATTGTTATGCATTATTTTCTTAGCCCTAATAGCCATTATATGGCAATGAATTCACCTTTAAGTTGGTGATAAAGAGGATTTGAATAGTCTCAACTAAAATATGCCCTAGATAGGCAAGGATCAGCCCAATTAGCTTGCTTTTTAACAATAAAAAAAAAGGGTAAAAAATTCACACATATTACTGAGAAAAAACCTCCCCATACTAGTTATTTTGTATATTATCAAGTACAACCAAATAATATTGGAGATCCACAGCTATAAAAACTCACACTTCACGCATAACACTATACAATTATCATATCTTGAAAAAACTAATATATTTTGTATAAAAATGACAAATCTTGGTACCTTGAGGGTAAAGATTTCAAAGAATTTTTTACTTAGAATATATGAAAATTAACTAATAGAAAAAAAAAATTGAAAATCTGTATTATGCGGATGTAGATACATAACTAACAAAGTCAATTTTCAAAAAAAAAATTTTGAAAAATTTCCGAACATAAATTATTTTATGCAAAATAAGAATAAAAACAAAAGGGAGAAAGAAAGGAATGGAAGGATCCTAAACAAAATATAGAATTAAGTCTTTTATGAGAGATAATTTTGGAGAGACAGGGAGGTTTGGAAGGGTAGCAGTATTTGAACTCCACATGCCCTGAGAGATTTATAGTCTTCCTACCAATCCATTTAAGAACAGTATAAGTTAAAAAAGTTAAAATTTGACATATATTTTATATGAAAAGTTTTGGTATGAAAACAAAAACAAAAAAGAAAAGAAAAGTTATAAATATGCTACATGTAAAATTTTCGCTTATTATAGCAGGCATCAATTTGGCTAGAAATTCTACAGTGGACTGGGTTTATCATGGTCCGTATTGTTGGATACTTGATATGCCATCATAGTTACTAATATTTTACATATTCAACGAGTGCAAACCATATGGACCCGGTTCGTATTAAAAAAATTTTAATTTAGCTGTGATACAGTATAATTGGGAAAAAAAAAATGAAAAGAAGATTCGTTGTAAGCTCTGAATATATTAATGTTGCAGACAAAAGGAAAGTGGATTAAATTGGCAGACAAAAGAGTTTTCGGGTTCGTAATCGGATTCCACTAATACATTACAATTGAAACCTTGGCCCAAAAAAATTTTAAAAAAAAAAGGAATATATATTTTTATTTTTGACTGAAAGTCTGAAAATTATATTTATTATAAAGTGAATGAAAGTGCAAAACTGATGTTGAAAAGAAGAAAGTGGATGGGATGGATTATAGAACCAATGTCTGCATTGTGGGCCACTGGATATGTTTATGTCTGTTTTTCCATTCGGATATAAGCTCTAGGAAAAATACAAGTAACTGAATCAAGTTTCCTAATCTAATTTATTGTGCTTAAAAGTCATCGGTTTTATCATCATTTGCCTAAAATTTAATTTAAAATCGGCTTGCATTACACTTACAAACCACAACACACGCACATATGTATAACCTCTACGATTGGTTGAAGATTATATTTCTTTAACATTTATTTTCGATTTTTGTATGTTTTTGCATATTTGTCGACTAATGAATTGAGTCGCTCATGAATTACTTAAGGCATCTGTTTTTGTATTAGATCGTGAGATATGGCGCAATGTACCGCCGTAATTTATCCATGACTTGTTATTTTATCTGTTAAAAAATTGGCAACTGTGAGAACTGATTTGCTAATTCATATAAATTTCTAGCTACATAGCCATAGAAAAAATCAGTAAATAATAAATGGGATCAATATAAAAATAAACCTTATGTTTTTAGTTATTTGGAAAATAATACATGTGATTTAAATTTTTACAAAATAGAACATGTGGTTTTACAATGCTAACAAAAATAATCTATCGTTCAATACACTCCCTAAAAACTTACTTATCTTTCGAATTTTTATCTGAAATTTTGTATGTTGGTTAATTAAAATATAATGGACCAAAATGTCGAAACTTGGAATTTTTCGTGAAGCGTTTATATTTTTAATAATTAATAATACAAAACAATTCATAAAAAATTTAAAAAATGGCTAGTAAATTTTTAAATTTTCAAAATTTGCTGGAAATTTATTTAAAATATGTGTAAATTATTAGAATGCTAAATCGTAGAAAACATTGAGTTTTGCACGGAGATTAGGTTAAAAACTTAAAATTCATACCGTTAATCATATTTCTATGCGGTCCTTAATTTGTTTTACTATTTATTATCTTGACATTTTATACATATTATTTAACAATATATTACAAAGTTTTAAAAAATTTCGGTATTTTCTTATTTTTTGTAATTTTTTTCTTTTTTTCTCATTATTAATTAAAAAAATACAAGCAGTTTCGAAAAATTTATGAAATTTTTCACTAAAGTTCATTATATTTTAATCAACCAACATGCAAAATTTCAAGTAAAAATTTGAAGGTTAAAAGAGTTTTTAGGAAGTGTATTGGACGATAGATTACTTTTACTAGTATTGTGAAACCACAAGTCTCGTTTTAAAAAATTTTAAATTACATGTATAATTTTGTAAATAACCGAAACCACAAAATTTATTTTTGTAATTATCTTATAAAAAATCGAAACCAAATTAGACGATCAACACAAGAGAGACCGAATGAAGTGTGAAAGTAATATTTACTTTTTTTTTCTTTTTTGTAAATAATATTAAAATAATATTTCATATTTTTGTGTGATAGAGAGGAGAATTAGTCTCATTTTTAAGCACCCACGGCAACCCAACTGCTCTTGCGTCCAAACAAAACCAATTAATCTAAAAGATTAAGTTAATAAATAAGATTAAAAATTTGCTTTTATTCTATATTATCACTATTAATTCAAATTAGATCTACTTAACCAGTTTGAAATTGTTCAATCACCATTTAAAAGGTTACTCTTCTAATTAAAAATTTTACTTTGTGAATTAAATGTCAAAATTCAAGAATTAAACTTAAGTGACTAGATTTTCTTATCACTAAAACTAATTTTATTTTATTGTTATTACTTAAAAAGTGGAGACTAACATAATATTATCAAATAGTTAGTTCATTTAGCGTATATGATGGACTAAATTGTTACATTTTTATTTAGGTTAGAAAATAAAATGATGGGTAATGGCATGTGCTAAAATCTTAGTATATATTATGTATGACTAATTTTTTTGTTATAATTTTTTATGCACTAATTAATAGATTTGATTTGATGGGTCACGCGTTTTCACTCTACGTTTCTGATATTGATGAAATATTATTGTATTTCCATTTCAGTGTGTGTTTTTCCTATTATTTTTTGTAAAAAAAAAAAAAAAAATTTCACATATCTCCAACGTCAAAGTCAAAGTATCCGAATTAAATAAATAAAAATAATAATAATAAAAGGCTGAGAGCAAATCCTACAATTTCCAAGTTACAACCTTCAATTTCCCCTTCAGTTTCAATTACTACGGTAATTAGACTGTAGTCCCTATCCTTTTATTTTTAATTTTTTTCTTCTATACATAAAAATTTTTAAATGGATCGGATTCATGTGGTTCACACCCGTTAAATATGTGACATATCAGCAACTATAATAACGTGTCAAGCATTCAACAGTGTGGATAACGATAGATCCGGTCGATAATAGAATATCTCCCAAACTTAGCCTATGGCACCACACGGCCCGCCACAGCAATTGCCACCGCCACTGACACCACCACCACCACCACCTAGTACACTTGCTAATATTGACATAGAAAATCAAGTAGCAGCTGCTGAGGAAACAGCACAATTACTTGGTATAGAGTGGCAATGGCATAACATAATAATGTCATTTTGCTTTATTATATATAGTTAAGCTGTTAAAACTAAGATGTTGCGGACTTGAAGCAATTATTGAAAATAAAGATTTCGGTTTTGTAATCGGATACTGAATATAGAATATAGTAAACTATGCTTACTTATCAGTTACTAGAATTGTGGAATTCTAGTCAAATATATATAATGACATTGTTTTTGTTGTGAATGTTATCCAACGCCAACATCCTTCGGATACTCTTTTTCTATTTGTGACGTGTCCAAAGTCAAACTATCCGATCCATCCAATTCTACAAAACCCAAACTTTGCCCATTTTGTCTATCAATTTACAACCTTCTATTTCCCCAAAAACAATTTCTTATCAAAATTTCTCCAGTTCCCACTAAGACCTAATAAGCTAAAAACTATGGTTGGTTGTGGTATTAAGAAAATCTTTACTCTTAAATAATATCACAGATTTGAACCTTGTAGATGAAAAAAAAGTTACCCAGAAAGTTTCGCTCTCTATAAAAGAGTCCATCACGGCTCAAATTCAAATGAATGCTTTAGACCAAGAACAGCTAAAAACTGTAGTCCCTACCCTTTTATTATTTTCTTCTCCTATCTATATCTATACTATTAATTTCAAAAACCGAGAGAAAATGCCTAAAGAGTTTTGAAACTCTTTTCGTTGAGGTTACAATTTGTTAACAAAAGAAAAGAAAATTTTCATCTCAATCTCTCGTTCAAAAATGTTTTTTTTTATATATTCCTTCATTCTTTATGCATTTTAAATTCTACGTTTAATTCCCTAAAAATAATTGTTCATGTTTATCTTCCTTCTTGGTTATTATCTATGTGTCTTCATGTTTGTATCTTCTTCCTTACAGAGTCGTCATACATGTGATGAATGAGAGAAATATCTCTTAAAAATAAGAGTTTCTTTTGCATTCTTCCTTTTACGTTTCCTGTTTTAAAAAAAAGGGTTTAAGTTCGCCGAATTGATAACGTAGTGCTACCATTTTAACACAAAGTTTATTTCTAAAGGAAAGACTTACAAAACTTTATTTAATTGGTACATTTATTTTTTAATCTTACTTACAAAATAAATGAATGAGTTATATCATGTGCTAAAACTATTATTATTAAAAAAGGTAAAATGGGATGTCTTTGTTGTGTATATGTAATCCAACAACACCAACAGTCTTCGGATTCGGATATAGTTTTTTTTTTTTTTTTTTTTTCCAAAGTCAAAATATCCGATTGAATTGTACAAAACCCAAGTTTTAGTCACTATATACCACACATTTCAATTTCCCCAACACACCAATTGCTTTTATCAAAAATATTATGTTCCCATTAATAACTGTAGTCCCTGTCCTTTTATTATATATAGTAAGTTAACCATTTTACATGCCTTCTTGTACACCAAATTAATTAAACATAGAAACATGCCAAATATTGTGCAAATTCTGAAGAATTTCTTTCTTTCCCAAATTTGGCCTGCGGCACCACTCTCCCCGCCACAGCAATTGCCACCGCCATCTGCACCACCACCACCTAATTCACTTACTAACATTGACATAGAAAATCAAGCAGTTGTTGAGGAAACAACACAATTACTTGCTGGAATTGGCATAGATTGGCAATGGCATAACATAATAATGTCATTTTGCTTTAGTTCTGCCCTTCAGATAGCTCTCTGGTCTGCAACTCAACCTCAACTCCCTCTTTCTTTCCAATTTCTTTCTTTCTGTTTGGCTTTTATTTTTGGTTTTCTCTTTATCTCCAAATCTATTGGCCATAAATACGCTGCTGCAGCTACATTATTCTACAAAGCTGCAATTATACTTGCAGTCACTGCATTTTTCTTCACCATTTCAATATCACTGCCTGTGATGCTCAAATGTACCACTTGGACCATCTACTTCATTTCAATGCTCGTCATTGCCATCTCCAATATTTGCTTCTAATGAATTACCTGAAGCATGATGATCATGATCATAGAACTGTTGTATTTTCAGTTATGGTTTTTTGAGTAACATTCGCTAGATGTTCAAGTAATTTGTTGCTTCAGTGCCCCTCTTTTTGTTTGATTTACATATATCATGATATGTATTATGTTTCAATAGTACTGTAATATATTAATTAAATTAATCATTATTTTTCTTTAAACAAATAAATTTAAAGATTCAAATGTTATTTTTCTTTAGAAATTAAGAGGAACAGGAACTAGTGAAACCTTACTCCGGCAAAAATCCAAACAGTTATGGTTAAATTAAATCTCTAATTGTTATTTTGGCAGTTTTGTTCCTATTACGATTTGACAAATATTCAAAATGTTTGTTTGATCGAGTGGAAAGGATGTACTATTCAAATAACAAAGAACGATTCAAAGAATAACTAATTTATAGTGTTAAATTTCGGTTTGAACTTGATTATTCTCAGAGACATTCATTAAGGTGAAAAATCTGCTAGGCATAACCATTAGATAGACAGAAATGATGCAGTTGAAAAATGCCAAAGAGTTCTCCATAAAAAGTTTGTGCTTCAATTATAGCAATAACTAGAATTTCAAGCATATATTGAAGATGAATAACCCAGAAAAACAATTGAGTCTAACAAAATGGATTCTCATAATGAGATTGTGAAGAAACAAATTAATTGGATCAGTTTCATCTCATCTGATAGACCAAATTCAACAACTAATGTTCAGGTCCAGACAAAAAAAAAAAAAAAAACAATAACAAAAGTAGTTTGAGCTCTCAAATAACAGCAGTTGAGTGCTCCAAAAGTCACTGTCCAAGTATTGATTCTATGCTTCTGTCACTGTCTGCAAACATTAACTAACAACTCCTGTAATTAACTTGCCATCTTCTTATATAATCCTATTCCAAAATTACAAAAAGACATAGCACATTAAAATGAAACTATTGAATACATTTTAAATATTGTACTTGCTTCCTTTCGGGGATTCCAACCAGTCCTGTCCACATATTAGAGCTTCTATGATTGGATCATCAGGCTCAAAATCATTGAAGCATGGATTCTTTTTTATTACATCCATGCTGTGAGCAGATGATCTGATTCATAGCATTGGATCCATTGCCCAGAAATCACAAGCCATCCTCCCAACTACTGGAAATTTTGAAGAATTGACATACCACCAAGATAGGACATCAGCCTCTAGATTTTCAGTCTCCAATTTCAAGTACCTATCAAGTTCATCCTCCAATGAATCCACCCGTCAGAATGATAATTCTGTTTCCACTCATGAAAATCAACAATAACATCATCATCCGAATTGGAAGTTGCCAGTACTTAATGAGATGAGGTATTTGCAAATTTCTTATAGAAACCGGCAAGATCAGCACGAATTGCAGATAATTTTGACTGAGCATAGATCCCGAACATCTTCTTGTAAGCATATTTTACCAGGACAAATTTAAATCGGGGATCCAGAACTGCTATCATCTGAAAAACAAAACAGTGTGTACTCCAATACTCTTCAAATTTCTCCCTCCTACTGCAAATTTCTAAGTATTGACATACCACCAAGATGGTAGAAAAATTACACAACTTTCAGCAGCTAAAAATATACGTAACACATTATTAGAAAATTTTTTAATATGAGATGAACAAGTACTTACGAAAAAATTTCCAAGACTTCCAATTTCAGAGATGTAAGAAGGATATAATTTGCTAGCACTTCGATCATTTTTTTCTCCGAATTCCATAGATTGAACCAAAACAGAAAATGAAACGAAAGAATAGAAAACGAACTGAATCGGTTTGGAAGAGCAATTTGGGTCGCGGTTTAGTTGTAAAAGTAAAAGTGAAACAGTCACCCATATAAATATAATACTAAGCTCAGCAGATTGATGACAACACCACCGTGCTAATAGCACGAAATGATGGAGCAAGATCGATGCAAAAAGAAAAAAAGCATTAGAACCCCAAGACCAGACAAATGTAAAAGATAGAAAAAACACTGAAAACCCCAAATTTCATAAAACAAATAGCTAGAAACCATTAGGGTAATCAACTGTCAAAATGGTCACAAGTTTGAAGCTTGGATAATCAACTGTGTGCTGATTCGGGAGAGCCTGAAACACCAAAAGAAAGAGACAAAAACATTATTACCTAAAGCAGGTAAAAACCACAGCCAAAATCATAGCTACAAAGAAACACATGCATAACGATCGGAATCTCTCAGTAACGAGGTATATCTACCACAAAAACCTTAATAGATCGAAGAAAATACGAATCAACTAAAAGTAAGAGCAAATCTGATAATCGCGACACAGATCAAGCAAAGCTCGATTAGAGAATAATAAAACCCTAGCAGATCGAAGGAGAGGAGAACGAGAGCTTACCATGTCTGATTCCGAATTCAGAAACGGAGATTTGAGTGTGTAGAAGCTTCGATGAAACGTCTAGAGTTGGGCGAGAGAGGAACCAAGGCGCTGAAATGGGGGTTTATAAATATGAGGTTTAAGGAGACCCTAATTTTAGGGAAGGTCAAAGTTGTTGCCCAGGAGTCTGTTTTATTGCCTAGTTTTGTAATGGCCCAATGGGCTTTTAAAAAAGTACCCAAAGGTTCTCAATACAAGAAGACACTTGATGCAAAATAACTGAAAAACTGACACGTAAGTAATATGATTATTTTGAAAATAAAAAACGCTTATATATTAATTTTTTATTGAAAAAGTCTAGATGGATCGGGTTTATTACATAATTTCCTATCAAACCGTGTCCTTTAGATCATTGGTTAACGATCAAAACAGAAAAAAGAAAAAATTTGTTTTCAATTAGAGAGGCAGAGAATTGAATAAAAAAACGCTTATGTGTCAATTTTTCATTGGAAAGGTCCACATGAACCATATCTATTGTATAATTTCCCATCAAACCGTGTCCTTTAGATAATTGGTTAACGAGAAAAAAAAAAAAAAAAAACTGTTCTCAATACGACTAAAGACTTTTGTTTTCCACATAATATCACTTTTTTTTTTTTTTTTGGCTTTTCGTCCATGTGTTTCTTATACTATGTAAAAGCACTCCAAAATAGACATTAATAAATATATATTTTGAATTTTTTTTAAATAGTATGAGGTAAAAATGAAGCCTTAATAGGACTGAAGCAAAAAAAAAAAAGAAAAAACTCTTAATAGCAAAGGAGCAAAAAAATCATTACTCCCATATACATTTAGTTATAGTTAGTGGTAATAATTTATTAGTTCTAACCATTTATCTAATAAATTAGTTTATATATTATTCAAAATATATTATAAATCTTGTGTCTTTTATTTTATTAAACAGTTTAGTCTATGTTATTAAAAAAACAACAAAAGTAATTACATCAACTAACAAAAGGCAAATTACGAAAAAACCTTTATGATTTCACTTTTTTACAAATAAAAGACTATAATTTTTTGTTGCAAAAGAAGTATTGTGTTTTTAAATGTTAAAAAAAAAAAGATAATTAATATTTTTCCATTAAAAATAATAATATAGCGTAGGGTATTTTTGGCTATTTAACATTTTAATAATTTATGCATATAATTTGAGAATTTTTACTTCAAGATTTAAATATTTTTCGAAGATTTCTCAATACGTTATGATTTTTTAAAATTTATTATCATTATTTAATTCAAAAAATATATATACACTTTTCGAAAATTTTTAAAATTTATTATTAATGTTTATTGTATTTTTATTGACCAACTTAAAAATTTTGAGTTCAAAATGAATAAAAATACCCTATGTAATGTCATAATTTAATCTTATTTGTCATCTTTTTGTTAACATTTTAAATACAATACTCTTTTGTAACAAAAAAAAAAAAAAAACCATAATCCTTCATTTATAAAGAAGCGAAATGACAAGGTCTTTTTTTTTTTTTAATTTGCTCCATTGCTCATAATTTGATTTTAATAGTGGTCTTGATATAATCTTCATAGAAAGACAATGAAATTAAGGGTTGGGAGAAAATATATTAGTTTTATCACAGGATATAAAAGGTGAAGCCCACAAATACAATTTAAATAATCTATTATCTATATAAAAACTTAATACATCTCGCTGACGTGTCATTTTCTCAGTTTTTCTAAATTATTTTTAATTAATTTTAAATAAGTTAAATCATTTATCTATTAAATTTTTTAGCTAATTATTAGTTTTTACAATCCTTATGCCTCGCCTGATATGATACCTTCAAGTTTTAGAATTTGAATTTCTTATCCTATCTTTTCTCTCCTCTATCTAATAACAATAATAATAATAATAATAATAATAATAATAATAATAATAATAATAATATCTCGTCTCTTTTCTCATTCCAAAATCTAAATCCCCATTTTATCTCCTCATCCATTTTTTCCAGTTTCATCAGGAGTTCAATTCCACTTTCAAATTTCATTTTTCAGTTCTATTTTGCCTTTGTCAATCCACTCAGTAGCATCTCTAAGAGCTTTCCGCGGTGCAATATCAACATTTCCACCATTTCTTCCCCTCTCTCCAAAACACAGATCAGCCTCCATTTCTAAATCTCCATTTCTCTCCTTCTGATCCTCTTCTCGAAGCGCCATTTGATATGCTTATGGGGATGGAAGCTTCTTGACTCACTCTTTCCTTTTTATGATATCTGGTAATTATTCTATTATAAACAGTTTTGATTGCTTAATATTCCTGCTCTTTTTCAGTTGGCTTTTGTTTATGGACAGTTTTTTAGATTTCACGGTTACTTCCTTTCCGCTATTGCCGTTCCTTTACTTCTTTACATCTTCATCTTCTTTGCTAAATCAGGCCATTCTCCTCCTTCAAATCGGCTGCTCTATTCACCATTATTCTCCCAGGAATGGTAATTTCAATATGTTCCTGCGAGTCGGTGTGCAAGTTTGGACATTTTTTTATTGTTTGCAAGGTAAATAGGTAATTGATCTCACCTATCCTTTTATTTTGTGCTATTTTTGTGACAATTGATTGTGGTTAGTCTATTTTTGCTTTTTATAATTTCAGAAAAAAAGAGGAAGAAGGAAGCTATATCCAAATTCATTCAGGTCTGGTGAGTTTTTTTTTATGTAATGGCGTTGTGTTGTAAATCACTATCTCTCTCAGATTCTCATTGAGATTTTTGAATTATTATTTGTGTACGGATATCTGATTTTTGCTTTGTTCTTTGTCAGTTAGAAAGGGTTTTTGAAAAGGCCCAGTTTTCCCCAAATTGCATAGCAAACTCCTATTTCTTAATTGTTGGAGGTCGAGGTTTGGCTTCTATTTGTGTTGCTTTTTCACCTTTTGTGAATTTGATTTTTTTATGGTGTTTTAGTTTTGACACTACAGTTTCATGATTGTTTTGATTAGTGTTGTCTTCCTCTTTCTTTAGTTCAACTTTTATTTTATTTCTCATACTCACTGCAATGTTCAAAATTGAAAGTTTTGACATCACATTGATCAGCTCAGAACATCATTTGGAGGTATTGCAAGATGGATGTCCAGATGTTCAACATGATTGTTTTAATGTGCAAATTTGGTAAATCAATGTAGCTTGGTTTGGGATTCTTTATATGACATTGTCATCTTAATCCAAGTGTAATTACCTTTTTGATGATATTTGGAAAATCACAAATGATCAATTTTTATTGTATTGTGTAGTGATATTTGGAGGCAAAGTAGGTCTCCAATGAAGATTGCAAAATTGGATATTAATTTGTATGCTCAACATGGTTCAAAACAGTTCATGAAATTATTTCAAATGTAAAACAGTTCATGAAATTATTTCAAATGTAACTGAAGAATTAGAAATATATATGTCTATATATATGTCTGTCTCTGTTGCTATCTCTCTCAAATGCTCTTCTTAGATCTCACTCAGGTTTTTGAATTATTGATTAACCTTTTAAAAAGGTTATCCTTTGAGTTGGTTATGATTCTTATTTAAGCTATGCTACCAACTCAATCTAAAAGGAATTTTTTTTGTTTTCCTTTTGCTGAAGAGTTTGGAAAGAAAGTTCTTTTGTGAAATCTGAATATCTTTAGTTCTGTATCAATAATGGTTTTAGCAAGGAGAAGTAATTTGATAATTTTAAAATCGTCTGCTAGAGTTGATAGTGAAGCCAAATTTAAGTTAAGACTCTAAAATATACGCATAGTTTTGTAAGGAAATGATTTTGATAACTAAGTTTTAACATCTATTGCTTAATGTTGACTTATACTCAATTGAAAAAGAGAATCTGCAGCTTTGAGCCTAATCATAAATTTGTAATAGAGAGATTTCCTTAATGTATATCGATCAGTGTTACTATATATGTGTCAAGTCTTAACTCAATTTTATTGAATAGTCAGTAATTAGGATTCCAATTCAGGATTAGTAGATTAGGATTCATTTTTAGTGGATTATGATGATTTGAAAAGTAACTTTTTCATGTTTCAAGAGTAACCAAAATAGCTGCAACTGTATTAAAAGCATTCCTTTTGTCAATTAAATAATTAAATGTTTCTTCTCATTAGCAATTGATTCAGGTTTGTTTTTGTTTGAATTAAAGGCTTTAGTTGCTTATAAATTGCATTTTGCATGTTGTACCAAGAAAAACATGTGTTTTTTGGGGTCCAATTGATTTTGCAGATGAGTTGGATGATACTATATTCCCGAATGCATCTTTGATAATTTAATGGGTGAGAGTCAGTCCCTCTCTATCTTTTGATATCTTTTTGCGTTTATGCCATTAAATTTGTGATAACTGATGATTTCTTTTTCTATTGGTTTGAGCAGAATATCCAGCTTGAGTTCTTCACTAAAAACAAGAACATTGTTGGCTTTGAAAATGTAAGTCATGAATGACACATAGTTTAATGATTGTAATTTTCATTTTTTTCTTAGTCCATTGTTATATGTAGGTGTGTTAACTTCAAAAGTGATTTGCATGGAATCACAGAAAAGGCTTTAAAATTCTTTTAGTTTGATCGTGCTAAATGTTCAAACTTTTTTTGTTATATTTTTAGGGTTTGAACAGTAGAACTACTTAGTGTTAAAGGAATTTAGGGACCTTGGATCAACCACTAAGTGTCGCTTGACAGGTCGTTTTCATTTCCATCAACTCTGTTATTAATTTTAATTTCTATTGTTTTCCATTTACATTAAGATGTTGTCAACTTCAAAACTTTCAATGGTTGTAGAGTCCACAAGTTGAAAAGGTATATAATTTATGGATTTTGTTTGCTAATTTTACAATTGGCCTCATACATAGCCATAGAGGAGCCTAATGTTTGTCCTATTCCATTTTTTCTTTTTTCTACATTTGCTATCGATCTATCTATCTTATTTTGGATTTAGTTTCTCAATTTCAGTTTGGACTGCATTTTCCATGTGTAGTGTATTTTGAGATCATTGAAGAATTCTTTTAATATTTTGACATACTCACCAAAGTATGTTAAAAAATTTGATGTGTTATCTCGGTGGTTTACTGAATTTTTTTATTTTGTTTATAATTTAGTATACTGGTTTTGTTTGAAACGTGATTTACTGAATTACGGTTCTATTATAAATGTGTTTTACAGTTTCCTTCTATAATGCTTTAATTTCTTTCTCATGCCTTCTCCTCTCTTTTCTCTACACTCTCACATCTCAATTTAACGTAATATCTTTTGCGAATCTTTCTGCTCAGTTTGTTAGAAAGAATTTGATGCAGTCTTTATAATTTGATTGTTTCAAGTGATTCGTAGCTCTGTTAGAGGAAGGAACTTTATTCAAGATCTAAGGAGAAATTGTTTGTTTCTTTGTATGTTAGATTAGGTCTTACCTTTATCTTTCTAGCAAAGGTTTCTAACTACCATTGGTTCCCTTGCTTTTTGAAATCACAGTTTCATTCATTCTGTGTTCCTTTTCTTCATAACAAAGTTGCTTGACTTGTGATGAAAGGATGAGTGATCTTTCTGGGTTTCAAAAAGTGAAAGGGGCGGATTATATTTGAAAACTATCTCAACAATATGCGAAAGAGAGCTTTTTTCCATTTATCGTATTTTATAGTATTGATAATTCCTCTTCCTTCGCTCCCTCATTTACTCATTTTTGATATATGAGTATATTTGATTACAAAATATTTATTTCTTTTGATGTTAAATTATTTAAGAGAAATACATTTTAATGTAAAGTTTCAAGCTGATCCTATTAATGATAATTTCTATTATTTTCCATTTATATCAAGATTGATTACACTTTGTTCTTGCAGGATGCCCATAATGGTGAGCATCATATGAATAAATATTTTCTCAAGTTGTATACTATATTATGCATGAGTTTAGTTTTTCCAATTTTGTCTTAAAATTATCTTTATTTCAATTTATGAATGCATTACTATTGAATATACTGATAATTATTGAATTTACTCCATCCGCTTATAGGATTATGTTTGGTGAAAATATGAATTATTATTATTATTATTATTATTATTATTATTATCTGAAATTAACTATTTGAGTGAAGAAATTAGTATAAGATTCTAATGAATTAATACGAGAGAGGAAGGAATAAAAAAATACTGAAAAATCATGTTTATTTTTTCGTTTATTTTCACAGAGCAAACCTCTTTAAAATAACTCTTTTTTATTTTCTCTTTCCTTTCACTATAATGTATGGTGTAGAAGGATTGTAAATTATTAATTACGTATTATATTTAGTTACTTCTAATGTATATAAAGATATTAGATGCATTATCAAAATATAAACATCAGATATACCATACAAGAACTTTTAATTTGTCAAGTACATTATATGATGCCTTTTTACAAGAACCGAGCACATGATATTTTTCATATATATTTTTTTATGTATAATTTCAGACTACTTATGTCATGTGTGTTGATTTTCATAATATATTTTATGATTTTTTTTAATTATTTATACAAATAAACAAAGTATATAAAATTAATTTAAGAATATATTTTTTTATTTTTTTTATAATCAAGAATTGAAGATTTAAGAGTAAATAATATATTAAAACTAAAATATATAAATTCAAAAAATATTATAAAAATCCGTGCATTTGCACGGGCCATGAGCTAGTTAAACATTAGAAATAATATTCAAAATTATACTTAACGAAAATAGCGAAAGTGTTAAATTTTTTTTTTATCGAATTTCTTATGTGTAATTAAATGTAATAATAAGCGATGAAGAATTTTTAATAATATTTATAACATTTTCATATGATAACCGTAACTCTTAAAGAGTAAATCTTTATTGTTTGAATCCAGTCTATTTAAAGGTGTAGTATCTAGTCTCATATAAACTCAAACTCTAGACCTTCCATTTAGAAAGAGATGTACTTGCTACCAAAATGACGAAACTAGAATTACAACCTACATAGTTTTAATTATACATAAAAGTAATTTTTATAAGTGAATATAATTAGCTCCGTTGATGGGAATTTTACCTACTCGGATAGCCATGAAGAGAAGAGAACTGGATATCCCAACTTTTTATCCCCTTTGCCACAAGGAAGATAAGACTACAATGCAGCCCGAGAAGATGGTAGCTACTCTTTGGACATCAATCATCTAGGCTAATATTAGATGTTGAAGGACTTATGCTAACTTTCCGAACAAAGTTCATTATCAAAAAATAATTGTTGAATCAGAATTGTTTATGTAAGTTTAGTTTTGACAAAATAATGTTGTAGATTGTAAACAGCAACTTTGCATTTTTATTAATATATTTCATTATATAATAATTAATAAGTATACGAAAGTGTAGAAAGATTTGAGATTATATGTATGCAATTAAAAGAAATCGTTTTTTTTTTGTAATTTCTGGTTGCTTGATTGTTGCTATAACACTTAAATACACTCATTATGAACAAATAATTAAATTAGAACATTGTTAAAAGGAAAAATTTACATAATTTATTCATATTTGGCTCATCGGTTGTAGAATCATCCTCAATGGAAAGCGTACCATGAACAGAAGCAGCTAGAAACCACAATAAAAATGTCTTGTGATAAGTAAAATAGCACAAGAAAATTAATTAAAGCAAAGAGAAAACTCGAGAAAAGAAGCATGGGATTAACCCTTGCAAAAGCATAGGAAAAGAAGGAAAGAACTAACCCAAAGTACCACTTTGGAAAAGCAAATCACCATGTATTAGATAATAACCTGGAATCCAATTTGAAGAATGTTAATATCTTAGTACCTCATTCAATTGAGGAACTCACATGAGAACAAATAGAACAATGAGCACTCATTGGTCTAAAAAAAAGAATAACAAAATGCTAGAACACATGCCCAAAAAAAGTCAGAACTCATAATTCAAAAAAAACTTTTCTAAATATGCATAGTACCAAAAATGTTGCAGGTAGAATCTATTTATGTATATGAGATGGAACCTCAGTTCAATTATTCCCAAGAAAGGAAAAAACTAATCAGTTACATAAAATAAGCAAATGACCACAAACTTTAGGAGTAAGAATATATGAGTTTGAACAAAATAACAATGGAAAGTTTCTTTACAATGCCCAATAAGCTCTTTCAAAGGCTGAGGATATGGATTTCTAGATCTAGCTAATTCCTCTTCACATTGTCTAATACTCTTTTTTCAATAGGTAAAGTATCAAGACTGCAAAAGCTCAATCTCAGAAATTAGAATATTCTGCTTTAGCTTTCCAATGATCAAAATAACCATGTGATTCAATTTCTCTCTTTTTGTGCCTTTCATAATGTATTTTTGGGTTGTGAGACGATAACCAGAACTCAAGATACGAGCAAAAGAAAAAAAGAAAAGCTAGCGTTCCAAGCTGATGGTCAGTCTGCCATCACATTAGCCGAACGGCCATCACACTTGGAGAGCCAGGGAGCATGATTTTCACGCTTATTTTGCTCCCCAAAGCACCTTCTTGTCCTCCTAAGGCATTTTCTTTTCCTATAAATTAACCAATTCTAGTCTCCACCTCCAATAACAGACATCAACCCAATTTTATGTCCTTTCTCTCCGCAAACATTGGTTTTAAACTTGTTCTTTCCCTCTCTACAGTTCATAAAAGAGAATCAGTGATGGGGCTTTCACAAGTCACCCATATGTGTGTGTGTGTGTGTGTGAGCGAGTGTGAGCAGGAGCTCATGATCTTAGAAATTATTTTTTTTATATAAATAGAAGAAAACTAATATACAGACGTTTGGAATTATAAAAAAGCTGTTACAGCAACAACTGATGTTCAGGCCCAAAAGAAAAAAATAGATAAATAAATAACAAAAGAACAGCAGTTGAGTGGCTCAAAAGTCACAGTCTAAGTATTGATTCTATGCTTCTGTCACTACCTGCAAACATTAACTACAAAAGACATAGCAGATTAAAATGAAACTATTGAATACATTTTAAATATTGGAGTTGCTTCCTTCCGAGGATTCCAACCAGTCCTGTCCACATATTAGAGCTTCTATGATTGGATCATCAGGCTCAAAGTCAATGAAGCACGGATTCTTTTTTATTACTTCACTGCTGTGAGCAGAAGATCTATTACATGGCATTGGATCCATTGCCAAGAAATCACGAGCCATCCTCCCGACTACTGGAAATTTTGAAGAATTGACATGCCACCAAGATAGTACATCAGCCTCTAGATTTTCAGTCTCCAATTTCAAGTACCTGTCAAGTTCATCCTCCAGTGAATCCACCCCAGAATCCTCCTGCTGTTTCAACCACTCTTGAAAAGTAACAATATCATCATCATCAGAAGTGGGAGTTGCCAGTGCTTCATGAGATGAAGTATTTGTGTATTTATGATATAAGTTGGTGAGATAAACACAAAATGCTGATAACTTTGCTTCAACATGGCTCCTGAACATTACTTGGTAAGCAAATTTAATCAAGTATAATTTATAGCGGGGATCGAGAACTGCCATCATCTCAAAAACAAAACTGTATTCACTCCAACACTCATCAAATTTCTCCTTCATTTTTTTGGCCATTGAGCGAACATATGCAAACTCGCTATCTTGCCATCGGGTCAGTTTTTGATAAATGAATCTAACATTGCTTATGAACAAATCCAACCTTGGAGAAGGCAGGGATATGAATTCGTGTAATGGCTTCAAGCATTGGCATATGACCCTTGCTTTATTCCATTCCTCTGCCGATGGATTCATAATGAACTCACTATCAATCTGCTCCAAGTGAGAAAATGCTTTTTCCAGCTCCAGAGCATTCTCAAGCATAAGAAATGTTGTGTCCCATGTTTTAGGAACATCTTTAGTATCCATTTTCTTATCCTGCAAATTCAGCATATTGATAGATTCCTGGAACTTCCGTTTCTTGAGTGGTGATCCATTAACATATTCAGCTGACTCTCTAATCTTATGAAGAACTCCCTTTATCTCATAAAATGCATAATCAGTAAAAAGATTGAGAAATCGTGTATAGGATGATGGATAAAGCATATTTCTGTTCAAAACTGAGCACTGATCTGATTGAGATAAACTTCCTAATTCTCCAGCCAAAGAATAATTTGCTCCAGCGCCTTCATTATCAACCACCAAAAGCAAATCGTCATTGATGTTCCACTCTGAGATCACGCCTTCAATTACTTCACAATGTCTGATCAGTAGGAACAGTACATCCTAGATCCTTGAAAGCAAGGATCTTCTGCTTGAGCTTCCATTCTTCATCAATAAAGTTTAACATCAAGCAACAATACATAATCTTCTTGTCACCGTATGATTGCAAATCAACGGTTAAACTAAAGCGAGAAGAGATATTGCAAAGATATTTGCTAAATATCTCTTTCTCAGCTTTGTATATTTGGAGAACATCAGCCTTGATTTCATCCTGTGAGTTGATCTTGAACAATGGCTGCAAATTGTTGACAAAAACTTGAAACAAGTCATGTTGAGCCATGTTCAAGGGATATCGATGCTTGATTATCATTTTTGCCAAGTCAAGCCTACTTCTTACTTGATCAAAGGACGAATTCCATTCGGACGCAATCGTTCCCGAATCACATAGTTCATCAGCATCTCCTTGATTCTGAACAACAATCATTGTCGGATCAATTTGTTGAGCATCTCCCTGATTCTCAGATGCAATCATCACTGAATCAATTTGTCGGGCATTTGCTTGGCTCTCAGCTTCAATTGTTGTTAAATCATTTTGTTGGGTATCTCCCTGATTCTCAACTGAAATTGTAATTGGATCATTTGGTTGACTACCTCCCTGATTCTCATATGAAATTGCCGTTAAATCATTTGGTTGAACATCTCCTTGACTCTCATAAGCAATTATGGTTGAATCATTTAGTTCAACATCGTCCTGATCCTCTTTGAAACACTCCTTAAAATGTTTAAGAACATTTGAAGTTTCCCAAGTGCTTTCCCCTCTGAATTTCTTCTCACAGACTTCAAATTCCTTCCACACTTGTGACTTGTTTTTTCTTTTTCTACCAGATTTCTTTTGTCCAACTTTAATTGTGTCCTATAAAAATTCAAAAGCACAAAAATTAGCAAAGGGATCATGTTGTTAAGTTGAACATTAACGATGTTATTCAACAATTTGAGTTCAAAAAAGAAGAAGAAAGTAATAGTACATCATGAAGGTTGAAAAACACAAAAGTTTTACTTTTTTTTCCCTTTTTTTTTTTTTTGGCTAAATAAGAAAATTACTGTGTCACGAGAGTGCTGCTAAACTTAGATATCCATTTTCCATAAAATTACTACTTTACCCCCAGACTATGACAGCAAGAAATAAAACTACTGATTCGTGGCCGATAAACAGAACAATAAGATTTGGCTCCAACAATTCACATAACAAATAGGTTCAAATGATTAAACTAAAACCAATATCGATGACTGAAGATGAAAAAAGAGAGAAAACAAACCAGCGTTCATCAATGCCCTGGCTAATTAGCTTAGGCCTGATATGGGTATTCCAGTGGTTCTTAACATCAAGCTCTGTTCTTCCCGTTAATCTTTGGGCGATTAAATCCCATCTGCCATTGCAATTTGATAAATTCATCAGAAAATACCAAAAAGATGAAAACTTTACAAAAAGGGGGCTGAGGCTTACTTGTTGCCGAACAAGCCATGAAGCATAACAATGCGCTCATCTTCTTCTTCAGTAAAATTTGCTATTTTAATATCAGGGTTCAAGTAGTACATCCATCGAACCCTGCAACTCTCGCCACTTCTAAGCAATCCTACACGCAAAAAAAAAAAAAAAAAAAAAGGAATGAACTAAGAATAATTAGGCGGTGGCTGTGACATTGGAGTTAAAAGAAAGAAAAGCAAACTGACCGGCGGCTTCTGGGAGGGAACCCCAGCAACCTTCGCCGTGGAGGCGGACATAATTAATGAGAAGCTGGTCTTCTTCTTTAGTCCAGGCGGATATGCTGGTGTGAGGTTTTTCAGAGCAAGGAGACCGCCCCATAATTAACATCAAACACAAAATTAGCAATAGATTGTAAGAGATGTTTTTTTCTGTAGTTTTTTTGGATTTCAACCCTCTAAGTATCCGAATTGTAAAAAAAAAAAAAAAAAAAAAAAGTGCTTAAATAGGAAATAAGCACTCAAAGCTGAGTGCAAATCCCTCTTAATTTCCTATTTAAACTGGTGCCTACCCTTTTATTATTAACTTTTTTCTCCTATACATAGCAACCCTTTCGGGAAAAAAAAAAAAAAAAAGAGAAAGAAATTGATTTTTCAAAGTCAATGTTTGAAAAATCAAGCTAATGTTCCGATTCGTAGATTAGGAAGCGAATATATATATATATATATATATATATATATATATTTATTCAAATATATGATTTAATTAGAATTATGGACTTCTCGCCAAACATGAGCATGAGATTGTTTACATGGACATCTAACTTAATGATCAGTGAGCTTAAATAGGAAATAATCAATGAGTTTATGTCTAGTTCTAGCACAGCTTTTTAAACCAGATATATCTGTACGAAAAACGGATATCTATTATCCGGTTTTAATTTTATTAAAACAGCTTTAACCACTCTTTTAAGAAGATTCATTCTATTAAGGAAACATATCCGCATCAATTTATTTCTAAATAAGAGACTCCACCAGACTTCTTCATTAATAAGGAAGTTTACATACGGAACTTTTATTATAAAAATTATTGACTTGTTTAATTATATTTATTCAAAATATTAAGCGATATTGAATTATTAATGTAAAGAATTAAACAAAAATCATTCCCAAGGGGTAGTAAAATTGGAAAATGATTCCGATGTATTAGCCTTGAAGAATCTATTAGTAGCATTTATCTTAATTAAGTTTTGTTTACATTTTTGTTCATTTGCTAGAACGTCAGCACACAACACAACCATGTTTTCTTTTTGCAGTTTCTACCATAGACAGAGGATCTCTTTTGGGTTTTAGTATGATTGTCAATTTTTTTGTTTATGCTCGTCAATTTCAGTTTTGAATTATGTAATTATGTAATTACATAGCTACTAAACACATAAAATTAATGGTGTTAAATTAATATATAGATGTTTCATTTTCACCTTTGAAAATTTTAGATCATGAATTTAGACGTGACAAGTTAATTTTTGAATTTTTTACTAAATATTTTACGTGAGGAATGGACGAGTTATATGCTCTAGAATTAGAAAAAGGTTCTTCTTACTTAGAGCAAATTGATAGTGAGGTCATTGAAGTTGTTTCACAATTTCTTGAAAATGGTTGTTCCAGTTATACTAACTTCATCAGATTGGAAAATAGGAAGAAATTTGATAAGAATTGGAGTAAATACAGTTTCATTTTCAAGATGATGGCAATTCTTGATCCTAGCTTCAAGTTAGAATTGGTAAAATAATTCATACAAGAACATGTTCAGGACCAATCCTGACTCTAAGTTAGCACGAGCAGCGAGGAGTGGTCATCTCACTGAACTACAAAGTAAATATGCGAAGGCTCATTGAATTCCTCTCCTTATCGTGATATATGAGTTTCACCGAGTGGGTAAAGAACAACAGGATTGTAATGAATTGGATAGTCTGAAAACTGATGTATTATGATGGATTCAGTAAAATCCTCTGGATGATCCGGGTCCGGGTTGCTGCTCTGACCGGATCTAACGTAGTTTCTGCAAGACAAAACGATGAGACACCGGTAACCTCTGGAGTATACTCCGATGCCTAAGTTAGTATACTCCTGTGTGTTGAAAAGTACTTTAGGAGAATTAAGAATAGATTTCAATAGCCCTTACCTCAGGCAGAGTATCCTCCTTTTATAGGAGAGAATAGTAGAGTTGGATTGATATTCAAAGAGCTTCCACGTGGGTGGTGTTCCTGCCCTAGTAAAACACGGGGGTGGATTCCTAATTGGACACCACCTCTTCCCCTAGGATCTCTCCGCGGATCTAGGGAACTTAATCTGCTCAGGGGTGGTTGGGATCCGGATGCGGAATGCGGTTTCTTAAGCCGGATGATGTGATACGGGCCTGGACTACCGGAATGGGCCGGGTGCACCGGACCGAACCGTAAGGCCGGACCGGATGTCATCAAAAGTCCCCCCTAAGTCTGAAGTAAGCCCTTTAGAGTTTAGCACCTAAAACCCTGCCTAGGAACGCGTGCCCACCCACTGTCTGCCACGTACTGTGCAGCCGCAGGGACGCGACCTTCGATGTGACTTAAATGCTGCAACCTTTCGATTTCCCACCAGCAGGGTATTTAAGTCGCTGATTTCTGCTCTGGGCGCCATTCTGAGTTTCAGGCGTTTTCATTTCTCAAAAATCCAGTAAGTGCTTTCTTCATCCTTTCTGCTACTTTCCTGTGTTTCTTCAGTTCTTAGTTCTAGGGTTACTGTTTGTTATGGGTTCTTCGAGCTATTCGTGGACCGCTAGCACTGCTCCTCGCCCTGTGTCCCCTTCTGTGGAGGTGGATTCTGACGCCGCGAGGCTCTCCACCTCTGAGTCCTCTGAAAGAACTTGCTCTGCCGGAGAGACCAGTGCACCTGTCAACCTCCCTGAGTCATCTCAGTTGGTCAGAAGTACCTCAGGGAGAACCCTTACCCCCAGGATATCACAGATGGCCTCCTCTGTTGCTTTCCGCGAGATAAATCAGTTGGCTTTTGATTACCCCTGGTTAGAAGCCTGCGAGTGTCTCATCCCTGCTTCCGACCAGAGGGTTCATCAACCGCCGCCCGGCTATTTCTCCATCTATCTTCACCACGTAGTGGGCGGGTTCACCTATCCACTCCCGGAGGGGATATGCTCTATCCTGAACCGGTACGGGGTGTGTCCGGCCCAGTTGCACCCGAATGTGATGGAGGACGTGTGCGCCATGTATTGGTTGTGCTGTAACCTCAGCATCCAACTGACCGGTTCTCTCTTCCGGCATATCACCACCCCGGTTCTCCGAAACACCAATAGAGACCATCTGACAATGGCTAAGGGGCCTCTCTTCCGGTTTTTCTCTGGCAGCACCTCTTCGGTGAAGGGGTTCAAGGGTCTATTTTTCTTCATCAAGTTGAAGGAAAATGTGCCAATATTCCCCACCGCCTGGTCTTTCCGGCCCGCGAGCGAGATAAGGGGGGAGAAGGATAAGCTCTCGCCCCGGGAGCAAGCCCACCTTAATCTGTTGATGGCAGTCCCGACTCAGTATTGGAAGCTGCAGTATGCCACGAGAGCTTACCGTCAAGGGTTGCCTCTGGCAGCGCTTGATGACCGGACCGGTCTCCCTGTGTTCTTTAATGATCCCTTAGAGGGCCGAGGTATTTATTTACTTATTTTTGTATTCTCCCTCTGTGGCAAGGATGTCACTTGCTGATACTGTTGCAGCCTTGCGTGCCCGAAAGAGCGGATCAAAGGCGTCTACTGCCGCGCCGGCTCTGGTTCCTGTAATCAACCCGGCCGTTCCGGGTCCTGTTGCTCCTGTAGTGAACGCGGAGCCTGCAGGAAAGAAGAGGCCCGGTGCTCTCGTATCCGGGTCGGATAAGGGGAAGAAAGCCCGAGTGGTACGTTCTTCACTTTCTCTTTTTTTTTTCCTTTAAAAAAAACTGTAACTCCGGATTGTGCTTACTTTTTGTTATGCAGGAGGTAGTACCTGACTTCTCGGGTCCGGTGAATACTGATAGCCCGATACGGGATATTTTAATATCCAAGTTTGGCCAAGATGCAAGCCTTGCTGATCCTTTAGTGCAGCTGGAGCTGAGCAACGGCATGTATCTCCCTGCTGACTCCTCCCGGGTGAAGACTATGTCCAACCGGAGCATAGGGACTAGAGTCCTGAGCAAGCTATACACGGTAAGTCCTAGACTCTTTCCTTTACCTTCTGGCTGTATCTAACTGTTTCTCTGCAGGCCATTCCCTTCCTCTACGAGGAGTTGAAGAGGGTCGAAGAAGCTGATCGAATCCTCGATCAGAGCATTGCCGGTGCTCTGGAGAGGAAGAAGCTGGAGGAGAGCCTGGCGAAAGTAAAGGCTGAGGCAGAACAACAAAAGAAGGCGCTTGATGATGTGACTGCCGAGAATGTGGCCCTCAAGCGTTCTCTCGAACTAGCCGAGGCGGCCCTCGAGCAGGAGAGGAAGTCCCGCGAAAGTTACCGACTGGCGGCGGAGGAGAAGTTGAAGGAGAGGACCCTTACCTACGGGCGTCTTGCCCTACTGTATGGGGACCGTATCCTTCAAAGGTGCTCTGAGGTCTACCCGGATGTTGCTTTCGGGGACATAAAAGTGGATTTCCCTGATGAAGCCGATCTCCCGGATGAGGAAGATGATGTCCCTCCAACCGCCTCAGCGCCTGAAGAGGGATCAGCTGAGGGGTCCGGCAATCAGAATAGGGATTGACGTTTTGTATATGTGCATTTTTCCCATTGAGGGCAATTAATGAAACAAGTATATATTTTTTCTTTCGTTGCGGTTCAAAAAATTTTTCTGTGTTTGAATGCAAACTTAACGCATCTGTTTATGGCTGCCCTTTTCAAGCCGAGTCTAGATTCGGAATCGAATGTTAACCCAGGACTTAAATTTTAACGAATGCGAATGGGAGGGTCGTGCATGCACTTATTCGAAAGCGAATTAAAATGGCCAAGTACCTCAAAGAAATATTCGAAAGCGAATAATAAAATGATGTATTCGAAAGCGAATCTCCATTTAATATAAAGTTGCAGCATTAAAGTTACAGCACTACAGCTATAGTTGCTTCATTAAAAACCTCAGTAGGGAAAACCCTGTGGGAAAAAAACCGCTACCGAGGGAAAAAGAGTGCAACGTGCTCTACTGGTAGTATTTCCTAAGTGCCCTGGAGTTCCATGTGCGTGGAATGTCTCTTCCATCCATGTGGCATAGTTTGTATGTAGCCGGTCCAACGACCTTAATGATCCGGTACGGTCCCTCCCATTTGACTGCTAATTTTCCTCTTCCTTCTCTAGCCTGTGAGGCCTCCGCGTCTCGCAATACTAGATCTCCCTGCTGGAAGGCGACAGCCTTTACTTTCTTGTCATGGTACCGGGCGACTTTATTTTTGTATGCCGCTATGAGGACGAAGGCCCTCTCCCTCCTTTCCTCCAGTGAGTCCAAGTGAAAGCACAAGTTGATGTCATTCTGGGCTTCGCTGTAGTACGTAACCCTGTCACTTGGAGAGCCAATTTCTACCGGGATTACTGCTTCGGTACCGTACGTTAGGGCGAAGGGGGTTTCCCCTGTGGCCCGTCTTGGGGTGGTTCTGTACGCCCATAGTACGCTGTTCAATTCATCTGCCCATGCTCCTTTGTGCCCTTCCAACCTCTTTTTGATGCCGTCGCATATGGTGCGGTTGGTGACCTCTGTCATGCCATTACTCTGCGGGTGGGCAACCGAGCTACACCTATGTGAGATGTGGAAGCTTTCGCAGAATTCTTTGAATTTTCTGGAGGTGAACTGAGTCCCATTGTCCGTGATGATGGTATTCGGTATGCCGAATCTTCCCAGGATGTATTCCTTGACAAAGGAAATCACTCTCTCGGGGGTGATGGTAGAGAGGGCTTCTGCGTCCACCCATTTGGTGAAGTGATCAACCGCTACGATTATCCACTTCCTCTGTCTGCTTGCTTCCGGTAACGGACCCACGAGGTCGATCCCCCATGTTGAAAAAGGCCAAGCCGTTAGGATTGGCTGTTGCTCCGCCGGTGGTTGGCTGGTTTTCTTTGCGTGTACCTGGCATTGGTGGCAAGCATAGATGTAGGCCTCTGCATCTTCTCTCATTGTTTCCCAGTAGTATCCCATGAGCATTGCTTTGCGGAGTATGGTTAGGGCGGCCTGATGTGACCCGCAGATCCCCTCGTGGAGCTCTCTCAAAACATAATTGCCTTCTTCTAGCGGGATGCATTTCATCCAGGGGCGACTAAAAGACTTGCGGTAAAGTTGTCCGTCTATGATAGCATATCTAGAAGATTTCCTCGAGATCCGGCGAGCCGTTGGTTCGTCATCCGGTAATTTTCCTTCCTTCAGGAAGTCCATGATGGGTGTAATCCAGCAGGTTTCATGGTGACCTACTGTCAGGACTTCGTTTTTCTCAATGCTGGGGTGAGACTGTACTTCATACGGACAGTGTAGATGTTGCCACTCTTTTTTGCCAGAGGCAGCTTTAGCGAGTTCATCCGCAAGGCTGTTGGCTTCCTCGGGGATGTTTTCAATCTTCCACACTGTTCCCTACGCCTCAATCTGTTTCAGCAAACCCCGGACAATGTCTAAATATCCCTTCATGGCTGGGTCTCGGACTTCAAAGTGTTTGTTTATCTGGTTGGACACCAATCTGGAATCACTGAGTATCCGGACTCTATCCGGCCCTATTTCTTTGATTAGCTCCAGGCCTTTGATCATGGCTTCGTATTCTGCCGCATTGTTCGTTGTTGGGAAGTCCAATTTCACTGCATAGGAGAGTTGGATCCTGTTCGGTCCTTTGATGTATACACCTGCTCCGGCCCCTTCTTTTGACGACGCTCCGTCCACAAAGACGTCCCATTCTTCAGATGGAGGTGTTGAGTTGTGCTCAAGATTTTGGAACTCTGTTATGAAGTCTGCTAGGATTTGGGCTTTTCAAGCTTGCCTAGGCTCGAATCTGATGTCAAATTCCCCAAGGCGTATCGCCCATTCCGCCAATCTCCCGGATGTTTCAGGCCGTTGCAGCACCTTTCTGAGTGGGAACCCGATTCTCACGATGATAGTGTGTGCCTGGAAGTAGGGCCTTAATCTATTGGCTGCCGAGAGCAGGGCCAGTGCCATTTTCTCAATGTTGGGGTATCTTGTCTCCGCCCCTCGTAGTACCTTGCTCGTGTAATACACCGGATACTGTTGCCCGTCCTCTTCTCTTACGAGAACCGATCCGACAGCTTCCTCTACCGCTACCAAGTAAACATACAATTTTTCTCCCGGTATTGGTCTGCTCAGCAGCGGGGGTGATGTGAGGAACTTCTTCAATTGGTCAAACGCCTCGTGGCATTCCTTGTCCCACTTGAAGGCCTGCCCTTTTTTTAGTGCTTTGTAAAATGGCATGCATCTTTTTGCCGAGAATGAGATGAACCTTCCTAGGGCTGTAACCCTTCCATTTAGCTTCTGGATGTCATTGAGGGTCTTGGGTGGAGCCATTTCTAGTACTGCCTTTATCTTCTCCGGGTTTGCTTCAATCCCTCTTTGTGAGATCATGAATCCCAGGAATTTGCTGCCTCGTACTCCGAATATGCATTTTTCTGGATTCAGCTTAAGTTTGTACTTCTGGAGGATGCCGAATGCCTCCCTCAGATCCCTGGGGTGGTCCTTCATGGTGCGGCTCTCGACAATCATGTCATCCACGTACACTTCGACCGTTTTCCCAATCAAATCTTTGAACATACAATTCACCAACCTTTGGTAAGTAGCTCCAGCATTTTTCAATCCGAAGGGCATGACCTGGTAACAGTATGTCCCTTTGTGCGTAATGAAGGAGGTTGTGAGCGGACGACGCGTTTTCGACGGGACGCGGGACTCCCTTTCGGAAGGGGCGCCTCGATTTCGGGCGGGGCCCTCCCTCGTGTGGGGTTTTTTATTTGGAAATTCAATTTTTAGAAAAGCGGATTATTTCGAAAAAGAATCGAGACCTAAATCTCGACAAAAAGTATAGGAGTCGCCACCCGGCTCAGCTCAACCGGGAAATTACAGTGTAGCTGAACCGAAACTGGAACTGCCACACTTTTCAGAGATCTAGGTTCGGACAAGTCCCTTATTTCGTGTCTAATTTAAATATTCTTGCCAATGTTCTAGTCACGACACTTTAATTTGCTAAAGGTTGATTTTTATTAAATAATACACACGGCGCGCATACGGGATAATAATACAACATGAAAAGTAAGAAGAAATAAATATTTAAGAGCTTACAACCCAATCGAAAGGAAAATAAAACTCTCGCCTCACTGATACAATTGCCTATATACACGAGGATCTAGGAAAAATTACAACCGCCTAGATACACGATTTAATTCTATTAAATACAAATAAAAAGAAAATTAAAATAAAATAAAAGCTGCAAAACAGAGGTTAGCACAATTTATACGACACGCCATAAATAGGACTCAAGTAGACTGAATGGGAAAATTGGAATTCGGGGTCATGCAATTGGGGGTAACCGGGTCAGCCCGGTCGGCCGGCCCGGTTAGACCTGGAAAACCATTTTTGAAACGTCCCTGTATTTTTGGTTTTGTGAGAAAATCATTTTTGAAAACAATTTTCCAGTTCATTTTAACTTAGCATACAAAGGTGGGTCGATTTTCGGGAGAACCGAATCTCCGTCGTGGAATTGTTCTAAATGCAATTTTACTGAAAAATAGATCTATGGTGGTGATGCACACCACAAAATTTATTTGATGATTTTTGGGGGTTTTTCAATTTTTTTTGATTTTTTTTGAAATTTTCCAATTTTTTTTTTCCAATTTTTATGAAATTTTTAGGATTTTTATTTATATATTTTTTTTTTGGATTTTAGGGATTTTTTGGGGATTTCTGGGAACTACAGTCGTACGACTGTAGTTACAGTCGTACGACTGTATACTACAGTCGTGCGACTGTACTCCTGATTATGCAGAAATCGCCAAAAAACCCTAAAAACAAAACCCTGAAAATGAAAAAAAGGTACAGTCGTACGACTGTAGATGATATGGCACGACTGTAATTACAGTCGTGCCCCTGTTCTTGTTTTCAAGAATAGTCGTACGACTGTTCTTATTTCTCCAGAAATAAAAACTCAAAAACTTGAATAAAAATGCACCAAACACAAGCAAATCACCCAGAAAGCTGGAAAATGAGTTGAGTTAAAGGTTATTTACCTCCTTGGTGATGATCCACAACTGGAATGACCCCTGGCTACGCACCAATCCACGTGAAATCGCCCTTCTTCCTCAAAATGTCAAGGTTGCAAGAGTGTCCAAATAATCCCAGAAAAGTCACGGATTTGTGTTTGTTTTTGTTCCAAGATGATTTAGATTTTTAGTGTGGGTGTTAGCCTAGGATTTCTACTTCGTTTTAGTGATTAACAACTAGAAATTAAAGAGAAAAGGTAAGAAGAAAGCAATGAGCCAATCTTTTTTTTTCTTTTTCTCTCACTAAAGAATTTGATTTCTGGCCAAAAGTCCCCCTCTCTTTTCTGATTATTTTCTTTTTATCTTCCCTCCACCAACCAGGAAATCTTGAGCATTTAATGCTCAAGATTTCACCCATCTTTTCCAAGTCAAAGGGGGATGGGTTTTGCATCTTGTCCCCCACCCGAAAGTACAGTCGTACGACTGTACTTGCACTACAGTCGTACGACTGTAGTCAATTCCCACGACTGTAATTACAGTCGTGGGAACAGCCCCCCCCCCCCCCCCTTTTTTTTTTTTTTTTTTTAAGATTTCGTGTTCACAGGCTGCCCCTCATGTAGCTGAGATCCGATTTCCGAAACGGATTTAGGTACACGACGAAGAACACGGAATCACGTGGACATGCAAAGGGTAGTTTTTGCAGGTGACTTTGGTTGTCAGGTGGTCCATATGCCTTTTGCATGAGGATGACACCGAGAGTACAAATGACTTTTGGAGTCAGAAGGTTCCCTACGATGGCTTTCACGCAAGGATGACACCGAGATTGGATGACTTTTGGAGTCAAAAGGCTGTGTATGGTCCGTCACACCGAGCTTAAAAATGCATGAGATGCATGTTTGATGAACGTATTTATTCCTTGATCGATAATTTTGAAACAAAAATTTTTGCCCCTTCGATCAAGAATAAATACGGGAATGCGTGTCATGGTTACCTTTTATAGTCGTGCGGGACTGGGTTTATAAATACAAGATGTGATAGTCGTGTGCGACTGGCGCACTCAACAGACTGACACGGGATTTTTGGTTCCCTTTTAATGTCGTGGGGGACTATAAATTTTGTATGAATGCATGACAATCGCGTGCGGCCGGGCGCACTCGACGGACTGAGACTGCATTTGGGTTCCCTTTTAAAGTCGTGGGGGACTAATGAATTTTGTATGAATGCATGACAATCGCGTGCGGCCGGGCGCACTCGATGGACTGAGACTGCATTTGGGTTCCTTTTTAAAGTCGTGGGGGACTAATGAATTTTGTATGAATGCATGACAATCGCGTGCGGCCGGGCGCACTCGACGGACTGAGACTGCATTTGGGTTCCCTTTTAAAGTTATGGGGGACTATGATTTTTGTGTGGATGTGATGGCCCGGTGTGTCTTGACACTCGGGATGCGTTAAAAATGTAATCAGTGTGATTATACTTACAGTGAATTTTTTTATGGTCTTCTCGGGTTTCGTGCCCCTTGAGCAAGGCGGACCGTTGTCGAAATTAATTAGTCATCGCTGGATCGGTCCTGTAAAATTATTGAAATGCCCCTGCGGGGAATAGTTACACGTCAGATAGAGAAAATAGGGTTTAAGGAATAAATAGGAAAGAAAATTAAAAAAAACAAAAATTTCCCCCCTTTTTTCCACTATAGTCGTGCGACTGTATTCAAATTTTGAATACAGTCGTACGACTGTAGACGAAGTACAGTCGTACGACTGTACTTCGCGGGCAGCCAAAATTTAAGGGGCGGTTTCCGCCCCTTTCCTCTTCCACTTTTCTCATTTTTCCGAAAGCCCTCACTCTCTTTCTCTCTCAAACCGATCCCGATCTTCAAAATCTCTCCAAAAATGTTGAAGAAAATGGAAAAAAAGTTGAAAAAGATCCAAAACAATGCTGTTCCAGAACCAAATAACCCCGATGAGATTGCTTTTGTGGGGATTGCACAAGGATACGGGCATCCGCTTTATATGGACCATTTCGGGCTCCGATTCGGGATGGAGATCCCTATCTTACTGGCCATAGACTCTCATTTGTCCGTTACACAGGTTGGTACTCGATTCCTATGCCTTGATTTTGAGTTTTCTCAATATTTTTCCTTTTGGACTTTTGGAACTGATTTGCATGATTTACTGCTTTCTGGGTTGAAATGATTGAGTAAAATCCATGTTAGGAGTCCCCTGTAGTCAATAGAAACAAGAAATTAGGAAAAACAAGTAAGAAATCGCGAGAATTAAACGAATTGCGAAACTTTTTCCCGCAGGATATGAACAGTCGTGCGACTGTTCATGCCAGTGATGAACAGTCGTACGACTGTTGGCACTACAGTTGTACGACTGTATTTACAGTCGTACGACCACCCTTTTTTTTATTTTTTATTTTATATATATATATATATATATTATTATTTTATTTTACTTTTTTTTTTATTTATTTATATATATATTTATTCTCTTAGTGTCATTAAACCATGTTCATAAGTACCTCTCCCGTGGAAGGGGTGCACGGTTCACCTTCAATTCAAATAAAATAGCTAAGATAACAACATATATCACTAGGACGAACTGGAACAAGAGAAGCGATGTTTCGGAATCCATAGTGTTAGAGATGTAGAAATTAGATTTGGAATGAAGAATGTATGGAATGAGTTGGAGTTGTGATGTATATATACTAACCATTTCCAACGGCCAAGTGACCGTTGGAATGTGGCCGTTGGGTGTCATTCCAACGGTCACTGGACCGTTGGACACGCCGGCATTTTTTTCTTTTTTTTTTTAATTATTACTATTATTATTATTATTTATTAATGCAAAAATGAATGCATGTGTTGTACTTCCCTATAATGCAGGCACACAGGATTGCCGGCAGCGGGAATCTCTCCCTGCCCCGCGTCTGGTGGGATCGACTTCCTGAGCCCGTGCGGGTCCGAGTTAGGCTCCTAGGGCTTGAGTCTTTCGTTCTGTCTTTGCCCATGAGTACACCGCACACCACACATGCCGTGCTGATGGCTTTGTGCGAGAGATGGGTTTGCACTACCCACACCTTCCATCTGCCCATCGGGGAGTTCACCGTCACTCCCTCGGATTTTGTGGCTATCACAGGCTTCGGGTTCGGCGGGACCCCTATCGTCTTCAACTGCAGCTTGACTCGGCACCAGCAGGTGGATACATATATCGGGAGGTTGATTGGCTGCATCCCTGAGAGAGGGAAGATCTTATGCTCCCGGGTGGAGGCTTATTGGGCCACCCGCGCAGTCTTGACAGAGGAGGGCGTGGAGCAGTACACCAGAGCATACGTGCTCGTCCTCCTGTCCTGCACATTGTTCCCCACCGGACAGAGTACCTGCAATTTGACTCTTCTTCCGACATTGGTGGACTTGGCTGCTTTCCCGTCTCTGGACTGGGCGCGGGCTGCGTTAGGGCAGCTGTATTACGGGCTGGACTTGTGTGCCCGGGGGGAGCAGCAGGAGATTCTGGGCTTCTGGTTTGGTGTTCTGGTATCATTTATTTATTTATTTATTTATTATTATTATTATTATTATTATTATTATTTTAATCTTTTTTTTATAACTACAGATCTGGGCGTTTGAGCATCGAGTGTTGGATCCGCCTGAGTTGAGGGACGTCCAGGGTGATGTGCGTCCAACTGTTCTGCGTTGCTGGACGCAGGGGTGGCAGGGGACCGCCCGTGATATAGAAGAGGTACGGCAGAGTTTGCTCGATCCGACCTGGAGGAGGGTAAGTAGACAAAACTCGTTAGTAAGGAAAATTAAACAACTTTGGTTTACCTGTACTGAATTTCTTATATTGTACTTCTATAGATCCGGCACCACCCTTGGGAGAACCTGGGTCCCATCACTCTCCTTGTTCAGTCCTCCGCACGCTTTGACAGCCATCGATTCGTCATGGAGAGTCCTATGTGCCAAGAGTGGTACTTGGGCGAGCGCCTCTTCCTCTCCGACCACGTTGATGGTCCAGCCAGCCGGCTTGTGCCCCCGCCGCTTCCGCAGGCACTCTTCTGGCCGCATCTGGCGGATCCCTCGATAGACCCCGAGATATTCGGAGAGGGATATAGTGTGGACCCCGTGGAGGGAGATTACCTCGCTTATATCCAGCAATGTTTACTGCCCGCTGTGGGTGTCGCACCAGCGGCTCCTCCTCCTTGTCCTCGTCAGGTATTCATTCATATTTCATTCTTTTTTTTTTTTTTTTTTTTTTTGCAGGTGAAGAGACGTAGGGGAACCGGGTCCTCCCAACCTAGTGGCCCGGCCGGCGGGAGTACTGAAGCAGGTACGGGCGGAGAGGATACTCCTGTTCAGGACAGGACCCACCCTGTCCATGTAGGCAGCACCGCAGCCTCGGCTTCGCAAGCCGTCGGTGCTAGTGGTGTCGTGGAGGGTCGCTTGATATCTGAGCTTAGGGCCGGTTTCACCTTGATAGGGTTGGATGGCACCCAAGCCTATACGACCTGAAGCATTCCTCGTGAGGAGCCGGCTATGTTCCTTCCAGAGGACACCACCCATGTAAGTCTTTTTTTTTTTTTTTTTTTGATCTCTGATGCTCTTTCAGGTCCGGCGAGCTGAGGTGGAAGAGATAGCCTACCGGTATAAGGGTCTAGGAGACTTCTTAGTCCGGGAGAATGGCGTTTGGGCGGTAAGTATCCTGCGTTTCCTGCATCATACTTTATGTAATGCATGAATGCGTATGTATGTATGTATGAATGTTAATTTATGTTGTTGACTGCAGTCCCGAGTCGAGATGTTCCAAGAGCAGGCCAGGGAGGCTGCTTCTTCCGTGGCCCAGGCCCAGGCTGCGAACCAGGAGGTGGAGAGGGCGAGAGCCGAGATAGCCAGGCTGCAGGTTGGGATGGCTCGTCTACAGGCGGATTTTGACTCCTACAGGGCTACACATCAGAGTGAGTCTGAGGAGGAGGAGGAGGATGAGGGGCAGGATGAGAGCTAGTTGGAGCGTCCTGCTTTCTTATTTGTTGTTTTTAGAGTTTCTTGTCTTTTGTATTGAATTTTTAGACAAATTGTGAACTGCATTCTTTACATTATGGAATTTGCCTTTTTATTCGCTTGAATCATTAGAAATTCACACTTCTTCTTTTTCTTTTTCAATTTTTTTTTTTATATTTATCCAGGCTTTTACAATTTCCTAGAATCATTACAAGACTCTGATTGGCTTAAATTGAAGCCTTTCGGATTGTGGAATCTCAAGGTTTATTACAAACACTCGTGGAACATCGAGTTTTTGAATGCCTGTTATCGCTTCTGGGATCCATTGGACAACATTTTCCGCTTCTCATGCCAAGAGCTCTGCCCCTTATATGAAGAGTTCAGCGATATCTTGAACATTCCCTGTCACAAAGGAGTCGATATCTCCATCCCCGAATTCGCTTTTGGTAGCACTTCCTCCTTGGTGGGCCTGTTCGGGTTTCCCGATCCTGAGGTGGAAGCTTTATTTGCTACTGGTTCCCCTTTTCCCGGGTTGAGCTCGGACTTTGTGTTGCAGTGGTGCGTCAACGCCCCTAGGGACCACATGAGCTGGGCCTACATGGTTAGCCTGCTACTGGTGAGTCGGTATTTTTGTGGTCCTAATGATGGGGTTGTCTCCTTCAGGACTGTCTCCCTTATCTCTCAGATGGCTACGGGAGCATCTCCAACTCCTTTCGCACTTGCTGAGACACTGATCAGTTTGCGCGCATCTAAGGCAAATGGTGTTCTCCATATTGGCCCTCACCTCACACTACTCCAGGTGAAATTCCTTATTGTCTGATGTATTTCTGGGTCGAATGAACTTCTAACCCTTGTCTCCTATCAACTGCAGATCTGGTTGTTGGAGAAATTATCAATTCTTAAGGTTCCGAGGGGGAACTTCAAGAAATATCACCCGGCCAATCTCAGGGAACGAGGCTTCTCCATCGACTCCTATACTGATATGTCTGCTGATGAGTGGGGCGTTTGGCTATCTCACCTGACTGATGATCAGATTAGGTGGGTGTGCCCCTGGTGGAAGATCTCTCACGTGATTGTGGACATGTGGACACATGGTGTGCAATTGCTGGGGCAGACCAGGGTGACATTCTACTCTCCGAGTCGCCTCTGCCGGCAGTACGGTCATCTACAGGGTATCCCTCGTCACTCTTGTGTCACCAGTTGCGAGGAGTACACTGCTTCTTGGCCAGATCACGTCAGACTTCGCTGGGCTGGGGACACCCATCGTGTGGTGTTGAATTATGCATTGCTTGCTCCCACAGAGACTGATGATCGTTACAAGCAGTGGCTGGCTGAGATCCAGAATTTACAGACCCGTGATGCGTGCGAGAGTGCAACTTTCCGCTGGCTGGCTCCTTCTGAGGCCGCAAGACCACTTCCTGTCAAGAAAAGGAGAGCATAAAAGGAAAAATGTGATTTTCATTGTCATGCATGTATTGGCTACCATTATTATTATTTGTATGCGTCTTTTTTTTTTTTCCAAATGGATGACATTCGCAATTGCACACTTAGGCGTCTAAACGTCTTTGTTTATCTGGATGTTTCGATAAATGTATCATGTAACATACTCCAAACATTCATGCAATATGTTGAGCGAAACGCACTTCATTAATGAAATTTAATTATCGTATCAATTGAAAATTTTAAAATTAATACATATCTCAAACGAACTCATCCCTGTTATCAACCATCCTATACAGGTTTTCTGGCCTATAAACTAACCCTCGTTGCCCTAATTTTTGTTTAAGTCGCCCTTACGGGTTTTCGACTTAACAGGCTTTCCCTTTCTTTTTTTTTTCTTTTTTTTTTTTTTACACGTGGTAGCGTTTGAGATGATCTTGATTGATCGGATTGGTGAACTCATTACCATCCATGTCCATGATCTTCACCGCACCTTTGGAGAGTACCTTTTTAACCACATACGGCCCTTCCCAGTTGGGTTTGAATTTGCCCCTCGCATCTGTATTGGTCGGTCTCATCTGTTTCAATACCAGATCGCCTGTTTTCAGAGGCTGTTTCTGATGACGAACCCGTCGATTATAGGCCCTGGCCATTCTTTGGTGGTACATCTGTAGATGATCTAGGGCCTTGAGACGTCTTTCATCTACCATAGCCAGCTGTTCAAATCTTGCCTTTACCCATTCCGTTTCAGGAAATTGAGCCTCCAAAACCGTCCTTAGTGACTTCAACTCGACTTCAACAGGAAGGACTGCTTCCATCCCGTAAACCAGCGAATAAGGTGTTTCTCCCGTCGGCGTTCTAACACTGGTTCTGTACCCCCACAGAGCATAAGGTAATCTGTCTGCCCAATCTCAGTAAGTTGAAGTGGTCTTGGACAAGATTTTCTTGATGGATTTGTTTGCCGCTTCTACTGCCCCATTGGCTTGCGGCCTATAAGGAGAAGACTTACGCTGTTCCACATTGTACTCTTCGAATAGTGTAGCTGTGGCCCCTTGGAATTGTACTCCGTTATCAGTTACCACGTGATGCGGTACACCGTATCTCGCGAAGATGTGCTTCTTTACAAACTTAGCCATATTCTTTGCCGTGACCGTGACATAAGACTCGGCCTCAACCCACTTGGAGAAATAATCCACTGCCACTACAATGAATCTGTGACCATTCGATGCTGGAGGTCGAATTTCACCAATTATGTCTATGCCCCACACCGCAAACGGCCACGGAGTCATGAGATTCTGTAATTCCATAGGTGGGAGATGGTTGATGTCCCCGTAAATCTGGCACTCGTGGCACTTTTTCACTTCTTCTGCGCAGTCGGTTTGCATGGTAAGCCAGAAGTACCCTTGTCTCATGATCTTCTTTGCCAGAGCTAATCCATTCATATGCGGGCCGCAAATCCCTGAATGCATTTCTTGCATAACCTTCTTGGCTTCTGCTTCCGTCAGACACTTCAATAATAATCCATCCGCGGTTCTTCTGAAAAGTTGTCCGTCAAACAATCTGAACTGAGTTGCCAACTTTCTTAAAGTGGTCTTATCTGATGCACTTGCCCCTTCAGGATATTGGCCATTTTGCAAGAAATCGGCTATATCTTGGTACCAGGGCTTATCATCTGCAACTAAAGCCAGGACCGCGTTAGAGTGATGAAACGGTGTTCTAGCAGTCTCCAAGATCAAAGGCTGCATCGGTGCTTTCTGAGGTCCTTCCCACATAGATGACAAGGTAGCTAATGAATCTGCCATTTGATTATCATCTCTGGCTACATGCTTGAATTCAATGTGTCCGAATACTTTCACCATTTCCCACAAAGTCTCCAAGTATGGGCGAAGCGATTCTTCTTTGATTTCCCATTCCCCAGTGGCTTGACGGATTACCAACAGCGAATCTCTTAAAATAGTCACATCGTTTGCCCCTAATGCAGTGAGAGCATCAATGCCAAACAAACAAGCTTCATATTCTGCACCTTTGTTAGTTACCGGGAATTCTAGCCGTTTTGATAAAGGAATTACCTCTCCCTCAGGGGTTACAATGATTACTCCGAGGCCTGCTCCCCTCTTGTTTACAGCTCCATCAAAATGCATAATCCATTTCCTGACCTCTACCTCTATCAAGGCCAACTGCTCGTCTGGGAATTCTAGATTTTCCACGTAATCAGATTCAAGCGGCTGATTGGCCAGGAACTGAGCCACTGCTCTTCCTTTAATCACCTTCTTCGTCACGTACTCGATGTCGAACTCTGATAACAAAAGTAACCACCGGGACAATTTTCCTGTTAAAGATGGGGCAGAGCAGAGATACCTCATTGGATCGACTTTCGCCACAGCTTGTATCTTGTAAGATTGAAAATAGTGTCTCAATTTCTTTGTAAGCCAGACCATAGCAGTACAAGTCTTCTCTACCACTGTGTACCGGGTTTCATAATCTAGCAGCTTCTTACTGAGGTAGTAGATAGCATGTTCCCTTTTGTCGTCTTGTTCTTGAACCAACATCGCCCCTATAGAGGTTTCTTCAATGGCTAAGTACAAAGTCAAAGGTTTTCCCAGAGTAGGGGGCTTCAACACTGGTGGATTGATCAAGTATTCTTTGATCCTATCAAATGCAACCTGACACTGGTCATTCCACACAACGGGTTGTTCTTTCCGGAGAAGTTTAAAGATGGGCTCACAGACTATGGTCAATCTGGCGATGAATCTGCTGACATACTGAAGTGACCCTAGAAAGGATCTGACTTCTCTCTCTGTTTTCGGTGCTGGCATGTCTCGAATAGCTTTAATCTTGTCTGGGTCCATCTCAATGCCTTTCTGACTGATAATGTGCCCCAATAGCTTGCCCGATGCAACTCCGAAAACACACTTCTTTGGGTTGAGTCGTAGGTTGTATTTTTCAATCCTGGTCATAAATCTATCCAGGATAGCAGGGTGCTCCTCCCGGGTCATAGATTTCACTAGCATATCATCAACATATACCTTGACTTCCTTGTGGATCATGTCATGTAGCAATGCCGTGACCGCCCACTGGTAGGTTGCCTTTGTTGGGGATTTAATCGCACAAAAACAATACGCAGCGGAAATAAAAGGATTAATCCCCACCAAGGACCCATGTACATTGCATTGAATTGGAAGGAGGGTTAAAGAATTACCTTAATTCTTTGTAGGTTTTGAATCAATTAGGAACCAAAGTAGCTTCCCTCTACGGTTGATCCACACGGAGCAATTCATTCACCGCGTGCTAGCGCCGGGATTGAAGAACGATTTCTTCGAATGGAAAAGCCAAAGTTTCGAAAACCTTGGGTGAAGGAGAAGGGTGAAGTCGGCTGGCTCCATGGAGGCTGCAGAAAAACTGCATCTTATGTGTAGGCTAGGGTTAGAGATTTTAGGTTATAAAACTTCCTTTTATATCCATTAAACTTAATTATAATTATAACTTAATACCCTTATTAGTTATAATTATAAATTAACCCACACAACTTAATATTAATTCTCAATTAATATTAAATCAATTCCATTCTCCATCATACACATATGTATATTGATATTATAATTAATTATATCTCTATATAATTAAATTATAATATGTAGCATACTTTATGCAATATTAATCATATTAATATTTATATATACATATATATATATAAATATATATATCATTATATATATATTTATTCTCTTTCTCATTCATAAATTATTATCCAATAATAATTTATACCCGAAAAGATGAACTTCATTTTGCTTTTTGTGTGTGACCCCATAGGTTCATATTAATTGGCAATAAGGAAATTACCATAATGTCCTTATAGGTCACAAGCGGACTCTAGCAAGCCATTACGACTACCCAATTAACATGATTGGAATGATCCAATACCTATTTATAGAATGTCATATTCCCTTTTGTCTCTTTGATATCATGATTAATCATAAGACATGGTACACTTGTCAATCTTATATAATTAATCATATGCTTTCTCGATCTCAAAGTAAACTGTCCAGACAAATCAATTGATACTATTATCAATTTATTTGAGCACGGCCATGCATTTAACAGTCTTACTTATCGAGGGGCCCAGTGATATCGCTCTCTTGTTAGAGAGGGACAAAATCCCATATCTGTCACTCACATCCCAAGGCATGAGTCATATCGTACCCAATCACAGCCTTTATAACTACTCTGTTACGAGCAGCGTTTGACTGCGTCAAAGCACAACATGAGTTCATCCCGGAATCAATGGTGACCTCAGGTCAAAGGAATCAGCTAATGACACTACTATAATCAAGATCAGTTGTGACACATGACCATGAACTTGATCTCATAGTGGGTCTCCAGTAACATGTTCTCTAACATATTACCCGTGAGTATAATCTGTATCTGTATACACTATATTCATCTTATGAATATCCATTATCACTCACACTAGTCTTAGTTTGTTATTATTCCCATAATAACAATCGACTAGGGATATTTAGAATAACACGATTTATTCATGGATACTTATCATAAATGCTAACATACAAACATAAATGATAATATTAATCTACACTAGATTAATCTTAGAAGTCAAATTACATAATCCAATATTGGCCTTAGGGCACAATCTCCAACAATCTCCCACTTGCACTATGGCCAATCATACATGTATCTTATACCCATTGACCTACATGACTTTCATGTATTCATTCGTGCGGGAGTCTTTGTCAGTGAATTATTAATTTTCGCTTCCGTTGCTACTTTACACATTTTCACTCTTTCTTTAGAGACAGCCTCTCTAAATTAGTGAAAGACGCCTAAGTATATGCTTGTGTCATACAGGGTTCTTACGCATTGAACTATTGTCCCTACAATAGTCTCACAGGATAAGCAATGCTTAGAACAAAACACAAAAATTTTGATGAACTTCTTCATCCAAAATTTCTTTTACATCATATGTAACAATATACTTTGACTACTATTATAGATATTTAGCTATATTGTTTTATTTTGAACCTTTCAAAATCATAACATCTCTTTTTAAGAGAATACTAGATCTCGACTGATATATTGCAACTAATTGCAATCAGTTGTATATGTGCAGTTAACATAAGCAAGCTTCTATTAAGTCTTTTTACATTGAACGCTTTCAATGCTTTGACTTAAGCCAAAACATTCTTTTAGATCTATCTCTATAGATTCCAATTTCAAGAACACAGGCAGTCATGCTTATAACATTAACCGAAATTACTTTCTTAGCCAAGATTTTACTTCTTGCAAGGTAAGAATGTTATTTCCAACAAGCCATATGTCATCCACATATAGCGTTAGGAATACCGATATGCTCCCACTGATCCTTTTGAAACACAAGATTCATCATCCTTTTGATAAAATCAAACCATTTGATTTCTTTATCAAAACTATGATTCCAACTATTTGATGCATGTTTCGATCCTTATAAGAATCTTTGAAACTTGCATACGCTATTTGAATTCTTTGGATGCTCAAAAACTTTGGGTTGTGTCACGTACACATCCTCAATCATGTTTTCACGTAGAAAACAGATTTTGATATCCATTTGCCATATTTTATAATCATATTATGCGGATGTGGCAACAAGAACTCAATTTGACTTGATCATGATTAATGACGAAAAAGGATTTTATCATAGTCCTACTATGAATTTGTTCGTATCCTCATAGTCACTACTATGAACTTGTTTATAACCCCTTTTTGTCACTAGTCGTGCTTTATAAGTTTGAAGATCACCATTCATGTCGGTTTTCAATTTGAAAACTCACTTGCAACCATTGCATATGCATCTTCTAAAAGATTTATCAAAGTCTATACTTTGATTGTTAGACATGGACTTATCTTCAACCTTTGTAGCATCAAGTCACTTATTAGATTCAAAATCTAACATTGCTTCTTCATAAAAGAAGACTTATTCCAATTTAGTAAAACTACATCATGATTTTGAGAAATCCATATCTCTCCTAATCATGTCGTATTCCACTAGACTTTCATTGGACTTGTGTAATTTCAACAATGATCATGAAACCATTTCCACGTTCCTCTTCAACGTTAATGTCACTTTATGAATTCCGAGTTTTGTAGGTGTACTTTACTCCCACTAACTCTTCTAGAAATTAACTCCCTCTTCAAGGGGAAACCATTTCTAGCTACAACTATTTTGTATCCCAAAGAAACACAGGAGTAACAACTCCTACTTTCTTTTTGAGTAATCCACAATACGACATTTAAATTTAGGTGCCAACTTATTCGAAATAAGCTTTACAGCCCTAAACTTATTCAATGAAACAACTTGGGTCTCTTACCCAACCATATCTCATATGTTGATTCATGAATTGTTTTAGACGGAACAATATACACAGCTGCTTTAATGGCATATTTTCGAGAAAACAATGATCAACTTGACTTCATCATAGATTGAACTATATCTGTATAGAGTTCGATTACTCCCTTTTCGACACAACATCCTTTGTGGCGTACTTGGAGGAGTCAATTGTGAGACAGTCCCACAATCTCTAAGACGATTGTCAAAATCTTGACTCAAATGTTCACCACTTGGATCATATCTAAGTGACTTTACTATCTTGTCAAGATGCTTCATACTCCTTTTACAAGCTTTTGAACACTTCAAAAGTTCCAAACTCGTGTTTCATTAGATACTCTTATCTAGTGAAAAGTTCCATAAAAGTAATGAAGTATTAAAACCTCCTTTAGCAGTTGATTTATAATTCATATACATCCACATGTATAATGCTTAATAAATCGATTATTCTTTAACTACTTTTAGCAAAGAACCACTTTTGTCATCTTTTACAATAAACAACATTCGCATGATTCAAGATGATTCATAATCTCATGAATCCAAAAGTCCATTCTCATGGAGTTTCGTAATGCGACTTTGCTTATGTCTCCAAGACGACACTGCCAAAATAGGTTGAATCAAACTATTTGATTCGATCCTTACAGTATTTATGTTACAGATGGGCTTCACATATAAAGACAATTATGTAAATCTACATTTCATAATCATGTCTTTATAAAGTTTATAATTCACAATTATAAAATAAACAACATTTGTTTACTTAAGCCAACAAGTTCAATAGGCAACAAGAGTTCGTAACTCACATGCAAAAGTTCATAACCTTTAACCAAAGTTCATAACTTTTATGTAAAAAGGTTCATAACTTTTAACTTGAAGTTCACAACTTTCATGTAAAAGTTCAAAAACCTTCGAGTAACAACCTTTGCTTCTTTTGCCTATTCGCATTCTACCTTTCACCTTCATAAGGTTTCTATTCAAGTTGTGATTCTTCATATTCTACTAATATGAGATTCACAACGATATCTAATACCTTTTGATATAGAAACAAAAGTAGAATGGTTAATAAATACTTAAGGTAGCAGTCTCACTGCCTTTCATCTTCTTATAGTTCTCCAAACAAAGTTTGCTATTTCTATTCTAATGAACGATTCATTCTAGAAATGGCAACACCCTTCTTTTGGAGATCTCTCTATGCCGACAGCTTTGGTCTTTTAAAACATGTTTCACCCGAACCTTTCGGTCTTTATGCTTTTCGACCTTCCTTTTATCCTTTTCCTTTTGAACCATAAGCACACAATTCGAGGCGGGCTTATCCTTTATGGATAACTTAACATTCTTTTGCATCCTATGCAACTAATTCACAATTTTCCCCATGTCATTCAAATGATAGTTCATCACCAATGACTATCAAATAATGAATTCAAGATCACATCTTAATGCCTTTTGGAGGCCAATGAGAAAATGTTGCCTCAAACACTTATCTTTTCTTGCTCACTAACTGATGGAACATTTCCATTTGTGATGTATCATATACCTCAAGTAAAACTTCCACGTGCGGAAGAATTGGTGGCAAGTGTAAGATAATAAATTTTAAACAGAGTCCCTTCGATGCTTCAAGTAAGCATCTTTTATACTCGTATTACAATTGCTAGTGGTTCATTGGGCAAAAGGATTATTGAGAACATATAATTCCTTTTGATTTGAGAACAATTCTCAAAGTTCAATAACAATCGAGATCATGGTAATAGCAATCATAACTATAATAAAGCATGTAAAGATTTTTATTTAAATGCTCCCACTTAAATTATAAAACCCTTTAAAATATTCAAGTGGGTGAAGATCCAAAATCCATACTTAACCATATCACTGCTTTGGCATGTCCCTATGATTAAATATAATTTCGGTAGGCAAAGACTCAAAATCATGCTTTAAACCATTTAAACATATTTTGGATGTGCACTTCTTTGCCAATTGCATCATTATGCAACTCTTCTAATTTATGAGATGCATGATATCATATATCATATTTAATTGTATGTTACTCATCTCATCTTTGCCTCGGGCTCAAACACCTTTTTGATTAACCCTTTTTTTAAACCAATTACAACACAATGAGAATCACCTTTTCTCATATTATCGCTTCGCTAAGGTCACAACATGCGTACCCGCCCTGGCGGTATACCATGATGCGAACATAGTACTTGACTAGTGTTATACGTAATTGGGTGGCAAATATAAACTTATTAAGTTTATTTAGGGTTTATAAAATCCTGTGATTAAATTGTATCTCATACAATTCATGGCATTAATATTAAACATACATTTGTTAATACTAATTAGCATGGCATCCTATGTCATACATATGTTAAGCATGCAATCTAGCATGGCATCACATGGCATCTAAATGATACAAGGCATGCATTTGCACATATATATAAACATTTTAACATGCATCAATATTTATTAACATGGCATCTTATGGCATAAAATAAATATAACATGCATAAGACTCAAAACCGTGTTATGGTATGGTTTTATCTATATTGATTTTCATAGGCCAATATGAAAATCAACAGGTCATTTCCTAGGTGGTTGTAACCATCGCATGGTCACAGCAAAGCCACACCCCTTGGATCCGTCTTCACGTCTTTGTTCCTTGGCACCATCTCATGGATTTACATATATTACAAAATTGCATCCTATACAATTTTCTAGTAAAATAAAATTTACAAACAATAAATTGCATCCTATACAATTTATCTAGAAAAATAAGGTTATATAAATACAAACGACTCGCAGGCCGTATTTATAAAACCTTACATCCATAAAACCAAAAGAAACAAAACCATCCATGGGGTCCAAAAACCATACCAAAACACCATGCATAAAATCTTCAAGATTTAGGGTTCAAAACGCTAAAACACAATCTCATTGCATTTATAAATAATTGATTGGAAAATCGTAAATATGTAGAAACAATTTCCACACTTAAACGAAGAACACCAAACCCAAACTTCAGCGATCCAACTCGCTGCTGAGTTGGACGGGGGTACGGGGGCGGTAGCCCCTGTTGCGAAGCAAGCGCCGCAGGCAAAAAATTTTTCGCGCACTGCAGCATCCAATGCTGCGCGCAGCATCAAGGGAGCACGGCGTGCCACTCATGTTGGCACGGCGTGCCAATCAGTTGGCACGGCGTGCCGATCCAGCACGCCGTCGTGCCCCCAAACTGCTTCTCAGTTGCATTTGTCAAACAAACAGCACGTCGCGCAGAAAAACAAGCCATTCTGAAAATTCCCAGGTGGCACGCCGTGCCAAGGTTGGCACGCCGGCGTGCCACCATTCTGGTTCATTTTCTGGAAACAATTTCCAGTTGGCACGCCGTGCCATGCCAGCACGCCGGTTTGCCAACAAGCTGAACCCAGAATTTTCAGCCCCCAAATGATCCAAATCAAGTGTAAAACAAATCATTCATAATGATTAACTTCCAAATCAAATCAAAAATGTTATTCACAATAACATAGAACCCTAAATCAAGATCATACAACCCTAACATGCAATTTTGATCTAATCAAAATAACAAATCCAATTCAACCAATGCACAAGTGGCTCTGATACCACTGTTGGGGATTTAATCGCACAAAAACAATACGCAGCGGAAATAAAAGGATTAATCCCCACCAAGGACCCATGTACATTGCATTGAATTGGAAGGAGGGTTAAAGAATTACCTTAATTCTTTGTAGGTTTTGAATCAATTAGGAACCAAAGTAGCTTCCCTCTACGGTTGATCCACACGGAGCAATTCATTCACCGCGTGCTAGCGCCGGGATTGAAGAACGATTTCTTCGAATGGAAAAGCCAAAGTTTCGAAAACCTTGGGTGAAGGAGAAGGGTGAAGTCGGCTGGCTCCATGGAGGCTGCAGAAAAACTGCATCTTATGTGTAGGCTAGGGTTAGAGATTTTAGGTTATAAAACTTCCTTTTATATCCATTAAACTTAATTATAATTATAACTTAATACCCTTATTAGTTATAATTATAAATTAACCCACACAACTTAATATTAATTCTCAATTAATATTAAATCAATTCCATTCTCCATCATACACATATGTATATTGATATTATAATTAATTATATCTCTATATAATTAAATTATAATATGTAGCATACTTTATGCAATATTAATCATATTAATATTTATATATACATATATATATATAAATATATATATCATTATATATATATTTATTCTCTTTCTCATTCATAAATTATTATCCAATAATAATTTATACCCAAAAAGATGAACTTCATTTTGCTCTTTGTGTGTGACCCCATAGGTTCATATTAATTGGCAATAAGGAAATTACCATAATGTCCTTATAGGTCACAAGCGGACTCTAGCAAGCCATTACGACTACCCAATTAACATGATTGGAATGATCCAATACCTATTTATAGAATGTCATATTCCCTTTTGTCTCTTTGATATCATGATTAATCATAAGACATGGTACACTTGTCAATCTTATATAATTAATCATATGCTTTCTCGATCTCAAAGTAAACTGTCTAGACAAATCAATTGATACTATTATCAATTTATTTGAGCACGGCCATGCATTTAACAGTCTTACTTATCGAGGGGCCCAGTGATATCGCTCTCTTGTTAGAGAGGGACAAAATCCCATATCTGTCACTCACATCCCAAGGCATGAGTCATATCGTACCCAATCACAGCCTTTATAACTACTCTGTTACGAGCAGCGTTTGACTGCGTCAAAGCACAACATGAGTTCATCCCGGAATCAATGGTGACCTCAGGTCAAAGGAATCAGCTAATGACACTACTATAATCAAGATCAGTTGTGACACATGACCATGAACTTGATCTCATAGTGGGTCTCCAGTAACATGTTCTCTAACATATTACCCGTGAGTATAATCTGTATCTGTATACACTATATTCATCTTATGAATATCCATTATCACTCACACTAGTCTTAGTTTGTTATTATTCCCATAATAACAATCGACTAGGGATATTTAGAATAACACGATTTATTCATGGATACTTATCATAAATGCTAACATACAAACATAAATGATAATATTAATCTACACTAGATTAATCTTAGAAGTCAAATTACATAATCCAATATAGGCCTTAGGGCACAATCTCCAACAGCCTTAGCATTCTTTAACCCAAACGGCATTACTCTGTAGCAGTACACCCCCCACTCGGTGATGAAGGCTGTCTTGACCTTATCGATGACATTCATTAAGATCTGATTATACCCCGAGAAACCATCCATGAACGAGTACATAACTGCCCTTGCTGCACTGTCAACCAGGACATCAATGTGAGGAAGTGGGAAGTCATCCTTTGGAGAGGCCTTATTCAAATCCCGATAATCTACACAAACTCTGACTCTTCCGTCCTTCTTGGCAACTGGGACTATGTTGGCTAACCATTCAGGGTAATCCACCACCTCCAGGAAATTGGCCTTAATCTGTTTTGCCACCTCTTCTTTGACTTTTTCAGCCCATTCCGAACGTAGACGCCTGAGTTTCTGCTTTACTGCGCTGAACTTGGGATCAATCAGAATTCTGTGTTCTGCTATTCCTCTGTCAACCCCCGGCATGTCGTCGTAAGACCAGGCAAACGCCCCCACATGTTTTTTAAGTACTTTTGACAATTCTCTCTCTTCTTCAGGATTGAGTTCGTTAGAGATAGACACCATTTTAGGATTTTCAATTGTACCCAAATTAATTTCATGTAATGCAGTGTCGTGAATGCTGAACACATTGAATGAATGATTGCATGTATGCACAGAGCCATTAGGAAAAACATCACACAAATAAGCAAAATTAGACTTTATTTCATTCATCGCCTTAAAAGCGGAATTGTTCATGTCAAGTACACAAGATAGGTTTACAAAGAAATCACTTTCTTCCTCCACATGCGGAGGGTCTTCATCGGCAGGGTCTTCTGAATCAGCCGGTTCTTCTTCAAACAACTCGCTCAGATCAGCTTCAAGAGTTTCTTTCTGTGCTTCGGATAATGCTCCTTCTTCCACCTTTGCTTTTCCTTTGGCCATCATCTTGGTGAGTTCGGCGACAGCTTTTGCCACCAAATCTGCCTGTCCTGAAATGGCTTCCTTCCTCACAGGGCTCTCTTTCAACCCCTTCTTCAGCAAGTCAGCAAATGCCTTAGTAATGGCGTCCACTACAGGGTCCGTATCTTCTTTTGGTTGCTCTTCTGGAACGATGGGAGCCACCACTTCAACTTGGCTTATTGGGGAAGGATTGATCACTCACGCAGCTTCAAACTTGAGCATTTCTTCCACCGAAGCAACCCCATATTTTGAGAAGTCAACAACATCAGCAAAGATCTCAAATCCGGGGACTGTTTCCCCATCAATAATCATTGGCTCTGGATTACCACCATATGGCCCATCACTTGCTCGAACAAAAACGTCCAAAAGATGGACTTTCTTTGTCTCCGGGACCTCCTTCTCTTCGGCGCCTTTGTAACCAAGACCCTTTCGGTGTGATTGGCCCATGGTGATGTTGAATTTCGTGACCCCTTGTTGGTTGACCCCAAGCCCCTTTCCTGGGATGAAGTTCTGTTTCTGAAAGTATTTATGGATCCAGGGAGAAAATGTCAGGTCTTTCCCCTTATGTTCCGAGACAACTGCCACTTGAAATCCGGTCAACGGTTGTTCAGATGGGTTCAGCGCAGCCACCATAGAAGATTCGTCTGCCTCAAGAGTTATGATCCGTCCCCCCATTGGGATCTTCACCTTTTGGTGTAAGGTTGATAGCACGCCTCCCAATGCATGAAACCATGGTCTTCCCAGAAGTAAGGAAAAAGTCACCGGAATATCAATAACAGTGAACAGCACGGTTGACTTAACTTCCCCCACCGACACCTCTGCCTCAAAAGTACCAATCACGGTACGCTTTGAATCATCGTAGGCCCGTATCACTGTATTTGATCGTGATAATGCCTCTTCGGACAGATGAAGGCTAGGTAAAACTTCCAGGGGGCATATATTCAGTGCTGAGCCGTCATCAACCATTACGCAAGGCAGGACTCTATCCATCATCTCCACTTTCAGATACAAGGCTCGATTGTGGTTAGTCCCTTCCGGTGGTAAATCATCCTCGGTGAAAGTGATCCGCATGGGATTATCAGATCGTTGACTCTTTGTATTCCCGATCACCATACACACTTCCTCGGGAGACATCGATGGATTGGCATCCATCTCCATAAGCTTTTTCACCACCGCAGCCCGGTGCCTTTGGGACTCCATAAGCAGATGCCATACAGAAGCACGTGCAGGCATCCTCTTTAGTTGCTCCACAACCAAGTCTTCCTTCTCACTCGCTTTGATGGGCAGATAATCCTGGACCGGTGCTTCTACCCTCTTGCTCGGCTCCCCCAACCGTTGTGGCTCGGGTTGATATACCCTTCCACTCCTTGTGACATTGTTCATGGGAGCATCCTCTTTCCTTATGTACATCCCGTCCTTGGTGCAGACAGGATAGACAGGTGTTGTCCAGTTCACAGGCTCGGGCCTACTCATCAACTCAAATTCGTCTGCATCATCGTCCAACTCTACATCATCCAAATTCACGGGTTTGCTCTCCCCCACGGATGACTCAGCCTCTTCACCCACTACCACTTGGATCGCGGGATTCGCCTTTGCGATCTGAGCTAAGACGAAGTTTGGGGATAATCCTGATTGCACCATGTTCACTCTCCTTTTGAATTGGGGCAATGGATTACTTTGCACATTAGGCTTAGAGCGCGGTGCTTCTATTTTCCTTTCATCGACCAACTGTTGGATCGCCTTTTTCAAGGCATGGCACTCGTTTGTTCGATGCCCCTTGTTACATGATAGGAGCAGAAGTTGTTCTCGTCTGCCTCGGCCGGGGGCGTGTATGGTTTCAGGCTTTGAAGGAAGCCCAGATTTCTACACTTCAGAAAGATCCGTCCTAAAGAATCCTCCCAAGGAGAGATCCCTTTTCCAGCTGGCTGTTGACTGGACCCCTGTGCAACCGTTGCTACCTCCACTTGCTTAACGGGCACAGGCGGCAGACTCGGTTTAGTGCTCGTTGATGAAGAAGCTGAAGGGTTGCTATTGTTTTTATACCCCGAAGAGTACGCCCGACTTCGGTACCCTCCTCCAGAACTGTTGTGAGTTGGGTCGATCTCATACTTCTCTACCTTGCACGCCAACTCATGCACTTCTATCAGGGACTGGAATTTATGGTATTTCATCACATTACGGTAAACTTCTAGGCTACCATCAATCAGCTTTACAATCAGTTCGTCTTCTAAGGGCTTCTGATGAAGGAGGATCATCTTATCCATCAACCTTTGATAGTATTCAGAAAAAGACTCATTCGGCCTCTGCCTTACTGCCTCTAAATCTTGCAACTTGACCTCCAGCTGTGTGTTGAAACTGAAGTACTTAATGAAGGCATCGGAAAGTGCATCCCAGTCACCTTGTACACCCTCGGACTGTTTGTTATACCATGTGATGGCACCTCCCTCCAAAGTGGTGGGAAACAATCCCACTAATTGGTTCATGGTGAGCCCAGCCATAGTCATAATCTGCACGTACTGATTCAGATGGGCCGTGGGAGGACTTTTCCCGACATATGGTGCAATCCTGGGCATTTGGAAGCCCACAGGCAACATTTCAACCCCCCCGGCTATCAGTGTGGACGGGTCAATACGCTTAGCAGATTGAGTCTTAGAACTGGCACGCAGCTCTGCTATGGTCTCCTCCATTTCCTTCACCTTCCTCTCTAAAGCAGACTCCACAGGTCGCTCAGTATCACTCCTTTGAGCCTCTTCAGCATCTGACTGACCGTCATTCAATCTTCCACCGCCACTCTCTTCTCGAGCACCCCTTTCTGGTCTCTGGTTAGACGATTTGGCTAAAGCATTCTGTACTTGGTTTTTGATGATATTCTTGAATTCATCAGAACTCATGAATTCACGAATAGCAGTGGTGGCCAACATGGCAGTAGCAGTTTCGGGTGTGATTGCCATATCTCGAAATCTTTGTTGCAACTGTTCAAATTCCAGCGAGTACCCGGCACTTAAATCGGATGATGCTTCTTCAACCTCCCCAAACCGAACAAGCTCCTCAGACTCACAAGATGACGATTCGCTATGCTCTATTCTCACGAGTCTTCGCCCGGATCGGAGCCAAACTCCTAAGCAATTCGAACAAAGGTCAGTAAAAATGATCGCCTAAAGAGTTATAAACTCTAAGGGATATGCATGTATACATGACGTGTTAGATGAATGATGTGTAGATATTGTATGAAATGTGTTTGTAACACGAACCTTGAACAGCCAATCCTTCGGGGGTGAAGTATGCATGAATTCTTATCTATGTATGTACAAATTGCAATCTAAGTGTTAGATGTGTGAATGAGACCTTTGGTACTCGGGGAGTACCTCGGGTTTTGTGGAATGATGTGAATGCCCTTACTGAATGGACAAAGCTTCGGCACCCGTGGAGTGCCTCGAATTTTTTATGATGCGATATCGACACGCGCATGGCACTTGGTCGAGGTTTCGGTGTCCGGGGGACACTTCGGATTTTCGATGACATGAAATGAACTCGTGCTTAGTTCGCGAGTGGAATTTCAATACTCAGGGAGTATCTTGATTTCCGCACCGCGATGTGAAATGAATGTGTTCTTAGTGAACGGGCAGAGTTCTGGCGCTCGGAGAGCACCTAAACGCTTTGATGTGTGAAACGAAATTTTCGGCACTCGTGGAGTACCTCAAATGATTTAATGAAATGGATTTTGTCGGCACTCGTGGAGCGCCTCAAATGATGCAATGAATTTTTGTCGGCACTCGTGGAGCGCCTCAAATTATTGAATGAAATGCAATGAATTTTGTCGGCACTCGTGGAGTGCCTCAAATGATTGAATGAAATGCAATGAATTTCGTCGGCACTCGTGGAATGCCTAAAATGATTTAATGAAATGAAATGGATTTTGTCGGCACTCGTGGAGCGCCTCAAATGAAATGCAATGAATTTTGTCGGCACTCGTGGAGTGCCTAAGATGATTTGATGAAGTGCGAGGAACTTTGTCGGCACTCGTGGAGCACCTAGAATGGTTTAATGAAATGAAATGGATTTTGTTGGCACTCGTGGAGCGCCTCAAATGACTTCCTACTCGGTAGGTAGTGTAATGTATGTGGCCCTTATGAGGTTATCCAAGGTTCGTGCAAATGCTCTATGCATGACACGCGTTTTCCCATGGCTGCAAGATAAGATGGTTAATGCTTATGACATTCAAGTGATGTATGTGAATTAATTAATTTTTGTTCACACGATGGAAGGATGCATGGCTACAGAGAAGATGTGATTAGCGTAAATGTCACGTGGGTGATTAATGTATTTACACGCGAAAAATGGAAATGGCTGTACAAAAGATGTGGGTTAGAATCATACAAATGCTTTAGGTGCGATATGCTATGTTCATGAAAATGCGGATGGTGACATGTCATGGAGGGACAAAAAAGACACGTAGCAATTAGCACGCAGATCGTATTCCTCCAACCTTATTCCTCCAAACGTGGTCAAGTTGATAAAATTCTAACCGAGTCCTAGGAGGGGTTCTCTTCGATCACCAACCGGGGATGATGAAGGCGCAATTTATTTTATTCACACATTTTATTTTGGTATACTAAGGGAATCCAACTAAAGTTGCCTAAATGAGTTCGGTCCAAGCCGGGATAACATCAAGGTCCTTATAGCAAAATATACTCCTCACTTCTCCCCACTCAAGGGTCCGATCGAAGGGGTTCGTACGAGGCTATGAGTGGTGTTTCGTATCCATGCCCCTAAGACCAGGAGGAACATAGGCGACACTTCAACAATTCACCGGGCTAAATATTGGACACTTAACCTAATGCAAGCATGTCTAACTAAAATGCATAAAGTGCCATATAAGAATCATCCGCTTAATTTAAATTAGACACTTTTCAGGGCTTGTCAAATTCTTTTAAGTTTTTGAAAAACTTTTGTAAGAAATCCCCAGCGGAGTCGCCACTGTGAGTGGACGACGCGTTTTCGACGGGACGCGGGACTCCCTTTCAGAAGGGGCGCCTCGATTTCGGGCGGGGCCCTCCCTAGCGTGGGGTTTTTGATTTGGAAATTCAATTTTTAGAAAAGCGGATTATTTCGAAAAAGAATCGAGACCTAAATCTCGACAAAAAGTATAAGAGTCGCCACCCGGCTCAGCTCAACCGGGAAATTACAGTGTAGCTGAACCGAAACGGGAACTGCCACACTTTTCAGAGATCTAGGTTCGGACAAGTCCCTTATTTCGTGTCTAATTTAAATATTCTTACCAATGTTCTAGTCACGACACTTTAATTTGCTAAAGGTTGATTTTTATTAAATAATACACACGGCGCGCATACGGGATAATAATACAACATGAAAAGTAAGAAGAAATAAATATTTAAGAGCTTACAACCCAATCGAAAGGAAAATAAAACTCTCGCCTCACTGATACAATCGCCTATATACACGAGGATCTAGGAAAAATTACAACCACCTAGATACACGATTTAATTCTATTAAATACAAATAAAAAGAAAATTAAAATAAAATAAAAGCTGCAAAACAGAGGTTAGCACAATTTATACGACACGCCATAAATAGGACTCAAGTAGACTGAATGGGAAAATTGGAATTCGGGGTCATGCAATTGGGGGTAACCGGGTCAGCCCGGTCGGCCGGTCCGGTTAGACCTGGAAAACCATTTTTGAAACGTCCCTGTATTTTTGGTTTTGTGAGAAAATCATTTTTGGAAACAATTTTCCAGTTCATTTTAACTTAGCATACAAAGGTGGGTCAATTTTCGGGAGAACCGAATCTCCGTCGTGGAATTGTTCTAAATGCAATTTTACTGAAAAATAGATCTATGGTCGTGATGCACACCACAAAATTTATTTGATGATTTTTGGGGGTTTTTCAATTTTTTTTTTTTTTTTTTGAAATTTTCCAATTTTTTTTTTCCAATTTTTATGAAATTTTTAGGATTTTTATTTATATTTTTTTTGTTTGGATTTTAGGGATTTTTTGGGGATTTCTGGGAACTACAGTCGTACGACTGTAGTTACAGTCGTACGACTGTATACTACAGTCGTGCGACTGTACTCCTGATTATGCAGAAATCGCCAAAAAACCCTAAAAACAAAACCCTGAAAATGAGAAAAAGGTACAGTCGTACGACTGTAGATGATATGGCACGACTGTAATTACAGTCGTGCCCCTGTTCTTGTTTTCAAGAACAGTCGTACGACTGTTCTTATTTCTCCAGAAATAAAAACTCAAAAACTTGAATAAAAATGCACCAAACACAAGCAAATCACCCAGAAAGCTGGAAAATGAGTTGAGTTAAAGGTTATTTACCTCCTTGGTGATGATCCACAGCTGGAATGACCCCTGGCTACGCACCAATCCACGTGAAATCACCCTTCTTCCTCAAAAAGTCAAGGTTGCAAGAGTGTCCAAATAATCCCAGAAAAGTCACGGATTTGTGTTTGTTTTTGTTCCAAGATGATTTAGATTTTTAGTGTGGGTGTTAGCCTAGGATTTCTACTTCGTTTTAGTGATTAACAACTAGAAATTAAAGAGAAAAGGTAAGAAGAAAGCAATGAGCCAATCTTTTTTTTTCTTTTTCTCTCACTAAAGAATTTGATTTCTGGCCAAAAGTCCCCCTCTCTTTTCTGATTATTTTCTTTTTATCTTCCCTCCACCAACCAGGAAATCTTGAGCATTTAATGCTCAAGATTTCACCCATCTTTTCCAAGTCAAAGGGGGATGGGTTTTGCATCTTGTCCCCCACCCGAAAGTACAGTCGTACGACTGTACTTGCACTACAGTCGTACGACTGTAGTCAATTCCCACGACTATAATTACAGTCGTGGGAACACCCCTTTTTTTTTTTTTTTAAGATTTCGTGTTCACAGAGGTCTTCTCTTGGTCCACCGGGTCCATAGGTATCTGGTGATATCCGGATGCTGCGTCTAGGCATGAATATATGGCGTAATCAGCCGTCGAATCCACCAGCTGGTCAATGTTGGGCAGTGGGTAACTGTCTTTCGGACATGCTTTGTTGAGGTCGGTGAAATCGACGCACATGCGCCACTTTCCACTCGCCTTCTTCACCATCACTACGTTCGCCAGCCATTTGGGGTATTGAACTTCCCGGATGTGTCCTGCGTCAAGTAATCTCTGGATTTCTTCCTCGATTGCCCTCTGCCTTTCCGACGCATATTTTCGCCTCTTCTGTACTACTGGGGTTGCTTTCGAATCTACATTGAGTGAGTGTTTTATTATTTCTGATGGCACCCCTTCTATGTCACTAATTTTCCAGGCGAAAGTGTTCTGCTCCTCTTTTATTACTTGTATAATCTGTTCTTTGATGCCACTATCTAGCTCTTGGGATATCCGCATGTTTCTGTCTGATGCGACTATTAGCGTTTCGAGTTTGTCCACCGGTTCTGCCTTCCTTTCTTCTTCCTCCGGGCTCCTCTCTGGCTGTAAGGAAGCGAGGTATGTTCTTTGAGCGGTCTGCTGGCTCCCCCTGGCTATCGCCCATCCGGAGGCGGTAGGTATTTGCAGTGTCAGATACCGGATCGATAAGACGGCCTCTGATTCTGAGAGAAACGGTCTACCCAGTATGGCGTTGTATGCCAGAGGAGAGTCTATTATGGTGAAGTCGGCTTTTGTCCTCCATACGTGTTTCTCATCTCCTATCTCCATATCCAGCGCTACTTGACCTGTTACCGGTACAGTGTGCCCACTGAGGCCTACTAGTGGGGCATGAACCGGATGGATTCTACTGGGCGCAACTCTCAGCTTTTCTATTGCATGTCTTGTGATGATGTTTGTCGAGCTTCCCGTATCCACCAAGATACGTTTGACCAAATAACCTTCGATCTCTGCTTCCATAACCAGGGCATCGGTGTGACCCGGTGCTATTCTGTTCTCCGAGAGGGGAGGGTTAGGCTTAGCGTCTCTTTCGGCTTTCCTTTTGATCTTTTTAGCCGGCGGATCTCCCCCTGCTATTACCATGACCACTCTTTTCGTTTTTTTGGTCGGTTGACAGTCTTCATCAGTAGGTCTCTTTGATTCCTCCTTGCCTTTTCTCTCTACAAACTTTCGGAGTTTGCCCTTCTTGATCAGTTCCTCGATGTCCTCAGCCAGCCGTTTACAGTCATTCGTGTCGTGGCAGTTCACGCGGTGATATCTACAGAATGCCTTCTCGTCCTCTCCCATGATCTGTCCTCTCCTAGCTTCTGGGTAGGAGAGGCTCTTCTTGTCCCTGCTCTTTTCTACCGCTACTAGCACCTCTCCTAACTGCCGGTTGAGGGGTGTGAATTCTTTCGGTCTTCTGTGGTCCCTTCTCTCTCTTCTGTCCCTCCTGGGTCGCCTGTCCTCTGATCCCCTCTCACCATCTCTATGGTGCCGGGTTGGTGCACCCACTTCGTCTAGTTCTATGAATGTTTTTGCCATCGAGATCATCTGTGTTACGTTTTGGGGTTTCCTCAATACGAGGTCGGCCCTTAACCTTTCATTGGTTGTGTTGGCGATCAGTTGCTCTAAAGCTGTGTTGAAATCCAGTCTCCGAATCTCCACTGTTGCCAAGTTAAATCTGTCCACGAACTCTCGGAGGGACTCTCCTTACCTCTGTTTCACGTCGTGTAGGGTTCTACTAGCCATTCCGGTGGGGACCGAACCATAGAACTTCGTGCAGAATTGCTCCCGGAGCTGTTCCCAACTGTTAATCGATGCTGGCTCTAACGTCTCGAACCAATAGGAAGCCGGACCCACCAGCGTTGATGAGAATAATCTGCACATCAGACCCTCGTTGGCCCCAGCTATCTCCATCCTATTCTTGTAGTTTCTGGAGTGGACGTAGGGGTCTGTTTTCCTATTGTAGTTCTCAAAGTTTAGCTGTTTGAATTTGGGATCACATGGCATGCTCAGGATCCGATTGGTGAAGCAGGATCCTCCGCTTTCTAGTAGTGGCTCTTGTATGGGCACTGAGAATCGGGAAAAGTAGTGTTTGAACAACGCCATCATCTTTGGGTCATCTGCTCCTTCCGGCGTGGGTGTTGCCGCTTGTGTTGGGGGTGGGCCCAACATGTACCCGTGGGTCGGGTGATAACTTGGCGGAGGTGTCTGGACCAGGGTTTGGAAGCTGGGAAGCCTGGCCTGTGACATCATTGGAGCCAGTGGAGCCCCGAATGTCGCATGTTGGGTTGTGGGATCCCCAAACCCAGGGAATGTGTTAGGCTGATTCATCTGCCTGGTGTCTCCTGGAAAAACAGGTGCTGGGTTTGCGGTCGAAGGGGCCCTGGTGTATTCTGGTAGTGGGAAAAGGTTCCGAGCTATTCCCATTCCCAAGCCGTCAACTCCTGTGATCAGAGGGGATGTGCTGCTACTGATGGTTGGTCCAACCATGCCCTGATTCTGGATTTGAAGAAACGCCTGTCTCAGATCTCTGGCATCGGCGGGGCTCAAGTTGCTGGCTATTCGATTGATTATTGCTGCCTGGGGAGATATGGATGAGTTCAACGTCGCCTGTGGAGTTGTGGTTGTGAGAGAATCTCCCAAAATGTCTGAAGTCATGTTAGCGGAATTTGGAGTCATGATTATCCGTCCACGCTCACCGCACCAAATGATGGATTCAGTAAAATCCTCTGGATGATCCGGGTCCGGGTTGCTGCTCTGACCGGATCTAACGTAGTTTCTGCAAGACAAAACGATGAGACACCGGTAACCTCTGGGGTATACTCCGATGCCTAAGTTAGTATACTCCTGTGTGTTGAAAAGTACTTTAGGAGAATTAAGAATAGATTTCAATAGCCCTTACCTCAGGCAGAGTATCCTCCTTTTATAGGAGGGAATAGTAGAGTTGGATTGATATTGAAAGAACTTCCACGTGGGTGGTGTTCCTGCCCTAGTAAAACACGGGGGTGGATTCCTAATTGGACACCACCTCTTCCCCTAGGATCTCTCCGCGGATCTAGAGAACTTAATCTGCTCAGGGGTGGTTGGGATCCGGATGCGGAATGCGGTTTCTTAAGCCGGATGATGTGATACGGGTCTGGACTACCGGACTGGGCCGGGTGCACCGGACCGAACCGTAAGGCCGGACCGGATGTCATCATATTATGTTGGTGGTATGACAATGTTTCAAAATATCCAATAGTCACGAAGATGGGTCATGATTTCTTGGCAATGGATCCATAACTGAATTAATAAAAAAGAATTCATGCTTCAATAAATTTGAGCCTAATGATCCAATCATACAAGCTTTAATATGTGGACAAGACTCGCTAGAATCTCCCACAAAGAAGTAAGTATACATTTTCAAGTATTTATGTACGGAGTTTCTGTTACGAAGGGGATTTTTGGCACATAGAGTAGATATATATATATATATATATATATATATATATATATATATATATATATATATATATATAAATATATATATATACAGACCCATCTTATTAATACAATTGATTAATTTACCCTTATATATGTAAAGGAACTCTTATGTTATTATAACATTTTCATATGATAACCGTAACTCTTAAACAGTAAATCTTTATTGTTTGAATCCACTAACGTAGAAAAAATTGTCATTCTATTTAAAGGAACATTGTTAAAAGGAAAAATTTACATAATTTATTCATATTTGGCTCATCGGTTGTAGAATCATCCTCAATGGAAAGCGTACCATGAACAGAAGCAGCTAGAAACCACAATAAAAATGTCTTGTGATAAGTAAAATAGCACAAGAAAATTAATTAAAGCAAAGAGAAAACTCGAGAAAAGAAGCATGGGATTAACCCTTGCAAAAGCATAGGAAAAGAAGGAAAGAACTAACCCAAAGTACCACTTTGGAAAAGCAAATCACCATGTATTAGATAATAACCTGGAATCCAATTTGAAGAATGTTAATATCTTAGTACCTCATTCAATTGAGGAACTCACATGAGAACAAATAGAACAATGAGCACTCATTGGTCTAAAAAAAAGAATAACAAAATGCTAGCGATACATACCCAAAAAAAAATTCAGAACTCATAATTCAAAAAAACTTTTCTAAAGCTCAAACAAAGCAAAGAAAGAATCCATTTCAAAATATGCATAGCACCAAAAATGTTGCAGATAGAATCTATTTATGTATATGAGATGGAACCTCAGTTCAATTATTCCAAAGAAAGGAAAAACTAATCATTTACATAAAATAAGCAAATGACCACAAACTTTAGGATATATGAGTTTGAACAAAATAACAAGGGAAAGTTTCTTTACAATGCCCAATAAGCTCTTTCAAAGGCTGAGGATATGGATTTCTATAGCTAGCTAATTCCTCTTCACATTGTCTAATACTCTTTTTTCAATAGGTCAAGCATCAAGACTGCAAAAGCTCAATCTCAGAAATTAGAATATTCTGCTTTAGCTTTCCAATGATCAAAATAACCATGTGATTCAATTTCTCTCTTTTTGTGCCTTTCATAATGTATTTTTGGGTTGTGAGACGATAACCGGAACTGAAGATACGAGCAAAAGAAAAAAAGAAAAGCTAGCGTTCCAAGCTGATGGTCAGTCTGCCATCACATCAGCCGAACGGCCATCACACTTGGAGAGCAAGGGAGCATGATTTTCACCCTTATTTTGCTCCCCAAAGCACCTTCTTGTCCTCCGAAGGCATTTTCTTTGCCTATAAGTTAACCAATTCTAGTCTCCACCTCCAATAACAGACATCAACCCAATTTTATGTCCTTTCTCTCCGCAAACATTGGTTTTAAACTTGTTCTTTCCCTCTCTACAGTTCATAAAAGAGAATCAGTGATGGGGCTTTCACAAGTCACCCATATGTGTGTGTGTGTGAGCGAGTGTAAGCAGGAGCTCATGATCTTAGAAATTAATTTTTTTTATAAATAGAAGAAAACTAATATACAGACGTTTGGAATTATAAAAAAGCTGTTACAGCAACAACTAATGTTCAGGCCCAAAAGAAAAAAATAAATAAATAAATAACAAAAGAACAGCAGTTGAGTGGCTCAAAAGTCACAGTCTAAGTATTGATTCTATGCTTCTGCCACTGCCTGCAAACATTGACTACAAAAGACATAGCAGATTAAAATGAAACTATTGAATACATTTTAAATATTGGAGTTGCTTCCTTCCGAGGATTCCAACCAGTCCTGTCCACATATTAGAGCTTCTATGATTGGATCATCAGGCTCAAAGTCAATGAAGCACGGATTCTTTTTTATTACTTCACTGCTGTGAGCAGAAGATCTATTACATGACATTGGATCCATTGCCAAGAAATCACGGGCCATCCTCCCGACTACTGGAAATTTTGAAGAATTGACATGCCACCAAGATAGTACATCAGCCTCTAGATTTTCAGTCTCCAATTTCAAGTACCTGTCAAGTTCATCCTCCAGTGAATCCACCCCAGAATCCTCCTGCTGTTTCAACCACTCTTGAAAAGTAACAATATCATCATCATCAGAAGTGGGAGTTGCCAGTGCTTCATGAGATGAAGTATTTGTGTATTTATGATATAAGTTGGTGAGATAAACACGAAATGCTGATAACTTTGCTTCAACATGGCTCCTGAACATTACTTGGTAAGCAAATTTAATCAAGTATAATTTATAGCGGGGATCCAGAACTGCCATCATCTCAAAAACGAAACTGTATTCGCTCCAACACTCATCAAATTTCTCCTTCATTTTGTTCGCCATTGAGCGAACATATGCAAACTCGCTATCTTGCCATCGGGTCAGTTTTTGATAAATGAATCTAACATTGCTTATGAACAAATCCAATCTTGGAGAAGGCAGGGAAATGAATTCGTGTAATGGCTTCAAGCATTGGCATATGACCCTTGCTTTATTCCATTCCTCTGCCGATGGATTCATAATGAACTCACTATCAATCTGCTCCAAGTGACAAAATGCTTTTTCCAGCTCCAGAGCATTCTCAAGCATAAGAAATGTTATGTCCCATGTTTTAGGAACATCTTCAGTATCCATTTTCTTACCCTGCAAATTCAGCATATTGATAGATTCCTGGAACTTCCGTTTCTTGAGTGGTGATCCATTAACATATTCAGCTGACTCTCTAATCTTATGAAGAACTCCCTTTATCTCATAAAATGCATAATCAGTAAAAAGATTGAGAAATCGTGTATAGGATGATGGATAAAGCATATTTCTGTTCAAAACTGAGCACTGATCTGATTGAGATAAACTTCCTAATTCTCTAGCCAAAAAATAATTTGCACCAGCGCCTTCATTATCAACCACCAAAAGCAAATCGTCATTGATGTTCCACTCTGAGATCACGCCTTCAATTACTTCACACAATGTCTGATCAGTAGGAACAGTACATCCTAGATCCTTGAAAGCAAGGATCTTCTGCTTGAGCTTCCATTCTTCATCAATAAAGCTTAACATCAAGCAACAATACATAATCTTCTTGTCACCATATGATTGCAAGTCAACGGTTAAACTAAAGCGAGAAGAGATATTGCAAAGATATTTGCTAAATATCTCTTTCTCAGCTTTGTATATTTGGAGAACATCAGCCTTGATTTCATCCTGTGAGTTGATCTTGAACAATGGCTGCAAATTGTTGACAAAAACTTGAAACAAGTCATGTTGAGCCATTTTCAAGGGATATTGATGCTTGATGATCATTTTTGCCAAGTCAAGCCTACTCCTTTCTTGATCAAAGGACGAATTCCATTCAGACTAAATCGTTCCCGAATCACAAAGTTCATCAGCATCTCCTTGATTCTGAACAACAATCGTTGCCGGATCAATTTGTTGAGCATCTCCCTGATTCTCAGATGCAATCATCACTGAATCAATTTGTCGGGCATTTGCTTGGCTCTCAGCTTCAATTGTTGTTAAATCATTTTGTCGGGTATCTCCCTGATTCTCAACTGTAATTGTAATTGGATCATTTGGTTGACTACCTCCCTGATTCTCATATGAAATTGCCGTTAAATCATTTGGTTGAACATCTCCTTGACTCTCATAGGCAATTATGGTTGAATCATTTAGTTCAACATCGTCCTGATCCTCTTTGAAACACTCCTTAAAATGTTTAAGAACATTTGAAGTTTCCCAAGTGCTTTCCCCCCTGAATTTCTTCTCACAGACTTCAAATTCCTTCCACACTTGTGACTTGTTCTTTCTTTTTCTACCAGATTTCTTTTGTCCAACTTTAGTTGTGTCCTATCAAGACAAAAGCACCAAAATTAAAGGATATGGTTTTAGTTGTGTCCTATCAAAATTCAAAAGCACCAAAATTAGCAAAGGGATCATGTTGTTAAGTTGAACATTAACGATGTTATTCAACAATTTGAGTTAAAAAAAAGGACAAACACAAAAGTTTTACTTTTTTTTTTCCAATATATATATATATATATATATATATATATATTTGTTAAATAATAAAATTACGGTGTCACAAGGGTGCTTCTAAACTTAGATATCCATTTTCCACAAAATTACTACTTTACCCCCAGACTATGACAGCAAGAAATAAAACTACTGCTTCCATAACAAATAGGTTCAAATGATTAAACTAAAACCAATATCGATGACTGAAGATGAAAAAAGAGAGAAAACAAACCAGCGGTTCATCAATGCCCTGGCTAATTAGCTTAGGCCTGATATGGCTATTCCAGTGGTTCTTAACATCAAGCTCTGTTCTTCCCGTTAATCTTTGGGCGATTAAATCCCATCTGCCATTGCAATTTGATAAATTCAATCAGAAAATACCAAAAAGATGAAAACTTTACAAAAAGGGGGCTGAGGCTTACTTGTTGCCAAACAAGCCATGAAGCATAACAATGCGCTCATCTTCTTCTTCAGTAAAATTGCCTATTTTAATATCAGGGTTCAAGTGGTACATCCATCGAACCCTGCAACTCTCGCCACTTCTAAGCAATCCTACACGCAAAGAACAAAAGAAGAATGAACCAAGAATAATTAGGCGGTGGCTGTGACATTGGAGTTAAAAGAAAGAAAAGCAAACTGACCGGCGGCTTCTGGGAGGGAACCCCAGCAACCTTCGCCGTGGAGGCGGACATAATCAATGAGAAGCTGGTCTTCTTCTTTAGTCCAGGCGGATATGCTGGTGTGAGGTTTTTCAGAGCAAGGAGACCGCTCCATAATTAACATCAAACACAAAATTAGCAATAGATTGTAAGAGATGTTTTTTTCTGTGGTGTTTTTGGATTTCAACCTCAAACAAAATTTGCTTAAATAGGAAATAATCCCTCTAAGTATCCGAATTGTAAAAAAAATTGCTTAAATAGGAAATAAGCACTCAAAGCTGAGTGCAAATCCCTCTTAATTTCCTATTTAAGCTGGTACCTACCCTTTTATTATTAACTTTTTTCTCCTATACATAGCAACCCTTTCGGAGAAAAAAAAAAAAAAAAAAAAAAAGAAAGAAATTGATTTTTCAAGTAATTTCTGGTTACTTGATTGTCTGCTATGATACTTAAAAACAAGTTAATGTTCCGATTCGTAGATTAGGAAGCGAATATATATATATATATATATATATATATATATATATATATATATATATATATGATGACATCCGGTCCGGCCTTATGGTTCGGTCCGGTGCACCCGGTCCAGTCTGGTAGTCCGGACCCGTATCACATCACCCGGCTTGAAAAGCCGCATTCCGCATCCGGATCCCAACCACCCCTGAGCAGATTCGAATTAAGTTTCCTAGATCCGCGGAGAGATCCTAGGGGAAGAAGTGGTGTCCAATTAGGAATCCACCCCCGTGTTTTACTAGGGCAGGAACACCACCCACGTGGAAGCTCTTTCAATATCAATCCAACTCTACTATCCCTTCCTATAACAGGAGGATACTCTGCCTGAGGTAAGGGCTATTAAATTCTATTCTTAATTCTCCTAAAAGTACTTTTCAACACACAGGAGCATACTAACTTAGGCATCGGAGTATACCCCAGAGGTTACCGGTGTCTCATCGTTTTGTCTTGCAGAAACTACATTGGATCCGGTCAGAGCAGCAACCCAGGCCCGGATCATCCAGAGGATTTTACTGAATCCATCAATATATATATATATTGTAAAATGTTACTTTTTTGTATTTAGAATTATGGACTTCTCGTCAAACATGAGCATGAGATTGTTTACATGGACATCTAACTTAATGATCAGTGAGCTTAAATAGGAAATAATCAATGAGTTTATGTCTAGTTATAGCGGAGCTTTTTAAACCAGATATATTCTGTACGAAAAACGGATATCTATTATCCGGTTTTAATTTTATTAAAACAGCTTTAATCACTCTTTTAAAAAGATTAATTCTATTAAGGGCATCAATTTATTTCTAAAATAAGAGATTCCACCAGACTTCTTCATTAATGAGAAGTTTACACACGGAACTTTTATTATAAAAATTATTGACTTGTTTAATTATATTTATTCAAAATATTAAGCAATAATGAATTATTAATGTAAAGAATTAAACAAGAATCATTCCCAAGGGGTAGTAAAATTGGGAAATGATTCCGATGTATTAGGCTTGAAGAATCTATTAGCAGCATTTATCTTAATTAAGTTCTGAGTACAATCAAATTATTCATGTTATGATGTTTAAGCTATTTACATTTTTGTTCATTTGCTAGAACGTCAGCACACAACACAACCATGTTTTCTTTTTGCAGTTTCTACCATAGGCAGAGGATCTCTTTTGGGTTTTAGTATGATTGTCAATTTTTTGTTTATGCTCGTTAATTTCAGTTTTGAATTATGTAATTATATAATTACATAGCTACTAAACACATAAAATTAATGGTGTTAAATTAATATATAGATGTTTCATTTTCACCTTTGAAAATTTTAGATTATGAATTTAGACGTGACAAGTTAATTTTTGAATTTTTTACTAAATATTTTACGTGAGGAATGAACGAGTTATATGCTCTAGAGTTAGAAAAAGCTTCTTCTTACTTAGAGCATATTGATAGTGAGTTTATTGAAGTTGTTACATAATTTCTTGAAAATGTTTGTTCCAATTATAGTAACTTGATCAGATCAGAAGGTAGGAAGAAATTTGATCAAAATTGGAATAAATACAGTTTTGTTTTCAAGATTACGACAATTCTTGATCCTCGCTTCGAGTTAGAATTGGTAAAATAATGCATACAAGAACATATTCAGGACCAATGCTGACTCTAAGTTAGCAGCGAGGAGTGGTCATCTCACTGAACTACACAATAAATATGCGAAGGCTCATCGAATTCCTCTCCTTATCGTGATATATGATTTTCACCGAGTGGGTAAAAAACAATAGGATTGTAATGAACTGGATAGTCCGGAAACTGACGTATTATGTTAATGGTGTGATAATGTTTCAAAATATCCAATAGTCGCGAAGATGGGTCATGATTTCGTGGTAATGGATCCAATGATCTTCTAGTCACATAACTGAAGTAGTAAAAAAGAATTCATGCTTTAATGAATTTGAGCCTAATGATCCAATCATAGAAGCTTTAATATGTGGACAAGACTCGCTAGAATCTCCCACAAAGAAGTAAGTATACATATTCAAATATTTATGTATGGATTTTCTGTTATGAAGGGTATTTTAGGCATATATATATATATATATATATATAGGGCCATCTTATTAATACAATTGATTAATTAACCCATATGTATGTAAAGGAACTCATCTGTTATATATGATTCTGTGTGTTTCCTGACAATAAAAAATAATTCTGTTTCTGTTCAAGGCAATATTTAAGTTGTTTCTATTTTATCCTAATTGAAAACTGGATTGTATAGACTAATTTAAGTTTTTTTTTTTATAAAAAAAAAGAGTGATAAAATTAAGTTAACCATTTGAATATTGATAACCATTTTTTAACCTCTTCCCTCTCTTTTTAATCTTTTCTTTCTTGATATAGTACAAATTAAAGTTCACTTTCCCCATGTGAATGTCATTTATCTATTCAGCTCATTTTTATCGTTTCTCCACTCAAATTAAACTCGTAATTTAATCGTAGAAAAATTATTAAGATACTAACTGAACTTCAATTTAACACACATCAAATCAATTAATTATTTATAAACATCCAACTTATTCAAAAACAAAAAAGTTTACTTGATATGTAAATAAAACAAGAAACTTGATATGTAAAATTTGAAAAGATCCAGATATCAATTTTCTTCTTTCCTTTAATAATTTAATTTGTGTTAATTTCCAAATTAAAATTCTATTACTATTTACATTATGCTTCCATCCAAGATATGTTAGGACAATAGCAAAATACAACTAAGCACAAACTCAACAACTAAGGTATAATAATGTATCTCAAGATATAACTAAGGTATAACTGAAGTATAACTAAGGTATAATCAATATAATAGTGTATCTTAAGGTATAATTAAAGTATAATTAAGGTATAATCAATTAAGATGTACCTTAATTATATCTTAAAATATACTATTACAATGATTATACCTTAGTTATATCTTAAAATACACTATTATAGTGATTATATCTTAAGATAAACTATTACAGTGATTATACCTTAGTTATACCTTAATTATACCTTAAGATACTCTATTATACCTTAAAGTATTAATTATACCTTACGATACTCTATTATATTGATTATGCCTTAGTTTTACCTTAAGATACACTATTATAGTGATTATACCTTAGTTATACCTTAATTATACCTTAAAATACACTATTACAGTGATTATAACTTAGTTATACCTTAATTATACCTTAGTTATACGTTTAGATACACTATTAAATCTCTATAAATGTTTTTAAATCTTTGTTTGGATTAAGTTTAGTTTAGTAGACTAAGTTTATCGATTTTGTATGTATTATATAAAATGATGGTGAGAAAAGAAGATGCCCATATTCCAAGGATTCACATGGAATCCTATTATTTACATTAAATCGATAACATAAGTTGAAAAAAACTATTATCAAGTAACTCAAATTGACTAAAGTGTGTAATTTTGAGACCATGCATCCAAATATTATCATATTCAGAAATTAATTTAGTTTTAATTCTACCCAAGAAAAATTACCTCTACATACAAATTAACATATGTCTAACCAATGAGAAATATTTGACATACTTCTTCATATTTAGGTTATGATGTGCAGTTAGCAGGGTTGACATATAGAGGTAAAGTGATATTATTTAAACTGAAAAACTCTAATATTATGTTGAGAAATTTAATTCACCTAAGTAATCCATGTATATATTTTCAATCGACTATATACGAAAAAAAAATACACTTCATATTTGTTTTGAAGATAATATTGAATTTATAAGTAATATAGAAATACACAAGTTTATCCAGCTATGTCCTAATGATAATTTGAATATTTAGTGTTCGAATTTTCTTTATATCGAATATATCCTTAAATAGAAATAAAAATTTGTAAATAATTTAAAATATTTGCAAAATTTAGTGGTGGAGCCACGAATCGATTCTTGGGGAGCAGCCCTTGCTATTGTTCTTGGGATACCGCGTCACACCTGTGTCTATTGCTGCCACTATTTAGTCGTTAAAATATTTCTAATGAACTTATTATTTTTAAGATATAATTAATTAAGACGAAAAGGCTTTTGTTGTGGGGGTAGAAGTGGATGTGTATGCTTCATTAATATGTAAATCAAACCCCATTTAAAAATGTCATATGAGAATTTTTGGAAGCGAAAATGAAAATTTAGGTTGTTGACCAAAAAGAATGAAAAATTAACTAGATTACTAAAATGGTTAATTTACCCATAATAACTCTTTCCTAAAACTCTATTTTCCATACAAATTTTTTTTTTCTTAGTTATCAAGACTTAATATAAAATTATTTGTATTAAATATTAAACTCATTCATACTTTAAATAAAGACAAATATGAAAAAAAAACACTGTCAAATGTGAATTGATAATCTAAATTGTTATATAAAAAGGAAAAAATTGGAAAAGCCAAAAGGACATATAATAAGAAACTAAAGGAGTAATATTTAGATGAGTGATTTTAAATAAATAAATATATAAGATGCATTAATTGTCTAGATGCATTAAAGAATATGATTTTGCTTGTAATTGAATTCTGTTTCTTTCTATTACTGTCATTTAATTAAATTTGATGATTTGGAGTGCAGATTTTTTGTAGATGATGTTCCAATTAGGAGGTATCCAAGAAAAAGTGATGCTACTTTTCCATTAAGGCCAATTGGTTTCTTTAAGTGAATTTGTTGGTTATTTATTTAAAAGAACATAAAAAGTGCAGCACCACACCCACACAAACTAATATGTATATAGTAAAGTAATGGGGGCGGTGACCCATTCCTCCCTCCCATTCCATTCTTAGTGGCAAATTGTATTACTGTATTATAATACATGAGAAGTGGCACAATCCAACAGAAAGGGACAAAAGGACTCAACCATTGTATAACTAATTCTACCAAAATATGATGATAAGTCCTAAATTTTTGTTTAATTAATCTGCTTGACTCCATCATTTATGATATAATTATGGATTGCGGTATATTCTAGGTGCTCCACAGCTTCAAGAATATACATATAAATGTCTTAATGGAGATTCTGAGGATAGACAATGTAAGAAAAGTTTGGTTTAATTAATAAGTTAATCATATCTCTTGATTGCAATTTGTAGCTATTGGGATGCTCTTCTCATACCCATTATCCTTTAAAACCGAATGCTAATGTCTACGTTAAAACTTCCAAATCTATTTGGGATGCATCATCCTGGACCACTGAGGATGGTAAATACAAAGCTGATTATAAGTACCAGCCCTTCATTGGTAGGTACAAAAACTTCAAAATTAGTGGCTGCACTACAGATTTCTCCCCTGCTTGCCACCCGCCCTCGGCCTCCCCCTCCGGCTTCGGCGGCTTGAGTCAATAGCAACATGCAGCTATGGAATGGGTCCAAAGGAACTACTTGGTTTATGATTATTGTAGGGATCCTAAAAGAGACCATTTTCAAATACCCGAGTGTTAAAAACAAGAATAAAAGTTAATTTTATTCCAAAAGTTATTGGGAATCATTATTTCTTATTGTACAAAAAAGCTCCGATGTTATCCTCATGGTAAAAATTTATCAAAGTTTATCCTTTTCTAGTACTTTTGTCAATGATTTTCATTGATATGTACTTAGAAAAGGTAAAATTGAATTAAGGTTTACATCATATGGGCAATATTTTAGATATTATTATCGCAAGGATTAAATATTGATCTTCCCCCGGTAACTTTGGGATCAAATTAAATATTTATAGAAAAGCAAAAAAAAGTGTCTCATAAAATTGGAGACAAATACAAAGTCATTAAATTTGAAATCTGTGTACAGAAAGGTTGTACTTTGGATCAGATTGTCTTTTTCTTGTTATTAAGGGTGTGTTTGGAGGGGTCTTGAGATGGGTCTCACTTGCCAAAAATTGGTGTAATGGTGTAATTGGTCATCCAAGCCCCCAAAAATTTGAAGGGTGTTTTTCTTATATATTATTGTACTATGTCCTTTGTTGCATTATTGATGGAATTAATAAAAGAAATTTGAGTGTTGTTTTAGATGTACAAGTGTTCTAAATTTAAAAATATTTGCCATTAATTAAGAAATAGTACTAAATGGACAAAATTGGTTAATGAATGTTCGTGCCCACTTTTTTTTTTTTTTTTTTCATAAAGTGGAAAATACAGTGATTTGAAGAGAATTTTCACTTGTGAATTTTTATCGCCTTTCATTGAGTTGGATTTCAGCATGTATCCAACATGTGAATTTTGATTTTTTGGACCACTGAATTAATTCTGATGTTTCTCCCATCGTGCATTATTGTGTTGACTTAATTTATGACTTGATAGCAATCAAGCTTTTGTTTACTTTGGTAAAAAATAAGAACCATTACGAAGTAAAAACGACTAATAAACTTTTGAAAAAAAAAAAAAAAAAAAAAAAAAACCAAAATGTTAGAGGTTTTAATATAAGAGGATCCAAGGTAGAAACTGCGATAGAACAAGCTAACAACACAAACTTTTGTTTTGTTCTAGCGGATTAAGAAATCTGGACATTAAGCCCTTTAACCTGAATTGGTACAGTTAGCTTAGCTTTTGGTTCCACAACAAACACATCATCCATGGACCATATATGGATCAATTGATAGGAAACACAACTTCATTATGATACTTGCCACTATATTCATGTGACACATCAATAGGACACAAAAGCATCTAGAAAAGACCAAACCATCTGAATGCAATAATGTTAGTTCAAATAGATTAATATAAGTACATATGAATCAAGCTCTCAGCACAATTCAGGGAAAATTTCAAGGCAAGAAAAAATTGCATAAGACAAGCACACATTGACCACTATTCTATTATTCATTCACTGTGAGGATTCTATCCTTTATGCAAGAGATTTGGCTCCTTTATGCAGCAGATTTGGCTATAATGCATGAGCCATGTGTTATAGCACAAATCAAAGATGAAAAAAGAAGCAACTAAACCTTGGACAAAGGCTCCTTCAATCTGTTGCATTTGCCAAGTCCTACTTCTCACTACATTATAGTTTTGTGTCATCATAATTCTATACAGAAACCTAGTTTTCAGATATATAGTCTTCAAGCATAATTGAAAAATCCTAGTGGAAGATCCATAAAGAGAAAGAATAAGGTTCAAACATACAAATGATATCTATATGTGCATTAGAGCTAACATGTCCTAAATCAACAGCAGGACACGCTCTAAGCATATTTGAAATCAAAATATAAATTTCAGACACACTAGCACATACAGAGGTAGCAATAACAGCAGCAGCAAAATTACCATCTTTCTAGAATTTCAAGCATCTGTTGAAGATGAACCCAGAAGAAAACAATTGACTCTACAGATTGTGAAGAACAAAATTAATTGGAATTTCATCTCCAATGATTGACCAAATTCAACTATTACCCCCAACACATGAACCTCCTTATCCAACCGGGCAACAAAATTAAAAGGTATTTTAATGAAGGGAAACGTTTGGATTTAAAAAGCTGTTACAGCAACAACTAATGTTCAGGTCCACAAAAGTATAAAAACAATAACAAAAGTAGTTCCAGCTCTCAAATAACAGCAGTTGAATACCTCAAAAGTCACTAAGTATTGATTCTATGCTTTTGTCACAGCCTGCGACCATTAACTACCAACTCTTGTAATTAACAAGCCATCTTCTTATATGAATATTCCAAAAATACAAAAAACAACCTTAATATATATTAAAAAGTGATATATATTTCAATTGAACACATGTAGCAGATTAAAAATAAACTATTGAATACATTTTGAAGATTGGACACTTACTTTGTTTTGGGGAATTCCAACAAGTCCTGTCCACAGATTAGAGCTTCCACGATCGGATCATTACGCTCTAAATCACTGAAGCATGGATTCTTCATTACTTCAGTGATGTAAGCAGAAGTTCTGATACATGGCATTGGATCCAGCGCCAAGAAATCACGAGCCATCCTCCCTACTACTGGAAATTTTGAAGAATTGTCATGCCACCAAGATAGTACATCAACCTCTGGACTTTCAGTCTGCAATTTCAAGTACCTGTCAAGTTCCCCGTCAGAATAATACTTCCGTTTCCACTCATGAAAATCATCAATATCATCATCATCAGAATTGGAAGTTGCTAGTACTTCATGAGATGAGGTATTTGCATATTTCTTATACAAACCGGCAAGATCAGCACGAATTGCATGTAATTTTTCCTCAGCATTGGTCTTGAACATCTTCTTGTAAGCATAGTCTACCAGGACAAATTTAAAGCGGGGATCCAGAACTGCCATCATCTGAAAAACAAAACAGTGTGTACTCCAGTACTCTTCAAATTTCTCCTTCATTTTGTTCACCAATGAGTGAACATATGCAAACTCGCTATGTTGCCATTTGATCAGGTTTTTATGAAAGGAACGAACATTCTGAATGAAAATATCCAATCCTGGAGAAGGCAGGGATATGAATTTGTGTAATGGCTTCAAGCATTCGTATATAACTTTTGCTTTATTCCACTCCTCTGCTGATGGATTCTTAATAACCTCACTATCAGTCTGCTCTAAGTGACAAAAGACTTTTTCCATCTTCAGAGCATTCCCCAGCATGAGAAATTCAGTAACCCATCTTTTAGATACATCTTCAGTATCCATTTTCTTATCCTGGAAATTCAGTATGTTGATGGATTCCTGGAACTTCTTGAGAAATCCCCCTACCTCATTCAATGCATAATCAGCAAGAAGATTGAGAAATTGTGTGTAGGATGGTGCAAGAAGCGTATCTCTCTTCAAAATTAAGCACTGATCTGATTGAGATATACTTCCTAATTCTCCAGCCAGAAAATAATTTGCACGAGGGACTTCATTGGCAACCACCAAGAGCACTTTATCGTTGATGTTCCATTCCGAAACCATGCTTCCAATTACTTCTCTCAAAGTCTGATCAGTAGGAACAATATATCCTAGATCCTTGAACCCAATGATCTTTTGCCTAAGCTTCCATTCTTCATCAATGAAGCTTAACCTTAAGCAACAATACACAATCCCTCTGTCACCATGCGACCGCAAGTCAACGGTTAAACTAAAGCGGGACGAGATATTGCAAAGGTATTTGGTAAGCCTTTCTTTCTCAGATTTGTATATTTGAAGGACATTAGTTGTAATATCATCGAGTGAATTGATGTTGAACAATGGCTGCAAGTTTTTTACAAAAACTTGAAAGAACTCATGTTGAGGCATGTTCAATGGATATCCATGCTTGAGGATCATTTTTGCCAAGTCAACGCTGCTCCTTTCTTGATCAAACACGGAGCTCAATTCAACCGCACTAATCGTTCTTGAATCATTTGGTGGATCCATTGAATGAGAATCTCCCTGATTCCCAGCCACAATTGTCATTAAATCACTTCGCTGAACATCTCCTTGATTCTGAACATGAAGTGCTGGCGGATCAATTGAAGGAGCATCTCCCCTAGTCCCAGCCCCAACTGTCATTAAATCATTGTGCTGAACATCTCCTTGATTCTCGTTGAAACACTTGTTGAAATGTTTACGAAGATTTGAAGTACCCCTAGTGCTTTCTCCTCGGAGTTTCTTTTTACAGACTTTACATCTCGCCCATAGCTTACCATCTTCTTCAACCTTATGAAACCCCTTCCATACTTCTGATGTGTTTTTTCTTTTTCTAGAAGATTTTTCTTGTGGTCCACCATCTTTGCCAACTTTAGTTGTGTCCTATCAAGGCAGCCATTTTAAAGCAAAATACAAATTAAATTTGTATGTTTTAAGTATTAAAGGATACTTTTAATTGTATCAAAATTCATACGCACAAAAATTAGCAAAGACATCATGTTGACAAGTTGAACATTAATAATTATATTCAACAGTTTGACAAAGATAAAAGTAGTACGTCATGAAGGTGAGAAAGGTTAACAAACACAAAAATTTTAGTTACTTTTTGTACGTAGGATGGATAGTAAATAGTTGGGGCATTTAATGTACTCGTAGTATGCATATATAGGATGGAATAAAAATGTTAAGGATATTTGTCTAGTGAACCAGAATTCTAGAGGATTCATTGATTAATATGATTATGCTTGTGATGAGTATTCTAAAATTTTTCTTCTCACTATCATTGTCATTTAATTAAATTGATGATGTGGACTGCAGATTTTTTTGAAGATGATGTTCCAATTAAGAGGTATCCAAGAAACACCGATGCTACATTTCCTTTAAGGCCAATGTGAGTTTATGGTTTTATTTGCGATGCATCATCCTGGGCTACTAAGAATTGTAAATACAAAGCTAATTATAAGAACCTTGTCAACGATGACCATGGCCATATTGACCATTTACAAAGGTGTTGATATGCGTAAATAATAGCAAGATACAAACTATTGCACTATTATTTGCATAGAAATGGTCATATTTGCTAATACAATTTCTGATTTATGACTAGAAATGCAGAACAATTAGATTTGGACATGCTTAGATATATCTTGAATCAATATTAGTTCAAATTATTAAACTACAGCCAGTGATGATGACTGAAGATGAATACTGAGAATTAACAACCTTGGATGCATATAATATATAGTCCGCCATCCAAAGATAGAGGGTATAAATTTAAACCAATTAAAAACAAGGTATTAAAACTAAAGTACAAAGAAAAATTGTTACCTGTTGATAAGTCCCACATGTTTTGACGTCTATAGGCCTCTTGAAAACTTGTTTAGAATTGTCTGCTCCGTTTGATTCCAAAAGGGACGCAAATCTCCAATCCTTACTCTTCTTATATAATGGTTCTAAGATATTTGCTACTTTAAAGTCTGAATGGGGAAAAAGTTCTAAAACACAATAATCATTGCCGAAGTATTTGCTCTTCAACCTAATTGCAAGAGCAGGACCATAAACAAATTCGTTGTGTTTAAGGCCATGAAGTGCATCATCAACCTCTGTTATGTTAGAAAAATAATAAATGTTTGATTGAAGTGCTTTTCCAGCAAGTCCTTGTCCTTCTTTCTCATATCGTCTAACCCTTTCCTTAAGCATTGTCTTAATTAAATCAGGGCTATATCTGGTAACACTACAAGCAGTTTCCAAAAGATCTAGATTGCATTTTTGGTTTGAATTTGTATCATTATCATGATTGATGCGAGAAACCCATGTCAATGCCCAAATCAAATCCGAAACACCAATTTCTATACGGGCCCAGAAATCGATTATTTCACTTGCTACAGCTAACCGATTTATAGTGTGATCCTACCATTAAACAAAGAAAGGAAAAATTCAGTATATTTCGTTAATTAACTCTTTTTTGGTAAGGATTAAATTTGAAAGTAGCAATTAGCAAATACATACCATGCACAAATTGTTTTGTGTGGCACTGTCCAAGTCCCATAAATGTAATTTGTTGTGACATATGTCAAAAGCAATGGAACTTCTAAAATGAATCATGTCAGCTTGATTAAATGGAAAGTGATGATCATCATGACAAAGACAATCAGCATACTTCATCACAAAAATGCCACAATCCACTAAGCTGTTTATAACACTATTTCATCATTTCGTTAATATATTTAAAGATTATATTAAGTATTAAGTTATTGGTAATACTTACTTTGTTTGGTGTGGAATATTGTCAACATGGTGAAATGACCAATCAGAATCAAGATAACCGATCCTGGGAAGTATGCATTCATTAATCCCTTGGTGAAGCATTTTCTTTTCATTTGCATAAGAGTTGAATGAGTCTTTTGATCTTAATGAGTCCAAACAAAGTATAACCCTCAACTCCATGTCTATACAAATGAGGATCCAATGCTCTTCTCGTACACACACTGGGATGAACAACTAATTAAATTGTCTTTCAGTATTTCATTTATCGAACATCGAACAAACATAAAATATTAAAATTTATAAATAGTCAAAAATATATATGTACCTTTGATGCATCTTGTATGTATTCAATGTGATTTTCAACTTCCTTTAGGTACTTTTCCAAAGAAAGTTCCCTATTTTTTTTTGCCAGTAAGAATCGCTGTAACCATTTTAAAATTTAGATCATATTGATAAGTTGGTGAGAGAGTTGTATTGAGTTTTCCAAGTAATTAACTAATTAACATCTTACACTCATATAAGTTGATAACGAATAATGCTTGATGTATAGATTGGGAAACTCATCTGATCTTCTCTTGAGCAGCTCAAAAAATTGATTAATAATCTACTAATTCAAACATACTCATTAAAAATTAGCTTGTAATATAATATATATAAAAAAATTAAATTGAAATAGTAGCATAATGAAAGACAAGAAGAAAAATTACACACCAAGTCATCAACATAGTGGTGTTGTTCGTTGTTTTGAAGAGGAATATAAGTTGAAAATATCAACTTTTGTAGGGAGGCTAGCAACTGACCATCAAATGTATTCCTGAAATGGTTAAAATTTATAGCATGCGAGTTTCATTTTAATGGCATCATAATTTTAAAATATAATATTTTACTGTATACCGAGACTTTGTTTCTTCAAACACGTTCATAAGTTGACGTTCGTCAGTTTGGGATGTCAAGTATTGTTGTACCTCCTGCAATACCATTCAATTTTATCAAATAATACTCAAACTATATATGATTTGTTGTTTCTGTTTCACTAGAATTAACCAACCCAATTAACTCATTTTATAACAAAAACATTGAATCTAGTTGAGCTCAATTGAATCATAAACTCTCGGTTTTACTGCTTTTTTGCATTGTCGAATCCATTTTAATAATAATGCTTCTTTTTTATGTATTATCTCAAGATTTTCAATGTAAAATATATTACGCAACAAACGTAATATGGCCTACCACCGATGCATATTTATTTTTGGGATAATTGCGTATAAAACACACATGGTACTACTTGTTTGTAAAATGCATTGGAGATTTCGTCTTTTGTAAAAAAAATCGATGTGGTTTCTGACCATTAATGAAAAAAAAAAAAGAATTTTGACCTAATATAGTTAAAAATTGATGATGTGGTAATTTTTAACTCTGCCATTTCATCAAAATTGTCATACCACGTCATCAATTTTTTTTGACAGTGTTATGTTTTTGTTAACGGTCAGAAAATACATTTTTTTAAAAAAAATAAAAATTTTAGGATTTTTTTTATAAACAAGTATAATCATATCGTGTTTATATATATATATATATATATATATAAGAAATCCAGTGTAGAATGGGGTGAATGGAAATTACCTTCTCTGACCATTTCTTTCTTTTCCATGTGATATCCTTTTTGTAGATAGTATCTGAATTCATAGAATAAAATTTAAGGAGAGATGATATTATATATTTTGGTAAAAAAAGAAACTAAAAGTTAAACAAAAAGTTAAAACGCAAGTCATATGAAATTAATTAATTATTGAATGAAAAAGCAGGTTTGAAAAATTCGGAGGGATGAAATGAAATATGGAAGGAGATAACAAATAAGATTTGGAACTAACCATTGAATGGAATCACGATTTCATCATTTATTGGTTTCCACGCCGAACACACAACTGTATCTTGAAATAAACCAACCAGCGCGCCGTCGTATAAGTAATGTGATGCCCATAGATCTTCTTCGAAGTCAGATATGGAAAAGGGAATCTGAGAAAAGCCGGCACAATGCAAGCGACGTCTCCACTTAACCAGAGGTTCATGTCCGGACACCCTATTCTCTCCTACCGCATTCTCAATTCCCCTTTGTACTTCGTCTGGAAAAACAATAGCCTCTGGAAAAACACCCGAAAGGCAATCGTCATCAGAGGAACGACGGTGAAAATGGAATGTTTCAGCTAAGCGCTTAGTAAAATTATCACAATTAAGGTTAACGTCGCACTCAGTAACCACCATAACCACTGGTTTTAAACGCTTCACAATTGACATAGCTTCTGCAAAAACTACAGGCTCATGTAATAAGGTGTTGAGTGTGCACATCCACACTACCACAATGCTCTCATCCTCCCTTGATCTTTTAATTTCATCCATACGTTTAACAATATCACCTCCATTATTAGCCACCAATTTCCTCACTTCATACTCATCTTCCTGATAATTCTTTAGCTGTTGATCCGGTGTGATCAAAGTTAATTTTTCTATGCAAAGCTCCTCGACCCGTTCCTCAAGACCATCGAGGATGGGCGTAGTGATAACAAGATGAAGTGGTTTCTTTATATCATCAATGCGCTTTTTAATACCAGCTAGTGTAATAATTTCAACATCAGAAAAAGATTGCTCCGGTACTAATAATGCAGAAAGAAGTGTGTGGGAGTTAGTATCGAGAGGAGGTAGTTTATGGAACCTTACAAATAGCCCTTTGCAAATCATATTCGCAACTCTCCTTGTTGCGTTTGGATATTCTTCATCATCAAGAATGAAAGAATTGATTTCCCGAAATACTGAATCGGAAAGATTTGAATCACCAGATTCAAGTGCCATTGCCAATTCTATCAATTTGGCTAAAATATAATTACGAAAACTCATCGGAGGATCAAAAAGTATAGGCATATATAGAAAGAGGAAATAAACAGAGTGAAAGAAGAAAGGATAGAGAGATGGATGAATGAATATGAAATGGGGATTGTGAGACTGAAATCCCACAAATTTAAGAGAAAGGATAAAGAATTTCTTAGAGTTGCATGATATGATTGAAGAACTACCAAATAATATAGCCCAAGGCTGGGAAATTGCCGGGAAATAGAAACCCACTTGCCTATCACTTTCCAAGTCGGTCCGTTTTGACAATTCCACTCTTCGCATTTGTCTTGTTCCCAAATTTACTTTGTTATTAACGCCACTCCTACTATTTCATAATTAAAATATAGTTCGAACCTATGACTTATGTTACACCATTAACGGGGTCAATGCTTTAACACACAAATTAATTCGGATATATGTAAGCTAAAAGAAAGAAAAGAAAGTACAGCTTGAGATCCATGTTGGAACCGAATTCAATTAGCAGTAAATGGCCCCATCCACATCCACACTGATAATGATAATTCCACAAACAGTACCTGTCCCTACCTTCTTTTTGCCCTTTTGCTGTTTATTACCTATTTCTTGAGGTTCCCTTTCTTGTCACTTTAACCTACTTTCTTTTATTATTATTATTATTATTATTATTATTATTATTATTATTATTATTATTATTATATAGCAAATATTACGGATATTTGTTACTCCTATTTCATTTACGAATTTTATAATTTTTATTTTAACACATTATTTTTTTTCAGCATATTCGTTTATTTTATTTGGGATTTATTAGGCTATCTTTCTAATTGAACTTCTTTTTACGTATGCTACAACTCCAAGTGGGAATCTCAAACAAAAACTTTTAGATTTCAAAATTCACAAAAGAATAATACTATTTTTTTTATTATTTTATAACTAAGAAACCAATCTTTGTCATTAAGAAATATCAACAACAATTATAAAACGAATTAAAGGTGGACATTATTGTAGCTAAGTCCCTCTACTTGTCGAAGAATCAGTAACTCTAGCTAACAAATGTGCTACATGGAGAATCCAAAAAAATCTTTATTTTAAGAAAAAAAAAAAAACCCACTGCATGGAGGGTGGAGAAACTGTGAACAAATAACTGCATATAATACAGAAAGTTATCCACAAAAAAAGATTTAATAACGATTAAAATATGATTAAACTATGATATTTTAAATCCTGAAACTGATTTTTGTACATTAAAAATATTTAAAATGATTAAATTGTTAAGATGGGATGATGTGTTTGTAAATATAGTCTAGAATGATGTATTATGGCGTAATTTCATCTAGAATAAAAGCTCTCTCAACACAAGCCCAATATATGGATAAAGGCCCATTCCAATTCGAGCAAAGACACTGTTTCCACACAGATGTAATGGCCAACTACAAATATTTGAAGCCCGGAAGACGGTGACGAATCACTGGCTTTTAAATTTCTAACAGCGACAAAATTACTATACAAAAATGATAAAATTAGACTTTTATTGCTTTGAAAATTATGAACAATCACTAAAATTTATTGAAATTGTATAAACATAAAATTGAAAAAGGGGCGGAGATGAAACCTGAGCAAAATCAAGAAACCCAAGCAAACATGCTGAAGGGAGATTTAGCTTATTAACGTGTTTGGTAGAAAAAACCTCTCTAATAACCCATTCATAGTTATAATATTTAGAATATCCAAATATGTGAAAATTATGCTTCCTAATATTGTGTCACAATAATAGCATTTTCAATATTTTCAAAATATAAAATAAATATAAGCATTAGATAATTACAGTATAATAAGATAGAATTCTAATAAAACACAACTGCAAAAAAAAAAAAAAAACAATAATAATTAAGTAATAATAGCCAAATTATGTTCTCTAGCATACTAGATAAAAAGCAATTAAAATGATGTATGACATTTTATAAATCTATTTAGCATAATACACAAACATTTTTACAGTATATTCATGATATACTTGTAATATGTTCTGAATCTATGATGATAATAATAGTATTATAAAATCATCGAACACATATGTTTGCAATATATTCATCATATATCGGTAATATATTTACAATATACTCAACATACACTTCTAATATATTTTGAATAGTGATAAATATATGACAAATATATATAATTACTCATAGTATGCATACAATAAATATACAACTAATATACATAACATAGAGGTTGTAAGTAAAAAAAAAAAAAGGTGAGTTGAAGTTGTGAAAGGAGATGAATTGAGGTTCTGTTTCCATATCTATACTGAAAGCAAGTGATCAATGAAATCATAAAATGATGAATATGAAAAGCGGAATTATTAACCTTCCAATTAAATGATAGTTTGATGAAATCAGAAACCTAATCAAGAGAATAAGCAGATGGATGAAATAGAATTTGATAGAAAAAGCAACAATTAACCTCTTTTCTTCACTAGTATAAAACTCTTGAACAAAACTGAATTTCTTGGAATAGAATTAGATAAAAAAAAAAGGGCAAGAATGAACCTGAGACGTTATTGGATTGCTTGAAATGAAAACAAAAGCTTCAATGCCAAAAATGAAGGAAGACAGAATAATTGAACTCAATAGCTTCTTTATATGAATTTAATGGCTATTTTATAATAGAAAATTATACCTACTAAAATAAGATAGGATCAAAATCGTAAGAATTAGGTAAATCCTCTTAAAGATAATGAAGTTTTTAATTACATAAAAAATGAATAAATATAAAAAACAATAATAATATTTAAAAAATTATGATAGGTCTACTATTGGGCTAAATAAAAAATAAATTTACTTATAATCTAAAAGCAAAAATCATGGGATGCTAGAATGAAGGATATTACAAATATATAGACAAATGGGGTAATTTCTCCCATGCTGAAAGGGGTTGGACGTTGCTTGGGCTGATACATTTAGAATGGGCCTTCCAAGAAGTGGAGATGAAGCCCAATAGAGAAAAGGAGCATATTTTTGTTTTATGGAATTCTCAAAGGCATCCTTACTTTATTTGCATGGTTAAAAAGAGTGAAACATGTGTGGTTAAAATTATTCCAACAAACCTACTTAAACAATGTTAGATATTTTGTAAGAAGTTTTAAACTTTTCTAAGAGCTGTATTTAATCTTCTCTTTCATTTGTACCAAAAAAAAAAAAAACAAGGGGGGAGAAGGGATAAACTCCTCTAAATACGCTTTTAAATTTCAGCACTTTCTATATTAATAGTAATTTTTCTCTTCGTGCAACAAATCTATCTCATACATTTAAGGTTGTTTATGAGCAGTAAGTAAGTTTGTACAGCAGGCTCATACCACTTTTGGTTGGCAGTCAGTGTTTTTTCTCCTTATTTATTAGGAATATTATTCGATGATTGTTTAGATGCACTTCATTGAATTATAAGATTGATCACCTCATATTCTAATAGTTGTGATGAGACTGATAGGTGATCCATAACTATGGGAAAAACCATGAAACACATGTGGTCTAATACTAAAGAAATTCTATTAGATAGCATGTCAGGGGGTTTTTATCTTTTGATAAAATGCTTACAAGATCCTAAGGCGTGGTTGTTAGTCCATGCCGAAAAAATTTGATTAGGCTAACTATTATAGACCCATAATGCTAAAGAAATTCTTGTATGGTAATCTATGTGTTTTAACCCTGCTCATAATAGTTAAGAGGAAAAATCTCACTGAACATACTTGACTTTGTTCGGTTTGAGTCTGTGCCCTTTATTATTGTTGTTATATTTATTATTTTTTTTCCGCAACCTCAAATATGCTTATATTTTATTTTGTTTTAGCTTTCTTAGTTGTTTTACCTTTAAATCTTAATTTTATTGTTGGAAGTTCAATCTGATTGTGTACTTTAAAATTTTAGATTGTTCACATCAATTGCAATAGATGACGGTATTTGGATACGTTATTGTGCTGTAATCTTCACATCTGGGGATAACAATATGACTCATTATTTTATAACTAGCCAACCACAAAGTAATATATAATCATTGTAATTTCTTTATATAAGCGTGCAAGTAATACATTTTTTTTAAGCATTGCAGAATATTGACTGAGGATGAGATGAAGTGTACATTAATTGGTACATAAGTAATAAAGATAGGGAAGAAACACTCCGAATTTATGCAGTACCTTAAAGCAAAAATAAGAAAAACAGGACAACAACACTATTAATACATCAAAAAGAGTGGTAATTAGAAGCAATTGCAGACGAGAATGATGAGCAAGGAAATGAAATAGATGGACCAAGTTGCATATTTGAGTATATTAAAAGTAAATGTTGTTGAAATAATGAAGAAGAAAGTGGTGACAGCCACTAGAATTGCAGCTTTAGCCAATATTATGGAAATTACATGCAACTTCTTGGCAATAAACTTGGAGATAAAAAGAGCAGCAAATGTGAACATGATAGCAATAGAGGTGATTTGGATACAAGGAGAAATTACGGGTTGGCTACTTGTGGAGTGAAATGCAATTTGAAGAGCTGATGTTAAACAAAATGGGATTATTATGTTTTGCCAATCTAGTGATTGTGTTTCCACTGCTGAAAGAGTGAGAGAATTAGGCATAATAAGCTTGGAGAATAATACTGCAATTGAAACACAGATATTCATTGCGCTCTGTGTTGTATTGGCAATTGCAGCTGAGGAGGCGTGTGCAGTTGTACAAATACTCCTAATTAACTAAAAACTATTTAAACCAATCTTCTTTTATTATTATTTCCAATAAAATGGAGACTAACAAATTTTATTGAATTTGTCATCTACCGTAACATTAAACGCACTCAAATGGATTGCCAATTTCTGTCTCTGTTGTGTATGTTGTCCAACACCAATATCCTTCGGATCCGGATATACTTTTTCTATTTGTGATGAGTCCGAAGTCAAACCATCCGATCCATCCCATTCTCAAAACCCAAACTCTGCTCATGTTGTATATCAATTTGGAAAATTTTACAATATATCGCTTAACATGGACCTCTTTTATTTTTTAATTTTTTTTTGGAAAAAACAGCACATATGTGTTCCTTATTTTTTCACTATATTTTTTTTTCATTTTGCAATACCAATACTTTATATATACTGGAACGTCCATTATAAAATTTTTCATATCAATTTACAACCTTCAATTTCCCCCTTCAACAATTTCTTATCAAAATTTAATAAGCTGAAAATTGTCGTTAGTTGTAGTGTGAAGAAGCTTTTTTCCCTTAACTAATGTTTCAGGTTCGAACCTTATAAATGAGAAAAACAGTTGCTGAGAGAGTTTCACTCCCTGTAAAAGAGCCTATCCGGCTCGAATCCATATTTAAATGGATGGTTTAGATCAAGTAAAACTAAAAACCGTAGTCCCTACCCTTTTATTATTTTTTTCTCCTATCTATATCTATTCTATTAATTTCAAAAGCCCAAAGAAAATGAATGAACAGTTTTGAGACTCTTTTCGTTGAGGTTGCAATTTATTAGCCAAAAAAAAAAAAATTCATCTCAACCTCTTGCTTAAAAAGGTGTTTCTTTTTATTACTGTTCTTTTTTTATATTCCTTCTTACTCTATACGTTTTAAATTCCATGTTTAATTTCCTAAAAATAATTATTCATGTTTATCGTCCTTTTTGGTTACCATCTATGTGTCCTCCTCTTTTTAACTTCTTCCTTGCATGGTTATCATACTTGTGATGATTGAGAGAAATATCTTTTAAGAATAAAAGTTTCTTTTATATTCTATTTTTTCTGTTTCCTCTTTGAAAAAACGGCTTTAAGTTCGCCAAATTGAAAAGGTAGTGCTACCATTTTAACACAAATTTCATTTCTAAAGTGGAGACTAACAAAATTTTATTTAATTCGTCATTTAGCATATAGCACATATTTAATGGACTAAATTGCTACATTGATTTTTTAATCTTACTTACAAAATAAATGAATGAGTTATATCATGTGCTAAAAGTATTATTATTAATGTTATTCTTGTTTAGTTTTATACTAATCTTTTGTCACAAAAAGTTTATAGTTTATGGAACAATTGATTTGATGAGTCACACTCTTTCATTCAAAAAACAAAATGGGATGCGTTTGTTGTGCATATGTAATCCAACACCAACACCAATATTCTTCGGATTCGGATATAGTTTTTATTCTTTTTTATTGTGACGTGTCCAAAGTCAAAGTATCCGATCGAATTGTACAAAACCCAAGATTTAGTCGTTTTCTGTATAGCAATTTGGGGCAAATCCTTCATACCCACATTCAATTTCCCCAACAAACCAATTTCTTTTATCAATGACGCTGTGTTCCCATTAATAACTGTAATCCCTACCCTTTTATTATATATAATAAGTTAACCTTTTTGCATGCCTTCTTGCACACCAAATTAATTAAACATAGAGCCATGCCAAATATTAAGCAAAAACTGAAATTAAATGAAAACAAAGATGAAAGAAAGAACTGATTTCTCATTTTTTATCTCAAAAACAAAATAGGAATAGAAAAAAGTATTTATAACAATAAAAGAAGAAAGTAGAAGAAGCACAAGTTTTGGGCGCCAATTCTCTTAGACAGTAGAATGTATCAACCATTGATTACTCCACATCAACAATCCATCTCAAGAAGGAAACGCAGCCATTGGATCAGCTAACAACCACCAAAAACAGAGCACAACAGAGTCAATAACACAGACCTGGAAAATCAGCGTAGACTTGTAAGGCTTCTTCATAAAACCGGGCCCAATAAATCTTTATCAAACCAGTCAAATAAGCCCATAAGCCCGTTATTGTTCATCACCCCCTCCTCAAGATGGCAGAGTCGAAGACTTGAGAAACCCCATCTTGAACAGAGTAGGTAGCATATGAGAACTGCTCAAAGATTTTGTGAATAAGTCAGCAGGCTGAAGATGAGTGGAAATATAATCAGGAACAAGAAAACCATCTGATATATAATCCCGTATAAGATGGCAATCAATACCAACATTTTTTGTCTCCTCGTGATGCATAGGGTTTTTAGCCAGAGCAATAGCAGCTTGACTACACAGCATAAAGGGATAGGTAAGGGAATTTGTACCTTGAAATCTTGGAGAAGAAAGTGAATCCATTTTAGTTCACAGCATGTGGCTGTCATACTCCAATATTCCGCTTCAGCAGATGATCGGCTTACAACACTCTGCTTTTTCGATTTCCATGAAATCAATAATGGGCCAAGAAAGATACAAAAACCGGTTGTAGACCGTCTTGTAAGTTTGCAAGCACCCCAATCAGAGTCACAAAAGACTTTGAGCTTGAGATCTCTAGTACTAGGATAGAATATCCATATTGAAAAGTACCTTTAAGATACTTCAATGTGTGTGAGGCTGCCCGGAAATGATGTTCTCCTGGATTCTGCATAAATTGACTTAACTAATGTGTTACATAAGTAATACTAGTCTAGTAAAACCAAGATATAAAAGTTTGCCCACAATTCTTATGTACTGTTCCGGATTGTCATACAAAGGTCCAGTGATACTCAAATCTACACCCGTTGCTTGAGGACTGGGGACACTCTTGGCTTCAGATAAACCAGCCTCAGCTATACAGTGAAAAGGATCCTCGTGGATACCGGAAGCTCGGTAAAATCATCACGAAGGAGGCTGCCCAACAGCTAGAGATCCATCAAAATAGAATTCAGCCAGTGTATTCGCCCCTAGTAGGGCGGAGTGGCCATTCGGTCACAGTTGTTGGACAGGTGGCACTAAGTGTAGAGGTTGGCGATGAGAAGCACAGCTGAAGGTCCGAAAAGGAATTTGTAATAATTGACACCCCACTTGCCTACAACATCATATTGGGAAGACCCTAGCTGGAGGTCCGAAGAGGAATTTGTAATAAATGACACCCCACTCACCTACAACATCATATTGGGAAAACCCTTCCTGGTAGAATCAGAAGTAATCCTCTCTGTCCGGTATTTAGCCCTCCAAATACCGACCACTTCGGGGGTTGCAGTGGCTAAAGAAAGTCAGTAAGTGGCCCAATCGACATATCTAGCTTCCTTAAAACAGGGAGAAATTAGCTGGGAATCAGAAAAGCAAGACAGAGCTGAGCTGGTAGATGAGCTAGAAACCCTTGTGGTCGGACCAGGGAGATCAGTCCAAGTTACCAAGGAATTAAAGCCCGAGCTGAAGCAGGGGATCACGGCAGTACTTAAGGAAGATCAGGAGACCTTCACCTGGTGCACTAGTGATATCCTCAGAGTCCTGCCTAAAATAATGAAACACAGCTTGAATATAGATCCTACTACCAAGCCGGTAGTACAAAAAGAGAAGAAAAAATGCACCAGAGAGATAGAAAGCAATTGAGGTAGAAATAAATAAACTGCTAGAAGCCAGACACATCCGGAAAGTGTTATATCCCGAGTGGCTGGAGAACGTGTGTCTTGATGAAAAAACTAGGAGGGGCATGGAGGATGTGTGTAGACTTCACCGACTTGAACAGAGCTTGCCCAAAGGACAGCTATCCTCTCCCCAGCATTGACCAGCTGATAGACTCAACTGCAGGATGCGCAATCTACTCCTTCTTGGAAGCAAAGTCAGGACACCATCAGATCCCTATGGACCCAGTGGATGAAGAGAAGACCGCATTCATAACCCACGAAGGCACGTACTGTTATCGAGTGATGCCCTTTGGTCTAAAGAACGCAGGAGCGACATATCAATGCCTGGTCAATGACATGTTCAAATAACATATTGGAAAAACAGTCGAAGTATATATGGATGACACGATCATTAAAAGCAAAGGTGAAGAAAATCACGCCAGAGACATTCAGGAGGCCTTCAAAATACTGCAAAAATACCGCCTCAAATTGAACCGAAAAAGTACATGTTTGGAGTGCGAGGTGGGAAGTCCTGGGCTTCATGATTTCACAAAGGGGAGTAGAAGCAAATCCAGAGAAGATTAAAGCAATCTTGGACATGGTGCCGCCCAAAATAGTGAACGAAGTTCAGCGCCTTAATGGCCACATCAATGCACTGGGAAGATTCATCTCATTTTCAGCCAAGAAATGTTTACCTTTCTACAAGCCATCAAGAAAGGCCAGAAATTCAACTGGGATGATGAATGCCAGGAGTCATTCGGCAGAATCAAAAAAATTTTAGGAACCCCACCATTGCTGAGTCGGCCAATACCCGGTGAGATTCTATACTTGTATTTGGCAGCAACCGACGAAGCAGTAGGCTCAGTGATGGTTAGAGAGGAGAAAGGGCAGCAATACCCAGTGTATTATACCAGTAAGGTGTTAAGAGGGGTAGAACTCAGGTACCCGAGGATCGAAAAATTGGCCTTGGTGATAACTTCAGCATCCACTAGGTTACGGCCCTACTTCCAGGCTCACATGGTAATTGTGAGAACCAATTTCCCCCTGAAGAAGGTGTTGCAAAGACCGGATACTTCAGGCAGATTGGCTGAGTGGGCTATCAGACTCAGTGAATTTGACGTCCGTTTTGAGCCCAGATCGGCGTTAAAAGCCTAGGTCTTGGCAGATTTTATGGTGGAGTTCGCCGAATTGGAACCAAACCAAGTACTGAATGCAAGAGAATGGAAGGTATATGTGGACGGATCTTCATCCCAAGAAGGAGAAGGGATTGGAGTACACATCGAAGGGCCTGAGAAAATCAAGATGTCTTATGCCACGAAGCTAGCTTTCCCTGCCACTAATAACGCTGTGGAGTATGAAGCAGTGATTAAGGGGTTGGAGCTCATCCGGGAAATCGCTCCAGACCGGGTGAAACTACTGAGTGACTCGAGGTTAGTTTCTAACCAAATTAATAAAAACTTCGAAACTAAAGATCCTTACATGTCCAGACACCTAGACAAGGTGCGGTGCTTGCTCAAAGCAGTCGAAAGCAGAGGTGCCACATGGAGGGTGGAAAACATCTCAATAAATGAAAATCTTGAAGCAGACAAGCTGGCTAAGGCAGCAGCAAGTGCTGAAGATTTGCAATTCCTAAATTGCCCGTATGAGGTTCTGACTAAATCTAGCATCAGAACAAATGAGCTGATAATAGAAAAGGCAGAGATGGGTTGGATAGAGCCCATAGTAAAGTACCTGGTCGAAGGACAGCTGGCCGAGGACAAAGGTGAGGCAACAAAGATCTCCAGAAAGTCGTAACGTTACGCAATGATTGACAAAGAACTATACAAGAAGTCCTTTACCGATTCATGGCTGAACTGCATCACTACTGAAGAGGGGAATTATGTCCTCCGAGAATTGCACGAAGGAATCTGTGGGTCCCACCAAGCAGCACAGACGCTCGTCAGAAGGGCGGTACTACAGGGTTACTATTGGGAAACAATGGAGGCAGATTCAACCGCCTATGTAAAGAGATGCCACCGATGCCAAATCCATTCCAAGAGATCCCACTTGCAGGCAGCAGAGCAGAAACCAATATTAATTGGCTGGCCCGTTTTCACATGGGGAATTGACATTGTAGGACCCATGCCTGAGGCCAGCAAACAGAGGAAGTGGATTATAGTTGCAGTAGACCATTTCAGCAAATGGGTAGAAGTAGAGGCAGCCACAACGATCACATCGGAGAAAGTCATCTCCTTCATATGGGACCATATCATCACCATATTTGGGATACCTCATAAAATTATATCCGACAATAGCACCCAATTCACCTCGAACAAATTTAAGGAATTCTGTAGGGGACTCAAAATCACACACAACTCCTCATTGGTGGCACATCCCCAAAAACAATGGGCAGACGAAGGTCACGAATAGAACCATAGGAGATGGAATCAAGAAAAGGCTAGAGAGTCACAAGGGAGCATGGGCAGATGAGTTGAACAATGTCTTGTGGGCTTATAAAACCATACCAAGAAGACCGACTGGGAAAACACCCTTTGCTATGGTATACGGAGTAAAAGCGGTAATCCCCGTCGAAATAGGAGCCCCCAATGACCAAGTGGTTTACTACACGGAAGCTCAAAATTATATCAATATGAAGTATCACCTGGATTCCCTGGAAGAAAGAAGGGAAAGAGCTTACATCCTGATGGCAGCCTACAAGAATAAAGTGGCCCGTTACCATGACAGGAAGATAAGAAGGATAATACTCAAGGAAGGTAACCTGGTTCTCAAGGACTCCGCAGCATCACAGGCAAGGGAAGGAAAAGGAAAGCTTGGTGCAAAGTGGGAAGGGCCATACAGAGTGGCGGCAGCAGTCGGTCCAGCGACATACAAGCTTTCCAATCTAGATGGGAAAGAAATCCCATGTACATGGAATATTGCCAATCTAAGGCAATACTTCTCACCTGAGAATAGTTAGAAAGAAAAGGGTTGCACTCTTTTTTCCTACTAATGGATTTTGCCTACTAGGTTTTTCCATAGTCAGGTTTTTAACAAGGCAGCACCTCCAATTGTAAAACTTAGCAGGGGACGCCCTGTAAGATGTAATACAAAAAGATAAATAAAATATCTTTCAAAATCTCCAAAGTAGGAGTCGGTCATAACCGAATGAATATCTTCACCACAAAGCCAAGCTCTAAAGCCGGCTAATCGAAATAGCAAATAAAAGAATAATAACCCCAAAACAGGTTCAATTCAGACCGAGTGAAATAACTTGGCACAAAGCTAAAAGCTTAAAACATTCGATCGAACAAGCCGGGTGAATTAACTAGGGCAAAAAAAAAAAAAAGAAGAGAAAGAGAGAGAAGCTCATAATAAAGACACTCATATTAAGGAAGAGGATCATTCATTAATAAAAAAAATGTACAAGATACATTCACAAAAAAAGAAGGAACCGGCTAAAGGTTCAATTCTACAAATCAATCGCCTCTCAAATCTTCAGGCTCCTCTCCTTCTACTGGAGACTCGACTACATCGGCCTCACCAGGGTTGTCAGCAGGAAGATCACTGTAAAGAGGAAAGTCAATGGAATTCAAATCCAAGTCTAAGTCCCCTGAATCTCTTGGCAGGCAGCAAGAACCCGCTCCCCATACATCTTTCCTAAGGAGAACAGCTTCTGTGTGGAATCCAAGAGAGTTTCGTTCTCTATGCTTTGCTTATGCCCTGCCTTCTCATCTTCCAATTACTTCTTCAGGTTGTTGATTTCTTTACCCTGCTCCTATGACCTGCTCTTCTCCGCCTCCAGGGCCAGAAGAGTCTCCTTGAACTTCTTCTCTGCTGCCTCCTTCTCCTTGGTCAATTTGCTGACCCTAAACATCCGGTCAGATAACTCAACCGCCCTTGAGAAAGCCTGCACACCGATTAACCGTGTTAAAAAAAAAAGAAGAGGGAATAAAAGAGAGGGAATGAGGAATCAATAAATCCCCACCGAAGACAAATCTGCAATGCACATAGATAAGGCAGTTGAGTCTTCTAGTCGGCCGAACTCATTCTTGTCAGCTGGAAGAAAGAACCCAAACTTTAGCTCTGATTGGAACCCCGGATCCCTTATACGCACTTCCTGCCCCTCCCTTCCCCGCAACCAATGCTGGGGAAGAGTACAAAGGAGGGAATGCGGCCCAGAGGCGGCAGTTGTGGCACCAGGCGCCTGATCAATAGGCAATAATAGAGTCAACGACAGGATGGGACAACATGAGAACACAGACAAACATACCGAGTGGGAAGCTTGCTCGGTCCCAGCGGAAGCAACCCTCTTCCTCTTTGATTGTCTTTGGGTAACCGGTCTCTTCTCGGGACCACCAGAGCCAGGTAGAAACTCTTCAGGATTGGGACGCGACTCCCTCAGTAAATTTTTCTTCGATTGCATTATAATACGAGCAAGAGCATCAGTCAGATTCATGCCTGGGAAAACAAATGAATGACTGAAAGAAGTTAAAAACAAAAATAAAAATCTATACCTCGTCTAGGAACTGGACCCGAATAATAGACGAAGCCGGTTCCTGATTCTTTGCGTTCTACCAGTCTTATCTTTTCAATATAGACATCCACCGCTACTTGCCAGGTCCACATATTAGGAGTCAGAGTCCTGAACTCCTCGAGAAAGATATCCTCACCTAGCAGGAGGCGCTGGCGGGCTTTCCCGGCCCCCAAAAAAGACCATTTGGTTGGAAACACCTCCAAGTCCTCTTGGACCTCTATGTAGAAGAAGAAGTGCTTGAAACGTTTCAAGGAGGCTATCCGTCCCTGAAGGGTATAGAGATCCCCCTTCTTGGAAAGTTGATAATGGTCCTCCCAAGAGTTCAATTTGGGAGTAGCCAATCTTCAGAAGAGGGCCGCATTTAAAGAGAACCCTGGGTTCTCAAATAGCCAGTATGTGGCGCATATGTCCCCACAACAGTTGGGATGTATTTAAGCTGGGCAGAAACCCCAACTATTGAGGATATCACAAATACCGGCTGGAAGAGGATAGGAGAAGCCGGATCTAATCTGGTCCATATAAATAGAAAAATAGCCTGGTGGGGGTTTATGGACGCGTTGGTTGCTAGAAGGTAACATAACCCTACAACTACGCAGCCAAGGGTAAATCTCCCGGTAAAGTTCGATGTGGCTCCTGTGGATCTCAGAAACCATCTCCTCTATGCGAGGAGTCATTCTCTTACTCCTAGCTCCACCCAGACTAGGTTGGACGACACCAGTGGGAGAAGAATCCACCTAAATGGCAGCTTCAGCTGGCCAATCAAACACCCCAACAGGCAGGGACTGAAGTGCCCACCTCCTCAGTACCAACGGGGGGCACTGAAGGGGCGAACCAGATTCAGAGGAAGTCGTCAGCCGGTATTTGTTCCCGGAGGAAGAAGGAGGACTTGGCAAATTAGGGGTAGTAAGCTCCTTATAATCCTCTGGGTCAGTTGGGCCCAGAAGATGGCGAGAAGGCTTATTTCCGGCGCTCTTAAAACCAAACCCCCTGGTACCACTAGCAGCCCTAGGGCGATTCCTAGAGTTCATAAGTTCCTCAAACTCTCCGCTATCTGAACCCAAGTCATTAACAGTCACCAAAGAACTCATGTCACCCAAACAAAAGGAATGAAAGGAAGACCAAAACCTAGACAAGACAGAGAAAACGAACAGGCGGGAAAACCAAACTCCAAATCAAATAGGAATCGCAAAAATAAAAACTGCAGAGCTAAAACTTGAAGAAAGAGGACTTATTGGGAATTGAAAAAGTCGAAGAAACAAAGGAGGAACGGGCAAAACTAAAGTGTCAAGAGATTGCGAAAGGAGAAATTCTTTTCTCTCTGGAGATTTGACGATCAAAAGGGAAAAGAAGAAAACAAATTCTTTTAAAGGAAAAAATGAATGGGCAGGTGAAAAGATGCGTCCTGACACCGCCTAGAATAAGGGGACACTTGTGGCCCAAGCGCAGGATACACAAAGCCCAAGAGACTCCTCGATTCCCACAAACTTACCGTAAAAAACCCTTAAAAGAGTTTAAATCTTTCACAAGGGGGGGACTCCTGATAACACCGAGTCCTAAACTTACCGCGTGTCTGACACGGTCATATACCGCGTCCTTCACTGATTATCCGTATTAACAACCTAGTAACTCGATTATGCGACCTACACTATCTATTCGGTCCTTAGAGAAAGTTGCCAAGTAGGCACCTATAAAATTGACAGAGTGGATCAAGGAAACAGGCCGGTTATGTGAAGCAGGTGGAACCACTTGAGCACCTTGTGACCCAATTGGGTTATCTGTCAGTAAAGATACAGGTGAGCCGGTTCCCACCATACATGTGTAAGGATAAGATCTTGTACCAGAAAGGCACACAGCCGGCACAAACACACAGCGGGGACAAACACAGAGTAGGTCTGTCCTATGAGCATGCCAAGGGGGACCAATGGGAACTCATGCCCGGCAAATAAGAGAAGGGCGTACATAACGGCCTGACAGGATCACGCGTCCTAACTAGGTATAAAAGGAATAGTGGGAAACCCCACAAGTATCTCATTCTGAATCCTCATATTACATTCTTATTCTTATCATCATTCTCTAAGATCTCTGACTTAAGCATCGGAGTGGACCCAGAGGTCACCCGGTCCTCACCTTTTCTTTGTTACAGGTACTTGGTCTTTTTCTGAATCAGGTGGTCTTTTGGCCTATTCCGACCCCGTGAAAACAAATTCTTTCCCGGAGCTAGCATTCCATAATAGAGAATGATGAACTTGATACTTATTTTGACGAAGCAATAGTGAAATTGGAAAATGATTCTGATCTATTAACTTGTTGGCATGCCATTGCCCATTAGTATCCAGCACTATCTAGAACGGCTCGTCATTATTTGGCAGTTTCAACGTCGAATACTGAACTGAAGTATTCTGGAATCGATGAGATAATGAAGATGAATCCAGGATTCGGCGAGTTGCAACCGGAGATAGCAGAAGCATTAATTTGTCAACAAGACTGGTTGGAATCCCACAAAAAGAAGTATGTATATTTGTTTCAATCTGGTATTTGATGCATCTAATTGAAATATACATTCTAACTTGCGAATTTACAATGTGGAACAGGCACATAGAAAAAGCGTAATTTAATGAACCAGTCTCCTCATTGAAATGCCAACATTGTTGGTAACTTTTTGTTACCCTCCTTTTTCTTACCCAGGAACATTATCAGTATATCATATACTGAGTCCCTGATTTAGTAACAGAGTTACAAGGACTATTTTGATTATGTGTTTATTTAATGTATTTAAATACACTTGTAACTTAGAGAATATATATATATATATATATATATATATATATATATATATATATATATATATATATGCCTAACACATTGGGAATACTAATTAGTACCAAATTATTACTAACAGTAGAAATTGTACGGATAAGTCTTTCATCAGGATAATGCAAGTTTTAATTATAGAATATATTAATTAGTACAAAATAGATAATTTAATATATTAATTAATTAGTTATGTTATTATCTTTTATTTTTCATTCATCCCTATTTTATAGGCTTATTTATAGATTTTTCAAATATTGAATAGAAGCATAAAATTTTGAGTTTTATAGAATCACATATTAATGGTTCACTTTGTTGTAGTTACTATAGTAAATTCGCATGTTCATGTATGGAGGTCGAAATTAGTAAAATAAAAAAATAATTTTTAATGCTTTCAAAATTATGAACAAACACTAATTTTTTTGTGTTTAAAAAAATATTGAAATTGTAGAATATGAAAATGAAAATAAATAGTGTAAGTTGGACATAAAAAGAGAAAAAACTTTATTGTTAATTATATTATAAAAAGAATTGGTTTACATTTACAAATGATTCATTACTCACGTGTAAGGCTATACATTTGGATCGTTTGTAGGCGACTAAGTAATAGAGTAGAAAGCTAGCTCAAATAAAACAAAAATTAGAAAAACAAGACAACAACAATATTAACACAGTAAAAAGAATGGCAGTTAGAAGCAATTGCAGATGAGAATGGTGAGCAAGGAAAGGACATAGATGGCCCCAGTAATATGGAGAAATTCGGAACTGAAAAGAAAAAGAAAATAAGAAGATGCGGAATATATATATATATATATATATATATATATATATATATATATATTATACTGATGCAGACATGAAGCAATTATTTAGAAAGGAAAAATAGATAATGTGCGTGGGTTTAAAATAAAGATTTCTTCGGGTACTGAATATATATATTTAAGAAATAATATAGGGCTTTTTTTTTTCCCCGAAATGGTATTTCATTAAATAAAGAGGATGGGCCACACAAATAATAGGTGATAAGTATATATTATATTATGCAATTTGGATCTCAAAATATTGAATTAAAGCCAAAAAATATTATTTTATGTGCAAAAAATGCTTAAAAGATTCAATTTTGTAGGTCGAATCACATGAGGAATAGGAAAATCTAGATATCTAAGGTTTCAAGGCATTGCAAAAAGTACAACGCTGTCTAGGAAAAGGAGTTTAAACCTTGAACCACAAAATATGAGCCAAAAAGTGCTTTCCATAGTCAACTATGGAACTTAGAAGGGGATGAGAGTGTAAAGTGCATTTCAGCTGTTTAAAAATTTATTTCATTTTTTGTTAATTTTAAGATCCTATGGTTTAGGATTATTATCACTTTTAATAGGAAAACAGTTGTTATACATTATTTTGTTAGCCCTAATAGCCATTATATGGCAACGAATTCACCTTTAAGTTGGTGGTAGAGAGGATTTGAATAGTCTCAACTAAAATATGCCCTAGATAGGCAAGGATCGGCTTAATTGGCTTGCTTTTTAACAATGAAAAGAAAACGGTAAAAAATTCACACATATTGGTGAGAAGAAACCTACACATACTAGTTGTTTTGTATATTATCAAGCAACACCAAACAATGTTGGATATCCACAGCTACAAAAATTCACACTTTAAGCATAACACAATAAAATTATCATATCTTGAAAAATCTTATATATTTTGTATAAAAATGATAAATCTTGGTATCTTGAGGGTAAAGATTTCAAAGAATTTTTTTACTGAGAACATATAACAATTAACTAATTGAAAAAAAAATTTTGAAAATCTGTATTATGCGGATGTAGATACATAACTAACAAATTAAATTTTCAAAAAAAAAAAAATTTTGAAAAATTTCCGAACACAAATCATTTTATGCAAAATAAGAATAAATACAAAAGGGGAGAAAGAAAGGGATGGAAGGATCCTAAACAAGATATAGAATTAAGTCTTTCACGAGGAGAGAGAGGGAGGTTTGGAAGGGTAGCAGGATTTGAACTCCACACGCCCTGAGAGATTTATAGTCTCCCTATCAATCCATTTAAGAATAATACAAGTTAAAAGGTTAAAATTTGACATATATTTTATATGAAAAGTTTTGCTATGAAAAAAAAAAGAAGAAGGAAAGTTATAAATACGTTATGGGTACAATTTTTCCTTATCATAGCATGCATAAATTTGGCGAGAGATTCTATTGTGGACCGTGTCTACTGTGGTCCGTATCGTCGGATACTTGACACATCTTTATAGCTACTGATATATCACATATTTAACCAGTATGGACCACATAGATCCAGATGATATAGTATAATTGGGAAAAAAAAAAATGAAAAGAAGATGCGTTGTAAGTTAAAGGAAAGTGGATTAAATTGGCGCACAAAAGATTTTTCCGGTCGTAATCGGATTCCACTAATATATTACAATTGAAACCTTGGCCAAAAAAAAAAAAAAAGTAAAATAGAGAAATTAAAAAAAAGGAATATATATTTTTATTTTTGACTGAAAGTCAGAAAATTATAGCTATTATAACGTGAATGAAAGTGCAAAACCGATGTTGAAAAGAAGAAAGTGGATGGGATGGATTATAGAACCAATGTCTGCATTGTGGGCCACTGGTTACGTTTATGTATGTTTTTCCATTCGGATATAAGCTTTAGGAAAAATACAAGTAACTGAATCAAGTTTCCTTATCTAATTTATTGTGCTTAAAAGTCATCTGTTTTATTATCAGTTGCCTAAAATTTTATTTAAAATCGGCTTGCATTACACTTACAAACAATAGAAAACATTATTTTTTTTTTGTATGGAGATTAGACTAAGAACCTAAAATTCATACCATTAACCATATTTATATGCGGATCTTAATTTGTTTTACTATTTATTATCTTAATATTTTATACATATAATTTAACAATATATTCTACAGTTTTAAAAATTTTCCCTTTTTTTTTACCTTTATCACTAAGGTTCATTATATTTTAATCAGCCAACATGTAAAATTTCATGTGAAAATTCGAAGGGCGAAAGGGTTTTTAGGGGATATATTAAACGATAAACTACTTTTGTTATAATTGTGAAATCACATGTCTCATTTTATAAAATTTTAAACTATATGTACCATTTTACAAATAGCAGAAACCACATAATTTATTTTTGTAATTATCCCATAATAAATCTGAACCAAATTATACAATCAACGCAACAGAGACCCAATGAAGTGTGAAAGTAATATTTACTTTTTTTTTTTTTTAAATAATATTTCATATTTTCGTGTGATAGACAGGAGAATTAGTCTCTTTTTTAAGCTCCCACAGCGACCCAACTGCCCTCGCGTCCAAATAAAGCCAATTAGTCTAAAAGATAAAGTTAATAAATAAGATTAAAAATTTACTTTTATTATACATTATCATTATTAATTCAAATTATATCTACTTAACCAGCTTGAAATTGTTCAAGCACCATTTAAAAGATTACTCTTCTAATTAAAAATTTTCCTTTATGCATTAAATGTCAAAATTCAAGAATTAAATTTAAGTGACTATATTTTCTTATCACTAAAACTAATTTAATTTTATTGTTATTACTTAAAAAGTGGAGACTAACATAATATTATCAAATAGTTACTTCATTTAGCGTAAATGATGGACTAAATTGTTACATTTTTATTTAGGTTAGAAAATAAATGGATGGGTAATGGCATGTGCTAAAATCTTAGTATATATTATGTATAACTAATTTTTTTGTTATATATTTTTTATGGACTAATTATACATATATTTATGAAGCAATTATTTGGAAAGGAAAAGTGGATATAAAGTGGGGATTGAAAATTAAGATTTCGGTTTTTGTAAAACTATCCGATCCATCCAATTTGTGTGTAACTGGAGTCGACAACAACATTTGTATTTTCCAAATCACAACACATACACCTAACTATTATATTTAATTTCATGTTTTTTTAAAACATCATGTGGAAAGTCTAATTATATTACGGGTTGAATGGTAGCGCATAGTTCTACATTTTTTTAATTTCTTTTTTCTATCCCCATTAATCAAGGTTAAAAACTTCCAAAAAATTCCTAGCACCACCACCACGGAAATAAAGATTTAAATGGATATACATAAACTTCAGGTTAAGACAAATCAACTACGTAACCAAAACAAATTACATTGCTAAATTAACATTCTAAATTACAAATTTTAGTTTTCAAAGTATAATCTCAACACCCAATCAATTTTAGACTCTAAAAATATAAAACCCAAATCCTATATTATAAATTTTAAACTTAAGTCGTGTTTGATAAAACTGAAAATTAAATAGTGAAAAGTTAAGCACGGAATAATATAACTGCTAAAACTATTAAGTGATATACTTTTTCTAATTGTGACGTGTCCAAAGTAAAACTATCCGATCCATCCAATTCTACAAAACCCAAACTTTGCTCATTTTGTATATAAATTAACAACCTTCAATTTCCCCCTTCAACAATTTCTTATCAAAACTAATAGCTAATAAGCTAAAAACTATGGTTAGTTGTAGTTTTAAAAAACTCTTTCCCTTTAAATAATATCTTAGGTTTAAACCTTGTAGATGAAAAAAAACAGTTGCCAGGAAAGTTTCACTCTCCATAAAAGAGTCTATCGTGGCTCGAATTCAAATTCAAATGGATGGTTTAGACCAAGTAAAGCTAAAAACCGTAATCCCTATCCTTTTATTATTTTATTCTCCTATCTATATCTATACTATTAATTTCAAAAGCCGCGAGAAAATGAATGAAGGATTTTGAAACTCTTTTCATTGAGGTTGCAATTTGTTAGCAAAAGAAAAGAAAAATTTCATCCCAATCTCTTGTTCAAAAATGATTTTTTTTTTATTACTGTATATATATATGGGCCTATTTGGTTCAGCTGTTAGCTAATAGCTGTTGTTGTTGCTGTTAGCTGTTTGTTGTTGCAGTAAGCTGTTAGCTGTTAGCTAATTAATTAATAGCATTTGGTAAATTTAGTATCAGCTGTTGTTGTTCAAATGTAAAAAGACTAACACAGATATATATTTTATACCATTATACAATAATTATATAAAAATAATAATATTACATAAATATTAGTTAAAATGATTAGATAATTAAACAATTTAAAAATAATTTTTATTACACTTCAAAAATTATAATTTTTATTAAATAGTAACTTCACAAGCACACAAAAATAATTTAAATTATAGTTTTATCTATGTAAAATGCATCAAAATAATATATTTTTAATTGTTGACTAAATTAATATAAATAAATTTAAAAAAAAAAAGTGAAAGTAGTCTAAATAAATTAATTTGAGGAATTAATCTGGCTTAATTTGAGAAATTGATCTGGCTTAAAATATAAAAATTTTCCCCAATTGATAGAATTTATTTTTTTTTCAATTAAAAAAAAAAACCTCTATCACTCGAATTTTCCGAATCAGAAAATTCATGTGAAACTGTGCAAAGATAATAATTTTACAATACAAGTCGTCGTATTAATACATGAAAACTCGGAGAGTTCAATAACTATTATTCGTAATCTAAATACTATTAATTTATAATAGTTTTACCGTTTATATCTTTCACTTTGAATTTGTTAAAAATAATAATTTAAATGAAATTTTGGAGGTCATCAATACACTAACTGAATACTAAAGAAAATAAATTAATAATTAATAATACATCATCTATATATACAGCGGAGTTATTTGTATAAATGTTTATATATAATTAATTATATATTTTATTAATTATATATATATAATTATATTTTTTATTTTCTTATTAATACACGGACCGAGCTTGGGTTTGAACAGACCTATATTATATTTTGATTACCCAAACCCAGCCCTTTGAGCCTAGGTTTGGGCAAACTGGGCGGGCCCCAGACCCATAAACAGGGCAAGACGTACAAGTGGTAATGAATGTTTGCGCCCACTTTTTTTTTTTTTTTTTTTCATAAAGTGGAAGATGCAGTGATTTGAAGTGAATTTTCACTTGTGAATTTTTTATTGTCTTTCATTAAGTTGGATTTTGGCGTGTATCTAACATGTGAATTTTGATTTTTTGGACCACTAAATTAATTCTGATGTTTCTTCCATTGTGTATTATTGTGTTGGCTTAATTTATGACTTGATAGCAATTGAGCTTTTGTTTAGTTTGGTAAAAAAGAAAGAAAAAAAAAAAAAACAAAAAAACTTATTGGAGAAAATGTAAAAAAAAAAAAAAAAAATTTGTAGTTTGCTAATAATAAAGTGTTGCTTTTTGTTATGAAAAAGAATGTGTTTTTCCATTGTAAGAAAAACAAATGCATCCCAAACTTCATAAATTTTTATAATAACTACAAACTAGTTTCTGATTAATTTTCTCAACTTGTTTATATATGGTTTTTTTTTTTTTTTTTTTTCATTTTGATACAAGCTATTAAAGTTTTAATCATTTAAATTTTTCTATTAAGATCATAAGTATTATATTGGAATTGGAACCTAACTATAGTTCAAATATAAAAGAACACGTAAGAAAAAAACCTATACCATACTCATAAATTTTATGATTAATTGCAACCAAATTATATTTTAAACATAAACGACACAGAAAAATGTTTAAATAATGAAGGAACGAGAAGCATTTTTTTTTTTTTTAACTTTCTACTTCTTTTTATTGTTACTTTAATGATTTTCCAATGATGTGGTAATCTTACAAATCTATTAAAATCTGGGCGTACTTTCATAGAAATTACCTACTACTTGATGATTTTAAAAAATACATTAATTTTTGTATTGTGCGTGATAAGGAATTCACCCATACGTGTGTGTGGGCGAGTATATATATATATATCATATGAAATCCTAATAGAGAGGATTCAAGGCAGAAACTGCGATGGAGAAAGCTAACAAAACAAGCTATTGTTCTGTTATAGCTGATTAACAAATCTGGACATTAAGTTCAATATTCCCTTCAATTTGGTTTTGGTCTTTTAGCATCACATATCAATAACAACAATTTTTACAGTGAATATGATTTAATAGATTTAACTAGACCTAATTATTAGACGGGCTCGGGCAGACCTAGTTGAATTTTTCATTGAAAGGTGAGTCTAAGCTTAACCTGTCTAATATTTTTGCGGACTCATACTTGACAATTGATTTGGAAGTCGAATTCATGCCCACCTTGCTTTGTTTTTTTATAAAATTTTATATCTAATGATAATAAATGATATACAAATATTTTTAATAGGATATCAAATTTAATTTACATACAAAATGATGAATATAAAATTCATAAACTAATCAAATAAACAAGATCAAATGATGGGCTTCTTTATAAGAATCCAAGCCTAACCACAAAAACATTCAGGTTTCTCTCGGCTTGCACTAGACCAATTAAAAATTTGACATGTCGAAGCTATTTTTTTCCGGTGAATTCGGTTATCAAATATTTTTTCGGTGAAGCTAGTCAAGCACTTTTTATATGCAAATTCTATGTACTTTGTTGGAAAACAAAGTAACTATACTTAGTTTTTAATAACCAATAGTATTGTGACACATTAATAGTTTAAAATAAAATAAAATAAATTATAAAAAAATTGACATGTTATTATAGGTTACCAACAGGGTAAAAGAAATATTAAAATTACATTAGGTAGTATATAATTTATATGCACCCATCCACTTTACGAAAATTTATTCCTATATACAAATGTCAAACCTTTACAAATTTCCGTAATATTATTAAATTTTCGTAAATTAATTAATTTTTATTTAATTATTAGTAAAAATAATTTGATATAATTTAAAAAATATGTTGTATGTATAAATAATTTAGTAGATTTTAAATTTATTATTAATACTCATTTTACGTAAATAAAATGAAAATAAATATATTTCAACAGTTTCCATATTACGAAATTAAAGAATTTTTTATAAAGTAATAATATTACAAGAATTGGATATCACTTCACGTAAAATATGTATAGCATTACATGGTTTTCGTAGAATTTGAAAGTTTTACGTGAGGCCCAAATTCTGTATAGTTTTTTGTAATATGCGGAACTTTTCATATTTATACGGAAAACTGCTATTCAATTATTATATTCTCATACAATTAAAATATTTCTCACAAAATATTTATTCTTTTATGTTTCAGCAGTTTCCATTGGGTATCACTTCATGTAAGATATGTCTAGTATTACATAGTTTTTTTAGAATCTAAAGGTTTTATGTGAAATTCAATTTTTTTTTTTTTTTTTTTTGGTAACATGATAAATTTTTCATCTTTATACGGAAAACTACTACTCAATTATTATATTATCGTAGAATTAAAACATTTCACGCAAAGTATTGATTCTTTTATATTTCAGCCGTTTCCATACCTTTTTTACAAAATTAAAGAATTTTTTATAAAATAATAACATTATGAGACTTGTTATCACTTCACGTAAAATATGTCTAGTATTATATAGTTTCCATAGAATTTAAAGGTTTTACGTGAAACATAATTTTTGTAATTTTTTTGTCATATGCAGAATTTTTCATCTTTATATGGAAAACTACTATTCAATTATTATATTCTCGTCTAATTAAAAAATTTCATCCGTTTTTCTAGAAATTAAAGATTTTTTTGTAAATTGATAATATTACGAGAATTGGATATCATTTCATGTAAAATAGGTCTAACATTACATGAATTCTGTAAAATTTATAGGTTTTACGTGAAACCTAATTTTTCTATATTTTTTTTTTGTAATATGTAGAATTTTTCATCTTTATACGAAAAAATATTACTTAATTGTTATATTTTCGTATAATTAAAATATTTCTCGCTAAGTATTTATTATTTTATATTTCAATAGTTTCCATTCATTTTTCGTAAATTAAAGATTTTTTTGTAAACTAATAATATTACGAGAATTGAGTATCACTTCACATAAAATATGTCTAACATTACATGGATCTCGTAAAATTTAAAGTTCTTACGTGAAATTTAATTTTTCTATATTTTTTTTTGTAATATGTGGAATTTTTTCATCTTTATACGAGAAACTATTACTCAAGTATTATATTCTCGTAAAATTAAAATATTTTTAACGAAGTACTTATTCATTTATATTTCAGCAGTTTGAAGATTTTTTTTTTATAAAGTAATAATATTATGAGAATCGTAATGCCTGGTAACACATGGATTTCGTAGAATTTAAAGGTTTTAAGTGGAATCTAATTTTTTTTTTTTGTCTTTTTTGTACTATTGAATTATTATATTTTCATAAAGTTCAAAAAAATTTCACAAAGTATTTATTTTTTTTTTTTATATTTCAGCAGTTTCATTCATTTTTTGCGAATTTTGAAAGAAAAAGTTTTTGAAAAGTTTCAACCCTAACAAAATAATACATATCTCTGCATGTAAAATGTCCTTAGAAAGGTGAATTAGGATACCACAATATGTCATTAAAAAGGGGTGAATATCTAGTTTTATATCAAGCTAAATTGCTTTAGCTTTCGAGTACTTGCTTCACAGTGAATATCAACCATGAAATTGAAAAATGGATTTGTGAAAAGGAAGAAATATACACTCGCACTAATACAACTGGCAAATGGCTTGATAGAAAATGTGTTCTTCTCGCTCCATTACTCAATGGCTTCCGCAAATCTACTACTCTATTATTAAGTACAAGAAATATTTTTTTTAGTTTCACCCCAATCAACTAATTCTCCGGAGAGAGATCATCCCTTGAAAAACTAGCATTCTGAAAATCAAGTTAACTTTCACCTAATGGGAAGGATCAGAATCGCCATAGAATGCCTAAAGAGTCGTTCTCTCTAGCAGCTCCCAAATATCTCTAACAAAGCAAAGGGAGAGAAAAGTAATAATTAAGCAATATCCAAATCCAGATATCATGGATATAATCAAGTACCCAACATGTCAATTGCCAAAAGAACTTAACACTACAGAAAATGATTGCACAGAAAGTCCTCTGAACTAGGAACTATCATTTGTTAATAGATACAAGAAAAAATAGGTCTCCATTAACACTAGCCCCCAAATTGATTAGCATAACAAGTCCCAAATTGTTTGCACCATACAAATATTGATACACTTAGGTCAAGGAATGAAAGCTACACATAACAAGAAATAAAGAATAGGCATAAACTTATCCATACCCTAAAAGCAGATCAATGGAAATAATTTACAAAAACCACTCAAGGATACAGAGCCAAATAAAGATTTTATAAGCTCAAAAACTCAACAAAGTACAAATCACAACTTGACTAACAAAGGTATTTTCTGTTGTTTGCTCTTTATATCATTCCTCATCATAAAATTTTGGTCCTACTCAATTTTTTGGAGAAAAAATAACAAAACAAAAAAACCCAGCAAACTAGAATTGTTCTTTACCTTCTCTATATAATATTCAAAGGCCTTTTTCTTTTCTCCATCTTTATATATATTTCATTAACAGTAAACCTGGTCACGTAAAAGAACAAAAAAGATTATAAAAAAAGCATAATCCAAGTGAGAAATGGTAACATTTTTCATATGCTTGTGGTAACAGAAAACAGAAATGGAAAAGATATATCCATAGTAGTTAAGGTGATGCTAACCAGCAAATATGATCTGAGAAAAATTATAGATATATAACATCAAATGTCAAAGTGGTTCCTTTAAATGGGGCAACAAAGCAACTGTACTGCTTTCAATTTGGGTTTACTTTCTCCTCGTCTTTTAAGGGCACTTTTCTTTTCTTCCTAGCTTTGGCAGGTTCTGTTTTCAACATATGAAACGAATACCTTTTCTGCTAGCATTAATCGACCTCTCATACCAACAAGAGTACAAGATTTAGTGTCCTTAATCCTCTTCTCTGCTAACATAAATTATCTATACTCCTGTGTTATCATGTCAACTATTTATTAATATCAAGCATTTTGTAAGATAAATTTGTAATTCTCTTCGTTGTTTGATGTTGAAAGCTCAAGTGCAAACGTCTATCTTCTCTCTTGATTGCCTAACCTAATATCTAAAACTAACTTCAAAATTGCCTCAATTGAATAATCAAATTATGGCGAAGAAAGATTGATTAAATATCCAAATGGTTAAAGCTATGGCAAAGTGTTGGGGATAGCAGATAAAGGATGAAGTAAATATTAAAGAATACTCCACCGCAAGGACAAGCAACCTTTCATACCACTTGGGCTGCACAAGCTCCACCATTGTCATTAAATGCATCCTCTCATTCTCTGCTTCCTCAAGTAGAGCTTTAATCCAACCACCACTCTGCTGGAACTTGCGAAGAGACTTCAACTGCAGCAAAATCAAAAAATGCTTGATATATTTGCCAACACAGAAAGAGAAGCTAAAAACTCGCGAGAATGACTAAATTAACAAGCCAACTATGAAATTCAAGCGCTAAATCTTTTAAGAAATAATTCAGCCAAAATAACGACAAAAACAAAGTGAACAGAACCTGAAAGAAGGAAGAACAAAGAGAAAACTAAAAAGGAACCTGAAAGAATATTTCAGTTGGAAGTCGAAGCATTTTCACCATCCATTAGACAAATTTACCCAAGAATGTTGTTGGCTTATGATGCTTATTCAGATCTATAGACGTACCAGACTTGTAAGTCTCCCATGGCTACAGCACTAAAAAAAAGAAATCAGTATACAACTCAAGTAGAATGGAAATCAATTGGTAATGCTAATAGTTGAAACAAATTAGCCATACATACCATGAAGTAATTCCATGGCCACTCACTTCCATCTCCCCTCTTAATCTTAGGCCTATCAGTCCCCCAATAACTCAGCACCATCACTCCGCTATCAGATTTCACCACTTTCCCCATCGAATTCTCCTCCTTCTGATCCTTCTCACCGTTTCTGCTGCAGTACTCATCATCCTCCTCCAGTAAAACGTACCGACAGAAGCACTGTTTCGGTTCCTCAATTGTATCCATAACTCCACCGACTTAGCAATACTGGCACACCAATATTATACAAACTTAAGATACCTATACTAGGCCAGCCAAAATAAACCAAAAGCAAGAAGGAGGAGATCAGAAATTGTAGATATAACAACAAAAGTGGCCTACAATTTCTGACAAGAAGAGTATAATTTTCCCTTTACAAATGCCTTTAAGATAAATACCCTTACGAAAATTATGGATACAGCAACAAGGAGATCAGAAGTGTTCCAATTGAAGAAAAAAAAGTTCAACTTCAATCCAAAAGCTTAGATGACAAAACAAAAAGTAGACATGAGCAGTAAATCCATAGAATCACATAATAAAAATCAAGAAATTTGAAGAGAAAGCTTACGGAACCAACGCACCAAGGAAAAGGTTTCAAAAAACTCAAGTTCTTAATCAATCGAAATTCCTTTCAAGGGTTTAGACGAGGGTAACCAAACCTTGTTGAAGTCTCGTTTTTCTTTTGATTGGAAGAGTACTGAAGATATACTTCTAGAGGTATGAATTCTCTATATACAAACCCTAAGATTGAAATGTTGAAATCCCAAACGGCAAAAAACTCTTGAGAGGAAATGCAGCAGAAACACTGCCAGCAACAGCTTCTCGCTCAACTTCATTCCTCTAATCTGAGCAACAGCACTACAAACAACCAGAACCCACCAGATTTTGAACGTCCTGATCGTTATTGAATTGTCATAGTGATAGAGACAGACTGCTCTGTGTATCTGTAGAAAGAGAAAAAGACAGGTGTAGTTTAAATTGGATTATAACCGATTCTGACATTAGCATGTTAAAATTAGCCAAAATTCTTGAACGAATCTATCTGATATCAAATCAACGGTACCGCTACTTCCTTTAAAACCGAAGTAACGGCAGTCGACACCCTTTTTATATATTACCTCTCCCTATTAAAGCCTACTATCTGCAGTAGCATTCGAACTTAGCTTACGTTCCACATGAAACACATCATCCTTGGAACATGGATAAATTGATTGGAAACAGCACTTCATTATTATGATACTTGCTACTATATTCAGGTGACACATCAATAGGAAACAAACAATCATGTTGGTTCAAATAGATTACTAAAAGTGTATGAATCAATATTGTGTTTCACTATGCACAATTGAAGGAAAATTTCCATATTGTGTTTCACTATGCAGAAGAGAAAAAAGGGATGTAAAATTTCAAGGAAAGAAAAAATTGCACAAAACTAAGTACCATCGACCGCCATTCTGTTATTCAAGATATTTGGCTACATGAATAATAACTTCTTTTCTTTTCTTTTTTTTTTTTTTTTTTTTCCAACAACCTTTTAATGTCCGACAACAACAGTAGCAGGAATTTGATATTCCTATATATGTAGGCACTATATTATAATTTTGTGTCATCTTAATTCTATACATAAACTTAGTTTTCAGATATATAGTCATCAGACATATTTCCTTTTAAGATCCATAAAGAGCAAGAATAAGGTTCAGACATACAAATGACATATAGAGCTAACATGTCCTAAATCAACAGCAGGACAATCTCTAAGCATATTCCTAAATTTAAATTCTCAAATCAAAGATAATTTTCAGCGGCACAAACATATATATATTCAGACTTCGTCCATTTTTTGTACAAAATAACAGAGCATAAACTGGTTGTTTGTCCTGTAAGAAGGTTTATGATAGAGAAAAGGACCCAAAGAGTTTAAAGTCTACACAGGGAGGATGAAGCATGAAAAGGGATAGCAAGGTGGTGCATGTAACTAAAAGTTAACAATTTGGACTGCTGTTTCAAGATCATATTATGTTATCTATATATTTGAGGTGATTATGTATGAAATAGACGATCAAAAATTATAATCATATCAAATGGTTCGTGTCAGTTGGGTTGTTTACATATTCATTATATCAATTCTAACCTATTACGAGAATTGTGGAAGTTTTTCCAGTTCCCTAAGAAACTCATATACACACCAAATATAAAGTGTGCCTTAAATTAGATGAACCTGAATAATCTCAATACATTACGTACATCCACCATGATGCCACAAAGGTTGTATAAAAACATCATCATTCAAAAAAGAACACAAAACTCCCTGTAATTCTCGACAATCAAGTTCAATTGGCCTCAAACAAAGAATCAGTAGGCTAAAGCTTTGAAGAACAACAATCAAGAATCAAGTAGTTTCAAGTTGCATTAGACTATTGAAAAAATGCTCATTAGCAAGTTGTGTAATCATTCATTTAGGAGATTGGTTCATCAAAATACCTGCTAATAGCTTCTTTTATGCACCTATCATGAATTAAAAATATATTAGTTGAAATATATTTTTCAATTGGATTGATGAAATAGCTGATTGAAACAAATATACGTACTTTCTTTCTGGAATTCCAACCAGTCTTGTCCACAAATTAAAGCCTGTGTGATCTCAGGTTCTAACTCATGGAAGCTTGGATTTATCTTCATTATTTCATCAATTCGAGAAAACTTAGATGCAACAGTTAAGGACGAAACTGATAAGTAATCACGAGCCATTCTTGACAGTACTGGATACTTCAAAGCATTGGCTTTCCACCAAACTAATACATCAGATTCTTGTTCTAGTTCTACAGCCTCCTCTGCTAAATAAATCTCAAGTTCATTTTTCTTCTTAAGTTCCTTCCACTTGCTAAAATTATCAGCTTTGAGGGTAGAAGAAGACTGAGTTTGGTGATTAGCGGCATTTGCATAGTTGTCATACGTACAGATGAGTAGATCACGAAATTTCGAGAACTGTGATGAAGCATTAGTATTGAAGATTTGATCATATGCATACTCTACCAAGAACAATTTAAATTGCGGATCGACAATTGCCATGATTCCCAAGGCTAAGCCGCATTGATCCCAATATTGATCAAACTTTACCATCATCCTTTCAGTCATGGAGTAGACATATGAGTGCTCACTTTTTTTCCATTCAAGCATGTTCCTGTAAAAACATAGAATATTTTCAAATGAAACATCTATCCTTGAAGATGTGCATACGGCGTCATGAAACCCCTTTAACCGCTTGCATATGTCTATCGCTGTGTTCAATTCCTTTATAAGATTGGCATCAATTTGTAGTAGCTGAGTAGAAGCTTTGGACAACTCCACAACACTCTCAAGTTTGATAGATGTTCCACTAAAACATTCAATATCCTCAACAAGAAATTTGAAAAACCGTGCACATGGCACAAAAAGTATATCTTTGTTAAGAATTGAGCCATGATTTGCACCATCTAATTCTCCAACCACACAATGATTTGCAGAAGTGACTTCATTAGCAACCACCAAGAGTATATCATTTCTATTGATGTTCCAATCTAAGAGCGTGCTTTCAATAACTTCGCACAGTGTTTGAGTAGTAACAGTATTTCTAAAATTCTTGAAAGCAAGGATCTTCTGTTCGAGCTCCCATTCTTCATTAATAAAGCTTAAGATTAAGCAATAGTATACAATCTTTTTGTCACCATATGACTGCATATTAATGGTTAAACAGAAACGACAAGAGAGTTTGCGGAGGTATTCAGTAAGTCTCTTTTTCTCAGCATTATATATCTGGAGAACGTCAGCCTTAGTATCATCATGTGAATAAATATTGAACAAGGGCTGCATATTTTTGATAAAAAGTTGAAAGAAGTTATGCTGACTCATGTTCAATGGATATCCATGCTTGATAATCATTTTTGCCAAGTCCAGTCTACTCCTTTTTTGATCAGAGGAATTCCATTGATCAACCATATTCGTTTTTGAACCATTTAGTTCACCAACATCTCCCAGATTCTGAACAACGATTGTTGTTGAATCATTTAATTGAACATCTCCCTGATTCTCAAAGGCAATTGTTGTTGAAGCATTTAGCTGAACATGGTATCCCTGATCATCTTTGAAACACTTGTTGAAATGTTTACGAAGATTTGAAGTACCCCTAGTGCTTTCTCCTCGGAGTTTCTTTTCACAGACTTTACATCTCGCCCATACCTTACCATCTTCTTCAACCTTATGAAACCCCTTCCATACTTCTGATGTGTTTTTTCTTTTTCTAGAAGATTTTTCTTGTGCTCCACCATCTTTTCCAACTTTAGTTGTGTCCTATCAAGATAGCCATTTTAAAGCAAAATACAAATTAAATTTGCATGTTTTAAGTATTAAAGGATACTTTTTATTGTATCAAAATTCAAACGCACAAAAATTAGCAAAGAGATCATGTTGACAAGTTGAACATTAATAATTATATTCAATAGTTTGACAAAGATAAAAGTAGTACGTCATGAAGGTGAAAAAAGGTTAACAGGCACAAAAATTTTAGTTACTTTTTGTGCATAGGATGGATAGTAAACAATTGGGGCATTTAATGTACTCATAGTATGGATATATAGGATGGAATAAAAATGTTAAGGATATTAGTCTAGTGAACCAGAATTCTAAAGGATTCATTAATGAATATGATTATGCTTGTGATGAGTATTCTAAAATTTTTCTTCTTACTATCATTGTCATTTAATTAAAATGATGATGTGGACTGCAGATTTTTTTGAAGATGATGTTCCAATTAGGAGGTATCCAAGAAAAAGCGATGCTACCTTTCCTTTAAGGCCAATGTGGGTTTATGGTTTTATTTGCGATGCATATCCTAGGCCAATAAGGATGGTAAATACAACGCTAATTATAAGAACCTTGCTGACGATGACCATGGCCATATTGACCACATACAAAGGTGTTGATATGCTTAAACAATAGCAAGATACAAACTATTACAGTATTGTTTGCAGAGAAATGGTCATATTTACTAATACAACTACTGATTTATGACTGGAAATGCAGAACAATAAGATTTGGACCAGCTTAGATATATCTTGAATCAATATTAGTTCAAATTATTAAACTACAGCCAGTGACGACGACTGAAGATGAAAACTGAGAGTTAACAACGTTGGATGCAAATAATATATAGTGTGCCATCCAAAGATAGAGAGTATAAATTTAAACCGATTAAAAACAAGGTATAAAAACTAAAATACAAAGAAAAATTGTTACCTGTTGATAAGTGCAACATGTTTTGACGTCTACAGGCCTCTTGAAAACTTGTTTAGAATTGTCAGCTCCGTTTGATTCCAAAAGGGACACAAATCTCCAATCCTTACTGTTCTCATATAAATCTTCTAAGATTTCTTTTCTAGTTAATTCTGGTTGTTCCCATCTTGAATCGAGAAAAAATTCTATAACATAATACTCATTGTTAAAGCATTTGCTCTTCAACCCAATTGCAAGAAGAGGATTAAAGCCATGAATCGGATGATCAACCTCTTTTACGTTAGAAACAAAATAATCGTTTGATTGAAGTGCTTTTCTAACAAGTCCTTGTCCTTCTTTCTCGTATCCAGCCCATTCCCTAAGCATTGTCCTAATAGAATTATACATATATACAGTAACATCGCAAGCTAAAGAATCTGGATTGCATTTTTTGTTTAAATTTGTATGATTATCATGATTGGAGCAAGAAACCCATGTCAGAGCCCAAGTCGAACGCGCACTACCAAAAACATCAGACCATGTATGGTCTAAGATATCGATTATTTCACTTGCTATAGCAAATCGATTTATAGTGCGATCCTACCATTAGACAAAGAAATGAAAAATTCAGTATATTTCATTAATTAACTCTTTTTTGTAAGGGTTAAGTTTGGAAGTAGCAATTATAGCAAATACATACCACGCATAAATTGTTTTGTGTGGCATTGTCCAAATCCCATGAACGTAATTTGTTGCGACATATGTCAAAAGCAATGGCACTTCTAAAATGAATCATGTCAGCTTGAGTAAATGGAAAGTGATGATCATCATGACAAAGACAATCGGCATACTTCATCACAAAAATGCCATAATCCACCAAGCTGTTTATAACACTATTTCATCATTCGTTAATATATTTAAAGATTATATTAAGTTATTGGTAATACTTACTTTGTTTGGTGTGGAATATTGTCAACATGGTGAAATGACCAATCAGAATCACGATAACCAATCTTGGGAAGTATGTATTCATTAATCCCTTTGTGAAGCATTTGTTTTTCGTTCGCATAAGAGTCGAGCGAGTCTTTTGATCTTATTGAGTCCAAACAAAGTATAACCCTCAACTGCATGTCTATACAAATGAGGATCCAATGCTCTTCTTGTACACACACTGGCATGAACAACTAATTAAATGTCTTTCAGTATTTCATTTATTGAACATCGAACAAACATAAAATATTAAAATTTATAAATTGTCAAAAATATATATATGTACCTTTGATGCATCTTGTATGTATTCAATGTCATTTTCAACTTTCAGGTGCTTTTCCAAATAAGGTTCGCAATCTTCTTCTAGTAAAAATCGCTGTAACCATTTTAAAATTTAGATCATATTGATAAGTTGGTGATAGAGTTGTATTGAGTTTTCCAACTAATTAACTAATTAACATCTTACACTTATATAAGTTGGTAATGAATAATGCTTGATGTATAGATCCGGAAACTCATCTGATCTTCTCTTGAGCAGCTCAAAAAATTGATCAATAATCTACTAATTCAAACATACTCATTAGAAATTAGCTTGTAATATAATATATAAAAAAATTAAATTGAAATGGTAGCATAATGAAAGACAAGAAGAAAAATTACACACCAATTCATCAACATAATGTTGTTTTTTGTTTTGAAGAGGAATATAAGTTGAAACTATCAACTTTTGTAGGGAGGCTAGCAACGGACCATCAAATGTATTCCTGCAATGGTTAAAATGTTATATCATGGAGTTTCATTTTAATAGCATCATAATTTTAAAAAATAATATTTTAATGTATACCGAGACTTTGTTTCTTCAAACAAGTTCATAAGTTCACGTTCGTCAGTTTGGAATGTCATGTATTGTCGTACCTCCTGCAATACCATTCAATTTTATCATATAATACTCAAACTATATATGATGTTGAATCTTTTATTTGTTGTTTCTGTTTCACTAGACTTTTTTTTTTTTAAACTTGATTTTTGCTTGCGGATAAGTAATTAACCGACCCAATGAACTCATTTTATAACAGACATATTGAATCTGGATGAGCTCAATTCAATCATAAACTCTCGGTTTTGCTGGTTTTTTGCACTGTCGAATCCCATTTTAATAATAATGCTTATTTTATATATGTATTATCTCAAGATTTTCAATGCAAAATATATTACGCAAAAACGTAATGTGGCCTAACACCAATGTATATTTATTTTTCATTATGCAAAAAACACATGTGATAACACTTGTTTGTAAAAAGTCCTTGAGATTTTGTCTTTTACAAAAAAAAAAAAAAAAAATCCATGTGTTTTTTTTGACTGTTAACAAAAATAGATTTTTGTCTAGCAACATAAAAAATTGATGATATGGCAATTTTTTCCTCCGCCACTTTATTAAAATTATCATGCTAAGTCATCAATTTTTAAAGGTGTTAGTTCAAAATCAGTTTTTTTTTTAATCAGAAACTTTAATGACGCGACAATTTTTGTCTCTGCCACTTCACCAAAATTATAGTGCCACGTCATCAATTTTTTCCACAGTGTTATCCGTTTTTGTTAACTTCAGAAATTACAGATTTTTTTCTTTAAAAAAAAAATATTTAGGATTTTTTTTACAAATTGTAATCATACAGTTTTTTTTTTTTTCCTAATTATTCTTTATTTTTTTTTAATAAGAAATCCGGTATAGAATGGGGTGAATGGAAAATACCTTCTCTGACCATATCTTTTTTTTCCATGTAATATTCTTTTTGTGATGGTCGTGAGTGTAGATAGCCCCTGAATTCATAGAATAAAATTTAAGGAAATGATATTATTTATAACAAAAAAAAAAAAAAAACTAAAAGTTAATAAAAAAGGTGAAAAGCAAGTCATAAGAAATTAATTAATTATTAAATGAAAAAGCAGGTTTAAAAAATTGGGAGGGATGAAATGAAATATGAAAGGGGATAACAAATGAGATTTGGAACTAACAATTTATTGGTTTCCACGTCGACCACACGACTTGACTCTCATCAACCAGCGCGTCGTTGTATTTGGCATAATCTGATAAATATAGATCTTCTGCGGAGCGGTATGCTGACAAGGGAATCTGACAAAAGCCGGCACGATGCAAGCGACGTCTCCACTTAACCAGAGGTTCATGTCTGTACACCCTTTTCTCTCCTACCGCATTCTCAATTCCCCTTTGTATTTGTACTGCATTTAGATCCAAAGGCGATTCCTCTAATAAAAGACGGTGAAAATGGAATGTTTCAGCTAAGCGCTTAGTAAAATTATCACAATTAAGGTTAACCTCCCACTCAGCAACCACCATAACCACTGGTTTTAAACGCTTCACAATCGACATAGCTTCTGCAAAAACTACAGGCTCATGTAATAAGGTGTTGAGTGTGCAAATCCACACTACTACAATGCTCTCATCCTCCCTTGATCTTTTAATTTCATCCATACGGTTAACAATATCAGCTCCATTATTAGCGACCAATTTCCTCACTTCATACTCATCTTCCGGATAATTCTTTAGCTGTTGATCCGGTGTGATCCAAGTTACTTTTTCTATGCAAAGACCTTCTAGCGAGTTCTTAAGACCATAGAGGATGGGCGTAGTGATAACAAGATGAAATGGTTTCTTTATATCATCAATGCTCTTTGCAATAGCATCTGCGGTAATATATTCAAGATAAGAAAAAGATAGCTCCGGTAATAATGATGAAGAAAGATGTGTGTGTGAGTTACTATAGAGAGGAGGCTGTTTTTGGAACCTTACAAATAGCCCTTTGCAAATCCAATTCGCAAGTCTCCTTGTTGCGTATGGATATCTTTCATCAAGAATGGAAGAATTGATTTCCCGAAAGACTGAATGGGAAAGATTTGAATCACCAGATTCAAGTGCCATTGCCAATTCTATCAATCTGGCTAAAATATATTCACGAAAACTCAAGGGAGGATCAAAAAGTATAGCCATATATAGAAACAGGAAATAAACAGAGTGAAAGAAGAAAGGATAGAGAGATGAATGAACGAATATGAAATGGGGATTGTGAGACTGAAATCCCACAAATTTAAGAGAAAGGATAAAGAATTACTTAGAGGTGCATGATGTGATTGAACTAGCCCAAGGCTGCGAAATTGCCTGGAAGTAGAAACCCACTTGCCTATCACTTTTCAAGTCGGTCCTTTTGCCTTTTTTTTTTTTTTTCTTTTGACAAGTCTACTCTTCACATTTGTCTTTTTTCCCAATTTTACTTTATTTATTATTAACTACACTCCTACTATTTCATAATTAAAATATTATTCTAACTTATAAATTATGTTACACCACTGACCGGGTCTATGCTCTAACGCACAAATTAATATAAAATTCAAATGAGCAATAAAAATAAAATAATAAAAATTTATTACACATATATTTAAGCTGTAGGTCATCCATGGATTACAGCTGTTGATATATTTAAAATATTATCTGGAGCCATTTTCAATTTGTTGGATCTTATTTGGATCTATCTAATAAAATTAATTAGAATACTAGCTAGAGGTGAAATCCGTTTGAGATTATATTATTTATACTAATTAAATAATTACTTTCTAGAAACTTTTTTGGTTTATTTGGGGTTAGTTTTATAATTTTAAAAGTTTCTGCTTTCAAATTATGTTAGAAATCATTCAACCAAAATTTCTTAGTAATTGGCCAATGTGGTAAAAAATTCGCTGAATATGTGTTCCCATGTTTTATAATTCGGATATATATAAGCTAAAAGAAAGAAAAGAGAGTACAGCTTGAGATCCGAGTTGGAACCGAATTCAATTATCAGTAAATGGCCCCATCCACCTGTCCCTCCTTACCTTCTTTTTCCCCTTTCCTGTTTATTTCTTTCGGTTCCCTTTCTTGTCACTTCAACCTACTTTCTTTTATTATTATTATTATTATTATTATTATTATTATTATTATTATTATTATATAGCAAATATTACGGATATTTGTTACTTCTATTTCATTTACGAAATTTATAATTTTTATTTTAACACATTATTTCTTTTCAGCATATTCCTTTAACACATTATTTTAACACATATTAGTTTTACCTAACAAATGTGCTACATGGAGGGTGGAGAAACGGTCTGTGAACAAATAACTGCATATAATACAAGAAGTTATTTGTAAAAAAAGATTTAATAACAATTAAAATGTGATAAAACTATGATATTTTAAAAGAAAAATCCTGAAACTGATTTTTGTATATTAAAAATATTTAAAATGATTAAATTGTTAATGTGGGAAGATATTTTTGTAAATATAGTCTACAATGATGTATTTTGGGTAATTTCTCCTACAATAAAAGCTCTCTCAACCTTCAATTTCCTCCTTCAACAATTTCTTATCAATATTTCTCCGGTTCCCATTAATAGCTAAAAAGCTGAAAGTTGTCGTGCATTGTAGTGTTAAGAAGCTTTTTCCTCTTAACTAATGTCTCAGTTTTGAACCTTGTAAAAGCAGTTGTTGGGAGAGTTTTACTCTCTGTAAAAGAGTCTATCCGACTAGAATCCAGATTTAAATAGATGGCTTACACCAAAAGAAGTTAAACACTGTGATCTCTACCCTTTTATTATTTTGTTCTCCTATCTATATTTATACTATTAATTCAAAAGTCGAGAGAAAATGAATGAACAGTTTTAAGACTCTTTTCGTTGAGGTTACAATTTGTTAGCAAAATAAAAGAAAAAATTCATCTCAATCTCTTGCTCAAAAAGGTTTTTTTTTTTTTTTTTTTTTTTTTTTTATTACAGTTCTTTTTTTATATTCCTTCATACTCTGAATTTTAAATTCTACGTTTGATTCCCTAAAAATAATTGTTCATGTTTATCTTCCTTCTTAGTTACTATCTATGTGTCTTCCTCTTTTTATCATCTTCCTTGTAAGGTTGCTATACTTGTGATGATTGAGAGAAGTATCTCTTAAAAATAAAAGTTTCTTTTACATTAACGGCTTTAAGTTCTCCGAATTGATAAGGCAATGTTACCATTAACACAAAGTTTGTTTCTATAGTGGAGACTAACAAAATTTTATTTAATTTGTCGTTTAGCATATAGCACATATTTAATGGACCAAATTGGTACATTTATTTTTTAATCTTACTTACAAAATAAATGAATGAGTTATATCATGTGCTAAAAATATTATTATTAATATTACTATTGTTTATTTTGTAGACTAATTTTTTGTCAAAAAAAGTTTATAGTTTATGGAACAAATGACTTGATGAGTCACACTCTTTGTGTATATGTAAAAAAAAACAAAATGGGATGCGCTTGTTGTGTATATGTAATCCAACACCAACACCAACATTCTTCGATTCGGATATAGTTTTTATTTTTCCAAAGTCAAAATATCCGATTGAATTGTACAAAACCCAAGTTTTTAGTCATTTTGTATATCAATTTGGTGCAAATCCTTTATACCCCACATTTCAATTTCCCCAACACACCAATTTCTTTTATCAATAATATTATGTTCCCATTAATAACTGTAGTGCCTGTCCTTTTATTATATATAGTAAGTTAAGTTAACCCTTTTACATGCCTTCTTCTACACCAAATTAATTAAACATAGAAACATGCCAAATATTGTGCAAATTCTGAAGAATTTCTTTCTTTTAATTGCAACATCTTTCTCCCAAATTTGGCCTGCGCCACCACTCTCCCCTCCACAGCAATTGCCACCACCTAATTCTGTAACTAACATTGACATAGAAAATCAAGCAGTTGTGGAGGAAACAACACAATTACTTGCTGGAATTGGCGTAGATTGGCAATGGCATGACATAATAATGTCATTTTGCTTTAGTTATGCCCTTGAGATAGCTCTCTGGTCTGCAACACAAGCTCAACTCCCTCTTTCTTTCCAATTTCTTTCTCTCTGTTTGGCTTTCATTTTTAGTTTTCTCTTTATCTCCAAATTTATTGGCCATAAATACGCTGTTGCAGCTACATTATTCTACAAGGCTGCAATTATACTTGCAACCACTTCATTTTTCTTCACCATTTCAACATCACTGCCTGTGATGCTCAAATGTACCACTTGGACCATCTACTTCATTTCAGTGCTCGTCATTGCCATCTCCGATATTTGCTTCTAATGAATTAGCTGAAACATCATGATCATGATCATAGAACTGTTGTATTTTCAGTTATGGTTTTGTGTAATATTCGATAGATGTTTAAGTAATTTGTAGCTTCAGTGCCCCTCTTTTTGTTTGATTTACTCATTCTCGTAAGTTTCAGGTCGTACTTGAATGTACCAATGTATTATAATATGTATTATGTTTCAATAGTACTGTAATATATTGATTAAATAATGTCATTTTGCTTTATTATTTATAGTTGAGCTGCAAAATAGAGAAATTAAAAATTAAAAAAAAAAAAAGGAAACTAAGATGTTGCGGACGTGAAGCAATTATTTAGAAAGGAAAAGTGGATATAATGTGGGGGTTGAAAATATAGATTTCGGTTTTGTAATCGGATACTGAATATAGAATACAGTAAACTTTGCTTGCTTATCACACACTCAACTCTGGGCTTGAGATTGTCTTTGTTGTGCATGTAGTCCAAAACCAACATCCTTCGGATCCGGATATACTTTTTCTATTAGGCATTTTACGTAAATACCTACTTTTTGGCACCATATAACATTTTTACCTCAAAGTAGTGTATAAACAATGATAAACAGTATATAACAATATATAAGAAGTATATAACAATGTATAAGAAGTGTACAACAATGTACAAACAATGTATAAACAATGTATAATAGAGATGCACACAAAAAAACCAAAAAAACCGAAAAACTGTGAAACCGAACCGAAACCGAACCGAAACCGAACTAAAAATATGGTTAACCGAAACCGATGGACTAGGGTACGGTTTTTATTTTTAAAAATTAATGGTTCTGGTTTAGGTTTAGGTTTTTACACCAAAAGTCCATGTGAACTCGCGGTTAACCGACTTTTTACAAATATTTTTCTTAAAAAATTATGTAATTATATATATATATAGGTAATATGAATAATAAGTTAAATATTTGGGCCTTTGATATTATTTAACTTCCTTACTATACAACACCAAGTAGTCTTGGTCACTCCCTTCTAATCTCTTCTCCTCTCAATTCTTAATTTCACATTCACTGAAAAACGAATAGCGAAGAACAATTTCATTAATTAATATTTGATATTCTACAACAATTTCTATGTTTGTAAACTTTTTTTTATTAATTTTTAAATTATTGGAGTTTATGGTTAAAATGTTATTTTAATTAATAATTAAGACTATAGTTTGTAATTTTATATTTTTATTTGACATTTGAGATTTATAAATTATTTATTTGAGGTTTCAAATATTATAAATTTAGCAAAATCATGATGTCTATTTTGTAAATGGTTAACAGCAAAGAAATAGTTAACCGACCGAAATTAATGGTTAACCAAATTTAATGGACAGTGTATGGTTAGTAAATAAAAAAAACCGTTCAAACGGTCAACCGTTTATAAAAGTCTATATGGACTGGTTAACCGACCGTGTGCAGATGTATAAACAATTTATAACAATATATAAGAAGTGTATAAGAAATGTATAAACAGTGTATAAACAATGTATAAACAGTGCATAAATAATGTATAAACAATATATAATAATATATAAAAAGTGTATAACAATGTATAAGAAGCGTATAAACAGTGTATAACAGTGTATAAGAAGTATATAAACAATGTATAAACAGTGTATAAATAGTATATAAACAATGTATAAACAGTATATAAACAGCGTATAACAATATATAAAAAGTGTATAAGAAGTGTATAAACAGTGTATAGACAATGTATAAACAGTGCAGTCATATAATGCACTCCTAAAGTGCATATACAGTCCCAAAATTGTTGTCCTACAGTGCAGATGTAGTCCCAAAATTACAGTCCAAAAGTGCAGATACAATCCCAAAATTATAGTCCTAAAATGCAGTCATAAAGTGCAAATGCAGTCATAAACAGTGCAGTCATAAAATGAACTCCTAAAGTGCAGATACAGTCCCAAAATTGTTATCCTAAAGTGCATATGCAATCCCCAATTTGCAGTCCTAAAGTGCAAATGCAATCCCAAAATTATAGTCCTAAAATGCAGTCATAAAGTGCAAATGCATTTCCAAAATTGCAATCCTAAAATGCAGTCCTAAAGTACAGATATAGTCCCAAAATTATAGTCCTAAAGTGCAGATGCAGTCCTAAAATACAGTCATAAAGTGCAAATGCAGTCCTAAAATTGCAATCCTAAAATGCAGTCCGAAAGTGTAGATGCAGTCCCAAAATTTAAATGCAGTCATAAAGTACAAATGCAGTCCCAAAATTGCAATCCTAAAATACAGTCTTAAAGTGTAAATGCAGTCCCAAAATTGAAATGCAGTCATAAAGTGCAAATCCAGTCCCAAAATTGAAATGCAGTCCTACAGTGCAGATGCAGTCCCAAAATACAATCTTAAAGTGCAGATGCAGTCCCAAAATTGAAATGAAATCATAAAGTACAAAAGCAGTCCCAAAATTGAAATGCAGTCCTAAAGTGCAGATGCAATCCCAAAATTGCAGTCTTAAAATGCAAATGCAGTCCCAAAATTGAAATGCAATCATAAAGTGCAAATGCAGTCCCAAAATTACAGTCCTAAAGTGTAAATGCAGCCCTAAAATTGAAATGCAGTCCTAATTAAGGTATATTCAATGTACAAAAGCAGTCCCAAAGTTGAAATGCAGTCCTAAAGTGCAGATGTAGTCCCAAAATTGAAATGCAATCATAAAATACAAATGCAGTCCCAAAATTACAGTCCTAAAGTGTAGATGCAGCCCTAAAATTGAAATGCAGTCCTAATTAAGGTATATTCAATGTAATAGTGTATCTTAAGATATAAATAAGGTATAACCAAGGTATAATCAATGTAATGTTGTATCTTAAGGTATAATCAATGAAATAGTGTATCTTAAGGTATAACTAAGGTATAATTAAGTTATAACTAAAGTATAATCACTGTAATATTATATCTTAAGGTATAACTAAGGTACTAATCACTGTAATAGTGTATCTCAAGGTATAACTAAGGTATAATCAATATAATAGTGTATCTTAAGGAATAACTAAGGTAATTAAGGTATAACTAAGGTATAATCAATGTTATAGTGTATCTTAAGTTATAACTAATATATAATTAATGTATAACTAAGGTATAATCACTGTAATTGTGTATCTTAAGGTATAACTAAGGTATAATTAATGTAATAGTGTATCTTTAAGGTATAACTAATGTATAATAAATGTAGTAGTTTATCTTAAGGTATAATTAAGGTAATAGTGTATCTTAAGGTATATTTGAGGTATAATTAAGGTGTACCTAAGGTATAATTAATGCAATAATAGTGTATCAAATATGTAACAGTCCCAAAGTACATATGCAGTCCCAAAATTACAGTCCTAAAATACAGTCATAAAGTGCAAATGTAGTCCCAAAATTGCAAGCTTAAAGTACATATGCAGTCCCGAAATTGAAATGCAGTCCTAAAGTGCAGATTACAAAAACAATTTAAATTTCAAAAATAAAAACTCGCAGCTCAAACTTAGCAAAAAGAAAAAAAATCAGATTAACAATTTAAAATTCAAAAACGCACAAACTCATAACCTATCCAAAATTCAAATTCACCAAACATAAAACTTACCTAAAGGAAGCCGATCAGAGCTGTAGGAAAAGCAATCAAAGGTGGAAATGATATTAGCATAAAAATTTCAACCCAGCCACACTAGAGAGCAACACGAAAGGATGAAAGAGCTGTCAGCAACGATGGAAAAAATAGGTAGAGTTAGCAGTGGACGAAAGAAGAAAGAGCACCAACAATGAGACAGCAACCATAGATAAACGATGATCAACGATGAAGAACGTGAAGAAGTGAATATGAAAAGGCAGAAAAGAAATCAAAAAACGTAAAAAAGGAAGAATTGAAGCAGAAGCGTAAAGAAGAATTAGATCTAAAAAAAAAACGTAAAAGAGTAAATAATAAAAGGTAAGCAGTCAAAATAAACCCTAAAATGAGGGTAATTTTGATAATTTCCCAAAATTTAATTTAAAAGTGGCTTGCATTAGACTTACAAACCACAACACACACACACACACACACACACATATATATATATATATATAACCTCTTATGATTGGTTGAAGATTATATTTCTTTAACATTTATTTTCGATAGTATGTTTTTGCATGTTTGTCGATTAATGAATTGAGTCGCTCATGAATTACTTAAGGCATCTATTTTTGTATTAGGTCGTGAGATATGCGCAATGTACCACCTCAGTTTATCCACGGCTTATTATTTTATCTGTTAAAAAATTGGTAACTATGAGAACTAATTTGTTAATTCATATAAATTTCTAGCTACATAGCTATAGAAAAAAAATTTGTAAATAATAAATGGGATAAATACAAAAATAAATCCTATGTTTTTAGTCATTTGGAAAATGGTACTTGTGATTTAAATTTTTACAAAATAGAATATGTGGTTTCACAATGCTAATAAAAGTAGTCTATCGTCTAATACACTCCTTAAAAACTCACTTATCTTTCTTATTTTTATCTGAAATTTAGTATGTTGGTTAATTAAAATATAATGGACTATAGTCTCGAAACTTGGAATTTTTCATGAAACACTTATATTTTTAATAATTAATAATGCAACAAAATTCATAAAAATTTTAAAAATGGCTAGAAAATTTTCAAATTTTCAAAATTTGATGGAAATTTATTTAAAATATGTGTAAATTATTGGGATGTTAAATAGTAGAAAACATTGAGTTTTGCATGGAAATTAAGTTAAAAACTTAAAATTCATACCACCATATTTCTATGCGGTTCCTAATTTGTTTTACTATTTATTATCTCAATATTATATATATATAATTTAACAATATGTTCTAGATTTTTAAAAATTTCCCCTTTTTCTATTTTTTTTAAATTTTTTTCTCTTTTTCTCATTAATAATTAAAAAATACACGCACTTCCCAAAAATTTATGAACTTTGCACTAAGGTACATTATATTTTAATCAATCAATATGCAAAATTTCAGGTATAAATTCGAAGGGTAAAAAGGTTTTTAGGGAGTGTATTGAATGATAAATTACTTTTGTTAACATTGTGAAACCACATGTCTCATTTTATAAAATTTTAAACTACATGCCTCATTTTACAAATAGACGGAACCACATGATTTATTTTTGTGATTATCCCATAATAAATCGAAACCAAATTGTGCAATCAACACAACAGAGACCGAATGAAGTGTGAAAGTAATATTTACTCTCTTTTTTTTTTTTTTTTTTTTTGTAAATATTAAAATAATATTTCATATTTTTGTGTGATAGAGAGGGAAATTAATCTCTTTTTTAAGCTCCCACGGCAACCCAACTGCCCTCGCGTCCAAACAAAGCCAATACCATTAACCATATTTATATGTGGTTCTTAATTTGTTTTACTATTTGTTATCTTGACATTTTATACATATTATTTAACAATATATTACAAAGTTTTAAAAAATTTCAGTATTTTTTTATTTTTTGTAATTTTTTTCTTTTTCTCATTATTAATTAAAAAAATACATGCAATTTCAAAAAATTTATGAACTTTTTTATTAAGGTTCATTATATTTTAATCAATCAACATGAAAAATTTCAAATAAAAATTTGAAGGTTAAAAGAGTTTTTAGGAAGTGTATTGGACGATAGACTACTTTTACTAGTATTGTGAAACCACAAATCTCATTTTAAAATATACAAATAGCCGAAACTACAAAATTTATTTTGTAATTATCCCATAAAAAATCGAAAACAAATTATACGATCAACACAGGAGAGACTGAATGAAGTGTGAAAGTAATATTTACTTTTCTTTTTCTTTTTCTTTTTTTTTTTTAAAATAATATTAAAATAATATTTCATATTTTTGTGTGATAGAGAGGAGAATTAATCTCTTTTTTAAGCTCCCGCAGCAGCCCAACGGCCCACGCGTCCAAACAAAGCCAATTAGTCTCAAAGATTAAGTTAATAAATAAGATTAAAAATTTTCTTTTATTATATATTATCATTATTAATTCAAATTATATCTACTTAACCAGTTTGAAATTGTTCAATCATCATTTAAAAGGTTACTCTTCTAATTAAAAATTTTCCTTTGTGCATTAATTATCAAAATTCAAGAATTAAACTTAAGTCACTAGATTTTCTTATCACTAAAACTAATTTTATTTTATTGTTATTACTTAAAAAGGGGAGACTAACATAATACTATCAAATAGTTACTTCATTTAGCGTATAACATTTTTATTTAGGTTAGAAAATAAATGGATGGGTAATGGCATGTGCTAAAATCTTAGTATATATTATGTATGACTAATTTTTTTTGTTATAAATTTTTTATGGACTAATTAATAGATTTGATTTGAATATTATTGTATTTCCATTTCAGTGTGTGTTTTTCCTATTATTTTTTGTAAAAAAACTTTCACATATCTCCAAAGTCAAAGTATCCGAATTTAAAATAATAATAATAAAAAAAAAAGCTGAGTGCAAATCCTTCGATTTCCAAGTTACAACCGTCAATTTCCCCTTCAGTTCCAATTAATACGTTAATTGAATACTGTGGTTCCTATCCTTTCATTTTTGAGTAATTTTATAGTGGACCGGATTCATGTAAACCGATCTAATAAAAAACTGATACGTAAGTAATATAAATATTAGAAAAATAAAAAATACTAATATATCAATTTTTCATTATAAAGGTCCACATGGACCTAGTCCATTATATAATTTCTCTTTTTTTTTTTTAACTTTTTTCTCCTATATATGAAAATTTTTAATATGGACCGGATCCATGTGGTCTGCACCCGTTGAATAATGTGATATGTCAACAACTATAATGATATGTCAAGCATCAAACGGTATGGACTACGGTAAACCCAATCCACACTAAAATCTCTTCCAAATTTGGCCAACGGCGCCACGCGAGTAGCCACAGCAATTGCCACCGCCAACTGCACCACCACCACCTAATTCACTAACTAACATTGACATAGAAAATCAATTAGCAGCTTTCGAGGAAACAACACAATTACTTGGCATAAAGCGGCAATGGCATAACATAATAATGTCATTTTGCTTTATTATTTATAGTTAAGCTGTAAAATAGAGAAAATTAAAAATTAAAAAAAATAAAAAATAAAAAGTAAAAAAAAGAAGAAACTAAGATGTTGCGGACGTGAAGCAATTATTTAAAAAGGAAAAGTGGATTTAATGGGGGGTTTTTTGGAAACCGATTTAATGGGGGGGTTTTTTTTTTGGAAACCGATTTAATGGGGGTGTTGAAAATAAAGATTTCGGTTTTTGTAATCGGATACTGAATATATAATATAGTAAACGTTGCTTACTCATCGGTTACTAGAATTGTGGAATTCTAGTCAAATATGGGGATGAGATTGCCTTTGTTTTGTTTTTGTTTTGATAGATCGGATCCGGATATACTTTTCCTATTTGTGACGTGTCCAAAGTCGAACTATCCGATCCATCCAATTCTACAAAACCCAAATTTTCCTCATTTTGTATATCAATTTGGAAAATTTTACAATGGATCAGTTTTTTTTCTATGACAAAAACAGCGTATGTGTTTTTTATTTTTCCACTATACTTTTTTTCATTTTCCAATACCAATACTCCATGTATGTTGTTGTTTCATTAGAAGGTCCATTATAAAATTTATCATATCACTTTACAACCTGTAATTTTTCCCTTCAACAATTTCTTATCAAAATTTCTCTAGTTCCCATTAATAACTAATAAGCCAAAAATTGTGGTTGGTTGTACTTATAGTGTTAAGAAGCTCTTTCCGCTTAAACAATGAGTCTATCCTAGCTCGGATCCAGATTCAAATGGATGGTTTGGATCAAGAAAAGCTAAAAACCGTGGTCCTTACCCTTTTGTTATTTTCCTCTCCTATATATATCTATACTATTAATTTCAAAAGCCGAGAGAAAATGAATGAAGGGTTTTGATACTCTTTTCGTTGAGGTTGCAATTTGTTAGAAAAAAAAAAAAAAAATTCATCTCAATCTCTCGCTCAAATAGTTACATTTCTTCTTTTATATTTCTTTCGTACTCAATGTATTTTAAATTCTATGTTTAATTCCTTAAAAATAATTGTTCATGTTTATCTTACTTCTTAGTTACTATCTATGTGTCTTTCTCTTTTTATCTTCCTCTTTTTATCTTGCTGTACTTGTGATGGATGAGAGAAATATCTCTTAAGACTAGGAGTTCTTTTCCATTCTTCCTTTTTGTGACAAAAAAGTTTTCTATTGGTTTGATTTTGGTTTTTATAATTTTCTATGTTTGGTTTTTGATTTGATTCGGTTCGTTCTGAATCGAACCAAACTGAATCAAAACCAAACATAGAAAATTATAAAAACCAGTTTTTGACCTGTTCGCCGGTTCACTGGTTTTCACCGGTCGAACCGGTCATCTCCGGTTTTTTATTAAACCGCTGATTTTAATCAAACCGATCAGACCCATGGCCGGTTCGTGGTAAAACCGGTCGAATCGGCCGGTTCAGTCCTATTTTCACAACATTGAGTTTATGGACTCTTCGGATTCGGATATAGTTTTTATTCTTTTTTATTGTGACGTGTCCAAAGTCGAAATATCCGATCGAATTGTACAAAAACAAAAGCTTTAGTCGTTTTGTATATCTATTTGGTGCAAATCCTTCATACCCCACATTTCAATTTCCCAGACACACCAATTTCTTTTATCAATAATATTGTGTTCCCATTAATAACAGTGATCCCTACTCTCTTAAGGTAAATCAACATTTACCTTCATACCTTCAAAACATAATGGAAGATCCAGGGAAAAAGGAACAGAGGCAGCGACAGCCGCGCTAGAGGGAGGAATGAAGAAAAGATAATGGATGAATGAATAACACCTGAAGAAACCCTGTGTGAAACAGTGTCGTTTAGGTTGAAGACAAAAACAGTAAAAGTGAGTACCGTTTCACAAAAAATATTTGCGTTTGTGGAGAATTTTCAAAATTTTTCTTGGAGGGTTATTGTATTTTTGAAAAACATATTGAAAAATTACAGTTCAAAAAGGATAAAAATATCTTTTCTAATATCATGATTTAATTTTAGTTGTTTTTTTTTTATAATATTACAAAACACTAACCTCTTTTTATAAAATAAAGAAATAAAAAAATCAACCTCTTTTTGAAAAGAAGCTAACCAGAGGATTTATTTTTAAAGTTTACCCAAAAAATAAAAATAATTACATCCATAACCTTTCAAGTATAAAAAAATTTGAACATAATTTATATAACATTTTAATTTATTACGTAAAATTTCTCATAATTTGATTTTTACCGTGGTTTTGACATAATATTCACAAAACACCCTATATATATATATATATATATATATAAAACACCCATTTCATTATATATAACAAAATCAATAACATATATTCATATATTGTATATAAAAAAAACTATAACAGAATGTTGCATACATTAATTTAATGGATTAAAGACAGATTTATGGCACTATTCCAAACTATTACCCAATATAGGGTAGAAACTAAACTAATTCCAATTTTGTGGTGTTTTTGTCAAAGTCCGCATATGGGGTTGGCGGACATTATCATTTTTTCTAGTGGGCCAAGTCCGCTAGTTAAACCTATGGACCCAAGCAGGTCCGCAAAAAAAAAAAAAAAAAGCGGACTTAAAATGTCCGCAATTGAAGTAAGCGAACCAAAGAGTCCAGCAATAAAGAAAGCGGCCAGTCATCAGTCCGCTTTTTAGGAAAGTAAACCAAGGAGTCCGCACTCTAAAAATGCGGACTCAGTCAGTCCGCTTTCCTAGAAAGCGGACTGAAAAAGCTGCCTCACCTTGCTGACAGGACTTGGCAGGGGCCGCGTCTGGTAAACGCGGATACCTTGGTCCGCATTTCACAAAAGCGGACAATTCTGTCCGCATGTGAGACACCTGGACTCAATTCTGTGTCCCCTCACCCCAGCCATCCAATCAAATGTAAATGTTATCCCAGCCGTCCGATGAATGTTTATAGTTATTCCCTTCATCTGCTTTCTTTCTATTACTCATTTATTCTTTCCGTTTCATCAAAAAAACCCAGCTTTGTTTTGAGAAGCATTCTTCCCCCCTAAAAAAAAACTTGCTTTCCTTCTTCCATCTTTTAAGATTTTGCTTCGTTAAATTTGTTCAACAGTCTACATCTTTCAAGTAATTCTTCTGCCTCTTTTAAATTATCAATTTAAATAAATTTTACTAAGTTATTACTAATTATAATTATATTTTATGTTTATATGTATTTTATTAAATTTTTTTTGTAATTTCTTTTGGAGGATTAGCATTATCAAATATAGAACGAAAATACTAGCAATATAACCATCAAATAACAGCTATTGTGAAGTATTCAACCCAAGAAAGGTAAATACTAAAATTCAATGAAATTTTTTAGATTTTGCAGATTTTGTAAAAATTATGTTGTGAATTTCTTTAAATTTGTGTAATAATATATATATGTGATGTATGAAAAAAATGGAATATATATACAATGTTCGTTTATAAATTTATATTAGATTTTACTAATTATAATTTTATTTTATATTTATATATATTTTTCTGTGTTTAATTAAATTATTAAATTTTTTGTAATTTTTATATAGGATTAGCAGCAACAAATTAGAAACGAAAATCCTAGCACTACAATCATCAAATAGCAGCTATTGTGAAATATTAAACGCAAGAAAGGTAAATATAAAAAATTTATGAAATTTTGTTTTTTTTTTGTAATTTTTTGAAATTATGTTGTAAATTTCTTTAAATTTGTGTAATAATATATATGTGATTGATGCATGCAAAAATGGAATATGTTTAAAATTTGTGTAATAATATACATGTGATTGATGCCTGCAAAAATGGAATATGTATATAATATTTTTTTTATAAATTTGTATTAGATTGATTTTTGTGAAGTTAGTATATAAGACCATCTCCAACTCTCCAATCCAAATTTCCAATTATAATAAAAATAATTTTAATTTATTCATTTCCACCTAACATTTTTATTATTATTATATTCCTTTTTACATACAATAATGTTATTCACATACTTAATCCTAAATCGTTAAAAAAAACATTTAATGTTAATAATATATAAATAAATAATTTAAATTACATACTAATTTTTTAATAAATAAATAATTTTATAAAATAAAATTGTACCGGATGAAGCTAAAATTAACACATTAATACATAATAGATAAAATATATTAATTAAACTGGTGTACAACCACAACATAAATATCCTATATAAATACAATAATTTAATTAAACCGAAGAACAAAATAAATACGATAATATTACAATACTACATAAACATTATTTCAAATCACAAATACGTTTACACTAAATTAAAAAGTAGTACATTATAAGCAATACAGTTAAAATAACACAACACACGTAATTGAAATGCAAAAATAACACGTAATGATACAAAAATAGGATATAACAAATTTTATGATAGCTCCAAGTTGTATATTTATTAATATTTCATGTTTTTTTCAGCATTTTAATATATTTTTGATATTTATCAGTATTAATTTTAAAAAATTGTAAGAATTTAAGCAAAATTATTAAAATAATTGAAGACCACAAATACACATAAAAATTAATTCAAATACACAAATTAATAAAAACCATAGCAGTGAAAACCGGACCGGACCGGACCGACCGATCGGACTGGGTTCAAATGGAACCAGATGACAGGCTGGTCGGTTTGTCATCCGGTTTTCACTCTGGTCAATAACCGGTCAACTTTCGGTCGGATCATCCGAAAGAACCGAAAAACCATGAACCGGACCGGTTTGCCGGATCGACCAAAATTTTTATTTTAAAAAAATTTTATTTTAATATAAAATTTAAGTTATTATTTTGAGGTGTTTTTAATTAAAATAAAATATATATTGTATTTATAAATTATTTTAAATTAAATTGACGTTTAATTGTAATTAATTGTAAGTACAAAAACTATATTTCATAAATTGAGCAGTTTAAATTACGATATTGTGTTTGAAATGCTTAAATTTAAAGAATTAAAAAAAAATTTTAAATTTTCATATATTATAAATATGAAAATAAAAACATATTAATATTTTAATATATTTATTCCAGTTTATTCGGGTTTAATCCAAAATCCATGAATCCATTCTTTCACCGGTTCGATGACCGGTCCAGGTTGAATCGAACCAAGATAAAAACATATAACCCAAATACCATAAAAGAAATAAACATTTTGAAAACTAAAAAATAATTAAAACATTGAAAGAAAAATGAAAAAAGAAACTAAAATAAATAAATAAATAAAAGAAATTGGAATTTGGTGGTGGGTTGGAGGTCACCCACCACCAAATTTTGGCTCTCTAACCCAATTTGGTGTTGGGTTGGAGATGCCCTAATGTTTATATGTTTCAAAAATCTTAAATATATGATATAAACTATATAGTTTGTATTAGAAATTTTTAATAGATTTAAAAATATATATGTTTGCATTTATGTTAGAATTAATTAAAAAAATATCATAATTTTATGTAAGATAATTTTTTACATATATATATTGAATGATTTTTAATTATATGCCAGAACAATTTCGACTTCATTACCAATATATATTCATTGGGGTGGTCAAATAATAAGGAATCAATTTAGAGCTGATTATGAGAATGGATATTTGCAAAGTAATATCAATGAATGGTTCATTCAACCTAAGTTCATTGTTTGATACGATTAGGACTGTTATGAATATACCAGCGAATGAAGATTTGATTAGGGTGCAATTTCGAAACCCAATTGCAATGAATGGAGTACAGTTAGTGTATAAGTGTTTTGATCTATGTAATGATGATGATTTGAATATGATGTTGGGGATAGTCAGCAGTTTTTGTCATTGCTTGTTCTGTATTGAATTATACGTCAAATGCAATCACAATACACCTTCTACACACACGAGGGATATAGCTGGACCATTTAATTCTCAAGCTATTGATTATGATGGTTGTGGTAGTGGTGGACTTGGTGGTTATGGTTGCGATGATGATGATGATAGCGATGATTATGAACCTCTTGGTTTTAATGGTGGTGGTGGTGGTGGTGGTGGTGATGATGGTAATAACGAATCTGATGGTGATGATGATGAAGAGGATGAAGTTGATGGTGATGGTGATGATAGTGAATCTGAGGATTCTGCTGATGCTAATAATGATCATGATGGGTTGGAGAATGAGAATGAGGTTGAGGTTGAAGGGAATTGTCGGGCTACTTCATCAAATGTTGATGACACTGCATTCAACAGTAATTTTATTCCTACATTTTTCCCAAATATTCCCCAGCTTACCCAATTTGATGCATCAGCTATGACAGTCCATGATATTGATGAAAACAGGAATGCTATAAGATGGGATTCGTCAATGGAACTCTCAAAGGGAATGTTATTTTCTTCAAGAGAAGCAGTTAAAACTGCAGCTATAGAATACTCTATAAGAATTCAAAAAGAGTTTTGGAGTAGAGAGACTAAGATGAATACTATCACTTTGGTATGTCATTTTTATGATGAGGGATGTCCTTGGAGGTTACGTGCGACGCTGAAGAAGAAGTCTCATCTGCGGGAGATCACAAAGTATGTCGGTGAACATACTTGTCATGGGTTGAAAAAGTCTCAAGACAACCGAAATCTTGACACGGCCTATATGTATCCCATAGTGGAGGCTATGATTAGGGAGGATCCCTCACTAATGGTAAAAGTGATTGTTGCCAACTTTGATGAAAGATATAAGATTAAAATCTCTTACAAGAAGGCATGGTCGGCAAAAAATAAAGCGATTGAGAAGATATACGGAAGTTTTGATGAGTCCTATAACCATCTTCGCCCTTAGCTTCATACTGTAACCGAAATGAACCCCATCTCAATCTACCATATTAATGAGTCTAATCACTTTGTCAATGGTCGATTTGTGCCAGGAGTTAAACGTTTTGAGCGTCTTTTATTGATTTTGCAACCATGCATTGATGGCTTCAAACATTGTATGCCAGTCTTGTATGTTGATGCCACTTTTCTAACTGAAAAGTATAAAGGTGTAATACTAGTAGCATCAGCGCTTGATGGCGACCGAAACATATGTCCAATAGCATTTTCCATAGCTGAAGTTGAAAATACGGCAAATTGTGAATTCTTTTTACGTTGTGTAAGGGATTTTGTTTGCCCAGACATGCCCGATGTTTGTGTCGTATCTGATAGGCATGCTGGAATCTTAAGAGCTATGGAGTGTGAAAAATGGAATATGGCACCTCATCGATTCTGCATTCGCCATCTAGCAAGCAACTACAATAAGCAATTCAAAAATGAGGAAGTTAAAAAATTTATCATCAATGCAGGTATTTAAGAGTATTGCTTTTTCAATTGCCGTTAACCTAAACCATAGTGAATAAGTTATACAATTGTTTAACTCATTATGCTTTCAAATATGTTTTCATGTTTTTTTAGCATATCAACATCAACCTCGGAAGTTTAATCAGATGATCAGGTTGCTTGAGGAGAAAGAACCTGATAGCTTTGAATGGTTGAATCGGTTGCCAAAGGAGAAATAGGCTCTCGCTTTTGATGGTGGTTGTCGATGGGGTAGTATGACAACTAACATTGCTGAATCAGTAAACGGGTGGCTGCTAAAAGATATTCGGGGATTGCCAATAACAACAATGATGGAAAGCCTTTTTTTTTAATTGGTCGATCGTTTCGAAAAACACAGATGGGAAATCGCAGCCCAAATGCAAAAAGGATTCTCATATACTACATTTGCAATAGACCTATTGAGGACAAGATTTGAAAAGGCACCTGGACATGTAGTACAAAGCTTTGATTCGAGGAATGGTGTGTTTGAGATTAAAACTGCCCGTTGGAATTCAGCAAGGAAGGGAGGACATAAGCAAGTGGTCAATCTGAAAGAAATGACTTGCAATTGTTGAAAGTTTCAACAATTGAGAATACCATGCTCCCATGCCATTGCTGGGTGTTTGGCATATGGCATTGACCATAGACAATTTATTCATCCAATTTCTAAATTAGAAAACAACTTGAAATGTTGGTCAACAGCATTTATCCCACTTGGAGAACGTGACTACTGGCCACAATCGACGGACCATCACTTGTACCAAATCCAAATTTGATGAGAAAGAAGGGTCGACCAAAAACAACACGGATTCTGAATGAGATGGATTGGAAAGTTACCGGTGCTAACACCACCAGTTTTTGTAGTAAATGTGGCTTACCCGGTCATAACACTAGGACATGTGGGCGTAGTTAAAAATGTTGTAATTATAATGAATAATTTGTAATGGATTCTAATATGTTATTTGGAATGCCTGCTACTATGATAATGTGTGTTTTGTGGCTATATTGCTTTAATAGTAATACACTCAATTGGTAAAGCTTACTAGTATGTTGAATTCTTAATGTGCATCATTTTATTATATTGACATCAATTGTTTGTGGTTTTAGGTATGTCAGGTAATCCACCACCACAGCGAGCATACATTGAGCCTAGGCCGATTGACTCTAGCGTTTTACATTCACAGAGATCACATAGATCGGAGGCAGTATGGTTCAATGAGGTGCAAATATGTCACCTTCTATTTACAAAATTGAACTATTAATTAAATAGTGTATGATGAATTAAATTAATGTTAGTTATGATCATAAGTGGTATTATTTTATAAATTTATCCAAAATTTTAACTTCTAAATACATTGTCCTCATTAATATATTAAGAAACATATTAAGTTCAATTGAGTTAATATATGAATGTTTTGTAAGTGTATATGTTTTTGTTATATTTGTTACTATGTTATTAATTAATATAGTTTTTGGTCAATATATTAGGATGAGGAGACAACACTTACATGCAGGAGGGACGGTACGATCCTACGTGAGGAAGAAATTGATGATCGACTAGAACAAGTCTTAAGACAGACTGGTTTCTTTGGAGTTGCACGATTGGGTTTTTTTCAGTTGGACCACCATCTCATAACTGCTCTAGTTGAGAGATGGAGACCAGAGACTCATACTTTTCATCTTCCCAAAGGTGAGGCAACAATTGTTGGAAATGCCCTAGTCCCGAGGCATTGGTCCTTGTACTTGTACTATACATTTATTGGATTTATGTGTTGTACTCATTTGTGTCATTAATAAAGGCATCAATTCATTTATTATATCTATCTTGTGCAATATATTAAATGAAGTATCCAATGGACATATCTATATCCATGACGACTAGTGTCATGCACTTAGCAGTAAGACCATGGATAGGGTTAACGATATGACCATGAATAGATCCGTAGTCTGTTCCAGTCATGGGAATGAATGGAACAACAGACTATCATTAACCTGGTTGTATGACGGTGTCTTACCGGTCATTGGACATGGAATGTCAACCAAGTTAATGGGTACATGCCTGGGAGCATGGTACTGGATAGATCCACTAAACGAGTAATCCACATGGTATGGTATCACAATGGATTCTCGTGTAGTACTTGTATGGATCCTTTGACCTGACCATATGATGGTGTTACGTGTGAAGTCGCATACTTAGGGGTACGCCTAAAGGGCCTGTAATAGGGTGCCAAGTATGGGTGCTTTCGGGTATATCAGTGAACATGGTAACACTATGGATATGCAGAAGGGATTTGTCACTCAGTAACCAACTGAGAAGATATCACCGGCCTCTTGATGAATGTGACTGATAAGAGTGTGGCCACACCCAAACAAGTTGGAACTTGTTTGTGAGCATCAGTGCATTCGGGATCAAGTTAATGTCCGAACACAAAAGAGGGTGATCAATCCATGCCTCTGTGTTGGACACCGATATCAATGACATGGGATGTACAAGTTTAAACTACAGGGTTATGATATCAGTTAGAGTGCCATCTCCATCTTAATTGGGGGCTGCAGTGGCTTGCTAGAGCCCAACTGCAGTCTGTGGGCCAAAGGTCCGCTGCCAACATAAAGATGGGCCCACAGGATAGTACACATAGAACGATAGAATACAGACTTAAGGAATCACATGTATACTTGGAGTATACACAGTGGAGGGAGAAGCATGTGTATATTAATTATATTATAAAGATCAATTGGATTGGTCATAATAATAAAATTAATATATTCAATTAGCTCTTCGTAATTAATTGGATTAATTATGAAATTATTTCCTAGGTGGAAATATTCATATGTATGGGTTTACATGTGACTTTATTTTGTGTACATTTAATTTTAATTTGATGGATTAAATTAATTATCAAACCAATTTTAATTTGGATGTAAATAATATATTACTTGGGGTAATATATTAAATACATGGGTATATTAAAATTGGGCTTGAAATTAATTTGAACCAAAGTAATTAAAATTAGACTGGGCCTAAATTAAAACAAGGAAGCCCGCACAGAATAGAGAGGAGCCAAGATGGGCCTGAATTCCCCTAAGGAATTCGGCCAACCCTAGGTATAAATACCTAGGGTTAGAAAAATTCGGCCAACCCTATGCCATATACTCCTAGCCGAATTCTCTAGCCTCTCCTCTCCTTTGTTTTTGTTTTTCCGACGCTAGCACGGGTTGCATTCGCCAAGCGTTCGTGTACGTGAGAGTGGAGGAATTCTAAATTGAGTTCTGCAGTCATCATCCATCTCCAAAAGAGATTTTTCTGGTAAGAAATTTAATCTCTTTCTATTTAATTTTAAGTTTTTCAATTTCCACTTCAATTGCTCCTGGGACTGGATTTGAGGAAATCACCGCGTTCTTCCGCTTTTATCGGGTGATTTCCGGTGACAAATCCCAACAACAATTACACTGCAAGATGTTGCTATACAAACTGGACTACCAATAAATGGTAATCCATTGATTTGCCCACTTTCTGCAAAATGGGTAGATGAGTGTGAACGACTATTAGGCGTTCGTCCTCCTAGAAATGCCTTCAAAAAAAAAAAATGCTGCAATTGAGTTGGTTAAATGCTAATTTTCCTGCTATGCCGGCTAATAATAATGAAGAAGACATTGCACGGTACATCCGTGCATACTTGTTCCAACTGTTATCGGGCATATTGTTTAGCACAAAAACATCAAGTTATGTCAACCTTTTGTTTCTACCTTCGTTGGAGAATATTGCAACAATTGGTCAGTATAGCTGGGGCAGCGGGTGTTTAGCATATCTGTATAGAGAGCTGTGTAAAGCCGCCTGACACAACACTGCACAAATTGGTGATGCTTTAATTTTGTTGCAGGTTTGGGCATATGAGAGATTGAGAGATATATCGCCGAACCTACGGAGTGGAGTTATCACGCCTGGTTTACCACTTGGTCGGCGGTACGTATACATAACACTTATGATATATATGTATTAATATATCCATTTTTTTTCACTTGTATATATATATATGGAGACAAATCATTGAAATTACAAATAAGCAAGAGAAATCAATTTTGCTCTCTTACTTTGTAAAAGGAAACCAATATAGAATACATATAGTGGCTACCAAACAATCAATAAAATACAACAACTTAAGGTATACGATGCCGAACTTGTGTAATGAGTAAATATAAATTAATTAGGGTCATGACTTAAATGGTACAGGTTATCACACATGTTATACCATTCTATGAAAAAAAGAATCTAAACAAAATTAATAACATGTTTAGTATTCAAAATTAACTTCTGCATATTTATATTTCCTTGTTGTGATATAGTTGTACAATTTATTATAACATGTTTACTATGTAAATTAATATCTCCTAATTAATTACAGATGGAGCACACCTAAGGATTCCACTGTTGTGCCAACTCATACTCTCAGACATATACGATATGTACTTGATTTGGCTGACAAAGATTCTGTAAGTCATACAAATTAGGCATGCATTGATGTTCCCGATGTTTATGAAAAATGGAATTTGCTTTGGAATGGTAAAATCGTATACATATATATCTAAATAAATTATGTTGCTTGTAGTTCACTTGGGAGCCATACACTGATGATATCCGGGCAGCATTACCGGAATATTGCTTTGAAGGAAATCATTTATGGAGAGCTGTTGTGCCATTGATTTGCATGCACATTGTGGAATTGCATCAACCAGACAGAGTCCTTCGACAATTTGGATTGCAACAACACATACCTATAGCGCCCATGTAAACCAATGAGCTGCATGATATTGAACTGATTCAGGTTAAAGGTTCCATTATGCAGAAAATGGCCTACTGGGTTGCAATATGGAATAATAGGGCAAATTTGATATTTGCAGCTCAACCATGTGCCGAACCACTCCATTACCATTCTGAGTACATGGAATGGTATAGGCGAATAACAAGGAGATGGATTTCTGTTAGAGGTGCTGCCCATGGTGCCACTGTAAGTCATTAACATTGAAAATTCATGTGGTTAAGTTTTTTTATGCCCAACTACATAGTAATAATACCCAACTACATAGTAATAATATATGTTATGTACAGGTTAATGGAATGGAGCAACTGGCCTTGGTTAGAGATTTGGATGTTGTGCACAGGATAAGAAACAGCATATGCGGGGCGCTTGGGGAGGAACGGCGTTATGTTCGGGGTTCCCCACCTCCTCATCCAGCTCCGGCTGCTACTTATCCGAATATTGCTGTGGATGAAGAGGCACCTGTTGCTACCACTGGTAGACGCCGCCAACGTACCACATCAAGGAGACGTGAGGTCACAAGACCAACTGATCCTTCTTGTGACATTGTGCCACATCCAGTATCCTACCATTCACATGATCCATATGGAGCAAGCACTTCACAACAATCACAACTAACACAGCAATATTCATCATGGGTTCTTAACCCATCTGCTCCTGGTTCATTTGTTAGTCCAACTGGTCCATCACAGTATGGGTTTAACAATTCTCAAAACCCATTTACACAATGGACTGGGTCGGGCCAATCACCTTGGGCTATGCATGGTATGGGTACACCCCGTACTCCTTCGAATATGATTTTTCCATCGTTTGCACGGCCATCTTCAGTGGAACAGTGTGTTGGTATGTCTAGTATGTACTCTCAGCAACAACCTACTTTTCCATATTCCAACTTTGGAACAACATCAAATGTTGAATTTAATCCATCACAGTACACTGATCCATCTCAGCCTTCCAATACAAGTGGACGTAATATTTGATGTTTCTTTTTAAACAATGTATAATATTTTTATGTTTTAGTTTGAAACTTATATCTTTGAATATTTAGAATATTTACTATAAATAATATGTCATATACTTTTTTAATTGTGCATCTCAGTTCATTTAAAATCCTATTAATTAATTAAAAAATTGTATATTGTTTTTATAATTTAATCCCATGGTTTTAAGATCTGGACCTGTCATCGAAACGATGAAGGGATGGATTCATGGATTTTGAATTAAACCGGAATAAACCGGAATCGAACCGGATTTAATAAATATATTAAAATATTTTTTTTATATTTATAATATATGAAAATTTGAATATTTTTATTATAATTTTTTAAGTTTAAGCATTTCAAACACGATATAGTAATTAAAAAACCCCAATTTATGAAATATGGTTTTTTTAGTATCAATTAAATGTGAATTTAATTTAAAATAATTTAAAAATACAAACTATATTTTATTTTAATTAAAAACATCTCAAAATAATAACTTAAATTTTATATTCAAATAATTTTTTTTTTTAAAAAGTCTGGTCGAACCGAAAAACCGGTCCGGTTCACGGTTTTCTAGTTCGACCGGCCGGTCCGACCTAAGGTTGACCGATTATTGATCAAAAAGAAAACCGGATAGAAACCGACCGGTCTGAGCTCCGATTCCGGTCTAACCCGATCCGACCAGCCGGTCCGATCCGGTTTTCACAACTATGTTTAATCCTATTTTAAATCATAGTTTTTTTATAATTAATTATTTAACTATTAAATAATTAATCGAACGAGTGTAATTGATATTTTCAAAGTAATGTAAAATTTATCAAAATACTCATTGTTTTTTTATAATAACATTTTTATTTCATAGATTTTCATATAAAAACTATGTATATACAAACATTTTTTTACAAATAAAGAAAATTATTGTAAATTATACAATCAAATGGAAAAATTTTTTTGCCAAATATGCACTTGTGTATTAATATGCCAAATCAATAAGTAATAAACTAAAGGGTCAGAATTTGAAATTTTTTTCTATGTAACACATAAAACTTAATATCATAAATGTTTTTGTAATAACTTTGTTATACCAAAATTAATAAGTTTTTGTAACTTTTTATTGTTACGATATTTATAAAAAGTAATTGCAATTATCTTTTTTTAAAAATAACATATAGTGATATATATATTGACACAAACTATTACATTATATTTTACGTATTAATAAATATATTGAAAATAATAATAATAATGAAAATTATAGATGAAAGAATGATATTTTAAAATTGGAGATAGAAAATAATGCATTTATTGTTACGACTACGTGTCAAAATTTGAGTAATGTCATACGCATTTTTTGTTAAAATATCAATACTACAAAGATTGTAGTCTGAAGGAATTTTTTTTAATCAATGGTAAGATTTAAAATACGAGTGATAATAAATTCTTTCTATATTTATTGTTTTTTTTTCCCCATTTACTGTTATTAATAATACAACAATAGTAAAATTGTATATTTATTCACTGAATTATAATTTACTAAAAATATTAACACTGAATTATATAATCATAATACGAAATTACATTATAATATTAAATTACATTATAATAATAAACAACAAAAAACAGCATAAGTTACAAAATCATAAAATTAAACTACTACTATAGTCATCTCCTAATCTTGAATTTAAAACCATTCCTGGCGTTCACTTTATTACAATAGTCTACTTGACATATTGACAGAGTTTCTAGAACTTTGCCAACTATTTCTTGGGGTAATTTAACACATTCACTCTCCTTCGTAATTAATATTTTTACCATATTGTCATAATCTACAGGTGATTCGTCAAAAATCTCATCAAATAAGCGTTGATAACGCCAAGATAATTCATTTCTTAGCATCCACATTTGTTCCCTTGTTCGCATATCAAATTTGTAACCAGACATTATTATGTCTTGTAATTTTTCATTCATATTTAGCAGATACTCCAGTAAATTTTTCTCCCTTCGCATCCGAATTTTTAAATTTTCTATTCTCTTCAATGCAAATTCCAAGTACCGCATACACTTAGGGGTAAGTATTGTTTTAACCATCCACAAGTTGCATAAAAAAAATTAACCTTAATTTAAACAATTCAAATACACATTAACTAATTAATTAATTTACAACTTAAATAAAAAATTCTACATCACTACACCACTTTTCTATTTTAAACCCTTGTAACAACAACAACAACAACAACAACAATAATAAAAATAAAAATAAAAATAAAAAAATATATATATATTTTTACACCAAAAAAAAAAACCTACTTCACTATCCCACTTTTTTTTCCCAATAACTTGTATTATTATTAATAATAATAATAATAACAATAATAATGATAAAAATAAATATAAATATAAAATTGTACACCAAAAAATAAATCTATTTTACTAGCTCAGTTTTATTTTTTTTTCCAATAATTTGTAATAATAATAATAATAATAATAATAATAATAATAATAATAATAATTAAATTACAGCTATTTACTACCCCACTTCTTTTTTCCATAACTTATAATAATAATAATATTTCAAAATCTAATAACAATTTCTAAACAAAACTAATAGAGACATTTACTAACTATATAGTTTATATCATATATTTAAGATTTTTCAAACATATAAATATTATATACTAACTTCACAAAAATAAATCTAATACAAATTTATACACAAATATTATATACATATTTCATATATATATATATATATATATTATTCCACAAATTAAATATTTTAAAAAAATTTTTAAATTTACCTTTTTTTTCTCTTTAATACAAAATAACTGTTGTTTGGTGGTTGTAGTGATAAGATTTTTGTTCCCAGTTCGATGATGACAATCCTAAGAAAAAATTACAAAAAGTTAATTAAAAGTATTAAAAAAAATTAATTAATCAATTACAAATATAAAAAACTTAAATTAGAATTAGTAATCACTTACTAAATAAGAACGAAACTTTTAAACCGAAAGAGCTGAAGAAGAAGAAGAAGAAGAAGAAGAAGAAGGAGGAGGAGGAGGCAGAATTTAATTTGAGAAGCAGGACGAAGGAGATAGTTGAGTGTGAAAAACAAAAGCAGTAGTATGTTTAATTTTTATAACTGATATCAGTGAAATGAATTTGAAATCATCGGACGGTTGGATTCATTTTCTCTTAATTATCGGACGGCTGGGGGAAGCAGAATCAATTATGTCCACTTTTACGATATGCGGACTTCATGAAGGTCCGCATTTAAGAGACGCGGACTTAGAGTCCGCTTTTGACAGTTGCGGATTTCTGTCCGCTTTTGTCAGATGCGGACCATGCTTGGTCACGTCACCTCGTGAGACCAGCTTTGAAATATCCGCTTTTTAAATAAGCGGACCATTCAGTCCGCTATCTAATTTTGCGGACTTTTGAGTCCGCTATATTAACTTGCGGACATTTAATATAAAAATCTTGACTTCCTTTGTCCGCTTAATTCACTTGCGGACATTTTGAGTCCGCTTTTCTTTTTTGCGGATCTTCTTGGGTCCATAGGTTTGACTAGCGGACTTGACCCACCAGAAAAAATGATAATGTCCGCCAACCCCATATGCGGACTTTGACAAAAACACCACAAAATTGGAATTAGTTCAGTTTCTACCCTATATTGGGTAATAGTTTAAAATAGTGCCACAAATCTGTCTTTAATCCTTAATTTAATAATACAACATGCAAAATAAAAATATATACATTTGCACTAGGAAAGTTTACAACTAATTTTTTCCAAAATTCCAACATTATGTTTGAGGACTGCTTAAAGCTTTTGATTAACATCACAATTTGATAGTTAGGAGAGAATGGACGTGAAAACTGAACCTTTTCAACTGGTAACATTTTAATCGCTGCTGTCTTTTTGTTTTCAACTTGTAATATATAGTTGGTTTTATTCTCTTAATTATCGATCTAAGGGTTCTTTATTTAATTCAGACATAATTTTTGGGACTAAGATTCACCATTTGTCTAATTACTCAGCATGGAAATGGATTTATTTGCAAATTTGATTATTCATTTGTGAATATTTAGTAATGGAGTAGTTTATATCTTGCAATTATATTTTGGGGTAAACTAGTATTCTCAAAAACAAGAAAACTTTAATTAGTTTTCCTATTTTTGTTTACTACTTTGGCTCCTATGTAATTCTATTGCTATCTGCTACTTATCTGCAGATTTATTTGATTTTGTTCTGTTCTATGATTCTTGTGTTCCAGAATTTTGATACAAATAGTATATTTTAGTGCATAAAACATAAAAAAATTGTGTCCTGATAGGATATAACTAGAGTGGACAAGATGGTACAACCCGAAAAAAGAAAAACTAGATCTATACCTAGGAAGGGATTTGGTAAGACTGGAGAAAAAAGGTATAGAACTGATGAAATCCCTAGCAGAGGACACCATAGGAACTGAATGGAACTATTCATCAAGAAAGGAGTCGCCTTGACTTGAAGAAGTGATCATTAAGAATGGATTCCCATTGAATATGGTTGAAAATGAGTTGTTTAAAGCTTTTCTCAAATATTTGCAGCCATTGTTTAAGATAGGTTCACTTGATGATATCAAGGCGGATATTCTAAAGGTATACAAAGCTGAGAAAGAAACACTTCGTGAATTTCTTTCTAATCTCTCTTGTAAGTTCAGTTTAACAATTCAGTTTTGGCCTTATGGTAACGAAAAGATCATCCACTGTTACTTAATCTGTTGGAAATGCCCTAGTCCCGAGGCATTGGTCCTTGTGTTTGTATAATACATTTGTACATTAATGTTAACTTTATGTATTATCCAATTTGTGTCAAGGAAATAAAGGCATTAATCTATTTATTATATGTCTTGTGCTATATTTTAAATAGAGTATCCAATGGACATATCCATATCCATGTTGTCAAGTGTGAGGCACTTGGCAGTAAGACTATGGATAGGGAAACGATATGGCCATAAAGTTTTCCGTAGTCTGTTCCAATCATGGGAATGAATGGAACTAAAGACTATCATTAGCCTGGTTGTATGGCGGTGTCTTACCGGTCATAGAACATGGAATGTCAACCAGGTTACTGGGTACATGCAAAAAGGGCATGGTACTGGATTGATCCACTTAACGGGAATCTACATGGTATAGTATCACAAATGATTCTCGCGTAGTACTTGTATAAGTCCTTCGACCGGACCATATGATGGTGTTGCATGTGAAGTGGCATATTTTGGTGTACGCCCAACGGGCCTGTAAAAGGGTGCCAAGTACGGGTACGTTCGGGTGTGTCAGTGAGCATGGCAGCACTATGGATATGCAGAAGGGAATGTCACTCAGTGATTCACTGAGACGATATCATCGGCCTCTTGAAGAATGTTACTGATAAGTGTGTGGCCGCACCCAAACAAGATTGGATCTTGTTTGTGGTCATCAGTTCATTCGGTATCAAGTAAAGGTCCAGACACAAAGAGGGTGATACTTCTATGCCTCTGTGTTGGACACAGATATCAGCGACATGGGATTTACAAGTTCAAACTACAGGGTTACAGTGACAGTTTGACTGCTTACTCCGTCTTCATTGGGGGCTGCAGTGGCTTGCTAGAGCCCGCCTGTAGTCTGTGGGCCTTGGCCCACTGCCAACATAAAGACGGGCCCACCGGATCGTACACATTGAACGTCTGGACTTTAACTAGTCGGATTAAGTGTGTACTTGGAGTATACACGTATGAAGAGAGAGAGACTTATTAATTATATTATATAAGTCAATTGGATTGATCAATATATTATAATTAATATTTATTTTGGCCTTCGCTTAATTAATTCAATGAATTAATTTATGAGAGTATTTCCTAGGTGGAAATATTATTACATGTATAGGTTTACATGTATTTCATTTTATGTATGTCAAATTTAATCCATTGATTAAATTAATAGGTCAAATGAATTTTAATTTAATGTATGTAATATATTATGGTATAATATATAAACATACATGGTTTATTAAAGTTGCATTTGAAATTAAGTCAATCAAAGGATGTTAAATTGGGCTTAAGCTTAAAATGAAAAAAATGCCCACATGGAGTGGGATTTGTATGGCCGAAATTTATGGGATAAATTGGCTAAAATTTCATTTGGGTTGAATGATGAGATGGCCGAAATATTTGGGAGAGTTTTTGCCAAATAAAAATGATGAGTCATATGAGAATGACTCATTAGGTGGACAAAAGGTCATTATCATATTAGGTTTGTGATGGCTTTATTCATTAATGATTTTGTTTCTTCTTTAATGATAATTGTAAGCAAATAATAAAGAGGCAGCAATCTATGGCAAAAACTAATTCTTGGCCGACAACTTTGCTCTTCCTTTTGGAATAAAAAAAAAAAAAGAGCTTGATTTTTTGCCCACTTTATGCCTTATTTCTTTTGGAAAGAAATTGGGTGCATATTTGGTGAATATTGGTTCTATCTTTTGGAAAGATAGATTTTTCTTTTGGAAAGAAAACTTGGACAGCCATATTCCTTCTTGTGTGCCTCCCCTCTCTCCCTCTCTTCATATAATCCGGATCGCTAGCACGGGTTGGGTCCGAGAGCCGTTCGTGTACGTGACGTTGGAGGGAGGCTACTTTGGCTCCTGCAGTTTGCATCCGTCTCTTAGAGAGACTTTGAGGTAAGTTTTTGAAACTCTCCTTTTATGCTTTTAGTTTTTGATTTCCACATCTTAAGCTCCTGGGCCGGATTCGAGGAAATCGACGCGTATTTCCGCTTTTATCGGTCGGTTTCCCGTGACGAATCCCAACATAATCTTACATTTCATTGATGATGATTGGAATCTGAAAAGAATCTAGGATATGATGTTAGTGCTAAGGAACTATGTGAAGTTATTGAAAGTGTGCTTTGCGAGTAGAACATCAACAAAAACATGCTCTTTGTGGTTGTCGATAGCGAAGATTATCACATGGTGGGAGAATTAGAAAAATATGTGTAAAGATCATGGCTCAATTCTTGACAAAGATATACTTTTTGTGCCTTGAGCACAATTCTTCAATCATCTTGTTGAGTATATTGAATTTGTCAAGCTTGAAAGTGCTCGAGTTATTCAAAGCTTTTACTCATCTACAACAAATTGGTCTCGATTTCATCTCGGGATTTGGACAAGGCAACAGACACATGCAAGCGCTTGGAGGCATTTCGTGACTCTATATGCGTGTCTTCAAGGATCGATGTTTTATTTGAAAGTCTAATCTCTATCCAATGAATTTTGGTTGTTGGAAAAGGAAGTGGGACTTCATGTGTTCGCTCAATAGCAAAAATCAAGTCAGCAAAATTTGATCGGTACTGGAATCAGCTTTGGAAATCAGGGCGGTTGTCCACCCAAGATTAAAACACTATACTTGGCAGTGTGTGTATTCCAACGTATCTACCTTGCTAATGATAAGTCCGAGTACTTGAAACTCTATAGATCCTTGAACTACACATATGGAAGGTATTCAGGTTCCTCTAATCTTCATTCTGTCAAAGATGCTGATTTTGAAAAGTGGTTGGAACATAAAGGCTATTCCATAATAGAGAATGCTGAACTTGATACTTATTTCGACGAAGCAGTAGTGAAATTGGAAAATGATTCCGATCTATTAACTTGCTGGCATGCCATTGCCCATTAGTATCCAGCACTATCTATAACGGCTCATCATTATTTGGCAGTTTTAACGTCGAATACTGAACTGAAGTATTCTAGAATCGATGAGATAATGAAGATGAATGCAGGATTCAGCGAGTTGCAACCAGAGATAGCAGAGGCATTATTTTGTCGACAAGACTGGTTGGAATCCCGCAAAAAGAAGTATGTATATTTGTTTCAATATGGTATTTGATGCATCCAATTGAAATATACATTCTAACTTGTGAATTTGCAATATGGAATAGGCACATAGAAGAAGCGTAATTTAATGAACCAGTCTCCTCATTGTAATGCCGACATTGTTGGTAACTTTTCGTTACCCCCCCTTTTTCTTATCCAGGAACATTATCAGTATATCATATGCTGAGTCCCTGATTTAGTGAGAGAGTTACAAGGACTGCTTTTGATTATGTGTGTATTTAAATACACTTGTAACTTAATATATATATATATATATATATATATATGTATATGTATATGTATATATGTGCCTAACACATTGGGAATACTAATTAATACTAATTGTATGGATAAGTTTTTCATCAGGATAATGCAAGTTTTAACTATAGAATATATTAATTCGTATAAAATAGATAATTTAATATATTAATTAATTAGTTATGTTATTATCCTTTATTTTTCATTCATCCCTATTTTGTAGGCTTATTTATAGATTGACAAATATTGAATAAAATCATAAAATTTCGATTTTTCTAGAATCACATATTAATGGTTTACTGTGTTGTAGTTACTATAGAAAATTCGCATATTCATGTATAAAGGACGAAATTAGTGAAATAAAAAAATTAGATTTTTAATGCTTTCAAAATTATGAACAAACACTAATTTTTTTGTGTTTAAAAAAAATGTTGAACTTGTAGAATATGAAAATGAAAATAAATGGTGTAAGTTAGACATAAGAAGAGAAAAAACTCCATTGTTAATTATATTATAAATTTATGCAAATTCTTAATTATAACTCATCCCATGAACCGAAAGACTAGGAGAAGAATTGGTTTACATTTATAGATGATTCATTACTCACGTCTAAGGCTATATATTTGGATCGTAAAGTTTACATGACAAAATTTTTGTAGGCGACTAAGTAATAAACTAGAAAGCTAGCTCTAATAAAACAAAAATTAGAAAAACAAGACAACAATATTAACACAGTGAAACGAATGGTAATTAGAAGTAACTGCAGATGAGAATGATGAGCGAGGAAAGGACATAGATGGCCCCAGTAAAATGGAGAAATTTGAAACTAAAAAGAAAAAGAAAATAAGAAGATGCGGAAAAAAGTCAGAATTATATATATATATATATATATATTATACCGTTGTAGACATGAAGCAATTATTTAGAAAGGAAAAATAGATAATGGGCGTGGGTTGAAAATAAAGATTTCTTCGGGTACTGAATATACATATATTTAAGAAATAATATAGGCTTTTTTTTTTCCAAATGGTATTTCATTAAACAAAGAGGATGGATACACAAATAATAGGTGATAAGTATATATTATATCATGCAATTTGGATCTCAAAATATTGAATTAAAGCCCAAAAAAATATTATTTTTTTGTGTAAAAAATACTTAAAAGATTCAATTTTGTGGTCGAATCACATGAGGAATACGCTGGATAAAATATAGATATTTAAGGTTTCAAGGCATTGCAAAAAGTACAAAGCTACTTGGAAAAAGGAGTTTAAACCTTGAACCACAAAATATGAGTCCAAAAGTACTTCGTATAGTCAACTATGGAACTTAGAAGGGGATGGGAGTGTTAAAATGCATTTCAGCTGCTTAAAATTTTATTGCATTTTTTGTGAATTTTAAGATCCAACAATGGTTTAGGATTATTATCACTTTTAATAAGAAAACAGTTGTTATGCATTATTTTCTTAGCCCTAATAGCCATTATATGGCAATAAATTCATCTTTAAGTTGGTGATAAAGAGTATTTGAATAGTCTCAACTAAAATATGCCCTAGATAGGCAAGGATCAGCCCAATTAGCTTGCTTTTTAACAATAAAAAAAAAAGGGTAAAAAATTCACACATATTGCTGAGAAAAAACCTCCACATACTAGTTATTTTGTATATTATCCAATGTTATCATAACCGTACCGGATATCAAACCGGTGAAGCTACTGGTACGTGGTTTACCGGTTCAACCGGTGGTTATACCGGATTATTGATTTTTTGAAAAAAATATTATTTAAATAATAAATAAGCTTATAAATTCATCAAACATAAGTTTTAAATGTTAAATATTCAAAATAACTTCACAAAATATTTTAAAACTTAATTAAATACAAGCCTTAAATAATAAAAATAAACTAGTAATAGCAAGGGCAAAAACAGAGACTAGTAATAGTAAGGGCAATACTAAAGAAATCAAAGGTACTATTGCTAGATTAAGCAAGTAGTAAACTGGATTTTGAATGAGAAATTAACTTACAAAATGGTAGGATTCAATAAAACATAATGAACTAATATAGAATATTCAGTTTTATTGTACTATACAAAAATTCATAAATTCAATTTCAATTTATGTACGTTTTTCAAGATTAAGGACGAAAAGTGTCATTTTGATTTTATTATTTTCTGATATAAGCAAATAATTTCATGAAAATGCTTTCTTTATGATACATTTTTATTTAATTGATATATTAAAAATTTAAGTAAAACCCATCAGTAAAGTCAGGATGGCCCAGTGGTATAAGATGTCAAACTTAAGTGAGGGGACATGGGTTCAAATCCTACTTTCAGCATTTTCTTAATTTCAACTTAAAATTGGTCAAGAAACCGGTTTTTGACCGGTTCGCCGGTTCACCGGTTTTTCACGGTTCGAACCGGTCAAATCCGGTTTTTGACTAAACCGTTGAATTTAATTAAACCGACCGGACCAATGACCGGTTTGCGGTAAAACCGGTCGAACCGGCCTGTCCGGTCCGGTTTTCACAAATAACAAATAATATTGGAGATCCACAGCTATAAAAACTCACACTTCACGCATAACACTATACAATTATCATATCTTGAAAAAACTAATATATTTTGTATAAAAATGACAAATCTTGGTACCTTGAGGGTAAAGATTTCAAAGAATTTTTTACTTAGAATATATGACAATTAACTAATGGAAAAAAAAAATTGAAAATCTGTATTATGCGGATGCAGATACATAACTAACAAAGTCAATTTTCAAAAAAAAAAAAATTGAAAAATTTCCGAACATAAATTATTTTATGCAAAATAAGAATAAAAACAAAAGGGAGAAAGAAAGGAATGGAAGGATCCTAAACAAAATATAGAATTAAGTCTTTTATGAGAGATAATTTTGGAGAGACAGGGAGGTTTGGAAGGGTAGCAGTATTTGAACTCCACATGCCCTGAGAGATTTATAGTCTTCCTACCAATCCATTTAAGAACAGTATAAGTTAAAAAAGTTAAAATTTGACATATATTTTGTATGAAAAGTTTTGGTATGAAAGAAAAAAAAAAAAAAAAAAAGAAAAGAAAAAAGAAAAAAGAAAAGAAAAGTTAGAAATATGCTACAGGTAAAATTTTCCCTCATTATGGCAGACATCAATTCGGCCAGAGATTCTACCGTTGACTGGATTTATCATGATCCTTATTGTTGGATATTTGATATATCATCATAGTTACTAATATTTTACATATTCAACGAGTACGAACCACATGGACCCGGTTCGTATTAAAAAAAATTTAATTTCGCTGTGATACAGTATAATTGGGAAAAAAAAAATATGAAAAGAAGATTGGTTGTAAGTTCTGAATATATTAATGTTGCAGACAAAAGGAAAGTGGATTAAATTGGCAGACAAAAGATTTTTCGGGTTCGTAATCGGATTCCACTAATACATTACAATTGAAACCTTGGCCCAAAAAAATTAAAAAAAAATAACGAATATATATTTTTATTTTTGACTGAAAGTCAGAAAATTATAGCTATTATAACGTGAATGAAAGTGCAAAACTGATGTTGAAAAGAATAAAGTGGATGGGATGGATTATAGAACCAATGTATACATTGTGGGCCACTGGATAAGTTTATGTCTGTTTTTCCATTCGGATATATGCTTTAGGAAAAATACAAGTAACTGAATCAAGTTTCCTTATCTAATTTATTGTGCTTAAAAGTCATCGGTTTTATCATCATTTGCCTAAAATTTAATTTAAAATCGGCTTGCATTACACTTACAAACCACAACACACGCACATATGTATAACCTCTACGATTGGTTGAAGATTATATTTCTTTAACATTTATTTTCGATTTTTGTATGTTTTTGCATATTTGTCGACTAATGAATTGCGTCGCTCATGAATTACTTAAGGCGTCTGTTTTTGTATTAGATCGTGAGATATGGCGCAATGTACCGCCTCAATTTATCCATGACTTATTATTTTATCTGTTAAAAAATTGGCAACTGTGAGAACTAATTTGCTAATTCATATAAATTTCTAGCTACATAGCCATAGAAAAAATCAGTAAATAATAAATGGGATAAATATAAAAATAAACCTTATGTTTTTAGTTATTTGAAAAATGATATATGTGGTATAAATTTTTACAAAATCAAACATATGGTTTTACAATGCTAACAAAAATAATCTATCGTTCAATACACTCCATAAAAACTCACTTATTTTTCGAATTTTTATCTGAAATTTTGTATGTTGGTTAATTAAAATATAATGGACCATAATGTCGAAACTTGGAATTTTTCGTGAAGCGTTTATATTTTCAATAATTAATAATGCAAAACAATTCATAAAAAATTTAAAAAATGGCTAGTAAATTTTCAAATTTTCAAAATTTGCTGGAAATTTATTTAAAATATGTGTAAATTATTAGAACGCCAAATAGTAGAAAACATTTAGTTTTGCAAGGAAATTAAGTTAAAAACTTACAATTCATACCGTTAACCATATTTCTATGCGGTCCTTAATTTGTTTTACTATTTATTATCTTGACATTTTATACATATTATTTAATAATATATTACAAAGTTTTAAAAAATTTCGGTATTTTCTTATTTTTTGTAATTTTTTTCTTTTTTTCTCATTATTAATTAAAAAAATACATGCAGTTTTGAAAAATTTATGAAATTTTTCACTAAAGTTCATTATATTTTAATCAACCAACATGCAAAATTTCAAGTAAAATTTTGAAGGTTAAAAGAGTTTTTAGGAAGTATATTGGACGATAGATTACTTTTACTAGTATTGTGAAACCACAAGTCTCATTTTAAAAAATTTAAAATTACATGTATAATTTTACAAATAGCCGAAACCACAAAATTTATTTTTTGTAATTATCTTATAAAAAATCGAAACCAAATTAGACGATCAACACAAGAGAGACCGAATGAAGTGTGAAAGTAATATTTACTTTTTTTTTCTTTTTTGTAAATAATATTAAAATAATATTTCATATTTTTGTGTGATAGAGAGGAGAATTAGTCTCATTTTTAAGCACCCACGGCAACCCAACTGCTCTTGCGTCCAAACAAAACCAATTAATCTAAAAGATTAAGTTAATAAATAAGATTAAAAATTTGCTTTTATTCTATATTATCACTATTAATTCAAATTAGATCTACTTAACCAGTTTGAAATTGTTCAATCACCATTTAAAAGGTTACTCTTCTAATTAAAAATTTTACTTTGTGAATTAAATGTCAAAATTCAAGAATTAAACTTAAGTGACTAGATTTTCTTATCACTAAAACTAATTTTATTTTATTGTTATTACTTAAAAAGTGGAGACTAACATAATATTATCAAATAGTTACTTCATTTAGTGTATATGATGGACTAAATTGTTACATTTTTATTTAGGTTAGAAAATAAAATGATGGGTAATGGCATGTGCTAAAATCTTAGTATATATTATGTATGACTAATTTTTTTGTTATAATTTTTTATGCACTAATTAATAGATTTGATTTGATGGGTCACGCGTTTTCACTCTATGTTTCCGATATTGATGAAATATTATTGTATTTCCATTTCAGTGCGTGTTTTTCCTATTATTTTTTGTAAAAAAAAATTTCACATATCTCCAACGTCAAAGTCAAAGTATCCGAATTAAATAAATAAAAATAATAATAATAAAAGGCTGAGAGCAAATCCTACAATTTCCAAGTTACAACCTTCAATTCCCCTTCAGTTTCAATTACTACGGTAATTAGATATCCTTTTATTTTTAATTTTTTTTCTTCTATATATAAAAATTTTTAAATGGATCGGATCCATGTGGTTCACACTCGTTAAATGTGTGACATATCAGCAACTATAATAACGTATCAAGCATCCAACAGTGTGGATAACGGTAGATCCGGTCGACAATAGAATCTCTCCCAAACTTAGCCTATGGCACCACGCGGCCGGCCACAGCAATTGCCACCGCCACCTGCACCACCACCACCACCACCTACACTACAACAAAAGGGATCTATAGCGATGCTGAAAATCGTTGTTTAACGACGCTTTTTGTGTCCTTAAATGCTTCCCGACGCTTTTAAAAGCGTCGCCATTAGCGTTGCTAAAACTCGTGTCGCGATTTATTTAACAACGCATTAGCGTTATGTTGCTAAGAATCATTGAGCGACGCTTTTAATTTATGCATCTCAAAATTGACGACGCTTCTATTTTTTTCGTCTTAATATTTTTTTAATTATTTATTTATGAATTTATATATATTCACTACATTTTCTTAAAGCGTCATAAAATTGGCGACGCATAATTTTAATTATATAGTTATTCAGCTACATTAGTTATGCATTCCGTCTCAAATAGCACAACACTTCATTTAAAAGTGTCACGAATTTATGACATAAAATTTTATAAAACGTCCCCATTTAGCTATACTTAAATTAACTGTCACAAAAGTAGTAACATTTTTTTTCAAAAACGTCTCTAAATTTGTGACGCATAAATATAATTCTACAATTACTGTGGCAACATTTTAATTGAAAATGGTTAAATGTGCATTACATCCTTTCGTTATCATGAATAAAACAACAAATATAAAATTCTAGAACATAAAGCACAAATTGTATCAATAGAATATAAGAAAGCTATTATAACTTGAAAACAATACAATTGCAGTATGTGTATGACTTTTGACAATGAAATTTTAAAATCATAATGTTTCGACAATTCTTACTATAGAAACATGTTTAAACTTCTCCTCAGTGCCTCCAACCTTGCATCTCAATGCGATTTCCTTTAAGAGTTCATGTGCCTAAATGCATAGACAATGAATGTTAGCAAATTATTAAACACTCTTCGTTTTACAAAAGAAAGCGCATCCCACTAGCTTCAACTATTTGGCCATCTATTCCTTAAAACAGAGGGACCAATTCATTAATTGAAAGTCATATTAATATCATTTATACACATAAACATCATTCAATCTTAAATAACCTATGGAAAAAAAAGAGATATTTTAATAACAGAATGCATCTATACATATGTCAAACACAGCAAAAGGTAACAAATAATTTGGGGCCTTCAACTCTAATCTTTCATTTTATGGGCTTGCTTGAAAGATAACCACTATATATCTTCTGCAAACCCCATCAATTGTAGATGCGTCGTGTGAAATTTTTATTTACTAAACAACACAATTGCTCAAAAATAGATGAGAACAATGAGAAATCAAAGGGAAAGGAAAACCTCGAAATAATTATTCATGGAGGCTTCTGTTTGAGAAATTAGAAAAGCATGCAACTTTTATGAGAGGAGAAACAACAAAAAAGAAAACTGCAGGGTATCATACACAAGGATATAGTTTCTATAATAACTTAAACTAGTCAAAATGAAATGAAAAACTTAATAAATGACCATTTTAAACACCAGCCAAAAGTGCTTTAAGATGTAGCTCCATTATTAAAAATAAAAATGTGAAATTAAATCTAGAGGAATCTAACAAATACAAACTGAGTAAGAAACTAACTTGGTTGTAGAATCAGCAGCTGCTACTGCACCATGTCCATCACATATACCAAATACTCCAAACTGCAAGATAAGCAATTAGGTTGTTCAGCGTTTTGGAAACACATTACAACTCCATTTTCATGTGTATACAGGAAAACACTTAATTTAGTTAATAAAGATAATCATAAATCTAAAACCTGGTCAGGGAGGGGCCATTGACGATAGGACAAATCTTCCATTGCAAGCTTCTTTCCTACTCGATGCAAAGCCATTGGATCTGATTCACTAACAAGGGACAGAGCATACAAGTATTGGTTTAATCATCAAATCATATTGCATCAGTTAGGAACAGATTCCGAGTTCGATTTTGAAAGGGAAGAAGATATCAAAACAGAAGCAAGGAAAAAAAAGTGAAATTTTGAAAGGTGTACTCACTTGAAAATACCAATCTACGTCAGAAGTAAAGCAACTTTGAGTTTATCCACTGTCCCTATAAAAACATTTCTAACAATTAGAATCAATCTCATACCTAATAGTTTACATGTGACAATTAACAAAATAATCTAAAATATAGTATTACAGAAACATCAACACTTTTATCTACAAAGTTCAAGGTTTAAGAAATTGAGAAAGAATTTTCAAAAGAAATTAATCAAATTACTTACAGCATTTCTAAGAAATTTATGTAGTCATATCCTCCCTAACCCAATTGATGGGCTCATTGATATCAACTGCTTCAACATTGTGAGGCATGCATTGAGTGTACGTATCTTCATCCTCGAGATGTGTGCAAGTCCCCATATCATATAAATCTCTTGGTTTAGTGTGAATAACTTGAAACCATTCTTTGTGCTTCGGATCTTGTATATAAAATACTTGTTTTGCTTGAGACGAGAAAACAAAAGGATCATCTTGCAATTGCTCACCCCTATGAATTAGCCTAGTGAAGTTAACCAAAGTGCAACCATTTTCATCTTTTTTCACACCCCTCGAACTAACATCAAACCAATCGCATCTAAACATCACAATTTTGAATTTTCTAAAATAATCTAACTCGATTATGTCATTAAGAACTCCATAAAAAGGAATCCCATCCACCTCCACAATTACTCCACTATTTTGAGTATTCCTATATCTATCTCTTTTTTTTGTGTGAAATCTAAAGCCATTAATTATGAACCCACTAAATCTTCTAATGATATTGTTTGGTCCTTTAGCAATAGATATTGTTTCTTCTGAAACATTATTCCCTTTCATCTTTGTTACCTAACATATAATAAAAAAAAACACATGCATAAATTATTTAAGTTTTTTAACAGAATATGCGTTGACAAAGCAAAAAAATTATTAGAATATCCATGCCTAACTAACCTGATTTAAGAGCCACTCTGGAAATTTTTCTAGAAGCCATTTTTGCTCTTCACGTTGGTTAGGGCGATTTAGACTAGACATGGCCAAATAGAACCTGAACTGGTCGAACCGGACCGGGTCAAACCCGGTCAAACCCTGAACCGGACCGAAACCGGAGGTTCAATAGGAAATAAGGTTGAGGTTCAGGGTTGTTGGTTTGATAAACCTTCAAACCGTCGGTTAACCGACGGTTTGAACCGCCGGTTCAAACCGCCGGTTAACCGGCGGTTTGAAGAAATTTTAAAAATAAAAGAGACGTTGCTGTGTTGTGGGTGGGTCTCCTGTTGATTTCTTAAATTGGGACAAAAGAGACGTTCAACAACGTCTCTTTTTCCCAATTTCAATTTAATATTTAATCCAACCGTTGTTGCCAACGGTTGGATTTGCTTTTTATTTTTTATTTTTTTTTTCTTAATTTTTTCCCTATAAATACCTTATCCTCCTTTTAATTTTTTCACACAATTCTTTACACTCTCTCTTTCTTTCTATTATATCCAATTTTTTCACACTTTCATTTACATTTTACAAGTTATTTTAATATTCTACATTATATTATTTACTACTTAATTTGTTCATTTACATTTTATTACAAATCATTTTATTATTCTACATAATATTATTTAAAAGTTTTTTTTAATTTATTTTATAGGTTATATTATTACATTATTTTTACTAATATTTATTTTGAATTTTACTAACAATATGGCAAATTATGAAAATATTGATGTTGAAAATTTGGAAACGCAGCAGAGTGAAACTCAATCTATTCCTACCCAAGAGGGGGGAGTGAAAGGAAGAGTTCTTAGTTCCCAAATTTTTACAAAACATTTTAAGAAGGGTCCTATAAAATCTAATAATAAATTAGATGCAATTTGTAATTATTGTGGTACTAAGTATGATTGGAAAGTGGGAGGAGGCTACGGGACTTTGACGCGACATCTTCAAAATAAACAACCCGAAAAAATGGGAATGGTGCCGGGACAAACGCAATTATCCGGGTTTGCATCATCTTCTTCTCAACCTCCTAGTTTATTTCGTTATGATCATGCTACTAGTACTTATGGTTTAGCGGAAGCTATTTCAGTAGATTCATTATCTTTTAGTTTTGGTGAAAAAATTGGTATTAATGATTGGATTAGTCGAGATGTTCAACCCGCATTTAAAAAAATACCTAGAACATCGCTTAAGAGAAATTTGATTAAAGCTTATAAAAAAAGAAAACATGATTTAGTAAATTATTTTAGTAATAATGATTTACATGTTTCTATTTGTAGTGATATTTGGAGTGATCATAATTTAATTCATTCTTACATATGGGTCTTACATGTTATTTCATTGATGAAAATTTTGAATTGAACAAAAGACTTTTAGCTTTTAGAGAATTTGATGATTCGCATACCGCACATAATATATGTAAAATAATCCATACCATTTTAGAAGAATATAGATTAGTTTATAGAGTTTTTTCGATTTCTTTTGATAATGCATCCGCTAATAATGCTTCAATAAATGAATTGAAATCTATTTGTGAACCAAATTTTGGAGGAAAATTTTTCCATGTAAGATGTGTATGCCATGTTTTAAACTTATGTATGCAAGATGGTTTACGTGTAATGGTTAATTTAATTAAACCAATAACAGATGTTATTAAATATATTTGGGTGCATCCTAATGTAACAAGAAATTGGTTAAAATTTTGTGAACAAAATAACGTGCATCCAAAACGTTTTTCAAAAGATGTTGGTCATCGTTGGAACTCTACCTATGTTTTACTTTGTCAATCACTTCAATACAAAAATTTGTTGTGTTCTTTTGCTACTGAAAATATTCCAAACTCTAATTTTTTACCACAAAATTGGGATTTATGTGCTAAAGTTATGGAAATTTTTAGAGTTTTTAATGATGCAACTTTCACTTTTAGTCATGTGTATAAACCAAGTTCTCATTTATTTTGTGTTGAAGCATTGAATATTGCATGTGCATTAAATGAGGGTGAACAAATTTTTGAAATTCATGAAGCCATTCAACAAATGAAATCGAAATGGTTAAATTATTACAAAATAATTCCCGATATTTATCTTGTTGCTTTTCTTTTTGATCCTAGATTTAAATATGATGGTTTACAAGAAATGTTAGAAAATTATTATGAATTGTTAGGATTAGAAGATATGGATGTAAGTGGCATGATATTGAGAGTTAAATGTTTTGTTAATGATTTATTTAGTCATTTTCATATTATTGATAATGTTCATTCCTCTTCACTCCCTCCTATCCCATCAAACTCTAATGCAGTAAGAACGGGAACAAAATTTATGATGGAAAGGTCTAAAAAACCGAGGCATATGAGCTCACATTCGGAGCTCGACATTTATCTAACAACTATTTTTGAGTTTGATGATGCCACAGATTTAGAATTCAACATCTTAGATTGGTGGAAGAGACATAAGAGGACATTTCCAACACTAGCGAAGATCGCGGCTCAAATTTTAGCCGTTCCCGCCTCAACAGTTTCGGTGGAGCAAACATTTAGTATAGGGGGAAATATTCTAGACCCAAGGAGATCGAAGATGGCACCCGAATCATTAGAAACACAAGTTTGTGTGAATGATTGGAAAAGGGCGGAATTAAGAACTCAATCCAACATCGCTCCATCATCATCATCCGACGAGTATGTTGGAGATACTACAACAATTCCTACCACTTCCGAATCGGATGACTCAAGTTAGGTAAGTGGGGTTTCTACTTAATTTTGAAGGTAAGAGAACTACGTGGGCTTTGATTCCTCTAACCTCGAGGATACGTAGGCAACTTAATAAAATTAAGTTCAAGCCCTTTCTCTCTCTCTTTCTTTTTTCTTTTTTTTTTTCTTTTTTTTTTTTAACTTCTTTCACTTGATTTTGTTTTTAAATGTATAAGAGAAATAAATAGTCCATTTGTACAAGTTATATTTTTGTAATACTTTTTATATTATGTAAATTATTAATTGTAAAATAAAAAATATAAGTTGTTTTTTATATTTGAGAAATTATTTTTTTATATATATATTAATAATTTATCGAGAAATGTCTATATCGAAATCATACGGAAATTAAATTCTCAATGTTTATTGAAAAGGGTTGAACCTGAACCGGACCGGACCTGAACCTTGTCTGAACCTTGTCAAACCCTTGTCAAACCCTGGTCAAACCCTGAAGCTGAACCGGACCGGACCGGACCGGCGGTTCATCCCTTTTGAAGGTTAAGGTTAAGGTTCAAGGATTTCTTGAACCTGAACCGGCGGTTCATGAACCTGAACCGGAGGTTCATGAACCGTGGCCATGTCTAATTTAGACGATATGCTCTTCGTTGATCAACCAAAAATTCACTGTTTGAAGACAAATATATTACTAACTTGCATATTGCTAATAATAACTAAATAAAGGATAAATAACTAACTTCTTAAATGGAGAAATTTGGTCATAGTGAAGCAACACATAACGATGGACTTGCTTTAGTGACATGCCATCAAGAACTGCACTATCTACTTTACTTAAAATTCGTGCTACATCCAATTTTTTTGGCAGATAATTTAACGTTGATCAAGTCTAGAAAGTGTGATTATAATTAATTTATAATGCCAACTACAAATTATGTTCCTATATTTTCTGTCCTCCTAAAACACCAAGACAAAGTATATCTTTGATGTTCATGCCGTATGGTGCCATCAGTGAAGTGTTAAGATTCCCCTAAAAAACACTTTCTTGCGTAAAAAGGCCAAGAAATTTAGAGAACAGTTCTATGTAAGAGGGTTAAGAAAGGGAATCATGAAAGATATACTTTCATGTTTCATTTCAGCAATATAAACAGATAAAAAATAAAACACAGATTAATAGCTGACAATTTTATCTAAACGGACAAAAGTTAGTGATCCACCTAACCCTCCGAAGGGGTTACACAACCTTAGCTTATATGTGAATGTGAAGCTATTACAACTTACATTACTTCAATAAAATTTGATTAATATTCCATTTCTCAAATAAAGCTTTTGACTTGAGTAAACTTTAAGTCCATAAGGTTGAAACCTTTCCAAAAGATAGTGTCCAGTCATGTGATGAAAAGCTTTTTAATATTTAGCATCAATATTATTTGCAAGCTTTAGATACTAATAAGTAATTTTAGTTTACAAGATAAACATTTATATATCTAGAAAATTTAATGATCACAATTTTTTTAGCATTCTACACTTTCTTTCTTTCATAGAAAAAGAAACAAACATAGCATCAAGTCCGGATGTATTGTCAATGTCTGATCATTGCAAACATAGCATCAAGTCACTAGATTATGGAGCTTTTCCCTTTTATTGACCCTACATCCAATTTATTGGCAACAGAAGCATTCATCACAAGGGACATATGTTAACGAGCAGAACAACACCAAATCAATTTTTTTGGCAGATAATTTAACGTTGATCAAGTCTAGAAAGTGTGATTATAATTTATAATTAATTTAAAGTGCCTGATGATGATTAATGATTCTATATAGCACAGGGATATGTTTGGAATCTAAATCTATCTATGGATTTATAGCAGCGACAAGGCCAATGGAAGGTTGGACTTAGGGCGACAGAATATTGGTATTTATCTCCGGTTTAATTAAGGCTGATTAACCCAAATTTAAACATTAATTTGTTCAATAATTACACAGCTCTTTTTCTTGTTTTCTGCTTTCTAATTGTAAAAATGTAAGTTTGAGCAGTACTGTTAGAACTAAGGTGCAACAGAAGCATTCATCACAAGGGACATATGTTAATGAGCAGAACAACACCAAAGGACCAAATTATATTTAATTGTAAAACTGTTTCAAATCCTAAAATCCAAGGCATAGCAATATCGTACGAAATTCAATTTTGAGTTTGATAATTTCCAATGGAAAATTCCGATGCAAAATAAAATTGCCCTAGAATATCATAACAATCAATCCCAATCAATCCAATTTTATTGTGAAATCTCAAATTTATTTTAGGTTAAAATATAAAAAATTTAGAATTAAAAACTGAAAGTTACCTAATGGAAGAGCCGGCGGATGAGCGGAGCTGCGGAGAGCGGCGAACGGAGGGAGAGCGGCTGACGGGGCGGCGGAGAGTGGCTGGGCGGAGGAGGCAGGAAGGGGCGGAGGAGGCAGGTGGTGAGAATTTGGTGCAGTGAGTGAATGAAGAAGTTCTCGCAGGAATCTCAACATCTGATATTTTTTTGTTTTTCCTGCCAAGGCAAAACGACGTCGTTTTTCCTGGGTAATTAAAAAAAAATCCCAGGCAAAACGACGTCGTTTGGCCTGGGATGTAAAAAAAAAAAAAAAAAAAAAAAATTAAAATAAAAATCCCGAAAGCCCTTTCTTTGCTATTTCAGCTACTGCAATTCTTGGAGAAGATGGTATGTTCTTCTAACTCTCATTTTCAATTTCACTCCCTACAAACCTTTCTCCCATTTCTAATTGCCATTTTTTGAGATCTGATTCCTCTGGTTTTTTGGGTGGGGGGGGCCAGAGATTTGAAATTGTTGCCACCGGACGGCTGCTTGGGGGGGCGCAGACGCGTTTCACTAAAGATCTATCAGCTTGGCATTTTACAGTAAGTTATTGTTGGTTTTTGTTGACAGCCCCTTGCATTAGCTCTAAAAGGTCAGTTTATGCCAAAGCATGTGTTAGTAGATTTAGATTGATGTTGTCTGTTACGCAGACATGAATGTTATGGTTTGATTAAAACAAATTTTCTCCGACTTAAATGTAAAGCAGGATGAGTTCAAAGTAAAGTATATCATAGTTGTCTCTTATACATAATTTTTCCTTATGAAACTCTTTGCTAACTTTTGTTTTCACTTAGAGTGTGTTTCCAGGACAGTTGAAATGGTTCAAGATGCTCGAAGTCCGAAGCAGCCAACTGATTGCTGTGAAAATGAGAAATCATTAAATTCTCAGATTACAGAAATTGCAAGTGGAGGAAGATATGCTCCCTATATACTCCAAAATCTGACTTCTTTGCCCCTAGTATACCATGTTTTCCAAGGGCTGGTTAATGCTGATGAGTTAGGTGCCTCAGAGATGAAGGATGGAGTATCAGTTCAACCAGGTGCTTCCGTTCCTATATATCTTGATGAAACTCCTGAGAAGCAACTGTTCCGATTCAGACCTGCTGATTCTGATAGGCTTAACGAGAGGCAGTCAAGTGGAGTTGTTCATCATTATATGTGCATTCAACTTGAAGGGATGTCTTTGCCTTCTGCGGCAGTTTCAATGGATCTTGTTGGACTTACTTGTTTCGAGGTTGATTTTTCAAAGGCCTCAAACAAAGTTGAAGTTGAGAAAACAGGGGATCTTTCAAAAGTGGCTAGAAACAGTGAAGGGAATGTTAGATCTAATACTAATAGTGGATTTTCTGTTCCTGTTGTGTTTGATGTTTCAATGCAGCGCTACAGCAAATTATTGCGATTGTACTCAACGGTATGTATGGTTTTTAGGGGTGATCTCATTTATTATGGCCTCATCTATATTATTTAGATGCTACTTGTCATGATTTAGGTCATCATTTCAAATTTAACCTCGGAGCCACTGGAATTAAGGTTTGATATTCCTTTTGGACTATCCCCTAAGGTATGAACAAAAGAAAAGTTTCCTATAAATTTCAACTTTGGATTTGTGGTTTTATATTTTCTCAGTATCCTAGATATTTTGTTATATCAGATCCTAGATCCAATATATCCTGGACAAGAGGTTCCACTTCCTTTGCATTTGGCTGAAGCAGGTCGTTTAAGGTGGCGTCCACTAGGGAGTTCTTACTTATGGAGTGAAGTGCATGACCTCTCAAATATTCTTTCTCAGGAAATCAAGATTGGAATCCTTAGATCCTTTGTTTGCTATCCTTCACATCCCACCAGTAATCCATTTCGGTGTTGCATTTCAGTGCAAAATGCTAGTGTTCCTTTAAGTGGCAAGGAAGAGAAAGGTCCATCTCCTTATTCTTGTAGCACTTCCAAGCAATCCACTAAAAGTTGCAGTAATGAGTGGAAGCAATCCAAGCAACGGCTAATTCATCAAGTGACCTTGAGTACTCCCCTAGTACTAACCAGCTACCTTCCAGATGCAGTATCGCTTACTGTTGAAAGTGGTGGGATTATGTGTACGGAAGTGCTTTCAGAGGTTTGTAAGCAATTTTCATAGAGATGAATGAGATGCTGGATATTTGAAGTACATTAACTCTTTCATTTTGATTGTGATTCAATCATTTCAACACAACATATGTGGTAAATCTGATTTTCAGGTTGAAACTTCCTTTCATCACGTTGATCCTTCGCATGATCTAGATCTGAAGTTCCATATAAAAAAGGATAAATATCAAATTATTTATAAATTAAATTATAAATATATGAATCATTATCTTCTTAGCTATTATAAATAAAAATATCTCTAAATCAGAAAAAAAATTAAACAGTAATTAACATTAGAAAATACCGATGCTTTTTTAAAGATTGTCGTCAAATTATTTTTCTAAATACAACATAAAGTTAAAAGTATCGTTAAATGAGAATAAGAATCGACACAAATAGAAAAGTGTCGCTAAATTTATATATATAACGACAAAAATAAAAAGTGTCTTAATGTGAAAAATATTGGGACATTTTTATTGACGCAAAATTCAAAATGTCTTTAACTTGAAAAAAAATACAGACAATTTTTCTAAAAACGTAGCTAAATGTTTAGAATTAACGACAAAATAATAAGAATGTCCTTAAGCGATAATGACAAGCGACACAAATAAAAATGCGTTGGTAAATTCTGGAATATGGTAACACATTTTATTTGCGTTGCAAAAATTCTGTCGCTATAGGCCCTTTTTGTTGTAGTGTTAGTACACTTGCTAATATTGAGATAGAAAATCAAGTAGCAGCTGATGAGGAAACAGTACAATTACTTGGTATAGAGTGGCAATGGCATAACATAATAATGTCATTTTGCTTTATTATATATAGTTAAGCTGTAAAAAAAAAAAAAAAAAAAAAAAAAAAAAAAAAAAAAAAAAAAAACTAAGATGTTGCGGACGTGAAGCAATTATTGAGAAAGGAAAAGTGGATTTAATGTGGTGCTTGAAAATAAAGATTTCGGTTTTGTAATCGGATACTGAATATAGAATATAGTAAACTTTGCTTACTTATCAGTTACTAGAATTGTGGAATTCTACTCAAATATATATAATGACATTTTTTTTGTTGTGTATGTTATCCAACACCAACATCCTTCGGATACTCTTTTTCTATTTGTCCAATTCTACAAAACCCAAACTTTGCCCATTTTGTCTATCAATTTACAACCTTCTATTTCCCCAAAAACAATTTCTTATCAAAATTTCTCCAGTTCCCACTGAAGACCTTATAAGCTAAAAACTATGGTTGGTTGTGGTATTAAGAAAGTCTTTACTCTTAAATAATATCACAGATTTGAACCTTGTAGATGAAAAAAAAATTACCCAGAAAGTTTCGCTTTCTATAAAAGAATCCATCACGGCTCAAATTCAAATGAATGCTTTAGACCAAGAAAAGCTAAAAACTGTAGTCCCTATCCTTTTTTATTTTCTTCTCCTATCTATATCTATACTATTAATTTCAAAAGCCGAGAGAAAATGCATAAAGAGTTTTGAAACTCTTTTCGTTGAGGTTGCAAATTGTTAACAAAAGAAAAGAAAATTTTCATCTCAATCTCTCGTTCAAAAATGTTTTTTTTTTTTTATATATTCCTTCATTCTTTATGCATTTTAAATTCTACGTTTAATTCCCTAAAAATAATTGTTCATGTTTATCTTCCTTCTTGGTTATTATCTATGTGTCTTTCTGTTTGTATCTTCTTCCTTACAGGGTTGTCATATATGTGATGAATGAGAGAAGTATCTCTTAAAAATAAGAGTTTCTTTTGCATTCTTCCTTTTACGTTTCCTGTTTTAAAAAAAAAAGGTTTAAGTTCGCCGAATTGATAACGTAGTGCTACCATTTTAACACAAAGTTTATTTCTAAAGGAAAGACTTACAAAATTTTATTTAATTGGTACATTTATTTTTTAATCTTACTTACAAAATAAATGAATGAGTTATATCATGTGCTAAAACTATTATTATTAAAAAAGGTAAAATGGGATGTCTTTGTTGTGTATATGTAATCCAACAACACCAACAGTCTTCGGATTCGGATATAGTTTTTTTTTTTTTTTTTTCCAAAGTCAAAATATCCGATTGAATTGTACAAAACCCAAGTTTTAGTCACTTTATACCACACATTTCAATTTCCCCAACACACCAATTTCTTTTATCAAAAATATTATGTTCCCATTAATAACTGTAGTCCCTGTCCTTTTATTATATATAGTAAGTTACCCCTTTTACATGCCTTCTTGTACACCAAATTAATTAAACATAGAAACATGCCAAATATTGTGCAAATTCTGAAGAATTTCTTTCTTTCCCAAATTTGGCCTGCGGCACCACTCTCCCCGCCACAGCAATTGCCACCGCCATCTGCACCACCACCACCTAATTCACTTACTAACATTGACATAGAAAATGAAGCAGTTGTTGAGGAAACAACACAATTACTTGCTGGAATTGGCATAGATTGGCAATGGCATAACATAATAATGTCATTTTGCTTTAGTTCTGCCCTTCAGATAGCTCTCTGGTCTGCAACTCAACCTCAACTCCCTCTTTCTTTCCAATTTCTTTCTTTCTGTTTGGCTTTTATTTTTGGTTTTCTCTTTATCTCCAAATCTATTGGCCATAAATACGCTGCTGCAGCTACATTATTCTACAAAGCTGCAATTATACTTGCAGTCACTGCATTTTTCTTCACCATTTCAATATCACTGCCTGTGATGCTCAAATGTACCACTTGGACCATCTACTTCATTTCAATGCTCGTCATTGCCATCTCCAATATTTGCTTCTAATGAATTACCTGAAGCATGATGATCATGATCATAGAACTGTTGTATTTTCAGTTATGGTTTTTTGAGTAACATTCGCTAGATGTTCAAGTAATTTGTTGCTTCAGTGCCCCTCTTTTTGTTTGATTTACATATATTATGACATGTATTATGTTTCAATAGTACTGTAATATATTAATTAAATTAATCATTATTTTTCTTTAAACAAATAAATTTAAAGATTCAAATGTTATTTTTCTTTAGAAATTAAGCGGAACAGGAACTAGTGAAACCTTACTCCGGCAAAAATCCAAACAGTTATGGTTAAATTAAATCTCTAATTGTTATTTTGGCAGTTTTGTTCTTATTACGATTTGACACATATTCAAAATGTTTGTTTGATCAAGGGAAAGGATGTACTATTCAAATAACAAAGAACGATTCAAAGAATAACTAATTTATAGTGTTAAACGTTCGGTTTGAACTTGATTATTCTCACAGACATTCATTAAGGTGAAAAATCTGCTAGGCATAACCATTAAATAGACAGAAATGATGCAGTTGAAAAATGCCAAAGAATTCTCCATAAAAAGTTTGTGCTTCAATTATAGCAATAGCAGCAGCAGCAGCAAAATTCTCCTCTTTCTATAACTAGAATTTCAAGCATATATTGAAGATGAATAACCCAGAAAAACAATTGAGTCTAACAAAATGGATTCTCATAATCAGATTGTGAAGAAACAAATTAATTGGATCAGTTTCATCTCATCTGATTGACCAAATTCAACAACAACTAATGTTCAGGTCCAGACAAAAAAAAAAAAAAAAAAAACAATAACAAAAGTAGCTTGAGCTCTCAAATAACAGCAGTTGAGTGCCTCAAAAGTCACTGTCTGCAAACATTAACTAACAACTCCTGTAATTAACTTGCCATCTTCTTATATAATCCTATTCCAAAATTACAAAAAGACATAGCACATTAAAATGAAACTATTGAATACATTTTAAATATTGGACTTGCTTCCTTTTGGGGATTCCAACCAGTCCTGTCCACATATTAGAGCTTCTATGATTGGATCATCAGGCTCAAAGTCATTGAAGCATGGATTCTTTTTTATTACATCCATGCTGTGAGCAGATGATCTGATTCATGGCATTGGATCCATTGCCCAGAAATCACAAGCCATCCTCCCAACTACTGGAAATTTTGAAGAATTGACATACCACCAAGATAGGACATCAGCCTCTAGATTTTCAGTCTCCAATTTCAAGTACCTGTCAAGTTCATCCTCAAGTGAATCCACCAATCAGAATGATCCTTCTGTTTCCACTCATGAAAATCAACAATATCATCATCATCCGAATTGGAAGTTGCCAGTACTTCATGAGATGAGCTATTTGAAAATTTCTTATACAAACCGGCAAGATCAACACGAATTGCAGATAATTTTGACAGAGCATAGATCCTGAACATCTTCTTGTAAGCATAGTTTACCAGGACAAATTTAAATCGGGAATCCAGAACAGCCATAATCTGAAAAACAAAACAGTGTGTACTCCAATACTCTTCAAATTTCTCCCTCCTACTACAAATTTTTAAGTATTTACATACCACCAAGATGGTAGAAAAATTACACAACTTTCAGCAGCTAAAAATATACATAACACTGTTAGTAGAAATTTTTTTAATATGAGATGAACAAGTACTTACGAAAAAATTTCCAAGACTTCCAATTTCAGAGATGTAAGAAGGATATAATTTGCTAGCACTTCGATCATTTTTTTCTTCGGATTCCATAGATTGAACCAAAACAGAAAATGAAACGAAAGAATAGAAAACGAACTGAATCGGTTTGGAAGAGCAATTTGGGTCGCGGTTTAGTTGTAAAAGTAAAAGTGAAACAGTCACCCATATAAATATAATACTAAGCTCAGCAGATTGATGACAACACCACCGTGCTAATAGCACAAAATGATGGAGCAAGATCGATGCAAAAAGAAAAAAAGCCTTAGAACCCCAAGACCAGACAAATGTAAAAGAGAGAAAAAACACTGAAAACCCCAAATTTCATAAAACAAATAGCTAGAAACCATTAGGGTAATCAACTGTCAAAATGGACACAAGTTTGAAGCTTGGATAATCAACTGTGTGCTGATTCGGGAGAGCCTGAAACACCAAAAGAAAGAGACAAAAACATTAATAACTAAAGCAGGTAAAAACCACAGCCAAAATCATAGCTACAAAGAAAAACATGCATAACGATCGGAATCTCTCAGTAACGAGATATATCTACCGCAAAAACGTTAATAGATCGAAGAAAATACGAATCAACTAAAAGTAAGAGCAAATCTGATAATCGCGACACAGATCAAGCAAAGCTCGATTAGAGAATAATAAAACCCTTGCAGATCGAAGGAGAGGAGAACGAGAGCTTACCATGTCTGATTCCGAATTCAGAAACGGAGATTTGAGTGTGTAGAAACTTCGATGAAACGTATAGAGTTGGGGGAAGGAGGAACCGAAGAGCTGAAATGGGGGTTTATAAAGAGGAGGTTTAAGGAGACCCTAATTTTAGGGAAAGTCAAAGTTGTTGCCCAGGAGTCTGTACTATGTAACACGCACCAGTTCAAATTGTCAGATATTTGGGCCCCCTATCAGTGATAGGGTGCGTTTTATTGCCTAGTTTTGTAATGGCCCAGTGGGCTTTTAAAAAAGTACCCAAAGGTTCTTAATACAAGAAGACACTTGATGCAAGTAATATGACTATTTTAAAAATAAAAAACGCTTATATATTAATTTTTTATTGAAAAAGTCTACATGGATCGGGTCCATTGTATAATTTCCTGTCAAACCGTGTCCTTTAGATAATTGGTTAACGACCAAAACAGAAAAAAAAAAATATATTTTCAAGTGGAGAGGCAGATAATTGAATAAAAAACGTTTATGTGTCAATTTTTTATTAGAAAGTTCCACATAAACCATATCTATTATATAATTTCTCATCAAACCGTGTCCTTTAGATAATTGGTTAACGGCCAAAACAGAAAAAAAAAAAAAAAAAACTGTTCTCAATAGGACTAAAGACTTTTGTTTTCCACATAATATCACTTTCTTTTTTTGCCTTTTCGTCCATGTGTTTCTTATACTATGCAAAAGCGCTCCAAAATAGATATTAATAAATATATATTTTGAACTTTTTTTAAATAGTATGAGGTAAAAATGAAGCCTTAATAGGACTGAAGCAAAAAAAGAATAAACTCTTAACAGCAAAGGAGCAAAAAAATCATTACTCCCATATACATTTATTTATAGTTAGTGGTAATAATTTATTAGTTGTAACCATTTATCTAATAAATTAGTTTATATATTATTCAAAATATATTATAAATATTGTGTCTTTTATTTTATTAAACAGTTTAGTCTATGTTATTAAAAAACAACAAAAGTAATTACATCAACTTAAAAAAAGGCAAATTACAAAAAAACCTTTATGATTTCACTTTTTTACAAATAAAAGACTATGATTTTTTGTTACAAAAGAAGTATTGTGTTTTCAACTGTTAAAAAAAAAAGACAACTAATATTTTTCCATTAAAAATAATAATACAGCGTAGGGTATTTTTGGCTATTTAACATTTTAATAATTTATGCATATAATTTGAGAATTTTTACTTCAAGATTTAAATATTTTTCGAAGATTTATCAATACGTTATGATTTTTTAAAATTTATTATCATTATTTAATTCAAAAAATATATATACACTTTTCGAAAATTTTTAAAATTTATTATTAATGTTTATTGTATTTTTATTAACTAACTTAAAAATTTTGAGTTCAAAATGAATAAGAATACCCTATGTAATGTCATGATTTAATCTTAGTTGTCATCTTTTTGTTAACATTTTAAACACAATACTCTTTGTAACAAAAAAAAAAAAAAAAAAAAACCATAATCCTTCATTTATAAAGAAGCGAAATGACAATTTTTTTAATTTGCTCCATTGCTCATAATTTGATTTTAATAGTGGTCTTGATATAATCTTCATAGAAAGACAATGAAATTAAGGGTTGGGAGAAAATATATTAGTTTTGTCACAGGATATAAAAGGTGAAGCCCACAAATACAATTTAAATAATTAAACATTAGAAATAATATTCAAAATTATACTTAACGAAAATAGCGAAAGTGTTAAATTTTTTTTTATCGAATTTCTTATGTGTAATTAAATGTAATAATAAACGATGAAGAACTTTTAATAATATTTATAACATTTTCATATGATAACTATAATTCTTAAAGGGTAAATCTTTATTGTTTGAATCCACTGACGTAGAAAAAATTATCATTCTATTTAAAGGTGTATCTAGTTTCATATAAGCTCAAATTCTAGACCTTCCATTTATAAAGAGATGCATTTACTACCAAAATGACTAAACTAGAATTACAACTTACATAGTTTTAATTATACATAAAAGTAATTTTTATAAGTGAATATAATTAGCTTCGTTGATGGGAATTTTACCTACTCGGATAGCCATGAAAAGAAGAGAACTTGATATCCCAACTTTTTATCCCCTTTGCCACAAGGAAGATAAGACTACAATGCAGCCCGAGACGATGGTAGCTACTCTTTGGACATCAATCATCTAGGCTAATATTAGATGCTGAAGGACTTATGCTAACTTTCCGTACAAAGTTCATATCAAAAAATAATTGTTGAATCAGAATTGTTTATGTAAGTTTAGTTTTGAAATGGAAGTTACACAAAGGATTACGTGTATAGTTGACAAAATAATGTTGTACATTGTAAACAGCAACTTTGCATTTTTATTAATATATTTCATTATATAATAATTAATAAGTATACGAAAGTGTAGAATTTTTTGAGATTATATGTATGCAATTAAAAGAAATCGTTTTTTTAGTAATTTCTGGTTGCTTGATTGTCTGCTATAACACTAAATACACTCATTATGAACAAATAATTAAATTATAAGGAACATTGTTAAAAGGAAAAATTTACATAATTTCTTCATATTTGGCTCATCGGTTGTAGACTCATCCTCAATGGAAAGCGTACCATGAATAGAAGCAACTAGAAACCACAATAAAAATGTCTTTTGATAAGTAAAATAGCACAAGAAAATTAATTAAAGCAAAGAGAAAACTCAAGAAAAGGAGCATGGGATTAACCCTTGCAAAAGCATAGAAAAGAAGGAAAGAACTAACCCAAAGTACCACTTTGGAAAAGCAAATCACCATATATTAGATAATAACCTGAAATCCAATTTGAAGAATGTTAATATCTTAGTACCTCATTCAATGAGGAACCCACATGAGAACAAATAGAACAATGAGCACTCATTGGTCTAAAAAGAAGAATAACAAAATGCTAGCAACACATACCCAAAAAAAAGTCAGAACTCATAATTCAAAAAAACTTTTCTAAATATGCATAGTACCAAAAATGTTGCAGGTAGAATCTATTTATGTATATGAGATGGAACCTCAGTTCAATTATTCCAAAGAAAGGAAAAACTAATCAGTTACATAAAATAAGCAAATGACCACAAACTTTAGGAGTAAGAATATATGAGTCTGAACAAAATAACAATGGAAAGTTTCTTTACAATGCCCAATAAGCTCTTTCAAAGGCTGAGAATATGGATTTCTATATCTAGCTAATTCCTCTTTACATTGTCTAATACTCTTTTTTCGATAGGTCAAATATCAAGACTGCAAAAGCTCAATCTCAGAAATTAGAATATTCTGCTTTAGCTTTCCAATGATCAAAATAACCATGTGATTCAATTTCTCTCTTTTTGTCCCTTTCATAATGTATTTTTGGGTTGTGAGACGATAACCAGAACTCAAGATACGAGCAAAAGAAAAAAAGAAAAGCTAGCGTTCCAAGCTGATGGTCTGTCTGCCATCACATTAGCCGAACGGCCATCACACTTGGAGAGCAAGGGAGCACGATTTTCACGCATATTTTGCTCCCCAAAGCACCTTCCTGTCCTCCTAAGGCATTTTCTTTGCCTATAAATTAACCAATTCTAGTCTCCACCTCCAATAACAGACATCAACCCATTTTTATGTCCTCTCTCTCCGCAAACATTGGTTTTAAACTTGTTCTTTCCCTCTCTACAGTTCATAAAAGAGAATCAGTGATGGGGCTTTCACAAGTCACCTATATGTGTGTGTGTGAGCGAGTGTGAGCAGGAGCTCATGATCTTAGAAATTAATTTTTTTTTATAAATAGAAGAAAACTAATATATAGACGTTTGGAATTATAAAAAAGCTGTTACAGCAACAACTAATGTTCAGGCCCAAAAGAAAATAAATAAATAAATAACAAAAGAACAGCAGTTGAGTGGCTGAAAAGTCAGAGTCTAAGTATTGATTCTATGCTTCTGTCACTGCCTGCAAACATTAACTACAAAAGACATAGCAGATTAAAATGAAACTATTGAATACATTTTAAATATTGGACTTGCTTCCTTCCGAGGATTCCAACCAGTCCTGTCCACATATTAGAGCTTCTATGATTGGATCATCAGGCTCAAAGTCATTGAAGCATGAATTCTTTTTTATTACTTCACTGCTGTGAGCAGAAGATCTGTTACATGGCATTGGATCCATTGCCAAGAAATCACGAGCCATCCTCCCGACTACTGGAAATTTTGAAGAATTGACATGCCACCAAGATAGTAGATCAGCCTCTAGATTTTCAGTCTCCAATTTCAAGTACCTGTAAAGTTCATCCTCCAGTGAATCCACCCCAGAATCCGCCAGCTGTTTCAACCACTCTTGAAAAGTAACAATATCATCATCATCAGAAGTGGAAGTTGCCAGTGCTTCATGAGAAGTATTTGTGTATTTATAATATAAGTTGGTGAGATAAACACGAAATGCTGATAACTTTGCTTCAACATTGCTCCTGAACATTACTTGGTAAGCAAATTTAATCAAGTATAATTTATAGCGGGGATCCAGAACTGCCATCATCTTAAAAACGAAACTGTATTCGCTCCAACACTCATCAAATTTCTCCTTCATTTTGTTCGCCATTGAGCGAACGTATGCAAACTCGCTATCTTGCCATCGGGTCAGTTTTTGATAAATGAATCTAACATTGCTTATGAACAAATCCAATCTTGGAGAAGGCAGGGAAATGAATTCGTGTAATGGCTTCAAGCATTGGCATATGACCCTTGCTTTATTCCATTCCTCTGCCGATGGATTCATAATGAACTCACTATCAATCTGCTCCAAGTGAGAAAATGCTTTTTCCAGCTCCAGAGCATTCTCAAGCATAAGAAATGTTGTGTCCCATGTTTTAGGAACATCTTCAGTATCCATTTTCTTATCCTGCAAATTCAGCATATTGATAGATTCCTGGAACTTCCGTTTCTTGAGTGGTGATCCATTAACATATTCAGCTGACTCTCTGATCTTATGAAGAACTCCCTTTATCTCATAAAATGCATAATCAGTAAAAAGATTGAGAAATCGTGTATAGGATGATGGATAAACCATATTTCTGTTCAAAACTGAGCACTGATCTGATTGAGATAAACTTCCTAATTCTCCAGCCAAAAAATAATTTGCACCAGCGCCTTCATTATCAACCACCAAAAGCAAATCGTCATTGATGTTCCACTCTGAGATCACGCCTTCAATTACTTCACACAATGTCTGATCAGTAGGAACAGTACATCCTAGATCCTTGAAAGCAAGGATCTTCTGCTTGAGCTTCCATTCTTCATCAATAAAGCTTAACATCAAGCAACAATACATAATCTTCTTGTCACCATATGATTGCAAGTCAACAGTTAAACTAAAGCGAGAAGAGATATTGCAAAGATATTTGCTAAATCTCTCAATTGTAATTGGATCATTCGGTTGACTACCTCCCTGATTCTCATATGAAATTGCCGTTAAATCATTTGGTTGAACATCTCCTTGACTCTCATAAGCAATTATGGTTGAATCATTTAGTTCAACATCGTCCTGATCCTCTTTGAAACACTCCTGAAAATGTTTAAGAACATTTGAAGTTTCCCAAGTGCTTTCCCCTCTGAGTTTCTTCTCACAGACTTCAAATTCCATCCACACTTGTGACTTGTTTTTCCTTTTTCTACCAGATTTCTTTTGTCCAACTTTAGTTGTGTCCTATCAAGACAAAAGCACCAAAATTAAAGGATATGGTTTCAGTTGTGTCCTATCAAAATTCAAAAGCACCAAAATTAGCAAAGGGATCATGTTGTTAAGTTGAACATTAACGATGTTATTCAACAATTTGAGTTAAAAAAAAAAGGAAAAAGGTTGACAAACACAAAAGTTTCAGACAAACACAAAAGTTTACTTTTTTTCCAAAATATATATATATATATATATATATATATATATATATTGTTAAATAAGAAAATTACTGTGTCACAAGGGTGCTGCCAAACTTAGATATCCATTTTCCATAAAATTACTACTTTACCCCCAGACTATGACAGCAAGAAATAAAACTACTGATTCGTGGCCGATAAACAGAACAATAAAATTTGGCTCCAACAATTCACATAACAAATAGGTTCAAATGATTAAACTAAAACCAATATCGATGACTGAAGATGAAAAAAGAGAGAAAACAAACCAGCGGTTCATCAATGCCCTGGCTAATTAGCTTAGGCCTGATATGGGTATTCCAGTGGTTCTTAACATCAAGCTCTGTTCTTCCCGTTAATCTTTGGGCGATTAAATCCCATCTGCCATTGCAATTTGATAAATTCAATCAGAAAATACCAAAAAGATGAAAACTTTACAAAAAGGGGGCTGGGGCTTACTTGTTGCCAAACAAGCCATGAAGCATAACAATGCGCTCATCTTCTTCTTCAGTAAAATTGCCTATTTTAATAGCAGGGTTCAAGTGGTACATCCATCGAACCCTGCAACTCTCGCCACTTCTAAGCAATCCTACACGCCAAAAAAAAAAAAAAAAAAAAGAAAAAAAGGAATGAACCAAGAATAATTAGGCGGTGGCTGTGACATTGGAGTTAAAAGAAAGAAAAGCAAACTGACCGGCGAAATGCTTTTACTGTTAAATGAACGGAACGAGGCCCTTTTTTTTCGCACTTTTTTTCTTAATCTATTAAAGAAAAATTAAGGCGTACTTTCATAGAAATTACTTACTACTTTGTAAAGACACGGTTTATATAGATACATTTAGTGGACATTAATAAATCTGACCATGTTGCGTTTTAGCATGGCATATCGTTAGTCAAATCACTCTAAATAACAAAAAATTTTGGAGTGAATATCTTCTAATAGATTCAACTACACTTGATTATGGCTTGGATCGGTGTAGTCGAATTTTTCAATAAAATATGGGTCTAAGTTAACCCTCGTATATTTTTGTGGGCTCAGACTTAGACAATTGATTTTTAAGTTGAATCCATGCCCACCCTGCTTTTTTTTTTTTTTTTTTTTTTTATATATATATAGAAATTTTATATTTAATGATAATAAATGATATACAAATATTTTTAATAGAATGTCAAATTTAATCTATATACAAAATGATACCAAATAAACTAAATTAAAAATAAATATTATGAAACATAAACAAATTATGTAATTTTACAGTTTTAATATATATATATATATATATATATATATATATATATATGTTGGAAATTTGACAAATATATTGGATTATATATTAGTGACTATTTGTCACTTTGGGCCAAATTATATTATGGAAATGAAGCGTATTACATAAAATGATTAGTGTCATTGTATAGTACGTAACGTGAGCTTTCCAACAGTATATAATTTACCCAAAACGGACAAGTAGTGAATGAAAAATTGTTGCTCAAAGTTAGCCTAATGAAATGGAATATTTGGAGAAATTTTGGTCCAAGTTAACTTATACCACGTGGGAAAATAACAAAGGGGAAAAGGTGTTTATATTGAAACACACTTTTGTAAGGTGTTAACTTGTATAAGCCAAAAGGCTCTCTCTTGCGTGCGCAGGGAGGGTGCAAATCCTAGCCCCGAGCCTTCAAAGGCCCAATGCGTTCCCGTACGACGTGAGTCTTCCTTTTTCCTGTGATAGTCCACTTCACACAGTTCCATTCGCCTTCGAGAGTCGTTATATCCTGGGAGACAAATCGCCACTACGGGACAGATAATTGTCTTAAGGAAACTGTTTATACATGCCTCGGCTCTACTGCTTCCTTCTTTCTGTTAAGGTTGAAAAGTATTTTAAATCTTTCGTTTGTTCTTCCGTTTATTTTCAATAGTGTATTCTATAATCTGCAACTAACAATATATATATATATATATATATATATATATATATATATATATATATATATAAAGCTAGGCAAGTCATGTTGGACTTCTTTATAAGAATCCAAGTCTAACCATAATTATATATATATAGAGCTAGGCAAGTCTGTTAGACTTCTTTATAAGAATCCAAGCCTAAGCATAATAAATCTAGGCTTATCTCGCATTGGATTGAGCTGGACTAAATGAAAATTGAACATGTCGAAGCTTAGTGGCTTTTTTTTTTTTTTGAATCCGGTTAATTGCTTTGAGGCTAGTCAATCACTATTTAGATTTTCCTCTTCCAATTAAAGTCTACTACATAGTAGCACTCAAATTTGAGATTTCTTACTTAAAAAAATTAAAGCCTTTACCTAAGTAAGCCACCTTAATTGGTACATGTAATTTAGATTTTGGTTCTACATGAAACACATCATCCTTGGAACATGGAGAAATGGATAGGAAACACAACCTCATTATTATGATACTTGCTACTATGTTCATGTGACACATCAAAAGCACCTAGATTAGACCAAACCATCTAAATGCAATCATGTTGGTTCAAATAGATTAATACAAGTATATGAATCTAGCTGTCAACACAGTTGAGGGAAAATTTTCATATCGTGTTCACTGTTACAAAAGGAAAAAAAGGGATGTAAAATTTCAAGGAAAGAAAAAATTGCTTAAAACAAGTACCATTGACCACCATTCTATTATTCAAGCTATTGGCTACATGAATAGTAACTTCTGTTCTTTCTCTTTTTTTTTTCCCCGACCAACTTTTTAATTTCCAACAACAACAGTAGTAGGAATTTGATATTCCTATATATGTAGGCACTATATTATAGTTTTGTGTCATCTTAATTCTATGCAGAAACTTAGATTTCAGATATATAGTCTTCAAGCATATTTGAATTATCTTTTTAAGATCCATCAAGAGCAAGAATAAGGTTCATACATACAAATGACATATAGAGCTAACATGTCCTAAATCAACAGCAAGACAATCTCTAAGCATATCCCTAAAAGATCATCAGTTAAATTCTAAAATCAAAGATAATTTTCAAAGGCACAAACATAGGTTTTAAACATGCAAGATTCAGACTTCGTCCATTTTTTGTACAAAATAACAGATCATAAACTGGTTGTTTGTCCTGTAAGAAGATTTACGATAGAGAAAAGACCCAAAGAGCTAAAAGTCTACACAGGGAGGATGAAGCGTGAAAAGGGAAAGCAAGGTGGTGCATGTGACTAAAAGGTGACAATTTGGGTTGCCGTTTCATGTTCATATCATGTTATCTGTATATTTCAGGTGACTATATATGAAATAAAAGATAAAAAATTATAATAATATCAAATGGGTCGTTCAGTCGGATTATCTATGTATTCATAATATCAATTATAACTTGTTAAGAGAATTGTGGAAGTTTTTCTAGTGGCTCAAGAAACTCATATATGCACCAAATATAAAGTGTGCCTTAAATTAGATGAACCTGAATAATCTCAAAACATTACGTACATCTACCATGATGCCACAAAGGTTGTATAAAAACATCATCATTCAAAAAAGAACACAAAACTCTCTATAATTCACGATAATCAAGTTCAATTGGCCTTAAACAAAGAATCAGTAGGCTAAAGCTTTTGAAGAACAGCAATTAACTAGTTTCAAGTTGCATTAGACTATTAAAAAAATGCTCATTAACAAGTTGTGTAATCACTCAATTAGGAAATTGGTTCATCAAAATACCTGCTAATAGCTTCTTTTATGCACCTGTCATAGATTAAAAATATATTAGTTGAAATATATTTTTCAATTTGATTCATCAAATGGTTGATTGAAACAAATATACGTACTTTCTTTTTGGAATTCCAACCAGTCTTGTCCACAAATTAAAGCCTGTGTGATCTCAGGTTCTAACTCATGGAAGCTTGGATTTATCTTCATTATTTCATCAATTCCAGAAAACTTAGATGCAACAGTTGAGGACGAAACTGATAAGTAGTCACGAGCCATTCTTGAAAGTACTGGATACTTTAGAGCATTGGCTTTCCACCAAGCCAATACATCAGATTCTTGTTCTAGTTCTACAGCCTCCTCTGCTAAATAAATATCAAGTTCATTTTTCTTCTTAAGTTCCTTCCACTTGCCAAAATTATCAGCTTTGAGAATAGAAGAAGATTGAGTTTGATGATTAGCGACATTTGCATATTTGTCATACGTACAGATGAGTAGATCACGAAATTTCAAGAACTGTGATGAAGCATTAGTATTAAAGATTTGCTCATATGCATACTCTACCAAGAATAATTTAAATCGCGGATCGACAACTGCCATCATTCCCATGGCTAAGCCAGAGTCATCCCAATATCGATCAAATTTTTCCATCATCCTTTCAGTCATGGAGCGGACATATGAGTGCTCACTTTTTTTCCATTCAAGCATGTTCCTGTAAAAACATACAATATTGTCAAATGAAACATCTATCCTTGAAGATGTGCATACCGCGTCATGAAACACCTTTAACCGCTTGCATATGTCTATCGCTGTGCTCAATTCCTTTGTAAGATTGGAATCAATTTGTAGTAGTTGAGTAGAAGCTTTGGACAACTCCACAACACTCTCAAGTTTGATTGATGTTCCACTAAAACATTCAATATCCTCAATAAGAAATTTGAAAAACCGTGCACATGGCACAAAAAGTATATCTTTGTTAAGAATTGAGGCATGATTTGCACCATCTAATTCTCCAACCACATAATGATTTGCACAAGTCACTTCATTAGCAACCACCAAGAGTATAGCACTTCTATCGATTTTCCAATCTAAGAGCGTGCTTTCAATAACTTCGCACAGAGTTTGAGTAGTAACAGTATTTCCAAAATTCTTGAAAGCCAGGATCTTCTGTTCGAGCTCCCATTCTTCATTAATGAAGCTTAAGATTAAGCAACAGTATACAATCTTTTTGTCACCATATGATTGCATATTAATGGTTAAACAGAAGTGATAAGAGGGATTGCTTAGGTATTTAGTAAGTCTCTCTTTCTCAGCTTTGTATATCTGGTGAATGTCAGCCTTAATATCATCCTGTGAAGAAATATTGAACAAAGGCTGCAAGATTTTGATAAAAACTTGAAAGAAGTTACACTGACTCATGTTCAATGGATATCCATGCTTGATAATCATTTTTGCCAAGTCCAGTCTACTCCTTTCTTGATCAGAGGAATTCCATTGATCAACCACAATCGTTTTTGAACCATTTAGTTCATCAACATCTCCCAGATTCTGAACAACGATTGTTGTTGAATCATTTAGTTGAACATTTCCCTGATTCTCAAAGGCAATTTTTGTTGAATCATTTAGCCGAACATGGAATCCCCGATCATCTTTGAAACACTTGTTGAAATGTTTACGAAGATTTGAAGTACCCCTAGTGCTTTCTCCTCGGAGTTTCTTCTCACAGACTTTACATCTCGCCCATATCTTACCATCTTCTTCAACCTTATGAAACCCCTTCCAAACTTCTGATGTGTTTTTTCTTTTTCTAGAAGATTTTTCTTGTGGTCCACCATTTTTGCCAACTTTAGTTGTGTCCTATCAAGGTAGCAATTTTAAAGCAAAATACAAATTAAATTTGTATGTTTTAAGTATTAAAGGATACTTTTTATTGTAACAAAATTCAAACGCACAAAAGTTAGCAAAGAGATCATGCTGACAAGTTGAACATTAATAATTATATTCAATAGTTTGACAAAGATAAAAGTAGTACGTCATGAAGGTGAAAAAAGGTTAACAAGCACAAAAATTTTAGTTACTTTTTGTGCATAGTATGGACAGTACATATTTGGGGCATTTAATGTACTCTTAGTATGCATATATAGGAAGGAATAAAAATGCTAAGGATATTACTCTAGTGAACCAGAATTCCAGAGGATTCATTAACGAATATGATTATGCTTGTGATGAGTATTCTAAAATTTTCCTTCTTACTATCATTGTCATTTAATTAAATTGATGATGTGGACTGCAGATTTTTTTTGAAAGATGATGTTCCAATTATGAGGTATCCAAGAAAAAGCGATGCCACATTTCCTTTAAGGCCAATGTGGGTTTATGGTTTTATTTGCGATGCATCATCCTGGGCCAATAAGGATGGTAAATACAAAGCTAATTATAACAACCTTGCTGACGATGACCATGGCCATATTTACCATATACAAAGGTGTTGATATGCTTAAACAATAGCAAGATACAAACTATCACACTATTGTTTGCAGAGAAATGGTCATATTTGCTAATACAACTACTGATTTATGACTGGAAATGTAGAACAATGAGATTTGGACTTGCTTAGGCATATCTTGAATCAATATTAGTTCAAAATATTAAACTACAGCCATTGAGGATGACTGAAGATGAAAACTGAGAGTTAACAACCTTGGATGCAGATAATATATAGTCTTCCATCCAAAGATGGAGAGCATAAATTTAAAAACAAGGTATTAAAACTAAAATACAAAGAAAAATTGTTACGTGTTGATGAGTCCAACATGTTTTGACGTCTACAGGCCTCTTGAAAACTTGTTTAGAATTGTCAGCTCCTTTTGATCCCAAAAGGGACACAAATCTCCAATCCTTACTGTTCTTATATAATGCTTCTAAGATTTATTCTCTAATTGATTCTCGTACTTTGAATCTTGAATGGAGAAAAAATTCTATAACATAGTAATCATTGTTAAAGCATTTGCTCTTCAACCCAATTGCAAGAGCAGGATTAAAGCCATGAATTGGATGATCAACCTCTTTTATGTTAGAAACAAAATAATCGTTTGATTGAAGTGCTTTTCTAACAAGTCGTTGTCCTTCTTTCTCATATTGTCTAGCCCATTCCCTAAACATTGTCCTAACAGAATCATACATATATACAATAACATCAAAAGTTAAAAAACCTAGATTGCATTTTCGGTTTAAATTTGTATGATTATCATGATTGACGCGAGAAACCCATGTTAGACCCCAAGTCGAACACCAACCATGAAAAACATCAGACCATATATGATATAAGATATCGATTATTTCACTTGCTACAGCAAACCAATTTATAGTGCGATCCTACCATTAAACAAAGAAATGAAAAATTCAGTATATTTCATTAATTAACTCTTTTTTGTAAGGGTTAAGTTTGGAAGTAGCAATTATAGCAAATACATACCACGCATAAATTGTTTTGTGTGGCACTGTCCAAATCCCATGAACGTAATTTGTTGTGACAAATGTCAAAAGCAATGGCACTTCTAAAATGAACCATGTCAGCTTGAGTAAATGGAAAGTGATGATCATCATGACCAAGACAATCAGCATACTTCATGACAAAAATGCCACAATCTACTAAGCTGTTTATAACACAATTTCATCATTTCGTTAATAACTTTAAAGATTATATTTAGTATTAAGTTATTGGTAATACTTACTTTGTTTGTTGTGGAATATTGTCAACATGGTGAAATGACCAACAAGCATCAAAATAACCGATCCTAGGAAGTATGCAGTCAATTATCCCTCTGTGAAGCATTTGTTTTTCATTCGCATAAGAGTCGAGTGAGTCTTTTGATCTTATTGAGTCCAAACAAAGTATAACCCTCAACTCCATGTCTATACAAATGAGGATCCAATGCTCTTCTCTTACACACACTGGCATGAACAACTAATCAAATGTCTTTCAGTATTTCATTTATCGAACATCGAACATCGAACAAACATAAAATATTAAAATTTATAAATTGTCAAAAATATATATGTACCTTTGATGCATCTTGTATGTATTCAATGTCATTTTCAACTTTCTTTAAGTGCTTTTCCAAATAAAGTTTCCTATTTTCTTTGAGCAGTAAGAATCGCTGTAACCATTTTAAAATTTAGATCATATTGATTAGTTGGTGAGAGAGTTGTATTGAGTTTTCCAAGTAATTAACTAATTAACATCTTACACTTATATAAGTTGGTAATGAATAATGCTTGATGTATAGATTGGGAAACTCATCTGATCTTTTCTTGAGCAGCTCAAAAAATTGATCAATAATCTACTAATTCAAACATACTCATTAAAAATTAGCTTGTAATAAAATATATAAAAAAATTAAATTGAAATGGTAGTATAATGAAAGACAAGAAGAAAAATTACACACCAAATCATCAACATAGTGTTGTTTTTTGTTTTGAAGAGGAATAGAAGTTGAAACTATCAAGTTTTGTAGGGAGGCTAGCAACGGACCATCAAATGTATTCCTGCAATGGTTAAAATTTATATCATGCGAGTTTCATTTTAATGGCATCATAATTTTAAAAAATAATATTTTAATGTATACCGAGACTTTGTTTCTTCAAACACGTTCATAAGTTCACGTTCGTTAGTTTGGGATGTCAAATATTGTCGCACCTCCTGCAATACCGTTCAATTTTATCAAATAATACTCAAACTATATATGATGTTGAATCTTTTATTTGTTGTTTCTTATTATTTTATATAATAATAATAATAATAATAATAATAATAATCTAATCAATAATATAGTAATATAATAAAAAATATAGTATAATATAGAAATTTATATAGAAATTCTTAATATAATATCATATTGAATGTTTTTTTTATTGAATTTATATCTTTTTTATATATTTATATATTTAATTATATATTTAATATTTATTATTGAATCTTTTTTGTAATTCTATTCACTTTTAATTAAATAATTAATATTTCATTACTTTTATTTTTATTCTTTTAATTATATATTTATATTAATGTAATAATATTATATTTAATATAATATTTTAGTAGAATATATTCCTATTCAATAGAATATATTTCTATATTTATTTTAAACATTTATTATATATATATATATATATATATATATATATATATATATATATATATATATATATATATTCAATGTAAAATATATTAGGCAAATATCATAATATGGCCTAACACCAATGTATATTTATTTTTGGAATAATTACATCAAATTGTTTACAAAAAAGTTCTAAAGATTTTGTCTTTTGTAAATAAATAAAAAAATAAAAAAAATCTATAGTTTCTACCATTTTACGGATTTTGGTTTAATACCGTAAAAAATTGATGATGTGGCAACTTTTGCCTCTGTCATTTTATCAAAATTTTCATGCTACGTCATTAATTTTTAAAAGTGTTAGGTCAAAATCAGTTTTTTTTAATGGTCATAAACCACATAGATTTTTTTTTTCAAACAATGAAACCTCTAGAATTTTTTTACAAATAAGTACAAGTATCTAGGTTTTTTTTTTTTTAAATTATCACTTTATTTTTTTTTATAAGAAATCGGGTGTAAAATGGGGTGAATGAAAAGTACCTTCTCTGACCATTTCTTCCTTTTCCATGTGGTATTCGTTTTGTGATGATCGTGAGTGTCGATAGTCTCTGAATTCATAGAATAAAATTTAAGGAGAGATGATATTATATATTTTGGTTAAAAAATAAAAATAAAAGTCATAAGAAATTAATTAATTATTGAGTGAAAAAGCAGGTTTGAAAAATTGGGAGGGATGAAATGAAATATGAAGGCGAAATATATATACGGTCCTTTCAACTTTAATTTTTGAACCGTTTAACCCCATCAATTATTTTAATGATCTATCTACCCTTTATTTAAAGGTAAAATACATATGTAACTCCTTCAATTTTTATTTTTAAGCGGTTTGGCCCCCTTAACTATATTCGCAACCCATCTAACCCCTCATCTATTTTAAAGTGATATTTTTAAACCTTTGAGTGAACATAACCAAACACAACAGAGTACTATGCATTACACGCGTCCGACACTAAAGACATGTAGGACACACGCTGGAAACTATCTTCTATCTAATTAATATTACAAACTATTATAAAGTGAAGATTTCCCGGCAATTAATTAAACTCAAGAGAAAGAAAAACGACACATCAGTATTCAAATGTCTAAAAATACCACTTTAAAATAGATGAGGGGTTGGATAGGTCGCTAAAATAGTTGAGAGGGCCAAGCGATTCAAAAATAAAAGCTGAAAGGGCTACGTATGCATTTAGCTTTTAGATAAGGGGTTAGATAGGTCGTTAAAATAGTTGAAGGAATCAAACGGTTCAAAAATTAAAGTTAGAGGGGCTGCGTAATGTATTTGGCCAAATATGAAAGGAGAAAATAAGATTTGGAACTAACCATTGAAAGGAATCCCGATTTCATCATTTATTGGTTTCCACGCCGAACACACAACTCTACCTCGATATAAATCAACCAGCGCGCCGTCGTATTTGCATGCCAAATTACATGTGGACAAGGGAATCTGAGAAAAGCCGGCACAATGCAAGCGACGTTTCCACTTCACCAGAGGTTCATGTCTGTACATCCTTTTCTCATCTAGCGCATTCTCAATTCCCCTTTGTACTTTGTCTGTAATAGGACCCAAAATCGAATACTCGTATAAATGACAGCAAAAACGGAATGTTTCAGCTAAGCGCTTAGTAAAATTATCACAATTAAGGTTAACCTCCCACTCAGTAACCACCATAACCGCTAGTTTTAAACGCTTCAAAATTGACATAGCTTCTGCAAAAACTACAGGCTCATGTAACAAGGTGTTGAGTGTGCACATCCACACTACTACAATGCTCTCATCCTCCCTTGATCTTTTAATTTCATCCATACGTTTAACAATATCACCTTCATCATTAACCACCAATTTCGTCACTTTTTCTATGCAAAGACCTTCTAGCAATTTCTCAAGACCATCGAGGATGGGCGTAGTGATAACAAGATGAAATGGTTTCTTTATATCATCAATGCTCTTTTCAATAGCAGCTTTGGTAATAAGTTCAAAATAAGAAATAAATTGCTCCGGGAATAATAATGAAGAAAGATGTGTGTGTGAGTTAGTATACAGAGGAGGCAGTCTCTGGAACCTTACAACTAGCCCTTTGCAAATCCAGTTCGCAGCTCTCCTTATTGTTATCGGATATCTTTCATCAAGAATGCAAGAACTGATTTCCCGAAAGACTGAAGCGGAAAGATTTGAATCACCAGATTCAAGTGCCATTGCCAATTCTATCAATTTGGCTAAAATATATTCATCAGAACCCATCGGAGGATCAACAAGTATAGCCATATATAGAAACAGGAAATAAACAGAGTGAAAGAAGAAAGGATAGAGAAATGAATGAATGAATATGAAATGGGGATTGTGAGACTGAAATCCCACAAATTTAAGAGAAAGGATAAAGAATTACTTAGAGGTGCATGATGTGATAGAACTAGCCCAAGGCTGGGAAATTGCCTGGAAGTAGAAACCCACTTGCCCATCACTTTTCAAGTCGGTCCTTTTGCTTTTATTTATTTATTTTTTTTTTTCTTTTGACAATTCTACTCTTCACATTTGTCTTTTTCCCAATTTTACTTTATTATTAACCACACTCCTACTATTTCATAATTAAAATATTGTTCTAACCTATAAATTATGTTACACCATTAACCAGGTCTATGCTCTAACACACAAATTAATTCTCTTTTCTATTGCACAATTTATGTGTTCCCGTGGTTTTTCTCAAATTAACTTGTCCAATTCAATAAAGATTTACTTTAGAAATTTATTATGTATTTGAAGATACCAAAATTTAGATATTTGATCACTTCGTTTAAAAGGTTCTAATATAAAGAATTTGATTGAGTGCGATATTATTGCCGACTTGAAACAAAAAGGAAGATGGCTCAAATCGGACCATGTAGAAAAAGGAAATTTGAATTGTAATGGAATATTGAAAAACCTAAAGTCCAGTAACTTCAATTGAAATAATGGAAAATCATTTGTAAATCACACTTAGCGTTTACGATCTGTGAAACTAATTTTGCAATAAATAATTCGTTAATATGGTTTTCCATTTCAACGTCGAATCAGATAAGAAAAATGAAGATATTGAGTTGGCCAGATTGGAAATTTCCACTGAAAAACGTCATCTGTAAGGTTTTTTGTGGTGACAAATAATTCGGATAAAGAAAAGGGAGTACAGCTTGAGATCCATGTTGGAACCGAAAGTAACTGGCCCCTTCCACATTGACATTAATAACGATAAGTCCACAAACAGTACCTGTGCCTACCTTCTTTTTGCCGTTTACTGTTTATTACCTATTTCTTTCTGTTCCCTTTCTTGTCACTTTAACCTACTTTCTTTTATTATTATTATTATTATTATTATTATTATTATTATTATTATATAGCAAATATTACGGATATTTGTTACTCCTATTTCATTTAAGAATTTTATAATTTTTATTTTAACACATTATTTCTTTTCAGCATATTCGTTTATTTTATTTCGGATTTATTAGGCTATCTTTAGTCACCCTTTTCTAATTGAACTTCTTTTTACGTATGCTACAACTCTAAGTGGGAATCCCAAATAAAAACTTTTAGATTTCAAAATTCACAAAAGAATAATTCTTTTTTTTTTAAGTAAGAAACCAACCTTTGTCATTAAGAAATAGCAGCAACAATTAAAGAACGAATCAAAGACAGACATTGTTATAGCCAAGTCCATTTACTTATCGAAGAATCAGCAGCTCTAACTAACAAAGGAGCTGCTTAATTCACAAACTATCGAACATAACTAAAACTCTGAGTCAATATCTGACAATCATGTGAGAGTATCCCTAGTGGAGAAAGCATACTTGAACCATTATTTAATTTACGGATAAGATTCAAGGTATCTAATTCCACAATAGTATTATCAAATTGTAATTCCTTTAACCAGCTCAACGCCTCCCTACAACTAAGAGTCTCTCCTAACTCTCGATCTCTCCCACTATCTAAAAGAATACTACGCGCAACCAACACCACACCTAGATGATTACGAATGATGCAACCATGATCCAATCGCTCACCGCCTACAAAAATACCCACATCAACGTTGCATTTTACTATGTCATGTGGAGACCTTCTCCAACGATCTCCTTCCACTCTCAGAGCCATAATCGGTCGACGTGAAGCCTATGCAGCCTTCCACTCATGTAAGAAACCGAAAGCATGTAAAATTACCTGAGATGATGATCTCAAATTTCTGCTACCAAACCAAATGATTCTGCCGAGCCCATAATGCCCATAGCAAGACACAAGCCTTCTCTACTACCCCATTCCTTATGCCTAATCAACCACTCCCACCAGTCATTCCAATTTGAGATTGAAATTGGCCAACCCTCCGGAAATACTTCCTCCCACGCATCACGTGCCGTTGGACATGCCAACAACAAGTGATAACTTGTCTGAAAGGGGTTGGACGTTGCTTGGGCTGATACATTTAGAATGGGCCTTGGAAGAAGTGGAGATGAAGCCCAATAGAGAGAAGAAGCAGATTTTTGTTTTGTGGAATTCTCAAAAACATCCTTACTTTATTTGTATGGTTAAAAAGAGTGAAACATGAGTGGTTAAAATTATTCCAACAAACCTACTTAAACAGTGTTAGATATTTTGTAAGAAGTTTTAAACTTTTCTAAGAGCTGTATTTCAGCACTTTCCGTATTAATAGTAATTTTTCTCTTCGTGCAACATATCTATCTCATACATTTAAGATTGTTTCGAACAGTAAGTAAGTTCATCCAGGAGGCTCAGGCCAATTTTGGTTGGTATTAGTAAGTGTTTTTTCTCCTTATTTATTATGAGTAGTATTATTTTATGATTATTTAGATACACTGCATTGAATTATGAGATTGATCACCTCATATTACAGTAGTTGTGATTAGACCAACAGGTGATCCATAATTATGGGAAAAACCATGAAACACTTGTAGTCTAATAATAAATAAATTCTATTAGATCGCATGCTAGGGGTTTTTATCTTTTAATAAAATACTTACAAGAATCTAAGGCGTGGTTGTTAGTCTATGTTGAAAAAATTCGATTAGGTTAACTATTATAGACCTATAATGCTAAAGAAATTCGAGTATGGCAATCTATGTGTTTTAACCCAGCTCATAATAGTTAAAAATAAAATCTCACTGAACATACTTGACTTTGTTCGGTTTGAGCTTGTGCCCTTTATCATTGTTGTTATCTTTATTATTATTTTTCCGTAACCTCATATCTGCTTATATTTTATCTTCTTTTAGCTTTCTTAGTTGTTTTTACTTTGAAATCTTAATGTTATTGTTGGAAGAAATCCGATCTACTTATTTACTTTAAAAATTTGAGATGGTTCACATCAATCACTGTAGATTACGATATTTGGATACGTTATTGTGCTGTAATCTTCACATTTGGGGATAACAATATGACTTGTTACTTTATAACTAGCCAACCACAAAGTAATATATAATCGTTGTAATTTTTTTATATAAGCGTGCAAGTAATACATTTTTTATAAGCATTACAGAATATTGACTAAGGATGAGAAGAAGAGTACATTAATTGGTACATAAGTAAGAAAGATAGGAAAAAAACACTCCTAATTTATGTAGTACCTTAAAGCAAAAATAAGAAAAACAGGACAACAACACTATTAATACATAAAAAAGAGTGGTAATTAGAAGCAATTGCAGACGAGAATGAAGAGCAAGGAAATGAAATAGATGGACCAAGTTGCATATTTGAGTATATTAAAAGTAAATGTTGTTGAAATAATGAAGAAGAAAGTGGTGACAGCCACTAGAATTGCAGCTTTATCCAATATTATGGAAATTACATGCAACTTCTTGGCAATAAACTTGGAGATAAAGAGACAAGCAAATGTGAACATGATAGCAGAAGATATATTTTGGATACAAGGAGAAATTACGGGTTGACTACTTGCGGAGTGAAATGCAATTTGAAGAGCTGATGTTAAACAAAATGGGATTATGATGTTTTGCCAATCTAGTGATTGTGTTTCCCCTGCTGAAAGAGTGAGAGTGTTAGGCCTACTAAGCTTGGAGAATAATACCGCAATTGAAACAAAGATATTCATTGCGCTCTGTGTCGTATTGGCAATTGCTAAAAAAGTATACAAAAAACCTTGGATGGCATCTTAATTATTTATAGTTAAGCTGTAAAATAGAGAAATTTAAAATTAAAAAAGAAAAAGAAACTAAGATGTTGCGGACGTGAAGCAATTATTGAGAAAGGAAAATGGATATAATCTGGGGGTTTAAAATAAAGATTTCGGTTTTTGCAATCGGATACTGAGTATGTTCAAGGAAAAGGCTAAAGCTTTACATGTATATAGTAAATGTTGCTTACTTATCAGTTGTTAGAATTGTGGAATCCTAGTCAAATATGCGGATGAGGAGGCGTGGGCAGTTGTACAAATACTCCTAATTAACTAAAACCTATTTAAACCAATCTTCTTTTATTATTATTTCCAATAAAGTGGAGACTAATTTTATTGAATTTGTCATCTACCATAATATTAAACGAACTCAAATGGACAGCCAATTTCTGTCTTTGTTGTGTACGTAGTCCAACACCAACATCCTTCGGATCTGGATATACTTTTTCTATTTGTGACGTGTCCATGAAAGGTTAGGGTTTTCCCTTAGATATTATTGAAACAAATGAGAGTATTTATACAAGCACATACACATACAATGGGCCATAATCATAACTATATGAGAGCTATATATATACAATACTCTATCACTCTCTCGCAAGTTGAGCGGGGCTTGTCACAGTCAACTTGGCACGAAGAGTAAGTAATCGGTCTTTGGAGAGACCCTTTGCTAAAATGTCAGCCGGTTGATGAAGTGTAGAAATATGTTGAACCGTAATTAATGCTGAGCTACCTTGTCACGGACAAAATGAAAGTCCAATTCGAGGTGCTTTGTGTTGTTGTGAAAAATCGGGTTAGCACTCAAGTATGTGGCTCCTAAATTGTCAGACCAAACTGTTGGAGCTGTTGGAGGAGAGAATCCGAGTTCCCGAAGCAGCATTGTGAGCCATAGGACTTCGAAACTGACTGTAGCTAGTGCACGGTATTCGGCCTCAGTACTACTTCGAGAAACAGTACGTTGTTTCCGAGAACTCCAAGATACCAAGTTACAGCCAATATAGACAACCAATTCTATGGTTGATTTCCTGTCATCCAAACATCCTCCCCAATCAAAATTACAAAAGCCATGAATGGCAAGAGAGGAAGACTTCCATAACAATAAACCATGGGAAGGAGTGTCCCGTAGGTAACGAAGAATTTGTTTCACTACTTTCCAATGCTCAGTGGTAGGACCATGCATGTACTGTGAGACTTTATTGACCGAGAAGGCCACATCAGACCTAGTAATTATCACATATTATAGACCTCCAACAACACTGCAATACAAGGATGGATCATCAAACGGATCACCAGCATTAAGTGTCAAATGTGTGCTGGAATAGAATGGAGTGGAGATGGCTTTGGACTCGTGCATCTTTGCTCTCACTAGGAGATTAGCTATGTACTTATGTTGATGGAGAAGTAAGCCATCTTTGTTCCAAGAAGCCTCAAGACCAAGAAAGTACTTCAGTGATCCAAGATTTTGAATAGCAAATTTTTGCTGTAAGAAGGTGATGACCCGTTCCATCATAGCTGCATCATTCCTGGTAATCAATATGTCATCAACATACAACAGGCAGAATAGCCGAATATTTTTGCTGTGGTAATAGTATAAAGAGATGTCGACCTTGGAGCAAGTAAAGCTGAACTGGAGTAACACATCTATCAAACACTTATGCCACATCCACGGTGCTTGTTTCAGACCACACAGAGACTTCTTCAGGAGACACACATAATCAGTTTTGTGTTTATCAACAAAACTAGGGGCTGTTCTATGTATACTTTTTCCTCTAAGGTGCCATGAAGAAAGGCATTGGACACATCAGGATGAGTGACAGACCATCCAAAGGAGACTGCTAAAGATAAAACCAGCCGAATTGTTGTTGGCTTGATGACTGGACTGTAAGTTTTGACATAATCCAGGCCGGGCAGTTGATGAAAGCCCTTGGCTACGAGGAGTGCTTTGTGCCTTTCAATAGATCCATCTGGATGAAGTTTGGTTTTGAAAACCCATTTACACCCAACCAGATTATGCGCTTGGTTCGGTGGAACTAGTTCCTATGTACCATTTTTCACAAGAGCCTTGTATTCGGTTTCCATGGCACTTCGCCATTGAAGAATGTTCATGGCCTTAGTATAGCTTATTGGCTCAGGTTGAATGGAGCTTGCTGCAATTGAATTCATTGGATTCCGTGGCTTCAAGGTAGTTGTCTTTGAACTAGGGTTGTAAATGGGGCGGGACGGGGCGGGGATTGCATTCCCCGTCCCCGCCCCGTTTATTAATCGGGGATAAAAATTTATCCCGTCCCTATCCCCAGCGGGGAATCGGGTCTCCGCGGGGATCCCCGTCCCCGTTTAGCCTTGCTTTTTTAATTGTTTTACTATGTCAATAATTATGTTGTTAATTTTCCTTCAAAAATTTATGACAAAGTCATTGGTCCTCAAAATCCAGAGTCAGTCCCTCAAACGCCGTTTCTTACTAATAGAGTACTAATATAAATAACCCTCAGACTTCTTCCTCTTTAACCCCATTAATCTGTACATTTTTTTTTTAATTTTCTGGTTTTAGCATAATGAGATTATCAAATTCTGGCAGTACCCTTTTTAATCATTTATATTCTTGTTCCTTCTTCTATGGCCTTTCTTTTCTTTAATTACTTTGTTTCTTTGTTCTTTCTTTTTTGCTCTCTTTCTCCTTCTCTTTCTCTCTCCACTTTTGCTATATCTGAAACTTCTAATCTTACATTAATTTGTGCTTTAACAAATCAATGGCCCTCCATTTCCTCTGTAATTCAAGTATTTGGTTAACGATTATTCAATTTCTTTTTTTTTTTTTGCCAATTTAATTTCTAAAAGCAACAATCCCTTCTTTCCCTCTTGTTTTCCTGTGCAGAATAACTTAGTCTAACTGGACATATATCATTGAAAAATCGCAGAGTATCTTGTTTGGGGGGCAAATAAGTTTTATTAAATTATTAATTAGGCCACTGGATTGTTATGGGCTGTGTTCTTTGCTCTCCAAACCCTTCAAGAACAAGTTTTATTAATTTCTTTAGATTATATAATCTAATATCAATTAAATAAATTGAAACGGGGATTCGGGTATTTTATCGGGGATCCCCGCGGGCTTTAAACGGGGATGGCGACGGGGGCCCGTGGGGCGGGTAGGGGTATTACCATCCCCATCCCCGATTAATAAACGGGGACAAATTCATCCCCGTCCCCGCCCCGCGGGGATTTTAATCGGGGATTCCCAGTCCCCATCCGGGCGGACCCCCAACGGGGACGGGCCCCCGTCACCCGTTTGACAACCCTACTTTGAACAGGTGACCATAGGGTGAGATCTTTGGGGCATGGTCGAGGCAGGTTCATGTGAACCAAGATCAACAACCAGTGACACTTCTGGAGGTCCAGGGGAATTTGTAGCGTTGCGGTTAGGGGAGGTTGAGTTAGGAGAAAGCTCAATGTTTGGTGAATTCGGTGAGATTGGGGACGCTGATTCTATAAAGGTGGTTTCTTGAGTCGGTTCTAGGTAGGCATTTTGTGTAGGGACAGTCGGTTGTGGCTATTGGAAGGACGAAGGGACAATTTGTAGGGGCGGTGCTGGTGGTGGCAATATTGTTTGTAATGGGTAGGTTGTGGTAGGAGGTGTTCGGGTAGGATGTGGGGCTGTTGGGAATGTCATGTAGAATGGAACGTCAGGCTCGGATTAAGTAGGAGATACGGTGCCACTCTCATTTAGTGACTGGTAAGGAAATACCTGTTCATCGAAAAGAACATGACATGAGATGTAGATTTTTTGAAGAAAAATATCAAAACGACGATACCCTTTATGAATCTTGATGTACCCAAGAAACACACAATGACGAGATCGAGGTGCAAGTTTGTGAGGTGAAGAATAACGTAACCACGGATAGCAAAGACACCTAAAGACACGCAGATAATTATAATCAGGACAGAAACCAAATCATTTCTCAAATGGCATCAAGTAATTCAAGTTTTGAACAGGCATATGATTAATCAAATAAACAGCTGTCTCAAAGGTAAAAGTCTAAAATTTCAGAGGGACAGAAACATGATTAAGTAAGGACAATCCTGTTTCAATAATATGGTTGCGTTTCCGTTCCACACAATCATTTTGTTATAGTGTGTACGGACAGGAAACTCGATGAGCAATACCATGAGTATGTAAATAAGGAACCAAGGCTTGGAATTCCACCCCCCCCCCCCCAATCAGATTGAAAAGTTTTGATAGGGTGCCCAAAATGTTTTTCAACCACAGTGTGAAACTGAATAAATGCATTCATCACATCAGATTTATATTTCAATGGATACACCAAAGAATACTTGCTAAAATGATCAAAGAAGAGAACATAATAATTAAAATTATGAAAAGAAGTTACAGGTGCAGGACCCCAGAGGTCAGAATAAATAAGTTCTAAAAGAGTAGAAACAACAGTATTAGAAATAGGAAAAAGTAATCAATGTGCTTTGCTAACAGAGCAAGCATCACACAATTATTCACAATGTTTATTTGAAATAGGAATATTATTTAAAGCTAAAATCTTCTTTACTGCAGGAAATGCAACATGACCAAGGTGAGCATGCCATTGAGATACTAATGCCAAGTGGACTTTTATTCGGTTAGGTGGACTTCTCGGAAGGCTGAGTAAGTAGAGACCATCCTTATTCTATCCTGTATGAAGTACCTGCTTGGTCACCAAATCCTTAAGAACAAAATGGTCAGCAAAAAACTCAATAGAAATTGAATTTGATTGCGTCAAAACTGAAACAGACACAAGATTATTTGAAGCTGACAAAACACACAGAATATTATCAAAATGTATTAAATGACCATTAACCGAATGCAAGGAATTTCCAGCATGAGAGATGGGAAGTTTTGAGCCGTTACCTATAGTGACCTCTTCAGGACCCGAATATTCGGTGTGGAGATTCAGGTTTTCCAGATCAGCACTTAAATGGTGAGTCGCCCCGGAGTCTACTACCCAATCTTGAGTCGAATTCATATTTGTTATAGTGAAAAATGAGGATGGTGTAACCGCTAGAAAAAAAGAGATGGAGACTGCAATTACAGTCGTGCGACTGTAGGTTTGTAACAGGTAGTAGCAGCCCATACCGCAAGAAAGAAAAATGGGGCGTGATTTGAAGGGCATTTAATGCTGATTTCAATCAGAAAAGAAGGGGAAAAAGATTAGAAAAGAAGAAGGAAGTGGAAAAAGAGAAAGATAGACAGAAAATTTGGGATTGAGGAGCTCAAAAGATTGAAAAAAAAAACTCACCAAAAACTCACCTTCTTCTACTCTTCTTTCTTCAATTCTTGTTTTTGTAAAGTAAAAATTGGTAGAAATCATAGGCTTTAACTTAACAAACAGCCTCAAATCATTCCATAACCATAAATCCGTGACTTGGTGGAATTCTTGGACAAATTCTTGTACCTTGACATACAAAGGAGGAGGAGCAATTTGGAGTCGATTCCAAGCATTTTCAGAGTGAAATTGATGGTGGATCAGCGCTACAAGAGTAACTACACTTAAAACTTGTGCTTTGCTTCTTCTTCTGTGTGTTTTGGTTTGATTTCGTGCATAAAACCATATGTTTAATTATGTTGTTTTCGGGTAGGATGAACAGCCTTTACGGCTGTAATTATAGTCGTGCGACTATAATTACAGTCGTATGAACATGTTGGGCTCTCCACGGCTGTAAGTCCTCCCATATCTCAGCATGAAAACCCAAAAATAAGTCTTCTGGTTTTGGGTGGATTAACAGTAGTACAACTGTAACTACAGTCGTACCATTGTTCTCACTATTTCGGCTCTAAATCCTACCCATCAAAATAATTTCAACCTTTTTTGGATCAGAAATGCATTGCAGTCGCACGATTGTAATTACAGCCGCACAGCTGTAGTTTCTGGTCAACAACAGAAAATTCGAAAAAAAAAAGAATTCAGAAAAAATCATAAAAATCATAAAATCATAAAAAATGAATTTATCTCATGCATCAATGACCTTAGATTTAATTTTTTAAGTTATCGCATTTAGAACAGAATAACGACAGAGATCCAAATCTTCCGAAACCCGACCCACATTTGCATGCTAAATGGAAGTAAACCGGAAAAAGAAAATATTTTCAAAAACGTATTTTCTCATGAAACAAAAACACAAGAACATTTCAAAACCGTTTTCCAGGTCTAGTAGGGTGAACTAGCCGAGTTTATCCGACTACCCCCTAAATGCATGTCCCCAAATCGCTCATTTCCTCGTTCTATCTATTTGAGTCCAACTTGTTGCATATATCTGTGCTAAACCTTGTTTTGCAGGGTTTGATTTTATTTATTCATTTTAATTTCAATTCATTAGATACTCGTATAAAATAGGCGATTGTACCCCGATCCCCAAATTATACAAATGTATCCCCTAGGATAGTTTATTTGTGATTCACTTGGGTTGTAATAATTTATTTATTTACTGCTTTTTTTTTATGTACGCTGCATGATTAAATCAATAAAAATCAATCTTAGAAAAATAAAATACCATCAATGAACATTGGCCAAATTTATTTTGATTAGATATGAAATAAGGGACTTGTCTGGACCTAGATCTCTAGAAAGTGTAGCGCCCTTTGTCCGGTTCAGCTACGCTGTAATTTCCCGGTTGAGCTGAGCCGGGTGGCGACTCTTACACCTTCTATCGAGACTTAGGACTCGATTCTTTTACGAAATAATAAATTTTCCAAAATCAAATTTTCATTACAAAAACCTCCGCGAGGAAGGGTTGCCCGATATCGAGGCTCCCTTCCGAGAGAGAAAAACATCGTCCGCTCACGGCTGGTCGGGTTTGGTTTCCTCTAGGTTGTCTAGGTGAAGGGCAATTCCAGGCTAGGTGATTTATTCCCTAACAATTATGACAATAAAATGGTGTGGAAGTGTCTAATGCTGCCATAGTTGTCATTGGAAGCAAATTATTTCCAACAGTAGGCATATTGGGAAAATTTATGTGACAGGAAGGGGGTGTAAAAGGAGAAGAGTTACCCGGATTTTGAGTGAAGTGAGGTTGTTGTCCCCTTTCAAATTGACGCTGCTGCTGGAATTCTGTCTTGGTCCAGCGGGTCTGAATTGACCGGAATTTCCGCGAGCTCCATACGGCGTGGTTGGGGTAGCTCTGTCTGACTGAACCTCTCGTTTTAAATTCCTTTCTTTCGATAGCAGCAATCCATGGAGATCCTCAAAGCCTGTGGGATCGACTTTGACCTCCAGCGAGCGACAAAATGGGCGATAAGCTGGTAAAAGCCCATCCACAACAGCATCAACAAGATCAGTTTCTGAAATTACCGAACCAAGGGCAGCAAGGTGATCTGAAATTTGTTTTGCACGGGTGACAAATGACAAAATTGTTTCTGCTTCTTGTTGTTTCAGATTGCATAATTACAATCTATAGTCTCTGATTTGCGATCTCAAACCAGTAGCATAGGCTGCAGTCAGTCTACTCCAGGACTCACACGCAATCTCAGCACCAACAATTTGAGTCACAATTCCGAGAGACAAGGAATTGATAATCCAGCTCATTGTTTAAGCATCCTTCTCTTCCCAACGCTCATAGTCGGGATTGATTTCAGCCGATCCAGGCAAGGTTTTTGGTGGGGGAAGAATTCGGCCATCAACATGTCCCATCAATCGGGACCCTTTCAACTGCCGTACTAGCTGTGTTTTCCATAGCAAAAAATTGGTAGTATCAAGTTTAATTGGGCATGTTGCAGCTGAAGGTATTAAGAGGGTTGGTATTGTCATGGCGGAAGATGTGGAGCTACCGGCAGCAGTGGTGGTCATGGCAGACGTTGACATTCTTCATGGTGTTAGCCGAAATTGCTCTGATACCATGAAAAGTTAGGGTTTTCCCTTAGATATTATTGAAATAAATGAGAGTATTTATACAAGCATATACACATGGGCCATATACTATAATGGGTTGTACAATGGGCCATAATCATAACTATACAAGAGCTATATATATGCAATACTCTATCAGTCCAAAGTCAAACCATCCAATCCATCCGATTCTCAAAACCCAAACTTTGCTCATTTTGTATATCAATTTGGAAAATTTTACAACATAGCGCTTCACATGGACCTTTTTTAAGGAAAAAACAGCACATATGTGTTTCTTATTTTTTCACTATATATATTTTCATTTTGCAATACCAATTTCCTTCTTCAACAATTTCTTATCAAAATTTCTCCAGTTCCCATTAATAGCTAATAAGCTGAAAGTTGTCGTGGGTTGTAGTGTTAAAAAGCTTTTTCCTCTTAACTAATGTCTCAATTTTGAACCTCGTAAATGAAAAAAACAGTTGTTGGGAGAATTTCACTCTCTGTAAAAGAGTCTATCCGATTCAAATCTAGATATAAATGGATGGGGTAGACCAAAAAAAGCTAAACACTGCGGTCCCTACCCTTTTATTATTTTTTTCTCCTATCTATATCTATACTGTTAATTTCAAAAGCCGAGAGAAAAAGAATGAAGAGTTTTGATACTCTCTTTTCGTTGAGGTTACAATTTGTTAGCAAAAGAAAAGAAAAATTTCATCTCAATCTCTTGCTCAAAAAGGATTTTTTTTTTTTTTTTTTTTTTTTTTTTATATTCCTTTATACTCTATGCATTTTAAATTCTACGTTTAATTCCCTAAAAATAATTATTCATGTTTATCTTCCTTCTTGGTTACTATCTATGTGTCTTCCTCTTTTTATCTTCTTCCTTATAGGGTTGTCATGCTTGTGATGATTGAGAGAAGTGTCTCTTAAGAATAGGAGTTTCTTTTACATTCTTCCTTTTCCGTTTTCTCTTTCAGAAAACGGCTTTAAGTTCGTCAAATTGATAAGGTAGTGTTACCATTTTAACACAAAATTCATTTCTAAAGTGGAGACTACCAAAATTTTATTCAATTCGTCATTTAGCATATATCACATATTTAACGGACTAAATTGGTACATTTATTTTTTAATCTTACAAAATAAATGAATGAGTTCTATCATGTGGCAAAAGTATTATTATTAATATTATTATTGTTTATTTGGTAGACTAATTTTTTGTCACAAAAAGTTTATAGTTTATGGAACAATTGATTTGATGAGTCACACTCTTTCATTAAAAAAACAAAATGGGATGTGTTTGTTGTGTATACGTAATCCAGCACCAACACCAACACTCTTCGGATTCGGATATAGTTTTTATTCTTTTTTATTGTGACGTGTCCAAAATCAAAGTATCCGAACGAATTGTACAAAACCCAAGCTTTAGTCATTTTCTGTATAGCAATTTGGGGCAAATCCTTCGTACCCACATTTCAATTTCCCCAACACACCAATTTCTTTTATGAATGATGTTGGGTTCCCATTAATAACTGTAGTCCCTACCCTTTTATTATATATAATAAGTTAACCTTTTTGCATGCCTTCTTGTACACCAAATTAATTAAACATAGAGCCATGCCAAATATTATGCAAATTCTGAAGAATTTCTTTCTTTCAATTACAACATCTTTCTCCCAAATTTGTCCTACGGCACCACTCTCCCCGCCACCACCTAATTCTGCAACTAACATTGACATAGAAAATCAAGCAGTTGTTGAGGAAACAACACAATTACTTGCTGGAATTGGTATCGATTGGCAATGGCATAACATAATAATGGCATTTTACTTTAGTTATGCCCTTGAAATAGCTCTATGTTCTGCAACTCAGTCTCAACTCCCTCTTTCTTTCCAATTTCTTTCTTTCTTTTTGGCTTTCATTTTTGGTTTTCTCTTTATCTCCAAATTTATTGGCCATTAATACGCTGTTGCTGCTTCATTATTCACCAAAGCTACAATTATACTCGCAGTCACTGCATTTTTCTTCACCATTTCAGTATCACTGCCTGTGATGCTCAAAAGTACCACTTGGACCATCTACTTCATTTCAATGCTCGTCATTGCCATCTCCAATATTTGCTTCTAATAAATTATTTTCACACTTTCTGGTAGTATTGTTTGACTACAAAGCGGGTAAAAAACCAACCCCAAATTCTCTTATTTTAATTGCTCGTTTACTATTTCTCATCGAAAAGATCTTTGCTTTAGTCTACAAGGACTAATGGGTTTTTGCCTTTTTGTTATTCGGTTTCTCTTTACCATTTTGCGAGCAATTTTCACTAGAGTTTCAATAAAAACTCTAAGATGGAGTTTCAAAAAGTAACAAGAAACAATAAAATAACCAACGTTATGAGACTAAAACAACCAGCAACATTCGTCTTCTGATATTCGTTATTGACACGCACACGCTAATGCAGTTCATCCTCACAAGACTGCATCAACAGACTCTGAAGTAGTTTCACACTCGTTATGAAGAAGCTTCACTATAAAGTAAAGGTTTTGTATTGATAGGACACTGCTAAAGTTGCAAGTGCTAATGAAAACATTTTAAAGATTGGTTCCTTTTGGGGGATTCCAACCAGTCATGTCCACATATTAGAACTTCTATGATTGGATCATCTGGCTCAAAGTCATTGAAGCATGAATTCTTTTGTATCTCTTCATTGATTTCAGCAGAAGATCTGATACATGGCATTGGATGCATTGCCCAGAAATCACGAGCCATCTTCCATGCTACTGGAAATTTTGAAGTATTGACATACCACCAAGATAGTACATCAGCCTCTAGATTTTCAGGCTACAGTTTCAAGTCCCTATCAACTTCATTCTCCTGTGAGTCCATCTCATCCATTTGGCATAATTATAACGATCGTCAGTTGACGGTGCTTCATGATCAGATGAGGCATTTGCATATTTATCATATAACTTAGTGAGATAAATATGAATTGCAGGTAACTTTGCCCGAGCGTTGTTTTGTAAGCAAATCCTACCAAGTGTAATCTAAAGCGGGGAGCAAGAGCTTCCATCATCCGAAAAATGAAACCATATTTACTCCAAAACTCATCAAATATCTCCTTAAGTCTCCTTGCCACCACACTTCAGGCTAACATATGCAAACTCGCTATCTTGGCATCGGATCAAGTGTTCATAAATTGAGAAAACACTTGTTATATGCTTTATTTTATTATATTTTGGTTTAGTTTTAGGGGCTTAAATGAGTTATTTTAGTATTTTCCTTGAGCTTTTTGCTGTGGGTTATGTTTTTGTATTTGCAGGGGTATAATTGAAGATTTTGGGTTTTAAAGGCTGATTTGGGCGAGGTTTTGTCAAGACTAGGCTGAAGTGCGTTTTTCCAATTTTAGCCTTGCTCAAGGCTAAATCTCTTCCGTCAGGGGCTGTTCAGGAATTTTCCTAATTACAGGCCAACAAGAATTAAAGCGGATTAAGGCCCTAAATTAGAGAGCTTGGACGTAGATTAGAGGCTATTTTGGGAAACCTTTGATTTTTATGGTCCTTAGGGTTATATAAATAAGGAAGAGATGTTAGTTTTAGGGGATATAGAAAAAAATCTGATTACTCTTTTCTTCTTTTCTTTTTATCAATATGAGCAGCTAACTTTCTTCTTCATCTAGGGGATTCAAGGCTTGGATATAAATGATTGTGAGATTATTCTAACTTTAATTTCCAATTTTAATTCTCCATATTCTTATTCTTGCTTCTTGAGGGATTTCTCTCTTTTATTGATTTGTGATTTAAATATCTTAGCCAGTATTTGGATTGCATTTTAATATTCTGTTATCAGTAGATTAGATCTGTAATCATCTGATTCATTGTGTTAGAACAATAAAAGGAATAGGGATTTAAACTTAAATCAATTTCTCTAAGAATTGGTTGGTTTAGATCAGGCTTTTCTAGAACTTAATGCTTTCGGAAAATTAAATCCTAGCCACTAAGGAAGGATTATTTGACGAATAGGGAAATGTTGAGCCGTGCAAAACAGATTCCACATTAGAAAAGTTGATCCGGATGCGCTAAGTTGTGGATTATAACTAATCTGGGGTTATTAAATTACTTTTATCAATCAATGATCAATCCATTTAAATCAAAGCCAATGAATTACCCTAGATGATTTTTTCATTAATTCTTACTCTGTTTTTATTTTAAATTCAGTCTTTAATTTTGTTTTCAAACATTTGACATCTCTTTAGATTTTATTTCAGCTTTAATTCAATCAAACTTCAAAACCCCCCTTTTTTATTTTTATTAATTGTTTTTGGTATTTAGCAATAATTAATCAGCTTTAACTCCCTTGAGTTCGACCTTAACTTACCTTCTACAAATTCTTTTGTTTAAGATTTAAGTGAGATTTATAAATTTATTTTTGGCGAATTCAACAACCACCAAATTTTGGCGCCATTGCCGAGGAGTTAATTTAACTTGATTTTTCTTTTGCTTTATGACCAGGTCTAAAATCTTTAAAGATTTGCAATACGACGCTGAAATTGAGAAAACAGCAAGGAGACTTCGAAAGGAAACAAGGCTGAAAAAGAAAGGAGAAAGTTCAACAATTATATTGAGTGAATCTGATACTGAAATTTCAGCAAGCTCTTCGTGTGAGTCTGAGGAAGAAGCTATGGCTAATTTGACTCTTAGAGAACTTCATACTCCACCTGTAGACCAGCGGCCTCTTTGCATCACTTATCCTGAAACAGATGCAGTTTTTGAGTTAAAATCGGGGCTGATTCATCTGTTGCCAAAGTTCCACGGGATGAAAAGTGAAGATCCTTGCATGCATTTGAAGGAATTCCATGTAGTGTGTTCGGGAATGAAGTCGAATGGGATCAGCGAAGAATTACTTAAATTGAAAGCCTTTCCCTTTTCATTGGCTGACAAAGCAAAGGCTTGGTTGTTTTACTTACCTTCAGGATCAGTCACTACATGGACAGATATGGCAAGATTGTTCTTAGAGAGGTTCTTTCCTGCCTCTAAGGCTGCCACACTCCGTAGAGAAATCAGTGGGATCAAGCAAAAGGATGGAGAATCACTTTATGATTATTGGGAGCGTTTCAAGCGTTTATGTGAGAGCTGTCCACAACATGGGATAACTGAGCAGTCCTTAGTGCAATATTTTTATCAAGGAATGTTGCCTATGGAGAGGAGGATGATTGATGCATCTGGTGGAGGATGTTTGATAAATAAGACACCTACTGCTGCTTGGGAATTAATTTGAAATGTAGCTGAGAATTCTAGACAGTTCGAAATTCCTTCAGAACCTACTCAGAGGGTGCATGAAGTGAACACTCATTCTTTGGAAGACAAAATCAACTCCTTAACTACTCTTGTGCGAAGTTTGGCGGCTAGAGGAGGAACCCAAGCTATAGTTTGTGGCATTTGTGCATACACGGGTCACACAACTGATTCATGTCCTACTCTTGGGATAGGATCAGAACAAGCAAATGCTGTTTCAGGTTTTGCACATCAGAATCAAAGGCAATATGACCCATTTTCTAACACTTACAACTCAGGGTGGCGTGATCATCCCAACTTCAGTTATGGGAATCGTCCTCAACAACAAACCCAACCTCAATATCAACCAAGAAGCCAACAACCTTCTACTTCAACTCAAAAGCCCAGAATGTCTCTTGATGAGATTGTTCATTCATTAGCAACTAATATGCAACAGCATCAGCAAGAAACCAAAGCAAGTATTCAAAACTTAGAGAAGCAAATTAATCAAATAGCAACTTCAGTAAGTGCTTTGGAATCCAAGGGTAAATTGCCTTCACAAACGGTTGATAATCCTCACCAAAATGCAAGTGCAATAACTCTTAGGAGTGGAAAGGAGATTCCAGGAGCTGTTGAGAAGAAAGGAAGGACAGCAGAGAAGGAGTTAAAGGTTACAGTGAAAGGAGGAGCTAAAATTTTGGAGGAAAGCAAGGAAGAGGGACCACTCAAGGATAGGGATGAGAAAAAGACCTCTCCAATAGTTATTCCACCACCTTTCCCCAAAAGATTTTCAAAGTCCAAGAAGACGAGAGAGGATAAAGACATCCTTGAGATCTTTCGAAAGGTTGAGGTAAATATCCCTTTACTTGATGCTACTAAACAAATTCCTAGATATGCTAAATTTTTGAAGGAATTTTGTGTTAATAAATCTAAGTTAAAGGGAGTTGAAAAAGTGGTGGTAGGAGCCAATGTGTCGGCTGTCCTACAAAAAAATTTACCATAGAAGTGTAAGGATAAAGGGATGTTTGCTATTTCATGTCGCATAGGTAACACCAGCATACAGAGCTATGTGTGACTTAGGAGCTTCCATAAATGTCATGCCTAAGTCAATTTATGATTCCTTATGTGCTGGCCCCTTGGAAGAGACAAGAGTAGTAATTCAATTAGCCAATCGAACACTTGTTTATCCTAAAGGAGTCTTAGAGGATGTGTTGGTTCAAGTAAATGACCTGGTGTTTCCTGCTGATTTCTATATCTTAGATATGGAGGATGATAGCTCTCCTGAATCCTCTGAAATTTTGTTAGGGAGACCATTTCTGACCACAGCTAAGACAAAGATAGATGTGTATAAAGGGATATTGTCCATGGAATTTGATGGAAAAACAGTGCAATTCAATATTTATGATGCCATGAAATACCCAAATGATATCTCTACTGTATGTGGAATTGATCTGATTGGCCTATTAACTCAAAGTTTTTTCTGAGTTAGTGGTGATGGCAGGTTGCAGGTTTTGTTAAGTGAAAGTATTGATGTGGACGAGAGTACGAAAATTCAGTAAGAGGATCTGCTTGACATTGCAAAGGACATGGCTATTTCTCCAATTCTAGTAGGTACCATTGCTAGTTTAAAACTTTCAGCATCTAATGTGCAGCCATTACCTTCCATTTTGCAGGCTCCGAAATTAGAGTTAAAGGAACTTCCTCAGCATTTAAAGTATGCATTCCTAGGAGATAACGAAACTCTTCCAATGATTATTTCAAACAAGTTAGCACCTGATCAGGAAAAGCAATTGGTGACAGCTTTGAAGAGTTACAAGTCGGCAATTGGTTGGACTATTGCTAATATTAAAGGATTAAGCCAAGCTACTTGTATTCATAAAATCCATTTGGAAGATGATGCGCTACCAAAAAGACAAGCTCAAAGGCGTCTAAACCCCACAATGATGGAAGTGGTAAAGAAAGAAATTCAGAAGATGTTGGATGCTAATGTAATCTTCCCAATATCTTATAGCAAGTGGGTTAGCCCAGTTCAAGTGGTTCCAAAGAAAACAGGAGTGACAGTAGTTCAGAATGAGAAAGGTAAAATGGTTCCCACAAGAGTTCAGAATGGCTGAAGGGTTACATTGATTATCACAAACTAAACTCTTCCACCCGGAAAGACCATTTTCCACTTCCCTTTCTTGATCAGATGCTCGAACGCTTAGCTGGAAAAAGTTTTTATTGCTGCCTTGATGGTTATTCAGGCTTTTATCAAATTCCCATTGCTCCTAGAGATCGGGACAAAACAACCTTCACCTGTCCGTTTGGTACATTTGCCTTCAGAAGGATGCCATTTGGCCTTTGCAACGCACCAGCCACCTTCCAGCGCTGTATTGTGAGTATTTTTTCTGACTATGTGGAAAATATAATTGAAGTTTTTATGGATGACTTCACAGTTTATGGGAATTCTTTTTCTGAATGCCTAGCTAACCTTGAGCTGATTTTGAAAAGATGTTTAGAGTCTAACTTGGTTTTGAATTATGAAAAATGTCATTTTATGGTTGATAAGGGATTGATTCTCGGCCACATTATGTCATCTAAGGGTATTGAAGTGGATAAGGCTAAAATCGATGTTATTCATGTTGGGATTTGTCACCGGAAATCACCCGATTAAAATGGAAGAACGCGACGATTTCCTCAAATCCGTGCCCAGGAGCAATTGAAATGAAAATTGCCAAAACAAAAATTTAATTACAAGAGATAAATCTCTTACCCAGAATATCTCTACAAGAGATGGATGTAGACTGCATGAATCAAACTAGAATCCCTCATCGTTCACGTACACGAACGCCTTACGAACACCACCCGTGCCAGCGTCGGAAAACACAAAACTTTGGAGAGGGAGAGGGGGCAAATTTTGGCTATCCTTGCTACTTCATCTTAGGCCAAAAATCCTAGGGTTATTCTAACCCTAGGTGGCTGAAATTCTCAAGGAGAATTTTGGCCCAATTGGCTCTTCCTTTTGTGTGGGCTTCCATCTTTTATTTCAGGCCTAAATCTATTTTAATTTGTCTGGTTTAAATTAATTTCAAGCCCAACTTTAACTTACCGATGTATTTAATATATTACACCAAGTAACATATTATTTACATTTAAATTAAAATTGGTTTGACTAATTCATTCAATCCATTAAATTAAAATTAGATCTTCACAAAATAAATTCATAAGTAAACCTATACATATGAATATTTCCACTCAGGAAATAATATCATAATTAATCCAATCAATTATGAGAAAGCCAATTGTGAGCGGACGACGCATTTTCGACGGGACGCGGGACTCCCTTTCGGAAGGGGCGCCTCGATTTCGGGCGGGGTCCTCCCTCGCATGGGATTTTTGGTTTGGAAATTCGTTTTTTGGAAAAGCGGATTATTTCAAAAAAGAATCGAGACCTAAATCTCGATAAAAAGTATAGGAGTCGCCACCCGGCTCAGCTCAACCGGGAAATTACAGTGTAGCTGAACCAAAGTGGGAACTGCCACACTTTTCAAAGATCTAGGTTCGGACAAGTCCCTTATTTTGTGTCTAATTTAAATATTATTGCCAATGTTCTAGTTATGACACTTTAATTTGCTAAAAGTCAATTTTTATTGAATAATGCACGCAACGCGCATACAGGATAATAATACAACATATAAAGTAAAAAGAATAAATATTTAAGAGCTTACAACCCAATCAAAAGAAAAATAAAACTCTCGCCTCACTGATACAATCGCCTATATACACGAGAATCTAGAAAAATTACAACCGCCTAAATACACGATTTAATTCTATTAAATACAAATAAAAAGAAAATTAAAATAAAATAAAAGCTGCAAAACAGAGGTTAGCACAATTTATACGGCACGCCATAAATAGGACTCAAGTAGACAGAACTAGGAAATTAGAATTCGGGGTCATGCAATTAGGGGTAACCGGGTCGGCCCGGTCGGCCGGCCCGGTTAGACCTGGAAAACCATTTTTGAAACATCCCTGTATTTTTGGTTTTGTGAGAAAATCGATTTTTAAAACATTTTTCCGGTTTATCACAATTAAGCATGCAAAGGGGGTCGGTTTTCGGGAGAACCGGGTCTCCGTTGTGTCTTTGCTCTAAATGCAATTTCATCGAAAAATAAATCTACGGTCGTGTATTCACACACCAAAATTCATTTTTAATGATTTTTCACAATTTTTCTGATTTTCTGAGATTTTCCAATTTTTATGAAATTTTTTGGGGTTTTTATGAATTTTTTGGATTTTAGGGTTTTTTAGGGATTTCTGCTTATGGCCGAGGACTACAGTCGTGCGACTGTAGTTACAGTTATACAACTGTATATTACAGTAGTGCGACTGTAATCCTGGCTAGGCAGAAATCACTAAAAAAAACCCTAAAAACAAAAATCTGAAACTGAGAAAATAAGCACAGTCGTACGACTGTAGAAGATTTGGCACGACTGTATTTACAGTCGTGCCCCTGTTCTTGTTTCAAGAACAGTCGTACGACTGTTCTTATTTCTCCAGAAATAAAAACTCAAAAACTTGAATAAAAATGCACCAAACACAAGCAAATCACCCAGAAAGCTGGAAAATGAGTTGAGTTAAAGGTTATTTATCTTCTTGGTGACGATCCACAGCTGGAATGACCCCTGGCTACGCACCAATCCACGTGAAATCGCTCTTTTTCCTCAAAAAGTCAAGGTTGCAAAAGTGTCCAAATAATCCTAGAAAAGTCACGGATTTGTGTTTGTTTTTGTCCCAAAATGATTTAGATCTTTAGTGTGGATGTTAACCTAGGATTTCTACTTCGTTTTAGTGATTAACGACTAGAAAATTAAGAGAAAATATAAGAAGAAAGCAATATATTTTATTTTCTCTCTTCTCTCTTTTTCTCTCTTTTTCTCTCTTTTTCCCTCACTAAAAGTCAGATTTCTTGCCAAAAGTCCTTTTTTCTGATTGATTTTTTTTTTAACCTTATATACCCCCTACTAAGATTTCCCATCTTTTCCAAGTCAAGGGGGTATGGGTTCTGCAACCTGCCCCCGAAAGTACAGTCGTACGACTGTACTTACTCTACAGTCATACGACTGTAAGCAAAATACCACGACTGTAATTACAGTCGTGGGTTAACGGTCAACGACTGATTTTTTTTTTTTATGTAAAAATTTCGTGTTCACAGGCTGCCCCTCGTGTAGCTGGAGTCCGATTTTCGAAGCGGATTTAGGTACAAGACAAAGAACACGAAATCACGATGATGTGCGAACGCGGTTTTCGCAGGTGGACTGCAGGTGACTTTGGTAGTCAGGTGGTCTATATGCATTTTGCATGAAGATGACACCAAGAGAAATGACGACTTTTGGAGTCGGGCGGTTCCTTACGATGATTTCCGCGCAAGGATGGCGCCGAGATAAAATGACTTTTGGAGTCAAAAGGTCATGTATGGTTTGTCATACCGAGCCAAAAATGCATGTAATGCGTGTTTGATGAACGTATTTATTCCTTGATCGATAATTTTGAAACAAAAATTTTTGCCCCTTCGATCAAGGATAAATACGGGAATGCGTGTCTTGGTTGCCTTTTATAGTCGTGTGGGACTGGATTTGTAAATGCGAGATGTGATAGTCGTGTACGACTAGCGCACTCAACAGACTGACACAGGATTTGGGTTCCCTTTTAAAGTCGTGGTGGACTATGATTTTTGTGTGTATGTGTGACAATCGCGTGCCGCTGGGCGCACCCGACGGACTGAAACTGGATTTGGGTTCCCTTTTAAAGTCGTGGGGGCTATGATTTTTGTGTGTATGTGATGGGTCGGTGTGGCTTGGCACACGGGACGCGTTGAAAATGCAGTTTGGTGAGATTGTACTTACAGTGAATTTTTCACAGTTTTCTCGGGTTTCGTGCCCTTTGGGCGAGGCGGACCATTGTTGAAATAAATTAGTCGCCGTTGGATTAGCCCTGCAAAATTACTGAAATATCTCCCTGTGGGGAATAATTGAGCATCAGATAATGAAAATAGGGTTTAAAGAATAAATAGGAAAAAATTAAAAATTCCCCCCTTTTTTCCAACTACAGTCGCACGACTGTATTCGAATTTTGAATACAGTCGTACGACTGTAGACGAATTACAGTCGTACGACTGTACTTCGCGGGCAGAATGAAATAAAGGGGCGGTTTCCGCCCCTTTCTCTTCCATTCTCCCATTTTTTCGAAAACCTTTGCTTCTTTTCTCCCTCAAACCGATCCCGACCTTCAAAATCTCGTCAAAATGTTGATGAAAATGGGAAAGAAACTGAAAAAGATCCAGAGCAACACAATTCAAGAACCCAATAACCCCGATGAGATCTCTTTTGTGGGGATTGCACAAGGATACGGGCACCCGCTTTACATGGACCATTTCGGGATTTGCTTCGGGACAGAGATTCCGATTCTACTGGCGATGGACTCCCATTTGTCAGTTACACAAGTTGGTACCCGACTTTTAAGCCTTGATTTTGCGTTTTCCAATTTTTTTTCCTTTTGAATTTTTGGAATTGATTTGCATGATTTACTGCTTTCTGGGTTGAATGGTTGAGTAGAATGCATGCTAGGAGTCTCCTGTAGTTAATAGGAACAAGAAACTAGGAAAAACGAGTCAGAAATTGTTAGAATTAAATGGATTTCGAATTTTTTTTTTTTGCAGGATTATGAACAGTCGTGCGACTGTTCATGCCAAAGATGAACAGTCGTACGACTGTAGGCACTACAGTCGTACTACAGTCGCACGACTGTAGTTACGCTTGTGCAAAGCGTACTACAGTCGTACGACTGTAGCAAGAAAATTAGGCTTTAAAGTTTTGTTTCGTTCGATTAATTTTTCTATGTTACTATTATGCAAAAACTGAATGCATATGTGTTGTACTTCCCCATAATGCAGGTACACAGGATTGCTGGCAGCGGGAATCTCTCTCTGCCACGGGTCTGGTGGGATTGGCTTCCCGAGCCTGTGCGGGCCCGGGTCAGGATCTTGGGGCTGGGGCTCGAGTCCTTTATCTTGTCTTTGCCCATGAGCACACCGCATACCACTCACGCCGTGCTGACGGCTCTGTGTGAGAGATGGGTCTGTACCACCCATACCTTCCACCTGCCCATCGGGGAGTTTACTGTCACTCCCTCGGACTTCGTAGCGATTACCGGCTTCGGGTTTAGCGGGACCCCCATTATCTTCAATTGTAGCTTGACCCGACATGAGCAGGTGGACGCTTACATCGGGCGACTGATTGGCTGCACCCCTGAGAAGGGAAGATCCTATGTTCCCGGGTGGAGGCTTATTGGGCCACCCGTGCAGTCTTGTCTGAGGTGGATGTGGAGCAGTATGCCATGGCTTATGTGCTCATCCTCCTATCATGCACGCTGTTCCCCACTGGGCAGAGCACCTGCAATCTGACTCTGCTTCCTACACTGGCGAACTTGGCTGCCTTCCCATCATTGGATTGGGCACGAGCTGCATTAGGGCAGCTATATTACGGGCTGGATTTATGCGCCCGGAGAGCGCAGCAGGAGATTCTGGGCTTTTGGTTTGGCCTTCTGGTATTATCTCTTTTCTTCCCGCTTCTTTTTTTTTTTTAAAGACTAATATATGTATTTATTTTTTTTTTTTTTTTTTTGTAACTACAGATCTGGGCGTTCGAGCATCTCGTGTTGGAGCCGCCCGAGTTGAGAGACATCCAGGGTGATGTCCAGCCGACTATCCTGCGTTGCTGGACGCAGGGATGACAGGGCATAGGCCGCGATATAGAGGAGGTACGACAGAGTTTGCTTGATACGACCTGGGGGAGGGTAAGTAGACAAAACTCGTTAGTAAGAAAATTTAAACAACTTTTATTTACCTGTACTGAATTCCCTTTATTTCACTTTTACAGATCCGGCACCATCCCTGGGAGGGTCTAGGTGCCATCACCCTTCTTGTTCAGGCCTCTGCGCATTTTGACCATCGTCGGTTCGTCATGGAGTGCCCTATGTCCTAAGAGTGGTACATGGGCGAATGCCTCTTCCTCTCCGACCACGTCGATGGTCCAGTCAGCCGGCTTGTGCCTCCGCCGCTTCCACAGGCGCTCTTCTGGCCGTATCTGGCTGACCCCGCGACATACCCTGGTATATTCGGAGAGGGGTATAGTGTAGACCCCGTGGATGGAGATTATCCGACTTATATCCAGCAGTGCTTACTACCTGCTGCGGGTGTCGCGCCAGCAGCTCCTCCTCCTCGTCCTCGCCAGGTATTCACTTTTCTATTTTTTCTCTTCTTCTTTTTTTTTTTTTTTTTGACTCTTTATTCTCTTCGCAGGTTAAGAGACGTAGGGGAGCCGGGTCTTCTCAGCCCATTGGCCCAGCCGGCGAGAGTGTTGGCGCGGCTACAGCCGGGGAGGATACTCCTATTCAGGATAGGACCCACCCTGTCCATACAGGTAGCGCTGCAGCTTCGGCTTCTCAAGCCGTCGGTGCCAGCGGTGTGGTGGAGGGCCGCCTAGTGTCCGAGCTTAGAGCCAGCTTCAATTTGACAGGGTTGGACGGCTCCCTCACCTACAGGACGTGGAATATTCCTCGTGAGGAGCCAGCTGTATTCTTCCCTGAGGATACCACCCATGTAAGTCTATGATCTTTTTTTTTTTTTTTTTTTAATTTTCTACCGTTCTCTAGGTTCGGCGAGCTGATGTGGAGGAGATAGCCTATCGGTACCAGGGTCTGGGGGACCTCCTGGTCCACGAGAATGGTGTTTGGGCGGTAAGCATCCCGTGTCTCCTGCATCATGTCATGATTTATGTAATGCATGAACCTGCATGTATGTATGTATGAATGTTAATTTATGTTGTTGACTGCAGTCCCGAGTCGAGATGCTCCGAGATCAGGTCAGGGAGGCTGCTTCTTCCGTGGCTCAGGCCCAGGCTGCGAACCAAGAGGTGGATAGGGCGAGAGCCGAGATAGCCAGGCTGCAGGCTGGGATGGCTCGTCTACAGGCGGACTTTGACTCCTACAGGGCTACGCATCAGAGTGAGTCCGAGGAGGAGGAGGATGATGAGGGGTAGGATGAGAGCTAGATGGAGCGTCCTGCTTTTCTTATTTGATGTCTTCATAGTTTTTGTTCTTTTGTATTGGATTTTTAGGCACATTATGAACTGCATTCTTTACATTATGGGATTTGCTTTTATTTGATTGAATCTTTGGAAATTCACTCCTATTCTTTTTTTTCTTTTTCAATTTTTTTTTTTTTTTTGGCTTCTTTTTATCCAGGCTTTTACAATTTTCTAGAATCATTACAAGACTCTGATTGGCTTAAATTAAAGCCTTTCGGGTTGTGGAATCTCAAGGCCTATTACAAACACTCGTGGAACATTGAGCTGTTGAATGCATGTTATCGCTTCTGGGATCCAGCGGACAACGTCTTCCGCTTCTCATGCCAAGAGCTCTGCCCCTTATATGAAGAATTCAGTGCTATCTTGAACATCCCCTGCCACAAAGGAGTGGACATTGCTGTCCCCGAGTTCACTTTTGGTAGCATTTCCCCCTTGGTGAGCTTGTTCGGGCTTCCCAATCCCGAGGTGGAAGCTTTATTTGCTACCGGTTCCCCTTTTCCCGGGTTGAACTTGGACTCTATACTGGAGTGGTGTATCAATGCCCCTAGGGACCACATGAGCTGGACCTCCATGGTTAGTCTGTTACTTGTGAGCCGGTATTTCTGTGGTCCTAGTGATGGGGTTGTCTCCTTCAGGGCTGTCTCCCTTATCTCTCAGATGGCTGTGGGAGCATCTCCAGCTCCTTTCGCACTTGCTGAGACACTGATCAGTTTGCATGCATCTAAGACAAACGGTATTCTCCACATTGGCCCTCACCTCACACTGCTCTAGGTAAAATTCCTTGTTGTCTGGTGTATTTCTGGGTCGAATGAACTTCTAACCCTTGCTTACCATCAACTGCAGGTCTGGTTGTTGGAGAAGCTATCAATTCTTAAGATTCCGAGGGGGAACTTCAAGAAATACCGCCCGGCCAATCTCAGGGAACGAGGCTTCTCCATTGACTCCTATACTGATATGTCTGCTGATGAGTGGGGCGTCTGGCTATCTCACCTGACTAATGACCAGATTAGGTGGGTGTGCCCTTGGTGGAAGATTACCCATGTGATTGTGGACATGTGGGCACATGGTGTGCAGTTGCTGGGACAGACCAGGGTGACATTCTATTCTCCGAGTCGCCTCTGCCGGCAGTACAGTCATCTACAGGGTGTCCCTCAGCGCTCTTGTGTCACCAGTTGTGAGGAGTACACTGCTTCTTGGCCAGATCACATCAGACTTCGCTGGGCTGGAGATACCCATCGTGTGGCGTTGAATTATGCCTCGCTTGCTCCCACAGAGACAGATGGTCGTTACAAGCAGTGGCTGGCTGAGATCCGGGATTTACCGACCCGTGAGGCGCGTGAGAGTGCGACTTTCCGCTGGCTGGCTCCTTCTGAGGCCGCAAGACCACTTCCTGTCAAGAAAAGGAGAGTATAAAAGAAAAAATGTGATTTTCATTATCATGCATGTATTGGCTACCGTTATTATTTTTTATATACATCTTTTCTGTTATTGATGCGATCTTTCTTCTTCCACTTTTTTTTTTTTTTTGCCTTAACTTTTGCTTAAGCCGCCCTTGCGGGTTTTCGACTTAACAGGCTTCCTCTTTTTTCTTTTTTTTCTTTTTTTTTTTTTCAAATGGATGATATTCGCAATTGCACACTTAGGCGTCTAAATGTCTTTGTTTATCTGGATATTTCGACAAATGTATCATGTAACATACTCCAAACATTCATGCAATATGTTGAGCAAAACGCACTTCATTAATGAAATTTAATTATCGCATCAATTGAAAATTGTAAAATTAGTACATATCTCGAACGAACTCATTCCTGTTATCAACCATCCTATTCTGGTTTTCTGGTCGATAAGCTAACCCTCGTTGCCTTAATTTTTGCTTAAATCGCCCTTACGGGTTTTTGACTTAACAGGCCCTTTTTTCTTTTTCTTTTTTTTTTTTTTACACATGGTAGCGTTTGAGGTGATCTTGATTAATCGGGTTGGTAAACTCGTTGCCATCCATATCCATAATCTTCACTGCACCTTTGGAGAGTATTTTCTTTATCACATACGGCCCTTCCCAATTAGGTTTGAATTTGCCCCTTGCATCTGTATTGGTCGGTCTCATCTGTTTCAATACTAGATCTCCCGCTTTCAGAGGCTGTTTCTGATGACGAACCCGTCGATTATAGGCCCTAGCCATCCTTTGGTGGTACATCTGCAGATGATCCAGAGCCTTAAGACGCCTTTCATCGACCATAGCCAGCTGCTCAAATCTCGCCTTTACCCATTCTGTTTCAGGCAATTGGGCCTCCAAAACCGTCCTTAGTGACTTCAACTCCACTTCAATAGGAAGGACTGCTTCCATCCCATAAACCACCGAATAAGGTGTTTCTCCAGTCGGCGTTCTAACACTGGTTCTGTACCTCCATAGAGCATAAGGTAATCTATCCGCCCAATCCCAGTAGGTTGAGGTGGTCTTAGACAAGATCTTCTTAATAGACTTATTTGCCGCCTCTACTACTCCATTGGCTTGTGGCCTATAAGGGGAAGACTTACGATGTTCCACATTGTACTCTTCGAATAGTTCAGCTGTGCTCCTTGAAATTGCACTCCGTTATCAGTTACCACGTGATGCGGTACACCAAATCTTGCGAAGATGTGCTTCTTTACAAACTTAGCCATATTCTTAGCCGTGACCGTGACATAAGACTCGGCCTCAACCCATTTGGAGAAATAATCCACTGCCACCACAATAAATTTGTGACCATTCGATGCTGGAGGTCGAATTTCACCAATTATGTCTATGCCCCATACTGCAAACGGCCAAGGAGTCATGAGATTCTGTAACTCCATAGGTGGGAGATGGCTGATGTCCCCGTAAATTTGACACTCGTGGCACTTTTTCACCTCTTCTGCACAGTCTGTCTGCATGGTAAGCCAGAAGTACCCTTGTCTCATTATCTTCTTTGCCAGAGCTAATCCATTCATATACTGGCCGCAAATCCCTGAATGCATTTCCTGCATAACCTTCTTGGCTTCTGCTTCTGTCAAACACTTTAATAACAATCAATCCGCGGTCCTTCTGAAAAGCTGTCCATCAAACCATCTGAACTGAGCTGCCAACCTTCTTAAAGTGGTCTTATCTGATGCATCTGCTCCTTCAGGATATTGACCATTTTGTAAAAAATCAGCTATACCTTGGTACCAGGGCTTATCATCTGTAACTAAAACCAGGACCTCGCTAGAACGATGAATTGGTGTTCTAGCTGTCTCCAGGATCAAAGGCTGCATCGGTGCTTTCTGGGGTCCTTCCCACATGGATGACAAGGTAGCTAACGAATCTGCCATTTGATTATCATCTCTGGCTACATGCCTGAATTCAATATGCCCGAATATTTTCACCATTTCCCACAAAGTCTCCAAGTATGGGCGAAGTGATTCTTCTTTGATTTCCCATTCTCCGGTGGCTTGACGGATTACCAATAGCAAATCTCCAACAATGGTCACATCATTTGCCCCTAGTGTGGTGAGAGCATCAATGCCAAACAAACAAGCTTCATATTCTGCGCCGTTGTTAGTTACTGGGAATTCTAGCCGCTTTGACAAAGGAATTATCTCTCCCTCAGGAGTTACGATGATTACTCCAATGCCTGCTCCCCTTTTGTTTACAGCTCCATCAAAATGCATAACCCATTTCCTAACCTCCACCTCTACCAAGGCCAACTGTTCATCCGGAAATTCCAGGTTCTCCATATAATCAGATTCAAGCGGCTGATTGGCAAGGAATTCGGCCACCGCTCTTCCTTTGATCACCTTCTTCGTCACATATTCAATGTCGAACTCTAATAACAAAAGTAACCACCGGGACAATTTCCCCATTAAGGATGGGGCAGAGCAGAGGTATTTCATAGGATCAACTTTCGCCACAGCTTGTATCTTGTAGGATTGGAAATAGTGTCTCAACTTCTTCGTCAGCCAAACCATAGCAGTGCAAGTCTTCTCCACCACAGTGTACCGAGTTTCATAATCTAGCAGCTTCTTACTGAGGTAGTAGATAGCATGTTCCCTTTTGTCATCTTGTTCTTGAACCAACATTGCCCCTATGGAGGTTTCTTCAATGGCTAAGTACGAAGTCAAAGGTTTTCCCAGAGTTGGGGGCTTCAACACTGGTGGATTGATTAAGTATTCTTTGATCCTATCAAATGCAACCTGACACTGGTCATTCCACACAACAGGTTGTTCTTTCCGAAGAAGCTTGAAAATGGGCTCACAGACCGTGGTCAATCTGGCAATGAACCTGCTGACATACTGAAGTGACCCCAGAAAAGATCTGACTTCTTTCTCTGTTTTCGGTGCTGGCATATCTCGAATGGCTTTAATCTTGTCTGGGTCCATCTCAATGCCTTTCTGACTGACAATGTGCCCCAATAGCTTGCCCGATGCAACTACAAAAACACATTTCTTTGGATTGAGTCGCAGGTTGTACTTTTCAATCCTGGTCATAAATCTATCCAGGATAGCAGGGTGCTCCTCCCGGGTCATAGACTTCACCAGCATATCATCAACATATACTTCGACCTCTTTGTGGATCATGTCATGTAGCAATGTCGTGACCGCCCGCTGATAGGTTGCCCCAGCATTCTTTAACCCAAACGGCATCACTCTGTAGCAGTACACCCCCCACTCGGTGATGAAGGCTGTCTTGACTTTATCGATGACATTCATTAAGATCTGATTATACCCCGAGAAACCATCCATGAACGAGTACATAACTGCCCTTGCTGCACTGTCAACCAGGACATCAATGTGAGGAAGTGGGAAGTCATCCTTTGGAGAGGCCTTATTCAAATCCCGATAATCCACACAAACTCTGACTCTTCCATCCTTCTTGGCAACTGGGACTATATTGGCTAACCATTCAGGGTAATCCACCACCTCTAGGAAATTGGCCTTAATCTGCTTTGCTACCTCTTCCTTGACTTTTTCAGCCCATTCCGGACGTAGACGCCTGAGTTTCTGCTTTACTGCGCTGAACTTGGGATCAATCGGAATTCTGTGTTCTGCTATTTCTCTGTCAACCCCCGGCATATCGTCGTAAGACCAAGCAAACGCTCCCACATGTTTTTTAAGTATTTTTGACAATTCTCTCTCTTTTTCAGGATCGAGTTCGTTAGAGATAGATACCATTTTAGGATTTTCAATTGTACCCAAATTAATTTCATGTAATGCAGTGTCGTGAATGCTGAACACATTGAATGAATGATTGCATGTATGCACAGAGCCATTAGGAAAAACATCGCATAAATAAGCAAAGTTAGACTTCATTTCATTCATCGCCTTAAAAGCGGAATTGTTTACATCAAGTACATATGACAGGTTTACAAAGAAATCACTTTCTTCCACCACATGCGGAGGGTCTTCTGTAGCAGGGTCTTCTGAATCAGCCTGTTCTTCTTCAAACAAGTCACTCAGATCAGCTTCAAGGGTTTCTTTCTGTGCTTCAGATAAGGCATCTTCTTCCACCTTCGCTTTCCCCTTGGCCATCATCTTGGTGAGCTCGGCGAGTGCTTTTTCCACCAACTCTGCCTGTCCCGAAATGGCCTCCTTCCTCACAGGGCTCTCTTTTAACCCTTTCTTCAGCAAGTGTGAACACGAAATTTTACTAAAAAAAAAAAAAAAAAATGGGGCCGTTGACCGTTGACCCACGACTGTAGTATACAGTCGTGGGAATTCACTACAGTCGTACGACTGTAGTGTAAGTACAGTCGTACGACTGTACTTTCGGGGAGCAGGTTTCAGCCCATACTTCTTTGACTTGTGAGAGAAGGGAAATCTTGAGCATTTAATGCTCAAGATTTCCGGGCAAGTGGGGTATATAAGGAAAGGAAAAAGCAGATTTTGGGACTTTTGGAGGTTTTTGGAGTGGAAAACCAGAATTTTAGAGAGAGAAAAGGGGAGAAAAAGAAAGAAGAGAGAGAAGTGAAAATGCTTGCTTTCTTCTCACATTTTCTCCTTGATTTCTTGCTTTTAATCTCTAAAACGAATTAGACATCTTAGGTTAACAATCACACTAACAAATTAAATCATCTCGGACCAAAAACAAACACAAATCCGTGACTTTTCTGGAGTTATTTGGACATACTTGAAACCTTGGCTTTTTGGGAAAAAAGTGCAAATTCACGTGGATTGGTGCGTAGCCAGGGGTTATTCCAGCTGTGGATCGTCACCAAGGAGGTAAACAATCTTTAACTTATCCTTTTTTCCAGCTTTCTGGGTGATTTGATTGTGTTTGGTGTATTTTTCTTCAAGTTTTTGCATTTTTATTTCTGGAAAAGTAAGAACAGTCGTACGACTGTTCTTGAAATAAGAACAGGGGCACGACTGTAAATACAGTCGTGCCAAACACACTACAGTCGTACGACTGTCCTTCCTTCTCCAGATTCAGGGTTTTTGTTTTAGGATTTTTTAGCGATTTCTGCCCAAATCAGGTCTACAGTCGCACGACTGTAGTAGACAGTCGTACGACTGTAACTACAGTCGTACGACTGTAGATCGCGGCCAGGGGCAGAAATCCCTAAAAAATCCCTAAAATCCAAATAAAATTCTAAAAATCCAAAAAAAAAAATTTCATAAAAATCAGAATATCCCAGAAAATCAGAAAAATTTGGAAAACCCTCAAAAATCATCAAAATGAATTTTGTTGTGTGCATCACGACCTTAGATTTATTTTTCAGTGAAGATGCATTTAGAACAATTTCACGACGGAGACCCGAATCTCCCGAAAATCGACCCACTTTACATGTTTAATTATAATAAACCGGAAAAATTGTTTTCAAAAATGATTTTTCTCACCAAACCAAAATACAGGGACGTTTCAAAAATGGTTTTCCAGGTCTGACCGGGCCGGCCGACCGGGCCGACCCGGTTACCCCCAATTGCATGACCCCGAATTCTAATTCCCTATTTCTGTCTACTTGAGTCCTATTTATGGCGTGCCGTATAAATTGTGCTAACCTTTGTTTTGCAGCTTTTATTCTATTTTAATTTTTCTTTTTATTTGTATTTAATAGAATTAAATCGTGTATTTAGGCGGTTGTAATTTTTCTAGATTCTCATGTATATAGGCGGTTGTATCAGTGAGGCGAGAGTTTTATTTTTTCTTTCAATTTGGTTGTAAGCCCTTAAATATTTATTCTCTTTACTTTATATTTTTGTATTATCTCGTATGCGCGCTGCGTGTATTCTTTTAATAAAAATAAATCTTTAGCTACATAAAGTGTTGTAACTAGAACATTGACAATAATATTTAAATTAGACACGAAATAAAGGACTTGTCCGGACCCGAATCTCTGAAAAGTGTGGCAGTTCCCGCTTTGGTTCAGCTACACTGTAATTTCCCGGTTGAGCTGAGCCGGGTGGCGACTCCTATACTTTTTATCGAGATTTAGGTCTCGATTCTTTTTCAAAATAATCCGCCTTTTTCAAAAAAACGAATTTCCAAATCAAAAACCCCATGCGAGGGAGGGCTCCGCCCGAAATCGAGGCGCCCCTTCCGAAAGGGAGTCCCGCGTCCAGTCGAAAACGCGTCGTCCGCTCACAGTGGCGACTCCGCTGGGGATTTCTCAAAAGTTTTTCAAAAAACTTAAAAGAATTTGACAAGCCTTGAAAAGTGTCTAATTTAAATTAAGTGGATGATTCTTATATGGCACTTTATGCATTTTTGTAGTTAGGCATTTATCGCATTAAGTTAGGTATCCAATTTTAGCCCGGTGAATCGTTGAAGTGTCGCCTAAGTTCCTCTTGGTCTTAGGGGCACGAATACGAAACACCACCCATAGCCTCGTACGAACCCCTTCGTTCGAACCCTTGAGTGGGGAGAAGTGAGGAGTATATTTTTGCTATGGGAACCTTGATGTTATCCCGACTTTGGACCGAACTCACTTAGGTAACCTTAGTTGGATTCCCTTAGGATGCCAAAATAATTGTGTGAATAAAATAAAATAAAATCCGCCTTCATCACCCCCGGTTGGTGATCGAAGAGAACCCCTCCTAGGACTCGGTTAGAATTTTATCGACCTGACCACGTTTGGAGGAATAAGGTTGGAAGAATACGATCCGAGTGCTAATTGCTACGTGTCTTTTTGTCCTTCCATAACATATCATCATCTACATTTTTCACGAACATAACATGCCGCATCTAAAGCATTTGTGTGATTCTAACTCACATCTTTTGTACAGCCATTTCCATTCTTTCGCTTGTAAATACATTAATCACTCGCGTGACATTTACACTAACCACGTTTTTTGCAGCCATGCATCTTTTGTTCGCGTGAAAAATTAATTAATTCACGTACATCATTCGAATGTCATGAACATCAACTATTTTATTTTGGCAGCCATGGGAAACGCGTGTCATGCATAAAGTATTATGCGAATCTTGAATAATTCCACAAGGGTCACACACATCACGTTACCTACCAAGTAGGAAGTCATTTTAGGCGCTCCACGAGTGCCGACAAATCTTCATCGCATTTCATTAAATCATTTTCATTTTTTTTTAGGCGCTCCACGAGTGCCGACAAAAATTCATCGCATTTCATTAAAGCATTTTAGGCGCTCCACGAGTGCCGACAAAAATTCACCGCACCTCATTAAAACATTTTAGGCGCTCCACGAGTGCCGACAAAAATTCTTTGCATTTCATTAAATCATTTTCGGTACTCCGCGAGGACCGGAAAGTTTCATTTCACACAACAAAACATTTAGGTGCTCCCCGAGCGCCGGAACTCTGCCCGTTCACCAAGAACGCATTCACTTCGCATCGTGGCACGGAAACCGAGATACTCCCCGAGTATTGAAATTCCACCCGCAAGCCAAGCACGGGTTCATTTTACATCATCAAAATTCGAAGTGTCCCACGGACACCGAAACCTCGACCATGCGCCATGCGCGTGTCGATCTCACTTCACAAAATTCAAGGCACTCCACGAGGGCCGAAACTCTGTTCACTCACTAAGGGCATTCACATCATTTCACAAAAACCCGAGGTACTCCCCGAGTACCAAAGGTCTCATCCATGTATCCAATTCTTGGATTGCAATATATGCATAAATGAATAAGAGTTCATGCATACTCCACCACCCGAGGGGTTAATTATTCAAGGTTTGTATTACAAATTCATTTCATACAACATCCATACATCGTTCATTCAACACACCATGCATACATGCATATCCCCTAGAGTTCATGACTCTTTGGGTGATCATGTTTCACTAACTTTTGTTTGGAATATTTTGTAGTTTGGCTCCGATCGGGACGACGACTCGTGAGGATAGAGCACAGTGATTCATCATCTAGTGAGTCTGAGGAATCTGTTCAGTTTGGGGAGGTTGAGGCGTCATCTGAATTGAGTGCCGGGTTTTCATTGGAACTTGAACAATTGCAACAAAGATTTCAAGATATGGCAATCCCACCCGAAGCTGCTGCCGCCGCAATGGCTACCTCTGCTCTTCGTGATTTCATGAGTTCTGATGAGTTCAAGAATCTTATCAAGAGTCAAGTGCAGAGTGCTTTGGCCGAATCATCCAGTCAGAGGCCGGAAAGAGGTGCTCGGGAAGAAAGTAGTGGAAGGAGACTGAACGACAGGCAGTCAGACGCTGAAGAAGGCCGGAGAGATAATGTTGAGCGGCCTGTGGAGTCCGCCTTGGAAAGAAAGATGAAGGAGATGGAAGAAACTATAGCAGAGCTGCGGGCCAGCTCAAAAATCCAATCTGCCAAACGGATCGACCCATCCACACTGATAGCTGGGGGGGTTGAAATGCTTCCAGTAGGCTTCCAAATGCCTCGGATCGCACCGTACGTGGGGAAGAGCCCTCCTACAGCCCATTTGAATCAATATGTGCGGATCATGACCATGGCCGGGCTCACTATGAATCAGTTGGTGGGACTATTCCCCACTACTTTGGAAGGGGGTGCTATCACGTGGTACAATAAGCAGCCTGAGGGGATACAAGGTGATTGGGATGCACTGTCTGATGCATTCATCAAGTATTTCAGTTTCAATACACAACTGGAAGTCAAGCTGCAAGACTTAGAAGCAGTGAGGCAGAAACCAAATGAGACCTTCTCTGAATACTACCAAAGGTGGATGGATAAAATGATTCTCCTTCATCAGAAGCCATTGGAAGATGAATTGATCGTGAAGCTAATTGACGGGAGCTTGGAGGTTTATAGGAATGTAATGAAGTACCATAAATTCCAGTCCCTGATAGAGGTGCATGAGCTGGCCCGCAAAGTTGAGAAGTACGAGATTGATCCAGCCCAGAGCAGTTATGGAGGAGGGTATCGGAGCCGTACATACTCCTCGGGGTATAAAAGCAACAACAACCCTGCGGCTTCTTCATCGACAAGTGCTAAGCCAAACCAGTCACCCGTCCCTGTTAAACAAATAGAGGTGGCAACAGTTGCGCAAGGGTCTAGTCAACAGACGGCCGGAAAAGGGATCTCTCCGTGGGAAGAGTCCTTGGGGCGGATCTTTCTGAAATGTAGGAATCTAGGCTTTCTTCAAAGTCTGAAACCATACACGCCTCCGGCTGAGGCGGACAAGAACAACTTTTGCTCCTATCATGTGACTAAGGGGCATCGAACCAACGAGTGTCATGCTTTGAAAAAGGCAATTCAACAGCTGATTGATGAAAAGAAGATAGAAGCGCCCCGTTCAAAGCCCAATGTTCAGAGTAATCCGCTACCTCAGTTTGAAAGAAGAGTAAACATGGTGCAATCGGGGTTATCTCCTAACTTTGTCTTAGCCCAGATTGCAAAGGCGAATCCCGCAATTCAAGTGGTGGTAGGTGAAGATGTTAAGCCCTCAGTGGAGGAGAGCAAACCTGTGAATCTGGATGATATAGAATTGGATGATGATGCGGATGAATTTGAGTTGATGAGTAGGCCCGAGCCTCTGAACCGGACAACACCTGTCTATCCTGTCTGCACTAAGGATGGGATGTATATAAGGAAGGAAGATGCTCCAGTGAATAATGTCACGAGAAGTGGAAGGGTATATCAACCCGAGCCACAACGATTGGGAGAGCCGAGTAAAAGGGCAGAAGCACCGGTTCAAGATTATTTGCCCATCAAGGTGAATGAAAAAGAAGATCTGGTAGTGGAGCAACTCAAAAAGATGCCCGCACGTGCATCTGTGTGGCATTTGCTTATGGAATCCCAAAGACATCGAGCTGCAGTGGTAAAAAAGCTTATGGAAATGGATGCAAACCCATTAATGTCTCCCGAGGAAGTATGCATGGTGATTGGGAGTACAAAGAGTCAACAATCTGATAATCCCGGGGGGATCACTTTTACCGAGGATGACTTACCTCCGGAAGGCACTAACCACAATCGTGCCTTGTATCTGAAAGTGGAGATGATGGATCGAATTTTGCCGTGTGTGATGGTTGATGACGGCTCAGCATTGAATATCTGCCCTCTGAAAGTTTTACCTAGCCTTCATATGTCTGAAGAAGCATTGTCAAGGTCTAACACGGTGATCCGGGCCTATGATGATTCCAAGCGTACTGTGATTGGAACCTTTGAAGCAGAAGTGTCAGTGGGAGAAGTTAAGTCAACCGTGCTGTTTACTGTCATTGATATTCCTGTGACTTTCTCCTTGCTTTTGGGAAGACCTTGGTTTCATGCATTGGGAGGTGTGCCATCAACTTTGCACCAAAAGGTGAAGATTCCGATGGGAGAAAAGATTGTGACTCTTGAGGTAGATGAATCTTCTATGGTGGCTGCTCTGAACTCATCTGAACAACCTTTGACTGGTTTTCAAGTGGCAGTTGTCTCAGAGCATAAGGAGAAAGACTTGACATTTTCTCCATGGATCCATAAGTATTTTCAGAAGCAGAATTTCATTCCGGGAAGGGGGCTAGGAGTTCATCAACAAGGGGTCACAAAGTTTGATATCACTATGGGCCAGTCACACCGAGGGGGTCTTGGTTACAAAGATACCGAAAAGAAGGGGATCCCGGAGACGAAGAAAGTCCATCTCGTGGACACTTTTGTTCGAGCCAGTGGTGGGCCATATGGTGGTAAACCGGAACCAATGGTTATTGGTGGGGAAGCAGTCCCCGGGTTTGAGATTTTTGCTGATGTTGTTGACTTTTCGAAATATGGGGTTGGCTCAGTGGAAGGAATGCTTAAGCTAGAAGATATGAAGGAGACCACTTCTCCTGCAATAAGCCAAGCTGAAGTGGTGGCTCCCATCATCCCGGAGGTGCAACCAAAAGAAGATACAGACCCCCTGGTGGATACCATTACCAAAGCATTTGCTGAACTACTGAAAAAAGGGTTGAAAGAGAGCCCCGTGAAGAAGGAAGCTATTTCAGGACGGGCAGAATTAGTGGAAAAAGCTGTTGCTGAACTCACCAAAATGATGGCTAAGGGAAAAGCGAAAGTGGAAGAAGATGCCTTAACTGAAGCTCAGAAAGAGACCCTTGAAGCTGATTTGGGTGACTTGTTCGAAGAAGAGCCTGCTGACCCGGAAGATCTTGCTGCAGAAGACCCTCCGCATGTGGAGGAAGAAAATGATTTCTTTGTAAATTTATCCTATGTACTTGATATGAACAATTCCGCTTTTAAGGCGATGAATGAAATGAAATCTGACTTTGCTTATTTGTGTGATGTTTTTCCTAATGGTTCTGTGCATACATGCAATCATTCATTCAATGTGTTCAGCATTCATGACACTGCATTACATGAAATTAATTTGGGCACAATTGAAAATCCTAAAATGGTATCTATCTCTAACGAACTCAATCCTGAAGAAGAGAGAGAATTGACAAAAATACTTAAAAAGCATGTGGGAGCGTTTGCATGGTCTTACGATGATATGCCGGGGGTTGACAGAGAGATAGCAGAGCACAGAATTCCGATTGACCCCAAGTTCAGCGCAGTAAAGCAGAAACTCAGGCGTCTACGTCCAGAATGGGCTGAGAAAGTCAAAGAAGAAGTGGCAAAGCAGATAAAGGCCAATTTTCTGGAGGTGGTGGATTACCCTGAATGGTTAGCCAACATAGTCCCAGTTGCCAAGAAGGACGGAAGGGTCCGGGTTTGTGTGGATTACCGGGATTTGAATAAGGCCTCTCCAAAGGATGATTTCCCACTTCCTCACATTGATGTCCTGGTCGACAGTGCAGCAAGGGCGGTCATGTATTCGTTCATGGATGGTTTCTCGGGGTATAACCAGATCCTAATGAATGTCATTGACAAGATCAAGACAGCCTTCATTACTGAGTGGGGGGTGTACTGCTACAGAGTGATGCCGTTTGGGTTAAAGAATGCTGGGGCAACATATCAACGGGCGGTTACGACGTTACTGCACGACATGATCCACAAGGAGGTAGAGGTGTATGTTGACGATATGCTAGTAAAATCAATGACCCGGGAGGAGCACCCTGCTATCCTGGATAGATTTATGACTAGGATTGAAAAGTACAACCTACGACTCAATCCAAAGAAGTGTGTTTTTGGAGTTGCATCGGGTAAACTGTTGGGGCACATTGTCAGTCAAAAGGGCATTGAGATGGACCCAGACAAGATCAAGGCAATTCGAGATATGCTAGCACCAAAAACAGAGAAAGAAGTCAGGTCTTTTCTGGGATCTCTTCAATACGTCAGCAGATTCATCGCCAGATTGACTACAGTCTGTGAACCCATTTTCAAGCTTCTTCGGAAGGAACAACCTGTTGTGTGGAATGATCAGTGTCAGATTGCATTTGATAGGATCAAAGAGTACCTGATTAATCCTCCAGTGTTGAAACCCCCGACTCTGGGAAAACCTTTGACCCTGTACTTAGCCATTGAAGAAACCTCCATAGGGGCAATGTTGGTTCAAGAACAAGATGACAAAAGGGAGCATGCTATTTACTACCTCAGTAAGAAGCTGCTAGATTACGAAACCCGATACACTGTCGTGGAGAAGACTTGCACTGCTATGGTCTGGCTTACGAAGAAGTTGAGGCACTATTTCCAATCCTACAAAATACAAGCCGTGGTAAAGGTTGATCCAATGAAATACCTCTGTTCTGCCCCATCCTTAACAGGGAAACTGTCCCGGTGGTTGCTTTTGTTATCAGAATTTGACATCGAGTATGTAACGAAGAAGGTGATCAAGGGAAGAGCAGTGGCTGAGTTCCTGGCCAATCAACCGCTTGAATCTGATTATGTAGAAAACCTGGAATTTCCTGATGAACAGTTGGCTTTCGTAGAAGTGGAGAGCAGGAAATGGATCATGCATTTTGATGGAGCTGTAAATAAGAGAGGGGCGGGCCTCGGAGTAATCATTGTAACTCCTGAAGGAGAGATAATTCCTTTGTCAAAACGGCTGGAATTCCCGGTAACCAACAATGGCGCAGAATACGAAGCTTGTTTGTTTGGCATTGATGCTCTCATCACATTAGGGGCAAATGATGTGTCCATCGTGGGAGATTCACTGTTGGTAATTCGCCAACCCACCGGAGAATGGGAAATCAAGGAAGAATCACTTCGCCCATACTTGGAGACTTTGTGGGAAATGGTGAAGGTATTCGGGCATATTGAATTCAAGCATGTGGCTAGAGATGATAATCAGATGGCGGATTCATTGGCTACCCTGTCATCCATGTGGGAAGGACCTCAGAAAGCACCGATGCGGCCTTTGATCCTGGAGACTGCCAGAACACCGTTTCATTGTCCTAGCGCGGTCCTGGCTTTAGTTGCAGACAATAAGCCCTGGTACCAAGATATAGCTGACTTTCTGCAGAATGGCCAATACCCTGAAGAAGCGGATGCATCGGATAAGACAACTTTGAGAAAGTTGGCAGCTCAGTTCAGATGGTTTGATGGGCAACTTTTCAGAAGGACTGCGGATGGGTTGTTATTAAAGTGCCTAACGGAAGCAGAAGCTAAGAAGGTCATGCAAGAAATGCATTCAGGGATCTGTGGCCCGCATATGAACGGATTAGCTCTAGCAAAGAAGATCATGAGACAAGGGTACTTTTGGCTCACTATGCAGACTGATTGTGCAAAGGAAGTGAAAAAGTGCCACGAATGCCAGATTTACGGGGACATCAGCCATCTTCCACCTATGGAGTTGCAAAACCTCATGACACCTTGGCCATTTGCAGTATGGGGTATAGACATAATTGGTGAAATTCGGCCTCCTGCATCGAATGGTCACAAATTCATTGTAGTGGCAGTCGATTATTTCTCCAAGTGGGTTGAAGCCGAGTCTTATGTCACGGTTACAGCTAAGAACATGGCTAAGTTCGTGAAGAAGCACATCTTTGCAAGATATGGTGTACCGCATCACGTGGTAACTGATAACGGAGTGCAGTTTCAGGGGGCCACAGCTGAATTATTCGAGGAATACAATGTGGAACATCGCAAGTCTTCTCCTTATAGGCCACAAGCCAATGGTGCAGTAGAGGCAGCGAATAAGTCTATTAAGAAGATTTTATCCAAGACCACCTCAACCTACCGGGATTGGGCAGACAGATTACCTTATGCTCTGTAGGGGTACAGAACCAGTGTTAGAACGCCGACTGGGGAAACGCCTTATTCGTTGGTTTATGGGATGGAAGCGGTCCTTCCTGTCGAAATGGAATTGAAGTCACTAAGGACGGTCTTAGAGGCTCAATTGCCTGAAACAGAATGGGTGAAGGCGAGATTTGAACAGCTGGCTATGGTCGATGAAAGGCGTCTTAAGGCTCTGGATCATCTGCAGATGTACCACCAAAGGATGGCTAGGGCCTATAATCGGCGGGTTCGTCATCAGAAACAGCCGTTAAAAGCGGGGGATCTGGTGTTGAAGCAAATGAGACCGACCAACACAGATGCAAGGGGTAAATTTAAACCCAACTGGGAAGGGCCGTATGTAGTTAAGAAGGTACTCTCCAAAGGCGCAGTGAAGATCATGGACATGGATGGCAACGAATTCACCAATCCGATTAACCAAGATCATCTCAAACGCCACCACGTGTAAAAAAAAAAAAAAAAAAAAAAAAAAGGAAGCCTGTTAAGTCGAAAACCCGTAAGGGCGACTTAAGCAAAAATTAAGGCAACGAGGGTTAGCTTATCGACCAGAAAACCTGTATAGGATGGTTGATAACAGGAATGAGTTCGTTCGAGATATGTACCAATTTTAGAATTTTCAATTAATGCGATAATTAAATTTCATTAATGAAGTGTGTTATGCTCAACATATTGCATGAATGTTTGGAGTATGTTACATGATACATTTGTCGAAACATCCAGATAAGCAAAGACATTTAAACGCCTAAGTGTGCAATTGCAAATATCATCCAACCCTTTTTTTTTTTTTTTAAAAAAAAAAAAGAGAAAAAAAATAATAAAAAAAAAATAATAAAAAAAAATAATAAAAAAAAAACAGAGAGAGGCCTGTTAAGTCGAAAACCCGCAAGGGCGGCTTAAGCAAAAGTTAAGGCAGGAAGAAAAGAGCCTGTTAGGTCGAAAACCCGCAAGGGCGGCTTAAGCAAAAGTTAAGGTAAAAAAAAAAAAAAAGAGACCGCATCAATAACGGAAAAGATGTATATAAATAATAATAATTGTAACCAATACATGCATAATAGTGAAAATCACAGTTTTTCTTTTTATGCTCTTCTTTTCTTGACAGGAAGTGGTCTCGCAGCCTCAGAGGAGGCCAGCCATCGGAAAGTCGCACTCTCACGCGCCTCACGGGTCGGTAAATCCTGGATCTCAGCCAACCACTCCTTGTAACGACTATCTGTCTCTGTGGGAGCAAGTGAGGCATAATTCAATGCCACGCGGTGGGTATCTCCAGCCCAGCGAAGTCTGATATGATCTGGCCAAGCAGCAGTGTACTCCTCACAACGGGTGATGCAAGAGCGCTGAGGGATACCTTGTAGATGACCGTACTGCCGGCAGAGGCGACTCGGAGAATAGAATATTACCCTGGTCTGTCCTAATAACTGCACACCATGTGCCCACATCTCTACAATCACGTGGGTAATCTTCCACCAGGGGCACACCCACCTAATCTGGTCATCAGTCCGTTGAGATAGCCAAGCGCCCCACTCATCAGCAGACATATCAGCATAGGAGTCGACGGAGAAGCCACGTTCTCTGAGATTGGCCAGATTGTATTTCTTGAAGTTTCCCCTCGGAATCTTAAGAATTGATAACTTCTCCAGCAACCAAATCTGCAGTTGATGGTAAGCAAGGGTTAGTGGCTCATTCGACTCAGAAATACACCAGACAATAAGGAATTTCACCTGGAGCAGAGTGAGGTGAGGGCCAATGTGGAGAATACCATTTGCCTTGGATGCATGCAAACTAATCAGTGTCTCAGCAAGTGCAAAAGGAGCTGGAGATGCTCCCACGGCCATCTGAGAGATAAGGGAGACAGCCCTGAAGGAGATAATCCCATCACTAGGACCACAGAAATACCGGCTCACCAGTAACAGGCTGACCATGGAGGCCCAGCTCATGTGATCCCTAGGGGCATTGATACACCATCCTAATACGGAGTCTGAGCTCAATCCAGGAAAAGGAGAATCAGTAGCGAATAAAGCTTCCACGTCGGGATTGGGAAGCCCGAACAAGCTCACCAAGGAGGAAATGCTACCGAAAGTGAACTCGGGGACGGCGATGTCCACTCCCTTATGGCAGGGGATATTCAAGATAGCACTGAACTCTTCATATAAGGGGCAGAGTTCTTGGCATGAGAAGCGGAAAACGTTGTCCACTGGATCCCAGAAACGGTAACAGGCATTCAACAGCTCGATGTTCCACGAGTGTCTGTAATAGGCCTTGAGATTCCACAACCCGAAAGGCTTCAATTTGAGCCAATCAGAGTCTTGTAATGATTCTAGAAAATTGTAAAAGCCTGGATAAAAAGAAGCAAAAATTGAAGAAGAAAAGGAAGAAGAGTGAATTTCTAAACATCGATGAAACAAAAGCAAAATCCGATAATATGAAAAGTGCAATTCACAATGTATCTAAAAAAAATCCAGTACAAAAGAGCAAAAAACTGTGAAAATAATAAATAAGACAAGCAGGATGCTCCAACTAGCTCTCATCCTGCCCCTCGTCCTCCTCCTCCTCCTCGGACTCACTCTGATGTGTAGCCCGGTAAGAGTCAAAATCCGCCTGCAGACGAGCCATCCCAGCCTGCAGCCTGGCTATCTCGGCTCTCCCTCTCTCCACCTCTTCGTTTGCAGTCCGGGCCTGAGCCACAGCAGAAGCAGCCTCCCTGGCCTGTTCTCGGAATATCTCGACTCGGGACTGCAGTTGACAACATAAAGTTAGCATCCATACATACATACACACATATGCATTCATGCATTACATAAATTTTGATGCAGGAAACACGAGATACTTACTGCCCAAACGCCGTTCTCCCGGACCAGGAAGTCTCCTAGACTCCTGTATCGGTAGGCCACCTCCTCCATGTCAGCTCGCCGGACCTGAAAGAACATCAAAGATAAAAAAAAAAAAAAAAAAAAAAAAGAAAGACTTACGTGGGTAGTGTCCTCCGGGAGGAACATGGCAGGCTCCTCACGAGAAATGCTCCAGGTCGTATAGGATTGGGTGCCATCCAACCCAATCAACGTGAAGCCGGTTCTGAGCTCGGAAATCAGGCGACCCTCCACGACACCACTAGCGCCGACGGCCTGCGAAGCCGAAGCTGCGGCGCTGCCTGCATGGACAGGGTGTGTCCTATCCTGAACCGGAGTATCCTCGTCTCCTGTGCCTACATCAGTGCTCCCACCAGCCGGCCCACTGGGCTGGGAGGACCCAGATCCCCTGCGCCTCTTAACCTGCAAGGAGAATATAAAGTTAAAAATAAAAAAAAATAAAAAAATAAAAAAAAATAAAAAAATAAAAATAAAATAATAATAATAATAAAAAATAAAAAAAAATGAATGAAATACGAATGAATACCTGACGAGGACGAGGAGGAGGAGCTGCTGGTGCGACCTCCGCAGCAGGCAATAAACACTGCTGGATATAAGCGGGGTAATCTCCATCCAAGGGATCCACGCTATACCCCTCTCCAAATATCTCAGGGTCTGTCGCAGGGTCCGCCAGGTGTGGCCAGAAGAGCGCCTGAGGGAGCGGCGGGGGCACGAGCCGGCCAATCGGACCATCAATATGGTCAGAAAGGAAAAGACGATCGCCCAAGTACCACTCCTGGGACATGGGGCTCTCCATGACAAAGCGGCGGCGGTCGAAGCGTGTCGAAGACTGGAAGAGGAGAGTGATGGCACCCAAATTCTCCCAAGGGTGGTGCCGGATCTGTAGAAGCGCAACAAAAGAAATTCAGTACAGGTAAGCAAAAAGTTATTCAAATTTTCATACTAACGATTTTTGTTTACTTACCCTCCTCCAGGACGGGTCGAGTAGACTCTGCCGTATCTCCTCGATATCACGGACGGCACCTTGCCACCCCTGCGTCCAGCGACGCAGAACAGTCGGATGAACGTCACCCTGGACGTCCCTCAAATCGGGCGGCTCCAGCACCCGATGCTCAAAAGCCCAGATCTGTAATTATAAAAATAATTATAATGTCAAAAAAAAAAAAAAAAAAAAAAAGAAGAAAGAGAAGGAAGAGGCAATACCAGAAGGCCGAACCAGAATCCCAGAATCTCCTGCTGCTCTCCCCGGGCGCACAAGTCCAGCCCGTAATACAGCTGCTCCTCCTCAGCCAGGTCTGCACGGGTGGCCCAATAAGCCTCCACCCGGGAGCACAAGATCTTCCCCCTTTCAGGGGCGCAGCCAATCAATCTCTGGATATAAGTGTCCACCTGCTGGTATCGGGTCAGGCTGCAGTTAAAGATAATTGGGGTCCCGCCGAACCCAAAGCCAGTGATCGCCACGAAATCTGAGGGAGTGACGGTGAACTCCCCGATCGGCAAATGGAAGGTATGGGTAGTGCAAACCCATCTCTCGCACAAGGCCGTCAGCACGGCATGAGTGGTGTGCGGTGTGCTCATAGGCAAAGACAGGACGAAAGACTCCAGCCCTAGGAGCCTAACCCGAGCCCGCACGGGCTCCGGAAGTCGGTCCCACCAAACCCGGGGTAGGGAAAGATTCCCACTTCCAGCGATCCTGTGCCTCTGCATTACGGGGAAGTACAACACACATGCATTCAGATTTTGTATTTAAAAAAAAAATAAATAAAAATAAATTATTTAACCTGTTTTCTTGCTACAGTCGTACGACTGTAGTACGCATTGCACGAGCGTAGCTACAGTCGCACGACTGTAGTGCCCACAGTCGTACGACTGTTCATCATTTGCATGAACAGTCGCACGACTGTTCATATGCCTGCAGAAAAAAAATTCGCAATTCGTATAATTTTTGCGATTTCTAACCTGTTTTTCCTAGTTTCTTGTTTCTATTGACTACAGGGGACTCCTAGCATGCATTCTACTCAATCAATTCAACCCAGAAAGCAGTAAATCATGCGAATCAGTTCCAAAAGTTCAAAGGGAAAAATATTGGAAAACTTAAAATCAAGGCAAAGGAATCGAAAACTAACCTGTGTAACGGACAAATGGGAGTCCATTGCCAGCAGAATGGGGATCATCATCCCGAACCGGATCCCGAAGTGGTCCATATAAAGCGGGTGCCCGTATCCTTGGGCGATTCCTACGAAAGCATTCTCCTCCGGATTGTTGGGCTCCGGAACCGCACTGTTTTGGATCTTCTTCAACTTCTTTCCCATTTTCTTCAACATTTTGGATAGTTTTTCGAGTTTCTGCGTCGGTTTCAGAGAGAAGGAAATGAGAGGTTTTGAGAAAATGAAAAGTGGGAGAGAAAGGGGCGGAAACCGCCCCTTTTATTTTGGCTGCCCGCGAAGTACAGTCGTACGACTGTACTTCGCCTACAGTCGTACGACTGTATTCAAATTTTGAATACAGTCGTGCGACTGTAGTGAAAAAAAGGGGGGGGAAATTTTTATTTTATTTTCCTTTATTCCTATTTATTCCTTAAACCCATTTTCTTTATCTAATGTGCAATAAATCCCTGCAGGGGCATTTCAGTAATTTTTGCGGGACTAATCCAGCGACGATTAATTTATTTCAATAACGGTCCGCCTCACCCAAGGGGCACGAAACCCAAGAAAAACCATGAAAAATTCACTGTAAGTTTAATTACACCAATCGCATTTTCAACGCGCCCCACGTGCCAAGCCACTCCGGGCCATTACATTCACACAAAAATCATAGTCCCCCACGACTTTAAAAGGGAACCCGAATCCGATTTCAGTCTGTCGAGTGCGCCCAGCCGCACACGATCGTCATGCATTCATACAAAAATCATAGTCCCCCACGACTTTAAAAGGGAACCAAAAATCCTGTGTCAGTCCGTTGAGTGCGCCAGTCGCACACGACTATCACATCTTGCATTCACAAATCCAGTCCCGCACGACTATAAAAGGCAACCATGGCACGCATTCCCGTATTTATCCTTGATCGAAGGGGCAAAAATTTTTGTTTCAAAATTATCGATCAAGGAATAAATACGCTCATCAAACATGCATCACATGCATTTTTAGGCTCGGTGTGACAAACCGTCCACAGCCTTTTGACTCCGAAAGTCATTTCATCTCGGCGTCATCCTTGCGCGAAAACCATCGCAGGGAACCGCCCGACTCCAAAAGTCATTCATACTCTCGGTGTCGTCCTCATGCAAAAAGGCATATGGACCACCTGACTACCAAAGTCACCCGCGAAAACTACCCTTGCATATTCGTGTATTCGTGTTCTTTGTCGTGTACCTAAATCCGTTTCGGAAATCGGATTCCAGCTACACGAGGGGCAGCCTGTGAACACGAAATTTTACTTAAAAAAAAAAAAAAAATGGGGCCGTTGACCGTTGACCCACGACTGTAGTATACAGTCGTGGGAATTCACTACAGTCGTACGACTGTAGTGTAAGTACAGTCGTACGACTCTACTTTCGGGGAGCAGGTTTCAGCCCATACTTCTTTGACTTGTGAGAGAAGGGAAATCTTGAGCATTTAATGCTCAAAATTTCCGGGCAAGTGGGGTATATAAGGAAAGGAAAAAGCAGATTTTGGGACTTTTGGAGGTTTTTGGAGTGGAAAACCAGAATTTTAGAGAGAGAAAAGGGGAGAAAAAGAAAGAAGAGAGAGAAGTGAAAAGGCTTGCTTTCTTCTCACATTTTCTCCTTGATTTCTTGCTTTTAATCTCTAAAACGAATTAGACATCTTAGGTTAACAATCACACTAACAAATTAAATCATCTCGGACCAAAAACAAACACAAATCCGTGACTTTTCTGGAGTTATTTGGACATACTTGAAACCTTGGCTTTTTGGGGAAAAAGTGCAAATTCACGTGGATTGGTGCGTAGCCAGGGGTCATTCCAGCTGTGGATCGTCACCAAGGAGGTAAACAATCTTTAACTTATCCTTTTTTCCAGCTTTCTGGGTGATTTGATTGTGTTTGGTGCATTTTTCTTCAAGTTTTTGCATTTTTATTTCTGGAAAAGTAAGAACAGTCGTACGACTGTTCTTGAAATAAGAACAGGGGCACGACTGTAAATACAGTCGTGCCAAACACACTACAGTCGTACGACTGTCCTTCCTTCTCCAGATTCAGGGTTTTTGTTTTAGGATTTTTTAGCGATTTCTGCCCAAATCAGGTCTACAGTCGCACGACTGTAGTAGACAGTCGTACGACTGTAGATCGCGGCCAGGGGCAGAAATCCCTAAAAAATCCCTAAAATCCAAATAAAATTCTAAAAATCCAAAAAAAAAAATTTTCATAAAAATCAGAATATCCCAGAAAATCAGAAAAATTTGGAAAACCCTCAAAAATCATCAAAATGAATTTTGTTGTGTGCATCACGACCTTAGATTTATTTTTCAGTGAAGATGCATTTAGAACAATTTCACGACGGAGACCCGAATCTCCCGAAAATCGACCCACTTTACATGTTTAATTATAATAAACCGGAAAAATTGTTTTCAAAAATGATTTTTCTCACCAAACCAAAATACAGGGACGTTTCAAAAATGGTTTTCCAGGTCTGACCGGGCCGGCCGACCGGGCCGACCCAGTTACCCCCAATTGCATGACCCCGAATTCTAATTCCCTATTTCTGTCTACTTGAGTCCTATTTATGGCGTGCCGTATAAATTGTGCTAACCTTTGTTTTGCAGCTTTTATTCTATTTTAATTTTTCTTTTTATTTGTATTTAATAGAATTAAATCGTGTATTTAGGCGGTTGTAATTTTTCTAGATTCTCGTGTATATAGGCGGTTGTATCAGTGAGGCGAGAGTTTTATTTTTTCTTTCAATTTGGTTGTAAGCCCTTAAATATTTATTCTCTTTACTTTATATTTTTGTATTATCTCGTATGCGCGCTGCGTGTATTCTTTTAATAAAAATAAATCTTTAGCTACATAAAGTGTTGTAACTAGAACATTGACAATAATATTTAAATTAGACACGAAATAAAGGACTTGTCCGGACCCGAATCTCTGAAAAGTGTGGCAGTTCCCGCTTTGGTTCAGCTACACTGTAATTTCCCGGTTGAGCTGAGCCGGGTGGCGACTCCTATACTTTTTATCGAGATTTAGGTCTCAATTCTTTTTCAAAATAATCCGCCTTTTTCAAAAAAACGAATTTCCAAATCAAAAACCCCATGCGAGGGAGGGCCCCGCCCGAAATCGAGGCGCCCCTTCCGAAAGGGAGTCCCGCGTCCAGTCGAAAACGCGTCGTCCGCTCACAGCAAGTCAGCAAATGCCTTAGTAATGACGTCCACCAGGGGGTCCGTATCTTCTTTTGGTTGCTTCTCTGGAATGATGGGAGTCACCACTTCAACTTGGCTTATTGGAGAGGGATTGATCACTTGCACCGCTTCAAACTTAAGCATTTCTTCCACCGAAGCAACCCCATATTTTGAGAAGTCGACAACATCAGCAAAGATCTCAAATCCGGGGACTGTTTCCCCATCAATAACCATTGGCTCTGGATTACCACCATATGGCCCACCACTTGCTCGAACAAAAACGTCCAAAAGATGGACCTTCTTTGTCTCCGGGATCTCTTTCTCTTCGGCGCCTTTGTAACCAAGGCCCCTTCGGTTTGATTGGCCTATGGCGATATCAAACTTTGTGACCCCTTGTTGATTGACCCCAACCCCTTTCCTGGGATGAAGTTTTGCCTCCGAAAGTACTTATGGATCCATGGAGAAAATATCATGTCTTTCTCCTTATGCTCCGAGACAACTACCACTTGAAAGCCAGTCAAGGGTTGTTCAGATGAGTTCAGAGCAGCCACCATAGAAGATTCATCCACTTCAAGAGTTACAATCCTTCCCCCCATTGGGATCTTCACCTTTTGGTGTAAGGTTGATGGGACGCATCCCAATGCATGAAACCAAGGTCTCCCCAGAAGCAAGGAGAAAGTCACCGGAATATCAATGACAGTGAACAGCACAGTTGATTTAACTTCTCCCACTGACACCTCTGCCTCAAAAGTACCAATCACGGTACGCTTTGAATCATCGTAGGCCCGTATCACTGTATTTGATCGTGATAATGCTTCTTCGGACAGATGAAGACTAGGTAAAACTTTCAGAGGGCAGATGTTCAATGCTGAGCCGTCATCAACCATCACACAAGGCAGGGTTCTATCCATCATTTCCACTTTCAGATACAAGGCATGATTGTGGTTAGTCCCTTCCGGTGGTAAGTCATCCTCGGTGAAAATGATCCCCTTGGGATAATCAGATTGCTGACTCTTTGTATTCCCAATCATCATACACACTTCCTCGGGAGACATCAATGGATTGGCATCCATCTCCATAAGCTTTTTCACCACTGCAGCCCGGTGCCTTTGGGACTCCATGAGCATATGCCACACAGATGCATGTGCAGGCATCTTTTTGAGTTGCTCCACTACTAGGTCTTCTTTCTCATTCACTTTGATGGGCAAATAATCCTGAACCGGTGCTTTTACCCTCTTACTCGGCTCCCCCAACCGCTGTGGCTCGGGTTGATATACCCTTCCACTTCTTGTGACATTACTCACTGGAGTGTCCTCCTTCCTTATATACATCCCGTCCTTGGTGCAGACAGGATAGACAGGTGTTGTCCGGTTCACAGGCTTGGGCCTACTCATCAATCCGCATCATCATCCAATTCTACATCATCCAAATTCACAGGTTTGCTCCGCTCCACAGATGACTCAACATCTTCACCCACTACCACTTGAATCGCGGGATTCGCCTTTACGATCTGGGCTAAGACAAAGTTAGGAGATAATCCCGATTGCACTATGTTCACTCTCCTTTCAAATTGGGGCAGTGGATTACTTTGCACATTGGGCTTAGAGCGTGGTGCTTCTATCTTCCTTTCGTCAACCAACTGCTGGATCTCCTTTTTCAAAGCATGGCACTCGTTGGTTCGATGCCCTTTAGTCACATGATAGGAGCAAAAGTTGTTCATGTCCGCCTCGGCCGGAGGCGTGTATGGTTTCAGGCTTTGAAGGAAGCCCAGATTTCTACACTTCAGAAAAATAAAGAATCCTCCCAAGGAGAGATCCCCTTTCCAGCTGGCTGTTGATTGGACCCTTGTGCAACTGTTGCTACCTCCACTTGCTTAACCGGTGCAGGCGACTGACTCAGCTTAGCACTCGTTGATGAAGAAGCTGTAGGATTGTTATTATTTTTATACCCCGAGGAATATGTCCGGCTTCGATACCCTCCTCCAGAACTGTTATGAGCCGGGTCAATCTCGTACTTCTCCACCTTGCGAGCCAACTCATGTACTTCTATCAAGGACTGAAACTTGTGGTATTTCATTACATTCTGATAAACTTCCAAGCTACCATCAATCAGCTTGACAATCAGCTCATCTTCCAAGGGCTTCTGATGAAGGAGGATTATCTTATCCATCCACCTTTGATAATATTCCGAAAAGGTCTCATTTGGTCTCTGCCTTACTGCCTCCAGGTCTTGTAACTTAACCTCTAACTGCATGTTGAAACTGAAGTACTTGATGAAGGCATCGGACAGTGCATCCCAGTCGCCTTGTACACCCTCGGGTTGTTTATTATACCATGTGATGGCTCCTCCCTCCAAAGTGGTAGGGAACAATCCCACTAACTGATTCATGGTGAGCCCTGCCATAGTTATGATCCGGACATACTGATTCAAGTGGGCCGTGGGTGGACTTTTCCCAACATATGGTGCAATCCTAGGCATTTGGAAGCCTACTGGTAACATTTCAACCCCTCCGGCTATGAGCATGGACGGGTCTATATGCTTGGCGGATTGAATCTTTGAACTGGCACGCAGCTCCGCTATAGTCTCCTCCATTTCCTTCATCTTTCTCTCCAAAGCAGACTCCACAGGTCGCTCAGTATTATCCCTTCGACCCTCTTCAGCATCCGACTGCCCATCATTCAGTCTCCCGCCACTATTTTCTTCTCGAGCACCCCTTTCCGGTCTCTGATTAGATGACTCTGTCAAAGCACTTTGCACTTGATTTTTGATAAGATTCTTGAACTCATCAGAACTCATGAATTCTCGAATAGCAGTGGTGGCCATCACGGCAGCAGCAGCTTCAGGTGTTAGAGCCATATCTTGAAATCTCTGTTGTAACTGTTCAAATTCTGGTGAAAACTCAACACTTGATTCAGACGTCGCTTCAACCTCCCCAAACTGAGGAGGCTCCTCAGACTCACTAGATGACGATTCACTATGCTCTATTCTCACGAGTCTTCGGCCGGATCGGAGCCAAACTACAAAACATTTCAAATAAGAGTCAGTGAAATATGATCACCTAAAGAGTTATGAACTCTAAGGGATATGCATGTATGCATGATGTGTTGGATGAATGATATGCGGATGTTGTATGAATTGAATTTGTAACACGAACCTTGAACAACCAAACCTTCGGGCGGTGAAGTATGCGTGGATTCCTATTTATGCCTGTGCAAATTGCAATCCAAGTATTAGATGCGTGGACGAGACCCTTGGCGCTCGGGGAGTACCTCGGGTTTTGTGAAATGAGATGAATGTCCTTAGTGAATGGACAGAGTTTCGGCACTCGTGGAGTACCTCGGATTTTGTGATGTGGGATCGACACGCGCATGGAGCTTGGTCGGGGTTTCGGTGTCCGGGGGACACTTCGGATTTTTAATGATGTGAAGTGAACTCGTGCTTGGTTTGCGAGTGGAATTTCAATACTCGGGGAGTATCTCGATTTCCGCACCGTGATGTGAAGTGAATGCGTTCTTAGTGAACGGGCAGAGTTCCGGTGCTCGGGGAGCACCTAAACGTTTTGATGCGTGAAATAAACTTTTTCCGGCACTCGTGGAGTACCTAAGATGACTTGATGAAATGTGATGGATTTTGTAGGCACTCATGGAACGCCTAAAAATGATTTAATGAAATGCAGTGAATTTTGTCGGCGCTCGTGGAGCGCCTAAAAATGATTTAATGAAATGTAGTGAATTTTATCGTCACTCGTGGAGCGCCTAAAGTGATTCCCTACTCGGTAGGTGGTATGATGTGTGTGGCCCTTATGGTGTTATTCAAGGTCCATGCAGATGCTTTATGCATGACACGCGTTTCTCATGGCTGCAGAATAAGACGGTTAGTGCTTATGACATTCAAGTGATGTATGTAAATTAATTAATTAATTCTTCACACAATAAAAAGATGCATGGCTATAAAAGAAATGTGGTTAGTTTAATGTCACACGGGTGATTAATGTATTTACACGCGAAGGATGAAAATGGCTGTACAAAAGATATGGGTTAGAATCATACAAATGCTTTAGATGCGGTATGTTATGTTCGTGAAAAAGGTGAATGATGATATGTTGTGGAGGGACAAAAAGACACGTAGCAATTAGCACACGGATCGTATTCCTCCAACCTTATTCCTCCAAACGTGGCCAGGTCGATAAAATTCTAACCAAGTCCTAGGAGGGGTTCTCTTCGATCATCAACCGGGGATGATGAAGGCGGATTTTATTTTATTCACGCATTTTATTTTGGTATCCTAAGGGAATCCAACTAAGGTTGCCTAAATGAGTTCGGTCCAAAGTCGGGATTACATCAAGGCTCCCATAGCAAAATAAACTCCTCACTTCTCCCCACTCAAGGGTCCGAATGAAGGGGTTCGTACGAGGCTACGGGTGGTGTTTCGTATTCGTGCCCTTAAGACTAGGAGGAACTTAGGCGACACTTCAACGATTCACCGGGCTAAATAGTGGATACCTAACCTAATGCAATCTAGCTACAAAAATGCATAAAGTGCCATATAAGAATCATCCGCTTAATTTAAATTAGACACTTTTTGAGGCTTGTCAAATTCTTTTAAGTTTTTCGAAAAACTTTTTTGAGAAATCCCCAGCGGAGTCGCCACTGTGAGCGGACGACGCGTTTTCGACGGGACGCGGGACTCCCTTTCGGAAGGGGTGCCTCGATTTTGGGCAGAGTCCTCCCTCGCATGGGATTTTTGGTTTGGAAATTCGTTTTTTGGAAAAGCGGATTATTTCGAAAAAGAATCGAGACCTAAATCTCGATAAAAAGTATAGGAGTCGCCACCCGGCTCAGCTCAACCGGGAAATTACAGTGTAGCTGAACCAAAGTGGGAACTGCCACACTTTTCAGAGATCTAAGTCCGGACAAGTCCCTTATTTCGTGTCTAATTTAAATATTATTGCCAATGTTCTAGTTATGACACTTTAATTTGCTAAAAGTCAATTTTTATTGAATAATGCATGCAACGCGCATACAGGATAATAATACAACATATAAAGTAAAAAGAATAAATATTTAAGAGCTTACAACCCAATCGAAAGAAAAATAAAACTCTCGCCTCACTGATACAATCGCCTATATACACGAGAATCTAGAAAAATTACAACCGCCTAAATACACGATTTAATTCTATTAAATACAAATAAAAAGGAAATTAAAATAAAATAAAAGCTGCAAAACAGAGGTTAGCACAATTTATACGGCACGCCATAAATAGGACTCAAGTAGACAGAACTAGGAAATTAGAATTCGGGGTCATGCAATTGGGGGTAACCGGGTCGGCCGGCCCGGTTAGACCTGGAAAACCATTTTTGAAACATCCCTGTATTTTTGGTTTTGTGAGAAAATCGTTTTTGAAAACATTTTTCCGGTTTATCACAATTAAGCATGCAAAGTGGGTCGGTTTTCGGGAGAACCGGGTCTCCGTCGTGTCTTTGCTCTAAATGCAATTTCATCGAAAAATAAATCTACGGTCGTGTATGCACACACCAAAATTCATTTTTATTGATTTTTCACAATTTTTCTGATTTTCTGAGATTTTCCAATTTTTATGAAATTTTTTGGGGTTTTTATGAATTTTTTGGATTTTAGGGATTTTTTAGGGATTTCTGCTTCTGGCCAAGGACTACAGTCGTGCGACTGTAGTTACAGTCGTACGACTGTATATTATAGTCGTGCGACTGTAATCCTGGCTAGGCAGAAATCGCTAAAAAAACCCTAAAAACAAAAATCTGAAACTGAGAAAATAAGCACAGTCGTACGACTGTAGAAGATTTGGCACGACTGTAATTACATTCGTGCCCCTGTTCTTGTTTCAAGAACAGTCGTACGACTGTTCTTATTTCTCCAGAAATAAAAACTCAAAAACTTGAATAAAAATGCACCAAACACAAGCAAATCACCCAGAAAGCTGGAAAATGAGTTGAGTTAAAGGTTATTTACCTCCTTGGTGACGATTCACAGCTGGAATGACCCCTGGCTATGCACCAATCCACATGAAATCGCTCTTTTTCCTCAAAAAGTCAAGGTTGCAAAAGTGTCCAAATAATCCCAGAAAAGTCACGGATTTGTGTTTGTTTTTGTCCCAAAATGATTTAGATCTTTAGTGTGGATGTTAACCTAGGATTTCTACTTCGTTTTAGTGATTAACGACTAGAAAATTAAGAGAAAATGTAAGAAGAAAGCAATATATTTTATTTTCTCTCTTCTCTCTTTTTCTCTCTTTTTCTCTCTTTTTCTCTCTTTTTCCCTCACTAAAAGTCAGATTTCTTGCCAAAAGTCCTTTTTTCTGATTGATTTTTTTTTTAACCTTATATACCCCCTACTAACCCGGAAATCTTGAGCATTTAATGCTCAAGATTTCCCATCTTTTCCAAGTCAAGGGGGTATGGGTTCTGCAACCTGCCCCCGAAAGTACAGTCGTACGACTGTACTTACTCTACAGTCGTACAACTGTAAGCAAAATACCACGACTGTAATTACAGTCGTGGGTCAACGGTCAACGACTGATTTATTTATTTATTTATTTTTTATGTAAAAATTTCGTGTTCACACCAATCAAATATTAATTTTATTATTATGATCAATCCAATTGATCTTTATAATATAATTAAGATGTTCCTCTCTCTCCAGAGTGTATACTCCACGTATACATGTGATTCCTTAAGTCAGTGTTCAGTCGCTCAATGTGTACGATCTCGTGGGCCCATCTTTATGTTGGCAGTGGGCCTGTGGCCCACAGAATGCAGTTGGGCTCTAGCAAGCCACTGTAACCCCCAATTAAGATGGAGATGGCAGTCTAACTATTATCATAACCCTGTAGTTTGAACTTGTATATCCCATGTCATTGATATCGGTGTCCAACACAGAGGCATGGATTGATCACCCTCTTTTGTGTCCGGACATTAACTTGATCCTGAATGTACTGATGCTTCCAAACAAGTTCCAACTTGTTTGGGTGTGGCCACACTCATATCAGTCACATTCATCAAGAGGCTGGTGATATCTTCTTAGTGGACTACTGAGTGACAAATCCCTTCTGCATATCCACAGCATTGCCATACTAAGTGACATACCCGAAAGTACACATACTTGGCACCCTATTACAGGCCCTTTAGGCATACCCCTAAGTATGCGACCTCACATGCAGTACCATCATATGGTCAGGTCAAAGGATCCATACAAGTACTACACGAGAATCACTTGTGATACTATACCATATGGATTTCTCGTTTAGTGGATCTATCGAGTGCCATGCCCCTTTTTACATGTACCCATCAACTTGGTTGACATCCCATGTCCAATGACCGGTAAGACACCGCCATACAACCAGGTTAATGATAGCCTTTGGTTCCATTCATTCTCATGATTGGAACAGACTACGGATCTCTTCATGGTCATATCGTTTACCCTATCCATGGTCTTACTGCCAAGTGCATGACACTTGTCATCATGGATATGGACATGTCCATTGGATACTTCATTTCATATATTGCACAAGGTATATAATAAATGAATTAATGCATTTATTAATAACACAAAATGAGTATAATACATAAATCCAATAAATGTATAATACAAATACAAGGTCCAATGCCTCGGGACCAGGGCATTTCCAACAATTCAATCCTTACCTTACCCCTGCAATGTCCGGGAAGTTCGCTCTTTTCTTGGCCATGCAGGTTTTTACAGGTGCTTCATACAAAGATTTTCCAAGATTACACAGTCCCTGTGTAAATTACTTCAGAAGGATGCAACTTTTGAGTTCAACCCGGAATGTCAGGATGCTTTTGATCAACTTAAAGAGAAGCTAACATCAGCTCCTATCCTCACTTCACTTAATTGGCATCATCCTTTTGAAATCATGTGTGACGCAAGCAACTATGCCATCGGAGCTGTGCTTGGCCAGCGAATAGATAAAAAGCCTCATGTCATCTATTATGCCTCGAGGACACTTGACTGTGCTCAGATCAATTATTCTACAACAGAGAAAGAGCTTTTGGCAATAGTATTCGCAATCGAGAAATTCCGGTCTTGTTTGCTGGGAGCAAAGGTAGTGGTATATTCTGACCACGCCGCAGTTGATAAGATGGATACTTCTACTCTAGGAGTTTGACCTTGAGATCCGTGACAAAAAGGGCTCTGAGAATCTGGTAGCTGATCATCTCAGTCGTCTAGTTCACAGCACCGAAACAGAGCCATTAAAGGAAGAATTTCCGGATGAGAGTTTATTTCAAGTTAATACAATTATTCCTTGGTATGCTGATTTGGTTAATTTTCTTGTTACAGGTACTATTCCATATGATCTCTCACGTGCAGAAAAGGATAAGCTTGGAAAGGATGCCAATTATTATGCTTGGGATGAACCGTATCTTTGGAGATACTGCTCAGATCAAGTTATCAGATGATGCATTGCTAATAATAAGGTTCAATCAGTGTTGAAGTTCTGTCATACTGAAGCTTGTGGGGGTCACTTTAGTCCTAAACGTACTGCAACGAAGATTTTGGAGAGTGGTCTATTCTGGCCTACAATTTTTCGGGATGCCTACCTCTATTGCAAGTCATGTTCCAATTGTCAACGAATGGGGAATTTAAGTCACAGGGATTAGATGCCTCTTACTTCCATTATATCATATGATATATTTGACATTTGGGGGATAGACTTCATGGGCCCCTTCCCCAATTCCTATGGGAATTTATATATTATTTTGGCAGTCGATTATGTATCGAAGTGGGTAGAGGCAAAGGCCACTAGGAAAGATGACTCTCAAACAGTGGTTCTTTTCATTAAGTCACATATTTTTAATCGGTATGGGACACCACGAGTTCTGATTAGTGATAGGGGCACACATTTTTGCAACAGAATTTTGACAAAACTACTTCAGAAATATGGAGTCAAACATCGCGTCTCAACAGCCTATCACCCGCAAACTAATGGCCAAGCTGAGGTTTCCAATCAGGAATTAAAATCCATTTGAGTAAAATAGTGAACCTGACTCGAAAGGATTGGAGCATTAAGTTAGAAGATGCATTGTGGGCTTATCGGATAGCCTACAAAACACCTATCGGAATGTCTCCCTACAGACTGGTTTTTAGAAAGGCATGCCATCTCCCGGTAAAATTAAAACACAAAGCATTTTGGGCCATTAAGAAGTGCAATGTATCTTATGATGCTGCTGGTGAAGAAAGAAAATTGCAATTAGTTGAGCTGGAGGAGCTGAGGAATGAAGCTTATGAAAGTTCCAGGGTCTACAAGGATCGCACCAAGAAATTCCTTGACAAAATGCTAAGTCGGAAGCAATTTACAGTAGGACAAAAGGTCCTACTTTTCCAATCCCGATTAAGGCTATTTCCCAGAAAGTTAGGTTCTAAGTGGATTGGTCCATTCTTGGTAGTTCAACTTTATGACCATGGTGCAGTGGAAATTCAAAGCCTAGCTACTTGAAAAATTTTTAAGGTTAATGGCCACCGACTTAAACCATTTTACGAGGGATTTGCTGTTGTACATGAGCAAGAGGTTCAGTTGGAAGAGCCCCTTATGGTGTCCTAAGCCTTAGGAATGAGGGTCTAGCCACAGACCGTAAATAGAGGCGCTTCCGGGAGGCAACCCGATTTAGCCTTGCCCAGGGCCAATTTATTTCTTTTATTTCCTTTTCTTTTAGTTAACTAACATAACTGTCATCTTCAACCTTTTGTTTTTTCTGGGTTTCTGCAGATTTTGTTTTAAATTGAAGCTTGGCTATGGAGGTTTTGAGAGCTTCAAGGCCTCTTATGGGTTTTTGCTTTAAAGACCCATTTCTTTAAGCGAGTGGGCTTTTATTCATAGGTTTAACTTTTTTTTTTATCTGCCTCTTTCTCTATTTTTACCCCTCCACTTAACTTTTTCTATTAAGTTTTTTTTAATCTCCTTCTTTTGTTTTTTTTTAATTACATTTCTTTTCCTTTATTTTTTTTTTCTCTTTCCTGCTTTTGAAATCTACCTAACCCACCTACCCCTATCTATTACCCACCTACCCACATCTCTCCTACCTAACCACAACCCGCACTCTCAATCTCTCCCTCTCGTTCTCTCTCTCCCTTCCGTTTCTTTCCCTTCCTCCGCCGTTCTTTCTTTCTTCCGTGCCGCCGCCGGTCTCTTTTCTTCCACCGGCCGCCTTCTCTCTCCTTACCCTTTCTTTCCGTCGGCCGTTTCTTTCCTCCCGTCCGTCCGCCTTCTTTTCTCTCTCTCTCTCTTTCTTTCCGCCGCCACCAGTCCTTACCTTTCTCTTCGCCGGCCGTTTCTTTCCCTTCACCGTCCGTCACTCCACTCTGCTTCCATGGGACAGAAACGCACCAGCTCCCATGCTGTGGCTCCCGCCGTGCCACCTCTGCAGCCGCCGTCGACCGCTGCCCCTGCTCTGGGCCGAACATGTGTCGTCGCCGCCTGCCGTCTGCCACCAGCACATCCTGCTCCTTCCTCCTCTTCGAAGGAAGTTGAGACCACTTCCGATTTGTCTCCTGCTAGTAACCACAGTGAGAGCCACAGTGAGTCTAGCAGTCCCAGTCCCAAGCCCAAGCAAAAACGCCAGAAATTACATAAGGGGCAGAGCTCGTACCACCCCCCTCCTCCTCTGGACTTCCGACTCCTGCACACACACAAAGGTACCAAACCCTTCTCAATTTTCGATTTATTTCAGCTCGAATTTTTTCTATCCCCGGCAATGAATGAGCTAAATTTGACTACTGAAGTTTTTAGGTTGCTTTCCAATATTGGGTGGAAAGATTTCTTGATGAACTTTAATTTTCCTGTGTTTGATTCCCTGACTTTAGAATTTTATAGCTTTTTTAATTTTTCTGCTGATACTGATTTCGATTTGGATGCCCCTGTTTTGAATTTCCAATTGCTTGGTAGTATGCACTCCATATCTATCACTTCTTTAAATGTTGGGTTAGGATTTCTCACTGCTGAATTTGTTCAATTAGATAAGTATCAGGATTTTTTATGTGATTATCCTGCTGAATTTGATGCTGGAGCTGTTTATTGTTCTTTTTGTGAAAATGATTCTCTAGTGTTTAAACCTGGAAAATCAAAGGCTAACTTAATTGTAAGTAAGCCCTTGCGTTATATTCATCGGATTTTAGCTTACCTATTTTCTGCTTGCAATGATGATACCACTGTGATTACCAAATCTGAGCTATTTTTCTTGTGGTGTATTTTAGAAAATCGGAGGGTTAATTTGGGTTATTGGATTGCAAGCAAGTTCCGTGCTTTAATTGCCAAACCAAAGAAGCTATATTTAGGTTCATGGGTTACATGTCTAGCTGTTCACATGCTTGATTTTGACATACAATCTACTGCTATGCGTGTTGTTTGTCCATTGCCTTCTTTGGATATGAAATTGCTTGCTGAGCTACGGTTAGTAGCCCGCACGGTTAGTGGTTTTTGGTCTTTTGTGGATGCAGGATCCTTAGCCCCCGCCAAACGTCTTCGCTTCACCAAGACCACTGCTTCGCTCACCCTGACACCATCTCAACCACAAGCTGATGAAAGATTAGGCACCATCTTGGAGCTGCTCTAGACCCTCCAATCAGATATAGCTGCCTACTTTGAGCATGTGGGATTCATCCCTCCCTCCCGTCGCCATTGAGTTCTTTTCCCCCTTCCATCCAGCAAGTTTTCTTATCTTTAACCATTTTTGCTTGCTTGATTTGGTTTAGCTTGGGGACAAGCTTTCTATAGGTGTGAGGATGTTTTTGGGGATGTTTTTAGGAAGTTTATTTCGGCTGTCTATTGGTGCATGCTTGTTTTGCCTGAGATTAGTTTCCTGGAATTCTGGTCATCAGAGAAGTATTGATCTAAAATTGTTTAAACAAGTTGTCAACTAGCAAAAATCTGAACTTCAATATGTGCCATGCATAGTAGCTAGAAATCTTTTATGATTTTTGTTGCCAAGCCTAATCTGAATATCGAAATCCCAAATTCCTTGCATGATTTAAACAAAATTGCCATCTTGCTTAATTGGACTATGTTAGGACTTTTAGGAATTCAAATCGCAGATGTTTCTTTGTTAAAGGAGGGGAATCCCGAAAAAAAAAAGAAGAAAAAGTTGCTTTGTTCTCTGCTTTGTCAATAACGGTTCCGTTGGCTAATGTGCCATGAGCCGAGCTAGTAGCCGCCAAGGTTTGTGTTGCCTGAGTAACCGGGTATATGCGGGTCAGAACTGGGTATCCTTGCGTAAAAAGGGCTCCTACAACCTGAAGTAAGCAAATAAAATCAAGAAAACAAATATTCTTGATCCAATCAAAAAGAAAAAAAATATATATAATAAATAAATAATTCCTAGATTAATTCTCTGTTTTTTCCTCTCTTTTAGCATTGAAATATTTGGTTTGATAGATTTCCTAGGATTGTTCTTGGCTTAGTTTCCATTTTGCAAGATGTGAACTTTGGAAAGTGAAATCTTTATTGAATTGTGTGCTTAAACTGTTATGGCTTGGTAATGGGAATTGAAAATTATTGATAGCAATTTATGCTTTGTGTGCATTTTTGAAGGAATGGTTTTGTTAGTTTGATTTTCTTTAAGTGCACTTTTTTTTTTGGGATCCAATTCTTCTCTGTTTTGTCCAAGTAATTTGGGAACTGTTTGAGGTGCAATTGAGCAGATTTTGGTCTTCTTCTTTTTGATCCATACTTGAGGGCAAGCATGGATTAGGTGTGGGGATGTGTTATATGCTTTATTTTGTTATATTTTGGTTTAGTTTTAGGGGCTCAAATGAGTTATTTTAGTATTTTCCTTGGGCTTTTTGCTATGAGTTGTGCTTTTGCATTTGCAGGGGCTTAATTGAAGATTTTGGGCTTTAAAGGCTGATTTGGCTGAGGTTTTGTCAAGATTGGGCTGAAGTACGTTTTTCCAATTTTAGCCTTGCCCAAGGCTAAATCTCTTCCGTCAGGGGCTGTTCAGGAATTTTTCTAATTGCGGGCCAGCAAGAATTGAAGCGGATTAAGGCCCTAAATTAGAGAGCTTGGACGTGGATTAGAGGCTATTTTGGGAAACTTTTGATTTTTATGGTCCTTAGGGTTATATAAATAAGGAAGAGATGTTAGTTTTAGGGGATATAGAAAAAAATCTGATTACTCTTTTCTTCTTTTCTTTTTATCAATATGAGCAGCTAACTTTCTTCTTCATCTAGGGGATTCAAGGCTTGGATGTAAATGATTGTGAGATTGTTCTAACTTTAATTTCCAATTTTAATTGTCCATATTCTTATTCTTGCTTCTTGAGGGATTTCTCTCTTTTATTGATTTGTGATTTAAATATCTTGGCCAGTATTTGGATTGCATTTTAATATTCTGTTATCAGTAGATTAGATCTGTAATCATCTGATTCATTGTGTTAGAACAATAAAAGGAATAGGGGTTTAAACTTAAATCAATTTCTCTAAGAATTGGTTGGTTTAGATTAGGCAAGAACTTAATGCTTTCGGAAAATTAAATCCTAGCCACTAAGGAAGGATTATTTGACGGATAGGGAAATGTTGAGCCGTGCAAAACAGATTCCACATTAGAAAAGTTGATCCGGATGCGCTAAGTTGTGGATTATAACTAATCTGGGGTTATTAAATTACTTTTATCAATCAATGATCAATCCATTTAAATGAAAGCCAATGAATTACCCTAGATGATTTTTTCATTAATTCTTACTCTGTTTTTATTTTAAATTCAGTCTTTAATTTTGTTTTCAAACATTTGACATCTCTTTGGATTTTATTTCAGCTTTAATTCAATCAAACTTAAACCCCCCACCCCCCCCCCCCCCCCCACCCCCCACCCCCCCCCCTCCCCTTTTTTTTTTATTAATTGTTTCTGGTATTTAGCAATAATTAATCAGCTTTAACTCCCTTGGGTTCAACCTTAACTTATCCTCTACAAATTCTTTTGTTTAAGGTTTAAGTGAGATTTATAAATTTATTTTTGGCGGATTCGACAACCATCAACACTCTAAATGAACACATCTAATCTTGGAGAAGGCACGGACATGAATTTCTGAAACGGCTTCAGGCATTGGCATATGACTTGCTTTTTTCCATTCCTCTGCCAATGGATTCACAATAAACTCACTATCAATTTGCTCTAAGAGTTGAAAAACTTTTTCTAACTCTCATCCCATCTTTTAGGAACATCTTCAGCAACCGTTTTCTTGTATTGCAAATTCAGTATATCGATCAATTTTTGGTATCTGGGATTCTCGAGAGCTGATTCGTTAACATATTCAATTGACTCACTTATCTCATGTAGAATTTCCTTTGTTTCACAAGTCTCTCTTTCTCAACTATGTATATTTGGAGAAAATCAACCTTAATATCATCATGTGAATTGATATTGAATGGCTGCAAATTTTTAACAAAAACTTCAAAGAAATCATGTTGAGCCATATTCAATGGATATCTCCATGCTTGATGATCATTTTTACCAAGTCAAGGCTACTCCTTTCTCGATCAAACAGGGGAGTCAAATGAGCCGCATTAATTGTTCTTGAATCATTTATTTCCTCAGCATCTCCTTGATTCTGAACATCAAGTGTTGGTGGATCAATTGAATGAGCATCTCGCTGATTCCCAGCCACAATTTTTGTTAAATCATTTGTTGAACATCTACTTGATTCTCTAAGAGGCAATTGTGGTTGAATCATTTAGCTTAACATGATATCACTTATCCTCTTTGAAACACTTCCTTAAATGTTTGAGAAGATTTAAAGTAGCTTTCCAATTGGAGTTTCTTCTCATATCTTCAAGCTTATCAAATCCCCTTCCGTACTTCTGATGTATTTTTTCTTTTTCTAACGGATTTCTTTTGTACTCCATCATCTAACTCAACTTAGTTGTGTCCTACCAAGAGAAAAGCACAAAAATTAAAGGATACTGTTTAAGCATTGAAGGATACTATTTGTATCAAAATTCATAAGGACCGAAATTAGTAAAGAGATCATGCTGTTAAGTTGAACATTAATGGTGATATTCCACAGCTGGACAAACAGAAAGAGTAGCACATAATGAAGGTTAAAAAGAGAGAAAAACAAAAAAAAACCTTTACTTTTTTTAAACAAATTTTGTGATCGAAAATATAACGGCAAGAAATAAACTAGCTCAGTACTGATTAATGGCGATATTTGCTAATAGAACTGCTGATTTGTGGATGATAATGAAATATAAATACAAACAATAAGATTTGGACATGCTTAGATATTAGCTGGAACATTCAAATCCACTCAAACAATTCATATAACAAATAGGTTCAAATAATTAAACTAAAACCAATATCAATAACTGAAGATGAAAACAGAGAAACAACAAACCAGCGGTTGGTGGGTATAATTAGCTTAAGCCTGACATGGGTCTTCCAGTGGTTATGTTCTTTCCATTAATCTTTGAGCGATTAAAAGCCATTTGCAACAGCAATTTAATAAATTCAATCAGAAATTACCAAAAAAGATGAAAACTTTATACATGAAATTGACTCGTTTAATATCAGGGTTCAAGTAGTTCATACATCTAACTATCTCAGCCAGCAACTCTCGCCACCTCTATACAATCCAATGCAATTCAAGGAGTCACAGATCAATAAAAAGCTAAACTTTTATTCACTCTCATATAACGTGCGGTAAAAAAATTACACAACTTTCAGCAGATAAAAATAAACATTAGAAAAAAATTCAAATGAATAAATATGAAAAGTACTTCCAATTTCAGAGATGTAAGAAGGATATCATTCGCTAGCGCTTTGATAATTTTTTCTTTAGATTCCATAGGTTCAACCAAAACAGAAAATGAAAGGAAAGAATGGAAAACGAACTGAATCGGTTTGGAAGAGCAATTTGGGTGGCCGCGTTTAGTTGTGAAAGTAAAAAGCCTTAGAACCCCAAGCCCAGACAAATATAACAGAGAAAAAAAACTGAAAACCCCAAATTTCATAAGACAAAAGCTAGAAACCACTAAGGTAAATCAATATTTACCTTCAAAACATAATGGAAGATCCAGGGGAAAAGACAAAGGCAGCGACAGCGGCGCTAGAGGGAGGAACGAAGAAAATATAATGGATGAATGAATAATACCTGAAGGAACCCTGTGTTTGAGATTGAGTGTTTAGATGATTGGTTGAATGCAAAAACAATAAAAGTACCGTTTCACAAAAAATGTTTGCGTTTGTGGAGAATTTTCAAAATTTTTCCCCGATGGAGGGTTGTTGTATTTTTGAAAAACAAATCGAAAAATTACAGTTCAAAATGGATAAAAATATCTTTTATAATATCATGATTTGATTTTAGTTATCTTTTCTTATAATGTTATAAAATATGTGACCTTTTTTTACAGTTCAAAATGGATAAAAATATCTTTTATAATATCATGATTTGATTTTAGTTATCTTTTCTTATAATGTTATAAAATATGTGACCTTTTTTTTTATAAAAAAATATAAAAAAATCAATACCGTTTTGAAAAGAAGCTAAACCATAGGATTTATTTTTAAAGTTTATCCAAGCAATAAAAATAATTACATCCATAACCTTCCAAGTATAAAAAATTTGAACATAATTTATATAACATTTTAATTTATAACATTAAATTTCTCAAAATTTGATTTTTACCGTGGTTTTGATATAATATTCACAAAACACCCTCTATATATATATATATATATATAACACCCATTTCATTATATATAACAAAATCAATAACGTAGATTCATATATTGTATAAAAAAAACTATAACAGAATGTTGCATACATTAATTTAATAATACAACATGCAAAATAAAAATATACATTTGTACAAAGAAAGTTACAATTGATTTTTTCCAAAATTCCAAAGTTCTGTTCGAGGACTGCTTAAAGCTTTTGATTAACATTACAATTTGATAGTTAGGAGAAAATGGACGTGAAAACTGAACCTTTTCAACATGTAACATTTTAATCGCTGCTGTCTTTTTGTTTTCAACTTGTTATATATAATTGGTTTTATTCTCTTAATCGATCTAAGAGTTCTTTATTTAATTCAAACATAATTTTTGGGACTAAGATTCACCATTTGTCTAATTACTCAGCATGGAAATGGATTTATTTGCAAATTTGATTATTCATTTGTGAATATTTAGTAATGGAGTAATTTATATCTTGCAATTATATTTTGGGGTAAACTAGTATTCTCAAAAACAAGAAAACTTTAATTTGTTTTCCTATTTTTGTTTATTACTTTGGCTCCCATGTAATTCTATTGCTATCTGCTATTTATCTGCAGATTTATATGATTTTGTTCCGTTCTATGATTCTTGTGTTTCATAATTTTGACACAAATAGTACATTTTAGTGCATAAAACATAAAAAAAAATTGTGTCTTGATAGGATATAACTAGAGTGGACAAGATGGTAAAACCCGAAAAAAGAAAAACTAGATCTGAACCTAGGAAGGGATTTGGTAAGACTGGAGAAAAAAGGTATAGAACCGACGAAATCCCAAGCAGAGGAAACCATAGGAATTGAATGGAACTATTCATCAAGAAAGGAGTCGCCTTGACTTCTTAAGAATGGATTCCTATTGAATAGTTGAAAATGAGTTGTTTAAAGCTTTTCTCAAAAATTTGCAGCCATTGTTTGAGATAGGTTCACTTGATCATATCAAGGCGGATATTCTAAAGGTACACAAAGCTGAGAAAGAAACACATGGTGAATTTCTTTCTAATCTCTCTTGTAAGTTCAGTTTAACAATTCACTTTTGGCCTTATGGTAACAAAAAGATCATCTACTGTTGCTTAATCTTACATTTCATTGATGATGATTGGAATCTGAAGCAAAAGATTCTTGCTTTCAAGAATCTAGGATATGATGTTAGTGCTAAGGAACTATGTGAAGTTATTGAAAGTGTGCTTTTCCAGTGGAACATCAACAAAAACATGCTCTTGGTGGTTGTCAATAGCGAAGATTATCACATGGTGGGAAAATTAGAAAAATATGTGTAAAGATCATGGCTCAATTCTTAACAAAGATATACTTTTTGTGCATTGAGCACAATTCTTCAATCATCTTGTTGAGTATATTGAATTTGTCAAGCTTGAAAGTGCTCGAGTTATTCAAAGCTTTTACTCAACTACAACAAACTGGTCTCGATTTTATCTCGGGATTTGAACTAGGCAACAGACATATGCAAGCGCTTGGGGGCAGTTCGTGACTCTATATGCGTGTCTTCAAGGATCGATGTTTTATTTGAAAGTCTAATCTCTATCCAATGGATTTTGGTTGTTGGAAAGGAAGTGGGACTTCATGTGTTCGCTCAATTGCAAAAACCAAGTCAGCAAAATTTGATCGGTACTGGAATCAGCTTTGGAAATCATATATATATATATATATATATATATATATATATATATATATATATATATATATATATATATATATATATATATATATATATATAGTTCAGTTGAAGTTGTTTATAACCTCTACGATTGGTTGAAGATTATATTTCTTTAACATTTATTTTCGATTTTTGTATTTTTTGCATGTTTGTCGATTAATGAATTGAGTCGCTCATGAATTACTTAAGGCATCTGTTTTTGTATTAGATCGTGAGATATGGCGCAATGTACCGTCTCAATTTATCCATGGCTTGTTATTTTATCTGTTAAAAAATTGGCAACTGTGAGAACCAATTTGCAAATTCATATAAATTTCTAGCTGCATAGCTATAGAAAAAATCAGTAAATAATAAATGGGATAAATACAAAAATAAATCCAATGTTTTTAGTCATTTGAAAAATGGTACATGTGATTTAAATTTTTACAAAATAGAACACGTGATTTCAAAATCCAAATAAAAGTAGTCTATTATCCAATACACTTCCTAAAAACTCGTTTATCTTTCGAATTTTTATCTGAAATTTAGTATGTTGGTTAATTAAAATATAATGTACCATAATGTCGAAACTTGGAATTTTTCGTGAAGCGCTTATATTTTTAATAATTAATAATACAAAAAAAATTATAAAAAATTCAAAAATGGCTAGAAAATTTTCAAACCTTCAAAATTTAATTGAAATTTATTTATAATGTGTGTAAAGTATTGGGATGCCAAATAGTAGAGAACATTGAGTTTTGCACGGAGATTAGGTTAAAAACCTAAAATTCATACCGTTAACCATATTTATCATGGTTTTCAGACCCGGACCGGTCATCGAACCGGTGAAGGGATGAATTCATGGATTTTGGATTAAACCGGAATAAACCGGAATCGAATCGGATTTAATAAATATATTAAAATATTAATACATTTTTATTTTTATATTTATAATATATGAAAATTTGAACATTTTTATTATAATTCTTTAAATTTAAACATTTCAAACACAATATAGTAATTAAAAAAGCTCAATTTATGAAATATAGTTTTTGTAGTTACAATTAAATGTCAATTTAATTTAAAATAATTTAAAAATACAAAATATATTTTATTTTAATTAAAAACACCTCAAAATAATAACTTAAATTTTTTATTTAAATAATTTTTTTTTTTATAAAAAAAGTCTGGTTGAACCACAAAACTGGTCCAGTTCACGGTTTTTCGGTTCGACATGACAGTCAGATCAAAAATTGACCGGTTGTTGACCAGACTGAAAACCTGATACAAACCGATCGGTCTGACCTCTGGTTTCGGTCGAATCCGGTCCGACCGACCGATCCGGTCCGGTCCGGTTTTCACAACTATGATATTTATATGTGGTTCTTAATTTGTTTTACTATTTATTATCTTGACATTTTATACATATTATTTAACAATATATTACAAAATTTTTAAAAATTTCGGCTTTTTTTTTTTGTAATTTTTTTTCTGTTTTTCTCATTATGAATTAAAAAAAAACATGCAGTTTCGAAAAATTTATGAACTTTTTCACTAAGGTTCATTATATTTTAATCACCAACATGTAAAATTTCAAATAAAAATTTAAATGTTAAAAGAGTTTTTAGGGAGTATATTGGAAGATAGACTACTTTTACTAGTATTGTGAAACCACAAGTCTCATTTTAAAAAAAATTTAATTACATGTATATTTTTACAAATAATTGAAACCACAAATTTTATTTTTATAATTATCCCACAAAAAATCGAAACCAAATTATACGATCAACACAAGACAAACTGAATGAAGTGTGAAAGTAATATTTACTTTTTTTTTTCTTTTTTTTCTTTTGTAAATAATATTAAAATAATATTTCATATTTTTGTGTGATAGAGAGGAGAATTAATCTCTTTCTTAAGTTCCCACGGCAACCCAACTGCCCTCGCGTCCAAACAAAGCCAATCAGTCTCAAAGATAAAGTTAATAAACTAGATTAAAAATAAAGTTAATAAACTAGATTAAAAATTTACTTTTATTATATATTATCATTATTAATTCAAATTAGATCTACTTAACCAGTTTGAAATTGTTAAAGCACCATTTAAAAGGTTACTCTTCTAATTAAAAATTTTCCTTTATGCATAAATTATCAAAATTCAAGAATTAAACTTAAGTGACTAAATTTTCTTATCACTAAAACTAATTTAATTTTATTGTTATTACTTAAAAAGTGGAGACTAACATAACATTATCAAATAATTACTTCATTTAGCGTAAATGATGGACTAAATTGTTACATTTTGATTTAGGTTAGAAAATAAATGGATGGGTAATGGCATGTGCTAAAATCTTATTATATTTTAGAGCTTTTTACATAAATACTTACCTTTTGGCACCACCTAACTTTTTTACCTACAAAGGAAAAGTTTGCTTAAATACTTTAAAAACTTTCCAAAATTTCAAAAATACGTAAAACAGGAAATTCCTGTTTTACGTAAATCTGTAGCAAAAAAACACAAAACCGAAAACCATAAATCTCCAAAATATGTGAATCGCGCCGGCTCAAAAACCTCCCAAACGCAATAACCTCCCAAACGCAATAACCTCCCAAACGCCAAGAAATCGCAGATCAATTTCGCCAAGAATCACATATCAGTTTCGCCATCTGGAATCGCGCATCTGGATCGATCTCTCTCCTACAAATTCAATCGATCACTGCAAAATCGATCACTGCAAAACAGACATAGCAATTCAATCGATCACAGAGATATGCAAGAAATCGCAATTCTACTCCATCATAATGGAACTTGGACTGAAGATTACAGATTCATCAATTACAAAGTAAGTGGAGTCCTAATACCAACAACATCAACATTCAATGACTTCAACCAAACTATCAAAGCAAACATCAAGATCGATCAACAAAAAGAAGATTTAAAGATCCAATTCCAAGTAACAGAAGGATATCCGCCAATGGATATAATGAACGACATGTCCATTAGATTCTATTTACAGCTAAAGAGTGCAAGCAATATCCTAATGCAGTATCCACTATGCATAACAACAATTCAGAGAGAAATAAAAGATGAACAAGGTAAAATCGTCACAATATCTCAGTATAACTAAGGTATAATTCAATATAACTCAGTATAACTAAGGTATAATTCAGGTATAACTAGGTATAATCAGTGAAAAAATTGTATAATCAATGTATAATTAAGGTATACTTAATGTATCAGAATGTATAACTAAGGTATAATCACAATAACAGTGTATCTTAAGGTATAACAAAGGTATAAATTAGGTATAACAGTGTATCTTAAGGTATAATTAATGTATAACTCAGTATAACTAAGGTATAATTGCGTTATAACTAAGGTATAATCAGTGAAAATAGTGTATCTGAATGTATAACTAAGGTATAATCAGTGAAAATAGTGTATCTGAATGTATAACAAAGGTATAAATCAGGTATAACAGTGTATCTTAGGGTATAACTAATGTATAACTCAGTATAACTAAGGTATAATTGCGGTATAACTAAGGTATAATCAGTGACTATAGTGTATCTGAATGTATAACAAAGGTATAAATCAGGTATAACAGTGTATCTTAGGGTATAACTAATGTATAACTCAGTATAACTAAGGTATAATTGCGGTATAACTAAGGTATAATCAGTGACTATAGTGTATCTGAATGTATAACAAAGGTATAAATCAGGTATAACAGTGTATCTTAGGGTATAACTAAGGTATAACTCAGTATAACTAAGTATAATTCAGGTATAACAAAGGTATAAACAGTGAAAATAGTGTATCATAATGTATAACTAAGGTATAATCACAATAACAGTGTATCTTAGGGTATAACTAAGGTATAACTCAGTATAACTAAGGTATAATTCAGGTATAACTAAGGTATAATCAGTGAATAAGGTATATAAGTAAGGTATCACATCTGTTTATGACAATGTATAAATAAGGTATAATCTATGTATAACCTGATATGTAACAGGTGTGTTTCTGTCTTTGTGTATATATTATAGGAAGTGGAGAAAAGGATCACAACAGTACCATGGAAGAATCTGTGTACCAACTAGAGTACAACCAGTACAACACAGAAGCAGAAGATGAAGAAGATGACCATGTAGCTTACATAAGAAACATAGCAGACAGAACAATAGAAGAAATATACAGCACAAAACAAGCAAACACAATTACAGGAGGAGAAGAAGACAATGAAATAACAGATGCCAATGTTGACTACATACATGCTGGACAAATCTATACAAACAAAAAGACACTCAAAGAAGCAATTAGTCTCTATGCAATAAGAAAAAATTTCCAATTCAAGGTTAAAAAATCCTGTCCAAAACAGTACTTCCTGCAGTGCATTGATGAACAGTGTACATGGAGATTCAGTGCATCAAGGAAAAAAAATACAGAAAGATTCATAATAAGAAAGTATGATGAAAAGCACACATGCAACATTGATGACAGGAATGGTGATAAAAGACAGGCAACAAAGGCACTTATAGCAAGCATCATCAAGAACAAATACATCAGACTGAAAAGAATATACACAGCAAAAGATATAGTATATGACATGAAAGAACACATAGGGGCAGAAATCAATTACCAAAAAGCCTGGCGTTCAAAAGAAGAAGCACTCAAAATAATCAGAGGTTCACCATCTGAATCATACAACATGCTACCAAGCTACCTCTATATGCTGGAAAAAACAAACCCGGGAACAAAAATCAGTCTGGAAACAAAAGAAAACAGATTTTTGTACCTATTTGTAGCAATGCAAGCTTCAATAGAAGGATGGAAACATTGCAAACCAGTTGTTGTGGTTGATGCCACATTCGTCAGAACATGTTACAGTGGAACGCTCATCTCAGCCTGCACGCAAGATGCTTCAGGTAAAACATAAAGTATAATTAAGGTATAATTATCGAATTTATAGTATAATTAAGGTATAACTAAAGTATAATCACTGTAATAGTGTATCCTAAGGTATAACTAAGGTATAACTAAGGTATAATTGCGGTATAACTAAGGTATAATCACTGTAATAGTGTATCCTAAGGTATAACTAAGGTATAATTGAAGTATAAATAAGGTATAACTAAGGTATAATATTATATCTTAAGGTATAACTAAGATATAACTAACGTATAATTAAAGTATAACTAAGGTATAACTGCGGTATAACTACGGTATAATTGAGGTATAACTAAGGTATAACAAAAGTATAAATATTATACTAATACGCAACAAACTGACAAATGCAGAGATGATCTTCCCGTTGGCATTTGCAGTAGTTGATGGAGAAAATGATGAATCATAGGAATGGTTTTTCAAACAATTCAAAAACGCTTATGGAGAGAGACAAGAAATGGTTATAGTTTCAGACAGACATAAGAGCATAGAAAAAGCTTCAAAAACAGTGCTACAAGATGTTCCACATTGTGTTTGTGCATTCCATCTGCTGCAAAACCTCAAACTCAGATACAAAAACAACACAAAAGACATGAAGAAGTACTTCAACAAAGCAACAAGAGCATACACGATAGAGGATTTCAATAAGTACATGACTGAACTGGAAAATATCAACAAAAAAATCCCACCGTACCTTCAAGACGTTGGGTATGACAAATGGAGCAGAGTACACTCAACAAACAACAGATACAACATATTGACATCAAACATTGTAGAATCAATAAACTCTCTCAACAAAGCAGCAAAAGACCTACCAATAACGACTCTAGTGGAGTACTTACGAAGCATGCTACAAGATCTCTTCTACAAAAACAGAAGCATTGCACAGGCAATGATGACAATACTCACACAAAGGCAAGAACAAGTACTCCAAGCAAACTACATACCAGCATTGAAAATGCAGGTTCGAATTCACAACTGATCACTTCTATTATACATTCAATAGACACAACATACACATAATATCGATTACAAAAAATGCAGGTAAAACCATCCACAGGTAATCTGGTAACAGTCACAAGAAACGGGATAGATTACATAGTTGACATGAAAGAAAAGACATGTACCTGCAACAGATTCCAAATAGATGAGCTTCCATGTCCACATGCCCTTGCATACATAAGGAAATTCCACCTCAACACATATAATTACTGCTCCCCTTACTACACAAAACAGAAAATGTTAGCAACTTATGAAGCAACAATATACCCAATGCCTTCAAAAGATATGCGTGACATACCTCAAAATATAAGGGATCAGAAACTCAATCCACCAGAAGCAAAACAAAAAGCAGGAAGACCAAAGAAACAGAGATTCAGAGCAGTTTGGGAGAGAAAAACAAAAATGAAAGTAAAATGTGGAACTTGTGGCAATCCAGGCCATAACAAGAGAACATGTGGAGGAGCAAAACAATGATTAACTTATTGTTGTATTGAATTGAATTGTATTGAACAAAAAAAAACTTTACACTTGTATTTTTTCATTCAATAAAAATGCTGTATTTGAAATAAAAAAAAATACTTTACACATCCATTGGACGAACATATTCGTTATCGCTTTCTTCTCCGTTCTCATTCCTTAATACTCCATGGTTATACAATGAAACTGTCAACCTTGTCCAATGAGCTTTAACATCAAATGGATCTGAGAAAGGCTTTTACTCTGTAAGATACTCAGCAAAGCTCAACACAAAAACTCCACAATCACTGAAAAAAAAAGTATAAACAAGGTATCAGTAACCATATAAATGATTAAGGTATAAGTGATGTATAATCAATGTAATAAGGTATCTTAAGGTATAACTAAGGTATAATCACTGTAACAGTGTATCTTAAGGTGTAACTAAGGTATAATTGAGGTACAAATAAGGTATAATCACTGTAATATTGTATCTGAAGGTATAATTAAGGTATAACTTATGTATCCTCAATGTAATAAGGTATCTTAAGGTATAATTAAGTTATAACTAAGGTATAAAAACTGTAATAGTGTATCTTAAAGTATAACTACGGTATAATTGAGGTATAAATAAGGCATAATCACTGTAACAGTGCATCTTAAGGTAAAACTAAGGTATAATTGCGGTATAAAGAAGGTATAATCACTGTAATATTATATCTGAAGGTATAATTAAGGTATAACTGATGTATTCTCAATGTAATAAGGTATCTTAAGGTATAATTAAGTTATAACTAAGGTATAAAAACTGTAATAGTGTATCTTAAAGTATAACTACAGTATAATTGAGGTATAAATAAGGCATAATCACTGTAACAGTGCATCTTAAGGTAAAACTAAAGTATAATTGCGGTATAAAGAAGGTATAATCACTGTAATAATGCATCTTAAGGTATAACTAAGGTATAATTTCTGTATAAATAAGGTATAAACACTGTAATATTGTATTTGAATGTATAATTAAGGTATAAGTATGTATAATCAATGTAATAACGTATCTTAAGGTATAAATACGGTATAATTGAGGTATAAATAAGGTATAATCACTGTAATAGTATATCTTAAGGTATAACTACGGTATAATTTACGTACAACTAAGCCATAATCACTGTAATAGTGTATTTTAAGGTATAACTAAGGTATAATTGAAGTATAAATAAGGTATAATCACTGTAATAGTGCATCTTAAGGTATAACTAAGGTATAATTGGGGTATAACTAAGCTATAAACAGTGTATCACAATGCATAACTAAGGTATAACAAAGGTATAACTGAAGTATAACTAATGTATAACTAACGAATCCGAAAGTATAACTAAGGTATAATCAGTTTATCAGCAAGTATAACTCATGTATGATCCTTGTATTACAAATAACAAATAACATTTAATGAAAATATAACCAAAAATAAATAAAACACACCTGTCAGACTGCTGAGGTAAACCTTCGACAATTTCCACTGCGAGAGGACGTAAAGGATTCCCAACAGTATACACATCAGATTCCAGAAGATCAACCCTGCCACTGAGAATTGCCCAATGATGCAAATATTATGGAAGAATTACAGCATATTCATTAGCCCCTTCAGCAGTTGAATCAGCATTTCATCTACCCAAATTGGAATCGTATATGAAGAGCTTCCTCAACCTCAAGCAAAACCTTCCCAAAACCCAATGATTTTGACCAACATGAATTGGCATCAACACTTCATCAACATCAGACCATGGCCTCCCGGTCCATAAATTAGCACCCATCATGAATCTGGTGATGGTATCATCAAATCTTAACTGATTAAAAATCCCACCACTCCCAAGAATAGGTTCCACTTGTCCAAACATATACTTCACACTTGCATCAAACCTCAAATCAGTAGTTGTGAAAGTTATATGTTATGCGATCACAATATTTACCCTTCTTCCTCACGTAATACATGATTACATCCATATGCTAACCAAAAAAAAAAAAACATTTTATAAGTATAAATCAGTGATTATACAATGTATAATTAAGGTAAAAACTGTGTATAATCAGCTTATAAACTATGTATAATGTATGTTTAAGGTATAAACTGTGTATAATCAATGTACATGACAAAAATAACAAACTAGAGATATAACTAATATAATCACTGTACCAAAAGGTATAACAAAGGAATAATCAGTGTATAACTAAAGTATAATCAGTGTATAATCAGTGTATCATAAACAAATATACAAAAAGTGTATAAGTAACGTATAAAAAATGTATAATTCTTGTATAATATATAATAATAGTGCATCAGAATGTATAACTAAGGTATAAATAATGTATAACCAATGTAATAATCCCTCATAATGTAAAAATAACGTATAACTAAAGTATAATTAACGTATAAATAAAGTATAATCACTATAATAGTATATCTTTTAGGTATAATTAATGTATAACTAAAGTATAATCACTCTAGTAATATATCTTAAAGTATAAGTAAGGTATAACTGAAATATAACTAAAGTATAAGAGACAAAAATACTTACAGTACTACTTAAATACTCGCCAGGAGTATACAATTCAAGGAAGAAAGTCTTTGAATCGATTGTAGCAACACCATAACGCAAAGGAGGATTTAACAGATTATTCTTGGGAGCATACCAGTTGTTCCTTGAACTAGAAAATAGGAAAAAAAAAACAAAGGACACAACATAAATAAAAAAAAAAAAAAAACCCTTAAAAGAAAACAACAAAAGAAAAATAAAAAAAAATTACTTTTTAGCTGCATATTTATTCTTGTTAATAAATCGGATGAAATCACGAGTGAGTTGATCATCACGAGGATACTCGCCTAACTCGCACAGATCATCCAACACAAGTGATCCAGTAACAACCTTCAACACCTTCTCATCAGAACCAAAATTAGTTGTGTAAGGTGAAGAAACCGCCCGACCACCACCAACTCTCCTCTTCCTTTTATAAATTCCCTTCTTCACAACTTCATCCTCAATAATGACAATATCATCGTCCTGGAAAAAACAAAAAAAACAAGAAGAAAAATAAAAACCCGGCATAAACAAAACAACAACAACAACAAAAAAAATAAAAAAAAAAACATACGCACATCTTTGATAGAATATATTCTCTCATAACCCTCAACTTCAAGTTCATCCAAAATATCAGGATCAATAAAGTCTAAGAAACACATAGAATCAATACCCTATCACATGTAATCAGTAAAGTCAGAAATATAATCATTATATTCAAATAAGCAATGTATAAACAATGTATAAACAGTGTATAACAGGGTATAACAGTGTATAACATTGTATAACATTGTATAAACAGTGTATAAACTATTCATAACAACATATAAATGCATAACAAATTATAAAAAGTGTATAACAATGTGTAAACAATGTATATACATTGTATAACAGTGTACAAACTATTTATAAATGCATAACAATGTATAAGAAGTGTATAACAGTGTATAAGAAGTGTAAAAACAGTGTATAACAGTGTATAAGAAGTGTATAAACAGTGTATAAACAATTCATAACAATATATAGATGCATAACAATGTATAAAAAGTGTATAACAATGTATAAACAGTGTAAAAAATAATGTATAAGCAGTGTATAAAGATTGTATAACAATGAATAATAAGTGTATAACAATGAATAATGTATCAGATTATAATACAAGCATATAATCAAAGTACAAAAAAATACAAAAATCATAAATACGAAAAATATACAGCTTGTTTAAGCTTTTCAAGAGCAACAACAGCTTGGTGCTCTGTGTCAGAATCCAGATTTCCTTTTCCAGCACCAACTTCATTACCAACAACAGCACCCTCCTCATTAACAGCAACACCTTCTTGCTCACACCCCTCAGCAGCATTCTCCTTATTAGCAACATCAGGGATCTCTAATTGATCACCCAAAGACAAAACAACCTCATCAGCAAATGCAGTGATAGCATCGAAGTTGAAATACCTTGTGCAATCAAACTCTAGATCCCTCATTGTTATTGGTGGAACAATAGGAGGTTTATAAACAACTATGGCCCTCTCTGGCACCACAACATCAAAACTGAAACTTCCTTAAACAATATCCCCCTTCTCTTCAGAATCCAAACCATCATTCGTCAACCCCCCTTCCATACCAACATCCTCCTTATCTTGAGCATCCATTCCTTCACCCTTATCTTCCATATCCTCCATATTCTCATCCTTATCCTCCTGTACTTAACTATTAACATACTGCAAAGCGAAACACAAATGTATAAGTAAATGAAAGGTATAAAAGTGTATCTTAACGTATAATTAAGGTATACATAAGGTATAATCATTCTAATAGTGTATCTTAAAGTATAATTAAGGTATAACAGTGTATCTTAAGGTATAATTAAAGTATAACTAAGGTATAATCCATGAAATAGTGTATCTTAAGGTATATCTAAGGTATAATGACTGTATAACTATGGTATAATAGTGTATCTTAAGGTATAACCAAGGTATAACTAAGGTATAATCCATGAAATAGTGTATCTTAAGGTATATAAAAGGTATAATGACTGTATAACTAAGATATAAGTGTATCTTAAGGTATAACAAAGGTATAACTAAGGTATAATAAATGAAATAGTGTATCTTAAGGTATATCTAAGGTATAATGACTGTATAACTAAGGTATAAGTGTATATTAAGGTATAATCAAGGTATAACTAAGGTATAATCAATGTATAACTAAGGTATAATAGTGTATCTTAAGGTATAACCAAGGTATAACTAAGTTATAATCACTATAACAGTGCATCTTAAGGTATAATTAAGGCATAACTAAGTATACTTAAAGTATAATTAACGTATCATAATGTATAACCAAGGTATAATCAGTTTATCCCAAAAAAAAAAAAAAAACTCATGTATAGTAAGATACATGATGATCAATTTACTAACCTCATGATCCATATCATCATCGCCCTCATCACCCCCATCAGACGAAACCTTATTCACAAAGTCCCTTGAGGTTTCCTTTAAAAAACAAAAAATAAAAACACAAAAGTTAAAAAATAGAATATATATATATATATATATAAAATCATAAGTAAACATAGAAATACCAGCTTATCAACACGGCTGCTGATATAATCCAACTTCTGCATAACTAATCCAAATTGTTGCTCCATGTATTTCTTCAACAATGTAATCTCAGATAGAACAGCTCCTTGACTAGAAGCTTGAGATTGAGAAGAAGAACCTTTCAACTCATTAACTTCCACATCATTCTTATCATCATCAACCTGTACATGGACACCATCACCTTCTTCCAAAGCAGGCCCAACTTGATTATCATCAATATCAGCTTCTTCCATAGGAGGCTCAACTTGATTATCATCTATTTCAACCAAATTTTGTAAGGAGAAGTTCCTTTTCGTATAAAAATTCTCCAAAGACAGCTCCTCAATCTCCTCATTCGTAGCATATATATTCTTCAATCCCAACTAAAAAAAAAACAAATAAGAAAAAAGGTATAACTAAGGTATAATTAGTGTATCACAAACAATAACTAAAGTACAACAAACTATAATTAAGATATAATCATTGTAATAGTGTATCTTAAGGTATAATAAAGGTATAATTAATGAATCTTATAGTACAATTAAGGTATAACTAAAGTATCATGATTGTAATAGTGTATCTTAAGGTATAACTAAGGTATAATCACTGTAATAGTGTATCCTAAGGTATAACTAAGGTATAATCACTGTAATAGTGTATCCTAAGGTATAACTAAGGTATAATTGAGGTATAACTAAGGTATAATCACTATAATAGTGTATCCTAAGGTATAACTAAGGTATAATTGAGGTATAACTAAGGTATAATCACTGTCATAGTGTATCCTAAGGTATAACTAAGGTATAATTAAGGTATAACTAAGGTATAATCACTGTAATAGTGTATCCTAAGGTATAACTAAAGTATAACTAAGGTATAACTAAGGTATAATCACTGTAATAGTGAATCCTAAGGTATAAGTAAGGTATAAGTAAGGTACAACTAAGGTATAATCATTGTAATAGTGTATCCTAAGGTATAACTAAGGTATAATTGAGGTATAAATAAGGTATAATCACTGTAATAGTATAAAAAAATGTATAAAAAAGTATAATTAATGAATAAATGAGGAATAACATACGCTTTTGGTTGACTTATTGAATAAAAGTTTGTCCAACTTTTCCCTTCGAAAATCCTCAACATAAGTCCTCCAATTGAAAACCCTAGGTAGAAAATTTGCAGCCTTCCGGTTAATAACTCTGTCGCAAATTAGTCCGCTGCATGCAGGACAAACCTCATAGAACCATAACTGGAAAAAAATGGGACAGCCCTTAACCCGATAAGACTTGGGCTTCGATCTAGAAATTCCAGTTTTCTTTAAAGAAAATATGGTTGCATCGAAAGACTCACAACCCCATGCAGCCTTCACGTAGTCACCTGACTCCACCACATCAAAATATGAACTTGGAATAGATTTCGAAAAATCTATCCCCATTAGGTAGAAGCTGATGAAATATATCAGTGCAATCTTCAGGCAATCTTCAGCACAATCATCATCAAAAACATGAGAATCCTTCTTCAAGACTTCTTCAATATCTTTCTTCTTCACCTCAATCTTATTAGGAAAGTAGGAGGACAATAATCTAGAACCCACACCAGTGGAACACATAACAAAATCATCATCAGCAGTTGATTTCAAGCCAGAAATCAACAAAAACTCTTCCACACCAAACCTCAGCTCAGTGCCAGCTACTTCAACAATAATTGAATCATTTTCATCCTCCTGATAAATCTCCCTTAGCAGCAAAGAATGTATGAGCTGCTTTTTAACCCTTAGAATAGGTAAATCCAAGAAGTAACCAAAAATGGTTTCCTTAAACATCTGAATAACTCGATCAGGCAGGTTTAACTTCAGGAATGTTAGCAGATCGTAATCAGAGAAAACAGAAAGATGGCTTCCCCAATACTCCCGTTGCTTGTAAATAGGTCTCCCAACCTGAAAAATGTAATTAAAAAATAACTAAGGTATAATTACTGAAAAAGTGCAATTTAAGGTATAAAAAAGGTATAACAAAGGTATAATCAAAGTAATAGTGTATCAAAAAGGTATAATTAAGGTATAACTAGGGTATAATCAGTGTATAACTTGGTTATACACTCATTATACCTTAGAAATTAAAAAATAACTAAGGTACAATTACTGAAAAAGTGCATCTTAAGGTATAATTAAGGTATAACTAAGGCATAACTAAGGTATAATTACTGAAAAACTGCAACTTAAAGTATAAAAAAGGTATAAAGAAGGTATAATCAAAGTAATAGTATATCTAAAAGGTATAATTAACATATAACAAAGGTATAATTACTCAAAAAGTACAACTAAAAGTATAATTAAGGTATAAACAATGTAATAGTGTCTGTTAAAATATAACAAAAACATAACAAAGTTAAAATCAAAAATATAATCATTGTAATAGCGTATCTTAAGGTATAACTAAGGTATAACTAAGGTATAATTACCACACAACTGAATCTTAAGGTATAACAAAGGTATAACTAACATATAATCACTATAATGATGTATAAGTAGGGTGTAATCAGTGTGGAACCAATCTGTAAGAAACAAAACAGCAGACTAAGGTACAAGTAATGTGTAAACAATGTATAACTACTCAAAAAATACGGTATAACTAATGTATAATGACTGTAATAATGCATATTAATGTATAAGTAAGGTATAAATAATCAATAAGTAAGGTATAGTCACTATAACAGTATATCTTAAAGTATAAAAAAGGTATAATTCAGCTATAACAAAGGTATAATCACTCTAATAATGTATCTTAAGGTATAAGTGAAGTATAAAAAATGTATAACTCATGTATAATCAATATAATACTCTATCTAAATGTATAATGAATGTAATAGTGCATACTAATGTATAAATAAGGTATAATTAACATATAAGTAAGGTATAATCACTATAATAATGTATAAAAAAGGTATAAATAAGGTATAAACAGTGCAAAAACAGTATAAAAAAGTCTATAATAAGTGTATCTTAAGGAATAATAATTTATCTTAAGGTATAATTAACGTATAATCAAGGTATAACTAACGTATAAACACTGTATAACTAAGGTATAACTTAATGTATAACTAAGGTATGACTAAGGTATAAATAAAGTATAAATAAGGTATAACTAATGTATAATAGGATGCACTAAGGTATAAGATACACTATTACAGTAACAGAAAAATAAACACACCCAGAAAAACACAGAAAAAAAAACAAAAACTATAAAATACAATATTACAGTATTACAGTAAACCCAAAAAATAAAAAACACAGAAAAACAAACAAAAACTGTAAAAATACAGCATAAATGAAACAACAAAACTTACCACAAACTTTCCAGCAACGACATCCTCCCTGGATTTGCCCTTGGAAACAGCAAGAGGCTTCTTAACATTTTTTACCTTTTGCGACCCAGTGTTCTTTGCACCCTTCACCATGTTAGAAAATTATAACACTGCAAACAAAACTACAAAAATCAAAAAACAAACACACAAACAAAACAAAAAAAACGCATGAAGAAAAAAACCTAAACGAACGCAAAAAAAAAAAAAATGATAAACAAACCCACGAACAAAACACACGAACCAAGAAGAAAATGATGAACGCCGAAAGTAGAGAAAACGAAGAAAAATCACACAGTAGAAGAATCGAACAAAAAGCAGGAAGAAGAACGCCGACAAACGAAGCAGAAACGATGGAATACAGAAGGTTATTCACTGCAGAAATAAAAAAAGTATAAAAGAAAATCGTGATCCCGAAAAAGTAAAAAAAATAAAAATAAAAAAAAATAACGTATTTCAGTAAATAATAAAAGGTAGGTCCAAAAACAAAAGCCCAAATCCAACGTAAATTTGATAATTTCCCTATATTTTATGTATGACTAACTTTTTTGTTATAAATTTTTTATGTACTAATTAATAGATATGATTTGATGGGTCACGCGTTTTCACTCTATGTTTCTGAAATATTATTGGGTTTCCATTTCAGTGGGTTTTTCCTATTATTTTTTGTAAAAAAAATTTCACATATCCCCAACGTCAAAGTCAAAGTATCCAAATTAAATTAAAAAAAAAAAAAAGGCTGAGAGCAAATCCTCCAATTTCCAAGTTACAACCTTCAATTTTTCCCTTCAGTTCCAATTACCACGTTAATTAAACTGTGTTTTCTATCCTTTTATTTTTAATTTTTTTCTCCTACACATGAAAATTTCTAATATAGACCGGATTCATATGGTCTACACCCGTTAGATGTGTGACATATCAGCAACTATGATTACGTGTTAAGTATCCAATGGTGCGGACCACGGTAGACTCGGTCTACAATTGAACCTCTCCCAAATTTAACTTACAGCGTAACAGGCAGCCACAGCAATTGTCACTGCCATCTACACCACCACCACCTAATTCGCTTACTAACATTTACATAGAAAATCAATTAGCAGCTGTTGAGGAAACAACACAATTACTTGGTATAGAGTGGCAATGGCATAACATAATAATGTCATTTTGCTTTATTATTTATAGTTAAGCTGTAAAATAGAGAAATTAAAATAAAAAAAAAAAAGAAACTAAGATGTTGCGGACTTGAAGCAATTATTTAGAAAGGAAAAGTGGATATAATGTGGGGCTTGCAAAATAAAGATTTCGGTTTTTGTAATCGGATACTGAATATATGATATTGTAAACGTTGCCTACCAATCAGTTACTAGAATTGTGGAATTCTAGTCAATTACGGGCATGACACTGTCTTTGTTGTGTATGTAGTCCAACACCAACATCCTTCGGATCCGGATTTACTTTTTCTATTTGTGACGTGTCTAAACTCAAACTATCCGATCTATCCAATTCTACAAAACCCAAACTTTGCTCATTTTATATATCAATTTACAACCTTCAATTTCCCCCTTCAACAATTTCTTATCAAAATTTCTCCAGTTCCCACTAATATCTAATAAGCTAAAACTAAGGTTGGTTATAGTATTAAGAAACTCTTTCCCTTTAAATAATATCTCAGGTTTGAACCTTGTAAATAAAAAAACAGTTGTGGGAAAGTTTCACTTTCTATAAAAAAGTCTATCACGGCTCGAATTCAAATTCAAATAGATGGTTTAGACCAAGTAAAGTTAAAAACCATGGTCCCTACCCTTTTATTATTTTCTTCTCTTATCCATATCTATACTATTAATTTCAAAAGCCGAGAGAAAATGAACGAAGAGTTTTGAGACTCTTTTCCTTTAGGTTGCAATTTGTTAACAAAAGAAAAGAAAATTTTCATCTCAATCTCTCGTTCAAAAATTTTTTTCTTTTATTACTGTTTTATATATATATATATTCCTACATACTCTATACATTTTAAATTCTACGTTTAATTTCCTAAAAATAATTGTTTATGTTTATCTTCCTTCTTGGTTATTATCTATATGTCTTCCTCTTTGTATTTTCTTCCTTATAGGGTTGTCATACTTGTGATAAATGAGAGAAGTATCTCTTAAAAATATGAGTTTCTTTTGCATTCTCCCTTTTACGTTTCCTCTTTTAAAAAAAGGGTTTAAGTTCGCTGAATTGATAACACAAAGTTTATTTCTAAAGGAAAGACTTACAAAATTTTATTTAATTGGTACATTTATTTTTTAATCTTACTTACAAAATAAATGAATGAGTTATATCATGTGCTAAAACTATTATTATTATTGTTTATTTTGTAGACTTTTTTTTAAAAAAAAAAGTTTATAGAAAAATTGATTTGATGAGTCGCACTCTTTCATTAAAAAATGTAAAATGGGATGTCTTTGTATATATAATCCAGCAACACCAACAGTCTTCGGATTCGGATATAGTTTTTATTTTTCCAAAGTCAAAATATCCGATCGAATTGTACAACACCCAAGTTTTAGTCATTTTGTACATCAATTTGGTGCAAATCCTTTATACCCCACAACACACCAATTTCTTTTATCAATAATATTATGTTCCCATTAATAACTGTAGTCCCTATCCTTTTACTACATATAGCAAGTTAAACCCTTTACATGCCTTCTTTTACACCAAATTAATTAAACATAGAGCCATGCCAAATATTGTGCAAATTCTCAAGAATTTCTTTCTTTTAATCACAACATCGTTCTCCCAAATTTGGCATGCGGCACCACTCTCCCCGCCACAGCAATTGCCACCGCCATCTGCACCACCACCACCTGATTCGCTTACTAACATTGACATAGAAAATCAAGCAGTTGTTGAGGAAACAACACGACTACTTGCTGGAATTGGCATAGATTGGCAATGGCATAACATAATAATGTCATTTTGCTTTATTTCTGCCCTTCAGATGGCTCTCTGGTCTGCAACTAAACCTCAACTCCCTCTTTCTTTCCAATTTCTTTCTTTCTGTTTGGCTTTCATTTTTGGTTTTCTCTTTATCTCCAAATCTATCGGCCATAAATTCGCTGTTGCAGCTACATTATTCTACAAAGCTGCAATTATACTTGCAGTCACTGCATTTTTCTTCACCATTTCAGTATCACTGCCTGTGATGCTCAAATGTACCACTTGGACCATCTACTTCATTTCAATGCTTGTCATTGCCATCTCCAATATTTGCTTCTAATGAATTAGCTGAAGCATGGTGATCATGATCAAAGAACTATTGTATTTTCAGTTACGGTTTTGAGTAATATTCGATAGATGTTCAAGTAATTTGTTGCTTCAGTGCCCCTGTTTTTGTTTGATTTACTCATTCTCATAAGTTTCAGGTCGTACTTGAATGTACCAATATATTATAATATGTGTTATGTTTCAATAGTACTGTAATATATTAATTAAATTAATCATTATTTTTCTTTAAACAAATAAATTTAAAGATTCAAACGTTATTTTTCTTTAGAAATTAAGAGGAACAGGAATTAGTGAAATCTTACTCCGGCAAAAATCCAAAGAGTTACGTTTAAATTAAATCTCTAATTGTTATTTTGGCAGTTTTATTCTTGTTATGATATGACACATATTCAAACTGTTTGTTTGATCGAGTGGAAAGGATTTATTATTCAAATAACGAAGAGCAATTCAAAGAATAACTAATTTACAGTGTCAAACTGAGATTATTATATGGAAATTGTTCTGGTTGAACTTGATTATTGTCAGAGACATCTCAAATTCAAATTAATTCATTAATGTGAAAAATCTGCTGGGCATAACCATTCGATAGAGAGAGATGATGCAGTTGAAAAATGCCAAAGAATTCTCTATGAAGAGTTTATGCTTCAATTATAGCAATAGCAGCAGCAGCAGCAAAATTCCCCTCCTTCTATGGCTAGAATTTCAAGCATATATTGAAGATGAATAACCCAGAAAAAAAACTGAGTCTAACAATATGGATTCTCATAATCAGATTGTGAAGAAACAAATTAATTGGATCAGTTTCATCTCATCTGATTGACCAAATTCAACAACAACTAATATTCAGGTCCCCAAAAAAAAAAAAAAAAGAAGGCCAATAACAAAAGTAGTTACAGCTCTCAAATAACAGCAGTTGAGTGCCTCAAAAGTCACTGTCCAAGTATTGATTCTATGCTTCTGTCACTGCCTGCAAACATTAACAACCAACTCCTGTAATTAACCTGCCATCTTCTTATATAATCCTATTCCAAAATTACAAAAGACATAGCAGATTAAAATGAAACTACTGAATAAATTTTAAATATTGAACTTGCTTCCTTCCGGGGATTCCAACCAGTCCCGTCCACATATTAGAGCTTCTATGATTGGATCATCAGGCTCAAAGTCACTGAAGCATGGATTCTTTTTTATTACTTCACTGCTGTGACCAGATGATCTGATTCATGGCATTGGATCCATTGCCCAGAAATCACAAGCCATCTTCCCTCCTACTCCAAATTTTTAAGTATTGACATACCACCAAGATAGTAGAAAAATTACACAACTTTCAGCAGCTAAAAATATACATAACACGTTAGTAGAAAAATTTTTAATATGATATGAACAAGTACTTACGAAAAAATTTCCAAGACTTCCATTTTCAGAGATGTAAGAAGGATATAATTTGCTAGCACTTCCATCATTTTTTTCTTCGGATTCCATAGATTGAACCAAAACAAAAAATGAAACAAAAGAATAGAAAACGAACTGAATCGGTTTGGAAGAGCAATTTGGGTAGCGAAGTTTAGTTGTGAAAATAAAAGTGAAACAGACCCATATATATATAATACTAAGCTCAGCAGATTGATGACAACACCACCGTGCTAATAGCACGAAATGATGGAGCAAGATCGATGCAAAAAGCAAAAAAGCCTTAGAACCCCAAGCCCAGACAAACGTAGAAGAGAGAAAAAAAAAAAACTGAAAACCCCAAACTTCATAAAACAAATAGCTAGAAACCATTAGGGTAATCAACTGTCAAAATGGTCACAAGTTTGAAGCTTGGATAATCAACTGTCTGGTAATTCGGGAGAACCTGAAACACCAAAAGAGAGAGAAAAAAAACATTAATACCTAGAGCAGGTAAAAACCACAGCCAAAATCATAGCTACAAAGAAAAACATGCATAACGATCGAAATCTCTCAGTAACAAGATATATCTACCGCAAAAACGTCAATAGATCGAAGAAAATACGAATCAACTAAAAGTGAGAGCAAATCTGATAATCGCGACACAGATCAAGCAAAGCTCGATTAGAGAATAATAAAACCCTTGCAGATCGAAGGAGAGGAGAACAAGAGCTTACCATTTCTGATTCCGAATTCAGAAACGGAGATTTGAGTGTGTAGAAGCTTCGATGAAACGTATAGAGTCGGGCGAGAGAGGAACTAAGGAGCTGAAATGGGGGTTTATAAAGAGGAGGTTTGAGGAGACCCTAATTTTAGGGAAAGTCAAAGTTGTCGCCCAGGTGTATGTACTATGTAACACGCGCCAGTTCAAATCGTCAGATATTTGGGCCCCCTATCGGTGATACGGTGCGTTTTATTGCCCAGTTTTGTAATGGCCCAATGGGCTTTTAAAAAAGTACCCAAAGGTTCTCAATACAAGAGGGCACTTGATGCAAAATACCAAAATAAATGAATAACTGAAAAACTGATATATAAGTAATATGACTATTTTGAAAATAAAAAACTCTTATATATTAATTTTTCATTGGAAATGTCCACATAGACCTGGCCCATTGTATAATTTCCCGTCAAACCGTGTCCTTTAGATAATTGGTTAACGACCAAAACAGAAAAAAAAAAAATTGTTTTCAATTGGAGGGGCAGGGAATTGAATAAAAAACGTTTATATGTTTATTTTTCATTGGAAAGTTCTATATGGACCATATCTATTGTATAATTTCCCATCAAACCGTGTCCTTTAGATAATTGGTTAACGGGGAAAAAAAAAAAAAACTGTTTTCAATTGGAGGGGCAGGGAATTGAAACTCCCCTTTATATGCATAGGACTAAAGACTTTTGTTTTCCACATAATATCACTTTTTTTTTTTTTTTTTTGCTTTTCGTCCATGTGTTTCTTGTACTATACAAAAGCGCTCCAAAATAGACATTAATAAATATATATTTTGAACTTTTTTTAAATAGTATGAGGTAAAAATGAAGCCTTAATAGGACTGAAGCAAAAAAAAAAAAAAAAAAAAAAAAAAAACTCTTAATAGCAAAGGAGCAAACTCTTAATAGCAAAGGAGCAAAAAAAATCTTTACTCCCATATACATTTATTTATAGTTAGTGGTAATAATTTATTAGTTCTAACCATTTATCTAATAAATTAGTTTATATATTATTCAAAATATATTATAAATCTTGTGTCTTTTATTTTATTAAACAGTTTAGTCTATGTTATTAAAAAACAACAAAAGTAATTACATCAACTTAAAAAAGGCAAATTACAAAAAAAAAAAAAAAAAAAACTCTTATGATTTCACTTTTTTATAAATAAAAGACTATGATTTTTTGTTGCAAAAGCAGTATTCTGTTTTCAACTGTTAAAAAAAAGACAACTAATATTTTTTCATTAAAAATAATAATATAGCGTAGGATATTTTTGGCTATTTAATATTTTAATAATTTATGCATATAATTTGAGAATTTTACTTCAAGATTTGAATATTTTTAAATTTTTCAATACGTTATGATTTTTTAAAATTTATTATCATTATTTAATTCAAAAATATATATACACTTTTCGAAAAATTTTAAAATTTATCATTTGTTGGAATTTGATGTGCAAACGGTGCCGCACTGCCCCGTTTGTTTATTATTATTTTAAAATGTTATAATTATCTTTATGCCCCTCGATTTTTCCTATAAATAGATACCAATTTTGTTATTCATTAGATAACTAAAATTCAGTAATAAAAGTTCATACTCTCATGTTCTCTCTGTCAGTTCCCTTGTTGTTATAATCTCCATATAACCTCTGTTTATTTAAGTCTTTTCACAACACGTTATCAGCACGAGTTTTGCTCATTCAATGTAAGTACGAGTTTGCATATCCGATAATATTAATCCGGATTTGTTCATTCAAAGTAAGTTGTGATTTTTAATTTTTATTTCCTTTTAATGAAGAATATGGATTATTCCGGTTTTATTTGGCTTCAAGGTATATGAAAAAAAAAATTAATTAATGGCTCTGGAAGAGCTAGTATAATTTTACGAAGGATAACAAAATTTATTGTAATGGCTCTGGAAGAGCTAATATAAATAATGGTTCCGGAAGAGCTAGTATAACTTTGTGAAAGGGAACAAAATTTATTATAAATAAGACATTATTTTTCCCAAAGTCTCACAAGAATTTTAAAGATGTTCGCAGAAATGGATATTATATTGAGACTATAAATGAAAATAATCAATAATATATTTATGTTACAAGAAATAAATTCATGGAAGAAATTTATGCTTGAAAATTTTATACTCTTCCATCTAGTTTGTAATACAAATTTATAAATGTGATTGAAGCAAATTTTATTGTAAACCAGAAGTTTAAAGATTCAGATAATTATAAAATTTGGTATGATAAATGAAGTTATTTTTCAATAATGAGAAAAATTATAAAAAATGCAAACGGGCATCCATTGAAGAACTAAAAGTTTCTTCAAGATAGTAAATTCTTTTGTATTACTTATTCGCAAGAAAAGTTAATTATAAAGCCATCAAAGGCTAAGATGTAAATTAGTCAGCGAATAAATAGATAAATAAAATTCCTTAATAATTTATTACATTTTGGTTGAACTGCATCATAAAATTATTTTTTCATAAATGATAATAACTCCTGCGACATGAAACTATTTTTTTCAATAGTTTGATATATTAATTGTTGGTTTTGAAGAATCAATTGTTGATTTGATTGAACCTGATTTAATTGTTGAGGAGTTACTTCTTGAGCTTGTGTAGTTTTCTTCAGATCATCTTTAATCTTTTGCAAAAGAGCCACCATCTGAAAATCTTGAAGATTTTGTTGCTCAACCAGTATTTTATTCTTGGAACTTGTAGACGCTTCAGTATATATTTGATCCTCCGAAATTTTTTCATCTATATGAGGTATTTTCAACTCAGCATATGAGAGATTATGAATTATTTTAGATACTGCAATTTTATCAAAAGGTATTGCATTACAGCTTAATTCATTAGACAGATCTATTTGAAAATACTGAAATATACGAGTAAGAATATTCCCAAAAGGAACTATTTTTGCTGAATAACTATATACCTGGGACACATGTTTTATTATTGAACTAGGAAGATCTATCTTTTCTCCTAATAAAAACATTGAAAGGTAAAATATTTCAAGATAACTTAAACTTTTTGGTTTTGTTTTCCTAGGAGACAAGGTGTTGCAAATGAAATAATGAAGTAGTTGTGCATATGGATGTAATTGATGAGGAGTAGGAATACTCTTATTAAAGGAATCACAACCTTTTCTTAAGGCTTTAATTTGAACTTCAGGAGAATGGTGACTGGTCGACCAATCTTTTAAAAACTGAAGAGATACTCCTTCATAAGGAATTTGGAGAATTTCAGCTAGTAAATGAGAATCAAAAGAAATATATTTATCTTTAACAAAAGAACTATTGGATAATGGTTGAAGATTAAATTCGAGATTTGCATAAAACTGATATGTTAAAATAGGAAAATATGGAAAATTTTCACAAGTAAATGAACCCATTGTTGATATTGAAAAGCTTTCAAAATTCCTTTATCACTGAAAAATAATATATCATCTATATACCTTGGAATTGCTATTTGACGATTCTGTAACTTATTAAATTTTGTTTTAGCTTCATTGATGAGAAAAGTAAGAGTTTTAGATGAGTAAGAAATTCTACTACTTTCTAAAATATTACAAGCTATTACTTATTTCAAATACTTAGAAATTAACTAGAATATATAAAGAAAAATAGATAGATTTATAAAGAATGATGAAAAATGCAGAATGAGTAGGCTTATATAAGAAGTTGCTAGTGAGATAAATATTTTTATGATCTGTAATTGATGAACTGTTATAGGTATACAGCCGACGTAATTCGATTAACTGATGAGACGTAATTTATTAGAAAACTATTAGGCATGATTCTAAATAGTACTAATTAATGAGTATATTAATTTATGGACCCATACTATCTGTAATATATTTATGATACTTCATACATTCAATACATGTATTGGTATATATATTTTTATGTATATGTGTAGTTGCAATAATAATTGTTCTTAAAATTCTTATATATGAATAATGTCAAAATACATTAATGCTATTTTGATTTAAAAATGGTTTATGGACCTATACATATATCATGGAGTTGAAAATTCACTATAAGTCATGGATGTGATCCGACATATTTTTAAATGTATTGAGAAACTATATGTTGGCAGATTTAACAAAGTAATAAAAGTAATTAAGTGGTTGGTAGTATGTGACAATGAAGAAATATGATTTTCTCCTGATTATATTATATATATGAAATTTTATTTATTTGTGTTATTATCTTGAGTAACAAAATCGCATATACCAGCAGTAAATGCATCAATTCATATTGAAATTCTTGAAGAATAACTTAATAATAATTCTCAAGCACACTTGAAGCGTGGGAGGCCTATTGGCTCTAAGGATAAAAATCCTTGAAAAAGAAAAAGGTATTAATAATGCAAATGATTTTATTGAGGAAGAAAGGGTCAATGATAAAGATAATCCTGTTGAGGAAGAAGGTACTAATATGAATATACTTCTTGAAGAAGTATAAGCACCCGAAGTTGCTGAAAATGAAGAAATTCAAATAAAATATGTTAGTACCAGAAAAAGATAGAATCGAGATGAAATAGTTGTGGACCATATATTTGCATATAATATATTTGCATATAATTGTGGCAATGAATATTGTGAAAGAAAATATGGATAATGAACCACAATTTATTAAAGAATGTCAAACTAGAGAAGATTAGCTAAAAATGGAAAGATGCAATCTAAGCAAAATTTAATTATCTTGAAAATGTGAAGTTTTTGGACCAGCAGTCCAAACGCCATATGGTGTATAACCCATAGCATACAAATGGGCATTTATGAGAAAGAGAAATGAGGAAAATGAAATAATAAGATATAAAGTAAGGCTTGTTGCACAAGTATTTTCCTAAACACTTGGGATTGATTATGAGGAGACGTATACTCCTGTGTTGAATGCAATGATTTTTTAATATTTCATTAGTTTGGCAGTACAAGAAAATTTGAGTATGTATTTAATGGATATAGTTACAACTTATTTATATGGTTCACTTAATAATAATATTTATATGAAAATCCTTGAAGGATTTAAATTGCTAAAAAAATATGGTAAACATGAATTTTATTGGATAGAGTTACAAAGATCTTTGTATGGACTGAAACAGTCTGGGCTCATGTGGTAAAATCGCCTAAGTGAATATTTGATGAAAGAAGGATACAAAAATAATTAAATTTGTCTATGTGTTGTTATAAAGAAATCAGAATCCGGATTCACTATCATTTTTATGTGAATGATTTGCATATTATTGGGACTCCATAAGAGATTCCAAAAGCGGTAGATTTTTTAAAGAATAATTTGAAATGAAGGATCTTCGAAAAACGAAATTTTATCTAGGATAACAAATTGATAATTTAGACAAGAAAATTTTCATTCGTTGATTCAGTTACAAATAAAATTACTTTATAATTCAATATGGACAAAGCACATCCATTGAATAACCTAATAGTAGTTTAATCACTTGATGTAAATAATAATCATTTCCATCTTCGAGAAGATAGTGAAGAAATTCTTGGTCCTGAAGTACCATATTTCTTAGTGCAATTGGTGCACTAATGTATTTTGCTAATTATACAAGGGTTAATATTGCATTATTGAGATACAGTTCCGCACCTACACAGATGCATTAGAATGGAATTAAGCACATATATTATGCTATCTTTGAAGAATTATTAATTTGGGTTTATTTTATCGTATTAGTCTGCACCCAAAATTAGTTGTATACGCGGATATGGGTTATTTGTCTGATCCACATAAAGCCCGATTTTAAATATGATTATTCACATATGGAGCTATATCTTGGTGCTCAACAAAGCAAACTATTACTGTCACTTCTTCTAATCATGCAACGATAATAGCTATTCATGAAGCTAGTTGTGAATGTATTTGGCTAAGATCATTAACTCAGCATATACGAGAAACATGTGGTAGGTCATCAAATAAAAAAACTCCAACAACAATATATGAAGATAATGCCGCTTGTATTGCTCAACTAAAAGAAGGCTACATCAAAGGAGACAGAATAAAGCATATTTCACCAAAATTTTTTTTTACTCATGATTTGCAAAAGAATGGTGAAATCAGCATTCAACAAATCCATTCCTGCGACAACCTAGCAGATTTGTTTACCAAAGCATTACCAACTGCAACTTTCAAGAAATTGGTTTACGGTGTTGGAATGGGTCGTCTCAAATATCTTCAGTAATATTGCGAACAGGGGGAGTAAACACTGTACTCTTTTTTCCTTAACCAAAGATCTTTGTCCCACTGGATTTTTCCTTAGTAAGGTTTTTAACGAGGCAGTATCCCATTCGCAATGATACACATCAAAGAGGAATTGTTGAAATTTGATGTGCAAACGGTGCCGCACCGCACCGTTTGTTTATTATTATTTTAAAATGTTATAATTACCTTTATGCCCCTTGATTTTTCCTATAAATAGATGCCAGTTTTGTTATTCATTAGATAACTGAAATTCAGTAATAAAAATTCATACTCTCATATTCTCTCTGTCAGTTTCCTTGTTGTTATAATCTCTATATAACCTTCGTTTATTTAAGTCTTTTCACAACATCATTAATGTTCATTGTACTTTAATTAACCAATTTAAAAATTTTGAGTTCAAAATTAATAAGAATACCCTATGTAATGTCATGATTTAATTTTAGTTGTCCTCTTTTTGTTAACATTTTAAAACACAATACTCTTTTGTAACCAAAAAAAAAACCATAATCCTCCATTTATAAAGAAGCGAAATGACAAGGTTTTTTTTTTTTTAATTTGCTCCATTGCTCATAATTTGATTTTAATAGTGGTATTGAGGCTTAATTTCACTCATGGTATATCAACTATCTCCCTAATCACAGTTTGGTATACCAACTACCGTTTTGCACACTGCAGTACCCCAACTTCTAGGTGACCTCCCATTGTGGTACATGTGACCTGTTATTGCAGGTTAACTGTGTCACGTCAGCACTTTGTTGGACTTAATTTCACATATGATATACCAACTATCTCCCTAATCACAGTTTGGTATACCACTTTATACGTATTGTTTCATTTTATTTTTTTTTTAAAAAAAAAGAAATATATAAAAATTTGATTTATATATTTCTGTTATTTTTTTAAAAAAATAAAATAAAATAAAACAATACGTATAAAGTGGTATACTAAACTGTTATTAAGGAGATAGTTGGTATACCATAAGTGAAATTAGACCTAACAAAGTGCTGACGTGGCACAGTTAACCTGCAATAACAGGTCACATGTACCACAATGGGAGGTCACCTAGAAGTTGGGGTACTACAATGTGTAAAATAGTAGTTGGTATACCAAACTGTGATTAGGGAGATAGTTGGTATACCATGAGTGAAATTAACCCGTGGTATTGATATAACCTTCGTAGAAAGACAATGAAATTAAGGGTCGGGAGAAATTTGAGTAGAACATGACAAGGATCAACTAATTAGTGAATCATTAGTTCTAGTCCAAGTTAAAAAGTTTCTTGACCAAGTATTTACAATGTCTTTTTTAAATATATAGAGGCGTTCTCAGTGTCTTGAATTTGATGCTAAAGAACAAATGTAATTTTTAGTTTTGATTTAATTTTGGGACACTATTTAATCAAGACTTAATATAAAATTATTTGTATTAAATATTAAACTCATTCATATTTTAAATAATGACAAATATGAAAAAAAACAGTCAAATGTGAATTGATAATCTAAATCGTTATATAAAAATGAACAAATTGGAAAAGCAAAAACGGCATATATAAGGAACTAAAGGAGTAATATTTAGTTGAGTGATTTTAAATAAATAAATATATAAGATGCATTAATAGTCTAGATGCATTAAAGAATATGATTTTGCTTGTAATTGAATTCTGTTTCTTTCTATTACTGTCATTTAATTAGATTTAATGATGTGGAGTGCAGATTTTTTTGTAGATGATGTTCCAATTAGGAGGCATCCAAGAAAAACCGATGCTACTTTTCCATCAAGGCCAATGTGGGTTTAGAGGTCTATTTGGGATGCATCATCCTGGGCCACTGAAGATGGTAAATACAAAGCTGATTATAAGTACCAGCCCTTCATTGGTCGGTACAAAAACTTCAAAATTAGTGGTTGCACCACAGATTCCTCCCCCGCTTGCCACCCGCCCTCGGCCCCCCCTTCGGCTCTGGCGGCTTGAGTCAGTAGCAACACTCAGCTATGGAATGGGTGCAAAGGAACTACTTGGTTTATGACTATTTTAGGGATCCTAAAAGAGACCATTCTCAAATACCCGAGTGTTAAAAACAAGAATAAAAGTTAATTTTACTCCAAAAGTTATCGGGGATCGTTATTTCTCATTGTACGAAAAAGCTCCGATGTTGCTACTGAAAAAATGGCATAAGACAAGCACACATTGACCACTATTATATTATTCATTCACTGTGAGGATTCTATCCTTCATCCAAGAGATTTGGCTCCTTTATGCAGCAGATTTGGCTAGAATGCATGAGCCATGTATTATAGCACAAATCAAAGATGACAAAAGAAGCAACTAAACCTTGTACAAAAGCTCCTTCGATCTGTTGCATTTGCCAAGTCCTACTTCTCACTACACTATAGTTTTGTGTCATCATAATTCTATACAGAAAGTTAGTTTTCAGACATATAGTCTTAAAGCATATTTGAATAATCCTAGTGGAAGATCCACAAAGAGAAAGAATAAGGTTCAAACATACAAATGATATCTATATGTGTGCATTAGAGCTAGCATGTCCTAAATCAACAGCAGGACACGCTCTAAGCATATTTCCAAAAATCATAATTTAAATTGTCAAATCAAAATATAAATTTCAGACACACTAACACATACAGAGGTAGCAATAGCAGCAGCAGCAAAATTACCATCTTTCTAGAATTTCAAGCATCTATTGAAGATGAACCCAGAAGAAAACAATTGACTGTACAGATTGTGAAGAAAACAAATTAATTGGAATTTCATCTCCAATGATTGACCAAATTCAACCATTACCCCGAACACATGAACCTCCTTATCCAACCGGGCAACAAAATTAAAAGGCATTTTAATGAAGGGAAACGTTAGGATTTAAAAAGCTGTTACAGCAACAACTAATGTTCAGGTCCACCAAAGTATAAAAACAATAACAAAAGTAGTTCCAGCTCTCAAATAACAGCAGTTGAATATCTCAAAATTCACTAAGTATTGATTCTATGCTTTTGTCATAGCCTGCAACCATTAACTACCAACTCTTGTAATTAACAAGCCATCTTCTTATATGATCCTATTCCAAAAATACAAAAAACAACCTTAATATACATTAAAAAGTGATAATTATTTCAATTGAACACATATAGCAGATTAAAAATAAAGTATTGAATATGTTTTGAAGATTGGACACTTACTTTGTTTTGGGGGATTCCAACAAGTCCTGTCCACAGATTAGAGCTTCCACGATCGGATCATTACGCTCTAAATCACTGAAGCATGGATTCTTCATTACTTCAGTGATGTTAGCAGAAGTTCAGATACAGGTCATTGGATCCAGTGCCAAGAAATCACGAGCCATCCTCCCTACTACTGGAAATTTTGAAGAATTGTCATACCACCAATATAGTAAATCAACCTGTGGACTCTCAGTCTGCAATTTCAAGTACCTGTCAAGTTTGTTCTCCGGTGAATCCACCCCGTCAGAATGATCCTTCTGTTTCCACTCATGAAAATCAACAATATCATCATCATCAGAATTGGAAGTTGCCAGTACTTCATGAGATGAAGTATTTGCATATTTCTTATACAAACCGGCAAGATCAGCACGAATTGCAGATAATTTTGCCTGAACATAGGTCCCGAACATCTTCTAGTAAGCATATTTTACCAGGACAAATTTAAAGCGGGGATACAGAACTGCCATCATCTGAAAAACAAAACAGTGTGTACTCCAATACTCTTCAAATTTCTCCTTCATTTTGCTCACCATTGAGCGAACATATGCAAACTCGCTATGCTGCCATTTGATTAGGTTTTTATGAAAGGAACAAACATTCTGAATGAACATATCCAATCCTGGAGAAGGCAGGGAAATGAATTCGTGTAATGGCTTCAAGCATTCGTATATGACCATCGCTTTATTCCATTCCTCTGCTGATGGATTCTTAATAACCTCACTATGAAACTGCTCTAAGTGAGAAAAGACTTTTTCCAACTCCAGGGCCTTCCCCAGCATGAGAAATTCAGAAACCCATTTTTTAGATACATCTTCAGTATCCATTTTCGTATCCTGGAAATTCAGCATGTTGATGGATTCCTGGAACTTCTTAAGAAATCCCTCTATCTCATTAAATGCATAATCAGTAAGAAGATTGAGAAATTGTTTGTAGGATGATGCACGAAGCATATCTCTCTTCAAAATTGAGCACTGATCTGATTGAGATATAATTCCTGATTCTCCAGCCATAAAATAATTTGCACCAGGGACTTTATTGGCAACCACCAAGAGCACATTCTCGTTGATGTTCCATTCCGAAACCATGCTTCCAATTACTTCACTCAAAGTCTCATTAGTAGGAACAATATAGCCTAGATACTTGAACCCAATGATCTTTTGCCTAAGCTTCCATTTTTCATCAATGAAGCTTAACCTTCAGCAACAATACACAATCCCTCTGTCACCATGCGACTGCAAGTCAACGGTTAAACTAATGCGGGAAGAGATATTGCAAAGGTATTTGGTAAGCCTTTCTTTCTCAGATTTGTATATGTGAAGAACATTAGCTTTAATATCATCCTGTGAATTGATGTTGAACAATGGCTGCAAGTTTTTTACAAAAACTTGAAAGAACTCATGTTGAGGCATGTTCAATGGATATCCATGCTTGAGGATCATTTTTGCCAAGTCAACACAAGTCCTCTCTTGATCAAACACAGAACTCAATTCAACCGCACTAATCGTTCTTGAATCATCTGGTGGATCCATTGAACGAGAATCTCCCTGATTCCCAGCCACAATTGTCATTAAATCACTTCGCTGAACATCTCCTTGATTCTGAACATGAAGTGCTGGTGGATCAATTGAGGGCGCATCTCCCCTATTCCCAGCCCCAACTGTCATTAAATCATTGTGCTGAACATCTCCTTGATTCTCAAAGCCAACTGCGGTTGACTCATTTAGATGAACATCATCTCCTTGACCCTCTTTGAGACACTTGTTGAAATGTTTGAGAAGATTTGAAGTACTCATAGATCTATCCCCTCGGAGTTTCTTTGCACAGACAATACATCTCGCCCATAAGGTACCATCTTCACCTTCTACCTTATCAAACCCCTTCCATACATTTGACCCTCTTTTTCTTTTTCCTGAAGGTTTTTCTTGTAGTCCAACTATAGTTGTGTCCTATCAAGGTAACCATTATAAAGCAAAATACAAATTAAATTCAGAAGCACAAAAATTAGCAAAGAGATCATGTTGACAAGTTGAACATCAACAATTATATTCAACGGTTTCACAAACAAAAAAGTAGTGAAACAACTACAGAAATTTTCAGTTATTTTTGTTTTCCCGAGTGTTGATAAATGTAGAAATCCATTTTTTAACCAGAATATAACAGCAAGAAATAGGCTAGTTTAGTACTATTTACACAGGAATGGTCATATTTGCGTATACAACAAATGACATGACTGAAGATGAACACAAGTGTTAACAAATCTTAGATGCAGATAATATACAATCCGACATCCAAAGATAGAGAATATAAAACCAACTGAAAACAAGTTATTAAAACTAAAATACAAAGAAAAATTGTTACTTGTTGATGAGTTCCACATGTTTTGACATCTATAGGCCTCTTGAAAACTTGTTTAGAATTGTCTGATTCCAAAAGGGACACAAATCTCCTACCCTTACTGTTCTCATGTAATGCTTCTAAGACTTTTGATTTTTTGAAATTCTTTTTCCTTGTCCATGCTTTAGAGAGAAAAAAATTCAATTACATAATAATCTTTAGAGAAGCATTTACTCTTCAGCCCAATTGCAAGAACAGAACAGGGAACATAACTGTTGGGTTTCAAGGCATGAATAGGATGATCAGCCTCTTCGAAGTTCGAAACATAATAATGGCTTGATAGAAGTGCTTTTCCAGCAAGTCCTTGTCCTTCTTTCATATATCGTCCAGCCCATTCCCTAAACATTTCCCTAATAGAATCATGCATTTTTTCTGTTACACTAAAAGCAGTTTCCAGAAGGTATAGATTGCGTGCTTGGGCTGAATTCGTATCAATATCATGATTGCCGAAAAAAACCCATGTCAAAGCCAAATGCTTGCACCGATCACCAAAGCATATAGGGTCCAAGATATCGATTATTTCAGTTGCTACAGCACACCAATTCATAGTTGATTTGAAAAACTCACTTAAATGTCTAAGAAGATTTGAAGTACGCTAATTGCTTTCCAATCGGAGTTTCTTCTCGCATCTTCTAGCTTATCAAATCCACTTTTAATGTGTTTTCTCGTTTTCTACCAGATTTCTTTTTGTACTCCACCATCCTGCCCAACTTAATTGTGTCCTACCAAAAGAAAAGCACAAAAATTAAGGATATGGTTTAAGCACTAAAGGATACTGTTCGTATCAAAATTCAAAAGCACCAAAATTAGTGCTGTTAAGTTGAACATTAACAATGATATTCCACAGCTGGACAAACAGAAAGAGTAGTATATAATTTATGTTAAAAAGAGTGAAAAACAAAAAACCTTTGCTTTTTTTTTTAAAACAATTTTTGTGAACCAAAATATAACAGCAAGAATAAACTAGTTCAGTACAGATTGCAAGGAACGCTGATAGTCGCTAATAGAACTACTGATTTGCGAATGATAATGAAATATAAATACAAACAATAAGATTTGGACATGCTTAGATATTACCTCGAACACTCAAATTCACTCTTAACAATTCATATAACAAATAGGTTCAAACAATTAACTAAAACCAATATCAATAACTGAAGATGAAAACAGAGAAATAACAAACCAGCTGGTCAATGCCCTGGCTAATTAGCTTAAGCCTGAGTGGTTCTGTTCTTTCCCTTAATCTTTGGGTGATGAAAAGCCATTTGCAACAGCAATTTAATAAATTCAATCAGAAAATACCAAAAAGATGAAAACCTTATACATGAAATGGACTCTTTTCATATCAGGGTTCAAGTGGTTCACACATCCAACTATCGAAACCAGCAACTCTGGCTACCACTAAACAATCCAATGCAATTCAAGCAGGCACAGACAAATTAATAGCTAAACTTTTATTGACTCTCATATAACATGCGGTACAAAAATTACACAACTTTCAGCAGCTAAAAATAAACATAACAAGTTAGTAGAAAAATATTTAATATGAACAAGTACTTACGAAAAAATTTCCAAGACTTCCAATTTCAGAGATGTAAGAAGGATGTAATTTGCTAGCACTTCCATCATTTTTTTCTTCGGATTCCACAGATTGAACCAAAACAAAAAATGAAACAAAAGAACAGAAAACGAACTGAATCGGTTTGGAAATTTGGGTAGCGAAGTTTAGTTGTGAAAATAAAAGTGAAACAGACCCATATATATATAATACTAAGCTCAGCAGATTGATGACAACACCACCGTGCTAATAGCACGAGATGATGGAGCAAGATCGATGCAAAAAGAAAAAAAGCCTTAGAACCCCAAGCCGAGACAAAAGTAGAAGAGAGAAAAAAAAAAAAAAAACTAAAACCCCAAATTTCATTAAGCAAATAGCTAGAAACCATTAGGGTAATCAATATTTACCATCACAACATGATGGAAGATGCAGGAAATAAGGGAAAACGATATTGAAATTTAGAAAAGAAAAACAGAGAGAAAGAAGATAGCGAGGAGCAGAAGAACAAAAGGCAGAGACAGAGAGATCGGCGCTAGAGGAATGAAGACAAGGTATTGGATCAATGCATAATATCTAAGGGTTTGTTTTGTTGGGGTGGATGAAGAAATATTAAAGGAAAGTAAAGGAAGAGGGTTTGCAGTAAATGCAATGCAGTTGCCTTTAATTTTTCCAACCTCCGATTTGGTGAGTTGGAATTTAATGGGAATTGGTATGTTTGTAATCTTTAATCAACCTTACATTTCTGGTAACCTTCCAACTAAGTAAGGATTGCCTTTAACTATTTCTTTTATTAATCCATTGAAACTCCTCAGTTAAACAGACTCTAAAAAACTGTGTGTGTCAAACCGTGTCCTTTAGATAATGGGTTAACAACCAAAACACAGAGAAAAAAAAACTGTTTTCAATTGGAGGGGCAAGGAATTGGAACTCCCCCCTATATACATAGGACTAAAGACTTTTGTTTTCCACATAATATCGCTAATAAATATAATTTTTGAACTTTTTTTTAAATAGTATGAGGTAAAATTGAAGCTTAACAGGACTGAGGAAAAAGAATAAACTCTCAATAACAAAGGAGCAAAAAAAATCTTTGCTCCCATATACATTTATTTATAGTTAGTGGTAATAATTTATTAGTTCTAACCATTTATCTAATAAATTAATTTATATATTATTCAAAATACATTATAAATCTCGTGTCGTTTGTTTTATTAAACAGATTAGTCTATGTTATTAAAAAAACAACAAAAGTAATTATATCAACTATATAAAAAAAAAAAGATAAATTACAGAAAAACCCTTGGGATTTCACTTTTTCACAAATAAAAGATTATGATTTTTTGTTAAAAAATGAGTATTTTGTTTTTAACTGTTAAAAAAATACAACTAATATTTTTCCATTGAAAATGATGATATAATATAGAGTATTTTTTGCTATACATTCCAATAATTTATGCATATTATTTAAGAATTTTACATTAAGATTTGAATATTTTTCGAAAATTTTTTAATTTGTTATGATTTTTTTAAATTTATTATCATTATTTAATTCAGAAAAATATATACGCTTTTTGAAAATTTTTAAAATTTATTGTTAATATTTATTGTATTTTTATTAACCAACTAATGTTTATTGTATTTTTCCTATGTAATGTCATGATTTAATTTTAGTTGTTTCTTTTTGTTAATATTTTAAAACACAATACTCTCTTGTAAAAAAAAAAATTAAAAAAAAAAACCATAATCCTTTATTTATAAAGAAGTGAAATGATAAGGGTTTTTTTTTTTTTAATTTGCCCCAAAACACTTTAATTTATAACATGAAATTACTCATAATTTGATTTTAACAGTGGTCTTGATGTAATCTTCATAGAAAGATAATGAAATTAAGGGTTGGGAGAAATTTGAGTTGAACATGACAAGGATCAACTAATTAGTGAATCATTAGTTACAGTCCAAGTTAAAAGTTTCTCGACTAATTATTTACAATGTCCTTTTTAAAATATATAAAAGTGTTCTCAGCATCTTGATTTTGATGCTAAAGAACAAATGTAATTTTTAGTTTTGATTTAATTTTGGAGACTCTTGTATGTTCCTTCTGAAATTAGACAAATTGGCACACATCTTTTGTGGTTTTTTTTCTTTTTTTTTTCTGACTACATATACTTTGTCATCTAATATAGTAAGAAATAGTAAGTAGGTGCTTCAATCAATAAAAGTATTTCATCAATATATATATATATATATATATATATATATATATATATATATTAAGAGTTGGTATTGTGTACTCACTTTTTGGGAGAACTTGATGTTATAATTCACAAGTATTGACTGTCAACTTGACTGGATTTTAAGTTTATCATTGTATCAATTATAATTTTAGTTTACATTAAAGGGATCAATAGTTACTTAAGCAAAATATCAAATTTGATCATTCTCCATTCTCTATTTTCTATCAATCTTGAATCAATTAGTTCGAGTTAGCATATAGATTTCATTACAATGACAAACAAAAACAGAAATCATTACTTAGATCCAGGGCAATATAATATGAACAGAAATGTAGTTTTGAGTTATTAATTGGAGAAAATACCTAATTTAATGCTTATTTGAATTTCATTTTGAAAAAAAAAAAAAATCAATATTTGCAATCTAACATAAGATTGTGATTAAAAGATATAAATTTGTGATAAAAGAAGTCTAAAATCATTTTTTGGATTTATTAATTATTATGTCGTATTATGATTACGTCTGGAATCAATCTCTTACTCAAATATAATTTAAATTAATAATTTGATTTCAGTTGATAAGTACGCAATTGAAGATTGTGGAATATTAATTTTGCATAATTCCATAATTCCTTCCATGGATTAAGACTGGAATTTTTAGAATGTTTCTAATAATATGGGCTGACAATGAAAACTAGAAACGTATTCCTTACATGTTCATTCTTCTTTTTTGGTAAATCGACACCAAATCATAATACTTATCAGTTATGCCAAATTAATATGAGGATGAATAATTTGGCTAATTCAACAAAAAGCAAAACTTATCGATAAATATAAATTCTAAAGAGAAAAACATTTTTCTTATAAGAGTATAAATGTTTGAGAAAAAAAAAAGAATCTATAAGCTATGACTGGCACAAAATTCAGAAAAAAAAAAATTAAATAGAAAAATATCTTGCAATTTCTGTATTCACGAAGATTTCCATTTTTCATTGAAACATTTTGAAAGTCCTTTTTTTATATATTTTATATTTTTGTAGAATTTTATGTACTTTGAAAAATTTACGCTGCAGTGCATAAATACAATGCGGTAGCCTGTAATACATTGTATTACTGCATAAATTTTCTACATTAATATTGTATTTTCTGCATTATAGTGTACAATATATTACTTTCTTTTTTTACAGTTTAAGTTATATATTGAGAAATATTAAATATAATACATATACATAAACAATTTAAAAAATTTAATTAAAAAAAATTCTCTGCAAGATTGCCAAAAGGACTTTCATGAGTATTGAAACGAGGACTTAGAGATCACATCCTTAGCATCTTCGCTTTAAGAGAGATTTCTCTCATCTGTATCCCTATGGAGAGTTAATTAAGGAATTTCTTCTTAATATTTGCCCATGACTATTTGCTTACTTATTTGAAATTTTTTAGGAAGTGAATATATTTTTATTAATTAATAATAATAAGAAATCATAAAAAATAGAAAAGTTATCGAAAACTATCCAAATTTTCAAATCTTTTTCTAAAGTTATTAAGTAATATGTATATATTTTTCGGATATTTTTATATTTTTTATTATTTTTTTAGTTTCTTATTTTTGCATCATTAATAATAAAAATATACTCACTTCTCAAAAAATACAAGTTTCGACATCAAGATCTTTGTACTTTAATCAATAAATTTACAAAATTTAGATAATTTTCTGTAATTTTTCTACTTTTTTTTATTTTTTTACATAACTAATTTATTAATATTATGAAATTACTATTATCAAAAAATATTAAATTAATTATTATTAAATAATTAATATTTTAATATTTACATATTAAATAGTTACAAATTAATTGTAATGGATCTAAAATTGAGTCCAACTTTTTGATATACCTGACCAAAAGTAAATATAAAACATTAATAGATTTAATTATAATAATATAAAAACTCATTATTACATATCAATTGATTAATAGATTTAATTATATATAAGCCTCACATGGCATTTGATTAATTTTAGATTTAATTATATATAAGCCTCACATGGCATTTGATTAATATAAAACATTAAATAGAAAAGTTATCGAAAACTATCCAAATTTTCAAATCTTCTTCTAAAGTTATTAAGTAATATGTATATATTTTTCAGATATTTTTATATTTTTTATTATTTTATTATTTTTTATTTTTGCATTATTAATAATAAAAATATACTAACTTCTCAAAAAATACAAGTTTCGATACCAAAATCTTTGCATTTTAATCAATAAATTTACAAAATGTAGATAATCTTCTGCAGTTTTTCTATTTTTTATGATTTTTTTTTAAACTTTTTTACATTACTAATTTATTATTATGAAATTACTATTATCAGGAAAATATTAAATTAATTAATTATTAGTAAATACTTAATATTTTAATATTTACATGTTAAATAGTTACAAAATAATTGTAACGGATCTAAATTGAGTCCAACTTTTTGATACGCCTAGCCAAAAGTAAATATAAAACATTAATAGATTTAATTATAACTATATTATAATAATATAAAAACTCATTATTCCATACCAATTGATTAATAGATTTACTTATATATAAGCCTCACATGGCATTTGATTAATTTTTAGATTCCCCTTATTTCTTGAATGCCATTGTTATTTGGATAGGCTTAATATACATGGAGCACCTTAAACTTGATCCAAATATTTTTTTTTATTACATATCAATTGATTAATAAATTTACTTACATATAAGCCTCACATGTTATTTGATTAATTTTTAGGTTGGCGTTATTTCTTGGATGCCATTTTTATTTGGATAGCTTTAAAACAATGGAGCCCTTTCAATTTGATCCCAACATTTTGCTATCACTCTTAATTTATAAATGATTCAGTTAACTCCTAGACTTTGGAAAAATATGTCACGTAACCCTCTCATTCTGATCTGTTAGTCACGTGTAGAGAATGAAAAAAAAAAAAAAGAAGAAGAAGAAGAAGCACGTGAATAGTTGTAAAAATTCTAAATTTGGTGAAATGAATGAATCATACTGTTGGAAATATTTTGATCAAATAAAGATCAAAGGTTGAAATAAAAGGAATGAAAAGTGAAATTTTCTCTCACATCTCACCTCCCTCCACAGCCATCAGCACCACCCCATCTCTCTTCTCACTTTTTTTCTTCTAATAATCTGTGTTAGTTGCTTAAAAATGACTGATTTTTTTTTTTTTTTTTAAAAAAATTAATAGGAAACTAAATTTCAGCTTAATCACAAATTGAGCAGTTGCATTTCTATTGCTTGGATATGAACAATGAAACAATTGGATTCGGAATTGAGTGATTGGGTTTTGGATTTGGAAATGAGTGATTGGTTTTTGGAATTTGAGTACACTAATTAAAAAAGAACAGTTTTGCTGCTTGCGATTATGGGTAATTGAGTTTTGCTGCCTGGAAAATGGTGCTCTACAGAAGGAAAGGTAGAAGGAAAGAAAAGAGGATTGAAATTGTTAAGGAAAAAGATCAACGTCATATTTTTTTTAATTAATTTTTTGTTACCACATGTCATGTCACCTTATTATTGGTTTGATTTTTCAAAATGTAACATGTGACAGTGCTTGTCTTGCAAATATCAAACTTTATATGGTTTAATTATTTAAGGGTTATGTGGTTGGTTTTTTCTAAATTCAGAGAGCTAACTAGACCTTTTGTAAATTGAGGGTTACAGAAAAATGTTTTAACTAAGTTCAAGAGTCTCCGTATGTATTAAGTCATTTAGATATCATCTATCCAGATTGGTCATGTTTTTAGTTTGTAAATGTTATATTAGTTAATTAATAACAAGTTATAGAGTCAAATACTTTTATTGTAAGGATCAAATATTGATCTTCGCCTCGTAACTTTCGAATCAAATTAAATATTTATAGAAAAGCAAAAAAAAGTGAGACAAATACAAAGTCATTAAATTTGAAATTTATGTACACAAAGGTTGTACTTTGGATCAGATTGTTTTTTTCTTGTTATTAAGGGTGTGTTAGGGGGGTCTTGAGATGGGTCTCACTTGCCAAGAATTGGTGTAATAGCGTAATTGGTCATCCAAGCCTCCAAAAATTTGAAGGGTGTTCTTCTTCTTCTTCTTCTCTCTCTCTCTCTACATATATTATTGTACTATGTCCTTTTTATGCATTATTGATGGAATTAATAAAAGAAATTCGAGTGCTGGTTTAGATGTACAAGTGTCCTAAAATTATAAATATTTGCCATTAATTAAGAAATAGTACTAAATTGACAAAATTGGTTAATGACTGTTCGTGCCCACTTTTTTTTTTTTTTTTTTTTTTTTTTTTTTTTTAAAGTGGAAAATACAGTGATTTGAAGTGAATTTTCACTTGTGAATTTTTATTGCCTGTTATTGAGTTGGATTTTGGCATGTATCTAACATGTGAATTTTGATTTTTTGGACCACTAAATTAATTCTGATGTTTCTCTCATCGTGCATTATCGTGTTGGCTTAATTGATGACTTGATAGCAATCGAGCTTTTGTTTACTTTGGTAAAAAATAAGAATCGGTACGAAGTAAAAACGACTAATAAACTTTTGATAAAAAAAAAAAAAAAAACCCCAAAATGTTAGAGGTTTTAATATAAGAGGATCCAAGGCAGAAACTGCGATAGAACAAGCTAACAACACAAACTTTTGTTTTGTTCTAGCTGATTAAGAAATCAGGACATTAAGCCCTTTAACCTTAATTGGTACAGTTAGCTTAGCTTTTGGTTCCACAATAAACACATCATCCATGGACCATATATGGATCAATTGATACGAAACACAACTTCATTATGATACTTGCCACTATATTCATGTGACACATCAATTGGACACAAAAGCATCTAGAAAGGACCAAACCATCTGAATGCAATAATGTTGGTTCCAAATAGATTCATATAAGTTCATATGAATCAAGCTCTCAGCACAATTCAGGGAAAATTTCAAGGCAAGAGAAAATTGCATAAGCACACATTGACAACTATTCTATTATTCATTCACTGTGAGGATTCTATCCTTAATGCATGAGCCACGTATTATAGCACAAATCAAAGATGACAAAAGAAGCAATTAAACCTTGGACAAAAGCTCCTTCAATCTGTTGCATTTGCCAAGTCCTACTTCTCACTACATTATAGTTTTGTGTCATCATAATTCTATACAGAAACTTAATTTTCAGATGTATAGTCTTCAAGCATAATTGAATAATCCTGGTGGAAGATCCATAAAGAGAAAGAATAAGGTTCAAACATACAAATGATATCTATATGCGTGCATTAGAGCTAACATGTCCTATATCAACACCAGGACACGATCTAAGCATATTTCAAATCAAAATATAAATTTCAGGCACACTAACACATACAAAGGTAGCAATAGCAGCAGCAGTAAAATTACCATCTTTCTAGAATTTCAAGCATCTATTGAAGATGAACCCAGAAGAAAACAATTGACTCTACAGATTGTGAAGAAAACAAATTAATTGGAATTTCATCTCCAATGATTGACCAAATTCAACTATTACCCCCAACACATGAACCTCCTTATCCAACCAGGCAACAAAATTAAAAGGCACTTTAATGAAGGGAAACGTTTGGATTTAAAAGGCTGTTACAGCAACAACAAATGTTCAGGTCCACAAAAGTATAAAAACAATAACAAAAGTAGTTCCAGCTCTCAAATAACAGCAATTGAATACCTCAAAAGTCACTAAGTATTGATTCTATGCTTTTGTCACAGCCTGCGACCATTAACTACCAACTCTTGTAATTAACAAGCCATCTTCTTGTATGATCCTATTCCAAAAATACAAAAAACAACCTTAATATATATTAAAACGTGATATATATTTCAATTGAACACATGTAGCAGATTAAAAATAAACTATTGAATACATTTTGAAGATTGGACACTTACTTTGTTTTGGGGAATTCCAACAAGTCCTGTCCACAGATTAGAGCTTCCACGATCGGATCATTACGCTCTAAATCACTGAAGCATGGATTCTTCATTACTTCAGTGATGTAAGCAGAAGTTCTGATACATGGCATCGGATCCAGCGCCAAGAAATCACGAGCCATCCTCCCTACTACAGGAAATTTTGAAGAATTGTCATGCCACCAAGATAGTACATCAACCTCTGGACTTTCAGTCTGCAATTTCAAGTACCTGTCAAGTTCCCCGTCAGAATAATACTTCCGTTTCCACTCATGAAAATCATCAATATCATCATCATCAGAATTGGAAGTTGCCAGTACTTCATGATATGAGGTATTTGCATATTTCTTATACAAACCGGCAAGATCAGCACGAATTGCATGTAATTTTTCCTCAGCATTGGTCTTGAACATCTTCTTGTAAGCATAGTCTACCGGGACAAATTTAAAGCGGGGATCCAGAACTGCCATCATCTGAAAAACAAAACAGTGTGTACTCCAGTACTCTTCAAATTTCTCCTTCATTTTGTTCACCAATGAGTGAACATATGCAAACTCGCTATGTTGCCATTTGATCAGGTTTTTATGAAAGGAACGAACATTCTGAATGAACATATCCAATCTTGGAGAAGGCAGGGAAATGAATTCGTGTAATGGCTTCAAGCATTCGTATATGACTCTTGCTTTATTCCATTCCTCTGCTGATGGATTCTTAATAACATCACTATCAGTCTGCTCTAAGTGACAAAAGACATTTTCCAACTTCAGAGCATTCCCCAGCATGAGAAATTCAGTAACCCATCTTTTAGATACATCTTCAGTATCCATTTTCTTATCCTGGAAATTCAGTATGTTGATGGATTCCTGGAACTTCTTGAGAAATCCCCCTATCTCATTCAATGCATAATCAGCAAGAAGATTGAGAAATTGTGTGTAGGATGGTGCAAGAAGCGTATCTCTCTTCAAAATTGAGCACTGATCTGATTGAGATATACTTCCTAATTCTCCAGCCAGAAAATAATTTGCATGAGGGACTTCATTGGCAACCACCAAGAGCACTTTATCGTTGATGTTCCATTCCGAAACCATGCTTCCAATTACTTCACTCAAAGTCTGATCAGGAGGAACAACATATCCTAGATCCTTGAACCCAATGATCTTTTGCCTAAGCTTCCATTCTTCATCAATGAAGCTTAACCTTAAGCAACAATACACAATCCCTCTGTCACCATGCGACTGCAAGTCAACGGTTAAAGTGAAGTGGGACGAGATACTGCATAGGTATTTGGTAAGCCTTTCTTTCTCAGATTTGTATATGTGAAGAACATTAGCTTTAATATAATCCAGCGAATTGATGTTGAACAATGGCTGCAAGTTTTTTACAAAAACTTGAAAGAACTCATGTTGAGGCATGTTCAATAGATATCCATGCTTGAGGATCATTTTTGCCAAGTCAACGCTGCTCCTTTCTTGATCAAACACGGAACTCAATTCAGCCGCACTAATCGTTCTTGAATCATTTGGTGGATCCATCGAATGAGAATCTCCCTGATTCCCAGCCACAATTGTCATTAAATCACTTCGCTGAACATTTCCTTGATTCTGAACATGAAGTGCTGGCGGATCAATTGAAGGAGCACCTCCCTTATTCCCAGCCCCAACTGTCATTAAATCATTGTGCTGACCGTCTCCTTGATTCTTTTTGAAACACTTGTTGAAATGTGTATGAAGATTTGAAGTACCCCTACTGCTTTCTCCTCGGAGTTTCTTCTCACAGACTTTACATGTCGCCCATAGCTTACCATCTTCTTTAACCTTATCAAACCCCTTCCATACTTCTGATGAGTTTTTTCTTTTTCTAGAAGATTTTTCTTGTGGTCCACCATCTTTGCCAACTTTAGTTGTGTCCTATCAAGGTAGGCATTTTAAAGCAAAATACAAATTAAATTTGTATGTTTTAAGCATTAAAGGATCTTTTTATTGTATCAAAATTCAAACGCACAAAAATTAGCAAAGAGATCATGTTGACAAGTTGAACATTTATAATTATATTCAACGGTTAGACAAAGATAAAAGTAGCACGCCATGAAGGTGAAAAAGGTTAACAAGCACAAAAATTTTAGTTACTTTTTGTACATAGGATGGATAGTAAATAGTTGGGGCATATATAGTCTGCCATCCAAAGATAAAGAGTATAAATTTAAACCAATTAAAAACAAGGTGTTAAAACTAAAATACAAAGAAAAATTGTTACCTGTTGATAAGTGCAACATGTTTTGACGTCTATAGGCCTCTTGAAAACTTGTTTAGAATTGTCAGCTCCGATTGATTCCAAAAGGGACACAAATCTCCAATCCTTACTGTTCTCATATAATGCTTTTAAGATTTCTTTTCTAATTGATTCTTCTACTTTCCATCTTGAATGGAGAAAAAATTCTATAACATAATAATCATTGTTAAAGCATTTGCTCTTCAACCCAATTGCAAGAGCAGGTTTAAAACCATGAATCGGATGATCAAGCTCTTTTACGCAAGAAACAAAATAATCGTTTGATTGAAGTGCTTTTCTAACAAGTCCTTGTCCTTCTTTCTCATGTCCAGCCCATTCCCTATGCATTGTCTTCTTAGAATTATAATTATATACAGTAACATCAAAAGCTGAATAATCTAGACTGCATTTTTTGTCTAAATTTGTATGATTATCATGTCTGATGCGAGAAACCCATGTCAAAGCCCAATTCGAACCCTGATCATCAAAACATCCAACCAGATATGGGCTAAGATATCGATTATTTCACTTGCTATACTAAGCCGATTTATAGTAGGAACCTACCATTAGACAAAGAAACGAAAAATTCAGTTTATTTCATTAAGTAATGCTTTTTTGTAAGGGTTAAGTTTGAAAGTAGCAATTATAGCAAATACATACCATGCATGAATTGTTTTGTGTGGCACTGTCCAAATCCCATGAATGTAATTTGTTGTGACATATGTCAAAAGCAATGGCACTTCTAAAATGAATCATTTCAGCTTGAGTAAACGGAAAGTGATGATCATCATGACAAAGACAATCAGCATACTTCATCACAAAAATGCCACAATCCACCGAGCTGTTTATAACACTATTTCATCATTTCGTTATTATATTTAAAGATTATATTAAGTATTAAGTCATTGGTAATACTTACTTTTTTTGGTGTGGAATATTGTCAACATGGTGAAATGACCAATCAGAATCAGGATAACCGATCCCGGGAAGTATGTATTGATTAATCCCTTCGTAAAGCATTAGTTTTTCATTCGCATAAGAGTCAGGTGAGTCTTTTGATCTTAATGAGTCCAAACAAAGTATAACCCTCAACTCCATGTCTATACAAATGAGGATCCAATGCTCTTCTCGTACACACACTGGGATGAACAACTAATTAAATTGTCTTTCAGTATTTCATTTATCGAACATCAAACAAACATAAAATATTAAAATTTATAAATTGTCAAAAATATATATGTACCTTTGATGCATCTTGTATGTATTCAATGTCATTTTCAACTTTCTTTAGGTGCTTTTCCAAATAAAGTTTCCTATTTTCTTTGAGCAGTAAGAATCGCTGTAACCATTTTAAAATTTAGATCATATTGATAAGTTGGTGAGAGAGTTGTATTAAGTTTTCCAGTAGTTAAATAATTAACATCTTACACTTATATAAGTTGGTAATGAATAATGCTTGATGTATAGATTGGGAAACTCATCTGATCTTCTCTTGAGCAGCTCAAAAAATTGATTAATAACCTACTAATTCAAACATACTCATTAAAAATTAGCTTGTACTATAATATATAAAAGAATTAGATTGAAATAGTAGCATAATGAAAGACAAGAAGAAAAATTACACACCAAATCATCAACATAATGTTGTTGTTCTTCGTTTTGAAGAGGAGGAATATAAGTTGAAACTATCAAGTTTTGTAGGGAGGCTAGCAACGGACCATCAAATGTATTCCTGCAATGGTTAAAATTTATATCATGCGAGTTTCATTTTAATGGCATCATAATTTTAAAAAATAATATTTTAATGTATACCGAGACTTTGTTTCTTCAAACAAGTTCATAAGTTCACGTACGTCAGTTTGGGATGTCAAGTATTGTTGTACCTCCTGCAATACCATTCAATTTTATCAAATAATACTCAAACTATATATGATTTGTTGTTTCTGTTTCACTAGAATTAACCAACCCAATTAACTCATTTTATAACAAAAACATTGAATCTAGTTGAGCTCAATTGAATCATAAACTCTCGGTTTTACTGCTTTTTGCATTGTCGAATCCATTTTAATAATAATGCTCCTTTTATATGTATTATCTCAAGATTTTCAATGTAACATATATTACGCAACAAACGTAATGTGGCCTAACACCGATGTATATTTATTTTTGGGATAATTACATAAAAAACACATGTGGTAATACTTGTTCGTAAAAAACCCTAGAGATTTCATCTTTTGCAAAAAAAAATCCATGTGGTTTCTGATCATTAATAAAAGAAAATGGATATTAGCCTAACACAGTCAAAAATTGATGATGTAGTAATCTTTAACTCTGCCATTTCATCAAAATTGTCATGCCACGCTATCAATTTTTGTCATCAATTTTTTTGATAGCGTTATCCGTTTTTGTTAACAGCCAGAAAATACATTTTTTTTTTTTTGCAAAAAAATAAAATTTTTAGGAATTTTTTTACAAACAAGTTTTTTTTTTTTTTTTCTAATTATTCTTTATTTTTTTATAAGAAATCCAGTGTAGAATGGGGTGAATGGAAATTACCTTCTCTGACCATTTCTTTCTTTTCCATGTGATATTCTTTTTGTAGATAGTCTCTGAATTCATAGAATAAAATTTAAGGAGAGATGATATTATATATTTTGGTAAAAAAAGAAACTAAAAGTTAAACAAAAAGTTAAAAAGCAAGTCATATGAAATTAATTAATTATTGAATGAAAAAGCAGTTTTGAAAAATTGGGAGGGATGAAATCAAATATGGAAGGAGATAACAAATAACATTTGGAACTAACCATTGAAAGGAATCACGATTTCATCATTTATTGGTTTCCACGCCGAACACACGACCCCAAGATCATTATCAACTATCGTGCTGTCGGATAAGTAAAAGCCGGCACAATGCAAGCGACGTCTCCACTTAACCAGAGGTTCATGTCTGTACACCCTTTTCTCTCCTGCCGCATTCTCAATTGCCCTTTCTGTTTGTACTTTTTCTATAAAATGGTAAAAAGGCCAATCATCGAAACGAAAGTGAAAATGGAATGTTTCAGCTAAGCGCTTAGTAAAATTATCACAATTAAGGTTAACGTCGAACTCAGTAACCACCATAACCACTGGTTTTAAACGCTTCACAATTGACATAGCTTCTGCAAAAACTACAGGCTCATGTAATAAGGTGTTGAGTGTGCAGATCCACACTACTACAATGCTCTCATCCTCCCTTGATCTTTTAATTTCATCCATACGTTTAACAATATCACCTCCATTATTAGCCGCCAATTTCCTCACTTCGTACTTATCTTCATGATAATTCTTTAGCTGTTGATCCGGTGTGATCAAAGTTACTTTTTCTATGCAAAGACCTTCTAGCAATTCCTCAAGACCATCGAGGATGGGCGTAGTGATAACAAGATGAAATGGTTTCTTTACATCATCAATGCTCTTTTTAATAGCAGCTTTGGTAACACGTTTAACATAAAAAAAAGACAGCTCCGATACTAATAATGCAGAAAGAGGTGTGTGTGAGTTGGTATCGAGAGGAGGCAGTTTATGGAACCTTACAAATAGCGCTTTGCAAATCCAATTCCCAACTCTCCTTATTGTTGTCGGATATTCTTCATCAAGAATGAAAGAAATGATTTCCCGAAAGACTGAATCGGAAAGATTTGAATCACCAGATTCAAGTGCCATTGCCAATTCTATCAATTTGGCTAAAATACATTTACGAGAACTCATCGGAGGATCAAAAAGTATAGCCATATATAGAAAGAGGAAATAAACAGAGTGAAAGAAGAAAGGATAGGGAGATGAATGAATGAATATGAAATGGGGATTGTGAGACTGAAATGGGATCCCACAAATTTAAGAGAAAGGATAAAGAATTACTTAGAGGTGCATGATATGATTGAACTAGCCCAAGGCTGGGAAATTGCCTGGAAGTAGAAACCCACTTGCCTATTACTTTTCAAGTCGGCCCTTCTGCTCTTTTTTTTCTTTTGACAATTCTACTCTTCACATTTGTCTTTTTCCTAATTTTACTTTATTTATTATTAACGACACTCCTACTATTTGATAATTAAAATATTGTTCTAACCTATACCATTAGCCGGGTCTATGCTCTAACACACAAATTAATTCTCCCTTATATTGCACAATTTATGTGTTCCCATGGTTTTTCGCAAATTCACTCGTCCAATTCAATAAAGATCCATTTTAGTAATTTAAGAGGTTCTAATATAAAGAGTTTGATTGTGTGTGATAGTGTTGCTGAGTTGAAACAATAAGGAAAATGGTTCAAATTGGACCATGGAGAAAAAGAAAATTTGAATTGTAATGGAATATTGAAAAACTTAAAGTCCAGTAACTTCAATTGTTTTTTTTTTTAGTTTTTTTTTTATATTGATCCAGTAACTTCAATTGAAACAATGGAAAATCATTTACTTAGCGTTTACGACCTATGAAAAAATAAAAACTAATTTTGCAATAAATAATTCGTTCATGTGGTTTTCCATTTCAACGTCAAATCAGATAAGAAAAATGAAGATAGTGAGTTGGCCAGATTCGAAATTTCCACTGAAAAACATTATCTATAAGGACTTTTGTGGTTGACAAATAATTCGGATATATATAAGCTAAAAGAAAAAAAAGGGAGTACAGCTTGAGATCCATGTCGGAACCGAATTCAATTATCAGTAAATGGCCCCATCCACCTGTCCCTCCCTACTTTCTTTTTCCTCTTTCTTGTTACTCCCATTTCATTTACGAAATTTATAATTTTTATTTTAGCACATTATTTCTTTTCAGCATATTCGTTTATTTTATTTGGGATTTATTAGGCTGTCTTTAGTAACCCTTTTCTAATTGAACTTCTTTTTACCTGTGCTACAACTCCAAGTGGGAATGTCAAATAAAAACTTTTAGATTTCAAAATTCACAAAAAAATAATACTATTTTCTTTTTTTCTTTTAACTAAGAAACCAATCTTTGTCGTTAAGAAATAGCAGCAACAATTATAAAAGGAATTAAAGGTGGACTTTGTTGTAGTAAAGTCTCTCTACTTATCGAAGAATCAGCAGCTTTAGCTAACAAATGTGTTACATGAAGGATCCAAAAAGTCTTTATTAAAAAAAAAAAAAAAAAAAAGCCACTACATGGAGGGTGGAGAAATGGTCTGTAAACAAATAACTGCATATAATATAGGAACTTATCCGTGAAAAAAGATTTAATAACAATTAAAATATGATAAAACTATGATATTTTAAAAGAAAAATCCTGAAACTGATTTTTGTACATTAAAAATATTTAAAATGATAAACTTGTTAAGGTGGGAAGATATGTTTGTAAATATAGTCTACAATGATGTATTTTGGGTAATTTCTCCTAAAATAAAAGCTCTCTCAACACAAGCCCAATATATGGACGACGGCCCATTCCAATTCGAGCAAAGCCATTGTTCTCACGCAGATGTAATGGGCCAACTACAAATATTTGAAGCCCAGAAGACAGTGATGAATCACAGGCTTCTAAATTTCTAACAATGACAATATTAGTAAATAAAAATAATAAACTTAGAGTTTATTGCTTTCAAAATATGAACAAACAGTAAAATATATTGAAATTGTATAAACATAAAATTGAAAAAGGGGCGGAGATGAAACCTGAGCAAAATCAAGAAACCCGAGCAAACATGCTAGAAAGAGGTTGAACTTTGCTTGGGCTGATACATTTAGAATGAGTAAGAAGTGGAGATGAAGCCCGATAGAAAGAAGGAGCAGATTTTTGTTTTGTGGAATTCTCAAGGACACCCTTAGTTTATTTGTATGGTTAAAAAGAATGAAATATGTGTGGTTAAAATTATTCCAACAAACCTGCTTAAACAGTGTTAGATATTCTGTAAGAAGCTTTAAACTTTTCTAAGAGATGTATTTGATCTTCTCTTTTATTTGTGCAAAAAAAAAAAAAAAGGGAGGGATGAACTTCTCTAAACACTCTTGTAAATTTCAGTACTTTCTATATTAATAGTAATTTTTCTCTTCATGTAACATATCTATCTCATACATTTAAGGTTTTTTTATGAGTAGTAAGTAAGTTCGTATAGCAGGCTCAGATCACTTTTGGTTGGCATTAGTAAGTATCTTTTCCCCTTATTTATTATGAGTAGTATTATTTGATTTTTTTTAGATGCACTTCATTGAATTATAAGATTGATCACCTCATATTCTAATAGTTGTGATGAGACCAACAGGTGATCCATAACTATGGGAAAAACCATGAAACACTTGTAGTAATACTAAAGAAATTCTATTAGATCGCATGCTAAGGGTTTTGATTTTTTGAAAAAATGCTTATAAGAACCCAAGACATGGTTGTTAGTCTATGCCGAAAAAATTCGATTAGGCTAACTATTATAGACCCATAATGCTAAAGAAATTCGAGTATGGTAATCTATGTGTTTTAACCTAGCTCATAATCGTTGATAGCTCTGGGAAAAAGTTTGAGTTTACGCGGTCCAAGAGGATTGAAAAGCCGTCTCGCCTTGCGTAAATGGAAAAGAGAAAGTGTAAGGACCGGGTGACCTCCGGGTCCACTCCGATGCTTAAATCAGAAATTTGGAGAACAAAGGATAAGAATGGAAAATGTGCTAAGCGTTTAGAAAGAGATACCTGGGGGGTTTCTCATTGCCCCCTTTTATACTGGGTTGTTCTGTGTGGCTTTGTCAGGCCGTTATGTACGGTCCATTCTCATTGGCTGGGTGTGGTCCACTTTTTGGTCCCTTTCTGGCATATTTGGGTGGCAGACTCACCCTGCTCTGGTCTCCGTGGCACTCACCCTGTTCTTGTCTCCGTGGCACTCACCCTGCTCTTGTCTCCGCGGCACCCATTACTGGTACAATACTGTGTCCTTACACGTGTACAGTAGAGATCAGCTCACCTGTCTTTTGAAATAAAAAACCTAATTAGGGCACAAGTTGTTTGAACTGGTGTTCCATGGGCTTCTCTCTGTGTTTCAGCCGGCCCTATATTCTTTGGTGGCCGAGTGAATTCGAGAAAAACTACATGGTGAGTGATTGATGTGTCGACGCGGTCACAGACCGTGTGGTGCACGCGGTAAGCTTTAAAACTCCATGCTATCAGAAGTCCCCCCCCCCCCCCGGTGAAGAGTTAATTATTATTATTATTATTTGACTGTAGGTTTGCAGGAACCGAGGAGTTTCTTAGGATTATTGCACCTTATGCTAGGGTGACGCGTGTCCCCTATTTAAATGGTGTCAGAAGGTGTCCTTTCACCTGCCCCTTCTCTATCTTCTTTAAAAGGGGAACTGAGGCGCCCCTCTTTCTCTTTGCTCCTACAATTTTCTGGGTTACTTTCTTCTGCGATTTCTGTGCTTCCCTTCCTGCATCTGCAACTTGTTTCCCATCCTTTGTTTCCAGTAAGTTTTTCTTCATTCTTCCACTTATTGGTATTGCGATTTTGATTTCTGCCAAGAACTTGCATTTTTTGTTTAGATTTGTTGGTTTTCTTTTCACCTGTTCCTCTTCCTTTCTGACTGTTCATCTTCCTGGTTGTTCTGGTTTTATTACTTGCATTTTCTTTCTTTTCCTTTGAAATGAGTTCATCCATAACCCTTAATGACTTAGGCTCCTCTAACAGTGATGGATCTGGGGAATTGATAAACTCTAGGAATCGCCCTAAGGTCGATAAGGCTAAGCGGGGTTTTAGTTTCAAAACCACCAGCACAAAGCCGGCTCGTCACCTCCTAGATCCCACTGACCCTGATAATTACCGAATACTTAGCACTCCTAATCTGCCAAGTCCACCTTCTTCCTCTGGAAATGAGTACCGTCTAACCACTTCCTCAGAATCTAGCTCTCATCACTCAACGCCCCCTGCTTTTCATGAGGAGGCGGGCACTTCTGCTCTGCCTCCTAGGTCTGTTGGACCGCCTGTTGAAGGTCCTGTTCAGGTGGATTCTTCTCCATCTGAAGTCCCTCCACCCGGTCCCAGTAGACCTAGAGCTAAGAAGATGACTCCTCGTATCGAGGGCATGGTTGCTGAAACTCACGAGGACCATATACAACTTTATAGGGAGTTCTATCCCTGGGCGCGTGAGTGCCAGGTTATACTACCTTCTGCGTACCAGCGAGTCCATAAGCCTCCACCAGGCTACTTTTCCATATACATGGACCAGATCAGCTCCGGCTTTTCCTATCCTCTTCCACCCGGTATTTGTTACATTCTTCGTACCTGGAGTTTTTGTCCTGCCCAAATCCATCCAAACTCCTGGGGAGACATCTGCGCCACCTTCTGGCTATGCTCAAACTTGGGGTTTGACTTAAATGCCGCCTTCTTTCAGAAGCTGGCTACCCCTAAGCTGAACTCTAGGGAAGACCACTATCTAAGAAGGCGGATTTCTATACCTTCCAAAAGCGGATCTCTTCCCTGAAGCATTTCAAGCACTTCTTTTTCTTTATTAAGGTCAAGGAGGGCCTTGAGACATTTCCTGTCAAATGGTCTTTTAATGGGGCAGGAAAGGCTCGTCAGCGCTTAGAGCCGGGTGAACGGACCTTTCATAAGGAGTTCAGGACCCTGGCTCCTAACAAGTGGACCTGGCAGGTCGCTGTTGATGCCTACCTGGAGAGGATTAGGCTTGTAGAATGGGAAGGATTCGGCTTTACTTATTATCCGGGTCCTGTACCTTTGATGAGAAGAGGTATCTTTTTATCTTTGCTCAGCTATTTACTTGTTTTCTTAGGCATGAATGCAGCTGACGTCCTTAACCGCGTTGTAGCCGCCAAGAAGAAAAACATACTTAAAGAGCCGCATCCTGATCCAACGGAGATTCCATCCGATACCGGAGGACAGGCTAAAGGACCAAGCACTCCTAAGGCACTGAAGAGGAAAAGGCCAGCTCCTGCTAGTCCTGAACCAGTTCCTCGCTCTGTAAGTTTTTGGCCTCTTCCTTTCCCTTGTATTATTATTATTATTATCATTGCTCTTTACTAATATCATTGCTCTTTACTAATCGTTACTCTTGCTTGGTTAGGGCTCTGGAGCGGCTACTGCCTCCTCTGGGCCGTCTTCTCCTCCCCAGCCTTGGTTGCCGGGAAGAGGAGGGCAAGGGGCCCGAATAATAGACCCAGCAGCTCAAGCTGAATTTAAGGCTGGCTTTGTGCTGTCTGCTGACAGGGAGGAGTATGCCAAGCTAGGCGACCATGCGGCAGCTTCCATGTGCCTCTTGGATCTGACTTCTGTAAGGACCTCAATGGAGCTTGTTGAATTCCTTTTTCCTCCTCCTTTTACTTATTTGGTTTGCTGTTTTGCAGGGAATTTCCAGGGCTGTGGATTTGGTTGGTCACTTGTCCAAGACCAGCCAACTGGACAAAAAACTCAAGGAAACTCAGGCGGCCTTGGATGCTGAGAAGAGCAAGGCCTGGTCCCAGGAGCAGGAAATTAACCGTCTGCAGAAGCAGCTGAAGGAGGAGAAAGCGAAGCAGGAGGTTCTTAAGAAACAGCTGGAGGATGAGAAGGCGGGACGCAAACAGGATCTTGATAAGTGCGAGGCCGTCTTGTTTGACTCGACCAACAAGCTGGTTCTTCTAGGATAGTTGTTTGGCCAACGTGTCCTGGCTACCTGCTAAGCTGTCCATCCTGACTTGGCCCTCGATCTAGACTCGACCGACTTTCCTCATTACTATGAACTTCCTACTCATAACCAAAATGACGAAAACGCCGAGTCCCCAGCTGGCGCCGAGGAACCGGTAGACGACAGCCTTCCTAGAGCGGATGGTCGCTCTTAATTTGTAAACTTTTTTTAGGGCCTTGCTAGGTCTTTGTTTGTATAATCCTTTATTAAATAAAAGATTCTATTCAGTTTCTATTCATCCGGTGTTTTGACTTTCATGCTTTGAATCTTGTATATTTATTTCTGCTTTCAACAAGTGTATGTACTTGGTTACAACCGACTTCATATGTGGAAGTTTTTAATCTAACTTTATCCAGTTATGACTAGCTTCCTTTGTGGAAGTTTTAATATAACTTCATCCGGTTATGACCGGCTCCTTATGTAGGAGTTTTTATAACAAGCTTTCACCCGGTTATGACCGGCTCCTCAAGTAAGAGTTTTTATAACAAGCTTATCTGCTCATGATTTGAAAGATACTTTTATTGATCTTTTTGAAGTACATCTTAGAAGGCGTCCCCTGCTAAGTTTACAAATGTAGGTGCTACCTCGTTAAAAACCCAGCTATGGAAAAACCCAGTGGGAAAAAATCCATTAGTGGGAAAAAAGAGTGCAGCCCTTTTTCTCCTTAGCTACTTTCAGGCGAGAAGTATTACCTTAAATTGGCAATATTCCATGTTCGTGGGATTTCTTTCCCATCTAGAGTTTGAATTTTATATGTTGCTGGACCGACTGCTGCTACGATTCTGTATGGTCCTTCCCATTTTGCACCAAGCTTTCCTTTTCCTTCCCTCGCCTGTGATGTTGTAGAGTCCTTTAGGACTAAATCACCTTCCTTGAGTACCATCTTCTTCACTTTTTTATCGTGGTAACGAGCCACCTTATTCTTGTAGGCTGCCATTAGGATGTAAGCTTTCTCTCTCCTTTCTTCTAAGGAGTCCAGGTGGTACTTCATGTTGATATGGTTCTGAGCTTCTGTGTAATAGAGTACTCGGTCGCTGGGGGCTCCAATCTCAACTGGGATTACTACCTCAACTCCATATACCATGGCAAATGGTGTTACCCCAGTCGGTCTTCTTGGAGTGGTTCTGTAAGCCCATAAGACGTTGTTCAATTCATCAACCTAAGCTCCCTTGTGATTCTCCAGCCTCTTCTTGATTCCATCTCCTATGATCCGGTTGGTGACTTCCGTCTGCCCGTTACTCTGAAGGTGTGCTACTGAAGAACAGTTGTGTGTGATCTTGAGTCCTTTGCAGAATTCTTCAAATTTATTTGAGGTGAATCGGGTACCATTATCAGATATGATTTTGTGAGGTATCCCAAATCTGGTGATGATGTGGTCCCATATGAAGGAGATGACCTTTTCTGGTGTGATTGTTTGGGTTGCCTTTGCTTCGACCCACTTGTTGAAATGGTTTATCGCAATTATGATGAACTTCCTTTGCCGGCTGGCTTCAGGCATGGGTCCTATGATGTCGATGCCCCATGTGGAGAAGGGCCATCCGGTCAGTATCGGCTTTTGCTCTGCTGCAGGCAAGTGGGATTTTTTTGAGTGAATTTGGCACTGATGGCACCTCTTGACATAAGCCGCTGCATTCGCCTCCATTGTTTCCCAGTAGTAGCCCTGCAACCTTGCCTTCCTCACTAGTGCTTGTGCAGCCTGGTGGGCTCCGTAAATTCCTTCGTGGAGTTCTCGGAGGACATAATCTCCTTCTTCGGCAGTGATGCATTTCAACCATGCGTCAGTGAACGACTTTTTGTAAAGCTCTCCTTCAATTATCGCATATCGCTGTGATTTCTTGGAGATCTTCATGGCTTCTCCCTTGTCCTCAGGTAGATGTCTCTCAACCAGGTACTTCATTATGGGCTCCATCCACCCCTTCTTTCTTTTTTCCACCGCCATCACCTCTTTCGCCTTAATGATAGGCTTGGTTTGGACTTCATATGGGTAATTTGAAAATTGTCAATCTCTGGTGCTTGCTGCGGCTTTGGCTAGCCTGTCTGCTTCAGCATTTTCATTCCTGGAGATGTTCTCTACTCTCCATGCGGTGCCTTTGCCTTCGATCGCCTCAAGCAAGCATCGTACCTTTTGCAGGTATCTGGACATACAAGGATCTTTAGTTTCAAAATTTTTGTTGATCTGGTTAGAAACTAACCTTGAGTCACTTAGCAGCTTCACCCGGTCTGGAGCAATTTCCCGGATGAGTTCCAGCCCTTTAATTATGGCCTCGTACTCTGTAGCGTTATTGGTGGTAAGAATGGCCAGCTTGGTGGCGTAGGATATTTTTATTTTCTCAGGCCCTTCAATATGCACTCCAATTCCTGCTCCTTCCTGAGACGAAGCCCCATCAACGTATACTCTCCACTCTTCTGCCTTTAACACCTGACTTGGCTCTAACCCTGCAAACTCTACCATAAAATCTGCTAGGACTTGAGCTTTTAGTGCTGATCTGGGCTCGAAGTGAACGTCAAACTCACTGAGCCTGATGGCCCATTCAGCTAGACGGCCAGAAGTATCTGGTCTCTGGAGCACCTTCTTCAAAGGGAAGTTTGTTCTTACAATCACCGTGTGGGCTTGAAAATAAGGCCGTAACCTGATGGATGCTGAAATTATTGCCAAGGCTAACTTCTCGATCCTTGGATACCTGAGCTCCGCTCCCTTTAACACTTTGCTGGTGTAGTACACGGGTTTTGTTGGCCTTCTTCTTCTCTAATTATCACCGAACCCACTGCTTCATCTGTTGTCGCTAAGTATAAGTACAACGTTTCGCCAAGAATTGGCCGACTCAACAATGGTGGGGTTCCCAAGAAGCTCTTTATCCTGTCAAAGGCCTCCTGCCACTCGTTATCCTAATCAAACTTCTGACCTTTCTTGATTACTTTGTAGAAAGGTAGACATTTTTTAGCTAAGAAAGAAATGAATCTCCCCAGCGCGTTGATGCGGCCGTTAAGGCGTTGAACTTCGTTCACTGTTCTTGGAGGCATCATGTCTATAATTGCTCTAATCTTCTCTGGATTCGCCTCTACCCCTCTCTGTGAAATCATAAAACCCAGGAACTTCCCCCCTCGTACTCCAAATACACATTTCTCTGGGTTGAGTTTGAGGCGGTACTTTTGCAGTATCTTGAAGGCTTCCTGAATGTCACAAGCATGGTTCTCCTCATCTTTGCTTTTAATGATCATGTCATCGACGTATACTTCAATTGTCTTTCCAATTCGCTCTCTGAACATGTCATTGACCAAGTGTTGGTACGTTGCTCCCGCGTTCTTTAAGCCAAAGGGCATTCCCCGATAGCAATATATACCTTCATGCGTGATGAATGCAGTTTTTTCTTCATCCTTCGGGTCCATAGGAATCTGGTGATACCCCGACTTCGCATCCAGGAATGAGTAAATTACGTACCCGGCTGTTGAATCGACTAGCTGGTCAATGCTAGGCAAAGGATAACTGTCCTTGGGACAGGCTTTATTCAGGTCGGTGAAGTCTACACACATCCTCCATGCTCCATTCGGCTTCTTTACTAAGACCACATTTGCTAGCCATTCGCGATACAACACCTTTCTGATGTGTCCTGCTTCCATCAATTTACTTATCTCCGCCTCTATTGCCTTCTGCCTCTCTGGAGCATGTTTTCTTCTTTTCTGTACTACCGGTTTGGTAGTAGGATCTATGTTCAGATTATGCTTCGCTACTTCTGACAGGACTCCAATGATGTCGTTTGTGCACCAGGCAAAGGTCTCCTGCTCTTCTTTGAGCACTATTGGGATTGCTTGCCTGAGTTCAGATTTCAATTCTTTGCCACTTGGATCGATCGTCCTGGCCGCACCACTAGGGCTTCAAGTTCATCCACCGGCTCAGCCCTTTCCTGCCTCTCTTGTTGGGATTCGTCATTGGAAAAATAACATAGCGCAGCGGAAAATACACCGTTTAAAATTTCCTAAATCCACCTATCGTGTCCAATTACCATTGATTAGAATAAAACAATTTGAATCAAGAGAGTTTAACTCACCAGATTCGTCTCTTCTAGAGACTGCTGTAGAATCGTTTCTTGAAACTGCGATCTCCAAAGTCCGGTGCACGATCAACTATTGAGCGAGAACCAGTGCTAGCCGAAGCGAGAAGGAATGGAGGTTTAATGCTGAGATTTTCGGCTGTTTTAGGGCTGCTATTGGTGGCTGAAATTTCCAGTAATTAATTAGAGTTGAATTAGGTTTTTCTTCCTTAAGTGTGCCCTTATATAGACACCTTGTCTAATTGGGTTTTAATTAGGTTAATTAAACCCAAGCCCACTAGGATTATAATTACATAAATAAACTTTAATTAAAAAGTATATACTATGTAATTTAATTCCATTTGGCTAAATTTAATTACCCCTAAATAAAATTAAATCACACTTAAGTTAATACAATACATGTATTTAATTTTCCTACTTAGGAAAATTATTTAATTAATTGTTTACTTTATGTAATTCAATTAATTGATAAATTAATTAATTACATTATTTAAACTTATTAATTAAATTAAATTCAACCCAATGTCAATTAATTACCTTGACACCAAATGTCAACTAATTAATTAACACATTCCTTCCAATGTACATTACATGTACAATTTCTAAAGTTCCAGCTTAGTTGATCTATGTGCACGATCCTATGGGTCTGTCTTTATTTTGGCAGTAGGCCCAAGGCTCACAGACTGTAAGTGGGTTCTAGCAAACCATTACAGCCCCCAATTAAGACAGAGATGCAGCAGTCTTTAGAAGATACTCACCCGGTAGTAATCTCATACTGTCCTTTGCCTAACGATATCGATATGAATAAACAAGAGGCATGGTGTCCGTCATCCTCTTCTGTTGTTTATTATATTTCTTGATCTTGAGTTGACTAATTAATCAAATAAGCAACCAACTTATTTGGGTATGGCCATACACTTATCAGTCCCATTCATCAAGTGGCCAATGATATCATCTCGGTGTTACCCGAGTGGCAATTCCATCACTTCATCATCAATATCAACATGTTCACCGGTCCACCTAATTATACCCGTATTTAGCATCCTTTTACAGACCTGTTCGGCGTATGTCAAAGTGAACCGGATTCCATATCGATATTATAATGAAATCTGATCTGAGGACAAAAGAGACCTACTCAAGAAAGACCTATGACGGGACAACCATGTGGCTTTCTTGTGCGGATCAATCCAGTCCCATGTCAACGACATGTACCTATATTCATGACTGACTATACAAGTACTATGGCTAGTTAAGAACTACCATACAGTCATCGAATATACAAGTCTGTGGTTCTATTCGTTCCCATGATTAGAACAGACCTGGGATAGGTTTTATGATTATCAATCAATGGATACTATATATGAAATATATTAATTGCCTTTATTAATGTGACACAAATAATGTATTCATACAATGAGTCTTAATGTATAATACAAAATACAAGAATCCAATGCCTTACGAACTAGGTGTAAGCGCCGGAATTTCACTTTCAAAAAAAAAAAAAAAAAAAAAAAGAGAAAAAGTATAGTCGTACGACTGTAGTCAAACTACAGCCGTACGACTGTAGATCTACCCATAAAAGCAGAAAAAGAAAGACAGAAAAAAAAAAAGACAGACGAAAAAAAAAAGGACGAGAAAAAGAGAGAAAAACATACAGGCAGAGAGAGAGAGCAAAAAAAAAAAAAAAGAGAGAGAGAGAAAGAAGAAAAAACCAAAGAAAAAGGAGGAACTCCTCATCAAAATCTTCAGCATTTGGAAATCTCTGGACCCAAATCTCAAACCCCGACTCAAGGAGAAAAGTCCGGATTTTAGTGGATTGGAGCGACGCCAGGGGTCAATCCTACGGTGGACGCATGCCACAGAGGTAAATACCCCTTTTCCCTTCTTTTTTACAAGCTTTCTGGATGATTGGTGTGATTTTTCTGCATTTTCATTTTTTTTTTTTTTTTGCGTTTCTGTTCTGGAACTGTTCTTGAGTTGATGAACAGTCGTACGACTGTAGTTGATTTCCAGGCAATTCTCTTTCCAGCTTGTTTTTAATGAGATTTTGGTGAAATCTTGAATTTTCAGCATCTACAGTCGTACGACTGTAGTTGATTTTCCACGACTGTAATTTACAGTCGTACCCCTGTAGTTTTCAGAATCAGAATTTTACCTTTAAAACCCAAAAATTTCATAAAAAATCCATAAAAATCCCCAAAAATTCTCAAAAATTCCCAAAAAATCCCAAAAAATTAGAAAACCCCAAAAATCATCAAAATGAATTTTTTTGTGTGCATCATGACCATAGATTCAATTTTTTAGTAAAATTGCATTTAGAACAATTCAACGACGGAGACCCAGTTCTCCTGAAAACCGGCCCGCTTAATATATGAAAATACATGTAAACAGATAAAAATTATTTTCAAAATGATTTTTCCACAAAACCAAAAATACAGGGACGTTTCAAAATGTTTTCCAGGTTTAATCGGGCCGGCTAGCCGAGCCAACCCGGTTACCCCCTAAATGCATGCCCCCAATTCCTGATTTCCCATTCTGTCTATTTGAGTCCAACTTGTGGCGTGCTGTATATATTGTGCTAACCCTCTGTTTTGCAGGTTTTAATTTCTTTTTATTTTTATTTTTATTTTGGATGTAATTTAATAGATTAAGTCGTGTATTTAGGCGGTTGTAATTATTTTTAGATTTTCATGTATTCTAGGCGATTGTATAAGTGAGGCGAGAGTTTTTATTTTTCCGTTCGATTTGGTTGTAAGCTAATTAATATTTATTTCTTTTCCTTATTTTTGTATTAAATATTTTGTGTGCGCGCTGTATGCCTTTTATATTCAATAAAATGGACTTTAAATTTTGAAATACCATTTGAGAACATTGGCAATATTTATTTTAATTAGACACCAAATAAGGGACTTGTCCGGACCCGAATCTCTGGATAGTGTAGCGGCCGTTCGTCCGGTTCGGCTACATAAGAATTTCCCGGTTGAGCTGAGCCGGGTGGCGACTCTACAATATTCATCGAGACTTAGGTCTCGGTTCTTTTATTTATTAATTCTATTTATTTTTTTTCAAAACACGGATTTCCATTCATAAAAACCTCACGCGAGGGAGGGGTCCGCCCGAGATCGTGGCGCCCCATTCCGAAAGGGAGTCCCGCGTCCCGTCGAAAACGCGTCGTCAGCTCACACTAGGGCACACCAACAATCTCCCACTTGCACTAGTTCCAAGTGGGCATTGCCCTAATTCCTATAGATCTGGTATGACCATCGTGTTGTGTCTGCAGCAGCACTTTGGTCAATGGATCAGCGACATTATTCTTGGCGTCAACCCTCTGCAATGATATGTCACCTCTGTTCACGATCTTCCGAATGAGGTGAACCTTTCGGAGCACATGTTTGGATCTCTTGTGTGACTGGGGCTCCTTAGCTTGTGCGATGGCCCTATTGTTATCACAAAAACATCAACTGGGTCTAGGATAGTGGGTACTACTCCTAACTCAGTTATGAATTTCTTGATCCAAACTACTTCCTTCGAGCTTCTTATGCAGCTATGTACTCAGCTTCCATTGTAGAGTTAGCAATGGTGGCCTGCTTTGAGGACCTTCAACTAATGGCACCGCCATTCAGGAGAAAAACATAACCAGACTGTGACTGGTTCTCATCCTCATCGGTCTCAAAGCTTGCATCAGTGTAACCTGACACTACCAGCTCATCTTGACCTCCATACACTAAGAAAGCATCCTTAGTCCGATTAAGGTACTTTAGGATTGGCTTGACTGCCTTCCAGTGTACCTCACAGGGGTCCGACTGGTGTCGGCTAGTCATACTTAGTGCAAACACGACATCAGGCCTCGTACATAACATGGAGAACATGATAGATACAAAAGCAGATGCATAAGGGATCTTATACATCTTTTCATGTTCTCCCGGTCCTTCTTTGTTTTAGGACCATCTTTCTTACTCAGCTTCTACCCATGGCGCTTAGGAAAGAATCCTTTCTTTGCCTTGTCTATGCTGAATCTTTTCAGAACATTGTCAATGTACGTGACCTGACTTAGGCCTTGAAGCCGATTGGATCTATCTCTGTAGATCCTGATCCCTAAGATCGTCTCAGCTTCAACTAAGTCCTTCATTGCGAAGCACCTACTCAACCACTGCTTAACCCGTTGTAGTGTTGGTATGTCACTTCCAATGATAAGGATGTCATCAACATACAGCACTAGGACGGTGGAAACGCTCCCACTAACCATCTTATACACATAGGGCCTTTAACTTGAAACACCACTTGCAACCTATCACCTTAGCACCCGGAGGTGGATCCACCAAGTTCCATACTTGGTTATCGTGTATAGATTGCATCTCAGCCTCCATGGCTTTACGCCATTGATCTGAGTGTGGGCTTCCAACACCCTCCTGATAGGTCTTGGGCTCTTCTTGGTCAACGACCATAAGGTCCCCATCATCAGTCATAAGAAAGCCGTACCTCTCTGGCTGATGGCATGTCCTACCAGTCCTTTTAAGGTCTTGTGCAACCGGTTCTGGTTCCTCAATTTCTTGAGTAGTCAAATTGGTTCCCGAAGCATCCTCAGCAGTAGCTGCAGGAGTTTGTGAGTCTTGAACTTCTGAAAGTTCAACATTACTCTCATTGTCTCTCTTGGAAAGGAATTCCTTGTCCAAGAAGACTGCATTTCTGGCTATGAAAACTTTGTTTTCGGCCGGATCGTAGAATTAATAACCCTTAGTTTCCTTAGGGTAACCCACAGACTGGCACATGACAGATTTGGACTCGAGTTTGCCACTTGTCAATTTCTTAACATGTGCATCACAGTCCCAAATCTTCAAGAAGGAAACATTGGGCTTTCGGCCCTTCCATAGTTCATATGGTGTTCCCTCAACTGCCTTGCTTGGTGTATTACTAAGAATGTAAGCAGCTGTCTCTAAAGCATATCCCCAAAAGGAGACAGGGAGAGTAGGATGACTCATTATCGAGCGGACCACATCAAGCAAGGTCCTATTCCTCCTTTCTGACACTCCATTCCACTGGGGTGTATCGGGAGGAGTGAGTTGGGATACGATCCCATACTCTTTCAAAAACGAGTCAAACTCTTGGCTTAAATATTCACCCCCTCGGTCAGACCGAAGTGCTTTTATTTTCTTGCCGAGTTGGTTTTCTACTTCATTCTTAAAGTCCTTGAACCTTTGGAGAGTCTAAGACTTATGCTTCATTAGATACACGTAACCATATCTGCTGAAGTCATTCGTGAAGGTGTCGAAGTACAGAAAACCAGATCTAGCACTAGTGCTCATTGGGCTACATACATCGGAATGTATTAGCTCCAACAGCTCTGAGGCCCTTTCAGCCGTCTTGCTAAAAGGCACCTTTGTCATCTTGCCTCTCAAACAAGATTCGCATGTGTCATAAGACTGGATGTCAAATGACCCTAGCACTCCACTAGAGTGAAGCCTAGCTATGCGCTTCTCATTTATTTGGCTAAGTCGACAATGCCAGATGTAAGTAGGATTAATTTTATTTTGTTTAATCCTTTTAGTATTTATGTTATAGATTGAACTTTTACGTTTTAGATCAAGGATATATAAGCCATTTTCAAGAAATGCTGTTCCATGAATAATATTGCCACATTGTCCAATGGTAAATACGAAACCAGAAATATCCAACAAAGAAACAGAAATAATATTCCTGCACATCGCAGGTACAAAATAATAGTTTCTTAGTTCCAAAACAAGTCCACTAGGCATCTCCAAGAAATAATCTCCGATCTCCAAGGCCTCAACCCGAGCACCATTTCTGACTCGAAGATCTACTTCTCCATATCCTAATAATCTCCTATTTCTTAGACCCTACACATTTGAACAAATGTGAGATCCACATCCAGTGTCCAAGACCCAAGATGTAGAAATAGCCAGATTAATCTCAACAACATAAATACCTGAAGAAGCAGTTTTGCCCTTCAGTTGCTCCCTTAGCTTTGGACATGAGCTCTTCCAGTACCCCTTCTCAGGACACTCATGGCAAACATCATCAGGAGAAGCAACCCTTGCTTTAGGTTGGGCCACCAACTTTTTGCCCTTAGCCTTGGCCTTAGATTTGGCCTTTCCCTTAGCAATGGGCGTATTACCCTTGTTCACCAGCAATACTTCAGGAGTCTTCTTAAGAGACTGCTCAGCAAGCTTGAGCATGCCATGCAGCTCAACAACCGATTTATCCAACCCTTGTATATGGTAATTCATGATAAACTGGTTGTAAGACTCAGGAAGTGACCCGAGAATAATGTCTGTTGCCAAGTCCTATGGAACTGGTGAGCCGAGGTGGGCAAGTGTATCAATATACCCCTTCAACTTTAGCACATGAGTGCTAACAAAAGTCCCAGCTGCCACCACAGTTGTGCAAAGTGCCTTAGTTGTCAGGTAACGTTCCTGACGAGCCTGATCTTGGAACATCTTTTTAAGCTGATCCATCATCTCATAAACTTGCTCGTCCATAAACTGCTTCTGAAGATCAGAAGCCATGGTACCCAGCATGAGGCACGAGACATCTCGGTCATCCCTCACGTGCCGGTCATACTACTCCACCATCGCTGTGGTGATGCCTCGACCTGCGGGAGGGCCAGCTGGTAAAGGAGCATTCAGTACATACTCCTTAGACTCTTGTCTAAGAACTATTTGTAAGTTCCTAGCCCAGTCCAGGAAGTTAGTCCCCGAAAGCTTCTCCTTCTCCAAGAGTGACCTAAGTGAAAGTGAGTTGTTGTTTGTTGCAGCCATTTAAATTGCTTAACTGAAATGGGATTATCTACATGGAAGAAATCATTGCTTGAGTTAGAAATAAAGGACTTTTAAGCCAATTCAAATTAATAATCCGATTTTAATTTGTTTGTTGGTGTTGTTAATTGACTGACTTGACCAAGATCCACAACTTATCAATGACTAGCCGAACTAGGGCTCGCTAACCAACCATTGATTCGTTTGGTAGGACAACCTATCCAATCCTTCCACGAAGGACTCTTGGTTTGATGGGCTTATTGACACTTTACCCTTCTGTGCTTAGGGCCCGCTCTGAGCTAATGCTACCCATGTTGAGTCAAACCACCATTCACATGTTAAGCATACCAAGTATCTTAACCCTCGATGGCCCACCGAATACTACAATATACCCAGTTAGGGCATGGCGCATATTGCAACATCAATAGGAGGAAGAGGTGTGAATGTGGGAAGCACTTTTAAGCGACTCAATATTTTAATTTCCGGATTATAATTAAGTGATACGGCTTAGCATGCATAAATGCGGGTAATAATTTGGTGATCCATACATCCATATTATATGACAGATGCAATAGCATACTTAATTTAAAATAAATGAGATCCTATGGGCCTTTAATTACAACCTAATGAAAAACTAGATGTCCTATCTAATTCCTCATGCCGGACTGCAATCCTTCTTGGGCTCCCACCATGGGCTTTCTCCATCTGGGCCTTCCTCCATACTTGATGCAATTACAATAATTTTGTAAAATAAAATCTATTCTAAAATTACATCAAAATAAAAAAATGGCACGCAGGCCATATTTCCCAAAATTAAATTACAACCGATAATAATTTAAGGCCCATAGAACTCAACATAACATTTCAAACAAAGTACCTGTCGTGTACATACATACCAATATGATGCATGATCATGGCATTCTAATTTATAAATATAAATGTTAAGCCGAGTTACTTAGGGTGAAATCGCCAATTTTAACAAATGTGACTAAGGCCCATAAAGGCCCAATGGATAACATCCATAAATGCAAAATTAACAATTTTGCTCCCACTTGAATTTGGGTTGTCACAAATTTAAAATTTAGCTCTCCCAATTTTAACCGGTGTCACGGTTTATTGGGCCAATTTCACAAAGTCCATATTCAATTTAATATGCAAACAATTAAATTAAATATGCATGCCAACAAAATAAATAATTTAAATACAAATTAATTAAAAAAAATTTAATTTAATTTGCATAAGAGTCCGAGATAAAAAATACCCGCAAAATCCAAAACCGGACCCAAAACCCCCGCGCGGCACCGCTATCCCGGCGGGGCAGCAGTGCCGCGGCAGCAGCAGCCCAATGGGCTACTGCAGGTGAGGGAATCGCAAATTTGCGATTCCCTTCACCCAAAACCTGTTGAATGAAAACCCTAAAATCACAAGTTAGAAACCCATTCTTTCTTCAAGAATGCTTTTAAGAACCAATTCCAATCAATCTAATGGACAAAACCTAGGCTCTGATACCACCGTTGGGATTCGTCATTGGAAAAATAACGTGGCACAGCGGAAAATACACCGTTTAAAATTTCCTAGAATCCACCTATCGTGTCTAATTACCATTGATTAGAATAAAACAATTTGAATCAAGAGAGTTTAACTCACCAGATTCGTCTCTTCTAGAGACTGCTGCAGAATCGTTTCTTGAAACTGCGATCTCCAAAGTCCGGTGCACGATCAACTATTGAGCGGGAACCGGTGCTAGCCGAAGACACGAAGGAATAGAGGTTTAATGCTGGGATTTTCGGCTGTTTTGGGGCTGCTATTGGTGGCTGAAATTTCTAGCAATTAATTAGAGTTGAATTAGGTTTTTCTTCCTTAAGTGTGCCCTTATATAGACACCTTGTCTAATTGGGTTTTAATTAGGTTAATTAAACCCAAACCCACTAGGATTATAATTACATAAATAAACTTTAATTAAAAAGTATATACTATGTAATTTAATTCCATTTGGCTAAATTTAATTACCCCTAAATAAAATTAAATCACACTTAAGTTAATACAATACATGTAAATAATTTTCCTACTTAGGAAAATTATTTAATTAATTGTTTACTTTATGTAATTCAATTAATTGATAAATTAATTAATTACATTATGTAAACTTATTAATTAAATTAAATTCAACCCAATGTCAATTAATTACCTTGACACCGAATGTCAACTAATTAATTAACGCATTCCTTCCAATGTACATTACATGTACAATTTCTATAAGTTCCAGCTTAGTTGATCTATGTGCACGATCCTATGGGTCTATCTTTATGTTGGCAGTAGGCCCAAGGCTCACAGACTGTAAGTGGGTTCTAGCAAACCATTACAGCCCCCAATTAAGATAGAGATGTAGCAGTCTTTAGAAGACACTCACCCCGTAGTAATCTCATACTGTCCTTTGCCTAACTATATCGATATGAATAAACAAGAGGTATTGTGTCCGTCATCCTCTTCTGTTGTTTATTATATTTCTTGATCTTGAGTTGACTAATTAATCAAATAAGCAACCAACTCATTTGGGTATGGCCATACACTTATCAGTCCCACTCATCAAGTGGCCAATAATATCATCTCGGTGTTACCCGAGTGGCAATTCCATCACTTCATCATCAATATCAACATGTTCACCGGTCCACCCAATTATACCCGTATTTAGCATCATTTTACAGACTTGTTAGGCGTATGTCAAAGTGAACCGGATTCCATATCGATATTATAATGAAATCTGGTCTGAGGACAAAAGAGACCTACTCAAGAAAGACCTATGACGGGACAACCATGTGGCTTTTTTATGGGAATAGATCCAGTCCCATGTCAACGACATGTACCTATATTCATGACTGACTATACAAGTACTATGGCTAGTTAAGAACTACCATACAATCATCGAATATACAAGTCTGTGGTTCTATTCGTTCCCACGATTAGAACAGACCCGGGATCAGTTTTATGATTATCAATCAATGGATACTCTACTCATATTATAGCACAAGATATAAATGAAATAGATTAATTGCCTTTATTAATGTGACACAAATAATGTATTCATATAATGAGTCTTAATGTATAATACAAATACAAGAATCCAATGCCTTAAGAACTAGGGCACACCAACATGTCTGACTTCTCCGACTCCCAACTAACCTCTTCTGTTTTCAGGGAAGCTAAGTATGTTTTTTGGGCCACCTGTTGGCTTCTCCTGGCCACTGCTACCCCTGCTGTAGTCAGTATTTGAAGGGCTAAATACCGGATGGAAAGAACCGCTTCTGACTCCACCAGGAACGGTCTTCCCAAAATGATGTTATAAGCAAGCGGGGTGTCAATGATCACAAATTCCTCCTCAGATCTCCAGGTGTACTTTTCATTGCCTACTTCTAAGGCGAGTGTTACTTGTCCCACGATCGTGACCGAATGGCCACTTAGACCGACCAGTGGTGAATGTACCGGCTGGGTTCTGCTCTGGTGAATATTCAGCTGGCGAACTGCCTCCTTTGTGATAATGTTCACTGAGCTGCCGGTATCCACGAGGATTCGTTTCACCGTATACCCTTCTACCAAGGCCTCAATGACCAAGGCGTCAGCGTGATGTGCTTGCACGCCACTATAGAATGAGAATGAGCGATTCAAGCTGTTGGATTTTCTTGTGTTTGCCGGTTGATAAGCTGAGGATCTAGCCCTTTTGCTGGGCGGTTCAAACTCTGGTCCTCCAGCGATAACCATGACCACCCCTTTTGACTTCTTAGCCGGTCTCTCATCATCATCTCGTCCATCTCTCTGCTCCTTGTCCCTATTTGTGCTCCTTGTTATGCCGTCTACGAATTTACTAAATTTTCCTGCTTTGATTAACAGATCCACTTCTACGGTAAGGACGCGGCAATTATCCGTGTGGTGACCCTTGGCTTTGTGAAATTTACAATATGGTTCTTTGTCGTTTCCCATAATCTAGCCTGGCTTCATGTGAGGATATTGAATGCTTTTTGCATCCGGGCTTCTTTGGATTGCCACCAGTACTTCACTGAGTGGGGCATTCAGTGGTGCAAACCGTGACCGGTCGCTAGGGCGGTCTCTGTGATCCCTTTTTGCTGCCTTTCATCGAACCGGATACCTTTGTCCTTTTCACCAGGTCTTCTGTGCTTCGCAGGCATGTCGATTTCATCAATCTCCACCATGCTCTTTGTGAGGCCTATCATTTGAGTTAATTCTCTGGGCTTTCTTGTTATGATCTCCCTTCGAAGCCTTTCATTTGTGGTATTTTTTATCATTGCCTTCTTGGCCGTACTGAAATCCAAATTTCTAACCTCCAAGCACGCGAGGTTGAACCGGTCAATGAACGACCTTAAGGACTCTCTGGGCTTTTGGACTACCTTGTGAAGGGTGTGGCTGGCCGCTCCAGTCGATATTGAGCCCATAAAATTCTTGCAGAACTCAACCGATCCCAACTATCGATCGTTCCCGGTTCTAACTATTCAAACCAATGGGCGGCTGCTCCTATTAGTGTAGTTAGGAACAGGCGGCACACTAGCCCTTCTGTGGCTCCCGCTATGTCCATCCGGTTTTTAAAGTTCCTCGCATGGACTCGGGGGTCCGTGTCGCCCCTGTAGCTGTCAAAAGTTGGCTGCTTGAACTTATGGTCGATTGGTTGGTTGAGTATTCTTGCTAAGAAGGGGGATTTCCCATGTTCCATTAGCGGCTCTTGGTAAGGTATTGCAAATGTGCTCAGTGCTTTCTTAAACATTGCCATGAACCTAGGATCATCTGTGAGTTCTGCCCCTGATGATGACGATGTTGGAGGGGGAGGAGTATTGCTTGGAACAGGTGTGTTATACGAGACGGCTGCACTGTTGCTAATGCCGTATGGAGTAAGAAAATTAGGTGTTTGTGGTAGGGCTGGCATTTGATATGACTGGGCAATAAACGGTAAATAAGATTGTGGTACTCCATACTAGGAGTTGGGAAACAACATCTGGTGACCCATGCTCCCCTGGGCAGCCATATTGGGGGTTACCTGCATGGTAGCCGACTGGTCTCCTGCTGGTGCAGGCATCCAGCCAAAAGCGGGTAGACATCCTCCTGCTTGAGATCCTCCAACCATTCCGACGCCGACGCCGGTGGAATGAGTCATACCTGGTCCTGACCCTTCTGGTCTCACACCAGAAATCCTAGGCTCAAAAATAGGGAAAAGGGCTCGTACAGTGCTTGGATGGCAAAGTGTTCACCATAGAAAGGGGAGTACTACTACTCAGCAAGGATCCTATCATGCTTTGTTCCGGCATCTGCAGGACAGCTCGCCGAAAGTCGTTCTGATCGGCCGGACTCATTCCATAATTCCTGGCAATCCGATCCAGAACAGCACTGGCAGAGTCACCACTGCCACCCGAAATCGTGGCGAAGGTGTGAGATGGACTTGGGGTAACGATTGTTGCAGGTAAGGGCATCATGATCCCTGATAGTGGTGGCATTCCTCCCCCCTGAGAAGGAAGAACTACAGAAATAGTGTCCGAGGTTGTTGATCCCGATGACATTGCTTCGTCCAGCGGGTCCACGCTCACCGCACCAAATTGATAGCTCTGGGAAAAATTTTGAGTTTACGCCGTCCAAGAGGACTGAAAAGCCGTCTCGCCTTGCGTAAAGACCGGATACCTGGAAAAGGGAAAGTGTAAGGACCGGGTGACCTTCGGGTCCACTCCGATGCTTAAGTCAGAATTTGGAGAATAGAGGATAAGAATGGAAAATGTGCTAAGTGTTTAGAAAGAGATACCTGGGGGGTTTCTCATTGCCCTCTTTTATACTGGGTTGTTCCACGTGGCCTTGTCAGGCCGTTATGTACGGTCCATTCTTATTGGCTGGGTGTGGTCCACTTTTTGGTCTCCTTCTGGCATATTTGGGTGATAGACTAACCCTGCTCTGGTCTCCGTGGCACTCACCCTGTTATTGTCTCCGTGGCACTCACCCTGCTCTTGTCTCCGTGGCACCTATTACTTGTACAATACTGTGTCCTTACACGTGTATAGTAAAGATCAACTCACCTGTCTTTTGAAATAGAAAACCTAATTAGGGCACAAGTTGTTTGAACTGGTGTTCCCTGGGCTTCTCTCTGTGGTTCAGCCGGCCCTATATTCTTTGGTGGCCGAGTGAATTTGAGAAAAACTACAAGGCAAGTGATTGATGTGTCGACGCGGTCACAGATCGTGTGGTACAAGCGGTAAGTTTTAGGACTCCATGCTATCAATAGTTAAGAAGAAAATCTTACTGAACATACTTGACTTTGTTCGGTTTAAGTCTGTGCCCTTTATCATTATTGTTTTCTTTATTATTGTTTTTGCGCAACCTCAAATCTGCTTATATTTTATTTTCTTTTAGCTTTCTTAGTTGTTTTTACCTTGAAATCTTAATGTTATTGTTGGAAGAAATCCGATCTGCTTGTTTACTTTAAAATTTGATATTGTTCACATCAATCGTTGTAGATTACGATATTTGGATACGTTATTATGCTGTAATATTCACATTTGGAGCTAACAATATCACTCGTTATTTTATAACTAGCCAACCACAAAGTAATATATAATCATTGTAATTTTTTTATATAAGCGTGCAAGTGATACATTTTTTATAAGCATTACAGAATATTGACTGAGGATGAGAAGAAGAGTACATTAATTGGTACATAAGAAGTAAAGATAGGGAAGAAACACTCGTAATTTATGTAGTACCTTAAAGCAAAAATAAGAAAAACAGGACAACAATACTATTAATACATCACAAAGAGTGGTAATTAGAAGCAATTGCAGACGAGAATGATGAGCAAGGAAATGAAATAGATGGACCAAGTTGCATATTTGAGTATATTAAAAGTAAATGTTGTAGAAATAATGAAGAAGAAAGTGGTGACAGCCACTAGAATTGCAGCTTTCTCCAATATTATGGAAATTACATGCAACTTCTTGGCAATAAACTTGGAGATAAACAGAGCAGCAAATGTGAACATGATAGCAATAGAGATAATTTGGATACAAGGAGAAATTACGGGTTGGCTACTTGTGGAGTGAAATGCAATTTGAAGAGCTGATGTTAAACAAAATGGGATTATTATGTTTTGCCAATCTAGTGATTGTGTTTCCACTGCTGAAAGAGTGAGAGAATTAGGCATAATAAGCTTGGAGAATAATACTGCAATTGAAACAAAGATATTCTTTGCGCTCTGTGTTGTATTGGCAGTTGCTAAAAAAGAATACAAAAAACCTTGGATGGCATCTTAATTATTTATAGTTAAGCTGTAAAATAGAGAAATTTAAAATTAAAAAAGAAAAAGAAAACTAAGATGTTGCGGACGTGAAGCAATTATTGAGAAAGGAAAAATGGATATAATGCGGGTGTTGAAAATAAAGATTTCGGTTTTTGCAATCGGAAAAGGCTTTACTTATCAGTTGTCAGAATTGTGGAATTCTAGTCAAATATGCGGCTGAGGAGGCGTGTGCAGTTGTACAAATACTCCTAATTAACTAAAAACAATTTAAACCAATCTTCTTTTATAATTATTTCCAATAAAGTGGAGACTAACAAATTTTATTGAATTTGTCATTTCCCATAATAGTAAACGGACTCAAATGGATTGCCAATTTCTGTCTTTGTTGTGTATGTCGTCCAACACCAACATCCTTCGGATCCGGATATACTTTTTCTATTTGTGATGAGTCCGAAATCAAACCATCCGATCCATCCCATTCTCAAAACCCAAACTTTGCTCATGTTGTATATCAATTTGGAAAATTTTACAATATATCGCATAACATGGACCTCTTTTATTTTTATTTTTTTTTTGGAAAAAACAGCACATATGTGTTCCTTATTTTTTCACTATATTTTTTTCCATTTTGCAATACCAATACTTTATATATACTGGAACGTCCATTATAAAAATTTTCATATCAATTTACAACCTTCAATTTCCCCCTTCAACAATTTCTTATCAAAATTTAATAAGCTGAAAATTGTCGTTAGTTGTAGTGTTAAGAAGCTTTTTTCCCTTAACAAATATTTCATGTTCGAACCTTATAAATGAAAAAAAAAAGTTGCTAAGAAAGTTTCACTCCCTGTAAAAGAGTCTATCCGGTTTGAATCCATATTTAAATGGATGGTTTAGATCAAGTAGAACTAAAAACCGTAGTCCCTACCCTTTTATTATTTTTTTCTCCTATCTATATCTATTCTATTAATTTCAAAAGCCCAAAAAAAATGAATGAACAGTTTTGAGACTCTTTTCGTTGAGGTTGCAATTTGTTAGCCAAAAAAAAAAAAAAAAAATCATCTCAACCTCTTGCTTAAAAAGGTGTTTCTTTTTATTACTGTTCTTTTTTTTTATATTCCTTCTTACTCTATACATTTTAAATTCCATGTTTAATTTCCTAAAAATAATTATTCATGTTTATCGTCCTTTTTGGTTACCATCTATGTGTCCTCCTCTTTTTATCTTCTTCCTTGCATGGTTATCATACTTGTGATGATTGAGAGAAATATCTTTTAAGAATAAGAGTTTCTTTTATATTCTATTTTTTCTGTTTCCTCTTGGAGAAAACGGCTTTAAGCTCGCCAAATTGAAAAGGTAGTGCTAGCATTTTAACACAAATTTCATTTCTAAAGTGGAGACTAACAAAATTTTATTTAATTCGTCATTTAGCATATAGCACATATTTAATGGACTAAATTGGTACATTGATTTTTTAATCTTACTTACAAAATAAATGAATGAGTTATATCATGTGCTAAAAGTATTATTATTAATGTTATTCTTGTTTATTTTGTATACTAATTTTTTGTCACAAAAAGTTTATAGTTTATGGAACAATTGATTTGATGAGTCACACTCTTTCATTCAAAAAACAAAATGGGATGTGTTTGTTGTGCATATGTAATTCAACACCAACACCAATATTCTTCGGATTCGGATATAGTTTTTAGGGAAATTATCAAAATTACCCTTGTTTCAAGGTTTATTTTGATGGCTTACCTTTTATTGTTTACTTTTTTATGTTTTTTTTCTAGATCTGATTTTTCTTTACGCTACTGGGTTGAGTTCTTCCTTTCTTACGTTTTTTCTTCTCCTTTCATCGAATGTTTCATGCGTGGCCTGAGTCCATGTAAAGCAAATCTGCTTCTCCTCTACCAACGGCAACATTAAATCCCTAAATCAGTCCTTCAAAAGGTAAAAAAAAGAAGAACAGTGATGCCATATAATTTCTTCATACTTGTTCGAAGCATTCATCTGGTTCCGATCTCCTTTTATTCCTTCCTCTGTAGCTAGACGAAGATCGTTTTATATGCTACCTTCCAAGATCTCTAAAGATGATCCTCTCTCCATCTGTGGTACTTTCTCTCTCTAATTTTTGTTATTGTTGTATTTCTTGCTCCACTTTCATTTTAATCTGATAAATTGATGCCCCGGGCCTTGTATTTTTCATGATCTTGCTTTGTTTCTCTCACTTAATGTTGGTGAAGTCAAGTTTTGCCTGCACAAGGTATAGTTTTTGTCTTGTTTTGGCATCAGTGAGTTTTGGTATTTATACACTTACGATATAATCAATGTGGTTCTGTTCGATTAAACTTCCATAAGCATTTTCAGTGCTCTAGTGATCTAGAAAAAAAAAAGTACTAATTAACAATGATTTGTTCATCTTTTAATTTGATTTGGATTGGATTTGGGATATTTGATTTGGATTGAATTTGAACCTATTTTTCAATTAATTAACAACGATTTGCTCATCTCTTGCTGTGTACGTTGCATTTGAAGGACCTCTGGATCAGTATTTTATGCAATTTCCTAAGAAACTATTCTGTAGTCCAGAAGCTTCGAAATGTGTGCTTGCTGTTTCCATGGACGATAGCAAGAAAGACCCCGTAAGTCGTCGTTTTCTTTTAATTTTTGAGCTTAAACGAAGCGAAATTTGACATGTCTATTTTTTCTATATTCATTTGATGTGTGGAATATTGAAAAATTTCTGTGAGTTATAGTTAATTATCTCCTGTATAACGTTGTTTGGAATTATATTTTGAGCAGGTTTTAGCTATTGGAAGAAAAAATGGTGTGGTGAGCTACTTTTCTTTGAATTGTTTTGGAAAATTTGATTTCATAGTTTTATGTTTTTGCTAGTATTTTTAGTGTAATTACTACTGTTTAATTGCAATACAAATTCAAATACTCAATCCACTTAACGGGGAAGCTCATGCTTCAAATTCTAATGTCAGTGACCCAGGTGTTTCACCTGAAGAGGATGCCATTGTTGGGCTGCATTTGTTCGAAAGATAGAGATCATCTGGGTATTGCTACTATTTTATCATGGAAAGTTGGTTAGTTTGAAATTGGGGCCTAACACTCCATGAATGCTGATTTCTGTTCTATTGGTATTTTTAGGTCCTACTGTTTGTTTACATTTACAACAAAAGGAAATGCAAGCATTAGGTCCATTGATTTTAACAATTCCACAGTAGATGATGCTGTTTCTGCTTCTCCTGGAACATGGGAAAGTTTGTGGTTCTGGTAGTATTGTATGTTCTAGAGTGGATGGAAATGAAAACTATGCCTTATTTGGAGGGTGACTGCTGCATAACTTTTCCATATAAGCCTTAGACTAACTTCAGACCTAGACAATGATTTGATGAATGGCATCTGTGATCTCTGATTTAGGAACTCCGTGGAAGTTAAGTAATGGGATCTTAAGAAGTGTAAAAAAATTTGGACTGCAAAATCTGTAAGCCATTTTTATCCTCCATCAACACTTGTTCTTTTTATTGGATATTGAATGATTGTTTATATTTGACCTCATATCAATGTCTATGTTTTCACATTTGAGAACTTTTATCATGTAATTTTGCTCTCATGTGGTTTTTTCATTTTTTTGCTTGCAGAAAATACCTTTACATGGAATTAGTATTCGAGCAATAGAGACTGTAAGGTACAGGGTAATAAACAAAACCAGAATGAAGTCCTTGAAGAGATAGAGGAAAGCAAGGACAGGTGCTCTGCCATATTCAGGAGCTTTCAACCGGTAAACTTTTAATTCAGCGGCAGACGACTTCCATGGTAGACTTTTTCGGTGATCAAGTTCGACAATTTATTAGACCCGAAAATTTATCATGTATTCATGTATAGCGCCAGCTTTTTTACTATAAGGGGTCTATTTACTTTAGCTATTGATGTTGAATATTAATCTTTTGTAAAATCATTGTCAACTGGTGACAAATTGAACTAATTCTTCAATGAAATACACTATTTATATGCTTCTTATACACTGTTATACATTGTTTATACACTTACTATTCACTGTTATATATTGTTATACACTTCTTATATACTGTTATATATTGTTTATAAACTGTTTATACACTTCTTATACACTGTTTATACGTTGTTTATACACTTCTTATACATTGTTATAAATTGGTATATACTGTTTATACATTTGTTATACACTTCTTATATATTACTATACATTGTTTATACACTGTTTGTACGCTGTTATACACTGTTTATACATTGTTTATACACTTCTTATACACTGTTTATACATTATTTATACATTATACACTGCTTATATACTGTTTATACATTATTTATACACTGTTATACATTGTTATACTCTATTTATACATTTCTTATACACTGTTATACACTGCTTATACATTGTTTATACACTACTTATACATTATTTATACATTATACACTTCTTATACAATGTTATATGTTTATACACTTATTATACATTTGTTATACACTGTTTATACACTATTTATACATTGTTTATACATTATTTATACACTGTTTATACATTATTTATACACTGTTATACATTGTTTATATATTATTTATACATTTTTTATACATTATACACTGTTTATACATTGTTTATACATTATTTATACACTGTTATACATTTTTATACACTGTTTATACACTTCTTATACACTGTTATACATTGCTTATACATTGTTTATACACTACTTATACATTGTTATACATTATACACTTTTTATACAATGTTATATGTTTATACATTTATTATACATTGTTATACACTCTTTTATACACTGTTTATACATTGTTTATACACTATTATACATTGTTTATACATTGTTTATACACTGTTATACATTGTTTATACATTATTTATACATTGTTTATACATTGTTTATACACTGTTATACATTGTTATACACTGTTTATACACTTCTTATACACTGTTATCCATTGCTTATACATTATTTATACATTGTTTATACACTACTTATACATTGTTATACATTATACACTTTTATACACTGTTTATACATTGTTTATACATTGTTTATACACTGTTATACATTGTTTATACACTGTTATATATTATTTATAGATTATTTATACATTATACACTGTTTATACATTGTTTATACATTTTTTATACACTGTTATACATTGTTATACACTGTTTATACACTTCTTATACACTGTTATACATTGCTTATACATTGTTTATACACTACTTATACATTGTTATGCATTATACACTTTTTATACAATGTTATATTTTTATACATTTATTATACATTGTTATACACTTTTATACACTGTTTATACACTGTTTATACACTATTATACATTGTTTATACATTGTTTATACATTGTTTATACATTATACACTGTTTATACATTATTTATACACTTCTTATACATTGTTATACATTATTATACACTTCTTATATATTATTATACATTATTTGTACACCGTTTATACACTTTATACATTGTTTATACACTGTTTATACACTCTTTATACCTTAGTTATACCTTAATTATACCTTAAGATACACTATTCTAGTGATTATACCTTAGTTATTCCTTATTTATACCCTATTTATACCCTAAGATACATTATTATATTGATTATATGTTACTTATACATTAATTATACCTTAAGATACGCTATTACAGTGATTATACCTTTTTTATACCTTAATTATACCTTAAGATACACTATTACAGTGATTATACCTTAGTTATAACGTAATTATACCTTAAGATATACTATTACAATAATTATATATTAGTTATACCTTAATTATACCTTAGGTATACCTTAAGATACACTATTACATCGATTATACATTAGTTATACCTTAGTTATACATTAAGATAAACTATTACAGTTTAGTTATACTTTAATTATACATTAAGATACACTATTACAGTGTTTATACCTTAGTTATACTTTAATTATACCTTAGTTATATATTAAGATACACTATTACAGTGATTATACTTTAATTATACCTTAGTTATACCTTAATATACAAAGGCATAATTAGTTATACTTTAGTGAAAAAAATATGTCGGAAAAAGTATATACATATGGACTTTGTTTCGAAGATAAAAAATAAATAAAAAAAACTTTCTAAAGTCGGATGACAAAAAAATAAACGGATTGAAAGATAAATACAAAATTAGATTTAAAATTATAAAAAAGGAGAGAGAAACGTAGACAAATTAGAGAATGTATTTTGGAGATTATGATTTTTTACTTTTGTTGTTTTTTGGGCAAAATTCACGTAAAACAGGAATAAGTTTTTTTAGGTATTTTTGAAATTTTGGAAAGTTTTTTATGTATTTATGTAAACTTTTGATCTGTATGTAAAAAAGTTATATATTGTCAAAAGGTAAGTATTTATGTAAAAACCCCTAGTTTTTGTTCTTTTTTATTGTGACGTGTCCAAAGTCAAAGTATCCGATCGAATTGTACAAAACCCAAGATTTAGTCATTTTCTGTCTAGCAATTTGGGGCAAATCCTTCGTACCACATTCAATTTCCCCAACAAACCCATTTCTTTTATCAATGACGCTGTGTTCCCATTAATAACTGTAATCCCTACCATTTTATTATATATAATAAGTTAACCTTTTTGCATGCCTTCTTGCACACCAAATTAATTAAACATAGAGCCATGCCAAATATTACGCAAAATCTGAAGAATTTCTTTCTTTCAATTACAATTGAAATTAAATGAAAACAAAGATGGAAGAAAGAACTGATTTCTCATTTTTTATCTCAAAAACAAAATAGGAATAGAGAAAAGTATTTATAACAATAAAAGAAGAAAGTAGAAGAAGCACAAGTTTTGGGCGCCAATTCTGTTAGACAAGAGAATGTATCAACCATTGATTACTCTACATCAGCAATCCATCTCAAGAAGGAAACGCAGCCGTTGGATCAGCTAACAACCACCAAAAACAGAGCACAACAGAGTCAATAACACAGACCTGGAAAATCAGCATAGACTTGTAAGGCTTCTTCATAAAATCGGGCCCAATAAATCTTTATCAAACCAATCTAATAAGCCCATAAGCCCGTTATTGTTCATCATCCCCTCCTCAAGATGGCAGAGTCGAAGACTTGAGAAATCCCATCTTGAACAGAGTAGGCAGCATATGAGAACTGCTCAAAGATTTTGTGAATAAGTCAGTAGGCTGAAGATGAGTGGAAATATAATCATGAATAAGAAAACCATCTGATATATAATCCCGAATAAGATGGCAATCAATACCAACATGTTTTGTCTTCTCGTGATGCACAGGGTTTTTAGCCAGAGCAATAGCAGCTTGACTATCACAGCATAAAGGGATAGGTAAGGGAATCTGTACCTTGAAATCTTGGAGACGAAAGTGAATCCATTTTAGTTCACAGCATGTGGCTGTCATACTCTGATATTCTGCTTCAGCAGATGACCGGCTTACAACACTCTGCTTTTTCGATTTCCATGAAATCAATGATGGGCCAAGAAAGATACAAAAACCAGTTGTAGACCGTCTTGTAAGTTTGCAAGCACCCCAATCAGAGTCACAAAAGGCTTTGAGCTTGAGATGTCCAGTACTAGGATAGAATAATCCATATTGAAAAGTACCTTTAAGATACTTCAATGTGTGTGAGGCTGCCCGGAAATGATGTTCTCCTGGATTCTGCATAAATTGACTTAACTAATGTGTTACATAAGTAATATCTATTCTAATAAAACCAAGATATAAAAGTTTGCCCATAATTCTTCTGTATTGTTCCGGATTGTCATACAAAGGTCCAGTGATACTCAAATCTACACCCGTTGCTTGAGGATTAGGGACACTCTTGGCTTCAGATAAACCACCTCAGCTATACAATGAAAAGGATCCTCGTGGATAACAGAAGCTCGGTAAACATCACCACAAAGGAGGCTGCCCAACAGCTGGACATCCATCAAAACAGAATTCAGCCAGTGTATTCGCCCCTAGTAGGGCGGAGTGGCCATTCGGTCACAGTTGTTAGACAGGTGGCACTAAGTATAGAGGTTGGCAATGAGAAGCACAGCTGGAGGACCGAAAAGGAATTTGTAATAATTGACACCCCACTTGCCTACAACATCATATTGGGAAGACCCTAGCTGGAGGTCCGAAGAGGAATTTGTAATAATTGACACCCCACTTGCCCCTCTTGTAAGTTCAGTTTAACAATTCACTTTTGGCCTTATGGTAACGAAAAGATCATCTACTGTTGCTTAATCTTACATTTCATCGATGATGATTGGAATCTGAAGCAAAAGATTCTTTGCTTTCAAGAATCTTGGATATGATGTTAGTGCTAAGGAACTATGTGAAGTTATTGAAAGTGTGCTTTTCCACTGGAACATCAACAAAAACATGCTCTTGGTGGTTGTCAATAGCGAAGATTATCACATGGTGGGAGAATTAGAAAAATATTTGTAAAGATCATGGCTCAATTCTTAACAAAGATATACTTTTTGTGCCTTGAGCACAATTCTTCAATCATCTTGTTGAGTATATAGAATTTGTCAAGCTTGAAAGTGCTCGAGTTATTCAAAGCTTTTACTCAACTACAACAAACTGGTCTCGATTTCATCTCGGGATTTGGACAAGGCAACAGACATATGTAAGCGCTTGGAGGCATTTCGTGACTCTATATGCGTGTCTTCAAGGATCGATGTTTTATTTGAAAGTCTAATCTCTATCCAATGGATTTTGGTTGGTGGAAAAGGAAGTGGGACTTCATGTGTTCGCTCAATGGCAAAAACCAAGTCAGAAAAATTTGATCGGTGCTGGAATCAGCTTTGGAAATCATGGCGGTTGTCCACCCAAGATTAAAACATTATACTTAGTAGTGTATGCATGCCAACGTATCTTCCTTGCTAATGATAAGTCCAAGTACTTGAAACTCTATAGAGCCTTGAACTACATATATGACATGTATTCAGGTTCCTCTAATCTTCATTCTGTCAAAGATGCTGATTTTGACAAGTGGTTGGAACGTAAAGGCTATTCCATAATAGAGAATGCTGAAATTGATACTTATTTCGACGAAGCAGTAGTGAAATTGGAAAATGATTCCGATCTATTAACTTGCTGGCATGCCATTGCCCATTAGTATCCAGCACTATCTATAACGGCTTGTCATTATTTGGCAGTTTCAATGTCGAATACTAAACTAAAGTATTCTAGAATCGATGAGATAATGAAGATTCGGCGAGTTACAACCAGAGATAGCAGAGGCAATAATTTATCGACAAGACTGGTTGGAATCCCGCAAAAAGAAGTATGTATATTTGTTCCAATCTAGTATTTGATGCATCCAATTGAAATATACATTCTAACTTACGAATTTGCAATGTGCAACAGGCACATAGAAGAAGCATAATTTAATGAACCAGTCTCCTCATTGTAATGCTGACATTGTTGGTAACTTTTGTTACACTCTTTTTTCTTTCCCAGGAACATTATCAGTATATCATATACCGAGTGCCTAATTTAGTAACAGAGTTACAACTGATGGAAAAGGAATACGGAATAAATTTTTCACCTCTTAAATGAATCTGTGAGGAGCGTAATCAGCAGAACATCCACAATCACACAGAAAGGAACACCAAGATTTTTACGTGAAAAAATCCTCCAACATAAAGGATAAGAAACCACGAGGTCTTTCCTGACCCAAGATAAAGTACCCAATATAGCAGATACAAACAGAGCTAGTGAGCAACAACAAGTTTCACGGCTCCAACAAACAATAACAACAACAAATGGATATACCAAAGTTACACAGCAAGAGTAAAAAGTTCTAAAATTCCAAAAAAGATCTCCACCGTACAAAATGAAGATAAACAAGTTTAGAATCAGCTCACCAAATTTCAGCCCAATCCGAGAAGAACAACCTGTTCAAAGGACTTAAAAGGATGAAGCAACTCAAACTGAAAACTAGTAGAAGAGAAACTACAAACAACAAAACGGGGATGGACAAACAAGGACATTTCTAATCACCAATGACCGATCTCACCGTTCAGAATACAGAAAAATATGTCTTCAAACTTGTGTCAAAGTTTCAGCCAAATCCAACGGCTAGCATTGAAATTACAACCAAAACACCAAAGCTAGTCGTAGAAAAATGCGCAAAAAACAGCAGCTCTTGCAAACCCAAAAATCCAAACTTATGAACCTCCAAATTCTGATCTGATCATTCAGAATTAAGGAACAACAGTCTTCCATATGCTCTCCAAAAATTAGCACGAATAGACTCCGTAAGGGCTAGAGATTTCTGAAAGAAGCAGGAGAGTATAATTGAAGAACAATATTCAATAAACTCAAAGGATTTTCTCTCTTAGTTCTCTCTACTCCATTGTATCCAAAAACTTTCTCAAATGTTGCTATGCTCACACATTTCACCGCATCTCATCTGCTTATATATGCTCCTTCTCACCTCACAAAGGGTTCATTCTCACCTCACAAAGACTTAAAATCTTACACCTCTTAAAGTGTAGCTCACAAAGAGCTTCACGGGCGTGAAGGATACACATGAGGTCTCTTCCTCCACATAGGAAAAGAACAAAGCCCAACAACAACGGCTACTTTTGATTATGTGTTTATTTAATGTATTTAAATACGCTTGTAACTTAGAGAATATATATATATACATATATGCCTAACACATGGGGAATACTAATTAGTACCAAATTATTACTAACAGTAGAAATTGTATGGATAAGTTGTTCATCAGGTAATGCAAGTTTTAATTATCGAATATATTAATTACTACAAAATAGAAAATTTAATATATTAATTAATTAGTTATGTTATTATCCTTTATTTTTCATTTATCGCTATTTTATAGGCTTATTTATAGATTGGCAAATATTGAATAGAAGCATAAAATTTTGACTATTATAGAATCACATATTAATGGTTCACTTTGTTGTACTTACTATAGGAAATTCGCATGTTCATGTATGAAATAAAAAAATTAGTGAAATAAAAAAATTAGATTTTTAATGCTTTCAAAATTATGAACAAACACTAATTTTTTTGTGTTTAAAAAAATATTGAAATTGTAGAATACGAAAATGAAAATAAATGGTGTAAGTTAGACATAAAAAAAAAAAAAAAAGAAGAAGAAGAAGAAAGGAAAGAAAAAACTTTATTGCTAATTATATTATATATTAATGCAAATTCTGAATTATAACTCATTCCGTGAACCAAAAGGCACCTAGCAGGAGAAGAATTGGTTTACCTTAATAGATGATTCATTAACCACTTCTAAAGCTATATATTTGGATCGTTTGTAGGTGTCTAAGTGATAGCCTAGAAAGGACATAGATGGCCCAAGTAAAATGGAGAAATTTGAAACTAAAAAGAAAAAGAAAAAGAAAAAAAGAAGATGTGGAATATATATATATATATATATATATATATATATATATTAAACTGTTGCAGATAGGGGTGAGCATCGGTCGGTTCGGTTACCGAACCGAACCGAATTTTCGGTTAACCGAACCGAATTTTCATTAATAATTAAAACCGAACCAAACCAAACTAGGATGAAAACCGAACCGAACCGAACCGAAATTTTTTGGTTCGGTTCGGTTCGGTTCGGTTATTACCGAAATTTGGTATTTTTACAAAAAAATAAATAAAAAAAATATTTGAAATGATTTTTAGGGCAATTAATTGAACCATTATATATTATTTTTGTAATTAATTGTTATTTAGTCATTTTATATTTTTTAATGAAATATAAAATTCAATTAAGTAAATTAGAATATTAAAAACCTAATATATATATATATATAATAATTCGGTTCGGTTTCGGTTAAACCGAATTTTTTTACGGAAAAACCGAACCGAACCGAATAACCAAATATATATATAATTGTTACCAAACCAAACCAAAAAAAATTCGGTAACCGAACCGAATTTTTTTTTTGGTTTGGTTCGGTATTGGTATTCGGTTATTCCGGATAGTGCTCACCCCTAGTTGCAGACATGAAGCAATTATTTAGAAAGGAAAAATAGATAATGCGCGTGGGTTGAAAATAAAGATTTCTTCGGGTAATGAATATATATATTTAAGAAATAATATAGGTTTTTTTTTTTTTTTTTTTTTTTTCAAATGGTATTTCATTAAACAAAGAGGATGGGCTACACAAATAATAGGTGATAAGTATATATTATATCATGCAATTTGGATCTCAAAATATTGAATTAAAGCCAAAAAATATTATTTCATATGTAAAAAATGCTTAAAAGATTCAATTTTGTAGGTCGAATCACATGAGGAATACGCTGGGTAAAATCTAGATATTTAAGGTTTAAAGGTATTGCAAAAGTACAAAGCTGCCTAGGAAAAGGAGTTTAAACCTTGAACCACAAAATATGAGCCCAAAAGTGCTTCACATAGTCAACTATGAAACTTAGAAGGGGATGAGGGTGTTAAAGTGCATTTCAGCTGTTTATAAATGTATTCCATTTTTTGTTAATTTTAAGACTCAATGGTTTAGGATTATTATCCCTTTTAATAAGAAAACAGTTGTTATGCATTATTTTGTTAGCCCTAATAGCCATTTTATGGCAATGAATTCACCTTTAAGTTGGTGGTAGAGATGATTTGAATAATCTCAACTAAAATATGCCCTAGATAGGCAAGGATCAGCGTAATTGGCTTGCTTTTTAACAATAAAAAAAAGAGTAAAAAATTCACACATATTGGTGAGAAAAAACCTATACATACTAGTTGTTTTGTATATTATCAAGCACAACCAAACAATGTTGGAGATCCACAGCTACGAAAACTCACATTTTACGCATAACATTATACAATTATCATATCTTGAAAAAATTTATATATTTTGTATAAAAATGACAAATCTTGGTTCCTTGAGGGTAAAGATTTCAAAGAATTTTTTACGGAGAACATATGACAATTAACTAATTGAAAAAAAAAATCAAAATCTGTATTATGCGAACATAAATTCAAAAATTCTAATTTTTTTTCCGAACATAAATTATTTTATGCAAAATAAAAATAAAAACAAAAGGGGAGAAAGAAAGGGATGGAAGGATCCTAAACAAAATATAGAATTAGGTCTTTCACGAGGAGAGAGAGGGAGGTTTGGAAGGGTAGCGGGATTTGAACTCCACACGCCCTCAGAGATTTATTGTCTCCCTATCAATCCATTTAAGAATAATACAAGTTAAAAAGGTTAAAATTTGACATATATTTTATATGAAAAGTTTTGCTATGAAAAGAAAAAAAAAAAAGAAAAGGAAAGTTATAAATATGTTACGGGTACAATTTTTTCTTATCATAGCATGCATAAATTTGGTATGAGATTTTATTGTGGATCGGGTCTGCTGTGTTCCGCATTGTTGGATACTTGATACGTCATTATAGTTACTGACATGTTATATATTCAACTAGTGTGAACCACATAGATCCAGTTGATATTAAAAAATTTCCAATTTAGTTGTGATATAGTATAATTGGGGAAAAAAAAAATAAAAAGAAGATGCGTTGTAAGTTAAAGGAAAGTGGATTAAATTGGCACACAAAAGATTTTTCGGGTCGTAATCGGATTCCACTAATATATTACAATTGAAACCTTGGCCAAAAAAAAAAAAAATGTAAAATAGAGAAATTAAAAATAAGGAATATATATTTTTATTTTTGACTGAAAGTCAGAAAATTATAGCTATTATAAGGCGAATGAAAGTGCAAAACTGATGGGATGGATTATAGAACCAATGTCTACATTGTGGGCCACTGGTTACGTTTATGTATGTTTTTCCATTTGGATATAAGCTTTAGGAAAAATACAAGTAACTGAGTCAAGTTTCCTAATCTAATTTATTGTGCTTAAAAGTCATCTGTTTTTTTGATCAGTTGCCTAAATTTTTATTTAAAATCGGCTTGCATTAGACTTACAAACAGTAGAAAACATTATTATTTTTTTTTTTTTTACGAAGATTAGGTTAAGAACCTAAAATTCATACCGTTAACCATATTTATATACGGATCTTAATTTGTTTTACTATTTATTATCTTAATATTTTATACATATAATTTAACAATATGTTCTACAGTTTTAAAAATTTTCCCTTTTTTCTATTTTTTGAATTTTTTTTTCTCTTTTTCTAATTAATAATTAAAAAATACATACATTCCTAAAAATTTATGAACTTTGTCACTAAGGTTCATTATATTTTAATCAACCAACATGTAAAATTTCATATGAAAATTCGAAGAGTGAAGGGGTTTTTAGGGGATGTATTAAACGATAAACTACTTTTGTTATAATTGTGAAACCACATGTCTCACTTAATAAAATTCTAAACTATATGTACCATTTTACAAATGTCCGAAACCACATAATTTATTTTTATAATTATCCTATGATAAATCTGAACCAAATTATACAATCAACACAACAGAGACCCAATGAAGTGTGAAAGTAATATTTACTTTCTTTTTTTTTTTTGTAAATAATATTTCATATTTTCGTGTGATAGACAGGAGAATTAATCTCTTTTTTAAGCTCCCATAGCAACCCAACTGCCCTCGCGTCCAAACAAAGCCAATTAGTCTAAAAGATAAAGTTAATAAATAAGATTAAAAATTTACTTTTATTATATATTATCATTATTAATTGAAATTAGATCTACTTAACCAGTTTGAAATTGTTCAAGCACCATTTAAAAGATTACTCTTCTAATTAAAAATTTTCCTTTATGCATTAGATGTCAAAATTCAAGAATTAAATTTAAGTGACTATATTTTCTTATCACTAAAACTAATTTAATTTTATTGTTATCACTTAAAAAGTGGAGACTAACATAATATTATCAAATAGTTAGTTCATTTAGCGTAAATGATGGACTAAATTGTTACATTTTTATTTAGGTTAGAAAATAAATGGATGGGTAATGGCATGTGCTAAAATCTTAGTATATATTATGTATAACTAATTTTTTTGTTATATATTTTTAATGGACTAATTATACATATATTTATGAAGCAATTATTTGGAAAGGAAAAGTGGATATAAAGTGGGGATTGAAAATTAAGATTTCGGTTTTTGTAAAACTATCCGATCCATCCAATTTGTGTGTAACTGGAGTCGACAACAACATTTGTTTTTTCCAAATCACATCACATACACCTAACTATTATATTTAATTTTATGTTTTTTAAAAACATCATGTGGAAAGTCTAATTATATTATGGGTTGAATGGTAGCGCATAGTTCTACATTTTTTTAATTTCTTTTTTCTATCCCCATTAATTAAGGTTAAAAACTTCCAAAAAATTCCTAGCACCACCACCGCGGAAATAAAGATTTAAATGGATATACATAAACTTCAGGTTAAGACAAATCAACTACGTAACCAAAACAAATTACATTGCTAAATTAACATTCTAAATTACAAATTTTAGTTTTCAAAGTATAATCTCAACACCCAATCAATTTTAGACTCTAAAAATATAAAACCCAAATCCTATATTATAAATTTTAAACTTAAGTCGTGTTTGATAAAGCTGAAAATTAAATAGTGAAAAGTTAAGCGCTGAATATTATAACTGCTAAAACTATTAAGTGATATACTTTTTCTAATTGTGTCGTGTCCAAAGTAAAACTATCCGATCCATCCAATTCTACAAAACCCAAACTTTGCTCATTTTGTATATCAATTAACAACCTTCAATTTCCCCCCTTCAACAATTTCTTATTAAAACTAATAGCTAATAAGCTAAAAACTATGGTTAGTTGTAGTTTTAAAAAACTCTTTCCCTTCAAATAATATATCAGGTTTAAATCTTGTAGATAAAAAAAACAGTTGTCAGGAAAGTTTCACTCTCCATAAAAGAGTCTATCGTGGCTCGAATTCAAATTCAAATGGATGGTTTAGACCAAGTAAAGCTACAAACCGTAATCCCTATCCTTTTATTATTTTCTTCTCCTATCTATATCTATACTATTAATTTCAAAAGCCGCGAGAAAATGAATGAAGGATTTTGAAACTCTTTTCATTGAGGTTGCAATTTGTTAGCAAAAGAAAAGAAAAATTTCATCCCAATCTCTCGTTCAAAAATGATTTTTTTTATTAGTGTATATATATATATGGGCCTATTTGGTTCAGCTGTTAGCTAATAGCTGTTGTTGTTGCTGTTAGCTGTTTGCTGTTGCAGTAAGCTGTTAGCTGTTAACTAATTAATTAATAGCGTTTGGTAAATTTAGTATCAGCTATTGTTGTTCAAATGTAAAAAGACTAACACAGATATATATTTTATACCATTATACAATAATTATATAAAAATAATAATATTACATAAATATTAGTTAAAATCATTAGATAATTAAAAAATTTAAAAATAATTTTTATTACACTTCAAAAATTATAATTTTTATTAAATAGTAACTTCACAAGCACACAAAAATAATTTAAATTATAGTTTTATCTATGTAAAATGCATCAAAATAATATATTTTTAATTGTTAACTAAATTAATATAAATAAATTAAAAAAAAAGTGAAAATAGTCTAAATAAATTAATTTGAGGAATTAATCTGGCTTAATTTGAGGAATTGATCTGGCTTAAAATATAAAAATTTTCCCCAATTGATAGAATTTATTTTTTTTTTCAATTAAAAAAAAAACCTCTATCACCCAAATTTTCCGAATCAGAAAATTCATGTGAAACTGTGCAAAGATAATAATTTCGCAATACAAGTCGTCGTATTAATACATGAAAACTAGGAGAGTTCAATAACTATTATTCCTAATCTAAATACTATTAATCTATAATAGTTTTATCGTTTATATCTTTCACTTTGAATTTGTTAAAAATAATAATTTAAATGAAATTTTGGAGATCATCAATATACTAACTGAATACTAAAGAAAATAAATTAAAAATTAATAATACATCATCTATATATACAACGGAGTTATTTGTGTAAATGTTTATATATAATTATATTTTTTATTTTTTTATTAATACACGGGCCGGGTTCGGGCTTGAACAGACCTATATTATATTTTGACTACCCAAACCCAGCCCTTTGAGACTAGGCTTGGGCAAACTGGGCGGGCCCCAGACCCATAAACAGGGCAAGACGTACAAGTGTCCTAAAATTATAAATATTTGCAATTAATTAAGAAATAGTACTAAATGGACAAAGTTGGTTGAAGTGAATTTTCACTTGTGGAAGATACAGTGATTTGAAGTGAATTTTCACTTGTGAATTTTTTATTGTCTTTCATTAAGTTGGATTTTGGCTTGTATCTAACATGTGAATTTTGATTTTTTGGACCACTAAATTAATTCTGATGTTTCTCCCATTGTGTATTATTGTGTTGGCTTAATTTATGACTTGATAGCAATTGAGCTTTTGTTTAGTTTGGTAAAAAAGAAAGAAAAAAAAAACAAAAAAACTTATTGGAGAAAATGTAAAAAAAAAAAAAATTGTAGTTTGCTAATAATAAAGTGTTGCTTTTTGTTATGAAAAAGAATGTGTTTTTCCATTGTAAGAAAAACAAATGCATACCAAACTTCATAAATTTTTATAATAACTACAAACTAGTTTCTGATTAATTTTCTCAACTTGTCTATATATATATATATATATATATATATATATATATATATATATATATATATTTTTTCATTTTGATACAAGCTATTAAAGTTTTAATCATTTAAATTTTTCTATTAAGATCATAAGTATTATATTGGAATTGGAACCTAATTATAGTTCAAATATAAAAGAACACGTAAGAAAAAAAACTTATTATTTGTATATCATTTATTATCATTTATCTAATGATAATAAATGATATACAAATACTTTTAATAGGATATCAAATTTAATTTATATACAAAATGATGAATATAAAATTCATAAACTAATCAAATAAACAAGATCAAATGATGGGCTTCTTTATAAGAATCCAAGCCTAACCATAAAAACATTCAGGTTTCTCTTGGCTTGCACTGGACCAATTAAAAATTTAACATGTCGAAGCTATTTTTTTCTGGTGAATTCGGTTATCAAATATTTTTTCGGTGAAGCTAGTCAAGCACTTTTTATATGTAAATTCTATGGTTACTTTGTTGACTATACTTAGTATTGTGACACATTAATGGTTTAAAATAAAATAAAATAAATTATAAAAAAGTTGACCTGTTATTATAGGTTACCAACAGGGTAAAAGAAATATTAAAATTATATTAGGTAGTATATAATTTATATGCACCCATCCACTTTACGAAAATTTATTCCTATATACAAATGTCAAACCTTTACAAATTTCCGCAATATTATTAAATTTTCGTAAATTAATTAATTTTTATTTAATCATTAGTAAAAATAATTTGATCTAATTTAAAAAATATGTTGTATGTATAAATAATTTAGTAGGTTTTAAATTTATTATTAATATTTATTTTACGTAAATAAAATGAAAATAAATATATTTCAACAGTTTCCATATTACGAAATTAAAGAATTTTTTATAAAGTAATAATATTACAAGAATTGGGTATCACTTCACGTAAAATTTGTATAGCAGTACATGGTTTTCGTAGAATTTGAAAGTTTTACGTGAAACCTAAATTCTGTACTGTTTTTTGTAATATGCAGAACTTTTCATATTTATACGGAAACCTACTATTCAATTATTATATTCTCGTACAATTAAAATATTTCTCACGAAGTATTTATTCTTTTATGTTTCAGCAGTTTCCATTGGGCATCACTTCACGTAAGATATGTCTAGTATTACATAGTTTTTTTAGAATCTAAAGGTTTTATGTGAAATTCAATTTTTTTTATTGTTTTTTGTAACATGATGAATTTTTCATCTTTATACGGAAAACTACTACTCAATTATTATATTATCGTAGAATTAAAACATTTCACGCGAAGTATTTATTCTTTTATATTTCAGCCGTTTCCATAACCTTTTTTACAAAATTAAAGAATTTTTTATAAAATAATAACATTATGAGAATTGGTATCACTTCACGTAAAGTATGTCTAGTATTATATAGTTTCCGTAGAATTTAAAAGTTTTACGTGAAACATAATTTTTGTAATTCTTTTGTAATATGCAGAATTTTTCATCTTTATACGGAAAACTACTATTCAATTATTATATTTTCGTACAATTAAAAAATTTCATCCGTTTTTCTTGAAATTAAAGATTTTTTTTTGTAAATTGATAATATTACGAGAATTGGGTATCACTTTATGTAAAATACGTCAAACATTACATGAATTCTGTAAAATTTATAGGTTTTACCTGAAACCTAATTTTTCTATATTTTTTTTGTAATATGCAAAATTTTCATTTTTATACGAAAAAATATTATTTAATTGTTATATTTTCGTATATTTAAAATATTTCTCGCTAAGTATTTATTCTTTTATATTTCAATAGTTTCCATTCATTTTTCGTAAAATTAAAGATTTTTTTGTAAACTAATAATATTACGAGAATTGAGTATCACTTCACATAAAATATGCCTAACATTATATGGATCTCGTAAAATTTAAAGGTCTTACGTGAAATTTAATTTTTCTATATTTTTTTTTGTAGTATGTAGAATTTTTTCATCTTTATACGAGAAACTATTATTCAAGTATTATATTCTCGTAAAATTAAAATATTTTTCACGAAGTATTTATTCATTTATATTTCAGCAGTTTGAGGTTTTTTTTTTTAAATAATAATATTATGAGAAACGTAATGCCTAGTGATACATGGATTTTGTGGAATTTAAAAGTTTTAAGTGGAATCTAATTTTTTTTTTTTTGTCTTTTTTGTACTACTGAATTATTATATTTTCATTCATAAAGTTCAAAAAAATTTCACAAAGTATTTTTTTTTTTTATATATATATTTTAACAGTTTCCATTTATTTTTTGCGAATTTTGAAAGTGGAAAAAGTTTTTGAAAAGTTTTAACGCTAACAAAATAATACATATCTCTGCATGTAAAATGTCCTTAGAAAGGCGAATTAGCATATCTAGTTTTATATCAAGCATGAAATTGAAAAATGGATTTGTGAAAAAGGAAGGAATATACATTAACACTAATACAACTGGCAAATGGCTCGTTAGAAAATGTGTTCTTCTCGCTCCTTAATACTCAATGGCTTCCGCAAATCTACTACTCTATTATTAAGTACAAGAAATATTTTTTTTAGTTTCACCCCAATCAACTAATTCTCCGGAGAGAGATCATCCTTTGAAAAACTAGCATTCTGAAAATCAAGTTAACTTTCACCTAATGGGAAGGATCAGAATCACCATAGAATGCCCAAAGAGTCTTTCTCTCTAGCAGCTCCCAAATATCTCTAACAAAGCAAAGGGAGAGAAAAGTAATAATTAAGCAATATCCAAATCCAGATATCATGGATATAATCAAGTACCCAACATGTCAATTGTCAAAAGAACTTAACACTGCAGAAAATGATTGCACAGAAAGTCATCTGAACTAGGAACTATCATTTGTTAATAGATACAAGAAAAAATAGGTCTCCACAAGCACTGGCCCCCAAATTGATTAGCATAACAAGTCCCAAATTGTTTGCACCATACAAATATTGATACACTTAGGTCAAGGAATGAAAGCTACACATAACAAGAAATAAAAAGTCCATACCCTAAAAGCCGATCAATGGAAATAATTTACAACAACTACTCGAGGATACAAAGCCAAATAGAGATTTTATAACCTCAAAAACTCAACAAAGTACAAATCAAAACTTGAGTAACAAAGGTATTTTCTGTTGTTTGCTCATTATATCATTCCTCATCAGAGAATTTTGGTCCTACTCAATTTTTTGGAGAAAAAAAAAAAACAACAAAAAAAAATCACTGGAATTGTGCTTTATCTTCTCCATATAATATTCAAAGGCCTTTTTATTTTCTCCATCTTTATATATATTGCATTAACAGTAAACCTGGTCACATAAAAGAACAAAAAAGATTATAAAAAAAGCATAATCCAAGTTGGAAATGGTAACATTTTTCATATGCTTGTGGTAACAGAAAACAGAGATGGAAAAGATATATCCATAGTAATTAAGGTGATTTCTAGCCAGCAAATATGATCGGAGAAAAATTATAGATATATAAAATCAAACGTCAAAATGGTTCCTTTAAATGAGGCAACAAACCAACTATATTGCTTTCAATTTGGGTTTACATTCTCCTCTTCTTTTAAGGGCACTTTTCTTTTCTTGCTAGCTTTGGCTGGTTCTGTTTTCAACACATGAGAGGAATACCTTTTCTGCTAGCATTAATCGACCTCTCATACCAATGAAAGTACAAGATTTAGTGTCCTTAATCCTCTTCTCTGCTAACACTAATTATCTATACTCCAGTGTTATCATGTCAACTATATATTAATATCAAGCATTTTGTAAGATAAATTTGTAATTCTCTTTGTTGTTTGATGTTGAAAGCTCAAGTGAAAACGTCTATCTTCTCTCTTGATTGCCTAACCTAATATCTAAAACTAACTTCAAAATTGCCTCAATTGAATAATCAAATTATGATGAAGAAAGATTGATTAAATATCCAAATGGTTAAAGCTATGGCAGAGTTTTGGGGATAGCAGATAAAGGATGAAGTAAACATTAAAGAATACTCCCTGCACCGCAAGGACAAGCAACCTTTCATACCACTTGGGCTGCACAAGCTCCACCATTGTCATTAAATGCATCCTCTCATTCTCTGCTTCCTCAAGTAGAGCTTTAATCCAACCACCAATCTGCTGGAATTTGCAAAGACACTTCAAATGCAGCAAAATCAAAAAATGCTCGATATATTTGCCAACACAGAAAGAGAAGCTAAAAACTCGCTAGAATGACTAAATTAATGAGCCAACTATAAAATTCAGGCGCTAAATCTTTTAAGAAATAATTCAACAAAAAAGAATAACAAAAACAAAGTGAACAGAACCTCAAAGAAGGAAGAACAAAGAGAAAACTAAAAAGGAACCTGAAAGAATATTTCAGTTGGAAGTCGAAGCATTTTCACCATCCAGTAGACAAATTTACCCAAGAATGTTGTTGGCTTATGATGCTTAGTCAGATCTATAGATGTACCAGACTCGTAAGTTTCCCATGGCTACAGCACTAAAAACAAGAAATCAATATAGAACTCAAGCAGAACGGAAATCAATTGGTAATGCTAATAGTTGAAACAAATTAGACATATATACCATGAAGCAATTCCATGGCCACTCACTTCCATCACCCCTCTTAATCTTAGGCCTATTACTCCCCCAATAACTCAGCACCATTGCACTGTTATCAGATTTCACCACTTTCCCCATTTATTCTCCTCCTTTTGATCCTTCTCACCGTTTCTGCTGCAGTACTCATTATCCTCCTCCAGTAAAACGTACCGACAGAAGCAACGTTTCTGTTCCTCAACTATATCCATAACTCCACCGACTTAGCAATACTGGCACCAGTCTCCGCACCGCCATCGAAATGTACCTACAGCCACCTCGGGTTCTGTGGACAAGAAAGCCACACACCGTCAACCTCAACACAAAATGATTCATTTCTGTTGCCTAATTAAGAGTTTGTCTTTTTTTTTTCTTAGGTTAAGATTGAATAATTTTCATGTTTACATAACAACCAGTTCTCCTTTAGGTTGTCAACATTTTAAGCATCAGTTGCCAACAAATTCAGGTCACATCTAATTTCTTTTCACTGGTAGATATTCCCAATCGCATGTGTTGTGAAAAGTGTGTACATGTATATACCAGCCCTTAACCACTCACAATGGAGCCACGTTATCTATTTTGCCTAAACAACTAATTAAAATGCAATGGACATTGTCTCAGCTCCAACACCTAGATTTGCTAATAATTAAATGATTTCAAAGGTGTATCTTTTACAAATCAAATAAAAGTATTCTCCCTTTTCGTAATAAGATTAACTAAATTTATCTGGCAGGAACTGCCAATTATATTTATATATATTTATTTCTTATTAGAATAATAGGCATGATAAATCAGGATTGAGATTGACTCGTAAACAAGAAGTAATATTCATATGCATACCTAGGCTATTACTTCAACAATTAACTACCAATTTTTACTAAAACTAGTTCATTTGCTAGCACACTTTCTAAATGCTTAGCAAATAAAACCTTTTCTTTAGATATCACACACCAACATTATACAAACTTAAGATACCTATACAAGGCCAGTCAAAATAAACCAAAAGCAAGGAGGAGGAGATCAGAAATTGCAGATATAACAACAAAAGCGACCTACAATTTCTGAAAAGAAGAGTCTAATTTTCGCTTTACAAATGCCTTTAAGATAAATAACCTTACGAAAATTATGGATACAGCAACAAGGAGATCAGAAGTGTTCCAAATGAAGAAAAAAAAGTTCAACTTCAATCCAAAAGCTTAGATGACAAAACAAAAAGCAGACATGAGCAGTAAATCCATAGAACACCTAATACAAATCAAGAAATTGGAAGAGAAAGCTTACAGGACCAACGCACCAAGGAAAATGGTTTTACAAAACTCAAGCTCTTTATCAATCAAAATTCCTTTCGAGGGTTTAGAAGAGGGTAACCAAACCTTGTTAGAGTCTCTTTTTTTTTTTTTGATTGGGAGAGTACTGAAGATATACTTCTAGAGGTATGAAATCTCTATATCCAAACCCTAAGATTGAAATGTTGAAATCCCAAACGGTAAAAAAATCTTGAAAGGAAATGCAGTAGAAACTCTGCTAGCAATGGCTTCTCGCTCAACTTCATTCCTCTAATCTGAGCAACAGCACTACAAACAACCAGAACCCACCGGAGTTTGAACGTCTTGATCGTTATTGAATTGTCATAGTGATAGAGACAGACTGCTGTGTGTATCGGTAGAAAGAGAAAAAGAAGGGTGTAGTTTAAATTGGATTGTAACCGATTCTGACATTAGCATGCTAAAATTAGTCAAAATTCTTGAACGAATCTATCTGATATCAAATCAACGGTACCGCTACTTGGTTTAAAACCGAAGTAACGGTAGTCGACACCCTTTTTATATATTACCTCTCGCTATTAAAGCCTACTATCTACAGTAGCATTCGAACTTGAGATCTTTCACTTAAGAAAATTAAAGCCTTTAACTAAGTCAGTCAACCTGAATTGTTACATGTAGATGAGGTTCCACATGAAACACATCATCCTTGGAACATGGATAAATTGATAGGAAACAACACATCATTATTACGATACTTGCTACTATATTCATGTGACACATCAATAGGAAACAAACAATCATGTTGGTTCAAATAGATTACTAAAAGTGTATGAATCAGGCTCTCAGCACAACTGAAGGAAAATTTCCATATTGTGTTTCACTATGCAGAAGAGAAAAAAGGGATGTAAAATTTCAAGGAAAGAAAAAATTGCACAAAACTAAGTACCATCGACCGCCATTCTGTTATTCAAGATATTTGGCTACATGAATAATAACTTCTTTTCTTTTCTTTTCTTTTTTTTTTCCAACAACCTTTTAATGTCCGACAACAACAGTAGCAGGAATTTGATATTCCTATATATGTAGGCACTATATTATAATTTTGTGTAATCTTAATTATATACAGGAACCTAGTTTTCAGATATTTAGTCATCAAACATATTTCCTTTTAATCAAACATATTTCCTTTTAAGATCCATAAAGAGCAAGAATAAGGTCCATACATACAAATGACATACAGAGCTAACATGTCCTAAATCAACAGCAGGACAATCTCTAAGCATATTCCCAAAAGATCATAATTTAAATTCTCAAATCAAAGATAATTTTCAGAGGCACAAACATATATATATTCAGACTTCGTTCATTTTTTGTACAAAATAACAGAGCATAAACTGGTTGTTTGTCCTGTAAGAAGATTTATGATAGAGAAAAGGACCCAAAGAGCTTAAAGTCTACACAGGGAGGATGAAGCATGAAAAGGGATAGCAAGGTGGTGCATGTAACTAAAAGGTAACAATTTGGACTGTTGTTTCAAGATCATATTATGTTATCTATATATTTCAGGTGATTATGTATGAAATAGAAGATCAAAAATTATAATCATATCAAATGGTTCGTGTCAGTTGGGTTGTTTACATATTCATTATATCAATTCTAACCTATTACGAGAATTGTGGAAGTTTTTCCAGTTCCCTAGGAAACTCATATACACACCAAATATGAAGTGTGCCTTAAATTAGATGAACCTGAATGATCTCAATACATTACGTACATCCACCATGATGCCACAAAGGTTGTATAAAAACATCATCATTCAAAAAAGAACACAAAACTCTCTGTAATTCACGACAATCAAGTTCAATTGGCCTCAAACAAAGAATCAGTAGGCTAAAGCTTTGAAGAACAACAATCAAGTAGTTTCAAGTTGCATTAGACTATAAAAAAAAATGCCCATCAGCAAGTTGTGTCATCATTCATTTAGGAGATTGGTTCATCAAAATACCTGCTAATAGCTTCTTTTATGCACCTGTCATGGATTAAAAATATATTAGTTGAAATATATTTTTCAATTGGATTGATCAAATAGCTGATTGGAACAAATATACGTACTTTCTTTCTGGAATTCCAACCAGTCTTGTCCACAAATTAAAGCCTGTGTGATCTCAGGTTCTAACTCATGGAAGCTTGGATTTATCTTCATTATTTCATCAATTCGAGAAAACTTAGATGCAACAGTTAAGGACGAAACTGATAAGTAATCACGAGCCATTCTTGAAAGTACTGGATACTTTCGAGCATTGGCTTTCCACCAAACTAATACATCAGATTCTTGTTCTAGTTCTACAGCCTCCTCTGCTAAATAAATCTCAAGTTCATTTTTCTTCTTAAGTTCCTTCCACTTGCTAAAATTATCAACTTTGAGGGTCGAAGAAGATTGAGTTTGATGATTAGCAGCATTTGCATATTTGTCATACGTACAGATGAGTAGATCACGAAATTTCGAGAACTGTGATGAAGCATTAGTATTGAAGATTTGCTCATATGCATAATCTACCAAGAACAATTTAAATTGTGGATCGACAACTGCCATGATTCCCAAGGCTAAGCCACATTGATCCCAATATTGATCAAATTTTACCATCATCCCTTCAGTCATGGAGCAGACATATGAGTGCTCACTTTTTTTCCATTCAAGCATGTTTTTGTAAAAACATACAATATTTTCAAATGAAACATCTATCCTTGAAGATGTGCATACGGCGTCATGAAACACCTTTAACCGCTTGCATATGTCTATCGCTGTGCTCAATTCCTTTGTAAGATTGGAATCAATTTGTAGTAGTTGAGTAGAAGCTTTGGACAACTCCACAACACTCTCAAGTTTGATAGATGTTCCACTAAAACATTCAATATCCTCAACAAGAAATTTGAAAAACCATGCACATGGCACAAAAAGTATATCTTTGTTGATAATTGAGGCATGATTTGCACCATCTAATTCTCCAACCACACAATGATTTGCACAAGTCACTTCATTAGCAACCACCAAGAATATAGCATTTCTATCGATTTTCCAATCTAAGAGTGTGCTTTCAATAACTTCGCACAGTGTTTGAGTAGTAACAGCATTTCTAAAATTCTTGAAAGCAAGGATCTTCTGTTCGAGCTCCCATTCTTCATTAATGAAGCTTAAGATTAAGCAACAGTATACAATCTTTTTGTCACCATATGACTGCATATTAATGGTTAAACAGAAGCGATAAGAGGGATTGCTGAGGTATTTAGTAAGTCTCTCTTTCTCAGCTTTGTATATCTGGTGAACGTCAGCCTTAATATCATCCTGTGAAGAAATATTGAACAAAGGCTGCAAAATTTTGATAAAAACTTGAAAGAAGTTACGCTGACTCATGTTCAATGGATATCCATGCTTGATAATCATTTTTGCCAAGTCCAGTCTACTCCTTTCTTGATCAGAGGAATTCCGTTGATCAACCACAATCATTTTTGAACCATTTAGTTCATCAACATCTCCCATAGTTTGAACAACGTTTGTTGTTGAATCATTTAGTTGAACATCTCCCTGATTCGCAAAGGCAATTGTGGTTGAATCATTTAGCTGAACATGGTATCCCTGATCATCTTTGAAACACTTTTTGAAATGTTTACGAAGATTTGAAGTACCCCTAGTGCTTTCTCCTCGGAGTTTCTTCTCACAGGCTTTACATCTCGCCCATAGCTTACCATCTTCTTCAACCTTATCAAACCCCTTCCATACTTCTGATGGCTTTTTTCTTTTTCTAGAAGATTTTTCTTGTGGTCCACCATCTTTGCCAACTTTAGTTGTGTCCTATCAAGGTAGACATTTTAAAGCAAAATCCAAATTGAATTTGTATGTTTTAAGTATTAAAGGATACTTTTTATTGTATCAAAATTCATACGCACAAAAATTAGCAAAGAGATCATGTTGACAAGTTGAACATTAATAATTATATTCAACAGTTTGACAAAGATAAAAGTAGTACGTCATGAAGGTGAAAAAGGTTAACAAACACAAAAATTTTAGTTGCTTTTTGTACATAGGATGGATAGTAAATAGTTGGGGCATTTAATGTTCTCGTAGTATGCATATATAGGATGGAATAAAAATGTCAAGGATACTTGTCTAGTGAACCAGAATTCTAGAGGATTCATTGATGAATATGATTATGCTTGTGATGAGTATTCTAAAATTTTTCTTCTTACTATCATTGTCATTTAATTAAATTGATGATGTGGACTGCAGATTTTTTTGAAGATGATGTTCCAATTAAGAGGTATCCAAGAAACACCGATGCTACATTTCCTTTAAGGCCAATGTGAGTTTATGGTTTTATTTGCGATGCATCATCCTGGGCTACTAAGAATTGTAAATACAAAGCTAATTATAAGAACCTTGTCAACGATGACCATGGCCATATTGACCACATACAAAGGTGTTGATATACGTAAATAATAGCAAGATACAAACTATTGGACTATTATTTGCATAGAAATGGTCATATTTGCTAATACAATTTCTGATTTATGACTAGAAATGCAGAACAATTAGATTTGGACATGCTTAGATATATCTTGAATCAATATTAGTTCAAATTATTAAACTACAGCCAGTGATGATGACTGAAGATGAATACTGAGAATTAACAACCTTGGATGCATATAATATATAATCCAAAGATAGAGGGTATAAATTTAAACCAATTAAAAACAAGGTATTAAAACTAAAGTACAAAGAAAAATTGTTACCTGTTGATAAGTCCCACATGTTTTGACGTCTATAGGCCTCTTGAAAACTTGTTTAGAATTGTCTGCTCCGTTTGATTCCAAAAGGGACGCAAATCTCCAATCCTTACTGTGCTCACAGAATGCTTCAAAGATATTTACTACTACCCATTTTGAATGGAGAAAAAGTTCTAAAACACAATAATCATTACCGAAGCATTTGCTCTTCAACCCAATTGCAAGAGCAGGAACATAAACAGAATCATTGGGTTTAAGGTTATAAGCTCGATCAACAACCTCTGCTATGTTAGAAAAATAATATATGTTTGATTGAAGTGCTTTTCTAGCAAGTCCTTGTCCTTCTTTCTCATATCGTCTAACCCTTTCCTTAAGCATTTTCCTAACTGAATGAGGGCTATATCTAGTAACACTACAAGCAGTTTCCAAAAGATCTAGATTGCATTTTTGGTTTGAATTTGTGTCATTATCATGATTGATGCGAGAAACCCATGTCAAAGCCCAAATGAAATGCGAAACATCAAAGTTCATATAGACCAAGAAATCGATAATGTCAGTTGCTACAGCAAACCGATTTACAGTGCGATCCTACCATTAGACAAAGAAATGAAAAATTCAGTATATTTCATTAATTAACTCTTATTTGTAAGGGTTAAGTTTGGAAGCAGCAATTATAGCAAATACATACCATGCATAAATTGTTTACTGTGGCATTTTCCAAATCCCATGAACGTAATTTGTTGCGACATATGTCAAAAGCAATGGAACTTCTAAAATGAATCATGTCAGCTTGATTAAATGGAAAGTGATGATCATCATGACAAAGACAATCAGCATACTTCATCACAAAAATGCCACAATCCACTAAGCTGTTGTAATTTACAACACTATTTCATCATTTCGTTAATATATTTAAAGATTATATTAAGTATTAAGTTATTGGTAATACTTACTTTGTTTGGTGTGGAATATTGTCAACATGGTGAAATGACCAATAAGAATTAGGATAACCGATCCTGGGAAGTATGCATTCATTAATCCCTATGTGAAGGATTTTCTTTTCATTCGCATAAGAGTCAAGTGAGTCTTTTGATCTTATTGAGTCCAAACAAAGTATAACCCTCAACTCCATGTCTATACAAATGAGGATCCAATGCTTTTCTTGTACGCACACTGGCATGAACAACTAATTAAATGTCTTTTAGTATTTCATTTATCGAACATCAAACAAACATAAAATATTAAAATTTATAAATTGTCAAAAATATATATGTACCTTTGATGCATCTTGTATGTATTCAATGTCATTTTCAACTTTCTTTAGGTGCTTTTCCAAATAAAGTTTCCTATTTTCTTTGAGCAGTAAGAATCGCTGTAACCATTTTAAAATTTAGATCATATTGATAAGTTGGTGAGAGAGTTGTATTAAGTTTTCCAAGTAGTTAACTAATTAACATCTTACATTTATATAAGTTGGTAATGAATAATGCTTGATGTATAGATTGGGAAACTCATCTGATCTTCTCTTGAGCAGCTCAAAAAATTGATCAATAATCTACTAATTCAAACATACTCATTAAAAATTAGCTTGTAATATAATATATAAAAAAATTAAATTGAAATGGTAGCATAATGAAAGACAAGAAGAAAAATTACACACCAAGTCATCAACATAGTGTTGTTGTTCGTTGTTTTGAAGAGGAGGAATATAAGTTGAAACTATCAACTTTTGTAGGGAGGCTAGCAACGGACCATCAAATGTATTACTGCAATGGTTAAAATTTATATCATGCGAGTTTCATTTTAATGGCATCATAATTAAAAATATATATATATTTTAATGTATACCGAGACTTTATTTCTTCAAACACGTTCATGAGTTCACGTTCGTCAGTTTGGGATGTCAAGTATTGTCGTACCTCCTGCAATAACATTCAATTTTATCAAATAAAACTCAAATTATATATGATTTGTTGTTTCTGTTTCACTAGAATTAACCGACCCAATTAACTCATTTTATAACAAAAAAATTGAATCTAGTTGAGCTCAATGAATCAGAAACTCTCGGTTTTACTGGTTTTTTGCATTGTCGAATCCGTTTTAATAATAATGCTTCTTTTATATGTATTATCTCAAGATTTTCAATGTAAAATATATTACGCAACAAACGTAATGTGACCTAACACCGATCAATATTTATTTTTGGGATAATCACGTAAAAAACGCATGTGTTAATACTTGTTTGTAAAAAGCTAAAGAGATTTCATCTTTTGCAAAAAACAAAAAAAAAAAAAAACCACGTGGTTTTTTACCATTAATAAAAAAAAAGATTTTGATCTAACACAGTTAAAAATTAAAGTCGTGGTAATTTTTACTTCCGCTACTTTATCAAAATTATCATGCCACATCATCCGTGTTATCTGTTTTTGTCAACCAGCAGAAACCACATAATTTTTTTTACAAAAAAAAAAATATTCAAGACTTTATTTACAAATAAGTGTAATCACACAGTAATTTTTTTTTTTAATTATCCTTTTTTTTATAAGAAATCTGGTGTAGAATGAGGTGAATGGAAAGTACCTTCTCTGACCATTTCTTGTTTTTCCATGTGATATTCTTTTTACGATGATCGTGAGGGTAGATAATCTCTGAATTCATAGAATAAAATTTAAGGAGGTGATATTATATATTTTGGTCAAACAAAAAAGTCAAACAAAAAGGTAAAACGCAAGTCATAAAAAAAAAAAAAAGTAATTAATTAATTATTGAATGAAAAAGCAGGTTTGAAAAATTGGGAGGGAAGAAATGAAATAAGAAAGGAGATAACAAATAAGATTTGGAACTAACCATTGAATGGAATCACGATTTCATCATTTATTGGTTTCCACGCCGAACACACAACTCTACCTCGATATAAATCAACCAGCGCGCCGTCGTATTTGTATGCGAATTTACATGTGGACAAGGGAATCTGAGAAAAGCCGGCACGATGCAAGCGACGTCTCCACTTAACGAGAGGTTCATATATGTACATCCTTTTCTCATCTAGCGCATTCTCAAGTCCCCTTTGTACTTTGTCTCTAGTAGAACCAATCGTACACTTATATAGATCAAGGTAAAAACGGAATGTTTCAGCTAAGCGCTTAGTAAAATTATCACAATTAAGGTTAACCTCCCACTCAGCAACCACCATGGCCACTGGTTTTAAACGCTTCACAATTGACATAGCTTTTGCAAAAACTACAGGCTCATGTAATAAGGTGTTGAGTGTGCCCATCCAAACTACTACAATGCTCTCATCCTCCCTTGATCTTTTAATTTCATCCATACGTTTAACAATATCACCTCCATTATTAGCCACCAATTTCCTCACTTCATACTCATCTTCCGGATAATTCTTTAGCCGTTGATCCGGTGTGATCAAAGTTACTTTTTCTATGCAAAGACCTTCTAGCAATTCCTCAAGACCATCGAGGATGGGCGTAGTGATAACAAGATGAAATGGTTTCTTTATATCATCAATGCTCTTTTCAATAGCAGCTTTGATAATATATTCAGCATAAGGAAAAGATAGATCCTGTAATAATAATGAATTAGTATAGAGAGGAGGCAGTTTATGGAATCTTACAAATAGCCCTTTGCAAATCCAATTCGCAACTCTCCTTGTTTCGTTTGGATATTCTTCATCAAGAATGAAAGAATTGATTTCCCGAAAGACTGAATAGGAAAGATTTGAATCACCAGATTCAAGTGCCATTGCCAATTCTATCAATTTGGCTAAAATATAGTCTTCAGATTCCATCGGAGAATAAACAAGTATAGCCATATATAGAAAGAGGAAATAAACAGAGTGAAAGAAGAAAGGATAGAGAGATGAATGAATGAATATGAAATGGGGATTGTGAGACTGAAATCCCAAAAATTTAAGAGAAAGGATAAAGAATTACTTAGAGGTGCATCATATGATTGAACTACCAAAGATTATAGTCAAATTGCCTGGAAGTAGAAACCCACTTGCCTATCACTTTTCAAGTCGGTCCTCCTGCTTTTTTTTTTTTTTTTCTTTTGACAATTCTACTCTTCACATTTGTCTTTTTCCCAATTTTACTTTGTTACTAACGCCAGTCCTACTATTTCATAATTAAAATATTGTTCTATGCTCTAACGCACAAATTAATATAAAATGTGGATACAGCTAAGCTAAACAAAGGATTTATCTCTTTTCTTAAATAGATGAATATAAAATTCAAATGAGCAATCAAAATAAAATAATAAAAATTTATTACACATATATTTAAGCTGTAGCTCATCCATGGATTACAGCTGTTGATATATTTAAAATATTATCTGGAGCCATTTTCAATTTGTTGGATCTATCTAATAAAATTAATTAGAACCGAATTCAATTATCAGTTAATGGCCCCATCCACCTGTCCCTACCTTCTTTTTCCCCTTTCCTGTTTATTTTTTTCGGTTCCCTTTCTTGCCGGATTCGAAATTTCCACTGAAAAACATTATCTATAAGGACTTTTGTGGTTGACAAATAATTCGGATATATATAAGCTAAAAGGAAAAAAAAAGAGAGTACAGCTTGAGATCCATGTCGGAACCGAATTCAATTATCAGTAAATGGCCCCATCCACCTGTCCCTCCCTACTTTCTTTTTCCTCTTTCTTGTTACTCCCATTTCATTTACGAAATTTATAATTTTTATTTTAACACATTATTTCTTTTCAGCATATTCGTCTATTTTATTTGGGATTTATTAGGCTGTCTTTAGTCACCCTTTTCTAATTGAACTTCTTTTTTTCCGTGTGCTACAACTCCAAGTGGGAATCTCAAATAAAAACTTTTAGATTTCAAAATTCACAAAAGAATAATACTATTTTCTTTTTTTTTTTATTTTTTTCTTTTAACTAAGAAACCAATATTTGTCACTAAGAAATAGCAGCAACAATTATAAAACGAATTAAAAGTGGACATTACTGTAGCCAAGTCTCTCTACTTATCGAAGAATCAGCATCTCTAGCTAACTAGGGGTGCAAAAAAAAAAAAAAAAACCAAAAAACCTAAAACAGTGAAACCGAACCGAAACCGATGGACTAGTGTATGGTTTTTATTTTTAGAAATTAACAGTTACGGTTTAGGTTTAGGTTTTTACACCGAAAATCCATGTGGACTCGCGGTTAACCGACTTTTTACAAATATTTTTCTTAAAAAATTACGTTATTATATATATATATATATAGGTAATATGAATAATAGGTGAAACATTTGGGCCTTCGATGTTATTTTACTTTCTTACTATACAACACCAAGTAGTCTCGGTTACTCCATTCCAATCTCATCTCCTCTCAATTCTTAATTTCATACTCACTGAAAAACAACCACGAAAAACAATTTTATTAATTAAATTTTGATATTGTACAACAATTTCTATGTTTAAAAACTTTTTTTATTAATGTTTTAATTATTGGAGTTTATGGTTAAAATGTTATTTTAATTAATAAGTAAGACTATGATTTGTAATTTTATATTTTTATTTGACATTTGAAATTTATGATCTATTTATTTGAGGTTTCAAATATTATAAATTTAGCAAAATCATAATGTCTATTTTGTAAATGGTTAACCGTAAAGAAATGGTTAACCGACCAAAATTAATGGATAACCGACTAATGGTTAATTGGATTTAATGGACAGTGTATGGTTAGTAAATTAAAAAAAACCATTCAAATAGTTAACCGTTTATAAAAGTCCATATAGACCGGTGAACCGACCGTGTGCACCCCTATAGCTAACAAATGTGCTACATGAAGGATCCAAAAAGTCTTTATTAAAAAAAAAAAAAAAAAAAAAAGCCACTACATAGAGGGTGGAGAAACTGTCTGTAAACAAATAACTGCATATAATATAGGAAGTTATCCGTAAAAAAAGATTTAATAACAATTAAAATATTATAAAACTATGATATTTTAAAAGAAAAATCCTGAAACTGATTTTTGTATATTAAAAATATTTAAAATGATTAAATTGTTAAGGTGAGAAGATATGTTTGTAAATATAGTCTACAATGATGTATTTTGGGTAATTTCTCCTAAAATAAAAGCTCTCTCAACACAAGCCCAATATATGGACGAAGGCCCATTCCAATTCGAGCAAAGCCACTGTTCTCACGCAGATTTAATGGGCCAACTACAAATATTTGAAGCCCAGAAGACGGTGATGAATCACAGGCTTCTAAATTTCTAACAATGACAATATTAGTAAATAAAAATAATAAACTTAGAGTTTTATTGCTTTCAAAATATGAACAAACAGTAAAATATATTGAAATTGTATAAACATAAAATTGAAAAAGGGGCGGAGATGAAACCTGAGCAAAATCAAGAAACCCGAGCAAACATGCTAGAAAGGGGTTGAACTTTGCTTGGGCTGATACATTTAGAATGAGTCTTGCAAGAAGTGGAGATGAAGCCCGATAGAAAGAAGGAGCAGATTTTTGTTTTGAGGAATTCTCAAGGACACCCTTAGTTTATTTGTATGGTTAAAAAGAATGAAATATGTGTGGTTAAAATTATTCCAACAAACCTGCTTAAACAGTGTTAGATATTTTGTAAGAAGCTTTAAACTTTTCTAAGAGCTGTATTTGATCTTCTCTTTTATTTGTGCAAAAAAAAAAAAAAGGGAGGGATGAACTTCTCTAAACACTCTTGTAAATTTCAGCACTTTCTATATTAGTAGTAATTTTTCTCTTCATGCAACATATCTATCTCATACATTTAAGGTTTTTTTATGAGTAGTAAGTAAGTTCGTATAGCAGGCTCATATCACTTTTGGTTGGCATTGGTAAGTATCTTTTCCCCTTATTTATTAGAGTAGTATTATTTGATGATTGTTTAGATGCACTTCATTGAATTATAAGATTGATCACCTCATATTCTAATAGTTGTGATGAGACCAACAGGTGATCCATAACTATGGGAAAAACCATGAAACACTTGTAGTAATACTAAAGAAATTCTATTAGATCGCTTGCTAGGGGTTTTGATTTTTTGAAAAAATGCTTATAAGAACCCAAGACATGGTTGTTAGCCTATGCCGAAAAAATTCGATTAGGCTAACTATTATAGACCCATAATGCTAAAGAAATTCAAGTATGATAATCTATGTGTTTTAACCTAGCTCATAATAGTTGATAGCTCTGGGAAAAAGTTTGAGTTTACGCGGTCCAAGAGGATTGACAAGCCGTCTCGCCTTGCATAAAGACCGGATACCTGGAAAAGAGAAAGTGTAAGGACCGGGTGACCTCCGGGTCCACTCCGATGCTTAAGTCAGAAATTTGGAGAATAGAGGATAAGAATGGAAAATATGCTAAGCGTTTAGAAAGAGATACCTGGGGGGTTTCTCATTGCCCCTTTTTATACTGGGTTATTCCGCATGGCCTTGTCAAGCCGTTATGTATGGTCCATTCTTATTGGCTGGGTGTGGTCCACTTTTTGGTCCCTTTCTGGCATATTTGGGTGGCAGACTTACCCTGCTCTGGTCTCCGTGGCACTCACCCTGTTCTTGTCTCCGTGGCACTCACTCTGCTCTTGTCTCCGCGGCACCCATTACTGGTACAATACTGTGTCCTTACACGTGTACAGTAGAGATCAGCTCACTTGTCTTTTGAAATAAAAAACCTAATTAGGGCACAAGTTGTTTGAACTGGAGTTCCCTGGGCTTCTCTCTGTGGTTCAGCCGGCCCTATATTCTTTGGTGGCCGAGTGAATTCGAGAAAAACTACAAGGTGAGTGATTAATGTGTCGACGCGGTCACAGACCATGTGGTGCACGCGGTAAGCTTTAAGACTCCATGCTATCAGAAGTCCCCCCTGGTGAAGAGTTAAACCCCTTTTAAGGGTTTATTATTAGGTTTGCATGAACCGAGGAGTTTCTTAGGATTATTGCACCTCATGCTAGGGTGACGCGTGTCCCCTATTTAAACGGTGTCAGAAGGCGTCCTTTCACCTGCCCCTTCTTTATCTTCTTTAAAAGGGGAACTGAGGCGCCCCTCTTTCTCTTTGCTCCGAGAATTTTCTGGGTTACTTTCTTCTGCGATTTCTGTGCTTCCCTTCCTGCATCTGCAACTTGTTTCCCATCCTTTGTTTCCAGTAAGTTTTTCTTCATTCTTCCACTTATTAGTATTGCGATTTTGATTTCTGCCAAGAACTTTCATTTTCTGTTTAGATTTGTTGGTTTTCTTTTCGCCTGTTCCTCTTCCTTTCTGACTGTTCATCTTCCTTGTTGTTCTTGTTTTATTACTTGCATTTTCTTTCTTTTCCTTTGAAATGAGTTCGTCCATAACCCTTAGTGACTTAGGCTCCTCTAGCAGTGATGGATCTGGAGAATTGATAAACTCTAGGAATCGCCCTAAGGTCGATAAGGCTAAGCGGGGTTTTAGTTTCAAAACCACCGGTGCAAAGCCGGCTCGTCGCCTCCTAGATCCCACTGGCCCTGATAATTACCGAATACTTAGCACTCCTAATCTGCCAAGTCCACCTTCTTCCTCTTAAAATGAGTACCGTCTAACCACTTCCTCAGAATCTAGCTCTCACCACTCAGCGCCCCCTGCTTTTCATGAGGAGGCGGGCACTTCTGCTCTACCTCCTAGGTCTGTTGGACCGCCTACTGAAGGTCTTGTTCAGGTGGATTCTTCTCCATCTGAAGTCCCTCCACCCGGTCCCAGTATACCTAGAGCTAAGAAGATGACTCCTCGTATCGAGGATAAGTTCTATCCCTGGGCGCGTGAGTGCCAGGTTATACTACCTTCCGTGTACCAGCGAGTCCATAAGCCTCCACCAAGCTGCTTTTCCATATACATGGACCAGATCAGCTCCGGCTTTTCCTATTCTCTTCCACCCGGTATTTGCGACATTCTTCGCACCTGGAGTTTTTGCCCTGCCCAAATCCATCCAAACTTCTGGGGAGACATCTGCGCCACCTTCTGGCTATGCTCAAACTTGGGGTTTAACTTAAACGTCGCCTTCTTTCAGAAGCTGGCTACCCCTAAGCTGAACTCTGGGGAAGACCACTATCAGCTATCTAAGAAGGCGGATTTCTATACCTTCCAAAAGCGGATCTCTTCCCTGAAGCGTTTCAAGCACTTCTTTTTCTTCATCAAGGTCAAGGAGGGCCTTGAGACGTTTCCTGTCAAATGGTCTTTTAATGGGGCAGGAAAGGCATGTCAGCGCTTAGAGCCGGGTGAACGGACCTTTCTTAAGGAGTTCAGGACCCTGGCTCCTAACAAGTGGACCTGGCAGGTCACTGTTGATGCCTACCTGGAGAGGATTAGGCTTGTAGAACCGAAAGGATTCGGCTTTACTTATTATCCGGGTCCTGTACCTTTGATGAGAAGAGGTATCTTTTTATCTTTGCTCAGCTATTTACTTGTTTTCTCAGGCATGAATGCAGCTGACGTCCTTAACCGCGTTGTAGCCGCCAAGAAGAAAAACATACTTAAAGAGCCGCATCCTGATCCAACGGAGATTCCATCCAATACAGGAGGACAGGCTAAAGGACCAAGCGCTCCTAAGGCACTGAAGAGGAAAAGGCCTGCTCCTGCTGGTCCTGAACTAGTTCCTCGCTCTGTAAGTTTTTGGCCTCTTCCTTTCCCTTGTATTATTAGTATTATCATTGCTCTTTACTAATATCATTGCTCTTTACTAATCGTTACTCTTGCTTGGTTAGGGCTCTGGAGCGACTACTGCCTGCTCTGGGCCATCTTCTCCTCCCCAGCCTTGATTGCGGGGAAGAGGAGGGCAAGGGGCCCGGATAATAGACCCAGTAGCTCAAGCTGAATTTAAGGCTGGCTTTGTGCTGCCTGCTGACAGGGAGGAGTATGCCAAGCTAGGCGACCATGCGGCAGCTTCCATGTGCCTCATGGATCTGACTTCTGTAAGGACCTCAATGGAGCTTGTTGAATTCCTTTTTCCTCCTTCTTTTACTTATTTGGTTTACTGTTTTGCAGGGAATTTCCAGGGCTGTGGATTTGGTTGTTCGCTTGTCCAAGACCAGCCAACTGGACAAAAAACTGAAGGAAACTCAGGCGGCCTTGGATGCTGAGAAGAGCAAGGCCTGGTCCCAGGGGTAGGAAATCAACCGTCTGCAGAAGCAGCTGGAGGAGGAGAAAGCGGCGCAGGAGGTTCTTAAGAAACAGGCTAGAGGACGAGAAGGCGAGACGCAAACAGGATCTTGATAAGTGCGAGCCCGTCTTGTTTGACTCGACCAACAAGCTGGTTCTTCTAGGATAGTTGTTTGGCCAACGTGTCCTGGCTGCCTGCCAAGCTGTCCATCCTGACTTGGCCCTCGATCTGGACTCGATCGACTTTCCTCATTACGATTAACTTCCTACTCATAACCAAAATGAGGAAAACGCTGAGTCCCCAGCTGGCGCCGAGGAACCGATAGACGACAGCCTTTCTAGAGCGGATGGTCGCTCTTAATTTGTAAACTTTTTTTAGGGCCTTGCTAGGTCTTTGTTTGTATAATCCTTTATTAAATAAAAGATTCTATTCAATTTCTATTCATCCGGTGTTTTGACTTTCATGCTTTGAATCTTCTATATTTATTTCTGCTTTCAACAAGTGTATGTACTTGGTTACGACCGACTTCATATGTGGAAGTTTTTAATATAACTTTATCTAGTTATGACTAGCTTCCTTTGTCGAAGTTTTAATATAACTTCACCCGGTTATGACCGGCTCCTTATGTAGGAGTTTTTATAACAAGCTTTCACCCGGTTATGACCGGCTCCTCAAGTAGGAGTTTTTATAATAAGCTTTCACCCGGTTATGACCGGTTCCTCAAGTAGGAGTTTTTATAACAAGCTTATCTGCTCATAATTTGAAAGATACTTTTATTAATCTTTTTGAAGTACATCTTGGAGGGCGTCCCCTGCTAAGTTTACAAATGTAGGTGCTACCTTGTTAAAAACCCAGCTATGGAAAAACCCAGTAGGAAAAAATCCATTAGTAGGAAAAAAGAGTGCAGCCCTTTTTCTCCTTAGCTACTTTCAGGTGAGAAGTATTGCCTTAGATTGGCAATATTCCATGTTCGTGGGATTTCTTTCCCATCTAGAGTTTGAAGTTTGTATGTTGCTGGACCGACTGCTGCTGTGATTCTGATGGTCCTTCCCATTTTGCACCAAGCTTTCCTTTTCCTTCCCTCGCCTGTGATGCTGTAAAGTCCTTTAGGACTAAATCACCTTCCTTGAGCACCGTCTTCTTCACTTTTTTATCATGGTAACGGGCCACCTTATTCTTGTAGGCTGCCATTAGGATGTAAGCTTTCTCTCTCCTTTCTTCCAAGGAGTCCAGGTGATACTTCATGTTGATATGGTTCTGAGCTTCTGTGTAATAGAATACTCGGTCGCTGGTGGCTCCCATCTCAACTGGGATTACTGCCTCAACTCCATATACCATGGCAAATGGTGTTACCCCAGTCGGTCATCTTGGAGTGGTTCTGTAAGCCAATAAGACGTTGTTCAATTTATCAACCTAAGCTCCCTTGTGATTCTCTAGCCTCTTCTTGATTCCGTCTCCTATGATCCGGTTGGTGGCTTCCGTCTTCCCGTTACTCTGAGGGTGTGCTACTGAAGAACAGTTGTGTGTGATCTTGAGTCCTTTGCAGAATTCTTCAAATTTATTTGAGGTGAATTGGGTACCATTATCAGATATGATTTTGTGAGGTATCCCAAATCTGGTGATGATGTGGTCCCATATGAAGGAGATGACATTTTCTGGTGTGATTGTTTGGGTTGCCTCTGCTTCGACCCACTTGTTGAAATGGTCTATCGCAACTATGATGAACTTCCTCCGCCGGCTGGCTTCATGCATGGGTCCTATGATGTCGATGCCCCATGTGGAGAAGGGCCATCTGGTCAGTATCGGCTTTTGCTCTGTTGCAGGCAAGTGGGATTTTTTTGAGTGAATTTGGTACTGATGGCACCTCTTGACATAAGCCGCTGCATCCGCCTCCATTGTTTCCCAGTAGTAGCCCTGCAACCTTGCCTTCCTTACTAGTGCTTGTGCAGCCTGGTGGGCTCCGCAAATTCCTTTGTGGAGTTCTCGGAGGACATAATCTCCTTCTTCGGCAGTGATGCATTTCAACCATGCGTCAGTGAAAGACTTTTTATAAAGCTCTCCTTCAATTATCGCATATCGCTGTGATTTCCTGGAGATCTTCATGGCTTCTCCCTTGTCCTCAGGTAGATGTCCCTCAACCAGGTACTCCATTATGGGCTCCATCCACCCCTTCTTTTTTTTTTCCACCATCATCACCTCTTCCGCCTTAATGATAGGCTTGGTTTGGACTTCATATGGGCAATTTAAAAATTGCCAATCTCTGGTGCTTGCTGCGGCTTTGGCTAGCTTGTCTGCTTCAGCATTTTCATTCCTGGAGATGTTCTCTACTCTCCATGCGGTGCCTTTGCCTTCGATCGCCTCAAGCAAGCATCGTACCTTTTGCAGGTATCTGAACATATAAGGATCTTTAGTTTCAAAATTTTTGTTGATCTGGTTGGAAACTAACCTTGAGTCACTTAGCAGCTTCACCCGGTCTGGGGCAATTTCCCGGATGAGTTCCAGCCCCTTAATTACGGCCTCGTACTCTACAGCGTTGTTGGTGGCAGGAAAGGCCAGCTTGGTGGTGTAAGATATTTTTATTTTCTCAGGCCCTTTAATATGCACTCCAATTCCTGCTCCTTCCTGAGACGAAGCCCCATCAATGTATACTCTCCACTCTTCCGCCTTTAACACCTGATTTGGCTCTAACCCAGCAAACTTTACCACAAAATCTGCTAGGACTTGAGCTTTTAGTGCTGATCTGGGCTCGAAGCGAACGTCAAACTCATTGAGCCTGATGGCCCATTCAGCTAGACGGCCAGAAGTATCTGGTCTCTGGAGCACCTTCTTCAAAGGGAAGTTTGTTCTTACAATCACCATGTGGGCTTGAAAATAAGGCCGTAACCTGATGGATGATGAAATTATTGCCAAGGCTAACTTCTCGATCCTTGGATACCTGAGCTCCGCTCCCTTTAACACTTTGCTGGTGTAGTACACAGGGTATTGTTGGCATTCTTCTTCTCTAATCATCACCGAACCCACTGCTTCATCTGTTGTTGCTAAGTATAAGTACAATGTTTCACCAAGAATTGGCCGACTCAACAATGGTGGGGTTCCCAAGAAGCTCTTTATCCTGTCAAAGGCCTCCTGGCACTCGTTATCCCAATCGAACTTCTGACCTTTCTTGATTGCTTTGTAGAAAGGTAGACATTTTTTGGCTGAGAAAGAAATGAATCTCCCCAGCGCGTTGATGCGGCCGTTAAGGCGTTGAACTTCGTTCATTGTTCTTGGAGGCATCATGTCCATAATTGCTATAATCTTCTCTGGATTCGCCTCTACCCCTCTCTGTGAAATCATGAAAACCAGGAACTTCCCCTCTCGTACTCGAAATACACATTTCTCTGGGTTGAGTTTGAGGCGGTACTTTTGCAGTATCTTGAAGGCTTCCTGAATGTCACAAGTATGGTTCTCCTCATCCTTGCTTTTAATGATCATGTCATCGACGTATACTTCAATTGTCTTTCCGATTCGCTCTCTGAACATGTCATTGACCAGGCGTTGGTACGTTGCTCCCGCGTTCTTTAAGCCAAAGGGCATTACCCGATAGCAATATGTACCTTCATGCGTGATGAATGTAGTTTTTTCTTCATCCTTCGGGTCCATCGGTGATACCCCGACTTCGCATCCAGGAATGAGTAAATTACGTACCTGGCTGTTGAATCGACTAGCTGGTCAATGCTAGGCAAAGGATAACTGTCCTTGGGACAGGCTTTATTCAGGTCGGTGAAGTCTACACACATCCTCCATGCTCCATTCGGCTTCTTTACTACGACCATATTTGCTAGCCATTCACGATACAACACCTTTCTGATGTGTCCTGCTTCCATCAATTTACTTATCTCCGCCTCTATTGCCTTCTGCCTTTTTGGAGCATGTTTTCTTCTTTTCTGTACTACCGTTTTGGTAGTAGGATCTATGTTCAGATTATGCTTCGCTACTTCCGACAGGACTCTAATGATGTCGTTTGTGCACCAGGCAAAGGTCTCCTGCTTTTCTTTGAGCACTGTTGTGATTGCTTGCCTGAGTTCAGATTTCAATTCTTTGGCCACTTGGATCGATCGTCCTGGCCCCCCCACTAGGGCTTCAAGTTCATCCACCGGTTCAGCCCTTTCCTGCCTCTCTGACTTCTCCGACTCCTAACTAACCTCTTCTGTCTTCAGGGAAGCTAAGTATGTTTTTTGAGCCGCCTGTTGGCTTCCCTGGCCACTGCTACCCCCGCTGTAGTCAGCATTTGAAGGGCTAAATACCGGATGGAAAGAACCGCTTCTGACTCCACCAGGAATGGTCTTCCCAAGATGATGTTATAAGCAAGCGGGGTGTCAATGATCACAAATTCCTCCTCAGATCTCCAGGTGTACTTTTCATCGTCTATTTCTAAGGCGAGTGTTACTTATCCCACGACCGTGACCGAATGGCCATTTAGACCGACCAGTGGTGAATGTACCGACTGGGTTCTGCTCTAGTGAATATTCAGCTGGCGAGCTGCCTCCTTTGTGATAATGTTCACTGAGCTGCCGGTATCCACGAGGATTCGTTTCACCGTATACCCTTCTACCAAGGCCTCAATGACTAAGGCGTCAGCGTGATGTGCTGGCACACCACTATAGAATGAGAATGAGCGATTCAAGCTGTTGGATTTTCCTGTGTTTGCCGGCTGATACGCTGAGGATCTAGCCCTTTTGCTGGGCGGTTCAAACTCTGGTCCTCCAGCGATAACCATGACCACCCCTTTTGACTTCTTAGCTGGTCTCTCATCATCATCTCATCCATCTCTCTGCGCCCTATCCTTATTTGTGCTCCTTGTTATGCCATCTACGAATTTGCTAAATTTTCCTGCTTTGATTAACAGATCCACTTCTGCGGCAAGGACGCGGTAATTGTCCGTGTGGTGACCTTTGGCTTTGTGAAATTTACAATATGCTTTTTTGTCGCGTCCCATCATCTGGCCTGGCTTCGTGTGAGGATATCGAATGCTTTTTGCATCCGGGCTTCTTTGGATTGCCACCAGTACTTCACTGAGTGGGGCATTCAGTGGTGCAAATCGTGACCGGTCGCTAGGGTGGTCTCTGCGGGGGCGATCTCTGTGATCTCGTTTTTGCTACCTTTCATCGAACCGGATACCTTTATCCTTTTCACCAGGTCTTCTGTGCTTCGCAGGCATGTCGATTTCATCAATTTCCACCATGCTCTTTGCGAGGGCTATCATTTGAGTTAATTCTCTGGGCTTTCTCGTTATGATCTCCCCTCGAAGCCTTTCATTTGTGGTATTTTTTATCATTGCCTCCTTGGCCGTACTGAAATCCAAATTTCTAACCTCCAAGCACGCAAGGTTGAACCGGTCAATGAACGACCTTAAGGACTCTCCGGGCTTTTGGACTACCTCGTGAAGGGTGCGGCTAGCAGCTCCAGTCGGTATTGAGCCTATAAAATTCTTGCAGAACTCCTACCTCAACCGATCCCAACTATCGATCGTTCCCGGTTCTAACGATTCAAACCAATAGGCGGCTGCTCCTATTAGTGTAGTTGGGAACAGGCGGCACACTAGCCCTTCTGTGGCTCCCATTATGTCCATCCGGTTTTTAAAGTTCCTCGCATGGACTCGGGGGTCCGTGTCGCCCCTGTAGCTGTCAAAAGTTGGCTGCTTGAACTTATGGTCGATTGGTTGGTTGAGTATTCTTGCTGAGAAGGGGGATTCCCCATGTTCCATTAGTGGCTCTTGGTAAGGTATTGCAAATGTGCTCAGTGCTTTCTTAAACATTGCCATGAACCTAGGATCATCTGTGAGTTCTGCCTCTGATGATGACGGTGTTGGAGGGGGAGGAGTATTGCTTGGAACGGGTGTGTTATACGGGACGGCTGCACTGTTGCTAACGCCGTATGGAGTAAGAAAATTAGGTTTTTGTAGTAGGGCTGACATTTGATATGACTGAGCAATTAGCGGTAAATAAGGTTGTGGTACTCCATACCAGGAGTTGGGAAACAACATCTGGTGACCCATGCTCCCCTGGGCAGCCATATTGGGGGTTACCTGCATGGTAGCCGACTGGTCTCCTACTGGTGCTGGCATCCAGCCAAAAGCGGGTAGACATCCTCCTGCTTGAGATCCTCCAGCCATTCCGACGACGACGCCGGTGGAATGAGTCACACCTGGTCCTGACCCTTCTGGTCTCACACTAGAAATCCTAGGCTCAGAAATAGGGAAAAGGGCTCGTATAGTGCTTGGATGAGAGGCTGGTTCTGGCAAAGTGTTTACCATAGAAAGGGGAGTACTACTACTCAGCAAGGATCCTACCATGCTTTGTTCCTGCATCTGCAGGACAGCTTGCCGAAAGTCGTTCTGATCTGCCGGACTCATTCCATAATTCCTGGCAATCCGATCCAGAACAGCACTGGCAGAGTCACCACTGCCACCCGAAATCGTGGCGAAGGTGTGAGATGGACTTTGGGTAACGATTGTTGCAGGTAAGGGCATCATAATCCCTGATAGTGGTGGCATTCCTCCCCCCTGAGAAGGAAGAACTACAGAAATAGTGTCCGAGCTTGTTGATCCCGATGACATTACTTCGTCCAGCGGGTCCACGCTCACCGCACCAAATTAATAGCTCTGGAAAAAAGTTTGAGTTTACGCGGTCCAAGAGGACTGAAAAGCCTTCTCGCCTTGCGTAAAGACCGGATACCTGGAAAAGAGAAAGTGTAAGGACCGGGTGACCTCCGGGTCCACTCCGATGCTTAAGTCAGAAATTTGTAGAATAGAGGATAAGAATGGAAAATGTGCTAAGTGTTTAGAAAGAGATACCTGGGGGGTTTCTCATTGCCCTCTTTTATACTGGGTTGTTCCGCGTGGCCTTGTCAGGCCGTTATGTACGGTCCATTCTCATTGGCTGGGTGTGGTCCACTTTTTGGTCCCCTTCTGGCATATTTGGGTGGCAGACTCACCCTGCTCTGGTCTCCGTGGCACTCACCCTGTTCTTGTCTCCGTGGCCCTCACCCTGCTCTTGTCTCCGTGGCACCCATTACTGGTACAATACTGTGTCCTTACATGTGTACAGTAGAGATCAGCTCACCTGTCTTTTGAAATAGAAAACCCAATTAGGGCACAAGTTGTTTGAACTGGTGTTCCCTGGGCTTCTCTATGTGGTTCAGCCAGCCCTATATTCTTTTGTGGCCAAGTGAATTCGAGAAAAACTACAAGGCGAGTGATTGATGTGTCGACGCGATCACAGATCGTGTGGTACACGCGGTAAGTTTTAGGACTCCATGCTATCAATAGTTAAGAAGAAAATCTCACTGAACATACTTGACTTTGTTCGGTTTAAGTTTGTGCCCTTTATCATTATTGTTTTCTTTATTATTGTTTTTGCGCAACCTCAAATCTGCTTATATTTTATTTTCTTTTAGCTTTCTTAGTTGTTTTTACCTTGAAATCTTAATGTTATTGTTGGAAGAAATCCGATTCGCTTATTTACTTTAAAATTTGATATTGTTCAAATCAATCGCTGTAGATTACGATATTTGGATACGTTATTATGCGTAATATTCACATTTGGGGATAACAATATGACTCGTTATTTTATAACTAGCCAACCACAAAGTAATATATAATCATTGTAATTTTTTTATATAAGCGTGCAAGTGATACATTTTTTATAAGCATTACAGAATATTGACTGAGGATGAGATGAAGAGTACATTAATTGGTACATAAGCAATAAAGATAGGAAAAAAACACTCCTAATTTATGTAGTACCTTAAAGCAAAAATAAGAAAAACAGGACAACAACACTATTAATACATCAAAAAGAGGGGTAATTAGAAGCAATTGCAGACGAGAATGATGAGCAAGGAAATGAAATAGATGGACCAAGTTGCATATTTGAGTATATTAAAAGTAAATGTTGTTGAAATAATGAAGAAGAAAGTGGTGACAGCCACTAGAATTGCAGCTTTCTCCAATATTATGGAAATTACATGCAACTTCTTGGCAATAAACTTGGAGATAAACAGAGCAGCAAATGTGAACATGATAGCAATAGAGATAATTTGGATACAAGGAGAAATTACGGGTTGGCTACTTGTGGAGTGAAATGCAATTTGAAGAGCTGATGTTAAACAAAATGGGATTAGTATGTTTTGCCAATCTAGTGATTGTGTTTCCACTGCTGAAAGAGTGAGAGAATTAGGCATAATAAGCTTGGAGAATAATACTGCAATTGAAACAAAGATATTCATTGCGCTCTGTGTTGTATTGGCAATTGCTAAAAAAGAATACAAAAAACCTTGGATGGCATCTTAATTATTTATAGTTAAGCTGTACTCCCTCCGGTTTTGAATAGTTGTCGTTTAAGGTTATTCATCAAAACCAATAAATTATTAATTGTATTATTAAAATGACTAATCTACCCTTAATAAATTTGTACTAAAGCTCTACTTTCTATGTTAAAATTCTCTTCCTTTTTAATTATTAAGGCTTATTTGTATTAAATATTGAACTTCTTTCATACTTTTAATAAGGGTAAATATGGGAAAATATTGCAAAAAATGCATTGGTAATCTAAGATGACATATAAAAAAAACCAAAGTAAAAATCTTAAAGTGACTAATATTTAAAACCGGAGGAAGTAAAATAGAGAGATTTAAAATTAAAAAAGAAAAAGAAAACTAAGATGTTGCGGACGTGAAGCAATTATTGAGAAAGGAAAAACGGATATAATGTGGGGGTTGAAAATAAAGATTTCGGTTTTTGCAATCGGATACTGAGTATGTCCAAGGAAAAGGCTCACTTATCAGTTGTCAGAATTGTGGAATTCTGGTCAAATATGCGGATGAGGAGGCGTGGGCAGTTGTACAAATGGATTGCCAATTTCTGACTTTGTTGTGTATGTTGTCCAACGCCAACATCCTTCGGATCCGGATATACTTTTTCTATTTGTGATGACTCCGAAGTCAAACCATCCCATTCTCAAAACCAAAACTTTGCTCATGTTGTATATCAATTTGGAAAATTTTACAATATATCGCATAACATGGACCTCTCTTATTTTTTAATTTTTTTTGGAAAAAACAGCACATATGTGTTCCTTATTTTTTCACTATATTTTTTTTTTCATTTTGCAATACCAATACTTTATATATACTGGAACGTCCATTATAAAATTTTTCATATCAATTTACAACCTTCAATTTCCCCCTTCAACAATTTCTTATCAAAATTTAATAAGCTGAAAATTGTCGTTAGTTGTAGTGTTAAGAAGCTTTTTTCCCTTAACTAATGTCTCATGTTCGAACCTTATAAATTAAAAAAACAGTTGCTGACAGAGTTTCACTCCCTGTAAAAGAGTCTATCCGGCTCGAATCCATATTTAAATGGATAGTTTAGATCAAGTAAAACTAAAAACCGTAGTCCCTACCCTTTTATTATTTTTTTCTCCTATCTATATCTATTCTATTAATTTCAAAAGCCCAAAGAAAATGAATGAACAGTTTTGAGACTCTTTTCGTTGAGGTTGCAATTTGTTAGCCAAAAAAAAAAAATCATCTCAACCTCTTGCTTAAAAAGGTGTTTCTTTTTATTACTGTTCTTTTTTATATTCCTTCTTACTCTATACATTTTAAATTCCATGTTTAATTTCCTAAAAATAATTATTGATGTTTATCGTCCTTTTTTGTTACCATCTATGTGTCCTCCTCTTTTTATCTTCTTCCTTGCATGGTTATCATACTTGTAATGATTGAGAGAAATATCTTTTAAGAATAAGAGTTTCTTTTATATTCTATTTTTTCTGTTTCCTCTTTGAGAAAACGGCTTTAAGTTCGCCAAATTGAAAAGGTAGTGCTACCATTTTAACACAAATTCCATTTCTAAAGTGGAGACTAACAAAATTTTATTTAATTCGTCATTTAGCATATAGCACATATTTAATGGACTACATTGGTACATTGATTTTTTAATCTTACTTACAAAATAAATGAATGAGTTATATCATGTGCTAAAAGTATTATTATTAATGTTATTCTTGTTTATTTTGTATACTAATTTTTTGCCACAAAAAGTTTATAGTTTATGGAACAATTGATTTGATGAGTCACACTCTTTCATTCAAAAAACAAAATGGGATGTGTTTGTTGTGCATATGTAATCCAACACCAACACCAATATTCTTTGGATTCGGATATAGTTTTTATTCTTTTTTATTGTGACGTGTCCAAAGTCAAAGTATCCGATCGAATTGTACAAAACCCAAGATTTAGTCATTTTCTGTCTAGCAATTTGGGGCAAATCCTTCATACCCACATTCAATTTCCCCAACAAACCAATTTCTTTTATCAATGACGCTGTGTTCCCATTAATAACTGTAATCCCTACCATTTTATTATATATAATAAGTTAACCTTTTTCCATGCCTTCTTGCACACCAAATTAATTAAACATAGAGCCATGCCAAATATTACGCAAAATCTGAAGAATTTCTTTCTTTCAATTACAACTGAAATTAAATGAAAACAAAGATGGAAGAAAGAACTGATTTCTCATATTTTATCTCAAAAACAAAATAGGAATAGAGAAAAGTATTTATAACAATAAAAGAAGAAAGTAGAAGAAGAGTTTTGGGCGCCAATTCTCTTAGACGGTAGAATGTATCAACCATTGACTACTCCACATCAGCAATCCATCTCAAGAAGGAAACGCAGTCGTTGGATCAGCTAACAACCACCAAAACCAGAGCACAACAGAGTCAATAACACAGACCTGGAAAATCAGCATAGACTTGTAAGGCTTCTTCATAAAACCGGGCCCAATAAATCTTTATCAAACCAGTCTAATAAGCCCATAAGCCCGTTATTGTTCATCATCCCCTCCTCAAGATGGCAGAGTCGAAGACTTGAGAAATCCCATCTTGAACAGAGTAGGCAGCATATGAGAACTGCTCAAAGATTTTGTGAATAAGTCAGCAGGCTGAAGATGAGTGGAAATATAATCAGGAACAAGAAAACCATCTGATATATAATCCCGAATAAGATGGCAATCAATCCCAACATGTTTTGTCTTCTCGTGATGCACAGGGTTTTTAGCCAGAGCAATAGCAGCTTGACTATCACAGCATAAAGGGATAGGTAAAGGAATCTATACCTTGAAATCTTGGAGAAGAAAGTGAATCCATTTTAGTTCACAAAATGTGGCTGTCATACTCCGATATTCCGCTTCAGCAGATGACCGAGTTACAACACTCTGCTTTTTCGATTTCCATGAAATCAATGATGGGCCAAGAAAGAAACAAAAACCGGTTGTAGACCGTCTTGTAAGTTTGCAAGCACCCCAATCCGAGTCACAAAAGGCTTTGAGCTTGAGATCTCCAGTACTAGGATAGAATATCCATATTGAAAAGTACCTTTAAGATACTTAAATGTGTGTGAGGCTGCCCGGAAATGATGTTCTCCTGGATTCTGCATAAATTGACTTAACTAATGTGTTACATAAGTAATATCTAGTCTAGTAAAACCAAGATATAAAAGTTTGCCTATAATTCTTCTGTACTGTTCCGGATTGTCATACAAAGGTCCAGTGATACTCAAATCTACACCCGTTGCTTGAGGACTGGGGACACTCTTGGCTTCAGATAAACCAGCCTCAGCTATACAGTGAAAAGGATCCTCGTGGATACCTGGTAAACATTATCACGAAGGAGGCTGCCGAACAGCTGGACATCCATCAAAACAGAATTCAACCAGTGTATTCGCCCCTAGTAGGGTGGAGTGGCCATTCGGTCACAGTTGTTGGATAGATGGCACTAAGTATAGAGGTTGGCGATGAGAAGCACAACTGGAGGTGCGAAAAGGAATTTGTAATAATTGACACCCCACTTGCCTACAACATCATATTGGGAAGACCCTAGCTGGAGGTCCGAAGAGGAATTTGTAATAATTGACACCCCACTCGCCTACAACATTATATTAGGAAGACCCTTCCTAGTACAATCAGAAGTAATCCTCTCTGTCCGGTATTTAGCCCTCCAAATACCAACCACTTCGTAGGTTGTAGTGGCTAAATGAAGTCAGCAAGTGGCCCAAACGACGTATCTAGCTTCCTTAAAACAGGGAGAAATTAGCTGGGAATCAGAAAAGCAAGACAGAGCTAAGCTGGTAGATGAGCTAGAAACCTTTGTGGTCGGACCAGGGAGATCAGTCTAAGTTACCAAGGAATTGAAGCCCGAGCTGAAGCAGGGGATCACGGCAGTACTTAAGGAAGATCAGGAGACCTTCACCTGGTGCACTAGTGATATCCTCGGAGTCCTGCCTGAAATAATGAAACACAGCTTGAATATAGATCCTATTACCAAGCCGGTAGTACAAAAAGAGAAGAAAAAATGCACCAGAGAGACAGAAAGCGATTGAGGCAGAAATAAATAAACTGCTAGAAGCCAGACACATCCGAAAAGTGTTATATCCCGAGTGGCTGGAGAACGTGTGTCTTGGTGAAAAAACTAAGAGGGGCATGGAGGATGTGTGTAGACTTCACCTACTTGAACAGAGCTTGCCCAAAGGACATCTATCCTCTCCCCAGCATTGACCAGCTGATAGACTCAACTCCCGGATACGCAATCTACTCCTTCTTGGACGCAAAGTCGGGACACCATTAGATCCCCATGGACCCAGTGGATGAAGAGAAGACCGCATTCATAACCCACGAAGGCACGTACTATTATCGAGTGATGCCCTTTGGTCTAAAGAACGTAAGAGCGACATATCAATGCCTGGTCAACGACATGTTCAAATAACATATTGGAAAAACAGTCGAAGTATATATAGATGACATGATCATTAAAAGCATACGTGAAGAAAATCACGCCAGAGACATTCAGGAGGCCTTCAAAATACTGCAAAAATACTGCCTCAAATTGAACCCGAAAAAGTACGTGTTTGGAGTGCGAGGTGGGAAGTCCTGGGCTTCATGATTTCACAAAGGGGAGTAGAAGCAAATCCAGAGAAGATTAAAGCAATCTTGGACATGGTGCCGCCCAAAATAGTGAACGAAGTTCAGCGCCTTAATGGGCACATCAATGCACTGGGAAGATTCATCTCATTTTCAGCCAAGAAATGTTTACCCTTCTACAAGCCATCAAGAAAGGCCAGAAGTTCAACTGGGATGATGAACGCCAGGAGTCATTCGGCAGAATCAAAAAAATTTTAGGAACCCCACCATTGCTGAGTCGGCCAATACCCGGTGAGATTCTATACTTGTATTTGGCAGAAACCGATGAAGCAGTAGACTCAGTGATGGTTAAAGAGGAGGAAGGGCAGCAATACCCAGTGTATTATACCAGTAAGGTGTTAAGAGGGGTAGAACTCAGGTACTCGAGGATCGAAAAATTGGCCTTGGTGATAACTTCAGCATCCACTAGGTTACGGCCCTACTTCCAGGCTCACATGGTAATTGTGAGAACTAATTTCCCCCTGAAGAAGTTGTTACAGAGATCGGATACTTCAGGCAGATTGGCTGAGTGGGCTATTAGACTCAGTGAATTCGACATCCGTTTTGAGCCCAGATCGGCATTAAAAGCCCAGGTCTTGGCAGATTTTGTGGTGGAGTTCGTCGAATTGGAACCAAACCAAGTACTAAAGGCAGAAGAATGGAAGGTATATGTGGATGGAGCTTCATCCTAAGAAGGAGAAGGGATTAGAGTACACATTGAAGGGCCTAAGAAAATCAAGATGTCTCATGCCACAAAGCTAGCTTTCCCTGCCACTAATAACGCTGTGGAGTATGAAGCGATGATTAAGGGGTTGGAGCTCATCCGGGAAATCGCTCCAGACCGGGTGAAACTACTGAGTGACTCGAGGTTAGTTTCTAACCAAATTAATAAAAACTTCGAAACTAAAGATCCTTACATGTCCAGATACTTAGACAAGGTGCGGTGCTTGCTCGAATCAGTCGAAAGCAGAGGCACCACATGGAGGGTGGAAAACATCTCCAGAAATGAAAATCTTGAAGCAGACAAGCTGGATAAGGCAGCAGCAAGCATTGAAGATTCACAATTGCTAAATTGCCCATATGAGGTTCTGACTAAATCTAGCATCAGAACAAATGAGTTGATAATAGAAAAGGCAGAGCTGGGTTGGATAAAGCCCATAGTAAAGTACCTGGTCGAAGGACAGCTGGCCGAGGACAAAGGTGAGGCAACAAAGATCTCCAGAAAGTTGTAACGTTACGCAATGATTGACAAAGAACTCTACAAGAAGTCTTTTACCAATGCATGGCTGAAGTGCATCACTACTGAAGAGGGGAATTATATCCTCCAAGAATTGCACGAAGGAATCTGTGGGTCCCACCAAGCAGCACAGACGCTTGTCAGAAGGGCGGTACTACAGGGTTACTATTGGGAAACAATGGAGGCAGATGCAACCGCCTATGTAAGCAAATGCCACCAATGTCAAATCCATTCCAAGAGATCCCACTTGCCGGCAGCAGAGCAGAAACCGACGCGTTTGCTGAAATTATATCCGACAATAGCACCATGTTGGGACCACATCATCACCATGTTCGGGATACCTGAAATTATCTCCTTCATATGGGACCACATCATCACCATGTTCAGGATACCTCATAAAATTATATCCGACAATAGCACCCAATTCACCTCGAACAAATTCAATTCTGTAGGGGACTCAAAATCACGCACAACTCCTCCTTGGTGGCACATCCCCAAAAGCAATGGGCAGACGAAGGTCACGAACAGAACCATAAGAGATGGAATCAAGAAAAGGCTAGAGAGTCACAAGGGAGCATAGGCAGATGAGTTGAACAATGTCTTGTGGGCTTATAAAACCACACCAAGAAGACCGACTGGGAAAACACCCTTTGCTATGGTATACGGAGTAGAAGCGGTAATCCCCGTCGAAATAGGAGCCCCAGTGACCAAGTGGTTTACTACACGGAAGCTCAAAATCATATCAATATGAAGTATTACCTGGATTCCCTGGAAGAAAGAAGGGAAAGAGCTTACATCCTGATGGCAGCATACAAGAATAAAGTGGCCCGTGACCATGACAGAAAGATAAGAAGGATAATACTCAAGGAAGGTAACTTGGTTCTCAAGGACTCCATAGCATCACAGGCAAGGGAAGGAAAAGGAAAGCTTGGTGCAAAATAGGAAGGGCCATACAAAGTGGCGGCAGCAGTCGATCCAGCAACATACAAGCTTTCCAATCTAGATGGGAAAGAAATCCCATGAACATGGAATATTGCCAATCTAAGGCAATACTTCTCACCTGAGAATAGTTAGAAAGAAAAGGGTTGCACTCTTTTTTCCTACTAATGGATTTTGCCCACTAGGTTTTTCCATAGTCGAGTTTTTAACAAGGCAGCACCTCCAATTGTAAAACTTAGCAGGGGACGCCCTCTAAGATGTAATACGAAAAGATAAATAAAATATCTTTCCAAATCTCCAAACTAGGAGTCGGTCATAACCGAATGAATATCTTCACCAGAAAGCCAAGCTCTAAAGCCGGCTAATCAAAATAGCAAATAAAAGAGTAATAACCCCAAAGTGGGTTCAATTTAGACCGAGTGAAAAAACTTGGCACAAAGCTAAAAGCTTAAAACATTCGATCGAACAAGCCGGGTGAATTAACTAGGGCAAAAAAAAAAGAGAAAGAGAGAGAAGCTCATAATAAAGACACTCATATCAAGGAAGAGGATCATTCATTAATAAAAAAACATTACAAGATACATTAACAAAAAAAAGAAGGAACCGGCTAAAGGTTCAATTCTACAAATCAATCGCCTCCCAAATCTTCAGGCTCCTCTCCTTATACTGGAGACTCGACTACCTCGGCCTCACTAGGGTTGTCAGCAGGAAGATCACTGTAAAGAGGAAAGTCAATGGAATTCAAATCCAAGTCTAAGTCCCCTGAATCTCTTGGCAGGCAGCAAGAACCCGCTCCTATACATCTTTCCTAAGGAGAACAGCTTCTGTGTGGAATCCAGGAGAGTTTCGTTCTCTATGCTTTGCTTATGCGCTGCCTTCTCATCTTCCAATTGCTTCTTCAGGTCGTTGATTTCTTTACCCTGCTCCTATGACCTGCTCTTCTCCGCCTCCAGGGCTAGAAGAGTCTCCTTGAACTTCTTCTCTGCTGCCTCCTTCTCCTTGGTCAATTTGCTAACCCTAGACATCCGGTCAGATAACTCAACTGCCCTTGAGAAAGCCTACACACTGATTAACCGTGTTAAAAAAAAGAAGAGGGAATAAAAGAGAGGGAATGAGGAATCAATAAATCCCTACCGAAGATAAATCTGCAATGCACATAGATAAGGCAGCTGAGTCGTCTAGTCGGCCGAACTCATTTTTGTCAGCTGGAAGAAAGAACCCACACTTTAGCTCTGATTGGATTGCCGGATCCCTTATACGCACTTCCTGCCCCTCCTTTCCCCGCAACCAATGCTAGGGAAGAGTATAAGGGAGGGAATATGGCCCAGAGGCGGCAGTTGTGGCACCAGGCGCCTGATCAAGAATAATAGGCAATAACAAAGTCAACGACAGGATGGGACAACATGAGAACACAGACAAACATACCGAGTGGGAAGCTTGCTCATATTACATTCTTATTCTTATCATCATTCTCTAAGATCTCTGACTTAAGCATTGGAGTGGACCCAGAGGTCACCCGGTCCTCACCTTTTCTTTGTTACAGGTACTTGGTCTTTTTCTGAATCATGAAAACAAATTCTTTCCCGGAGCTAGCATTCCATAATAGAGAATGATGAACTTGATACTTATTTTGACGAAGCAGTAGTGAAATTGGAAAATGATTCTGATCTATTAACTTGCTGGCATGCCATTGCCCATTAGTATCCAGCACTATCTAGAACGGCTCGTCATTATTTGGCAGTTTCAACGTCGAATACTGAACTGAAGTATTTTGGAATCGATGAGATAATGAAGATGAATCCAGGATTCGGCGAGTTGCAACCGGAGATAGCAAAAGCATTAATTTGTCAACAAGACTGGTTGGAATCCCGCAAAAAGAAGTATGTATATTTGTTTCAATCTGGTATTTGATGCATCTAATTGAAATATACATTCTAACTTGCGAATTTACAATGTGGAACAGGCACATAGAAAAAGCGTAATTTAATGAACCAGTCTCCTCATTGAAATGCCGACATTGTTGGTAACTTTTTGATACCCCCTTTTTTTTTTTACCCAGAAAAATTATCAGTATCGATAAGTACTACCACATTGGGAATACTAATTAGTACCCAATTATTACTAACAGTAGAAATTGTATGGATAAGTTTTTCATCAGGATAATGCAAGTTTTAATTATAGAATATATTAATTAGTACAAAATAGATAATTTAATATATTAATTAATTAGTTATGTTATTATCTTTTATTTTTCATTCATCCCTATTTTATAGGCTTATTTATAGATTTTTCAAATATTGAATAGAACCATAAAATTTTGATTTTTATAGAATCACATATTAATGGTTCACTTTGTTGTAGTTACTATAGTAAATTCGCATGTTCATGTATGGAGGTCGAAGTTAGTAAAATAAAAAAAATTAGATTTTTAATGCTTTCAAAATTATGAACAAACACTAATTTTTTTGTGTTTAAAAAAATATTGAAATTGTAGAATATGAAAATGAAAATAAATAGTGTAAGTTGGACATAAAAAGAGAAAAAACTTTATTGTTAATTATATTATAAAAAGAATTGGTTTACACTTACAAATGATTCATTACTCACGTGTAAGGCTATACATTTGGATCGTTTGTAGGCGACTAAGTAACAGACTAGAAAGCTAGCTCAAATAAAACAAAAATTAGAAAAACAAGACAACAACAATATTAACACAGTAAAAAGAATGGCAGTTAGAAGCAATTGCAGATGAGAATGATGAGCAAGGAAAGGACATAGATGGCCCAAGTAATATGGAGAAATTTGAAACTGAAAAGAAAAAGAAAATAAGAAGATGCGGAAAAGTCAGAATTTTATATATATATATATATATATATATATATATATATATATATATAAAATCCTGATGCAGATATGAAGCAATTATTTAGGAAGGAAAAATAGATAATGTGCGTGGGTTGAAAATAAAGATTTCTTCGGGTACTGAATATATATATTTAAGAAATAATATAGGCTTTTTTTTCTTTTTTTTTTTCAAATGGTATTTCATTAAACGAAGAGGATGGTTACACAAATAATAGGTGATAAGTATTTATTATATCATGCAATTTGGATCTCAAAATATTGAATTAAAGCCAAAAAAAAAAAATATTTTATGCATAAAAAATGCTTAAAAGATTCAATTTTACAGGTCGAATCACATGAGGAATACGCTCGATAAAATCTAGATATATAAGGTTTCAAGGCATTGCAAAAAGTACAAAGTTACCTAGGAAAAGAAGTTTAAACCTTGATGAGTCCAAAAATATGAGTTCAAAAATGCTTCACATAGTCAACTATGAAACTCAGAAGGGGATGAGAGTGTCAAAATGCATTTCAGTTATTTAAAAATTTATTCCATTTTTTTGTTAATTTCAAGATCCAATGGTTTAGGATTATTATCACTTTTAATAAGAAAACAATTGTTATTACCCTAATAGCCATTATATAGCAATGAATTCACCTTTAAGTTGGTGGTAGAGAGGATTTGAATAGCCTCAACTAAAATATGCCGTAGTTAGGCAAGGATCAGCTTAATTGGCTTACTTTTTAACAATGAAAAGAAAACGGTAAAAAATTCACACATATTGATGAGAATGAACTTACACACATTAGTTGTTTTGTATATTATCAAGCACCACCAAACAATGTTGGATATCCACAGCTACAAAAACTTAAATTTTAAGCGTAACACTATACAATTATCATATCTTGAAAAATCTTATATATTTTGTATAAAAATGATAAATCTTGGTATTTTGAGGGTAAAGATTTTAAAGGATTTTTTACGGAGAACATATGACAAAATTATATTTACTATAACGTGAATGAAAGTGCAAAAGTGATGTTGAAAAGAAGAAAGTGGATGGGATGGATTATAGAACCAATTTCTACATTGTGGGGCACTCGAAACGTTTATGTCTGTTTTTCCATTCGGATATAAGCTTTAGGAAAAAGAAAAGTAATTGAATCAAGTTTCCTAATCTAATTTATTGTGCTTAAAAGTCATCTGTTTCATGATCATTTGCCTAAAATTTAATTTAAAAGTGGCTTGCATTAGATCATTAGATCGTGAGACATGGTATAATGTACCGCCTCAATTTATCCATGACTTGTTATTTTATCTGTTAAAACATTGGCAATTGTGAGAACTAATTTGCTAATTCATATAAATTTCTAGCTGCATAGCTATAGAAAATATAAGTAAATAATAAATGGGATAAATACAAAAATAAATCCAATGTTTTTAGTCATTTGAAAAATGGTAACTGTAATTTAAATTTTTACAAAATAGAATATATGGTTTCAAAATCCAAATAAAAGTAGTCTGTTGTCCAATACACTTCCTAAAAACTCGCTTATCTTTCGAATTTTTATCTGAAATTTAGTATGTTGGTTAATTAAAATATAATGGATTATATTGTCGAAACTTAGAATTTTTCGTGAAGCGCTTATATTTTAATAATTAATAATGCAAAAAAAATTATAAAAAATTGAAAAATGGCTAGAAAATTTTCAAACCTTCAAAATTTGATGGAAATTTATTTAAAATATGTGTAAATTATTGTGATGCCAAATAGTATAAAATATTAAGTTTTGCACGAAAATTAGGTTAAAAACCTAAAATTCATACCGTTAACCATATTTATATGTGGTTCTTAATTTGTTTTACTATTTGTTATCTTGACATTTTATACATATTATTTAACAATATATTACAAAGTTTTAAAAAATTTCAGTATTTTTTTATTTTTTGTAATTTTTTTCTTTTTCTCATTATTAATTAAAAAAATACATGCAGTTTCGAAAAATTTATGAACTTTTTCACTAAGGTTCATTATATTTTAATCAACCAACATGAAAAATTTCAAATAAAAATTTGAAGGTTAAAAGAGTTTTTAGGGAGTGTATTGGACGATAGATTACTTTTACTAGTATTGTGAAACCACAAATCTTATTTTAAAATATACAAATAGCCGAAACCATAAAATTTATTTTGTAATTATCCCATAAAAAATCGAAAACAAATTATACGATCAACACAGGAGAGACTGAATGAAGTGTGAAAGTAATATTTACTTTTTTTTTTCTTTTTTTTTTTTTTTTGTAAATAATATTTCATATTTTTGTGTGATAGAGAGGAGAATTAATCTCTTTTTTAAGCTCCCACAGCAGCCCAACTGCCCTCGCGTCCAAACAAAGCCAATTAGTCTAAAAGATTAAGTTAATAAATAAGATTAAAAATTTTCTTTTATTATATATTATCATTATTAATTCAAATTATATCTACTTAACCAGTTTGAAATTGTTCAATCACCATTTACAAGGTTACTCTTCTAATTAAAAATTTTCCTTTGTGAATTAAATGTCAAAATTCAAGAATTAAACTTAAGTGACTAAATTTTCTTATCACTAAAACTAATTTAATTTTATTGTTATTACTTAAAAAGTGGAGACTAACATAATATTATCAAATAGTCACTTCATATAGCGTATATGATCGACTAAATTGTAACTTTATTTAGGTTACAATTTAGGTTAGAAAATAAATGGATGGGTAATGGCATGTGCTAAAATCTAATTATATGTTATGTATGACTAATTTTTTTTGCTGTAATTTTTTGTGCACTAATTAATAGATTTGATTCAGTGGGTCACGCGCTTTCACTCTATGTTTCTGATATTGATGAAATATTATTGGATTTCCCTTTTATTTTTGACTTTTTTCTTATATACATAAAATTTTTTAATATAGGCCGGATCTATATTGCCACACACATTGGATGTGTGACACGTAAGTAACTGTAATAACATGTCAAGTATCTAAAACTACAGACTATGGTAGATTCAGTTCACACTAAAATTTCTCCCAAAATTAATCTACAGTGCCACGCGGCCCGCCACAGCAATTGCCACCACCACCACCTAATTCACTTACTAACAATGACATAGAAAATCAATCAGCAGCTGTTGAGGAAACAACACAAATTACTTGGTATAGAGTGGCAATGGCATAACATAATAATGTTTATTATTTATAGTTAAGCTGTAAAATAGAAAAATTAAAAATTAAAAAAAAAAAAAAGAAACTAAGATGTTGCAGACGTGAAGCAATTATTTAGAAAGGAAAAGTGGATATAATGTGGCGATTGAAAATAAAGATTTCGGTTTGTAATCGGATACTGAATATAGAATATAGTAAACGTTGCTTACTTATCAGTTACTAGAATTGTGGAATTCTACTCAAATATGGGCATGACATTGCCTTTGTTGTGTATGTTGTCCAACACCAACATCCTTCGGATTCGGATAGACTTTTTCTGATTGTCACGTGTCCAAAGTCAAACTATCTGATCCATCCAATTCTACAAAACCCAAATTTTGCTCATTTTGTATATCAATTTACAACCTTCCATTTCCCCAAAAACAATTTATCATCAAAATTTCTCCCGTTCCCACTAATAGCTAATAAGCTAAAAACCATGGTTGGTTTTACGGCTAAGAAACCTTTTTTCCTAAAATAATGTCACAGATTTGTAGATGAAAATAACAGTTGCTGAGAAAGTTTCACTCTCTATAAAAGAGTGTATCACAGCTCGAATTCAAATTCAAATGGATGGTTTAGACCAAGAAAAGCTAAAAACCATAATCCCTACCCTTTTATTATTTTCTTCTCCCATCTATATATATGCTATTAATTTCAAAAGTCGAGAGAAAATGAATGAAGGGTTTTGAGATTCTTTTCGTTGAGGTTGCAATTTGTAGCGAAAGAAAAGAAAAATTTCATCTCAATCTCTCGTTCAAAAATGTTTTTTTTTTTTTATATTCCTTCATACTCTATGCATTTTAAATTCTACATTTAATTCCCTAAAAATAATTTTTCATGTTTATCTTCCTTCTTGGTTATTATCTATGTGTCTTCCTCTTTATATCTTCTTCCGTGCAGGGTTGTCATACTTGTGATAAATGAAAGAAATATCTATTAAGAATAGGAGTTTCTTTTACATTCTTCCTTTTATGTTTTCTCTTTGAAAAAACGGTTTTAAGTTCGCCGAATTGAAAAGGCAGTGCTACCATTTTAACACAAAAGTTTATTTCTAAAGGAGAGACTTACAAAATTTTATTTAATTGGTCATTTAATGGACTAAATTGGTACATTTATTTTTTTAATCTTACTTACAAAATAAATGAATGAGTTATATCATGTACTAAAACTACTACTACTACTACTACTATTATTATTATTATTATTATTTATTTTGTAGACTAATTTTTTTGGCACAAAAAGTTTATATTTTATGGAACAATTGATTTGATAAGTTGCACTCTTTCATTAAAAAAAATAAAATGGGATGTCTTTGTTGTGTATATGTAATCCAACAACACCAACATTCTTCCGATTCGGATGCATTTTTTAATTTTCCAAAGTCAAAATATCCGATCGAATTGTACAAAACCCAAGTTTTAGTCATTTTGTATGTCAATTTGGTGCAAATCCTTTATACCCCACATCTCGATTTCCCCAACACACCAATTTCTTTTACCAAAAATACTCTGTCCCTGTCCTTTTATTATATATAGTAAGTTAACCATTTTACATGCCTTCTTGTACACCAAATTAATTAAACATAGAAACATGCCAAATATTGTGCAAATTCTGAAGAATTTCTTTCTTTTAATTACAACAACATCTTTCTCCCAAATTTGGCCTGCGCCACCACTCTCCCCGCCACAGCAATTGCCACCGCCATCTGCACCACCATCACCTAATTCACTTACTAACATTGACATAGAAAATCAAGCAGTTGTTGAGGAAACAACACAATTACTTGCTGGAATTGGCGTAGATTGGCAATGGCATGACATAATAATGTCATTTTGCTTTAGTTATGCCCTTGAGGTAGCTCTCTGGTCTGCAACTCAACCTCAACTCCCTCTTTCTTTCCAATTTCTTTCTTTCTGTTTGGCTTTTATTTTTGGTTTTCTCTTTATCTCCAAATCTATTGGCCATAAATACGCTGTTGCAGCTACATTATTCTACAAAGCTGCAATTATACTTGCAGTCACTGCATTTTTCTTCACCATTTCAATATCACTGCCTGTAATGCTCAAATGTACCACTTGGACCATCTACTTCATTTCAATGCTCGTCATTGCCATCTCCAATATTTGCTTCTAATGAATTAGCTGAAGCATGATGATCATGATCATAGAACTGTTGTATTTTCAGTTATGGTTTTTTGAGTAACATTCGCTAGATGTCCAAGTAATTTGTTGCTTCAGTGCCCCTCTTTTTGTTTGATTTACATATATTATGATATGTATTATGTTTCAATAGTACTGTAATATATTAATTAAATTAATCATTATTTTTCTTTAAACAAATAAATTTAAAGATTCAAATGTTATTTTTCTTTAGAAATTAAGAGGAACAGGAACTAGTGAAACCTTACTCCGGCAAAAATCAAACAGTTATGGTTAAATTAAATCTCTAATTGTTATTTTGGCAGTTTTGTTCTTATTACGATTTGACACATATTCAAAATGTTTGTTTGATCGAGTGGAAAGGATGTACTATTCAAATAACAAAGAACGATTCAAAGAATAACTAATTTATAGTGTTAAATGTTCGGTTTGAACTTGATTATTCTCACAGACATTCATTAAGGTGAAAAATCTGCTAGGCATAACCATTAGATAGACAGAAATGATGCAGTTGAAAAATGCCAAAGAGTTCTCCATAAAAAGTTTGTGCTTCAATTATAGCAATAGCAGCAGCAGCAGCAGCAGCAGCAAAATTCTCCTCTTCTATAACTAGAATTTCAAGCATATATTGAAGATGAATAACCCAGAAAAACAATTGAGTCTAACAAAATGGATTCTCATAATGAGATTGTGAAGAAACAAATTAATTGGATCAGTTTCATCTCATCTGATAGACCAAATTCAACAACTAATGTTCAGGTCCAGACAAAAAAAAAAAAACAATAACAAAAGTAGTTTGAGCTCTCAAATAACAGCAGTTGAGTGCCTCAAAAGTCACTGTCCAAGCATTGATTCTATGCTTCTGTCACTGTCTGCAAACATTAACTAACAACTCCTGTAATTAACTTGCCATCTTCTTATATAATCCTATTCCAAAATTACAAAAAGACATAGCACATTAAAATGAAACTATTGAATACATTTTAAATATTGGACTTGCTTCCTTTCGGGGATTCCAACCAGTCCTGTCCACATATTAGAGCTTCTATGATTGGATCATCAGGCTCAAAGTCATTGAAGCATGGATTCTTTATAATTACATCCGTGCTGCGAGCAGATGATCTGATTCATAGCATTGGATCCATTGCCCAGAAATCACAAGCCATCCTCCCAACTACTGGAAATTTTGAAGAATTGACATACCACCAAGATAGGACATCAGCCTCTAGATTTTCAGTCTCCAATTTCAAGTACCTATCAAGTTCATCCTCCAATGAATCCACCCGTCAGAATGATACTTCTGTTTCCACTCATGAAAATCAACAATATCATCATCATCCGAATTGGAAGTTGCCAGTACTTCATGAGATGATGTATTTGCAAATTTCTTATAGAAACCGGCAAGATCAGCACGAATTGCAGATAATTTTGCCTGAGCATAGATCCCGAACATCTTCTTGTAAGCATATTTTACCAGGACAAATTTAAATCAGGGATCCAGAACTTCCATCATCTGAAAAACAAAACAGTGTGTACTCCAATACTCTTCAAATTTCTCCCTCCTACTGCAAATTTCTAAGTATTGACATACCACCAAGATGGTAGAAAAATTACACAACTTTCAGCAGCTAAAAATATACGTAACACGTTAGTAGAAAATTTTTTAATATGAGATGAACAAGTACTTACGAAAAAATTTCCAAGACTTCCAATTTCAGAGATGTAAGAAGGATATAATTTGCTAGCACTTCGATCATTTTTTTCTTCGGATTCCATAGATTGAACCAAAACAGAAAATGAAACGAAAGAATAGAAAACGAACTGAATCGGTTTGGAAGAGCAATTTGGGTTGCGGTTTAGTTGTAAAAGTAAAAGTGAAACAGTCACCCATATAAATATAATACTAAGCTCAGCAGATTGATGACAACACCACCGTGCTAATAGCACGAAATGATGGAGCAAGATCGATGCAAAAAGAAAAAAAGCCTTAGAACCCCAAGACCAGACAAATGTAAAAGATAGAAAAAACACTGAAAACCCCAAATTTCATAAAACAAATAGCTAGAAACCATTAGGGTAATCAACTGTCAAAATGGTCACAAGTTTGAAGCTTGGATAATCAACTGTGTGCTGATTCGGGAGAGCCTGAAACACCAAAAGAAAGAGACAAAAACATTAATACCTAAAGCAGGTAAAAACCACAGCCAAAATCATAGCTACAAAGAAAAACATGCATAACGATCGGAATCTCTCAGTAACGAGATATATCTACCGCAAAAACGTTAATAGATCGAAGAAAATACGAATCAACTAAAACTAAGAGCAAATCTGATAATCGCGACACAGATCAAGCAAAGCTCGATTAGAGAATAATAAAACCCTAGCAGATCGAAGGAGAGGAGAACGAGAGCTTACCATGTCTGATTCCGAATCCAGAAACGGAGATTTGAGTGTGTATAAGCTTCGATGAAACGTATAGAGTTGGGCGAGAGAGGAACCGAGGAGCTGAAATGGGGGTTTATAAAGAGGAGGTTTAAGGAGACCCCAATTTTAGGGAAAGTCAAAGTTGTTGCCCAGGAGTCTGTACTATGTAACACGCACCAGTTCAAATTGTCAGATATTTGGGCCCCCTATCGGTGATACGGTGCGTTTTATTGCCTAGTTTTGTAATGGCCCAATGGGCTTTTAAAAAAGTACCCAAAGATTCTCAATACAAGAAGACACTTGATGCAAAATAACTGAAAAACTGACACGTAAGTAATATGATTATTTTGAAAATAAAAAACGTTTATTTATTAATTTTTCATTGGAAAAGTCTACATGGATCAGGCCCATTGTATAATTTCCTGTCAAACCGTGTCCTTTAGATAATTGGTTAACAACCAAAACAGAAAAAAAAAATTGTTTTCAATTGGAGAGGCAGAGAATTGAATAAAAAACGCTTATTTGTCAATTTTTCATTGGAAAGGTCCACATGAACTATATCTATTGTATAATTTCTCATCAAACCGTGTCCTTTAGATAATTGGTTAACGAAAAAAAAAAAAATTGTTCTCAATAGGACTAAAGACTTTTGTTTTCCACATAATATCACTTTTTTTTTTGGCTTTTCGTCCATGTGTTTCTTATACTTTGCAAAAGCGCTCCAAAATAGACATTAATTAATATATATTTTGAACTTTTTTTAAATAGTATGAGGTAAAAATAAAGCCTTAATAGGACTGAAGCAAAAAAAAAGAATAAACTCTTAATAGCAAAGGAGCAAAAAAATCATTACTCCCATATACATTTATTTATAGTTAGTGGTAATAATTTATTAGTTCTAACCATTTATCTAATAAATTAGTTTATATATTATTCAAAATATATTATAAATCTTGTGTCTTTTATTTTATTAAATAGTTTAGTCTATGTTATTAAAAAACAACAAAAGTAATTACATCAACTAAAAAAAGGCAAATTATAAAAAAACCTTTATGATTTCACTTTTTTACAAATAAAAGACTATGATTTTTTGTTGCAAAAGAAGTATTGTGTTTTCTAACTGTTAAAAAAAAAAAGACAACTAATATTTTTCCATTAAAAATAATAATATAGCGTAGGGTATTTTTGGCTATTTAACATTTTAATAATTTATGCATATAATTTGAGAATTTTTACTTCAAGATTTAAATATTTTTCGAAGATTTCTCAATACGTTATGATTTTTTAAAATTTATTATTATTATGTAATTCAAAAAATATATATACACTTTTCGAAAATTTTTAATATTTATTATTAATGTTTATTGTATTTTTATTAACCAACTTAAAAATTTTGAGTTCAAAATGAATAAGAATACCCTAAGTAATGTCATGATTTAATCTTAGTTGTCATCTTTTTGTTAACATTTTAAAACACAATACTCTTTTGTAACAAAAAAAAAAAAAAAAACCATAATCCTTCATTTATAAAGAAGCGAAATGACAAGGTCTTTTTTTTTTTTAATTTGCTCCATTGCTCATAATTTGATTTTAATAGTGGTCTTGATATAATCTTCATAGAAAGACAATGAAATTAAGTGTAGGGAGAAAATATATTAGTTTTATCACAGGATATAAAAGGTGAAGCCCACAAATACAATTTAAATAATTAAACATTAGAAATAATATTCAAAATTATGCTTAACGAAAATAGCGAAAGTGTTAAATTTTTTTTTTTATCGAATTTCTTATGTGTAATTAAATGTAATAATAAACGATGAAGAACTTTTAATAATATTTATAACATTTTCATATGATAACCGTAATTCTTAAAGAGTAAATCTTTATTGTTTGAATCCACTAACCTAGAAAAAATTGTCATTCTATTTAAAGGTGTAGTATCTAGTCTCATATAAGCTCAAACTCTAGGCCTTCCATTTAGTACTTGCTACCAAAATGACGAAACTAGAATTACAACCTACATAGTTTTAATTATACATAAAAGTAATTTTTATAAGTGAATATAATTAGCTCCGTTGATGGGAATTTTACCTACTCGGATAGCCATGAAGAGAAGAGAACTGGATATCCCAACTTTTTATCCCCTTTGCCACAAGGAAGATAAGACTACAATGCAGCCCGAGACGATGGTAGCTACTCTTTGGACATCAATCATCTAGGCTAATATTAGATGCTGAAGGACTTATGCTAACTTTCCGAACAAAGTTCATATCAAAAAATAATTCTTGAATCAGAATTGTTTATGTAAGTTTAGTTTTGACAAAATAATGTTGTAGATTGTAAACAGCAACTTTGCATTTTTATTAATATATTTCATTATATAATAATTAATAAGTATACGAAAGTGTAGAAAGATTTGAGATTATATGTATGCAATTAAAAGAAATCGTTTTTTTAGTAATTTCTGGTTACTTGATTGTCTGCTATAACACTTAGATACACTCATTATGAACAAATAATTAAATTATAAGGAACATTGTTAAAAGGAAAAATTTACATAATTTCTTCATATTTGGCTCATCGGTTGTAGAATCATCCTCAATGGAAAGCGTACCATGAACAGAAGCAACTAGAAACCACAATAAAAATGTTTTATGATAAGTAAAATAGCACAAGAAAATTAATTAAAGCAAAGAGAAAACTCAAGAAAAGGAGCATGGGATTAACCCTTGCAAAAGCATAAGAAAAGAAGGAAAGAACTAACCCAAAGTACCACTTTGGAAAAGCAAATCACCATTTACTAGACAATAACCTGAAATCCAATTTGGAGAATGTTAATAGCTTAGGACCTCATTCAATTGAGGAACCCACATGAGAACAAATAGACCAATGAGCACTCATTGGTCTAAAAAAAATAATAACAAAATGCTAGCAACACATGCCCAAAAAAAAGTCAGAACTCATAATTCCAAAAAACTTTTCTAAAGCTCAAACAAAGCAAGGAAAGAATCCATTTCAAAATACGCATAGCACCAAAAATGTTCAATTATTCCAAAGAAAGGAAAAAACTAATCAGTTACATAAAATAAGCAAATGACCACAAACTATAGGAGTAAGAATATATAAGTTTGAACAAAATAACAATGGAAAGTTTCTTTACAATGCCCAATAAGCTCTTTCAAAGGCTGAGGATATGGATTTCTATAGCTAGCTAATTCCTCTTCACATTGTCCAATACTCTTTTTTCAATAGGTCAAATATCAAGACTGCAAAAGCTCAATCTCAGAAATTAGAATATTCTGCTTTAGCTTTCCAATGATCAAAATAACCATGTGATTCAATTTCTCTCTTTTTGTCCCTTTCATAATGTATTTTTGGGTTGTGAGACGATAACCAGAACTCAAGATACGAGCAAAAGTAAAAAAGAAAAGCTAGCGTTCCAAGCTGATGGTCTGTCTGCCATCACATTAGCCGAACGGCCATCACACTTGGAGAGCAAGGGAGCATGATTTTCACGCATATTTTGCTCCCCAAAGCACCTTCTTCTCCTCCTAAGGCATTTTCTTTGCCTATAAATTAACCAATTCTAGTCTCCACCTCCAATAACAGACATCAACCCAATTTTATGTCCTTTCTCTCCGCAAGCATTGGTTTTAAACTTGTTCTTTCCCTCTCTACAGTTCATAAAAGAGAATCAGTGATGGGGCTTTCACAAGTCACCCATATGTGTGTGTGTGTGTGAGCGAGTGTGAGCAGGAGCTCATGATCTTAGAAATTAATTTTTTTTTATAAATAGAAGAAAACTAATATATAGACGTTTGGAATTATAAAAAAGCTGTTACAGCAAATGTTCAGGCCAAAAAGAAAAAAAATAAATAAATAAATAACAAAAGAACAGCCGTTGAGTGGCTCAAAAGTCAGTCTAAGCACTGATTCTATGCTTCTGTCACTGCCTGCTAACATTAACTACAAAAGACATAGCAGATTAAAATGAAACTATTGAATACATTTTAAATATTGGAGTTGCTTCCTTCCGAGGATTCCAACCAGTCCTGTCCACATATTAGAGCTTCTATGATTGGATCATCAGGCTCAAAGTCAATGAAGCAGGGATTCTTTTTTATTACTTCACTGCTGTGAGCAGAAGATCTATTACATGGCATTGGATCCATTGCCAAGAAATCACGAGCCATCCTCCCGACTACTGGAAATTTTGAAGAATTGACATGCCACCAAGATAGTACATCAGCCTCTAGATTTTCAGTCTCCAATTTCAAGTACCTGTCAAGTTCATCCTCCAGTGAATCCACCCCAGCATCCTCCTGCTGTTTCAACCACTCTTGAAAAGTAACAATATCATCATCATCAGAAGTGGGAGTTGCCAGTGCTTCATGAGATGAAGTATTTCTGTATTTATGATATAAGTTGGTGAGATAAACACGAAATGCTGATAACTTGGCTTCAACATGGCTCCTGAACATTACTTGGTAAGCAAATTTAATCAAGTATAATTTATAGCGGGGATCCAGAGCTGCCATCATCTCAAAAACGAAACTGTATTCGCTCCAACACTCATCAAATTTCTCCCTCATTTTTTTCGCCATTGAGCGAACATATGCAAACTCGCTATCTTGCCATCGGGTCAGTTTTTGATAAATGAATCTAACATTGCTTATGAACAAATCCAATCTTGGAGAAGGCAGGGAAATGAATTCGTGTAATGGCTTCAAGCATTGGCATATGACCCTTGCTTTATTCCATTCCTCTGCCGATGGATTCATAATGAACTCACTATCAATCTGCTCCAAGTGAGAAAATGCTTTTTCCAGCTCCAGAGCATTCTCAAGCATAAGAAATGTTGTGTCCCATGTTTTAGGAACATCTTCAGTATCCATTTTCTTATCCTGCAAATTCAGCATATTGATAGATTCCTGGAACTTCCGTTTCTTGAGTGGTGATCCATTAACATATTCAGCTGACTCTCTAATCTTATGAAGAACTCCCTTTATCTCATAAAATGCATAATCAGTAAAAAGATTGAGAAATCGTGTATAGGATGATGGATAAAGCATATTTCTGTTCAAAACTGAGCACTGATCTGATTGAGATAAACTTCCTAATTCTCCAGCCAAAAAATAATTTGCACCAGCGCCTTCATTATCAACCACCAAAAGCAAATCGTCATTGATGTTCCACTCTGAGATCACGCCTTCAATTACTTCACACAATGTCTGATCAGTAGGAACAGTACATCCTAGATCCTTGAAAGCAAGGATCTTCTGCTTGAGCTTCCATTCTTCATCAATAAAGCTTAACATCAAGCAACAATACATAATCTTCTTGTCACCATATGATTGCAAGTCAACGGTTAAACTAAAGCGAGAAGAGATATTGCAAAGATATTTGCTAAATCTCTCAATTGTAATTGGATCATTCGGTTGACTACCTCCCTGATTCTCATATGAAATTGCCGTTAAATCATTTGGTTGAACATCTCCTTGACTCTCATAAGCAATTATGGTTGAATCATTTAGTTCAACATCGTCCTGATCCTCTTTGAAACACTCCTGAAAATGTTTAAGAACATTTGAAGTTTCCCAAGTGCTTTCCCCTCTGAGTTTCTTCTCACTGACTTCAAATTCCATCCACACTTGTGACTTGTTTTTCCTTTTTCTACCAGATTTCTTTTGTCCAACTTTAGTTGTGTCCTATCAAGACAAAAGCACCAAAATTAAAGGATATGGTTTCAGTTGTGTCCTATCAAAATTCAAAAGCACCAAAATTAGCAAAGAGATCATGTTGTTAAGTTGAACATTAACGATGTTATTCAACAATTTGAGTTAAAAAAAAAAGGACAAACACAAAAGTTTTACTTTTTTTTTTCCAATATATATATATATATATATATATATATATATATATTGTTAAATAAGAAAATTACGGTGTCACAAGGGTGCTTCTAAACTTAGATATCCATTTTCCACAAAATTACTACTTTACCCCCAGACAATGACAGCAAGAAATAAAACTACTGATCCGTCGCCGATAAACAGAACAATAAGATTTGGCTCCAACAATTCACATAACAAATAGGTTCAAATGATTAAACTAAAACCAATATCGATGACTGAAGATGAAAAAAGAGAGAAAACAAACCAGCGGTTCATCAATGCCCTGGCTAATTAGCTTAGGCCTGATATGGGTATTCCAGCGGTTCTTAACATCAAGCTCTGTTCTTCCCGTTAATCTTTGGGCGATTAAATCCCATCTGCCATTGCAATTTGATAAATTCAATCAGAAAATACCAAAAAGATGAAAACTTTACAAAAAGGGGGCTGAGGCTTACTTGTTGCCAAACAAGCCATGAAGCATAACAATGCGCTTATCTTCTTCTTCAGTAAAATTGCCTATTTTAATATCAGGGTTCAAGTGGTACATCCATCGAACCCTGCAACTCTCGCCACTTCTAAGCAATCCTACACGCAAAGAACAAAAGAAGAATGAACCAAGAATAATTAGGCGGTGGCTGTGACATTGGAGTTAAAAGAAAGAAAAGCAAACTCACCGGCGGCTTCTGGGAGGGAACCCCAGCAACCTTCGCCGTGGAGGCGGACATAATCAATGAGAAGCTGGTCTTCTTCTTTAGTCCAGGCGGATATGCTGGTGTGAGGTTTTTCAGAGCAAGGAGACCGCTCCATAATTAACATCAAACACAAAATTAGCAATAGATTGTAAGAGATGTTTTTTTCTGTGGTGTTCTTGGATTTCAACCTCAAACAAAATTTGCTTAAATAAGAATTAATCCCTCTAAGTATCCGAATTGTGAAAAATTAAAAAAAAAAAATTGCTTAAATAGGAAATAATCTCTCAAAGTATCCGAATTGTAAAAAAAAAAAAAAAAAAAAAGCTAAGTGCAAATCCTTCAATTTTCAAGTTACCAATCTTCAATTTCCCCTTCAGTTCCAATTAATACGTTAATTAATTTCCTATTTAATCTGGTCCCTACCCTTTTATTATTAACTTTTTTCTCCTATACATAGCAACCCTTTCGGAGAAAAAAAGAAAAAAAAAAAAAAGAGAAAGAAATTGATTTTTCAAGTAATTTCTGGTTACTTGATTGTCTGCTATGATACTTAAAAATGTAGGGGCTGCCAAACATCACCTTAACTCCACATTAGTATGATATTGTCCGCTTTGGGCCAAGCCCGCACGGATTTGTTTTTGGGTTCCTTCCCAAAAGGCCTCATACTAATTGAGTCAAGGTGGCACATTATATTCAAGGAGTTTCTTCCTTAAACTTCCGATGTGGGACTTGGGTTTGTATCCCAACAATCCTCCCCTCAAACCAAGGACCACACATGTCCTCCCCTCGAGCCATAATTCATTTGATCCGTCAAATCATCTTGCACCGCCGTTATCAACCAACGGGACACGCCGCCTGACCACCACAATGTCAGGAAGACTTTCGACACAAGGCATCAAACACGAATCTCCAATCACGAGGTCATACCGAGAGCCTCCCACACAACGCAGTCCACTATTCCTGACCGTTGCCAAACCATGGCTCTGATACCACTTGTAGGGGCTGCCAAACATCACCTTAACTCCACATTAGTATGATATTGTCCGTGTAGGAAAAAATTCGGCGATATGAAAACAAAATAAAGCAAATAAAATGACACCGATATTTTTACGTGGAAAACCCCAAAATAACTTAGGGAAAAACCACGGCCCAGCTCGAGCTTTAAAACTTCCACTATAAAATAGCAGGCTTACAAAGAGGGTACTCTCTGGACAAATTTCCAGAGTTATACTGAGATAAAACCAAAATAGTAGCACTCACGCAATTCCCAAAAATACCCCGAAATAATAATCTTACTATTTTGTCACTCCCCAAAATAATTAAACTACCCTCTCAAAACACTCAAATCTCCTCACCAGAGATTATTCACTCGAACTCACAGCAACTCAATTAATTTGATTGTTGCTTATTTGCTTGATTGTAATTCAAACATTAGGCCATCTATTTATAGTGTTCATGGGATAGAAAAAGTCATGGAAATTAATTGAGTTGGATCTTCCAACTAATATCCAACTCAATTAATTTGGACGACTTGTTAAACCACTGAATTCGGTGGTAATTGTTTTTCCTTTTTTTTTTTTTTCTTTTTTTTTTTTAAATAATTACAAACAAGATCCCTCATTAATTGGGATTAACTAACAATTCTCCCCCTCCCGATTATATGAGGGTCTTGTTACTCCTGCAGCCAATCGACAGAATTCAAACTTCTCCCTCGATAGAATTTTTGTCAGCATATCGGATCCATTTTCATCTGTATGGATTTTCTCAAGCTGTAGCAGCTTCATTTCCAATACATCCCTGATCCAATGATACCTTACATCAATATGCTTTGATCTGGAATGGAAAGAGGAATTCTTTCCAAGGTGAATAGCGCTCTGACTATCACAAAACAGTTGATATTTTTCTTGACGGAAACCAAGTTCGTTAAAGAACTTCTTCATCCATAACAACTCTTTGCATGCTTCCGTTGCTGCAATAAACTCTGCTTCAGTTGTGGAGAGTGCAACACACTTTTGTAATCTTGACTGCCATGACACAGCTCCCCCTGCAAATGTAATTAGGTATCCTGATGTAGACTTTCGTGTGTCAACATCACCAGCCATATCTGCATCTGTGTAGCCAACTAGCACAGGTTCTGTATCTCCAAAACATAAACACATTTTTGAAGTACCTCGAAGATACCTGAATATCCATTTGACAGCTGCCCAGTGTTCCTTTCCAGGATTTGAAAGAAATCTACTTACAACACCAACTGCATGTGCAATATCTGGACGAGTGCATACCATGGCGTACATCAAACTTCCAACAGCTGAAGCATACGGAACTCTGCTCATTTCTTCCTTCTCCTTATCTGTTGAAGGGCTCTGCTTTGAACTAAGACTAAAATGATTAGCAAGAGGACAACTAACCACTTTAGCTTTGTCCATATTAAATCGTTGGAGTACTTTCTCAATGTACTTCTCCTGAGACAACCATATCTTCTTGGCGCTTCTGTCTCGAATGATTTCCATACCAAGAATCTGCTTTGCTGGCCCCAAGTCTTTCATGGCAAAAGACTTGCTCAGTTGCTTCTTCAGATTGTTGATTCTGAAAGTGTTTCTGCCAATAATTAACATGTCATCAACATAGAGCAATAAAATGATGAAATCATCATCAGAAAATTTTTGAACAAAGACACAGTGATCTGAAGTAGTCTTCTTGTAGCCTTGTTCTTCCATAACAGACTCAAACTTCTTGTACCACTGTCTTGGTGCCTGCTTCAAGCCGTAAAGACTCTTCTTTAACTTGCAGACATAATCCTCTTTCCCCTTTTGCTCGAAGCCCTCTGGTTGCTCCATGTATATTTCTTCTTCCAAATCTCCGTGAAGGAAGGCAGTCTTCACATCCATCTGCTCGATCTCCAGGTCATAACTTGCTGCTAATCCCAGCACAGTTCGAATGGATGTCATCTTCACTACAGGTGAGAAAATCTCGTCAAAGTCGATGCCTTTTCTTTAACTGTACCCTTTCACAACCAATCGAGCTTTGAATCTTGGTTGTGAGTTTTCTTCATTCTTGATTCTATACACCCATCTATTTTTTAAGGCCTTCTTGCCTTCAGGAAGCTTCACCAACTCGAAAGTTTTATTCTCGTACAGGGATTTCATCTCGTCTCCCATGGCATTGATCCACTTCTTCTTGTGTTCATCAATCATTGCTTCATCAAAACTTTCAGGTTCTCCCCCGTCAGTCATTAGGACATACTCATTTGGAGAATATCTGGTTGGTTGTTGCACAACTCTACCAGATCTTGTGCGAACTGGGGAACCTCCTGGAATTGGTGGTTGATGGTGAACTTCTTCATCACCATCATCTACTTCATTCTGAATAGGAGCATCTTGATCAACTATTTGAGGTTGATCAATCTGAATTTCTTCTTCAACAGGTTCTGGAACTATTGTTGAAGGAACTAGCTGTAGTTCGGTCGAGCTAGTGTCCGGTGTGGAAATAGAAGACTTCTCAATGTCTTCAATTGTCTGATCTTCAATAAAGATCGCATCACGACTTCTGATCAACTTTTTCTGAACTGGATCAAAGAATTTATAGCCAAATTCATCTTGGCCATAACCGATAAAGACACACTGTCGTGTCTTGGCATCAAGCTTAGATCTTTCGTCCCTTGGAATGTGGACAAACGCTTTGCAACCGAACACTCGTAGATGTTTGTAGGAAACGTCTTTTCCAGACCACACTTTCTCTGGAATGTCATACTCCAGAGGAGCACATGGTGAAAGGTTTAAGATATAAGCTGCTGTGACCACAGCTTCACCCCAGAACTCCTTGGGCAACTTTGACTGTGAGAGTAAGCATCTGACTCTCTCCATTAAGGTTCTGTTCATTCTTTCAGCTAACCCGTTCAATTGCGGTGTTTTCGGAGGAGTTTGCTGATGCCGTATGCCATGCTCCTTGCAGTACACATCAAATGGACCAGTGTACTCTCCACCATTATCTGTGCGAATGCACTTCAATTTCTTGTTGGTTTGTCTCTCCACCTGGGCTACAAAATTCTTAAAAGCATATAAAACTTGATCTTTTGTTTTCAGAGTGTACACCCAAGTTTTCCTAGAGTGATCATCTATAAAAGTTACAAAATACTGAGCACCACCTAGTGACTTTGGAAATGGTCCACATAAATCAGAGTGAACCAAATCTAGTACATTTTCTTCTCTAGAAGGATAGTAACTCTTAAAGGCAACTCTATTTTGTTTTCCAGCAAGACAATTAGCACATTTATCTAAGGAAACATGATTTACTCCAGTTAGAACATTTTTCTTAAACAAAGTTGTCATACCTTTTTCAGGCATGTGTGCGAGACGCCTATGCCATATATCAATGGCATTATCATTCTCCGCAGCATTCACAGCTTCATGGGAGAGCTTCGTCTGCATCAGATACAATTTTGAACACTTTCTGCCTCTGGCCACCACCATCGAACCTTTAGTGAGCTTCCATTGGCCATTGCTGAAGACATTGCAAAAACCTTCTTCATCAAGCTTGTCTACAGAGATCAGATTCAGGCGCATATCTGGAATATGCCTGACATCTTTCAGTACCAGCTTCATACCATTCTCAGCTTCTAGGTGAACATCACCTTTTCCTACAACTTTAGAAAAGTTGTCATTTCCCATTTTTACAACACCAAAGTCTCCTGGTGTGTAAGATGAGAAAAATTCCTTCCGTGGCGTGGTATGAATAGTAGCACCACTGTCAATCACCCAGCTAGTCTCTTGAGTGACTAGATTGACAATATCAACATCGACGACAACATTAAACTCGCCAGCGAAGTTTGCTCGTTCGTCATCGGTACCACCCTCATTCTTTTCGTCTTTGCCTTTGCCCTTATCTTGTTTGAGCTTTCGACAGTATCTCCTGATGTGGCCCTTTTTCTTGCAATAGTGGCACTCAACATTGGCATACTTATTGGACCTTCCTCTGCTTTTGCCTCTGGATGTGGATCCTTTGGCGTCGCTCCTTCCTCTAGACTGTACAACCAGAACATCTGATTGTGATGTAGAGACTCCTTGCATTCGGCGCCGCATCTCTTCATTTAGAATTCCACTTTTCACAAACTCCATACTAATCTTTCCGTCCGGTGCGGAGTTTGAAAGTGAAATTCTAAGCGTTTCCCATGACTCTGGTAAGGAAGCCAGTGTCAACAGAGCAGTGAGCTCTTCTTCAATTTTCAGCCCCATACTGGACAATTGATCAACTATCCCTTGTAACTCATTCAAGTGATCAGCCAACAACGTGCCATCTCGATATTTCATTTGAACTAATTTAGTCAAATAAAATAATTTATTGTTACCAGTTTTTGAGGCGTATAATTCCTCGAGCTTTTTCCACAAAATTTGTGCATGAGTTTCGTTAGCAATGTGGTTGTAAACATTATCATCGACAAATTGCCGGATAAAACCGCAGACTTGCTCATGCTCGAAATTCCAGTCATCATCTGTCTTTCCTTCAGGCTTGTCTGTCCCGAACACCGGTAGATGCATCTTCATCACATACAAGAGATCTTTCATTTTGCTTCTCCATATGTGGTAATTCGTGCCATTTAAACTGACCATTTTGCTTGACATTTTTGCCTCCATATTTAACCGGCTCTGATACCAGTTGTTAGGAAAAAATTCGGCGATATGAAAACAAAATAAAGCAAATAAAATGACACCGATATTTTTACATGGAAAACCCCAAAATAACTTAGGGAAAAACCACGGCCCAGCTCGAGCTTTAAAACTTCCACTATAAAATAGCAGGCTTACAAAGAGGGTACTCTCTGGACAAATTTCCAGAGTTATACTGAGATAAAACCAAAATAGTAGCACTCACGCAATTCCCAAAAATACCCCGAAATAATAATCTTACTATTTTGTCACTCCCCAAAATAATTAAACTACCCTCTCAAAACACTCAAATCTCCTCACCAGAGATTATTCACTCGAACTCACAGCAACTCAATTAATTTGATTGTTGCTTATTTGCTTGATTGTAATTCAAACATTAGGCCATCTATTTATAGTGTTCATGGGATAGAAAAAGTCATGGAAATTAATTGAGTTGGATCTTCCAACTAATATCCAACTCAATTAATTTGGACGACTTGTTAAACCACTGAATTCGGTGGTAATTGTTTTTCCTTTTTTTTTTTTCTTTTTTTTTTTTAAATAATTACAAACAAGATCCCTCATTAATTGGGATTAACTAACAAAAAACAAGTTAATGTTCCGATTCGTAGATTGGGAAGCCAATAGCAACTATATATATAGAGTAAAATGTTACTTTTTTTGTAATTAGAATTATGGACTTCTCGTCAAATGTGAGCATGAGATTGTTTACATGGACATCTAACTTAATTATCAGTGAGCTTAAATAGAAAATAATCAGTGAGCTTATGTCTAGTTATAACAGAGCTTTTTAAACCAGATAAATTTTGTACGAAGAACGGATATCTATTATCCGGTTTTAATTTTATTAAAACAGCTTTAATCACTCTTTTAAAAAGATTAATTCTATTAAGGAAGCGTATCCGCATCAATTTATTTCTAAAATAAGAGATTCCACCAGACTTCTTCATTAATGAGGAAGTTTACATACGGAATTTTTATTATAAAAATTATTGACTTGTTTAATTATATTTATTCAAAATATTAAGCGATAATGAATTATTAATGTAAAGAATTAAACAAGAATCACTCCCAAGGGGTAGTAAAATTGGAAAATGATTCCGATGTATTAGCCTTGAAGAATCTATTAGTAGCATTTATCTTAATTAAGTTTTCTTTACAATCAAATTATTCATGTTGCAGTTTCTACCATAGGCAGAGGATCTCTTTTGGGTTTTAGTATGATTGTCAATTTTTTGTTTAGGCTCGTCCATTTCAGTTTTGAATTATGTAATTATCTAATTACATAGCTACTAGACACATAAAATTAATGGTGTTAAATAAATATATAGATGTTTCATTTTCACCTTTGAAAATTTTAGATTATGAATTTAGACGTGACAAGTTAATTTTTGAATTTTTTACTAAATATTTTACGTGAGGAATGGACGAGTTATATGCTCTAGAGTCAGAAAAAGCTTCTTGTTACTTAAAGCAAATTGATAGTGAGTTTATTGAAGTTGTTTCACAATTTCTTAAAAATGTTTGTTCATGTTATAGTAACTTGATCAAATCGGAAGATATGAAGAAATTTGATAAGAATTGGAGTAAATACAGTTTCGTTTTTAAGATGATGACAATTCTTGATCCTCGCTTCAAGTTAGAATTAGTAAAAAAATGCATACAATAATATGTTTAGAACCAATGCTGACTCTAAGTTAGCAGCGAGGCTTGATCATCTCACTGAACTAGACAATAAATATGCGAAGGCTAATGGAATTCCTCTCGTTATCGTGATATATGAGTTTCACTGAGTGGGCAAAAAACAACAGGATTGTAATGAACTGGATAGTCCGAAAACTGATGTATTATCTTGGTGGTGTGACAATGTTTCAAAATATCCAATAGTCGCGAAGATGGGTCATGATTTCTTGGCAATGGATCTAATGATCTTCTAGTCACATAACTGAAGTAATAAAAAAGAATTCATGCTTCAATGAATTTGAGCCTAATGATCCAATCATAGAAGCTTTAATGTGTGGACAAGACTCGCTAGAATCTCCCACAAAGAAGTAAGTATACATATTCAAGTATTCATGTATGGATTTTCTGTTATGAAGGGTATTTTAGGCACATAGAGTTGATTTATATATATATATATATATATATATATATATATATATATATATATATATATATAAAGGCCCATCTTATTAAAAACAATTGATTAATTTACCCATGTGTAAGTAAAGGAACTCATCTGTTATGTATGATTCTGTGTGTTTCCTGACAATGAAAAATAATTCTGTTTCTGTTTAAGGTAATATTTAAACTGTTTCTGTTTTATCCTAATTGAAAACTAGGTTGTATAGACTAAGTTCAGGTTTTTTTTTTTTTAATTATTTTAAAAAGAGTGATAAAATTAAGTTAAACCATTTGAATATTGATAAGTACTTGTGCAAAATTCTAACTAATAAAGTAATAACAGAAAGAAGATGAATGATATAGAAAGATAATGAAATTAAGGGTTGGAAGAAATTTGAGTTGAACATGACAAGGATCAACTAATTAGTGAATCATTAGTTATAGTCCAAGTTAAAAGTTTCTTGACTAAGTATTTACAATGTCTTTTTTTAAATATATATAAGTGTTCTTAGCATCTTGATTTTGAAGCTAAAGAACAAATGTAATTTTAAGTTCAAGTTAAAAGTTTCTTGACTATGTTGTATTTACAATGTCTTTTTTAAATATAGAGAGGCGTTCTCAGCATCTTGATTTTGATGCTAATATTTAATTTTGGAGACTATTGTATGTTCCTTCTGAAATTAGACAAATTGACATACATCCTTTTGTGGGTTTTTTTTTTTTTTTTTCTTTTTCTGCCTACATGTACTTTGTCATCTAATTTAGTCACAAATATTAACTGGGTAATTAAATCAATAAAAGTATTTTATCAATATATATATAGATAGATTGATAGATAAAATTATGAAACCTTACTTATTTTGGAACAATACAAAAAAATAAAAACCAATTAAGTTATACTAATATGGTCCCGCGGAAGGTAACAAGTCATGGTAATAAATGAGTTTTTCTTTCTGCTTTTATTGATTAAAAATTGGTATTGTGTAATCACTTTATCGGGAAACTTGATATTTAATCCATAAGTATTGAATGTTAACCTAATTGCGTTGTAATTTTATTATTGTATCAACTAAGATTAGTTTGCATTGAAAGGATCAATAGTCACTTAAGCAAACTAGCAAATTTGATTATTATCTATCAATCTTGAATCAATTAGTTCGATTTAACATATACATTTCATTATAATGACAAACAAAAGTGATTATTTAGATTTAGGGCAACATAATACGAAAAGAAATGTAGTTTTTGAGTTATTAATTGGGCCAAAGACCTAATTTAATGCTCATTCGAATTTCATTTAAAAAATAAAAAATAATTATTTGCAGAGAAGCTTATGATTACTACATATAAATTTATGATAGAAGAAGACCAGTATCCGACCTTAGCTCAGTTGGTAGAGCGGAGGACTGTAGTGGAAATTTAGCAGTATATCCTTAGGTCGCTGGTTCGAATCCGGCAGGTCGGATTTTTACTTTCAAAGTCATTTTTTGGATTTATTAATTATTATGTCGTATTAGGATTACGTCTGGAATCAATCTCTTACTCAAATATAATTTAAATTAATAATTTGATTTCAATTGATAAGTACGCAATTGAAGATTGTGGAATATTAATTTTGCATAATTCCATAATTCCTTCCATGGATTAAGACTGAAATTTTTAGAATGTTTCTAATAATATGGGCTGACAATGAAAACTAGAAACGTATTCCTTACATGTTCATTCTTCTTTTTCGTAAATCGACACCAAATCATAATACTTATCAGTTATGCCAAATTAATATGAGGATGAATAATTTGGCTAATACAACAAAAAACAAAACTTATCAAAAAATATAAATTCGAATGAGAAAAATATTTTTCTTATAAGAGTATGGATGTTTGAGAAAAAAGAATCTATAAGGTATGACTGGCACAAAATTCAGAAAAAAATTAAACAGAAAAATTTCTTGCAATTTCTGTATTCACGAAGATGTCCATTTTTCTTTGAAATATTTTTAAAGTCCTTTTTTATATATTTTTATATTTTTGTAGAATTTTATGTACTTTGAAAATTTTACGCTGTAGTGCATAAATACAATGCAGTATACACTATATTAATGTAGAAAATTTATGCACTAATACAGATATTACTTTCTTTTTTATATAGTTTAAGTTATATATTGGGAAACATTAAATATAATACATACACATAAACATTTTAAAAAAAATAATTAAAATAAATTCTCTGCAAGAATACTACAGGTATATCGATGAGAATTGAAACGAGGACTTCTAGATCACATCCCTAACATCTTCGCTTTTAGGAAGATTTCTCTCGTCTGTATCTCTATAAAAAGCTAATTCGGAAATTTCTCCTTAATTTTTGCCCGTGACCATCTATAATAGGGAGAGAGATAAGGATATTAACCAAGGCACCAATTTTGAAATCTATGCTTCAAGAGTTGAGGTCTTTCTTTCCTCCTTTCATTATCGCTTGAGATTCGGATAACTAGGAATATGTTTGTTTAATGTCTGTTTATTTCTTAATCTATTCAAAATGCTATTCGTTATCTTTGGTCCATGGAAATGGAACTTTTAGCAGCTAATTTATCCAAATTAAAGATATTAATTCAAGTCTTAAGAACTTCTTATGCAATCTAAATTAAAACTACAAAATTACAGCGTAACAATATTAGGTTTAAATTCAACTAATTACCACTTCCTTAGTCCAATTTTGATAGGTAAAATTTCTATTTTTGGTATCTAATGATACAGACATTTTTCAATGTCTAATTGTTAATTAAGGCATAAATTATCAAAAATACCCTTATTACATGTACCTGGACAAATAAGATGATAACAGTTACTTCCCTTAATCATTTAGTATTTTGAGAATTTTTTTAATAAAAATATAGTTTATTAACTAATTTTTTCAATTATCGTGTAATTAAAAAATTATTGATCAAAATTACGCGAAGAAGTATTAACTTAAATATGAAAACTTCCAGATATTTCATTCAATAAAGTAGAGAAAATGTCAATATTTTTAATAGATGAGAATATAGTTTTAAAAATATTGAACGATGATGAAATGGAAAATGAAAATTAGTGTGAATAACATAAATTTGGTGGTAGTAGGAGGTGAGGATGAGAAATGAATTAAATGAGAAAATAGAGAGAGAGGTTTAGGTCGGTTGTCGGGTTAGAAAACGGTGAAGGGAGGGCAGTAATAGTGAAGCAGCAGCCTGACAGAGTCCACTACCGCCCCACAACACAGCCCAATAAATAAAATAAATAATAATATTTATTATTCAATCTTATTTCTGACACACCCCATCTGTCATTTCCTTTTCATCTCTTCTTTCTTTCTTTTGTCTCTTCAAATTATTATTATTATTGTTTTTTAACCTTTTCCCTCCTTTTTTTAATCTTTTCTTTCTTCGTATAGTACAAATTAAAGTTCACTTTCCGATGTGAATGTCATTTATCTATTCACCTCATTTTTACCGTTTCCCCACTCAAATTAAACTCGTAATTTTACCGTAGAAAATATTATTAAGATACTCACTGAACTTCAATTTAACACGCATTAAATCAATTAATTATTCATAAACTTCCAACTTATTCAAAAAATTAAAAAAATTTTATTTTAATAATTTAATTTGTGTTAATTTCCAAATTAAAATTATATTACTATTTACATTATGGTTCCATCCAAGATATGTTAGGACAATAGCAAAATACAACTAAGCACAAGCCCAAAAAGAAAAACAAAAAATATACAACTCAAAACAACTGTTAATTATACTTTGCTTTATCAAAAGAATTATTCCCAAGAACAAAAAAAAAATCTATATAGATCCCTAATTTAATTTGCAATATGAAAATTCTTTTTTTTTTTTTTTTAATCAAAAAATTTGAATTTTTCCAACATGTACAAACCCACTGTATCCACAATAATATCTCTTTATATTTACCGATCTTTGGACCAATCAGGATCAGCCGACTCAGCAAACCCAAATCACGTGACTAACCAATATATAATCCATCCAAAAATCATAGCCTTTCTGTTCACTATGGACCCTACAGCAGGCTATAAAAATTCCCATCCTCTGCTACGTGTCGTTTTTGTATACCCAGCTGTACTCAATAATTTTGATTACATGCAAACGCATCCACGTTGGCTTAAAAAGCACACTCAGTTGGGTTAGCCGAGTCAGCTTGGGCCCACATTATACTCCATCCACGTGCACTGTCTTCAATGGCTGGAAACTCTTCCTCTCCTTCGCGACCTATCCAGCTTACTTGCTAGCTCATTCAGGACCTGCCACGTGGCATCTCCTTCCTCCATTTGGTCGTTGAACAGTAGGGCCCGCTTCACTGCTGGGTCCCGGAGGTTTTTCTGCACGGTTGACAAATTAGTAGCGGCGACGTGCTCGAGAATCTTTCCCAATTTCCTGACGTCTTTTTCTGCCACGGTCAGGGATATTTTCGGCCAAGGCACGGCGGACGGGAACGGCAGCCGGATACCATCGGCTATTATTACCGGCACGCAGCCCAATGCGACCGATTCTACTAGTCTCGGACTCCATGGGGCCCATCCCAAAGGACATAAGCAAAAAACAGAATGCACTATCTCCGATTGGTAACCGGCGAACCTCTGCCGTTGCAAGTAAAATCGCCGGTCGGCGTTGAACTTCCTCCATATCGCCGTCCTCACCTTCCTATTGAAAAGTGAACAAAAAAAAGGGAAAAGAAAACGATTAATCAACTGAAAATACCAATGAAATGAAAACGATTGACTTGATCACAAGTTGATTCATTAAATTACTTGCTGTAATATCTTCCACTAACGTTCTTGGGGTGAACTTCCATCTTCCCTCTAAAGAAGACCCAAATGTCACGACGGTCGCCGGTCAACGGAGCTTTCCTGAGAGTGGACCGTACACTTTCCGGCGAGACATAAGGTGGTATAACCACGTTCTCAACGTGTTGACATGGGTGATCATATTTGACGCCAAAAGTCTGTAAAATGATCGATTTCCTCAAAAATTCCGGTACCCCATCCTGAATAGCTCTTTCCTCCTTCAAGAACAACAAAAACCCAAGTCAAAAAAGGTGATATCTTTAAACAAAGATTGAATCTTTAAGCCATTTAAAACCGTATTCCGGCATACCAGAGTGTGGAAGCAAGAGCCAAAATCATGAGAAGCAACAAAGACATGGTCAGCTCCGTTAGAGCGGTTCCAGAACGGGTAATTTGTTGAGATGAAATCAACAGCGGAGGACAAGAGGGGCCTAGCGTGTCCAATTGCCGGGAACCCATTAACGGTGCTGAAATTGCAGGAGACATAAACAGGAACGAAGAAGAAATCAGCTTCATATGGATCAAAAGTCCGCACATCATCACTGTTTGATATTGCTCTGTGAATTGCTACCTCTGATGCAAACAAATGGCTGCTGCATCTCTCGTTGGATAGCCAATCCGTGTTGTATTTTGATGGCAATTCATACACATATATCTTCAAATCCTTCAACAAAGCTACAAAAGAAATAAGTAAGAAGCATGAATTCAAAAAAAAAAAAGGGTCAAAATGGTCAAAAGAGATTTGGGAAGTAATTACCTAAACTGTTTTTGGGTTGGTTGAGGAATGTGGAATTGGTGGACTCAAAAAGGGAACGAGAATTAGATTTGGAGAAATGCTGAGTTTTAGAAAGAGGGATAGGCTTATGGCTAATGAAATAAGAGGTGAAAAAATAAAGAGAAAGAGAGACCCAAAGAAGCCATTTGTAATATCTAAAGAAGAGATTATTAGTATCCTGAAATTGTTTGCCATTTCTATGCACAAATTTCATCTTGACATAGAAACCCCTTCTGCTGTGGTTCTTGGTGGGTCTCTTCAACTCCACCAAATCACCCATTTAAGAAAACGAAGAAGGGGGGAAAGATTCAATCTTTTAGCAGCAGGTGAAATGGGTCTATCGTTTTCTGGTCAGGAAATGAAGTGAAAATGAAGGTATAGTGATAGATATGATAGAAGAATTAGAATCAGAAGAAGAAGAGTGTCTGTGTTATGGGTTTGTTGGTGTTTCGTTTTTGCACCAAATAAAATATAAAACAAAAATTATTGCCATCTTTGTTGTTGTTGCTTTCTAGTTGAATAATTAAATGGGGTTTTATTTATTTATTTATTTTTTTCAAGTTCAGTTCTGGTCTATTCAAAAGAATAAACAAAGAAAATAACAGAGAGAGGGCCTGCAGAAGGTCACATGGTGATGGGGAGCAGGACCAAAACCGGCAAGTGTCTCGGTTTCTATGCTTATTACCGTTCTTCTATTCAATGTCCTGCCAATTCATTTGAACAATTTTTTAAGGTAAAATGTACCTTGCGTTTCAAATTGGTGCCCCTCTTCATTTTGGTTACTCCCATTAAGCATCGGGTTCATTAATATTTGATATTTTTGTCTGGCCGATATCAGATGTTACGCTAATTGATATGTGTCATAAATTTTTAGAATAAGTATTAAACTCTGAAATTTACCCAAGAGATTTAAATTATATTATTTTTATGTAAATGTCTCAAAAGAAAAAAGAATTTTAATCATACTTCCTATTTAATTTTATGTATCTTTAAAAGTTATATTACAATTAAGTTAATAGATATAGTGTGAGAAATATATGTTATGTCTGGGACAAATATTATCTAAATAGAAAAATTATGTAACTAATGTGCTGAAAATTATGATAAAAATGCTAATTACAAAATCTATGAAGATTCAGAATGATTAGGATGCATTTTGTCGTTTCTTAATATTGTATTATACATGTATTCTAATAAATTTTTATTAAAAATGTTGAATTATTGAAGAAATATATTACATTGATTTGAGTACAAAATAGTCCATTCATTTAAATTAGGTCGAGACTAATATGAAAAAAAAAATAGTTTGTAGAGAAAATATGAGAAAAATTATATCAATAAGAAAACTTAATACTGTATTATTTACAAATTAATCAATGATTTGTTAAAATTACAAATTACGTCTAATTTAGATTGAATATATTTTTTGTCTATTATTGATAGAAGCAAAAATCTATTTATTGCTAAAAATCTGTAGATAATCTAGTAACAGCACCACGCTCATCTCTTAGAAAAATAATCTTAATATTATATTTATAGCTAAATTATGAAAAAAATAAAGATATTTTTGCCTTAAATAGGTACCATTAGGTTTTCATCAATAATGTTAATTTGTTACACAGCTAACTATTTTTAATACAGTATACTTGGATCTTTAATTATACTACAACTTTAATTATAATTGAAATTTATTGTTGACCCACAAAATTTTAATAAAATCTTTTTTTTTTAATAATTTTTAAAATTCAATAGTCACAGTTGGAAATTATTAAGAAAATGGAGTAAATTAATGCGTGCTTAATCAATGTGAGAAAGTCTGTTGAGTTTCTTAATGAACTGAACTGGTAACAGTGAAGTATTTGTTGTGGGTCCAACTGTTCAAAGTAAATATTCACCGTTGATACCCATTTGATGGACCGTTGTGATTGGAGTAATAATACTGGAAAAAGTCAAATTGTAGTTAATTTAACTTAATTGATCTCTTAAATCATTAAATGTGTAATTAATTATTACATTTGTACTGTTTTGTTCTGTATAACAAAAGGGACGAAAAATTCAATTGAAAGAACCTACTCAAATTTTTAGCTTAATTTATTCAAAACAGTATTTTGAAAATAGGACAATAAATTAAAAATAATATTAAAACTTAGATTTTCATTATTATTTCCAATTCAAATCAATAGAAATACGTCAATAATTCAACTGTCGAAATTTAACTGGATAACTTTAAAATTGTTAGAATTGAATCAAAATTTAATAGACTCTTAACTATTCTTTAACTTAATTAATTAGATTAATTGTACTTGAATGCTTGTAAAGCATTTTTTTAGATAATTAGAGAAGCAGTAACAAATTAGAAGTCAAAAGCTTTTAAATAATTGAGAAAATTCTGGCATACACACGGCAGGCAAAGAATAAATTGTTTGACTTTTAATTTGGATGGCTAATGAGTCGATAATGATTAAATTGGAGAATAAGTACCCTTATCACTTTGTTTTATTATTTAATGCCACATAATACAATTCTTATTCTATTCTTTGATCAAAATTTTCCGATGAAATTAAACTTAAATTTAATTTAATTTAGTCCTGTTTTGTCATTATTATTCGGAAATGGGGTGAGAAATAACTTAAGAAAGGAGAAAATGAGTTGGGAATGGATGTGAATTGGACCCAGTCTTTGATTAACTACACTCGTACACGGCAAGGGCCTTCTTTCTATTTATTATAATTTACTCCAACTTCTTTTAAATGTATATATAAATTTTTATTAATGTATACTAAGATTAGAATTCTTTTTTATTTTTTTTTAATTTGAGAAAAATTCTTATTGGAACTAAACCCACGTTTTAAAATGTAGGAAATTCTTTCTCATATATTTGGCATTTTTATTGAAGTTTTCATTAGTTTTTTTAGGTTCCGTCTGTTTTATGGAAAATATTTTTTTTTTTGTGAAAGTATTTTTCATGGGAAGTTATTTTTAGAAAAATTAAATATTTTTCTTTATTGCATGTAAAATAAAGATATGGTTATAAAAGAATTATGATAAATAGAAACAAATTAATATTGATTTGTATTGTTTCTCTTTCCAAAAATATCTCTTCATCTGCAAAATGAGAAGTTGTTTTTCCTTACTTATTGAAGATTTTACTTTGATTTGGGATGTATTTTCTTTTAACTCATTTTTCTTTTTTTGTTATAAACACAGAAAAGTAAAACAAATGGAGCCTAAATTACATCGGCAATAATTTGATAATTTAGAATATTATTCATTTTTCATTATTATTTTGAAAAAAAAAAAAGAGAGAGAGAGGTTATTGGTAAGGTTATAATCAAATAGACATTGACACGAGCATTTTATCAAACACCTAAGTTGCTTGGTTGAGTAGAAAGTGACACCCAACATCATGGAATTTAATTAATGCTCTTGGCTTACGTTATCATCATCTAATTTCTTCAAACTTATTAATTAATTCCAACTTCAAGTTTAATTGGACGCTACAAATGTGCCTGTACAGTAAATCAATCACACTGAAAAGTCATGTATTAGTAATATACATTGGATTTTAACACAAATCAATTTATTTAAATCAATTTATTTTGTTATATTGGTTCAAACTTACATATATGCTTGTTTATATAGTGATACCTAACGCTCTCCACTACAAGAAATCTGCTAATCACCTACTAAACATCACCTACCAAAGCTTTTAGTAGGTGATTAGCTACTAAAAATTAGTAGCTAACTTTGGGTTTAGTAACATGAAATCTCTTTATAGTGTAAAAAAAAAAAAAAAAACTTAGCAGTCGAAAGATCACATGCAGTATTTAAAAAAAAATGTAGAGTTTAGGTTAGTAGAAAAATATAGATTAATTGATAAACTTAGATCTCGTGGAGATAGACTAAAATATATTTGACAAGTGTTACAGAGTATTTTATAATAAATATTTTGGATAAAAAATTATAATGTGTTATATGGATTCACCATGTTAGATATTTTTTTTCATCTTATCTCACAAAGATTTAGGGAGAAATACAATAAGTACAAAAACTGAGGAAATTATTTCTTTCTTCCAATTCGATTGGCAGTCGAAGTGTTTGAACATAGTAATAATTCAGCGGAATAAACAATTGTTAATTTGTTATATTTCTTCTTATTCATTACGTAAGAAAAAGGGACCCAGTAATTTTGGATTAATGCTCTCTTTGTCGATTAAGTTTAGTTGAAGAAATCGCTATAAATGTTTTTAAATCTTTGTTTGCAAGCAAATATATATAATTCATATTTAAGAAATTTTATTATGTTGGTTAGGTTGTGACTTGTGATTAGGATAAATTTTATTAGTTTAATTAATATATGGAATAAAGTTCAAGCTGACGTTTCGCAATTTGTAACAATTATCAGTTCAGTTCATTTTTATTTGTTTTTTTTAAGTTTACGAATTTTCATTTCCAGCTTATATATAGTTACCATAATCCAAATGTATTTCGAGATTTTTAAATTTTAAATTCATTTGGTTTTGATGTAAATTAAGATTATTTACGTTATGACACAAGACAATTTCAATCTCTTAAACATTTATGGATTTGTATTTTCCTACTTTTAAAATAAAATAGTATCGTTAAATTAAATAAAATATCAATTATTTTGTGGAAAATTCAAAGTTTAGTTTACATAATTTCTTAGCTCCTCTCAATCTAGTTTCTTATTTTCGTACAATACTAATATTGATAAAGATTTTAAACCAGTATAATTTGAAATGATTAAAATAATTATTCATAAAGATATTGTATTAGAAAAATATAAAGAAATGAAAATAAGTTTGATGCGAACTAAAATTGGTTGATGTGAAGTTGGAAGATATCAATATTATTTTATTTGTTTTATGCGGAAAAAAATTGACACCATACAAACATGATGTCAATTTTTTTCCGCATAAAACAAATAAAATAATGTACAGTAAATCAATCACACTGAAAAGTCATGTATCTCAAATTGGCTATAGTGTGTTAATTTTGAGAAAATGCATCTAAGTATTATCATATTGAGAAATTAATTTAGTCTTAATTTTACCCAAGAAAAATTACATCTACATACAAATTAACATATATCTAACTAATGCACTTAATTTCACTCATGGTATACCAACTATCTCCCTAATCACAGTTTGGTATACCAACTACTGTTTTACACACTGTAGTACCCCAGCTTCTAGGTGACCTCCCATTGTGGTACATGTGACTTGTTATTGCAGGTTAACTGTGCCACATCAGGATTTTGTTGGACTTAATTTCACTTATGGTATACCAACTATTTCCCTAATCATAGTTTGGTATACCACTTTATACGTATTGTTTCATTTTATTTATTTTTTTTTAAATAACAGAAATATATAAATCAAAGAAAATAAAAGAAAAAAAATTTGATTTATATATTTCTGTTATTTTTAAAAAATTAAACATAAATGAAACAATACGCATAAAGTGGTGTACCAAACTGTGATTAGGGAGATAGTTGGTATACCATATGTGAAATTAAGCCCAACAAAGTGCTGACGTGGCACAGTTAACCTGCAATAACAGGTCACATGTACCACAATGGGAGGTCACCTAGAAGTTGAGGTATTACAGTATGTAAAACGGTAATTGGTATACCAAACTGTAATTAGAAAGATAGTTGGTATACTATAAGTGAAATTAACCCCTAACCAATGAGAAATATTTGACGTACCTCTTCATATCTCCATATTTAGGTTATGATGTGCCGTTACCACCTGTGTCTTTTGCTGCCACCATTTAGTCGTTAAAATATTTCTAATGAAATTATTTTTAAGATATAATTAATTAAGAAGAAAAGGCTTTTGTTGCGGGGGTAGAAGTGGATGTGTATGCTTCATTAATATGTAAATCAAACCCCATTTAAAAATGTCATAAGATAATTTTTCGAAGAGAACATGAGAATTTAGGTTGTTGACCAATAACAATGAAAAATTAACTAGATTACGAAAATGATTAATTTACCCATAATAACTCTTTCATAAAACTTTATTTTCCATACAGAAATTCTCTTTTTTCTTAGTTATCAAGACTTAATATAAAATTATTTGTATTAAATATTAAACTCATTCACACTTTAAATAAAAACAAATATGAAAAAACATTATCAAATATGAATTGATAATCTAAAACGTCATATAAATAGGAACAAATTGGAAAAGCCAAAACAACATATAATAAGGAACGAAAGGATATATATATATATATATATATATATATATATATAAGCATATATATATATATATTTTGTTTAAATTATACTAGTTAAGATTTCATACACCTTTCATAAATATTATTTAGACGGGTGAAAATAACTATGGAGCATATTTAATTTTCCTTATAGTTACTAAAAAAAAAAATTAAGAGATTAAGGAATGATTTGCTTTTGAAAGGTCCCACACAATCAGAGTACCTCAAAAAAAACAAAAAAAAAAAAAAAAAAAAAAAATGAATTGACAATAATTGTATTGATTATTGTAGCATCTATAAGCAAGATAAAGTGGTTGAAGTTTTACGGTAGAAAAGGGATGGTGGCTTATGATGGGTGTCATTATGAATCTTTCTCTTAAAGGTTTTATGCTGTGAATTAATGTCCTCATTTTGGGTATAAATTGTTAATTGTGCACTTACCCTTTACATGTGTTGTATTTAATTAGGTGTTGATAAGATTATTCTTTCTCTTTTTTTTTTAGCTAATATCCCATTAACCTTTGGCTAAATTAAGATTACACAAAATCAAACTACATCAATACCCACTGTCTGCTTTAAATACATGAGTTCTTGTAAGGAAAGATACCACTCTCTACCTATCACTGCTTCAACTTGGTATCTTTTCAAGCACTTCTCAAATTTTTATCTTGACCATCATTTCCTTGATATAAATTATCAATATATTTTATTTAACTTCCACTCTTATTCCTCGATGAATATGCCAAACTATGTGTTCACTTACGTTATATATATGATTTTTTAAGAGATTCTGTGGATCTTGAAGTTGATGAGTTTAATTGATTGTATAAGTGAATACATGTGTGTGATTGTATCCTTGTAACGGATTTCGATGGCTCATTTTATTAAGAACTAATCTATAGCATTCATAGTCACTCATATCTTCATTTATTTCCAATATAAAACTATTATTTACTTGTCAACACTTTGCACCTAGATAAGTTTCACTTGTCAAATCTTTTTTGACTCGTCTATTTTTGAATCTTAAATTCGTCAATGGGTCTAATAAGTTATGGGGTATTCTATTATTAGTTTCAGTACCAACAAACTTATTAATAATACCTATTTTAGATAATGTCACCGTCATCTTTTTTTTATTGATAAAAAGTTTTTCCAAAGTAATTAGAATTTGAACCAATAAAACATCCAATAAAACTAAAAAAAAAAAAATAATAAAAGCCATCAATAATTACTTATTTTTCAAGATTTCTGCTCGTTATTAGTCTCAAACTCTACCGAGTCCTTAAATATTGGTCTAAGATATTTTAGCTGTTTGGCTTTCTTATACTCTAATGTCATGAAGAAATTTGTGATCCTTAATAATGTTGGGTTTGACTACATAAGTCAAGCACATATATTTATAGTGTTAAACCCATGTAATACAATACCAATTAGTTTTTATTAAAGTCCAATTTACATTTATTTTTTCACTTTTTTGTCTCATTAATTTACAATATAACAGCAATTTTCATTTCACCTCACCGAATTTTTAAATTTTTGTAGTAAAGTTTCGTTAGTTTTATAGTAAAACATATTAAAAAGGTTCAAATTTTAAGAATTTTTGCATATATTATCAAATGGATTTCACAAAGTTTTTTTTTTTTTTATTTTTGTACTTGAAGGATATTCTCATAATAAATGACTATGGCATGTTGCATTTAAAATCACTGTTAGTTGGATTTATAATATAAAAATGATTTAAATATTTTTTATTAGTTTAGAGTTTTTGAATATAAAGTAAAAAAGATAAAAAGTTTACAAATTCCCTTTATAACTAAAAAGAAGTTGTAGTTTGAAAGTGTAACATTATAGGTTAAATTCAAGGCTGACAAATTCAATTATTCCTTTTTTTTTTTTTTTTATAGTGGGGATAGAAAGCATGTGGGCAAAAATTACTTAAAAAAAAAAATCATATTTAATAAATCCCATAAAAGAAGAATTTTTGTTTTAATTAATTAATTGGGCTTAAAATTCAATCATTTAGGGGTCAATCTTTATGGGACCATTGGAGATGTAAAAGGAGAACATGGAGGTCCAGTATTTCTTTTATTTTTTCCTTTCTCACACTTCATGTTCTTCTGTCAAGTCCTTATTATAAATAGTTTCCCAATTGTTTATTCAATTTAGTCCCCATCTTATGATCCGATTTCAATTTAGTTTTAATATTTATTTTTATTGAATTCCCTCCTTACATTATTTTCCTTTTTAATTTAGTCAACTCATCATTATATAAATGGGACTTCATATATCACAATCGAAAACAAAATTGAAATTGAAATGTTATAAAATTAGTATTGAAGTAATTATTTATTCTCTTTGATTCATTTTGGTATTGAATTAAATTTCTTCAATAACAACAACAACACTATAATAATCATAACATAATAAAAAATGTCGTAAAAAATAAAAGATATTATTATTATTATTATTATTATTATTGTAATCTCATAATATTTAGAATTGAATTAATTAATATAATACAATAATGAGGAAGAGAAAATTGATGATTTTAAATACTTGAGGAATGTAGATTTCAACCATCGTTTTCATAATACCATTCTGATTTCTGAAATGCCCAGGGGCGGAGGCAGGGGAGGCACGGGTAGGCCGTTGCCCCCCCAAGCGCCGAAAAACACCCCTAGCAGGGGTGTTTTCCGGCACCCCCTGCTTCCATATCTCTGGTTTTGGGGGGGCTGTTTGCCCCCCCAAAACCAGAGGAAGACGAAAGCCTTCGAGCTTTCGTCTTCTTTTTTTTTGTTATATTCCCAGGCAAAACGACGTCGTTTTGCCTGGGTATTTTAAAAAAAAAACTCCAGACAAAACGACGTCGTTTTGCCTAGAGGTTTTTTTTTTAAATACCCAGGCAAAACGACGTCGTTTTGCCTGGGTACCAAAAAAATAAAATAAAATAAAATAAAATAAATGTCTTTATCATCCTTCCTTTCTACAATTTCTTCCTTTTTACAACACAAACTCCTTCTTCTCCTCCACTGCCTCCCCCACCCAAGCCGCCGTCGCCCGGCCACTCTCCGCTCCGTTAGCTGCTCTCCGTCCGTCTGTCGGCTCTTCAATTAGGTAATTTTCATTTTTCAATTCCTAAATATTTTATATTTTACCCTCAATTGAATTTGAAATTTATCAATTAAAATTAGATTGATTGAAATTGTTACGATGTTTAGGATTAGGAATTGCAAATAATATGTTAGCATTTTATTGTATTACTATTATTTGAATCAATTTTTTTTTATTAATATAATAAATAGATTAATTAGGGGTTTAGCCATTTAGGGATTCTAATTTAGTGATTATAATAAATTGTCATTGAATATAACTAATTGTGTTATAATTTGAATTGTGATTGATATATTGAGAATTTATTTGAAAAATTTAGGTTTTCTGAAATTGGGAATTTATTTGAAAAATTATTAATGCTTGCTGTCCGTTGGATTTTACTCTTCTTTCGCTCAATCCCATCCATTAGAAACCCTAATTCTCATAGCGTTTGATTCATGCTCATTGTGTTTGTTGGGAATCATCATAATTGCTAACAATTAACTGCTGCAACTATTAATTTTTTTTTCCTTTATCAAGCTTAGATTGTTGGTTATTCTACAGTAGCATTCGAAGCTAGATACTTTAAACTTGTTTTTATTTTTGTTTCTGGTAGTAATATAATGATAATTTTTCATGATGAAACTGAATTTTGTTCAAAAGTGTGAACTTCCTTCTTCTTTGAATTCGAATTTTCTGAAGCTATGTTTTGAAAAGTATGTTGTTAGCTTTTGAGGTTCTCTTTGAAGATGTATTTGGAATAGCATTTTGTTGAAATTTCTTATAAATCTAACAGAATTTTGTAGCTATAAAATGTACATCACAAACATCCATGTGTCAATCCATCATAGATCACTGTTATCATTGCATAAGTAAGCCAGAGCCTTTAAGCTTCTGTTAAGCCTTTCCCTAATCACATGATTTGCAGTATAACGATATTTCAGTCTTTTTCTTTAGTTGAAACTGAAAATTGTGTAATATATTTTCAGTGTGAAACTTGGTCAGGCTCCTCCATCTATAATCTCACACAAATGGCAATACTGATTGCCAAATTGAACCCAGGTCTTCTTCGTGGCTCAAAAACTCGATGCCAAGTTTCCAATTGTCACTGTCAGTCTGTCAGATGTTGCATTTTCAGGCATTATACCTGATTGCCTATGGGTGTTATCACCCTGGCTTCGGTGGCTGGATTTTTTTAGTGGCAGTAGTAGCCTGTTTTCTTTGTAGGGGTCAAATATTGTGAGATAAAATAGTAGATAAAATAGATCGTCAATCTAGCTCCTAAACTTGACTTGCAGGATCAACATGCACTGAAATGAATTTTGAGTGTTAATTTAGTTCTCAAATAAACAGTTTTGGTCAAATTAGCTAAAATTAACATGTGTCAGTATATAATTGATGTTTCTTTTACAGCTATCGATTTTTTTTTTTTTTTTTTTTTTATGTTGGCAGTGCAGTTTTGGAATAATTTAACCAAAACTGTCAAGTTGTAGGATTAAATTAATATCTAAATTTCATTTGATATTTTAAACGTCCTTTTCTTATCAGTAACTGATTGTCACGAGGATTTAAAAAGTCTTCATACTTGGAATGATTCAAAGTTAAAACTCTGTTCTTACCTTAGAAAAACCAATTATTCTCAATTTTTTTTTCTCGCTTAAGGTTGTTTAAATTCTAATATCCAGCCTCTTTTGTTACAAACAGGATATATAAGGAATAAAAAAAAAAAAAATCTCTCATCGAAAAAAAACTAAATAGAATATAAGTGTGGGATGGGAATAGTCAAAAGAAACAATTCCCTGATATGACATAAAATCTAAAATATTTACACAACATTGCGCATTTATTTTATCCAATAAAATAAGTATTTTAACATTTAAGTGAAAGTATTTGTATGATATAGAACATTTGGGAGATTTGCAACTATCTGTACATTTTACTAGCGCCCATTTCATTGGGGATTTACTCCAATTTTAAATTTTTATTTTTCTCATTTATTTAAAATAAAATTTCATGAAATATTAAACCAAGTAGAACTCCATTGTTTTGATTAATTTGAGCTGATGTAGATTTGGTTTTATCTGTTTGAAATCTGTGAAAATGAAGGGGTCAAGCACTGGTGTGTCTGACAAAAGGACTCCAATGCTTAAGTCAGTAGCAATCTTAGAGGACAAAGTGGAGAGTTCTCTTATGAAGGTTATGAATGAATACTTTTGAGGTTTGAGGCCTTTAGAGCATCTCCAACCCCACTCCATTTGGGGTTGGAAATGTAAATTTTGGTGGTGGGTTGCTCCAACCCACCACCAATTTTAACTCTAAAATTTTGGAGGGGAACAGTACCCCTCCAATGTTGGCGGGGTACTGTTCCCCTCCATTCTTTTTTTTTTTTTTTTTTTTTCTCTTACTTTTTTTTGTTTTTTGTTTTATTTTTTGTTTTATTTGTTTCTACCATTCCTTTTTCTTTTATTTGTTTTTTTTTTCTTTTTTTATTTGTTCCTTAATTTCTTTTTTTTTTCTTTGAATTTTTTCTTTTTTTATTTGTTCCTTACTTTTTTTTTTCTTTCAATTTTTTATTTTTTTAGTTTTAAAAATAAAAAATTCAATTTATAGTATTTGGGTTATGTGTTTTTATTAATTTATGTGTTTGATTTAATTTATATGTAATTAAATATATTTATTTATAAATTATTAATATTAATTTTTTTATGATTTAATAAAAAGATATGAATAATATAAATATATGTAAAAATGAATATAATAATAATAAAAAGTTAGGTGGAAAAGAATAAAGTAATAATATTTTAATTTGGAGTGGAAATTTGGAGTGGAGGGTTGGAGAAAAAGAACTGTAGCTCACTCTAAATTATAGAGGAAATTGGATTTGGAGTGGAAAATTTGGAGTTATGGTTGGAGATGGCCTTATGTAGACTCTAAATAGTTTTAATCCAGGTAGGATTCCTTGTAGTGGTAATCCGAGTCATTTCCTTGGTAGGATTTGGATCTTTCCTTGAGCTTACAGGCCCGGTCCACGAAGTTGGGTTATCCTGCTTAACAGAGATCGGGTCCTCAAGTTACAATTGTTGTGCCGGATGTTTTACCTTTACCATTATTTATATATTTTGCTTGCAATATAAATACCTTCTCTTAGTTATATATTTCCCAACAGGCAATAGGAGAAAACGTATTACCTGGGATAAAAGAATGAAAAAATGTTTAAGAAGTCAATGCTATGCTTGCTTATAAGTAGAAGTTATAGCCCCCAGTCTGTTCGAAGGCTTAATCTTACTCGCACAAAAATGGTTTGCAGAAGAATCACTCTTAGTCTTCTTCTTCTTCTTCAAGTTCTTCTCATAGCTGAGTGGATTGATATTGATGCAGGACAGCCTGGTCCAGGTGTTGGAAGATGCATTCAGAATGAGAGGGAAGCCATCCTTAAGTTCAGAGAGAGTCTGATAGATCATTCAGGTTGGCTTTCTTCTTGGGCTGGTGAAGATTGCTGCAACTGGACAGGAGTCAGCTGTAACAACCAGACAGGCAACGTTGTCAAGCTGGACCTTGGAACCTTCGGCTTGTTCACGTTGAACTTATCTTGGAACCAATTATCCGGAAAAATACCAGAGTATTGGGAGGATGCAATGGTTGGAATCTCTTGATCTCTCTTTTAACCATCTAAACGGTCCTATCCGTCCTGGTATGACTTCCTTGACTTCTTTGGGATATTTGAATTTGTCTTACAACAACTTGTTTGGACAGTTTCCATCAGCTAATCAGTTCCTTACCTTCAATTATACTTCTTATGTGGGTAACTCAGAGCTTTGTTGACCTCTATTGCCAACCAATTGTTTCACACCCACTGAAACAGGCGCAATTGGTCCAGATGATAAAGTTGGAAGCAAAGGTGAAGATGAGGATGACATAGTGTGGTTTTATGCATGTATAGGATTGGGATTTATCTTTGGATTTTGGGTTGTTTGTGGTAAGTCTTGCAGAGTCGCATACTTCAAGTTTGTGGATCAAATGAATGAAAGGATCTCCTTGGTCATTTCTCTGTATGTGGTACGATTTCGAAGGAAGTTGATGAGGGAAAGATGAGTTCCTAACTGAGAAAAAGAAAGGTAATATTTTACTCAGTTTAGTTGAAAAGTTGTTTCAAATTGCTCCGTGACAACATTATAATTGCAATGATATGGATTTTACAGCTTTTTGGAAGATGATGCAAATCCAGAAAATCTAAGATTTCATGAACAATGCAAGAGAAGATCTCCCCAAATGCTTGCTTGCTGTTGCATATCTTTGTTTTTGTGATTAATATGGTTTTTTGTCGTTAATGTAATATAAGAGGAAAAACAACTTCATTGTGCTATCATTCTGTATATTGTATTTCAGGATTGATTGTACTGCATTCTATTACTTTATATAGAACTCATCGAAAACACTTGTATGCTTTCAAAATTTTCTATTTTCTTGCGGAATTGGTATGCAAATGGTTGGTGTTTCATTGCAGCATTGACCCGTTAATTCTGAATCTGTGTCATCACTAGGTTGGATTGCTAAGAAAATTTGCATACGCTAACATCAAAGAAGCATTCATACTGTCGGAAACTTTTGGTTTCATGTATCAATCTGTCAAATTTGTCGACAAATTGCCATGTTCGCGCTGGAATGTTTCAAATTTTTTTTTGGTGTATTTGCAATATTCTTGTAGACTTGCGTTTGATGAAATTAAAATTTTAAATCAGTACACTAAAAAACATGTTAAGTGTATACTTAAAAATCATAATTTTACGAGTTATGTGAGTTTGTGGTATATTAATGTAGTCTACTCTACCAGTTATAGCAGTGCATGTGCTCCAATGCCTATTTCAATTTCGTATGGCGTGCCTTGTCAGATTTTTGTTAAGAAATTAGAACTAGTTCGCCTTTCTTGTAGGCGGATTAGTTCCTTGCTATGCTCAAACAGGTAGTGTTATCTGATACCTGCTGTGAGAAAATTAATTATGCAAGCTAACTAGACACCCATTACCACCATCTACCTTCTTCCTGTTTATAATATTTAGACAAAATGTGTCCCTTAATCTTTTGTGGATTTTACAATTGGTATAAAGCTGTAGATTGTTAGCATTCTTTAAATCTTATCTAAAAAAACTTGACTTAAAAAGTTAAAGTGATTTTGATTCAATCTGAAAATATTGGAATTGGATAAATGTCTGTTGGTATATCAATTCCATTTTTAATTTTATCATCAAAAATTTCAATTGCATAGAAGTGCATCTTGCATCACCAGAAAAAAGACGTTGTTGAATGAAAACAATTAATTGATGAAAATTTGACAAAATTCTAAATTATGTAAACCATTGATCATGTAAAATACGGATGGTATGAACAAAGGTGTTTGAAGAATTGTAATATATATATATATTTTTTTTCCCGGATGTAAAATGAACCTTAGTTTTATATATTAAGTGTCCTTTTCATATTAGAAACAAGATATATATATATATATTTTCCAGGATGTAAAATGAACCTTAGTTTTATATATCAAGTGTCCTTTTCATATTAGAAACAAGATGGAACGAGTATTAATTTAAAAACTCTTCATCATGGTTTTCAGACCCAGAGAGGTCATCGAACCGGTGAAGGGATGGATTCATAGATTTTGGATTAAACCGGAATAAACCGAAATCGAATCGGATTTGATAAATATATTAAAATATTAAAATATTTTTATTTTTATATTTATAATATATAAAAATTTGAACATTTTTATTATAATTCTTTAAGTTTAAGCATTTCAAACACAATATAGTAATTAAAAAGCTTAATTTATGAAATATAGTTACAATTAAATGTCAATTTAATTTAAAATAATATAAAAATACAATCTATATTTTATTTTAATTAAAAACACCTCAAAATAATAAGTTAAATTTTAATTCAAATATAATTTTTTTTTAAAAACAGTCTGGTCGAACCAAAAAACCGGTCTGGTTCATGGTTTTTCGGTTCGATTGGCCGGTCCGATTGAAAATTGACCAGTTGTTGACGAGAGTGAAAACCGGACACAAACCGAACAGACAAACCTCCGGTTCGAGTCGAACCCGGTCCGACAGGCCGGTCCGGTCCGGTTTTCACAACAATTCTCTTCATATATACTTGGAATGATTCAAACTATGTACTATGATTGATTAGGAAAAACAAAAGTACTTTCAATTTTACTCTTGTTTATTCACCAGACAAAGATATTATTGAAGAATGGAAATTTTTAGTTGATAAAAATTTGTGGAAAATCGACATTTAATTCCTTGATTTTGTCATCTATGGATATTGTGGAACTGAGGTCCTCAAAGAATTATGTTTTCATATATATTTTTTCCGTCATGTAAAATCAACTATATTTTGATTAATTCAAGTCATATTCTGTCGGAAACAAGACGGTCACGAGCATTTAAAGATACATGACAATACGATGTTGATAGTTTTTTTATTTTTTGGATTGGTTGTCATTTAGTCCTAGTCAAATATACATATCAATCTTTGCATCGTAAATATCTAGATCTATATCGTAAGTACTCTGATCTATCTCTTTTAAGCAAAATCTCTCCGTTTCTGCAAAACTGCTTAGTGTTATGCAGTACGCCGGAGCTCTTACGGCCGTAGATCTCCGATAACATAAGATGAAGCTTAAAATGTAGGTTGCAGTGTTGTTTTATTGTATTTCATTGTACCTTATGTATTTTCTCTCGCTTTTATAGCAAGTTTTTCTTATTTCCCAATATGATGAAATTGTGTTATTTCGATTATAATAGGAGAAATTATTTAATTTGTGAGGTTTTTATTACTAATGTGTCAACCTTGATGTACTCCACATTTCCAAATATATGAAATCTACCATTTTATTAAAAAAAAAAAAAAGTCTTATAATACTTGAAATGATTCAAAGGCGATTTGCTTACTAAAAACATCTTCTCAATTTCCTTTATAGTTTAGACTTGATTTTAAACCCAACATCTAGCCTGTATTTGTTGCAAATACACTTGCTTATTGGGCTAGGTACCCAAACATACTCTCTAAAAGCCGAGTTTAGACGTCCATTTTACATGTTAGATTTGTCTGAGCCCAAACTCTATAAAGTCCGAATTTTAATGGGTTTAAGCGCTCGAGCCAAGCTAGACTAATATAAATTTATATATTTAATTTTATTCGCAATTGCAGTTGATATTTCATATAGATAGTATCTAAATTTATTATCACCTGTACTAAATTTATTTGGATGGTATTATTTTTATAATGTTACATTAAGTAATTATATATATTTTTTGTCACATTATCTTTGTTTTAGTTTGATTATTAAGAAAAAAAGAAAAACAAAAAAGTAATAAATTTTAGCGGATGGACTTAGGTTAGGCTTGGAATTGATATTCTAAGCACCGTACGAACCTGATTAATTTTTATACGTGTTTAGCTGGATTTGGACAAGCTTTTTCAATATGAAGTCAAACGACCCGGCCCAAATCATTCTAAGCCCGTCCAATGAAAAAAAAAAATCTCACATAGACAATCGATGAAATGGCATATCTAGTGTGTAAACAAAGAAATAAAATAAAAGAGAATCCTTAAAAATTACGTAAACAGTTGAATTGGTTGCTACAATTAACAATATAAAGATAATTACATGTATTAAGTAACTATTGAATATACATTTTTTTAGACAAGTATGTTGTCATTAATTTACAAATATGTGAATGATATTTACATTGGACAATTAGGTAGCCTAGGAAGATATTATTATATCCTTGTCTCTAATGTAATGCAAAAACTGTGAAACACCAAATACACAAGTCTTTTTGATCATACATTGAACATGCCCTCAAAAGAAAATTCGAATCTCCAAAATCTAAAACATGTGAAGTTTTGAAGTTGACATGTATTGGTGGTGGAGGACCTAAACACCTCATGAACTTGCTTTATAAAATCCCAATTATGGCAAAAAGATTAGTTGAATAATATTCTACATGTGATTTTAGTTGATATATGATTAGATCATTAGAGAAGAATACAGAGGAAATTTTAAATATTTTCTGTTTAATTTAGTACTTAAAAGGAGTGACTTAATTAGATGGAAATGGCCAAATGAAGCCTACATTTCATCACAATTATTTTATTCATTATTAATATTAATTGTTTGTTTCTGTCACGAGAAAGTATTTTCCCAACAACACTTTATATATACATCAACATATGAAAGTTCATATATCTTAAGTATGCTTTAGGTAATTATTCAGTTGAATTTGTTGTTGCTGTAGATTATTCCTCAAATCATTCGCAATAATCATTCGTTAGTTTTTGAATAAAAAATATAATTATAATAAACTCTGAATTTTAATTTTTATCCCATCTTTTTTTTTATGAAGAGATAAGATTAACTTAACCAATCATCTTCTGTTTTGGTAATAATTCAAATCCAAAATGATGGGATAAGATTAACTTAACCAATTCTTTCCTGTTTTGGCCATACAATAATAGAGGCTCCAAATTATTCCGCCAAAAGTAAACCTTTAAAAAAGAAAATAAAAAAACTTATTAGAAATGGGAAGTTGTCTCCCAACTATGATTTCTTTCTTAGCAATTGGTACATTTATTTTGGAAGAACTTACAAATTCATGATTTGGCATTTGTCTCCATACACGATTTTTATGATTTTCCTTATAACTGTTAAGATATTCCTATAATTATTAAACATATTTATAAAATAAATGCTAGTAATTATTTTGAATATTGACTTAGAATTGGAATATATATTTTGAATATTTTCTTTCCTCACAAGCCAAATAGTACTTGCTATCCTATAACCTTATCTTAAAAAACAAAAATGTTCGATGCATAAGGCACTTTTTCTAATATGATAATGCGACTAACATGACCTATTCGATAAGTCAATATAAATTATTACCGTTTGGAGGTTTATTAATTAGTCACTAATTACTTATTATTTATAGAAAGGGAACTTTTTTTGCAATTTTTATTTTTTTGTGAGAGTGGTTTAGGATGAAATGTTTTTATCATAAGGACATGGATGGATAAGTATAGAAACATTTAATAAAATGATTTTTTATTTATTCTAACTAGAAGCCCACAAAATTTTAAAATCATATTCAAGAAATATATTAGGCTGACAGAGTAAATCGGCCTCTAGGTACAATCTCTTAATCAATCTTTTAATTAACTAAATTTTGCTTGTATTTTGTTTTTAGTTGATTTAATTAGTTCGGACTTATATCAAGTTAAAAAAAAGGGAGTATTTTGATACTCAATCACAGTCAGATTAATCTTCCTTTATAAAAAAAAAAAAAAAAAAAAAGGAAGTCCATAGATATACTTTTGGATAAAACAAATTATCCATTGTTGTTCCAATAAAAAATAAATAAATTATCTATTGTTCAGTTAAAAAAAAAATTTGTTAAGCAACATAAATTGCAAATTATCTCTAATTACAATTTTCCAAATTCTATCAGTTAAGAAAAACAATTTGATAATTTTTTTCTATAATTAGATATCCTTTGACGTAAACAGGTTGTTAAAAAGGACAGTTATGGTTCAATCCAATCAATAATAGAATACCCAATTCTCCTTATATCTCAACTATGACAATTTCTCACTATCCACGACTATCAGCATATTTTCAAGCCACTATTTAAGGCCTTTTTATGTGATCAACTGATGCAATTTTATTGGGTAGAAAGCTTCGTTTGTTCTTGATTTGTGTGCCTTTCATCAATCCAAATTTCTTGGAGAATCCCCGTTTAATATTGGATGCTTTCTTTGCATTTGCATTTGCACTCAAAGAAAGGATTTTGCTTTCTGGGTATCATTTGCTTCACTCTTCTTAAAAATACTTAGTTCTTTCTTTCATAATTTATCTTTTGAGGAGAGAAAATGAGTGGCTATGGGGATTTGCAGTCCACGTGACACACCGTAGTTGCATTGAAAGAAAGGATTTTGCTTTCTGTGTTTTATTTGCCTCATCTCCTGAACAAAACCCATATCTCATTTTTCATAATTTGTTTTCGAATTATAGAAAATGGGTGGAATTTGGGGATTTGCAGTCCATGTAATAAATGGGAGATGGTTTTCACTATTTGCTTCTTTCTTAATCATGGCTGGAGCAGGAGCAACCTATCTTTTTGGAACTTACTCCAAAGAGATAAAAGCCACACTTGGTTATGACCAGCAAACCCTCAATCTGCTAGGCTTTTTCAAGGATCTTGGGGCCAACATTGGTGTCCTTTCTGGCCTAATAGCAGAAGTAACTCCAACATGGTTTGTACTTCTAACCGGTTCCGCTATGAATTTTGTTGGTTATTTCATGATTTGGTTAGCTGTGACTGGCAGAATACACAAACCACAAGTTTGGCAAATGTGTCTTTACATTTGCATTGGGGCAAATTCACAGAACTTTGCCAACACAGGATCTCTTGTGCCTTGTGTGGTTAATTTCCCACAAAGCAGAGGTGTTATGCTTGGTTTGTTGAAAGGTTTTGTTGGGTTAAGTGGTGCTATTATGACCCAACTTTACTTAGCAATTTATGGTAATGATTCTAAATCTCTCATTCTTCTCATTGCTTGGCTTCCTGCTGCTCTTTCTGTTGTTTTTGTTTACACAATTAGAGTTATGAAGGCAGAAAGACAGCCTAATGAGCTTAAAGTGTTGTTCCATTTCCTCTACGTGTCAATTGTGCTAGCACTATTCCTTATGGTCATAACTATACTTCAAAAACAGTTTGATTTCTCTCATGGAGCTTATGCAACATGTGCAACTGCTGTATGTGCTATGCTTTTTGTACCTCTAGTAATTGCCATTAGAGAAGAATGGATTATATGGAACAACAACATGGATATTGAAGCAGTTAAGCCTTCTGCTGAAACCGAAGCTAACAAGGACGAAAACGGACCAATTTCCACAAAACTCAAGGATCAAAAAGAGGCTGAAAGATCTTGCTTTGTTACCATATTTGACAAGCCAGAAAGAGGTGAGGATTACACCATTTTACAAGCACTTCTCAGCATTGACATGTTACTGCTATTTTGTGCAACTTTATGTGGGTTAGGTGCAAGTTTAACAGCAGTTGATAATTTAGGACAGATTGGTGAATCCTTAGGATATCCAACCAAAACAATCACAACATTTGTTTCATTAGTCAGTATATGGAATTATTTTGGAAGGGTTTTTGCTGGATTTGTATCTGAATCCTTAATTACCAAATACAAAACACCAAGGCCATTAATGATGAGTTTAGTCCTATTTCTTTCAGCCATTGGACACATCATAATTGCTTTCCCTTTCCCTAATTCAGTCTATTTAGCCTCTGTGATTATGGGGTTTTCATTTGGTGCTCAATTGCCTTTGCTATTTGCTATAATATCTGAACTATTTGGGCTAAAGTACTATTCCACATTGTTCAATTGTGGGCAATTGGCTAGCCCTTTGGGGTCATATATCCTAAATGTGAAGGTAACTGGGATGTTATATGATGATGTGGCATTGAAGCAGCTTCAGGCAAAAGGATTGGATAGATCATCTGTGAAGGAATTGGTTTGTATTGGAGTTGATTGTTTTAGAAAACCATTCATAATTTTGTCTTCTGTTGCTATCTGTGGTGGTATTATTTCATTGATTTTGGTTATGAGGACCAGGAAATTTTACAGTGGTGATATATACAAGAAGTTTAGAAGAGATGACGATATCATAGTTCAAGGTTAATTAGAAAAAAGTGTATTGGATTTTGATTGGTACTCAAAACTTACCCAATTATTGTTTATTAATTTGTATTTGTAATTGATTCGAATGAATTATTATCAAATTACTTGCCAAGTATTGGTCTGCTGTAAAATGTAAGTGACACAGTGAAGGAAAAGGCTATATACAAAATAGTTCATTTTTATTTTTTACTAAAAAAAATTGTGAAATTGATAATATCTCAAATTGAATCCAATGGTATGTGGTAAATTTTAATGAAAAGAGAAGCTACCAAGAGTGTTTTAACCAGAAAAATATATGATGGACAATAAAATATAATCTCTTTTCGTTAAAAAAAAAAAATGAATACAATTCTACTTTAAGATTAGGTAACATTTTGAGCTATCGGGATATTATTTTAAAGGCTTTATGCATTAATGACATAAAATATTCAGGAAACAACAAAATAAGCATCATCAAAAAAATAAAATAAATAAATAAATAAATAAATAAAATTACTAAGCTAGTGTTTTGTAAAAATAAAAAAATACAACAAAACTTTTATTTGTATGAGAGAGAAACATAATCCTGAAAATGTGGGTGATATCATGATGACATCATCTACAGTAAAACAAGGAGAAACAATATCGAACAAAAAAAAAAAAAAAAAGCGAATATGGAGATAAGTGAATCACCACCATGAGTCCTACATTTTAAAATTGGAACTTGGAAGAATAAACAAATAAAGTATAGTAGCTCAATCAAATGCAGAATCTGAATATCAAGCTGTGGTGCAAATCACAGGTGAACTTATATCAGGCAAAAAGTAAGCAAATAGAAGTAAATTGTCATTTTGTTCCAGTAAAGCTAGAGCAAGAATTGTTTTTTTTATTATTATCGGTGGATAGCAAGGATTGATTTCTAACAAGCATGTTCAAATACATCAAGAACATTGGAACAACATGTTTGAAGGCCGAAAAGAACTTGTTAAAGCCAGGGAAATTATTCCAGTGAATGTAAAGAAAATAACGAATGACTGAAGGGCAGTGGTACCTGCAGATAATGTGTTGACTTATTTTGCGTTTCCTTCCAGCTTCAAAAGCAATAATTTTGCCAAAATCATGTAACCGAGTATAATAAAGGGCAAAGGTTGAAAAGGATACTTGGTCTCAAGGACAGATGATCTGCCTAGAAGCAATGTATGCAAGAGAGATTGGAGAATCACTCTTTAGATCCTATATACATGTCTAGTACATAATTTAAAAGATGAAGTAAAACTGCTGCGAGATGGACAAGCAGAAAAGGCATGCCTGGACTCGTTATCGGTTGGAAATGCTTGAGCAGAGAAACATAGGAGTAACTTGAAGCAGATACAACAGCAAGATACCTTTTCCTAGATGTCTCTACTAGAGGTTTAGTAACCGATAAAACTAATGATATATTCATGCATCACAAAGGAATCACAGTGGTGCATAAGTAATTCAAAGATAGAAAATGACATACTTCTGGGCCATTGGCAGGCGAATGAAAAAGGATGTCAATATTTCGAAATTTCTGACAGGTTCATCAGCTTCCTGGAAGATGTGAACACAAACATCAGAGGATCCTAAATCTTTCACCCAGTTTGCAAATTTAAACTACGTAGTTGAGCTCGTAAGAACTGAATTTGAAAAAACTAGAAAGGCTTTCTACAATATATCCTTGAAGCTAACTGTAACACAACTTGCCAAATATTTAAACACATCCTCAGAGGCAACAAGTTGGACAACATAAATTGATAAAAAAATTTTGCAAACTGATGCTTCTAGGCTTCAGTTTCACCCAATATCTGCCATGTATAACAATATTCTTAAATTTTTCTTATATATGAGTACAGTTTTTGTTCTTGTAATACCAGTGTCATTCTTACTAGATTCAGATCTTAGAGAAGAGACTTCACTAGCTCTTTTTTTTCCTCTGTAAGTTGATTCATATAATTAGTTTGAATTTGTTGAAATGAAAATTGTACCTTTTGATCTCTCCGTTTTCCATCAACAAGTGGTTTCTATCTTGAGGACAGATAACAATGAAAAGTTGTAAAATTATATGAACCCCCCCTGCATGTTATAGTTGAAAAATTATATTGACATCTTTGATTCAACGTATGCAAGGAAAAAGAAGAAAGAGGGAAAGATCTTGATAATTTTAGCACCTGCTATTAGGACTGCCACCATTCCAAGAGTTACTGGCAAGGCCAAGGCATAGACAATACAAAATGATATAGAGAAACTGACTAGATTTTCACCATTACTCTATAATCAATACAAGGACTTGCCAAGTGACAAATTTAGTAGTAGGATGAACCTAAAATCACATAAACAATTACCAAAAGTCACAGCATGAACATTTTCCATCCTTAAAATGATGATACCTGGTAGCATCTCGCACAACAATTTCTCTTTCCACGATACTGCTAATAAATTTGAATACGGTATGGCAATCTCCACAAACACGAACATTTTTAACTATGCGTATGGCTGTTCCTGGAACAGACCTAAGCAGGCCATATGCCACAGCCAATCTTTCACTATGCCAAAAAAGCTGTCTCTCTTTCTCTTGCTCTTCCATGTCATGTAAAACAAAACTAGTATCAGGAACATAACCTCTTCTTCTCATTCCTCCCTCTAACTCCTTAAGCAAACTAAATATTTCATCTTTCATCGGATGATATGTCTCCCCAGCATAAAAAACTTGGGTGTCCTTCCCGAAGTTGACAGTGCTGTAACCCGGTTCCTTTTTAACTTCTCTCACTGCCATCAATTTCCTAACCATTGATACATGTTCCCACATACCAGCACCCGCATAAACATTAGATAACAGTATGAAGCTCGAAGGATCCTCTGGTTTTAAGCTCAACAGTTGCTCTGCAACTCGAAGCCCTATTTGGGTATTTTTATGTTGGTTACAAGCACTCAATAAAGCTGCCCATGTAGGTTCATCAGGCTTAAATGGCATTGTATTAATGAGATTCTCAGCCTCATCAAGTTTTCCGGATCGACTAAGAAGGTCCAACAAGCATGTAAAATGTTGCAAGGAGGGTTTAATTCCAAAGTCTTCAGTCATTGATTTAAAAAGCTTTTGACCTTTGCTAACTAAACCTGCATGGCTACAAGAATAAATCAATCCAACAAAGGTCACTTCATTTGGCTTAATTCCGGCTAAAACCATTTCATCATATAAATCCAATGCTTCCTTTGCTCTTCCATGCTGTGCTGCCCCAACTATTATCGAAGTCCACGAAACAACATCTCTTTCCGTCATCTTACTGAAAATGATCTTAGCTGCTAATATATCACTACATTTCGCATACATGTCTACAAGAGCATTACTAATAAACAAGCAGGAATCAAAACCAAGTGCTACGGTTACGCCATGAACCTGTTTCCCAAATTCCAGTACAGCCATGTTAGCACAAGCACCAATCATGCTTGAAAGGACCAACGGGTCAACTATATCAATCCCATCTCTTCTCATTTTGATAAATAAATGCGAAGCATCAATCCCATTTCCACTTTGCACAAACCCGGAAATTAATGCAGTCCAACAATATAAGTTCTTTACAGGCGCCCTGGAGAAAAGCTCCATAGCCTCTCCTTTTATCCCACTCCTGGCGTATCCTGATATCAATGCAGTCCATGAAGCTGAATTTTTCACAAGAATAGAATCAAATACAGCATGAGCACTCTTGAGCAATCCACATTTAGCATACATATCAACCAAAGATGATTTAACAACATCATCATCACTGAAGGGCGATAAAACAAAATGAGCGTGCACTTGAATGCCTTGCCTCAAAGCACACAAGCCAGAGCAGGCCTTAATGAGAGTAGCAAATATAAAATGGTCAGGTTGCAATCTGTCATATTTAAACATATTAGGGAAAAGAGAAAGCGTTTTATTAGGTTGGTTGGCAAGGTTGTATGCAGTGAAAATAGAAGCCCAAGAGACAGGGTCTCTCTGGGGCATTTCGTCGAACAGGTAACAAGCATCTTGAAGCAGACGACATTTTCCGTATGCATCGAGGAGAGTGTTGAATACTGCTAAGGTCTGGATTATGCCAATTTTAATGATCTGGGCATGGATTTTCTTGACATTTAGTGGGATAAGATTTCTGGCGGAGGACTGGAGTAGGTGAAGATGGTGAGAAATTAGCATAAGTCTGACTTTTTTATTTTTTTTGACTGGAACATGAGTTAAGCTATTTTTTCATTTCCAAGATAAACCGGTTTCTACTGAACCGGCAACCCTCATCTTCTTGTGTTGAAAAACCGCGATCATTTTCGCGCTTCAATCCCACATTTTGTGGCAGCGCACACTTATGAACAGAGAGAGGGAAAAAGTTTACTTTTACCATTCAAAGAAAGAGACGGTGACAATGGACGGCCCTTTTGATATTGAATCTGAAAACCCACTTCTTATTGCTCTTGTTAATGTTATTGACCAGAATAGTTTTTTCTTTTTTCTTTTTTTTTTCCTTTTCCTCTGTCTTTGATTTCAGTATTTATGTATTGATCATCTTTTCAAGTTCTCATATGTATAGTTAACTTTTCGCTCTCTTCTTTCTGCGTTGAAGGACTTTTATTGTATAGATTGAAATAAATTGTATAGCTTAATTTGTTCGAAAGTCTACCTGGTTAGCTAGGGCTTTGATTTGATGAACATTGGATTTGAAAAATTTTACTAGGTATAGCACGACTTTAAAGTTTGCTGTTCTGTCTGTAGTTAGACTTTTGTTCGTCTTCTTTTTTAGGGTTTAAATTTGAATGTTCTTCTGGTCAGCTAGGGCTTTACTTTCATCAATATTTTTTGTGCTAATTCTGTTATCTTCATTGCTACATTTTCTTAAGAAAAATTTCCTTTTTTGATCTTTTTCTAGTTATATAAAAATCATTTTTTATGCTCTTCGTTTTTCTATCATAACGTAGAACTTGATTGGGATTGCAAAGATTTACTTGGTGGAGCATGACTTCAGTTTTCCTCTTCTGGGTGATTTAAGGTGAATTAATTAATCTGACTTTAATTTCGGTTTTGATTGTGTTTAGAGTTTCATTTAATGCTTATACTCTGAACTAGGAACATGGTTATTGGCTTGGATGATCTTTTGACTGAATATTGTAAGGACAAAAGCAAAGTAACTGAGACTAATGGCTCTAAAAAACTAAAACTTTGATGATAATGACAATGGCAAAGATTCCTTATTCTGAAGAAAAATAAATGAATGCCACAATCAAGGTTAGACATGTCAGGTATGTGACTGATTTAAAATACATGAGTCCCAATTTGGCTGCCATCAAGGTTAGACATGTTAACTTGTAAGCTGAAGCTTGTGAATGTTATTAATTCACTTGATTTTACTTATATATAGGGTAATTGAGGATTATTTGTAGGTGCAGGAGTAAACAATCTATGTTTTCAGCTTCAGAAGTTGAAGAGTGGCTTGAATTTGTTATCCTTCAAGGTTGGTTGATACTTTCGACTGAATGCGTGCAATCAGCTATCAGCTACTTCACAGATCAGGAATGGAGTACCAGCTGTGAGAAAACAGTAAGAACTCTTGCTTGCAGGTTATTGATATATAGTTTTTGCTATTGGTTCTCCTATAATGCTTGTAAATATTTTTCAGTGGCAATGGTTCTCATCATGTTTGATAAGAAGATAAAATTGCTGCTACTTGTTACGTTCTTTCAGTTTGGTTGTGACATGACATTTTACTGAATAGCTGATGATGTGAAATGAAAGATGGATGATATGATGTACTTTTGACTTGTGACGTTGACATAAAATGTCTAAACCTTTGAATTGGTTTTATCATGATTTCAATAAATAGTTACAGTTTCATCTAAATGATTGAAATTAGTTTAAAGTTCAAGCGTGAAAATATAATTCTACAATGCTACTTGCCCATGTGCTCACAAAATTAAGAGAAGTTTTGAGAAAGTCATTAATTTATCAATACTTGAAAAATGCTTCCTGAAAAATTGTAATTAATTTAGTGCATGGATAAGTTGCTACTATGTATTGAAATCTCATTAAAGCAAGGTTTGATAAAATTGTAAACACCAAAATCTGAATATTTCACACCCATTTATTACTTGCATATCTACATGTGGGATTTGGCAGGTAAAAATAATAGAATTGTTTTGATCGCTGCATGATTGTGTATTTAGTGCTTTTTATGAGCCAGAAATTTATTGAATATATCTGTTGCTAATTTATTGCATACAAACAATTGGATTCAATACCATTAACGTAACTGTTGTGACTTTGCCAATGAAACCAAACATACAGCAAATTTCACATCCCTGCATCAAGTGTGGTATATTTCATATGTTGACTTTAACAAGTAGCAAGTGTGGTTATATTGATTGTGTGCAGAGTCCCTAGGAATTGAACTGCTATGCTACCCTCTGAAAAGGAAAATCTTCCCATATAACTATTATTCCATATTTCCATTGCCTACACAATCTCCTTTTCCTGTTATCTTAGTGCACACATTCGAGATTTTGGGTCCATGAGACAATTGGCCACAACCTGCCTATTTCTACCATTGTTCTTCTCCTTTCTATTAGCATACCATCGGGAGCTATAGTTGCACCTCAGAAGTGTAGTTTCTTATCAACTTCTAACTTGTTTGTTTTGATAATGAGGCTGTTGATATCATTTTTCCTTATTTTCGTGACAACTTATGATATTTTCTGCAAGTTTTTGTTTGAGCATCCAGCCTTTGTTTTCTTTTTTGTTATTTTCTTTATTTATTGCCATTTGTGTCAGTAATTTACTCTTTTTTATGACTCTATGAATCAAACCATCAATATTTATCAATAATATAATTGTTATGTCAGAAGGGAATACAATTGGATATTTCCCTTTACAATTTGACTTTGAAGTTGATATTTTCTTAGAAAGGATAATAATTTTTTAATAATTTATCAATAATAATAAGAGTAACTGAACATCCATTTCTCCCTATATCCCCCACCCATGGCCATTTCTTAATTTCCCATGGCTTTCTGAAAATTTTCCAGCCATTATTTAAGGCCTGTTGGGCAATCAGTTGTGTATTACCATGAGTTTAATTTTGGGTATTGCGAAAGTTTCATTTGTGTGCCCACCATTTACCCAAATTTCTTTGTAGAATTGCTTCGTTCCGTCTTGATTATTTGATACTTCCCTTGAATCTGCATTCAAAGAAAGGACTTTGCTTTCTGGCTATCATCTACCACATATTCCTTAACAATAATCTTTTTTTCATCTTTCATAATTGTGTTTTAAGGAGAGAAAATGGTTGAAGTATGGTTATTTGCAGTCCATGTGATAAATGGGAGATGGTTCTCACTATTTGCTTCTGCCTTAATCATGGCTGAAGCTGGAACACCCCTCGTTTTCGGAACCTATTCCAAAGATATAAAATCCACACTTGGTTATGACCAGCAAACTCTCAATCTTCTAGGCTTTTTCAAGGATCTTGGAACTCTAATTGGTGTCCTTTCTGGCCTAATAGCAGAAGTAACTCCTACATGGTTTGTGCTTCTTACCGGTTTGCTATGAATTTCTTAGGGTATTCATGATTTGGCTAGCTGTGACTGGTATACACAAACTTGAAGTTTGGCAAATGTGTATTTATATTTCCATTGGGGCAAACGCAGAACTTTGCCAGTGCAGGATCTATCGTGCCTTGTGTGGTTAATTTCCCACAAAGCAGAGGTGTTATGCTGGGTTTATTGAAGGGTTTTGTTGGGTTAAGTGGTGCTATTATGACCCAACTGTACTTGGCTATTTACGGTAATGATTCTAAATCTCTCATTCTTGTGATTGCTTGGCTTCCTGCTGCTCTTTATATGGCATTTGCGTGCACAATTAGTGTGGTGAAGGCAGAAAGACAAGCCAATGAGCTTAAAGTGCTGTACCGTTTCCTTTATGTGTCAGTTGTGCTAGCATTATTCCTTATGGTTATAACCATACTTCAAAAACAGTTTGATTTCTCTCATGGAGCTTATGCAGCATGTGCAATTATGGTATGTTTTATGCTTTTGACACCTCTTTTAATTGTCATTAGAGAAGAAAGGATATATTGAATCACAAGAAGAATTTTGAAGCAATTAAGCCTTCTTTTGAGTTAGCTACTCAACACCCAACAGAAACCGAAGCTAGCAAGGAGGAACATGAACAATTCCAACAGAACTCAAGGATCAAAAAGAGGAAAAGGCTGAAAAATCTTGCTTTCTCACCGTATTTGACATGCCAGAGAGAGGTGAGGATTACACCATTTTACAAGCACTTGTGAGCATTGATATATTACTGTTATTTGGTGCAACATTATGTGGGCTAGGTGCAAGTTTAACAGCAGTTGATAATGTAGGACAGATTGGTGAATCATTAGTATATCCAACCAAAACAATCAAAACATTTGTTTCATTAGTGAGTAAATGGAATTATTTTGGAAGTGTATTTGCTGGATTTGTGTCTGAACCTTAATTACGCATTAATGATGAGTTTTTTCCTGTTTCTTTCAGCCATTGGATACTTGATGATTGCCTTCCCTTTCCCTAATTCAGTTTATTTAGCCTCTGTGCTTATTGGGTTTTCATTTGGGGCACAATTGCCTTTGCTGTTTGCCATAATTTCTGAACTCTTTGGCCTAAAGTACTATTCCACATTATTCAGTTATGGGCAATTAACTATCCCTTTAGGGTCATATATCCTAAATGTGAAGGTAACTGGGATGTTATATGATGATGTGGCATTGAAGCAGCTTCAAGCAAAAGGATTGGATAGATCATCAAGTGAAGGAATTGGTGTTTATTGGAGTTGATTGTTTTGAAAACCATTCATAATATTGTTTTGCGTTGTTTTTTTTGGTGGTCTTATTTCCATTGATTTTGGTGATGAGGACTAGAAAATTTTACAGTGGGGATAGATACAAGAAGTATAGAGAAGACGATGAGATCATACTGTAAGAGTATTTGGGAAAAGCTTGTATTCCAATTTGGATGAACTATAATCGAACTGCTTCTATAGCTTATCAAACAGTTGTAAATGAAAATCCTACTACACAATAGATGAAAAGTTATATATAAATTTAGTCAATTTTATTGCTTTGTTACGTACAAAAGTATGTTGAACTTAATTGTTTAACAATGTATTTTCACATACATGTGTATTCAATTAAAGAAAAAAAAACATGTGGAGGCTCTTGATATTTTAAATTTTTGTGGATTGAAACTTTGATTTTCCAATTTGATATATTGAACACTTTATTAATTGAACTCGCACACGTTAAGGTTTTGGTTCGTACAAAAAGTTAGTCGATAATGGTGTACTTCAACTGAGTTGGAGTATTGTTTTGGTTCGTACACACATTAATATTTGTGTAACACTTTTGTTTGTATTATTATTACATACTAATCTAAACTATATGTTTATTTAATCGTTTTACATCTTTACAACTTATTATATATATTCAACAAATAATAATAATAATCAATTAGTTAACAATTTATATCCATAACAAACAGTTAAGATGAATATCAAACAACTAATAAAACAATAATAGTTATAGCTAATTGTTGGACCAAATAAGCTCTCAATGTGCCGAATGTGCCAAATGAAATATAAGGGATAACCGATAAAAATTGAAATGTTAAAAGCTTAAAAAATTTCTAATTACTTCCACAAAAAAGTTATGTTTAATTACTTTAACAAAATCAATTATGATGGAAATAAAATATTATTTACTTTAGTACCAATAAAATAGAAATCTAAGTTAATTTAACAAGAGGTGAATTATTATTTTAAAAGCATTCCAATATAACCGGTTTAGGCCTCATCCTCTTGTGTATAAAAAAACCGCGATCATTTTCGCGCTTCAATCTCAAATTTTGTGGCAGCGCACACTAAAAACACAGAGAGGGAAAGAGTATACCTTTACCCTTCAAAGAAAGAGACGGCGACAATGGACGGCCCTCTTGATTTTGAATCTGAAGACCCACTTCTTATTGCTCCTGTTGTTAACCAGAAGAGGTTTTTTTCCTTTTCCTCTGTTTTAGATTTTCAGTATTTATGTATTGATCATCTTTTCAAGTTCTCATATATGTAGTTAGACTTTTAGCCTTCTTCTTTCTTCTTTGAAGGATTGTTTACTGTATTAATTTGTTCGGAAGGTTCGTCTGGTTAGCTAGGGCTTTGATTTAATGAACATTGCGACATTTTTTAAGAACAAATTATTTTCTTTTTCTAGGGATTTGAAAAATTTTACTAGGTAGAGCACGACTTTAATTTATTCTGTTCTCGTTGAATTTAGGTTAATTAGTTAATTCGATTTTTAATTCATTTTTGAGTTTCATTTTGTGCTAATAATCTGAACCAGGAAAAAAGTTATTGGCTTGGATGATCTTTTGACCGACTATTATAGGGAGAAAAGCAAAGTGATTGAGAGGGAATCAAAACGAGCCAAGGCCCCTAAAAACTACTACTCCGATGATGACGACAATGGCAAAGAAGCCCTACTATCCAAAAAAATAAATGAATGCCACAAACAGGCATTATTTTTTTTCTTATTTATTCTTTTTACATTATTATATTTTCAAATATAGATTATGAGAATTACGATAAATTCTGTGCAGATGAAAGATATGAGCGGTGATGAAGAGATCACTACATGGGGTCTACAGGTTTTTGGAAATCAGGTCGGTTTCTGATTTAGGTTTTATGAACTTACTGCTTACTAATGATGCTTTACAGTTGGGAAATTCTGAAAAAGATTCATTTCTGGACAACTAGTAATAATATTTTTTTGGATTTTACCTTGTAAATTGCAGAAAGCCCCACCATCTTTCGCTTTTCCTGAAGTTGGAAGTTGGTCTCTTCTGCAGTCTTTCATGCTTGATAAGCTGAACAATTTGGTTGAACTCACTTCCGAAAAAGGGGAACCGTTTCTGCAACAATTATTGGTGAACGGCTGGCTTTTAAGACTGATTTCTAAACATGGTCATGTGGAAGAATCAATAGCCAAATGGACTTATAATTTAAGTGAGTCCCTGGTAGTCCTAATCTGTTTTATAGTTATGATGTTTGCTGTGTTCTCATTCCTTGTTTTGTTTCCAGTGCTATATTCAACGAAAGAAGAACTGAGGATGTCTGCTTGTGACTTCTGGTGCACCATTCTTTCACCTCAGAATCAGGTGAACTCCCATACTATTGATTGGGCACAGTTCTATCGTCACATGTTTCATAGCTAACTGTCATTCCTTGTTGATTGGGGTTTGATTAGGCTGATCAGTTGTCCGTTAGAATTGATTGGTTTCCTTGCTACACCGAGCTTAAAGGAGCTCTTGAAACATATGGATTTCTATTCAGTTGTTCATCAAACTTAAAATCCGTAAATACGGGTAAGTTCTGTTACCTTGTCAATATTTTTCTCGTACATATAAAGTATAGATCAAAGGTATGTTGCATGTACTTCGAAATATACTTAGTTTGACCTTTTTATTAGCTATTTTTATTGTGCAAATGGAAAAATAGAATTGAAAATGTTGGATTGTGACTATAACATAGATGCACCTCTTAGTACATGACAACATTTATCTCCATTAGCCTGTCTATCTGCTATGGCAAATTTTAAGTATTTATTCTTTTGTTGTAGCTCTAGATCCGAAGTGATTTTCTTACTAATTCTGTTTGCTATCCAGATTCCAATGGTGGAGGGCCACCTGCAAATATCAGAAGCTGGATTAAATTCGCCACTGCTTGCTTTCATGTGAGGTAAGTGAAAGACTGATTTAAAATACACGAGTCCCAAAATTTGCTGCAGTCAATGTTGGACATGTTAACTTGTAAACTGAAGCTTGTAAATGTTATTAATTCTCTTCAATTTGCTTATTTTTGAAGTAAATAGAGCATTATTTTTTATGTGCAGGAGCAAAAAATCTATGTTTTCAGCTTCAGAAGCCGAAGAGTTGCTTGAATTTGTTATTTTTATGTCTTTAGACCTCCAGCTTCAAGGTTTGCTGATACTTTTGAGTGAATGCATGCAATCAGCTATCAGCTACTTCACAGATCAGGAATGGAGTACCAACTGTGAAAAAATAGCAAGAACTCTTGCTTGCAGGTTACTGATACATTCTTTCAGTTTGGTTAATTTTACTGAATATTAATAGTTAATTTTACTGAATATTGATAGCAATGCCTATCATGTGAAATGGAAGATGGATGTTATGATGTACTTTAGGCTTAAAGATTTGAAATGTCAAAACCTTTGAATTTGTCTGCAGTTTTGTCCAAACTTCGAATATTGGCACAAATCTAATTTCACATAGAACAAGAAAACAATAAACAATAAACATTGTTGTTGTTTTCCTAAGCTCTTAAATTAATGAAGTAATTTATTGAACAAAGCATTTAATTTATTCTAAATTTAGTATTATTAGACCCGTATAAATAGGGTGTATATCAGGAAGTTAATGCATTATTTGTAGTTAAAAGATGAGTTGTGCCTACATCATGGGATGCCAAAAAGGTGATATTGTTCCTATATTTGTGGGACGGAAGTCGGAAGGAGCATTTTTTTTTTTATCATGAGCCAGAAATTTACTGAATACCATATGCATGTTGCTTAATTCTTACATGTAAACAATGGAATTAAATACCATATTCATATGTACTGTTGTTGCCTTGGCCAATGAATCTAACAAATAGCAAATCTGGCATTCTCAAACATGAATTGAGTTTAATATATTTTGTGTATTGACTTTGACCAATTACTATTTACATTTTTGTATTTTTGGTATTATTGTTTTTGTGCAGAGTCCCTAGGGATTTGAACTGCTTGCGAGCTGTGGAGTGTATATCAGGAGGTGGCATGCGTAGTCATCACCTTAGAAGTGTAGTTGCTTACCAGACTCTGCTCGTCTGTTTTGATAATAAGGTCGCCTGCTTCTTTATTCTATTACCTGCCTGCTATTAGAACTGTAGAAGTGGTCTAGTAAATACTTGGTACTTTTTTCCTTTCCATTTATATCAGTAATTTGTTCTTTTTTTTAGATTTATGCATAAAAGATCATATTGATTGGAAATTCTTAGTTTCGTCATACCTTGCAGGCTGCGGATGAAGAAGGGATCCTGAACTTGCTCATTTCAATTAATGTGAAGGAAAAAAGTTGTGACTTTTTCAAGATGTACATTTACCTGGTTTTGACAGAGAATTGGCTCATATCAGATATGTCTTTCGAATATAGGCCGGTAATCTATGAAATGTGGGGTGTTTACCTTCGAAACTGTTCATGCCAAATCAGCAGCACAGATTTGAGGCCTTATGCATCTAAGGTATTCAGTCAAATTTTCTTTTGTTCATGCACATAGCTGTGAATTGTATTGATTCTTAATATTTCAGGTTCGCACAAAAGCTTCGTATCTTCTCAATAACTCCTCTAAGAAATAGTTATTCCAAGTATGTATTCTGGACCCCTTCTGTGATGTATCCAAGTTCTTCATTCATATACTATGAGCTGCATCTTTGTGCTATTTTTGGAGAAGTACGTGATAGATGCTTGATTGTTGGTACTTTCTACCCTTGCAAGGAAATTGGATGAAATGGTGTCTAAGCCTCGAAACAAGAGGGGTGAAAGTTCTAGAATGCAATCTACTTTTGAGTTGCATAGGTTAGGAGAAATGGAAGCCCAAAAGCTTCGAGATTGCGGTTGGAGAGGTAAAAATCACTCTTCTAGCACTAGATATGTATAGCAGACCTAATGACTAATACAAGTAAACTCAACTCCTTTCCCCACCTTGTCCTTGAATCTCCGGGGTTTTTTTTTTTTTTTTTTTGGTTCTTCTGGGATGTAGTGTAGTGGAAGCAAAGAAGAAGCTGGTCAGGCATTGTGAGTTCTTCTTGCCCCGTAGAAAAATACAATAGGATTATATGGCTGCCTTTTGCTATTATTTTTCTGTAGTTATGTTCTATAAAGACTTGAAAATTGAGCACAACGATTGGTTGCTTTTGAGAATGTGCTTACAGGGGAAATGGCTTGTATAGACTTGCAGGATACTGTTTTTTCTTCAATTTAGTCATAATTGAGACATACAGATGATGAATGATGTTAAGTTTCAGATTTTGGTTTTGCATTTTGCAAATTGCTTAACGTGAAACCAACTTGTGCTGTATAATTTGTTTTGCCGTAGAAGACGAGAGCAGAAACTTCACCTGAATCAGAACAATGGCACTTTGTAGTCACTCGACAGTAAATTGGCAAAATGCATACAACAGTATGTTTACCACTAGGATGTAGCTGGAGTGATAACTTTAATCCAGCCTAATTATCGTTCATCACTTGATATGGAGAAGTTGCCGCATGGTAAGTGCTAGACAGTTAAAATAAATGCCTGTTATATCTTCTTCTTCTCCTCAGCAGGAATATTGGAAATATGGAAAACGTCTTTTTAAAAAATAAGAACATCGAGTAATCGTGGACTTTTTTTATGAAGTCATGGACTCTCTAATACAACTAGCATCGTTGAATTTGATGACATTAATATGCTTATAAATCAAGTAGATAAGCCAGAAAACAACTATGCTGTTTCTCACCAAAAAAAAAAAAAAAGCAAGAAAACAAAAAAATATACTAATAAATTACAATCATAACATATTTTTCACGACATAGTAAACGTAACGGTGACGATTACAAAAAATTAAATTCAGGAAAGTGAAATTTCGAAGTAAATTTGGTAATAATTATGTAAAATATTGGTTACTGTAAACTATCGACAGAGCCAAAAGCATATGGAGCCAAATCTACCAATTTCGGAAAAAAAAAAAAGGTGGATTGGCTCGGAGTGAGGTTTTGAAATTCGAAATCAGGTACGGTGGCATCTTGTTTCATTAGGTTCGGAAAGCCGTTAACTCCAAACCTCTTTTCCTTTTACTTTCTCACTTTCGCCCTTTTTCTTTTCCGTTTCTTTCGTTCCTTTCACTTCTCTCCACTCCTCCTCAGTTTCTTTGGATCAAATTTTCCTTTCATGCTTAATTTTCTCCAAATTCTTCCTTTCGCAGATTCCTCTTTGATTTTGAATCAAAAGTAATTGAAATCTTGTTATTTCTTTTGTTGAGTAGCGCCAACATTTTAAATTTGGGAAACCCTATTTATCCCAAATTCTCTCCTTCACTAATCTGCAATTCCCATTTTCTTTGCTGGCTGTTGTTCATTTTTGTAGAAAGTCTCATTCTTCGAGCTTGACACAGTGTCTTCCTTTTTCATTCTCTGAAATTACCCCATTGGGGTCTGGGGATTTGTATAATCATGAAAACTGAAAGAATGGCAAAGAGATCATCATTTGGGAGCATAGTAAGAAAAAGGCTTTCTGATATTACTAACTCTCAATCTCAACCCAAATTGATTAGCCAAGAGGAAACTCAACTACCAATTTCTAACCCCACAGAAGATATGATTAATCAACTCCTTAAGGTATCCTTTAACCATAAACTTAATTGGGTTACTTGTTAAATTCCTGAACTTTTATGGTTTCATCTCCATGCCACTTATGAGTTTTTTTTTTTTTCGTTCTCGTATCTTTTGGGTAAACAGGAAAAAGCCTCACTGATGAAGCTTGTAGAGGACAGAGAGTATCCTTTCAAGTTATGGCGTTTAACAAATTTTTAAAAAGTATTTGCATTCCATTTATGTTTCTTTACATCTACCAAGCATACATTATGGACCTTAATGAAATATTTTTCTTTTTGTTGGGACATTTTTTAAAGCTCAATTAGGATGGATTTGTACTTTCTTAATTTTGATTTCAATAGTAAAATCATAGCAGTAAGTGATAACCAACTCAGGAATCTACGATTACAATATCAGAAACTGCAGCTGCAGAACTGGAATCTTGCTCAATCAAACAGCCAGATGTTAGCAGTCAGTTTCTTCCTTCTTTTTTTATTTTTATTTTTTTTCTCTCCTGTGCAATAATATTACAAAATACATTATTTTTCAGTGACTAATTGTGCTCAACATTGATTGCAGGAGGTTAATTTAGGAAGAGATAAGGCAAGTCTTGTTTTCTAATTCAAACTCTTTGCTTTAGTACTTATTCCTCTTGATCTGTGTCTAGCTCAGGAAATTGGTTTTATGTTTTTAGGTGAAGGCACTACAACATGAACTTGTTTGCAAAGATGCATTACTTAAAGCAAAGAATTCATTCTCACAGGTAAGTTTGAGATTCCATTATGTGGTTAATTAACAAGTTGCTCAAATTTATAACAATGAACATTACAGCGGGAGTTAACATTGTGCCATTTTGAAGGATAGGAGTTAAATTGCTCTAAAAAAAACCTTGGCAGCAAACTTTTACTAAGAATTTAAGCAAGTACCGTTAAGTGAGTGTTAAGTTTATGTTAATTATAATGAGTCAGCCTTATTGTGCAGGTAAAAACAGATAACAAGGATGAAAACAATGGCTTCCAGGTGAGTCTATAATCAAAACTGGTCTTCTTTTTAACCATTTGATAGTTTTGTGCTCCTCATTGAATTGACAAGTTATTCTTATTTGTTCGAAGGACGGGGATAAGAAAAATGTAGTGGAGCTTAAAGCTAACAATGATAACAAAACGGGCAACCGCATCAGAAGGCGTACAGCAAGAAGTCAATGTAATCAGTTTTGACGTCTGAGCATACTTCTTTGATTATTGTTAATGGTTGGTGATCACTTTTGAATTACTTGCAGCAATGGGACCGTCTACAGCATCCAGACAAGGTGTAGAAAAAGAAAAGCTTGAAAACAAAAGGTGAGTTGAAAAATCAATTCTTTCCACGCCAATGTAGTGGGAAACAATTGTTTGGTCTCATGCCTTAAGAAGAGTGACTTTACTCGCTAGGGATCGATGAGTCTTGGTTCAATGCTATTGGAAATGTCTCCCGGATGTAAAGTTGTAAGCTTTGTAGTTGTGATCTGTGCAGGCGTTGTGTGAGAAGGCAATCAGCAAGGTTCAAATCTGAGCCTAAAGAGAACTTATTCGAGATTGAAATCGCTGAGCCAATGGTGGAGGAAGGTGGAAATGTGTTAAGTTCATCTGTTATGAAGGAAGAAACATGTGATCAAAGAAATTTCGAAGCACAAAGAAGTTCATTAGGAAGACCAATGCGAAGAGCAGCTGAGAAGGTGCATTCATACAAAGAAACTCCACTTAATATTAAAATGCGCAGGGAAATTTGAGACCAACAATCAAATCGTACATTAAGATAATCTATGTAGATAGAACAAGAACCACATCACTTATTGTTTCTAATATTTGCCCCTGCAATCTATCTTATTTCTGTTGTTTGTGTTCTACATTTTGAAGGCAATGGTGATTGTCTGGTGTTATATTAGTGAGTTTCACATACATTTTCTTTTATTTTGACATGGTGAAATTCAAATTCTTTGAAAGTAATTGGTTTTCATCTGTAACAAAAAAAGCCAAGCAAATACTAAATGGACGAGTTTTTTAATGGGTAAAATAAAATGATGTCCAATTTTGGTTATTGTTTAATTATCCCACTAAAATTACTATTATGATGTCCACTTAGTGTTGATTTTTATCCCGGTAAAGTAATTATTCTAATTTTTACTTAAATTTATGCTTAAAACTATATGCTGTCATGATTTGAATAGTCATGTCAGTATCTAAGAGATGTCATGTCAACTGCGTTAATATCATGTCAGCAATAAAAACACCATGAGTTTGGGGAATTTCCATAATTTACGTGGCATTAGTTGTGATGGCATAGCTTGGTTTGGTAATTATGCTACTTACCTTTTTAACATTGGTTTAGCTGAAAACTTAGTTTCATAAAAAAATCAATGTTTGGTTAAATTTATAAAACACAAGTTTAGTAAGCTTACTAAACAAAAAACTGAACTACTTACTCATACCAATACTCTTTATTTAATAGCATACTAATAAATTTTATCTTGGGTATTATTTATGTAATTATGCTTTAAATTATCGGTAACAATAATGTCATAAAAAAACACAAGCTCAAACTTCAAACTTGGAACACAATGGTCCGATTCAGGCCCATTATAATCTTATCATATGGGGCCTTCTAATTTTTTTGCAAGATGCCAATATATGAATTGTGCAATTAAAGCCCATGATTGTACTAAAATAAGCCCTTACACTATTTTTTTTTTTTTTTTTTTTTTTAAGTTTACAAAAATTGATATATGCTAAAAAAAAAAAAAGATATCAATTATCCCTAAATTTTGAGATAGTAACATTTGATCTAAATTTAAACTTTTGTCATTTTTTTTATGGAAACTTTTACATGTGAAGTGTCACACTCCATTAGGACATTAAGGTCAACAATTTGATAAGAAATTAATCCGAGTTAGTCGGATTGAATTTTGGGGAAATAAAATTAAGAAAAATTTTGCATGATCATAATTAAATTACTTAGAAATTTCGAGGAGTATGACTTTTAACCCATGGATTTTCTTTTTCTTCCTTTTTTTAATTACATAAAAATTCCAAAACAGCTCAGAATGGAGTGGCAAGTGACCAAATTATAGTGTAAAGTAAGTTAAGGTTAAGTCAAGAGCCTAAGTTAAATAGTCTTCATATTACAAAATTATTCTCCAATTAACTGACTCAAATAATTGATCCTATGCTAACGAATTTTTTTTCACAGTAAATAAAACCGTGTGGGTCCTTAAATATATATGTTATTATTTGAAAATTAGTTTCATTCTGTAATTAACAAAGTATAATTAAATATATGTAAGTGTATGAGATTATTGTTTTGTTACAAAATCACAATTTCTCATTCCACAAACAATTTTTTTTTTTCAAAATGATTTATAATTATTTACTTTTTTTTTTTAATAATTCATTGAATTAAATTATGTATAAAATCAAATATATAAACTTTAGAGACAAAAAATTCAAAGAGTGAATAAAAGAGATAGTGTTGAAGGGGGGGGGTTAGGCTTTATGTCATTGTCGATCTTGTCTCGTGCTCACTCTTTCATTAGAGTGATTTTACTTGATTTGATTTGATTTCTTTTCTTCTCCTTTCCTTTATTTGGAAAGATACTAAAATTATCCAATAAAAAACATGGAACTATAAATAAATTTAATCCTCTCAAATCTAAAACATAATATAATAGAATATGTTGTATAAAATCAGATTCAATTTTAAACATACAATAATTGTTCTTTAAAATCATGAATAGCTAGCTCCTTCAATTATCATGACTCGTTAGATTACAAAAAGTTAACCTTATTCACATTTCCATATAATTTGTGACATAAAAAAAAGGTTCCAATCTTTTTTTTATTTTTATGGATTAAATTTTTAATATTTCTATTTGATTTTAAATTTATATAATACATTAAGCTTTCACTTCAATATAGTTTCACATATTAGATTTTTGTTATAAAAAAAACTAACAATGAACATGGAATTAAGAAAATAGACGTCACTCATTGTATATGAGTTTAAAAGTGTCTTTTCTATAATTTGAAAAGAGACATGGAAAGTTTTTCTATACGTATACATATGAAAAACTATAACAATGAATAATTAAAAAAAAAAAATTCTAACTTCATATTCACGTCTAGATTAATAATTTAATATGTCAAATTGGACAAAAAAAATTTGACAATTTTTCCACATCCGCATTATACATATGAAAAGTTAACTTTCAAGAAATGTAATTTCAAATACGTACAAGACACATTATTCATTTTATTTACAGTATAATAAATTTTAAATAAAAGTATAATTGTCTTTATAAATACTTATATGGGCTTTTTTTTATAATTTTTTTTTTTTTATGTCTAATCAAGTTAAGACTTAATAGTATGCTTATTTTGAGGTAGATAAGAGTTTCAGCCAATTAAAACATAATACGTCAACATAAATGTTGAAGTAACACTTTTTTGATCGTTGACACTATATTTGCACCATACGAATTCTCAATGAGATTAAGAGTATTTATCATCCTCAAGCTTTTATTGAATTTTACAGTTTTTGGAAAATTAAGGAGAATATTAGCACATATGAAGAAAGATATAAAATTAAATTATAAAACAAAATGAGCACAAAATGTATGGAGTATTCTTAAAATCATTATTCTCTGCCAGAATAAGATTTCCCATAATTTAACTGAAAATATAATTTGACTGAAAACTACTTTCGGAACTGTAGAAAGCAGCTTCAAACTGACCGTTCATCAATACAGCTAACCAATATCCTTGTCATCGTCAATCAAGAAAAATAAAAAAAATAAGAAGTACAACGGGACACGTGGCAAAACTCAACCAACATTAACATGCTTTGATCCTAAGGCCTACAAAATGATAGGATGGACTGTCGTTTTATGAAATTAGACTTGCCCACTCGAAACCGCGTTTCCGTCTTACTCTTTGTCAACAACAAATTTTAACTTGGAATCCTTTTTTATTTTTGGAAAAAAAAAAAAAAAAAAAAACAAAAGTCATTTTATGGTTTTTTTTTTTTTTTTTTTTTTTTTTTGAAATATGGCACCTAATACCCCAGTAGCATTTCATAAAAAAATTATAATTTTTGCCCCCTAAAAATATTTAACCGAGATTTTGGTGGCATAAACGTTCGTTCTTATCTTTCATAAATTAAAAAACAAATTGTAATTTTGATATTTGATATCATCTTGGAATTGAATCCTATGTTCTTGGGAAATTTTTTTTTTTAAAACATTCCTTCAAACTAATACATATTTTACGTATTTTGTTAAAAGCATGAGATACAATATTATATCTAAAAAGAATTAAAATGAGAATGATTAATCCTCGTTATCTCATTCTTTCGCATGATGCTATAAACGGTTTATTGAACTCATTTGCATTCTTGGTGTTGCGTGTATATGTGATGATATAAGGTTTGTATATACAAACTAGCATCATAGGAGTTTGGTATGATCCCATTTGAACATGCATGAGGCGTATTAATATGATCCGTTTATGTGTAAAGTGGATATAAATGAATTTGTTGTTTATTATTATTGTTATTAATTTATCTATATGGTGCAACTGTAATTACGTAATTGATAGATATTTGTAATTATAACAATTTAAGACCTGGTAGGCATTTTAAATTGAAATTACTAATGACTAATGACATACCAATTGAAAATTATGCATATGATATATTTGAAAAGCAGTTTAGATGACAGGAAAATTAGTAACCAATTGGCACTTGGGATTCCAAAAAGATATTGATTTGTGATGGAATTGACGACCCACCACCTAAAGTCCTTTTTTTTAAAAAATAAAAAAAAAAATAAAAATAAGAAAAGCTTAATGCAATATGACATTTTGATTCTCTATCTGATTTCTCTGTGTTATCACAGAAAAAGGGGACCCCACACGCTTAATCTAAAGTTGGCATCCATCATTTTTATTTTTCAGGTCTCCAATCCGACAGGTATTAGCCGTTACGACCCCACCTTTCGTGGGCCCCATTCATCATATAATATCCCCCTTTTTCTCTTTTTCTTTTTTTTTTTTTTAATTTTTTTCCCCTTTTTTATTTACTGCTAAAATTCTCATTGGTCTTCTTCAGCCTTGACTCTCAACTGTGTTCTACTTCAACTCTACTTAATTAATTGTGTGTGTTTTTTTTAGTTACTATCATGTTTTAGAAATAGAGTAGTTTCTAACTATAAAATTATTATCACATTGACATTTTCCACCTTTCATTTATTCTAAATTTAACAGAATTTGTAAATGCTGTTAAATGTGGATGAAACTGAGAAAATTTTCAAAATACTACTAAGTTATGATATTTTGTAAAAAATATATTAGTAAAAATATATTAGTAATAATATACTACTAAGAATTAGATAACATTTTGCTTATATATTATAAAATAAGAACGCAACGATGAAAAAACTCATTTTCATTGTGAATTGCGATATTATTCGTTTAAATAAAATAAATTATCCGTGTGTTTTTATAGTCTGAATTTCATTTACTACGAATTGAGTAGAGTTTTTATTTTTATTTTATTTATAAAATTTAGAATTTTGTTTTAATTCGAATGAATTGTAATAAATATTTTGTCATATTATCCACATGCATGCATGTATATATAATATATACTTAAAAAATCCATTGATTTGATCCGCAATTAGTTTTATGGTTAGAGTGTCTTTGTAAATTATCAGCTGTTAGATTTGCTAATTAAATTGAATATCACATATTATTTTTTCGGTAGGTATATGTAGATTCAATCTTATTAGACCCTACATACACCAATATTATTCGATTTTCTTCTTGATGGAGATTTATTTGTCTTCTTAATTACACTATAGCTTTTAATTCTTTTTTATAAATAAATCCAATTAGTTATTTGGTTTTATGTCCATCAGCAGACACCTTTAAGTTAGCAGATGTTTCAATTAAAATCTTTTTTGGTACATGATGATTCTAATTTAATATCTCTAGCTTAAGAACTTCACTCTTTTTTCTTTTCTTTTTTTTTTTTTTTTAATTAACCACTCAAAATCAAAATTTCATATGATTAATTTTCTACTAACTAAATACAGTAAATCAAACAATAATTCTAAATCAAACAATAATTCTAAGTACATATATAAATGCATAAGTAATCAAATTCAGAATTGAGAATCTCCTGAAGCTACAGTTTCAAGTCTTGCATGCTGAAAACAGCTTTATTTATATAATTACTTATATATTTGTTTTTGGGCAATATTAATTAATTAATGAATATTTTATATATGTGCTTTTGGGAGACAATTATTTAATTTGGAGAAAGCTGAAAATCGAAGCTTTATGAAATTAATCACAGGCTGAAGAAGATCTTAGAGCTCCCTACAAAAGCAGCCAATGCCCACAATTCTAACACAGCCTTCGATCTTCAATAATTTCCCTTTGACTTTCTTGAATGCCTACACCCTGGCTTCTAACATTTTTACTAATATATAATTTAATTGAAAAACTTAATAAAAAAAAAGGGTTTTAGTTGTTTATAATTTTAAGTACTAATAATATTGTTAATAAATTAACTTAGTTTATATATATTTTAATAAGTATATGATTGTGAATATTTAATTAAGAAAAAAATTAGAAGCAACCTAAAACATGTAAAGTAAAGAGAAAGGAGAGTAGGCTAATTAAGTTAAGTTAATAACCTCTAAATTGATTAGCAATCTAATAAATCTTTGAAGGCTTTTTGGAAGAATCAATTCTCTTAACCGTCTCCAAAAGAAATTGGGGTTAGTTGAGTTAGTTATCACTTTAATCTGATTCCTATTTGATGCAAATAAATATACCTACGATCTAAAAACATTTGATGCCACTTTATTAAATTTAATTCTTATTTTTATTTACTTGCCATTATTTATATATATATATATCCCATAACACATTATTGTGCCCTTGATTCTAAACAAAGAGTAAAAACTAAAAACTTTAACTAGGATACCAAATTTATACCTTTAGAATATTTCTTCTTTTTTTTTTAAGCATTTATAGAGTTAATTGATTTATATATATATATATCATAAAATGAACCAATAAGTTTATCTATAATCATTAGAATAAAAATACTATCTAAACCCTAAAATTGGCCGACCAAATTAATATTTCAAAGGTCATCAAATTTTAATTTCCAATGTCAATGGAGAATAATGATATATTTTATCCTTTTGGTTTATAAACGGGGCAACAAATAGTGGGTGTTTTGTAGGCTTGTTTTGGGTCCAATTAATTACTAATTTTGCTTAGTATGGAATTTTGCTATTCTTGTTGCCAACCATATCATAGCATTAATTAGATATATACAACAAATTCCTGCATGTTTTGTATATAAATAATGAGAAGTAAAGTGGGTTTCAATTTCAAAAGAAAATGTTAGTACTCCAAAATATTTTTATTTAATGATAAATAAATAAATAAATAAATTATTAATTAATTATATTAAATAATATATAGTACTGCGTAATGGATATGGGTATGTTTGGTAAAGATGATCTTGTAATGATATGTTTTGTCCCCTCTTTCTTAAAGAATTCTACACTCTAACAAAAGAGAAATGGATGGGTTTCGTGCAGAGTGAAGCTAAGAATGTCTTTTATATTATTAAATTTATTAATTAAAATAATGATTATCACAATTAATTAATAATTTAATAACATGACATGCCTATTATTATTACTGCGACTATCATCATTACCTAGTATATCATCTCATCTATAACATGCTTCGCACACTGCATTATTCCCACTTAATTATTCTTAATTAATTAGCTTAAGGGCGTATTCTGTTTTAGCTATATGCTACAACAGCCAGGTCATAGAATATAGTGCAAAATTATGTACCTAGTAAAATTTTATTTGTTGTTACTGTTTTTACGCTAAATTAAACATAACTATATATTTTTATCACATTACATGATACGTGTAAATATGTGACAATGATGGTAGATTGAGAGGTAAGAAAATGACTCTTATGATACTCCTATTTGTGTTGGAATTCCACTGTCATACTTGGAGTTCCCATTGATTGAAGGATATGTAAGTTAATTTGTAATTTCCTCTGCGCTTTTAAGATTTTCTCGGACTATATGATGGAGATACTACTCCTATCCGTAAACCCTTTCCTAAAAAAAAAAAACATAATCATGTTATATATAAATTTTTAACAGTTTATAAGTAGCGACTGATTGTCGATCCTATTATTAAGTTCAACTTTATACATATTTTATTTTTTCTCATTATACTTCCAACGTTATCTTTGATTTAAGAAAAAAAGTTAAATAAAATAGGATTTTTTTTACATTTCTAATATTACAATCCGATTACCCATAACTAATTATGCTCCTTAGAAGAGCGGAGTAAAGATATAAAAAAACTTAAAATATAAAAATAAAATTTAAAAAGTTATAAAAGAAAACTTAAAAATGTTAGGAAAAGGAGTAAAAGTTTATAGAAAATGGACAAATCGTATAAGAACCTAATATCTATAAAACATAAAAGGTAATTTTTTTTATCTCATCATGCATATAAATAATAACTAGGTTATTAATAATATGTATCATTTAAATTTCTATAAAAATATAACATTATTCGAATATACATATGTATTAATATTTTAAATGATACATATTATTAATTTAATATAGGTGTTAGGCCTTCAATTTGTACCATTTAACATTTTAGAGTTAAAATTTCACAAAATTAGAAGTATTTTTGAATCTTACCTAATATTAATTAATTCAATGTTGAATATTCAAATTTTTCAATTTGTTGTCAATGGAGTTCTAATATGTCACATTTTTTTTAAGAGATTTTCGCTAATAGTAAACGCTTCAATACAAGTATAAGTTGACATTTTCAACACAATTTATTTATTTTTTTATTATTAATTAGAGATTTAAAAATGTAGAATGTTTTAATATAGAATTCATCTCCTCAGTTATCAAATGGTTCTAGATCAAATAAGTGGTGTTAATGTCATAGTCATACTGTTGTGGATCCATAATTACATTTCATTACAAGAATAAAAGAACAAAAGCATAGTTGAATTGTGTGTTTTTAAGTGAGCAAAGTATGAAGAAGCTTTATGGTAATTTAATTAAGTAGGCGGTGGTGCTTAAAATTGGCGCCACCTAGGGCAGCTCACATATGCAGGTTAATTGTGATTCCAATTTAATTAATTACTATTACATGATATTTTATTTTAATTATTTTTATTACTAATTGGTAATAATGCCAAAGATAACAAAACCTCGGATAGGACATAAAGGGCGCGGCGCCCATTTTATTCCTTTTGAATTTTTGTTCTTTGGATGATTACTTTGTATTTTTACCACTCCTTTCTTCAAGAAAAAAAATTTTTTTTTCTCAATTTGTTAAAAATATAATTGTTATTTATGTGTATTTTTTAATACAATTATTTTCAAACTTGTACTATGAATTATGGCCGTCATTTTTTTTTTAACTAACTTTGATTATTCAATTATACGACTTTTAGATAATCTCTCAAATGAATTTTTCATATATTAGAAATCCAATTTGAAATAACACTTAAGCGACTACAAAATCTTATTGTTCACACTACCCTTAATTAGTAATTTAATACTATACAATATATATATATATATATATATATTTTCTTATTTGCAAAAATCAAATTTTTTTAATTCAAACTGTTTCGCTATATGATAACAAAAAAAAAAAAAAAAAAACCACTTAATTAGTTAAGTACAAAATTTTAACTTATTTGTGACTTAATGACTCAATAATCCAAGTTTAATTAGTTTTTAATGTGTTTACTTTTATATCCTTAAGAATATTTTCAATATATTTTAATTTGTCATTGTATTGCATTTTCAATTATTTTCCTATGTTACATTATAAGAGAATTCCTTGGAGTTTTATGTTTTATTAGTAAATGTTTGTTTTTATATTTTTATAATTTTTAAATTTATCTGAGAGTTGATAACATTTTAACTACTCTCATTCTTAATTAAGGGTGCAGCATTCACACAAAATAAAAAATAAAAAGAGGGTGTAGCATCTAATCCTAGTGAGACTCAAATCCTATACCTTCTAATTGAAGAGAAATACCTTCATTATCAGGCTATAGCTGGATGAACGATATTTTATAATATTTATTGAATTTATAATACATGAATCTACATTGTTGTTATTTTATTTCTTTAAATTAATTGAATTATTCAAAAGGATAAAGTTGTCCTATTTATGATTTTACAATTTTTCGGATATGATTATCAAACATATTAATTATATTCGACACTTAATTCTTAGTACAAATGAAATATTTTTACAATTAATACTTTTAGCATTTATAATATTCAACACTTAATTTTTCAATTTTATTAAACACCACCTAACATAATATAAAGATTTATTTTTTACATGTCGAAGTGAAAAATGTTGTTTTTGTTTGTAATAAAATATGAAAAAATAAATAAAGGTTAAAATTGACGCTCTTTGATGGATCCATCACAATTTGTTTCTCGATTAAACTGGAAGATTCAAACGAAAAAAGAAAAGTCATTTTGTCAAAAAGTAATTTAATTTTTTTATAACATATTTTAGTCTTCAAAAACTCAAAATCGCTTGAATTTATATCTCTTTGGTCTCTATTTTCTATAAAATTATAGTAAACTATCGAGGAAGAAATATTCAATTTCAATATATATAAATATTGAGAGATATATTTATATTAAAAAAAGAAAAGAATAATTAATAGAGTCATAAATTAGTCAAAGAGAAGCCTTCACCTTTCCAAAAAGGAAGACTTTAATGTTAAAAATGGGTCCATCAACTTTGCTTGAGCTATATACTGCTAAAAAAGTTTGGTTACCAGCTCCCTTTTCTGACCATTCCTACTCTTTCACTTTGACTCTTCATTACTTTTTTTTAACTAATTAACAAACCAATATTTCTCAATGAAATGATATTTCAGTTTTGAATTTTGTTTACCAAGATAATCATTTTATTTATTAATGTATATTATAATCATAATGCTATAAATATTAGAGTATGAAACTCCCAACTACTATATTTTTAACTAATATCGTTTGACACAATATTAAGCCAAAATATATTATAAGAGTAAAAATTAGTAATTCAATATGCCAAGTTAACAAAATTCAACGATCAATGTGATACATTTTAAAAAATGAGTAAATCAATATGTTATGTTTATAAAGACTAATTACATCGTTAATCCAGTTTCTTATTTTCGCCAATAGTACAAATAACATATATATAAATGTGAGGAAGATGTAATGTACTTGTACATTAAATTTTAAGATGGTAGTGGGTGGCACATATAAATATAAAAATGTATTTAAATATAAAAAATACATATGTTTTTTTTTTATTTTTATTTTTCAATGATGTGAATAGGTGCTAATTGTCAAAAAAATCATGCTCGTACATTTGTTTCCAATATAGTTTTTGAAACTTCGAGAAAATAATATTCTGAGATTGTGAAATTACTTCAAAAGACTTCTATTCACCTAGCTCCACTAACTTCTAGAAATTTTGATAGCTACATTTCCTCATATTTCAATTCGATTTCATTCTCTTTCATTAGTGAGTTTGGAAATTAATTTAATTACATTTGAAATTGAGAATAACAAATTAGTATAACGTAATTAAATTTTATTTGATTAGAAAATTATCATTAGATCACGATAGAGGCAGGTAGATTTTTGGCTAAATACATACGCGGTCCTTTTAACTTTAATTTTTGAATTGCTTGGTCCCCTCAACTATTTTAGCGATCTATCTAACTCTTTATCTAAAGGTCAAACACATACGTAGCCCCTTCAATTTTTATTTTTGAGCCGTTTGGCTCCCTCAACTATTTTAGCAACCTATCTAACCCCTCATCTATTTTAAAATGGTATTTTTAAACCGTTGAGTGAACATAACCAGACACGACAGAGTATCATGCATTACACGCGTCTGACACTAGAGATATGTAGGACACACGCTGGAAACCATCTTCTATTTAATTAATATTACCTCTTACCTCCAAGTCATACGACACATCAGCATTCAAGTGTCTAAAAATACCACTTTAAAATAGATGAGGGGTTAAATAGGTCGCTAAAATAGTTGACGGGGCTAAGCGGCTCAAAAATAAAAGTTGAAGGGGCCACGTATGTATTTGGCTTTAGATGAGAGATTAGATAGATCGCTAAAATAGTTAAAGAGGTCAAACGATTCAAAAATTAAAGTTGAAAGAACCGCATATATATTTGGCCTACATTTTAATAACGATTGGTAAAGTAGATCCTTTATATTAATATTTACGTACTTTATGTCACAACAACTAAGCAATTAATATAATATCTATTTTAGTCACTTCAAAGGAAACAAATAAAAAGTGGCATTCAACCTTGCTCAATTCTTAATTAATTAATTACTACCTAACTAAACACTATAACAAAAATAAACAATACAAGTTGATTAACAACGTTTATTCTTCAATATGATAGAAGTTTTATTGGTAACCTAGCGAGGAGCATATTGCCAATACAATTTTTATCCATATATACGATTTCTAAAGCCAATTTGCAAGGAAAAATTTTTAATTACTAACAAAATGTTTATCTCTATTTTTTCATGTTTTTTCTTATTCATTATTATTTTTTCATAATGTTTTTCCTTATTCATTAATATTTTTTCATATATATGTTGTGAAAAGAAATATAAGATTTGATAGTAAAATATTTTATTGCTAAAACCATAAAAAATGTTTTTATAACTTTAAGTACTAATAAAAAAAAAAGTTATTGCATATTATTATTATAAAATTGTTGTTGTACAAAATTGTGCAATAGAGTTTTATTTCTTTTATCTTTTTCAGTTTTAGCCTCCTTTTAAAATTTTTTTTTATATGTAATTTGGATTATTTTGTTGTCGTAGAATTAAGAAGAGCCTATAAATATAGGCATATATGAAAAATATATTAATTTTTGGCGTATATATTTACGTAGAAATAGGCCAAGGAATTATTCCAAAGACAAAAGAAAGACATGAAAACTAGTGAGACAATTGACAATTAAATGCCTATATATAGGGAGAGAGATAAAAAAAAAAAAAAAAAAAAAAAAATCAAATTACAAGCAATTTTTAAAAAACCGTGGTTTCAAAAATTCTCTCGAAATTCCAAGTAGAAATTGAAGAATCGCACCTAATATTTTAATTAATTAATAAACGTGACATCAGATTAAGTTATTCCAAATCATTATTGAGGATAGTAGAAACTAGTCAATTTTTGTATAGCTAAAAAATATTCCAAACTGCTTTTTCTTCACTGTTAGTTACATTTTACTTTCGTTGAAATACATCAGAGTATGTGAATGACGCCTAGCATCCTACATTTACTATTTATTTAGATTAACTTTCAACATGATTTTTTGAATTTTTAACCAGCTTGAATTATTTTAATTTTACAATTACTGATAATGGTTTAAATAATACCAAATCACTATATACAACGGTAAGATACGTTGCTATTTTTATTTATTTATTTATTTAATAGGAACAATTAGGATTTGATTGATGATCCAATAAATTAAATTAAGATCTCGAACGGTCATGTTTATAATGCAAGTTGAGGAAGCCCACGAGGGAAAATTTGATATGACAAACGAAAATTGTTAATTACGAAAGATAAGACATTTAATAAATTAAATAAAAAAAAAGAATAAATTTGGAAAAATAAAGCACCATAATTCAAGTTCAAAATCAAAAATCAGTGTAAGACTGAAAAATCATTGAAGACGCCACACGGTTTCTTCACATGCAAAAGTAAAGATTTGATTTGAGGGAGAATATTTATCCAAACAAATCAAATATAAATGGGTCTATCGAGTTTTTGTTATGAAAAAATACACAATAAAAATACAACTCAGAAGATTTTCCTGTCCATTCCAAATTTCCAATTTAAATGAGTAATAATAGTTATTAATTATAATATATATATAAAAAAAAATCCACCAAAATTTACTTTACAGCTTCTTTTGTTCTAGGAAGGTAAAATATAAATTAAACCCCTCAATCTCTCTCTCACACACACACAAACAATATGTTTTTCCTTCGATTTAAGCAAATAGTAAAATAAGAGAAAATTAGAAATTTAGGTATACGTTTTTTTTTTAAAAAAAATTAGATATTATTATTCTTAAATCCTCGGCCAACTGTTCCACCTTTTAAGGTGTCTACAAACTAGTACTTGAGATTAGTCACTATAATCGATGTTGGATTCTTCCCGGTACCAAAAAAAAAAAAATGTTACTTAAAAAAAAATTAAGTATGATTGTTCTTAAATTCTTGGTCTACTGTCTCACCGTTCAAGCTGTTTACAAACTAACGCATGAGATTAATCACTGTTATCGACAAAGTATTCCTCCGGGTATTAAAAAAAAAAAAAATCTGATAATTCAATTTAAAGCTGTTTAAATATTTTTAGATAGTTCTTCTCTTAATATAAAGTAAACATTGGGTTAAGCAACTAGAGACATTTACCCATAAGCAAGCAAGGCGACTCACAATATATATATATATATATATATATATATATAATTACGTTTTTCATGCTTTTGATTTTTTTTGGATCCAATTACGTTTTTCATGCTTAGAAAAGAAGAGAAATTAGTGTGGAAAATGAACTCCACTTTTGCATATTTTAAGGTAAGATATTTGTACACTTTCTTCTTCTCATAAACAGTAAATAGCTGCTGCTGGTCTTGCTATAAAAGTATACTATGCATAAAGAGACTCTCGTTAATTCTACCATAGCCGTAGGCAAAGGCAAGAGAAAGAAGTAGAAGACGAAGACGACTAGTAATCTCTTTCTCTCCGCTTTTACCGCTAATACAGGATTCTTTAGATAGCTACACTTTGTGGATAGAGCCAATAGACTCTGTATAAAATACAATACCGACTCAAAATACACATACTTGTAGAGAGAGAAAGATGAAGAATTGAATAGTTGGGTATTTGGCTTTTTGTGCTTTTTTTCAAGCCATAGTGAGAAAAGCACACAAAGCGAGAACTGTTGAAGAAGCAGCTACTAGTTCTTATAAGAACAGCTCTACCTAAACCCACTCAAAAACCTCCCATAGACCATAACTCTCTCTTTCTCTTCTCTCTTTATTGCTCTCTCTCTTTTCTCTTGGAAAAAGATCTTTGCTTTACTCCCACAAGGTCAAGTTTTTAATTAGTGTGTGTGTGTGTGTTTGTTTACAAGAAACATGGATAATCAAAGAAATTACCTTAGCTGGGCTTACTACTCTCCAGGAAAGGTACCACATTTCTCTTATTTGGTTTTTCACAAATGGGTTTTCGTTGTTTGTTCCATTATAGTAAATTTGGTTTCTTTTTAGTATTTTTGAGAGCAAATTCATGATGGATATTTCTTCCAATTGGGATTCTTCTGCAATTAGGACTACGGGTTAATTTGGTTTCTTGCTTTGGAATAGTGAACTTGGTTTCTTTTTAGCATTTTTGAAGCTATTTCTTGATTGCAATTGGGTTTGTTTTGCATTTATGAGTAATGGGTTTTTCTTGTTTCTTGCTTTAATAGTTTAATGTATTTGGTCTGATTTTAGCATTTTTGAAGCAATTTCTTGATTGAAATTGGGTTTCTTCTGCAATTTACACTAATGGGTTTTTCTTGTCTCTTGCTTGAGTGTAGTTTCTTTTTAGCATTTTTTGAGCTAATTTGTGATTGGGTTTTCTTCCTACTGGGTTCCTTTTGCAATTATGTCTAATGGGTTTCCATTAGTTAGTAAATTTGGTATCTTTTCATCATTTTTGGGCCAATTTCATAATGGGTACTTTGTTTTTCCTCTGTTTTTGGGTAAATGCAGAGTATGGAAGAACTAAAGCATTCCCTTTTGTACACAACTTTGGAGCTTGAACAAACAAGGATAGCAGCTCAAGATGAAGTAAGAAAAAGAGATGATCAATTAATTCATCTCAAAGATCTACTAACCAAAACCATTAGAGAAAGAGATGATGCGGTTGAAAAATGCCAAAGACTTCTCCTTGAAAAGCTTTTGCTTCAACAACAACAACAATTACAGCATCAACAAAATGCTCCACTTTCAGGAATTTCAAGTATTGAAGATGAACCCAGAAGAGCAATTGACTCCAACAATGGATTCTCCTCATCAGATTGTGAAGAATCCATAGTTTCTTCCCCTGTAATTGACCCACTTCCACCCCAATTACCCCCCGCCGCCGCCGCAGCACCGCCTTCTCAACCAGCCATAGAAATGTTGCCCCAAAAGCCTTTACCTGAAAAGGGAAAGCTTTTACAGGCAGTAATGAAAGCTGGGCCTCTTTTACAAACTCTACTCTTGGCCGGACCTCTGCCTCAATGGAGACACCCACCACCGCCGCTTGAGTCTTTTGAGATTCCACCGGTGACCATCCCTTCACCTCCACCACCACCGCCTCCGCCGCAGCTTCTCCACCAAGACTCCTTGATAAGCATGAATGGTTGCAATAGGAAAAGGGTACTTTGTGATGGCTCTGATTCTCCTATAGAGACCAAACATCAAAGGATACTTTACTAACTTCATAATTTTATATCCCTAATTATATATATATATATATATATCTTTTAATCATTTTAATACTACTAAAAATTAGAGAGGAATTGAATTTGCAACGTTGGGTATGGGACTGATCTAGCAAATTTTGTACAAATGGATTTTTTCCTTTTTTTTTTTTTTTTTTTTTTTGGGGTTAGAGCAATTGAGTCAAGGGGAGAAGAGCTTGTTCTTGGCTTTTTTTTTTTGTGCCATTTTCTTTGGGTGGAGAATTTTTGCTTCTTTTTTTTTTGGGTTAAGTTTCAATTTTTCTCCGAACGTATTTGGACAAATCCAATTATATTCTTAACTATTTCAATGGTGCAATTTTAAACTCATTAATTTTGTTTTGGTTCAATTTTGTGTTTTTTTTAAGGAATCCCATACAATTTTTTGGGTATTCACTTGAAAAATGTCAAAATTGTGCTAAGCATGAACGATGAGAGCAAATTTGGACCATCGAAAATGGTTAAGTCTACAATTGAACCGCTTGAAATTCGTTAAGGGTATTTGTTGAATCTTCAACTCTTTTATTTTTCTCTTCTTCACATTCTAGTATTTTCTTTTGTTCTTTTGAATGGGGAATGGGTTTTCTCCAAAATGATGGGTATGTAAAATGTAACAATTAGATTGCTAATTTATTTATTAATATATTAAGTGTGCAAAAGCAAGCTTGAAAATTGAATGTGAAAAAAAAAACAAACAAAGATTGATGGTTGAGAAGTAGTTGGGATTGGAAGATGAGTAAGGCCAACAACCATGAGGTCTCATGGACCTGCTTTGTCTAGTTGAGTGGATCCCACAAATCAGAATCAGGATCTACTTACTGGTGTGATGTATGATTATGATTATATTACTCTCTTTTTTAATAGTGATTAATATGATTATATAACTCCTAATCTTTTTCTCTCTCTCTTTAATCAAAGTCATTTTCACTCTTCTTTTTTTTTTATTTTTTGCTAATTAATTAATTTTTAATATGAATTTGCCCCCACTTTCACTTTTGTATGTTTAGCCTGAATCAATTAAATAAAAAGATGTTCATGTTGCTTCTCACATGCAAGATAAATGATTACCCAACTGAGGGGACAAATTGGTCTTGTGAAGAATAATGATTATGTGTTAAATTAGTTATTAAATCTAAACATTTTTTTTTTAAATTAATAATATTATTTTTGACTTATGCAATCTAATGCATGTTCTCCAACAGGATTCTGCCATTTACTGACCCATTTTAAACGGTTCACTAAATCTCATACCAATCATTTGGGAGCAGTATTTCACTTTTTTTTTTTTTTTTTAAAGTTGTTTGAGGTTAAAAATCTACCACTTATTTACTTGTGGTAATTATAATCAAACTTGCGAGGTAAATTATTATTTCCTATTAAGGCAAAATGATAAAAAGAGATAGAAAAATGTCCCAAAAATAATTTCAACCATATGAAATTAACGCGTTTGTACTGTTCATCTTTTCAGCTTTAGATATTTGTTCTGTTAAATGCTTTAAACTTTATGTCAGAAGCATAAAATTGAGTTTAAGAAAAAAAAAAAAATTATTTAACCTTTCAACTTACCCCCTTTTTTTTTTTTTATAATTGTTGAACCCATCAATTATTATTTTACAATATTTTACTTTTGTACTTCTATTTATTGTTAGATTTAGCTCTTGTGAAATAATGCGGTGTAGATACCATATGAAATTATATATTGATGAATTGTCGAAATAATATCTCACTTTTTTATCATTATGATATATATAATCAGTGGCGAATCTAGGACACCAGCTTCGGAGAGGCGAAAATTTCCTTTAAAATTTTCCAGCCGGCGGTCAAAAATTTCTGTCTAGCGATCAAAAATTTCTGACCGGCTAACAAACCTGTAATTAATTCAATTTAATTCAATAACAACACAATCCTTCATTATTTATACACATAGCATACTATCAATTAATTTTTTCCAATTAGAATCCCTTAATTAAAATTTTTAAAATTATAAAATTTATAATTCCAATCTATCTTTAATTCTAATCAATCTAATTTCAATCTATTTTATTTTATTTTATTTTTTTTTAAGTCTAAGATGGATATTTTTTTTCTAGGCCCAAGTTTTAATTATAAAATTGAAGTTTTTTTTTAGGCCCAGTCAAAACGACATCGTTCTGCTTGGGCTCTTGAAAGTTAAATCCCAGGCAAAACGACGTCGTTTTGACTGGGATTAAAAAAAAAAGAAAAAAAAGAAATCTTCGTCTTCTTCCTCTGGTTTTGGGAGGGCTGCCCCCCCCCCCCCCCCCCCCCCCCCCACCCCTCCAAAACCAGAGATCGGCGGCCGGGGGGCAACAGCCTACAGATGCCTTCCCTGGCTCCGCCTATGTATATAATTCCGAATGTAGATAAACTAATATAACAATATAAAATTATATTTTATTTTCAAGTTTTTTTAGAATTTTCATTGCACTATTGAATTGGGAGAAGTCCTATATTATATACTGGGGATACCATGTGCTGTCGACGTAAATCAAACAACGTGAATGTAGTGCAAAACGATAGTAAAATGGCTAAGTGGGAATTAGGAAAAGGAGTGGCATCAAAAAACGTATGCTTTTTTCCCAGAAAGATTATGCGGCTATCACATGTTTGGTTGGGATCAACCATATGTATCAAAGTCAAATTGGAGGATTGGACGTAAAATTTAGATTTTCCCGAAAATGATTAAAATTAAAACTCATTGAGTGATTCAATGGACCTTATGGTTACAAAATGAAATTGAATGCATTATTAGGAAGATCAATGTCGAGGATAATTCAAATTAAGGGGCATCTACTTCAGAAGTTTCAAATTTATGATTATTGAGGCATTGAACCCTCTATGCAAGGTTAGGAAAGTTAGGCTGAAAATATACATTAAAATATTGAACAAATTTTTATTTTTTTAATTAAAAAAAAAAAAAAAGCCAAGAGGTGGCGCATTGTAAGATTGTCCGGTCCACACGGCAGAATTCAGCTTGGAAATAAGGAACTTGACCAAAAGAATTGAATTTTGAAGAAAAAGGAAAAAAAAAAAAAATGATAACTTTATCCTCCCTCAAATGTCACAATCAATATAACTCAGATCCATCTCATTCCATTTAAGTTATAAATCCATTAAAAAACTGAATCAATTCCTCGCAGATAAAGAGTTATTTTGATCCTTAATTGGTTTGTATATATCGATTTTATCATTAATCAATTTGACTTTTCAATGTATATTTATTAGGATTGCAAACGGGGCGGGGATTTTATTTTCCATCTTCGTCCCTAGACTATTGGGAGATTTCCGTCTCCGCCCTGTTTATTAATGGAGGACAAATTTTTGTCCCATCCCCGATCCCAATAGGGAATCAGTTTCCCGTGGGGATCCCATCCTGTTGAATTAATTTTCAATTTTATAAAAAAATCTGTAAAATTTCAATTTTCACCTTCTAACTTATCTAAATATGCACTTAAACTATAGACATAAAATTCTCAATTCTCAAATACACTAACATATAATTAATAATTATTCATAAGAGGTTAGTTTTCTTATTTATTTTGGTTTATAAAATTATAAATTATAAATAATAATAGTGTAATGTAATAATATTAATAATAAAGAAATATAAACGGGGAATTATCGGGGATTTGGGTATTTAACCGAGGATTTCCGTGGGTTTTAAACGAGAATGGGGACGGGGCCTGCAGGATGTGTAGAGTTATTACTATCCCGTCCCCGAAGATCTTAATTGGAGATTTTCCGTCTCCGTCCATGCGGACCCCACCGGAGATGGGTCCCACCACCCACAACCCTAATATTTACATTCAAATTAGCTTCAAATAGCACGTGTTAGTGCATGTCTGATGGTGTATTTACATGTCATGTGTCATTTTAAGATTAATTGATCTCAATTATCAAGTTAAGGGGCAAATTTTATACCAAACTTAATTTTGGAGGAAACTGAATTTAGAAGACAACTTCAAGAGCTACATTAATCATTTATCCAATTTCTTGCATTTGAAAATAAATATTTTGAACTAGTTTTTCCATTTTTGAGCTAGTTTATTACAAGTTACAGTTTGGGTCGTCTAAATAGATACTCTCTAATTACTAAATACTGAAAAACTTGCCAAGTAAATGAATTTTCAAGGTGTACATTTATCCATTTAAAAACGAGAATGAAAGATGAAAATTGTAATTGTAATTGGATTTCTATAATCAATCATTCACAACTTTGAAAATAATAATTGATCTCAAATTTTAATACAAGATGTTTACGAAAGGTTTAAGGAGAAGAAAGAAAACATTAATATTCATCATCATTTTTTTAGTGAACCAGAAAACGTAATAAAACGAAATTCTCCTACAATATCACATTTTAATTAATTCTTTTGGCGATTGAATAGTTTATATTTTTCATTTCCTTCCTCATCATAAAACAAAATTTTCTTGCAATTAATTTTATTTAAAAAAATATGCAAATTCTACCACAAAAGAACAAAAGATATGCAAGTATTATTTTCAGAAAACCTGTAATTATTCAGGCATCGTATAAATAAATAATATAATTTTGAAGTTGCATATAAAATTATAATATTGTAATGGGCTGGCTTCATTTCCTACCATAGAATGGGCTTATTGTCTACGGTACCTTGAGATCCAAGGCCCTACCCTTTTAACATGGTTTCCAAGAACAAAAGCATGATCGAAGTCACTATATTTTGTCCATTATTTTACTTTGGCCATAACAGTAATTTTATCGAATGAAAATTGATATTCAATTATTTTTATGACATAAATTAGAGTTTACAGCTTATAATAATGCTCTTTGGGCTTCACTGATAAGACTTGTTCGTCAAGCGAGTATTTTAGTAAGAAAACATCTTGTCCAAGTCTAGCTCAACCTGCATAAGAATTAACTTGCACCTGAACTGAGCTTAGATCGGCTAAGAACATTAATCACAAACCCAACTGAATCCAATCTGTTAAATTGATTATTTTTTTATGTTTTAAAATTTTTTTTAATAATCAAACTAAAACTAAGACAATATAATTACATAATATCAAACCAAAAATTTATTATATATCATTTAAATAAATTTAGTAAAAAAAAGTTAAAAATAAATTGAAAAATGATTTATATGAAGTACAAACTCAAATTAAATATAAAATAAAATATACTCGGGCCAGGCTTGGATATTAACATAAATTTCAAGCCCAATTCTTTAAATTTTGAGATTTATCAGACTCAGACAATCCCAACATATACAATGCATGTCCAAGCCCAACTTTAAGAGAGTGGAGGGCTCTTAGGCGGGTGCCCCACCCAATGAATATATATATATAGTTGCTAGCTTCAATCCACAATAAGCCTGTGTTGTTTATCAAACCAAAGATCATCAAGTTAAAGAGACTTAAGTAATATTTTTCTAAATTCAGCAAAACGAACTGCAGCATATGAAAAGAAAGTCGTCATATCCATTCATTCCGACTAAAATTACAAATACTCTCAAAATAAAACCAATCAAATATTTGATTGCGAAGAGAATTTTCGCAAAGTATAACCTTCAATTTACTAATATACTTATATGGTGTAATTATAGCTTTTTAAACCATAAAAAAATGTTCAAAATTTGGATACCTCCATATGTTTTGACGAAATTTAAACACATGGCAAAGTGGTATAATCTTAGAAATATTTAGTAACTTCATTAGAACAAGATGAGCATAAACACATAGTTGGAATAATTACTATATCAAGGACAGTTCTAAGGGTGCGCCCGAGAGCACACTACTTCAACACTCCCCGCCATGACTGCTGCAGTGCTAGCTGCATCGACCTCTCATCGAGGACTTAGATAACTAACTGAAAGCTCATTTACAGATTGATGGTTCATGATCCTTAATTGATGATCAAGTGATGATGGGTCTGCTCCAAAGTCCATAGCAGTCATCAAATAAGCAGGTCTAGAAGGTACAGGAAGGGAGACAGAGTGACTACTAAGCATGAGAACAATGGAGGCCATGGTTGGTCTTCTTCCCAAATCTTCTTGAACACATAGTAACCCAATATGTATACATCTTATCATTTCTTGTCTTGATCCACTACTCAAGAGACTTTTATCTATTAGATTTAATGGCCTCCCTTCCTTCCAATTCCTCCATGCCTGCAAAATATTTCATTCAAGAGCTCACAAATTTTTATCTTCCATCACCGTAAGATAATAAATACATTAAGCCTCTTGATCGGTCGTTACAAAAAATCTTAGATTTAGAAACAAAACAAAAAAGCTCATTTAGCTTCCAAAAGTTGTTGCTATATATATAACAAGGGTACTGAAATTGTATTGAATTTGCAGCCAAATATGTACATTTAAAACTTTATAGTTGCAACATTCAACAATTTTTTTTTATTATTACCAAAAGCAAACATGTGATTTCATGAAGCAACTATTTATCTCTCTAAATGGGGAGAGATAAAACTTGTGTTTAATTGAGTGAAGTAGATAGATAGATTATACTTACATAGCTTAAAAGATTGTTATCGTTGGATTGGGCATTGCCAAAATGACTAACTTTTTGGCCGCTCATGATTTCCAAAACAAGCACACCGAAGCTAAATACATCAGATTTTGTTGAGACTTGCCCATAAATTGCATATTCTGGAGGCATATAGCCACTGTACATCCATTTAAATACTTTAATTAATCATATGCACTGTACTACATTAATTAAACATGTTCAAGACTCTACTTAATTTGATTTTTACACTTACCGGAGTATAACATAATTGAGCTTGATTCTTGTATAAAATTAAATGAGCATAATTATTTTTAATACTTACTAAGTTCCCACAATTCTTCGAGTAGAAATTTGAGATTCATCCACTGCAAATAACTTTGCTGTTCCAAAATCTGAGATTTTAGGGTTCATATCTTGATCTAATAGGATGTTGCTGGGTTTAAGGTCACGATGAATAATCTGTAATTGAGAATCCTGATGAAGATAAAGGATTCCCCTGGTGATACCCTCTATAATTTTATATCTTTTCTTCCAATCTAACAGTAGTCGCCTCTGTGAATCTACAAGTTAGAAGTTTTGTAATATGAGGGGCAATTCGCATATGGTAAGAAGAAAAGAGAAAAGAAGAATATTACCAAAAATGTAAGAGTCAAGGCTTTGATTAGGAACAAACTCATAGACGAGAAGTCTTTCACAATGTTGAATACAGTAACCCAAAAGTCTAACTAAATTCCTGTGTTGAAGTTGGGCCAATAATATGACCTCATTTTCAAATTCATTTTCTCCTTGTGTCGAATTTTCCGACCACCTCTTCACTGCTATACTTTCTCCGTTCGGAAGCCTACCCTGCAATACAATCCAAATAAATGACATTAAAAAGATACATATATCAATGTTATACATTGCGCTTTAATGTAAACTAATGGATTTTATTAATTATATGAGTTCAGCTCTACTTATGTACTCATCAACTCTCTTAAGGCCTATGAAGTCTATTCATGATATTACAGCAGAAGAAGGTTTTGCATTCCAAAAACCTTGACAATTATTCTAGGCCAGTCACACTTGAAATATAGCGTTATAGATCATATATTAGAAATAAATGAGCGAAAGACTCACATATTAGTGGTGTATATTAGGTCTTAATGCAAATCAATTAGTTTTGTATTATATAGGCTTAACTCTACTTACGTAGTCATTTCTTAAAACGAAACAAGCAATCTCAAGACACATATATATTACATTTTTTTTTCTCTCTATCTCATTTTATTTTTATTGAAGGAATTGGTAAATCCGTCCAAGCAAGGACAAAATCGAAATTCGTCAATGATTTCGTTGGGATTCACTTGAGGTATAAATTTGAGGTAGAGCAAAACAAAATTAGACAAAATTACATTATACTTAATTGCACTCTTAAAAAAGAAAAAAGAAAAAAAGATTATATTAAGGAGTAAATATTGGGGCAATTTAATTTGTAACCATTGCCTTTATTTTTTATTTTTCCCCTTTTTCAATATTATATGTAGCTGTTGAATTACCTTGTAAACAGTTCCAAATCCGCCTTCTCCAAGCTTATTTTCAATTGAGAAACCATTTGTCGCAATTCGGAGTGTCTGGATATCAAATTGCAGGGATTCAACACTACTCATACCATTTGTGCCTTTGTAAACATCTGTACACATTAATTACAATTAATATTCAATGAAATTAATTAATTAATTAAGTTAAAATTATTATTAATTAACCGAAATGCTAATAATATTAACTGAATTACCATTGATATGTTGGAAATTAGATGTCTTCTTCCTTCGGTATAATACGTATAAAAGAGTCACAACAAACAAGAAGCTGACACCGGCAACAACGATAAACCCGATACTTAGAGAAGTAATCCCTCCTTTTGCTGCTGATTTCAAACCTAATTATTGAGAATATTTCATAAAATTATTAGTTGAACCAATTAATTAAGTAAATAAAATTAGGACAATTTAATTAGTTACCAGTTACTGGTGTTAAAGGAGCAACATCACTCTTGATTTCATAGAAACGATAAAGTTCCCATCTGAACCAACAGCTTGGTTTCTCAACATAACCTCCTGCCTTCCCTTTTAAGTTACTCTCGAAGTAACTCACTGTTTGGTTGAGGCAATACCTGCAATCAATCCTCTGTTATCGAATCCATTTCATCAAATATATCACTGTATTTCTATATTTTACCTATTTAATTTATATCTTCCACCATTTTGCTTCCAACACATTATATTCTCCCTCATTTTATCTATTATTTTTTCAAAATTGTTGACGTGAAGTATATTTGTAGACAAAATGAGTCTTGTTTAGATTGACTTTGTTGAATCATCTATCACTAAATTGTTACTTCACTTATTAGGATACATTTTTTACCCTTCAAGTTATAATTGCATTAAACAAACAAGCGTTCTAGGAGTTTCTTTAGGAACAACATGAATTTAGGACATTCTAAGAGATGATCGAATAAGCTAATTTAGTTTGTCCATTTATATATCATGCTAGAAATTTTTATAAAAAAATGTTATAATAACAAATCGAGGATATTATAATGTAGTAGAGAGGTATAAATTAAATAGATAAAACAGGATGCAGTAATGATATATTTGACCAAACTTAATTTCATGGAGATTATAAGCATTTAACCCTAATATATATGACATAAATGCAATAAGAACAGTAATTGTATCAATGATTGTCACTATATACTTTGTTGCTGCGTGAGATATTAACATTATGGATATATATAAATGGGGAGGAAATGAGGCGGATAATGGTTCCCTTATCCTTGTCTCCATGAATAATGGAAAATTTTCATTCCGTGTTTATGTATGAATGAGAAAAAGTTTTTCCCTGTTTCTATGGAGACAAGATACCCATGGAAATTTTTTTTATATTCTTAAAATATGAATTAAAAATTAAATTTAAACAATAAATTTATCAAAATAATTCGAATATTCAAAATTAGATTAAATACAAATAATATATTTAACTTTTTAAATTAAAGTTCTATAAAATTTAGTTTTTAAATAAATAAAATAAAATAAAGATTTCAGGAATGGAAATTTAGCATTCGGAGGATATCTCCATCTGTATACCCGTTAGTTTTTCGGAGATAAAATCCCCCTCATCCCCATCACACGGAGGATTTTATGAGAACTTTTTCTGTTCCCATCAGACATATATCATAGACGGAGAAGAAAAATCTCTGTCCAGTAACATTCCTAAATAACGGAGAGCTAACCTGCAATCACTGGGCGACAAATCAGGAAAACACTGCATCAGTACATATATGTTCCGATCACCCGATGAAGAGTAATTGGCTTCCCCCGTTGCAAACTTAACCACAGGTTTCATCGAAGCTCTTTCAATTACATCTTCCATCAAACTGTACCAAATCTGATAAAACTGCACCGTATTATCCGACGAGTCGAGGCTTTTGGTACTGAGCGGTGAGACTCTAGTAGGTTCAAGCTCCAGTATTCCATTGATCGGCCGATTCGAATAATGGATGCCGTGTGATCCCACTGCAATTGCTTCTTTTTGATTCGGACATTTTGTCCTCATCAGATCTAAAAATATATCGTTGATTGACTCTCTACAATGTTGTGCCGTATAGTCTGCTTGGCAAATCGCGTGGCCAAATACTTTGTCGGAACCTTGGCCGACGGAGCTGCTGTAGAAAAAATCACCGGCGGTAGCATTTCCCGATGTGACTTGTGAAGGGAATGAAAAAAGGAGGGTTTGTCTGTTGATAGCATAAGTGCTGTTGGTAGTGAAGTTTGCCGTGTAATTGCAGCTGAATATCACCTGGCCATTGCTTATCTTAATCAGCAAATGGTGGATATAAATGATAAGGGAAATTGAGCTCAGGTAATCCATCGCTTGATTTTGAAACGATGGAGTTACCAATTATGTTCATCACAAATATAGTAAAACCGGACCAGTGATTCGGACCAGGTTCGACCAGAATTAAAAGTCTATCAAGTCAGTTTAGAATATGTTTAATTTGAATTAAATAATTGCCAATGCCGGTCGAATTAAAAAAGGGTAAACATGATTGAGTCTATGTAGAAAATGGAAATATAACTTTTTATAGTGATATATGATAATAATGAAAAGTGTGAGATATTACTGGCTATGTGTATATTTGTCGTATGCTTGATAATTTTTTTCTCAGCTCAGAACAGACTGGTAGTAGAGTGGTAATTTTTCCAACATAAATTTTGGATAAATAATTCAACTCAAAATTATTATATCCGATCAAATTTATTTTATTATGATGAAAATTATATTAATTAAAACTTGAACATGATAGTAGGAATGGATATTTATAAAATATCAAAGATTTTTCCAAGCAAAAGATGAGAGAATCTTTTATATTCCACCACATAATATAAATAGTCATAGAAGATATGACTGCAGGAACTGTTTCGGAATTGACTTAAGAAGACTTACACATAGCCAATTAATCATAGACCAATACTGCTTTTCCGGGACCACATGTGGTTTTTGTTTTGTTTTGTTTCGTTTTTGTTTTTGGCTGTAGTCTTGTTTTTTTAGGGTGCAAAGAAGCAATCTATTATTGGTCACGGCAAGTGAATACAATATTTTGGTAGCCTAAGTTCTTTAAACTATCTTCTTACTAAAATCATTTTTCCATTAGCAACTCTTTGGTGCGAAAACATTGGAATTATCGTTTCAGAAAGTATTGCAGAGGTTTGAAGCATGTACAAATTTAATTAGCGAATGAAACTATTAGTATTTATTCTCTTCTTCGTATAAATAACTTATATAAAACACTATTTTTGTTTTTTTATTAAAAAAAAAAAAGCAATACAATTCTCTCAAATTTTATAATAGTTTCACTTCTAAGCCAAAACGTATATATCAAAAATCAAATATTTTCTTTGCATATGATCTTATCCAACCCCGATTTTTTCTTTTAAAAGAAACAAGCATATAATTAATTATAATTAAGATTCATTAACTTAAAAATTGAAAATACTTAACATGATGAATTTATTATAATAAAGAAAAAGTAAACATCCACTAAGATTAAAATATATATTCAACGAGGACCTTGCTCACTAATTGAAATCTGATTTATGGACTCGTCGGTGGTGAATAATTGAAAATTACGGGATAGTTCAGCTTCCAAATCTAAAGTACTCATGTAATATGCAGGTGTTGAAGGCATAGGAAGGGAGACAGAGGGACTGCTGAGCATGAGAACAATGGAGGACATGGTTGGTCTTTTTGCCAAATCTTCTTGAACACATAGTAACCCAATATGTATACATCTTATCATTTCTTGTGTTGAACCACTACTCAATGATATTTTATCTATCAAATTCAGAGGCGTCCCTTCTTCCCAATTTTTCCATGCCTGTACATCACAAATTTGGATTTTTATTACAACAATAATTATCACCTATATATATATATATATATATATATATATATATATATATATATAGTCAAACCAATAAAAATTAAAAGAAACAACCAAATTTTCTTGATTAAGGAGTACATTTTGAAATTTATGCAGTAGCAGTATGAGTTCAATATATTTTGTTGAACCGTTGAAATCAGGCCATGACAGCAGCAAAATTTACTAGTGTTTTTGATACTTTCTTTCTGACTTTATAATAAAATTAATTTGATGGAAGGACCAACCTAGCAAAATCTAAAGAATGTAATAATGTATTTGTGAAAATACACTTATGTAGCAAATAAAAGAGAGATTTAAACATACAGAAGATTCTACTTACATAGGTTAAAAGATTATCGTCGTTCACTTCAGCGTTGTAGCCAAAACGACTAACCTTTTGACCACTTATGATTTCCAAAACAAGCACACCAAAGCTAAACACATCAGATTTTATTGAGATATGACCATGCATTGCATATTCTGGAGCCATATACCCACTGCAATATTCATAATTAAAAAAATTAATTGATAATTACTATTAATTACGGTTAATTGCAAATTTAGTGCTGAATAGTAGCATATATATACTCACTAGGTCCCCACAATTCTAAGAGTAGAAACTTGAGATTGATCCACCTCAAACAACTTAGCTGTCCCAAAATCAGAGATCTTAGGATTCATTTGGTCATCAAGTAGAATATTGCTAGGTTTGAGATCACGATGAATAATTTGAATTCGAGAATCTTGATGAAGATAAAGAATTCCTCTAGCTATACCCTCTATGATATTATATCGTTTGTCCCAATCTAGTATTAATCGCCTCTTAGAATCTACAATAAATGGAATTTTAAATATAATACAAGAGTATCAAATTAGCGTGCTATATATCTTTATAGTCAGAAATTGAATTAAAGAGAAATATTACGTACCAAATATGTAAGAATCAAGGCTTTTATTAGGAATAAACTCATAGACAAGAAGTCTTTCTTTCTCCTCGAAACAATACCCTAAAAGTCTAACCAAATTTCTGTGTTGAAGCTTGGCTAGTAATACGATCTCGTTTTCAAATTCAACCTTTCCTTGTGAAGAATTTTTTGACCATCTCTTCACAGCTATAACTCGTTCATCCGGAAGCTTACCCTGAAAATTAAAGGAACATGATATTTAAATCACAATAACAATTTTTGTTTTGATTCATTGAATTACCTTGTAAACAGCCCCAAATCCGCCTTCTCCAAGCTTATTGTCAACCGAGAAATTGTTCGTCGCAACTTGGAGAGTCTCAATATCAAATTGCAAGGATTCAATAGTGCTAATATCCCCGTCTTCATTGATATCTTCAAATAATAACAAATATACTCGGTTAAATGTGGCTATATGTATTTTTGCATCAAAATTTTATATGATTTTGTCGTGATTGGCATGGTAGCAATTTTCTGATATTACCGCTAAATGAAATTTGACATCACAGATATGATATAATTAAAGAAATGCTAAAACATACATAACGTACCTTTGGCATGTTGGAAATTAGATGTCTTGTTCCTATGGTATAATATGTATAATAAGTTCACCACAACCAACAAGCTGACGACCACAGCAACGACAATTACCACAGTTTTAGATGCAATGCCTCCATTTTCTGGTGAACTCAAATAATCATTACATTGTATACGAGTATATTCTTTTCTCCTACAATGTAATCAATAAAAAGGTAATGTACTTCTCTCCGAATTCAACAATAATAATAATAATAAAACAAATAATATTTTATGGGTCTGGCAAATTTTATATAAAGGAAAATTTATGTTCGACCTGGGTCACTGACAACCTTATTAATAAAAAACCAATACATATGTCATTTATATTTCACAACATATACTCATATTGCACACTGCATACACATTTTTATTTCATTGGAAATCAGTGTGTTCCGTTATTATGTATTCGCTTGTGAAGGGATAAAATTTAAAAGAAAAAATAATCTCAAGGAATCAATTATATCTACTAAAACTTAGGGGCTAAATATAGGTCTTAAAAAAATACTAGATGAATCTCAAAATAAAAACTTTAGATTTTAAAATGCAAGCTTTAGATTTTAAAACATGTTAGACGATAAAATTTTATTAGCTTAACACACAGATTACGTGATATCTCGATGGATTTTAAAAACACTCAAATTTACACCAAAAACATATGTATTATAAAACCATATCATATAAATGGATAATATGGTGTAATCAATTGGATAAAATAATTTACCTTTAATAATTGTTGTGTTCATAGGAGGGGGAGGAGCAACAGAATAACCTGTAAAATTATAGAAAGGATAAAGATCCCATCTAAACCAACAGCTTGGTTTCTGCACATAACCTCCAACCTTCCCATGGCAACAGCCTTCGTAGTGATTCACAGCTTCTCGCAGGCAATAGGTGCATTTACTCGGTGCTAAGTCCGGAAAACACTGCATCCTTACATATATCGTTTGATTTTCCGTTGAATTTGTTTCCCCTGTTGCATATTTCACCAACGGTTCCATTGCTGTTCGCTCTGTAACTTGATCCATCAATTGGTACCAGATTTGGTAAAACTGCACCGTACTGTTCGAAACGAGGTCGTCTATGTTGTATCCGGCTCTTGTTGGTTCCAGCACCACTTCTCCGTCGATCGGCCGATTCGCGTACCGGATTCCGAACGCGCTAATGGAAATTGCTTCTTTCTGGTTTGGGCAAGTTGTTAGGAGATTTTGAATCGAATCGCTGAGTGAGTCGGAACACATTTGGGGACTAAGGTCTGCTCGGCAAATTGCGTGGCCGTAAACTTTATCGGCACCTTCGCCGACGGAGGTGCTGTAGAAATAGTTACCGACGGAAGTATTGGCGGAGACTTTTGAAGGGAGGGAATTGAGGAGGAGATCTCTGTTTTTACCGAAAGAAGAGGTTGTTGTGAAGTTTGCTGTGTTGTTGCAGCTGATTATTGTTTGGCAACTCGCAAGCTTAATTAACAAAAGGATACAAAAGATAATAAGGGGAATGGGACTTGTGTTATTGCTACCCATTTTGCTTAATTTTGAAGATGATGCATTCCTAGAGCAAAAACCCATTAAAAATCGACTGGATCTATCTTTGGTTTCGGTCAAATCTGGTACGATCAATCGGTCGGATTCGATTTTCAATGCCACTAACCGTACTGCATCAAACACTAACTGAAATTATTATTTTTATTTTTAAAAAGTAATATTATTATAAATTTAAATTTTTTATAAATATTAAAGTTATATTAAAAAGATTCAATTATTTTACCCAAAATCCGATTTTAAATTGTGATTTGATGATTAAAATGTTAATAAGTGGGATTTCTTTACTTTTCAAGTTGCAAGTCCAGCAAAAAGTAATATAAAAAAATTACAATAAAAACTATATTTCATTATATATGTGCGTTGGGTTTAGTTGATTCATAACTATTTTCTAATTTTCAACAGTAATAACTAGTTAACTGTGATGATCCCTCAGTTACTCGTATCATATTTGGCATAGTTAAAATTTGGGAAAACTACAAATAATAATCCAGTGGTTTGCTCGGTTTACAGATTAAGAACTGTGTTTCAAAACGTTACAAATGCATGACACGTGATTTGTCAATTTACAGATCAAGGCTTATCATTCAATATACTCCGTGAAAACTCTCTTATCTTTCGAAATTCCACCTAAAGTTTTTCAAATTTGTTGATTAAAATGTAATGGGCTTTGATGTGGAAGCTTGAAATTTTTTAAAAAGTGAGTATATTTTAATTAATTAATAATGCAAAAAAAAATCATAAAAATAGGAAAATTTCTTAAAAAAATCATAAAAATAGGAAAATTTCTTAAAAATTATCCAAATTTTAAATTTTTTTTGTAAAGTTATTAAGTAATATGTATATATTTTTTGGATATTTTTCAGCAAATTTCTATTTTTATGATTTTTTTCTTACATTATTAATTAATAGAAATATACTCATTTCTCGAAAAAAATTTAACCGTCGATATCAAGATTCATTGTATTTTAATCAATAAACTTACAAAATTTGAATATTTTTCATAAGAGTTTATATTTTTATGATTTTTTTAATTATTTATTAATAAAAATATACTTACTACCTAAAATTACAATTTTTCATACCAAGATCCAGTGTACTTTAATCAACACACTTGAAAAATATCAAGTGAAATTTCAAAGAATAAAAAGTTTAGTGAAGTATATTTAATAATAAGCCCTTGATCTTCAAATCGTAAAACCACTTATAATGCTTTTGTAACATTTTAAAACATAGTTCGTGCAAACCGTTCAAATCATATAATTGAAGAACAGTAATTCCTTGTTGACTGCGCAAGACTTAGACGTAGACCAAGGCAACTTATTGACGGCCACTTTTATCTGCATCAATGTATTACGTACTTCACAATTTAAAACAGAAGAAGAAATTACATTAAATAATAGTATAAGTTAATTATATTTCCACTGCTTGCTTGTGAGAATTGTATCCAACGATTATTACTCTAAAGTAACAACAATAATCATTTTACTCAAAAATTTATATTGATAAGTATGTTCTAGAATCACTTTTATATATTATTCCTAATACATTAATTCTTGCACTCAAATACTCTTTCAATTTGAAACATATACAACATATAACAAATTTATGATGTATTGAAATTTATCGGTATTAGTGACGTTGCTAGGATTTGAATTCATTACCTAAAAGGTTCCAATATGAATTCTAGAAACATCATTAAACCCAAAATTTCAACTGTTAAATAAGGTTCCAATATAAATTTCAGAAACATCGTTACATCCAAAATTTCAACTGTTCAATAAGGCCCAAAAATACTTTCATCAACCAATCAATTATACGTTATGACTCAAATCGGAAATTTTTAGCTAAAATGTATAATATGGTTAGATAATAAAAATATTTTTAGAAAAAACCTAGAAATTTTATTAATTGCAGTTTTAACTTATAGTACGAAAATCAAACATCCACCTCAAAACGTAAGATATGGCTGAAGAAAGAAACAGTTGAGGTGTTGACTTGCAGAAGACTCAGATGTCGACGAATGACCACTCAGACATCTTCATCAACTTAATGTTTTACTTCGTACGAATGTATATAGTTCAGCATTAATTTGCACATTTCTAAAATTCTTGAAACTCTTAAAAATCGTTTAGGGTGACATTTTTTATAATTTTGAAAAAATTGAACACTCATTCTCAAAAAGAACAAGTTTTAAGAAAAAAGATGGAAGCGTTAAAGTAACCAAGATTGTAGTTAATTTGTTCATCACGATTACTTTGCATTAGATATCTAATCTTATTCTAAATCAACTCACAGTAGCTCGTGAAACGAAAAGCCATTTTTAATCCTTTTTATATATATTTTTTAATTTTATGTACAAAGAATAAATTTATAATTTATAAATTTATAAATTCTACGTTGCATTAAAAAGAAATAGATCTAGTATTTGCATGGAAAATATTGCAATCTTTATCCATGACCACTTGTCGTCTCCCCATCAAGGTAGGTTGACCAAAAAATGAGGCTTCAATAACTGAATTATATGCATTATCTATTAGAGCCATTCCACTACAGGATTCCATCAGATGCACTGACTAATATTATAATTTTAGATTTTATTTACGAATTAACACGAAAACACAGGGATTATCACATAGTTTTTACTGAGATTATGGGGAAATTTACACAACAGATACAACTTCGAATCAGAACTTAAAATTTTCATTTCAATGCATTCTTCACTATGCACGTGTAGAACACATATCTTACGGTGAAAATTCCCCAAAAATTGACTGGAATGCTATAAATGTCTAGTCATCATCGTCATTGTCTCCCTGATTATTTGGTTGATTATGCTTTTGAGCATTATACATATCAGCAACCTGAAAATGTATAAAGGTGATAATTTTTTTATTATAAAGATATATTAATTAAAACTTTAACATGATTGTGAGAATAGAAATTTATAAATATCGAAGACTTTCACACCAAAAGATAAGAGGATCTTTTTTCATATACCAATCAAAACTTTTAACATAATATACTAATAAGAAACATCCATCACATGATACAAAATATAATTGAAGAAAGAGTTCCGTGATTGATTCTAGAAGACTTTAGACTTGGACATAGTCAAAGACAGCTTGACGGTAACATATGATTTATTTTTAAGAAAATGTAATAAATATATTAGTTATATCTCTACATCACCCTTTTGAGAATTGTACACAACAATTACGTTTGATGTTCTCACTTAAAACTATGAAGCTAATAGTATTGTATATTACCTGCTCCGATGATGTTGCCTGCTCCAGAGACTTGTCCTCTCGGATGCGTATTATGTTAAAAATCAACACCAGCTCATGAAAGTCCAGCTGTCTAGAGTCTGTGTCCAGGTGTCCAATTTGTAGGCAGTCATCTTAGTTTGAATAAGTCTTTAGTTAGTTGCTATTTTTCAGTCCATTAAATGCTGTTTTTGTCCTATTATTTAGCTCTTAATGGATCTTAGTGGATCTTGTCATTAACATCACGTCTACTTTAATTTCAGATATGTATGCCTATATTAAGGCCAATTTTGTTCAGTTCAATTCAAGTTTTTTTCTCAAAAATATCTCAGTTGTCACTTTTTCTCCTTTTTTGTGAGATACCATGTTACTCTGTCCTTCAATCTGGTATCAGAGCAAGGTTTGATTAAAGAGCCTGCGTACTAATTTCTTGAGAGCTGTTCTTGTTGTTGATGAGATGGCTGATCTACAAGTCATTGGTGGAATAAAAAAGCTGGGCAATCAAAATTATAATTCATGGTCTACATGCATGATGTCATATCTGCAAGGCCAAGATCTATGGGAAGTAGTTAATGGGGCTGAAACTACACAACCAGAAGAAGACGACAATGGTGCTCTGAGGAAATGGAAAATTAAGGCAGGTAAAGCCATGTTTTCCTTGAAGACAACAATGGAAGAGGATGTGTTGGAACACATTTGGAATGCAAAGACCCCAAAAGAAGCTTGGGATACTGTTGCTGATCTGTTTTCGAAGAAAAATGAGACAAGACTCCAACTTCTAGAGAGTGAGTTATTGTCAATGACGCAGCGTAACATGACAATTGCTCAGTATTTTCACAAGGTGAAATCCTTATGTCGAGAGATTTCTGAATTGGATCCATAAGCTCCAATCGGTGAAACCAGAATGAAAAGAGTAATCATTCATGGTTTGAGACCTGAATATAGAGGCTTCGTTGCTGCAGTACAAGGATGGCAAAATCAGCCATCACTTGTTGAGTTCGAGAATTTATTGGCTGGTCAAGAAGCATTGGCTAAGCAAATGACAGGAATGTCATCGAAAAGTGAAGAGGAAGCACTCTATGCCAGTAGGAGTAAACGAAATTCCAAGCAAAATGCTGCCTCAAGATAAAAAAGAAATCAAGATGAAAAGGGTAACCCTGCAGGGGGAGCACTAAAGCATTATGGTAACACAAAGAAGTTTGAAGGAAAATGTTACAATTGCGGAAAAAAGGGTCACACGGCAAAAGATTGCTGGTCAAAGAAAAAGCCTGTTGAGAGTAATGCTGCTACGTCCAAAAGTGAAGACGAATGGGATGATGAGGCTCTTGTTGCGATAGAAGAAGAGGAGTCAGCTCTAACTATTACAACAAAGGAAATTAATTACAGGAAGGACTGGATCGTTGACTCAGGCTGCTCAAATCATATGACGGGTGATAAAGAAAAGCTACAAAATTTGCCAAAGTACAAGGGAAGTCGTGTGGTGGTGATAGCAAGCGACACAAAGCTACCAATAGCCCACATTGGTAACACAATAATTTCTCTGCAGCAGAATGATAATGATGTATCACTTCAAATTGTCTATCATGTTCCAGGTATGAAGAAAAATTTACTTTCAGTATCACAATTAACATCTATGGGTCACTTTGTTTTATTTGGCCCACAAGATGTGAAGGTATATCAAGATCTTAAGATTTCAGAAAAGCCAATAATGGACGGGTAGAAATCAGAATCGATTTATGTGATGTCAGCGGAGGCTGCATATGTAGACAAGACCAGGAGGAACGAGACAGTGAATTTGTGGCACATGCGATTGGGTCATGTAAGCTATTCTAAGCTTGATGTGATGATGAAGAAATTGATGTTAAGAGGTCTTCCACAACTTGAAGTAAGAACTGATGCGATTTGCGTTGGCTGTCAATATGGAAAAGCCCATCAATTGCCATATGCAGACTCTAAGTTTCAAGCAAAAGAAACATTAGAGTTACTGCATTCTGATGTGTTTGGACCTATTAAACAGGCATCAAATGGTGGAATGTAGTACATGGTGACCTTCATTAATGATTTCTTAAGGTATGTGTGGGTCTATTTTGTAAAAGAAAAATCTGACACATTTTTGAAATTTAAAGAGTTCAAGGAGACGGTTGAAGTAGAGGTTGGAAAAAGAATTCGTTGCTTTCGAACGGATAATGGTGGAGAATATAGCTCGAATGAGTTTTCTCAGTATCTTCGAGATTGTCGAATACATCATTAGCTTACATGTCTTAATACGCCGCAACAAAACGGTGTAGCTGAGAGGAAGAACAGAGACTTGGCTGAAATTTGTCGGAGTATGCTTCATGCAAAGAATGTACAAGGCAGATTTTGGGCAGAAGCAATGAGGACTGCTGCATTTGTTATCAATCGCCTCCCTCAACAAAGGTCAGGTTTTCTATCACCATTTGAAAAAATATGGAATAGAAAACCTTCGGTCAGTTATTTTCGAGTTTTCGGATGTGTGTGCTATGTGTTCATACCTGACCATTTGCGTAGTAAAATGGACAAGAAAGCTATAAAATGTATCTTTATAGGATATGACAGCCAAAGAAAAGGTTGGAGATGTTGTGATCCTATAAGTGGCAAATGCTACACATCTCGAAATGTGGTGTTCGATGAAGCTTCTTCTTGGTGGACTTCAAAAAAGGATGAGCTGCCAAATTCGGAGATTTTTGATGATGCACAACCTTCTCAAATCCAGCTGAGTTTTGATGATGAACCTACAAATAACGATGACGCTTGTGATAGAGAAGGTGAAATAGTTCGGAATCCATGGCAAACTAGTTTGTATCAACAACCACATGCAGCAGCTGAACATGGTGAAGCGAGAACACCAGCTCCTTTGAGAAGATCAACAAGAATAAAAAAGGCGAATCCTAGATATGCTAATGCTGCCACAGTAGAAGAAGCAGATACAATGGAGCCAGAGACGTTTGGAGAAGCAACTCAAAATACAAATTGGATTAAAGCCATGGAAGAGGAAATTGCTGCACTTAAACACAACCAGACTTGGGAACTTATACCAAAGCCGAAGGATGTAGAACCGATTTCCTGCAAGTGGATTTACAAATTAAAGCACTACACCGATGGATCAATTGAAAGATACAAGGCTCGATTGGTAGCGCGTGGTTTCTCTCAGCAATATAGACAAGACTATGATGAAACGTTTAGTCCTGTTGCTAAGATTACCACGGTTCGGGTCTTACTTGCACTAGCAGCTAGCAAAAATTGGTGTTTGTGGCAAATGGAGGTGAAGAATGCATTTTTACATGGGGAGTTGGATCGTGAAATTTATATGAATCAGCCAATTGGGTTTCAGTGTGCAGTTCATCCTAACTATGTGTGTAAGCTTCGAAAAGCACTTTACGGATTGAAGCAAGCGCCGAGGGCTTGGTATGGTAAGATTTCAGAATTTCTTACTCATGATGGGTTCTTAGTGGCATCCGCAGATCCAAGTCTGTTTGTTAAAAACAAAGGAGGGAAGCTGGTAATTGTTCTAGTGTATGTGGATGATTTAATAATAACGGGAGATTGTGAAGAAGAAATTCTGCAAACAAGAGAGAATTTATCGATTCGCTTTTAAATGAAGGAATTGGGACAGCTCAAGCACTTTCTCGGTCTAGAAGTTGATCACACATCGAAAGGAATGCTTCTCCATCAACAAAAGTATTCCAGAGATTTATTGAAAAAGTTTGGAATGTCCGAGTGCAAGCCAATCGCAACTCCAGTGGAGCCAAATGATAATATTTGTTCTCTTGAAGGGGAAGATTTGGAAGATGCGACTATGTATCGGCAATTGGTAGGTAGTCTAATCTATCTAACTCTAACTAGGCCTGATATCTCTTATGCAGTGGGTGTGATGAGTCGTTATATGCAAAGTCCAAAGAAGCCACATCTTGAACGAGTTCGACAGATTTTGCGGTATGTGAAAAGTACACTTGATTATGGTATCCTTTATAGAAAAGGTGAAGATTGCAAATTGATTGGCTACTATGATGCTGATTTTGCTGGAGATCATGATACTCGTCGTTCAACTACTGGGTATGTTTTCATGATATGAGCATGACCAGTTTCATGGTGCAGTAAAAGACAGCAAAGTGTATCGCTGTCTACAGCAGAGGCGGAATATCGAGCAGCGGCAATGGCAGCTCAAGAAAGTGTATGGCTTATACAGTTGCTAAAGGATCTTAATTGTGTAATAAATTACGCAATTCCACTATTTTGAGACAACCAATCAGCAATATGTTTGGCAGAAAATCCAGTTTTACATGCAAGGACCAAGCATGTGGCAATCCGTTATCACTTTATCAGAGAGAAAGTTTTGCAAGAAGAGATTGAGTTGAAGAAGGTTAAAACAGAAGACCAAATTGCAAATGTGTTAACTAAAGGCCTGAATGGTAACAAGGTTGAAAGGTTTCGTTATCGGCTCAGCATGGTGAGAAGGACATAAGCTGGCGTTGAGGGGGAGTGTTAAAAATCAACACCAGCTCATGAAAGTCCAGCTATCTAGAGTCTGTGTCCAGGTGTCCAATTTGTAGGCAGTCATCTTAGTTTGAATAAGTCTTTAGTTAGTTGCTATTTTTCAGTCCATTAAATGTTGTTTTTGTCCTATTATTTAGCTCTTAGTGGATCTTGTCAGTAACATCACGTCTACTTTAATTTCGGATATGTATGCCTATATTAAGGCCAATTTTGTTCAGTTCAATTCAAGTTTTTTTCTTAAAAATATCTCAGTTGTCACTTTTTCTCCTTTTTTGTGAGATACCATGTTACTCTGTCCTTCATATTAGACGTGGGAACCGAAGAGAAATCCCCTGAAACAAGAACCCAAAAGCAGCACAAAAAGAAAGATCAAAATGTGATCCAAAATCCAAATCAACTTTTATTTCTATTAAAAAAAAACTTTTGAAGAGCCTAATGGTACATATTCTTACGTACAACTTCAGCTAATTAGATAATAGCAACTTCAACTTTAGGATTTAAAGGCCACGAATTTTATTTTATTAAGAAAAGGTTACTAATGGCACTAAACACCGAATTTGGAGAATAAATGACAATTAGGGTTTGTACTCTCTCAATTTAAACATGGATGAGAGTTGGTACCTTGATATATATAATTAGGGGTAGCAATTTCTGACACGACAACACAATTTACAAAGACAACACGATTGACATGACCCCGTTTGACACGAAACTCATTTTTGTTGCTTTTATATTATATATAATCATGTGGAATATATTAAACAACATAACACGATTATGACATGACAACATGAATTGACACCTCTATATATAGTGTATGTGGATAATTACAGCTTTAGACCAATACTTGCCAAATATATACAATTAAATACACTAATACATAGATAACTCTATCACTCCCCCTCAAGTTGAGCGGGGGTGGAAACCACAGCCAACTTATCCCACAGCAACTGAAATCGTGTTTTAGTCAAGGGTTTTGTAAGGATATCAGCAACCTGGTTATCCATAGAAATATAGCGAACATGCAAATGCTTAGAAGCAACTCGTTCCCGGACAAAATAGAAATCCAACTCTAAGTGCTTGGTGCGAGTATGAAAAATTGGTTTGGCAATAAGGTATGTAGCACTGAGGTTACCATACCACAAGGTAAGAGCCATATGTAAAGGAAAGCCAAAACTCCTCTACTATTGCCTGCACTAACGTGGACTTTTGACAGCTTCACTATAACATGTCGGGTCCTGAGGGATCGTGTTCATCATAAAAGATCGAGGTGGCAATTTACCCATCATCTGCTGAGTGATCATTTGTCTGTCTGGGCTGGTATTGTGGCCCCTTTTTTCCCTTAGGAACAGCTCGTGCAACATGTCCACCAGTATGATAATTTTGCAAGTCAATAACCAAAGAGAGTCCAAGGGAATTGGATTTTGGTGGAGAGGAGAAAGTAGCCAGTGCTGGACGGGACGAGACTGGAGTACTAGATAGGGAAGAGGATTGTGGCAAGTGGGAAACAACAGTGGGCGGCTAGTTCGATTCCGTAGAGGTAACGGGTTGGGCATTTTGTAAAGGGAGCTGGTCAGAAGAAGAATCGGTTTGGGTGAGTAATGGGGAAGTATGTGCTGGGTGTTGTAGCTGGTCAGGGACGTTAGTAGTGTGTATGGGGGCTGGTGTAATTTGAATGGTAGGCAGAGAGGAAGACACCAAACCTGGATCAGGGATCACAGACTGGCACAGCTCTAGATAAGGGAACACCTGCTCATCAAAGAGAACATGACCTGAGACATAGAATTTGCCAGACACTGGATCAAGACAACGATAACGTTTATGTATTTTGCTATTGCCCAGAAACACACATATGCGAGAACGATAATTTAATTTGTGAGAGTTGAATGACTCTGCAGAATGTTGTGCCATATTGTCTACTTGGCAAATCCCGTGGCCAAATACTTTATCGGAACCTTGGCCGATGGAGCCACTGTAGAAAAAATTACCGAAGGTAGCATTTCCTGATGTGACTTATGAAGGTAATGAATAAAGAAGATTTTCTCTGTTGATAGCATAAGTGCTGTTGGCATGAAGCTTGCTGTGTAATTGCAGCTGAATATCACCTGACCATTGCTTATCTTAATCAACAAATGGTGGATATAAATGATAAGGGAAATTGAGCTCAGGTAATCCGTTGCTTGATTTTGAAATGATGAAGTTGCCAATTACTTTATTACAAACATAGTAAAACCGGACCAATGAGTCGGACCAGATTCCACTAGAATTGGAAGTCTATCGGATCGGTTTACAACATGTTTAATTTGAATTAAACCATTACCAATGGCCGGTCGAATAAAAAAAAGGTAAACATAATTAAATTTTCAGTTCGATTTGATTGGTTTTCGAAAAAAAATATTATAGTCTAATGAAAAATTTTAGAATGTGGTTGTCCATTTACTAAAAAAGTATTACTTTAATTAAGTTACCTGTTAATTTTTACTATTTTATGCATTACTGAATCCATTTTGTACTCTAATTTTAACCAAAATAGTAAATTATAAAATGTTGTCATATATACATATATATATATATATATAGAGGTTGAATTTTAATGATTAGATGGTTAAGCTAGGGTTAAATTATAAAACTTGCACAAATTTATTTTCTTATAATTACAGTTTATGTAGAAAATAGAAATATAACTTTTTATAGTGATATATGAATATGATAATAATGAAAAGTGTGAGATATTACTGGCTATGTGTATATTTGTCGTATGCTTGATATTTTTTTTTCTCAACTCAGAGTGGACTAGTAGAGTGGTAGTTTTTCCAATATAAATTTTGGATAAATAATTCAACTCAAAATTATTATATCCAATCAAATTTATTTTATTATGATGAAAATTATATTAATTAAAACTTTGAACATGATAGTGGGGATGGATATTTACAAATAATATGAAAGATTTTTCCAAGCAAAAGATAAGAGAATCTTCTGTATGGTAACATAGTAACATCCACCACATAATATAAATAGTCATAAAAGATATAATTTACAAAATATTACCCTTATAAAATCGTAAACTTTTGAAGGGAGGGAATTCAGGAGGAGATCTCTGTTTTTACCGAAAGAAGAGGTTGTTGTGAAGTTTGCTGTGTTGTTGCAGCTGATTATTGTTTGGCAACTCGCAAGCTTAATTAACAGAAGGATACAAAAGATAATAAAGGGAATGGGACTTACGTTATTGCTACCCATTTTGCTTAATTTTGAAGATGATGCATTCGTAGTTAGTATTAGTATTGGTTTTATAAGGAGAAAGTTCGAATGTGATTGGTGACAAGATTGATTTGTCCGGTGGTCCACAATTTAATAGAATTTTTAGTTAAAATAAGGTCACTTTAGAGCATGTAATGGATTGTATAAATATCTATTCTATTACTTGGGGTATGCTTCGATTGGCTCGATCAATAAACCAAATCCAAATGCACTTAATCACATTGAAAATCTTCCAAGAAAATAAACTGTTAATCATGGGTTTTCAGACCCGAACTGGTCATTGAATCGGTGAAAAAATGAATTCATGGATTTTGAATTAAACTGTAATAAATTGACATTGAATCGGATTTAAGAAATATATTGAAATAATAATATATTTAGGTTATTTATATTTATAACATATGAAATTTGAACACTTTTATTATAATTCTTTAAATTCAAAGATTTTAAATATAATATAATAATTAAAAAAGCTCAATGTCTTTAATATGCTTTTTATAATTACAATTAAATTCCAATCTAATTTAAAATAATTTAAAATTAAAATTATATTTTATTTTATTTTAATTAAAATAACCTATAAATAATAACCTAAATTATTAATTAAAATAAATTTCTTAAAAAAAAAAAGTCTAGTCTAACTAAAAAACCTGTTCAGTTTATAATTTTTTGGTTTGTCCAACCGTTCCGTTTGGATGTTGATCAAATTTTAACCAGAGCAAATACCGATTAAAAATTGATTGGACCTATCTTTGGTTCCGGTCGAATATGGTCCGATCAGTCAGTCCGATTCGATTTTCAATGCCACTAACTGATTAATTTAATAAACGTAACCGTACTACATCAAACACTAACTGAAATTATTGTTTTTATTTTTAAAAAGTAATATATTATAAATTTAAATTTTTTATAAATATGATAATTATATTAAAAAGATTCATTTATTTTACCCAAAATCCGATTTTAAATTGTGATTTGATGATTAAAATGTTAATAAGTGGGATTTCTTTACTTTTCAAGTTGCAAGTCCAGCAAAAAGTAATATAAAAAAATTACAATAAAAACTATATTTCATTATATATGTCCGTTGGGTTTAGTTTAGTCATAACTATTTTCTAATTTTTAACAGTAATCACTAGTTAACTGTGATGATCCCTCTGTTACTCGTATCATATTTGGCATTGGTTAAAATTTGGGAAAACTACAAATAAAAATCCAGAAAATCTAGTGGTTTGCTCAGTTTACATATTGAGAGCTGTGTTTCACAACGTTATAAACGCATGACACGTGATTTATCAATTTACAGATCAAGACTTATCATTCAATAAATTACGTGAAAACTCTCTAATTTTTCGAAATTCCACCTAAAATTTTTCAAGTTTGGTGATTAAAATGCAACGGGTCTTGATGTGGAAGCTTGAAATGTTTTAAAAAGTGAGTATATTTTTATTAATTAATAATGCAAAAAAAAATTATAAAAATAGGAAAATTTCTTAAAAATATCCAAATTTTAAAATCTTTTTGTAAAGTTATTGAGTAATATGTATATATCTTTTGGATATTTTTCAACAAATTTTCTATTTTTATGATTTATTTTTATTTTTTTATTATTTATTAATAAAAATATACTTACGACCTGATAAATTACAATTTTTTACACCAAGATCCAGTGTACTTTAATAAACACACTTGAAAAATATCAAGTGAAATTTTGAAGAATAAGAGAGTTTCAGGGAAGTATATTTTATTATAAGCCATTGATCTGCAAATCGTGAAACCATTTGCAATGCTTTTATAACATTTTGAAACATAATTCGTACAAATCGGCCAAATCATAGGGTTTTTTTTTTTTTTTTCCTCCTTTTCCCTTAAAATTTTACTAACATATAATTGTGTACCTACATACATATAATTGAAGAAGAGTAATTCCTTGTTGACTGCGCAAGACTTAGACGTAGACCAAGGCAACTTATTGATGACCACTTATATCTGCATCAATGTATTACGTACTTCACAATTTAAAACAGAAGAAAAAATTACATTAAATAATAGTATAAGTTAATTATATTTCCACTGCTTGCTTGTGAGAATTGTATCCAACAATTATTACTCTTTAAGTAACAACAATAATCATTTTACTCAAAAATTTATATTGATAAGTATGTTCTAGAATCACTTTTATATATTATTCCTAATACATTAATTCTTGCACTCAAATACTCTTTCAATTTGAAACATATACAACATATAACAAATTTATGATGTATTGAAATTTATCGGTATTAGTGACGTTGCTAGGATTTGAATTCATTACCTAAAAGGTTCCAATATGAATTCCAGAAACATCATTAAACCCAAATTTTCAACTATTAAATAAGGTTCCAATATAAATTTCAGAAACATCGTTACATCCAAAATTTCAACTGTTCAATAAGGCCCAAAACTACTTTCATCAACCAATCAATTATACGTTATGACTCAAATCGGAAATTTTTAGCTAAAATGTGTAATATGGTTGGATAATAAAAATATTTTTAGAAAAAACCTAGAAATTTTATTAATTGCAGTTTTAACTTATAGTACGAAAATCAAACATCCACCTCAAAATGTAAGATATGGCTGAAGAAAGAAACAGTTGAGGTGTTGACTTGCAGAAGACTCAGATGTCGACGAATGACCACTCAGACATCTTCATCAACTTAATGTTTTACTTCGTACGAATGTATATAGTTCAGCATTAATTTGCACATTTCTAAAATTCTTGAAACTCTTAAAAATCGTTTAGGGTGACATTTTTTATAATTTTGAAAAAATTGAACACTCATTCTCAAAAAGAAAAAGTTTTAAGAAAAAAAATGGAAACGTTAAATTAACCAAGATTATAGTTAATTTGTTCATCACGATTACTTTGCATTAGATATCTAATCTTAATCTAAATCAACTCACAGTAGCTCTTGAAAGGAAAACACATTTTTAATCCTTTTTATATATATATTTTAATTTTATGTACAAAGAATAAATTTATAATTTAAAACTTTATAAACACTACGTTGCATTAAAAAGAAATAGATATAGTACTAGCATGGAAAATATTGCAATCTTTATCCATGACCACTTGCATCTCCCCATCAACGTACGTTGACCAAAAAATAAGGCTTCAATAACTGAATTATATGCATTATCTATTAGAGCCACTTCCACTACAGGATTCCATCCGATGCACTGACTAATATTATAATTTTAGATTTTGTTTACGAATTAACACGAAAACACAGAGATTATCGCATAGTTTTTATTGAAATTATGGGGAAATTTACACAACAGATACAACTTCGAATCAGAGCTTAAAATTTTCATTTCAATGCATTCTTCACCGTGCACGTGTAGAACACATATCTTATGGTGAAAATTCCCCAAAAATTGACTGGAATGCTATAAATGTCTAGTCATCATCGTCATTGTCACCCTGATTATTTGGTTGATTATGCTTTTGAGCATTATACATGTCAGCAACCTGAAAATGTATAAAGGTGATTATTTTTTTTATTATAAAGATATATTAATTAAAACTTTAACATGATTGTGAGAATAGAAATTTTATAAATATCGAAGACTTTCACACCAAAAGATAAGAGGATCTTTTTTCATATACCAATTAAAACTTTTAACATAATATATTAATAAGAAACATCCACCACATAATACAAAATATAATTGAAGAAAGAGTTCCGTGATTGATTCTAGATGACTTTAGACTTGGACATAGTCAAAGACAGCTTGACCGTAACATATGATTTATTTTTAAGAAAATGTAATAAATATATTAGTTATATCTCTACATCACCTTTTTGAGAATTGTACACAACAATTACGTTTGATGTTCTCACTTAAAACTATGAAGCTAATAGTATTGTATATTACCTGCTCCGGAGATGTTGCCTGCTCCGGAGACTTGTCCTCTCGGACGCGTATTAGACGTGGGAACCGAAGAGAAATTCCCTGAAACAAGAACCCAAAAGCAGACCGAAAGAAAGATCAAAATGTGATCCAAAATCCAAATCAACTTTTATTTCTATTAAAAAAAAAAAAAGAAACTTTTGAAGAGCCTAATGGTACATATTCTTACGTACAACTTCAGCTAATTAGACAATAGCAACTTCAGCTTTAGGATTTAAAGGCCACGAATTTTATTTATTAAGAAAAGGTTACTAATGGCACTAAACACCTAATTTGGAGAATAAAAGACAATTAGGGTTTGTAATCTCTCAATTTAAACGTGGATGAGAGTTGGTACCTTGATATATATAATTAGGGGTAGCAATTTCTGACACGACAACACAATTTACAAAGACAACACGATTGACATGACCCGTTTGACACGAAACCCATTTTTGTTGCTTTTATATTATATATAATCATGTGGAATATATTAAACAACATAACACGATTATGACATGATAACACGAATTGACACCTCTATATATAGTGTATGTGGATAATTACAGCTTTAGACCAATACTTGCCAAATATATACAATTAAATACACTAATACATAGATAACTCTATCACTCCCCCTCAAGTTGAGCGGGGGTGGAAACCACAGCCAACTTGTCCCACAGCAACTGAAATCGTGTTTTAGTCAAGGGTTTTGTAAGGATATCAGCAACCTGCTTATCCGTAGAAATATAGCAAACATGCAAATGCTTAGAAGCAACTCGTTCCCAGACAAAATGGAAATCCAACTCTAAGTGCTTGGTGCGAGTATGAAAAATTGGATTGGCAATAAGGTATGTAGCACTGAGGTTACCACACCACAAGGTAAGAGCCATATGTAAAGGAAAGCCAATCTCAAGCAAAAGCATCTCAGGCAAAGACAATTTTGACATAGTAGTAGCAAGTGCTTTGTACTCTGCTTCAGTAGAAGAACGGGACACAATCCGTTGCTTACGGTCCCAAGAAATCAAATTAGTGCCATGGAACACACCAAAACCGGAGGTGGGGCAGCGATCATCAACATCGCCCCCCAGTCTGAGTCAGAAAAAGCATGTAACTCAATTGAACGTTGGGACTGGAATCTTAAACCAAAGGAGGTCGTAGCCTGTAAGTACCTCAAGATACGTTTTAAGGACTGCCAGTGTAGAGTATTCGGAGTCGGCATCAACTGAGCCACCTTATGAACAGCAAAGGCAATATCAGGGCGAGTAATGATGAGATACTCCAACCCCCCAACTAAACTCGGTAAAGAGAAGCATCATCAAGCAAAGAACCACCCTTGTCATATAATTTGTCAGTCAAGCTAGCCAAAGTAGCAATAGGTTTGGATTCAAGCATATTAGAACGAGAAAGTAACTCATACATATACTTTTGTTGCATCAAATGCATACAATTCTTCTGACGAATGATTTCAATAGCATGGAAGTATTGGACAGGACCTAGATCTTTAATAGCAAATTGAGATTGTAAGTGGCGAATCAGAGTGGCATCCTGGACCGAATCATTGCCCAAAACTAACAAATCATCCACATAAATTAAACAGAACAACACTAAGGAGCCCTTGCATAGGTAATAAAGAGAAACATCAGTACGGGAATAGTGAAAACCAAAGGCAACCAGAACGTGTGTAAGACGCTTATGCCACATTCTGGGGGACTGTTTCAAGCCATATAAAAACTTTCGAAGATGACAAACATGCTGCGGATAGGTCTTATCAACAAAGCCAATTGGTTGGGTCATAAAGACCAGTTCATCTAAATCACCATGTAAGAACGCATTCGAAACATCCAATTGGGTGATAAACCAATTAAATGAAACAACAAGAGACAATAGCAATCTGATAGTTGTAGGTTTGACCACTGGACTAAAGGTATCGTGAAAATCCATACCTAGTCGCTGATGAAAGCCTTTTGCAAAAAGACACGGTTTATAGTGCTCAATAGACCCATCTGGCTTCAATTTTGTCTTGAACACCGACTTGCATCCAATAATATTTTGAGCACAGGAAGACAACACAAGTTCCCAAGTACCATTGGAAATGAGTGCGGGGAACTCCTCTACCATTGCCTGACACTAACGTGGACTTTTGACAGCTTCACTATAACATGTCGGGTCCTGAGGGATCGTGGTCATCATAAAAGATCGAGGTGGCAATTTACCCGTCATCTGCTGAGTGATCATTTGTCTATCTGGGCTGGTATTGTGGCCCCTTTTTGCCCTTAGGAACAGCTCGTGCAACATGTCCACCAGTATGATAATTTTACAAGTCAATAACCAAAGAGAGTCCAAGGGAATTGGATTTTGGTGGAGAGGAGAAAGTAGCCAGTGCTGGACGGGACGAGACTGGAGTACTAGATAGGGAAGAGGATTGTGGCAGGTGGGAAACAACAGTGGGCGGCTAGTTCGGTTCTGTAGAGGTAACGGGTTGGGCATTTTGTAAAGGGAGCTGGTAAGGTGAAGTATCGGTTTGGGTGAGTAATGGGGAAGTATGTGCCGGGTGTTGTAGCTGGTCAGGGAGGTTAGTAGTGTGTATGGGGGCTGGTGTAATTTGAATGGTAGGGAGAGAGGAAGACACGAAACCTGGATCAGGGATCACAGACTGGCACAGCTCCAGATAAGGGAACACCTGCTCATCAAAGAGAACATGACCTGAGACATAGAATTTGCCAGACACTGGATCAAGACAACGATAACGTTTATGTATTTTGCTATAGCCCAGAAACACGCATATGCGAGAACGATAATTTAATTTGTGAGAGTTGAATGACTCTGCAGAATGTTGTGCCATATAGTCTACTTGGCAAATCCCGTGGCCAAATACTTTATCGGAACCTTGGCCGATGGAGCCGCTGTAGAAAAAATTACCGAAGGTAGCATTTCCTGATGTGACTTGTGAAGGTAATGAATAAAGGAGGTTTTCTCTGTTGATAGCATAAGTGCTGTTGGCATTAAGTTTGCTGTGCAATTGCAGCTGAATATCACCTGACCATTGCTTATCTTAATCAACAAATGGTGGATATAAATGATAACGGAAATTGAGCTCAGGTAATCCATTGCTTGATTTTGAAAAGATGAAGTTGCCAATTACTTTATTACAAACATAGTAAAACCGGACAAATGAGTCGGACCAGGTTCCACTAAAATTGGAAGTCTATCAGATCGGTTTACAACATGTTTAATTTGAATTAAACCATTGCCAATGGCCCGTCAAATAAAAAAAGGCAAACATAATTAAATTTTCAGTTCGATTTGATTGGTTTTCGAAAAAAAATATTATAGTCTAATGAAAAATTTTAGAATGTGGTTGTTCATTTTGCTTACTAAAAAAGTATTATTTTAATTGAGTTACTTGTTAATTTTTACTATTTTATGCATTATTGAATCCATTTTGTCCTCTAATTTTAACCAAAATAGTAAATTATAAAATATTGTGATATATATATATATAGGTTGAATTTTAATGATTAGATGGTTAAGCTTGGGTTAAATTATAAAACTTGCACAAATTTATTTTCTTATAATTACAGTTTATGCGGAAAATAGAAATATAACTTTTTATAGTGATATATGAAAATGATAATCATGAAAAGTCTGAGATATTACTGGCTATGTGTATATTTGTCGTATGCTTGATATGTTTTTTTTCTCAACACAGAGTAGACTAGTAGAGTGGTAGTTTTTCCAATATAAATTTTGGATAAATAATTCAACTCAAAATTATTATATCCAATCAAATTTATTTTATTATGATTAAAATTATATTAATTAAAACTTGAAAATGATAGTGGGAATGGATATTTATAAATAATACCAAAGATTTTTCCAAGCAGAAGATAAGAGAATCTTCTATATGGTAACATAGTAACATCCACCACATAATTAGTCATAGACGAAGACAGCTTTTCCGGGACCACGTACGTCTCCAATCCATTAACGTATCATTTAATTTACTATATATTTAAAAACTAAGTAAACATATAAAATTCCCTAGATACTGTTTCATGAGAAATTTTACAGTGGACCGGTCTATATAGATCGTTCCACTGAAAACCTGACACATAAGTAATATGACCATTTTGAAAATAAAAAATGCTTATGTGTTAATTTTTCTTTGGGAAGATCCACATGGACCTGGTCCATTGTATAATTTCCCCTGTTTTATAATATATACACAACTTACGACTTATAGGACAATTAACAATGCTAACTGAGTTTGGAGGAGGAGATTCAAATTCGAATTCTACGGAATACATTCATAGAGATGTGTGAGTAGTTTTAATTGAGATTAATCTCCAAACAAAATTCAGTAAAAATACATTTTATTTATATAGAAAAAAAATTTATATACAGCAGACAATTATGTCTTGGTAAAACGATGAATATGATCCCAAAATTTGACTTTATAGAAATATGGCTACCACCTTATCAGCTTCAAGTGGCTTGCTCTTTGTCTAATTCTAGTGATATCTCTGTACACAATTTTTTTGATCCTGAATGGGGTGGGTGCCCAGATGATAGTAGATCTATCTGCATGTGGCTTTTGTTTTGTTTTGTTTTGTTTTTATTTTTGGCTGTGGTCTTGTTTTTTTAGGATGCAAAGATGCAATCTATTATTGCTCATTCAAGCTTGGAAAGTGAATACAAAGCTTTGGTCAATACTGCAGCCTAAGTTCTTTAAACTATCTACTTACTAAAATCATTTTTCCATAATTCCATTAGCTGGCAAAATAACACTTTGGTGTAAAAACATTGGAGCTATCATTTCAGAAAAGATCGTAGAGGTTTGAAGGATATACAGTACAATTCCATTTTGTCGTGGATTGAAATTTAATTAGCGAATGAAGCTACTAATATTTATTCTCTTCTTCGTATAAATAACTTGTATAAAACCTTATTTTTGTTTTTTTATTCAAAGAGAAAGAAATACAATTCTCTCAAATTTTACAATAGTTTAATTTCTAAGCCGAAACGTATATATCAAAAATCAAATCTTGTTTTTGCGTGTGATCTTATCCAACCTCGATTTTTTCTTTTAAAAGAAACAAGCATATAATTAATTATAATTAAGATTCATTAACTTACATATTGAAAATACTTAACATGACGAATTTATTGTAATTATGAAAAAGTAAACATCCACTAAGATTGAAATATATATTCAACGAGGACCTTGCTCACTAATTGAAATCTGATTTATGGACTCGTCGGTGGTGACTAATTGAAAATTACGGGATAGTTCAGCTTCCAAATCTAAAGTACTCATGTGATATGCAGGTGCTGAAGGCATAGGAAGGGAGACAGAGGGACTGCTAAGCATGAGAACAATGGAGGACATGGTTGGTCTTTTTGCCAAATCTTCTTGAACACATAGTAACCCAATATGTACACATCTTATCATTTCTTGTGTTGAACCACTACTCAATGATATTTTATCTATCAAATTCAGAGGCGTCCCTTCTTCCCAATTTTTCCATGCCTGTACATCACAAATTACGATATTTCTCACAACAATTATTGTCCACCTATTACCTTTGTCAAATAATAAAAATAAAATATGAATAAATTAATTAATTGGTCATTCTATTTTGATATATCTTATCCGTCAACATTTAGTCAAACCAATAAAAATAAAAAATAAAAAATACCAAAATTTTCTTGATTAAGGTGTACATTTGAAATTTATGCGATAGCTATTATTTTCTACAAATTTGTTTTTGCTATTCATTTTTTCTCTAATTATCACTATGAGTTAAATATATTTTGTTGAAACGTTAGAGATCAGCAAAATTTACTAGGGTTTTTGATACTTTCTTTTTGACTTTATGATAAAATTAATTTGAGGGAGGGACCGACCTAGCAAAATCTAAAGAATGTAATAATGTATTAGTGAAAATACACAAGTCCTAATTATGCAGCCAATAAAAGAGATATTTGGAGATTCTACTTACATAGGTTAAAAGATTATCGTCGTTCACTTCAGCGCTGTAGCCAAAACGACTGACCTTTTGACCACTTATGATTTCCAAAACAAGCACACCGAAGCTAAACACATCAGATTTTATTGAGATATGACCATGCATTGCATATTCTGGAGCCATATACCCACTGCAATATTCGTAATAAAAACAAACATTAATTGATAATTACTATTAATTAAGATCAATTGCAAATTTAGTGTTGCATAGTATATACTTACTAGGTCCCCACAATTCTACGAGTAGAGACTTGATATTGATCCACTTCGAACAACTTGGCTGTCCCAAAATCAGAGATCTTGGGATTCATTTGATCATCAAGTAGAATATTGCTAGGTTTGAGGTCACGATGAATAATCTGAATTCGAGAATCTTGATGAAGATAAAGAATTCCTCGAGCTATACCCTCTATAATTTTATATCGTTTGTCCCAATCTAGTAGTAATCGCCTCTTAGAATCTACAATAATTAAATAGGATTTTTAATATAATATAATTAATTAATCAAGAGTATCAAATTAGCGTACTATATATCTATATAGTGAGAATTTAAATTAAAGAGAAGAAATATTACGTACCAAATATGTGACAATCAAGGCTTTTATTAGGAATAAACTCATAGACGAGAAGTCTTTCTTTCTCCTCAAAACAATACCCTAAAAGTCTAACCAAATTTCTGTGTTGAAGCTTGGCTAGTAATACGACCTCGTTTTCAAATTCAACCTTTCCTTGTGAAGAATTTTTTGACCATCTCTTCACAGCTATCTCTCTTCCATCCAGAAGTTTACCCTGAAAATCGAAGAAACAAGATATTTCAAACACAAAGAACAATAAATTAAATTCTTGCTTTGCAAATTTTCAAAAGTTTTAGCGTTAATTCGTTGAGTTACCTTGTAAACAGCCCCAAATCCGCCTTCCCCAAGTTTATTGTCAACCGAGAAATTATCAGTGGCAACTTGGAGAGTCTCAATATCAAATTGCAAGGATTCAATAACATCATCCCCATCTTCATTAATATCTTCATATAACAAAAATTGTACTAAGTTAATTATATATATATATATATATATATATATATATATATATATATATATATATATATATATATATATATACACATATTGCATATTGCTGCTATAAAACTGTAGTTGGATATATTTTGCAGCAAAATTTCATATAATTTTGTTGTGGTTGATACACGTAAAACAGCAACTCTCTGATATTATTGTTAAATGAATTTTAACATCGTGTATGATAGAATTACAGAAATGCTAAAACAAATATAATTTACCTTTGGCGTGTTGGAAATTAGATGTCTTTTTCCTATGGTATAATAATATGTATAATAAGGTCACCACAACCAACAAGCTGACGACCACAGCAACGATAATCACCACAGTTTTAGATGCAATGCCTCCATTTTCTGGTAAAGTCAAATAATCATTACATTGAATACGAGTATATATATTCTTTTCTCCATTAATGTAAATCTAAAAAGCTAACATTTTTTTCTTTCTTTTTTTACGAAAAATAAGATAACATTCTTACCAATAAATAAATTAAGAAATAAAAAGGTAATGTAATCCTCTCCGAATTCAACAATACATATCATAATAATAATAACAGTAGTAGTAGTAATAATAATAATAAAAGAAAACTAATTTCTATGTGTTAGGCAGGAAAAAATAACAAATATTATATTATGAGTGTGGTAAATTTTGAATCAAGGAAAAATTTTATGTTAGACCTGGGTCAACTTGGGCCCTATTAATAAAAAAAACCAATACATATGTTTTTTATATTTTCGGCCAACATAGACGCACATTGCAGATATGTTATTGTTTCATTGAAAAAATTAGTTTACATAAATAAATCGTCCGTGAAGGGATAAAATTTAAAGGAAAAAATAAACTCAAGGGATCCTAAAAATGCTAGTTGAACCTTAAAATAAAGACTTTAGATTATAAAATATAAGCTATATATCTTAAAACATATTAGGCGATATAATTTTATTGGCTTGATTTTAAAAACACTCTAATTTACACCAAAAACATGCTTTCTATATATATGTATTATAAAAACATATCATATAAATGGATCGTATGGTGTAATCAATTGGATAAAATAATTTACCTTTAACAATTGTTGTGTTCATAGGAGGGGGAGGAGCAACAGAATAACCTGTAAAATTATAGAAAGGATAAAGATCCCATCTAAACCAACAGCTTGGTTTCTGCACATAACCTCCAACCTTCCCATGGCAACAGCCTTCGTAGTGATTCACAGCTTCTCGCAGGCAATAGGTGCATTTACTCGGTGATAAATCCGGAAAACACTGCATCCTTACATATATCGTTTGATTTTCCGTTGAATTTGTTTCCCCTGTTGCATATTTCACCAACGGTTCCATTGCTGTTCTCTCTGTAACTTGATCCATCAATTGGTACCAGATTTGGTAAAACTTCACCGTACTGTTCGAAACGAGGTCGTCTGTGTTGTATCCGGCTCTCGTTGGTTCCAGCACAACTTCTCCGTCGATCGGCCGATTCGCGTACCGGATTCCGTAATCGCTAACGGAAATTGCTTCTTTCTGGTTTGGGCAAGTTGTTAGGAGATTTTGAATCGAATCGCTTAGTGAGTCGGAACAAATTTGGGGACTAAGGTCTGCTTGGCAAATTGCGTGGCCGTAAACTTTATCGGCACCTTCGCCGACGGAGGTGCTGTAGAAATAGTCACCGGCGGAAGTATTGGCGGAGACTTTTGAAGGGAGGGAATTGAGGAGGAGATCTCTGTTTCTAGCGAAAGTAGAGGTGCTACTGGTTGTGAAGTTTGCAGTGTTGTTGCAGCTGATTTTTGTTTGGCAACTCGCAAGCTTAATTAACAGAAGGATACAAAAGATAATAAAGGGAATGGGACTTTTGTTATTGCTACCCATTTTGCTTAATTTTGAAGATGATGCATTCCTACTTACTGAGTATTAGTATTGGTTTTATAAGGAGAAAGTTCGAATGTGTTCAGATCCGTTGAAGAAAAGCTCTATTACGATTGGTAACCAGATTGATCTGTCCGGTGGTCCACAATTTAATAGAATTTTTAGTTAAAATAAGGTCACTTAAGAGTATGTAATGGATTGTATAAATATCTATTCTATTACTTGGGGTATGCTTTGATTGACTCGATCAATAAACCAAATCCAAGTGCAGTTAATCGCATTGAAAATCTTCCAAGAAAATAAATCGCTAATTATGGTTTTCAGATCCGGACTGGTCATCGAACTGGTAAAATAATGAATTCATGGATTTTAAATTATACTGTACTAAAACGAATTGAACTGGATTTAAGAAAAATATTGAAATAATAATTTATTTAGGTTATTTATATTTATAACATATGAAATTTGAACACTTTTATTATAATTATTTAAACTGAAAGATTTTAAATAGAGGTGGGAATTCGTGTAGGTGGGTCGTGTTCGTATCGTGTCAAATTCGGGTTCGTGTTTTAGTGAGCAAAACCCAAACCCGACCCAAAAATTTTCGTGTCATAAGCGAGTTAACCCAATCGTGTTCGTGTCGTGTTTTCGGGTTACATGCAAAAATATTATAAAGGAAATATTAAAAATTTTAAATATTTATGCCATATCTAAATTAACAATTTAACCCTTGGCGACCTAAAATATTGTTCCAAAACCTATTTTACAAATCTTAATGCTCTATTTTTTATTTTGGATTATGTCTTTTTCGCATTTATGTGTCATTTTACTACATCTATTAAGAATGACGTGTAAAATTATTGAAAAGTTGTTTTGCATTTGTGAGTTATATATATTATATTACACTTCTTAATGGTGACATGTAAAAATATAGGAAAACATAATAATAAATTTTAAATATTCGTGTCGTTTTCGGGTTAGCAGGTCAACCCTAACCCAACCCAAAAATTATCGTGTCACTTTCGTGTCAACCGAAAAATGACCCATTACCTGTTTAATCAAACCCAAACCCACTAAATTCGTGTTGGGTTCGTGTCGTGTCAGCAGGTCGTGTACATAATTGCCACCTTTAATTTTAAATATAATATAATAATTAAAAAAGCCCAATGTTTTTAATATACTTTTTATAATTACAATTAAATGTCAATTTAATTTAAAACAATTTAAAATTAAAATTATATTTTATTTCAATTAAAAAAACCTAAAAATAATAACCTAAATTATTAATTAAAATAAATTTCTTTTATAAAAAATCTAGTCAAATTGAAAAACCTGTTTAGTTTATAACTTTTTAGTTCGTCCAGCCGGTCCGATCAGACGTTGACCGAATTTTGACCAGGATAAAAACAGGTTAAAAATCGATTGGACCGATCTCCAGTTCCTGTCGAACCTGATTCGATTGGCTGGTCCAATCTAAATTTCACAACTGTGCCACTAACTGCTTAATTTAATGAACTTAACCGTACTGCATCAAACACTAACTGAAATTATTATTATTATTTTTAAAAAGTAATATTATTATAAATTTAAATTTTTTATAAATATGAAAATTATATAAAAAAGATTCAAATATTTTACCCAAAATCCTATTCTAAATTGTGATTTGATGATTAAAATGTTAATAAGTGGGCTTTCTTTACTTGTCAAGTTGCAAGTCCAGCAAAAAGTAATATAAAAAAATTACAATAAAAACTATATTTCATTATATATGTGCGTGGGGTTTAGTTTAGTCATGACTATTTTCTAATTTTCAACAGTAATCACTAGTGAACTGTGATGATCCCTCTGTTACTCGTATCATATTTGGCATTGGTTAAAATTTGGGAAAACTACAAATAAAAATCCAGTGGTTTGCTCGGTTTACAGATTGAGAGCTGTGTTTCAAAACGTTATAAACGCATAACACATGATTTATCAGTTTACAGATCAAGGCTTGTCATTCAATATACTCCGAAAAAACTCTTTTATCTTTCAAAATTCTACCTAAAGTTTTTCAAGTTTGTTGATTAAAATGCAATGAATCTTGATGTGGAAGCTTGAAATTTTTTAAAAAGTGAGTATATTTTTATTAATTAATAATGAAAAAAATCATAAAAATATCTAAATTTTAAAATTTTTTGTAAAGTTATTAAGTAATATTTAAATATTTTTTGGATATTTTTCAAAAAAATTTCCATTTTTATGATTTATTTTTATTTGTTTCATTATTAATTAATAAAAATATACTCATTTCTCAAAAAAAAAATTTAAATTTCGATATCAAGATCCATTGTATTTTAATCAACAAACTTGCAAAATTTGGATATTTTTCATAAGTTTTTATATTTTTTCTGATTTTTTAATTATTTATTAGTAAAAATATATTTACTACCCGAAAAATTACAAATTTTCACACCAAGATTCAGTGTACTTTAATCAACACACTTGAAAAATATCAAGTTAAATTTCAAAGAATAAAAAGTTTTAGGGAAGTATATTTAATAATAAGCCTTTGATCTTCAAATCGTGAAACCCCTTGTAATGCTTTTATAACATTTTGAAACATAGTTCACATAAACCGGCCAAATCATATAATTGAAGAACAGTAATTCCTTGTTGACTGCGCAAGACTTGGACGTAGACCAAGGCAACTTATTGATGGCCACTTATATCTGCATCAATGTATTACGCACTTCACAATTTAAAACAGAAGAAGAAATTACATTAAATAATGGTATAAGTTAATTATATTTCCACTGCTTGCTTGCGAGAATTGTAAACAACAATTATTACTCTTAAGTAACAACAATAATCATTTTACTCAAAAATTTGTACTGATAAGCATGTTCTAAGAATTGCTTTTATATATTGTTCTTTGATACATTAATTCTTGCACTCAAATACTCTTTCAATTTGAAACATATATAAAAATTTATCATGTATTGAAATTTATCGGTATTAGTGACTTGCTAGAATTTCAATTCATTACCTAAAAAGGTTCAAATATGAATTCCAGAAACATCATTAAACCCAAAATTTCAAGTGTTAAATAAGGTTCCAATATGAATTCTAGAAATATCATTACATCCAAAATTTCAACTGTTAAATAAGGCCCAAAAATACTTTCATCAACCAATCAATTATATGTTAATTTGAACACTCATTCTCAAAAAGAACAAGTTTTAAGAAAAAAAGATTATAGTTAATTTGTTCATCACGATTACTTTGCATTAGATATCTAATCTTATTCTAAATCAACTCACAGTAGCTCTTGAAAGGAAAACACATTTTTAAATGAGGCTTCAATAACTGAATTATATGCATTCTCTATTAGAGCCACTTCCACTACAGGATTCCATCATATGCACTGACTAATATTATAATTTTAAATTTTATTTACGAATTAACAAGAAAACACATAGATTATGGCATAGTTTTTACTGAGATTATGGGGAAATTTACACAGCAGATACAACTTCGAATCAGAGCTTAAAATTTTCATTTCAATGCATTCTTCACCATGCACGTGTAGAACACAGATCTTACTGTGAAAATTCCCCAAAAATTGACTGGAATGCTATAAATGTCTAGTCATCATCTTCATTGTCACCCTGATTATTTGGTTGATTATGCTTTTGAGCATTATACATGTCAGCAACCTGAAAATGTACAAAGGTGATTTTTTTTTATTATAAAGATATATTAATTAAAACTGTAACATGATTGTGAAAATAGAAATTTATAAATATCAAAGACTTCCACACCAAAAGATACAAAGGATCTTTCATATACTTATTGAAACATCCACCACATAATACAAAATATAATTGAAGAAAGAGTTCCGTGATTGATTCTAGGAGACTTTAGACTTGGACATAGTCAAAGACAGCTTGACGGTAACATGTGATTTATTTTTAAGAAAATGTGATAAATATATTAGTTATATCTCTACATCACCCTTTTGAGAATTGTACACAACAATTACGTTTGATGTTCTCACTTAAAACTATGAAGCTAATAGTATTGTATATTACCTGCTCCGATGATGTTGCCTGCTCCGGAGACTTGTCCTCTCGGACGCGTATTAGACGTGGGAACCGAAGAGAAATTCCCTGAAACAAGAACCCAAAAGCAGCACAGAAAGAAAGATCAACATGTGATCCAAAATCCAAATCAACTTTTATTTCTATTAAAAAAAAAAAAAACCTTTTGAAGAGCCTAGTGATACATATTCTTACGTACAACTTCAGCCAATTAGATAATAGCAACTTCAACTTTATGATTTAAAGGCCACCAATTTTCTTTTATTAAGACAAGGTTACTAATGGCACTAAACACCTAATTTGGGGAATAGTCAAAGGAAATTCAACCTTTTAATTTGGAGGTACTAGAAATTGCTGACTTTGCACCAAACGAAAACACAAGGGCTCAAATATCAAGATGAACATCTCTAAATTATCACAAAATCATAAAGCACACAACAAGCAATAGTTCAAGTTCCCTCTATTTCTTGATAATTTGGTAGTTAAGTGGCTTAAGTTTGCATATGAGAGCCACAAGCAAGAACCAAATTTGTTGAATGGCTCATCAATGGTAAAATTAGAGAATGGTACAAAAGGAAATTCAGAAGACTGGTTATTGGTCAAACAATTTATTACAAGGATAATATCAGTGGGCAGTAGGTTCCAGTTCCAGTCCACATGAAGACCATGTTCGTTATAAAAAAAACGATCATCTAATAAAGGAGACGAAGCAAACCTTTTCTGAATTCACCAAACCAACTGCAGCACGATGAACAGGACTAATGGTCAAGTCTGCAGCTTTCACCTCCCACACCTGCATTTTAATTGTCATTTATTAAGTGGTAATTATCTGATCACATCTCTCAATCCTTAATTATCTGATCACATCTCTCAATCCTTACTTTTCTCAAAAAGCTAGACAAATACAACTCTTTGCAAATATTGGGCATCCATAGAGAGCAAATTTATCTTTTATAAATTGATGAAACTTAATATCAATATAGTGGTGATGTTTGGGCACAAATAATTAGTGGCTAAAATGGTATTGGTAGGCGCATAAAGCATATTGTTCCTCAAATACAGGCACTTCCCATAATTAAAGCTTTCTCTGGACATATTTGTATACAGTTATTTCAACTTCAAGCATTCTCAACTTCACTGCAACCAGCCAAAACACAAGTAAAATAATATTTTACCTGGTGCAACGATGTTATTGTTGCAGTTCAGCATTTAACAGCAACATTTAGATTTCTAAATGTTAAAACTTATCCACATAAAATGTAGTCCATAGAAAGGCAATCATCGTTTTAAGTTCCTTGTGAGGACTCTCTACAATCAATTACTTTTGGTGATCTATAGCAGACACTCAAAAATTAAAGATGTAAAACTGAAGAAAGAAATTCTATCAAAACAATTACAAACTAGAAGCAAAAATACAGAACCAAAGAAGTGTTCTTGAAGAAAGTAATAATTACCTCACTGGGTTCAAACCAGACATCAGGTTCAGGTTTCTCTCCATACCTATAGTATGACTGGAACCAAAAGTAAAGTTAGAATTAAAGGAAATTAATTTCACCGAGTCTTTTTCATTTAAAAAAAAAAATCACTGTGACCATGAAAAAGCGTAAACCTTTGGTGCGGGAATCACTTTAGATCGAAGACTACTTGAACGTTCTTCAAGCATCTGCTCAGAAAATCCAGTGCCTGCCCATGATAGCAAGGATTTAAGAGAACAAAGGAGAAAAAAGGAGAAGAGTATCAATAGTTAAAATAACTTGATAGATGTGAAATTGATGCAAAACAAAAAATTGTATTGACCTATTTTGCATATGCTTTGATACTCATCACTGTTGCTGTCATAACAAGCAAGAAGGAAAGCACCATAGACACCTGATAACAATAAAAACAAACCATGAACAAAAATGGGTATCACCCAGAAACAGGGCTAGTCATCTCAAGCAGAAACTTCAAGCGAAATACTGACCTAATTAAAATGAAACTTGTCCTAATATGTGGTTAGAAAAGTTGCATATGATTGCAACTGCATGTTTGCTTATTTCAACTAAATTAGTAGCTACCTGTACGTTTCCCACGACCATGGAAAGCAGCAATAGGTACAAGATCTAGTGAATCTCCTATACTGCAGAGCATAATTCCCATAGTTAATAACAATATCCTGCTATGATTTGAAACAAAGTGCATAAGGCCCACATTCCTTACTCCTTACTTTTCCATATAATCTTTCTTCAATTTTAGCCAGTTCAATGATCGCTTTGACGGCTCATATGTAGCATCCTTATTTAATGTTTTGATGATCAAACCCTCACAACTGCACACAACCATAGAAACAATGACAACTTGAAGAGATGTCACATTGTTATTATTATTTCACACAAACAGGGATATTAAAAAAAAGCAGAATTTGCTTATTTCTAATGCATACCTTGGGTCAAAATTGAAACACATCATATCAACAGACTTAAGTTCCAAACAGCCAAGTCACAATATTTTCTGATATACAAGAAAGTCAAGCGTGTTCTCTATATCAGAAGCAACCTTAAGTTGTTTGGTGCGTGGTTGAACAGACCATATTCCAATTTGATAAACACAGAAGTTATGATAGTTTTATCAAGAAAACAACAACAAAACTGACAGGAAGTGTGGTTTTGCGTTCTAATCTGATACATGCTATTCAGGCTGAATTCCAAAAAAAAAAAAAAACTCCATAATATCAGATAAAATAAATCATTTCATCCGTTCAATTAATGAGCGATGAAGATTTCATGCCCAAAATCTTAAACCTTAAGTCGGAAACCAAAAGAAAGAAATATATGTAAACCAGTACCAAACTCCAAATCCAGCTATTGAATCACACATCTTAAAATGCATCCCAAATCATTGCCAGTTGTACAGTCAAAATGCCAGAAGCATGTAACAATACCTTGCATCCACAGCAGCATCAAGGAACTTCTGGATTTCCTCAAGGTCATTTGATGTTATTGCTGTTGCAAACTGAAAAAATCCAGCTTCCTCCTCAAATGAACTGTAAAGACGCTGCAAAGGACAGAAATTTAAATACAGTAGAATCTTTACTTGTTCTCTTATATCCAGCAACGTTTTCTTACATGCAACAATTAAAAAAAAGTTTCAGGATAAAGTTTACATGTTTTGACCTTCATGCATTATTATATCCAATCATGGCACCACTAAAATTATTCCATATAAAAAAAATCACGCAACAAGTTATGACCTAATGGCACCACTTTCCTGCCAAAAGTTTTTCAAGCACATTGCATGAAACATATCCTGTACTATCCAACAACTTTTATTGCCAAACAGCAAGTAACTGCTAAAAATGAGTGAATTAAATGAGTGAATAGAAAACAAACTTACCTGTCTACGAAGCTCTAGTTGTTCTTGAAGAAGTGGCTCACCATTAAGATACAAGATATCAAAGGCAAATATACAGACATTGACCTTGATATCACTCATTACCACATTTTTCCGCGGTCGAGTAGTAAGTATCTGCAGCATTTGTACTCAAATATTATCTAAACTCAAAAGAGCCTAAACCAACCGTGTGATTGGCCATGAAAAAAAAAATTGAAAACTATCTTCTACAACAATTTAAAAGTCACACACAGAGAGAATTTGGATCTTATATCCAGCAACTGTACTTTTTATGCAACCTATGTAAAGACAAAAGAAAATAAATATCAATTCTTGAAGAGAAAAAGTGAAACGCGACCAAAGAAAAGGCTAATGAACCAACTCAAAGCATCAGCTGTATAACTTGATGCAAATTCTGATTGAATTTGTCATCATGAGTAAGTTGATCAGCTGATGAACTTCGACTTAATCCAAAAGGAAATGAATTTACATGAAACCAAACTCAAGTGTCCTATGAGAAAGATTGACTTCAACTCTTTTCAAGATTGTGGTTTTCAATGAATAAACTTAAACAGGCAAAACGTACAGTTCAAATTGGACAGACCTATTTGCAGATTTAGCAATGAGCATTTTTGCTGCATATAAAATTCCTTTGTGCCCTATTATTAGAAAATACAACCTGACATGCTCTTAAAATCCAACTATTGTGCTGCTTCTGTAGCATTTCTGCTTAACAGATTTTTATACAGGGATAAAACCAATAAAAAAGGTATCTCCCTTGACATAATTTCAATCAATGATGAAAAAGATTTTTTAAAATGTCTTTCTTTTTTCGCAAATTTTTCATGTTGTCTCCATCCACAACCATACCAATCAAGGTTAAGATCATCATAAAAAAATCTTACAATTTTTATATAATTTCAACCAATGAACAAAAGGATTTTATAAACAAAATGTCATTCTTCCTTCGCAAATTTTTCATGTATTCTGTATCCACAATCTGTCAATTTAGGTTAAGATCATGACCAAATACTCGTACAATTTTTTACCATTTAGCTATATTAATATTCTACCTCTATTTTTTAAAGAACAATAATAATAAAATGTCTGTTAACTATAGTATTCTAGTTATCCTTGATAGCCAACCACATAGTTGCCATCTTTCCATTTCGGAAACTTAGCATTACCTTAACCTAAATAGTTATATTAAAATACTGAATGATTTACTTGCGTTTTGTTTGTCCGTCTTTTAATTCAGCCTACAATAGGAAATGACTAAAAGCTATTTCACAAATAGTCGTTTGCAAGAAATTAAAGAAAAATTATACATATTAATCATATAAATCTGGAGCTAACTAGAAAACTAATAATAAAATAATGAATAGATCACCTGGAAGGGAAGAATTCTTTTTTCAACTCGGTTGTAAGCAACTATTTCACAGTCCAAAACGAATGATTTTACAGAAGACCTCTTTAATCTGCAAATAAAAATTAGGCATTAGCACCTACCATGTAGAAACAATTATAGGCAAGCTTGAGAACAATTATACAACTAAAGCAAGTTACAGAGGTCAACTTAGGGTAGGCGAGCAGAAAATGCACATAGGATAGTATAAAACATTACAATACATATCACTACAATTCAATACTAGATTATTGTATACAGAGTATAATTCTTATAATTTGGGTGTACAGTGAGTAAAATCCTTTGGGATTACAGGTTACTCCTTCCAGTGCTAGTACAAAAACCATAAAAGTGAATTTCAAACCAACATTTAATTATAGATGAAATAACTTCACACCAGCATATGCGGATTCATTGCAAGATTTTATGAAATAATACCATAGAGAGGGTGAGAAGAATGATTTGATGTTTAGCTCACAGAGAAGGAAAGCTCATATAACTATTCATACAGATGTCTATATGTATCTCTTAAATAATAGATCAACTCATGGTTTAAGAAGCTGCAAATAGTCACTTGTTAACTTATAATTCCTTGTGACTTCACAATTTAGACTACCTTTCCTTTAGTCACAAACCCCTTGAGAAGTCTTAAACTTACACAGCCATATCTTGCAAGCATTTGAAGTCTTTCAAAATATACGGAGCATACCTTGTAATTGTAGCAACAACATCAGGATATTTTGAAGTATTCCGCTCAGCGTTTCGACTGTATATTTCAACTGAACCATTCTCCAAATAATGTATCTGCCACATAAAAGTAGATTTGTTGAAACAATAGTGATGGTAATAACAGCATTCACATAAAATATAGAATAATAAAAAATGCTGAAATCAAAGCACAACATCAGAAACACAATTATTAGTTGGTATCACCTGAGCACGTTCCCCATCATACTTGTATTCGCAGGTGAATTCTGCCTGTTGGAACTTTTCCACTATGTCAGAAACCTTGTTGGTTGCCTTAGCAAGCATGGGTCCAATAGGGACACCGGGTGTAAAAGCACATGTCTTGGGAAGATTCCATACACCATCAGCGAGAAGAGCAGGTACTATAATGTCATATACAGGAAGTACAGAGTAAACTTGTTTAACAATTTTTGCAGCCTGTCATGGAGGAAAAGAATAGTGATAATAACACCAACTGAAAAAATGGTCATATGCATTGATGACCTTTTAACTAATGAAAAGACTTTCCCATTGAATTCCAGTTACTACTCAAGGAAACAGCTTAAAAGCTACAACCACGACTGAAAAAATAACTGAGGCCTAGTCTTATCCAGTTCCCATATCCAGTAAATATCATTTGATTTAAATACAGCAGGATCCACTGTGAAGCCTGTATTTTGTGTGGGTGGGTGGGTGGGGGGTGTTTGCGCTTTATGGACCCAGTTAGGATGAAATTCTGAGCTTAAGAATATAGTATTCACAATGCAATTATGTGCAAGATATCGCCATGGTCCAAAACCCAACATGAATGAACTTCAAACAAAATGGATTTTCTATAATGATTGACAGCGTCGATTGGAAACCACGAGATCATGTTCCAGTAATCTAAAACAGCCAGCCTAGAAGGAAATAAGAGAGATACAGTAGATAGAGTCTTGTTATATATTTCCAACTCACCTCTTCTAGAGGAGACTGAATATTTGATGGTGTAGCGCTGTGTTTTTCAGTATAAACAGTAGCTTGTCCCAATGCAGCCAAAAGAGTCTTTCCTGCCAAATTGATACGCAGCTTTCCCTGTAAAATTGAATCCAAAGGAGGCTTAAAGTAAGATAATGAGAAGAAAGAAATAATTGTCAATAAAAGGTCAAAATAACAACCTGAAGTAGACGGATCAGATATAGGGGTTCACAGTCAGTGGCAGCAACCAGAAGAGCCTTGATATGGTTCTTCTTCTTATCTTGACTATCTTTCCCAGATTCCTATTAATATAAAGCAGGAAAAAAAATTATGTAATTACTTAACTTAAAACATACCACCATGTAACTCATGCACTCTTTTTGCACACATTAACCTCCAACTGGACCCCAGTTGTGTGTGGACTTTGGAGTCATTGTAAACGATAACTAAATGAGAGTACAACGAGGTAATAATATTAAATAAAACCATGGGAGAAATATGAAAAGAAATAAAAAGTTAAAACAAAGACAATCAAGCTAATATTTTCCAGCCTATGCTCTACAGTCTAGGTTTATGAAAAAAAAATTAAAAGAAAAAAGAGTATTTAAAACAGAGAGAGATTTCATAGACTACAAATTCTCAGTCAAAGCTAACAGAAATTCCTATCCCGTTTCCCACAGAAACAATGCTGAAAAGGGATAAGACATTTTATAAGAAAAGCATGGAGTTGAAAAACCAAAATTGAAGAGGGGAAAAAAGAAAACAGAACAATAAGGACTTTGACTACTTTGTAATGCTTCAGTAGCCACATTTTCATAACCTATATAGAAGTGCAAAGCTCACTATCTCAGAATCATAAGCTGAACTTTGGAGGAAAAATGTACCTTGGCAATCAACCGAAATGTATTGAAAACTTTGGCAACTGTTAGAGGATCAGGTTTGCGCATCATAGATTGTGATGAACGGCTTGCTTGAGCGACAAGTCCTAAATCTCCTGTTCTCTGCCAAAAGTACATATATCAGAGTAAACTTGAGCTTGAATAACATCAAAACCTGGATCTAAGAATTGAGGATTATGAAACTAAATCTATGATTTCAAAAGTGAAAGTGGTACAAAGTTGAGATGTTTGTGCAACTGTAAGTTGCAACTGTCAGCTCAGACACATGCGCATCCTTCTATCTCCCTGCCCAAAGCAAAGTAATGCCACAAATATCTAATAAGTTCATTAGATAAGCAAGCTCTGCATTCTCTTTTTTTTGAGAAAACTATATGTAACAACTCACAATAAGCTTCTTTATTAATTCCTGTCCTGTCCCATTTCTGCCCTCGTTTTGTATCTTAAGCTAAAATAACCTGCTTTAACATCATTCTCTGCCCATCACATTCATTTTCAGATGCTACCTAAGTTTGATCTAAGAAATACAAGACATAGGCAATCTACAAAAAACGTTAGCGCCCACAAAAATTTGACGAAACAGAAACAATATCAATTCTTGTTTCTAAATTCAAAAAAATTAATAGCAATCACCTCATATTCCTTCTTGACTTGCTTCTCAGTCCTCCCAAACGCCTCCGCTAATGCCTTAATAATCATTGCTTCTCCAATCCCCAGCTCCACTCCTTCATGAGCAGGCGCAACCCTGTTCGCCAACAGATACACCAGCGCCAGCAAGTCCTCAGGCGTGGTATCCATCACGGTTCTCAACATGTTACACGCCACATTAGTGATCAAAATCCTTCCACTCTCTTCTTCAATCGACTCAAACGCGGAACAAACAAATATAAAAGGAACCTTCTCGCCTTTCCCCCAAGACACCAAATTTTTGGGTTTAAAATCCCCCGGGCTTTTCTTCAATTCTTTAATCTTGCTCTTCAACTCCCCAATCTCAATACGCTGTTTCTTCGCATTGTTAACCTTCTCCTGTCCCAATTTAACAGCTGACAAATTAGGGTTTTCCGAAACAGGATTCTCCGTTATAGCCGCCATTTCTTGGTCCAATTCTTGAGTTCCATCCAGAGATGGTTTGGAGTCAGTGGTTGGGGTTTCCTTCACAGATTCGGAATTAGTAAGGGTTTTAGCAGGGTTTTGGGAATCCTGGGTTTTGCGTTTCTTGGGTGAGGAGGACTGCACCTGCGATTGGGATTTGGACTGAGATTTTTTCTTATCGGCGGCGGCAGCAGCACGGGCGCCGGCCATAAGAGTGGCGAAGGCGGAAGGAGGTTTGGACATTGTCGATTTTGGGTGGAACTGTATCGAGCAAGAAGGGAGATTAGGTATGAATGATGATTTAGGAAAGGGGGAAGAAACGAGAAGAGAAGAAAAAGAAATGGAAGGATGAGGAGGTGAAATCAATCGGAGAGAAGAGCATGAGCGGAGAGTGAGCATCAAATCAAATAGACTGCAAGTAAGGGAAAGGGAAGGCGAGAGAGAGAACTGAAGCTGCAAGAATGTGAAAAAAATGGCGGGAGATTGGCGGGATTTCTATGGTTGGTTCTGCCTCTCTTTTTTTCGTTCCTATTTTAATTAATTAATAAAATTACACTCAATACAATCTGCCCATCTACTGAGCAAGGGCTCAAATGCTCATTTGAATCAAAATTGACTTTTATTATTATTATTATTATTATTATTATTATTATTATCATCATCATCATCATCAATTAATGAAGAGTCTAGTATCTTGTTTCAAATTATTTTGAGAGATTGAAATTTAGTTTGTTCGAAAAAAAACTCTAATTAAAAAAACAATAACTTGAAAAATATGTAATTAATATGGAATGGATTAATAAAAAATAAATTTGTAATAGGTTTGAAGTTTGATTTCTACCAAATACCAAAAAAAAAAAATAATAAATTATTTTATTCCAATAATTTAGAAAAAAAACATTATTATTTATGGATGGAAGAATAATATTTATAATCAAAATTAATATTTTTTGTGAAAAAAAATATATAACAACTAAAATAAAAAAAAGTTTTGAAATTAAGGATGATTGAAAAAAACTTCTATCCTATCTTCATCGATCAGCTGAAGAAAATTTCACGTTGAAACCTTGTGATTGGGATGAAGTAAATGCTTCTTAGCCAGATAATTTAACCTTAGTAGATTTAATAGGATAATATGAACTTTATACACTAATCAACTAGAACAACAATTTTTGACATTTAAACCATTCAATAAGTTCACTATAAAGTAATAATTATAGGAAAAGATAACAAAAACTGTATAGAAGATTATTAAAATTAAATAGAATAAATAATTTATCAATTAATATATCTATTTGTATTACACTATACAGTTTTTTTTTTTTTAAAAATATATTTATAGTCGTGTTTTTGTTTATTTTTTGGTCCTTTCAATTAGTGTTTATTGGTAAATATTATTTTATGATCAAGTGTTACAAATTTATCCTTACTCTTACACGGTTATATAATACTATAATACTCAAAGGATGAAATGAAATATTTTTTAAAATTTTGGAATTTTAAAAACTGAAAAATATGCAGAATAATACACGAATGAAATCATTTGAATTAAATTTTGTAACAAAAATTATATACGTTTTGATCCAAGAAACAAAAATCCTCACTACTAGTCACACTTCCAAGTATATTTCGAGTTTCGGATTGGGCCAAACTTAAATGAGCCCATATAATTTCCTTCTTATTAGAGCTTCTGCGAAATTAAGAACATGATTTTTTTTTTTTTGCAATATTAAGTTGGTAAAAACAAAATAACGTAGTTAACTCCAATGGAATCGAATAAGTTTAAAAATAAAATCAATTGGTGAAAAAAGGAAAAAAAAATTATAAATAAAAATATAAAAATTTTATTATATGAAAATTTAAATATTTATTAATTTTTGTAAATGTCACTTTTTTTATTATCTATTGAATGCGAAATTTTACATTATTTATGGAGTATGTAATATCTTAGTTATGGAAACATACTTTATACATTTTATTATACTAAAGCCCATAATAACAACTCTTTTACCCATTAAATCTTTTTGAATTTTGTTGATTAGGCCTATTGTCCTTTTAATCTAACATATTGAGTTATCGATTAATTATAATTGGATGCATTAAATTGTTAGTTACCATGAAAGTTAGTTGCGAAAATAAAATTCGGTTAAAAGTGAATTATTCATTTTATATCTATATGAAATTGCATTTTTTACAATTTCAAAACAAATCATTGTATGTAAGATATGACTTTAAAAAAATTGTACAACTTAACTTCAAACTATAAAATTTACAATTTCAAACGCAAACTGAATGAATATCAATCTTGTTAATTGAGTTTGAACTTTGAAGTTCACAACTAAACTTTTTTAATAATAAATAAACGCGAGGAATTATGATTAATCAATGGTTATATGTGTCTAACTTAAACTATTTAGTGGCTTAATCAAGGGGGTCTAACTATTTCCCATACAAAAATATGCCTTTAGAGGGGTGAATTTGATTTAGGGCCAGTTTGGGGCTGCTTTCCGCAGCTTGGAAAGTAGCAGCCTCAAATGCACAATTGATAAAAGTCAGATTGTATTAAGAAAAGCACTGAAAAAACACTTAAAATTACTTTTAAATAAAGCAATGAAATCTAACTTTCTCTTATAGCACTTTCACTGACAGCAATCCCAAACTGGTCCTTAATCCAACAATAATCTCTTCCATGTCCTAAAAATAAAATAAAAACAACTAGGAAAACCCTTTAAAAACAAAAATAAAAAAATAAAACTTAGGGGAGTGTGGTACAACTTCCTTAAAAATTATGTTGTCCAATTTAGAAAGAAAACAAAGTTAATCTAATTAAGAAGAAGGTAATGAACATTCCATAAAAGCTAAAAGCCCACATGACCCCAAAGCCACCGCCAAAGAAGATGCCAAATTGCCAATGATGAATAAATTATATATAAATACCATAAAGCCCCAAAATTAGAAGGATTTTGCATCTTTTTCTCTTGGATTTGTTCCCAAAATTAATACCAGCCTGTCTACTTGCCTTTTTGCAGTCTCACAATTCCTTAATTTGAATCCGTCTTTGTTTTTTTCCCCCAAATAACTCTCTTTAATATTACTAAATTAGTGACCAAAAGAACAACATAATCAAGTGTTAATTATGAAATGATTTGACCATAAAATTTTTAACAATTTTTGTGATATATTGCTAATTGACTATAATCAAGTGTTAGTTATGAAAAAAATTTAAAGTACAGGAGTTAAATATAGACCAATTTGATAAATTATACCAAGCACATGGATCAAATTGTATATTTTGCATAATTTGAATCAAAAAGAACGGGCATGTTAAAGTAAAAACTTAATTATTCTTTTTCCTATAAAATATAATATTTATGCTTTTAGATTTTGGTTCTTTTTCTCGTAGAAAAAAGAAAAAAAAAAAAAAAAAGTGGAAAAGAGGAAAAAGTAGCAAATCTTGGAAAAATTCTGGAATGCACCGGGAGTAACTACTCCCGGTGCATTCATTGCTTGACACGTCAGCACAAGTGCTGACGTGTCAAGCGATGAGTGCACCGGGAGTAGTTACTCCCGGTGCACAGCAGAACCTCTCCAAATCTTGAGTCACTATCTTACACTAGTTGCAGGGCATGTGCTAGTAATAAACATTGCAACAGCTAATGCAAGTGGTCGGGTATAAGCAAAATGGAAGTACCTTACATTTTATTTCTCACCTATTGAGATAAAGACGTAGAATTAAACTCAAAAATCGGTTAATAGTCATTCCAACTGAAAAATTGCAACCTATATCGATTTTTTGGTTCAACCAAAATCATTTAAAAAAAATTATTTTAATTATAAAATTAGAGTGTGATTTTAATTTTTCTAATTAAATACATTATTATATAAAAAAAATTAAATTTTTTCAATTATATAAAATTAAGTAGACATTTAATTGTAATTATAAAAACTAAATTAAATATATTTAGTTTTTTTTTTCCCAAAATTATGTTAAATTTTAACATGTTGTAAACTCATAAAATATAAATATATTATAACTTTAAAATATTTTTTAAATTTAATTCAACTCGGGTTCGATTCTAGTTAAACCCTTAACTTTTAACGATATATTTTTATCGGGTCATATCAAACACATGTGGGTAATTCATAACTTTGAATGAGGTAACAGAAAATGAGAAAGTGGTGTAATTTTGGTGATAGAGAATATGAATGATGCGAAATGAATAAGGAATGGGTCATCTATTTTGGAAGCTGCCCTTTCCTTTAAGGTACTTTAGTGTTTAATTGCATTAAATGATTATTGATGCACGTATTAAATTGAACTAAAATTTGCTAGTTTGATTTTACTAACCAGAAATAAAATATAAATATGAACAAAGACTATCATATTAATAAAATTTGGGCCCTCTTATCCATTTTAGTCTCCATCAAGATACTCGATAAACATGTTATTATAAAAAAAAAAATTTTAATTTTAATTTTGTGGTAAAGTATATTATACAAATTAATTAATTATAACCCTAAACTTTGACTTTCCATGTGGAAACCGGATCAAAGAATTCATTGATTCCATCTCAAAATAAAATATAAACAAAAGAATTCATAATCATGCGAAATTATACAGCAAAAGATAATTTCTAAAATATCAATTGGATGCGCAATATCAAATATATGAATTTTTTAAAAAAATTTTCTGCCGTTACATGTGCAATATAATGCTTATTATAAAAAATTTTGTTTTAAATACAGATAAAATGAATATCATATTCTTATCCAAAATTGATGTTCATAATCAGTTTTCTTTTTAAACGTAAACAAATGTAATTAATTAGTAATATCATTAATTGAAAATGTTTAATTCATAAAAATAGAAGAATTATTCGTTATACTTATTTTCTACGAGACTCTGATACAGTTGTGGTGTAATTTTATTCCAGCATATTTTTAGGTGGCAAATCACTATATATTGTACCAACTTTCAGTTATGATTTGCTAAATTATATTAGGAAAATGTTGGGACCAAATACTGTTAGAATGCATATCATTATCTTACTATTTACCAATAAAGTCGATAATCAATGTCAAGTGAGAATAAAGTTTGCAATTAACGTCACAAGTGAGAATGACGGGTAAGGATGTTAAGTTTTTCGTTCCTGATAAAAGTGTAGGGGTAAGAAAGTATTTATAGCCAATAGCAAAGAAAATATCAAGCCACATAGACATTTACAAGAAAATGTACATATTAAGCCTTCAAGAGTGATAATTAGGATCTAAATCTGATACAATGTTTAATATTATGAGATGAACTTGTTTCCTACTCGGTAAGGTTGGGTAGAGATTTATGGTTCTTGCTGGGGATCGGTCCTAAGAGGGACCGAAAATTTCGATGAAATTCCCTGCGGGATGAGATAAGTCAGTGATGAGCATAATTTTATTCCAGATAAACTAACAAGGATGGCAAGGGGATAGGCTTCCTCCTAGAAATTTTAATTTCATTTTATTTATTTGTTTTTTTAAATTTTAATATTAATTTTATACTTAATTAGTCTAATTATGATTCTAATTACAACTATTCAAACATATTATTCTTATTTAGTTTAAATATTGAAATAATATAATTTATTTTAATTAATTTGATATATTTATTATGTAAATTTAATTTTTAATTAATATTTAAAAATAAAAAATAAACAAATATTCACAGGAATCCTCGCAAGATAGGGAACAAGAACTATTCCTCAAAATGGATATTCTCTAAAATTTATAAGGATAAGAGAATCACTCACGGTCTCATCCTCACCCCTTTACATTTTTAATGTAGAAAAGAAGTTTTAGTTACTACATATGAAAGTAGAAAAAATTCTACCATAATCGGGAACATTATTCAAATCACGCAGCATCAACAGTAGTGTGATCTTAACAATCTCGGACTAATTGCGGGATTTGTCTAAAAATAGAAAGAAGTAAACCTTAATTTAAATCAAACAGCAATTTTGAGTACCTTAATGAAAAAAAAAATAATAATAATAATAAAATTGGAGCAAGAAGAGAGTGAAAAAAATAGCACCTTCCTCGCGGGGAAAAAGCAGAACCGAGCACACGAGCCTCACCAAACTCAAAAAGAGGCAGTAAACGCCACCACCATACCCAAACCGAAACCCAAATCTCACATCAATACAAATTTCTCACTCTTCTCTCTCTCTCTCTCTCTCTCTCTCTCTCTACCAGTCCCATCGAATCAGTCAAAAGAAGAAGATGATGACCAGCAAATAAGGAGAAATGGCTTTTCTCTTGGCTTTTTCTTCTCCTCCTATCACTTTCAGTACTATTACTCCTCCCTTTCACCCTCTCTCTACGACAATGAGCTCAAAAACCGCTCAGCTTTTCATATCTCACTTCTCCCACCATTAAGTGCGGGCTCTTTCACTATCCTCTTCTTCTTCTTCTTCAGGTTTGCTTTTCCTCTCTTTCTTTGATCGAGCTTTTTAAGCCTTTTTTTTCTTGATTATTTATCAGTCTTTAAGTTTAATCTATTTGTACGCCAGTTTCAGGATTGTTTCGATTTGATTAGATTCGTTTTCTGCTTTTTGCTTTTCGTTTTTTCGTAAGAAGTTGAAGTTTGACTGATTACATACTTGAATTTGAATCTCTCTGCTTTTGCATTTTTAGATTTGGTAAATGCGGCAAGAATCTCTGTGAATTCATGATTTTTTTATGTGACATTTGTTATCTGATTTGAGTTTGATGTGCTTGTTTGAATTAGGGTTCGCGTGATAATTAGCGCTGATTGAAGCTTGAAATTGGCGAAAAGGTGTACTTTTTGTGTGTAATAAATTGAAAATGGAGGCGAGAATGAAGAAGTATAGGCAAGTGAGTCCAGAAAGAGCGAAGGTGTGGACGGAAAGGTCACCAAAGTACCAGCAGAACAGGAAAGTGCCTGTTGTTTACTACCTCTCTAGAAATCGTCAACTTGAGCATCCTCATTTCATAGAAGTTCCTCTTTCTTCACCGGATGGTCTTTACCTGAAAGGTACTTAAATTCCACTCAAGGGGAGAGATTATATTTTCTTTTGAGGTTATTGAGAGATTTCATTTGTTTTGCAGATGTGATTGAGAGGCTTAATGTGTTGAGAGGCAGAGGGATGGCTTCAATGTATTCGTGGTCCTGCAAAAGGTCAACTCAATTACCTTCCTCTTTTTTAGTTCTTTCTTCTTCAATATTTTTCATTCTATCTTTTCTATTTTTATGTAGCATTTGGTTGCCGATAGAATAGGAAACCATGAGGGAGATAAGATTCTTTTTCTTCCCCCTCTCAACAGCTTTTTGTTTTTCCTTTTACGTTGTTGCAGAAGCTACAAGAATGGATTTGTTTGGCATGACCTTTCTGATGATGACCTAATTGTACCTGCTCATGGAAATGAATATGTTCTTAAAGGCTCTGAACTCTTTGATGAATCCAATTCAGGTGAATTATTCGATTTTATTGTTTCTATTGCTTAATTGATTATGGCATTAGTAAAAGTATATGAATAAAAACCATGATAGCTTCATATGTCTCTCCACAGATCATCTTGCTCCTGTTGTTACCACGAAAAAACAAAATCTCAAACAATTGCCAGAACCGGCATCTTCAAGGTGTCAAGATGATGCCTCATCATCTTCAAGCATGAATGGGAAAGAAACAAAGAGTTCTCAGGAAGATGAGCTATCCCCTCCGCTTCAGCGTCCTGGATCATCTGGTGTGTCACCAGAGTCAAGAGATGGCAAGAATTCCTCTTGGAATGGTTCTCTGAGCTTGACTGAGTACAAGGTGTATAAAAGTGATGGATTAGCAGATGCTTCGACGCAGACTGAGGAAAATGTGAGCAGACCTAAAACCCGAGAAACTTGTACAAGGGGTGTTTCAACTGATGATGGTTCATCAGAACATGAATGCCGTGATAATTATCAAAATCATGTTCCTCGAGTCAAGGAAAATTCTGAGATTAGTGAGAATTCAGTTTCCCCTCCTCCATCATCATCTAGTGCATCTTCTTCAGGTGGAAAGACTGAAACTTTGGAGTCCCTCATTAGAGCTGATGTTAACAAAATCAACAGCTTTAGGATCCTTGAAGGGGAAGAAATTCGAATACCAAGCCATGCAAGGCTCAAGGCCAGTAATATGCTGATGCAATTGATCTCATGTGGATCAATTTCAGTGAAAGATCACAGTTTTGGAATCATCCCAACTTACAGACCCAGATTTTCCCATTCAAAATTTGCTTCTCCATTTTTCTCGACTTCATTTATGTTAGGGGAGCTTGATTGCCTTACAGAGAATCCAAGGTTGATGGGTGTGAGATTGGAAGACAAAGAATATTTCAGTGGCAGCCTGGTGCAGACAAAAATGCCTAAGGAAGAAGGAGATGGATTTGGCACTCTAAAACGTTCTTCTTCCTACAATGCAGACAGGTAAACTTCTGTCACAAGATGCTATAACATTGAGAAAGATGGCACTTCAAGCTATAATACATATTATCCAATAATAGTAAATACCTTGTTACCTTGTGAGCACTACTAAAATTATGGTTGGTACGCCAAATTAGATTGGAGAAGAAGTTTATGTGAATTTAGTTAGGGTAATTTCTTAAGCAAGCTAAACGTTTATTTACATGTACTTGAAAATGTTGCATTACTTTTGATATGAGTTTACCCTTGCAAATTTTCCCATTGACATTGTTATTAATGATTAGCTCACATGGCAGTATGTCCCATGATGTCAAACCCTTTTGATTGGAAATCCAAAGGCACAATGCTTTTCTAGAATATAGTTTCTATGCACAAGGAAAAGATCATAAAGCATATAAGAGTCATCGTGCAAATGATGATCAACTATTGATAATTATGTCCAATCATGAAAGCTAGCTTAGGGTTATTATTTTCGATCAGGACTTGACAAATGTTTGAAATATTGAGTTCTATAGTTTGTTGTCTTGATTAGATCCTAAACACCACGCAACAGAAACTGGTTTCACATATTGGAAAGGCTACAGAATTTTTCTGAATATGATTAAGTACTCACTCTGAGTTCAGCATTCTAGTATTTGATATACAGTACTAAAGTTTGAGTTCTAAAAAGTAAGATGAATCGACTAATTTTTTATTGGATAGTCCTGCATGAATTGTCATCATAGTTGGAGTAGGTGAACTTGCATTCTCCCATACCAACCTTTTTCTAATTTTTGGAACTGAATTAAATTGCAGGATTTCTAAGCAACTGGATTCAGCTGAAGAAAATGACGAGTCCACCTCTGGTCGTACAAAGTGCATTCCGAGATCAATAAAAGCCTCGATAAGCAAACAACCAAAAAGCGAATCTATGAGATCACCCGTTTCTGATAAACCTCGAAATTCCTCTGAAGGGCCTGATGGCTCTGAAGCTACTCATAGTTGCTCATCCAATGGCAGCAGCAGAAGAATCACTGAACCAATTTCAGGTAAAAAACAGTCGAAGAAGCTTGATTCCTTCAGGGAAGAGAAAGAGAAGGTGATCAAAATAGAAGAAAGTTAAGCGTCGATTCCTAGTTAATCAAAATTCATGTAGTTTCCTCTTAATCAAGTCATTTTCCTCTGCGTATCCACTAATATCTGTTTAATTTCTTTCCAACAGGCTTGCTTCAGGAGCTCGGGTTATAATCGAATCGAAGGCACCTTACGATGCAGTTGCTTGCAGCTCATAAATCACATTTTGAATGTCAAGCAAATGGGTAACATATTTGTTTCCATTATTAAAAAGAAGCATCTTTATCATCGTGTAATCCTATAGGTTCAAAACTGTGTTTGAATTTCAAATGATGTTAATTTCTTGGCGGGTCTAAAGTGATGATTCTGTAAATTTTAAAAAGTTTTACAAAGAGGAAAATCACACAGTTGGAAGTAAATTTAGGCGTGGTCCCCTTGAGGTTCAGCTTTCTTGAATGGGACAAATGCCTTTTGTTTCACTGACTGCAGTTTCATTATTTTACAGTAATACTTTTTTTTTTTTTTCTCCATTGCCAATGCTGTTTGATTGGAGCTTCCAGGGATCCGGTTTTTGGACTTTTTAATTTCACATATTGTGCCCTCGACCAATTATAATTAGATGCAAGTCTTTGACTAGAGAGACTCTTTTTTATGTACATGACATTCTTTTATAGTTAGAAAGCAAACTAAATATATAACTATGTATATCTTTGATCTGGCTGTAGAGATAAAACAACTATTTATTTTTGCCAAATGGGAATATCGTCTGAGCTCAATAATGAGGAATTCGATGTGTGTAATTGATTAATTAATTAATTATAATTGTTGGATGGTTGAATTTGTTGTACTTGGGAGATTAGAAGTTGAATCATTAAAAAAATATCTTTTTTTTTCTCCAAATAAACAGTACTAATATGATAACGTGCGCTCCATGATGATTACCATAATTAAAGTCAAATTTAAACCAGAAGTTCAGCGTAAATTAATTTCTTTACTTTGCGAATATAGAAATTTTGTCGTATGTAATAAATTAACTGTTAGTTCTTAGAGTGATATTAAAAAACTTCCAGTCAATACAAAGTGTGCAAGAAATTTAAAATGGACATATTAAAAAAAAAAAAAAAAAAAAAAAAAGCTTAATTTGTCCCCTTTCACTTTAAAAATTTCTATTTTTGAATTCTTTATTGGGCTACAGTATAAAGAGGGAACAAGAATTTAATTCTTGAATGTTGGCAGGAACCCTTGGCGAAGTTATTATGATCATGAGATGGTGTCTGGGTTCTTAAATTATCATAGCATATAGAAACAAAAGCTCTCACTGGTTGACTCGTTTATGGAAAAACTAGTTGACTTTTTGGACTAGTATTTTTGAATTCTTTATTGACCTACAGTATATGGAAATTTTTTATGACTTGTTATTATCAATTTCTTTTCTTTTTTTTTTTTTTTTTTCACAAGATGTCGAAAAAAAATCAATTAACATACTTATAAATAACTCCCAAGTCAATGAGAAATTTGAAATTTAGAATGAGTAGAAGACAAAAATGTATTTATAGTTATATTATATGGTGGAATTGAACGAGGAGAAGTAATAGAAGAAAGTGTAATTATTTGGCTTAAAAAGATTATATTAATAAATTTTATTTAATGTGGGCTGTATTGAGGTAGAGGACAGACAGAAAAACAGACAGTGCCTTTTTTTTTTTTTTTTTTTTTTTTTTTGAGTTACAGACAGTGTCTTTGAATTGCCAACTGCCACGCCTTTTGACTTCTACTTTTGTTTCAAAACATCATTGCTATTTTGTTCCATGAGTAAAAGACACTACACTCACTCTCTTCTCTTCTCTACTCTTTTGTTACTTCAAGACATTTTGGGTTGTGGGTGAAAAATAACCTATAGTTTTTCATAACAACATGAAATTTGAGCCCAACGTAAAAGGCAATTTTAAGTTACCTGAAATGGTGCAATATTAATAACAATGTTGAAATAATCTAGTTTGTCGTCACTAATAATATAGCCCATTAATCACACGTGTTTTATTTTGTCTAACAAATTATGTCACATCATACATAATTATACGTATTGTCAACATGGCACTGATATTTGAAGGTAGTAAGTCACATTCCAAGCATGTTCGTGATACATTGTTGGACATATGACCTATTATCTCTAAAGGATAGTATCACATTAGCAACATGAGTATTGTGTAAATAACATTTTCAGATGACGTGCATATGTACTAATGTACTAGAATGAGTTTAACGGAAAACTGAACCATGTTTATCAATAAAATTGCATGATTATTTACATTGGAGCATCTCATTAAAAAGCAAACTAAAATGAATTAAGCCACTTGCACTCCTCTCATTAAGACTTGGTCTATATCTAAAAATCTTTCATGGTATCAGAGCCACGGATTAAAATGGGACCATTAAAATTGGACCATGGACATGAAATGTAGCCAAATGTGCTAGTCCGGTCCACGAACTGTCAAGTGAAATTTCACGTCAAAATTTGGACCATGGGCATGAAATGTAGCCAAATGTGCTAGCCCGGTCCGCGAACTGACAAGTGAAAATTTCACTTGAGGGGGGAGTGTTGAGATGTGAGGAAGAAAAGTCCCACATCGGCCAACAATGAGCAAAATAAAGAGCTTATAATTAGAAAGGGTAAACCTATTACTATAGACCAAGTCTTAATGAGAGGAGTGCAAGTGGCTTAATTCATTTTAGTTTGCTTTTTAATGAGATGAGTCTAACTATTAGCATGACTTAAGTCAAGTAATAGGTTTACCCTTTCTAATTATAAGCTCTTTATTTTGCTCATTGTTGGCCGATGTGGGACTTTTCTACCTCACATCTCAACACTCCCCCCTCAAGTGAAATTTTCACTTGTCAGTTCGCGGACCGGGCTAGCACATTTGGCTACATTTCATGCCCATGGTCCAAATTTTGACGTGAAATTTCACTTGACAGTTCGTGGACCGGACTAGCACATTTGGCTACATTTCATGTCCATGGTCCAATTTTAATGGTCCCATTTTAATCCGTGGCTCTGATACCATGAAAGATTTTAGATATAGACCAAGTCTTAATGAGAGGAGTGCAAGTGGCTTAATTCATTTTAGTTTGCTTTTTAATGAGATGAGTCTAACTATTAGCATGACTTAAGTCAAGTAATAGGTTTACCCTTTCTAATTATAAGCTCTTTATTTTGCTCATTGTTGGCCGATGTGGGACTTTTCTACCTCACATCTCAACAATTATCCCTAGTTTAGAAACCAGTCATTTTTCACCCTAGCCCTTGAATTTTATATTAAATGACACTTTGTATTTCTAGATTATATTATACATTTGAATTTCTTTCTAGTCATATATAGTTTTTAGGAGCATTTCTTAATCAGATAATCTTATAATATAAGATCAAATGAAAAGTAAAGGACTCAATTTGTTTTCGTAAGATATATATATATAAGCACAAATCACCAAATATTCGAATTTTTTAAAGTTTGTACGGACTATTTGACAACACAAAATATAATTTAAAATTTAAGATGGGTCCTAAATTGGTGAACAGCATTAATTAGAATCATGAGATTGAGACATTGAGATTGCAAAAGGTTGGTAATATAAGTAAAAAAATAAGAAGCATTATTAATTAGTATTTGTTTGTTTATCTGTTTGTCCTATTCTTAAAACCTAACAAGGTATTGGCTCTTGTGCTCTGCAGGCTTTGTTCATACCCAATTCCATGGCCTTTTCTGATTATTTTTTATTCTTATGTTCATTTTCTGCTTAGGTTGTTGTGTTTACATTAACTCTTTGCTTCAAACACAATTCATAAATAACAACAAATTGGCAAACTTTTTATTTCACTCACAACATGTTGGTGGCTTTGATTGAATAAATGGCGGGTATTCTTATCTTTTACTTTGAAATGTAATTGTTCATGGTTCTAAGGTCTGTCTTTCCCTCACCAGTCCACAAGTTATGGACTTCATCCAGCTCACCCAGACTCACTCCATGTAAATTTAGTTTAAATACGACAGCCTAGTCTGGAACCATTGAGACTCGAATGTACATGAATTGAACTTCCAACTTATGAACTATTTGTTTTGTGTTTTATGTATATTATTAATTATGTTTCTTTTTTAAAATAAAAATTAGAGAGCTAGATTTGAAAATTGATTTTGAAGTAGGAGGCGAAAAAAATAGGCGGGCTAGATTTGAGTATGGCCTGAACCCAACCCAGCCTAGCCAACAAACAATCCGCACATTGGGCAAACAATGATATTTGTAAGGGCTTTCGATACAAAAGGCACTAATAATTTCAAAAATTACATAATTGGCATCTTAAAAAATAAATATTAAAAGTGTCTTATGGTAAAATATTAATCACAATAATGGTTTTTCTTTCTCCCTTATCCCTACTTTTACTCTCTACCTTATCTTTGATTTTCTCTCTCGCTTATCCATCACGTTTCTCTCTTTTTTTATATAATTAAAAATTAATTTCTTCGTTTATTTATATATCCGTTCATTTTTTCATTATTCCATTTTTAAATGCATTTCCATATATATATATATATATATATATATATATATATTTATTTATTTATTTATTTTGTCTTTGCTTTTAGCATTAATATTGCACACAATTTATAAAAACTTATTGTATACTGCATGTATATTGTAGTTATACTAATATTATATTTTGCAATTTATACAAAGATTATATTACACTATAATATACTGCGATTATACTGCAAATACTATGGTCATGTTGGTTTTATATTACAGTCATACTGCGATTATACTAGTTTTATACTGTGTGCAATATTAGTACAAAAAACAAAGATGAAAAAAAAAAAGAAAAAAAAATGAATATGGATCTCATTTCGAAGAAACAAAAAATGAAAAAAACTTTCTAAAATGGAATGATAAAAAAATGAACAGATAAAAAGATAAATGAAAAATTAGTTTTCAATTATAAAAGAAGAGAAAGAAAAGTAGTGGAGAAGGGAGAGAGAAATTTGTTAGAGAGAGAAGTTAGAATAAGTATAAGAAAATAAGAATTATTTACTAAAGATGCCATAAATGTTATTTAATAAAAGTATTTAAACTAAAAAATCTAAAATCATAATTAGGTAAAAATTTAAGTGTTTTGTCATGTAAAAAAATTTTTTTTTGTATTTATTTACTAATTTAAAGACATATGGGGTAATTTTTTCTATTTGTAATTTGCATAGGCAATGAAGCCCGATCCATTTTGAAGTTCGAATATATATCGACACCATGGATAATTTTGCACTAAGGATCCTAAATTTACCTGTGCTAAAATTTTCAGAATATATCTGTTTTGGAGCTAATAGCATACGAATTTCTTATCTTATAGTAGATCTTTGTCTAATACATGTATTAGCCACTTGAGAATAATTCATTTTGAACTAGTATTATTCTTCAAATGATTTGAGATTTTCTCATGACTTAATGACAAAATAGATTTCAAAATGATTTGTTCTTAATTCTCTACATAGCTCATCAACAATCTTCATGAATAACCCAACCCCGATAGTTGATAATTGTTTGCTCTCTCACCCTGCAGCCTAATTTATCTTATGAATCATAAATTCATAATAAATGAATCATATTAATCGAGACTGACTTATCCTTCTCAATTAAAGTCTATCCCACAAATTTTCCAATATAAAAAAAAGTCTACTCCACCAACTAAGACCTATAACTAATTATAAAATTTGCTGGATTCTTCTTATCTCATCCATTTTGCAGATTACTATGCTCCTGGATGATCATCTAACGGTCCCAGATCAGGGACCATGTTAGAAACTCTTCATTCAAGACTTGTTGTTCAATGTGAAATGCTTAATTACAGGGAAGATAAATAAAACTTCAAAGAAGTTGCCCTTTGAAGAAAACAAAGCATTGCTATGCCATATACGCTTTCACATTCCTCTGTTTGCTCATGTGTTTGCGCGGTATTACTCAAGTAATAAATTTTAGAAGAACCAAATTAATCAGAGAGGCTATTGGCTCATCGAATAATCTACAATTGTTTGATTATAAGGACAAGTTTGTTAGAGTTGTCACTCGAGTTTCATCAGTCAATGACAAAAACAAATAGAGTGAAAATTCCATGAAGGGAAGGGTGGAAAGCATCCATTGTCACTCAAGTTTGGCCCTTGTTACTAGGCAGTTACTAAAATCACTCAACCTTCAATCCTTGTTAATAAAGTCACATTCAACTTTAAAATTGAAATTAGGACCGTGATAGTCGAGAAATGGACATTTGCAATGCGCGATCACATGTTAGGATAGTTGAGGCCCTCGTGTCAGGTCAAAGAACAACACAAAAATTACTTTGTAGTTGGATTTTTTTTTTTTTTTTTTGTTACCACAAATGCGTCGGTATTCGGTGTCATGGAACCAATTGACCTAAAAGTTTAACCTTATAGGTAAGGTCCAATAATAGTTTTTATTATTATCTCTGGCACTCCCCGCACGCGAATGCTCCTTGGGCTTGAAGCATGTACAACACAGGCTTATCCTGCCATGTGTTAAATTTTAATCAACAAATGGAGCTGCCAGGATTCGAACCCTCGATCTCTAGGTCTAAGCGGTTCTGATACCATGTCATGGAACCAAATGACCTAAAAGTTTAAGCTTATAGGTAAGGCTCAATCATAGATTTTATTATTATCTCTGACATTCGGAAATGAAGTCTTTTTGTTATCCATACAAGATGTATGATAAAAAACACTCGCTAATTAATGTGTGGTCTCTGTGTGGAGGGTCCTTGTTGAGTACTTGTTTACAATTTTAGAAGCAAGCAAACACATGCTAAAGAGAACCATAACGAAGGTCGTTTTGATGGGATTTTGTGCATAAAGGTACCCCAAAGAAGCGTGGAAGCATTGCCAGATTGCAGCAACTAATCCAAACCACTGAAGAGTTGTTCCAAATGGCTTGTGAGTGGGATAATTACTATACAAAAATGGCAGCCTCCCTCTCCACTCCAAAGTTAATTGTTCAGTCTGAGCACTGTGAAAAATCTCAACTATGCAAATAATGAGGCCAAAAATGGCCATCACCGTTCCAAGCAGCGGAAAATTTAGCTGCTCAAAAATTGCAGACAAACACTCTATAACTAGGCTCGTCAACAGAATAAACCACTCCTCGTTCTCTGTCCATACAAACACCAATTTGTTACTAACCAAAAAGAGAAACAAATTAAGAACTGGTACAAAAAAATTGGGGAAAAAGTGTATTTACCACTATATTCATCAACAGAATCACCCGCAAGTATATCTATAATATGCTCTGCCGGACGCTACAAAGTTATTTGCACACTCATTAAACCAAAAATTTCTGTCAGCATTACAAAATGGGATAGCATGTTTAAAACCAACGACCATCCTTGCATATATATAGATTCTTAATTCCAAGCTACAGGCACTTACTTTTTCCTCTTGCAATCTCTGCACAATATAGCCTTGAACTTCATTGATTAATTCTGAATCATTGCTGAAAAAGATACCATGAACACACAACGTATAATGAGTTAAAACCACACTTTTAAGTGTGGTGAATTTCCTTCAAACCAAATATGACAAGCATTAAAATAGAATTCTTATCGTGCAAAAGAATATATATATATATATATATATATATTTTTTTTTTCCCTAAAGCTTGATTAGTTTAATTCCTTAATGAAATTCAAAATGAATTCCATATTAAAATTCATTAGTAAATGAATTTGATTATCGGGCACTTTAATGACCTGCAAAAGCTGGACGCCCATCCGGATGGATTGGATGCGTCTTTCAAAGCTGAGCTCCATTTTTCAAACCTGTCTGTGTTGTGGCTGAATTGTATCTTAGATGCTTCTCCAAATTTTCCGGTCAGATTACGGACATCAGATGGGAGAAGTTGATAGTAAATTGGTAGGACCTTTTGCGTATTTGTTTTGTGGCACTCCATTATCTTCACCAGCTCATCCAGGCACCATGGAGAGGATGCATAGTTTTCTGAGAATATGTTGACACAAAACTTGTATTTTTAAATAGCTTTCAATACAGTTGGCAATATCTCTTCTCCTTTCTCAAGATGGATTTCATCGTGGAAAACGTCAACTTGTTTTTCACGCAAAACAGCAGAGTTGGATAGTAAATTTCTGAACCGTATCGGAAGCTCTTAAACTTAGAAAAACGTCGCGACTAGGACTGTTAGAAGCCATTTTCACAAGTAATTTACTTGTTCTGTTTCTTAATTACATATATGTTAAACCCGTACAGAATATTAAGGTACAGGTATGACAAGAAGTTTAATTTTATCTCTATTGTAAAGTTTCCATACTTCCAATCGGAATTTCTCAATTCCTTAATTTGCGAAGCAACCAAACGGAGTAAGACGAAATCAGTTGTGAACCTTTTGGGTCTTTTAATTGTTAAATAGTTAGTATTTGTTGTTTATCTCTTTGTCCTCCTCTTAACGCTTAACAAGATCTTGGCTCATGTGGCCTACAGGCTTTGTCAGTATCCAAATTCATGGTTTTTTCATGTTTAGTTCTTTAACTTTTTCCTTCAAAGTTCAATCTAATTTCCCTCACTAACGTGTTGGTAGCTTCGATTGATTAAATGTTGGATATTCTTATATTTCGCTTTGAAATACATTTGTATATAGTACTAAGAGTGGTCTGGCCTTGACCACTTCGTGAGTTTGAGAATCCGTCTGGCCCTCCTAGGTCCACTCTACGGAATTCGACTTGGATACAAGTATAAGAAATCTACGTGGAAGAATAACTTTTGACTACTAATTACAAAAAATGCTCTTAACAAATGATTGAAAACAACTGCAAGTAAAAGAGATAAGATACTTAGTTTGATTCACAAAATCGTTGGAAATACCTTTTTTAGTATGTAAAATCCCATTAAACTGCTTCTCAAACACCCTTCGGTAATTCCTCTCCCAAGGAAAATTTACTACATCGATTAAGATATCTCGGTAATTATAAAATTCACGAGATTCTCTCTATCTAATTCAAGACTTGCTGTTCAATCTGAAATCTTTATGGGGAAGATTGACCAATTGAACTTCAATGAAGTTGCCCTGTAAAGAAAGAAAAGCACTGCTATGCTACAAACGCTTTCGCAAGGTATTATTCTCGGTATTATTCTGTATTCACTCGTGTGTCTGCGTGGTACTTACTCAAGGTAATAAATTTTAGTAGAACCAAATTAAGGGATGAGAAATATATTAGTTGTCTTTTTACCTCATGTTTGTAGACATTGGATTATCTGTTTGGAACCTTCAGTCACAGCACTTTTATATGCATTTGGTGTGATTCAATGTTAAGCCTTTAGAATTTGGATCATCAAAATTCGTCTAATTTTCGAGTATCCAAGACTTATGGTGATGCTTCAGGTGTCGTCTCTCTGCGGAGGTTCTTTCCTGAGTACTTATTTACAACTTTAGAAACAACCAAACACATACAAAACAGAAACATAGTGATGGTCATTTTAATGGGATTTTCCGCATTCTTACGAGCATAAACGTACCCTAAGGAAGCGTGGAAGCATTGCCAGATTGCAGCAACTAATCCAAAATACTGATCACTGCTTCCAAATGGTTTGTAAGTCGGATAATGGCTATACAACAATGGCAACATACCTCTCCACTCCACTCTGACTTGTTCACTTCGAGCTCCATAAACAATCTCAACTGCACAAATAAGGAAGCCGAAAATAGCCATAAGCATCCCGAGCATGGCATAGTTTAGCTGCTCAAAAATTGCAGATAAACCCTCTATAACTAGGCTCGTGAACAGAATAAGCCACTGTTCGTTCTCTGCCACAAATAGGAAAGACCAATTCTTCATCCGTCAAAAAGAGGAAGCAAAACAAATGTTTGAAAAAATTGGGCAAAGTGTACATACCACGACCGCCGTATTGATAAACAGAACCACCTGCATGCACGGGCTCTACTAACTGCTCTTTCCGTGACTATACCATTACAGATCATGAGAGGGAAAACTTCTATCAGCAATACAAAATGGAATAGCATGCTATTAAATTAAAACCAAAAGCAATCCTAGCAAATACATCAAAGAAACAATTTTTTTGTTTGTTTGTTAGACAGCCAGAAATACTTCCTTCTTACAAGAGGTACTCCATCCCTCTCTGAAGGCCAGTATTGCAGTATAAAAGTTGAACAGAACATTTTTTTGACAAATGAATAGCATAAGCTGCCCTTCATTCTTGTATAAATGGTTTCTAGTGTTGAGTTGCATGGTATTAGATGAAGCTAATTTTCCTTTTTGAAGAAAAATCAACATTTTAATTGTTCAATGATAAAATTTGTAACAATCAAAATCTTACATATTCCATATAATTTATACTTGGTTCTACTATAGCATCTTACTTTAATACATACCAGATGAATTTTTATATGGCTCATATAAATCACTAATAGAAAAGATAGAATCTTGATTTTCAAAAAGAGGACCCTGTTATAACTATGCAACATATAATCTTGTGATAACTGTGCAACATATCTGGAATATATACAGTCATGCACATTAATTTGAAACTCCATCATTAATGCAGCTCCAGATGCTATTGTAAATGGAGGACAACATCAATTTTCATAACAGGCCTAGGAATAACGTCCCACAAAGTACAGCTAAGACTTAATCATCTAGCAGTGGCACTGGTTAAAGATCCCAAAATTTGTGGAAGGGACCAGTGAAATTTCATTCTCCTTTTCTTTTAGGTTTTAGGGAACAAAACTTGATGGAGCTGAATTGATTATACAGTATAGGGCAACGTTATGGCTGGTGATAATATATATGCAGAGATCAAAAGAAGCCACAAGGTTTGAAAACTTACATCGGTGACTTCTCTGTAATGAACCAGAACAATATGTTCATAATCTCTGCCAGAAAAGTAAAATGTAAGAAAACAGAGTCCAAAATTTATACACCAAATTTATGTTGTTTGTAATAATTTACAAGATTTAGGATCATGGAATGGACTGTGTAGTACTTTTCAAAAGAACTCTTTCTCGTCATTATAGTTATAATTATATTGCAGCCTGAATTTTCATCAACCGAAAAAGGAAATTCTCTATGGCCATAGATAAGGAAACTTGAAAATGTTTGTTTATAAACAAGTTACTAATGATTATGCTCATACTCACGGGTCCATAATCCAGTAGACACGTCTCTGAAAATTTGGGTTTTCTTCTCCATGTGCATAATAACAGTTTAATGCTTCCTCATTGCCCACCTACTCATACAAATAAATTTTAATGCATAGAACAGCTGTAACAACGCAAAAGGCACAAATTAACAGCAAAGGACACAATTTACATAGGAAACTGCTAACACTATCCAGAATATATTTTAGTGCTTAGAGTGTCTATATCAAATAGGCTAATCCTTTTACAAACCATCCATACAAAGCCAAAAGGTAAACTTTAATTTCAAGGTAAACAAAGCTGCAATTGGTATATTGAGATCATATGAAGCTTAATTGTTTTGGAGAATTTCCATCAAACAATGGAATAGATAATCTTAGGAGCCCTCCCTTTCGTCCTTCTTTTTGGAAAAAGGTATTTGCTACATTTTTTATCGCCAGCTGCAGTGATGTGATGTGTTAAAATAACAATTAACAAGGACTTATGAATGTGATTATCTACCACATATTTGGAAAACAGAAATAACGCACTGATTGTTCTTCCTCAAAGCAAAGAGATGGGTAATCTCATAATTCCGATGTATTCAATAACTTGATCTGGTGAGCATGCTAATAATCCAATCTTATATAAAGTTGGAAAAGCTACATAAACTATTCAACAACATAAAACCTACTGCAGCTATTGCATTAACACGTCAATGCCATAATTAATTTCAATCAGAAAGGAATGAATTTAAAACACAAAATTTTTTGTGTATCGAACTTTGAACATCATTCTTTCCAAAATGTGTAATCTATCGACAAATAGCATAGGAATGAGTAGACAGATGCATTAAAAGAACACAAGGCATAGCCATCAATAAAGACCTTAAGTCGTTCATGTGCTTCCGCAACAGTAATTCCATTCTTCTGTTTACGCCATTTATGACCATCCTTACGAAAGAACCGTAAGATCCTCCTGTTGAAAAGAAACACAGATCCACCTGCCAGTAAACCCTATCAGTAAATTGCAAGCAGCTTCCACTACAGCAGAAAGCTATAGAAATGAAATTAATGCCAATCAGATTTTTTTTTTTTTTTTTTTTTAAAAAAAAAAGGCTATATAGATTATACTGGTTGGCTTTATTGGTGGCTCCTGGTTCAACTCGCACTTCTCATGATTCTGCAATATATAAAGCACTTCTGCAGGTTTCAGCCATCGCGTTTGAGCTTCACTGAACAGAGCATTGATTTCATATCCTGGGATCATAACAGAATATATATATAAATATATAAGAACGAATTCGTGTTTGTTTGGCTTATCAAGACGCAAATACCTTCGACATAAAACGACTTACATAATGCATAATTCGGCACAAAAACTACCAAAAGAAAATTTTTTTTGACTGAAATTTAGTCGAAGCAACTACCTGTTTGCGACATATTGACTTCCTGAAATCTTAGCACTCAGCGAATAGCTCGAATCATTTCACGGGAATCCACATTCAACAAATATTTGGACCGGAGGTGTTAATGCTCCGATGAACTTCCGATACTACAAGTACCAAAGGGAAGTTAACACCGGTTGAGAGTTGAGGAATCTGGAACCGGATAGGAGTTGACCCAGTTAGTGGCTAAGCAAGAAGAAAGAAAAAAGAGTTCACAAACAAAAGACATTTTGACTGCGACTTGCGGCCGTATAGTCTTGACTTTTACTCTGGAGTCGGGTTTTTAGAACTGGACCGATAATCGAGCTGGTAAAAACAGTAGTTTAACTACATTCGGATCGATTTTTAAAAAATAAGATGAAATTATTATATATTAAAATTTAAGATTTCAAAAATAATTTTATAAAATTAAGGATTTCGTATACAATACTAATTAAAAAATTAATATACTTAACATAATTTTTAATAAACTAGCTAATATATTATGTATCATTTTAATTTATAATTATATTATATGATATAAATTTAAGTGAACAATAAAAAAATTTACATAAAAATAATATCAATATTACATAAACTTTAAACTTGAAACTATAATTAGTTTATTAATATATAATTTTATGAATTTGTTACACCCATAAATTAATTGGACTGATTTTATAAATAATTATAATTTCTGGCCTAATTAATTCTTTTGCTAATTTTAATATTAATTAATTAATTAATTGATTTATTAATTAATTAGTTAGTTAGTTATTTTCTCAGTGGGAAGTTTGTTGCTCAAATTCTGGTGGAAGTTGAAATTTAGTGGAGAAGTAGTGAAGTACTAAAGCAAGTGGCAGAAAAGTTGGAGGTATTTTTAGTCATGGAAGTGAGCAGTTAAAAAAAGTGGAGAAGTGGCTCGGTAAGTGCTTGGCATGTGAAAAGCAGTTTTTGTTTCATTTGTATAAATAGCAAAACAAGTTACGAAAGAAGGGATCTCAGACATCAATCAATAAAATTCTATTGAAACAAAGTATTACTCAGTCAATTTTTCAATTTTTAATTCATTTCAAGCATTTATTTTCTTAGAGAATTCTTAGCCATTTTTTTGGAGAATCCTAAGCAATTTACATTTCTTTTGTAAGTTTATATTTTCAGCAATTCAATTCAATTCCAGCATTATTTCATTTAAGCAGTTCAATTTCTGTATTGTTATTTCAATTAATCTAATTCGATAGAATTAATTGGGAACCTTAAACTTTTAGTCCTTAAGCTTTTTCAATCGTTTGTTAGAAGCCAATTTCATTTCAATCTAATTTTGTAATTTTTCTACAAAATTACTGGCACGTTCGCTTTAAATTCAAAAAGGTAAGAAACAGAATTATACAATTAATTGAAAATATTACATTATAATATTTTTAGTTTTAATTATTTGCATCTTAAAACTAAAATTATTATAAATTCTATAGATAGTTTAGTTTTGTGAATGAATATTTTAGAACAACATGAAAAATAAATAAACATACATATGTATCAATATTTTCAAAATTCATCATGTAGCTTAGTTGTTGATAACTTGTATTCTTGTGCTATAGATTGTGGAATTTTGGAGAAACTTTCTTTTCCAATTGAAAATAACAAATCACATATTGGAAACTTTGCTCTCCTTCTTAACCTTCTCCCTCTCTATATAGATAAATAGCTCATGAAAATTATGAACTTCCAATTAAGTTCATGGCCTTAAATTTTAATTAATTAAAAGTTAAATTTTGTTCCAATGAGGGTTTTTTTAAGAGATAATTATTTTTTCTTAACTTTAAACTGTCTAGAACAGTCAATTGGTACAAACCAGCCAGTTCACCAGTTTAAAAATGGTTTTCAGATAGTGAATCAGTTAAGAACCCATCGGACTAGCGTCTAGTTCTGGTTGAATCCAGTTGGACTGACCAGTCCGGTCCAGTTCTAAAAACAAGGGGAGCTCCTACTAAAACCTTTATACCAGAGAGATAGAAAATGGAAAAGGGAAAGAGACGAATAAAAGGAGAAAGGGTGAAACGATTCCTGAATTTAATACTGTTTACTTTTACGTTTTGTTTTCTATTTTCTTTTTTCTTTCTTTATAAATTATTTTTCATTTTCTTTATCTTATAGTGATCTAATGATTTTGGTTAAATATGGTTTCAACTTTTAAATCACTTAACTTTTAACTGTATTAGTATCAAATTACCTTAAAATTATAAATATTCTATAAATCTCAACATAAAATTGTAATTATTTGTTTTTTTACCTACATATATTAGTAATTTAAATAGGATAAATTAGAAAAATCTCACATAAAAAAAATTGTGTTTAAACTATATATTTTTCTTTTAAATTAATCTATCCAGTTCTATTCTTATGGTAAAGATACGTGGGATGGTGAGGATTGGAGTGCTAATCAACTCAAAAAGCTCAATATAATCTATCAAATTAGAACAAAGATTACTATTCTTCAACATAATATGAGATTTTCTCAAGAATTCTGGACGCAATAGATTTCACAGTGATTTATTCTTCATTCTCTCTACACAGTTTATCTGCAAAGTTGCACAATCTTCTTGAACAACCCAACCTTAAATACAAGTTTGCGTCTCACTCTGCAGCCTAATTCATCTGATGAATCTCAGTGACAAATTTCGAAATCTTTCTCATTGTAAACTTCGTGGAATTCTCCCCATGTCATTCAGGACTTGCTATTCATTTAGATATCCTATTGCATCTTGATCATTTGATCCACAGTTAAAACCTGAGAAGAATATTCAATCAAACCAGTAGTCATCTAATTGACCATTTCAGCCATTTCTGATGAGCACGAAGCCTGGCTTTTTCTCGTCTCTCTAGTATTGTACGATTCGCAGTTGAGGCATTTTTGTGCCAAAATATGGAACTGAACTTCACTGTTTGCACCGCAATCATTGCACAGAATCCATATCTGATTCAACACAAAACTCAGTTAAGAAGTGTATCCATTAATTGGTCAAAAAATTGTATAAGCTCAGTTACTTGCCATCTTATTTTGATACATTTCAGGCATTGGAGTTGCAGCAATCTGCGCAGAAAGTTTGAAACTGTGTTAAGTAACAAGACAAAACTCAAAATTATGATGCGAAAACGCAGCATAAGTACCTCTTGATCAAGCTTTGTCCACAATGTGGACATGTTGCAAATGGACTTTGAGCAGACTGGGCATGAGTACCTGCAGATCACGGTCCAAAATTTAATCAGCTGACATTTACAGATTCATGTGTACAAGTAAAATGTTTGGTCCTTACGAGGAATGTTGCTGCATCTCTCGCACGCATTCTAAATGTATCGTATGTCCACAAGGCAACACGCTAACATCTCTCACAGTGTCAAACAAAAACTGCATATCAGAGGAGAATTTCATTCAATTTGAAGCAAAATTTACAACTTTTAGTAGATCATATTCAATGCTTTTTCCATTTACCTCCAAGCAAACAGGACAATTGTGGTGCATTGCCCTCTCCACGCAACGGTGAGCATCTTTCATCAGCCTCGAATAGCAGCATCCTAAAGAAGAAATTAGATCGAATCATTCGAGAGAAACAAAGGGTATTAATTACGTTCACTTTCTTTTAGCCTTACCACATGTTTCACAATGGAAGAAGTTCTCTTTGCCGCCGGTTCTGTTGAAACAAACACACAAAACCGAATATGTTAACTAATGATTCACATGTGTAACAAATCCTACAATAGGAAGCTAAGGCTACACCCTCTAAATTAGTACTAACATTCCCCATCCATTAAGCGCCTGTATTTCTATTCGGCGACATTTGACTCTTAGTACTCATCGATTGAGCGCAGTCTCGATTGAAGAACATATAAACTCAATGTTTACTGCATGAATTGCACATCAAATGGAGTATGTTCGATACATTTTACAGAGCTGTTGATTAGGCGCTATATTTGCATAAATGTAAAAGGACCAAATGTCATCATATATATGGTAGTGAATGGGTTCAATGAACAAATTTTGTTAACCACAGGGGCAAAAGGTGGCCTTTTTTTTAGTACAAAACAGAATGAAAGAACCACAGAACATAAAATTGACTTGCCTGCATATTCCACATTCATCACAATGGTATTGATTTTTTGCAACCTGGATACATAAATCAGTTTCATTATCAGTAAAATTGTCCAAACTAGAGTAATAAAGATAAAAAAATTACAAAGATAGGGAGAAAATTACATCATCGTCGAAGAATCTGCACTTTGCACAGAAGTAATTGCCCATACAAACCCCACAATCGATGCAATTCTGCTGAACCTGCTTAAATTAGAGATTCCATGCAACAATATTAGAAACCTGATATGAAACTATCCCTATCATCATTGTTGTTGCATTTTGTATTGAAAAAAGGTCTTACATCTTGTTCTGTTCCACAAAGTGAGCAAATGACCTTAAAAACATGTAAAAATTGGACAATTAGAAAGCATTCGAATTCCTTTCAGAATTGGTAACAGAAAAGATTTATAAAAAATCTATTGAGTGAAAGAAAATGCAAACCTTTGTAATCTCATGACGAGGAATATTATGTTGATTAAGAGGATCAGTATCCAATGCATTCTGCTAATACAAACATATTTCAGATTAAAGAATACATTAATTAATTACATCAAAGAGCAGACAAATTAAGAAGGAGATTATATGTATAATTTGGTTCTACCTTAGCTTCATTATGGCAATGTCTACAATCAAAGATTTCATTGCAACAAGGTGCTCTAATCTTGCATCTTCTCCTATAGTGTTTACACCTAAACCCACAAATCAAAATTAAAACCCACAAAATTTGTAATTAAGAATCAACAGAAATAATTGAATTTGAATAAAGTCTGAAAATGATAACACATGTCATACCCATAATCTCGAGATCCGTTATCCATCAGAAAAGCATTACCATCTCCAAAATTACTCATTCTTGGTTGATTCCCAATTCTCTTCGACTACCACAAAAATCCCAAAACCCAATTCAAATTGAGGTCAGAGATTGAAACTCAAACCCAAAAGCGAAACACCCACCAATTTATATAACTGGTTGTAATAATCGAACAAAATTAAAATAATGGCCGATTGAGGAGGGTAGGAAATTTTTGTCAAAATCGACCATCGATCAGCAGCTAGAATCTGATCTTTATTCTTGGAGATCAAAAAAATTGAAGCTTTATGACAGATTACAGATGTTTTTCTGTGAATTGTGAGAATCTGATCAGTTCAGAAAAGATTTTTTTGTCTTTTTTTTTTCTGACTGAAAAAAGATTTTTTTGTCTGTTTATATATTACTGGCGGCAATTTAAACAAGAGGCACAAAAAACTGTGGGCGCAACAGTTTTTAACCGTAAAAGGGTTATTTTGGAATAGACAAGGTTGCGGATAAGATATTTCATATCAGGTATTTTGATTCTCACGCGCTCTTGTCATAGTTAAACTACACGCTCTCAGAATTTCTTTTTGGAGAAAATAATTAAAAATTACACGTAAATAATTTAATAAATAGTTTTATAAATTTATAATATTATAATTGTTTGATTTAATGATTAAGTTTATTAACAGAATATGATAAAAAAACTAACAAAAAAGAGGGGAGAAAATGAAAATAACATAGAGCGTCACCGTGGGAATTCCATGAAAGGGAAATGCGTGGATGATAAATCTCCCCGGAAAAACGATGTCGTTAGGTTCTTGGTAAAGGCAGCTGGGCAAATGGTATTTGAGTCATTTTACACTATTTTTGGATTAGCATTTTGAGTAATTGCTGACAAGGACGCGGCCCACTGAAATTTGTCCACCTTATGGGGCAATTCTACTAAAGCAACTACGTTTAGGACGTGGCATTTTGTTAGTGGATGTGCTCAAAGCTTGAGGCTTTGCCCCGTCAGAACAAAGAAGAAATTTCTCATCCATTTATTAAAAAATACATAAAATAAAAAGATTGGGTAAGATATTTTGCCCAACAGAATTTTAAATTAGATTGCAATGTTTTTCTTAATTACTCAAATAAGTTTTTTTTAAAGCTTAACTGCAGTTAAAATTATTCATCCTACCTTATGGATGAGTTTAATTAATAAAGAATCAAATTTGAACTGAACAAAACATGTATATAATATTAATTATAATTAAAATTAAAACCATGGAATATTGATTTCAAGTCCTTTTATCTATTCATATGTAACATAAAAGACAAACTTTTCAACTTTTGAGGATATGATTTCTTTTTCTTTTTCTTTTTTTAATGTCTTAATTTTACAACATGTGTATAAGAACTTGCAACTAACTAACTAATTAGTTTACTGTAAAACTTCCACAAGAAAAATTAGTTTACTATAAAATTTTTCAGTTTAAAATTCAGCTGATATGACATTATCACATGAGAAATATAAGTTAAAATATAAAAATTAAATTATCTAAGATCCTAAAATATTACATTTACTTTTTAAAATAAGACATGTTTCGAATAATTTTATATTTTAAAAAATTCATAATTATTTTAATTTATGACAGTTTATAAATGTAAACAAACACCTAACTAATCTCAAAAGGTATCTCAAGGGGTTTAGAATTGCCTCAACAATATAAGAAAAAATATACTCTCATAATCAAACAATGTGGAATTTCAACAATAAGAGAAACATTTATTTCCTGTATTAATGTCATGTTAACGGAATCTAGAAAAAAAGTCCCAAAGTTAATAAAATTAGTATCAGATACTTAATTAATCTGAATTAATATCAAAGCTAATTTCATCTCTGTTAATTGCGAAGATTAATAATAATAATAACAAAATTTCATACAACTTATTTTGTCTATTTATATTTTTCAAATTTATTAATGGGCTTAATCCTCACTGGTCAGTGGATAGGCCCAATCGAATACTTGTTTACAGTTTTAGAAACAATCAAACAAGTAGAAAAGAGGAACATAATAATACCCTATTGAAGATTGAAACATTTGCCAAATTGCAGCAACCAATCCAGTGGACTGTATTCTCAGTTTTATCGAGAAGAAAAGATTAGCTTAAATTAAAATATATATATATATATATAATGATATATAATAGCTAATATATATGTTCAAAATTACTTAAAAGAAATCCATATATATCTTTAAAATGATTATAAACTATTAGGTTTTCAGCCATGTTGCACGAAAATTTTAATTTTTAAGCCTTTCATCGTTTCGGAAACGTTTTGGAAATCGAAAACTCTTGGAAACTTGTATAAAATGTTTCGGTTTACTTCTTCTTTTTTTTTTTTTAAAAAAAAAAATTAAAGTTTTTGTTAGGTAAAATACTAAAAATTGGTTTTTCTTTCTTCTGTATGACTCATATTTATTTATTCTTTATTTTTCCACTTATATTTTTACTATTTATATGTTTCTCCAACGTTTTGTTTTTCTATATTTTTCTTTATAAATACCGTATGCTAGTATCCGTTTCCGTTTCCATGCAACAAAAGTTCCAGTGGTGAATACTTAAATTCTAATATGCTACATTCATAAAGCTATTTTCTATATACTGAAAAGAAATATTAAATACAATTTTATTATGAAATTTTAATGTAGATTGTTATAAAGTGTTACTAATAATATTAAAATATTTTTTTATGGATTTAAAATATGAGCATCTACTAATGAAAAATATTTGAAAAAGTAGTTAAACTTTTAAGTGAAATAATTTATTTATTTAACTTTGATAGATTCTAACTCAATTAAAAGGTCTAAGCAAGGTACCATTAATTTTGTAATATTAGGCGGTTATTGAATTCTTATTAGCGTTTTTTTTTTTAATTATCTTTTTAATTTAATATTGAGTATGATGAAATTAAAAATATAATTTCATAATTTAAAGAGTTATTTATAGAAGCGTTTTAAAAAAATTATCACTCCGATCCACGCTAAACCCAGCCTTAATAAAAGAATGTATATATGTATTTTGGCTAGGTGAACTTCGTATAAAATATATGTGATCAAATTTCGTATAAAATAAAAGAATGTATATATGTATTTTAACAAGTCTAATATATGTATACATGAAATGGGTCATATAATTATTTCTATTGAAAACTTACTCAATTAACAAGTTAATTTTAAACCGTTTGAAGAAGTTATCAATCATACATCACAGAAAAAAAAAAAAAAAAAAAAAAACTAGCCTGGTAGCTAGCATCATCCAAATCGACAGTGAGAATCTATGACGCATGATTAATTAATTAATTGGTTGTTTTGTTTAATTAAGCTGAATAAAATTGATCTTAAAATAATTGATAACTAATTAAGATGACATTAACTATTTTTTTAGTATTAAAAAATTAAAAATATATGCAGAACACGTCCTGAACTCGTGCCAACACAGTGCCTGTGAGGCTTCCAGAATTTCTTTAATGAATTTGAATTCATGGCTTGTGCTAGGCTGCTACGATTCCATACTTGTATAGTGTAAAACACAAGTTCAATTAAAATTAATTCCTCCTAATTATTGAATTATGTTCATACAATTAACAATCGGAAAATATACAATTGATATATGAGCATATTTTAATCATCCCCTCTATTTTTCTTAATAAAAAGAATGATTAAAAAACGTTTCAAATACGAATAAATCCATATTTTTTTTTTCATTTTATAATCTTAAATATTAATCTTATATATAGTTTTATAGTTAATATTAACTTAAATGTATATGATATTATTAATGAATTTCCATAACTTAATATTACTAGTTTTTATAAATTACGATCTCCAGCTATTATTCTTTCTTTATTTTTTAATTATTATTGATTTCACACCTCAACTTTTAATTTTGATAAGCTATTGAATTAAACTGTTTAAATATTTAATTTTAAATTGAATATCTTATGTATTTTCTTAACCCAATAAATTTATATATTATAAAATGCTGACACATATTTGTACTATTGATTTAAATTTTTTATGGAGCATTATTTTTTTTTATCAATTTCTAATAATTATAATTAGATATCAATTTTTCAATATTTTTGTTATTAATTTGAATTGTAAAATTATTTACTTATATAATTAACTAGCTAATAATTGGAATTGTTTTTATTAATTAAATTAATTTAAAATTGTACAATATGACAAATAAAGGTATGAGAAGTATTTTATATATTTTTGATGGATTAAAACTGTTAACATTGACAAAAAAAAAAAAAAAAAAAGAGAGTTTATAATGAAACAAAGTTAAAATATAGAAATGTTAAAATTAGATAGAAAAAATAAGAATAGATAATGAAGTATTTGTATTATTTCATAGAGGTTTAAAAATGTGTAATTTAATTATATTAAAGATATTTTAAATTAATAATTTTAGATGTAATGCAGTTAGGGTTGTCAATCGGGTGCGGGATCCGTCTCCAGTGGGGACCCGCCCGGACGGGGACAGGGAAAGAGAATCCCCGAATAAAATCCCAGCGGGACGGGGATAAATTTGTCCCCGTTTATTAATCGGGGACGGGGATGGTAATACCCTTACCCGCCCCGCGGGCGCCCTTCCACATCCCCTTTTAAAGCCCGTAGGGATCCCCGATAAAATACCCGAATTCCCATTTACATTTTTTTCATATTATATTATATTATTATTATTATTATTATTTATTAATTTATAAAAGAAATTAAATAAAACTTATTTTACAAATAGGGCAGTTGTTTTGTTGGCAGCAGCTATGGCTTCTACCTCAGCTGTTTCAGCACAAGAAATGGCACCTTCACCAGCTCCATCTATGGATAAAGGATATGCTTATTCTTTCGGAATCTCTGCTTCTGTTATTTGCTCTTCCATTTTCTTCTCCATGCTTGCTCTTCTCAACCACTAAACTTCTCCTATTTTTCATCTTTTTTATTTACCAGAGTTGAGATAGCATATTTTATGAGGGATTTTTGTGGGGATGACATATTGTTTGTATTATTATTGCAATTAATTTGTTGTTTTTATGATTATATACTTCATTTGATTACGGTGGAATAAAGGGTTGTGGTCATTTGATTACATAATTTAAAGCTATATGTATAATTATATACTTAATTTATGTATATATTATAATAAATATATTGATGTTATTTTATGTATAGTTATTAATTATATATTAATGTATTTGAAATTTTAGTTTTGAGAATTTTATGTTTGTGTTTTAATGCATATTTGTATTAGTTTGAGGGTGAAAATTGAAATTTTATAGGGTTTTTTTATAAAATATAAAATTAGCTAAACGGCCGGGGAACCCCGCAGAACCAGATTCCCCGCTGGGGACGGGGATGGGATAGATTTTTATCGCTGATTAATAAACGGGGCGGAAACGGGGATTCCCAATTAATCTGGGGATGGGGATGGAAAATACAATCCCCGTCCCGCCCTGTTCTGCCCCATTTACAACCCTAAATGCAGTCCCTCTAATAATTTTCTTCCGGTCTTATCATTGGCTATAAATGATAAGGTTAACCTTGTTAAATTATACATGATTATCAATTAAGAACCTGATCATGTCTCTCCCATTAAATAGCTTCAAAATTGGTAGTTCCTTCAATATATAGTTTGAAATGATCCATCGATATGATAAGTCAATACCCTAAACAAAGAGGTCAGCTACAATTTCTAGATAAAAGTAGTGTAGATTGAGTTTCAACACAAATCAATTGATTTTGTATTACATAAGTTGAACCCACATATATACTCATTTGTATAGTGAGGTTTAACACTCTCAAAGTCTACATGTCTCTTCACTAGAAAGGGCATCCATGGTTGAACTATTAGCTACAGTGATAGTGTTGGATGAAGCATACATGCCAAAAATTGTTTATTTTTAAACCCTAATAATCTTTGATATCATATAGAGATTTGGGTAAAATACATAAATTGATTTTGCTATTGGCAAATATATATAATACAACTTTATTATTAACAAATATATATAATACAACTCATACAAGTGATGATTAAATACAGTTACGAAGGTGAGGAACGTATAGAATATAGACTAGTAAAATTAGAATAAACATGTAAAACTGAACAAGATGAAGCTTATCCTTTTACATCAATTGCTTAAGCTCGTAAGATGCAGTAACCAATAACCATATGTCTGTACTCAACTAAGCTTACATTGAGAATTCATTACTGGTATTTTTATTAACTTCCATAGTATTTTGGACAAATTATTACAATTGATATCATACAGTAGTCCCTACGTATGATATGTCGGTATGAGAATAAAGCAAACAAAATATATGGACTAAAATAACCAAATTTTAAGAGAATGATGTTACAGTAGAAATTTTACACAAGGAAGATTTTTAACGGATCGATAATGATGAGACAATAATGAATTAAATTATATACTAGAAATGAAGAGAGAATTACTACATTATATATATTAATGAAGAGTAGATCCCATAAACGTAAACACGTTTTACAGTACTTATAAGATCTAAAGAATAAGATTTGGACCAAAGAGTATAACATCTAAATAGTGTTGAACAATTTGTATAGAACACATGGAGAATGAGTGTCTAAATGTTGAAAATTAACAAAAAAAAAAAAAAAAAAAAATGAATGAGGCTATGAGCATAGAAAGATGTAGACACATGGCCTAATCTATAGAGTCATAGAGACGATCTTTCAAATTGAATTGTTAATGCTAAATAATAATAATAATAATAATAATAATAATATTGTCGCTTTATAGCTTCCAGAATTCCTAGCTTCAAAGATGAGTCATAAGCCGATTAAGAACAATGTGATAATGCCCCACTTATATCCTCGTCCACAACAACCAATTTTTAGCCAAAAAAAAAAAAAATGTGCTGAAATTATATTTGAACCGACTGTATAATAAATGTACAGATCAAGTAAACAATGTAAATATATAGACTTACAATTTACATGCAGCAGAAAACTTGTTTATGGATTGATTCAAATCAACACGGGAAACCGGATCGTTCTGGTTGCCTTTCCTACGAATGCACGAATACACTGAGTACGAGCTTTATCCGTGAATTCTTCCGACGATCGAAAAGTATGTTTTCGTTTCGTGTTTTCTCTTTAAGAGCGTTTTCTGTTCTTACGCGTAAATGAATCAGAGAAACGACTTCTCTATTTATAGAGGAAATCCCAACTTTCATATATTTATAGGGTTAGTCCAAATTACATATTTGATCCCTGTAAGTTACCATTATTACAGTTTAGTCCTTGCCATTCCAAAATGTCATGGGCGGACCTAAAACCAACATATCCCACTCGCACATGACAAGACATACTTTCATTGCGATTGAACATACATACTTTTTTCAATTCTTATTCGTGGAATTCACGCGACCAGTCAACGTAACGGTTAGATATTTGAAGCTCTCCTTCATCTTTCCACCTTTAGCTTTATGCGACTTCCCCCTAGTTCATTTTCCATGATCACTAGTTTTTGAATCATTTTCGATCTCACGAAAACATCCATACACACTACATACCTTTCCACGAAAAAGTATTGAGCTCGAGTATTATATGATTAATAAGTGATATGTTATTGAAAATGTACTTCCTCTCTATAAATAACCTTCCACCATATATCCAATGTTTATCTGAAATGTCCTTATATGTCCGTTCATTACTAACGCAGCCTGATTTGGGGTTCCAATCAAGATAATCATTAGACATACCCTTCTTGTTATTGACAAGAGTCCTCAAGGGTGAATTGAAACTTATAGTTTCATTTGGGTCTGACATTAGGAAAGTTGAGATCAATTTTCTTCTTTCCATCCCTTGGTCAGCTTTTACACACGTTACTAAAATATGCCATAGTGTTAATTCACTTAGGACGTATGTTTTATCAACACTATGTGAAAGCATTCAGTCTCTAAATGCAACTCATGCATCATTACCTTTGGTCCACATTTAAGCCTTTCACAGGACAACTGTCGGCATAAACGAAATTATGATATACATATATCACATATGGAGTTTCTCACATCTCCATCTATACTTTTATCTATGAACACACCGCTCATAGTAAAAGATTCATCTATGTGAATAGATGCATTTCGTCAACATACTAAACTATACTCAATAGCTCTAGGTGTATTGCTTTAAATAGTGAATGAATTTGAACACAACAAAATAACTTATATTCTATTCCAATGGAATTTTTCAAAGTTATTACAATAGTTCAAAAATAAAATGTTCCTATAATCCACGAAGACCAAATTCTAAAATGTGTTTACTAAAAACATTTGGAGCTATTGGCTTTGTTAACGAATATGTAATCATTTCTCTAGTTGGAACATGCACTAAACTTATTTCACCCTGTGCTACTTTGTCTTTAACAAAATGGTATTTTATATCGATATGCTTGCTTTTTCCATGATAGCAATGATTTTTGGAATAAGCTATTGATGTAGTAGTGTCGGAATAGATAGTAGTACATTTCCCTTTAGACAATAGATCCAAAAGATCTATGAAGCGTTTTAACCAAAATGCTTCTTGTACTGCAGCTGCTGCAGCTACATATTCTGATTCCATAGTCGACAATGCCACGCAAGTTTTTTTTTTCTACACCAGGAAATTTCACCATTTCCTAGAGTGAAAATATACCCAGACGTGGACTTCCTCCCGTCTTTATCAGTTCCATTATCAGCATCTGTGTATCCCTTTAACTGTAGATCATTTCCTTGGTAACAAAGGGAATAATTTGAAGTCCCCTTCAAATATCTCAATATCCTTTTCACTGCTGCCCAATGCTTCAAACCTGGATTTTCCTAATATCGACTTGCAAGACCAACCGCAAAACCTATATCAGGTCATATATAAATCATAGTGTACATTAAGCTACCAATTGTACACCTATAAGGAATTCTCTCCATCCTTTTAGTCTCTTCTGGAGTCGTGGGACACATACTTGCATTCAGTTCTGTACCTTTAGCAACAGGGGTTGGATCAAGATCACAGTGAGCCATACCAAACCATTCTAAGATCTTATTGATATACGTCTCTTGTGAAAGAGCCAATAATCTCTTAGATCGATCTCTTGAGATCTTAACCCCAAGAATGTAATTGGTTTCTCATAGATCCTTCATCTCAAAGTTAGAAGGCAACCAAGTCTTTACTTTCTTGAGTAAGGAAAAGTCATTTCCTGCTAACAAAATATCATCAATGTATAATGTTAGAATGACAAACTTCCCTCCGTTTTCACGCTTAATATAGACATATGAGTTTGCATTAGTCACCTTAAATTGCATTGATATGATCGCTTCATGGAAACAAAACTACCAATGTCTTGAAGACTGCTTAAGGCCATAAATTGATCTTTTCAACTTACAAACCTTACGTTCTTGGCCCTGGACAACGAAACCTTCAGGTTGAACCATATAGATTTTTTCGTTCAGTTCACCATTTAAGAATGCAGTCTTTACATCCATTTGGTGTAATTCAAGGTTCATACATGCTACAAAAGCAAGTACTATTCTTATTAGTGGTGGCAAAATCTGACACGACAACATGATTTACAGAGACAACCCGACTGACACGACCTGTTTGACACGAAAATCATTTTTGTTATTTTTATGTTGTATATAATCATATAGAATACATTAAAAACATAACACGATTATGACACTGTCGGAACCGGACCGACGGGAGAAAAATCTTGGTTTTAAATTAATTTTATTTATTTCAAATTTTTTATTATTATTCGTGTAATAATTTATTGTGATATCCGTTTGATAACAAAATTTTATAGAGTCGCCACCAATCGAGTTTTGGTCCGATTGGACACCTTAAGCAACCAGAGATTTATATGGGATCGTCTGCTAATTACGTGTAGGGAAGATAATAATCACCCTACCCCGTCCATAATTGGTACTAAAAGTTGTAAATTATTCTTGTGGGATGTATTTCTTTCATTTCATTTTTTATCTGGATATAATTACATTTTAAAGATAAATTCATAATGATGTTTTATTTAAATTAATTTTATTTATTTATATCCATATCATGGACACAAAATAAAATTATAAAATATTAAGCTTGTATTTGAATAAACAATATGTTTTACATCCATAACATAGATATAAAATACGCACGTATAACATAAATACGACAAATATGTAAACATCTACATAGGATTATATGGATTTAGAATTCAATAACTAGTGAATATCATATTTTAATCATAAAATAAAATTTTCATTAACAATATAAATTAATTCGATCTACCTTTCACAACCATAGCATGGTTATGGAATTAAACCCATAAAATTACATGTATATGAATTTATTTTATGTCGTTTTATTTTTTACCTTAGAAATTTTAAGATTTGATAAACTTAAATCTTAATTAATTCCTAATAAATATACATATATATTAATATGAGAACTAAAAGGGAAATTAAACTAAAAGATTTAAATTTCGGTTGGGCCTTGAGTTGTTCCTAATCCCATTTTTAAGCCCAAAAACCAAGCATTAACCCATTTGCTCTTAATCATCTCCACTTAAATTCAAGGAGCCGGGCTTTAGCCCATTTATTCTTAACCCATCCATTTAAGCTCAAGAAGCAGGGCCTTTAACCCAGCCCAACCCGAGACATCTACCCATGGGTCACTACCCATCATATAAAAGCCAAATTTCTCCTTCCAACCCTAAAACCTTTCTTCCTCATCTGTCTCCCTTAGCTTTTTCTCTCTACCCCAAACCCTAAGACCAAATTTTCGGCCGCCTCTTCCATCTTTTCCGGCCACCTCACCGGCCGCTCTCTTCGCCTTTTCTCTCTCCCTCGTTCTTTCCGTTCTTCACTCTCTCTCTCGCGATCTCACTGCCTCGCTTTCTCTCTCGCGATCTTTGCCGGAGTTCTTCGCCCTCCGTCACGATCTCACTGCCTCTCTCTCTCTCTCTCGCGATCTTCGCCGGATCTCTTCACTCTCTTTCCCTCTCTCGCGATCTTCGCCGGATCTCTTCACTCTCTTTCCCTCTCTCTTTCTCTCGTTCTTTCTGTTTGTGTTTTATGTTTCGGTTTTTAATTTTTTTTACTGATTTTGTTTCTTTTATCTTAAGCAGATAATTCGTCTACCCTGGACTAGCCGGAATCCGTCGACCGTGGCAGCTTCAGAGCGAACCCAGGTACTCCCTTTTTCTTCTTCTCGGTTTCTCACTTTGTGTTTTCTGTTTTATTTTTCTGCTTTTACCCTTTTTTTTTTATTTCGGTTCTTTGAATCTGAATTTTTGGGTGATTTGGAATTAATATTTTTTACTTGCTGGATTTTTGTTTATTTTGTATGTTGTGTCTTTTTGTTATTTTCTGGTTGTTGGTGATGGTTTGGGACTGATTTTGGTGTTTCTCTGGTTTGTGTGTTTTATTTTTTGTTTATGCATCTTCTGAATTGGTGAGTTTATGTTGCTGATTTTGCAATACTTGGTTTCGATGATTGTGGTATGATGGATTTAGGACTTATATAATTATGCGGATAGGAGTTTGGTTGAATAACACAGATTGGGGATTAATGATGTTCTTAGATGAACATATGAAGTAAAAGAAATGATAAAAAAAAAGAGAAATAAAATATGAAATAAATAGATAAATTAGCTAAAAGGGCACTAATATTTGGTATAGACATAGCATGTCCCTACACATTGTTGATAAATCTGAATCATACAATACATCATGTATATTGCTTTACAAAGAAAAATAGGAGAGATGTAGACATGTTACTAGCTGTATTGTTTCTGGCTTTGTCAATGAACTGCTTTCAGGTTTCTCAAACTTACACTTTTGCTGGGTATTTCTTTGTGCAGGAGCTAACAAACTGAGTGAGCGATATGGGACGGGTAACTCATCTTTCAACTCCCCATTCCTCTCTTTTGAAGGAGATCATGAAGACTCCTGGAGGAATAGAAGAGCTAAAAAACAGGACCTCCTCCCAAGAAATAAACCTGTAAAAATCAACTAAAGGAGAAGCTGAAAAATTTTGTGTTTCATTTTTTTTTTTGTTGCTATCCCCTTTTTTTGTGTTTGTGGGACTGCCCTTTTATAGGCAAAAGAGGGGCAGTCCCCAAACTTGTAAAATTAGAGAGCTTTTAAGGCCAAGATTGTAATTTTAGCAATTTTGGGTTTTGCCCTATGTGTAATTTTAGGGACTATTGGGACTTTCTTTCATTTTTTATAAATTCTATTTTTTTATGTTTGGATTTAATTTTTCACAATAATGATATTATAATAGTAATGATAATAATTATAATAATAGTAGTAATATAATGGTGATAATAATAATAATTATAACAAAAAGATTAATGAAATAATAGCGGTAATAACAATAACTAAATATTATAAATTAAATGTGTTTATTAGTTTTATGGATATAAATAGAATTATATAGTAAAAAAAATGTGGTTAGGTAGGACAAAACGGGTATCTACAGTTGCCCCCCTTTGTATAGCTTTAATGATTTAAAGTTATACAAAGTAGTCTAAGATAACCGTTTTGGCTAATTATGTTATTGAACAACCATAGCATAGCCGTTCAAATCCTGTTTTAGAGGACATGACTTTCAATTTTTAAACTAAGCGCTATTTTTTAATTTATAATAATCTCATTATATAAATTTAGAGAATCATACCTGTAACAGTTAATTCTGCTAAGCAAGAGAGAGATTATAATTTACTTCCCCATCTATCTTCTTGTGATCAAACTTTAAAATAAAAACGTACATAAACGAATCGGTACCAAATTTCATTGAAATTGATTGCTTCACAATCGAATTTCGAAAACATGATTGATTTTCACGTAATCAAATCTGTAATCAAATTTTACCAAAATTGCTTGCTTCGCAATCGAATTTCAAAAACAAAATTAATTTTCATGTAATAGCATTTTACTGAAATCAATTACTTTGCAATAAGATTCTCACAAGCAGGAAATTTGGAATCAATTTTCTAGGAATTGAAACCCGAATGAGATCGATCACATGACGACCAATCTCACGAGCAAGAAATTTGGAATCAATTTTCTAATAATTTAAATCCGAATGGGATCGATCGCGTGACGATCAAATCTCACAAGAAGGAAATGTGGAATCAATTTTCTAATAATTTAAATCCGAATGGGATCGATCGCGTGACGATCAAATCTCACAAGAAGGAAATGTGGAATCAATTTTCTAATAATTGAAATCCGAATGAGATCGATTACGTGACGATCAAATCTCACAAGAAGGAAATGTGGAATCAATTTTCTAATAATTGAAATCCGAATGAGATCGATCACACGATGGTCAGATCTCACAAGCAGGAAATTTGGAATCAATTTTCTAATAATTGAAATCCGAATGAGATTGATCACGTGACGATCAAATCTCACAAGCAGGAAATGTGGAATCAATTTTCTAATAATTGAAATCCGAATGAGATCGATCACACGATGGTCAGATCTCACAAGCAGGAAATTTGGAATCAATTTTCTAATAATTGAAATCCGAATGAGATCGATTACGTGACGATCAAATCTCACAAGCAGGAAATTTGGAATCAATTTTCTAATAATTGAAATCCGAACAAGATCGATCACGTGATGATCAAATCTCACAAGCAGGAAATTTGGAATCAATTTTCTAATAATTGAAATCCGAATGAGATCGATCACACGACGATCAAATCTCACAAGAAGGAGATTTGGAATCAATTTTCTAATAATTGAAATCCAAATGAGATTGATCATGCGACGATCAAATCTCACAAGCAGGAAATTTGGAATCAATTTTCTAATAATTGAAATCCGAATGAGATTGATCACGTGACGATCAAATCTCACAAACAGGAAATTTGGAATCAATTTTCTACTAATTGAAACCCGAATAAGATCGATCACTTCACGATCAGATCCCACCAGTAAGGAATTTAAATCGATTCTTGTCATAGGAATTAATTTATATTTTTCAAATCTTCATCTTGCGGTTATGACATAACCGTAAAATTATTAGAAGTTCTTTGTAAAATCGACTATGTAGTAGTCGCTTTAAATTGATGGTTGAATTAAATATGAAAGAAAATTTTTACTAATTTTTGGTTGTCTAATGGTCATCACATGATCATTAAATATTCCTATAAATCATTATCGAGTTAATTTTTAGAACTACAAAGCTACACCTATTAAAGGGAGCTAATCGTAGTAAAATAATCAAACTGCTACAGGGAGCTACTCTTAAGAAGAAAAGAAATGCTCCTCATTTCAAATTATGAGAACTATAATCACAGGTGATTTGATTGTGAAAAAGATAGAGTTTGATTCCACAAACTCTGTTGCTAAGGGTTTGATTTCTTGTAAAAGATTGATTCTTACCTTGAGTAGGTTCAACCAGAAATGGTTCTATTAAAAAAGTTAAATTCTTTCTAGACTCAATGGACTGTGATCACAACGAGTTAGAAAAACTTGACCCTACGAACTCTATCGTTAAAGGTTCTACTCTTGACAAATCGCCTTGCTCATCGTTAAGGGTTCAACTTTGAAAGGTTCTTGCTTCAATCTCCTGGACTCGAATCACAAGAGGTTTAGTCTTCGAAAAATGAAAAGATTTGACCCCAAGGACTCCAATTGATAGGGTTTGCAAAGGGTAAAGCTGACTTGTATCAGTCGACTTTTGATGAAAGATTGAAATTGGCATGCCCTAGTCAAATTTCAAAAAGGTGGAAATTAACTCGAACCAGTCATATTTTGAGAAGAGATGAAATTGATCTTTATATTAATCAAATTTCACAAGACAGAGAATTAATTCTGACTGACATCCAAATTCAGTCAAAAGGAGAACCAACTTTTTATTGATCGAAACTCAAGAGACAAAAAGTGAACTTTGACTAATATCAGTTGAAAGATATGCTTGATGCTTAATCCCTGTGTTTTCACCAAGGGCTTGATTTTGACAAATTTAAACACGGATATGCTTGTCATAAAAAAAAAAAAAAAAAAATTTCAAAACACTTTGACATAATTTTTACAGTGGGCATGCTTTTGAACACAAAATGCTAAAAGTAATTGAATTGCATTACAACTCCCTTTTAAAATGACAAGCAAACATAATTCTTGTACAAGATAAACTAAATAAATTAATCTATCTTTCATAAAAATATTCTTAGAGGAACCTTCATGAGAATGTATGATATGATTTTTCTAAAATGTTTTATCAAATACTGAAAGATCAAAATTGGTTTGAGAAGTAAATGAATAATTTAATTCCCAAAATACTTCTTTGATTCATTCATATATATAACCCAGGAAAAATCAATGTTGCCTCCTTAGGAAGATATTTTGATGGCATCAATTACCTTCCTTAGGTTTTTGAACATGTATCGTCTTGTGTTTCCAACAAGCCTTTAGAGTACTTTTTGTACTTTGAATGCTCCTGTCTTATAGTGATTATTTCTTCAAACGAATAGGCATAGTTTTTCTCATGTAAACTTTCCTTTTGAAGAGATTGATGTCAGTGCCCAAGAGCTCTACACATAGTCCATGCCCTGAGAATCCTTTTTCCTAAATTGAGTAGCTCTTGGAAGAATAAATGTGATGGTTTAATCCTTATTTTATATTATATCTTGAACAAATTATTTGCAGTAACCTATTCTACTTGCAGCTTGTTTGAGCAAGACATCGGCGTACATCTATGAACCTTGCCCCCCATTCTTGTGAGTAAGTTGCTGATCCAAAAATTATGCATTTTGGTTAAAAGACCTAAATTGCTTGTTGTCCTTATGGATCTCTTAGTGCAATACGCATGAATTTCTAGAGAATTATCCATCTTGTGGTCCTTGAGTAACCATGACATGCATCAATGTTGAACCACACATGTCAGGGCATAATTTGTCAACCCATTGTTTAAAGCAAAATAGGCACTGAAAATGTTCATTTCTCTTGTTCACAAGATCATAATTATTTAATGAATGCTTAAAATAATTTAAATGCATTTAATTTGTGTAAGATTATTAAAGATTGTTAAATGATGAATTTGAATTGACTGCTTGATAAGGGAAGGAAAATGCCATGAGACTTGGGTATTTCGTAATGAGATATGTTCGAGAAGGAAATGAGAAAATTTTTAGACAATAAAGTCATATGAAAAATCCAAACGATTACAAAACAAAATAAATTCCATTGCTCGCAATGTTTTGTCATAGTTTCCTTGTCTATTGGAGCGTATTATTCTGATCCTTATTGGCGAGGACATTAATTGCCCCCCAGTCTTCACTTGCTTTATTGATGATACTACTCCTGCTAACCTAAGTAATTTTTGACTTCAGGGAATGATATTTCATAGTGACTTTATCCTTTTATCAATGATGTCCTTGTTCTTGCACTATTTTATTGGTGGCATCCTTGCAGTTACCCCCAAATTGGTTTCCAATGAAATCCTTGCTCTGATCAGCTTGTACTGATTTTGACTTTTATCGGAGACATTTTCATGGTCGCCTCCCGAGTTTATTGCATATGAAGCTCTTACTTTTATCGGCTTGTGATAATTTTGACTTTTATTAGAGGCCTTTTCCACAATTGCCCCCAGACTTGTGGTTGATGAAGTCTTTGATCCTATCTATCTGTGCTAATCCTGAGTTTCATCATGGGTATCTTCTTAGTTGCTACCACTATCAATTTCATAATGCCCCCTTGAATCTCATCTAATATTGGCATATTCCTTGTAAAGGGTTCTGAAATGATTTTTCTTCTTTTCTTTTCTTTTTCTTTTTTTTTTCTTTCTTTTTCTTTCTTTTTTTTTTCTTTTTTTCTTTCTTTTTTTTTTTCTTTTTTTTTTCTTTCTTTTTTCTTTTCTTTTTTCTTTTTTTTTTCTTTTTTTTTTCTTTCTTTTTTTCTTTCTTTTTTTCTTTTCTTTTTTTTCTCTTTCTTTTTTCTTTTCTTTTTTCTCTTTTTTTTTCTTTTTTTTTTCTTTCTTTTTTCTTTCTTTTTTTCTTTTTTTTTAGGATGGATGCAATGCACCCACTTGAATCCGTACGACTCAATGTGCTTATTTTTCCTTATGAATTAGGATATCTCACTTGATATATATCGTTGCATCGTTGAATGAAACATTTCCCCTTTCTATTGCCTTGAAGTATTGAGAAGAAATATATTGGTTATCTGGCGACACTACATTCACCCTTGTTTGCCTTCATCATAACTTGATTTTCTTAATTTTCATATCATGCATTTCTAAACATTAACAAGATTAATGAATCGAGCTAATTTTTTAAACTACTATGTGCTCATTTTCATGTTCCTCTTTATTAATGAAGACTGACATCATAACTAGAGATCATAAGGACTTTTCGGTTTATTAGGTTTACAAATGAGACGGGTAAAAGGAATAAGAGGGATGTTAAGTGATCCAAGAAAACCAGATGAAATAAAGGTCCCCTAATAGCTTTATTTCTTGATCTTATTAAGGCATCAGGGTTTGGATGTCCGATTTGAAGTCTTTTTTTTTCTTTCTTTCTCTCTCTTTTTTTTTTTTTTTTTTTTTTTTGAATTCCTCATTTGATAATTCACTTGGTCGCTTAGACAACATATTGACATAAGCAGTCGTCTAAAGTTCATTGGATCTAAAATATTCTGCCAACTTGGATTCCGAGACTCAAAGTCACCATTTTTCCTATGATTAAGGTCCCAAAAATTTGATAATCTTGGTATTCTCCATGAAATTATCCAACTTCTTTGATTTGACCTTTTTGAAAAATGTACACCATCGAGTGACAAACCCTAGATCCCGAACAACAATTCTCGTAAAAGATGTTTTTTCCAAAATATTTCCAATTTTTGGATCATTTATCATCTTTTGGTAACTTTTCACTCCTTCTGAGACTTTCTTCTTATTGTCTATCTATTTTAATGAGTTAAGAACTTTCTAGAGGAGTATCCGATGCAATCACATTCTCACTACGGAAGCCGTCATCCTAACCAATGTTAATAGCTCACAACATTGCACACCTTTTTCAAAAAGTATTATGAGCTTCTTTAAAGATTATCATTTATCGTTCTCATAAAGAACTCCTTTCGACAGTTTTAAAAAAACACAATATTCCTTAAAAGACCATGTATTCTTGCCAGGGTGATTATCCTTATTGTTTCCACTATACTAGGCTCCGATGTGATCATTGATACCTAGGGGAATTTCTTTAAAAATTCTCTTAGCGGTGCTATCACCATTAAAGGGTTTTGAATTTTATGAGAGGCATTCTTCTTATACTAATACTTTCCTTTGAGTATATGATTTTGAGACTCCAAACTTGAATGCTTCATAAGAACTTGATTCCCCCCATATATATTAGAAGCTTCTTCTCATAACGTCGCCATATCATATTATATCCTGTCTCAATATCCACATCTACACCTTTTAGTCCAATAGAGCTTGACAAAAATGAGAGAAAACATACCCGTGCACTTTAACAATCTGATAATGTATCTATCTACTAACAGTAGTCATTTCCTCACTGCTTGTTCTTGCCGTCAAGTTCCTATTCCTTACCCTCTCAATTAAATGGTTTTCTTGATTTTTAGTAGAATGGATAAGGTGAATACAAAGAAAGGGCTATATCTCAAAGAGGTATACAAAGGGATATAATGAAAAAGGTAGGTAAAGGGCTTAAATGTGTAATCCAAAGAATGCCTTAGTCCTTTCTTTAGTCACAAGTAGTCTAGCATTTCATCTCAAGGAATAATCAAATAAGTTCTAGAGTTTTGAAATTAACCTTATTCATTTATCGAGAAAAATTTAGAAATGCATGAATCGGTTATGAAGTAACTTCTCTGCAGATGAGTGAGATGGGCCATCCCACTAACTACTTTCACGGGCATTCACCTTGGACCAATAAGGTGGTTCTTCGTTCCTAACTCTTTGCTTTGCAGTCCATAATAAAATGATCAACAAATGAATAATCCCCTTTGAGCAATAAAAAATTTACCTTGATTCATATATTCATTTCATTTTTCAAATTATTTATTATCTAATAACAAAAATTAGGTATATAAACAAATGATGAAAAGAAAAAAAACAAAAAAGAGAACCAAGAAACAAGAACAGAAAGTTAAGTCAAGAGAATCGCACAAAACGATAAAATGCATTTCACTAAATCACTTTTATTATCCTGCGAACATTAGAAACAAAAGCTTTAAGTGACAATTTGATTCCTTAAATCCTAGGTAGAATTTAAGAAGATCCTACTTTTACACAAGAGTTGACAAGATTACACATTTCACAATATCATTTTAAGATGTGGGATTATCAACTTTTCCAAAGCTGTCTTTTCCTCTTTAACCATTGACTCCTTCTCTGGGATTCCGAAGATTATGACCTTTTTGTCCATCAACTCCTGAACTTTATTTCTGAAAGGCCAACAATCCATAATCGTATGATCCCCAGCTTCCTTATGGTAATCACATATAACTCTTTTGCTCACACCTGATGAAGATTTTTGTACTTGGACCAAATCAGCATTATAAAGTAGTTGAAAAAGCATATGCATAGGCATGCATATTTCTTCAACTTTTGTTTTGAACTGATATTCTTGACCTTCAAAGGTAATTGTATCATTTTCCTTGTCGAGTGGAGTATTCTTTTCAAATTTCAACCATCCTGACTTAATAAATAATTGGACCTTCTTCTTAAAACCAAGGCAATTTTCAACGGTATGCCCTCGAGCTCCAGCATGATACATACAGTTAGCATCATGATCATACCAATTTGGATATGGAGGTATTAATGGTTCTAAAGGTGATGGACTGACTAAATTCTTTTCGAGGAGGATTAAATACAGTTCTTCATATGACATGGGGATGGGGTCATATCGATCACTCGCCATTTTCCTTTTACGGAGTGATTGTTCTCCTTGGCAATTTCCAATGGATGGACTTGTGGAACCTAATTTGGAGGTTCCCTGGCCCTTTGACACACCTGATGAATTATTATAATTACATTCTTGTAGTGTAATCAACGATGTCGATGATGATGAGCCCCTTGGTTCATTTTGTTCTTGCTCATAAGGAGTGTATATGCTCTTCTGTAACTCCTCTCCCTTAATGAATTTTAAAAAATTAGCCATCCGACTCTTCAAGTCTGAGAAGCTAGCGATCTGCTCATTTATCTCTTCAATCTCTCTCTGTACTTCCTTTAATTTTTGTGCATTCATCATCTTTGAACTTGCTTGGGTTCTATATATGAATGGACAAATTAAAAAACTAAATCAAGACTTTGAATTTTATCTATTTTTTTTTTTAAAAAAAACATATAAAAGTCAAAAGTTGAAATGGAATGAATAAAAATATCATATTTTAAACATCACAAAATTTGTACATAAATGTACCCTTATAGATAGGGGTGGCAATTCGTGTAGCTGGGTCGTGTTCGTGTCGTGTCAAATTTGGGTTCGTGTTTCAGTGAGTAAAACCCAAACCCGACCCAAAAATTTTCGTGTCATAAGCGAGTTAACCCAATCGTGTTCGTGTCGGTTTCGTGTCGTGTTTTCGGGTTACATGCAAAAATATTATAAAGGAAATATTAAAAATTTTAAATATTTATGCCGTATCTAAATTAACAATTTAACCCTTGACGACCTAAAATATTGTTCCAAAACCTATTTTACAAATCTTAATGCTCTATTTTTTATTTTGGATTATGTCTTGTTCTCATTTATGTGTCATTTTGCTTCATCTATTAAGAATAACGTGTAAAATTATTGAAAAGTTGTTTTGCATTTATGAGTTATATATATTATATTACATTTCTTAAAGGTGACATGTAAAAATATAGGAAAACATAATAATAAATTTTAAATATTCGTGTCATTTTCGGGGTTAGCAAGGTTAACCCTAACCCAACCCAAAAATTATCGTGTCACTTTCGTGTCAACCCAAAAATGACCCATTACCTGTTTAATCAAACCCAAACCCACTAAATTCGTGTTGGGTTCGTGTCGTGTCAGCAGGTCGTGTACATAATTGCCACCTCTACTTATAGATGTGTATTCCTAATTTCAGGTATAAATAAAAATGAATGCATAATGCCAAACATTCTCTTGAAGATTCCTCGAGAACTTATTCCTTTTATGCAAAATTTCAACTTTATGTATAAAAAATTATTAAAATAATAATAATAAATAAATAAATAATAAAATAAAAAAAATAAAAAATCCAATTTTTCCCTTTTTTTAAAAAAAAAAAAAAAAATCTTTTTAAAAAAAATGGGTCAAAGAGTAATATCACCTATCAAGAACCTTTCAGGATCAATTTTCAGACATACCACCTATCAAGAACCTTTCAGGATCAATTTTCAGACATACCTCCAGAAAAAGAAATTATCTTTAAACTTGTATATTTTTCCCACAATACAATATTGTTTACAAAAAATAATAATTAATTTTTTTTTTAAAAAAATAATTCTTTTAAAAAAAAATAATTTGAACATATATGGTGGTAACAACATGTTTAATCACTTCAAAATAAAAAGGAAATTATTTTTTTATCATAAATTAATTGAATCACCCATAGAAAAACAAAATAAGATATATACACGTGGAGGTATATGGGAACTTTAAAAATTGATGGACTAAACAAAAGCTATTATTGATGTCAAAATAACTCTTACTATGACGATAAAAAAAAGTGAAATATGACCAGGCTATTCTCTTATTCTTAGCATAAAATTCGTACATACTACTGCATAATTATAATTATCAAATATAGACATAAAACAAAAATTGCACAAGTATTATAAAAGTAGTATACATATGTCTACAGTTTTTTAATTGCCGGTGTTAGGTAATTACTAATTCTATTGGGTGGATACGAGAATATGTTTTAAGATCCTTAAGTCACCTTTTTACTGCAGCCATTGCATGGCTAGTAAAAGCAGTAACATAAGTTGAGAAAGTTTCGGGAGCTTAACCAGATTTCTCACGGCGGCATCCGTACTTTATTCTCTCCTACAATCCTAAAGCGGGGTAAGATCATAACATGATCTTTTAGTGTATGTGCGATGTGTTAAGTATATGCGTGATGAATGCATAATAAACTTATCATTTAAATACAAAAATAATACATCCACAAGATAATTTGCAACATATAATTAGCCTAGCAATTCCCCAGCAGAGTCGCCAACTGTCGGAACCGGACCGACGGGAGAAAAATCTTGGTTTTAAATTAATTTTATTTATTTCAAATTTTTTATTATTATTCGTGTAATAATTTATTGTGATATCCGTTTGATAACAAAATTTTATAGAGTCGCCACCAATCGAGTTTTGGTCCGATTGGACACCTTAAGCAACCAGAGATTTATATGGGATCGTCTGCTAATTACGTGTAGGGAAGATAATAATCACCCTACCCCGCCCATAATTGGTACTAAAAGTTGTAAATTATTCTTGTGGGATGTATTTCTTTCATTTCATTTTTTATCTGGATATAATTACATTTTAAAGATAAATTCATAATGATGTTTTATTTAAATTAATTTTATTTATTTATATCCATATCATGGACACAAAATAAAATTATAAAATATTAAGCTTGTATTTGAATAAACAATATGTTTTACATCCATAACATAGATATAAAATACGCACGTATAACATAAATACGACAAATATGTAAACATCTACATAGGATTATATGGATTTAGAATTCAATAACTAGTGAATATCATATTTTAATCATAAAATAAAATTTTCATTAACAATATAAATTAATTCGATCTACCTTTCACAACCATAGCATGGTTATGGAATTAAACCCATAAAATTACATGTATATGAATTTATTTTATGTCGTTTTATTTTTTACCTTAGAAATTTTAAGATTTGATAAACTTAAATCTTAATTAATTCCTAATAAATATACATATATATTAATATGAGAACTAAAAGGGAAATTAAACTAAAAGATTTAAATTTCGGTTGGGCCTTGAGTTGTTCCTAATCCCATTTTTAAGCCCAAAAACCAAGCATTAACCCATTTGCTCTTAATCATCTCCACTTAAATTCAAGGAGCCGGGCTTTAGCCCATTTATTCTTAACCCATCCATTTAAGCTCAAGAAGCAGGGCCTTTAACCCAGCCCAACCCGAGACATCTACCCATGGGTCACTACCCATCATATAAAAGCCAAATTTCTCCTTCCAACCCTAAAACCTTTCTTCCTCATCTGTCTCCCTTAGCTTTTTCTCTCTACCCCAAACCCTAAGACCAAATTTTCGGCCGCCTCTTCCATCTTTTCCGGCCACCTCACCGGCCGCTCTCTTCGCCTTTTCTCTCTCCCTCGTTCTTTCCGTTCTTCACTCTCTCTCTCGCGATCTCACTGCCTCGCTTTCTCTCTCGCGATCTTTGCCGGAGTTCTTCGCCCTCCGTCACGATCTCACTGCCTCTCTCTCTCTCTCTCGCGATCTTCGCCGGATCTCTTCACTCTCTTTCCCTCTCTCGCGATCTTCGCCGGATCTCTTCACTCTCTTTCCCTCTCTCTTTCTCTCGTTCTTTCTGTTTGTGTTTTATGTTTCGGTTTTTAATTTTTTTTACTGATTTTGTTTCTTTTATCTTAAGCAGATAATTCGTCTACCCTGGACTAGCCGGAATCCGTCGACCGTGGCAGCTTCAGAGCGAACCCAGGTACTCCCTTTTTCTTCTTCTCGGTTTCTCACTTTGTGTTTTCTGTTTTATTTTTCTGCTTTTACCCTTTTTTTTTATTTCGGTTCTTTGAATCTGAATTTTTGGGTGATTTGGAATTAATATTTTTTACTTGCTGGATTTTTGTTTATTTTGTATGTTGTGTCTTTTTGTTATTTTCTGGTTGTTGGTGATGGTTTGGGACTGATTTTGGTGTTTCTCTGGTTTGTGTGTTTTATTTTTTGTTTATGCATCTTCTGAATTGGTGAGTTTATGTTGCTGATTTTGCAATACTTGGTTTCGATGATTGTGGTATGATGGATTTAGGACTTATATAATTATGCGGATAGGAGTTTGGTTGAATAACACAGATTGGGGATTAATGATGTTCTTAGATGAACATATGAAGTAAAAGAAATGATAAAAAAAAAGAGAAATAAAATATGAAATAAATAGATAAATTAGCTAAAAGGGCACTAATATTTGGTATAGACATAGCATGTCCCTACACATTGTTGATAAATCTGAATCATACAATACATCATGTATATTGCTTTACAAAGAAAAATAGGAGAGATGTAGACATGTTACTAGCTGTATTGTTTCTGGCTTTGTCAATGAACTGCTTTCAGGTTTCTCAAACTTACACTTTTGCTGGGTATTTCTTTGTGCAGGAGCTAACAAACTGAGTGAGCGATATGGGACGGGTAACTCATCTTTCAACTCCCCATTCCTCTCTTTTGAAGGAGATCATGAAGACTCCTGGAGGAATAGAAGAGCTGAAAAACAGGACCTCCTCCCAAGAAATAAACCTGTAAAAATCAACTAAAGGAGAAGCTGAAAAATTTTGTGTTTCATTTTTTTTTTTGTTGCTATCCCCTTTTTTTGTGTTTGTGGGACTGCCCTTTTATAGGCAAAAGAGGGGCAGTCCCCAAACTTGTAAAATTAGAGAGCTTTTAAGGCCAAGATTGTAATTTTAGCAATTTTGGGTTTTGCCCTATGTGTAATTTTAGGGACTATTGGGACTTTCTTCCATTTTTTATAAATTCTATTTTTTTATGTTTGGATTTAATTTTTCACAATAATGATATTATAATAGTAATGATAATAATTATAATAATAGTAGTAATATAATGGTGATAATAATAATAATTATAACAAAAAGATTAATGAAATAATAGCGGTAATAACAATAACTAAATATTATAAATTAAATGTGTTTATTAGTTTTATGGATATAAATAGAATTATATAGTAAAAAAAATGTGGTTAGGTAGGACAAAACGGGTATCTACAGACACGATAACACGAATTGACACCTCTAATTCTTATAGACACGAAATGGACAACAGGTGAAAAAGTCTCCTGATAGTCAATTCCTTCCTGTTGTGTGAGCCCCTTTGCAACCAACCGACTCTTAGTCCGGATAGGTTTCCCATCCGCTGATCGCTTAATAGTATGTATCCACTTATTCCCAATGGCTTTACGGCCCTTTAGGAATATCAACTAGTTCCCAAACTTTTTTGACCCTCATTGACTCCATCTCACTTTCTATTGCTTTTATCCATTCTTCCTTTGCTGGAGATGCCAATAACACTCTTATGTTAGTGGGAATGTCTTCAATTTGAGCTACAATCGAGAAAGCTTCGCTATCAACTAAATGACGGCGTCGCGGAACATTTCCTCTCTTTGATCATCTCGGAGGTTCTGCTTTTTGATAAACGAATCTTATATATTCATCATGATTTTAGACAGAACTCCCATTGGGATCTATATCCATATTCACACTTGAATTTTGAACAAGACTCCCACTCAAGTCTGGGTCAGAATTACTCAAATCCGTTTTGTGAAGGTTGAAAAACATCATTTTCTTCCCTTTCCCTTACGTCTTTAACTTCATTCCTCGCACTTGGATTGAGTGATCTTAAAGTTTCAGATTCTTGAGTTTCAAAGAAAGTGAATTCTTTCTTCACCTCTCGCAGCTTAGGAAATTCATTCTCTGTTCTTACGTGTAAATGAATCAGAGAAACGACTTCTTTATTTATAGAGGAAATCCCAACTTCCATCTATTTATCGGGTTAGTCCAAATTACACATTTGGTCCTTGCAAATTACACATTTGGTAATTGTAATTTACCACAATTACAGTTTAGTCCATGTCACTCCAAAATGTCATAGACGGACCTAAAACCAACATGTGCGAATATTGATCTCAAACCAGTTACTATTAATAATTAAAATAGTAAAATACAAATGTAAAATTAGATTTTTGGCTTATTAACTGTGTATAGGTAATGAATAAAGCACATACACTCTAAGCCACCCACATTTAAACGTTTTATTTTTGGGAAAATTACCCTATTTGTCCATAAATATGTAATATTATTTATTATAGCATCCTATAATTTTTGTATTTAAATTATTAGTAAATTTATTTTTCTTTTAGCCCAATATTATAACTATCATTATCTTAAAATTTTTTATTTATTTATCTCATTCTTATCTTTATCTTTTTAATTCTAAATTTTATTTTTAATATTTATCTCATTCTTATCTTTATCTTTTTAATTATAATTTTTTTTTATTTATCTCATTCTTGTCTTTATCTTTTTAAATATAATTTTTTTATATTATTTTTCTAATTCTTATGTTTATCTTTTTAATTATAAATAGTTTTACCTTCATATCTTGGTCATTCTTTTTCAGTAACTTTTTTCTTTTTCATGTGAGGTATAACTTCTTATCTATATTTTCATATTAGAGATACTCATTGGGATTCTAAGAGGTTCTATTCTTGTACAAGTTGTTTATTTCCCTCCACCTTAACCAACATAGAATATTTTCGGTTTCATTAGTCTTTCAGCAGAAAGAAGAATTTGAAATCTCAGTCGATATGATAAGCTTTCGATGTCCTTTTTTTATTCGCTTTTTGTCTAGGTTTCATTTGAAATTTTATTGATTTCATGGGTATAATTTTGATTTCCTCTAATTGGTTTCAATATTGTATATATTGTAGTATGTATGTATATATATATATATATATATATTTATGGTATATTAATATACACTTGTATAACCTTGCAGTACGTTAATATATACTTGTACAACATATATTTATGATATATTAGTATATTCTTATTGATATAAACTTGAACAATATGTATTTATGTTATATTGGTATATTGTTGTATAACATTACAATATATTGATATAAACTTATACAGTATATTTATGATATTTTGGTGTATTGTTGTATAACATTGCAGTATATTGATATAAACTTATAAAGCATATTTATGGTATATTAGTATAATTCTTAGTATATTGATATAGTATCAATTAATGGTATATTGATTATATATATGGAATACATACAATTAAAATCTCGTGGTATATTCATATAATTATTTACGAGTTATAGTGTTAAAATAAAGATATTAATTTTGGTTCAAAAGATGTTCTTACCCAGTGTTTTGTTTCTATTGTAGAAATTTTCAATTCCTTTGTTGAATTTTTTTTTTTTTCCAGTTAAAAAGGATGATAAGCTTCCATGGAGAAAAAAGGTAAGGAGAAACCATTTCAAATATATTTTAGTTCTAATAGGATTCTATTTACTAAATATTATTATTAAGATAATATAACATTAATTATGATAATTTCTTTTTAGTTTTTTCTATTAAATTTTCTACAAAATATGATAATTATCATATTTATGATTTAATTATCTGTACTGTTATTTAATAAGAATAAAACTTTTTTTTTTTCTTTTTGCAGGATATGACACAAATTTATAGTGATTTGTATTTTCAAAAGCATTTCAGTTGTAATAGGATCCTATAAAAGATATTAACTGAATATTAATATTATGAATATTTAAATTAAATTTGTTTATTGTTTTTTCATATTATCATTTTCCAAAAATTAGAATGTATTATCCTATTTAGCATTCACTTATCCATACCATTAAAGATATTATTTAGATATTTTAGGTATTTTAAATTTTATAATCAAATTTGGGTCATTTAAAAGATAAATACGTAATAATATGCTACAAAACTAATTAGTCCTTTATTTTTTATTCGGAAATAAAAGCTTGTGGAAATCAGTGAAATATGTTTATGGGTACGTAAATTTATGCAAATAATAGAAATTGAGAACTTATTTTCTATTATTTAGGAAACTATTTCTGACAGATTAACTTCTAATTTTGATTAAAATTTACTAAATTAAAACTTACTTTTTCATTCAAAATATGAATTGGTAATTTGCAATTGTTTTTAAACACCAAATCCATATGTTCTTGTTTTATTTAATTGTGTTTTCTATATTTTTAATTTTTTATTGTTTAAGGTAAATTGGTTTTACAATTTCGAAAAGATCAATGAATTTATTTATTTGAATTCCTGTTATTTTTTTATATTTTTTATAATAATAAAATTATTTATAACTATATTCCTTTATTTTTATTATTTATACGTTTCTTCCTAGTTTTCATTTCTTATATTTTCTAGAAGTGACATTTCACAGAGAGTTCCAATTCTATTTCACTTTGGAAGTTACACACATTAGCAGTTACTGATATATTAGTTAATTATAAACAACTTACAGCTTAAGAAGAATGCGGTTGGTATTAATTTGTAATCAAAATATAAAGATAAAATATATAATTATCGACTTGATGCTTCATTTATGAAAAATAAATTCCTTGATAACAGATTTAAATGGGTGACAGATTTTGACTTTGCTATTACTTGGAAGAAAGGGACTAAAAAGAATAATCGAATCTAAATCATAGATTAATTAAAAACTCTCTGCCTTAGATCATCACAATATTTTAATTGGTGCAGTTTTTTTTCTTTAGAAATTCAAAAATTTGGTGTTGCAGGTTAACAGATCATAGAACAGCTAGTTGTTGGTCTTTCAAAGAAAAAATAAAAATAAAATATTTAAAAAAAAAAATTAAAGAAATCAATTATTATTAGGTTTCGGTCATTTTCGCCAAACATTAAGAGCCCACCGTATTAAAAAATTTTGGAACCATTATATATTCAAAAAGTGGATAACTCTCTCTCTCTCTCTCTCTCTCTCTCTCTCTATATATATATATATATATATGGTATACGATTAAAAGGGGGCTTTGACTCGTCCCAAAGAACTTCAATTTGATTTATATTTGTGCAATTTATTTATTTTATTTTATGTCTAGAAGAATGAAAATCAGGCAAACCACATCATAAAAGTTCTCAATTTTTACTGTTTTAACTTTTAAGGTTTTTATTTACTGCATTAATTATGCTTATGATCATTTCTTTTTTTTTTTTTTTTTTTTTTTTCTCTCTAAAAACAAAAGGAAAAAAATTGGCTATCATTAACAATGTTGTGGCCATCGTGCCCTGTGCTCGACATTTTGGCAACAAAAGCAAAAATCATTTTAGACCGCTAACTTTGATTATTTTTAACATTGAATAGCAAATTATATTATTTTAATGGATTAAGATTCACTTGCACATTATAATAAAATATTAGATTTAATAATAGAAATATTTAGTATATCTAGGATTATGATAATCTATGTGTTTTTTCAAAACGATCGTTTCTGATATATTTATTAGAGAGTATTGTAGCGGTAGAGACTGTTTGGCAATTGTTCTCTAGCTGTTGATCAAGCAACAAAGGTCGGATTTTTTTTTCAAGTTGGAGTTTATAGTCAAACTTTTTATCGTTTGTGGAATTACGTGGTAGATTCAGATTTTTTCCTTTATATTATTTTTTATAAAAAACAAAAGAAAGTCAATAATAGGTAGGGACTATAGCCTAGGCGATGACAGGAAAATACCTGAATATTCCCGAATGTCAAACGGGAGACAGAGGTAATCATTTATGTTCCTAGATTCGCGGGAAGCCAATAGATATTTGAGATTTGATAGGAGTATTTTTTTTTTCATTTAAGAAATTTCGCTCTAATTTAATAATTAAAATCACTAATCGTATAAATTTTATACCGAACAATACGAAAAAATGTCAAATCATATTCTAATTATATAGTGTATTTAAATTATATAATGAAGAATATAATTATAAAAATTAATTAACTAATTAAGAACAATTTAATTTATATGTAATTATTATATTACAACTAAACACTAACCTAAAATTTAATTAAAAAATAAATTCAATATAGAAATTTGGGGGCATTTGTGCGATTGGAATTTTATTACTCTTTCCGTTCCAATTTGATAGAACATATTTTCAGTTTGGTCGTCCTAAATTATAGAAAAATTTCCTTTAATAAAAATTAGTTGTTTCTAATTTTTCTAATATACCTTTATTTATTATGCACGATATTTAATAAAATACTTCACTATTTATCTTAAAACTATAAATATTATATAAATCGAATACAAATTTAATTGGAAATTATAATAATTTAATATTTAACCATGTAAATTAAGAAGTTAATTAACTTACAATGATAAATTAAGAAGTTAAATATCACATAACCACAAAATCAGTGGCGGAGCCAGGGGTATGGGAAGGCCGTTGCCCCCCGGCCGCCAATCTCTGGTTTTGGGAAGGGGGGGCAGGCCCCTCCAAAACTAGAGGAAGAAGATGAAGCTGTCTTTTCTTTTTTTTTTTTTTAAATCCTAGGCAAAACAACGTTGTTTTGCCTGAGATTTTAATTTTTTTAAAAACCCATCGTTTTGCCTGGGATTTAATTTTTAAGAGCCCAGGCAAAATGACTATGCAAAACGACGTCGTTTTGACTGGCCCTATAAAAAAACTTCAATTCTATAATTAAAATCTGGGCCTAATAAAAAAATTTCCACCTTACGATTAAAAAAATATAAAATAAAATAAACTAGATTGAAATTAGATTGATTAGAATTAAAGATTGATTGGAATTATAAATTTTATAATTTTAAGAATTTTTAATTTAGGGATTCTAATTGGAAAAAATTAATTGTTAGTATGTTATGTGTATAAATAATGAAGGACTGTGTTGTTATTGAATTAAATTGAATTAATAATTAGTTTGCTGGCTGGTCGGAAATTTTTGATCGCTGGCCGGAAAAATTTTAAGGAAATTTTCGCCTCCCTGAAGCTGACGTCCTGGATTTGCCACTGTACATAATTTAATGTTTTTTTCCTGTTCCTATTACTATTTATAAATGAGGTAATAATAGGAAAATTATTAATAAAAATTGTCCTTCAACTATTTTAATTATATTTTCTTAAACTACGTAAAGGTTCAAAATACTTTATCAAATTGAAACCGGAGAAATAACAGTTAGTTTTTATTTATTCTGCATCCTTAAAAATTTGTTATAAAAAATTCTCAATAGGGTTAATTCTCGTAGCTGATCTGGCTCCATTAACACTCTTACCAATAAAAGAGCAAATATATAAAAATAACGATACTAAATTAAGAGGGTGACAACACTTAGCTTAGAAAGATTCCTATTCACATTAATCATCAAACTCTTCATCTTTATTTAATTAAATTGATGTATCCCATTGATTGATCTTATAATATTTCATTCTTAATAAATAAGAGAATAATTATGTTCATAAACGAATATCGACCTAATGAAAACAAAATAAATCATCGAGAGAGAATACTGCTGGCATATATTTCTCAACAAGTGAGTAAAAATCAACTTATTCTCTTTAAAAAAAAAAAAAAAAAACTTAATATTGTAGCCAATGATATTATTTGTATTTAAAGTAGTGTAAATCACGCATATTAATTTATATGAGGATAGTTGATGCGTCAGGAATTCCCCTTATGCGATTCCTTTCACATTAATATTTAATACCTAATTACCATGTTTGGATATTTAATTAAGCTGAACCTAATCCTTATTTTATTTTATTTTATTTTATTGTAACTCATCCTCTATCAAAGAATCTATATATATATAAAACATCCTGGACCCATTTGCATCTTAGATTCAAACACATACAAAGAAAACACAAACCGACACTCACCAATAGCTTATTTAACCATAACAATAATATTATTATCCATTCAATAATCATCCAACTTTTATAGCTTTGATTGTCAATATATCATTGGTTGAAATAAAAAAAAGTACATGATATACATATATATATGATCAAATATATATTTGATTTTCAAACTAGAGACACAAATTTATTTCATTGAATCAGTCAATATGTTAGCCAATTTCACCCACTTATAAATAATAAAATTCATGGACGCAAAAAGAAATATCTATATAATGAATAAAAATATCAATTTAGTCCTTCAAATGATAACCAAATAATAACCATTGGATTAAGTACTGATTTTGATAATTATACGCTTTTTTCTATTGTATCGATGATTGAATTGAAATTGATAATACATTAATGAATTGATTAGCCTTTTTTTTTTTTTTTTTTCATTTTATGAAGTAATTTAGCCCTGTAATTTTATTTGTAAGATCAATTTTTTTCGAGAAAACACTTCAATTATATCTCTTATTAAAGGTGAAAATTATGTAATCATATTATCCTACCAGTGGAATACTTTTCGGCTAGTGCTAATAGATGAGCCTAGGGCCAAAAAGTAGTACAAATTTGAAAAAAATTGACCTATTAAAGGACAACAAAAGGATTTATTTCATTGATTAGCCTATTAGATTATTATAACTGTATTATTATTAATTTCTATTTTGAATTAAAATATATATAAGAAAAAAAAAAAGGAACTTCCTCTTTGATTCCGTTCACACCATATTATATATATCCAAAAATCTTAATCAGCTTTGTTCAGAACAAACCATTCCCAAAAAGGACCCCACAATTAAAATAGTTCAGAGAAATGGAAATGAACACTCATCAGTTGGTTCAAAATAATGATCTTCAGCTTCATGATTTCATTGATGATGCTAACTTCGATCAATTCATCAATCAAATTCGTGGCGAAAACGAAGAACATATTTGTGGCTACGATTTTGATCTCTTCAATACTTTATTAGATGTCGACAATCAACAACAACAACAACAACAACAATTTCTCGCTAACAATCTGCCTCCAGCAGACGAAGATGTCTTCAATTTCGGTAATCCTGCTATAATTTGCGACGATTCAATCAATATCGCAGCTGATCAGCAGACGAATTATGCCGCGGTTCCAGTTACATTTTCAAGTTTCATTAGCGACAAGAAAGATGTAGAAGAGGAAATAGATGGTGAGGAAGATAATTCGTCAGGAAATACTACGACCACAAAATCAAAATCCGACCGGTCAAGGACATTGTTGTCGGAACGGAAGAGGAGAGGGAGGATGAAGGAAAAACTTTACGCATTGCGGTCTTTAGTTCCTAACATTACTAAGGTGACCACAATCATATACATTATTCTTGTAGCGTATTATTGACATACTGAATTAATTGTTGTCACAAATACTGTGATTTCTTGTAGTACGGATCACGAATTGTTGTCGTATTCGTGCAGATGGATAAGGCGAGCATAATTGGTGATGCGGTATTGTATGTACAAGAGCTACAAATGCAGGCCAAGAGACTGAAATCTGAGATTCTTGGTCTTGAAACATCATTAGTAAGATCAGAAAAATCAAACAGAAGTACAAGGAAGAATGTTCATGTTTTATACAATGCTAATCCTTGTAATAAGATCATGCAGGTTAATTTCTACGCTTAATCATGCTTTTTTTTTTTTTTTTTAGTGAATTTGTATATATCTCTAAAGTTCTAATTTAAGCTATTAACGTCCTTAATCAATAAGCCAAACTTAATTAATTATCAAAATTTGTACCCTAACTGCGATGATCGTACCATGTTTGTATAACTGCTAACATGACATGATCAGAATAGCCCCAAACCAGGCCGGTCCAAACCACTATGATCGTGTCACGTTATATAATTGCTAACATGTCATGATCACATCAGTCCCGAACTAGGATGGTCAAAGACTAGTATGATCGTGCAACATTAGTAGAACTACTAACTTATCACAACAGTCCCAAACTAGGATGGTCTAAAACCGATATGCATGTAAGAAAAACTACTAACGTGGCATAATTATAGCAGTCTCAAACCAGTCCGACCCAAGTTGACCACATTAGAACTTGTCATTGATCATTCTAGTTTAATTACAGCTAAGTAAAACAAAGGATTAAGTATATTGAGATATATTAAATAACTAATTAGTACTTAATTTATGTAAGTATTTAAATTAATTACATTAATTTTTTTTTTCCAGATGGATGTATTACAAGTGGAAGAAAGAGAATTTTATGTGAAATTGGTGTGCAATAAAGGTGATGGGGTAGCAAGATCACTCTACAGAGCTCTTGAATCTCTCACAACCTTCAACATTCAAAGCTCAAACATGGCTTCAGTTTCTGGAAAATATATATTAACATTTAATTTAAGTGTAAGATTTTGATCATCCCTTCTAATTTCTTCAATAATTGCATTCTGTTGTCAATCTTGATTATTAATTAAATTATTATTGTGAAATTAAACAGGTTAAAGACGGTGGAAAAGACATAAATTTACCAAATTTGAAGCTGTGGATTACTGGGGCTCTTTTGAACCAAGGGTTTGAATTTTTGGCATCTAATTTATGTGCATAAACAAGAGTGTTAAAGCCTTTTTTTTAATGGAATGAATCAGACAAATCTTGATTAACTAGTTACTAATGTTATTCACAAATCACAATCTTGCAACCACATGTGATTGAGAAATTTTATAATACTCTTGAATTGCCACATCAGCATCGAGCAAATCTATTTTGTGGTCCCTATCCAATAAGTTGTTGCCATCTCAGTAAAACAAGATACATCATTTCTCTATTATAAACACGTGGAGTCAAACCTTTGCTTGAAAAGTCCACCGTCCAATAAACCATCTGGTGCTTCTATTATAGTTTTTTTTTTCTTTTCTGTTTTATCTAGAAACTTTACTGGGGTCTGAGTTTAGTAGACTTTTATTATCAATAGGAATAATTCTAACATAAAGTAGGTGAGTTTCAGTTGATTGATCAGTTTAATTAAAAATCGAACTAAACCGATAGGAGAGGAAAATGTATAATTGAACTAAATCCAAGTATATTTCAATTCAATTCAATTCAAACGGAATTGAACTAAATCAATTTGGTTTGCACAAACTAAAAATGTTTATTATTCTTTTTCTTGTTGATTATGTTTATTTTCAAATAAATTTATATGTTAATCCAATTTTTTGATCAATTTTAATAAAAATATATTTGACTTGTTAAATTCTAAATAATTTATGTAAGACTACTGATTAAAAAATTATTACTTAATACTAATTAAGGTTGATTTGAGTTAAGCTAGAGATTTCGAGCCCGAGTTTTAGTATATGCAAAAAATTATAATTAAGAGAGGAGTCATCTAAAAGGTTCATGATCAACCTCAAATTGAATAATTGGACATAGTTAAAAAAAAAAAAAAATTGCTTAGTATTTAATTGTCCACAAAAACCAGCACAAATGTACACGGCTTCTAACAAGGAAAAAAGTGTTATAGTTTATTGAAAAAATTTATTTTACACTTGGCGCACCAAGTTATCAATGTGCCAAACTAATAAATTTATGTTATCTAATACTCCCTCCGTTTTTTATTATATGATGTTCAAGGTTGTTCACTAAGACCAATGAAGTATTAATTAGGTTACTAAAAAGACTAGTTTACCTTTAATACTTCTCCTCTAAAACTCTATTTTTCATGCAAAAATTCTCTTTCTTCTTAAATATTAAAGCTTAATGTAATATTTTTTGTATTAAATAATGACTCTCTCTCATACTTTAAATAAGAGCAAATATGAGAAAATATGGTAAAAAATATATTGGTAATGTAAAACATCAAATAAAAACGGAGGGAATATATTTTAGAGTTTAGAGTTTATAAATTAGCTTTTAAAGTTTATATTTTAGAGTCTAGTGTCGTTATTTTAGGTTTTGAAATTTTATTTAAAAAAATAATTATTAAATAATTAATAAATTTACTATTACCTTATTATTTTTTGATTGGTTAAAAAGTGAGTTAAAATCATTTTATTGGCTTGACATACAGATGTTGTGATTTACTAGACACGCATTAAAATTTCTTATTTTTCTCGGTTGGTCTTTTTTTTCTTGGAAATTACAAAAAATTACCAAGTTTTCAGAATTTGTTTCCAGTCCATACAATCATATATCATACCATGTATTTTAACATTCATTCTTTAAATACCAATATTCTTCTCAAAATTTTTTTTTTCTTGGATCTACCATGTTTTTGTTTCTTTTTCTTCTTTTTCTTTGCCACGGATGCTTTTTTATTTCTTTTGGAATTCCTTCAACTTTTTTTTGGTGTTTCTTTGTTTTGCCAATTAATGTCTCGGAAACACATGCACGTGATGACAACAGTTATACATATTTAGTGGGGTGGTTGTCATAGTATAAAACAAGACATCAATATGATTGAAAAAAAACAAAAATCAGAGTGTTGAATATTGAAGTAAATAAAAATTCAGGAGGTTCATGTATCCAATATGATTGAAAAAAAAAAAAAAAAAATTAGAGTTTTTGAATATTGAAGTAAATAAAAATTCAGGAGTTGGCAAAAATATAAGCTATGCTCCCATCCATATAATATTCATGGGATAAAAATAGTATTAATCAAGTTATAACAAGATTATACTGATTAACTATAATTTTTGTTTAGCATTACTGCCATTAGTTTTTAACAGAATAATTAATTATGATTACGAATTCAAAGTTGCAGTTTATATGAATTAAAAGGAATAAAAACCTCATTATTTTTTTTTTTAAAAAAGTTGGGGATTTAAAAACAAAACTGTTATTATCATGCCACTAACTACTATAATATAGAGATAAATCTTGAAATTATGGACTTAACATCATAGATGATTCGTTTGCTCATTTATAATTATTAATTAATTAATTAGTATAAGCATGTCATATTTTGACATGCTACAATGAAATGCTCGAAGTATGAGGTCGAAAAAAGAAAAGAAAGAAAGACTGAGATAAGACGGCAGCAAAGTGACGACTGAGCTGTTTCAATCTGCCAAATTAATTACTTATTAATCTTTTTTTATTTGGTGCTTATCCATTTAATAGCGTCACATTGCCAATTAGTTTTGGAAATCATAGAACAAATTATAATTAACTAAATAATTATTGAATGCGTGTCTCTTGATTCTGATCCTACTAAAATACCACCATTCAATTTTTGTGCATTATTTTCATTAAAATTTATTCGGTCAAATGAAATAATGCATTATGAAATACCCATTGTACCATTATCAATTAAGTTTAAATGTATAATAGACATTTAATACAAAGTAATTAGGCCTACTTCTTCTTTCAGGCTCAATAAATTTTTTTTTTTTTGGTATATCACTACATATTTGATAGTGCATTCACTCTGTTTGCGCAAAAATGAAGAAAATATGTAAAGAGAGAATTTATATTATTAATACGGTCAAAAGCAAAATATAGGGATAGTTAAAATTATTTTGAAAATATGAAATAGAACTATTTTAAAATATATATTTGCTAAAAAATTTTAGGGTTGTTTAATTCGTTTACCTTAATTTTATTTGTAGGAAATACTGAATATAAGGCCACAAATGAGCAAATGTATAAATGGGTAATAATATTGTTTAGATTAAAGTATGGACAACGAACTTGTTATATTTTGGTGGCTGGTAATTGTTAGTTAGCTCAATGTATAACTACTAGTAAGTATAATTGGGCAGTTGCCGTTAAATAAAAAACAGTAATGAAGAAAAAATAACAGTAATTAGTTCTTAATGAATGTCTCACTATTGGCACGGCTAAATTACACAGGAAAATGACCTGCCATTACTGGAATACTGTTAACATAGTCTTTTTAAATATAATTTCAACATGGCAATTCATTCATCAAATCAATTAATTAAAAACGGTGTTTTCTTCATTGTGAATCTCCTCAATTAATCAATAAAATTGTTTACAATGGGAGATTTTTCGATGGATTTCCCTGATCTCAATTCGACTATGACTTGCTTGGTACTGCCTCCAAGGAGCAATTCTTATGGAGTTGCAGGGAGTTTTACTGAAAAAACTCATTTCTTGACATACAGCATGCCGCTTTTCGAGTTGCAAATGGGTATCATTTTAACTCTCAGCCATGTAATTCGTTTTTTCGCTAAGCCTTTCGGAATCTCATCCTTCGTGTCGTGCATTCTGGTAATTCTTCTGTTTCTCCTCAATGAGCTCATTCATAACATTTTCATTCGTGTTAAGTGACTGTTTGGATGTGCAATTAAATTTTTAAAATTTCGTCGTTTCTTAAGTAGATACGGTTGAAGATACCGACGAACCAACTGTATTTGCCAACAGATTTTCCGACGAAATAGTGAATAGTATAAAATTAAACGAAACCTGTTTTTTGATCATTCATGATGGAAGTTGATTTGAATTATAATTTAAATTTGTATCTTATGTGAAACAGGCAGGCATGATTCTAGGTCCGAATGGTCTAGGAAAATTTGATTTCATGAAGGAAGTGATATTTCCTCATGATAGCCAAGATATCATCTACACAGCAGTAATGTTGGGTTATAATATATATATATTTCTTGCTGCAGTGAAGTTGGAGCTTGGAATGGTACTTAAAACGGGTCCTAAGGCCCTATCAATTGGTATAATGTCTGCGCTAATACCTTTTGTAACTTTTAGCATATACCGAGCAGTGCAACCCGGGGACCTTACTCTTGAAAATAATTTTGTGGTGGTAATTGGAGTTCTCACAAGCCTCCCTGTTGTCGCTAACGTTGTTGATCAGCTCAAGCTTGCGAATACAAAACTTGGCCGACTTGCACTTGCTTCTGGGTTGGTTGCTGATGTTTCGGGCATAGGCGTATTTATAATCCAAGTCTTCTTGAAGACAAGATCATTGGATGATACTATGAGAATGTTATTACCAGTTCTAATCTTTCTTCTCACATTAGCATTCGTAATTCGTCCCGCGGTGGATTGGGTCATTAAAAGTACGCCAGACGGGAAGCCTTTAAGTAACTCTTTCCTTTATATGATTATGGCAATAGCCATTGCGATCCAACTATTTTTCACTCTTATTGGTCAGAGCCATGTATTGGCTCCCTTTCTATTCGGTTTGGCTCTACCGTCTGGAGCTCCATTAGGGTCCGCTTTGGTTGAAAAGTTCGGATCTTTTACTAATGGAGTGCTTATGCATATCCTAATTCCTACAGCATTCATGAGGGCTGATCTTTACCTCTTTCTCAGCAACTTAGCCAATCTCCAAAGAACAATGGCTATCTTGTTTTCAGCTTTCTTACTCAAAATGGTTGGGTGTATATTGCCATCTATGATCTTAAAGATGCCAATGAACGAAGCTCTTGCACTCGGATTCATCTTGAATTACACTGGCGTTGTCCAGCTAAACATAAGCTCGATCTACAGAGATGTTCATGTAAGGAACTGCATCTCTTCAATTTACAATTTTTTTAATCTTTTCGATCTTAAAAGAAACATTTAACCCGAATAACTAGAAAAGCAATTTAAGCTTTTAAATTCAATTGTTGCTTGACATGCATTAATAATGATCAATGGACTAATTTTTCATTTTTGGTGTTGTTCTTATGTTACAGCTTTATAGGGAAGAAGTTTATGGCCTCCTAGCATACTATATCTTATTCAATGCTGTCATTTTTCCAATTATCATCAAAAAGTTATATCAACCTTCAAAAAGGTATGAAGGCTACCATGCTAGAAACATTCTTAGCGTAAAACCCCGCACTGAACTCAAAATCCTTACGTGCATTTACGGACAAGACAATGCCGACTCCTACATTAAACTACTTGATACTATACATCCAACCAAAGAAAGCCCGATAAGTATTTATGCTCTTCATATAGTTGAGCTAATTGGTCGATATGTACCCATATTGGTTACCCATTCAAAACTTAAGCCAATTTCCACCACCACTTCTCAAAAAATAATCTATGCCTTCAATCAATATGAGAAAAACAATTGGGATTCTGTATCGATCCAACTTTTCACATCTCTATCTTCATTTCCGTTAATGCACGAAGACATATTCGATATTGCTCTCGAGAAGAAAACTTCCCTTATAATCCTTCCACTCCACCGAAGATGGTCAGTCCACGGATATATCGAAGCACAAGACAAAGGCTGGAGAAACGTAAACCGTGATGTCCTTGACAAAGCACCTTGTTCAGTTGCTATATTTTTCAGCCGGGGAAATTTTGGACGACCAAGATCTACACGATCTATGTCATCGAATCTCTCGATATGTATGATATTTTTTGGAGGAAATGATGATCGCGAAGCCTTAATTATAGCCAAAAAAATGCTCAAGAATCCTGAAGTGACACTGACAGTTATCCATTATCTACCGAACGAAGCTCGAGAAATAGATGAATCCGAGGATCATATGTATGATGTTGTGTTGTTAGATGAAATCAGACAAACGGCAATGATGAATGAACGTATTGATTATAGAGCGTATGTCGTGCAAGATGGACCAGAGACTATTTTGAAGGTTCGTTCAATGGCAAATCAATTCGATCTGTTCATTGTAGGAAGACGATTTGGAGTTCAAAGCCCTCAAACGTCGGGCTTATCTGAATGGAGCGAGCTTCCAGAATTGGGTATTATTGGTGATCTATTTGCCTCTAAAGATCTCGACACAAGAACTTCAGTGTTGGTGGTGCAACAACAGAAAAAAGTTAGGCAACTTCTAACAAATTAGTTAGAACTATATACTAAGGTAGAATTTTTAGGGACAATTAGTTGATATGGTCTTACAATAATATTTCTAACCTTATTAATATCGGTGAGAGATTGTATTTATATGGCCTCCAAATTCTATTGAATTTAGTGTAGGGGACAATTGTGCATGATATGTATTTATCTATATACAATATTATCAGTCAATAGTAGCATAGGGAACAAATTTAATTTATTCTTCATTTTTAGCAAAAATGTGATATTAGAATCTGTTCATTTATTATGCCAATTCCATGTTAAAAAAGATGAATTTATCTTTCTATAAAAGAAAATAATTAAAATATGATCTTATAGTCTCGTAAAGGAAAATAAGGTTTCTTACAATCTGTGAAGCCGAGCAGTTATTCCTTTTGTTCGTCTCTTTGCACATTTAGTACTTTTTTTTTTTATTAAGCTAGAATTGTGTGAATCTTAGTTGCATTGACAATAGGGATTTGAAAATTTTTAGAATTATATTGGATGCCGGGGACTTTTAAAATTGAATCACCGGGAACTTTATTGAACAAAGATATCCGGACTGAATTGTATTGAATTTTTCAGTACAATCCAATCCGAAAATTCTAGCATTTGGTTCTGATGCAATCAAGACAGTTATTAGGTACCAAACGCAAATTATATTAATAGCATTTTTTTTAATTAGTAAAAATGTAAAAATATTAGAATTACAAAGAGTTCTAAATTGTTATTGTATATAACATATTCACATAATATAATACATGTATAACTTTATCAATATAATGAACATATTTGATAAATAATTGCAAACAATATTATTTTCTTTTCTATAATAATAAAACATATAAAAGATAATGTATATAATGACAGAAAAAGATAATTTTACAAAAGGTATTTATATAATAGCCTGTTTATATTATAAAAATAAAAAAAATACATATAAAATGTTCAGTCTTTTGGTATGATATAATTTAGTTCAATACAGTTTTGTTACGATTTTCTATCAGATGTTAATAAATCTCCATAGTCGTAATTAATGAAGTCAACAATACAAATTAGTTTGGTCTTATAGAAAAAGTTAACGATTGATTCCCATTATAAGCACTTTTTCATTTGAGCATCAACATTAAATCCCAATTATGTAAATCCAGTTTTTTTCCCACATGTTTGTTTGGTTGGCCCAGGAAATAACACCACAATAAAATAATTAAATAACAAGATTTAGCAAGGAAATAAATTCCACACCAATTACAGCGAATAATGTTAGCGACGAAATAAAATATTTTTGCCTCGAATTCGTTGCTAAGTTAAATATTTTCATATGAAAATCATCCAAAACGCAGCTTTTTGTTGCGTTTTAATATATTCATAAAACACCGAGGGGACGGAAGTTCTCCAGCTCTGTTCTAAACTTCTAATAGACGTCTCTTCGCCATTTATGCTCTAGCGAAGCGCCGTTGACTGGTCGGCGTCACTTTCCTCTGTGGTACTGATCGCCGCCGGCCTCTAGTTTCTATCTAGTCAAGCATATTTGCTCTAGCTGAGCTCTTTAGAATTTCATGAAGCATAGCATTGGCCTTAATATTTGGTGGTGCTCGCCACCTGTTTGACAAATTGTCTGTGAGTTTTGAGTAATTTTGGCATCCACGATTGAAAGAAGTTATCCGACCATTGTATAACTGTTGTCATTTATGACTTTTAAATTTTGGTTTACTAGGCTACTGAACTTGGCATTGCAGGCAAGTCTCCATCCGCCATAGGCCATATCCTATATTTCAGTATTGGCCCTGCTCTCGCTGAATGTTTTAACGACAGAAGTTCTCCAGTGAGGCTATAAAAAATAAAAATAAAAATAATAATAAAAAAAGGATGTGCTTTGCACACTTTCTAGTTGGCAAAGGGTACTTAATTCCACTTCATCAAGATTACTATTTACCAGTTGTTTACTTGTTTTATACATTAGAGTTTATTCACAGTTTTTCTTCTGTGTATCGTTAACTTTTCTCTGATACTGAAGATATCAACTCCACATCTCTCCGTGCCTGCTCTTTTCGTTTTTGTAAACTAATGGATTGTCCATTATGTTTTTCAGGCGCAGGAATGTTCAGGCTTCACAGAAGTTTATTTCTGGCTCGGATACAAGGCGACTTTGAGAGTACCCTGAACTAGGGATGTAAACGGGGCGGGGCGGGGCAGGGCGGGGATTGCATTTCCCATCTCCGTCCCCAGACTAATCGGGGATCTCCGTCCCCGCCCCGTTTATTAATCGGGGACACATCCCTGTCCCATCCCCATCCCCGGCGTGTTTATTAATCAGGGCCTGAACATAGGTAATATAACTGAATATTTTATTAGTTGCTTTGAATTTGGGAAGCTATGGTATATCTCACTTCCCATTTTCTTGAAAATAATTTTATTTCATCAATGATCTCATCTAATCCCAATAATGTTTTGCTCCAAATACCTTTGCTAGAGGCTATCTTTCTAAGTATATCTTCTATGGCCTGTCATGTTTTATAATCTTCCTTATTTTCTATTTATGTGCAGTTGATGCTGATAGATAATTATACATTCTTGATATTAACTAAAACTCGGGATTCCTTTCCTTAATCATTTATATTTTTGTTGCTACAGTGAGATTCTTCTGTGGCTAAGATGTTGTTCAATGATTTACAGGAAGACACGCAATGGTGAGCGCTCGAGTTTTACAGTGGTATTGGTGGGACGGTAACATGCTTTTCTCTTGTTTTCTTTCTTTGCATAATCACTGATATAGAGAGCTATTTTGAAATGAATATTTGAACTGATTCTGTCTACTTGATTCTCTAGGGATATTCTTTGGAGAAGTCGAATATAAATGCAAAACTGGTGGGAGCTTTTGAAATTAACAACATAGCCAGTGATGTTTATGAGTTCAGTTATGACCAGTGCCTAACAGGGTAATCTTTTTGTCTGTCTGTTATGAATTTGTAATTGGTTTCTTGCTTCTCTGACCATTTTGTTTTCTCCTGTTTCTATATGAATAGCGCTTAGTGAAGCCTAATTTCTTCCTTTCTGGTGCTTGCTTGTATTTGGGTCAATGGACCGCACTGTCATTCTAATAGATAGCTTTGCATTACCAAAAGCTTGTATGTACTAATTTATCTCTGACCAGCTCTGTAACTTGTGGTCCTAGAATATCATATATGGCAGCTACATTGCCGATAAGAACTTTTGTGGCATATTAGTATAACAATGTACCGCTCTGTTCTTTTTCTAAAGATAAATAGTAGATCAGTTGGTTGCCCACTGATTATCTATAGAAAAAGAACAGAGCAATACATGATTGTATGCGTAAAAGGATGATTCATGATCTGTTGATCTAGTAAAACTTATTCTTGGCTTATTTCGTTTTATTTTGTGTTCTAGTTCAATTTTTTAGCCTATATTTGTAGTTGTTTTCTTGTGTTGGATGTTTCTACCCTATATTGTTAGCCACTAATTTATGAATTTTTTTGAAATTTTGTCCGGAAGTAACTTCAAAATTTAGGGGCTAATTAGAACCCCCCCACCCCCCCACACCGAAAAAAAAAAAAAAAAAAAAATCAGTTGAAAACTAACTTGACAGAGAAACAGTAGTTCAATTGTATAGAAGTAGATGTTAGTTAATTGATTAACATTTACCCAAATGCTGTTATTAGTGACAAATGCCATTTTCTGGTATCTTCTAATAAAATTATTGTGGCATTTAATTTTCATAACGGCGAAGCTCGCATAGAAGTGTTTATCTGTATGCTAATTTAAGTTCTGTTCGTTTTGCTTTTCTCTGTAGCAAATTAAATTAAATTGTGTTTAATATATCTGGTTATTAATTTTCTATTTTAAGGAAATAATCAATATTATATAACGCTATTATGTGTGTATGCATGTATAAATGAATATTATTGTTTAGATTAGTGTACGGATAGCAAATGCTATATATTTATTTTAGTGGTTGGTATTTTATAATTAGCTCAATTACTACTAAATACTAGTTAGTATAATCGGCAGTTGCCATTAAATCAATAACAGTAATTAGTTCAATTAAACGAGTGTCCAAACTATTGGCACAGCTAAATCACACAAAGAAAAGGTTAGGTGTCATTACTGGAAATTTGTTAAAAAAATATCTTTTTAATATGCATATGCAGTAATTCATTTCAAATCAATCAAGAAGGGTTTGTGGGTGTTTTCTTCCTTGTGAATCTCCTCTATTGATTGCTTCTAACCCTGTTGTAAATTGCTCAGCTGCGTTTACAATGGGGAAGGTTGCATCAATGGGAGGAGTTTCTAATAGAATGGGAGATTTTTCGATGGATTTCCCTGCTGTTAACACGAGTATGACTTGCTTTGTTTTGCCTCCAAGGAGCAATTCTAATGGAGTTTTAGGGAGTTTGAGTGAACCAACTCGTTTCCTTACATACAGCATGCCACGTTTCGAGTTGCAGATGGGTATCATTTTAACTGTCAGCCATGCAATCCATTTCCTTCTTAAGCCTTTCGGAATCTCTGCCTTTGTTTCGTGCATTCTGGTAACTCTCTCTCTATATCTTGTCATTGAGTTCATTCAACATGACATTCTTTTTGTTTTGTTTTGGTGTCCATAAGGGTAAAAAGTATCCCTAACCTATTCGGTGAGTGTGCATAATGAAGTTTTTAGAATTTTGTTATTTTGTCAAGCATTATATATGGATATAATTGCCGGCGATCCAAAAGCTGTTGCTAATTACCAGAGATTTTCCTACAAAGTATCTTAAAAACATTAACAAAATTGATTGCATGCGTCAAAAATAACGTTAAGAGCAAAATTGTACCTTTAACATTTGTTTTTTCTTTATCATTCTTTGATATTTGTATAATGAAATTGGTTGTTTTATGTGTAACAGACAGGCATAATTCTGGGTCCAAGTGTTCTTGGTAAATTTGATTTCATGAGGGAAGTGATATTTCCTCATGATAGCCAAGACATAATCTACACAGCTGTAATGTTGGGTTATAATATATATATGTTTCTATCTACGGTGAAGATGGAGGTTGGAATGGTATTTAAAATAGGTCGTAAGGCCTTATTAATTGGTTTAACATCTGCGGTAATACCTTATATGTTTTTTTCGGTATACCTGGGATTTCAACAGCAAAATCTCGAAAAACTTAGTCCCCAAAATCCTGCTATTGTGAAAATTTTAGTTATCACAAGCCTCCCAGTTGTTGCCTATGTTATTGATCAACTTAAGCTCACAAATACAGAACTCGGTCGACTCGCACTAGCTTCTGGGTTGGTTGCGGACTTTTCTGGCGTATCCATGTATATAATTCGAGTCTTACGGCTAACGAGATCAGTTGATGACGCTATGAGATTCATACTGCCACTTCTAATCTATGTTCTTACATTAGCATTCATATTTCGTCCCGCCATGAATTGGGTCATTAGAAATACTCCAAACAGGAAGCCCTTAAGTACTTCTTTCATTTATGTGATAATGGCATTAGCCATTGGATCCGAAGCAGTTTTTTTCGCTATTGGTCAATCTCAGTACTTGGCTCCATTTCTGTTTGGTTTGTTTGTACCGTCCGGAGCTCCATTAGGGTCTGCTTTGGTTGAAAAGTTTGGATCTTTTACTAATGGAGTGCTTATTAATATCCTAGTTACTACAGCATTCATGAGGACTGATCTTCACCTTGTTATCACCAACTTTGTCAGCCTTGAAAGATATATGGGTATCATTCTTCTAGCTTTCGCAGTAAAAATGTCTGCGTGTGTAGTGCCATCTATGATCTTGAAGATGCCAATAAAGGAAGCTGTCGCGATTGCATTCATCCTGAACTACAATGGCGTTATCCAACTATCCTTAAGCGTCCTCTATAGAGATGTTCTTGTAAGTTCTTGTATCTCCTAAGTTCACAAACTTTTCAAAACACCTACTTATTTGGTAAATAACACCAATGCATAGTAAAATACTTAGGGACAGTTTGGGATTGCTGTTAATGAAAGTGCTTTTCCCCACAGTTAGGTGTCATTGCTTTTTTTAAAAGTAGTTTTAAATATTTTTCCAGTACTTTCCTGAATACAATCTGACTTTTAACAATTGTATATTTAAGGCTGTTTTCCGCAGCCCCAAAAGCAGTTTTCAGCCAAAGTAAGGTTCGCAGCCCCAAAAGCAGCTTTCAGCCAAAGTAAGGTTCCCCTTGCTTTGGCTGAAAGCTGCTTGCAACCCCGAACGCAGCCTTAGTGAGAATCTTATTAAGCATGATACTCATTTACTTAGAGAGGAAAAAACATTATTAATATTGACCTCAAAAGAAATGGATCTCAAGCCTTTAAACTTAAGTTTTTGAGTTTAATGGTTACTTGAAAATAATGACTAATGGACTTTTTTTTTTTTAAATGTACAGGCTTTTAGGGAAGATGTTTATGCTCTTGTAGCACTCTATATCTTATTGAATGCAACCATTTTTCCGGTGATCATCAAAAAGTTGTATTGTCCTTTAAAAAAATTTGAAGGCTACCGATCTAAGAATTTTCTCAATATGAAACATTGCACTGAACTCAAAATCCTTACGTGCATTTACGGACAAGACAATGTTGAGTCCTATATTAAACTACTCCACACTATACGTCCAACCAAAGAAAACCCAATCGCTATATATGCTCTTCATCTAGTCGAGCTAATTGGTCGATACTTACCGATGATGGTTTCCCATTCAAAAAATAAGCAGATTTCCACTACCACTTCTCAGAATATGATATATGCCTTCAATAAATATGAGCAAAGCAATTGGGACTCTGTATCGATACAGCTTTTCACAGGATTCTCTTCATTTCCATTAATGCATGAAGACATATTGAATATTGCTCTTGAGAAGAAAACTTCCCTTATAATCCTTCCACTCCACCGAAGGTGGTCGATCCATGGAAATATGGAACCTCAAGACAAACGTTGGAGAAGTGTAAACTGTAATATCCTCGAAAAAGCACCTTGTTCGGTCGGTATATTTTTCAGTCGTGGGAGTCTCAGACGACGAAGATCATCACGAGCTAACTCATTGAATCTCTCGGTATGTATGATATTTTTCGGAGGAAGTGATGACCGCGGAGCATTAATTTTAGCAAAGCGAATGGTCAAGGACTCAGAAACGAGGCTAACAGTTGTCCATTTTCAACCAGAAGAATATGAGGACATAGATGAAGAGGAGCATATGTATGATGTTGTCTTGATAGAGGATATCAAACAGATGGCAGCGACGAATGAATATCTAGATTACAGAGGACATGTTGTGCAAGATGGACAGGAGACTGTTAAGATTGTTCGTTCCATGGCAAATCAGTTCGATCTGTTCATCGTTGGAAGACGATTTGGAGTTCCAACACCTCAAACATTGGGCTTATCTCAGTGGAGCGAGCTTCCGGAATTGGGTATAATTGGTGATCTTTTTGCCTCTAACGATCTCGAGACAAAAGCTTCTGTGTTGGTAATGCAACAACAAAAACAAATTAGGCAACTAACAAAATAGAATTTGGATTAAGGAGATCTTTGGTAATTTTTTCAACGGAAGAGAAAAGTGTAGGCTCACACCATTAATGAGGCTCTATGCATTGGAGAAAACCATTACAAGCTAGCTGAGCTCTTAATTAGCCATCATTAATCAAGGAAAGTAATTATGATTACAATGGTTTAGAAAAATTTGGATCAAGGAGTGGGATAATAATTTTGGTACTTTCATGCGACAACGATTATATGCTAGAAACACAAGCATGTTGAATGGAATTGATTTTCTGATCAAAAGGCTCTATTGAACATGACGATGAATTATTTGGTAGACCTTCTCAATTAAACTTATTAGATTTTATTTCAAGGATTCTAGAATAAAAATTTCCTTATTTATATTATGATGTATTTAGGAATTTTAGTCTCGATATAAATACTTAGTCTTTAAATATACGTAAGAGTTGTAAGTTACTTTAAGATTTGGATAATTTGTTAATAAAATTTCTCTTTCATATATTTTTTCTGGATTTTTCCTAGATTTTGATTTCTTAATTCTAGTATTTATAGGACTTACCGCGCAGTTGCTGTATCAGTATGGAATATGTTTTTACTAACTTTCCAAATTTGGACTACACAATGCAAATACTTTCATACCTATTAATGTCGATGATATTAAACATCTAGTATTAATAGATATCTCACTGTCAATTTACGAGCGTTCCTCAATGGTAAGAAAACAACTCTTGTGATACTCCATCTAGATTCCTTGGTGATAGGGAAATAACTATTGTGGCACTCCATCAGAATTCCTCGATGGTAAGGGAACAATTCTTATGGCACTTCATCAGGATTCCTCGATGGTGAGGAAACAACTCGTATAGCACTTCATCTGGATTCGAATGTCACTATCTTTTAGAGATTCTATATTGTGGCACTCTATCTAGATTCCTCAATGGTAAGGAAACGACTTTTGTGATACTCCATCTAGATTCCTCGATGGTACGGAAACGACTCTTGTAGCACTCCATCAGGATTCCTCGATGGTAAAAACACAACTCTTTTGGCACTTTATTTGGATTCGAATGTCACTATTTGTTAGAGATTCCACGTTGTGGCCCTCCATCTAGATTCCTCAATGGTAAGGAAACGATTCTTGTGACACTCTATTTAGAGGCGAATGTCACTATTTATTAGAGGCTCTATAAGTGGAACAATATGTGACAATAACTTTGATTATATTTTTTGACAGTCAGCCAAAAGTATGTATAAGAATTACCATGGTTATTAAATCCAAGCCGGCCCAGCCAATTCAACCACATCCGAAGTTTGTTTAAACCCGCTCAATAACCGGTAACCCACACATAGGCTGGTGACCAATAGACGCAGGCATGGGTTTGTGGGTCGAAGTGTCTTTAAACAGACTATTATTCTCAAAAGATAGAATTAAAATTTTATGGACAACCCTATGTAATTTATAGGAGTTGAGAGTATGGAATAGTTGAAGCTTTTCCAATGTGGGATTGTGAAATTTCAGTTCATAAAATAATTGTAAATAGCTAAAAATAAAATCTCTAGGAATGGAACTAGAGCAATTGACATGCAATCCACCTTCAAGTAACCACTGGAATATACAAAGAGATTTGTCCTCATTAATATTACTCAAACTTAACATATAATAATCAAATATTGAATTATAAGTAGGAAGTGAGTACAGCCGGCACCTAATGGTAATTGTTTTTTTTTTTTACTGAAATTTAATAGTAGCTATGTTATTTAAATTATTTTATCTAATTATAAACATATTTGTAATAAATTATAATTCATATAACTATCATAATATCAATACTATTATTTAGATATAAATTTGTATTATTTATTTGTGATATACAAATATATCTATATTATTTAATTTTTCTATCCATATTATATTTACATGTATAATATATAAAAATATTATTCAAATAATTGACTCCCGGTTCGATCTCAAGTTGACCCTGGTTAAACTTTTGACTCTTGTTTCTCTTTTTTCTTTTTTACTGAATCGATGACCAATTTGGTTCTGATAACCATGAGAATTACTATCATAGTTTTTTACAACAATAGAAATATTGCTTCTATAAAATTGTCATGATATATCTTTGGATCTTGTTGTTATATTAATTTTTTAACAACAAAATTTATTTATTGTGAAATTAAACATTTCTTTTAATAAATACTAATAAAGTAATTCAATCAATCACATTATAAGAATTATCAAAATATTTCATAAAAAAAACTATCAATAATAAATCGTGTTATTATTTCAAGGCACGACTAACAAATGAGAGATAAATCTAATGGTTTGTTAACCAATTCATGACATCATAATTATATCACAAGGTAAAATATTGATAAATAAGATACATATAATATCTCACCTCCAGGCAACTCTTATTGTACATTGGAAGTAAATTGCTCTCGGTACAAATAATAATAATATTGCGTCATGTCAATGTAGATGCTGACATGTTGCATCTTAATTGTTTAGGAATAGTTTACTCCCGGCATATACTAAAATTTTACTCCAGTTGAGTTGACTAGAACTTCATAAGTATCCAGACACCACCCCAATGTATGGCTATGAAACATCACAAAATATATCCGTTTAATATTGGGATACTCTGACACTATCCTCAGGAACAAGCATCTAGCAATTCATTTCTAACTCATCCACTCGTATCAACCATAAAAATCAACAATATAAATTAGTACAACTCAATCGAAGTAAGTTTAGTTTTGCTATCAGCTTTATCATGAATCTCCCACATAAATTAGTCCTGGAGCTGCAAAGCTATGAATTTGCACTCCCTCTTATATTACAAATATAGCTAGAATACATATTCCTTCTTCTTACGACTCCTCCTCAAGTTCGATCAACAGAGGGACGAATGTTGAGTTTGCTACATAGCTACTGAAACCAAACGTAAGTAATAATACATTTTATTAATAATGGATATTAGTACTATAAAAATATGTCTATATTATTCTAATACATTTTAGATTAAGAGGAGACCATGATATGGTTATAGTATATATTATGATGTTACGTTACAAAGCAAGTAGCTACAGATTTTAGGAGTGCATGAGCAAATGAAGATAAATTCAAAATATTAAAATTAAGCATTAGCTATGCAATTTGAAGCATCTAAAGATAATTAGTGACTCTAACAGCCAACCTGTTGAAGTGTTAAATTAAGGTCCCCAAAATTTGTCCAAAATTAGTGGCAGTTAATTTTCATAACTGTCAAGCCCGAATAGAAATGCTCTTCTGCTAGCTATAATTTTTGTTCGTTTTGCTTTTCCTTTCAGCAAATATAAGTTAAATTTTGTTGAATATATCTGGTAATTGATTATTGTAGGAATATAGATATATGGTTAATTTTGTTTATAATCATTTACCCTTAATTTTATTTGTAGCTAGGAAACATTCAATATAACGCTATATATGTAAAAATGCATATTAATATTGTTGAGATTAGTGTACGGACAGTTGATGGTTATATTTTGGAGGTTGGTAATTTATATTTATAGCTTAATAACTACTTATTAGTATAATTGGAAGTTGCCATTAAATCAATAACAAAAATCAGTTCTTAAATGAATGTCTAAACTATAAACACAGCACATACACAAAAAATGTTAGGCGTTATTACTAGACATTTGTAAAAAAAAAAAAAAAAAAAAATTGTCTTTTTAAAATACATATGCAGTAATTCATCCAAATCAATCAAGAAGAGTTTGTTCTTCCTTGCAAATCTCCTCCATTAGTTGCTTCCAACCCTGTTGTAAATTGCTCGAAAGCGTTTATGATGGGGGAGGTTGCTTCTATAGGAGGAGGAGGAGATTCGAATAAAATGGGAGATTTTTCGATGGATTTCCCTGCTATTAACACAACTATGACTTGCATTGTTTTACCTCCAAGGAGCAATTCTCATGGTGTTTTAGGGAGTTTGACTGAACCAGATCATTTCCTAAAATACAGCATGCCACTTTTCGAGTTGCAGATGGGTATCATTTTAATTCTCAGCCATTTAATTCGTTTTCTTCTTAAGCCTTTCGGAATATCCGCCTTCGTTTCATGCATTCTGGTAATACTCTCTCTCTTTCCCTATCCATCCATCTACATATATATATATATATATATATATATATGTATATATTTATGGCGTAAATAAAAAAGTACCCCTAACCTATGATTAAATTCTTATAAATTTATCATTTTTTCAAGTAGATACAGATGAAACTTGCCAACGATCACAAAGTTGTCGCTAATTACCAATAATATCTTGAAAACGACAAAATTGAGCTAGCTAGACAAAATTCAATGAGAATACCCTTGCTCTCTTGTGTCAAAATAATGTTAGGAGCAAAACTGGACCTTAAAATTTGGTTTTCCTTTATGGTAGTTGATGTTTGTATAATGAAAATGGTTTTTTTTTTTTTTTTATGTGAAACAGGCAGGCATAATTCTCGGTCCGAATGGCCTTGGAAAATTTCATTTCGTAAAAGAAATAATTTTTCCTCATGTTAGCCAAGATACAATCTACACAGCAGTGATGTTGGGTTATAACATGTATATGTTTTTGGCAGCAGTGAAGATGGAGGTTGGAATGGTACTTCAAACCGGCCATAAGGCCTTGTCAATTGGTATAACATACACACTACTACCTTTGATGTCTTTTGCCATATACCAACAAGTTCAGGCACAAGGCCCTGCACTTTCCCGCAATGATTCTTCGGTGGTGCTCATTGGAGTTGTCGCAAGCCTCCCTGTCGTTGCTTATGTTATTGATCAGCTCAAGCTTACAAATACAGAACTTGGCCGACTTGGACTTGCTTCTGGGTTGGTTGCTGACATTTCGGGTGTATGCGTATATGTAACTATGGTCTTACAAAAAACAAAAACAGTGGATGACACTATGAGAAGACTCGTACCAGTCCTAGTCTTTCTTCTCGCATTAGTATTAGTTTTTCGTCCTGCAATGATTTGGGTCATAAAAAAAACTCCAAACAGGAAGCCTTTAAATACCACTTTCATTTATGTGATTATGTCATTAGCCATTGGATCAGAAGCATATTTTTTTGCTATTGGTCAGTCTCAATTCTTAGCTCCCTTTCTCTTCGGTTTGGCTGTACCGTCCGGAGCTCCATTGGGGTCTGCTTTGGTTGAAAAGTTTGGATCTTTTACTATTGGAGTGCTTATGCATATCCTAGTTCCTACGGCATTCATGAGGGCTGATCTACACCTTATTGTCACCAATTTTTCCCAGCTCACAAAACATATGGGTATCCTTTCTGTAACTTTCCTATTAAAAATGGCTGCAAGTGTAACGCCATCTATGATCTTGAAGATGCCAGTAAACGAAGCTTTTGCGCTTGCATTCATCTTGAATTACACTGGGTTTGTCCAACTAAACCTAAGCTCGCTCTATAGAGATGTTCAAGTACGTTATTTTATCTCTTAGATTAATTTACAATCACTACAAGAAACATAAGAATTGATAGCAAAAGTTTTTGTTGCCAAAAGTATAAAAATTGTTGTCATAACTTTAGACAGTAATACAAAAGTGGTTGTATATTACTGTTATAAAGATGTGATGTATGTATTTGCAACAAAAATTTGATATAACTTTGTTCCTATTAATATACATATAGTAGCAACTTTTAGATATTGTTGCTAAATGAGTTTTCTATTTTACTACCAAATATTATATTTTTTTAGTGAATCCTTTTAAATCAAGGATCAATGCACAATGAAAGACCAATTATCATGAAGTTAATGCATGATACACATTTATTTTAGGAGGAAAAAAAAAGTATTCTTAGAACTTCAACTATTACCTTGAGCTTTTTTGTTCAATACTTGCTTGACAATTATGATTATTGAACTAATTTTTATTTTTCCTGTTACATGTTACAGATGTTTAGGGAAGATGTATATTCCCTCATAGCATTCTATATCTTATTGAATGCAACCATTTTACCATTTGTTATCAAAAAGTTGTATAATCCTTCAAAAAAATATGAAGGCTACCAAGCTAGCAATGTTCTTAGCATGAAACCTCGCACTGAACTCAAAATCCTTACATGCATTTATGGACAAGACAATGTTGAGCCCTACATTAAACTACTAAACGCCATACATCCAACCAAAGAAAGCCCAGTTGCTATTTATGCTCTTCATCTAGTCGAGCTAGTTGGTCGATACTTACCAATCATGGTTTTCCATTCAAAATATAAGCCAAGTTTCGCCAACGATTCTCAAAATATAATCTACGCCTTCAATAAATATGAGCAAAACAATTGGGATGCTGTATCGATACAGCTTTACACAGGACTCTCTTCATTTCCATTAATGCATGAAGACATATTCAATATTGCTATTGAGAAGAAAACTTCCCTTATAATCCTTCCACTTCACCGAAGATGGTCGATGTATGGATACATGGAAACACAAGACAAACGCTGGAGGAGTGTAAACTGTCTTGTCCTAGAGAAAGCACCTTGTTCAGTAGCTATATTTTTTAGCCGTGGAAGTCTTGGAAGACAAAGATCCACACGAGCAAACCCGTTGAATCTCTCCATATGTATGATATTTTTTGGAGGAAGTGATGATCGTGAAGCCTTAATTTTAGCAAAACGAATGCTCAAGGAGTCAAATGCGACGATGACAGTTGTCCATTTTATACCAAAAGATTGTCCGGGCATAGATGAAGCCGAGGATGATATCTACGACACTGTGGTCTTAGAAGACATCAAAAAAATGGTTGCAACAAATGAACGTCTAGATTACATTGCGCATGCTGTGCAAGATGGACCAGAGACTGTTAAGCTTGTTCGTTCCATGGCAAATCAATTCGATTTATTCATTGTAGGAAGACGATATGGTGTTCCAACCTCTCAAACGTCAGGCTTATCTCAGTGGAGTGAGCTCCCAGAATTGGGTATAATTGGTGATTTTTTCGCCTCTAAGGATCTCGAGACAAAAGCTTCTGTGTTGGTGGTTCAACAACAAAAACATATTGGGCAGCTAGCTTAGATTTTTAGGAATAGAGCAAATATGACTATAACAGTCCCTAAAAATTTTTGGGGATAATGATATTCATCTTCAAAAATGATCGGCTAAAAATGCAAACCTAACGACTGTTTAAAGGACTCAATTGGGAATCGGATCAAAAGGTGTTGTTCAACATGATGATGAATTCTTTTGTAGATCTCTTCTTGGATGACGAAGATGTAAGGTATAACAACTTTCCTTTGAATAATTTTTCAAAGTTTGATTCTATAATGATGCTCATGATTTTTCAAAGTTTGATTCTATAATGATGCTCATGGTTTCAAATTTGTTACTAGAGATGATATTAAACTTCCAATTTTTATTCAGGAACTTTGTAACACCCCTTCTAATTTTTAAATAATATTTAATCCGACATTTGTTACCGTTTATGAATGTAAGATATCTAATTGTCAGGCATTATTTCATAAAAGTCTGTAATCATATAATATCATAGCAATATCAAGAAAATAATTATTGGCTCAATGACTTAACATCAAACTAGTTTAAAACCAAATTACCAAAACGATGAACTACTAAATGCAAATGCAAATCCGTATAGTGGCCGCTCTGACAGACGCGCTGCTTATATACCAAGATAACTAATGTATATTTGTATCACATTACATAAATTAACGATTATAGTAAAGTGATTCACAATTATAAAAAGATGCAATTGACTATCGATTATCATCAAGAGATCTGTCGCTAACATGTAACGACGGACTTGATACATGGTCTGTAACGTCGGTCCTAACATTAGCAGCTAGGGTTAGCTACCGACTGCTGGTTTTAAGGCTATTGAAATATTCTCATTTTCTGCATTACTGTGGATTAATAACGATTTCCCTACGGCAATTTAATAAAATATATATATTTATATTGGAGGGGGCTTCCACGGAATGTCACCATAGACTTCAAATAATAAAGAAAAAAAAAAAAAAAAAAAAAAAAAAAAAAAAAAAAAAAAAAAGAGAAAAAGAAAAAACACATATACTTTTCAGTACAAAATAACAGAAAACAGAGAACCAGGAATCAACCTGAAGTCCAGAAACATGAATGCTATAATATTTGTTCTATTTCTTAAAGTAACCATGAATATAATTTACAGCACAATTTCATTTTCACTTGCAACATGCTTACTGTCACTTAAGCTAAAGAATGATGCCAACTCTTTTACGCTTCTTCTATTTCTAAAAGTAAACATCGATTCAGATTATTATTCATGCACAGAGCCTTCATGTGATCTTTAACAATAGGTCCTACTTATTTAAGTTTATTAACTCGAAGAATTGCCAAAAAAATAAAATGAAGTTCGGTAACTGTTAGAGCTAAGAAGGTTATCTTGTTGGGATTCGTCACGGGAAACCGATGGATAAAAGCGGAAATACGCATCGATTTCCTCGAATCCGGTCCCAGGAGCTTAAGATGTGGAAATAAAAAACTAAAAGCATAAAGAGGAAGTATAAAAAACTTACCCCAAAGTCTCTCTAAGAGACGGATGCGGACTGCAGAAATCAAGTGTAGATTTCCTCTACCGATGCGTACACGAACGGTTCTCGGACTGAAACCCGTGCTAGCGACTCGGAAATTTCAAGAAGAGAGGGAGAAAGAGAAAAGAAAATGGGTGGCCAAGCTTAGATATTATATCTGTCCAATATATTTCTTTCCAAAAGAAATAAAGCAATTTCTCTTTCTCTCACAATTGTTTCTTTCCAAAAGAAAACTAATGCATAGAAGTGGGCAAAATTTTCTTCCAAAGAAAATGTATCTCACGGCCAAAAGTAGAAGTGAATTACTCATCATTATTTTTCATCAAAGAAAAGTGATAATACATGAAAGAGCAAAGTCCAACTTTGTAACAAATGAGTCAAAACCAATGACTCACCATGGTGACTCACCACCATCACTCACCATCACCTTTTCTTCTTCTTTATTCATAAGGTAAAAAGTCAAGAAGATGACTCATCTTCACTCCCATCAATTCGGCCAAGAGAGGAAAGAAAATGGATGGATATTTTTCTCATTAATCATACCATAATAATGACAAAAAATATCTCATGATGCAAAGTCCAACTTTGCCACCTAAAGTCATCCATGACTCATTGTGAGCGGACGACGCGTTTTCGACGGGACGCGGGACTCCCTTTCGGAAGGGGCGTCTCGATTTCGGGCGGGCCCCTCCCTCGCGTGGGATTTTTGGTTTGGAAATTCTTTTTTTGGAAAAGCGGATCTTTTCGAAAAAGAATCGAGACCTAAATCTCGATAAAAAGTATAGGAGTCGCTACCCGGCTCAGCTCAACCGGGAAATTACAGTGTAGCTGAACCAAAGCGGGAACTGCCACACTTTTCAGAGATCTAGGTTCGGACAAGTCCCTTATTTCGTGTCTAATTTAAATGTTAATGCCAATGTTCTATTTACGACACTTTAAATTTCTAAAGATTGATTTTCATTGAATACTACACGCAGCGCGCATACGTAATAATAATACAACATAAAAAGTAAAAAGAATAAATATTTAAGAGCTTACAACCCAATCGAAAGAAAAATAAAACTCTCGCCTCACTGATACAACCGCCTAGAATACACGAGAATCTAAAAAAAAAATACAACCGCCTAAATACACGATTTAATTCTATTGAAATACAAATAAAAAGAAAATTAAACTAAAATAAAAGCTGCAAAACAGAGTTAGCACAATTTATACGGCACACCATAAATAGGACTCAAGTAGACAGAATTGGGGAATTAGGATTTAGGGTCATGCAATCAGGGGTAACCGGGTTGGCCCGGCCGGTCAGCCCGGTTAGACCTGAAAAACCATTTTGAAACGTCCCTGTATTTTTGGTTTTGTGAGAAAAATCATTTTTTTTGAAAACATTTTTTCGGTTTATTTTAACTTAGCATGCAAAAGTGGGTCGGTTTTCGGGAGAACCGGGTCTCCATCGTGGAATGGTTCTAAATGCAATTTTACCGAAAAAAAAATCTAAGGTCGTGATGCACACAACAAAATTCATTTTGATGATTTTTGGGGTTTTCTAATTTTTTTCTGATTTTCTGAAATTTTCTGATTTTTATGAAATTTTTGGGGTTTTATGAATTTTTTGGATTTTAGGGATTTTTAGGGATTTCTACTCATGGCCGAGGACTACAGTCGTGCGACTGTAATCTTAACTAAAGGCAGAAATCGCTAAAAAACCCTAAAAGAAAAACCTAAAGCTGAGAAAATAAAAACAGTCGTACGACTTAGAGGATTTGGCACGACTGTAATTACAGTCGTGCCCCTGTTCTTGTTCCAAGAACAGTCGTACGACTGTTCTTATTTTTCCAGAAATAAAAACTTAAAAACTTGAATAAAAATGCACCAAACACAAGTAAATCACCCAGAAAGCTGAAAAAAGAGTTGAGTTAAAGGTTGTTTACCTCCTTGGCGACGATCCACAGCTGGAATGACCCCTGGCTATGCACCAATCCACGTGAATTCGCTCTTTTTCCTTAGAAAGTCAAGGTTGCAAAAGTGTCCAAATAATCCCAGAAATGTCACGGATTTGTGTTTGTTTTTGTCCCAAAATGATTTAGATTTTTAGTGTGGATGTTACCCTAGGATTTCTAATTCGTTTTAGTGATTAACAACAAGAAATTAAAGAGAAAATGTGAGAAGAAAGCAAGGTATTTTCTTTTCTCTCTTCTTTCTTTTTCTCTCACTAGATCTCTCTAAAACCCAGATTTCTTGCCAAAAGTCCCTTCATTCTGATTTTTTTAACCTTTTATATCTCCCCTCTAACCCAGAAATCTTGAGCATTTAATGCTCAAGATTTCCCCACTTTTCCAAGTCAAATGGGGTATGGGTTCTGCAACCTGCCCCCGAAAGTACAGTTGTACGACTGTACTTACGTTACAGTCGTACGACTGTAACCAAAATCCCACGACTGTATTTACAGTTGTGGGTCAACGGTCAACGACGGATTTTTTTTTTTTTTTTTGAATGTAAAAATTTTGTGTTCACACTCATCCTTTTTCATCATCTTCTTTTGTCTTATGATGACTTACAATTCTTTCCCTTCCTTGCCCAAAATTTCGGCCATCACAAGTCCAACATCATGTGGGCTTTTCCATTTTAAGCCCAAGCCCAATTTACATTCCATTGATATAATTAAATTCAAATACAACTTTAATTTAATATGTATGCAAATATATTATACCATATAATACATTGCATACAAATAAATTAAAATTCATTTGACTTATTAATTTAATCAATGGATTAAATTAGACATACATAAAATGAAATACAAATAAACCTATACATGTATAAATATTTCCACCTAGGAAATAATCTCATAAATTAATTCATTAAATTAATTAAGAGAATGCCGAAATAAATATTAATTATATTATTTGGATCAATCTAATTGATCTATAATATAATTAATAAATCTCTCTCTCTTCAAATGTGTATACTCCAAGTACACACTTAATCCGACTAGTTAAAGTCCAGACATTCAATGTGTACGATCCGATGGGCCTGTCTTTATGTTGGCAGTGGGCCAAGGCCCACAGACTACAGACGGGCTCTAGCAAGCCACTGCAGCCCCCAATTAAGACGGAGATAGCAGTCAAACTGTCACCGTAACCCTGTAGTTTGAACTTGTATGTCCTATGTCACTGATATCAGTGTCCAACACAGAGGCATGGTTGATCACCCTCTATATGTGTTCGGACATTTACTTGATCCCGAATGAACTGATTCTCACAAACAAGATCCAATCTTGTTTGGGTGTGGCCACACTCTTATCAGTAACATTCATCAAGAGGCCGGTGATATCGTCTCAGTAAACTTCTAAGTGATATTCCCTTTTGCATATCCATAGCACTGCCATACTCACTGACACACCGGAACGTACCCATACTTGGTACCCTTTTATAGGCCCGTTAGGCATACACCAAAGTGTGCCACTTCACATGCAGCACCATTATATGGTCCGATCAAAGGACTTATACAAGTACTACACAAGAATCATTTGTGATACTATACCATGTAGATTCCCATTAAGTGGATCGATCCAGTACCATGCCCTTTTTGCATGTACCCATTAACCTGGTTGACATCCCATGTTCTATGACTAGTAAGACACCGCCATACAAACAGGCTAATGATAGTCTTTAGTTCCATTTATTCCCATGATTGGAACAGACTACGGATGACTTTATGGCCATATCGTTTTCCCTATCCATAGTCCTACTGCTAAGTGCATGACACTTGACAACATGGATATGGATATGTCCATTGGATACTCTATTTAAAATATAGCACAAGACATATAATAAATAGATTAATGCCTTTATCTATTGACACAAATTGTATAATACATAAAGTTCACGTTAATGTACAAATGTATTATACAAACACAAGGACCAATGCCTCGGGACTAGGGCATTTCCAACATATCTAAGGTTACAAGTTGAGTTATTGTTATATGCTTTATTTTGTTATATTTTGGCTTAGTTTTAGGGGCTTAATTGGGTTTATTTTAGTATTTTCCTTGGGCTTTTTGCTGTGGGTTGTGTTTTTGTATTTGCAGGGGCTTGATTAAAGATTTTGGGCTTTAAAGGCTGATTTGGACGAGGTTTTGTCAAGACTGGGCTGAAGTACGTTTTTCCAATTTTAGCCTTGCCCAAGGCTAAATCTCTTCCGTCATGGGCTGTTCAGGAATTTTCCTAATTACGGGCCAACAAGAATTGAAGCGGATTAAGGCCCTAAATTAGAGAGCTTGGACTTGGATTGGAGGCTATTTTGGAAAACCTTTGATTTTTATGGTCCTTAGGGTTATATAAATAAGGAAGAGATGTTAGTTTTGGGATATAGAAAAATTTTCATATTACTCTTTTCTTCTTTCCTTAAGTTTTTATCAATATGAGCAGCTAAATATCTTCTTTATCTAGGGGATTCAAGGCTTGGATGTAAATGATTGTGAGATTGTTCTAACTTTCCTTTCCAATTTTAATTCTCCATATTCTTATTCTTGCTTCTTGAGGGGTTTCTCTCTTTTATTGATTTGTGGTTTAAATATCTTAGCCTATATTTAGATTGCATTTTAATAATCTGTTATCAATGCATTAGATCTGTAATCATCATGATTCATTGTGTTAGAACAGTAAAAGGAACAGGGATTTAATCTTAAATCAATTTCTCTAAGAATTGGTTGGTTTAGATTAGGCTTTTTTTAGGACTTAATGCTTTCTGAAAATTAAATCCTAGCCACTAAGTAAGGATTATTTGACGAATAGGGAAATGTTGAGCCGTGCAAAACAGATTCCATGTTAGAAAAGTTGATCCGGATGCGCTAAGTTGTGGATTCTAACTAATCTGGGGTTTTAAAATTACTTTTATCAATCAATGATCAATCCATTTAAATCCAAGCCAAGGAATTACCCTAGATGATATTTTTCATTAATTCAACTATGTTTTTACTTTAAATTCAGTTTTTAATTTTGTTTTCAATATTTGACATCTCTTATATATTATTTCAGCTTTAATTAACTCAAACTTCAAAACCTCTTTTTTATTTTTATTAATTGTTTTTAGTATTTAGCAATAATAAATCAGTTTTAACTCCCTTGGGTTCGACCTTAACTTACCCTCTACAAATTCTTTTGTTTAAGGTTTAGTTGAGATTTAGAAATTTATTTTTGGCGGATTCGACAACCACCAAATTTTGGCGCTGTTGCCGGGGAGTTAATTTGATTTTCTTTTGCTTTATGACCAGGTCTGAAGTTTCTAAGGAATTGCAATACGACGCTGAAATTGAGAAAACAGCAATGAGACTTCGAAAGGAAACTAGGCTGAAAAAGAAAGGAGAAAGTTCAGCGATTATATTGAGCGAATCTGATAATAAAATTTCAGCAAGCTCTCCATGTGAGTCTGATGACGAAGCTATGGTCAATTTAACTCTTAGAGAACTCCATACTCCACCTGTAGACCAGCAGCCACTTTGCATTACTTACCCTGAAACAGATGCAGTTTTTAAGTTAAAATCAGGGCTGATTCATTTGTTGCCAAAGTTCCATGGGATGGAGAGTGAAGATCCTTACATGCATTTGAAGGAATTCCATGTGGTGTGTTCAGGAATGAAGCCTAATGGGATTAGTGAAGAATTGCTGAAATTGAAGGCTTTTCCCTTTTCATTAGCGGACAAAGCCAAAGCTTGGCTATTCTACTTACCTTCAGGATCAGTCACTACATGGACTGATATGGTGAGATTATTTTTAGAAAGGTTCTTTCCTGCCTCTAAGGCTGCCACACTCCGTAGAGAAATTAGTGCAATCAAGCACAGAGATAGAGAGTCACTTTATGATTATTGGGAGCACTACAAACGTTTATGTGAGAGCTGTCCACAACATGGAATGACAGAGCAGTCCCTAGTGCAATATTTTTATCAAGGAATGCTGCCTATGGAGAGAAGGATGATAAATGCATCTAGTGGAGGATGTTTGATCAACAAGACACCTGCTGCTGGTTGGGAATTCATTCGAAATATGGCTGAAAAATCGAGACAATTCGAAAGTCCTTCTGAACCTACTCGGAGGGTGTATGAAGTGAACACTCACTCTTTGGAAGACAAAATCAACTCCTTAACTATTCTTGTGCGAAGTTTGGTGACTGGAGGAGGGACACAAGCTGTAGTTTATGGCATTTGTATATTCACGGGTCACACAACTGATTCATGTCCCACTCTTGGGGTAGGATCGGAGCAAGCAAATGCTGTTTCGGGTTTTGTACATCAGAATCAGAGGAGATATGACCCATTTTCAAACACTTACAACCCAGGATGGCGTGTTCATCCTAACTTCAGCTATGGCTGCACATTAGATGCTGAAAGTTTTAAACTAGCAATGGTACCTACTAGAATTGGAGAAATAGCTATGTCCTTTGCAATGTCAAGCAGATCCTCTTGCTGAATTTCTGTACTCTCTTCCACATCAATACTTTCACTTAACAAAACCTGCAACCTGTCATCACCACTAACTCGGAAAAAACTTTGGGTTAATGGGTCAATCACATCAATTCCACATACAGTAGAGATATCATTTGGGTATTTCATGGCATCATAAACATTAAATTGCACCATTTTTCCATCAAATTCCAAGGACAAAATCCCTTTATGCATATTTATCTTTGTCCTAGCTGTGGTAAGAAATGGTCTCCCTAACAAAATTTTAGAGGATTCAGGAGAGCTATCATCCTCCATATCTAAGATATAAAAATCAGCAGGAAACACCAGGTCATTTACTTGAACCAACACATCCTCTAAGACTCCCTTAGGACAAACAAGTGTTCGATTGGCTAATTGAATTACTACTCTTGTTTCTTCCAAGGGGCCAGCACATAAGGAATCATAAATTGACTTGGACATGACATTTATTGAAGCTCCTAAGTCACACATAGCTCTGTTTATACTGGTGTTACTTATGCGACATGAAATAGCAAACATCCCCTTATCTTTACACTTCTGAGGTAAGTTTTTCTGTAGGATAGCCGACACATTGGCTCCTACCACCACTTTTTCAACTCCCTTTAACTTAGATTTATTAACACAAAATTCTTTCAAAAATTTAGCATATCTAGGAATTTGTTTAATAGCATCAAGTAAAGGGATATTTACCTCAACCTTTCGGAAAGTCTCAAGGATGTCTTTATCTTCTCTCATCTTCTTGGACTTTGAAAATCTTTCGGGGAAAGGTGGTGGAATAACTATTGGAGAGGTCTCTTTCTCATCCTTATCCTTGAGTAATCCCTCTTCCTTGCTTTCCTCCAAAATTTCAGCTCCTCCTTTCACCGTAACCTCTAACTCCTTCTCTGCTGTCCTTCCTTTCTTCTCAACAGCTCCTGGAATCTCCTTCCCACTCCTAAGAGTTATTGCACTTGCATTTTGGCGAGGATTATCAACCGCTTGTGAAGGCAATTTGCCCTTGGATTCCAAAGCACTTACTGAAGTTGCTATTTGATTAATTTGCTTATCTAAGTTCTGAATACTTGCTTTGGTTTCTTGCTGATGTTGCTGCATATTAGTTGCTAATGAATGAACAATTTCATCAAGGGACATTTCGGGCTGCTGAGTTGAAGTAGAAGGTTGTTGGCTTCTTGGCTGAAATTGAGATTGGGGATTTTGATGTTGCTGTTGAGGCCGATTCCCATAGCTAAAGTTAGGATGATCACGCCATCCTAGGTTGTAAGTGTTCGAAAATGGTTTATATCTCCTCTGATTCTGATGTACAAAACCCAAAACAACATTTGCTTGCTTCGATCCTACCCCAAGAGTGGGACATGAATCATTTTTGTGACCCGTGAATGTACAAATGCCATAAACTACAGCTTGTGTCCCTCCTCTAGTCACCAAACTTCGCACAAGAGTAGTTAAGGAATTGATTTTGTCTTCCAAAGAATGAGTGTTCACCTCATGCACCCTCTGAGTAGGTTCAGAAGGACTTTCGAATTGTCTCGAATTTTCAGCCACATTCCGAATTAATTCCCAAGCAGCAGCAGGTGTCTTGTTGATCAAACATCCTCCACCAGATACATCTATCATCCTTCTCTCCATAGGCAGCATTCCTTGATAAAAATATTGCACTAGGGACTGCTCTGTCATTCCATGTTGTGGATAGCTCTCACATAAACGTTTGTAGCGCTCCCAATAATCATAAAGTGACTCTCCATCTCTTTGCTTGATTCCACTAATTTCTCTACGGAGTGCGGCAGCCTTAGAGGCAGGAAAGAACCTTTCTAAAAACAATCTCGCCATATTAGTCCATGTAGTGAATGATCCTGAAGGTAAGTAGAATAGCCAAGCTTTGGCTTTGTCCGCTAATGAAAAGGGAAAAGCCTTCAATTTCAGCAATTCTTCACTAATCCCATTAGGCTTCATTCCTGAACACACCACATGGAATTCCTTCAAATGCATGTAAGGATCTTCACTCTCCATCCCATGGAACTTTGCAACAAATGAATCAATGATAAGTGTATTTTATATACTTATTTTGCCTTTGTTTTTGAGCTTTAATTGAATTGTTTTTATTTATTTAAGGCATATTTTACTTCCTTTTTAGTTTTTAGGATTTAAAAGGGAGGAAGAGTAAAAGTAAGATTATTCAGCAGTTTTTTATAGTTTAGTTTTCAGATTTTATATTTTTCTTTTCTCTTGGAAGAACGTATTGGGAGAACGTGTTCTTGGGAGTTAGGGTTTGGAGGAACATTCATCTTTCCACCTCAACGATCCGTACATCCTTCCATCAACCACTTTGACTCTAGTTTTCTCTAAACCTTTCTCTTACCATGTTTTCTTTAATTTGTTTTTGTGTTATTAGTTTAGCGATGAACTAATTCCACCATAGCTAAGGCTATGGTGGATCTTAGCAATTGTTCCATCTAATTATTTTATGGTTAATGCAATTTAATTTGTATTATTTTCCAATATTGTGTTGTGTATATTTAATGCTTTGGATGTGTGATCATCAATTCCAATGTTCATATTTAATCTACAATTGACCAAAAGACTAGATTAACATAATCATACAACAAGACTTTTGCATGACCATTACTCTAGTGGCTCACTAGTTAGTGCTAGGATTTCTTAGACTTAATGCTTTCTGGCTTGACACTTAGAACTGAGAGGTTTAAGTGTTTAGGTTAAGAATTAGGATTAATAGCCCTAACTGGTATTGATTATTTATGGAAATCGCCATTTTGGAATTTAATCGAATTAGTTGCATAATATAAAATATTGCTAGAATTGATGCTAAGTGAAACCGGACGCTTTAGTTAGCTTCCTCATTATATTTCTCTTATATAACTTTGTTTCACTCTTAATTTTAATTTATTTGTTTTTAGCAGTAGTTTTAAGTCACAACCAAAATCAAAGATATATTATTCTCTCCGCCTAGATTAATAGAAATCCGACTACATTTAGGGTTAGCATAATTAGTCCTCGTGGGATCGATACTCTACTTACTATATATTACTTGAGCAACGAAGTGCACTTACTTCTATTAGTGTGTGTATTTACGCATCAAGTTTTTGGCGTCGTTGCCGGGGACTATTTTTATGCAATGCCAGATTAAAGGGTTTTTGTTGATTTAGTTTTTTTGTATATATTTTTATCTTCACTTTTTTTTCTTTTATTTTGCGAGGTGATGGCGATTAACACTTTTGAGCCATCGATGGAGGAACTAATGATGAATTTTCTATCTTCAAAAGGTGCTCAACATGATAGTTTGTACAATTCAACACAAAATTTATTCACATGATTAGGTTTAATGGTTGATATGGCTGCAGACACATCAATTACAGAGGCCGATTCAAATGAAAATGTTGAAATCTCTATCTCAGTTGAAGCTTATCATGAAAAAATTATTGGGAAAAATTTAGAGTTAGTTCTAAGTCAAGAAGAAGTTACGTTAGAGGTCGTTAATGAACTGACCAAGTGTGAAGTTTCCATGGTGGGGATTAAAGATATACAATTCAATGTGCCCCCTGTTCAATTATTTTATGTTGTTTATGAGCTACCAAAAGAATCGCAAAGGGAGCAAGCAAGAATTTTCTTTAAAGAACTCAAATTTTCGGCATGGAAATCTTTAACTTGAGATCAATTAGAGCCTTCGATGTACATTCATAAGATTTTTCTCAGAGAGTTTGAATTTCTCATACGACTCCAAACTTTTACATGAAAGGGAAGTTTAAGTCGAGCTAAACGACAATAAAATTAGCGCTTTTGGGAGGCAACCCAATTTTTTATTTTTAATTTTTGTTAATTTATTTGTTAATTAGTTGTTTTTAGTTTTAATTTGTAGGATTTAATCAAGTTAATTTTTGGTTTTTTTGTTGCAGGTTTTTTACTAAGGCGTGACCGTGTCTTAGAGACTGTTTTCTTCTGTTTCTAATCTCCAAAAAAAAAAAAAATTGGGAAAGAAACAGAAGGAAGGAGTGTCCAAGGCGTGACCTTGCCTTGGACACATCCTTCTTCTGTTTCCTTTCCTACTTTCTTTCTTATTATATTTTATATATATATATATATATATATATATATATATATAAAATAATAATTCAGCAGTACAACTTCACGCCTTCAGTAACCTATTCTAACCCACTTTCTTTCTAATTAATTAAAAAAAAAAAAAACAAAAGCCTTTAATTGCTACATCTTCGTCATCTTTCTTTCCTCTTCACAGATCCTACGCTGTCCGCCGCCCATAAAAAAAAAGGCCAAAAGTTGCAAATCATGTGACTTTGACATTTTTCATAAAGCGAAAAATGAGATAAGGGACAATGAACTATGGCAAATATTTCATCAATTTTTCTTTGCACCAAAGTGACGCAAGGCTCTGTTTCCGCCTTCTCCTCAATAGCGCTTGGACTTCGGTCTTCGATAACCAGGGGAGTTCTCTCGTTCTATACTTTTTAGTTTTTGGTTATTATTGGCTAATATACATTGGGGACAATGTATGTTTTAAGTGTGGGGAAGGGGAATTGCAAATTGATTTTATTCCCTCCTTTTGAGCTGCTTGAGTTCATTTTCTGTGGTCCTATGTTTGTCACTTGCAACTTAATGTTCCAACTCCTCAAAGCAATGTTTTTGTTTTTCAAAAAAAAAAAAACAAAAAAAAAACAAAACGCAAGCTTACAAACTCCCATTTTACATCCTTCTAGGTTAAGTATGCTTGTTAATAGGGATGTTTCCATTAAATGCAACATGAGGCCCCATTTGATTGGCACCTTTGTAATGATGTAGACTTTGGAGTTGAGATGTATCACTTTTAGACATAGACTTTCTAGGAAGCTTCTTTCTGATTGAGCATAAGTAAAGAGATGAAATAGGCAAATTGTATGCTTTGTTTTGGATTAATCTTGGGGTAAGGGAAATTAATTATTTGTGCTTAATGTAAATTGACAAAAAGTCGAGAGCGGAAATTTGAAAATTATTCCGCTGGCATCTGTTTCAGGGTAAGTAATGCAAAGTGGCTGCTAGTCTACAGGGGGGAGTATGGAGTTCTCTAAGAGTTAAATTGGCCATGGCTTCGTCCTCAGACTCACACGGAGAGCTTGCTGAAATTTCAGTATCATATTCGCTCAATATAATCGCAGAACTTTCTCCTTTCTTTTTCAGCCTAGTTTCCTTCCGAAGTCTCTTTACTATTTTCTCAATTTCAGCGTCGTATTGCAATTCCTTAGAAACTTCAGACCTGGTTATAAAGCAAAAGAAAATCAAATTCACTCCCTGGCAACGGTGCCAAAATTTGGTGGTTGTCCAATCCGCCAAAAATAAATTTGTAAATCTCAACTAAACCTTAAACAAAAGAATTTGTAGAGGGCAAGTTAAGGTCGAACCCAAGGGAGTTAAAACTGATTTATTATTGCTAAATACTAAAAACAATTAATTAAAATAAAAAGGGGGTTTTGAAGTTTGAGTTAATTAAAGCTGAAATAAAATATAAGAGATGTCAAATATTGAAAACAAAAGTTAAAAACTGAATTTAAAGTAAAAACATAGTAGAATTAATGAAAAAAATCATCTAGGGTAATTTCTTGGCTTGGATTTAAATGGATTGATAAAAGTAATTTTAAAACCCCAGATTAGTTATAATCCACAACTTAGCGCATCCGGATCAACTTTTCTAATGTGGAATCTGTTTGCACTGCTCAACATTTCCCTATTCGTCAAATAATCCTTACTTAGTGGCTAGGATTTAATTTTCAGAAAGCATTAAGTCCTAAAAAAAAGCCTAATCTAAACCAACCAATTCTTAGAGAAATTGATTTAAGTTTAAATCCCTATTCCTTTTATTGTTCTAACACAATGAATCATGATGATTACAGATCTAATTCATTGATAACAGATTATTAAAATGCAATCTAAATACAGGCCAAGATATTTAAACCACAAATCAATAAAAGAGAAAAACATCTCAAGAAGCAAGAATAAGAATATGGAGAATTAAAATTGGAAAGAAAAGTTAGAACAATCTCACAATCATTTACATCCAAGCCTTGAATCTCCTAGATGAAGAAGATATTTAGCTGCTCATATTGATAAAAACTTAAGGAAAGAAGAAAAGAGTAATCTGAAAATTTTTCTATATCCCAAAACTAACATCTCTTCCTTATTTATATAACCCTAAAGACTATAAAAATCAAAGGTTTCCCAAAATAGCCTCCAATCCACATCCAAGCTCTCTAATTTAGGGCCTCAATCTGCTTCAATTCTTGCTGGCCCGTAATTAGGAAAATTCCTGAACAGCCCCTAACGAAAGAGATTTAGCCTTGGGCAAGGCTAAAATTGGAAAAACGCACTTCAGCCTAGTCTTGACAAAACCTCGCCCAAATCAGCCTTTAAAACCCAAAATCTTTAATCAAGCCCCTGCAAATGCAAAAACACAACCCACAGCAAAAAGCCCAAGGAAAATACTAAAATAAACCCAATTGAACCCCTAAAACTAAGCCAAAATATAACAAAATAAAATATATAACACATCTCCACACATAATCCATATTTGCCCTCAAGTATGGATCAAAAAGAAGAAGACCAAAACCTGCTCAATTGCACCTAAAACAGTTCCCAGATTACTTGGATAAAACAGAGAAGACTTGTATCTCAAAAGAGGTTCACTTAAAGCAAAATCAAACTAACAAAACCATTCCTTCAAAAATGCACACAAAGCATAAATTACTATCAATAATTTCCAATTCCCATTATCAAGCCATAACAGTTTAAGCACACAATTCAATAAAGGATTCACTTTCCAAGTTCACATCTTGCAAAATGAAAACTAAGCCAAGAACAATCCTAGGAAATCTATCAAGCAAAATATTTCAATGCTGAAAGAGAGGGAAAAACAGAGAATTAATCTAGGAATTATTTATTTATTATATATTTTTTTTCTTTTTTTTTTATCAAGAATATTTGATTTTTTGATTTTATTTGATTACTTCAGGTTGTAGGAGCCCTTTTTATGCGAGGATACCCGGTTCTGACACGCATATACCCGGTTACTCAGGCAACACAAACCTTGGCGGCTACTAGCTCGGCTCATGACGGATTGGCCAGCGGAGCCTTTATTGAAAAAGCATAAAACAGAAAATTTTCTTTCTTTCCTTTTTTTTTATTTTATTTTTTAGAATTACCCTCCTTTAACAAAGAAATATCTGTGATTTGAATTCCTAAAAAGTCCTAACACAGTCCAATTAAGCAAGATAGCAATTTTATTTAAATCATGCAAGAGATTTGAGACTTCGATATTCAGAATAGGCTTGGCAACAGAAAATCATAAAAGATTTCTAGCTACTATGCATGGCACATATTGAAGTTCAGATTTTTTGCTAGTTGACAATTTGTGTAAACAATTTTAGATCAATACTTCTCTGATGACTAGAATTCCAGGAAACTAATCTCAGGCAAAACAAGCATGCACCAATAGACATCCCAAATAAACTTCCTTAAAACATCCCCACACCTATAGAAAGCTTGTCCCTAAGCTAAACCAAATCAAGCAAGCAAAAATGGAGAAAGATAAGAAAACTTGCCAGATTGAAGGGGGAAAAGAACTTAATTGCGATGGGAGGGAGGGATGAATCACACATGCTCAAAGTAGGCAGCCATATCTGATTGGAGGGTCTGGAGCAGCTCTAAGATGGTGCCTAATCTTTCATCAGGTGGTGGTTGACATGGCGTCAGGGTGCGCGAAGCAGTGGTCTTGGTGAAGCGAAGAGGTTTGGCGGGGGCTAAGGATCCCGCATCCACAAAAGTCCAGAAACCACTAACCGTGCGTGCGACTAACCGTAGGTCAGCAAGCAATTTCATATCCAAAGAAGGCAACAGACAAACAACATGCATATCAGTAGATGAAGCATCAAAAGCAGGCATACGAGTAGCCAAACAAGTGACCCAAGACCCTAAATACAGTTTCTTCGGGTTAGCAACTAAAGCACGAAATGTGTTTGCCATCCAATATCCCATATTAACTTTCCTACCCTCGAGCATACACCATAAGAAAAATAACTCAGCTTTAGTGATCACGGTGGTGTCATCGTTCCTAGCAGAAAATAGGTACGCCAAAATCCTATGCATGTATCTTAAGGGCTTACTCACAATCAAATTAGCCTTAGACTTTCCCGGCTTAAACACAATGGCAGCATCCTCACACAAACTCTTATAAACAGTACTAGCATCGAAATCAGCAGGGTAATCACAAAGATACTCCTTATAAGCATCAGACTCAACAAATTCAGCTCCCAAAAATCCCAAGCCAACATTCAAAGAATTTATGGAAAGATTATGCACAGTACCCAATAATTGGAAATGCAAGACAGGAGCATCTAAATCAAACTCATCTTCAACAGAAAAATCAAACGAGCTATAAAATTCTAAGGTCAGAGAATCAAACACAGGAAAATCAAAATGTTGCAAGAATGCTTTCCATCCAATATTCTCAAGCAATTGATAAATCTCACCAAGCAAGTTCAGTTCAGTCATAGCAGGTATTGAAAAAATATGAGCAGAAACATAAGGGCAATGTAAGAGAGTTTTATACCTCTGTGTATGAGCGGGCTTTGAGAATTCCAATGGAGGAGGTGGATAGTAGGAACTCTGTCCTTGCTTCAATTTCTGTCGTTTCTGCTTGGGTTTGGGAGTGGGACTGCTGGACTCACTGTGGCTCTAACTTGGGTTGTTAGCAGGAGACAAATCGGAAGTGGTTTCAACTTCCGTCGAAGAGGAGGAAGGAGCAGGAGGTGCTGGTGGCAGATGGCGGGCGGCGGTAGCGCGGGTTCTGCCTGGAGCAGGGACAGAGGAAGGCGGCGGCGACGAAGACGGCGAGGCAGAGGCTGCAGTGTGGGAGCTGGTTCGTTTCCGGCCCATGAGAGCAGAGAGAGGACGACGGAAGAAAAAGGTAGGAGAGAGGGAAGGTGCGGCCGGACGGACTGAAAAGAGAACGGGAGAGAGAGAGACGCGACGGACGGAAAGGCGGAGAAGGAAGGTGCAGCCGGCGAAGGAAGGGAGAATGAGAGTGAGGGATCGGGCAGAGTGCAGGAGAGATGAGGAGTTGTAGGTAGGTGGGTAATAGATGGGGTAGGTCGGTAATACATGGGGTAGGTGGGTTAGGTGGATTTCTAAAATTAAAGAAAAAAATTAAGTAAAGGAAAGAAATAAAATTAAGAAAAACACAAAAGGAGAGTAAAAAAAAAAAAAAAAAAACTTAAGAGAAAAAACTAAGTGGAGGGGTAAAAATAGAAAGAGGCAGCTAAAAAAAAAAAAAAAAAAAAAAAAAAAAAAAAAAAAAACTTAACCCTGGGAATAAAAGCCCATCACTTATAGAAATGGGTTTTTAAAACAAAAAAAAAAACCCATTAGAGGCCTTGAAGCTCTAAAAACCTCTATAGCCAGCTTCAAAAAGTGCCCAGAATCTGCAAAAACCCAGAAAAAAAAAACAAAAGGTTAAAGATGACAGTTATGTTAGTTAACGAAAAGAAAAGGAAATAAAAGAAATTAATTAGCCCTGGGCAAGGCTAAATCGGGTTGCCTCCCGGAAGCACCTCTATTTACTGTCTGTGGCCAGACCCTCGTTCCTAAGGCTTAGGACACCTCAGGGGGCTCTTCCAACTGAACCTCTTGCTCATGTACAGCAGCAAATCCCTCGTAAAATGGTTTGAGCCGATGGCCATTAACCTTAAAAATTGTTCCAGTAACCAGGCTTTGAATTTCCACTGCACCATGGTCATAAAGTTGAACTACCAAGAATGGACCAATCCACCTAGAACGTAACTTTCCGGGAAATAGCCTTAATCGGGATTGGAAAAGTAGGACCTTCTGTCCTACTGTAAATTGCTTCCGACTTAGCATTGAAATTGGGATTAGGGTTGAAGGAACTTCCTCAGCATTTGAAGTATCCATTCCTAAGAGATAACAGAACTCTCCCAGTGATTATTTCGAACAAGTTAGCACCTAATCAGGAAAAGCAATTGGTGACAGCTTTGAAGAGTTACAAGTCAGCAATTGGTTGGACTATTACTGATATTAAAGGATTGAGCCCAGCTACTTGTATGCATAAAATCCATTTAGAAGATGATGCACTACCAAAAAGACAAGCTCAAAGGCATCTAAACCCCACAATAATGGAAGTGGTGAAGAAAGAAATTCAGAACATATTGGATGCTGATGTAATCTTCCCAATATCTGATAGCAAGTGGGTAAGCCCAGTTCAAGTGGTTCCAAAGAAAATAGGAGTGACAGCAGTTCAGAATGAGAAAGGTGAAATGGTTCCTACAAGAGTTCAAAATGGCTGGAGGGTTTGCATTGATTATCGCAAACTAAACTCTTCTACCCGAAAAGACCATTTTCCACTTCCCTTTCTTAATCAGATGCTCGAACGCTTGGCTGGAAAAAGCGTTTATTGCTGCCTTGATGGTTATTCAGGCTTCTATCAAATTCCCATTGCTTATTTAGTCCTTACCTTACCCCCGCAATGTCCGGGAAGTTCGCTCTTTTTTTGGCCATGCAGGTTTTTACAGGCGCTTCATACAAGGATTTTTCAAGATTACACAACCCCTGTGTAAATTACTTCAGAAGGATGCAACTTTCGAGTTCAACCAGGAATGTCAGGATGCTTTTGATCAACTTAAAGAGAAGCTAACATCGGCTCCTATCCTCACTTCACCTGATTGGCACCATCCTTTTGAAATCATATGTGACGCAAGCAATTATGCCATCGAAGCTGTGCTTGGCCAGCGAATAGATAAAAAGCCTCATGTCATTTATTATGCCTCAAGGACACTTGACTGTGCTCAGATAAATTGTTCTACTACAGAGAAAGAGCTTTTGGCAATAGTATTCTCACTAGAGAAATTCCGGTCTTATTTGCTGGGAGCAAAGGTGGTGGTATATTTTGACCATGCAGCCTTGAGGTATCTGTTAGCAAAGAAGGAAGCCAAACCACACTTGATAAGATGGATACTTCTACTCCAGGAGTTTGACCTTGAAATCCGTGACAAAAAGGGCTCTGAGAATCTGGTAGCTGAAAATCTCAGTCGTCTAGTTCGCAGTACCAAAATAGAGCCCTTGAAGGAAGAATTTCCGGATTAGAGGTTATTTCAAGTTAATACAATTATTCCTTGGTATGCTGATTTGGTTAATTTTCTTGTTACAAGAACTATTCCAGATGATCTCTCACGTGCAGAAAAGGCTAAGCTCAGAGAAGATGCCAAATATTATGCTTGGGATGAACCGTATCTTTGGAGATATTGCTCAGATCAAGTTATCAGACGTTGCATTCCTGATAATGAGGTTCAGTCAGTGTTGAAGTTCTGCCATACTGAAGCTTGTGGGGGTCACTTTGGTCCTAAACGTACTGCAAGGAAGATTTTAGAGAGTGGTCTATTCTGGCCTATAATTTTTCAGGATGCCTACCTCTATTGCAAGTCATGCTCCAATTGTCAAAGAATGGGGAATTTAAGTCATAGGGATCAGATGCCTCTTATTTCCATTACATCATGTGATATATTTGACATTTGGGGGATAAACTTCATGGGCCCCTACACTCTGCTTGATCCCTCACTCTCATTCTCCCTTCCTTCGTCGGCTGCACCTTTCTTCTCCACTTTTCCGTCCGTCGCGTCTCTCTCTCTCCCTCGGTCTCTTTTCAGTCTGTCCGGTCGCACCTTCCCTCTCTCCTACCTTTTTCTTCCGTCGCCCTCTCTCTGCTCTCATGGGCCGGAAACGAACCAGCTCACACGCTGCTGTCTCCGCCGCCGCCGCCCGCCATCTGCCACCAGCACCTCCTGCTCCTTCCTCCTCTTCGACGGAAGTTGAAACCACTTCCGATTTGTCTCCTGCTAACAACCCAAGTGAGAGCCACAGTGAGTCCAGCAGCCCCAGTCCCAAACCCAAGCAGAAACGGTAGAAATTGAAGCAAGGACAGAGTTCCTACTATCCACCTCCTCCATTGGAATTCTCAAAGCCCGCTCATACACAGAGGCATTCTGCTCGTATTTTTTCAATACCTGCTATGACTGAACTGAACTTGATTGGTGAGATTTATCAATTGCTTGAGAATATTGGATGGAAAGCATTCTTGCAACATTTTGATTTTCCTATGTTTGATTCTCTGACCTTAGAATTTTATAGCTCTGTTTGATTTTTCTGTTGAAGATGAGTTTGATTTAGATGCTCATGTCTTGCATTTCCAATTGTTGGGTACTGTGCATAATCTTTCAATAAATTCTTCGAATGTTGGTTTGGGATTTTTGGGAGCTGAATTTGTCGAGTCAGATGCTTATAAGGAGTATCTTTGGGATTACCTTCCTGATTTCGATGCTAGTACTGTTTATAAGACTTTGTGTGAGGATGCTGCCATTGTGTTTAAGCCGGGAAAGTCTAAGGCTAATTTGATTGTGAGTAAGCCCTTACGATATATGCATAGGATTTTGGCGTACCTATTTTCTGCTAGGAACGATGACACCACCGTGATCACTAAAGCTGAGTTGTTTTTCTTATGGTGTATGCTCGAGGGTAGGAAAGTTAATATGGGATATTGGATGGTAAACAAATTTCGTGCTTTAGTTGCTAACCTGAAGAAACTGTATTTAGGGTCTTGGGTCACTTGTTTGGCTACTCGTATGCTTGCTTTTGATGCTTCATCTATTGATATACGTGTTGTTTATCCGTTGCCTTCTTTGGATATGAAATTGCTTGCTGACCTGCGGTTAGTCGCCCGCACGATTAGTGGTTTCTGGACTTTTGTGGATGCAGGATTCTTAGCCCCCGCCAAACCTCTTCGCTTCACCAAGACCACTGCTTCGCGCACCCTGACGCCATGTCAACCACCACCTGATGAAAGATTAGGCACCATCTTGGAGCTGCTCCAGACCCTCCAATCAGATATGGCTGCCTACTTTGAGCATGTGGGATTCATCCCTCCCTCCCATCGCAATTGAGTTCTTTTCCCCCTTCAATCTGGCAAGTTTTCTTATCTTTCTCCCTTTTTGCTTGCTTGATTTGGTTTAGCTTAGGGACAAGCTTTCTATAGGTGTGGGGATGTTTTTGGGGATGTTTTAAGGAAGTTTATTTGGGCTGTCTATTGGTGCATGCTTGTTTTGCCTGAGATTAGTTTCCTGGAATTCTAGTCATCAGAGAAGTATTGATCTAAAATTGTTTACACAAGTTGTCAACTAGCAAAAAATCTGAACTTCAATATGTGCCATGCATAGTACCTAGAAATCTTTTATGATTTTCTGTTGCCAAGCCTATTCTGAATATTGAAATCTCAAATCCCTTGCATGATTTAAATAAAATTGCCATCTTGCTTAATTAGACTGTGTTAGGACTTTTTAGGAATTCAAATCGCAGATGTTTCTTTGTTAAAGGAGGGTAATTCTAAAAAATAAAATAAAATAAAATAAAAAGAAAGAAAGAAAGAAAATTTTCTGTTTTATACTTTTTCAATAAAGGCTCCGTTGGCCAATACGCCATGAGCCGAGCTAGTAGCCGCCAAGGTTTGTGTTGCCTGAGTAACCGAGGTATATGCGGGTCAAAACTGGGTATCCTCGCGTAAAAAGGGCTCCTACAACCTGAAGTAAGTAAATAAAATCAAGAAAACAAATATTCTTGATCCAAAGAAAAGAAAAGAAAATATATAATAAATAAATAATTCCTAGATTAATTCTCTGTTTTTCCCTCTCTTTTACCATTGAAATATTTTACTTGATAGATTTCCTAGGATTGTACTTGGCTTAGTTTTCATTTTGCAAGATGTGAACTTGGAAAGTGAAACCTTTATTGAATTGTGTGCTTAAACTGTTATGGCTTGGTAATGGGAATTGGAAATTATTGATAGCAATTTATGCTTTGTGTGCATTTTTGAAGGAATAGTTTTGTTAGTTTGATTTTCTTTAAGTAAACATCTTTTGGGATCCAAGTCTTCTCTGTTTTGTCCAAGTAATCTGGGAACTATTTTAGGTGCAATTGAGCAGGTTTTGGTCTTCTACTTTTTTATCCGTACTTGAGGGCAAGCATAGATTAGGTGTGAGGATGTGTTATATGCTTTATTTTGTTATATTTTGGCTTAGTTTTAGGGACTTAATTAGGTTTGTTTTAGTATTTTCCTTTGGTTTTTTGCTGTGGATTGTGTTTTTGCATTTGCAAGGGCTTAATTAAAGATTTTGGGCTTTAAAGGCTAATTTGGGCGAGGTTTTGTCAAGACTGGGCTGAAGTGCGTTTTTCCAATTTTAGCCTTTCCCAAGGCTAAATCTCTTCCGTCAGGAGCTGTTCAGGAATTTTCCTAATTACGGGCCAGCAAGAATTGAAGAGGATTAAGGCCCTAAATTAGAGAGCTTGGACGTGGATTGGAGGCTATTTTGGGAAACCTTTGATTTTTATAGTCCTTAGGGTTATATAAATAAGGAAGAAATGTTAGTTTTGGGATATAGAAAAATTTTCAGATTACTCTTTTTTTCTTTCCTTAAGTTTTTATCAATATGAGCAGCTAAATATCTTCTTCATCAGGGGATTTAAGGCTTAGATGTAAATGATTATGAAATTGTTCTAACTTTCCTTTCCAATTTTAATTCTCCATATTCTTATTCTTGCTTCTTGAGGGATTTCTCTCTTTTATTGATTTGTGGTTTAAATATCTTGGCCTGTATTTAGATTGTATTTTAATAATCTGTTATCAATGAATTAGATCTATAATCATCATGATTCATTGTGTTAGAACAGTAAAAGGAACAGGGATTTAATCTTAAATCAATTTCTCTAAGAATTGGTTGGTTTTGATTAGGCTTTTTTTAGGACTTAATGCTTTCTGAAAATTAAATCCTAGCCACAAGGAAGGATTATTTGACGAATAGGGAAATGTTGAACCGTGCAAAACAGATTCCACATTAGAAAAGTTGATCCAGATGCGCTAAGTTGTGGATTATAACTAATCTGGGGTTTTAAAATTAATTTTATCAATCAATGATCAATCCATTTAAATCCAAGCCAAGGAATTACCCTAAATGATGTTTTTCATTAATTCTACTATGTTTTTACTTTAAATTCAGTTTTTAATTTTGTTTTCAATATTTGACATCTCTTATATTTTATTTCAGCTTTAATTAAATCAAACTTCAAAACCCCTTTTTAGTTTAATTAATTGTTTTTAGTATTTAGAAATAATAAATCAGTTTTAACTCCCTTGGGTTCGACCTTAACTTACCCTCTATAAATTCTTTTGTTTAAGGTTTAGTTGAGATTTACAAATTTATTTTTGGCGGATTCGACAACTCCTAGTTATTCCTATAAAGTTACTAGGAGTTTGTGCATGGTAACTCTCTTAGTTAAGATGAGTAAGAGTCGGGCCAAAACCACACTTGGCTCCTCTAACTTGTCCAAACGTGCCATTTGCCCCCATGTACTTCAATATCCTAGTAGCCCCTTAAAGTTGCTTGAAGTGCAATATATCACCACCTTAAATGACAAAACAACTTTTGAGTTGATTCGTGTAATTGTATTGTTCTTTGCTTCGGTACAAAACCTTTTCTTCAAAAAAGAAAAAAAATAAAGAAGCAAAAATAATAATAATAATAATAATAATAATAATAATAATAATGAAGCAAGTATATTTTTCATATATTCTAAACTCTAACAAAAAGTAGAACTAGATCATTTAGTTGACTGATTACTATCTCCATGGACAACTTAACTTATCAATCAATGCCTAGCTGTCTCAGTTAATGATGGACATGAGACAGAAATTATGGGATTGAAGGAAATGACAAGCATTAGTTACCGTTATTTCCACATGGCAAGAAATGCATGATCAGTTATTTTGGAATCTATAGAACACATAATGAACATAAATTTTTTTTTGCATTTAACAAAAACTAACCTCATGAAGTAACCTTGAAATCCTTTCCCTATAGCTTGAATTCCCCTCACGCAGTTCTTCTCAAAGGAAGCAGATGCATCTCCAAGCCATCTTACCGACTGTCACAAGAAAGTCAAAAACACTTATTTGGTAAAGCAGCTCTATGCGATCAGTGACTCAAATTATTGTCATCAATTGAATATGGAACTGTTCTGTCCAAGAAGCACAACATTCAAGCAACTATATTAGTGCAAACCATTGGTTTTGCCTTTTAGCAAAAAACAGACTGCGGATATCTAACTCGTCTTGTAAATGAATTCTTCAGTTGATCAAATGGCATTATAAAACAGAAAGAGTCAATAATATATATATTTAGTGGGAAATTTCTTACAAGCTTAGCCTATTCCACAAAGAATCCATAAACCAGTTCAAGTCGAGAGCAATTAATCATTGACAGCAACATGAACAACAATGTAGCCAATTAGATAAAAATGAAAAGATTTAAACACAAGTACATAAAGAAAAACTACACTTACATAGTATTTATCCATACATTTCCATAAGCAAATCGATAAAATTTTCTTTGGATATGCTGCCTTGACTCATTAGTCTAAGGTCTCCATTGGGAACACCATTAACCACTCATTTCTATCCATTCCCTCAGTTAATATGAGACATTCTACTAATGGAGCATTGTTAGCATTCATTATCAGAAAATTTCAGTAGATGTGCCCTGTGGCCCATCAATTTAGGCATTAGTTGCTCTGGTTTTTCTAATACGCAAATAAATCAGAAATGACTACCTGTAGCTCTCTGATGCTTTCATAGGATCACTATCAGCAATTGCAAGTACCAAATTAGCATATCCAAGCCTCAACGATTCTGGCAGATCCTTCACTTGACCATGATCAACTATAACAAGAATCAACTATTACAATACGAATCCGGAAAGTAGGCAAATTCTCAAGAACAAAGCAAACATCGAATTTAAAACAAATATGAAATACAAGACATTACGAAATTCTAAAAAAAAAACCTTTAATTGGAGCATGTACGCAGTTGGAACTCTGAAGAAGGACGCTGCTGCTTAAAATTAGCCCGTTCCCCTGCTCTAATCGCCAGATCCGTTGTGGTCAAAGTAACTCGGAGTAGCTGGTCAAACATTTGAAGAGAAGGGAAGGAAAGAGGAGAGAGAGAAAGAGAAAGAAGAAAGGAAAAAGAGAGAATAGAGGAAAGGAATAGGAAGGGAGGGACGGGTTGGTGGGGTTGTATTATTATTTCCCTTAATTTATTATTAAGCATTTTTCTTTCAAAATTATTGATGTTGTTAAAATTTATGACTAAAATTAGCCTTGTTTCCTATCTAACGTTGATTTTATAAGGCATTTTTCATAAAAAAAAAATTATTCACTTATTTTACAACTTTTTCTATACCTTTTAAGTTGTAATTATGTTAGGAAGAAAGACATTAAAAGGATATAATTAAGAAAAAATTGAATGTAAAACATTTTAAGAGATGATAATAGTCCGTAAATATGTATTACGTTCATAATTTTGATAGAAAACCAAACAATAATAAATAAAGGGATATCATAATGTGATTGATGTAAAATACAGAATGATATAAATTAGATATGTAAAATATAGGAATATATTAATGTATTTGACCAAACCTATGGAGGTTATAATTATTTACCCTTTATTCTATGTTTTTAAATAACGAGCACCAAGTACGGTCTAAGGTCTAAAGATAATTTGCAGACGCAAAACTCACTGGGCTGTGCACGCATTTAGCGACAGATGGCGCTTAAATTGTAAAATCCATCCGTAACACCTTTTTTTATACTTTCATTCTCTTTCGGGACCAATTATTTTAATTGTATTTTTTAAAGAGTTTAACAATTTTTGAAGAATCGTTTTTTTTTTTTTTTTTTTTTTTTGTAGCCTTTGATCCTTTCTCTCTTCATAAAAAAATTAAAAAGAAAAACGTGACACCATAAATGGAAAATTATACAATAGACCTAGTCCATATGGACCTTTCGAATGAAAATTTGACACATAAATATTTTTTACTTTTCCAATGCTCATATTACTTACGTGTCAGTTTTTCAGTAGAACGGTGCACATGGATCCGGTCCATTATAAAATTTGTCCACCATAAACTAATACTCGAAAATTAATAATTTTGACTAACTAATAATTTTCTCAACTTTCGACAACCAATGAGATAAAATAATAATCTCGCTAAAAATGTAAGTAATAATTTTTAAAAGAATTATTAGGTCCCATTGGATATATAAATTAATAATTCATGAAACAGATACAAATTATATATATAATCATACAATAAAACACTTTTTTTGATAATTTTTATTTTTAAATTGTATTATTTCCTAAAATATGTATCTACAGTCACTTGGTTTTTTTTTCATGAGAATTAAATTTAATTTCATCTTTAACTTTTACAGGACGTATATCACATCTGGAATATTGTTCTCATGTTGAAGCAAATAATTTTTCGAGGTCTCCACGGTAAGAAAAGCCTCATTTGGAGAAACATGTGGTAAATTATTATTATTTTCTAGATCTTGATCATCATGAGCTGGTACATCCATTAATCTTTGAATAATTTCTTCACCCTTACGTTGGCGATTCCATTAAAACTTCATTTAAATTAGGATAATTAAAAACTTGCTCAACATTTATGAAATTTTTATAATGTAGATTAGAAATAACTTCTTTCAATCCATGAATGCCTTCAATGTCACAAATTTCTTGTTCGAGAGGCATACTTGCCTCGAATTAAATTTTACAATTTAAAAATAATTTGCAATATATATATATAACATAAAAAATTATTTTTAAAATTAATAAATATTAATTTATCAATAAATTAATAAAATATTTATTGATTGATAAATTAATAACCTTAATAGGTTGTCAACCCATCAAAGTTTAATTTAATATCTTCGGTTCCTTATACTGGGTAGTATAGCAAGAACGGGGTCGAACCACAGGGATTAATACAGGTATATTTATTTGCAAGAAGAAATAAAATTGATTGGATTGAAATAAAATAAAATGATGTGATTTGTGAAATTGTAGAATGTAAATTAAGATAGAATAAATCAATATGATGAAAAATTAGCCGAGATACTCTTCAGTTTAATTCCGTAATTTAATCACAGACACCAAAGATCCAATTCAATTATTCAAATAGATAGAGTTATAGTTAAATGTGAAACGCACTCAATAACCAATCTTTTTTTAATTTATCGATAGTTCCGGGAAACGCCCGAATAAACTACTTCCCTAGCCAATAGATAATCTCCAAGAAACCTCTTAATAATAATTAACATGTGGCAGCATTAAACACAAAAAAGACCTCTATCTTAGTTAATGAAATCGGAAATGCCGTAAATCATAAAAACTAAACTATTCAATTCCGTTAACTTTACACGAAGCTAACTTGCCACTTTGATAGAACAACAATCACGGATATATTATTCTATTCGGTGATATGCTATACAATCAACAATTAACTGGCCAAATTAATTTAATTAAATCCACAGCAATATAAAAAATTATAATCACAGGAATTAAATAAATATTCGAATAAAAGAATACAGTTAAAATACAAGTCTCATGAATCAGATGGAATTAAACTTCAAAGTACCTCAACTAGAAGAGAGTTTAGCTACTCATAACTAAACAAATTCTACCGAAAATCTTAAGGAAAAACGTGCAACCTTGTCCTCTTGATAGCTTCCACAAAACGTTCAAGAAGAAGTCCCAAAACCTCCTCCTTTTCTTTCTTTTATAGGCTCCTCCTCTTTTAACCTAATTAGGAGTCTCAAATTAACCTCCTTAATTACAAGGCCTGCTGGAATTTTAGAGTGTAAGTGATGGGCCCCTTAAAGAGAAATCTGGCCCAATCAGGGAATGATGTGCCCAAATAAGAAGAGAAAATCAACAAGGGAAGGTTGACCCCGTAGGACCCGAACAAGTTACAGAAAACCTCAACTCACTTCTCCGATATAGCTCCGATTGGCGCGATTCAAGATGCTATGGAAAGCTAACGGACAGACGCACAATCTTGCAGAATAAATCTGGAGCTAAAACAGCCTCCAACTCTTCCGAAAATCCAGCCGAAGTTCAGACCCCAACGAATCCTTTTCTAGCAATCTTCCTAAATAGCCATAATCTACTTCTAAGCACCTAAAAGAGATAAATAACACTAAGTAAGGATAAATAAAATAAAACAAACAAACTAATTGAGAAAATAATAAAACTAATACTAAAATGCAAAAATAACAAAGAAAATAAGTTAAAATAGACTTAAATATACCTATGTGAATATGAGTTATCAAACCTCTATAAAATAATAATTCTTTTTAAGTTTGTAGTCTCAAACATATTTATTTATAGAGATTTACTGTATTAAGATTTTGAACTTAATAATTTACTAATTTTATTTAAAAGTTCAAGAACAAAAATGTTGTTGAAGCATTAACAATAGTCATATATTTAAACAAAACAACACCAAAAAAAAAAAATCAGGTGAAAATTTAGTAGCAGTAGTTAATATACTAGGAGCACCTAGCTTTTAGTTAATAGCATTTGTTATTAGTGACAAATGCCATTTTCTTGTTGGAGTTATTGTTCCTACATTTAGTATCTTCCAATAAATTTGTTTTATTTAGGCAGTTGATTTATATAACTTTCAAGCTAGCTCCCATAGCAATATTTTTCTCTGTTCGTTTTGCTCTTCATTACAGCAACTTAAGTTAATTTTTGTTGAATATATATATATATATATATATATATATATATATATATATATATATATGTATGTATATATATATATATATTGTTTAGATTAATGTATGGACAGCTAAAGGTTTTATGTTATTGGTTGGGAATTCATAGTTAGGTCAGTAACTGTTAGTATAATTGACAGTTGCCATTAAATCCATAACAATAATAATTTAACAAATGGAATGCCATAACTATTGGCACAGCTAAATTACACACAAAAAAAAAAAAAAAAAAAAAAAAAAAAAGTTACGTGCCGTTAGTGGAATTTTGTTAACAAAATCTTATTAAAAATACATATGTAGTAATTCATCCAAATCAATCAAGAAATTAAGAGTAGTTTCTTCCTTGTGATGAATTAATCTCCTCAATCAATTAATTATTTCGAGCCCCACTGTGAATTGCTTGAAAGCATAGCGTTTACAATGGGGGGGGCTGCTTCAGTAGGAGGAATTTCTAATGAAATGGGAGATTTTTCAATAGATTTCATAGGTATTAACGCCACGATGAATTGCTGCGTTTGGCCTGCAAAGAGCAATTCTCATGGAATTATAGGGAGTTTATTTGATCAAACTCATTTCTTGACATTTAGTTTGCCATTATTGGAGTTACAAATGGGTTTCATTTTAATTCTCAGTCATGCTACTCGTTTTCTTCTTAAGCCTTTCGGATTCTCTGGCTTTGTCGCGTGTGTCGTGGTAACTCCCTTTCTCGAAATTTTCCTCAAACAGTCCATTCCATGAACATTTATTTTTCAGTTAAATGCATTAAAGTATTTCGGGCTCACAAGTTCAATTTTGTCTATTTCTAAATTACCATTAATTACAAACGGATTTCTGACGAAGTCCTTTGGAAATAACAAAATTGAGCTCAAACGATGATTGCTTTCAAATTGAGAGGTCAAAATGGCTGAATCTGAACCGGCAATACAAAATGAATGGTTGATGTTTAATATTTGGATTTTGGGAGGTAGCTATCCAATTATTAGGTAATTAACTCTTAATCGTTCATTTTGCATTGAATTGAGATTATCAACATGACTTCTGAAGTTGCAGAGCGAACTTGAGAGAATCCAAATCCAGCTATATTACATTCTTGTTTTTTCTTGATCATTATTGATGGAAGTTTACATTTGTTTTTATGTGAAACAGGCAGGCGTAATTCTTGGTCCGAATGGTCTAGGAAAATATGATTTCATGAGAGAAATAATTTTTCCCCATAATAGCCAAGATACTATCTCCACAGCAGCACTGTTGGGTTACAATATATATGTATTTCTAGCAGCAGTGAAGATGGAGGTTGAAATTGTATTTAGAACAAGTCGGAAGGCGTTATCGATTGGTATAATATCTGTCATTATACCTTATATGTGTGTTAACACATACCAAAAATTTCAGCACCACCAAGATATCTTCGTACAACTCTGGGCCGAAGATACTACTGTCATCACAATTGCAGCTGTCACAAGTCTCCCTGTTGTTGCCTATGTTATTGATCAGCTCAAGCTCGCAAATACAGAACTCGGCCGACTTGCACTTGCTTCTGGCATGGTTGCTGATGTTTTTGGCATATCCCTCTACACAATTAGTGTCTTACGGAGCACAAAATCAGTTGATGATGCTATGAGACACTTAGTACCACTTCTCGTCTTTATTCTTGCATTAGCATTTATTTTTCGCCCCGCGATGGATTGGGTCATCAGAATTACTCCAGAAAGGAAGCCGTTAAATACTTCTTTCATTTACGTTATAATGGCATTTGCCATTGGATCAGAAGCATATTTTTATGCTATCGGTCAGACTCAATTCCTGGCTACTTTTCTATTTGGTTTGGCTGTACCATCCGGAGCTCCATTAGGGTCCGCTTTGGTCGAAAAGTTCGGATCTTTTACTAATGGAGTGCTTATGCATATTCTGATTCCAACAGCATTGATGAGGGCTGATCTTTACCTTATTATCACCAATATTTCCAACCTCCAAAAATATATGGCTATCATTTTGGCAACTTTCTTAATCAAAATGATTGCATGTGTGACACCATCCATGATCTTGAAGATGCCAATAATGGACGCCATCGCGCTTGCATTCATCATAAATTACACTGGCATTGTCCAACTATCCATGAGTGCCATCTTTAGAGACACTCAGGTGCGTAATTGTTTTTTTTTTTTTTTTGGACCTCGTTAGTTGTAAATCTTGGAAATCTTTTTTATTAATTATATTTTAGCACAATCTACAATGAGTATGTACAAGCTCAAAGAATATTTGCGTGCAGAAATGTGTCAAACAAAATAATAATAATAAAAAACAATACGCTATTCTTAACATTTCACCGAGTTTTTGCTTTTAGGTTCATTGTATCATGAACTAATTTTGTTTTTTTTAATGTTACACAGATGATAAAGGAAGATGTTTATGCCCTCATTGCCCTTTACATCTTATTGAATGCAACAATTTTTCCAATGATTATCAAAAAACTCTATCCTTCAAGAAAATATGAAGATTACCAAGCAAGGAATGTTCTTAGTATGAAACCTACCACCGAACTCAAAATCCTTATGTGCATTCATGAACAAGACAATGTTGAGTCCTACATTAAACTACTCGATGCTATACATCCAACCAAAAAGAGCCCAATCAGTGTTTGTGCTCTTCATCTAATTGAGCTAATCGGGCGATATGTACCAGTCATGGTTTTCCATTCGAAACACAAGCCGATTTGCACCTCAACTTCTCATAATATAGTCTACGCTCTCAATCAATATGAACAAAACAATTGGGATGCTGTATCAATGCAACTTTTCACCGCTCTATCTTCATTTCCTTTAATGCATGAAGACATATTCAATATAGCTCTTGAGAAGAAAACTTCTCTTATAATCCTTCCACTCCATCGGAGATGGTCGATCCATGGACATATTGAATCGGAAGACAAACGTTGGAGAAGTGTAAACTGTAATGTCCTTGAGAAAGCACCTTGTTCCGTTGCTATATTTTTTAATCGTGGAAGACTTGGTCGGAAAAGATTAGCGCATTCTAACACATCAGATCTGTCAATATGTATGATATTTTTGGGAGGACCTGATGATCGTGAAGCCTTAATGATAGCGAAACGTATGCTCATGGAATCAGAAGCGACGACATTGACTGTTCTCCATTGCTTACCGATAGATTGTCTGGACATAGATATTGATCAATCCGAGGATCATATATACGATACTGTGTTGCTTGATGATATTAAACACATGGTTTCGGTGAATGAACGTCTAGAGTATAGAGCTCATGTTATGAAAGATGGACCTGAGACTGTTATGGTCCTTCGTTCAATGGCGAGTATGTTCGATCTTTTCATCGTTGGAAGACGCTACGGAGTTCCAACCCCTCAAACGTCGGGATTGTCTGAATGGAGTGAGCTTCCGGAATTGGGTACAATTGGTGATCTCTTTGCATCTAAAGATCTAAAGACAAGAGCTTCAGTGTTGGTGGTGCAACAACAAAATCAACACATATAGGCACAATAGACATTATTATTTATTTATTTAGTGTTTTTTTCTTCTTGTATACAAATTAATTTTAGATTTTAGATGACAACATTCGTTATAGCTAGGAAGGATTAGTTAGTTATGCAAAAATAGAGTTATGCTTCCTATCAACAGTTGTACATACCAAATGCGAATTAGTTTTAGTTTTTTATTCAAGTTTAGGCCAAGATTTAGATAAAGATTATTGATGAATTCTTTCTTATGATAATTTATATATGATAATCTTCCCCTTAGACCAATTAATGATATAAAAAGACTATATTATATCTTAATCTGTATAACCATTTAGGTTATTGATCTGGTCAATTTAGATGTTATACACTAAATGACAAATGTCAAGTAAAATTTTATAATATGAAAACTCGTATATATAGCCAAAGGTACTTCATCAATTAATCCTCTTTAATAGATAAATAAAATAAAATTTCAGTAGAAAATAAAATAAAATTAAAACATTACTTAACATTTTTTTAATATGAATGGAAAAGGAAAAAACTCACATAGAACTAAAAACATCAGTTAATGACAATATGATTCACTGAACAAAACACAAAATAAAACATAGATATATATTAAAAAGAGTAGCAAAAAATTTACGGATTCTAATAACTAAATCAAAATTAAAAAAAAAAAAAAAAAAAAAACTCTTCCAATACGAGTTATTAAAAATTTTTAAGTAAATTCCCCAAACGGCACCGTTTTGTTTAATATATATATATATATATATATAACACTGGGCATTCCTCCGTACTGTTTCTCTGTTTCCCTCCCTCCCCCCTTCTTCCTTCCTCATCGATTTTCATCGCCGGCGATCTTCCATTTCAAGCCGCTATCCCCAGTTCAGATGTTCCAGCACAACGTCGTTGGTGCTTTGCACAGCTCCTTAGTTGCTTTTCCCCCTTTATTGCGGCCGTTCTCCTTTGTTAATCGCCATTGGCGTTATCGTGGCCCTTGCTTGCTACTGTTCTTCTTGGCCATTTGTGGTCTGCATATCCTGTATGTTTTTCTACCATAATTTAGTTTCTTTTTGTTTTCATTTGCTTTAATTCTCCGATTGTTTATATAGGAATTGCCTTGGTTGAGTTGATCCAAAAATCAATGGCTAATTAGGCCAGAGTACTCAACCTGAAAAATCTTCAATTTCATGTATTTCCTAAAAGTTTAGCTTTTTTTTATGGTTGAAAATTAGTATCCGTTCATGTTACTTGGATTCACTTTCACAAATTCCTCCCAGTTCTAAAGTCCAATTAACTGGTTACTCACCTTTGTTTGTTGCTGATCAATAAAAATATTTTTCAAACATAACTTAGAGAAAGAGGGGTTGCTTATTTTATGGTCAAAATTCATTCATTTCTACAATCTGTTGTCCTTGATCTCAGGTTATCTATCTCTTAAGTTGCTCATAGACATAATTAATGAAATAAAGACCTCCTGAATAGACTCAGCTGGTTTAAGAATATTGCATTACAGTAGGTTAGCTCTTGGAGCTTATGTTAAGTAGGGTCTGTGCTTCCCCACTGACAAAGTGGATTAATATACAACAACAAGAAAGTTTTTAGTCGGTCGTGTTAAGATCATAATCTTTTGACCTTAAAACTAGGTACATAGATCAAAAGATTCTGAAAATGCTAAATACATACTTCTAGTAACCCTTTCAACTTTGAAGATGACCTATGTGCCTTCTCAACTTGGTTCATGTGATTGATTGTCTCCCTAAATGCTACATGGCAGAGAGAGTGTGTGTTAAACTATTATTAGGTGCCTAAGAGATTTAGGAGAATTTTAAGCAAGTTCAGGTAGTAAGTTTAAAGGTTAGGTTATATTTGAAGTTCAAGGGGTCATTAGGACGTGAACAAGTTAGAAGGATTCAGTATGTTTTAAGGCTTTTGAAAACTTAAGAGTATGGAACTGGCATCCACCTATACTTAAGAGTATGGAGATGGCATTTACATTGCAGAACAACAAAGTAATGCGATTGCCTATTTCTTTGTTTGATCATTGGGCTACAAAAGAAGAGCTCCTTGTCTATATTATCAGTAATTTAGTATTAGTCTTTGGTTTGCAGTATTATTTCCACATATAGTAGTACTTGCTTAGTTAATTTAAAATTCTTTCAACTCAAACCTTCATAATTAATTCAATCTGGAAACACATCCTGAATACATGTTATCTCTTAACATGATTCATTTGAACATTTCAAAGCCAATACTTATCAATCAAGAATATACATACCAGACAGTTTTGCCACAATTTAGACCGACGGTGTGTTGCACACTGTTGCCAAAAAGGAAAAGAAAAACGAAAAAAAAGAATTTCACCAATGTTGTTAACCTTTGCTAACATCGTAAGTAAACATTTTTGACTTTATCGACATGACACATTGGCTTTGTTAACGTGGCAAGTTGAATTGTTGACTTTGACTTTGCTAACATGTGCCAATTCAATATAGGCTAATCCCTTTTTTTTTTCGTTTTGCTAACAGTGTATGCACATAGTCTCTTTTGCCACAAAAAATGACAGATTTATCTACTTGTAAATGCACAAAGATGCATGGATTTTTTATTTTTTTTAACGTTATTTTCGATTAAAAATTCAAGATTGCGATCTGCATGTTAAATCCGAATGTATCTTTTCTATGCATGGGCTATGAAGATCTGTTTAACCCTCAAGTGTTTGTGGTAAATGGAGTTTCTCATAGTTGAAAATCCTTGATAAATGATGGCAATGCTCAATGGAAAATCAAGGAATTTTTCATCATGGGTCCGTAGATATACAAATACATATTCCCTCCGTCCCATAAATATAGGCAAAGATTCAACTTTTTGACATCTCATGAAAATAGACACAATTCTCCTTTTAACTACAAATGTGCACTACTTTTTTATTGTATTCCTATTATTATGATTTGAAATTACTAAATTTAGTATAAATTAAATTCACTAAGCATTGAAAATACTAATTTACAGTTAATGTTTTCTTGTTCAGTGTGCCAACACATTTTTGCATATATTCATGGGACGGAGAGAATAATATAATAGACACTTGAATTATAAATATCTAATAAAATAATATTGAATTGACAAAAAAAAAGTCCTTTATAGTTGTTATAAACAATCTTTTACATCCTGAAAATAATACATAAATACGTCATTATTATTAAATGCTATTGAATACATGCTTTTCAATTGAATATTAATCAGAGGTAGAAATAGTATCATTTTTTATTTGTTATGGGTACATTTATTAAAATATATTTTTTTATATAAGGTTCAGGGTCCTCTTTTTTTCTTTTAGTGTGTAAAATTATAAGATCAATTGAAAAATAGGTCCAAGGACTCCATTTTTTATTCATGCAAATCCGCCTTCTTTAGATTTATTAATAGAATATGTGCTGAGAAGTTGTTTTGTTGTTTTAATTATTTTTATCATATGTATGTGTCTTGCTTGGTTGGAAAATTTGTATTATTTCATATTCTATTGTATGAGTTATATTTTCTATTTTGATATTTGTATGAGAAATTTATTTGATTAATTTGTTTCATCTTATAGTCTATTAATCAACACTTTAATATGCTTAATATATCTAATTCCGATCATATTGTTTGAGATAAAGTTTTCTTTTAACAATATTATATATAACCAATACCTAATTGAAGTAACAGAAGACTTGGACGAAATATCTTTTAATCTTTTGTTTTAAATAACGACAACTGATCGTCTGATTGTAAATGTTCTCTTTTTAATATTTGTATAAATTAGATAATTTCAGTTTCTATGACATTAAGCTATAATTTGTTTCTCAAGCACATAAACTAATGCTAGTTCGAACAAACTTGTAATTTAGAAATAAGTATCTATTCAACAGATCATTTTTGGTTAACTAAGTTACCAAATTAATGCATCAAATCCACATATTTGCATGCGAACTTTCTTTTAACTAATTAACTTATTTACTAGACACAAAAATTGTTATCTTACAACTGTTTGAGAAAAAGAAAAAAACATTCATATAATATTTCATGTTATTCAAATTCAAAACTACGACATCAACATCAACATCAACATCAACATTTCTTCTTCTTATGTTGTACCATTTCATATTGGTATACATATATTTGTACGTTATTGCATAACGTATAAATACAAATTGATAAAATTCAGATTCTGTGTTCAAGATGTCGTCAAGAGCACTTATTTCTATTCTGGGAACAAAACACATATGCTACAATATAACACAACATATGAATTCTCATGGGATCTTGTACAGCATGGGGAAACCAAAATCAGATGATTATCTAAGCTACTCTTTGCCACTTCTTGAGTTGCAGATGATTGTAATTCTTACGGCCACCCACTTTTTCCATTTCCTCCTCAATCGTATAGGATTAAGCAGCATGTTTGTCTCATCCATGCTGGTATATAAAAGCTTTGTTTTCTTTCTTGTATATAATTTCCTAATTAACTTTATTTCATTCTAATTGATGATTTTGTTTTGTGCTTTGTTTTTTCAACAGACTGGAATTCTCATTGGTCCTTCGTTTCTTGGTCGATTTGATTTCATGAGAGAATTTGTGTTTCCTGCAGAAAGCCAGTTTACGGTGCAGGTGTTGTCATTGATGGGGATTCTATTTTTTCTGTTCCTGACAGCAGTGAAGATGGAAATAGAAGTACTACAAAAAGCAGGACGAAAGGAAATTTCGCTTGGAATTTCATCTGTAGCTGTCCCAGTTTTACTTGGTTTAGCTTACAGAAGATTGGTAAACAAGGACCATAGAATGGTACAAGATTTGGCAGTGATAAGAGAGCAATCGCTTACACATTTTCCAGTTATTGCCTACCTGGTGAATCAGTTGAAAATCTCGAATTCAGAACTCGGCCGACTAATTCTTTCTTCTGCATTAGTCGCTGATATTCTCAGTTTTGTTACAGCAGTTACCGCGTGCCTCTCTTCCAAAGAGGCTCAAGGATGCAGCGCACGAGATATTTCAGGCATTGTTTTGATAGCTGTTTTTGCAGCATTTGTTCTGCGGCCTTCTTTGGTTTCGATGATTCGAAGAACTCCTCGAGGAAAATCCATTAATGGCTACTACAGTTGTATAATAGCAGCAATGTTCCTTTCAGTTGGAATATATTGTCTCTACTTCCTTCAAGCTGCAATGGTTGCTCCATTTATCTTTGGTTTTGCTGTTCCATCGGGGCCGCCAATAGGGTCTACTTTGATAGACAAGTTTGAAGCTATTACATTAGGGGTTTTTCTACCAATTCAAATTGCTACTTCTGTAATGAGGGCTGATTTCTTACAGATCTGGCCTGGATTAGCTGGCGATTTAGGATACTTCATCGGGATTCTGGTTTTTATGTTTGCAGTCAAATGGACGGCCTGTGTTATCCCTCCATTGCTCTACAAGATGCCTGTAAAGGACTCTTTTGCACTTGCTTTCATCCTGAGTTCCAAAGGCGTTATTGAGCTTGGTGTTTACGCCACAATGAAAGATTCTTCGGTAAAGTAAAACATACAATCAAATTTTATGAAGTACATATTTGTTTATTAGCATTAATTATATCTTGAACTAACTATGCTACAACCCTTGATTGCAGATGGTTTCTGGTCCGGTTTACTCCCTAGTCACATTATATATACTATTTAGCTCAACCCTTTCTCGAGTTCTTGCTAATTATCTTTACAACCCTTCAAGAAAATACGAAGGTCACCGTTCAAGAAACGTTGAAAGTTTGAAACCTGGATCAAAGCTTGGAATTCTCACGTGTATTCACAAACCAGAAGATATAGGATCTATTTTCAGAGTGATTGATACAACTCATCCTACTAAAGAAAGCCCCGTGAATGTATGTGTCCTTCACCTAATCGAGCTTGTTGGCCGTTCCACGCCTGTCTTCATCTCACACGAGAAAAACAAGCCGGTTTCTCATCTTGAATACTCGCAAAATGTTGTAGTCCATTTCTGCCAATATGAACAGAACAATCCTGATGTCATATCAGTTGATACATTTACAGCAATATCTCCAGCAGATTTGATGGATGAGGATGTTTGCTCACTTGCCCTTGATAGGGTTTCATCTCTCATTCTAATCCCTCTTCACGGACTATGGTCGAACACCAAGACCATTGTTGATCCAACAAGCATAAATTCAAAGAATTTAGCTATCAGTGTTCTTCAGAAAGCACCTTGCTCTGTCGGTATCTTTTTAGATCGGAGCAAACTCGGTTACCAACCAATGAAAGCAACAAAGGGACCATTCCATACCTTGTGTGTGATTTTCATCGGTGGTAATGATGATCGGGAGGCCTTATCTTTAGCACTGCGCATGACTCACTCGAACTCGGAAACAAGATTAACAGTTGTCCATTTTGTTCATGAGAATAATGATGTTAACTGGGTTGAATCTGCAGAGAAAGTGCTCGATGGACGAGCATTGAGGAAAATAAGCAAAATAAGTGAATCAAATTCAATGATAGAATATAGAACCCAAGAAGTGACGGATGGATCCGAAGCAGCACTGGTTGTTCATTCCTTGGCGAATGATTTTGATCTTTTCATAGTTGGAAGAAGATATGGAGTTGAGTCCCCTCAAACTAAAGGATTGTCGGAATGGGGTGAATTTCCAGAGATCGGGGACATCGGGGACTTGCTTACCTCTAAAGATCTCAAAACGGGGGCTTCTGTTTTGGTTGTGCAACAACAAAAACTATACAAATGATCAAACACGTAGATTAGGCCAAATATGCATTGATAGGTGAAATTGTACGATATACATGCGAAGTAATAAAATTCAATTTTTTCCTATCGAGTTACTAACTTTTTTTTTTTTTTTTTTTTTTGGATAAATTACTGAAATTTAGTTAGTTAATAGGAACGTACATTTTACAAACAACTCTTCTTACACAATAATGCTAATTTAAAGTCCTTATTAGAACCGAATTTTGACTTGTTAATAATTACATAGAATTAAGCAATTCTTGTTTAATTTTTTGGCTTAAAAAGTTTGTTACAAAATGGCAATGAAAATCAATTCTACAGAAGCTCGCGTGAACGTAACTCAGTCACAGAAAAAATTCGTCGGTAACCGACTTCCTTTCCTAGTCTCTGCCATTTTTTGAGCTGCAGTTAGGGATCATTCTATCTTGTCTCATGGATTATCTTTCCTTCTAGGTCGATTCGGATTTCCCTTGTTCATCTCCTAACTTCTTGTAGGTAAATTCTGTTGGAAATTTTAGACGAAGGTCTGAAAATGATCCAAAGAAGATCTAAAGATGATCTACTAATGAACACAAAATAAAAGAAGAATGGTGTGATATAAATCCTAACATTAATCTTTATTCATATTTTGGTCTGTTACATTCACTCAATGAAAACAATGATTCTACTAAGACTTAAGACGTGTTTAGTTCTGATTTTGCGTATAGCTTTTGCTATTGGTAAACAATTTTTTTTTTTCCTTTGAAACAGTTAATAACAACTGTTTGATAGTCCTAACCAAACACTAAAAACCTAATGTTTGAAGTAGAAAAAACAAACAACAGCTATTCGAAAGAAACCAAACACTCACTTAAATACATAAGAGAAATAATTGAATAACCACAAAAGTAACAAATATGTTGCTACTAAGACTCACCACTAAAACAACCACTAACACTACTTGTTAACTGGCAATAAATATCAAAATAGGACATGGGGGGTTAGTAACAAGCATTCTTGCAGGTACTATGTACACACTGAAACCTTTATTCAACAATACCGTTTGAAAAGGGAAATACTGCTAAGACATTCATTTTCATTCTTGTAGTCTGGTTCTTGGAGGCTGATGAATTAAAAGCCAAACGCAGCCAGAAATAAGAAAACAAGAACCAAATACTGAAGAAATATGAGCTGTTTATTACCCGATTTCAACCAAATAGAACCAAGAGCATTGAAAGGAAATACAACTTATGAAAGAACTCAACCAAACAAGAGAAAAATGATAATCAGCGAGATGAATCTCTGCTGCCCAAGCCTAGGCCGAAACAATCATAAAAAAAGCTGTCGTACCCATTTACAGCTTCCCTCCCCCTCACAGAGTATAAACAAACTCATCAACTAACTTCTTCTGCCATCACCAGCCACGTATCCTGCCTTATTCCTCCTGGAATATACTGACCAAATTTTAGGCCCATGGAACAACTGATCAAGGACTATTCTTCTTGAATCACCAGTTGACTATTCAACGATCCGGGCCTGTTCTACCCCAGGGTCTACGTAGAAGTTTAGCTGGACTTCAAGGCTGCAAAATGAACTTCAAATTATCAACAAAAGCTTTGGGGAACTGGAACAGCAAGAATTACATTATTACGAGCAGCCTCTTCTTCATCTTGAACTTCGCAAGCTTTGTCAGGCCAATGAACAAGGGGTACAATTTTGTAACCAAACCCTGTTCTCATCCTGCCAAAATTCAAGGATTAGCAAATTTGGAAAGGCAAAGAAGTTCTTTTTTTTTTTTTTCTAAATTATGGAAGAAATACAAGCGCATAAGTTCTGAAATTTTATTTATTCATAATTAGGCATTCCAAAAATGTATATCGTCAAGTCTTTCTGCATGTAACACAGTCAAAATCAGAGGCAACAGTCTTACCACGGCAACATTCAGGTCCACTTGAAAGCAAAATTCCACGAGCCACCTAAAGGCCAAATTCTACATGATTAAACAACACAAAAATTGGGCAATATGCAGAAAGGAAGATAAAAACAAAGAATCCTGATTTAAAATGAAACATAAAAAGAAAAATACTTGGCAACAGCAGAACATCCTCAGCATCTGTGATTTCTGGTTGCATCTCATCAATAAGTGCATGGTAGTCTATTCCCTGAGCTGCAGAAGAAAAAGAATCTACAATTACAAGTTTTAAAATTAACTTGACATAGAGCCTCAACTAACTCAGGAATGATATACTCCCAACCATTTGGAATAGCTAAAAAAGAATATTTATTTGTCATTCATCTTCCAGTAAGGTCACACCTTCGATTAACAGGAAAATTGTTGCATCAATAACTTTCAAGTTGTCATATATTTCCTACCTACAAAAATTAGGCTGCACTGGGCAACTTCCTGCTGTCTACGAGATTAGAAGAGAAGAGAAGCCCAAAACAAGGAACGCACACAGAAAAAAAATATCCAAATACTGATTACATATTGAATATCATTACCATAAAAGGAACAAAAAAGAAAAATTATAATTCTGAAAATTACTTGAATTCTTAACTCTCACCTTAGACAAGATAATACCAGTCACAGTAGTTAGTTTGTATGAACTCAAGACAAGGCATGGATCAGCATAAAACTCCGAGGTTCAAAAATTTTGACTATGTCTGAGTTCCCTCATTGAGACTGCTTCCCTTTGAAATAATCTGCAATGCTGTACCCTTCATAAGCCAAGCAGTCATTTCTGGTTGGTTCTCGAAAGCACTCAAAGGACGTGAACTCCCATCTTCTAGTTGCACACCATATACAAATGGCAGTCTAAGTGTAAGAAAACTTTCTGGTGGTAAGAGCACCCGACATCCAAGGCTAAACTGCAACTTTTCTTCACGGTCTCCAACTGATGGTGGCAAGCATGATGCCTTTGGAGAAAATATTGCTAAATGTTAGGGAACTCGTGATATAACAAGACTACATCATTGGATTAGACAGAGGAAATATGTCACTAAGAGAAATAAATACTCATAGAATAAATAAAATATTACTCTAAGTTCTGGATAATAAAATCCAAAAGACCTCCCCATTTATAAAGGTCACCTGATTTTCTACTTGTATATGAGCACAAATTTCATTCTCACTCTTGAGAGAAAACTAATGCATACCTCAAACTGTACAACAGGGCATGTTGCTAAAACAATGGGAAATGGAGGTGTAACCTGCAATTCGATTCAATATATCAGTCATTTCAAAATCCTCACGATGAAAGAAGAACAATGTCAATAATATTAGATTACTTGTCAGTCATTATTAAAACAGCTGGAAGTAATGGCAAGTCAGATGTGACCACAAAGACAGTACTGAATAGAACATGTAAAATAATCAAAATCTTCAAGTTCAAAGATAACAGCAATTGAGAAAAAATATCCTCTGTATAGACAGAATTATCAACCACAAATTCTAAGCCTCAAGATTTCTTCCAGCACATGATGCTCAATGCTTTACATGGAGAAAAGCATGCCTAATGTGTGAACCACATAACATGCTCTTGGTAGTATAATAGCAACCAAGTAGTGTAGAGCAACCGTGTGATACAGTTTTTAGAAGCAGCTTAAACATTAGCAAAGATCATTCGTAAGATAATGTTTAAGATGATAATTTAAGAGCTCATGGCTTATTGAAGAACTTACGTTACAAAGGTTACAATGCACCTTACTTTTCTTAGACATGTTTCCAACAAGGCAACAATACTTGGGAAGTCTTGTGTTACCTCAAGCTACAGAAAAACATGGTTGCATTACTCAAAGTGGCATCCATGAAAAAACCCTTGTGTTATTACTTATGACTGCACACTTTTAATGCAGTTATCCCAATGATTTGAGTTCGTCGATCATTTCAACTTTAATATATTCTTTCTATTGATTTTCTTGTAGGAAGAAAAAAAAAATAAGTCCCATCCATTTTACGGACACAGAGTTAGCATCTTGTACAGTCAAATATATCAATCCTTGGAACAGCAACGCGCATTTAATATGTCACAATTGCATTTCTAGGCTACAATTCCTGATCAGAAACAATAAAAAACAATTCTAACTAGGAACATCTCTACACAAGTATGGTGGCCCTAACTCCAAAAGCATTTTCAGTAATGCCACTCAGAAAGCATTAAGTAGGCTTTCAAAACGACCACAAGGTTATACAAACATCAAAGTGGATCAATTCTCCTATTCTATTCAAGTTACACGATTATTTATATTTTCACCCTATCAAAACCGCTATGAACTGCAACAAATTTTAGCATATAGATACAAAATATTTAATTAGAGGGCCATAATTCTGAAAGTTAAAGATCCTTTTAAATCTGTGAATATGGAATAAAAGTTTCACATACCACAATAATCCTCTGTAACTGTGACACATTGCCGGCATAATTAATCTTTTGCAGATCCTTCTTACTCTTGGAATGCCTACAGTATGGACAGTTCATGTATATTGGTAAGTTTCTATTCAGCATGGAGAAAGCACTTCCACCATCGTCAAGGCTAACAGAACTCAAGTCTTCTTCTAGATTTTTCACAAAATCTTGGTTTGTTGGATGACCAATAGACATCTGGTTCTGGTCCTTGCCTGACCTAGAGAACTGCCTCGCCCCATCAAATGATAGGACAACATTCTTCCCCATGTGTTTTGATTTATCCACATTCCTTACCTTATTAGCAGTAACAACAGTTGTACCCTTTGGGCTTCGATGGATTTTATGGTGAGCACCATTCCTACCCAAGTTTGAAGGATCTACCAGATTACGCTCTGAAGTTTCCACATGAGAACCTTGATAATCTTCAGCCAAAGAATATGGAGATCCTAATTCATTGATATGATCTGCGCTCAATAAGAACCGGTGACCAAGGGGGCACTCATGCTCAAAACCAACATAAACTATTGCGTGTTTCAAGATAGGATTTAGTTTGACCATTTGGCCATCATTAATGTTCATGGGAACTACATTACTACCTATCTGAACAGAAGGGTCATCAACGAAGGATTCTTGAACAGGTATGATATCTTCAGATTTCTGAGATCCTTGATCAATAGTAGTAACAACGTGTTCTGAATTTTTATCTCTAGCTCTATTTTGTTTGATGCCTCTTTCTGAACCAGATGAAGGTTGTTTTTTCTGCTGAAGAGGAGGAAATCCTGAATCTATTGATGACAATCCAGCAACAACCTCAGAAAAAGGTTTTCTCATATTAAAATTTGGAACACCTCTACCAAAACCAAGTTTTTTGTCACTGATTTTGCTGTTTCCTGACAACTTCTTTTGATCATCCATCCCAACCTGTATAGCTCCTGAGTTCAACTGTGTGGCACCAGTTTTCTTGTCAGAATTAATATCGACCAGGGGGACTGGACCTCGTGGAGACACAGAACCTTGTTGCACGCTTTTGGCAGGTAAACCACTTGAATTCACTGGTTTCTCCAAAACTATAGTCCATTTAAATAGAAACTTCTCTGAGACAGAGAATCCACTCTGAAGTAAGCCCTTAGAAGGTTCATAATAGTGCGCCCCACCAATGCGAATCAAACTCCAGGAGGACGACTGAACAGGTCCGACATTGTTTTGCTCAGGTAATTGGAGAGCAGGAAGCAGTTTGTCACAGGCTTGAAAGAAACTAAAAGTAACATTTGCTGATTCAAAGTCAAAAGGATCTGATCGTAGGCGACGTGAACGTCCACAGGCACAAGCATGAAGGAAGTAATACCCGCTTGAATGTGGCTTCACTGCAGCTTCTGCACCTGACTCTGGCTCACCGGTACTAATATCATGTCTACGATGCATGCATGGTTTTCCTGTTAAACTAACAGCATCACACAGCTGCCTACCAGATTTCCATATGGATGTGCATTCATCCTCCAGCTTTTTCATAAAATGTGGCACTACAGGGCCCCTGACCATGGAGCGAAAAGCACGTAAAGCCTTTTCTAAATGGACCTCATGCTGTGAAGTGGGATAGCAATCAGGTAAATCCTTCAAATAAACATCCTTGGCAGTTGGGAGAATTCGTTCACACCACAAAGTTGAAAATTTCATGTTAATTCCTCTGCCACTTTCCAACAAAGAAACTGCAACATCCAAAGGATCCATGCCTTTAGGAGCAATCCCTTCAACTTGCAATGAATTTCGTTGGCGAGATTTCCTTTTACCAGCTTCAATATCATCTATAGACCCACGTTTTGCAGACAGAATTCCTTGTAGAATAAGTTGGCTGGATGACAACCATATTTCCAAATTTGGAAGTTCAAGAGTACTAAATGTCTTTCCAGATGCAGCTGAAGCTGCAGCAGCAGCAGCAGCAACAGCAACCATACCAACACCAGCAGCTGGGCCACTGTTACTGCTGCTGACCAACCCTCCTCTGCCTCTCAAAATATCAGACTGCCTATAAATGAACTCCTTTACAGTCAAAACATCCTCCTTGTTTACACTCTGACTATGGTTTTCAAGTAAAAGAGAATCTGAGGTTGCTTTTCCATTAAAAATATCTTCCACAAGATCAGTAACAAACTCCAAAGCTTCGCCTCTCTGATTTACTAATCTGTCAAGAAGCACAACAGCCCTAGAAGCATCAAGTGAAAATAAAGGTGCAGAATTTGGTGCACTTGCACTTCTGGAACCAGCATGACCACTTTCAGAACCTGAGAGTGTGCGGCATTTCTTAATCAGAAAGCGAATCTGTGCTTCCAGCGATGACTGCAGTTTCTTCCTGAAACCACCTTCAGTTTTACCAGTAGGGCGTGCTAGCACAACAACGGAACCAGAACCCTTTGTAGGTAAATTTGGCCTAGATACACTACTCAAACTAGAAGATTGATCGAGTGAGGGAGCATCTTTTGACTCCTCTGTGTTCGCATTAGGATTTGACACATCAAAAAAATCATCAATAAAAACAAAGAGTATGACTGGAGTGCAATTTCCAGGAAATAAGGACATGTAGGAACCTGAACCTGACATGAGAGAGATAGCTGAAGCACTGCGACTCATGACACCACCACTTCTCCTTGGAGGGGAACTCGTAGTAAGGGATGGTCTAGAGGAAGCAGATGACTGAGGTTTCGATGGCAATGGTGGGGTATTTCTGGATCTTACAAATGGTGCCAATGCATGCTTAGCTGCTTGTAACACCCTAAACTTCTTCAAAATATGAGGGTTGAAACGTGACCCTTCCTGAATATATATAATTACATGGCACACCTGCATTGTTAATTGAGTCATTTATCAGATATATAATCCAATAAAATCAATCTCATAGTTCTTCAGTAAAAAGCAAGTTTAGTTAGCACATTCTATATTCGTCATGACTACAGAGAATTCAGCTGCGAACTTTAGTGCATTCACCCCCACCAGGTAACATTCTAGTTAAGCATCTAAGGGACTATATCCTACAATAAGTTTTTGCTAGCAGCACTTATAACATACTTCAGATTAAGCGAAAAAGGTTAAGAATCCAACTTAAACAAAAAGCTCCAATGAACTATTCACCAAGAACTCGAACCCCTTTTTCAAATTACCATATGAAATCAAAGATAAGTAATCCAAAAGACCAGTATCAACAAAAAGGAAATATACAGTACTTAACGAAAATTTAAATTACTTCAGTATCAGAAGTAACAACATTTGTCATCAGCATACAATTAAATGTATGTGCAGAACTCTAATTTCCATGAACAACAAAAACTAGTAAGAAAACTCACAGAGAACATAAAAAGCAATCCTTGAAGATCCTCAAACTCCCGCTCTTCCAAAACCGAATCAAGGCCCGATTCCGTATCCAAAGACCCATGAACGGCAGGACACCGGGTCGAACAAAACTGCAAGTATAAAATCCCTTTCTCCTCCTCATGATAATAACTAATTCGCCTCCATTTGAACCAATCATTTAGTTCCTCTTTCTCGATAGACAGCAATTTGTCAACATTACCCGACCCGAATGTGTTGGAGTCCAATACACGGTTGAGGAGCTGGGAACAGTGGTCGGGGCTGCGGGAGATGAAGCCAACAACTACTAAACCTTCAAGAGAGCGAGGCAGCGATTGGCTTTGAGACAGGGAGCAGGAGGATTGAGCAGCATCTGGAGTGGAAGAAGACATGGGTGCAGAGGCGGAGACGGGTGGACGGGTCAAGACCCGCATAGAAGGCTGATTCGGGTTGGGGTTTGTTGAATCCATGAAGATGGAGGAAGAAAAGGGACGATTTTTAAGAGAGAAGAGGCTTCATCAAGTGTCTTCTTCTTCTCCCTTGCTGCGTTAAGTTGCAGAGGGGCACACAAGTTTTTTGTGTTTAATTAAAGACTATAATCTTAATTTAAACAAAGATTTATCAAATTTTCAACTCTATAAAAGTAAATTTATGTGAAAGTTAATTATATTAATTTTCGAAATATGAAATTAGAATAATTGTTAAAAAATTAAAATCTAATTGACTTGAGTGAATAGATTGAGTTTTTACTTGATTTTATCTTTATGATTATTAAATTGAATAGATTAATTTTATCTCAATCAATTTGATAGAATTGAATTAGTAATAATTTAAATTGTAAAGTACAACTTGGAACAAAAGAATTGCAGACGTTAAATTCATTCATATTAATTTTATGTGGTATTCGTTCAAAAATAAAGTATTGTACTTAAAATAAAATAATTAAATATGAAAAACTGTATTTTCTTTTCTTTTTTTTTTTAATTGAAAAGGTAAAATACATATCCAAATTATTTTGGAAAGATACAATCCACATTTCATATTTTATTGTTTCCAACACCTTAAATATTTAAATAAAAAAGGTTAAATTCCTAAATTTAAAAAAAAAATTTAAAATTAGTCAAATAGAAAAGCTAATGGAATATTTTCATATTTATTCACACTAACATAGAATATTCACAAACTCTCTTCATAATAATTAAATTTATATTGGTTCCAATACTTATACTATTATTGTTTTATAAGATTTTTTGTCTGATATTCATTTTGTATTAAAAATGATTTATTTTTTTGAATTCTTATAATGCATGGATTATTATTGATGAATTTCAATTTTATTAATCAAAAATATTTAAAAAAAAATACTATAAATTTTTAGGGTTTTTTTTTCGTGAATTCTTAGTATTTTTGAGCGCAGGCAAGGACTCCCTAAATAATTAGAAGCATGTAAATTAGAGGTGACAATTATGTACACGACCTGCTGACACGACACGAACCCAACACGAATTTAGTGGGTTTGGGTTTGATTAAACAGGTAATGGGTCATTTTTGGGTTGACACGAAAGTGACACGATAATTTTTGGGTCGGGTTAGGGTTGACCTGCTAACCCGAAAATGACACGAATATTTAAAATTTATTATTATGTTTTCCTATATTTTTACATGTCACCATTAAGAAATGTAATATAATATATATAACTCACAAATGCAAAACAACTTTTCAATAATTTTACACGTCATTCTTAATAGATGTAGTAAAATGACACATAAATGCGAACAAGACATAATCCAAAATAAAAAATAGAGCATTAAGTTTGTAAAATAGGTTTTGGAACAATATTTTAGGTCGTCAAGGGTTAAATTGTTAATTTAGATACGGCATAAATATTTAAAATTTTTAATATTTCCTTTATAATATTTTTGCATGTAACCCGAAAACACGACACGAAACCGACACGAACACGATTGGGTTAACTCGCTTATGACACGAAAATTGTTGGGTCGGGTTTGGGTTTTGCTCACTGAAATACGAACCCGAATTTGACACGACACGAATACGACCCACCTACACGAATTGCCACCCTTAATGTAAATTATGCTTATACTCATCTATATGGTTTAATAAAATTATTCTTTTAAAATATATAATATATATTATTAAATTAGCAAACAAACAAAAATCCATTTTATCCTTAAAGAAAAATACGGAGAGCAGTCTAGTTTCTACGGCTAAATTGAAGCTCTCCGTCTCACTTCTTTTATCTCTTCCATTCTTCCCTTTTTTCATAAAAAGGCAATGCAAGCAGCTTCTGTAGCAGCCATGGCTGCTCAATCAGTCCTCGTTGCCTCTCCATCATCTCTCCCTCTTCTCTCTTTAATCTCTAATCCTAATCTTACTCATTCCCAATCCCTCAATTCCTCATTCCATGGGGTTTCCCTCAAGTTCCCTCGCCAATCCCTTGCTCTCTCCCTTTCCGCCGCTGCCCCTAAGAGACCTCTTGCTGCTGTCGCTGCTACGGAGAAAACCGTTGCTGTTCTTAAGGGTACTTCTACTGTTGAAGGCGTTGTCACTTTGACTCAAGATGATGATGGTCTGCTCAAAATCCCTTCTTTTTTAATTTTAATTGCAATTGTTGTAGTTGGTTCTTTTGCTTTCTCTGCTTTTATGTTAGAAAACTAAGAGAATTGAGTAAATGGGCGTGCTTTGTTTGAGCTTTGGATGATGGGCTTTGTTTGTTAATAGAATCTGTTGGCTTTTTCTGGATAAAGTTTTCATCTTTTGTTTTTGATAGAATTGGAATTATGTCTGTAATTTGTTGTTAAGCCAATGTATTTTTAAGACATGTGTTTTTGTTTTTAGAGTGAGAAAATGTGTGTTTGTAGATTTCTGTTGGCAATGAAAAGGATTAGAACTGAAAATTGAGACAACAAATGGGTAACATTTCAATTGGTAACACTTGAAAGGAAAAGGTTGCTGCAACTTGATTTCTGGTTTCTGTAATGCTTCAGTAAATGTCATCCTCAAGCTGATGTATGGTTTTCATTTTAAAATAAAATGATAGGAGCAAAATTCAACCCTAGCAACGTGACCAGGCAAATACAGTTGCTAATGCTGATGATAATTGCTTTCTCAGTTTTCATTTGCTTTTGTTATACGCCTGCTTGAACCAATTAATATATGGCTGAGTAAATTTTGGAATGTAGGATTGGCAGAAGCAACAATGGTGGATAGTGAGGTAATCTTTGTGCATTCTCTCTTTTTTTTTTTTTTTTTTTGGTGCTTGTGTTTCTAGGCATATGGTGGTTTGTGTTTCTTATTCAGACTTCATGTCTGTGTTGCTATACTTTTGCTCACTTTTGGATGTCTGATGGAAAATTGAACAGATTCTTCTGAGTGATCCTTGTGTGGAGCCTGATGATGAACTTGGACCTGGTAAATATTTTGATATTGGCACTTGTTTTGAGCACTTAATCTAAGTTTCAACCCAAACAAAAATAATGTGTTGTGCATCTAGTTCCTGTACTTGGCACAATTTATCATTTTAACGCTTGTGTTTCAACTTATGCCTCATTTGGCCCCTGGCCTTGGCGCAGTTTGTTATTTAGGCTATTCTACTTCGTAAAATCTTGCCTTTGATTCACAGAATCAGAGTCCTAAGATAAATGCACAGTTAACAATCAGAAGACACAGTTTAACCATGCTTCTTTTACTGGTCAATATTCTTATTTCCAGAAAATTTTAAGTATTTGGCTTAATTGTGCATTGAAGTACAAAGGTCAAACTGACAAGTTGTGTCTAGTAAAAGGGCTAAGGTTTATCTTTTTGGGACATTGGACATAGATCTGACAGGAACTTTTCAAATGTTCATGAAAATGCTATTTTACTATCACATTTCAGTAGTACAACAATAAGGCATGAGGCCACGTATAAAATTTATTGCTGTGTTTACATATGAATGCATACAGCATACAGCATAGTGCATATATATTTAGGTGCAAAAGTGAGTTCATATTGAGCAATTTCTTCGTTCTTTGGATGGCAGTTGCTGCGGTTCCCAAAAAACGCACTTCAAGGTCTAAAAAGCGAATCCGAAAAAATGTTTGGAAAAGGAAGGGATATGTTGCAGCATTGAAAGCCTATTCATTAGCAAAGTCTATCCTCACTGGGAAATCAACAAGTTTCATGACTGAGAATTTGAAAAAGGATACTTAGTCTGCACAGGTGCAATACAACAGGCTTCAGCAGGTTTTTCAAGAAAGAGGTAACTGGACATTGAAATTTAGAGATATGTTGTTTTAACAGAGAAAGTGGTTCAGTTCATGTATGAGAGAGGAATATGTATGCAGATTCTTTTCTTTCCCAATTTCAAGTAGGTTTATTAGCAGTTCATGTGGTTCAATTGTTGTAGTTTCTCATGTACTTTAAGAGGAGCATCTTGAGCTAATTGAATGTTCTTTTTTCTCTGGTTTGATGGATTTTGCTTAGTTGAATATTTTTGTCCAGTTAATTTATCATAAAAGTCTTTTGTAGGACAAAATTCTCCAGTATAGTAAGCCATTCTAGTTCCATTTGTCTTAGATATGATCTTCCTCTTAATTTCTGTGGAGCCAATTAAAGAAGATTACACAAATATAAAGGCAAAAATATAGGTATTAGTATTGCCGAATTTGTAGCAAGTTAACTTTGAATGATGTTTTAGCGTAATAATAAATTGGATAAACAATTATAACTTTCCTAAATTTGGTAAATACATAATTACTTTTCTTTATTTTATCCATCTCTGAACATTTTGCTTCCATCAGAATATAAAATTCACTTTAATTCTTTTCTTATTTTTATATGTATAAATTAATGATATAGCATACTCCATTATAACAGATAAATTTGTTCTTTATCAGTTGCACTCAAGTGCAGCAGTGATGAAACATTTCTTTATGAGTTTTACACTTTTTGGCCTCTTGTAATTGAATGATAAACACATCTAAGGTTGAGATTTTAATATATGTAGTATAATGCCTTGTTTATTAATGAATAACATATTGCTTTCTTTTTTCTTTTTTTTTTTTTTGTAAAAAAAAAAGAAAATAATTATTCCAGCTACCTCAATGTATATAATAAGTCATTCAACAAACAAGTGAGTCAAATATAGGAAGCTAAAAGTGAGAAACGTAAGTCTCAAATCAAATTTTATATTCTTATTATTGTATTATTATGAATGTATCCAATACTTTACATATTTAAATAAAAAAATAGTTAAAGTTAGTCAAATAGAAATGATAAAGAATAATTTTCATATTTAATCAGACTAATATAGGATATTCATAAACTCTTTTCATGATAAATAAATCGATATAGGTTCCAATACTCATAACATTAATATAATGAGAATTTCGAATCTATTAATCATACTTATAAAAAAAATTTCATAAAAAAATTATAGTTTTAATTATCTGATTCCATGTAAATAATTTTAAAAAATTTATAATTAATTCAATTAAATGGTTCAAGGTTAGTGGACATATTACTCTCCTCCGAAATAATTAGACAGATATAAATTATCTCCTAAAAAAGGTTAAGAATATAATTAATTATGTGATTATATTAATGAGGATAGCTGTTTGTTTTAAAAAAATAAAATTATCCTTTTTTAAAAAATATATATATTTTTTAAAATTAAACATAAAATCCATTTATCTCAAAATAAATAAATAAATAAAAATAAAAATAAAAACAGAAGCGGGCGGCTCTCTCTAGTTTCTGAAGGTAAATTGAAGCTCTCCGTCTCAGTAGCATTATCAATTCTTTTATCTCTTCATTTTTCTCTTTTCAGAGAAGGAAATGCAAGCAGCTGCTGTAGCAGCCATGGCTGCTCAATCAATCCTCGCTGCCTCTCCATCATCTCTCCCTCTTCACTATTCAATCTATAATCCTAATCTTACTCATTCCCAATCTCTCAATTCCTCATTCCATGGGGTCTCCCTCAAGTTCCCTCGCCAATCCCTTGCTCTCTCTCTTTCCGCCGCTGCTCCTAAGAGACCTCTTGCTGTTGTCGCTGCTACAAAGAAAGCCGTTGCTGTTCTTAAGGGTACTTCTACTGTTGAAGGCGTTGTCACTTTGACCCAAGAAGACGATGGTCTGTTCAATATCCCTTCTTTTTTTAAAAAAAAAAAATTAATTGCAATTGTTGTAGTTAATTCTTTTGCTTTCTCTGCTTTTATAATGGAAAAAACTGAGAGAATTGAGTAAATGTGAGTGCTTTCTTTCAGCTTTGGTTGATGGGTTTTGTTTGTTAATAGTGTTGACTTTCTCTGGATAAAGTTTTCTTCTTTTGATTTTGATAATTGGAATTATGTATATAATTTTTTTTTAGAGCCAATGTCTTTTTAAGCCATTGATTTTTTTGAAGAGTGAGAAAATTTGCCTTTGTGTATTTCTGTTGGCAATGAAAATGGTGAGGATGTTTGATGATTTGCATTGTACTTTCAACAGGTCCTACAACTGTGAATGTTCGTGTCACTGGCCTTACTCCAGGGCTTCATGGATTCCACCTAGTTCGTGCTTTTGGCATTAGCTTTTATTGTTTACAGATTTCAAATTTGCTATACTGTTAGTTGTTTCTAATTTTTATGATTATCCTGTGTAGCATGAGTTTGGTGACACAACAAATGGATGCATTTCGACCGGTATAACTTGAAAGACTGAAATGTTAAAGCAGTTTTACTTATGGCTCTTTTCTTCTAATGATTCAGCAAATGAAATTATGATACAATTTGTGGCAGACTTATGACTTTGCATTTTAATACAAAATAACAGGACCACATTTCAACCCTAACAACATGACACATGGTGCACCAGAAGATGAAGTCCGCCATGCGGGTGACCTGGGAAACATAGTTGCTAATGCTGAAGGTAATAGCTTGTTATCAAGTTTCCCTGAGTTTTGTATTCCCAGTTGCACCATATTAATCAATCATTGTGAAAAATACAGGCGTGGCAGAAGCAACAATAGTGGACAGCCAGGTAATCTTTGTGATTCTACCTGTTTATTTAGTTTGTTAAGTGTCTTCTCCCCTCCCACCTTCTCTTTTGGTTGGTGTTTATGTTGCTATGTATATGGTTTGTGTTCCTTATTTAACCATCATGTCTTTGTTACTATCCATTCCTCACTTTCAGCTTTCTGATGGAAAATTAACAGATTCCTCTGAGCGGTCCTAATTCAGTAGTTGGAAGAGCATTCGTTGTCCATGAGCTTGAGGATGATCTTGGAAAGGGTAAATATCTTGATATTTGGTACTTGAGGGTGTTGCGGACCCATTTATGTGGAGGTTTACTGGAAGTAGCTTTATTATTACCATTTGATTGATGTTTCTATTCTGTATTTTAATCTTAGCTTGGAAATTTTCTTAGACTTCCCTTGAAACTGATCCATAATAGCATTACACCTTTATCGTAGTTTCCGCATAACCAAGAATTCTATGTTGTTGTTTGGGTTAGAGAGGGTTATTGGACATAGAAGCGAAAATGAATTTTCACACAGTCATGAACATGCTATTTTACAATCATATTAGACCAGTACAAAAATAAGGGCATTTTTTAAGAAATGGAAGCTCCAAATACATATATAAGTCCTATGTGTTCTGAAGATTCTCCTTGCAATGTGGTGTAAATTTTTTACTTTCATGGTCTGTTCAAGCTCTTAACTTTAATGCTGCTGGCTTTTCAATTTGTTATCTGTAGGTGGGCATGAACTCAGTTTGAGCACTGGCAACGCAGGTGGAAGATTGGCATGTGGTAAGTCAACTTGTTTTCTTTATAGCCTTGTTTACTACTTTTTGTACTAATTAGGTTGCTTAATGACTGTAATCTGATTGAACCATTGATTGATTTAATATCGTGAACAAGTTTGCTGATCAAAACTTTCTTCGCTGTACACCATTCTTCGGATGCAGACCTGCAAATGTTTTGAAATGATAAATTTATCTGTTAATGTACTTATGCTTAATATAAAATTTGTTATACGAAGTCATACTTACCTATCTAAACACACTTAGGTAGTTATCCTATTCCCTGAAATCGCACTTATCTATCTATAAAGCTTATTTGCTAAAATGTATTTGGAAAATGTAAAATGGATATCTTGCAGCATTTAAGGCCTACCAATACTGAAAAACTCTTTCCACTGGAAAATTGATGGGTTCCTTGAGCGACAATCTGAAAAAGGAGTAGGATAATTACTTGAATTAGCTCCTTAACATGTTTATTCCGTGTGGTTTTGATACCTATAGTTCCTCAGATACTTCAAGAGGAGCATCGTAATCTAATTCAAATATTCTTGTTTTCATGGTTTTGCTTAAAATCCGATATTCAAAATCAATTTGGCTCGTTCAATATCTTAAAGTTTGCATGATAATCTAATGAAACAAGCATAATTATTCGAAGACTCCTGTAAGGTTAGAATTCGCAGCAATTCAACTTGATATGATTTGGGTATCATGCGAACTGCAATTCGATTTCCTACTCTATTTCTTCATTAACTACTTGATTGAACTTCTAATGTTTCATTTTGCTTTCTCTTTGCACGTGCAGGTGTCGTTGGCTTGACGCCACTATAAACCAGAGTTATGTTCTGATGAATTCTATGGCCTGTGTATTTGCTGCTTGCATTCACCATTTATAGAGTTTCTGTTAATTTTTCCAGCAAATGGTGTAATGTAAACCTGTATCAGTTTGAAGACAGCATGAAATTATTTGACTGTCACAAAACTTATGTTTTCTAGTTTTGCTGAATAAAGCGGTGTGCTATGTTTTGATTTTCAACTTGATAAAAGCTTGATGATAGTTTATCTGTTTATGCAAACCTTTCTATGAGCAGAACTTGAGATCATATAATATACTATTTAATATATTGTGTAAATTATTTTATCATATATAATTATAGAAAAGAATTTGTATTTTTAAAATATAAAAAATTAATTATTAATAAACACATAAAAGTCGGCGGGTGGGTTCAGTCTGAATTTGAAAATTGATCTCAAATCTTGATTCACAATAGTTGATTATACAATAAGAAAACTATAAAATTGTTAAAATTATTTATTTATGGGGTTTTATTTTAGTTAGGGGTGGCAATTTCTGACACGACAACACGATTTACAGAGACAATTCGACTAACACGGTCCGTTTGACACGAAACTTATTTTTGTTACTTTTATGTTATATATAATCACGTGAAATATATTAAACAACATAACGCGATTATGACACGATAACACGAATTGACACTTTTAATTTTAGTAGTCTAGCGATCATGTAACTCCTACATATTGGGCTTTAAGAGTCGGGCCCTCGCTAACAGCCCATTGGAAGTACCAAATTGCGCCCAAAGTTGGAGTTGCGGTACTCGATCAATTTGGGTGGAAAACTGAAGGAGTTTTATGACCTGAATTACATTTTGATATCAATTTAGAAACTTACTGGAAAAATTTAGTATTCGATGAAAAGACTTTTAGATCGTTTGTAAATGCAGAATTCTCAGAAAAATCATGAATTTAATCCTTGAGCTTTCTTCTATCAATTAGTATTCGCAGAGATAATTAAAAAAAAAAAAAAAAGCTATCATTGGATCTTACCTATCAATTTAAACATTCAGGTCAATTGGTTCTGTGATATATAGTATCAGAGCCACTTAGACCTAAAGGTCGAGTGTTTGAATCCTGACAGCTCCAGTTGTAAATTAAATTCAACACGTGGCATGATGGGTTTGTGTTGTATCCGCTTCAAGCTCAAAAGGCATTCACGTGCAGGGGAGTGTCAGAGATAATAATAAAAACTATAATTAGGCCTTACCTAGCAATTTTATTTCTCCCTTCGTTTATTTTTATATGATTTTCTAGAATTATCAATGTGCTCATTGTTATATGATATATAATACAATCTCCATTCCATGAATACTGACAAAAGAGTTTCTGCATATACTAAACAAGAAAATATTAAATAATATTGGTATTTTTCTATTATATCTTCAATTAATAAAGCAATTTAGTGAATAAAGAATTTAATTTATTCTAAACTTTATTTGTAATTAAAGAGAAGTTATGTCTATTTCATGGGATGTTAAAAAGGTAATTTTTTTCTATATTCATGGAACAAATGAAATATTACTTGCTCACATTTAGCAAGTTATGTTTTTAAATCAAATTTTTTTAAGTCAATTTATTTTTTTAAATCAAATTTACATTTATTGAAGCTATAATTAAGTCATAATTATTAAGAAAGAAAGAGAATATTAATATAAAAAATAAAATTTTAGAAAAGAATCGTAATAATTTTAATAATAATTAATATTTCAATCGTTTTAGTCAGCAACAGTCATATAAAAATGTTAAGAAAGAATATTTAGTGAAATGGAGTAATTATGCATAAAGGCGGCTAAGCTATTAGCTATTTTGACTTACCATGCTATTATTTTCATGTGAATAAGCCTTTCTTATCACGACTGCAATTCAATTCTATGTATCTTTGGATGGTAAGTTGAATTAACTTAGCATTAAAACCAAATTTGACTTATTTTACAAACTTTGAAAAATGATGAATTTTTTATCCAAAGAAAAATGATTAATTAATTATGTTGGTTGATTTTGACTGAAATTACGAAATTTTAACCAAACATTTTTATATTTCCAAACTCAAGAAAAATGTGAAATAAATGGAAATCTCACTACTCCTTTAATGTTAGACCAAGTACGTGATACAAATGAATAATTAAAAAAAATTTCTTCTATTTATAAAGATATACTATCTTATCTTGTCATTTTCAATTCCTATATAAAATTATATGCACTGTTAATTGAAAAATAAAAAGAGAGAGTTGATTGCTCTAGAAATTCCATCTGAAAAAGAAATGAAGGATTAAAAATAAAATTAAAGATTTTTATCCAAATGACACTTCATACGTGGATTGTTAAATTGAAAATTTAAATATTTACGGCACATTAATTGGGGCTCATGTATTTATTTAAAATTCTTCAAATGGCGTTTGTACTTCAATTTGAATTTAACCCAATCTCAGTTATCAAAATAATTCACACTATATCAACTAGCACGTCAGTCAACAATTTTATGCTACATGTCAATAAGTTATTGCCACATCATTTAAAATTATTAGTCACATTATTAAAATCTCCAATGCACATTAAACCATGCATATTCACAGACCGATTGATAAACTTAAACTCTATCTTACTAAGCTCGAAATAGAGGTATACACGATCAGTTAACTAATCCATGTAGACATTTATAAACGATTAACCGTTTGAACAGTTTTTTTAATTTACTAACCATACACTGTCCATTAAATTCAGTTAATCATTAGTCAGTTAACCATTAATTTCGATCGGTTAACCATTTCTTTACGGTTAATCATTCACGAAATAAACATTGTATTTTGCTAAATTTATAATATTTTAAACCTCAAATAAATAGAACATAAATTTCAAAAGCCAAATAAGAATATAAAATTACAAACTATAGTTTTAATTATTAATTAAAAATAACATTTTAACCATAAACTCCAATAATTAAAACATTAATAAAAAAAAAGTTCTCAAACATATAAATTGTTATACAAGATCAAACATTAATTAATGAAATTGATTTTCGTTGTCCGTTTTTCAGTGAGTGTGAAATTAAAAATTGAAAAGAGATAAGATTGGAAGGAAGTGACCGAGACTATTTGGTGTTATATAGTAAGAAAGTTAAAATGACATCAAAAACCCAAATGTTTCACTTATTATTCATATATATATATATATACATGCATAATTTTTTAAGAAAAATATTTGTAAACAGTCGGTTAACAGCGAGTCAACATGGACTTTCGGTGTAAAAACCGAAACATAAACCGTAACCGTTAATTTCTAAAGATAAAAACCGTATACTAATCCATCGGTTTCGGTTAACCATATTTTTAGCTCGATTTTACGGTTTTTCAGTTTTTTGTGTGGAGCCCTAGCTCTCGAGCCAACATAGTACAATAATACAATTTTTTTTGTCATTTATAACAATAATTTTTAAATATTTAATTTATTATATATATATATATATATATATTTTTACATCACAGCTGCAAATTTAATATTATGCAGGTGAAAGCTAATAAGTAAGCCCAAATGAAAATAAATGGAGGTATTGTTAAGTAAAATCAGGAAATTATGAATTTTGGCTTATTATATGTAATGTAAGCTACTAAATTAACTGAGTAACTATATTTGGTAGTATTTGTTGAAGGCATTAAGTGAAAGTGGGCAGTTATGGGATGGTTGTAATTAATAAGAATAGCCCAACAAACCATACTTGCCACAACAAGCAACTTTGTTAGGTAAGCAATCTCTCATCTGCTCTGCTTTTTACTTTCTGTTCAATTAAATTTATGTTCTATAAAGGAAAATCTCTAAACTACCTCCTTAACTATATATATATATTTTTTTATTAATATCATTGAGGCATGCATCTTTAAAAGAAAAAGAAAAAAAAAAAGTTAAATTAAATTTGGCTAATCACTTATGAAGGGAAATTATACAATGGATCGGTCCATGTGCACCTTCCAAATGAAAAATTGACACATAAGCGCTTTTTATTTTCAAAATGGTCATATTGTTTATGTGTCAGTCTTTCAGTAGAACGGTCCACATGGATCTGGTCCATTGTATAATTTCCCTTCATACGTGATTAACCAAAGACACCGGTCTCATTAACTAGGTACGTTGCAAAAATAGCAATTTGTTGAATTTTAAATAATTACTGGAGAGATTTTGAGAATTTTAAGTGTAACACAAAAATAAGTGTAGTGACTGATATTAAGAATAATTCGCACCACTTATATGTTATTTTTTTAGCATCATTTATTTCATATATGAAACTATCATTTATTTTTCAATACCTTCTCTCAAATGCAACTAAATCTGAATTGGTTGTCGCTTATGAAACATTTCTGACTCAATATCATCAATGAGTCTAATCTTTTGTTCTACATAAAACTCCACAAACTTTAGAAATTATTGGTCTAACTGCATAAGTAAGTATATATGTATGATTGAATTCAAGTAACACAAAACCAATTGAGATCTAATCTACACTATTTATATACATATAAGCATATCAACGTTTCGTCTCATGTTTTCCATCATATACGAAATTATTACTTATTGTCCAATAATTACATATCATGACATGATAAATAGAAAGTTTGTGAAACTAGAGTCTAACCGTTACATTCAAATGGTGCAGAAATTTCAAAACTGAATAAAACTAATAATTTAAAACGTGTGGGCAAGATATATAAACTACAAGTGAAGTGTGAAAAGAGTCAAGTTGGGATTCACATGAAGTGCGGAAAGCAAAATTAAAGAAAAGTAGAACATAGAGTGAGTGAAAGAATAGTGTGGTGTGGTGTAAGGCTAATATATATAAATTGAGTTGGCAAAAAGTCATTGTCAAAAATGAAAGTAAATTGATAGCCACATTTTATTTTTTGCTTTCATAATATTTTTCTGTTGCATCAAATTGTGTGAATTAGTTACAACTTCTAAAGTGGTTCTCCAACAAATCACTACTTCACTACTGCCACTACCTCTACTATTATATCTGTATTGTCTAACCCACCTATACAATTTTTCTTTAATTCATGTATGCATTTGTTTTTATTATTTGGGTTCGGCCAGGACCATTCATATTAAATAAATTTTCCATATAGATTAACTGCCGCTAATAATAATAATAATTCAATAAATATTTTAGAATGTAGTTTTTCTTAACATGGTACGACACCACATAGCCAATATTAATTATACATGTACTCTTATTGACTTCTCGTAGTTGTTCATTTCCTCAATCAATTTTTTTTACTCTAAATGTTCAGATTTAGATAACCCTGAAGAGTACATTAAGATATTCAATATTTGACTAATTGTACAGATATAATATCATTAATATATGTGTCAGTCAATTTTTCCTTTTTGAATTACCAAGTAAGATGTAAATTTGTTTACATAAATCTGATCGTTTTTTTTTTATTTGTCTCGGACTTGTAATAAAAATTGCCAAAAAAAAAGCATGTTTACTGATTTTAGCAATTAAAATAATTATTTTTTACCAAATTTTTTAAATTTAAAAGGTCATATTAATCTTCAATATATGAAAAATGGATTTAATTTCACACTCACTGTATTGTTATCCTGATAATATTTGTTATATATATATATATATATACTTCGTTTGCTTGTAGTATGGTTCTCACTTTAATTTTTATGAGTCACAGGGGTTGGATTGTTTTCCATATACTTTTTATATATTATTAAATTGCAGTTGCTTACAAGATGGAACTAGTCATATTTAATAAACAAAACGGGAATTTCCATCTACATCTATTAATTTTCTTCGGAAAAGAAAATAGAAAAATTTGACTATTAATTTCTCATTGTATTATTTAATTTGCTTTTACTGTAAATTAAAATATGATAAATCATGTAAATTATTCATAGTCGGAGATAATGTATACATAATTACGCATTCAGTTGAAAATTACAGTTTGCTAAAATAAGCTTACAATCCAAGAAGTGTGACCTGGCCAAACATTTTATATACTTAATTTTGGCCAAATTACACTAATAAGTATTTAACTAAAAGCATTTACATAATTACGGATAATATATATACTGTAATATCATTATTTCAAGTATATGTATATATATTTGGTTTCTATGACAAGGATGGAAGAAAAATAATGTGAACAGATAATTAAAATTTCGTAGTTGACTGATAAAAGGGTAGTTATAGAATAAAGTAATATTTTCTAAAAATCATGTACTTATCCTTACATTAATTAAATTATACTGGGTCACTCAATTATTATTGTAATTATATATATAAAAAAAATTATATATGAAAAGTAAAATGTTCTCTGATTTCCCACTCTACTACTCCAACTGCAAAAGAAGACTCAAATATTGATTTTTGCATAAATATAACATTAAAAAGAATTAATATAGAAAATAGAAATATAGCATAACCATAAATATTCAAAGATAATAATTATTTGTGTGGAAGTTTGATAATTAATAATTATCCAATTTCGTTGTCAAAGATATAGTTTGTTCAGTGACAGCCAAGAAAAAGCAGAAAAATACACAATGGGACAAGGAGTATAAAAAAGAAACTACAGAAACTTTATACTTACAACCAAGAAAATATTTTATAAAAAAAATAATTATTTTGGTTGATAAATTTTTGAGGTGTTTAGTTGCAACTAACATGCTTTCAGTTGCTTTTGTGGTTGAGAAGTTTTCTCTGCCTATCTCTAAGTGATGACGTGTAAGAAGTGGAGTGAGTGTTAAGTTCACTAGTTCAAAGTAGTAAAGTAGTGAAGTGGCAAAGAAACAAAAAAGAATATAAAAGTGAGTAATGAAGTGGGCAAATATCAGGTCCCACACCTTTTCATTAGGATTATATGACGTTTTTTAATAATCGGATATAAAATAAAACAATATATTGTGAAATAAACTTATCCTTTTAAATTTATATTTTTTCTTATAAATGATTTTTTTTTTACAAAATTACAAAAAAATCTTTTGTTTGAAAATTCAAAAAAAAAAAAAAAATCTATATATATAGGTGAAATTTCATTAAAGAGATTAAATGTATATTCGGTTAGTCAATTATTGGTAAATGTCAATTTATATCTATAAAATTATTAAAGTTAATGCACTTTTGTACAAACAAACTTATATTGACAATTCAACCGCTGAAATGTTGGTTAAGATAGACTATAATAACCAACTTAGTACCGTATTAGTCTTACTTTTCAAAAACTGAGCTGATTTATCTTCTTCTTTTTTTCCGTGTACTTCTACATAACTAGAATGACATCGTGAACAAATCAAAAAACATATTAATTTAGCATAAGACTCTTTGCTGGTTGAAATTCTTTCATGTAAAGAAGTTTTTTTTTTTTTTTTTTTTTGCTCAAATCTCATACTTTCATCCATGTTATCCTAAAAACTGACTGTCAACTTATTTATGATGTTCTTCTTGGTGATTTTTTCCACTAACTGGTATTTTGGAGCAACTGTTCAAGACTGCAAATTCTTAGCTCTAGGATTTTCAAGTTGTAGTATTAGTTTTGTGAAACTTCAGTTTAACACTGCAGCTCATTATTTAGCTAAAACGGTTCCTTTAATTGGTGCTTTTGGGGAGTGGTATGATTCTCCTCCAAATTGTATTACTCATCTTTTCTAATGAAATCTTCCCACTCTTTTCAAAAAAAAAAATTTCATACTTGCATGTGGCTAATGTTGGATTAAGTTAATTAATCCAGTCAATATTTCAGTATTCAAATTACAAAATAATATATTAATATAATTTATTAAAATAAAAATAAAACTTCAGAAACAATAAACAAAAAAACAGTAAGGAAAATTATTTAGCGACTACGACTATGTAAAATTTTTTTGCTTAATTTATTTTCTCTCTTTATCCTAAGGTATTTTAAATGAGTGATTAATAGTTTAATACATATTACAATTTCTTTATGAAAAAGGAAGCAGCTTATATTAAAAATAATATTTTATAAATTTCTTCTATTTTTTAAATTTATCAAGAGTTTTTTTTTTTTAATTATAAATTGTGTCAATGACTTGGATCATAATATCATTAGACTATAATTAAATTGAGTCAAACACATTTAAATTCGAACATGAATGCACATATATATACACACGGCCTCACACATTTGGTCAGTGAAATAAATTTGTACGAATCAAGACGTTGTTTCTGGATGATTCAATTTCGTAGCTCAATATTGAATTAATTAAGTCATTTTTATTCGATTTTTAAAAATTAAGCCAGATCTTATGCTTCCAATCATACCAGCTAATTAAAGCTCAAAAAAATTATTAATTTATTTTAATTATAATGTTATTTTACTAAGATGTCTTTATAATTATTGTTGGAATATGAGTCACTTTATAATTACTATTGTAGCGAATATTAAATGTGAGGGCATATTTCAAAAAAAATTATTAAATGCTCTCTCGATTTCTTAAAATAACAACTATTTAAAATATGAGAATTATTTTTATATGATATTCTTTCAAAATCGGAGGGAGTAGTATACATTACATATTTAGCTATAACTTTGTGGTAAAAGCATCTCTTCCTAACTGGGATGTCCAAGGTTAGAGTCTGAGTGAGACCAGATACTATACTCTTAATTAAGAATAAGAATACTTCAAAAAAAAAAAAAAAATCCATTCATCTAAAATTGATAGAATATTGTTTCATTTTAGTCCATCCCAAATTATAAAAAACTTTCATGTTATAAAAAATTAGTTGATTCTAATCTTCCCATTACACCATCATTTATTATGCATGGTGGTGATCAATAAAATAAGTTAATATTTATCTTGAGATAATAAAAATTATGCAAATCAAAAGCAAATTGAATTGAAAATTGCAATAGTTTAACATTGAACCACTTATATTAAGACATTAAAGGAGAGTATATTAGAAAAATTATGATTGAAAATTGTCTTTACCTATATTTTCTTAAACAACGTAATGCTCAAAGTACTCTATCAAATTGGGACAAAGGAGTAATAACATACGTTAATTAATATACATCAAATTCTCAACTATTCATGCATTTCACCAGATTGCAAGTTGAAATAGGAAATATATATATAAGATATTAATTTAGTACAGTACCAATTTGGTGTTTATTGCATCCAGTGTATCTAACCATATATGAATATGCATTTTACTTATTCGACATTTCATACCATAAAATGTGCAGGCATGATATATAATTAATTTGGGAGAATTTGTTCATGAAATTAATCTTCATGAGTTGTAGAGATTAATAATTGATCCAAAGAGGTCAACGGTTCATGAACCACTTGCTAATTGTATATGGATTAGTTTTAATTTATTATTGATTATTATTGAACACAGAAAATTAAATATATGAGTGAACATTATACACTTAAACTCATCACTCTCGACCAGTAAGATTATTTCTATTGTTAATATCAAAATCATCAATTTAAATTAATAGTATATGATAACAATTAATAATTCCATTAATATAAAATAATTGTATTTTTGAGACTAAATATTAGAGATAATGCATCCTGCATGTTAATTAATTAGTAAAGAACTCCGATTTTATACCCTTTGATTTGAGGAACAACTAGGAAGTAAGGGTGAAGATTTAATATTTCTCAATTAATTAAGATATATACCAATTGGGTATGATTTTATTTGATAAATTATTCTTGCAATTGGTAGACGATCAACCCTCTTCAAATGATTGACCTGATCTTCTTTTGGTTATATCTACTCTAAACAATGGCATATTAAAAAAAAAAAAACATAATGTAATTTTTTTATTTACGGGTGCATAAGTAATTTTTTTAAAGAGATTATGTTTTTCTACTTACTAGATATATATGCTAAAAATTTTTTTTGTATAATTTGCTAGATTTTGCTAACCTTGAGATATCAATTGTTAGCATAACATGTTAATTTATTAATCGTCATGTTAACAAAATTTGATATCGTTAGTTGAATTAATTTTTCTAATAATAATGAAAAATATGTATTTTATTACAAAATGAAAATTTTTTTTAACAAAACGAATAAATTTTTTTACTTGCACATGAGCTAAACTACATAAATTGTTATATTTTTCTCAATTTACATTTAAGTGGATAAAATTAAGCCATTTTTCGAATAGGTAAATATATATGGTCAATTCCATTGGATAATTATATTTAACCGTTATATTGTTCACCTTTTATATGAAAGTGATCCTAAAATCAATTTGTATAGAGAAATAAATAAAAAAAAATATTCCATTAAAATATGCAATAACATGAAGTGCCATCATATTAATTAATAATTCATATTTTCCACGGCAAATTAATTTATCAGGCTCGATAGAAAAATGAAAGAATCAACCAACCATTTTACAATGACATATGTATATACCTCATTTGGCTAAGGATTTGACTTCAAACTAAAGTTATGCTATTCCATAATTTAAAAGAACTGAATTGGTATTAGTGGCAAAGTATACCTAATAAACAATTTTATATAAGTGGCAAAAGGTATTTAGAAGTCGGATTAAATAATTAATTAATTTCTGTAGCTTTTGCAACAATTTAACTCCAAATTTTATCACTTTACAAGTTAAACATATTCTTCCTTAATTGAAAACTATGACTTGACATATATAAGGAAAGAAAGTCGGTAATCTCCCTTTCTTTTCTTGCTTGATTGATCACGTTATTAATGCTCAATATAATTATACTTAATTTTTTTTAATTTCATTTAAATATTTATAATCAAAGTTATAACGTCCAGATCAATATTTTATTAATTTTTTTTATGAACTATTTTTTTTTTAATTTTGGATTTTTTTTTATCGCACTTTAGCGAAGTTTAGATTTTTTTTTTTTTTTTTTTTACAAAATAAAGTCGAGACCTGAACTTTGAAAGCGGCCTAAGTTGAAGGGTTTTATAGTTAATTTGTATTATCATGACTTAAGAAATTTTTTTATTTTTATTTTTTTGAAAAAAAGAAAAGAAAAAGGAGAGATGGGTATGGCTAAAAAGGTAGGCGAAATGGAGAAAATAATTAAAAGAGGAAGAGTATATACTTTACTTTAGGAAGAAATGGAGTAGTGAATGGGAATAGCATGCTTTTATCGTGCAATCTTACTCTTTGCTTTTATTTAATGCCTTTGTGTTTATTCGTGACTTGAGTTGCCTATTTTGCTTACTAAAACTTCTAGTAATTTATTTTTTTTAAATATAATAATTCTTTTTTTTTTATGTTATGAAAAAAATTAAATAATTCTCTTTTTTTTTTTTTTTAAGGTTTGAACTCATTCTTTTTATATGGATAAATTTTAGAATAATAGTAGAATATGCACTCCTGTAAAATTAATGAAAATAACTATTTGGCTTTTAATTTATTCAAAATATGTAATTTCGGTAACTCACCTGTTGATTTGACATATTTTATTTGTAAACTATTGTAATTGAGCACATTTGGTCAATTTATACTTGTTATTATAAAATTACATTTAAATTGGATAAATGGGAGAAACATATAGTTTGAGGGGCATAGTATAATACGGTTATAACCGAAAACCAAACCGAAACCGAATTTTAAAAAAAAAATTAGTTCGATCCTTTTACTAGTTTGATTCTGTTTGATTTTTATTTATATAAAATATTTCGGTTCGGTTCTCATCATAAATATTTTGGTGATAACTGAACCAAAATATATATGTTGTACATTTATATTTTATTCTTTGGTCTTACACTTACACGCATGTGAGGAGCCAAGAACAAGTCATTTACAATCTATTTCATCAATTCACTTTACTATTTCTCCAATTGTCAAATTTACACATTCCTGCCCATAATAATGCCAACCAGGATTACTTAAAATTTAATGAATGGAAATGGATGGAAAATGCTATTTCGTACTTATATGGGTTGTATTCTTCTATTTATTTATATGATGGGTTTATGTAGTTTTCATATATAGGGTATATAAATTTTAGATTTGTAAATGTGCATAATTTTTTTACTTCATATGTATAATTTCGGTTATGTTCGGTGCCAAACCGAACCGAACCGTAAAAATTGATTTGGTTATTAGTCGGTTCTTACTTATTTTCGGTTTGATTTGATTCCTATAATTTTCCTCTTATGATTCGGTTAACGACAGTGCGGTTCGGTTATCAAATTGAACCGACCGATACTATGCGCTAGTTTAAATTGAATTATGTTCACATGTCTATATTGGGAGAAATGTTCTCAACAAAAAAAAAAAAAAAAAAAAAAAAAAAGGGATGATTGTAGACCATCATAACATATCAAATGTGGCAAATTAATAAATTAGTAATAAAAAGCGCCTGTTTTCTGAGTAAAAAGAAAAAAAATTATTTTTCCTAAAATGAAAGAGTATAATTTAGAAAAATGATTTTGTAATATTGTGAGAAAGAACATGCTCCACTGGTGTAATAAAATTTCTTTAAAAAATATTCTTAACCTCAAATTGCAAGTGAAGAACCAACTAACTTTTTTAATATCAAATAATACCAAACCTTTTTGAATTTTCTTTTTTCCGAGTCCTAATCTTTTTTCTGTTGGCCCTTTTTCAGTTATTATGTCTCTTTCTCTCTCTAAACCAAATCCTCACCTCAAATTTTCTAACATGCATAAATCGATGGGTACACATAATTCAATTTGTTGAGTCTAAAATTTAACGTATAAATAAATAAAACTAACACTGTAATTTTGTATGATTATTTTTTTATAAAGTAAGCAATATTGAAACTCTTCCAAGCTACAGAATTTCCTTGATTATCATGTGATTAAAGATAAGATTAATTTTAATTGAAGGCATCTAAATGACGTGGAATTATTAGTATGTGCCAAAAGCAAAACCTTTTCTTGTTAGTTAGTAACACTTTGGCTGGTTGTAAACGCAAGAAAAGATTTCGTTATTTTCTAAATAATTTGAGTTTTTTACTCTAACTTGTTGAATGTACCAAACGTCAAGCTGAAACAGCAACAATGCTCGTGCATCTATTGTTCTAGATTCTTCATCCTATCCTAGTCAGTAATTTTGTCACTGTAACTTGTAAAACTGCCTATGAATATTGTAATGATCATTATTATCCTGATGAATGAGAATTAGACAAGCTCCATTACTTTGAGCTTACACATAACTATTCTATGGAAGTCTTTTTCACTAACTTCAATTTTTTATGTATTAGGGAGGTGAAAGGATAAAATGTTTAAAGTACTAAGAAATTGGGAAAAATTAAAGTAATTATAGTTAAATATAAGTTGCTCCACTGAGAAAATTTTGCATCTTTATTATTATTCATATATATATATATAGCAATGGTTTTAGGAAAAAAAAAAGATATTAGAATTCGAACTCTAATTCCACGTTTATTTGGAATATGATAACTACTGAATGCCTAAATGGTTTTTAATTTTATCTTTAATATTGTTCAAATTAATTAACAACACTTAACCTAATTCACCTATATTATAAGAAATTTTGTGACACACCAAATACAATGAATTGAAACAATTTCATTTCGGAAGTACTCTAAATCACCTGATTGTAGTGTAAATTTTCTCGTATTCCACGTATAACTTTACTGGTAATAGAATCCAACAAAAACTATATCAAACAATTCCGTATCGAAAGTACTCTAAATCACCTAATTGTAGTTTAAATTTTCTCGTACTCCACATATAACTTTATTGGTAATAGAATCTAAAAAAAACTGTATTACCGTTAAAATATATATATATATATATATATATTCTTATTTTTAAGGATTTTTTTTTTTTTACTGAAAAAGAAGTATATTCATTCGCATAAGAAGCAATTACAGTTTTAATGAAAGATGGACAATGATATAACAATTCCCTCTAAGTGTCATAGAATTGGCAGCTCTCACTAATAGGTGAACTGCTTTATTCAGCGAACAACGATAAAAAACAACTCGAATTAAACCCAAATCCCTTAAAATATTGAATTTACTCGTAATCAAAATAAATTTACTCAAAAATAAAAAGTATATATCTATAACAACCACCTATATGGACTATATATATGTATATATAACAAACTCCACTATCCCCACCTTAATTTGCTTCCCTCATTACTCTCTCTTTTTTCTCCATGTATACATAAATACATTTCTTTAGTTTCTTCACTCCTTCTCTCTCTCTCCTTTATCAATCCTTCTTTGTTAGGCCACTTGTACTCTATATATATTACCAAAATTGTTAATCGGTGGGCACTGAAATTAAAATGGAAACTCAAGAAGAATTCATCGCCTCCTCTAATGATCTCTCTCAGATTGTTAAAGGCAAACGCACCAAACGCCACCGCTCTTCCTCCCCCCACACGGCGGCCGCAGCCCCCGTCACTTCTAGTTCATCTAGCGGCTGCGGCGGCGGAAGAGAAAGAGCAAGAAACACTAATAATATTTCTGTTTCTGAGGAATATTACGGCTCGACTTCTTCTCCGGCGAGTTCTAGTGAAGTTTATCAGAGCACTGAAGAAGAAGAAGATATGGCGTATTGCTTGATTTTATTGGCTCAAGGTGAAGGTAAACCTCAACCGTTTGATCATGATGATGATGATGATGAAAATATTTGCAGAGTGGAAAAAATTAGTTCGAGAAAATTCTTCGATGTTTCTTCTGCAACAACAAACAAGGTTGGATTCTTCGTTTACGAGTGTAAAACTTGTAACCGGAGTTTTCCGTCGTTTCAAGCATTAGGCGGGCACAGAGCTAGCCACAAAAAACCTAAATCCGCCATTTCCGATCAAGATAAGAAGGTTAATTTTACAGTTCCGGTTCCGGCTCAGCCATCGTCAACTGAAGATCATGATTTCGATTTCGATTCTCAGTTGATCAATAAACAGAATCTAAATCTCGATCAGCAGCAGCAAAATCCGTCTTTCTCTCTTCAAATATCGACGAACAAGGGGAATAACAACAGTAACAAGTCAAAGATTCATGAGTGTTCGATTTGTGGATCGGAGTTTACTTCCGGTCAAGCTCTCGGCGGTCATATGAGAAGGCACAGAGCTAACAATGGCAACAACAATAATAACAATAATCTCAGTAATCAAGTGATGATTAGTTCAATTGATCATCATGATCAAGTGAAGCCGAGAAATATTTTGGCTCTGGATCTTAATCTACCAGCGCCAGAAGACGACCATCACCACCGTGAGTCGAAGTTCCAATTTCCGTCCACACAACAAGCTCTTGTGTTCTCCGCCCCAGCTTTGGTGGATTGTTACTATTGAGGGAAAAAAGAATTGAAAATTTTAATTAAGATTCATATATAGGAGATATTGATCATCAATTAATTATGTCAATTTTTTCCTTTTTCTATCTTGATTCTCGTATTCAATATTATTCATACAATCTTCATCCAATAATTCTTTCCAAATTTCTATTAATATTGCTGCGTATATACATAAAATTGGTCAAATTTGTCGTCGTATATATATTTTGTACAGATACATATTCTCACATTTTTAGATGGATTTTAAGTTAGAGATTTCGAATGCCAAATTTTGTATGTGCAAGAAAAACTTCAATCATCTAAAAAATATACAATCAAATTTGAAATTTAAATTAAATAATTGAAATTTTCCGTTTAAATTGGTATTTAATTTTCTTCTTAAAGTTATTAGTTAGTTAAGTTATCTCATTATCTTAATCTACTTGTTGAAGTTAAATACATTGAGTGAGTGGTTAGTGTTGATGGTTGCCTTTCATTCACGAAAAGTGAGTGATGTGAGCATCTCTTTCTTTGCTTCTTTATATATATAAATAAATATTTTTAGAGTGAAAGAGAGAGAAAGAGGGATTTTTGGGTTAATCGTACGTGGAGAAGAGATGTGTGACACTGAAGAGAGGGAGGAAGAGTGGGAATTGGCTTGGCTAGGGTTTGGCATCACCACTACCACAACTATAAGTCGTGGATTAGGTTCTTTCTTCGCGAATTTAACCCTAAAAAAAAAAAAATGAAGTAATAAGAAGAGGTAAAATAATATGCACGAGAAAAGAGTTTTAACTTTTAACTTTTAAGGAATTTATATTGCTTCTGTAGTAATGCATTAAAAAGATTATGAAAGTGTGTTCGATGAGTAAAGAAACGACTTTTACAGTATATTTGCTTCAATTTGAATTTTGTTAGTATTGTAAGAGTATTTACGAGTAAACAATATGTAAAGTTTATTATAAGTAATCATTCAATCAAGATACTTTACTACAGTCTGAGAACTAAATGGCTTATACCGTTGAATAATTAACCCGTTACGTTAGAATTTTTTCTCTCGATGGCCTTCAAGCTCTTCATAACTTTAAATTTTTTTGTAACAAAAAAAAAATAAAATTTTAGTTTTGTTATATATGTACCTATATTTTCAATAAAGTACAGTACCTATTTCTAATTAAAAAAATTCTCCAGAATATATTCTTTATAAATGAAATGAAAAGAGATATAAAAAAAAAAAAAAACATGTTGGAAGAAAAGAATATAATTAATTGATTCATGTTAATCAAAGAGTTTTAAATATTTTCAATTAAAATTCACCAGATCCACTGCATATTATTGAACTCGAAATTTATTTTAAAGAATAATAATGTTTTTTCAGTTTCCACCCAAATAACTCTTAATTAATTAACCTCGAGATTCTTTAAGACATGATATGCATAAAGGAGTATATCCTCCAAATTAACCTATCGAAAAATATCTCTTTAATCCCAGCAATATAGCTGGAAATTATAGTAGTTTAAAATAAAATAAAAATATGAAAAGAAACTTAATTATATTATAATAAAACTCACTCGTCACTACACTCAGTGGTTCTCTCATCCTCATTTAGGTGATTAGGTAGTTTCAATTTCAAATAAATGACAAAAGAATAAATGGATAGCAAAGCTGAGCTGGTAACTGTCTATCCCTAATGTATCTATCTGTACCTCTTTCTTTTTCTTTTCTATTTTATTTTGTTATAATTAATAAAATTTGTTTTGTTTTGTTTTGTTAAATGGTCCAACCTAGCTACAAAAATTAATACTGTATAATGTATAATTAAAGCGGTTCTCAAAATTTAGCTTAATTAACTGGCAGTATTGCTTGTTACACCTAATTAAAACCAAACCAACTACATATGTATCATCTCATCTCTTACTTTGTAAGTCACTTTAACTATAAAATTGGGAGATTTAATTTTTTCAAATAAATATATATATATAAAATGGGGTCCATTCTCATATTGCTTCCGATGTTCCCAAGATAGATACAGCTAACTTTTCTATACCACAAACAAGCCATTTGGTTTGGATATCCCTTCACCAATTGTTAATTTATTAATTATTATTATTATTACTAAATATTTTATTAATTATTTATATTCTTTTATTCTTGTCAATTTGTGATAGACTTGTTGGATCATATATATGTAAACCATATGTGCTAAATCCATCCCAAATGGCACAAAACTAAGTTCATGAAAATCATAGGACTTTATTTATTAATTATTCTTGCCTTCTTGTTTCTTTAGCTAAGTATATATTATGTGAAAACTGTCTTTTTTTTATTTATGTGTAAATAGAAACTTTAGTCCGAATAAGACTATGTGACTTGACTAAAATAAATCTTATTTTATTTAATATAAGATAGGATTAGAGTCCTTCCCTTGTTGAATTTGGTGTCCTTTTTAACCTATTTGGATTTGGTTTGCTATATGCTCGAATGCTAAGTTTAGTATACATTTCATTTTAATTTTATCACGGTTGGTTCTGTACACATTGAAAGATAAAATGTCAAATAGTTAATCAATAGGAATCAAAAGCTTAATAATTACTAATACTTTTTTTAGTTTTTTTTTAATTTTAAAATAAATAAAAAAATCTCCACCTGCAGTTCATTAATTAATTATCATTAAAAGGTATGAAGTAAAATTTGATTCTTAAAAAGATGGCTAGGTTCAAATAATCACCTTTTTTAAAAAAAAAAAATTAATTAATTAATTACTTCTCTTTTCTCGATTTATTAGCTAAACTCACATGATAAATGCCGAACAAAGTAAGTAAAATCGGTGAATAACTGAATAAAAAAAAAAAATTTAAAGAAATACACATTATAATACAAATTGAAATGATTGAAAAGTGTAAGTTAATATGATTGTGAAACGGATAATAGATGTAAATAAATGTGAATAATTGAAGTTTAAAGTCCAATAGAGTTAGTTATGTGCACGTTTTGATGAATGTTGGAATATGCATTGCGTGACATGTCCAAATTAATACATTACATTGTGTCATACACTACCACTTGTATTGTATTGTATTGTATTGTATTTTATAGATTATTAAATTGTTTAGAGTATTTATATTCTGATGTCCCATTATGCAAAAACATATATGAATTTCATATTTACTTAGGATAAATTAAAAAATTAGTTTCTATAAATATATAATCATGATTGTAATTCTTTTATAGTTCTGGTGAGATACTGAGCACCTAATATGGTTCATACAGATTGATATTAGGTTCAATTACAGTAGTTACACAATGTAAAGTGTGTGTGTACATATAGGGCTTAATGACAAAGCTCAAAATCATGTCTAATTAGAGTGTGCTATTCTACCAATTTTTTGTTCTCTGAAAAATTAGTGCATTGGTTGGGACTAAACGTTTTTATAATTTTAAAAGTTGAATCAGCTCTATAAAATTTCAACAAAACAAATTTACTAAAAGTTGCTTTTGATTATGAGCAATACAAAAGAAGAGTAATTTAAAAGATAATAAAATCCTCACATTATTTTTCCAATAAGTAATAATATTAAATAATATTAAACAAAAATAATGCGCATCCAGCTAATGGCCCGTTTGGTTTTGCTGTTGTTGTTTATTGTTTACTGATGCTATTTGCTTTTTTTTTTGTTGCTGTATGATGTTTGTTATTGATGATTGATAGTTGTTGTTTATTGATTGATAATTAATATTTCGTAAAAACATGATAAATTTTTACAGTTAGGATATAAAATAACTAATAAAAATAAAATAAAATAAAAAACTAATATAAAAAAATAAAATCAAACATAATAAAATGTTTTTCATGAAAAAAATATTTTATGTGCTGATGGGAAACAACAATTTTTCTTTCTAAAAAGTTATCAACAGTTGCTAGCAAAAATCTAACCAAACACTTCTAAAACTGTTGTTTGGCAGTAAACAGCAAAAAATACATAAAACAAGTATCTAAACGAACTCTAAATATTGCTAGGATTTGATTCTTTTTGAGACTAGATACTATACCTTTAAAAAAAATAAATTTAAAAAAAATACACAAAATTAATAAAATAAATAAATAAATATTAAAATAACTTCTAATATTATTATAGGATCAGGATGGAGTTTACAAGAATATCTATGTAACTTAATCAAAATATAGTGGCCCAAAAAATTGCACAAAGGGAAGGGAAACATAAAGAAAAAAGGTCGCATCTCATCCCCAAAAAGATGGGATATATATGAACCTTTCTTGCCATTATTAAATATGCTATTTTGTGGTTGTATCCAAATCCATATATATATGCTTATATGCTACATATCGGAAATAAACTTTTATTTTTTTTTTCTTATTCTTAATTTATTTTTCAAGTAAGTAAAAGGAGTTTAATTCAAAATGTTTCAATTAAAATATAATTTTACATTTCATTATTTTATAAATAATTATATACTTCATAGTGGTTCATATTTTACATAATTAAATTTTAACAATTTATAATATTACTCCAACATGATTAACATTTTATCCTTACTTTAAGTAAACTATTATAGGTATCATAACTACTCCTTTTGGCTATTTGTCGTTGATTATGATTTAATTACATCATTTAATAAAAATATAATCACAAACAGAAATCATCTCGTTGCTGTGGTGTAGTGGTTATCACGTTAGTCTTACACACTAAAGGTCCCCAGTTCGATCCTGGGCAGCAACAATAAGATTTTTTTATTAATTTTTTTTTACGTAGTTTCTTTTTCTTCTTAGAAATAATATAGAACTTGACTTGTGGCATCCAGTTAGGATCTACAAAAATAAAGGGAATCTAATGATGAATTCAGAGAAATAAGTTGAAAACTCTGTTGATAAGAATTGAGGTCCATAGAATCTTTAATGCGCGCTCAAAGTATTTTGTAGTGAGTAGGACCATGATAGTGCTTAAATTTCATTTGGCCAAGAATCTTGTTGGACAAATTCATAAAAACAGAAAAAATAGCTTATGGATCAAAGGTTGTGCTGTGGATAAGTTTCTTTCTTCAGAAAGGTGTTTCATATACAACAAAACATCATAATCTCATATCTTTCCGATTAGCCAATTTACTTTCTAGACTAAATCAATTAGCACATTAATTTAGTTTTCCTACAAAAATTACCAGTATAAAGAAGTTACAAGAATTCCACAATTAACAAGGGCACTACTTGTGTTTCAAACATCATCAGTAACAACTATTATGGCAATTGAGGAAAGCTCAAGAGAGCACTTGCATTCTACAGTTCTACTCAACATCAAAGATCCTTCTAAAGCAGCCAAAGCACAGCAGCAAAAATAAACAAAATTTGAACATTTCCGTGATCTAGACGAGTTTCCCTTTTCATCATCCATCCTCCAGTGGACGTTCGTTCCTATATTCGATATCACAGTTGCTCTGCTCCTGCAATAATGCCAAGATCAAGACAGAGGACACCAATCAATTTCATGGATAAAAGCATGATAAATTGCTAACAAACGTGAAATTCAAGACTCTAGAAAGCATATGGCATCATGTCCAATAACCAGTTGACCTAAAAGCCGAAAGCATAGGCCCATTATACTTTGTGCTGAAACAATATTCACAAAGACCTCCATGGTCTAGAAAGCTCTAATACCAATGTCAAAGAACCATTTAACCAAAAAGCTTTTTTTACTATCTCTATCATGTCAAAAGGACATTTCTTTTTGAGACAATTTTTCATGTTAAGATATTACTACATCATCTAATTCTCTAGAGACCCTAAGGAGCGAAAAACTAATTCAAGTGTTTCGAAAACTCCCAGCCTGCAATCAAGATAATGCAAGATAGGATTGCTACTCCTGAAAATGACTATGTTAAGTTGTATACCTTAGACTGATGCAAGTTGCTCACAGAATTGTCCATTCATAGAGGATTCCCCAATTATACTTTTCCTTAGTTCGCGGAAACATTCAATTTCACTCGAGCAGTAACTTCAGGATGAAGTTTCAGTTCTGCAATATATTCCCCTGTTTCCCTAATTTCTGGAAGAGAAACAAACCGCTTGTCCACATCCCTAGCACCAAAGAGCCGAGAGCAAACAAATAAATAGATAAGATACGGCTTAGAGGATAGATACGTGCACCAAACAATTTGCTAGCCCAAAATCCATTGGATTTATGGAAGAAAAGCAATAAGCAACTACATAAGTAAAAGAGAGAAAGGTAAAAACAAACCGCATATGCTTACAATTAATTCCATGAGACCCCGTGGAAGAGTTCCAAGATATAAACAAGTAGTCATGTATATAATTATGCAGACTTCATAATGAATTTCAGACATGCCTCAAATTCTTATGTTTCATGGTAAGTTTAGACATATGGGTAAAGCCTACCTCTGAAGCTGGGCCTTGATGATGTCAACAACATCTTGAGCGGTAACACTGCCAAACCACATGAATGTTAGATGCAAACAAGGAAATATTAATGAATAGCATCTAAAAGTTGCAATTGCCTCTACTTGCCTCCCAAATATCTGTTTTCCCTTTCCACCTTTGCGCTTCACCTTGAAAGCTCCAACAGTTTCAAAAATAAGAGCAAGCTGCTGCGCCTCATCTTTTACCTAACGATAAAGCATGTAATAAGTAGATAGTAACTAAAAGAACAAACCAACAGCTAATAAAACTAGTACTAACACATATACACAATAGCCAATTACCCTTTGTTTCTCAGCCTCAATTCTTTCCTCTTCTATCTTCATTTCCCTAAAATATTAAGAGTTAAACAAAATTAGCTTTGGAACTACAACATAAGAAGTGCATATTGGTCATCAGGAATGTTCACTAGCTATAGATTACTCATATGCAAAACTTATATGGTTATGACATCCAAATCTCATCATCCAAAACCTATTCTATGACCAAAAGTAGTACTTCTGCTTCAATTGAGTGGATAAACCAACAATAGCAACCACAGCCTTTAGCAGAGCAATCTTTCTCAAAAACAAGAAGATGCTGAGGGACATCTAAATTCGAACAATTTCACCAAAGTTCTATCCAGGATTTTTAAATTGTGAAAGTAAGCATGAAAAAATAGTCAGTCATCTACATTGTGATGAATACCAAGTAATATTTTACAATCATAACTTTTTCTTTGGATCCAAGAGAATAATGATGTGGTTACAAGCATTTTATACACAATTTAAAGATTCACAAACATCTAATTTTAAGTTTCTTTTAGTGAAATTCCTTATACAGCTTAGTTCCTCTAGCAACATGATACTGGAATGTCAAGCATGAAGTAGCTAATTCAAAGTCATTGAAAATAAACAGCTTAACAGGGCAATCAAGTACTCTCTGCCTAATTTCCAATAGCATTCTCACAATTTAACCACCAATGATTTAAGTGGTTTTTGTCTCTGTTTCTCCCAGAAGCTCACTGTCTAAAAGGAAGGGATGAAATTGTGCAAGAAGGGACTGCAATGCATTATTAGGGGCTAACAGTGAAAACCAGGTGATTTGACCAACAGTATTCTAATCCAATTAAACTGGATTTCATGATTTTTCAATTACATAACTAATAGTATGAGGCGTGACAAACAATTATAATTGAATGAAAACCACAAACCAAAATCCAATTGCTGCAAAAACATTAGCATAACAACGATGCTAGAGCCTTGTTATCAATGTTGTTAGACTTTGGCGCTAAATATGAACAAAATCAACAGGTAACAATTACGAAAGTACTCTTTCAAGTATTAGAGAGATTTCTTTTCCATCTTCCCTTATCTTTACAGTATTACTACAGTAAGCTTCTTGTTAATCAATGTCTCCTTCATATGTATATTGAAGTGCAAAATGCATCCTAAAATTTTGCATTGACATTTTGAGCTTCTAAAATATCACTAATTTCAATTGTGCACAGTCCCTTGCAGTTACTTCAGAAACAAATTTTTAACTCAATCTTCAAAAGGAATTTGAAGATATGATACTAATAGATTAAGAACAACAAAAAATGAACAATACAATAAAGTAATGCATACTTGAGTATACTAGGAGTGACAATTTGGGCTTTCCCCATAGGCAAAAGATAGTTCCTGTAAAACCCAGCCTTCACATCAAGTAGCTGCCCCTTTTTCCCCAAATCTGTCACATCCTCTTTCAACATTATCTAACACAAGAACGAAAATCAAAATTACCCATTAAAAAAAATCTCAATGTCAGCCACCAAACAAGGCAACACCACAACATTGAATCTTCCTTGCAACTAAACACAGTAAAATGGGCGACAAAAAGTATAAATTGTAGGAACCCATTGGGGGTAATGAGATAAAGTTCTGACCTTTCTGGTCTTTTTGGCTTTCTTTTGAGCCAAAATAAGCATTGAAGTTCTTGTTTGTGATAATTTGGAAACTTCATTAGTGGGTCCGGAGAAGCTGTGAAGCCAAGAGGAAGAACTCCATGAGAGAGTTGCTGCTGCTGTAGATGATGAAGCCATTGCCTATTTCGCCACGCCCCAAAAACCGAACTTCAACCTTGCCTTCCTAACTGATCTTATTCTTCTTATCCGTTGGGCCTTTTCGAAATTATGTGTCGTTTTGGCCTCTGAGATAAATTACAAAAGCATCCATCGCCGCATCCTTTTTTACTTTTAACACAAAACTGTACTCCATCGGTCGCAATTTGATAGAATGCTTTGGACATATATATATAAATTAAAAAAATATAAATAAATTAGTTGAAGGAATTTTTTTTTCATAATTTTTCTAATATATTTTTATTCAACTTATTTATATAAGTAGTTGAACATTAAATTATTATAATTTCCAAGCAAGTTTGTAATGAAATGGTAGAATATTTATAGTTTTAAGATAAATATTAATGTATTTTGTTGATAATCAAGCATAATAAATAAAGGTATATTAGAAAAGTTAAAAACAACTAATTGTTTATAAAACGAAATTCTTTATAATTGGAAAATAATCAAAATAGAAATATACTCTATTAAAATTGCTCGACGGACATAGGAATAAATTATGGAAATGGTAAAACAAAAAAAAAAAAGGGTCCTTAGGTTGGTACAAAATTCAAATTTTTTCCTTAACGCCAAATTAGCCCTGACGTTAAACAATATAAATTAAAAAGCTATTATTTTTGCTTACGAGGAAATCACGTCGAAAATTTTCTCCAATTCAAATGCAAAACGTGTTCAAAGATAGATCTACCTTATAGACAATGAGGGTCCTACCAAAAAAAAATTATATTAAAACTTTTTTTGGTCCTTTATATTTGTATGTAAATTACATTTTGCCCCCACTCATTCAAATTACATTTACATAATTTTCAAAGGATAAAAGTCAAAATAATTTTATATTTTTTCTCTATTTTTCTCATTTAACACCAGGATGTACAATAATCACTTTTTTCTCTATGATTATTGGAGAAGTTTAATTTCACTCTTATTATGCATAACTCAAGTTTAACCTTATAGAAATGTTTTAGCTTAAATTTATCCTTTTTCAGTTAACTTCGTTACTAATTGTCATTAGTATTTACTTAAAAAATGTTAAAATTTGGCTAAATTTTCTATTACGAGAGTAAAAATTTGAGCAAAAATTACAACTGTAGATACAGAGTTATGCTATTTTATTCGTTAAGGGTGCAATTGATCTTCTCCAGTAACCTTATGAGTCAATTTAACTATTTTGTCATTTTAGAATTGTAAATATGATGTGTGTCAGAAACATGTAACCAGAAATTTGTAGCAGGCGTGGAGTATGGTCGAATTCACAAGGATTGGTCGGATTATTTCTTTTAATATTTAACAAGAAAAGTAAAAGAGAGGGTTGTTTATAAATTACAAATAAATTTAAAAATAACAAAACAGATTGATTTGATGAAAAGTATATGGGAGATGAATTCTAGCCAGAAGGCAGATTCGAGTATTGAGTCAAACCAATCGAAACAAAAGACAATTTACCGAATAGATAAGTTAAGTAAATTAGCTATGACTATAAAAAAATATGAATTACATATCTCTTCTTACCGAATAGATAATCAATAGAAGTTCATTAATTATCTCTATTCAATCAAAATATTCCAAACAAGCTTCAAAATTTAATTCAATCAAAAGTATTAACATACGAAAGAGATACTAAATCTATTCAATAATCACACAAGCGAGATTATTTAAAGCATATCAATTTCATTAATAACTTGGATTAAAAACTTGTCAATAATTAATCATGTTATTTGCTACTTAAGTTTAGAATATTAAATGATTACGTATTTAAACACCTAACTAGCAAATCAATCACAAGCAAATAATTAAATCAATGATTCAATTAAATCATGCAATAGTAAGATGAATAGAATAGAATCGATTGCTTGAATTAAAGAAATAAATAAGAACAAATTATCTCATAGTTGATTTTACAATACTAAATTCCTCTTAGCTAGACCTTAGAATTTAGTTCTCCATGGCAAGAACAAAAATGCTTAAAGAGAAAAAGAAAGCTTCAAAATTCGCGTTCAAAAATTGTAGAGGAAGAAGAGAAGGTTCTATTTTCCTAAATTCTTTTTATCCTAGTTAACTACGGAAAGAGTTCTAAAGATGAAATAACTCTAATTAAAATTTGTAGGAAAATTTAATTAGAGTTAATTTAGAAATAAAAATAAAAACACTCTAAAATCCAACTACAATAAGGGCTGATAAGATTATAATAAAACTAATTAGGAAGTCTCTTAAACCCACAAAACAACTACAAAATTCGTAGCTCCTCTAAGCCATGCTCTTGATTTTATACAAAAACAGCTTTTTAGTCAGCTTTTCAGCATTAACAGCACACCACAAGTCATATTCATATATTATGACTTCACAGCTCTCTCTCTTTTACACTTAAAGCTTTTAAAATCGACACTTAAAGCTCAACTTTTACTTCAAGGCCCTTAGCACGAATAATGACACAAAATGAAGTGAATACAAAAACTATAGTGATTAAAGCTTATAAATAAAAGCAAATTAAGTGTACTTTGTGCTCTTATCAAAATATTATATTGTTTTATGTATAGTTTAAAAATGCAAGGTATGCTTTGTGATATGGCTTTTTTGAACGCATTATATATATATATATATATAGTAATGGCAATATATCTAAGTTGAGATATTGAATTTTTTTTGTCATAAAAATTATCAAAAGTAAATTTAAGTAATTTGCTCAACTGTACAGAAATCCAGATCTGTCCTACAGCCTACAGGCTACACATGTCGTATTCATTTGAACGCTTGACGAAAAAGGAACTCACTCGTGTAAAATTGCCGGCCCAAAAACGAAATCCACTCATTTGCCTTTAATATTTATCAGCTTATACTTTTTTAAATTAATTGATTCTTCAACACATTATGTTTAATACAATATTATCATAACCGTACCGGATATTAAACCGGTGAAACTACTGGTACGTAGTATAACCGGTTCAATAGGGTAATACCAGTGGTTATACCGGATTATTATTTTTTTAAAAAAAATATTATTTAAAAAATAAATAAGCTTATAAATTCATCAAACATAAGTTTCAAATATTTAATACTCAAAATAATTTCATGAAATATCATAAAACTTCATCAATTTTAAATTTTAATGATAATTGATTTAAATTTTAAAATTTGAAAAATTTTGGTTTGAAACCAAACAGAACCAAAACCAAACAAAACTAATTCAGTTTGGTTCAAGTCAAACCGAATGTATATTGGTTTGATTTTGGTTTTTATAATTTTATATGTTTATTTTTTGGTTCGGTTTAAAACTTCATCAATTTTAAATTTTAATGATATGATTTAAATTTTAAAATTTGAAAAATTTTGGTTTGAAACCAAACCGAACCAGAACCAAACAAAACTAATTCAGTTTGGTTCAAGTCAAACCGAATGTATATTGGTTTGATTTTGGTTTTTATAATTTTATATGTTTATTTTTTGATTCGGTTCGGTTCCTGAACCGTCGAACCGAATCGAATCAAAACCAAAGATAGAAAATGGTCAAAACCGGTTTTTGACCGGTTCGTCGGTTTACTGGTTTTTAATCGGTCGAACCGATCATCTCTGTTTTTTTATCAAACCGTTCATTTTAATCAAACCGACCGGACCCATGGCCGGTTCGTGGTAAAACCGATCGAACCGACCGGTCCGGTCCGGTTTTCACAACATTGGTTTAATATGTTATTATATATGTGTAAATTTTAAATTTTATTTTAAAATGTAAGTTGTAATTGACTCAATATGTTCTCTTCATCCAACTTTAATAGGTAATTTTTTAATTATACGGTAATTAAGAAAATTAGTTAACAAACTATATTTTTACTAAAAGGCTCTCAATATATCAAACGATTAAGTGAAATAAATGTTGTCACTTTAATTGTTTAGGTATATATAACATGGATATTTTTGATAATTTATCACTTAATTAATAATTAAATATTAAAAAATACCTATATTGTTAGACACCAAAAATAAAAAATTTTACCTATCAAAATAAGACGAAAGGAGTAGCTATTATGTGTGTGTGAACAGCACAATATATATATATATATAAGGTCAATGAATTTGATTTAAAAAATCACTTATATTAAATCCACAAATTTCATTAATGGGTTATAGGAAGAACAGAAATACAGAACTTATGCTACTTGTTACTGATAAGTTAATCAATTATTAAAATAAGAAGTGTTTGTGGATTGAACACAATTACATGTTTTATAAATCCATAAAAAGATCGTCATAATCTAAAGTGTAACATCATCTCAATTTAAAATTTGTAATCCCTGCGTGAACATGGACGCTAGCATGTTCAACATTTTTATTTCTCAAGGATTGTCATAGATTGTCCATTAACAAAACCTAATTGGTTTTCTGTTACAGGAGTCTAATCCCACAAATCAATAATCTCAAGGTCTATGGAGTCTCTTCACTGCACATCCAGCCATGTTAAAAAATAAGTGCATCTTTTCCAAGATGGAAAGTTCAAGGATTAGAGTCTCATTGACACCAAATACTACACCCTTAAAAAAATTAGAAATTATCAACAAATTATTGTTTACTTAATTAACTAAAAAAAATAGTTAACATAATATTATATTAGTAATGCCAACTATTTTCAACCTTCTTAATTAATTGCTTAGCGTTGGTGTTTGTGTATGTAGGAGAGGTGATACCTGAGGGAAATGTATGTAGGGATGTACAATTGGAGTTCAAGTTGACTTCCGCTTCTCCTTCAAGGCTGCTGAGGTATGTGTTTGTTGCACGTTATTATATATATAATTATTATTATTTTTTATATTATTTCACAACAAATTTACTTTAGTATTTCATTTAAATTTACTGTTGACATCTTATACAATGAACATACGAAATGAGCTTTCAGGACTGCTACCCACTAAAAATATATACAGAAAATGGAGGAAAAGTTTAAATCTGATTAGTTTGAATATGATCCTTAATAAATGATACTCATATAATTCACATAAAAATATTATTTAAAAATCATTTTTTTTTTAAAAAAATGACACTAATGAAAATAATAAAATGTTAATGATACGTATTAAGGATAAAATTTATTGAGGCTTTCTACCTATATATTTTACATATTTATCTAATGGAAATCGAATCCGAGAATTTTTCTCACATTGTAAGCTCAAAATGTCAACTAAACCGCAACCTTAATTACATATATAAATAAATAAATAAATTTCTATTGGATTTGTTTTGTGTTATCCTATTGATAGTGGATACTCTTGGTCGTACTATATATATAACCACTCATATTAAAATATTTACCAAATAACTAAATCAAGGGTAAACTTCAAAAAAGTTTTACGTGGTTTCACTAATTTTTAAAGTTATCCAAAAATTAACTATCTAAATAGGACAATATAAAATATATATATATAGATAAACATGGGGAGGTTCTCCTTTCCCTATGAAATTGCATCAAAATTAAACAAATAGGAGTAGAAGAAGATGTATCCTGTCACAAGCAATTCTTCAACTACAGAATCTAATCAAAGCTCAAATTCTCTCCTTTACACCCTCTCCCTTCTCAAACAAAAAATCAATCAAACCCATTCATTAGTTTCCATTTTTCTTTCTTCCCCCAATTCGCATCACTCAGCTAATTCCGTCGCTATATCCAGCATCGGTCCTCTTATTCAAGAAATCATCTTTACTGCATCTTCTGTCATGTTCACTTTCCAGCAAATGATTTCCTCTTCCCCCGCCCGCACCTCCAATCTCCCCACCAACGAAGAATTCTGCCTGTCGGCACAGGCAGATGCGAATTTTTTTGCTACCGAAATGTACGTCGACGATCAGTTGCTTTTTGGTGACGAAATTAATAATTTAGCAACGAATTCTGTTAGTACGACGACGAAAAGGAAAGAATTGTCCTCTTATGGTCAAGCTGTGGAAGGTATTAAAGAGAATAAGGAATCAGCTAACTACGATGTAATTGAATTGGATGCAGCTCATTTGTTAGCTAAGTATACTCATTATTGTGAAATATGTGGAAAAGGATTCAAGCGAGACGCGAATTTGAGGATGCATATGAGAGCTCATGGCGATGAATATAAGACGAATGCTGCTTTGAGCAATCCGGCGAAGAATAGTGATAAATTTGGAAGCAGAAATGACGAGGACTTATTGCCGAGGAAATATTCGTGCCCCCAGGAAGGTTGTAGGTGGAATCAAAAACATGCGAAATTTCAACCGTTGAAATCTATGATCTGTGTGAAGAATCATTACAAGAGAAGCCATTGTCCGAAAATTTATGTCTGTAAAAGGTGTAATTGCAAACAGTTCTCAGTTTTGTCTGATTTGAGAACTCATGAAAAACACTGTGGAGATCTTAAGTGGTTGTGTTCTTGTGGGACTACATTTTCTAGGAAAGATAAGCTTATGGGTCATGTTGCTTTGTTCGTTGGGCACACTCCAGTGGTTGTTGACAAATCCTGAAAATTTGGAGAATTTAGCTTCCGATTCAATGTAACTAGTAAAAGAAAGGTAAATCATACACTTGATTCCACGCGAGATGATTTAGGATGAAATTTCTAAGGATGTTGGAATAGATGAGAGATTGAAGCAGTCACAGCTGAAGGGATACCAGTAGTCTCATTCTCGGATCGAACAACTTCCTCATATGAAACTCCGGGTGTCCCCTAATGTCGGTGGGTCAACATATTGATCCCATGACCCCTTTCTTTCTAAAAAGTTTTAAAGTGAAAAGCAAGCCGCTAATAGCTGCGTCAACAATAGTAATAATGTACATGTTATCATCTAACTGATCCTAGACTACCGTAGAACCTCTCTTTCCTTTGTACTCACTTGATCATCATAGTTAAGCAATTAGTATATGTTTTTAAGTTCTTGTAATGAAACTGATATCTAATTATAAACATTGCCTAATTAATTGCATCTATATATATTTATGGATGCCAGTTATATAGTTGTAGGGGCTGAAGTAGCTATATATTAATCATGTTTGGTTCATGGAACGGAATTGAATGAGAATAAAATAACTATTTCGTTTCATATTTTATTCCAATGTTTGGTTTCATACTTAAATAATATATGAAATATGACATATTAAAACGAAAAAAGGAAAAAAATGGGTGAAATTGGATTAAAGAAAGAAAAAAAAAGAATTAAATCAATGAAAATGAAGAAAATAATAAGAAAAATGAAAAAAAAAAAACCGAGTAAAACGAAGAAAAACAGAAAAAGGGGGAACAAACAAAGAAAATAGAAAAAATGGAAAAACACAAAAGAACACATAACATAAAAGCAAAATGGAAAAGTTAGAGAAAAATAAATAAGATAAACATTAATATATAAAACAATATAAAGTAAAGTATGAAATAGCTATTTTTTGTATCCATAAAAAATAATTACTACTATATGGAATTGGCCATATATTGAACAAAACATTGAAATAATTATTCTATTCCCTTATTTTATGAACCAAACATAACAATAAAGTTTACAGCTATGAAAATTTTCATAAAAGTTAAAGTAATTAATTTTCATTTCCATTTATGTATATCATATATTTTCTTTAAAGTCTTGGAATACTAATGCTAAATGACATTTGAAGTATAATGTTAAATGGATTTCGTGTGTATGCTATTTTTATCACTAATTAACAATGTTCAATTCATGTTATATATAATAAAACTGAGATTTTATGTGAAAAGCTGCTCATATTATATTTCTTATTGTTTAATTTATTTCATTGTTCACCTTTTTGTGTCCATTATATGTGTAGAGAGAGAGAGATTTATGTACATTGGTGTATTAATTTCGTTATGAAGTTTTACACACAAAATTTATGTGGAAAGAGATAGTTCTTATTGGTACGAAGTAAAACTAATTTTCTCAATACTATATAATGGATGTGCATAATATACATACAGCTTATAGGAACACTCTTAAGCACCCCAGGATAACCTTCAATGCATAACTAAGTCATAAAATTACATAAATGGTGATTTTTGAATCCTTGATTACCAATATTTTTTCTAAGCCATTCGGTTGAATTTGAATTCAAGCTGGGTGAACTCTTTAAAAATGGTGAAGTTCCCAACAACTATGTTTTCTATTCACAAAGGCTTGAACCTGAAACCTTACTTATGGGAATCAACAATTCTCAAAAACTGATTAGTTTTCCTACGCATTGTTTTGATTCAATTTTTGGTTCGGTATTGGCAAACACTAAAATACCAAACCAAAAATTATACATAGGGGTGACAAAAAATTGGTCATAATTGAAAACGAACCGAAACTAAACCAATATAAAAGTTTGGGTGGGTTATTTAGCTTTTTTGGTTCGGCTCAGTTTTGATTTTCGAGAAGTTTGACAATTGGTTATCGATTCAGTTTTATCGAAAAATTCAAGTCGAAATTCAATCAGTTAGTAATCGAACTAAAACAAAAATTTTCAATTCAATTGTATCAAGTTATTTCATAACTTCAATTTGGTTCAATTTTGAACATATTGAAAAGTTCAATTTGGTTAACCAAAAGTTCAATGCGATTAGTAGCAGAACCGAAATGTTGCTCACCCAAAACAAAACATAGTTAAAGTCAACCGTAGGTCCAAGTCCTAGATGAAAAGGTTCAACGATATAATTCTGTCATGATCCTAAAGAAAGTTCACCATGGTTTGTTTAGGCCCATTGGATAAAGATAAAGACCATACACTGTTAAATTAGGTCCACTAGTGTTAGTTTAAACCCATTAAGTAAATCAATACAATCATGTATTGTTAGCTTAGGCCAATTAATATGATATTAGCCAATTAACTTGTTTGAAAGAAAAAATCTTTTAAATAGCCCAAACTAAATTAAAAACTTTGAATAACCAAAATAGACAAATTATATTCTAATTGGTGCAAATCAATATAGATTCACAAAGTGTTCCACAATTTATCAGTTTTAATATCAAAAAATAATTAAATAGATTCTTTAATCAAATAATTATATGAAACGAAGAAAAAAGTTCTTTATTATTATTAATTATTGTATCAAAAAATGAATACAACAAAGCACTTTATATCCCATACTTCTATACATCAATGAGGATTTTAGTCCATTAGATTTAGCTAAAATCAATGGCTCTAATCTTCCTTTATTTGTGCCCAAAAACTAGGCAAGGACAACTAACTTTCCAGTTCAACAGGGAAGAGAAGTTATTAGCTAGAGGTGGTCCATCAGGCTTGCTGTATTCTGAAACCCTTCATGCATACAATACATTTGTATTAATTAAGCGAATCATAATTAACTAACCCCTTTTGATACTAGTCAACATTAGCACGATTCGGTTAGCTAATATAACCAACTCAACCGATACAAATGTATATGTATAACAACCCCCCCCCCCCCCTAAAGCTGGAGCCATATTAACAAGGCCAAGCTTGACCAAGAAAAGGAGTAGACAGGATGAAGAGAATGCCTTAGTAAACATGTCAGCCACTTGTGTGTACGTAGAAATATAAGTAGGCATCAAAAACCCATCCTCAAAATATTCACGAATAAAATGAACATCGATGGCAACATGCTTAGTCTTATCATGATAAACAAGATTCTTGGCCAAAGCAATAGCAGATTGATTATCACAGAAAAAAGGAGTAGGAAGAGAAACCTAAACACCAAAATCAGCCAAAAGATAAGAAATCCACTTAAGTTCATAGCTGACTGAGGCCATGCTCCTGTATTCAGCTTCAGCAGTAGAACAGCTAACTGTATTTTGTTTCTTAGTTTTCCATGAAACTAAAGAAGAACCAACAAAAGCACAAAACCCAGATAAAGACCGCCGTGTGAGATGACATTTAGCCTAATCAGAATCATAATAGGCAGTGATATTCATCAAATCTGTATGACTAGGATAAAATAATCCAAAATTTGCCATACCTTTTAGATATTTGAGGACATGGAGAGCGGCTTGATAATGATGTTCACCAGGTGTCTGCATGTATTGACTTAGTTGTTGAGTCACATAAGACATATCAAGGCGAGAAAAACCCAAATACAACAATCGACCCACAAGTCGCCGGTAAGGACCAACATTAGATAACAAAGTACCTATCTTTGTCAAAACTACAGTTGTTAAAATTAGACTAGATACAGGTTTACAATTCTGCAATCTGGCATCAACCAATAAATCGTTGATATACTTGGTCTGAGATAAAAGAATCCCATTAGAAGTTTGATCCAATTCAATACCAAGGAAGCAGTGAGCCTTGCCTAAATCCTTAATAGTGAAAAGAGAATGGAGATGAGCCTTGACTGCCCTAACATCTTCAGAATTAGAACCCATTAATAAAATATCATCAACATAAACCAATAAAGCCAAAAAAGAGTCAGCAGTATTCTTTTAAAAATAAGCAATGATCATGCTTAGACCGGACAAAACCATAAGCAAGCAATTTTGTAGATATTTCCTTATGCCATTGCCTCCCCGCCTATTTAAGGCCGTACATAGATTTAATTAAATGACAAACCTGGCCCTTCTTAGCCTTATTATATCCCAAAGGAGGCTATAAATAAATCTCCTCATCTAGGTAACCATGGAGATAAGCATTATTGACATCAATCTATTCAACTATCCATCCCTTTGATCCCCCAATAGTGAGAAATAACTGGATAGTGACAATTTTAGCTACAGGGCTAAAACTCTCAGAATAATCCACTCCAAATGTTTGGTTATACCCCTTGGCCACTAATCTGGCCTTATATCTATCAACTTCACCATTCGGTTTATATTCCCGATACACCCATTTGGTAGTAAGAGGCTTCTTACCAGGAGGTAACAACATAAGTTCCCAAGTCTGATTCTTTTCCAGAGCATCAAGTTTAACATTTATTGCTTGAATCCAAGCAGCATCATGTATCAGCCCATAATAATGAGCAGGTTCTTTAATAGTCATAATCTACGTCAAAAAAGCAATATGAGTAGAAGAACATGTATGAGAAATAACAATTAATTGTGCACAAGTAGCATAATCAGATAACCAACCCAGTGGTTTGATGAGTCTACTGGATCATCTGAGTAAAGAAGAATCAGCAACATCAACAGAAGAATCATGAGCAGGTATAACATTCTCACTATTAAGAGAATTAGAAGGAGAAACAGAATTCCAAGAAGGAAAAATCTATTCATGAAATGAAACATCTCTGGAAATAAGTATTTGCTTGGTTTCTAAATCCAAAACCTGATAACCTTTCTTACCATCTTCATAACTCAAGAATATTGCAGCACGAGCTCAGGCAACAAATTTGTCCTTGTGTGGATGCAAGTCTGTATAAAAACAAGAACACTGAAACACATGAAAACAGCCAGGTATGCCATATACTAGTGTCTGGACGCCGCTTCCGGATATCACCAGATACCTATGGACCCTGCTGATCAGGACAAAACATCATTCATCACCCACAAAGGGACATACTGCTACCAAGTCATGCCCTTTGGGCTGAAGAACGCGGGAGCCACCTATCAGAGACTGGTGAACGGCATATTTAAAGATTTAATTGGGAAGACAGTCGAAGTATACATCGACGATATGATCGTCAAAAGCCGAACCCTGAATGATCACCCCAAAGATCTAAGGGAGGCATTCTCCATCTTCTAAAGGCATAGACTTAAACTCAATCTAGAGAAAAGCATATTCGGAGTACGGGGAGGTAAATTTCTGGGTTTCATGATCTCACAAAGGGGAATCGAGGCAAACTCGGAAAAGATAAAAGCAATGTTAGAGATGACACCACCAAAGACCCTTAACGACATCCATAAGCTAAACGGAAGGGTCACTGTCCTAGGAAGATTCATCTCTTTCTCTGCAAAAAGATGCATGCCCTTCTACAAGGCACTAAAGAAAGGCCAGGCTTTCAAGTGGGATAAAGAGTGCTATGAGGTGTTTGATCAACTGAAACAATTCCTCACATCGCCCCCACTACTAAGCAGGCCGGTATAAGGAGAAAAATTATATGTGTATTTAGCAGCCATTGAGGAGGCTGTCGGATCAGTTCTGGTAAGAAAAGAGCGAGGACAACAATCTCCAGTGTATTATACTAGTAAAGTGCTGAAAGGGGCATAAACAAGGTACCCAAATATTAAGAAGCTGGCACTAGCCTTGCTATCCGCGGCCAACAGATTAAGACCCTACTTCCAGGCATATATCATTGTTGTTAGAACCGGATTCCCACTAAAGAAGGTGCTGCAGAAACCAAAAACATCGGTAGACTGGCAGAATGGGCGATACGATTGGGAGAATTCGACATCAGATTTGAACCCAGACAGGCTCTGAAAGCACAAATCCTGGCAGACTTCGTAACAGAGTTCAAAGGCCTCGAACAAAACTCAACACCTCCGTCTGAAGAATGGGACGTTTTTGTGGATGGAGCATCATCAACAGAAGAAGCATGGGCAAGCATATATATCAAAGGACCCAACCAGATCCAACTCCACTATACAATAAAATTGGATTTTCCAGCCACAAATAATGCAGCAGATTACGAAGCGGTGATCAAGAGGCTAGAATTGATCAGGGAGATAGGACCCGACAAAGTCTGGATACTCAGCGATTCCAGGTTGGTGTCAAATCAAATAAACAAACACTTTGAAGTAAGAGACCCGGCCATAAGAGGATACTTGGACACAGTCCAAAGATTGTTAAGGCAAATTGAGGCACAAAGAACAGTATGGAAAATAGAGAACATACCCCGGGAAGCAAACAAACTGGCAGATGAATTCGCTAAGGCTGCTTCCACCAAAGAAGAATGGCAGCACTTATACTGTTCATACGAGGTACAATCACACCCAAGCAAGGGACAGATAGAGGCCCTGACGGTAAACCATAATGACCCATGCTGGATAACACCCATCATTGATTTTCTAAGAGAAGGGATACTGCCGGAGGAAGAATCAATGGCCCACCAGATCTCAAAGAAATCAGCTAGATATGTTGTTATAAGCGAACAGCTTTACCAGAAGTCCTTCAGCCGCCCATGGATGAAGTGCGTCCCACCAGAAGAAGGAAACTATATGCTTAGAGCTCCATGAGGGTATTTGCGGATCCTATCAAGCCGCCCAAACCACTGTCCGTAGGGCGATGCTCATGGGGTATTTCTGGGAAACAATGAAAGAAGACGCGGAAGCCTACATTGCTGCCTGCCATCAATGCCAGATGCATGCCAAAAAGACCAACCGGCCCCCAGCAGAGCAATAACCCATCCTTACAGCATGGCCCTTTTCTACATGGGAAATCGATCTTGTAGGCCCGATGCTGGAAGCGAGTAGGCAAAGGAAGTGGATAATCGTAGCAGTTGATCACTTCACCAAGTGGGTGGAAGCAGAACCCCTCTCCTCCATCACTCCAGAAAAAGACAATAAGCTTCGTAAAAGAATACATCCTAGGAAGATTTAGTATACCAAATACAATCATCACAGATAACGGAACTCAATTCACCTCTAAAAAGTTCAAAGAATTCTGCGAAAGCTTTCACATCACACACAGGTGCAGCTCCATTGTATATCCGCAGAGCAACGATATGACAGAAGTCACGAACCGCACTCTATGCGACGGCATTAAGAAAATGCTGGAAAGGCATAAAGGAGCATGGACTGAGGAACTTAACAGCATCCTATGGGCATACCAAACCGCTCCGAGGCTAGCAACGGGAGAATCTCCCTTTGCACTAACATATGGCATCGAAGTAGTGATCCCAGTAGAGATAGACTCCCCCAGTGACCGGGTGACTTACTACAGTGAAGCCCATAACGACATAAACCTGCGTTTCCATCTAGACTCACTGGAATAATGGAGAGAGAGGGCCTTCGTCCTCATGGCGGCCTATAAAAATAAAGTCGCTCGATATCATGACAAAAAAGTTAAAGCGGTAGATTTTCAGCGGGGAGATCTCGTGCTACAAGATACGGAAGCTTCTCAAGTTAGAGAAGGTAAAGGAAAGCTAACTGTAAAATAGGAAGGGCCATACTGGATCGAGAGGGCACTAGGACCGGCCACATATAAATTGTGCCATATGGAAGGAAGGGAGATCCCACGCACCTGGAATTCAAGAGCACTTTGAAAGTATCACCAGTGAATTGACATGTTGCACTCTTTTTTCCTCAGCAATGGTTTTTTCCCATAGGGTTTTCCTTATTGAGGTTTTTAATGAAGCAAGCTCTAGTGTTGTATCATTATAACTAATAAATTCGCTTTCGAATACATGACTATATTCTTATGCTCAAGACCATTTTATTCGCTTTCGGTAAATTACGGTCCTTGCCATAATAAACATTCACTTCCAAATGAAAATCCAAGTCCGACTTTATTCGATTGCCTCCGACTTCGAAACTTATCATGATAAACAAATTCGTATTCGAATACGTTTCATGCATAAACTAAAGGTTCCTTTAAAGGCCAAAACATTGGAAATAGAATAAAAATCCATGCAAAATGGAGAAAAATTAAAATTTTATTCTATTAAAACCCCTTGGCAAGGGAAATAAATATATTACACTTCTTACAAAAACTAAGAATCCTGTGTTCCAGCTGAATTCCCATTCGGCTCAACTAGCCCTTCCTCGGACACTGGGACGACCTGGGGAACACTGCTTTCTTATTCAGGAAAAGGGAGAGGAGGGAGATCCACTTCTTCAGGAAAATCCATCTTGATGTCATCAAAAGACAGATCAGGGTGGACCTCAGTGCACCTATCCAAGATGCGGTCACCGTACAAAAGGGCCAGTCGCCCATATGTCAGGGTCCTCTCCTTCAGCTTCTCTTCTGTCGCCACCCGATCACTTTCGTGGCCCTTTTTCTCCTGCTCAAGAGCAGCTTCGGCTGTCGACATAGAGCGTTTAAGTGCGACATTCTCAGCAGTAGTGGCGGCATCAAGAGCCCTCTTCTGATTCTCGGCTTGCTCAGCTGCTTTGGCTAAAGCCTCTTCCATCTTTTTTCTCTATAGAGCACCGGCCAGACTCTGGTAATAAATACGATCCGCTTCCTCCATTCTCTTCAGCTCCTCATAGAGAAAAGGGATGGCCTACAAAAAGACAGAATATTTGGTATGGCCATGGCATCAGGAGAGATGAGTTCAGGACTTACTGTGTAAAGCTTGCTTAAAACCCGAGTCCCAATGGTCCAGTTACTCAGGGTAATCATCCTGGAAGAGTCAGCAGGGAGATACATACTGTTGCTCAACTCCAGTTATACCAGCGGGTCAGCTAGGCTGTTGTCCTTCCCAAACTTAGAGAGGAGGATATCCCGAATCTGGCTACCCGTGCCCACTGGACGGGAAAAATCAGGTGCTATTTTCTGTGAAACAAAGGAAGAAGTGAACACTCTATATAACCCGATATTACCCAGAACCTCAAAAGAACTTACCATCCGGATCTTTTTACCTTTACTCGCACCGGATGCGTGAACAACGACCCTTTTCTTGCTCCCAGGGATGGGCTCGACATTTCCACCGGGAACAACTACCCTCTCCGATTGGCTAGGAGCAAGAACGATTGGAACCGGTGAAGTTGCAGTAGTCGATGGTCTCGATCCGCTCCTCCGGGCACGCAAGGCTGCAATAGTATCAGCAAGTGACATCCCTGTCACAAAGGGAAAATACAAAATAAGTACAAACAAATACCTTAGCCCTCTAAGGGATATTAAAGAACACAGGAAGACCGGTCCGGTCATCAAGCCCTGCCAAGGGCAGCCCTTGGCGGAAGGCCTTGATCGCATATTGGAGCTTCTAATACTGAGTTGAGACGGATGTCAGTAACTCCAGATTAGCTTTTTCTTGGGGTGAGAGCTTGTCCTTTCGGACCTTCATCTCAGTCGCCGACTAGAAAGACCAGGCGGTTGGAAAAGGTGGAGCATTATCCTTCAGCTTTATGAAGAAGAAGAGGCTCTTAAAACCCTTAACCGATGAAGTGCGGCTAGAGAAATACCAGAAGAGGGGCCCTTTTGCCATGGTAAGATGGTTACTATTCGTGTTCCGGAGGACAGGAGTGGCAATGTGCCAGAACAAGGCACCGGTCAGCCTGATGCTGAGATTACAGTATAACCAATATAAGGCGCAGACATCCTCCATAACATTCAAGTGAAGCTGGGCCCGGACATACATTGTACCGGTTCAAGATCCCACATATTCCTTCTGGAAGCGGGTAAGTGAACCCGCCCATAATATGGTGGAGGTAGATGGAAATGTAGCTGGCAGGAGGTCGATGGACTCTTTGGCCAGGAGCAGGAATAAGGCTGTCACAGGCCTCTAACCAGGGGTTGTTAGATTGCAGTTGGTGGCAGTCACAGGCCTCCAACCAGGGGTTATTAGATTACAGTTGGTGTATCTCCCTGGCGGTGATGGAAGAGGACATTTTGGATATTCTGGGGTTAGGGTTCTTCCTATGGCGTTTCTAGCAGTCAGGTGAGATGAAGGGCGGTGTGCTGGTTTCCCCAACAGAATGTGTCCTCTCAGAGGACTCCGACGAAGAAAGCCTGGCGACGTCGGAATCCACCTCTACAGAGGGAGATAAAGGGCGAGGAGCAGTGCTCGAAGACCAAGAGTAATTTGGAGACCCCATGAATCCCAGGATAAACCAACAAGAATAGAGACTACACCTCCAGAGCTAAAGCAGGGAAACGAAAGAAAAATGCAAACAAAAATAAACAGCAGAGGGAAGCAAGGAACCTACTGGCTTTGATTGGAAATGCTAGAAATGCAGAGTAAGGCTCGTTGGGAAGTGAGAATGACTAAATACCCTTCTAGGGGGAAAACGGATAGTCATAGTGTTTGAAAATCGAAAGTCAGATCAAAGGTCACGTCCCTGCAGCTACTCAGTACGTGGTAGACAATGGGTAGGCACGTGCTTGTAGGCAGGGTTTAGGCATTAAAACCCTAAAGGGTTTCCTAAAGACCAGGAGGGGGACTTCTGATGACATCCGGTCACCCGAACACCGCGACCCTCAGCCGAGTGGGACGAACCGGTTCCGATACCCGATTCCCCTAGAACCTGACTTCTCATAACAGATCCGGGTTAACCATCCTTAATCTGTGGAGAGATTCTAGGAGGAAAGTGGGAATGTCCCATTAGGAGTCTACTCCCCGTGTTTTAATAGGATAAGGATTTTGCCCCATGTGGATCCTCGGAGGTAAAACTTTCAGATTGATTGGAAATAGGATTGGGGAGCTCTTTCAATACCAATCCAACTCTATCACCCATCCTATAAAAGGAGGGTGTTCTTGAGGTAAAGGTATTTCATTCTATTCAAGAAAAATACTTACAATCAATAATAAACACACTGACTTACGCATCAGAGCTTACCCCAGAGGTTACCGGTGCTTTAGTTTTTCTGTCTTGCAGGAGCGATACCAGATCCGGTCCGAGAAGAAACCTGAACCCGGATCGCTCGAAGGATTTAGTCAAATCCATCAGTAAATATATCCATGGTATATATTAACTGTATTATATTCATTAGAATGCTACATCATATATTCAATATATATTCAGAGTATATAGTGAATATATTTAACTTATATTAATATATTCTATAAACATTCAGAGTATATGCTAATTATTGTACATCATATATTTAACATATATTCACGGTATATATCTTTAGTATATTCACGTTGTTATATGTATTGAATATATTGTGGGAATAATTTTATAAAATTGTTATATGTTATACCTTCAATAGAAATCATTGAATTTCACCACTTAATTAATCTTAAAGATATAATATTGAATTTACGCAATTTGATAATAATATACTAATTATTTTGATTGTTGCATTTGCAGATTGTTTGTTCTTCTTTTTATACTCATGCCGTTTGAACAGTTAAAGGGAAAAAGAAATCAAATTGTTTAATTAGTAGGTTGCAGTAGATCTGATTGTAGAATACAAATTCATAGCTGAAAATAAAAAAATAGAGATATATGTTATTATTTACCGTCAGTTACTGTAAAAGAATATTTGTAGAATATTCATTCTTTCTTTTGGGTTATAATGAATATTATTTTGCAGGTGCTTATATAACGAAGATATCTTTATGATTTCACGCTAATTGCGTAAATTTCCCATAAATTAAAAGCCCTTTTCGTTAGTCAATAAATTGGACACTTTAGCAAAACGTCACCGTTTTGGCACCTACTATTTTAAATGTCACATGCAGATAAACTCTTCAAAATACCTTATTTTCTTAACTTCCACTCTCAAAACACTAGAAAAACTGATTTCAGCAAGTTTTTATTACGTCCCATGGTGATGCATGATTTTATGTGAAACTCTATGATACGTTACATATATGATATGCTTTTGGTATATATATCATACATATGTAGAATTTTTTTTACCTTGTCTTTTAACTAGTTTAATTACTTTTTAATTATCGTTATTCATTTGGTGTTGTTTCTAGATTACCGACTGAAAAGAGATTAACAATGTATTTGTTGTTATTTAAATGTATTATAATATTATATATGATTAAAACATTTAATAAAAAATAACAATGCCAATTTCCTGAAATGTACTTTATCATTCGAGTTTCTGTAAATTGTGCTATATTAACTATTTTTTATTTTATTTTATTTTTTTTTATCTTGTGTCTCATATTATTAGATCCTTATATAGAAAAGAATATATCACTACAACATGATCCATACCGATTCTAAATTTACTGAAATATTAATTTTGGTTCAATTCATTATGGAAGAATAAAAATTTTGGACTTGATTGACTAAGTGTCTTATTTATACTTTTTATATCTTAAGTACATTCAATATTAAAACTTAATTCACCCTTAAAAATAATTATAGTTGTGAAGAAAAACATCTTAAAACTTAATTAATTTTCATTTTCTTTATATTTCACAATTTATATTTTGTAAACTTTAACATTTTTTTTTAAATGTTTATTTAATAGTAATTTTCAACAAATAATTTGAATTCCTATTTCCCAATAATAGCTTTCATCAATTTTTGTTTTTCGTAGCCCGCCGTGGACAAACCGAAACCGCGAAACTAAAAATTTAAACGCTAAGCATCAGATTTTCCCTTAAATCAATCCTCAGCGTCAATTTCGTTTCTCTTTAGATCCACCGTTCAGGTCATCAATTCGTGTACCTACTCAAGATCTACTCATCCACGTCATCCATCCGCGTCCCATTGAGCCAACCAATCGCCTCTCGTCCCTCTTTCTCTATATATGGAGTCTGAATCCTCCATCCACTCCAATTCACACAAATTCAAAATCAAATTCAAATTCTCTCTGCTTTAGCGTCTACGCTTTAATCTCTCTTTCATCTCTTAACCAAAATCAATGGCACCGAAGCAAGGGGAGAAGAAGCCTGCAGAGAAGAAACCGGCGGAGGACAAGAAGGCCGAGAAGGCACCGGCCGAGAAAAAGCCAAGAGCGGAGAAGAAATTGCCGAAGGAAGGTGGATCGGCCGATAAGAAGAAGAAGCGGACGAAGAAGAGCGTTGAGACGTACAAGATCTACATCTTCAAGGTCTTGAAGCAGGTTCATCCTGATATTGGAATCTCAAGCAAGGCTATGGGGATTATGAACAGCTTCATCAACGATATCTTCGAGAAATTGGCTCAGGAGTCATCTCGTCTCGCTAGGTACAACAAGAAGCCGACGATTACTTCTCGGGAAATTCAGACCGCAGTGAGACTTGTTCTTCCCGGAGAATTGGCCAAGCACGCCGTATCTGAAGGTACCAAGGCGGTGACTAAATTCACAAGCTCTTAGGTTAATTTGCTCTCTTTCGTTGGTGAATTGTGATCGAATTTAGGGTTTCCTGATGTAAAGATTGGAAATTGGGAAATTGTGCTGATTTAGGGTTCTTTAGACGTGTTTTTATAATTAGTGTTTAGGGTAACTAATGTAATTTTCATTTACTGGAATGGAAATCAATGTTATCAACAGGAATAATTTTGCTAAGTTTTGAGCCTAATATTATCACCAGTAAGTGTAATAATTTGTTTAAAATGCAAACACGATGACATAAAAATTTGGTTAATCTCAAGTTGAATAGGATTGCAGGATATTGATTAAATTATGTCACTCTTATATTGTTCTAAAAGTAATGAAAAAGATGTAATTGTTCAAAAATAGGTACTCCTTTCTGCTTAATTCTCTTCTCATTTTGTTTATGTTATTAAAAACTAACAATTATGCCTATTCCGTTCGTGGCTTAAAAAAAAAAAATTTTTTTTTTTTCAACGATATAATTCTGCCCATTGATTACAAGAAACTTTTGATAAGCAAAAACCAAAATATAAAAATTCATGAAAGGTTCTAATTATAGACACCAAGTTCAACAAAAATCAAACACTCAATGCCCCTACAATATTTGTCCATGTTACCAATTTCACAATAACAAATCCAGTATCCTTAAGCCTGGTGGAAGTTAGCCCGGAGTTGAAGAAGAGGAAATTGTTCTTACCACGACGACAGGTAGAAGAAGTCTGCAATGAGATAGAGAGAAGAGAATGGCAGTGTATAAGGCAAATTAATTGATGACGATTACAGGTGGTGGAGGCAGAGAGCAACGTTGGTCGTGGCAGTGCAGCCAATATTACGAGTGAGAATATTTAGGCAACTTAAAATAACAAATTAATAAAAAAGAAAAAAGGTAAATTATATGAACATGTAATTATGAATGTGGATTCACCGGGGCTTTGTTTGAGATTTTCAAGCAACAATCCTTTTACTAATGTAATTTTAAGAAGTAATATACTATATAAGTAGATGTGGCCAAATAGGACCTGAACAGACCGGATCGAACCGGACCAAATCGGATCCAAACCGGTCAAATCCTGAACCGGACTGGATCGGATTGGAACCGGACCGGTGGTTGAGAAGAAAAAAAGATTAAGGTTCAGGGTCGATCAATCCCTGAATCTTTGAACCGGAAGTTAACAGGCATTTCTGAATTGGTATGCGAACCGGAGGTTCAACCCTTAGGTTCAATTAAGGGTTAGTTGTAATATAAATTAATATTATGTAAATTATTAATTGTAAAATAAAAAATGTAAGTTGTTTTTCATGTTTGAGAAATTATATTATTTTGTTACGTATATTAATTATTTATCAAGAAATATCTACATTGAAATCACACGCAAATTGAATTCTAAATGTTTATTCAAAAAGATTGAACCTGAACCGGACCGGACCGAAACCGGTGGTTCATCCCTTTTGAAGGTTCAGGTTCAAGTTCAATAATTTCTTGAACCTGAGCCGGCGGTTCATGTATCATTGCCACCTCTATATATATACGTATTTTAAATTTTTTTTTTGTTTTTTTTTTTCCTTATTATAAGTTATGTCTAATGTATGGTGTATTTCTTATCCTTTTTAATTCCAGGGCCAGAGTCTATAAAATTTGAGATCCTTGATGAATTTCTGGAACTGGTCCTTGAAATATAACTCTCCATATTGGATTGTTCTGAAATTTCAATACTACACAGTATGAAGATTTGGAAATTTAGAACCAGTTCAATTGATACGGATAAAAAGATATTTCGAAGATAACTTATAAAATTATTGCAAAAAAAAAAAAAAAATGTTATTTTAAAAAAAAATATATATCATGGACATTAAATAAAAAACATAATTATTTATTGGATAATAATGTTAAAATTTTAATATCATATCCGATCAATTTGAATTAAATTACAATATATTAACCAAATAAATAGGTTTATAAGTTAGTTCTTTCGATGTAATGCAATTTGGTTTGGTTCTTTCCATGTGATACAATTTGGTTTGGTTCTATTTGAATTTCGGTTCGGCTAAATATATATCTCTAGGATTATACCAAACAAAAGTTAATAATATAATTCAATACAGTTCTATTAAAAAAAGTTAACTGCTTAATTTAATTCTGTATAGTTTTTAGTTGAATTATCGTTCCAATTCAAGAATCTCGAAAATTGGCGCTTAGCTCTACTTCCACCCACAAATTCAATTACTTAGCCTACAGGATGAATCTTAGAAAAAAAAAAACAAAAACAAATGTACAAAATAAATTTCGGAAAATGCATTGGTCTATAATTTTACAAATATCCTCAAATGATCTTGACCGTCAATTTCCTACACCTTAAGATCCACCGTCCTTCGTACTTTCCCCAAAAGACCAAAATCCACCCGCGAAACAACAAAAGCGAAGAATTCAGGAATTTAAAAGCCCCGCTACACTTAAAAAGATCCCATGCGTCAAATCTAGACCTTACAAATCAACGGCCAATATCTCACCCGCGTCATCAATCCGTGTCTCTCCTATGCAACCAATCACATCTCGTCCCTTTTTTTCTATATATACACGGACTTCTGAATCTCCCCAACATATCTCATTAGCTAAAATATCTTTTTCTTTTCGTATATTTACATCTGTCTTTACTCTTTTTCATAATTCCCGATGGCTCCCAAGGCAGCAGAGAAGAAGCCGGCCGAGAAGAAACCGGCGGAGGAGAAGAAGGCTGAGAAGGCACCGGCGGAGAAGAAACCGAGAGCAGAGAAGAAGTTGCCGAAAGAAAGCGGTGCCGCCGATAAGAAGAAAAAGCGGACGAAGAAGAGCGTCGAAACCTACAAGATCTACATCTTTAAGGTCTTGAAACAGGTTCATCCTGATATCGGTATCTCTAGCAAGGCCATGGGGATTATGAATAGCTTCATCAACGATATCTTTGAGAAGTTGGCTCAGGAATCTTCTCGTTTGGCTAGGTATAATAAGAAGCCGACGATTACTTCTCGGGAGATCCAGACCGCCGTCAGGCTTGTTCTTCCCGGAGAATTGGCTAAGCATGCAGTCTCTGAGGGTACTAAGGCGGTTACTAAGTTCACAAGTTCTTAGGTTTTATCTAGATTTGGTGATAGTTGATGTAAAGGCTGGAGCTTTATGTTGAATTAGGGTTCTATAGCTGCTATTTAGTACTGTGCCTTTTTTTTTTTTTTTTTTCTGTATCTAGTGTAATTTCATTGCCTTGAATGAAATTGAATTAAATCATAGTTTGCCGAATTCTTTGGTTTGATTTCTTATGTTCGAATTCTGAAACTTTTACCGGAGTCTGCCTCTACAATTAATGCGTTTTAAATTCGACCACTATGTTTACCCCGAAGCTTCTTATGTAGTGAATGTAAAGGTTGAAACTTCGTTTGATTTGTGGTTTAACAGTTGCTTTTCCAAGAATCTGATGCTTCTCGAGGTAGTGTAATTTCATTGACTAGAATTGAACTTATTCGACCAGAATGTTCAAGTTCATACCTACTGATCAAATTTAGGTAATTATCCGCAAATTTGATTGTTAGCAGAGATGTATATGCTGGAACTATATGTTTGATTTAGGGTTCTTTTAGTTGCTTCTGTTTCTGTACAATTGTAATTTCATTGGCTTGAATGAAATAGAAATTTGCCATACCATATTCCTGAATTTGATTTCTATTATTGTTGAAGTATGAAAATTTATACGCATAATAATCTATTTGACATGTATACAAGTGAGTTTGATGTAATGCAACAAAAATGGTAATGTTAAAAGGGTGTTTCTTGTTCATCCTTCCTAATCAATTTCAGCATGGACATAATCAACAAATACGAAATTTTTCTCTAATTGGTTCAAAATGTAAGCCAACCCAGCACTTAGAATACCAAGAGCAGCCAACACAATTCTTAACTGCATTTCCAAGGGGATTCCAGCCGTTGCACAGAAAGCCACGGTCGCAGCAACGAGAAGTTTTTGCAGTGTCTGGAATGATTTATAGGCCTTGTTACACGATGAACATTTTGTTGTATGCTGTTCAAATCTATCCAACATCTGAAAATCAACAAAACAACAGACATGAGCTCACAATAAAACAATAGCTTATGAGCAAGGATTGGTTCTGTAAACTGTTGTTTTTACCTGGCGTTTTGAAAGGACAGTGGAAGGCAGAGGTTGGTTCTCGTCAAAGCTGAACCACTCAGGTTGGCTGTTGCCATGGCGTCGCAGCCAGTTACGAAATGCCAGGACAAAACGATCTGCTTGAGTGGGTGTGAAAGTGAGCTTTGTGTATTGCTGATTTATGTCACCAGAAGTTTCCCTAGACTTGGAGAGGAAGATCTTTTCTTGACCTTGAAGAACAATCATGTCTCCATCGTATACCTTATTCGAGGTCCAATGCTCATGCCATCTCGGGACCACCTAGTACAACCAGCAATCGAGGTTAGCAATCACATTCTTAAATCTGGTACTCAATCAAAGCTCAATGAAAGGCGCTCCATATTTCACATTTCATGTAACAAGTGAAAAGAAGCTACTTATAGTAAGAAACTGTATCCAGAATACAATTAAAAACCCAAATGGAATTACATCCCATTGTTTTAGAACTAGTCACTGTAGTAAGGGCTGCAGCTCAAAATGCATGAAACGAACAAACAAAAACTCTCCTCATCAGATAAAAGCAAAAGCACAAGATCTCAAGATACCTCAGCTTCAAAAAATACTGTCCAGTGGCTCACCTATCTAGTCTCTAATCACAATTTCATGACTGAAAATCCTTAAACTGCATCTGGATTAGAACTAATGTTATCATATGATTTAATTAAATTTTACGGACAAGAGATACTCAGTACAATTTACATTGCATTTTATGTCTATGCCCATTTATTACTAATAAAACCTGTATAGGTGCCCAACTACAATGATAGACAGCACCAATTTAGATCAGGATAGATAGATACATCACTTAGGGACTGAGAACTAGGAAAAGAAAACATTTGCAAATGCAAACATAGTCCACAATGAGCTGATGGATGGAAACTTAGTACTTAAATTCAATGCCAAATTCATGGAATCATTTATTGGCTAAACCCAAAAGATAAATATGAAGTTCTTTGAAATTATGACACAATGTAGGGCAGACAATTAGAAATCTGTAAGATAACTGTATCTTTTCCTTTTGTTAGTTTGGCTTCGAAAGGTCTTTGGTGTTGAGCCCATGATCTCCACTTCCTCCATTGGCAAGTGATACCAGTTCAGCTGAACTCAGTGGATACACACAATAGCATTTAGAGACTTGACAGACATTTGTATAACCATTGAACTACTGATAAAATACAACCAGAGGCAAATGAAGAAAAGAATCGTAGCTGAAAGGTACAAACCTGCCACCAGGCAGGCCCTGGCATTGTGAACTGGAAGAAGTTTCGAGCACTGCAAACAATTGAACGGGTCTTCCCAGGTGCCATTGGCACATTGAAGGAACAAATCCATATTATCCATTTCTGATCACCAACAATTGGGAGTTTTGCGTCAATCTCTACCCTACAAAACACAAAAACTGTAACTTTAGAATCAACAATACATAAGACAGTTCTAAGTGTTCAGGAAGTTCATAAACAAGAAATTATAGGCCATTACTGACCCTGAACTAGAGTAAGTGTAAAAATAAACTAGTAACTTGAACGAAGCTGTAATTTACTAAAGATAATGATGAACCTCAAAAAACAATAAGAGCACTTCTTGCTGAGTGAAGGGCGCGCTACTATTGAAATGGACATTCATGGTCCACTGGTGTAGTTTGATTCAAATTTCCTTCTAAGTTTTTTTTAAAAAAAAAAAATTGTGGAATGTCTGTTGCATAGCTGTATCAGTGATCTCATATATGTTTCTCTCTCATACCACAAGCTACTTGCAAGGAGGTGATTTTTTGACTTATACATAATATATCCACATAACTATACTTTGGTGTTTTGAATGTAACTATTCTATAAGAAAAGTACTATCTTAAATCATAAAACTATCTTTTTAATACACTGCTCAAACTTCCATCTTCACAGGTACAAAGGCTGGTCCTGGTCTGAAACCATGCCTTTAACCATTCATCTCTTGACTCGACAAGGAATTCAACCTAGAACTTAAGGGGTGAATATAAAGACACTATATTTGAAGTGATGCTAAACTATTTACACAACCAAAGTGGGATCTCGAAAGCAATTACAAAGGCAATGATTCAAACTATATGTAAATAAACGAAAATCAATGAATCATGGAAGCAAATTTTCATCAAACATCAAGCTTGCTCGCATGAGGTAAAACTTACTTATTCATGTAGTAACAAGGTGCGACAAACTTAGCACTGATCTGTGGATTTCCATCATTAGCACCAGCAAAACCCCAAGGACCACTAGCTTCCAACTTAAACGACAAAGGCTTAGCTCTGTCTCTCCTTCCTGTAACCTGTAAATTCATTTTTCACAACAAGGTATACTATATTCAACAGTTCTCAAGATTCTTACCTCTTTTCTCAAATCATATGGTCATTTTCCACATCAAACAACACTTAACAAAACACAAAGCAGGGGAACATGCGCCTCTCAGAACTAATGTTACCAAATGAATGAAGAGGAGCAGGTTGTCCAGTACCAAAAAAGGATTTGGCACTGGGAGCATGAATTGCATATATATTTACACTTGACTGTGCGACAAGATCACTTGGAGCATGAAATGTACACCATATGTAAGCTAGTTTCCCCTAATGAATAGAATAAACTACCTGCAGCCAGGTTCTCCCCAGGAAACAACATCTAAATATAACTTTCCAGCAGGAAGAAAAAGGACCTTTATTTTAGCCTAACCACCACCACCAAAATTCCTATATACGTTTCGAGTAAGCCTTTTTGAAATTAATTCTTACATAGTGTGAGTGAATGTTCCTCCTACCATTATCAATGCCTTGTATTTATGTAGACAACTTCCAACTTCAAAGACATCAGTTGAGTTGCTTCAAGTAATCTTTGTAAGTTTCTAACTTGATATGTCAGCTAAAACTTCTCTGTTCTTTCTGAGCAAATTTCAAGAAACAAAGTTTCTCCATAACGACAGGGTAAAAACGCCATTTCACTTCTTAATATAACAGCATCTCACAGCTTTTAGTGAGTAACTATCTTTTGTAATATATGCATACATATTTTGGATGCGATGTATATGCCTACCTGAAATTCAATGCATTGGAATTGCCTATCATTTGCTAAGCCAATTCACCCCTTAATGAACCCAAAAGAAAAGGATAAACAAAGAATGCAACCTGTTCAACTTTGGCAATATTCAAACCGTGCTGCAACTAAAACTATTAACTAGCTAGCTGCAAATTTTCATACTGCTAAATGAACAAGTATTCAACCATCATTCTTAGATTTTTGTACCTTGTGGTGAGCAAAATCAATGTGGGAAGGATCAGAGACGTTCTCCATAAGAGTATCATAACCATAGAACAAATCACGCTGAATTGTAACTGATGAGAACTCAGGTTTATCAAAGTCATCAGGTAACCTGAAAAATTAAAGTATTACATACGCATATAAGCACCACATCATCAAATCCAATGTGTTTGTTAATCATCACATATACTATACAGGGCAAAATATAAGAAAGGATCAATTACATTGGAGGCTTGGTGGCCTGAGCTCTTTCCCAACCATTCTCATCTGGCCAAACAAAGAGAAGACCTTGGGACACCATTGTTGGAAATCTAGTAACACAAGCTCTAGAAGACTTAACTGCACGAGCTTCAGGACCTTCAGGCGAGGCCTGAGGAATCCTCGTACAAGATCCACACCCATCAAATGACCATCCATGGTATGAACATTGCAAATGCCCATTTTCATCAATCCGCCCTTCCTACAAAAACGACATGTACATATCAACCATCATGTCTAACAACCAGATACAGGAAATCAGAAAGCTCAGATCATGAATGCAGTATCAAATAGCACCTAATTAGACAGATTAATCTTCCACAAACTTTAAAGCAAAAATAGCTTATTGAACTTAGATCAAGCAATCAGCAAGCAGCTAAAATTTCTTAATAAAGACATTGTCTTCAACAAGTTCTAGTAAATCATCAAAACGAGACAGAACACAAGTAGGCCTAAATTCAAATCATGACTACCTATTTCAGTTTTCATTTATGCAATCAATAGCCAAAGGAAACCTCTTCAATTATGAAAGTAAAAACAAAATTTTCACAAACTTACAGACAAGGGAGCAAGCCTATGAGGGCACTTATCATCAAAAGCAACCCATTCTTGATTGGCCCTATCAAACCACAAAACTGAATCTCGACCCAGAAGCTGAAATGGAGTTGCCAAGGCAGGGTCCAAATCCTCAACCAAAGAAACCGGGTACCAATGATCCCTCCAAGAAAACTTGGAATCAGTACTCTCTTCTCCACTCTCCTCATCAACTTTATACTCTCCTTCCCTCTCTTCCTCGTCTTCTTTCTGTATGAATGGTGATGGAGGTGCCGCCACACGTACAGGAACGAATTTCCGAGTTTTCTTCAGCAATTTTTCAGTACTGAACAAGAAGGTGGAAGCTTTTAGGTGGGTTTGTGTCAGTGATGTGGGCAATAATAAAGAATTTGGCATGCAAGAAGAAGAGATGAGTAAAGCCATGATCTTTTTAATTGTTTAATGGTTTTTTTTTCCTTCTTTTTTATTTATTTATTTGTTTGCTAAGTTCTGGGGTTGTTTAAGCGAGAGAGAAATTAGAAAGGGGAGAGAGAGAGAGAGAGAGAGAGAGAGGAATTTGCGTGCAAGCTTTCTACTCTGGGTGTGGAAGTATCTTCCAAGTTTCTAGAATGGGGATTTGTCATTTTCTTACCTGGTCGGAACCAATTACATATTAACACGTCGTGTATTTTCTTACCGTAACTAGCCTTCTGTGTGAACCGAAATTGCAATCATGCCCTTGCGTATAGAAGTCCATTGGATTTGGCGTCAAGTGTCAACTATAATACACATGGATGAAAATCATGGAATTCAAGTATAGGCATTATATATACATATATTTTTTTATGGCCCATCATAGGCAATATATTAATCTATGAAGTAGAAAACAATTAAAAAATCATCAAGTAAAAAAGTATTACGAATAAATAACGATTTATGTTTCTAAGTAGTATAAACAATTTTATCTCTTCGTTAATTCTTCAATTCAAAGCCTGTCTAGTCTATGTAGATATTAGCATGGCAAATTTATGCATAAATTTTTGAAGAAAATGGCAAAGCCATTTTTCACTAGAGATAGAATATATTACTGCTTACATGGTTAAATGAAATTTGAACTAACAAGAAAGATTTGTCGTACTTAAGATTTTGTTATTGAATTTCATTATTTCCAATTTCCAATTTCCAATTTACTTTCATCGTTTCTGTATGAAATGGCACTTTAGCAATTTTTATCGGATTTTGATATTTCAATTTGATACTGATAAGTTAGACTCCCAATTAATTTATAATCACACATTCATATCCCTTATTTCTAGAAAACATAGCTGTCAAAAATTCGATTAGAAGGGTATTATTCATTTCATAATTTTAAAGTATCTTTTTTCCATGAATATGCATGATGTGATTACTTAAAAAATACAGCTTGAGAAACAAATAAAATGAATAACACTCTTTCAACTGTTGTAAACTACTTAACTTATCCGGTAACCATGAATTCAATGTGTACAACTATAATTGATCCATGACTCAATATGTCAAATTTGAAAGATCAAAGACTTCAAAAAAAAAAAAAAAAAAGAGTGTCTTAAAAGATTCTCTGTTTTCTTAATGTTTACCACGAAAATGAATATATACTTTGTACTGCATATTGTATGTAAACATCATTGTCCTGAAACAAATGTATAATGATTTCGTTTGAATAAAGGAAAGTGAAAACAAAAGGGTAAATGCAGAAACAGTTCGAAAGCATTGCTGCCAGAGCCAAGAAAGGTACTGCAAAGAGCTTCCCACACTAATCTTGAAGTTAAGATATAAAACAAGGATCTAATAATATGTGGAGGCTCAACTGAAACTTGAGAAAATCATAATAATAATAATAATTAAATATGCAAATCATGGATAACATTTAGCAACAAGTTTCCTAATTTCTGCAATGTCCACCCTTTAATTCGTAGCCGAAATTGAAAATCCTAATCAATTAAAAACAATGCAAGCATTTCCTTTTCATTCAATTATAACAGGAGGTATTGTTCTCAACATATACAGACTTCAATACTTTCAACTTCCAAGCAAAGAAGCTCAAGATAGTGAAAAACTAGGCCAATGAATGACCAGAGTCAAAAGAAAGGCAGTCACAGAACAACACATTCAGAAAATGTGTAAATACGCCGCGGTTTTCAGAAACTTGTAGAACTCTTTTCCAAACTTCTATATGACAACAAGAAAATTGCAAGTCAAAAAGTTAAGAACTGTACCTTCCTCAGCATGCAAACTTGCAGACTTCATGTCATGCTACTAGGTATTATCACACTGAAACTAATTGCTCTAACACAGGCTTAAACATTTTCAACAAAAAGAAGACGACTAAATCAGTATTCAGTATCAACAGAAACCATTAAAAGAAACATTCCATGCTCTGGATAATTGGAATTTTTACTTTATGAGGTTTCACGTAGTTGCAGTCTTTGTGAGATCTTGTAGTGTAATGAAAACTATCATGCAAAAGGTTTCTACTACATCACCAACAACATTAAATTGGAGTCATAGATTAATATCTTTTGTTAAAAACATAAAACTAATCCATGTTTCAAACAACGTTCGCAATAATGCAATTTGAATCATACCAGTCAATGTTCATTGCTTCTGATATAACTTTTCCGTTCCGTTCTTTTGGTTTCAATGCAAAAGGTTAATACATCACTACTAAACAGTGGCTCAAATTAGATGTACATTTTATTATCAGAAGACTCATACTTGGTACATGGTTCAAAACAAGTGAAAGTCATGACTCCTACTTTTATTGTGCAACAAATCTGTGCCTCTCCTTCCTAATTCTTGTAATCACCTTAGTTTAAATGATCAAGTAAAGGAAAATGAGAAACAATTTTATTGAATATTCTAGTAACTAAAGATCAGGAAAGAGATTGTCTTGTGCATAAATAGCCTTAACCTTGAATTTATACAGAGATAGAACATATTTCCTAAAAAATATTACAATTCTTAGTTTTGTTCATTATAATTCTCAAGCTATCTCCACTTAAACTAACTAAAGTAACTCTGGGTAAAGACTCCACAAATACGTTGAAGCATATGTAAATTCACAGAAAAGGCAATGAAAATAGGCTTGTTGGTTTTTCCCTCAACAACAACACTTGCTTCAAGAAATTTCATTGTTTCTTTGAGTAAGTACTATGGTCAGGTCCAATGTCACGTGAACCGGTATTTATATAGGGCCCTCGAAAAGTTGCTTGTGGTGGCAGGGCCTTAGATGAATCAATTACTGGTTTACTCCTAGATGACCTGGACAAAACAGAGTACAAAAGTCTAGCATCCACAGTAATGACTCATAGGAAATTGCTGGAGAAATCCACAAAACTACAATTTACTTACGCCATATAGAAGGGAAATGCCATGCCAGCAGATGCAAAAGCAAGTAAGCCAGTGGCAACAATTACATTGCGCATACGAGACATTGAGATAAGTGGAAATGGATTGATCTACAGATAGATGAACAAAACAATGTCAATTCCAAGCGCCAAGATGATGAATCCCATATGAAAATGAAATCATACACATAAAAGTAATGTCTGTGCATTAAACTCCCTACAAACTTAAATGCTAGAGATGAATATTGTTAATCAAAAGCTCGAAGTAATACAGAATCAAAATGAAGAAAATCATACTAGAGTAAGAGCGGATTTGAGGCTAATTTTCTTGAGTTAGAAAATGATTCAAAAGCTTTAGAAGATCAATCACCAGGAACAAAATAAAATACAAATATTGCAAACAGAATGAAATTACAATTAGATAACCGAATCGAATAAACCTAACAAATAAACTCGATTACCTGAGTGATACGAATACCGACTTGAACACCGAGTGAGGAAAATTGGATTCAGCGAGCTTTACGTGTTTACAATAGGACAAGAATCCTCAGATAATACAAAGCTTAAACAAGAACTCGGCAATGGGAAATTGGGAGAAAGTTTAAGCTACTACAGGACTATGACGATGGTGATAAATACCGGATTGGGCTCTTAGATGAGCCTTTAATGGCCTTCACTGAGTACAGGTTGGGCTTTTTATGGGCTTTTCTCAGATTTTAGGCCCAATTGGGTATTGGAATGAATAAACAAGCATTTCTGTTAAGTGATTTAGATATACTCATGTTGAACTTGATATCTAGTTTAAACCGTTAAAAATCCTAAATATTCAAGAAATCTTAATTAATTAAGCTAGAAATTAGTCACTTGAAAATAGAGTTTAATTTTGAATTTTGTGAAGTTTACAAAATCTAAAATTTTATCCATCTATCCATTTTTTTTATTACATTATATGACCTAGGTATGCCTTATTATTAGGTAATAAGCTAATTTTAAGTTCTACCTTGTTAACTGAAACATTAGAAATATATTAACAAACATTGATGCAATAACAAATGGTTAAATTAACACCCATATTAGAAACTAAGCTCCTATAGTTTATTCAAACAAACATAAATTCTAGTGACTATGTTCAAAAAATTGACCAATTGCGGAATTCATAAAAATTTAAGGTCTCCAAGATGTATTTTCCCTTTTCTAGAGCTTTGAAAACATATATATATATATATATATATATATATATATATATATATATAGAAGAGGACTAAATTTTTTTTACAAAAAAAGTGGACCTAAATGATATTTTCCGAGTAATGGTAAAAAAAAAAAAAATACTGCACAAGAAACATAAATATAGCAACTAAACCTTGTAAGTTTTTTTGTTGCAATCAATTACAAGAAATGTATTCAACCGCATTTCTCCACAATTTACAATTTCTACAAGTACATTCCATTTTTAGATGAAATGTCCTAAATTTAAAACTTAAAATCACTAGTCCCTAATAGGATGTTTGCTTGATGGGATAAGGTAGGGGTGAGCATGGACCGGTTCGGTTCAAAAACCAAACCGAACCGAAAAACCTATCCAAAAAACACTGTATTTTCTAAACCAATCCGATCCAAATTAAATTTTAGGTCGGTTCGGTTCGGTTTGGACTAGGTCGAACCAAAAACATCAACTTTTTTTTTAAAAAAAATCAAAATAAAAATTTTATATAAGTAGTTTGTTTTAAAAAAAAAAAGAAATACAAACAAATCAACTTAAAAAATCAATAATACTAAATAAAACTATTAAATCACAATAAAATACTAAAATTCTCTACTTTTTTTTTTTTCAATTCTCAAGTTTTAAAAACTTTAAATTAGCATCTAAAAATCACAATGTAAAAATATAAAAGAATATAATGTCTAAAATTCTCTACAATTAGTATATATTAATTTTATAATTAATTTTAATATTTTACCAATTTTTCGGTTTTTCGGTTTTAAACCGAACCAAAATCCAAACTTCTTAACAACTTAAAACCAAACCGAACCAAACTATAACATGAATCGGTTCGGTTTGGATTTTTGGTTTTTGGACATTGGTTCGGTTTTGCTCACCCCTAGGATATGGGGTGGGATAGAGATTACAAATCCCTCTCCTATCTCTTATCCCATGTTTGTTTAAGAGATAGAGTAATAGGAAGTTAGAATAGTAAAACTTTTATCCCCTTCAATTAATCTCACCTCCCCCCAGGTATAAGACTTGGAATAATTCTTATATTTAGGATTTTACCAAATTATTCAACCTAAATATTCTAAAGACACATCAATCCTATTTTTTCATCTTATGTCTGTATCGACATATCTAATTCTAGGTTTATACTCTTCTTTTTCTTCTCCATCGATTTAACGATTCCAACTTCCTTCATCCTTCGTTCCTCTTTGATTGTTGCCGGTTGTTATCATTCCGCCCAAGTGCATATAGATTGATTGATCCTTTAAGCTTCGATTGCTGCTGATTTTATTTATTATATGTGTTGAGTACTTTAGTTGAAGATCTCTGAATAAATAGAAATTTAATTTGGAATGTAACAAGGATTTTTAGAAATTCGTTATTTGTTGTGTTGCATTTTATTGTAGTTGTATTTCTTCAAGCATACCTGAGTAAATTTCAAATATGGCTCATCTGGTACTGTTTTTTAAAAAGTTACGAAGAAAAAAACTTATCTATACATATTGTTAATATGTTTAGGGGTAATGTCATAAATCATATTTGATTTATCTCTATCTAATATACCAAATATATCTTATATTATTCTTATTCTAATTTTTATTTTTATCCTTATCTCCCTCCCAATCTTTTATCCTTATCCCTACTCCTATATCCCAATCCTTATCCCTATTCCCATCAAATACGAAACACCCCATAAAGGTAATCTAGAAACATAACGATCTTTTTATGGTGAAAAATTCAAATAAGGACTTGTGTATTTCTGAAATGATTCATATTTTTATCAGCTCTTTTTTTTTCCATATCCGCAATGCTATCTTAAAAAATAGCTCCGATTATCATTGACCACAAACAAAAAAAGAAAAAAACATCTGCAATGGTTTATTGATATTATGAACACAATTTTATCACTGAAATGAAATTAGATAAGGTCAGAAGAACCAATAGCTTGGCAGTAGAGTAGGAATTACACCCAAAAAAAATGATATTCTAACAACAGATATCTCTTAACTATACCTCTAGCTAATATTTTTGTTTGTACATTTACACCAATTTTACTGTCTTTTACTTTGAAAAGATTCAACTTTTGTACTTTTCCTACTTCAAGGATGTGTAAAGCAGTTACAAGTGTCAAATCTTATAAAAGTAATGTCCTAGAACAGAAGGGGAAAAAAAAAAGCAGGGGAAAGATCTAGAATAAGTAATTAGACAAACGATATCTAAATATAGTGATTCCAATGAAAATAACAAGAACCACACAACTAACTAGCATAATCCACCATTCGTTTTTGATCAATCACATAAACCAGATGTACCAGAATGCTAAAGCAGCACATATACAATCAAGTCCATGATTGATTAATGAAGAAACAACTCAAACAAGAGTCTTATACCAAATTCTCTAGACAAGAGAATTACAACACACACAGCAAGAAAATCCCATATTACCCATAATGTTTACGCAGAGCATAAACTAAAGAACCTATTGATTTTAACATTTGAAACGTATCTTAGATTAAACGCGATCACTTAGCAAGCACAGCTTGCTGAGTAGCAACATTCTCCTGCTGCTGTTGATAGTTCAAAGGCCTCCTGAAGAGCATGATGTGGGGCTCAGGACGATGAATGGCATAGTGTACCCATCCACGGCTCTGCTGAACACCAATTGCACGCCATTCGTTCTACAACACAAAAACACAACACAATCAACATTTTGCAGAATTAGAGCAAAAGAACCAAACTACCATATTGAAACAAACATTCCAGGACCGTTACATATATAACATTAACATTTTGCATAATTTCAGCATAACTTCGAAAATACCATATTGAAAACAACATTCGAGAACCAAATCACAAGTATAACATTCAAAATTAGATGAACTTCAGCAAAAGAGCCCAAGATAATCAATTTTGCCAACATGAAAAGGGAATGAAAACCCTAAGTTCTTAACCTGACCATACATCTTGAATTTATTCACAGTGACACCAATAATGAATTGCTTTAAACAATACCTACAAAAGATAATGAATGGAACAAAAACACATACACTGAAACTACCTAGCACAACCTCCTAACCAGCTTTCCATGTACCACTGCATCCTTTACTTATCGCATAGTTTCATGTGAATTCATATCTTCTCTTGATGATCTTGTTCATTCACATTTTCAAATCCGTAGAATTAGGTTTTTCAAAAACAACTTAATTTTTTCTGAATAGCTTAAACCCTACTTATTCTCACTAAGTCGGATTCCGAAATTACAGATAATTGGATTCAAAACCAACAAAAGTTCATAACAAACATAAGATCAAATAAAAATAAAACAAAGATTAACTCACTTCAGAGAGAAGCCTATTCTTTGGAAGCAGTTTGGCCACTTCAGGAGGAAGAACCACATGCCTGTACGAACATCATTCAGTCCAACAATAACAATCCATCAATACTCGAATTCATTTAGCACAACGGAAAAAATTATGCAGATCACTACTATTTTCAATACCTGTACTCATAAGTATCATCAAAATATTTCTCGGAGTACTGGATCTGACCCATCTTCAACGCACTTAGGGCTTCTTTGCAGTATCAATCAAATTCCAATTCAGTTCTTTTGTTCTTCAAACCTCTTGATAATTCTTTAATCTGTCAAACAATTAACAAATTTTGATGAAGAAAACAGAGAAATGGAAGCAATCAATCGAGAGGAAACGACAAAGGCAAAGAATCAATAAGAAAACTGTTTACCTCAGAGGTTAGAGAGCGAGAGAGAGAGAGAGAGAGAGAGAGAGTGCGAGAATGCAAGGAGAGCGAAAGGGTAGAGAGAGAATATAACAGCTGTAATAGTAGGGGGACATACGTGTAAATAATGAACCTTTTTAGGGGCTAAATGGTAATTATATATTCGAAATATGCGTTTAATCTAGCAAGAAAAAATGGAAGTTTGTGGATATTTAAATTTTGAATTTTGAATTTATCCCGCTTAAAATTTTCATTTCTTAACGTTTTAACTTTTTTTTTTAACTATTTTTAATCTTTTAAGTAACCACTTATGCAACTTTAAGATAAAGCTTTTAAAATTTTAAACTAAACGATTATTTATAAATTATCTATTGTCAATAAATTTTATAAAATTATATTTAAAATTTTTTTTTTATCATGGAGTTAAAACTGTTTGAAGAAAAATAAAAAAAATTCTCACTATTTTTCCTTAAATGGATTGAATATGATTATTCCTAAACATCTATTTTGATTTTTGCACTAGTTTTATATCATAAGTTTACTAAACTCGACTCAAAAAAAAAATTCCATGATGATGAAACTTCCCGAACAATTTATTTCATAATGTACAAACTTAACCCGAAAGAAGAACAGTTAAAAACTAAACTCTAATAACAATTATTTCCGTTGTACATCAAATTTTACTCAAAGAAACCAACTTCTTATTGACTCAAAATATCAAAAATCTAAATTTATAGCATTATTTCTATATTCAAGTAAATTTTTAAACCACTTTAATGTAAAATGGGAAAAACAACACACTAATTAAAGGGAACAATGATTTTATTGTGACATAGGCAAGAAAATTAACAACTCTATTTAAAATTTAATATTATCATAAATATTATTAACTCGCAAGTAATTAGCTATGTGGTTTTGCTAAAACTTGAAATGAACCAAACTTTGCCAATTGAATCAGAAATTCACTTGAAAAAAAAATGTTAGTTTTTCTTAACAATTAATAATCACAGACATCTTAACAGAGACAATAATTATGGGTTAATGATCAAAACTTGTTCTCTAAAACGCTGTATTTACACAAAAAATATCAGAACTTCATAGCAAAACTTGAAAAGAGATTCCTGTATCAAGAACAAAAATCAGCTTTTTCCATATCCATAATCTAACCTAATTCAAGAACTATGTCAAGTCATGATTCACTGACACTATCATCTCGACCGTCTCTATGATCCCCATTTTTCCAATTTCCAATTTCCTTCTACAAAAAGAATTTTTTTTTTTCTTTTTTTTTTTTTGTTGAGCCTATAATAAGCTGCTTCTTCCATCTATATTTCATGTACACTGAATTGCAAAATCCGATTTCTGTACATCAAAGAAAACGCTTCCAAAAATTTTCAGCTTTCCCAACTTCAAGAGAATACCATTTACCCGCCTTCTGGTCGTACAACTCTCCGACACTTTGGAACAGACTTCTGCAGCATTGATGTGCCTTGGAACACCATCATTTGATAATTCTTCCTAAATTTCATAAACTGCATCACAGCAGATACAGTGAGTTCATAATTTATATCAGCAAAGTATGATGATGCATGACATACTAAACATGGGAACACATACGCACCTCGTCATGGGTTAACTTGCTAAAGCCAAATTTATTTCTCCAAATAGATTCAGCTTCTTCAGCTGCTGGGAGGACAAGATTTTTTATGTTGAGAAACCCGAGTAGTTTCTCAAGACAAGTGAATAAGGCCTGAAAGTAACCCTACAGAATGCAGAAAAGACCGGCAGTTGTGTCAGAAATGTTATATCCTTGGAAACGGGTACAAATAGCAAAAGAAAGAGTGTTGCTGAATATTGATGCATAGTTTCGTATCATATTACCTTCCCTTCAGCTTTGCTAGCAGTTGCAACTAAAGGAAGCTCGGCCAATTCCTGCCCGAAAAACCTAATGATTGCACACGACACAACAACTTGGCTGCATAAAAATAAAAAAGCAATAAGTATAAAATTATCCCTCAAGCAAGGTTTTGAAAAGAGTGGTTTCAGAACTCTTACTTGACAAGCAAAACAGCACAGTACATGCCACCAAGTTCCTGTCCTTTGAAGTTGTCTCTGTAAAAGCAAACAATCGCAATCATAGAATTAAAAAAATATATATATATATATATATATATATATATATATATATATATATATATGTATGTATATATATATATATTTAATTTTGACCTTCAATCAACATGACCAAGTTACAATAGTATTTATCCACTAATGTTTTACACTAAAAACTAATCCTACGCCCTCTTATTTCAAACTAAAAAAATATTACAAGAAGAACACTATTTTCCCGAGCAATGGTATATATGAAGTTCAAAATAGTAATTTCAAAAGAAAATCTGAGTTGGCTAAAAAAAAAAATCAAATCTAAACAGTTCGTAGTCAAGTTTCCCTGGCTGGACCACATTTACAGCAATATTTCAAACAGCCGAAAACAGTAATACTGATACGAAAAGGAATGGGTCAAGTATTGTAAAATAATTAGATATAACAACTGTATGAGGATATTAGATGCAAATGCAACCGTAAGAATTTCTTACCCAAAAACCATTGATGGTATAAGGTCATGCTCATCTTTGCCAGACGTTCCAGCTACAACTATAGGATTAAACCGTTCCTGAGCCCATAAAAGGAAAAATAATATCAAAAAGAAATCAATCAACGATTAATAACAGTGGAACATACACATAATTCTGTTTAAGTGCTTGTCACATCAGCACGCAGCAAGTTGAAAACATAGTTACTAAAGGCCCAAGGAGCAGGCGCATGGCTGTGCAACACAAGGCGCAAATAGGCTCAATATTATTACAAAATAGAAATTCAACTCTAAAGTCAAACTCAAAAAGGAACTAAGGTGATATAAACCAAATCATGTCCAAAATACGCTTAATTTAAAGTTAAAACCAAAATTATGTAAGTGCTAAAGCAAACCTACAATTTTTTGCTTTTACTTGAAGGTGTGAGTGCCTAACACAGTAATTTTTTTTTTGCTTTTTTTTTCCAGTTTTATTTGATTGATATAAATATATGGAAAGGAGGAATAAGTAATAATGTTAAATAGGCTTCTGTACGCAAAAAGATTTCCAGTTGTCTTCGTAAATAAGGAGTATAAAGTAGCAATAGCTTTCTAATGCTTTTAAGTTTTAAAGTTATTGAAGGAGTCTTCCTTAAACCAATCCTTAGTTTTTTTCTGAAAGAATCTTCAATGGGAAGAGTATTTTAGGAGTCTTTTAATTCAAAACAATAATAAAGGAAAGGAAAAAGTATAGTTAGATAGGCAGTTGTAGTATAAAAGCAAACAAATCAATAAGAAAGGAAATAATGTATACATAGGCTTCTGCGGATTAAAGTTGCAGTAGGTCTGAGTTAATTTTAAATCTAACCTCAACTAATTCAAATAAATCCATGAAAAAGGAAAGCACAATCTTATCAGATTTCTAGTTACACATTCATCACATCGAGGCATCTCTTACAACTATGGAAAGGCGCCAAAGGTGTGCACCTAGACGGGCAACTACGAAACAGTGCATCCGTTTTGTGCTCTGAGGCGCAAAGCTGGAGCCCTGCAAGCCTTACTAACAATGGTTCAAAGTTCATAACTCTAGCAATATTTACAGAAGGTTCGGTCACATTATACACTTCTGCTAAGACAGGTGCGCCTTCAATAACTATTGTTCAAAGTTCATAACTCTTGCTGTATTCACAGAAGAAGGTTCAGTCATATTTAACACCTCTACTAAAACAAACTGAGGGGAGTTTATTTCCTACCATGGAACCTTTTAATGGACAAATAAAAAACACTGTCAATAGAGCAAACATGAGAACTCACATGGAAAATAGAAAGGGCTTCAGAAAGTAATGCTGAGGTATCACCAGAAGTATCTATTTTGTCATTAAGAAGCCTCCATCTCACATCAATGCTGCCCCCAGTCTCTGAACTCGTCCCCTCATGCTTCCCTTTCATAGCACCCACACAAGAATCTGGAATCTTCTCTTCCCCATGTAATACCAATTTTTGCAACACAGAATGAATTCTCTTGCAGTCTGTGCAGCAGAACCATTTCCCTTGAGGCAACTCCTGTAGTACAGACAATGTCAAAATTTACAGAGCAAAGGAAAGCTTAATGCAATAAATTTCAGCAAGATATGAAAATACTATGGCACCTTGAGATCCTCCATGTTATGATCTTTTAAACAGCCAACATGGAACTCCTTCTCGCACTGCAGAAATTGACACAGAATGGAGCACAACAAAACTAGTGATAAGATTACTGCAAAACAAAGTTAAACTGGAACTTAAGAAGCACAGATATCATTGAAATGCCAAATACCTGATCACAAAGTAAAACAGTGCGAAGACCAAATTGCTTGTCAAAATCATGGCCTCTGCATAGAACAAGAACATGTCAAAAAATAATACACTTTAAGCAAAAGCAGGAAGTACCGATAAGTGGGGATGTCTCTACATTTAATTTTGCCAAAATCTGAGAGCATGAACTAAACCCAACTATGTAGAGAAAATCAAACATAAGTAAATTAAGGTGCATGTGGAATTTGAACATTATTTGTCACCCAACCCATTGGGTTTACCCAAAGAACAGAAGATACAAGAAGACAAGAGTAACAGGCTACAGAATCTATAATTGTTTCATGAGTTGAAGGCACTTTACCTGCACAGCACACAGCCACCAAAATCAGCATCTAGTGTTTTGACAATTCGAATGCAGCGCCTTGTTATCTGTTCTATAGGATCAACTCCTGCAACTCTCCCAGCAGCTATTGCATTGGCATTTCGCTCCACAAACTTTTCTTTCTGAAAGTTGTTCACACAAAATTTGCAATACCATTTACCAGCCGGGATTTTTGGTAGAGAAAGACATTCTGCAATGAAAAATTAAGTAAAATAAATTAAGCAGCTCAGAAAATGCTAAAAACATGAGTACCTATTGGCCCATGCTCACAAAGGAGGAATCTGCAGAATAACCATTATGGAATAGCAATCATCCTAAAATTTATTCAAGCTTTTATCTCCGTTTTAGAGACCAGTTACAGTACACAAATTATCCAGAAGTAAGCAAATAATTGACCTTTGTGATAAGATCTTGGGCATACATCGCAGCATATAAGACTACCACCATCTCTACAAATCTGGCAGAGGTCATCATTTTCGTGCGTTGTGAACTTCCGGTTTTTGGATAATGATAATGCCAATTCATGAAGAGACACCCCATTAGATGTGTAGATGTGCAAATAGCTGCCAAACAAAAAATGTGTGATCCAAATAGAACTAAAATTTGATAAACTGGAATACAAATAATCATCTCGTCCCCTCCCATCAAACAAGTATATATCAAAGTCTTGCTATATGGCAGAAAAGTAAAACTTTTTGAGTTATGAACTAACATATCAAAACTTCAACCTATTTGGACCCAAGACAATCCAGAGACTATGACAAAAATACTCACGGTTTTCTACGTGATGCCCAACCAGCATGAGCTTCAAATTGGGAGGGGCTGACCTGTTCATCAAATGCCAACAATATCAAAACTCCAGAATAGCCTGGTAACAACCAAAAAAAAAAAAAGGAGAGAGAGAGAGAGAGAGAGAGAGAGAGAGAGAGATGAAGATACCTCAGAGTTGCAGCAAGAACAAAAAATGCCAAATCCTTTCTTGTATCCAACCAACAGTTTCTGCCCAACAGCATAATGCAACTCAGAAGAAACAAATTTGAATCAAATGAATCAAAACTAGAATTATCATCAGCATGGTAATAACCTGTCCTCGAGAATAATAAGCCACTTCAGTTCCATCAGGTAAGACATCTTCTTCAAAAACCAACTTATGCATCCGCAGGTCCCTTTATAGAAGGGCAAAAAAAAAAGGCAAACAACTAAGACCACTAAACCAAAAAACAACAAATGAAAAGAGTGTAGATTCTGAACTGCAAACATGAAAAAACAAAAATCTGAAGATATTTTCTACAGGATATCTTCTTTGCAAGATAGATAATATAATCCCAACGATTCAAGAGAACGACAGGAAAATAGAAAAAATAAGAAAAATGGAAAATGAAGAAAAATACTGACTTTCTAGTAAGTCTTCCATGACTCTTGCTTTGTGATGAGCAAGCCTTTAATGCGCCATCAGACAATTTAGTGCTAACAGATGACTTAGGAACAGGAATTGCTGTGCTCACAGATGACTTAGGAACAGGAACTGGTGTGCTAACAGATGACATAGGAAAAGGAGCTGGTGATGGTTTTGATTTTGGTGTTCTGAAACAAGACAATAAATAGGAAAAATCATAATAGTTCCAATCTACAATTCTCTCGCAGCAAAGAAGTCTATCTTGCAACTCTAACACACAGACAAGTTAAGCACTTAGATCACACCATTTCATGTCTAGTTTGCCTTAGATTAGCATTCCTATAGATAAGTTCAAATATTCAGCATGTCAATCTTGCATAAACTTCAGCAAATATCACATCTACATCCCTTGTAGCTGACACGACAAAGTGGTATAAAATACAAAATCAGTCTGCAAGTGTGGAAGAAATTTCAGCAACCAAAGAGACTTTAACCAACATGAATCTACAACATTATCATGTACAAAAATAAAAAAAATGATTAGCAAAAGCATGGACTTTATTTTTATCCCCAATTGACATTCAACATTTCAAAAAGTACTACTTCCACGTGATTCGTTTATACAATGAAAAATACAAAAAAGATGAAGAAAATCCATCCACATCGAATCTGGGTAAAAATCCAACCATTAACAATTTGAACTTCAAAGAACACATACCATTACTTAATGTTAAACCTTCAAACAAGTCATACGCTAGCAACCACCCAAGTGATTCATTACCCGTAAAGTGTAACCATTCAAAACCCTATGCTAGAGTGGGAATAATGCAGTCAATAACAACAACAGAACTTTGAATACAAATAGGCAAATTGCAAATCCACGAGGTTCTAGCAATTGCCCCCAGTATCAAAGAGAGGACATAACAAGCAAATGGAAGTCATCCATCAGATAATAGCATTTATATATGCAGCAATCCCAATAACCAAAGACATATATAGCACTGCATACCCTTTGTAAGTATCTGCAGTTACTTGCATGCCAGCTTGAGACTCTTCCATCCCCACACACTGACAACATAATACCACCGACTTCCCAAAATTGACCACCGCATTTGAGCCTATAAACAAACAGCATTTAATTTCTGGGAATATACCAGCAAAAACAAAACTTTACCAATGTCAACAAATAAGAAAAAGATACCTCTGCAATTCAAACAGAAGGCAGATCTCTCCAAAGATGAACAGCCAATGGCAAGCCTCAAAGATTCATCCAGAGTATCCAAAGATGCATCCTTGCAAACATTCATCACATCGCGAAGTGTATTCCTATTCTCAAGGTATATATATTCTGGGGGACGTTTATTTGCACTGCCAGCGTGCAGCTCAAACAAGGCAGGGGTAACAACCTATGTTATCAACAGAGGAAAAAATGTACTTGATTCAATCAGACCACCTTAATAGGTTACTCAATTCATTGATAATATTTAAAAACTAAACGAATTACTCACTTGATTTCCTTTGCAAACACGACAAAAACACTGAATCCCTGATCCCTTAATAACTCCATCCAACCCTGCTTCTCTATGCCCTCTAGTCTACGATTGAAAACAATGTAAGCTAAGAAATGAAAAGATAAAAATAACAAATAATGCATTAAAAAAATGTTTATGGGAATGTAAGTCATACCTTGGTGCCCCGTAAATACTTCACCTTTATTCCCTCTAATATGCCTGAATCAAGAAGATCCTTCAACTTTGAAGGGAATTTCTTCGAAGCATCAACCTTCATATGCTTCATCAATGCAATAGACTTAGCGCTGGATGGACTACCTACGGCTAAACTATCTTCAATGGTGGATTCAGTATTTTGCTTCAACAAAGACCTGGTAAACCTCCTCAAAGGCCTCTCCCCCACCTTACTATTACCACCTTTTACCAAAATCGGTGTTGCTTCAAGAACAACTCCTCCATTAATGACGCTTGCCGTCGACCTGAGACTCCCATCTTCCAATACATTTTTGGTATCGCCTTTTACTTCTGAATCACACTTGCCTTCTTGAACACCATCCATTGCAGATAAACTTACATTCCCCTCTTCATAGGCATTAGTCCTGTCATCCTTTACTTCTGACCCACTATTGCTTTCTAAAACCTTAATTGTTGCCATTTCTTTGTCGTCCGTAGAAATAGGCATTGACCCATTTGCAGCATTCTCCAAGTTGTTTTTCTCCTCTAAATCCCCCTTAACTATGGAATTCGACATCGGCCCACATTCATCATTTGTAGTAGTAGCAGCAGCATCTCTCTGCAAATACTCATCCTCCACCTCCTTTCCAGGTTCATTCTTTATTTCCCCTCCCAAAAGAGGAACTGATTCAATCAAACCAACCTTTTCCTCCTCATCTCCACTCCCTAGTTCCACCACATCACTCTTAGCCTCTTCTTCCCTTGCAGCCTCAACTTCCTCTCCAACGCTAACAGCTTTCACTTCCAAAGTCCTCACGTTTTCATCTGTCACACCCTCCCCTGAGCCATTTGCTTTCAATTTCTTCTTATTACTGGATCCCCTTGCCCTTCCATTAGGTGGGGAAGCAGCTTCAGGCTGTGACCGCCTAGACCGAGTCCGACCCAGAGACCCAGAGATCTCCGAATGGGACCTAAATGCAAACTCAAACTCACGTTTTAAACGAGGCCGAACCTTAGACGCCAGAATATCCGAAGAATCCGTCCCGTTTGCCATATTAGGATGAATTTCGAAAATCCCTTCTAGGTTTCTCTCTTCCCTTCCCTTCAGTTAACGAGTTCCCTCAGATTTTAATTGGGCATATACTCTGTATTCATACATATGCATATGGTTTTTCTCTGGATTTGAAATTCAATCTGAATGGATTTGAATAGAGAAAAATTAGGGCTCAAGATGGAAGGGATAAAGTCGAAAAGGGTGGTACGTCTCTGTTGTTTGAAGAACGAAAGAAAAACAGGGGAATTTTTAGAGAAAGAAAGCGAAGGGTTGGGTTAAAGAGAGGAAGATATACAGATTCCTAGGAGAGAGAGAGAGAGAGAGGAAGCCACCTCACACCTCAATTTTATTAGAATGACGTAAATATCCTCTTCAGATTTTGTTGCTATCGTAGACATTTTTATTTTATTATTGTATAATTAATAAAATTACAAGCATTAGCTTACTTATCAAACTCTTTCCAATAAAAAAAAATGGGAAAATGCATATAATAGTCAAAAAGTTAGACATAGTTTCTTTAAAAAAAAAACAAAAATGTCAGATATATAAGCGAAGCATACCTGATAACTGTACATTCAACATAACAAATAATCAATTAATTTAATTTTTTTTATGATAATTAGAATAACTTGTTCGTATAAATTTATAAAGTATAATGTTGAAATATGGATATACTTCCTCAGAAAAAGAAAAAATAAGCATATTTGTATATTAATTATAATAATATATCCGAAATTCAACGTTTATTCTTTATTTGACTAATTTTAATAATTTATGTCAACTGAATACAGAAATAAAGTCTTAAGTTTATTTTCATTCCAATCTATTAGCTACAGATAATTCACTATCATATTAAATTTTTAATAATTTACAAACATAGTAATTTCACGTTTTGTGGAAAGTATTACTGGCTAACTGAAAATATTTCAGCTAAATGGGAATACGAATAATTTTATAGTGGATGTGAATCCCTCTAATAAAAGAATAACACATAATTGATATAAAAAATATTATATAACACACATTCGAAGCCCGATCCATTTAATTTTGGATTGTTGATTCATTGAGCTCGGATGCAGGTGAGTCTAACATGCAAAATGCATATCAAAATCTCAGAGATCGAACCTGAGTGAATCTAGATAGGACAAATAGATTTTCAACCTAATAAACAGGTCTATTTATATAGCATTTCAAACGTAACTAGATGATCCTATATTGTACAAGTTTCAAGTGCAAGGTACGGATGTAGAAAGTAATGTGTACAATATAATAACGATGATAGTGAAGTTTGTAATGTTAAAAAATATCATTAGATATCACTTTAAATTATTGTTTCAATTGCATAAATTATTAAAGAAAAAAGATAATTAGCTGAGCCATACATGTAATTTGTAATTCATAAACTCGAATAAAAATAAAAAAAATATCTTTAATCATTTAACCATAGACAAAATTATTTGCTCACTGAGCCATGATAAAAAGGAAATCGACAATTAAACTAAAAATTGTAGGCATAATTGAAGTCCAAAACAAATGAGGTGCACAGTGATTTTTGTGAGTCTATGCTAGACTTGTTCATGGGTCGGGCTGGACCGGGCTACATCGGGTTTGATATAAAAATCTTTTGTCCAAACCCAGCTCAGCCCAGTCCGCACTATTTTACATCAGGCTCGGGCAGGGCTGGGCCGGACAATTGAACCTCATTCCCAAGCTCACCCTAACCATCCCCTCAAATAAATGTTTACATTTTTATAATATAATTTATTTTAAACAAATTTGATTTACAGATAGTATTCATAGATAAATTTAATTTACAGATAGTATTCATAGAGAAATTATAATGGTCAAGATCTTCTATAAGTTTTTCAGTGGTTCAGATTAAATATTTAGTATACAATTATATAAATAAAAATATAAAAGTATATATTATAAAATTATTCGGGCTGTGCTAGGCCAGTCATGGGTCTTATAGTTATTCACAAGCCCAACCCATCATTAACTCAGACTTCTACGGGTTCGGACCGGACCGGGCTTAAAGTAAAATATGTATGTCAAAGCCCAACCCAGGACGGACTGGTTTGGACGGGCTTTGGGGGCCACGGGTCGTTTGCACAGGTCTAGTCTATGCGCACAGTAATAGATCGATAAAGGAAGGGTTTTGGGTAGTTGATGCCTACACTGGATGCTAATGTAAAATAAAGATTGTATAATTAAGGTAAATAGGTTTATTTTCCATTTCACTTAAGATCATATTCTTTTTAATATAATAAAATAAATTATAAAATATGATTGATATACTACAATATCCGTATATCAAATTAATAAAATTATTTCACGTAATGTATTAAGGATTGATAAATTGAAAGTTTGGGATTTTATTTAAATAATAAACTTTTAATTAATTAATTACATTATATTATTTTTTTATTAATTAGAATGTAATTTATCATAATATTATTGGCTTAGTTCACGGATGAAATACTTTATAACTTTTTATTTTCTAATACTATCAAATTTAATCTATGAAATGTCTCAGGTAATTTCATTTTTTACATATCATAAGAGTAAATCAGCTAGGATAGGAGCATTTTTTAACCTTGCCCCATTTTTGGGTTAAAAATAACATATCACGACAGGGTATAATAGCAAATATAAGATAATACAAGGACACTAATGCAAAACCAAAAAGCCAAAAGGCCTCATGAATATTTGTCAACGAAAGAGGCTCAAAGCGAATCTACAACTTCATGAATCGTGACGGCCACGTGTTATTTTCGTGCCGAATTGTTTAATTTAATATTTATTTTTTTTTTATTTAAATATGTACTGATTCCTTAAAGAAAGAAAATTGTATTGAAAGCAGTGGATTTTGGGAACCCAAGCCAATTGTGACCATTTGCCGCGGTTATTACTTATTTCAATGTCCATAAACTCAACCAATTGAGTAGTTCGATGTGCTAGTTAACACGAGTTGGGTTAAAAATTACTATAAGGTAAAACTAATCGACTGCTTGGAGCGTGCAAAAATGCGCCAGAACTTTCTGGACATTTCTGTTCCGAATTCTTGACACTCGACAGAATTTTTGGACTCTCACCTATTTATTAAATATCTTTTTGCTCTTAGACCTTTGGATTGGTCATTTTAACATTAACGCTTTGGTTGGGAGAGAATGACATAAGAATCATAAAAAAAAAAAATAGTAAGGTGTGGTATAATATTTGATGAAAAAATAAAAATAAAAATCAAAGTAAAACCATACTTGGAAGAATGTGAGATTTTTTAAAATAGAGTTAAATATGGTAATTACTCAAATAAATTTTAAAAATAAAAAGAATTTAAATAATAGAAAAATACAGGCTCAAATTTGTAAACGTATTATTTTACACCCACAATTACTCAAAAACCACCAAATTGGTGGGATTGAAAAATGAGGGAAACAAGGGTTTTTAGAAAATTATGGTCTACCACCAAATCACATTTCCTTCATTTATTCCTCCTCCTAAGCATGGACCAATAAATACCCTACTTTAAAAAACCATCTCAAAACTTCATCTCAGCAAAGCCTAAAGAAAATTCATTTCATCCAAATTAAAGATGATTGAATTTATTTTTTTACAATTTTAGAACATAATTAAAAAGAAATAACACTCCGTTAACTAATCTCTTCAAAAATACTCCATTAACTAATAAGCATAAAACTAACTTAATTATAATTAAGGTCCTAAATATTAGAGATGATAAACACTTAGTATTATTTAACCTAAACAATTTAGGTATGGATGAAATAGTTATTTAACATAATATTAGAGTTTCTTAGACTGAGAGATGAAAAATTTGACTCTCGCAATTTCATTTATTGTTGAAGTTTTTGTTGGATATACCCTAGTCCCCGAGACATTAGTCCTTGTCTTTGTATCATACATTTGTACATTAATGTGAAACTTTATGTATTATACAATTTGTGTCAGGAAACACATTGAACGTCTGGACTTTAACTAGTTGGATTAAGTGTGTACTTGAAGTATACACGTTTGAAGAGAGAGAGATTTATTAATTATATTATAGATCAATTAGATTGAGCAAAAGAATATAATTAATATTTATTTTGGCATTCTTTTAATTAATTCAATGAATTAATTTATGAGATTATTTCCTAGGTGGAAATATTTATACATGTATAGGTTTACATGTATCCTTGATGAATTTGATGTGTCAAATTAATTTTAATTTAGATGTATGTAACATATTATATGGTATAATATACTTACATACATGTTGAATTAAAATGTTATTTGAAATCAAATAAAAACCAAAGAATTAAGGTGGGCTAAGGCTTGAAATGGTAAGCCCACTTATTCATCATGTCTTGGCCGAAATTCATGGTGGATTTTAGGGCAAGAATGATGAGTATTTAAGATGAGAAGAGTGAGTCATTGTTGGACAAAAGGTAATGATCAAATGGGTGAGTCATGGTGAACTTTTGGTTAGCAAAGTTGGACTTTACTAACTTGGATATTCTTGGTCATTATGATTAAAGACAAATGAGAAAAATATCTCATCATTTTGATCACCTCTTGGCCGAATTCTACATGTGATGTGGCAAGGAAGATGACTCATTTTGAGACAAAATGTGATGAGTGAATTTGTGAGTCATGGTTGACTTTTTGGTAAGCAAAGTGGGACTTTGCTTACTTGGATGTATAAGGGAAAATTTGATTCTACCAATTTATTCTAACAAGTACTCTTGGCTGCCCAAAATTGCTCTCTCCTTCTCTTCTTGAATTTTCCGAGTCGCTAGCACGGGTTTCAATCCGAGAGCCGTTCGTGTACACATCGCTGGGGGAAATCTATACTTGATTTCTGCAGTCTTCTTCTATCTCTTACGAGATATCTTGGTAAGACATTTATACTCCTCCTTTGTGTTTTGTTTTTTATTTTCACTACTTAAGCTCCCGGGTCCCGGATTCGAGGAAATCGACGCGTGTTTCCGCACTTTTGTCGGTCGGTTTCCCATGACGAATCCCAGCAGTTTTAACATATAATTGTAAAACCTCTACCATGTCGAAATGAATTCTGTGTGCAGTAATATGTTACAAGTGACAAAAACTATTATTGTAAATTATTTTTCAGCCTCTACAAAAATGTATCATATTAAACAATAAGGTTTGCTAAACATACCATTAAAAAAGTTAGTTAATTATTTCTGCTGACATACACGATCAAACTAACCAAATTGATAGGGGTTTCCACCATTTTTCATAGATTTGAATGAGAAAAAAAGTCCATATATACGAACTCCAATTTGTGGAAAAAAAACCTTCCGTACATACGTAGAGTAGAAGAGATATATAGAACAAGTGAAGAATAAATAAAGTAGGGATGTAGACGGGGGGCGGGGATTGGCAATCCCATCCCTGTTCCTCGGCTAGGCGGGGATCCCCGTTCCCGTCCCCGTTTAGTAAATGGGGATGATCTTTATCCCCATCCTCGGTCCCGTCGGGGAACGGGTTCCCCGCGGGGATCCCCGTCCCCGTTAAGATTTTTTTTTTTTTTGAAATTTTAAATAAAATTTAATTTGGTACAAAAATAAGTTAAAAAGCATTACAGTTTGGAGATCATTAAATAAATCACTTAATTTTTCTTATAAGAAAGTGATATTTAATTAAAATATTACAATTACTAATATTATTATTTCAAAATAGAGTACAGGAGTCCAATATACAAAAATTAAATTAGAGGTTTCTAAATTGATAAATTCTATCAAGTGCAAAGGCTAAATTTTAAGTTTTGCACCTAGGGATATAAACCAATCCCTAGTTTTAGTTTTATTATTATAAAATTTTATTATTTATGTATATGTATAAATAAATAATAAAATAAATAAATAAACGGGGATTTAACGAAAATCCCCATCGGGAACTAAACGGGGATGGGGACGGGTCCGCGGGGCGGGGGAGATAAATCCCATCCCCGTCCCCGTTTAGTAAACGGGGACAAAAGTGTCCCTGTCCCGGCCCCGCGGGGATTCTAAACGGGAAATCCCCGTCCCCGTTCGGGCGGGCCCCCGGCGGGGACGAGCCCCCGGATCCCCGTTGACAACCCTAAAATAAAGATTAAAAAAAAAAAAAAAAAAGAAATCAATTCAACACCTTGAATCTATTGAGTTTGGAGATCACATCATAATTTTTTTTTTTTAAAGATTACCGGGACTTTCGTTAAAATGACTGTGTTCCAGATTAGTCATGGGTAAGATTTTTCACGCCTCCATAGATAAAATCAGTACGAATCGAATCCTCTCACAAGCTCTGCACGTTGTCATATAAGTTACAAACCAGTGATATCATCTCATCTCGAGATATTTTTCTTTTATGAAAAATTTCTATTATTAAAAATAAAAAAAAGGTAACAAAGCTTGATTTAAAAAGGAATCAACAAAACTTTGACTCCCAATGTCAAAAATACAACCAGAATCACAAGCCAAAGCAATATCGATTGAAGATAAGTAGAGAAAGATGACAGTGGAAAAATGGAGAAAAATGCCAAAGGATTGAGATTGCCCTGTGAGAGAATTTTCACCTCCCGTGTTTTCATTCTATCTCAAAAATTGAACATTAGTACGAAAATTCTGCCACCGCCCTCCGCCGTAAGCAGTGGCCGGAATGGAAGAATTAATGCTACAAGCAAAAACGCCAATAATACTGATCATCGTTAGAAAAAAAAAAAAAATACCCAGCTATGTGGGATGAACTCATTTATAGAGAGAAATATATATATATATATATATATATATAAAGAGAGGCAAAAGAAGAGAGATTAAAAAGTTATTGTGTTCCTTCTCCAATAGGACAGCATCTTCCAGAGTATATGCGGCGACCAACTCCATTGTTCCGCACTTTCATGTCTTTTACTTTTTGCTTTTTCTGTTTTATTTCATTATTCTAATTTTGTTTTGCCTTTCTTTTTGGCATCAAGGGCTGTTAGTTTCTGAATATTTCAATAAATTTTTCAAATTGCTTATTTAAGTTTTCAACTTTCAGCATGATACATCGAAATACCGCGATCTCTTATATCGAGAGGCGTATAAAATAATATATAATTTGATGATTCAAATAACCATTGAGTATAAAAATTAAGCAAGTTAAAGGATCTAATGAGATTAAATTGACAAATTCAAAACTAGATGAGATTTAAATTGATTAAATTGCTCTCAATTCCCTTTTACAAATCAAAATAACCATGTAATATATATGGCTATGCATTGATTATAAAGTTAAGGAAATAATCTTCTTATAATACTAATTCTAATAATTGAAATTAGTTACCATAAGGTGTTAGTCTTAGCGAATTAACTATGACCCTTAAGTAAGAGGTCTCAGTTTTGAACCCTTACATACGCATCAACACATTTGAAAGAGTTACACCTATAAATAAACCCAACATATCTCGGACGAGGATTCTAGTATTGGAATTGGGCCTAATGGTATCCGTCGCGGGTGGACTACCAAAAAAAATTGAAATTAGATATGGTTGCTTCTTTTCCATAATCCTTTTTAACATTAATCTAGTACAAGGCCATAAACTCTTTGTGACAAGTGTATTATAAGATATCTTAGGATTTAACTAGTAAATGAGGCATAAAACCGTCTAAATACAAAGATATATGAAATAACTTTTAGATGCAATTAGGGCCAAAAGTCGTAACAATGTTAAAAATAAGGGAAATTATCAAAATTACCCTCGTTTCAGGGTTTATTTTGATATTTTACCTTTTTTATTTACATAATTACGTTTTTTTTTCAGATCAATTTCTTCTTTACGTTGTTTTTTAATTCTTCCTTTTCTACGTTTTTTTCAGATCAAGTTCTTCTGTTTTGTAGAACATTCACTTCTCCTTTTTCCCCTCTTTCTTCTCTGCCATCATCAACCCTAATCGCTCCCCTCTCTCTTCATCTCCATCGCCAAATCAGGTAATTTTCTGTTCTTCTCTGTGTTTTTTCTTCTCAATTTTGAAATTCCCCTCCTCTTTTGGATTTTTTTCAGCTATTCAATTTTGAATTTTACATGTTCCTATTACCGATTCCGATAACAAGATACTGAACATAGGTGTCAGATCTTATCTTCGTTGCCATATCTGCAAAGCAGCACCCTCAGCTTCTTATTACTTCTCGGAGGGCTGCCTGGATCAACCCCTCTAAGGGTGGATTCCAGCGACCGGAGTGCGACGGCACCCCCTTTCCTCTACCTCCTGAGTGCTTTTGGTTGATGACATGGTGGGGTCCCTGTTGCTCTCCAGATGATCCACTATGCTCTCTCTCTTGCCAAATCTCAGAAATCAGGTTTTTTTTTTATTATTTACTTTAATTTTAATTTTGGGTTACAATTTGCATCAACTTCGTATTAATTTGGTTTTCTGCAACTTCATGATATGTACCAGAAAGTTATCGATGAAGTAGCTGGAAAGAAAGACTTCACTGACATGCATGCCTTATCAGCTTGTAACATGTCTCCGGACAAAGTTCTGCTGGCAGCCATTTGTGCCTTGGGGCAGCTTGAGGCGCATATGGGGTAAGCTTAGAGTAGTTTACCTTTTGGTGGTCATTCTGTTAATTGCATCATCTGCTCCCATATTTATCTTAATAAGATTTATTTCAGCAAATTTAATGATGCAGAGGAAACATTGACAAAGGCATTGAATAAAGCAGAGCAACTTTTTGGTAGGTTACTATGAAGTTATCTTCTTAATTTCAATTAATCTGGAACATTTACAGCAGATTTTTGGGTATATTATGCATTCTGGTTTCCATAATTGAAGTTAGGCTCATATAGATGCTGAAAAATGAAATAACTTATCCTTATCAACCAATTTATCATAGGAAAGTAATGTTTGTTTTGCACTCCTGTGGTTTGTGATTATATTGTCAAAAACTAACATTGTTTATTGAATTTCTTGTTTTAAAACATAGTTGCAAATTGAAATTTTCTGCTATTATAAATAATGTGTTCGTTGGTGAGACATGCTTTGGTTCGGGAAGATGGAGTGACTGAACTAAGGATTTGTTGGCTTTGATGAAATTTTTAGACGTAATATAACAAATTAAAGGTTGTTGAAATGTAGAATGGATGAATTGTCAATTAAAAGTCGAATACAGGTCTTCAATAATGGAATGTGTAGCTGCCTTTTTCTCCAGTTTCAAAGCCAAACCAACAAACCTTTAATCTTTTGGGTACTTGAAGAAGAAAGCCACGTGCTTAGCTTCATTCTCAATTACAAAGATTTCTTTTTATTTTATCAATTACCTGTTGGCTTCTGCTGCTATTTCTTCAGCAAACGGATTTCCTTCCTTTTTTGTATGTTACCAATGTTAATTAACCAATTTGGGAAATGCTAAGAGCCGTATCCTTTTTTATCTACAAAAACATCTTGGTCGTACAATGAGTCTGCGTTAGAAATGAAAATTTGTAATGGAATCACTTCCTTAATGTTCATGGCACAGTCTGAAGATCCAGGTGTACTAGTGGTTTTGGAAAGTATTTTCAGTTTTAATCTTTCACTTCCACTCAATTATCTCTTGGAAGGTTTTGAAGGAAAGGTCTTAATTATATAGGTGATTCTGCAAGCTGAAAATTGAAGTTTTATTTTCTCTCCATTTGCTTCATCGGCTTGGAATATTGGCTGTAAATGGTATTGATAATATTCTTTTAACTCTAGGGAATGAAAGATCCTATCTCTGATTCCAAGTCCAAAGTGGCCATGCTTAAGGAGCATTGCTCTGGAGTAGTGATCAGAGAGTTGGATGCCGGTAATTAATTCATTAGCCTATAATCAAGTTGCTTGTTTATAATTAATTTGTCGTAAATTATTCATGACGTCTGGTGAAAATAGCAGGGCATTGCCCCCACGACTAACGGCCTGAAGAAGTGAATGCAATCATTTGTGAATGGGTAGCGGCAGTGGAAACCAAAATTCTAGCAGAGAGTTTTGCGTAAAAAGTGTAAATCCTATAGAGTTGGAGTCATATGATGCTCGGTTCTAATTTAAACCAAAATATGAGGACAAACCAAACACCAGTAGTTTGCTCTGGTTTGATTCTCAGATAATAGAGATAAATGTTATTATCTGAAGTTGGAAATCTGTGGGGTTATGGTAAAGGTCACACCTTTATGTTACCCAGATTGTTGGTTGTACCTTTTAAAATTATAGCTATTGCTGAAGTTGGCAAGGCTTTCATTTAAATGAGCATGAACACTTAGCTTTTTGTTTTGTTGGGACTTTTGCAGTTGGAGAATGGCAACCAAAATAACACTGGCTGTAGCTGGGTCGTTTGCAATTGCGTATGTATGTGATCAACTTGTGTCTGACAAGAAGTTATTTGGAGGTGAGTTGCTATCTTCTCCCTTTAGATATATTTTTGGCCTGATACTGTTTATGAGACTTGGTTTCACTGAAATTTCTACCTGAAATTTTCTTCCCAGGAACTACTCCTGGTACAGTGGCAAACAAGGCCTGGTGGGAAGAAACTGACAAGAAGTTTCAGGCATGGCCACGTACTGCAGGACCACCAGGACTGAAGATGGCACTTTAGGACTGCATTTCAATTTTGGGACTGCATCTGTACTAAGGATTGTATTTTTAGGATTGCAATTTTAGGACTGCAATTTTGGGATTGCACTTATATTGTTATATACTATTATACATTGGTTATACGCTGTTTATACATTGTTATACACTGTTTATACATCGTGTATATACTGTTTATACATTTGTTATACACTGTTTATACATTTCTTATACATAGTTATACATTGTTATACCTTCTTATATATTATTATACATTGTTTATATATAGTTTATGCACTGTTTATACATTCTTTATACACTGTTATACACTGTTTACACACTTCTTATACATAGTTATACCTTCTTATATATTATTATACATTGTTTATACATCGTTTATACACTTCTTATACACTGTTTATACACTTCTTATACACTGTTATACATCGTTTATACACTGTTTATACATCATTTATACACTGTTTATACATTATTTATACACTTCTTATACACTGTTTTATACTATTATACATTATTTATACATTGTTTATACATTATACACTGTTTGTACATTGTTTATACATTATTTATACACTGTTTATACAATTCTTATACACTGTTATACATTGCTTATACATTGTTTATACACTATTTATACATTATTTATACACTTCTTATACGCTGTTTTATACTATTATACACTGTTTATACATTATTTATACATTTTTTATACATTATACACTGTTTATACATTGTTTATACATTATTTATACACTGTTTATACAATTCTTATACACTGTTATACATTGCTTATACATTGTTTATACACTGTTTATACTTTGCTTATACACTGTTTATACATTGTTTGTATACTGTTATACTTTGTTTATACATTGTTTATACTCTTCTTATACACTGTTTATACACTTCTTATACACTGTTTATACACTTGTTATACATTATTATACACTTCTTTTTTATACACTGTTTATACATTGTTTATACACTGTTATACATTGTTTATGCATTATTTATATATTGTTTATACATTGTTTATACACTGTTATACATTGTTTATACATTATTTATACATTATACACTGTTTATACATTGTTTATACATTATTTATACATTGTTTATACATTATACACTGTTTATATATTATTTATACACTGTTATACATTGTTATACGCTGTTTATACACTTCTTATACACTGTTATACATTGCTTATACATTGTTTATACACTCTTTATACATTGTTATATATTATTATACACTTCTTATATAATATTATACATTATTTATACATTGTTTATATACTTTATACATTGTTTATAAACTGTTTATACCTTAATTATACCTTAGTTATACCTTAATTATACCTTAGTTATACCTTAATTATACATTATTTATACATTGTTTATACACTACTTATACATTGTTAGACATTATACACTTCTTATACAATGTTATATGTTTATACACTTATTATACATTGTTATACACTCTTTATACACTGTTTATACATTGTTTATACATTATTTATACACTGTTTATACACTCTTTATACACTGTTTATACATTGTTTATACACTGTTTATACAATTCTTATACACTGTTATACATTGCTTATACATTGTTTATACACTGTTTATACAATCTTTATACCTTAGTTATACCTTAAGATACATTATTATAGTGATTATACCTTAGTTATTCCTTATTTATACCCTATTTATACTCTAAGATACATTATTATATTGATTATACCTTAATTATACCTTAGTTATACTTAAGATACACTATTACAGTGATTATACCTTAATTATACCTTAATTATACCTTAGTTATACCTTAAGATACACTATTACATTGATTATACATTAGTTATACCTTAATTATACATTAAGATACACTATTACAGTGTTTATACCTTAGTTATACCTTAATTATACCTTAGTTATACATTAAGATATACTATTACAGTGATTATACTTTAGTTATACCTTAATTATACCTTAATATACAAAGGCATAATTAGTTATACTTTAGTGAAAAAAATATGTCGGAAAAAGTATGTACATATGGACTTTGTTTCGAAGATAAAAAAAAATAAAAAAAAACTTTCTAAAGTCGCATGATGAAAAAATAAACGGATTGAGAGATAAATGCAAAATTAGATTAAAAATTGCAAAAAGAGGAGAGAGAAACGTGGGCAAAGTAGAGAAGGTATTTTGGAGATTTTGATTTGTGTTTTGTTGTTTATTTTGTGAACAATCACGTAAAAATGATAATTTTTGTTGTAGGTATTTTTGAAATTTTGAAAAGTTTTTAAGGTATTTATGCAAACTTTTCCTTTTGAGGTAAAAATGTTATATGGTGCCAAAAGTTATGTATTTATGTAAAATCCCCTAAAAATAACAAAATTTATTATCGAAACTTTACCTATTAATTTAAGTTTTTGATGTAATTTTTTAAAATTAAAATTTAGGTGGTTCTTTCATATAAGTATGAAAGCCTCTAATTAAATCAATGATTAATTACAGATTGGTAGGCACAATTTTTTTTCTTTTGTTTTTGAGTTCAAATCACAAATATTTTTATTGAGATCAATTTATACGGGGCTTAGTTACAATTAAAACTATTCGTCTATTCTCACAATGTATTTAATGGAATTATATTTTAGTATGACACTTAGACCGAAAATGAGAGGTAGATGTGAATTTTGGAGTTACTTAATAAGATGGTAAGGATCACAATTAATTGGCATTAAAACGATTGCTTCATCAGTGGGAAGAAGAACAACATCAGAATATATACTGTTGTAATTCAACGTGGGAAGTCTACTGATTTCGTTAGTGGATGTAATGATGATATTTTCCTACTCAAACTGAAAATAAATATTTTTAACACATAATTGAACCCACTCAAACTCTCAGTCATAATCAAATAATTACACATATATATTTTTCATACATAGTGATGTGCACAATTCAGTCAACTGTTGATTCAGAGATCTCCATAATTGAATTCGAATTCGAAAGTTTGTAAAACTAAATCTCCATAACTAGATTGGAGAAATATATCTTAAGAATTGGTTTACTCTTAAAACTTTGGCACAATCCAATTTGAATATTTGAAGATTTGGTTCTGATCATATCCAGTTCCAGGATTTGGGGATTCAGTTTGGTCCAATTTAGTATATCTAATTTTCATGTCCAACCCTACATACAACTACTTAACATTTTTTTTTATATATATAATTACCCAAGAATAATATCTATACAGATATATAACTATTAAATTTTTTTTTCCCATATATAATCAATTACAAAAGTTAATTAAAAAAAACTTGAGTGGATTCAAGGTTTGAGCCCATTTCAGCCCGAGCCCGAAGAAGTAATAGAGGGTTGGGCTGAACCCAGACTAACATTTTTAATTGCAAAGGCTCGTCAAGCCCATCAGGTGTTGGATTTACCTACTAAAAGCAATTTAGTCTATTATTTTCTTTGGTACACACCATGATTTTCAGATCCGGACCGATAATCGAACCGGTGAAGGGATAGATTCATAGATTTTGGATTAAACCAGAATAAACCGGATTTAATAAATATATTAAAATATTAATATATTTTTATATTTTATTTATAATTTATGAAAATTTGGATATTTTTATTATAATTCTTTAAGTTTAAGTATTTCAAACACGATATAGTAATTAAAAAAACTCAATTTATGAAATATAGTTTTTTTAGTTACAATTAAATGTCAATTTAATTTAAAATAATTTAAAAATACAAACTATATTTTATTTTAATTAAAAACACCTCAAAATAATAACTTAAATTTTATATTCAAATATTTTTTTTTAATAAAAAAGTCTGGTCGAACCGAAAAACTGGTCTGGTTCACGGTTTTCCGGTTCGACAGACCGGTCCAACCAAAAATTGACCGGTTGTTGACCAAAATCAAAACCAGATAGAAATCGATCGGTCTGACTGGCCGGTTTTCACAACTATGGTACACACATTCCTTTTCTCATTTTAAATAAACACATTCATGTCTTAAATATTAAAAATATGTAATATATATTTTTATTATGAAAAAGGTAGGAACGAGTTAAAAGTTAAAACTAGGGGTGATTACGTTACGAAAATAATTATATATATATACACCTTGATTTCTTAAAAAGCAAAACATATATACACCTTGAAAAGATAGGTCCAAGTCGGGATGTAAATGAAACAGGGCGGGACGGGATTTGACAATCTCATTTCCGTTTCCCAACTAGGTGGGGATTTCCGTCTCCATCTCTGTTTAGTAAATGGAGACAATTTTAATCCTTATCTTTAGTCCCGCTGAGGAACGGGTTCTCCGTGAATATTCCCATACCTGTTAAGACAATTTTTTTAGAAAAAGTTAAGTAAAATTTAATTTTGTATAAAAATAAGTAAAAAAAAAAAAGTTGCATTAAACAAAACATAAAACCCTTTCAAGTTATTACATCTCAATTCTCAAATTAAAATAGTTTTATCTTTTTTATTATTATAAAATTCAATTATTATTTTTTTAAATATATATAAATAATAAAATAAATAATTAAAAAGCAATTTTAACGGGGATCACTGCGGAGACTAAACGGGAATGGGATCCATGGGACGGGGAGAAGTAATCTAATCTCCGTCCTCGTTTAGCACTCGGGGATAAATTTATCTCCGTTTCCATCCTGCCGGAATCCTAAACTGAAAATCCATGTTCATGTTTGGGCAAGCCCACGTCCCCGTTAACAATCCTAGATCCAAGCAGCTTACAATGTTAATAAGGCCCACTATGGCGATGGGTTATGGCCCTTCTTTAATCACTTCATTTGAAAATGCACGTCATTTATGTAATTATTAAAACAATTTGGTTTTGGATCAAATTACCCGATTAACTATTCCCTAAAAATCTATTTAGTTCTTAACCTTTTATATATCGTTGATGTCGCTCGTTATCTTTTAAAACCTCCCTTACAACAACAATTCACCAAGTTTTAAGTAATTTCGATCATTGTACTGAGCATGAACTTTTTTAGTTATATTATCAGACTTTTCCTCAGTTTCTGCTGCTTGCATGCTATATCTTCTTAATATATTAGGGGTTAGCCTTAATGCTTAAAGTTAGTGGGGATATCATATTTTAATGAGAAAAGATGGCTTGAAAAAAAACGTTTATTTAATTATTGTTTGAATTATGTTCAGGTATGTTATACAAATTTTCAACAAAAAAACACTAACAATTATTGCGAGATAAGCGAATTGTTTAAAATTTAAAGGATGAAGAGGGTGTTAATAATTTCAAAAGGTTGGGTACTAAATCGGCTTTTGGAACAATTTGACCAGAAAGCCCAAAAATTTGAACAAAGATCGTCCTATTTAACGAATATTGATCAATTTTACTAATTTCTCAACAATTTTACTCTGTTCTGTTTTGTTTCGGTTAACGATTTTTAATCAATTTTACTGATTTCGTATATCTTGTTAAGGGGAAACAGAAAAATAAACAAAATAGGAATTTATGAGCTAAAGCTTAAAGGATCAGGTTGGAATAGCTTTGAGGTGAAGTAAGAATTAACCACAAACCTGGCTGTAAGATTCCCTAATGGGCCCAATCTAGCTGAGCCACTTATTAAAATAATTAATCACGGTATATAATTAGAATACAATTATATACATCAAAGTAAATCGATAAATTCGTTATCAAATTACACTGCATAATATTTGTAGATTTCTAACTAAGTTTTCGATCCATTTATGCTTTGCTCGAAATAAATAAATTTCTCAAAATTTCGCGGAATTTATTTCTAATTTTAAATTTATATGCTTGGAATTAAAAGAAACTAATTATAATTGAATCCACGGTGCAAATTCTACCAAATTATGTGAAATTTGTAAATGAATTCCACGTTCTATGAAAGAAAATATTTTGAGACAATTCCACTACACTTTTTTTTTCATATAATCTTTTTGTCGATTAATTTTTTTTCAATACCGACCCTAAATAATAACCAATCATTATTATATTTTTTTTAATTAATTATACTTTATTTTAAATATAGTGAAGGATGATTAAAAAAAATAGAAAAATATATATAGATATTTTTTTGAATTGTACATAATAACTAATTAAAGTTGATTGAATGGTAACGGTGTCTAATCGTTTAAGTTAGGTCTCAAATTCAATTAACATACGTAAAACTAATTTTGGAGAAGGTGATTTAAGCAAGGCTTAAACAACCCAAAACCAACTATTCAACCAATAACAAAAAATATATGTATATATAATAAAAAAAAATATTTAAGCAACATCAAGATATCAATTGTTAAAATATTTTAACTCCTATTAATTAATTTTATATTTATGGTACATAATTAATCGGTTTAGGGCTTGGTTAGATCTCGAATTCGATTCCTATTGTACATAAAATTAATTGAGAGAAGGTGTGATCTAAGAAACGATTGAACATCCCCAACCTGATTGTTCAACACACAACAAAAATATAATATAAAAAAATATATTTATATTTACATCTATTTAGCAATTGTTAAAATATATTAACTCCTATTAATTAATTTTATATTTATGGTACATGATTAATTGGTTACTTGTGATAACATTTGTTAATAAAGGCGATCCAACAAAATAATCACAAATGAAATATTTTGTTTATGAAATATTTCAATTCTGTCATTTAATTTATTTCATTGTAAGCATGAGAATTCATTTAGAATTAAATTACATGTGGAATTCATTAATTCCAAGGCCCTTAGTATTGAGTTTGGAAATTCAATTTTAAGAAACGGTTTCCGCCCCCCCCCCCCCCCCCTCCTTTTTTTTTATTAAAGATAGTATTTTCAATTTTAGAAAACCAATAAATATTTCCATATTTCGTAACACTTCTTTGCGCAGCATTGTGATGTAGGTTGTGGAATGGTTATTCGTAACTCACAAGGGCATATGCTAGTTTCCAAATGTTTCAGATTGAATGGTGCTACTTCAGCGATAGAGGCGGAGGTAATGACATCTAAGGAGACTCTCTTGAGTTAAAGGAGCTACATTATTCATCTATAATCATTGAAATGGATGCCAAATGGATTGTTGATTACATCAATACACAAACTTGTATTTGCACGTCTTTAGGCTTCATTGTTAATGATTGTATTAATTTAGCTCATATGATAGGAGATGTTTGTTTTAAGACAAGCGGTTTGTTCAGCGACAGTAAAAGAATGGCTTAGTGAACCACATTTCTTTATTCTTTCTGTATTGCAGAATGATTTAATCCAATGAATAATACTTTCTTCCAAAAAAAAAAAAAAAAAAAATTCAAAATTTCGTATGATTAGTCTAGATAAATAGTCAAAAGTGGTCTTCTACTCATTAAAAAATGAGCATTTTGCAATTTCAGCATTCATACTCTATGAAAGATTCTACATCAGTCCTGATTTTAAAAACTCTTTTTTTGTTTTGGTTCTATAATAAAAAAAGAAAAAAAAAAACTTTTCTTTTTCATTCCCTTCAAAAAAAAAAAAAAAAAAAATTTGTGTCAGTGATGAATAAATTAAAACTCACACAAGGTATCAAAGGCTAAATTTGTCTATCTGGCATGCAGCATATGCTTTCTTTTCGATACAAAGAAAAAAAAAATGTGCACACATAATCTATAAATAAATGCAGAATATCATTTCTATTTAGTTACATGTATAGAATAATGTTCCTTTTTTAATTTTTTTTTGAGAATGAATTTAGTGTTCTTAAGAGTGTTTTAACTAACTGATAGTTCAAAATGGATCTTCAAAATTTCCAATTACAAGAAAGGAACAATATTAATTGGAATCTCCAAGATTACTTGAGTTTCTTGCAAGAAATGTCAAATTAAAGACAACAATTAAAAGTGTTATGTGATTAATTAAAATATGATTAACTTTTCTCTAATTCTAATAAATAAATAAACGATAATCCATCTGATTTACACCCTCCATCCTCTATATATTAAACCATACATATCCACAATTAATTGATCACATAAATCAATCCAAACACAGTTTCTAGAATTTTTGAATAATATGCCTGTCGCCACCCAACACCAACCGCCATTGTCTCAAACGGGTCGGTCCCCGCAATCGAGGCTACTCCGAATCATTGCACTAGTCATACTATTCCTGATAGTACTCGTCGGTATTGCTGTTCTTATCACTTGGTTGATCATCAGGCCGAAACAGATCACTTATTCAATAGATAACGGGACGGTAAATAACTTCAATCTCCGTAACAACCATCTCAATGCATCATTTGACTTCTTGATCTGGGCGCATAACCCTAATCGTAGAATCTCTATATACTATGATTCGATTGATGTTTCTGTGTCCTATGATGATCAAACCATCGCTTTCAACACCATCGAGCCGTTCCACCAACCTCGCCGAAATGTGACTCAAGTGGAGGCGAAAATCGAAGCTAGAAATGTTGCATTGTCGAGCGGATTAACAAAGGATTTGAATGTTGAAAAATCTTCCGGGCAGCTTAAATTAGATGTTCAGATTAAGGCAAGAATTCGGTTTAAGGTTGGAGTTTTGAAGATGAAACATCGTACTTTAAGGGTATTATGTCCTTATGTTCCAGTGCATTTTTCTTCTACTAAGATTTCACAGAGGATTTATTGTGACATAGATTATTGATTAATGTGTTATATTGTTGTTTAATTATTTTTTTTTTTTCTTTTCCGTAATTATTTTTTTTTTCCATATTTGTGTATTATGATCGGGGCTTGATTTTAGTGTATTTATTTGATTGTTCTCGTGAGTGGTTAAATTTTTTTTTATCTGATATATAACATAATTTTTTTTTAATAGAAATATTGATGTGATTCGTCCTAATTATGCTTATGTAAATATCATTATTGTATTTTAGCTTTGATTGTTTTATAATTTTTATTCTTGTAACTTACATAACTTTAAGACTAATTTTAAAAATAATCCAGCTTCAACTTTAATTAATTATTGTGTTACCACCAAAACTAAACTTTAATTTGTTTCATAAAAAAAATTAAATATTAATTTTTGTTTGTTATTCTTTTTTATACTTTATGTATTAGGTGAGTCGCTAAGTATTGAACCTAGATAAATTCATGAAGGCTGATAATTCATTTTGAGAGATGTATTCAATATGTTCCAATTTAAATTTTAAAATAACTAGATGTAAAAAAGGCCCAATAAGGCCCACTATGGAAATGGGCTATGGCCCTTGTTTAATCACTTCACTTGAATTGTACGTCCTTTTATAGAGTCACATTACAAACCCTAACTTCCAATTCTAAAAAAACATAATAAAAGAATTCATTGTAGATCAATTTTTTTTCTTACTAAACCTTATGTTTTTTTTTTTCCAATTCAGTTCAATTTTTTATTTTATTTAACTCAGTTATGTCACAAATATTAAGTTGAATGAGTGGAATAATTTCTTTTATGCCTATGAGAGTGGATATAGCGGTAAGTTTACGACTATTGTATCACCTAAGTTCAAATTCCGTTGTCCCTGTTGAAGTCTCACAGGTGGATTGATATATAAATCCTCTTGTAAAATCCCTTACGTATGATCTTGAAACTTTTTTCTTGCCTGGACTGGAAATATCTGTCATATTCTTAAACTATTTGTAACAAAAAAAAAAAAAAAAAATTATAGATAGAATAATGAATTGCAATAAAATTAGTGTAAACTAACATTATATAAATTAAAAAATAAAGCAATATTATTTAGAAGCTGAAGGAGGGAATAATAGACAGGGTTTATGTTGAGCTTCTAAGTAATACTAAAACTTTCATTCAAACACTTTTAGTCGTACTTATTTCATTCTCTCGTCTCCTATAACATTGTCAGCTTAGACCAAAATATGTAATTGATCCAAAGACTAAAAGTATTACTTTTACCCCAACATATATATTTAGTTATCTAATATGTACATGACAATATTAATACTAATTTGATAGTATTTTTTTTAGGTATAGTAAGATAGTATATGATGTGATATTTTGGATCATTGGTCTATAAAAGGGAGGGAACATGATATTGATGACAACAAAAGATGGGGAATCCTGATTGCATAACTTTGAAGCCAAGTGAAAAGGTTGGCAAAAAAAAAAATCCAACCCATAGCCATGGATAGGGCACCAAATATTTAATGAAACAAAACAAATGGCATTGAAAGGGACTAATTATAGTTGTGTATTTAATTAATTTTAGGTATCATTTATACATTGCGGTTGTCGTTGTTGCACTTAGTACGTCAACCACTAAAGCAAATTATACCTTAATAAAAATGAAATAAAAACTAATTATCTACTCGTGGCTCTCTCTAATATATGCACGTATATATCTTTATAGAATTGAATATATGCATATCTTTTTATTTTTTATTTTTTAACAAGACCCAAAACCTTACCTGCCATGAAAGAAACCTTACTTGCCATAAAGGGAGAGATGCCCTATCAATATTATTAAAATTCGACTAGACCGGGCGGTTCAACCGTGAAACAAATATTAGTCCGGTCGTTTGATATAAAAATACCGGTTTTAGAGAAAACCGGCATTGATCGATTCGATTGGAAAATAATGGTCAAACCTACAAACTGAATTTGTCGAATTATTGAACTAGACCAATTGAGCTGCTGATTGAATAATATGTTTAATAATTAATTGAAAAAATAAACAAAATCAGTTGAACCCAGTTGAACTGTGAACCAAAATCATTAACGATTCGTTGTCTAGTCCAGTTTCAATAATATCGCTCTATATTATTGGTTAGGAGGATGCAACTAAATGAGCACTCTGCTTAGCTCTTATACAAATATTAGTAGTTAGTATTTACATGTAATTTTTTAGTCCATTTGAGTCACTTCAAATTTTTAAATGAATGGATTAATTTATTTTTAAAAAAAAAATTTAATTAATTTATCCACATAGTGTTGATGTTCTCTCATTAGTACTTTTGCACTTATATACAAATGCTAAATATCAATATTAGAATAAGAAGTGTCCACTATTGACATAACCCACATTTTCTAACATGAAACAACCCCATGCTTAAGGTTAATTATACATATATAGTTTGCCTCTAAAAAGAAATGCAAGATACTTTATTTAGGTAGGCATTATATTACAAGTGAAAGCAAATCCAATTTTAGTGGCCCTAAATGGATGGGTCCTAACCCTATGAAATGATGTAAAGTTGTGGAGTTGTGCCCTTAAATGCCATCATATTTGGGTATCACGGTAGCTATTTAACTGCTCTAGACCCCTCCATTTGTCCATTTTCATCATTTGTGAAAGGCATAGACCTCTACTAATTAAAATAGTATAGCTCATAACATCAGGAAAAATTAACCATTAGATATGTTGAAGAATAAAGGAAAAACTCATCTTTAGCTCTTTGAATTATCATTTTTTTTTAATTAACTCCATAATCAATTTCTTCAAAACATTAATTTACTAGTATATGATCTCTGAGCTTTGATACTAATTGCCCAAAATCATTTTCACATTGTGTGGTGGGCTACAGTTTTCATTAATTGGCCCGTGACATGATATTTTCAATGAAGATATAAGTTTTTAGAGTTCATTAAAGGGATCTAAATCATATTTTCTTCGCAGACGTGATATAACTACGAATCTGAATCACGGTTTAGATTTAGTCTGACATGTCTTAAAAATTATATCATGCGTCAGTTAATAGATATTGTGATCCATGCGAGACAGAGTTGTTACATAGTCTAGGGTGAATACTATCAACAAAAAGATATTGTACCTAATTAATATATTGAAAATATTGATCAGGAAGACGATTGTGAAATCCACAAAATTTTAGGAGCTCATGATGCGTTTGTCAAGAACAAATAATAATTGCACATTGAATATAAATGAGATGAAAGAGTGATATGTATAAATGGTGTCAGGTGTATACAGAAAAAAGTATGGACAAAAGACAAATTGATTTTGCATTACGTGAAGTCAACCTCACATATGTATTCACTTTTGGAGTCGGATACAACACTCTCAAGTTCTATCCTTTAAGATGTTGAGAATGATGTGAAGGAAGAAATCAAAATTCATGCCCAATTGCATCAAACGAGAGACATATGACCTAAATTTGACTTTTATTTCTATATCCCTAACATGTTAAATGTCCCTAGGTTAATGGACACTCTTGTTTACTAAGGCCCATCAATCTTCAATTATTAGTGGTTTTAAGTCTATGCTAATGAGTTTCTAGCACTCTCGATATTTTCTTACTCCTTTTTTAGAGAAGAGATATTTTATAATTATTGTACATTTTTGCATGTGATTTCTAAAAAACATATAAGTTAAAAACCATGTCGACACTCTATTTTAATTATTATTATTATTGTATAATTTAAAGTAAAATATCTAGTATAAATAAAATGTGTTGTTTTATCATAAATAATACTATGCATTCACTTGAAATCACAAAAAAAAAAAATGTGAAACTTAAGTAAAAAAAAATGCATATTACTTCATAAAAAAATAATATTGCTAAAATTAAAAAGTTTACATATGTTTTTTTTTTCTATGGAAGAATAGGGGAAGATTCATTAAAATTTTAGATATGTTAGTTCGTTAGTTAACAAAATTAATTTAAATGGTATTTTAATTGAAATAAAAAAAAATCCCCATTCCTATCCACTTCCACTTTATATCCAAAAAAAAAAAAAAAACTGAAAAAAAAAAACTGAAATTAGTGTATTTTTGGTTTAATTTCTAAAAAAAAAAAAGAACATTGAGATCATTAAGTGGTAAAATATGAAATAAACCGACATAAATGTTTAATTTAAATTGAATGTGAAAATTGAATGATATTATTGTTTTTTAACATTTTGTTTATTATAAAATATTCAGAAATAAATGATATTTATGAAAACATGTGTATACTAAAAATAAAAATGTAAGTGAAATTGTGGACTTTTCTTTGGTAATTAGTCCTTAATTAACCTATTATCTTGAAATGACATTTATATTGTCTCCTAACAAGTGATAAGTTTGCAGTACTTAGCATTGTACAATTGTTTTTCATTATTATTTTATCGGACCCAACGTCAGTGTGAGTGTACATAAAGTTGTTATCTAATTAAACATAATGGCCTTGTTTCAATTATTGGGAAGAGAAAAAATAAATTAGCTTTTGCAGTTTGCTCAGTATTATAATAATTATAATTGATTGCCTTTTCTTTTCTTTTTTTTTTTTCTTTTTTCTTTCTCATGTTATGGTACCCAAAAAATAAAAATAAAATAACTCAATTTTATTTCCATATTTCATCTAAAACTTTCTACTAATTAATATATAGTAAAGAAGAGAATATATACATTGTATTATGTATTGTAAAGGTTAACGTATGATGTTTTGTTATCTATCATTAAATACAAATGGATAAACACTAATTTTGCTTTTTTTTACTTAAAAAAAGTAATTTAACTTTTAAGAAACTGGCAAAATGTTTGTCGGGGTTTTTACATTTAGGTGGATTTTATTATTGGTTGTCTTATCAATTTTTTCAACACATTTTTCGTTTGATAATATTCGCCTTAAAGGTAACAAAGTATGACGCAATTTCTGAGGATATGTCAAACTAAATCGCCAATGTGATTCAGTTTTATAGTTATAACACAATTACATAACAAGTATGGTTCAAATCGCATCACATGCTAATTAACAAAAATTGTAGTCCACAATTAAGTGCGCTCAGAATTGTTTTGCCTACAAATAAATCTAGAATGATCTTTAAGTAACATTATCATTGAATTGATATATATATATATATATATATATATATATATATATATATATATATATTATTGAAATGTAAAGAATGGAATATAATTGAAGATGGGGATAGTAGAAAAGTATTGTAAAGGGAAGAGATGCTGGATGCATGTGAGAAAGAGAATGGGACTCATGCATTGCCAGTTCAGTTTGGTGCTTTGGGAGCATGTAGCTATGCTCCAAACATCCATCCCACTTTCATATCAATGGGACATATATATTATACATAAAATGAATTTTTAATTTTTAATGAAATTTTAAACAAATAATAATAATAATAATAAAAGGCAAGGGCAAGAAATGGAATTATAAGGGAATGGAATTTTACACAAATGAAGAACTAGAGAATACCAATCAACTTATTTGTTAGGAATTGAATAGGAATTTTTTTTATTAGTGATGGACCACTATTCACTAATACTTTGCATAATAGGATGGTTCGATAAAGAACCGCGCTAGTTAGGTTCAAGTATGGTTGAAAACCGAACATAAGAACCAAATGGAATAAGCTGATTTTATATGGAATGAGGATTCCTACTCCTCCTAATCAGGAGTATGTGCTGATATCCAAATAGAGTTATGTTAGATCATGCAATATTGTCACGTCATCAAGATATTCATATAACAACTAAAGTCAATAATTTATAGTGTTATACCGTCAAAATCAATAAGTTAATGTGTCGCATGGATAATGACTCACACTGCTTAAATTTTTCATTTTGCTAAAAATATAAAAGCAAATGATTTATTTTACAAAAAATATACAACATTCCTCTACATTCGATATATTGTTTTGTTTTTCGATTTTTCCTTTAGTTATGTTGTATTCTTGTATAATGTTGAGTAACTTTTAATATTATAAATAAATTCATTTGAATATAAACATAAATATTATAATTAAATTTTATTAATATGTAAGAAAAGAAAGAAAAGAAAAATAACAATTAACTGATTAAGCACAGAAGAATGAAATTTCTTGAGAACATAGAACTATTCAACCTACCAATCAGTGTGAATGATTTGGACGTCGGAATTAATTATATTATTTAATCATTATTTCTTTTGAAAAATGTGATAGTCATTATTTTAGTTAAGTTATAGTCTCTGACATGATAATTGTGGCTTATGGTGATTAATAATTATGATTTATAAACTAACTCAGACATGCATCGATGCTACTATAACATATATTAGCAAGACATGCATGATATATTATTAATTTTATTTTTGTAGGAACAATCTCCATCAGGGCCGATTCATTGTTGGCCACTAAACCGTATTAATAATGCTATTATCATTTGGTTATTAAATAACATTTTCTTTATAAAAAAAAAAAATCAAAAACTAATGAATATTTTAATTGAAATCAACATTGATTAATGCTATTAAGCTGCAAAGCCGACAGACATTAAGTCAATGCATGTCTTGAAATTTCTATTTGGATTTGATAATGTAAAATGGTGTTTAGACATATGGATCTTGAAAACCGGGTTTCTGTTTGCTGGGCTTCTATCCGGGTTTGTGTATGATGGGCTTCTATGGGCTTCTTTGGATGGTTTCATTGGTCAAGCCCAGTTCTTCTTTTCTTCTTCTTCTCTTGTTTTGCGTTTCTTTCCTTTCCCTCTGCGTTTGATTAGTTTTCTGTTGTAACGGTTTTGGCGCCAATTACAAACAGAATTGGCGCCTCTTTTCCTGTGTATTCTTCCTCTATATATACAGCTTTGTATAAGAATTATAGAGTGAGATCAATAATAAAGATCATTCTTCAATTTCTACATGGTATCAGAGCTCTAGGTTTTCACCTTGAGCAAGTTTTGTCAACAATGGCAAGAAGACGAAGGACTACAGCACAGGAGATTCCTCAAGGAGTTTTCTTCCCAGGAGAAGTAGAAGCGGATGACGAATCAGCTGGAACTCATGCTGGAACTCCTTTTGAAACACAGAATCGATCAAGTAGTTCAGATAATCCTGGACTAGTGCTCATAAACACAGTGCTTACAGGTCAGAGGAATTATCTTTCCTGGAGTAACTCAATGATAAGAGTATTAACTGCTAAGGAGAAGCTTGAATTCATTCTTGATGAGAGTAGTCCACCAGCAGTTTAATCGCCAGAGTACAAGCAATGGCGGAGGAATGATTGCCTTGTCTCTTCCTGGATATTGAACACAATATCTAGTGAAGTAGCTGAAGGTTTTCTTTATGTTGAATCTGCAAGGAATCTTTGGAAAGATTTGAAGCACCGGTTTGGATACAGCAATGGTCCAATGTTGTTTAAGATCAAACGAGAATTGAGCCTGTTTCAGCAAGGAAATATGTCACTGATGCTTTATTTTAATAAAATGAAACGTTTCTGGGATGAATTGAATCTGCTGCGACCAATTCCAAGCTGTAAATGTGGAGCTAGTCAGACTTGTGACTGCAATGCCTTCAGGCGTTTGGCTGATATCAATGAAGAAGATAAGCTCTTACAATTCTTAATGGGATTGAATGAACAATATGCTCATGTCTGTAATCAGATACTATTAATGGAGCCATTACCAGAGGTGAATCAGGCTTATTCAATGGTTCTACGCATTGAAAGTCAAAATGAAGTTAATCTCGAGCCTCAAGTGGAAATAGCAAATTACAGCAAAACTGTTTCCAAGAAGAATGAAACAAAAGGCAAGAAGAAGAAAGAAGGCTGGTGTGAGATTTGTGAAACAGAAGGCCATGTCAGAGCTACTTGTTTCAAAGTGATTGGTTATCCAGACTGGTGGAAAGGTCCCAAACCAAGAACTGTACAAGGTAACTCTGTTTCTTCCTTTAATGCAGCTATTTCTTCTCCTTCTATGAACAAAGACCAGGTCTATTCTGATGTTAATCAAGACAAAGAGACAGCAGCTCAGTCTGGCAATCTAACATACATAATGCAAGAGATGTATAAATTGTTAAAGGAAAGCAAGAATGCAGGAGATACACCACTTTCAGCTGGTACAGATTTCTCAGCATTTGCAGGTTTTTCAGGTAATGCTATTTCATCCACTTCAGCATCTGTTTCAAATTATTGGATAATTGACAGTGGGGCTTCTGTTGGGAATTAATCGCCAAAATAAATACGCAGCGGAAATAAAAGGATTAATCCCCACCAGGGACCCATGTACATTGCATTGAATTGGAAGGAGGGTTAAAGAATTACCTTAATTCTTTGTAGATTTTGAATCAATTAGGAACCAAAGTAGCTTCCCTCTACGGTTGATCCACACCGAGCAATTGACTCACCGCGTGCTAGCGCCGGGATCGGAGAACAGTTCTTCGAATGAGAAGGTGAAAAATCGATATTTTTCACTCTTGGCCAAAAGCAATTTTCGGCCATTTTGATGGAGATGGGGGCTGCTGCATATCCTGCAACACGCCCTTGTTCTAGGGTTTTATAATTATTATTTTTTTTTTCTTTTATTATTAACTTATAATTGTAATTAAATACTATATTTAATTATAATTATAAATTAGCCCCCATAAGTTTTATTAATTCTCAATTAATATTAAACTTAGTCAATTCTCCATCATATACACATATGTATGTAAAATTAATTATATCTCCATATAATATAATTAGCATACTTTATGCTATATTAATCTTATTAATATTTACATACATACATACATATATATATATATACACATATACGTAAATGTATATTATAATTAATTATATCACCATATAATATAATTATAATATATATATATATATATATATATATATATATATATATATATATAGCATACTTTATGCCATAAATATATTAATCTTATTAATATGTTCATGTGTATATACATATACATGTAAATATATATCTTTATATATATTTAATTTCTCATCAATAATAAATCATTATCTCATAATGATTTATCCCCGAATTAAGTGAATCTCATTTTGCTCTTTGTGTGTGACCCCGTAGGATCATATAAATTGGCAATGAGAAAATTACCATAATGCCCTCATAAGTCATAAGCGGACTCTAGCAAGCCATTATGACTACCCAATTCATATGATTGGTATAATCCAATAAACCTACTTATAGAATGTGTCATATTCCCTTTTGTCTCTTGATATCATGATTAATTATAAGACATGGTACACTTGTCAATCTTATATAAATTAATCATATGCTTTCTCGATCTCAAAGTAAACTGTTCAGACAAATCAATTGATACTCTTATCAATTATTTGAGCACGGCCATGCATTTAACAGTCTTACTTATCGAGGGGCCCAGTGATATCGCTCTCTTGTTAGAGAGGGACAAAATCCCATATCTGTCACTCACATCCCAAGGCATGAGTCATATCGTACCCAATCACAGCCTTTATAACTACTCTGTTACAAGCAGCGTTTGACTGCGTCAAAACACAACATGAATTCATCCCGGAATCCATGGTGACCTCAGGTCAAAGGAATCAGCTAATGACACTACTATAATCAAGATCAGTTGTGACACATAACCATGAACTTGATCTCATAGTGGGTCTCCAGTAACATGTTCTCTAACATATTACCCGTGAGTATAATCTGTATCTGTATACACTATATTCATCTTATGAATATCCATTATCACTCACACTAGTCTTAGTTTGTTATTATTCCCATAATAACAATCGACTAGGGATATTTAGAATAACACGATTTATTCATGGATACTTATCATAAATGCTAACATACAAACATAAATGATAATATTAATCTACACTAGATTAATCTTAGAAGTCAAATTACATAATCCAATATTGGCCTTAGGGCACAATCTCCAACAATCTCCCACTTGCACTATGGCCAATCATACATGTATCTTATACCCATTGACCTACATGACCTTCATGTATTCACTCGTGCAGGAGTCTTTGTCAGTGAATTATTAATTTTCGCTTCCGTTGCTACTTTACACATTTTCACTCTTTCTTTAGAGACAGCCTCTCTAAATTAGTGAAAGACGCCTAAGTATATGCTTGTGTCATACAGGGTTCTTACGCATTGAACTATTGTCCCTACAATAGTCTCACAGGATAAGCAATGCTTAGAACAAAACACAAAATTTTGATGAACTTCTTCATCCAAAATTTACATCATATGTAGCTATATACTTTGACTATTATTATAGATATTTAGCTATAACGTTTTATTTTGAACCTTTCAAAATCATAACATCTCTTTTAAGAGAATACGATATCTCGATTGATATATTGCAACTAATTGCAATCAGTTGTATATGTGCAACTATTTACACAGTTAACATAAGCAAGCTTCTTTTAAGTCTTTCTCATTGAATGCTTTCAATGCTTTGAATTAAACCTAAACATTCTTTTGGATCTATCTCTATAGATTCTAATTTCAAGAATATAGGCAGCCTTGCTTAAACATTAATTGAAATTACTTTCTTAGCCAAGATTTTACTTCTTGCATGGTAAGAATGTTATTTCAAACAAGCAATATGTCATCCACATATAGCATTAGGATGCCGATATGCTCCCATTGATCCTTTTGAAACACAAGATTCATCATCCTTTTGATAAAATCAAACCATTTGATTTCTTTATCAAAACTATGACTCCAACTATTTGATGCATGTTTCGATCCTTATAAGAATCTTTGAAACTTGCATACGCTACTTGAATTCTTTGAATGCTCAAAACTTTGGGTTGTGTCACGTACACACCCTCAATCATGTTTTCACGTAGAAAACAGATTTTGATATCCATTTGCCATATTTTATAATCATATTATGCGGATATGGCAACAAGAACTCAATATGACTTGATCATGATTAATGGCGAAAGAGGATTTTATCATAGTCCGTACTATGAATTTGCTCGTATCCTCACAGTCACTACTATGAATTTGTTTATAATCCCTTTTGTCACTAGTCGTGCTTTATAAGTTTGAAGATCACCATCCATGTCGGTTTTCAATTTGAAAACTCACTTGCAACCATTGCATATGCATCTTCTAAAAGATTTATCAAAGTCTATACTTTGACTGTCACACATGGACTTATCTTCAACCTTTGTAGCATCAAGTCACTTATTAGATTCATAATCTAACATTGCTTCTTCATAAAAGAAGACTTACTTCAATCTAGTAAAATTACATCATGACTTTGAGAGATCCATATCTCTCCTATTCATGTCGTATTCTACTAGACTTTCATTGGACTTGTGTAATTTCAACAATGATCATGAAACCATTTCCATGTTCCTCTTCAACGTTAATGTCACTTTGTGAATTACGAGTTTTGTAGGTGTACTTTACTCCCACTAACTCTTCTAAAAATTAACTCCCTCTTCAAGGGGAAACCATTTCTAGCTACAACTACTCTGTATCCCAAAGAAACACAGGAGTAACAACTCCTACTTTCCTTTTGAGTAATCCACAATACGACATTTAAATTTAGGTGCCAACTTATTCGAAATAAGCTTTACAGCCCTAAACTTATTCAATGAAACAACTTGGGTCTCTTACCCAACCATATCTCATATGTTGATTCATGAATTGTTTTAGACGGAACAATATACACAGCTGCTTTAATGGCATATTCTCGAGAAAACGATGATCAACTTGACTTCATCATAGATTGAACTATATCTGTATAGAGTTCGACTACTCCCTTTTCGACACAACTTCCTTTGTGGCGTAATTGGAGGAGTTAATTGTGAGACAGTCCCACAATCTCTAAGATGATTGTCAAAATCTTGACTCAAATGTTCACCACTTGGATCATATCTAAGTGACTTTACTATCATGTCAAGATACTTCATACTCCTTTTACAAGCTTTTGAACACTTCAAAAGTTCCAAACTCGTGTTTCATTAGATACTCTTATCTAGTGAAAAGTTCCATGAAAGTAATGAAGTATTAGAACCTCCTTTAGCAGTTGATTTATAATTCATATACATCCACATGTATAATGCTTAATAAATCGATTGTTCTTTGACTACTTTTAGCAAAGAAAACCTTTTGTCATCTTTTACAATAAACAACATTCGCATGATTCAAGATGATTCATAATCTCACGAATCCAAAGGTCCATTCTCATGGAGTTTCGAAATGCAACTTTGCTTATGTCTCCAAGACGACACTGCCAAAATGGGTTGGATCAAACTATTTGATTCGATCCTTACAGTATTTATGTTACAGATGGGCTCCACATATAAAGACAATTATGTAAATCTATATTTCATAATCATGTCTTTATAAAGTTTATAATTCATAATTATAAAATAAACAACATTTGTTTACTCAAGCCAACAAGCTCAATAGACAACAAGAGTTCGTAACTCACATGTAAAAGTTCATAACCTTTAACCAAAGTTCATAACCTTCATATAAAAGTTCATAACTTTTATGAAAAGAGGTTCGTAACTTTTAACTTGAAGTTCACAACTTTCATGTAAAAGTTCAGAACCTTCGAGTAGCAACCTTTGCTTCTCTTGTCTATTCGCATTCTACCTTTCACCTTCATAAGGTTTCTATTCAAGTTGCGATTCATCATATTCTACTAATATGAGATCCACAACTGGTATCTAATACCTTTGATATAGAAACAAAAGTAGAATAGTTAATAAATACTTAAGGTAGCAGTCTTACTGCCTTTCATCTTCTCATAGATCTCCAAACAAAGTTTGCTATTTTCATTCTAATGAACGATTCATTCTAGAAATGGCAACATCCTTCTTTTGGAGATCTCTCTATGCCAACAGCTTTGGTCTTTAAAACATGTTTCACCCGAACCTTTCGGTCTTTAAGCTTTTCGACCTTCCTTTTATCCTTTTCCTTTTGAACCTTAAGCACACAATTCGAGGCGGGCTTATCCTTTATGGATAACTTAACATTCTTTTGCATCTTATGCAACTAATTCACAATTTTCTCCATGTCATTCAAATGATAGTTCATCACCAATGACTATCAATTAATGAATTCAAGATCACATCTTAATGCCCTTTTGGATGCCAATGAGAAATTGTTGCCTCAAACACTTATCTTTTCTTGCTCACTAACTGATGGAACATTTCCATTTGTGATGTATCATATACCTCAAGTAAAACTTCCACGTGCGGAAGAATTGGTGGCAAGTGTAAGATAATAAATTTTAAACAGAGTCCCTTCGATGCTTCAAGTAAGCATCTTTTATACTCATGTTACAATTGCTAGTGGTTCATTGGGCAAAAGGATTATTGAGAACATATGATTCCTTTTGATTTGAGAACAATTCTCAAAGTTCAATAACAATCGAGATCATGGTAATAGCAATCATAACTATAATAAAGCGTGTAAAGATTTTTTATTTAAATGCTCCCACTTAAATTATAAAACCCTTTAAAATATTTAAGTGGGTGAAGATCCAAAATCCATACTTAACCATAGCACTGCTTTGGCATGTCCCTATGATTAAATATAATTTCGGTAGGCAAAGACTCAAAATCATGCTTTAAACCATTTAAACATATTTTGGATGTGCACTTCTTTGCCAATTGCATCATTATGCAACTCTTCTAATTTATGAGATGCATGATATCATATATCATATTTAATTATATGTTACTCATCTCATCTTTGCCTCGGGCTCAAACACCGTTTTGATTAACCCTTTGTTAAACCAATTACAACACAATGAGAATCACCATTTCTCATATTATCGCTTCGCTAAGGTCACAACATGCGTACCCGCTTTGGCGTGGCTACCATGATGCGAACATAGTACTTGACTAGTGTTATACGTAATTGGGTGGCAAATATAAACTTCATAAGTTTATTTAGGGTTTATTAAATCCTGTGAGTTAATTGTATCATATACAATTTCATGGCATTAATATTAATCATACTTTTTTTAATATTAATTAGCATGGCATCTTATAGCATACAATTGTCTAGCATGCATATAGAATATCTAGCATGGCATCACATGGCATCTAAATAAAATAAAGCATGCATATGACTCGAACCGTGTTATGGTATGGTTTAAATCTATATTGATTTTCATAGGCCAATATGAAAATCAACAAGGTCATATCCTAGGTGGTAGCATCCATCACATGGTCATTGCACCGCCTCTTGGATCCGCCTCCACGTCTTTGCTTCTAAGCACCATCTCATGGATTTATATTTTACAAAAAAAATTGCAACCTATACAATTTGTCTAGTAAAATAAATTTTACATATCATAAATTGCATCCTATACAATTTATCTAGTAAAATTAAAATTAAAATTTACATAAATACAAACGACTCGCAGGTCGTATTTATATAAAACCATAATAAATAAAATAAAGCATCCACGGGGTCCAAAACCATACCATAACACCATGCATAAAATTATCAACAATAATTTTATATCTAAAATATTTAGGGTTCAAAGTGGTAAAATACAATCACATTGTATTTAGAATTAATTAATTTGGAAAAATTCGTAAATATGCAGAAAACAATTTTCCACACTTAAAACGAAAAAGGGTTAAAAAAAAAAAAAAAAAAAAACTGTCGGACAGCAGGCTCATCGGGCTGCGCATACTGCGCGCAGCCCATGCTGCGTAAGCAGCATGCTGCTTACGCAGCACGGCAATTGCAAATTGCAATTGCAATTAGTATTCTGGGCATTATGCCCAGAATACGAACAGTAGCATTCATTTTTTTTTTTTTTTTTTTTTTTAATTAAATTGAATTGAAACAATTTCAATAAAAACCCATGAATCAAATTCATGATTCCAAAAACCCCTTAAACATTCCAAATCATTAACATAAAATCATTCACAATGATTAATCAATAAAATCAAATTTTATTTTGTTATTCACAATAACATAGAACCCTAAATAAAACATACAAACTCCTAAACAACAATTTTGATCCAATCAAAATTATACAAACCCTAACATGCAATTTTGATCCAATCAAAACATAAATCCAATTCAATCAAAATACAAGTGGCTCTGATACCACTGTTGGGAATTAATCGCCAAAATAAATACGCAGCGGAAATAAAAGGATTAATCCCCACCAGGGACCCATGTACATTGCATTGAATTGGAAGGAGGGTTAAAGAATTACCTTAATTCTTTGTAGATTTTGAATCAATTAGGAACCAAAGTAGCTTCCCTCTACGGTTGATCCACACCGAGCAATTGACTCACCGCGTGCTAGCGCCGGGATCGGAGAACAGTTCTTCGAATGAGAAGGTGAAAAATCGATATTTTTCACTCTTGGCCAAAAGCAATTTTCGGCCATTTTGATGGAGATGGGGGCTGCTGCATATCCTGCAACACGCCCTTGTTCTAGGGTTTTATAATTATTATTTTTTTTTTCTTTTATTATTAACTTATAATTGTAATTAAATACTATATTTAATTATAATTATAAATTAGCCCCCATAAGTTTTATTAATTCTCAATTAATATTAAACTTAGTCAATTCTCCATCATATACACATATGTATGTAAAATTAATTATATCTCCATATAATATAATTAGCATACTTTATGCTATATTAATCTTATTAATATTTACATACATACATACATATATATATATACACATATACGTAAATGTATATTATAATTAATTATATCACCATATAATATAATTATAATATATATATATATATATATATATATATATATATATATATATATATATATATATAGCATACTTTATGCCATAAATATATTAATCTTATTAATATGTTCATGTGTATATACATATACATGTAAATATATATCTTTATATATATTTAATTTCTCATCAATAATAAATCATTATCTCATAATGATTTATCCCCGAATTAAGTGAATCTCATTTTGCTCTTTGTGTGTGACCCCGTAGGATCATATAAATTGGCAATGAGGAAATTACCATAATGCCCTCATAAGTCATAAGCGGACTCTAGCAAGCCATTATGACTACCCAATTCATATGATTGGTATAATCCAATAAACCTACTTATAGAATGTGTCATATTCCCTTTTGTCTCTTGATATCATGATTAATTATAAGACATGGTACACTTGTCAATCTTATATAAATTAATCATATGCTTTCTCGATCTCAAAGTAAACTGTTCAGACAAATCAATTGATACTCTTATCAATTATTTGAGCACGGCCATGCATTTAACAGTCTTACTTATCGAGGGGCCCAGTGATATCGCTCTCTTGTTAGAGAGGGACAAAATCCCATATCTGTCACTCACATCCCAAGGCATGAGTCATATCGTACCCAATCACAGCCTTTATAACTACTCTGTTACAAGCAGCGTTTGACTGCGTCAAAACACAACATGAATTCATCCCGGAATCCATGGTGACCTCAGGTCAAAGGAATCAGCTAATGACACTACTATAATCAAGATCAGTTGTGACACATAACCATGAACTTGATCTCATAGTGGGTCTCCAGTAACATGTTCTCTAACATATTACCCGTGAGTATAATCTGTATCTGTATACACTATATTCATCTTATGAATATCCATTATCACTCACACTAGTCTTAGTTTGTTATTATTCCCATAATAACAATCGACTAGGGATATTTAGAATAACACGATTTATTCATGGATACTTATCATAAATGCTAACATACAAACATAAATGATAATATTAATCTACACTAGATTAATCTTAGAAGTCAAATTACATAATCCAATATTGGCCTTAGGGCACAATCTCCAACAGCTTCTGCTCACATGTGTGGCAACAGATCTTGGTTTTCCTATTTAAAAACTGTTTCAAACCAGCAGCGAATAAGTCTACCTAATGGTACTTATCAAGTGATCAATTGTATTGGTGATATTCAGTACAATAAGTTGAAATTGCAGGATGTCCTTTATGTGCCACAATTCCGGTATAATTTGTTGTCAGTAGGGCAGTTGCTGCACCAACAAAAAATAGAAATTCATTTTACAGCTTCTTATTGCTGTCTGCAGGATATGAATACTAGAAAGCTTTTGGCAGTGGCTTGGATGGTGGATGGCTTGTATTTGCTTGATAAAAATTCTTTTGCACAAGAGATGATTTTGAAGGTTCAAAATTGTTGTAATGTTTCAGTTGATAATGTGATAGGAAAATCTGCCGTGGATATCTGGCACAAAAGATTAGGTCATGCTTCTTTTGAGTCCCTTAGTCATATAAACAGTATAGACATGAAATGTGATTCATCAAATTGTGAAATATGTCCAAGTGCAAAACAGCACAGACTTCCTTTCAATAAAAGTCAAATTTGTAGCACTTTTCGATTACAAATGATACATGTTGATGTATGGGGACCCTACAAAGTTCCATCACTTACTGGAGCTAGATTTTTCCTTACAATAGTGGATGATTATACCAGATTTACATGGATTATTCTCTTACAATCCAAGGCTCAAGTTAGTCAGGCACTTACTGTGTTTTTGAAATATATTAAAACTCAATATGGAGCTCAGTTGCAGACAATTAGGAGTGATAATGGTCGAGAGTTTCTTAACCATACTTGTGGTCAACTTTTCCAGCAAGAAGGAATTATACATCAAAGATCATGTCCTTACACTCCTCAACAGAATGGCATAGTTGAGAGGAAGCACAGACATTTGCTAGAAACGGCAAGAGCAGTCTTGTTTCAAGCAAGTCTTCCTGCGAATTTTTGGGGAGAGGCCATCCTCATGGCAGTCACTATAATAAATGTGCTACCAAGTAAAAAGCTGAGTTGGAAATCTCCTTATGAACAATTTTTCAATAAACCAGCAGATTACAGTATTTTTCATGTCTTTGGATCCCAATGTTTTTATAAGGATCTCAGAACCACAGATAAATTTTCATCCAAGGCTCATAAAGCCATTTTTCTTGGCTTTCCATCTCATCAAAAGGGGTATAAAGTTTATGATCTCATAACAGGTAACATTTGTGTTTCCAGGGAAGTTATTTTTCAGGAGAGTATTTTCCCTTATGCATCTACAACCATTGCATCTAAGCAACAACTTGTTCCATCATTTGTTTCTCCTCCAAATAAGTCAGATTCAGGTGTTTTACCTCTCCAATCGTCTGTTGCCAGTGATCACTCAATCACAGATGTTACTTCCACACAAATACCTGCTGCAATCCGCAGATCAGCTAGACCAAAACATTCTCCTTTATGGCTGCAGGATTTTGTTCTTTCTACAAATACTGACCAGTCTAATTGTATTTTGATCAATTCACAACATGCTAGTTTTCTTGCAAATATTTTGCAGGATACTGAACCTCACAATTTCTATGAAGCACAAAAAGATCCTCGATGGCAGCAGGCAATGCATGATGAGCTTCAAGCATTAGAAGCTAATCAGACTTGGGAGATGACTGATCTTCCTGCTTATAAAAAACCATTATCTTCCAAATGGGTTTATCGAATTAAATACAAGCAGAATGGTGAAGTGGATCGGTTCAAGGCCAGATTGGTGGCTAAGGGTTTCACACAAAAGGAGGGAGTTGATTTCCATGAGACTTTCAGTCCTGTTGCAAAGAATGTGACAGTAAGGATTTTTCTTGCTCTTAGTGCTATGAAGCAGTGGCCTATCCATCAAATTGATGTCAATAATGCATATTTGCATGGACATCTTGAAGAAGAGGTGTATTTAACTCCACCACTTGGTTATCAAAACTTTCCTGCTGGCAAAGTATGTAAGTTACTCAAGTCATTGTATGGTCTTAAACAAGCAGGCAGACAATGGCACAAAGAATTGTCTGGTAAACTCCTCAGTTTTGGTTTTCAGCGTTCTCCTCATGACCATTGTCTCTTTGTTAAAATGAATGACCTCATTCCCACCATATTGATCATTTATGTCGATGACATTTTGCTCTCTAGCCCTTCTGAAGATGCTCTTACAGAAGTGAAAACTTTTTTGCATAGCCTTTTCACTATCAAGGATATGGGTCCTGCTAAGTATTTCTTAGGCATTGAACTGGCTCGATCTGATGCTGGGATTCTTCTTTCTCAATCAAAATACATTCTTGACATGCTCACTGAAGCAGGCTTAACTGATGCTAACAGTGTTCCTAGTCCTCAAGCAGCAGGTATGGATTTCAGTTACACAGGTCCTTTGTATGATAATCCAGAGCAATATCGACGATTAGTGGGTAAGCTTTTGTATCTTGGTTTTACAAGACCAGATATTACCTATGTAACCCATCAATTAAGTCAGTTTATGCAGAGTCCAGGGGTACACCATTTCCAGGCTGCATTGCATACATTGAAATATTTGAAGGGCACACTACACTATGGATTGTTCTATCCTAGTACTGGTGATTTACAACTCAAGGCTTTCTGTGATTCGGATTGGGGTACTTGCAAAATCACACGAAGATCAATCACTGGTTACTGTGTATTTCTTGGACCTTCTTTGATTTCCTGGAAGTCAAAGAAACAGGGTGTTGTTAGCAGATCATCCGCAGAAGCAGAATACCGAAGTATGGCAGCCACATGTTGCGAACTGAAATGGATTTATTATCTTCTGCAGGATTTCCAAGTTTCCATTCCCCTGCCCATACCTCTGCGCTGCGATAGCCAATCAGCCATTGCTTTGGCTCGCAACCCAGTGCATCACGAGAAAACCAAACATGTAGGCATTGATTGTCATTTCCTCAGGGATTATATTGCAGATGGTTTTCTTGCCCTTGATTATATTTCGACTCATCTCCAGTTGGCCGATTTGTTCACCAAACCTTTAAGCAGTTCTCACATGCTTCCTGCGTTGTTCAAGATGGGATTTCTCAAATCCTCAGTCCTGCCATCTTGAGGTGGGGGTGAAAACCGGGTTTCTGTTTGCTGGGCTTCTATCCGGGTTTGTGTATGATGGGCTTCTATGGGCTTCTTTGGATGGTTTCATTGGTCAAGCCCAGTTCTTCTTTTCTTCTTCTTCTCTTGTTTTGCGTTTCTTTCCTTTCCCTCTGCGTTTGATTAGTTTTCTGTTGTAACGGTTTTGGCGCCAATTACAAACAGAATTGGCGCCTCTTTTCCTGTGTATTCTTCCTCTATATATACAGCTTTGTATAAGAATTATAGAGTGAGATCAATAATAAAGATCATTCTTCAATTTCTACAGATCTGTTAGAAATAGTTTTGACATTATTTATATTTCCCTTTATTTTTTTTTTTATTTTTTTTAGTCTGAATATTTTTTTATTTATTTTTAGTCTGAATAGTGATCTGTAAAAGCTGAAATGGATTATGAATGTTTGAGATTTATATTTGAATTTTTTATTTAATGGAACTGAAATATATATATACTTTTACAAAATGGATCCAGAATTACTGTAAGATTAAAAAATGAAAGAACATGCACATTGAGCAGATTATAATCTTTTTTTTTTCCTTTTTTCTTTTTTCTTTTTCTTTTAACATACCGCGGATAAGAAAAATAAATTAAAAATCAGATATAGATCGCAATTATTACACTTTGAAGATTCTATACATCAATATATGTATAACCATTCAATTATTTGTAATTATATTTAAATTTACGTTTATGGAAAATATATTAAAGTTATATATATATATTCAGAAAATTAAAATATGTGTTATTTAACTTGAAATCAATCAGTTATTTTCTTTTATTAATTAGTCAATGAGACACAAATCATATGAATATCTGAGCTAATTTTTAGTGTTATCATATATTTTTTGATTTAATTATTCAAAATTCTGTCAATAGAATTAATATAGAGTCACCTACTATTAAGTTATATTTTTACATATATTTTTAGTATTATATTTACAGCATTCAAATTAAGATTGTATATATTTGAGATAATTCACTTATATAAAATAATTCTCTCTTTAAGATATCTTTTAAAATCGAGTTAGATTCAAATTTCTCAGTTTTTTTTAAACGTTTGTTTTTTTTTTTGGTTGAATAGTGATTACACTTAGATATCATATTTTCCACCACCGGCCAAACTTTGAAATAATTTTTTTGCTACTTTTTGATTTTCAAATATTATGTTCCTATTTTTCTTATTCATAACAATATAGAGGGATACCAAATTTCATATTATGGGTAAATAATTTTTCTATATTATTTGAAATTTCAATGTAAAGGGATCCCCAGTTTTCACATTATGGGTAATAGTTTTTTTCTATATGTAAAAAAGCCTGTGGTTTTTTTGACTTATGATGCTTTTACATATTTAAAATTTGAAAATTTTCCTATTATTTATTTAAAAAGTAAAGATGTGGACCTCTATTGTTTATGTGTATATATATATGCATTATGTAAAAATAATAATAATAATATATAATAATAATAATCAAAAGAGTGAAAAATCATTTACACTTTACACTACTGCTGGCAGTTGAAGCAAAGGTAGTTAAAAAGTTGCAATCTTCAAACCAACCAAAATTGTTTGGTGGAGTTGTTTTAAGATTAAGAACATTCAAACCACAAATTTATTTATTTATTTTTATTTTATTTAATTAGTTTACAAAGCAACAACAAAAGTTTTGGTCCCAAAAGTCTGGGGTACTTGTTTTATGAAACTTTCTTTTTTTTTCTTATTAATTATTTCCAATAAAATCATGATGAGGAGGAGGTATCTAAACTGGTGGATTTTAAATTTTAAAAAAGTGGATAATTATTTTAAAATAATTAATTTCTTAACGCTCTATATTTTTTTTTTCTTTGTTTTTTAAAAAAAAAATTTATAAAGAATTTAAGTTATTCCTTAATTTAGTCATCTTTATAAATGTATATGTTAATTATGAAGATTTTGAATTCGAATTTCTTTTTTAGTTTCTAAAATTAATATTTTAAACTGACACATTGGAGTGTGCTATCTGTTTATAAGTTGTAACTCACCATTATTCAACCACTTTACAAGGGGAAAGAAGCTTTATAATACGTATTTTTACAACTTTTTCCTTCTATTAAGGTATATTAATATCATAAATTTTTATAAGTAATAGTTAAATTTACTACTTTACAGGAAATAGTCTTTTAATTAAATTCCTCGAAACAAATAATAATACACCATTATTAACTAAAATTAATGCATAATATTTTGCAATCCTATCTATTAAAATTCATTAGCTAAATTTAAGGACCGCGTGGATCAATATTTTGGTTTTCTTTTAAATTTAAGAGTATGACTACAATATTTAATAATATTATTATGCATAAACACTTTTTAGATTTTACACTTATATAAAATACAATAAAATCTATACTTTATATTGATATACTTTTTTCAAATAAAAATTCTAGAAGTGTTAACAAAATTGATTGACATATGAATCTGAAAAAAATACTAAATGTAGTTTATTCGAATTCATTAATTCGAATTATTTTTTATTACCAATAATATAATATCACCAGTCTTGTTTACGCTTCATCGTATTATAATATTAGTCGTACTCTACTACAGGAATCTAAAATGTGATTGATAATTATCCATCTTATTAGAACAATTTTCTAAAAAAAAAAAAAAAAAGAACAATTCAAATTACAATATGTCTTAGTTATATTTTTGGAAAAGGAAGTTTTGAAAATATTCAAGTACTATTTCCTATTTGCACGTCTCACTTTTAAATTGCCGTTATTTCCCACTTTTTAACGGTTATAATTCCCGTCAAACGCCGTCGTCCCCAAACGTCAACCCTCATCCAATTTTACGCCCATTAATAGCGCTCCACAGAAAAGTCAGTGGCGCGCAACACGCCAAACGGCGCCGTATGCAACGGTAGGTGAAAAGAGGTACCGAGTCATACGGTGTCGTTTACCCCATACCAATTAGGCTTCTCCCTCACTTCCCGTTGTATTCAAGATTTTAAGAAACTTCCACACAGAAAGCGACAAATGCCACGTGTCAAAATCCTGGATGCCCCCCACTTCCTTTCCATGATTTTTTAGACGTTAGTGTTACGGCTGGATTTATGGACTTAGACTGTGAAACGATGACGTGTCCACCTCCCCCGTTTGTCGCTCTAAAAATAAAATCTCTTCCCTCTCACGCTCTTCTTCTCTTAAAAAAACAAAAAAAAACAAAAAAAAAAAAAAAACCTCTGTTCCCTCTCTCTCTCTCTCTCTCTTCAGTTTTCTCTCTGCATCACGCTAGGTTTTCGTTTTCTTTACTTCGAAATCATCACGGCCTAAGTTTTGCTGGTAAGTTTTGAGCGGTTTTATATGAATAGGAACAGCTGTTGTAAGTGATTTTGATGCGTTATTGGTTATGAATTGTTTTTATTATTCCTCGGAAGGGGTTCTTCTTGTTTATAATTTGTAATGGTGGTTTAAGTAATGAGTTTTTGGTTTTTGTTTTGCGGTTTGTTTGGTTGCTGAGAAAGGTGAAGAAAAGAATGGGAATCAAATTTTTCCGGATTTTCGGATGCCAGAGGTGTGATTTGAGTTTCTTAAATTGGATTCGGGCATGTTTCCGTTCGGAATTTGTGGAAAATGTGAGGTTTAGAGTTTCAATTTCTCATACTTTCTTGCGTTTTCTCAGCTACCAAACAGAGTTTGGATGGTTCGGGAAGTGAATAGATTCAATTATTTGGTATCAGGCTCGGCCTAGTGGAGGACAGCGAATTTGTTCTTTATACTGCATGTTCGGAACTCTATGACTGGAATCATTATTTTATTTTATATTAAATTTCCTTTTTGTTTGTTGAAGCCGAACACGAGTTAGATATTGAGTGAGCCGGATTTAATTGGCTGTTTTAAGAAACTTTGTTGTTTGAGGGGCGAAATTGAAATTGAGTTTCCTTGATTTAATTATAACAATTTTAAATAAATTATCATCTTTATTTGAACAAAGAGTAACGTTGCTTTTATTTGATGCAGGGAAGACACTACTTCTGTGGCAAGTTTATGTGAAAACGGATTGGATTGTATAATAATCATTCCCTTTAACTTTTGTGTTACACCGCTGTGATTTTGCTTCTAAGTGAAGATTGATATGATGCAATTGTGACACAATGATATTGAGGGCTGTTGGTCTCTTATTCTGATCTAATTTGTGCAGTGATCTAACTTGTAAACAATCATCTGCGTGGGTTACTTGTAAATAAATGCACTTTTTTCAAGCATTTTCTGCAGATGTTATAAGAGGTTTTGGTTGTTAGATTGGAATTTGGTCTAATGGCTGTTGCTGGTCTACATAATGTTTCCGTACTCGATTCATCATTCCTAAGGGAATCTCAATCCGAAGTTATGACAAGACAAGGTGATGGTGGCAGGGCTAGCACCCGGGCATCTTCACTCCTTCAAATGTGGAGGGAGCTTGAGGATGAGCATGTGGTGAGTCGTGCCAGTGGAAGGATTGGTGGGAGGGTGCTCCAACATAGAGTTGATGGGTTGAGTTCCGACATATCAAGGGTGGATATATCTGATAGTCATGGAAGTGAGCATAGTGGCATTTCGGAGGATTTGAGTGTGAGTGAGAATGACTATGGGCAATGGTCACCAGGTCCAATTGGATCTGAGAGTGGACAAGAAGATTCATCTGATATGGCGGACACTGAAAGGGAAAGGGTAAGGCAGATTTTTCGGGAATGGACAAACTGTGCTGCAAGGGAACGAGCATCGAGCCTATCTCGGAGGAATAATGGTCCTAGAGCAGAATGGCTTGGTGAAAATGAACAGGAGAGGGTAAGAATTATAAGGGAGTGGGTACAAATGAACAGCCGGCAGAGAAGTACTTGTCTTCAACGTAGAGAAGATCAGGGTACTGAAATCGCAGGTCAAATTGAACAAGTACTTGACGGATCTGTTGTTAACCACCACAATGAAGGTCACATAGAGCATACACGGAGGGGCTTCCGTCGGTTGTGTGGCAGACAGGCTTTGATTGATATGCTTAAGAAGGCTGAGAGAGAGAGGCAACATGAACTCCAAGGTCTATTGGAGCATCGAGCTGTATCACAGTTTGCTCATCGTAATCGTATTCAGGTTAGAAACTGTAAAATGTCTTATATTCAGTTATTGATTAACCTTGATTCTGCTTTCTTGAAGTTGAAATATGCAATTTCTCATAGTTAAACATTGCATTTAGGTGTTCATGTATTCTGGATGTAAGTTTTCAAGGGCAATGTTCTTGGGTAGTTCGATAAAACAAATATTTGTGCAAAGTATGATTTACTTTCTGCTCAAATCATTACTTGCTAAATCCAACTTTTCTGCAGTTTTTTTTTTTCACACTTATATTGCTTTTGTCTCTTAGAGTAAACCTTCTGGTGTTCAATTGTAATGCCCTGCCTTTGAATGATTTATTACTCTCTTACCTTTCTGTTATTCATGGTTGTTGATACACTGCATTTTTCTGCAGTCATTACTTCGAGGTAGGTTCTTGAGAAATGACCGAGCAGTTGATAATAAGAGACCTACATCTACAGCTGCAAGTGAACTAGGCTTACTGAGGCAGAGGCATACTGTATCTGGTTTGAGGTATTTGGAGCTTTATGAACATCTTATCTTAATGTATGTTGTTTCTAATAGCTCTCTTACAAAAGAATATATTATGAGCAATTTAAAGGACTTCTTTTTTTTTTTTTTTTTTTTTTTTTCTTTTTTTTTTCCATTAAGAGGAAATTTGTTTGGTTATGCAAACCTGGAAGGTTTTCATTGTCTAATATGCATTGTTTGCAACCTGTATATGCTATATTATGACCATTTGAACATAGACTTGGCTTTACTTTCTAGGAGATTTGCTGAGAATTCTAAAACATTTGTAGGCATTTTGGTTTAGGTCTGTAATGATGGGCATTTATCATCACAGTGCTTCTCTGAAGTTCGTGTAGTGTTATGGTTGGTTAATATGATGTTTTATGGGTTTTCACATTTAGTATATTTTGGTATAGTAATTTTAAGGGTATGTTCAGCTGTGCACTATTGTTGATAAATAATTGTGTCATGTAAGTTGTACCTTTTGAAACTTTTTTCATTTTATTATAGAATTTTGGTAGTGTATTAGTGTTTGAAATTCAGTGAAATTTAGCAATAAAAAAAATTCATTTTTATCTTAAAAGTAAGTTGGCAAGTTAATTTTTTCCGGAAAAAAGATGTCAGAACATTTTCACTTGTGTGCTTAGATTAGTATGTATTATTTCAGGTTATTGCAAACTAGACATGGAAAAATCTTAATTGATATGAGTGCTTTTGGTTGACCGTTTGATTTTTGGCTCATTGTGATTTGTATTTAGTATTGTTGTTTTACCATAATTTTTTTAATTATTTATGTTTTTGTCGATGAAGGGAAGGATTTTTCTCCAGATTAGACTCTTCTTGTAGTCGAGGGAGCAGCAGCAGCAGCATCTCTGACACCTCATCTAACAGTGACATTAATGGTAGTGAAAGTAACCAAATCCAATCAAATAATTTGCAACTGGTTGTAGATGAATTTCAAGAACAAAGTGAGTCAAATATTGGGGAACATGGGAACCATGGGTTGTCTGATGGTAGAACTGATGTAGGAAGTGACACTGTTGAGGATAGAAGTTTGCAGGAACCTGCTTCTGGGTCAGAAGGGGATTCCTGGCTAGTGCCAGAGAATGAGATTCGAGGAAGGCAACAGTCCTCAAATATTGACCTTATTCAAAGCAGAAACAGTGCTGGAGAACATGTGAATGTTAACAGGAGCAGAAGTTTCAATTCAAATGATGCTAGAGAGCCCATCCCTCTTCTATGTACCAGTGAAATGAATTCTCAACTATCAGAGCCAAACGAGGATAGTTCTGCCTCCGTCTTATCCAATCATGTGGCTGAGGTAGAAGGCAATGTAGTTGAAAATGTAGATGGGCATGAAACTTCTACAAGAGTGGAGGAGCAGGAAAGTCAGGTTCTGGAAAGTGAGACCGTTGCCTTGGTTGAAGGTGGTCTTAGAACTAATGACTGGAGAGATGATAGTCAAGATAATGAATGGCTGGAAAATGAGGATAGAGAAATGTGGCATGAAGATAGTGGTTTTCAGGAGGCTGTGCAAAGTTGGTTAGAAGTACCTTCTGAGCAGCATGCTGTTCAAGCTCCGAGGACGGATCCTTTTTATCTGCCAGATGATGATAATGTGTATAATGTAGAGCTCAGAGAATTGTTGAGTAGGTAAGGATACTATTGCTTTTGTTCTTCATTATTTGATTGATTTATATTTTGTAATTACTATTCAGTATCCTTAATTGCACTTTTTGTTTATCTTGTAGGAGAAGTGTCTCTACTCTTCTTCGTAGTGGTTTCCGTGAGAGTCTTGACCAGTTGGTTCGGTCATATGTGGAAAGGCAAAGCCACGGACCCCTTGATTGGGAACTGCAAGGATCTTCTCCTACTCATGCATCTGCAGAACAGGAACTGGAACTGCAGAGCGGGGATCAGAATGAGGAGCATGAAAATTCTGTTCAGCAGAGTCAACTTGGTTTATCCTCCTCATCAATGCCCCCAGTACAGCAGCTCTGGGACCAAGAGTCGCAGCATTTCCCTTGGCCACAGCGTGATGTACATCAACGCTTTGGAATTGTGCGTTAATTTTCCTCAATGTTTTATTAAGTCTAGATGCTTTTTGTCCTTAGGCATGTGGATATTTGATTGAAACATATTTTGTGTTTGGCTGACTCTTTTTCTCAGAATTATTAATTGATCATCATTTACTTCTTTTATCCTCGAGCATTGAAATTTTTTGTATATGTGTTTAGTGTTTTGCTTCAACTTAAACATGTTATGATTTGCCACAGGAGTGGGACATCATTAATGATATGCGGGTTGACATGGCTAGGCTACAGCAAAGGATGAATAACATGCAGAGGATGCTGGAAGCCTGCATGGACATGCAACTTGAGTTGCAGAGGTCAATAAGACAAGAAGTTTCTGCCGCCCTGAATCGGTCTGCTGGTTTGGCAGGTGTGCTTTGCTTACTTGTTCTCATATTTCCATGCCCTATATCTTCCTAGAAGTGTAATATCTTTGACTGGATGTTATAATTTGTTAGTATAACATCCAGTCATATTTCCATGTCCTGTATCTTCCTATGGAGAACATTTATTCAATTAGCTATTCAGATTTTTGCCTGCAAAGAAATGCTATTTTGACATTTTTTCTGATACTAATCACCAAAATTTGAGTTTCATCTTTGCATGGGTGTTGGGTTACACGCTAGTCACTCAAATTGTTTCTCATTCTGAAGTTGGTTAAATTTATCTGCATTTGATATATTTTTCTCCTGGAAATTATAGTTTATGTAACTAGTTTTGCTTTCTCAATAATTTTTTTGTATGCTTGACTGCATAATATTTGATTGTTCGTTTTTGAGCTTTAATTGTATGGTGTTGTTCTTCTTTGGCAGGAATGGGCGAGAATGATTTAGCTGAGGATAGATCTAAATGGGATTTTGTGAGCAAAGGAATTTGCTGTATGTGTTCTGACAGTAACATTGACTCCTTGCTGTACAGGTAAATTTGAGCAGAATTATAAACTAATCTACTACTTATTTGAAGCACTCATGAACCCGACAAAAAATGAACATTGTTACATATTTTTCTAATCTTGCACTATTTGCATCTTTTCTTTTGTTGGATATTTCTTGCCACAGATGTGGGCACATGTGCACATGTTCAAAATGTGCAAATGAGTTGGTCCAAAAAGGAGAAAAGTGTCCAATGTGCAAGGCACCTGTAATTGAGGTGATCCGTGCATACTCCATTTTGTAACTTGACGTCTGAAAGAGAAAAAGGAGGAGAATTCGACAAGATAGAAAGAAAAGAAATTGGAATTGACTATTTAAAGCAATGGCGATTTCTCGCTCTTGGATAGAGCCAGGTACTTATTATTTCCTGGGATGTCCATTTTCCTAACTTATAAATATATATTGATTGTATGATTGACTGAAAACTTGATTCGTCTGATGTGGGTAAGAAAGATATTGAGTGCAATATCATATACTATATAGCGACAAGAGTTTGAGTATTAAGGCAACTTTTTTTTTTTAAATTGAAATGGTGTATAAAGGTGATGAATTATATGATTCATTTGCTGATTCCATTGAGCACCCAATACAAGTGGGGACATATTATACAAATGTGGGTTTTGCTTCCTGTAAAAGGATATTTAGTACAAGAAAGTTAAATTTGTTGATTGTTCCATTTTCTTGCATCCTTTTGAAGTTGTACTTTTTTTTATTTTCCCACTTTGTGTAGCTGAATAAATGATTGGGAGAGACAGGAGACAGAGATGGAAAAAGTTTACACAAACTTTGTTTCCTCCACGTTAAGGATTGAATATGATACTGTCATACTGACAGACAGATTAGCTATATGAAACATGCTTGGTTTGATGATAGGGATAGTACTAAGGTCTGGGTGATATTTCTTACAAATATCCAAGGCTTTTTTTACTTTGCGAAACTGATATTTTTACAGCTATAGTTAACTTTGTATATGGAGCTAAGTAAATTTTTTTTTTTTTTTTGCCCTAATATATTGGTTCTTGATTTTGTATTGTAATCTTTCTCAACCTCACGATTTGGATTTGGTGTCTTTATGTACTGCAACTTGTGGAGCAGTATTAATTAAGTTTTCATTCCATGCTAATTAATCAAATATGATGAGAACATCATAACCAATTTTTGGAAAATGAATACATATTAGAAACTATGGAAAATGAATACATATTAGAAACTAAGGATTTGCGAATGCATTCAAGAGTAAACATGGCATTGTAGTACCAATACCCTCTTTAAATTCTGTTCGTTAACCAAATGCTGCCGCCTACAATCTGAAAATTTCTAGCATATGCCGCAATACTGCACTTCCATCGAACAATAGGAAAATATACATGTATCGAGTGATGTACATGTGTTTGGATTTCATTAGAAGTGTGTTTATTTGAATATGGATTGTTATGATTTTTTACATATTTCAATATGTTGTAGCTACTTTAACTTCGTAAGTTTGATTATCATCAACAGAATCTTTTTTTTTTTTTTTAATCAACAGAAATAATTGAGCATAAGCTTACAACTTGATATAATTGAGTAATTTTAGAAAAGTCTTATTCAATTTGTTTGATTTTTTTGTGGACAATTTGTTTGATTTGATTACGCTATTATTGTGGAAATTGAGGGGCATCTAAAAAAACAACTAGAAGATTCAATTTAGGCGTAATCTCAAAATTCGTTGAGATTATTAGCGAACTTAATAAAGTATTCAACCTGGAATATGGATACTACTTTCTCCAATTAACAAAAATTAAACTAATTGGAATCATCTAAAAGTACTTAAAAATGAACATTTACTTGTCTACTTACACGTGCTAAGCTGCCAATTATTCATCCCTAATTACTAACCTAATGTTGTCTCTAATTCTAGCACATTCTGAACTGGAACAGCTACCACTTCTCACTATACTCGCTTCCCGTACTTCTAGACACGTGTCAACATTCTCCTCTGTTGATCCTCGATTTTGCTCATACCTACCCTCCTCCACCCTACCCGGCGGAGCACCACCACCGACACCGCCGCCATCACCTCCGCCACCAAGGGTAGTGATATTCTCCTCAAGAAGCCGGGTGCCTCTACAAACAGGACACGTCACGTGCATTTTGAGCCAAGTTCCAATACAGTCCAAGTGGAACACGTGCTTACAGTACGGAATCATTTTAACAATCTCTTTCTCTTCAAACTCTCCCAAGCAAATAGCACACTCCAAAATCTGATACTCATTAGCTTCCCCACGGAAATAACTGTACACCGGCAGCGACCCGATAACTTCCGGGTCAACTCCTTTACAACGTAAACGAACATCTGCTCCCAACGGACGGCTGTTCTGGGTAGTAGAGTCAGGTCCCGGGTCGGCTGAAAACCGGCGGAGGTAAATAGAGAAAAAGACCATGGAGAAAAGAGCTGATAAAAGAACAAGAACTGTTAAAACCATAGAAGAGTCAAAAGATTGGTTGGAATATAAGCTTTGCGACGGTGGTCGAGGCGGCGGTACGGCAGAGTCGAAGGTATGAAACGACATCGTTGTACATAGTCTGAGGGTTGTGAAGTTGGATTGGAGGAGCGTGAGAACTGAGAAGTGATTGGTAAGACTGTGAGCAGTATTTATTTTATGTCCATATATATTTATTTGATTTTTTTTTGAGATAGAAATAAAAAAAGGATAGGCATTTTATAGAGATGAGTATAAGTAAATATTTAATTATATAATATATATAATGATGGATGTTTGGCCGTATACGGTGGTAGCCAGGGGGTGGTGGACGGTGATGCTGACACCAGATAAATAATGGAAAATATATCATAAAAATAAAAAGAAAAATTATTTTAAAACTCCAGTTTATGTTGATTTTTATACTTCAAATTTTTGTTTAGATTTTAACAAGTTGCACAAAAGCCTTTCGAGATTTTCTTCTATATATATATATATATATATATATATATATATATTATAAGTCAAAATATCTTCATCAAAGATAATATGTTTGGTTAATCCTTAATCCTGTTCAGTATTTAGTTATAGTTAAAATTACTTTCTACGGATATACTTCTTTTTACGGATGTATTTAGTGAATTACGGATGTATTTAGTGAAATTTAAATTTAAATCATATATTGATTCGAATAAATATGAAATTATTACTCATGCTCATTCTATCCCACTATTGATAATAGCAGATGTAATGCAATAATGTGCAAATGTAATGCAATAATGTATGCAGCTTCTAACATCTCCTGATCAACGAAATTAAACAAAATTAAAAAAAAAAAGAAAAAAAAAAGCAAAGATTAGACTAATAACATAAAAAAAAAAAAGAAGTAAAGATTAGACTAACAACATATACAATACTTAAATTCTTGATGTAGATTCTATATAGTTTGTTCTCATCTTTCAAAGACTCGGTGTAATAAGACAAAAGAATAATACTAAGAAGATCATCTCATGACTATTGAGAACGAATCAAATTAGATAGTCCTATTATTTGTATGGATGGACTAAAAAAATATAAATAATACGATTATGGATTCAATGAATTCGTGAATTCTCAAATTCTATAATTTAATATGTTTTTGGTTTCGTCTAGCCATTATTAATCATTGGATTATTTTTAGACAATAGTAGATTTGATTTCGTCCAATCATTATTAATAATTTGATTATTTTTAGACAATAGTAGATTTCGTAAGTCCACCAAAAAATATAAACCCTTATTAATAACTTTTATTTTTAGATGATAGTACATAGAAATAATGTTCATAAGGAGTCATATTAAAACCAGAAAATATAAACCTGCCTACCGTCCACACAGATGGCTTATTTCCAAAGTGCATCCTGTTCCAATTAGTCCTGACGGATGAAAAAAATTAGACATTTCATCTTCTACATGTGTTACTAACTTGAGGTTTCTTTGATTATACTTATCTCGTAGCCAACAATATATATAAAATAGCCTCTAATTCAGGGTTCATATGCATACGCAAATAAATTTTTTGGTGATATGTCTCGAACAACTTCAACCTCTTTAGTATATTAGTTAAATTTGTTAATATCAATAATAAGGTGACTACTCTATTGGAGAAATCATAAAATTCCCACGGTAATAAAATCAGGCCGACCCAGTCCATATTCCACCAGCCCAGCCCAACCCAACCATGTTCTGTGGGTCTTAATGTTTAGATTCAGTCAAAACTACATTGAAAGAAACCGTAAATCCACCAACAAAGTCGAAACTAAAACCCGCAAACCAACATTTAAAAACCAAACTACAAAATCTTGCATGCATGCAACTATACAACAACCACTGGCTAATCAAACTAATTTTTTTTTTTTTTTTACAAAAAAAAACCCCATAAATTTCTTTAATTAAATCTTAAAAATGAAGTTAGCCTTTAGGATTATAACTCATATAATTAGTAACAGCTTTAGATCCTTCAGCAATCGCATGCTTCCCAAGTTCACCTGGCAAAACCAGTTTCACTGCATCCTGAATCTCCCTTGACGACAGTGTCATTCGGCGAGTATATTGCGACAGTTTTGCTGCTTCTTCGGCAATTCTCTCAAACATATCTCTCATTAAGCTATTGATTATACTCATCCCCATTGATGAAATTCTCAATTCAGGATGAACCTGCTTCAATACCCTAAACACATAGACTTTGTAATTACTCTCTCCTAATGAAGAATTACCTCTTGATCTCTTCTTCTTCGTCTTCCTCCTTTGTTCCTTTCCTTTTTCGATTTTCATCTTCCCCTCTTTGCCTTCTTTCTTTGATTCTCCATTCTCCACCTTGAGATTCTTCGTTTCTTCTCCTTCTTCAGATTCTTCAACTGGAATTTCAATTCTCTCCTCTTCTCCTCCTCCTTCGACTGGAATTTCATTGACGACTGGTGGTTCTTCTTCGTCGAAAATTTCCTCGGTAAAAATGTCTTGTTGAGTAGACTCCTGAGTCTGAGTGCCTCCAGCTTCAATTACAGCAACTTCTACAGTTTCTTTGATGACCTTTTTTGTTGATCTAACAACAGTTCCGATTGTTCTTCTCTTCTGATTCTTCCCTGCTCGCTTTGGTGCCATATTTGGAGTTCGATTAAAGTTTTTTTCTTTTTTTTCTTTTGCTCTCTGAAACTGAAATTTTTAAATTGGTAAACCCATCGCCGAGGGAAAATTTATAACGACAGTGGAAGTTACCAGAGGGCGACGTGTGGGGGACACGTGGCGGGAAAAGATGAGGTTGTCTAGCTACGTGGGGTAAAACTGTGTAAAGTAACTGTCACTGTGATTGAAATTTCTAGCGGGTTTTTTTCATCGTTTACTGCGGAGAGAAGACAAAAGCAAATTCTATAATGTTCTAATTAAAAAAAAAAAAAAAAATTTGGGGAAAAGTTAATAGGAAACGTCTGGGTTAAGTTTTGATACTTATTGAGCAATTAATAATCCTTGGTTTTCTTTCTACTATGCCTGTTTAAATATCTCTAAGTTCAAGTATCTGAGTATAAAATAAAAACATTAATTGGGGAGGGATTATCCAAACGGTTATTCAATCAATTTCAAACCGAGAAATCGGACGTATTTAAAAAATAAAAAATCAATTAAATTCTTAAAACAATTATTGAAATGAACTGGATATTCCCCTAGTTTCACTTGGAGAAACATCCATCCTTCTAAAAGTTTAATTGAAGATGGCTTCATTTGGTGCATCCGTAAATGTTCGGGTTCCGAGAGAATTCCCGTTAAGTGGAGATACAAAATAGGCTTTTTTTTTTCGTTTAATAGTGGAAAGGTGACGGATAAAATGCAGTTGAATGGAAACAAGTGAATCATTCCTTGCTTTGTTTACATCTCTAGTAACTTGTATTAATAACATTTTGATTTCTAAATAATTATTACCATTAAGTAATAATTTTCATATTTACCGAGATTTCCGACCCTTTCACTATTTTTTTAAAAATTATCCATATCGTTTATTTTATTGAATTTCATTGCTTTGTCAACAATTCTAAATATTCTACATTTTTTTATAGTTTACATGGTAAAGGACCAAATCCTCAAATGGAAAGACCGAAAATAAGTGAAGTTCCAAAAAGTGTTTTTTTTTTTTTTTTAAAGATTTTCGTAGTAAATATTTTGGATTTCTATGTTATTCTATTAAAGTGCATAATTACCAAAACTTATCCAAAACCTTGAAATTTAAAAGCCCAAAGGCCACAGTTGGACTTGGATTCCTACTAAAAATATATCTGGCCCATTTGAACTGACCAGTTTGCCCATATGAAATTATACGTGTATTCTTAAAATCTGAAATTCTAGTTAATTTATCAAAATAAAAGTAAGAATAGAAGATGTATATTGTGATTGAGTTTAATTTTATGCTAATAGGGGAAGTTAATTGTCTTGCAAATTTGCTCAAAGAGATAAAATCTAATGGGGAGACATTCATTGGCGAAGCCATGATCAAAGGTCGCAGGGAACTATATTATGGGAAATTTTTATATATATATTGTAATAGTGGTAGAAAAATAAAAAAAAAAGAAATTAGACGATATAAAATGAGATTCTAGTAGAAAATAGATAATTACTGATTATGATTTTTTGATAGATGAGATATTTACAGTGTTGAAACGACTGATAGGTATAAATTATTTTCTACTTATACGTAGACTATGTTGTCACTATCTTACTCATTTGGTTTCGAATTATTTGATGTTGATGGATCAAGACTTGAATTTTTCTTAGTTCTAACAATAATTTATCTATATTTGCTATCTTTGTAACTTACAACAGATCAGGGGTCAAATATGTTCAATTGCAATAAGTCATGGGTTAAATGTTCCGTATCAATAGGCCAGGTAACAAAATGACACATTTACAGTGGATCAAGGTGTAAAATAGTTTTTTTTTTTTTTTTCCTTGAAGATTTATCAATAGAATTTTATGAAGAATTTGGGTGAGATCCATTAAACTGTAAGATTTTATCAGATATTAATGGCAAATGTGTGAATATATATGAAAGATATTGTTTGTAGGAGTAAATGTTAACGGTGCTACATTACCTAGGAGGACAATAGCAGCTTTATGATGAGGAGACAAATCGAAAGATGTACATCATGCACAGTATACAAATCAGGAAACAATAGTTAAATATATAAATATACACACACATACCCGGTCCACTGCCAATTAATAAAATATTCAAAACTATACTATATACATATATCAATTAATTATGACATATGGTATCCAAAGCCCATTTCCAAACTCAAACAAAAACTATGTTTTGTTTCCCTGGAAATTAGAAACTTTCAGTAATCAGTACTCCATACCAATGAGTTACAATGCATGTGATCCAGGTTTCAAAACAGCGGCTATTTTTACTCTTTATGGTTGCTATATATATGCCCTGTGTATTAGGGTATATTAAAAATAAATAACCATTTAGATTTTTTTTTTTATATAATTTTATAATATATATTTACCCCCCAAAATAAGTATAAATGTCTATAATGCATAGTCACGAGTGCCTTGACTTGTATCCTTACACAGGAAAAATGCTTCTTGTCCTAACATTTTGTACCATTTCCAATTCATGTATATTGGAATATACTAAGCAATCCTCCATCCGTTAATATATGTTCAAAATTTCTCATTAATTTGGAATACTTAATTATTGATTTCAATCTAGCTAGCCTATATGTAATATTGTAGCTGTAATTAATATTTATTGTTTACAAAATTAATGCATTGCCGTTCCCTTCAATGAATTGTATTTATTTTGTTGTTTATTGGATATTTAAACAAAGTATGAAACACGAATTGAAAGAGACATTTGGAAGTTAATATTTTATTATGTTTTCTTTTTTTTTTTTCATAAAAAAAATATTTACATTATGTTTGGGACGGTACAATGTTAATTTTAATTTATTAATTGATAGGATCGATCGATGGAAGAAATTATAATCATATTTAAGGAAAATCGCCAGCAGGTCTTGCAATAAATACAAATGGAACGTTGTTATAAGGCCATATTAAGCTAAGTTTAATCCAACCTTATTTATTGGATTGGATGTATATATCTATCGTTCTCTCTAAAACACGGGTTTGAACATATTTTACTTTTTTAACTCGTTTGAGTATCATATTACACATATACATTATATAAATGAAATATATACATATATATATATTCTATATTATGTGAAATTATAATCTTATAATTAAGTTATTATGGATATAATTATTTTAATACCTTAATTAATGTTTTATTGTTTTTAATGAACAATCTTAAACGTCAAATAAAAATAACAGAAGTGAACTTATATATATATGTATAAAATTTTTTGACATGGGTTAAAGTCGAATTGAGTTTGAAAATCAATCTACAAAGCTGAAACCCAGTCCTAATCTAATTAAAAAATTAAATGAACTAAACTGAGTTTGCGGTTACGTTTCTAATAACAAGTCCACTTATCGTCCGGCTAAGACTGCGTGATGAACAATTGTAAATTAATTATTGCTAGCAAGTAAAATTTAAATGATTTCTTTGATATATATATATATATATATATATATATATATATATATATGTTAGCCTCGTTATTGCAGCCGTGTACAAACAACAGTATAAGCAATATTATAATAAGCAGGAGATTACAATTGAAGTAAAGAACAATGAAATTGAAAATACTATTCAACCTTTTCACAAGAACAAAGATTTATTGCGGAGGCCTGAAACCAGTCTCCTTAAGACGTTTATTCGGACGAGGCAGAATACGTCTCCCAGGATACAACCGCAATCGAAATCGAACTCTAACCGTGTAGCAAACCACCACCAGAACCTAAAGGTCTAAGAATAGAATTTTGTTTCTGTGTTGAAGAAGAAGAATTTCGTCCAAACAAAAAAAAACATGTTCAAACCAGAAACTAAAAACCTTTTTAAGGCTACAAGGAATTACAAAAATAATAGCACATAATTGATCATTAAAGGTGTTTAATCCATATTAATTTTGCTGTTACAAAATTAATAGAGATGTTACAAGCTGTTGGGAATTTGAATGGATCTTTAAGGGAGAAAAAATTGTCGGGCCGAATTAAAAATGGGCCGTGCGCGGGCTGGCCGATTTCGGAGCAGCATTCGCGTCGCCCACGTCGTGCGGGTGCGCATTGGGCCTTTGGAACCCAAGCCCGGAACGTTGGATTTGCACCCCCCCCTGCGCGCCCGAGAGAGAGCCTCTATGCTTATAATTCTTACAAGCCCATAAAGTGCCAAAGCTTATAAACACAACTCTCCCTTCCTTCATAACCCATGTGGGATATGGGATTTTTCATCCAATTTCTCCATTCCTTCACCATTCCATTGAGCTCACTTTGAACTTCAATTTCTCATTCACCTCTAATCCGTTTTGAGCGTATAATATATCGTTGGAAAGCTCGTGTTACGTAGAATACATTGACATATTCCATGTTATTCAAAACGTAACATTTCCGTTAAATATTTACACTCAAAGTTGACAAAAAATCAATTGTCCAATGCTATATTTCCAACAATATATATATATATATATAAAAGATTGTTGCGAAACCCTACTTTTACTCTTGAAAGTTGTGTATTGATTCCTACTTTTGGAAGGCCAACAATTAACAGCATTTTATTTTATTTTTTTAACTCATACAGTAAAAATAAATCAATATCATTTCAGTTCATATCGCATATGAAATTTGAATGAATTATAAATCTTTTTTTTTTTTTTTGCAAGCATGCATGAAACACATAAGTAGATATGTAGTTTAGCCATAATTTGAGGCAATCATAATAATTTTAAAGAGATAATTACACAAAAGATAGAGGAGCGGCAATTTATGAAATTCAAATTCAAAATCTTATAAATTCAAAATACGTTTTTAACCTTCATAAATTGGACTAAAATTAAGTAATTAAGAAAAAAAATTATATAATTAATGTCAACAAAAGAATGAATTAAGACATGAAAACAACGTTATCTCAAGCAAGCAAAAATAAAAAATAAAAATTTGTACCCAAAAAACAAATTCATTTACTAAACTATCATTCACAGAATATGTACAAAACAATACTTCTACGTGCGCTAAACAAACAGCCACTCGAGCGTTGCATAATTTTGTTATCTCGGAACAAATTCAATTGTAATAGACTTCAATGAAAGATTCAAAAATCTGCATTTTTCAATAAGAGTACCGATCAAGGGGTCGATGATAGATTAAGAGTTAATTAAAGAAACAACAATAGAACATATCTCGGAACAAATTCAATTGTAATAGACTTCAATGAAATATTCAAAAATCTGCATTCTTCAATAAGAGTACCGATCAAGGGGTCGATGATAAATTAAGAGTTAATTAAAGAAGCAACAATAGAACATATCAAGCTTAAAACCTTTTAATTTGCTGATTACTTATTATGATGAATATTGATTAATCTCTAGCTTCAAAAACCTTCACTAGCTTGTTTTCTCTGGTCTGCACTAACCCAGAAATGTATAAGAGGAACAAAATAACAATCTAATAATTTTCATAAAAATAGAAAGAATCTAACATTTCATTGAAAGGAATATTTTACACATATACCACAATAACAAACCTAACAACACCACATATACTTTTACCAAAACAAATAACAACACCACCTATATAAATTAATTCTACAAAAAATTTCAAAAAAGAAAAAAAAAATTAGAATACAGTCCTAAAAAATTTTAAGTATACCTCTGAAGGAAATTAATCATGAAAAAGATGAAAACTGGAAAAGAATATACTTAATTTAAAAAAAAAAAAATTACTGTATATATGTTATACCTCTCTATGAATCTAGCTAACAAAGTGGGCACAGCTACAAAGAAAAAAAAAATCAATTCATTAATTACCAAATATAGATATATGATTCATACATAAATATATATTAATAAGAATTACAAATCCTACAAACAAAATATATTATGAATGATAATATGATTGGTATATATACCATATATAATATCTACACCAAAGTAATAAACATTTACTTTCAGCAACTTCTGCATCTCCTTTTGGTAGATTTAGGAGATTGAAATTGAAAACTGGATCGAAAGAAAGAATCTACCTCATCTCTATTGGAATCTTCAAAGAAATCAATTTGAGAAAATTTCCTCTTGTGCAGGATCAATGGCTCTAATTGCACTGATTTCTTTGTGGGTGTAGGGGGGCAGCTTTTAACGGCTGGGATTTTGTGATCAGATGAAGTTGGAGTTTTGCACTCTTTTTGATCGTTGGATGAAACAACCACTTCTTCTTCTTCTTCTTCTTCTTCTTCTTCTTCTTCTTCTTCTTCATGTGATTCTTTTTCTTCTTCTAATTTTAATTCTTCCTGTTTTGGTAGAATTTTGTTTTGATGATCTTTAGACATGGAAACTTGCTGTGGAAGGATGGAAATTTGGTGAAAAAAATCTAGAGAGAGAGAGAGAGAGAGAGATTTGACAATTTGTATTGTATTCTCCTGTGTAGGAGTAGGAGTATATTGTTTTTTTCCTTCTTCTTATCCTGTGGAAATTAGGTTTATTACAGTTTCCAACTTGTGGTGTTATATTTATATTTTAATTCTATCTATCTCACACTCACTTATTCTACTTTCTATAAACCATACCATGAATACGACACTACCTTTACTCCATGAAATTCATAAATGCTTCATCAATTCAAATTTTATTCTGTTCATCAACAAGGATAAATTTTATTAGTTATAATTCTCAACTCTACTTATCTAAGAGGCGTGATTTTAACAAACTGGTCTGAAACACAGACGAATTTTAAATTGATAATCAAATAATGAAGTTAAATAAAATTTACGAGATACATGATACGTAAATTGATGAAATGCTAAAACAACTACAGTTAAAAGTGTTGATATTATTTTCTCCTTTAATATAATTCTAAATATTGTCGGGTCGATATTCGATAGACCATTCATGACCCTCACCTGATTAGTAATTAAGAAAATAATTTTAAAATGCGATATAAGTTTTAAATTATTGCATATCTGAGCTACATCTTTGATTAAAAAAAATAAGTATTATAAAAAAAAATTAATTATTTGTACAATTTAGAGAAAAAAACATATTAAAAATATCAATAAATATGAGAGAATTTGATTTGTTTTTTCCCCCACTTTAATTATGATTGATTAGCATATAAATAAATTAAACATTAATTAATCTGTCGTACGTTTCACACAAATGACTAAATTAATTGGCTAAAGTTTTGAAAGTTCAAATAATTATCCATTAATCCATTCATTTATGGTCATTTTTACTTATATCATAACAAAGTAACTCAGGAAGTAAAAAAAAAAAAAAAAGAGAGAAAAGAAAACAAAAAATTCAATTAAAAAAAATACAAAAATCTTTTGTATCTTTATATAAAAAGAAGAAATTAATAATAAATTATTAACGGTGAAAAGTTGAATTAGCATTGAAAGCGATACGCACAGCATAGCTTGTCCATGAGGGTACGTAGCATTGAGAATGAAAGGCCATATCATCGTGTGAAAGATGAACGGCATTAAGCTATATAACGTGTCAATATATCATTGGTTTAAAACTAAATATGGCTACAATTATATCTACATTAAAAATTTAAATTGATGGCCTAAAGCTCATCCACTATATAATATTAAAAGAAAAAGTTTTTTTTTTTTTTTTTTTTTTTTTTAAAGAAAAAGAGAGTTAATTAATGAATTTTAATATTTTTTGCTCAACAACAACTATATGAAAAAGACAATGATGTTAAGAGCATCCTAAATTCATAAAACGAATAAAACACTACCAAATGCTTATTACTATTTTGTTTACGGTATGAAGCCATGTGCTTATGTCTCTCAGAAGATAACCACACAAAATCTATATAATAAATCCAATACCAACGATTTCCATTTACATTACTCTTATTATTAAAAGTATAACAATACTATCTACGTATTCCACACCAACATCACATCAAATAATTTTTTCACCTAATGTCAAAGTTCTATAACTAATTCATTTACAATTTTGTTATTATTATTGTCGTTATTTTCATTTGCATACAAAATAGGATTGACTAGATTGTGAAGCAATTATATAAGAAGACTAATGATCTCATCTATATAAAGTAGCATATTAATCCTTAATTAAGTAAGGTGCGATACGTAGTATATATCCCTATGTACCCTAAGTTGAACGTCTAGAAAATAAATTTTGCGAGACTAAATATTTGCGGGTATTCAAAAATTGGTGGTCAAATATTTGATTAAAATACTTAGATATCATCTTAAACTTGAGTCTAACTCACTCCAAAAAGTGCACACTTTAATGAAGAAGAATGATTGTCACACACTTATTAAAGATACATTACGGTATAGTTAGCTAACTACAGTACATCTGTGTATTAATAATTCAAATACAATTAAAAAATGCTTAGAAAATTAAAAAAAAAAAAGCTTTAAAAGTTTTTTAACTAAATTATTAAATATAAATAACACTAACAACTTTGAACTGTCTAATTGGTTAATTAAAAAAAAATAGAAATATATTATAAAAAAAGTTACTTAAGTTTTGATTTAGTTAAACGTTGGGTTTAATTTTTTTTTTTTTTTTTTTTAAATATGTTTCATTGGTTTAGGTTATCTAATTTTTGGATAATGTTTAATTTGGGTAGATGTAATTCTAATCCAATTTTCCTTGTTTTAAAAAAATTTTGGTGAATTGACACGCTAATTAAAGAGAACAGTTATATTTTCTTGTTATTCCAATTTGTAAATTCTGTAGGCTATTTCCCTCACTACATATACAGAGTGGGAAAAGAACAATAAACTATATTTTTTTTTAGAAAAAAAATAAATAAATAAAAAAGATGAAGAAGAATCTGGGAACCTCAGGCATAATAACATGAAAACAATATATAGTGTGCCTCCATTATACTGTATATATATATATATATTACATATCTGTCAAATCAGACAACCTTCTTTCCTTGTCTGTATTTATGCTACGAACATTGGATACTCTTTTGGATTTACTCCATTATTTCTCAATTTCCCTATTTCTATTCTACATTTCTACATTTTCTTGTCTTTCATTTCGTTAATAATTGCCGTTATGTTGCCCAATTACGCAATTACTATATTCCTATTTTTTCATTTTTCAATTTTCCAATTAATTAACAAATTATTATTCTCGTAATATGTAATCGTATGTTTAATATTCTTCATGACCCAACAAAATTTCGGATTCATGTGACTGAATAGTGCTAATCTCATTAGAATTTGATTTTATATGACTGTGATTTATTTAAATAAGTTTTATTATAAGATATATTTGACAGCAAAATCCAGGAAATAAAAATTTTCTATAATTTTATGATAAGAGGCTTTGAAATATTAATAATATGCTTTTATGTAACAAATTGTTTGCTAAGAATCATAAGGATTTGAAGTAAAATTATACTAATGTTGAAAACGAAAAGAAAAGAAAATTGTGGTTGAATAAACAAATGTTAATGAAGATTTGATTCATGTTAATTTATAAGTATTATTAGAGTGAAGGGAGAGGGGTGCATGTATCTTCGCAATGAGACCAAAGGGGCAGGGGGCAGAGAGGTGTCTGCCAGTTTTCCTTCTTTTTTTGTTTCTTTTCCTTATTCTGCAGATCTCCACACGTTTATATAAGCATAAAGAATCGATTTAATTCATGAATTTGATTGATTTGTTCCAAATTTATGTACTAAATTTAATTTGATAATTGGAATTAGATTGGTGAAAAAAAAAACACGTGTAATATGAGAAACATGTATAAAAAAATAATCAATCTATATTTTGAGTTAAATTGATCCCAATATTTTTTAAAATTATCCAAAGCAATTAATATTACTACACTAACGAATTTTAGCAAAAGAAAATTGCTACAACCATAATTTGTATCAAGTTGTGAGCGATTTAGGGATTTAAAATGGTTGTGGCTTCCAAATCGTCGATATTAACTATTTGTTAATGAATAACGTATATAGTTGATCATATTTAATAACGTTGGACCATCAATTCACCTATTTTATAAGAATTATTAATGATTCCATAAGAGTTTAAATATAGAACAAAAATAAAGTGTAGGAGTTTACCAATACAAATACATAAAATTTTTAAAAAATTAATAGAACATTTTGAACTTGAGAGGCTTACATGGGTTTAAAGTTATTAATTATCTCTTGCCTAATATATATATATCATGTTTTTTTAATAATCCTTATTCTTTTTAAGGGAGTAATATCTGGTTTCACAGATATTTGAACTGATATCTTTCATTTCGGGAGAAATGCACTTATCACAAAGATGTATGTGTTTTTATTATTAGATAAACTATTTGTTGTTTTGCAAAAATTTGAAATTTGAAATTTGATTTCAATGATGAACAATGACGCATAAATTTGGAGCGTAAATGAAAAATGATGTGTTCGAGTGAGGTCAAATTAGCATCCACTTACACTTCGTGCTTTTTAATAATGGAGCGTTTACGTTGGTATTGTTGACTTCACCTTTACATCTGATATAACTGCATTAAAGTAATTAATTAATTGTTTTCTAAGCTAATTACTCATACTTTTTTTTCAATTTATTAAACTAAGTTTTACTGTTTTAGAATTGACATAAATTTAATTAGTATCCCAAACTTGTTTACACCTAACCAATTCGAGTTTTGAAGTTACCAAATTAATTAATAAGAATATTAACAGCTTTTCGGTTGTGTTGCAAATTAATCTTTTTTTAATTTTATTTGTCTGTTCATAACAGCTGACGTTTTAAATAAGCGCAATTATTCCATTTAATATGTACTTTTAGACCATTAATGCATTTTTAATTATTGTTTGTCAAGCTCGCTCTTATTTGAATTAAGAGAGATTTACAAATTAATGCAATCAAGTCATAATATTAAGAAAAAAATAATAATAAATTTAGCACCAAAAAAAAAAAATATTAATTACAAATTTATGGTTTTAATATTAAAATTGATGGAAAAATGGTTATGTGATAATTTTGGGACAATCAGCTAAGCATACCATTTACCAACAATATTATATATGATATTATTTATAAATATCATATGTTATTTTGGGGAAACACATGTATTAAAATTTTGTGGTACTATATATTGATTTTTTTTTTTTTTTTAAATTAGCGAGCTCTTAAATCTTTATTTTAAAATCCATTAAGACATAATTTCTATTTAAGTCTAATTGAACCCTCAAATCTAATAATCACTACTAGATAATGAGCACGAAAAAAATAATTATAAAATTAAAAAGGTGAAAATAAAATAAAATGCATTTTTCCATTTAAATTGATCTAACAAATGTTAAAATCTACATAAAATAATCGATATCTTTCCTTGGGCCGAGATTAAGCCCAAATGGTTTTATTCTGGGCTTTTTCTACTGGATGTTACGGGCCCTACAGAGAAATATACTTATCACATGCATAATTTTTTTTTTTTTTTGAATAAAATAATTACTCTTCACTTCTTAAAATTGATTAAATAATTACTCTTCACTTCTTAGAATGTAAAATTGGCTTCATCAAACATATAATTATTAATTATTTTTTTTGGTGAAATCGAAACTGAAAAATATGTACCACCCGTAAATAATTTTTATAATTCTTGTAATAATTTTATTCCAAGATTATATAAAATGAAAGGACGAATTATTACAGATGAAAAAAATAATTTAATTATCAAATCATTTTGCTATAAAAAAAAAAAAAAGAAAAAGAAAAAGATCAAAGCATTTTGATTTATTTAGATTTCATTAATAAAAGCTCCGCTGTCCAAAATCAAATATTAAAAACCCAGTAAGAGTAACAGATTTACGCCCCATCTCTTTCTGTAATGTAATTATGAGGGCAATATCTAAGTGTATTACGGCTCGCTTACAGCCTTATATGCAACAATTAATTTCTAAAAATCAAAGTGCCTTTATCCCCAATCGCTTGATATCTGATAACATTATGGTAGCTTTTGAATTAAGCCATTATCTAAGGCGGAAAAGGAGAGGAAGAACCGGGTATGGGGCATTAAAAATTGATTTATCTAAGGCCTATGATCGGGTTGAGTGGGCTTTTATCAAAGCTATGATGCTGAAATTGGGGCTGCTGATTGCATTTGTAACACTTATTATGAGATGTGTTTCTACGGTCTCGTATACAATTGATTATAAAGGGGCTGATTTCCAAAGGTTCTGGCCAAGCTGTGGGGTCCGACAAGGAGACCCAATCTCCCCATACTTATTTTTGATCTGTGCTGAAGGATTGTCATCCCTATTAAATTCTTGGGTGGACAGAGGCTTGCTACACGGGTGTTCAATCGCTACTAATGCTCTTGCTATTTCTCACTTATTTTTTGCGGATGATAGTATCTTTTACTTCAGGGCAAACTTGGAGGAGGCATCAAGACTAAAACATGGTTTTGATCTATATACCCAGGCATTGAGACAGATGATTAATTTTTCAAAGTCAAGTATTCTGTTTAGCATGAACACCTTGGTGGAAGAAAGAAATAGAATCTGTAATCTTTTTCAGGTTCAATGTGTCCCATCTCATGGCATGTATTTGGGTCTTCCATCTACAATTGGTCGATCCCCGGATGCCACATTTAATTATTTGATCGAGAAGCTAGCTGCTCGTATTCAGGGATGGAGTAAAAGAGGGATTTCACAAGCCGGAAAGGAGGTGCTACTTAAATCGGTTGCCCAAGCTCTTCCGGTGTATGCTCTAGGGACGTTCTTGTTGCCTGGTGGACTGTGTGATAGGCTGGAAAAAATGATGAATGCTTTTTGGTGGGATAATAATGTATCTCGTCGAAAAGGGGTGCGATGGATGACTTGGGCTAAGTTATGTCAACCGAAGGAAAATGGGGGCCTTAACTTTCGCAAACGCAAGGAGTATAATCTGGCTTTGCTGGGTAGATCTGTATGGCGTTTGTTGGTCCAACCTGAAGCATTGGTGAGTCGATTGATGAAAGCTAAATATTATCCGAACTATAGTGTTCTACATGGTGTGTATCGTTCTAATGATAGCTACCTGTGGAAAAGCCTAGCAGCGGCTATCCCGCTGGTCTGTAATGGGATTAGATCAGTGATTGGAGATGGCAGAAGTACAAGGGTTTGGCACGTCCCGTGGCTTCCTCATGATACGTTGCCAATGGTGCAAACGCCTCTTATACCGGGTGGAGAGACTATGCATGTTTGTGATCTTTTGTTACCGGGACAGCAAGCGTGGAATATGCCCTTGATTCATTCAATATTCGAGCCAAGGGATGTGGCCCTCATCCGTAAAATTCCTCTACCTTATTGTACGAAAGCTGATCGTATACGGTAGGTGCATGAAGAAAAAGGAACTTATTCGGTAAAGAGTGCATATTATGTACTTATGCAGCAGTACAGAGTCAGAAATGATATACTCTCAGCACATTGGAAGATTTTGTGGAAGCTAAAGATGCCACCACGCCTCAAAAATTTCTGGTGGAGATGTATTATGCAGTGTTTACCGACAAAGAGTAATCTTCGAAGACGAGGGATCATATTGGGTGGAGAATGTGTCCTATGCAGTGAGGCGGATGAATCGATAGAACATGTTTTATTTTTATGTCTTATTATCGCAGATGTGTGGACTGATTTTCTGGAAGTGTAGTCGCTCTTGCAAGGACAGCTATTGCACCAATGGGTGAGGGATGTTAATTTGTTAGAAACCGAGTGGATTCAGATAATTGCTAGGGGGGTTTTGTCAGCTAGAAACGGCAAGCTCTGGAACCAAGAGGCAGTGGAAACCAGCCGCATAAAGTTTACAGCGGCATTAACTGTGTAGGAATGGCGGACTGCCCAAGCGCCTGCTCATGCCTCATCAGAACCAGTGGTGGCTGATGGTGCGGGACTGACTGATGTGCAGCAAAACTCGAGTGGTTAGCAACGCCCCTCGCCGGTGAAATTTAAGTGTAATGTGGACGCAAGTTTTTCGGCTCACAATGGTGATGTAAGGGGTGGCTTGGTGCTTCGTGATTCTATGGGACACATGATTGCAGCTCGTTGCTTCCTTTTAGATGGGGCATCTTCAGCTTTAGAAGCCGAGGCTATGACTTGCCGAGAAGCCTTATCATGGTTGAAAAGGTTAGGTTACTCGAATATCATTATTGAGTTAGATGCGCAGACTATTATCCAGCATATTATCTCCAAGGATCGATTATGTAATTCGTTGGGGTTTATCATAGAGGATTGTACTGCATTGTCTCGTGTAATGGGTGGGATAAGCTTTCAGTATGTTCGTCGGTCTGCGAATATGATTGCCCATAGTTTAGCTCGGGCGGCTTATTCAGCGACAATAGGGGAATGGTTTAACGAAACTCTTTCCTTTATTCTTTCTGTATTACAGAATGATGTAATTTAATGAATTTGCATTATTTCAAAAAAATATTCATAAACTTGAACTTTTTAAACCATAGTGATGGACTCTTATAAATTGGGGTTCCAACAAGGGCCTCTTCTTATTTGGAATATTAAATTTTATTCAAATATTAAACTTGAATATAATTTTTTTTACAATCATTCAAAATTCTAATTTTATCTCAATTTTTCTTTATATATATATATATATATATATATATGATCCTTGGATTGTCATTTAAGAATCTCCATCTCCTTGTGTTGTTGTACAAATGATTAGTAGTGGAATATCCACAAACTCGACATCATTAAATACATTATTTTATTTTATTTAATTCAACATATTACTTATATTTGTCGATTCAAAATGAGTCACACCGAGTCACAAAAAAGAACAACATATATATCACATGTTTGTAACACACGAGTGTATTGTAATGTATAGTACAAAAATTATCTATTTTCTCAAATCGATATAAATCATCCAAATAAACACAAGTTGATGGTTTATTTGTTTGAAAAAATGATTTTGGCCCATTGAACATTTGTATCACGTTTTTACACGAACACGTTATAATGTATAGCACAAAAGTTGTCTTTTTTCTCGATTTAACATAAATCATCCAAATCAACAAGTCAATAGTTTATTTATCTGGAAAAAAAAAAAATTATTTTGTCCATTTAACATGTGTATCACGTGTTTATAACACACGAGCATGTTTTAAACAAAAATTGTTCTTTTTCTCGATTCAACATAAATCATCCATATCAACAAGCTGTTAATAATTTATTTATTCGAAATAATGATTTTGGTATATATATATATATATATATATATATATATATATATATATATATATATATATATATATAACTCTAATCACAATAATTGTATATTTTTCCTTACCAAATTTAATATTTCATATAAATTTAGAGGTGAGTTTAATTTTGTTCCTTAAAACGGAAACACACACATAAGAAAAAAAAATTGCACGTTTCATGAACCGAAGCATTTAAAGAAAAAAAAAAAAAAAAACGCTGAGTTGTTAATTTCTTTATATAAAACTTTATAGATAACATTTACAACTTTGCATGTCCAATTAAAACGTTAATACTATCAATATTTCTTTTCTTAATTTCTTTAATAACTTTATTAATCTTATTTTTTTTTCGTAACCCAATCGAATAATACCCTCCCATCCCATGTGGGTGGCTTGCAAGGAATGAGCTGGATATACAAAGTGATTAAGGAAACTTAATCATGACTTTATACAAATTTATTAAATTAATTAATAATTATATAAAAATAAAATAATTGAATTTGTAAATTAATTAATTAATTACTTTACTAGCTAGGACCCAAAAGGTGCCCTCTGAGGAATGCCTTTTCTTCTTCTTGAATTGGAACTGTTAGCAAGAGAAATTGAAGAAGAAGATGATGATGAAGAAGTGGATTTATTATACAAATCTTGTTGGCTTAGTACACGCAATTCTTCTTCTTGATCTTGATGTTGTAGTTGTTGTTCCTTTGATGCCAATCTTGTTCCTGTAACTCTTTCCTTTCTTGAATCATCCACTTCTTCCTTCTTCTTTGTGCTCAAGTTAAAGTTTCCATCTCCATTTTTCTTTACTCCTACCACCTGAATTATATGCCAAGTTTACATCTTTTTACTTTTCTTAGCTTCCTACATCCATCTCAACATATCCAATGCTATCCAACAATATCACATTAATTAATTAATCTTTTTTGACAAAAAGACTCTTTTGCCCTCATGTTTAATGCTCATTTAGTTTATGTCCTTTTAAACTTGCCCTTTTAGCTCGTGTCGTATTCATAAAATACCTATTTGGCCCTTATTCTATCTACTGAAGCCTCATTTGGTTCACGTCCAATATCATCAAAATGGACTCACTTCAACCAAAACTTAATTGAAAGAATGGTTTCTTTCAAACCTTAAACTGTTAGCTTTAGCTGATATGTGTATGAAATGATACAAGGCAAGACGAAAAGGGCAAATTTGCAACGATATGTGCCAAATGGGGCATTGAAGGAATAGATAGGGACAAAAAGAAACTTTTTTTACCAATTTGTTTTTATTATTTTAATACTTTAATATAATAGTTAATTTTAGTTGGTACAAAATGATTTAGTTTTGATGAATGTTGAAAAATTCACTCTAATTTGTTTCAAGAGGAGATTCGCCTTATAGTAATAAATAGCTCTAACCGTTACACTTAACTAATGTAGAATGTATACATTTCTTTCACGTTGAGGGCTTGATATCTGGGGTGACAAATTTGTAGGATTGGATGTATACCGGTGATTTAACATTGAACTAAATGGATGAGGGGCGATAATTTTTAACACAACCTAATTGACTCAACATATTTGATGTTGACATGATAATGATTTTGGTTGCATTTACATTATATGTAACCTTTTATGCATATCCTCTAGCTCTGAAACTCTTTTTCGCTGGTTTTGTTCGAAACCATATTAAAAATTTTCATAGCTCTCGTATCATATTGAAAAATTTGACGTAACTCACTTCTAAAATGTACTTCAAGAAGGAAAATCACTTTATACCTATAAATGTCTCCTAATTTAAGATGAATACTTCTATGTTGTGCTAAAATATCATTTATAAATAAAATTAACATTAATCGTTAAAAGACTCTAACACCGTATAAAAAAAAGCCGAAATTTCACCTATCGATTTAACCCTTAAACTTGGGGATGTAATATTAATTAATATCAACATCAAAATATCAATATATAGAAAACAAACAATTAATGAAATAGAAAACGAACTAACCTTGCATCCAAGAGAACAAAAACGAAAAGAGTCCAAAAGACTTCTGCCACAAATTTCACACAAATGAGAAGAAACTCCTTTACTTGAACTTGTCTTAGGCTGTGGCCTTTCGTTTAAGAACAAAACTCTCGCACTGTTTATAACGTATGTTTGTACTCCACTTATGTCCAATACATTCTGAATTTCTGCTACTCTTACAACATCATGATACGATGATCTTCTAATCTGCAATTTTAATTTCATTAATTTGCAATTAACACACTCTATTTACAATTAATTAAATTAAATTAAAGCTCACTTGAATCACAGGATGATCTTTGTGTCTTGAAGATCGGCAATAGAAGCAAAACGCATCGTTTTTGCAATCGAGACAATACATATTACATTCAGACCGCGGTGAATCTCGATGTCTACCGCAAATGGAGAAGAATGGAGTTGCTAATAAAGATTCTAGCCATGGAGGAATCTGCATTTGCTCCTGTTTGGCACCCGAGAAAATTATATATAAAAAAAAAGGAAATTTGAATTGGTATTATAAATTACTGTAATTGAATTAATTAACAATTAAATATTACCATGAGGAAGAAATTAGGGGAATTTCATCAAAAATGGAGGTCGAATTGGGGAGGAAGAAGAAGAAGAAGAAGAGAGAGAGAGAGAGAGAGAGAGAGGAGTTATTTGAAAGTAAAAGTGATGAAAGAGAAACATAAGATTCATCAAAGAATATGAACTAGGAAGACAAGAAGACATATAACATAAAAAATGTGATGAAACAATAACGGTGTAACGGTTCAGATCACAAGATGGTAGGTTAAAGTCCATTTTCAATCGTTGGATTGCAGATTATTTTTTAAAAAATAATAATTATTTTAAATTGGAATTGAGGGGAAAAAAAAAAAGTAATGGGAGTGTTTGGATCTTACGCTAAAGTTTGGGGTCTTGTTTTGCGTCTATTTGTAAGACAACACAAAGGACGGCAAAATACAAAGGTTACTCATGGGTGGATTATTAGTTTCATTAATTAGCAGTTTTTTTTTTTTTTTTTGGGTTGAATCGCTTACTTCATTATTATGTGGTTAGTTTAATTTTATAAGATTTAATTCAGATATTTCAATTCTATTAATTCCAAGTATTAATTTATATCCTTGTGTAATACCTAGAGTATTCGCCTAATCGGTAATCGGGTGTTATGCCTAATCGGTAATCGGGTGTTATGATCAGTGGTGGTGTCAGGATTGGTCCGTTGGGGAGGCATAGTTTGCTTCAAAAAATTTCCGGCCGGTTAACAAAAATTTCCAGCCAATGAACAAAAATTTCCGATCAGCCAAATTCAATTTAATAAGAGCATAATTAAATTAATCCAAACAATTCAATACAAATAACATACCAACAATTAATTTTTTATAATCGAAGGAAACGATGAAGAACTAGTAAAATAAGAAGTTTTTAAGAGGTTTCAAACCTAATTTATCAATTTATCAATTCAAACACACATTCAAACCTAATTTATCAATTCAAATCTAAAGGTAACAACACAATTTACACAATCAATTTATCAATTAATGCCTCAATTTATCAATTCAAACCCGCATTCAAACCTTATTTATCAAATAACAACACAATTTACACAATCAATTTATCAATTCAAACCTAATTTACACAAGAATTTTTCTTTAAATCCTAAATAAATTACAAAAACCTAACATTTAAAATTAAACTAACCGGAACAAGAAGCAAAGAGGAAGGGAGGAGAGAAGGACGGACGGCGGTAGCCGGTGGCGGTAGGCGGACGGTTGCAGGGAAAGCAAAGAGGAGAGGAGAGGAGAGGAGACAGTAAAGTGGAGTGGTGGTGAGGGAGGAAACGAATTAGTGTTCTCTGCTTTATTTTGTTTCCACCAATTTGCCAAAGCAAAACGACGTCGTTTTGCCCTGGTCAGTTTTATTTATTTTTTAACAGACCAAGGCAAAACAATGTCGTCTTGCCTTGACCTGGTTACGATCAATGGCTTGATGTCCGGTGGCAGAGAAACTCTTGTGTGTAAGTCAATAAAAATGTCCAAAGAGTTGAGTGTAGAATTTGTTTATGAAAGAAATACTATTAAATTTATCGGACTTTTATATAAGCTCAAAGTAATCCTTCATGGAATGGGATTGTATTCATATTCTTATTTAGCAATGAGTTTATCAGATTCCTAATTACTAACTAGACCGGAAGTTGGAATCAATTTCTTTACAAGAATCAAATTAATGTTTTTAGAACTATTCAATTTTTGAGTAGCAATTTAATTAATGATTCGATCTGTTTCACATGTATTCGTATTTGATCATTCCTTGATAGATTTGAGGTCGAACGCTTTTATGACCATTATCAAGCTGTGTTTATAATAATCTAATTATGGATAAATACATTTTATTCAAATTCAAATTTTATTTTATTCATGAAATTAAAAAATGAGTTCACAAAATAAATCAATTAATTATATAAGGAATATTTTTTCTCTAATAATTGAGGTGGGTAAACATTACAAATAACCAAAAAAAAAAGAGGGAAAATACGGTTGCTTCTAATATATCTAATTTAGATTTTCCTAGAAGAGGAAATTAAGAAAACTATACAATAGATATTTCTTATTGAAGAAAAATTTTGAGGGTGAAAGAAATAAAAATTGAAAAGTGGAGAGAGAACTTACACAAAATTCATGTGCAGAATTATGGCTATATATGGAAAATGCACATTGCTATCCAGATTGTAAGGCCATTTTTAATGTGATATTATCATTCAGAATATCACAAGGACACAGTGGCGAATCCAGGACATCAATTTCGGGGGGGCAAAAATTTCCCTAAAAATTTTCCGGCCGGCGATCAAAAAATTCCGGCCAGCGATTAAAAATTTCCGACCGGCCAACAAACCCATAATTAATTCAATTTAATTCAATAACGACACAATTAATTCTATTCAATAGCAATATATTACAATCCCTAAATTAGAATCCCTAAATAACTAAACTCCTAATTCATCTATTTATCATATTAATAAAAAAAACAAAAAAAATTGATTTAAATAATAGTAAAATAATAAAATGCTAACATATTATTTACAATTCCTAATCCTAATTTAACATCATAACAATCTCAATTAATCTAATTGTGTTTGTGAAATCTCAATTCAATTTACGGTTTGAAATATAAAATATTTAGGAATTGAAAAATAAAAATTACCTAATTGAAGAGAGAGCCGGCAGACGCAGACGGATGGAGAGGCGGAGCGTGACCAGGCGACGGCGGCTTGGACGGAGTAGGTAGTGGCGGAGGAGGTTGGTTGGGTGGTGGTGGAGGTGGAAATTTGAAATAGAGAAAGAATGAAGAAAAGAGGGAGCTGCTTTTGTTTTATTTTTTTTGTTCCAGCACCAGGCAAAACGACGTCGTTTTTGCCTGGAATTTTTTTTTAAACTCCAGGCAAAAACGACGTCGTTTTGCCTCCCAGGCAAAACGACGTCGTTTTACCTGCGAAAAAAAAAAAAAAAAGAGGATGAAAGCCCTTTGGGCTTCCGTCCTCCTCTGGTTTTGGGGGGGCAAATCTGCCCCCCCAAAACCAGAGTTCTTGTTCATTGGCCGCCGGTAACACCCCTATTAGGGGTGTTTTCCGGTGGCCGGGGGGGCAACGGCCTACCCGTGCCCCCCCCTCCCTCCGCCCCTGCAAGGACAGTGTGGCATAAAGTTGAACTCAAATTTTGACAATATTCCACTCTTTTTTTTTTCGAAATAATAATAATAATAATAATAATAAAATACATCATAAATTTTTGGTTGATGGCAATGCTATTATTTATTTAGTTTTTGATAATTCATAATATATGTAAATAAACTGCCAAAATTTAATTAATTAATCAACAATTTATAACCATGATAAGTCGATAGTTGTAAAATAATTTTCATGTGACATATATAAAGAAAGGGAGCGATAAAAAGTAGTAAATTTTTTGAAAAAACGATGAATTAGTGGGTATTTTAAGGTGTACAGGAAAAGTACGTGAAAAACGTGATTAAATGCATGAACAAAAATACGTACTTTTTACTGACATAATCATCGATAATGTTTCAATTGTTTCCTCCAATGTGCATGGAAGCTTTATAATTTGAGTATATTTAGTAACATACACCATTAAAAAAAATTTGTAAATATACTAATAGTTATTAGTGATTAATAATTCGTAGTATATCTAAAAAAATTATTGAATTTTAATTCATTAATCAATAATTTATCATACTGATAAGTCTAAGAAATAAAAAGTAAAAAGCTTAATTCTGTTAGTAATTTAGTATAGGATATATAGTCATGCATTTATTACCGAGCAATTACTAGGGAAATTTGGAAAAAAGAATTTTCCATCAAGCCAAACAAAGAAAATAAAAAATCAAAAGGAAATTTCCACATAGAAATTTCAGAAATTAAAGATGGAATGTAAAAATATTTATGGCAAAGATGCATGTATTTGCTTTCCTTCACCAACTTATGTTACCAAATTTAACCTCTTTGCTACAATTTTTTATTATGAAACTAATGCCTTTCTTCAAAATATAATTTTTTTTTTCTATAATTTGCTACCACTCTTTGATCCATCCCTTACAACTTAAAATTACACACGAAAATTGTGAGGAAAACACAAATTAACTAGAGAAAAAAAAAATTGAAAAGGAGTTTATTATTATTATTATATTCAATTTTGACCATATTAGTTTATTTATTTATAGTTACATAGTATTAGTTACTTTATTATTCTTATGGTAAGAATTATTATTGTTATTATTATTATTATTAATTAATGCGTAATAATCTATTTAATAGGTAAAAAAATTATAAATTCAAAATAACATAATAATCTAAATACTTATTCCAATTCAAGTATTTGACCATTTTCAAAATCCTTCTAAGTTTTAACAACCATTTTAATTGTCTATATTTATAATGAGTACTAATCAATCTATTTAATTTTTATCTACTTCCGTCATTATTATATTAATTTTTATCGATAATATAATGGTGATTTCAGTAAAAAAAAAAAAGAATAATGGTGATTAATCACGTAACTTTAATTAATTTGTGAAAAGTAAAATAGCCACGAACATTCTCTTTAAAAACAATACAATGTATGCTAACATATAGCGGTATTCTTGTTGAACAAATAATATATTTAATTAGATTTTCTTAGCGTTTATATTTAGGTTTTGTTAGAGTTTTTTTTTTATATATTTTTAACGTATGTAGTTTTTTTTTTTTAAAAAAAAAAAATTGTCCCTGGAATTTACTAGGGTTTTTTAGTTTTTATTCGACAGGTTTTCTGGCTTTTTTTTTATTAGTGGTTTTATTAGGATTACTAGTTTTCTTTAACGAGTTTTCTCTAATTTTTTTATCAGGTTTTGTTTATATATTTCGACTATCGATAGCGATGGAAACTATGCACGATATGCACCGATTAGCTTTGGCAGCTGAGATCATAATCCTACAGCATGTTGGAGTGATAACGAAATCAGAGTATGTTGATTTAAATATGGTAGATTTTTTTTATTACAGGAAGAAGATGGTTTTGAATATCTCCTCCCGATTATGAATAGATATGTAGAGGGTGTTAACTCGTGGATTTGACGTCTTAACCATCAAGCGATTAGTTTTTGTGAAACATTAACTTGGATTAAATTTCCAAGACCTAAATTCAATCTTATTAGAATTTGTCGCTAATATTTTATGAATGAGCTCAATGCACATTCAATTAATCATTCATCCATAAATAGTATGTTAGAACTTTTTCATGTGAGGTTTAATTTTATGAATCGGTATGTGAATAAGAAAATTAGCAGAACGCCACCTTAGTTACAAGGGTTTATAATCTACTAATTTAATTAATTAAATTTTATATTTCATTAGGAAAAACATAATATTTAATTGCTTTCGTTTTAAAAATTATGTGCAAGTTCACTGTCGATTACAATTAGAACGTTCCATATAATCTGTTGTGTTCTGAGATTCCAAAAAACATAAAAATGACAGCAAATCATTGAAAAAGTAAATAAAAATTAATACAATTATTAGAGAAAAGAAGCTTGTGATCGTTCACATGTTATAAGACAAATAGGACGACACATATGTTTATATAATTATTGTACTATACATATGTTGAATAATTATTTTTTTTTTATCATTTGTAGTGTAGTCTCATTGAATTTTTTTTTTTTTTTTTTTTAAAAGGGTTTTTACCACCCGTTTATACATTATTGTAACATAACATATATATATTTCTAAATTATCCTTTTGGAAAAAAAAAAAGGAAAAAAAAAATCTTATCCAAGATTTAAAAAAAGTATACTTTGTATTTGGTTGATTATTTCATTGTATATGCGTCCCTCTATTTTGATTTGGTTTGTTTTAGTTCATGTATTTCTTTTTCTTTTTATCCAATTCAGGTTTTATTAGCATTTTTTATTAAATTTAAGTACTAGTAAAATATTTTTTTTTTTTTTACTGAAAAGTACTAGTAAAATGCTGCAAACTAAATACCCGTTTGGGATTGCTGTTAGTGAAAGTGCTGTTAGGGAAAATTAAGTTTCATTGCTTTCTTTAAAAGTAGTTTTAAGTATTTTTCCAGTGCTTTCCTGAATACAATATGAATTTTACCAATTGTGCATTTGAGACTGCTTTATGCAGCTCCAAAAGCAGCTTTCAACCAAAGTAAGTAAGATTCCCCGTGGTTTGGCTAAAAGTTACTTTCGGGGCTGCTGAAAGCTGTCCCAAACTAGTCCTAAAAATATAAGATTCCAATTTGTCGTACAATTCAATTGTGCAAATTTCACTAATCTAATTATGCAGACTGAATCCTTCGTCTATCTAACAAAACAATAATAATAAAAAAAAAGGAATTAAATCCTTTTGACAAGGATTTTTAAATTCTTGAAATGTATATGAAACAGACAATAAGGAAATCTCCCATATGGGTCTTGAATTACATGGAGTGCAGGAACCCATTCATATTGGGCCTAAAACGAATAATTGGCCATGATTAAATTCAATATTCAATATTCATTATTTTTATTTAGAAGTTAAATGTGTTTCAACTTTTGATATTTATAAATAAGGTTAAATATAATATTGTTTAGGATACAAAGATACAAAACAATAAGAGCTTAAAATTCTTATTCCCATTGAACAAAGCATAATTGATTTGAGTGGTATTTTGATAAATTAAGAAATAATTAATTTTCAACCGTATCTCTCCACTCTCTCATCAATCCAATCTCTCATATCCTTCAAAACAATATTAGCATTCTCATCAGGCTCACCTTGTATCAACGAATGATACATTCCCTCGTACATCTTCAAGCTCTTGTCTTCACTACTTGCTTTCTCGTACAGCAACTGCGATGACGTTGGGCATGTCACCCCATCTGCCGTCCCATGTACTGTCAAAAAGGGCACCGTTACCTTTGAGAAATTATCCTGTACATACTGGCACACCCTTGCAAGTTCCCTCATGGTCCCCACCCTAGGTTTCCCTGTGTATCTCCTTGGGTTTGATGCTATGATCTTCAGCTTCTCTGGGTCCTTGATTGCTTTGCCTACCATTTTATTATCAGGCATAGCCGCCCACGTGTCCGCGTATCCGAAGAGTAGCCCGTACATGAACAGATGTAGTTTGCTGGGTTTCATGGGCTCTGGGATCACGAACAGCGGGGCTGAGAATATTAGGCCCGTCCACGTGTTCGGCTCCGATTGGAAGTACATTAACATAGTTGCTAAACCACCCATTGACTCACCAAATAAGAAGGCGGGTAAATCCTTGTAGGGTTCGCTGTATCGCGTGTGCTTGAAGAATGATAAGGACGTGGCAGCAACTTTCTCCATGTCGCCTGTTACCATTCACAACTTCAATAATCTCCTCTACGTATACACTATACTATTAGATTCATTCCTATTTTCTTTTTGAAATAAACGTATTACTGTTTTGGATAAAAAAATTTATAACTTCCCAAAAGTTAATTGTATTAAGTATGTTTGAATTATATGATTTTGCGAAAATTGAATTAAAAAAAGCATAATCGTAATAGGACATGAATGCAAAGAGAAAGTAAGAGTACCCAAATAGCAGCGGAGACCGTCGGATCTGCCGTGGCCGAGAAGATCAGCGGCGAAGACAGCATAACCCCATGTGGCGTAGTTGATGCAGATCTTCTGAAACAACCAGCCGGTGTCAGATCCATAGCCGTGAGACATGTATACGGAAGCTTTGACTTTCTTATCCAAAGGTAAGAAAGTCTGCGTAAACAGCTTCCCGTTGGGCGTTTCGAAGTAGGATTTGGAATTTGTGACTCCTTGCGATGCATAGTACTCCTCTTCCGGCAAGTAGCCCCAGAAATTCGGCGGCGTTTCGGGTTGCTGGGGCGTATCGGAGGCCATGATTAGAAGGAGTTGGTTTGGATCGAAAAGAGGTGTGGGATTTTTTAAAAGGGAGAAATGAGATGGGAGTGGTTGAAGAGAGAGAAAGGATGAGGTTTAGAAAGAGGAAGTTGATCGAATAAAAAAAAATTTAAAATAGAATTTTACCAACCCCGGAGGAAGCTGAACATTTGGATTTTGGTGGGCATAGGTGGGTGGGTGGGTTGGTGGACTGGCTTTGGGTGGGGTCCGCCAGTACCAAAAGTAGGTTTATTAAACCCGTATCAGAACCGGTCGGTTAAACCGGATCCAAAGGCCAGGCCACAATGACAAAACACTGGGCTTGTCAAATCCTCTCAAACCAGTAGCCCAAACGGGCAGACCGGTGACCCGCTGACTAAGGCATGGGTTTGTGGGCCAAAATGGGTCTTGAATTAGCAATGTTACCAAAATTGGATAGGCAAACCAACTGGTGAGATTAATAATTCGCGATTCAACTGGTTCAAATAAGAAGTTTAACCAGTTATTTATTTGTTCTAAAAAAATTATTATTTAATAATATCTTATAATGAATTGTGGTTTAACTGTATGTTTAACCGATCGATTCACCAATTTAACCTTTAATTAAATAGTTTTGGTCTGATTTTTTTAAAATTGAAATTTTTTATCAAACCGACTCGATCAATAGCTGATTTACGATTTAACCAATCGAATACACAGCTAACCACTAGAATACACATGCTTTTGTAATTTTGTTCACCTTTTACTAAAGATGTAAACATGACGAGACTAGGATTGGCAGATCTCATCTGTGTTTCCCGACTTTGTCCCATTTTTGTAAACAGGGAAAATCCTATCCCCCATCCCCAACCCAATTGAGACAACTTTTTTTTTAAAAAAAGTAAAATAATATTTAGTTTTGAAACCATGGCTTTTTTGAGTTCAACATAATATTAACAAATATCCATAATCTAAATAAATACCTAATTAAGTCCATAAATGCATTCCTTAAAAAAAAAATGTTCATTAGTGCATTAAATAATCAACATAAAACCCTTTCAAGTTACATCAAAAGATCACGATATTGAGCATGAATTTTTTCACACAACAGAAAAGAGAACAACCAATTAAGAAGTAATCAACCTAATCTAAAAGCTCCGAACGGCGTCATCAAAGGTAGAAGAAACCGTCGCCAAAGGAAGAAGAAGCAACGTTTCAAACCCAAATTTAAAGTCGTCGAAACAATTTAGTTAGCGAGAGGGAGCGGTGGAAGGACCAGAAGCAGGTGAGTGAAAAGTGAAAACTGTGGATGTAAATGAAACTCTGAATGAAAATTGAAACTCCTAGTTTTGATTTTATTTTAGCATTACAAAATTCAATTATTTATATAAGATAAATATGTAACTATATATATAATAATATAAATAATTATAAGTGGAGATTTTGACAAGAATATTATCGGGGATTCCCCTGGGGACTAAACAGGGACCAGGATAGGGTCCCGCCATGCGATAAGAGGTAATTCTATCCTCGTTCTCAGTTTAGCATTTTGGAACAAATTTGTCCCCTTCTCCGCCCGTGGAGATCCTGAATGTGGAATGCAAACTTATGGTTATTGAATATGATAAAGGGCAAATTACAACAAAAAACCCTGTGGTTTCATTTTTTTGCAAATAAAGGACTGTGGTTTTTTTTGTTTAAAAAAGAGGATTGTGTTCTAAAAAGTTAACAAAAAAAGGATAACTAAAATTAAATTATGACATTACATAGGGTATTCTTGTTCATTTTGAACTCAAAATTTTTAAGTTGGTTAATAAAAATACAATACACGTGAATGGAAAATTTTGAAAATTTTTGAAAAGGGTAAATATTTTTATAAATTAAATAATGATAATAGATTTTAAAAAAATCATAAAAAATTGAAAAATCTTTGAAAAATATTCAAATTTTGATGTAAAATTCTTAAATAATATACATAAATTATTGGTATGTTAAATAACTAAAAATACCTTCCGCTATATCATCATTTTTAACGGAGAAATGTTAGTTATCCTTTTTTTGTTAACATTTTAAAACACAATCTTTTTTTTTAAAAAAAAAAACCACAGTCCTTTATTTACAAAAAAGTGAAACCACAGGGTTTTTTTTTGTAATTTGCCCTATGATAAATCAACTAAATATCAGTTATTATAAAGAAATTAACCAAAATTGAATACGTTACAAGCTAATTAACAAGCAATCAAACATATTGCTTAAACTAAATTAGGTAAATTTCAATCGGATTTGAATAAGGAAATTCCCTATAAATTGGAAGCAAATTTTACTACGTTTAATGATAAATTAAATATGCATTGTGTTGAATATTTCTATGGAAATAAAGTAATTAAGATGCTAAACATATAGATGTTAATTAATAAATTAAACAAAACATAATATATGGAAAATCAAACAATATTCTTATCAAATCCTATCAATTAAAAGGGCAATCAGATTTCACTTGATTTTGAGCATTGCTCATTGTATATTCTAATTAATTAGCCACCAAATAATCACATTATCAAAACAAATCCATTCCTTAAAAATTTAATCGACTGTATGTTGTTCATCAGTAGGCAACTTTTCAAAATCACAAAGTGGCAAAAAAAAAAAAAAAAAAAAAAAATCAAATTTGATTAACACTTAACAGGAAATTCGACCGTATAGGATATTATCAATCCAAAATATCAATTAGCCAATGGAAACAAATCAATACATATTTAACAGTTAATGATCATATGAAGTTGCAAATTAATTACCAAAACACATATAAATCTATAAATAACGAATCAAAGATAAGAAGATCTGAAATTCAGAAACAAATAGAGGCATAGAAGACACATCGATACATTACAATTTGAACCAGTTTCAATTTATGACTATTTCTATAATTTTTTTTCTATAACATGTGATCTCGTATAATAGGCCCCGGCCCGTACCTTTGGGCCCAATTACATTAGGTGTGCGTTTATTTCACAGGAAAATGCACTATTGAGTAAAAAAAATATAAGACAGAGACACTGTAGAACTATGTTAATTGAAATTCAAAATTTCATCAAATTTGATTGATTCCACTAGTTTTCTTATCTATATTCGTATTACATCAATAATACACTTCAGATTCAATCAAATCAAAAAATTTCTAGTTGTGTTCATCTATTGTAAATTTATTATTCTAATTAACATAATCATCAATATTCTTTAGTATAATATCAATTTGTGATGCCAAGGTACCATCAAGGTTTTTAGTAAAAATTAACCAAAATAATTTGATTTTTGGTATTAAAGATAATTGATTTTATTGCCTTATAACACATACTGCTCGACTTATAGTATTTAAGAAAATTATTGTTATTATCTTGTTGCTTTATATAGTTTCTCCGTAATTTAAGAATTTATAAATCAGTAAATGTAGAGAAATTTTATAGTAGACCGATACAATAAAAAAATGACACATAAGCAATCTGAGCATTGGAAAAATGAAAAACGAAAAACATTTATGTGTCAGTTTTTTATTGGGAAGGTCCATATGGACCGGGTCCATTGTATAATTTCCCTAGTAATGTATGATTTTATTGATCTTTATGAGATTGTGGAATGTAAATGCTAGTTAGTTTCCAATTGAAGAAAAGAGTTGGATTTATTTGCCATTGTTTGGTTGTCCATACGCCAAATGGACTCACAAAGATCAATTAAAGATAGCTATTGGGACCAATTGAAGCAACTTGCATTTAATTTAGAATAAAAGGCTAAGAAAATCAAATTTCACGTGATAGGATCAATTATAAAATATATGTAAAAAATTAAAGCCCCATTAATGCACTTTTGGAATTTCTGGTTGAATTATTTTCCAAATCTTTTAAGAGATATGGAATATTTAAATTTCAGAACTAAATTAGCCGCATATTAAGACCATTTTGGGTTAGTAATATGGTTTTTATTTGACCTTATCATGTTCATAATTAATCTGCCTTTTTCCATGGGATCCTCTTTTTTTAAAAAACAAATATATAATTGATAATCATTGGTTCCCAAAATCAATACATCGGATTAGGTATTGTTGAAAATAAGGCATAGGTAGGTCCGAGAGAATAAATCAAGTTATATTTTGGAGTACCGATTCTATTAAGGTAATTGTAGCAAAAATTGAGAACGAAACGCAATTACGTATTACTGATCATGTATTTAGAAGAAAAAACAATTAATCCACAAACTAAAGCAATTAGAGAGTATTGACAAATAAGAGTTTTTCTCCTATTTAAAATATGGAAACATGCCTTTCAAAATAGAACATAATATTCTGTTTTTATTAGATAAATTAAATTTTAAATGGGCCAATACTAATCGGAACGTCTCATATATAATAAAACCAACAGTCCCATTTGCTTATTTTTTTTCTTTGTTTTCATGAAAAATATATATATAATTAGATATATCCCTAAAAAAAAAAATAAATAAAGAAATATTCGGACATGTCAACTTCCTATAGTTTCTATACTGACAAGAATAGAAACTAATATTCTAATACCCTACTTTACGCAATCTCTTTCTCCCCTTCACACCAACTTATTATTTAATTTTGTAGAAAAACAAAAAACAATTTTAGGCTAATTATCTTTTCAATATTTTACTGACTAAATTTATACCTTTTAATTTATTATATAACAATAGTCACACACATTGCGTTTTTAATTTTCAAAACATTAATTGCGTACATAAAACTCAACTAAAAAAATATACTCATTTCATAAACATCCGAAACTACTACTGTGACATATAAATAAATTTTTAAAGTTTTATCATAAACAAAGTATAAATACATTAAACAGTATTTTTGAAATGGTAAAATTCAATTTTACATGTAGATAAATTAGTTCAATACTTACAATTATAATTGTTTAGATGATTAATACCTCAAGCTAAAACATGAGAAATAATTGAAAAAAATAAAAACAAATAAGGGCCTGCCATTAATTTTCTATGATATATAATGAAATGTACAACCAATAAACAACTTGCCTTCACAGAAACATACTGTCTTTTCCCTTTCCTTTTTAGAAAAAAAAAAAAAAAAGAAAGAAAATAAGTTGTAGTCTCCATATTTAACACCTTTACCATTAACTTTAGAACTTTCCAAATTCTTTCTTGATATTATTCTGTTATAAAAAAAAATAAAAATAAAAAATAAAAAAAACCTCCTCTTTCTAACTTTTTTTTTTTTTAATAAATTAGTATAATAATAAAAATAATACACAAAAAAGCATAAATTATCCTTCATATCTGATTGAACTGAATCTGTGAAGTGGGTATATATCCGTTCTTTTTTTTTTTTTCAATTTTCTTTGTTTTTTCACAGAATGGAAAATCTTCTTCTTCTTCTTCATTCAATTCTGTTCTTCAATTTTCTTCTCCAAGGAGGATTACTCACTGCTGCAAACTACCAAGATCAATCAGAAGATTGGGGATATGTTGAAGTCAGACCCAGTAAGTTTTTTTTTTTTTTTCAATTAAATTTATATAATATTGAGTGAATTTTTCTTTCAATTAATTTTGGATTATTGGTAAATTAAACAGAAGCACACCTTTTTTGGTGGCTTTATAGAAGTCCTTACAGAGTTGAAAATCCCTCAAAGCCATGGCCAACCATTCTTTGGTTGCAGGGTGGACCTGTAAGTATATTTATCAAAATACTATAATTTATTAATTATCATCATTATTAACAGTTTTTGTTTGTTTAATAAAAAAAATTAGGGAGCATCAGGTGTTGGTATAGGCAATTTTCAAGAGATTGGACCACTTGATGATAATCTACAACCCAGAAATTCAACATGGTTAAAATTGGCTGATCTCTTATTTGTGGTAATTCATTCATCTTTTTTTTAATTTATACCAATTAATCTTCTTTTTTTCACAATAATTAATGCAGTTTTAATTATAATTTGGGGGCTATACAGGATAATCCAGTAGGAACAGGATATAGTTTTGTAGAGGAAGACAATTTATTTGTAAAAACAGATGAAGAAGCAGCAGCTGATTTAACCACATTATTGGAAAATTTAGTTAACCAAAATAATTACCTACAACAAAGTCCTTTGTATATAGTAGCAGAATCTTATGGTGGTAAATTTGCTGTAACTCTTGGATTATCAGCTTTAAAAGCTATTGAATCAGGGAGATTAAAGGCTAAACTCGGAGGTAATTAATTAAATTATAATAATTACTATATGTTCTTTTAAATAATTGTCGATCTAAATCATTACTATGGTTTGTTATATGATCTATTTGATTTTCTCCAGGAGTTGTATTGGGTGATAGTTGGATCTCACCAGAAGATTTTGTGGTAATTATATAATATCAATATTTTTAATTAATTAATTAAAGTTTTTCACATTTTTTTCTTTAATTTTCTGATAATTATTCTAGGTCTCATGGGGTCCTCTTCTCAAAGATGTCTCAAGGCTTGATGATAATGGCCTAAAAAGAGCAAACAAGTAAAATTTACTGTTAATTTCTTGATTAATTAGACCAAATTATCTCTTGTCAAATAATGCGCTCAATGCAATTTATTTTTTTTTAATTTTCTAACCTATTTAAAATTTACCTCTTTGTTCTTGTTGTTAATTTGAAATATTTGATTCACGAACTAGTATAATTTAGCACATTTTACTCAATTTAGATGTACAAGTATATAACATTGTCTAAATTACATATAAATTAGGTAAATAAAAGAAACTTTCATCTATAATTTACTGCGTTATACACATTTCTAAATTGAACCAAAATATTCTTTTAGAAATAGACCAAATGTATTTAATTCTAATAGATTAGGGATTAAATTGGCTCAATTGCAATAGACAAAAGTGTAAAATATCAAATCAATTGATCATAATTTAAAGGGACACATGCTTTTTCATTCCAAACAATTTTGATCCAAGAACAAAAATATTAAATCATAAGAAATTTATATATCATTTTAATAAAACAGAATAGTAGAGGTAATTAAGAAGCAAATCAGCGACGGCCAGTATGAGTCTGCCACAAGTTCTTGGGCTGATTTGGAGGGGGAAATAAGCAGCAGCAGCAACTCAGTGGTAATTTTTTTTTTTAAATAAATTAATTATATTACTTTTTTTATATAATTTTTATAATTTACTTCTAAGATATTTAATTAAATCAAATTAAATTATTGTGGAATTTTCAGGATTTTTATAATTTTCTATTGGATTCTGCATTCGATCCACTATCGATGACGTCAGCAGGAGAGTTAATAGGGATAAAGAGATACATGAATTATTTGAGTTCAAATGGTGGTCTTGCTTCCTTAATGAATGGTCCAATTAAAAACAAGCTCAAGATTATCCCTCCTAATATCTCGTACGATTCTCCTTAATTAATTATTTATCGTCCAATTTAATTCGGGATTCATCATTATATATAAATTAAAGTTTTTAGCTTAATTTGATCTATAATTTATTTATTTATTTATTTATGTTGTTGTTGTTGTTACAGATGGGGAGGGCAATCAGGTTATGTATTCGATAATCTAGCAGGTGATTTTATGAGACCAAGGATTAGTGAGGTAATTAATTTCATCTAATTAGCATTGCAGGAAATTATTCTGTTGTTGCCATTTGGTTTAATATGGTTAAGCCTACGATTCTTATAAAATGAAATTAATTTCAAATTTTTAGAGAACAAAAGCAATTTAATTCCTCTGTCACAATTGGTAATTAGATCAAACTAATTGGTTTGAGTTTGATGAACCCAATATTCTTTAGATGACCCTTTCCCTAATTAATTTTAATTTACTAATTTTTGTGATTAAAAGACTTTATCACTCGAATTAATTTTAACTGTAGAAATATTATTTATTTATAGAAATTTAGATAAGCCTATACTTTACTCTTATTTTGAAAATTTCTTGTTCCGAATTTAAATTTGGAAGTTAAATTCTATATATTTGTATTTTATCTTTATATTATATATTCAATACAAATTATAGAAACAGGATTCTTTTGATAATTTTCATTTTTCATTCTTTAATTCATATCCTTAATTTTCTGTAGGTTGATGAGCTCCTAGCTAAAGGGGTCAATGTCACTGTATATAATGGACAGGTAAGATTATTGTTTATTATTATTATTACTATTATTTAGAAATAAATATTAATGGGTCTGGACTTTCTCCATTTTCCGCCAATGAGCCATTACAATATATTTTTGTCTCTATATTAGTTTAGTCAGCAGAAATATTGATTACAATTTAATAAATGATTCTATTCATTATTATTTTGAATTAAAAAAAATTATATGGGCAGAAGTATATGTTATTAGGTATTAACAACTTTAATATTCTTTTTTTTATTTAGCTTGATCTCATTTGTGCAACCAAGGGGACTGAAGCATGGATTCAGAAACTCAAGTAAGGCCGCCCTCTGCCTTTTACTATTCTTTTATTATTATTATTATTATTATTATTATTATTATTGGTTTTTTCACTTAATTGTTTACTGATCAAAATTATTTTGATTCTTATAAATTATAGAGAATAATGGATGGTTGGCTTGAGTGATGTTGTCTAAGCTAAATTTTAAATTCAATTTTTAATCTACATAAAAAATTTTAATTGGTAGAGTGTCACCTGAAAAACAATTGAATAATCTCGAATTGGGTAATCAAATCTAAATTTCAAAAAATAAAAAATAATTTATGACTAGAAAATAATCATGTTTGTAGGTGACACTAAATCCGATTCAACCCGAAACTAAATGAGTTGGTATAACAAAATGCTAATCGGCCCAGGTTAATCCAATTATTATTTTTTTTAAATCATTCTATTTATTTATATATAATTATATATAAATATTAATCAAATAAATTATATAATATATACAAATGTTATATAATATTATTCATATAATCAATTAAAGTTAGGTTTAATAAGAGTCCTAGTTACTTGAGCTAAAGAAATCGAGTTTAAGTTCTAGTGTATGCGAAAAATTTTAATTAAAAGAGATATTACGTAAAGAGTGTCTGATCAACTTCGAATCGAGTAATCAGATGTACTTAAAAAAAATGCTATATCATTCTTATCGGATGAAATTTACCATTGATAGCCCAAGTTTTTATTTTTATTTCTTATGGGAGTTAGTAGCTCAAATTTAATGATCAAGGAAATAATGAATTTTACACTGTTATTAATGTTATTGCAATTTATTTTTAAGGTGGGAAGGATTTGGTGAATTCTCTAACATTGAGAGGACTCCACTATATTGTGGTGCTGATAAAGATACAAGAGGATTCACCAAATCGTATAAGAATCTACATTTTTATTGGATTCTCCAAGCTGGCCATTTTGTAAGTCAAAAAATCGAATTTATTTCAATCTCAATCATACTTTTCTTTCATATCAATTGCCATCATGCATTCAAATCAACATTAATATCACTTATTACATTATTATACATATATATGTATATAATATATTATGCATCTCAACATAATTTAATATGTTCTTTCATATGATAAACCATAATTAGAAATTAGTAATAATTAAACTTTTAATTATGATTTCACGTCAATTTTCGTTTATAATGGATATTTTAGAGCCATGGATTCAGTATATAATTTACTCTTATCATATGATGTAATGCCAGGCAATTTAATAAATTTATATAATGCAGCATAAAACAATTAAAACGTGAAATTTAATTTTTAGCAGTCTTCAAAATTAAAAAAATGCTTTATAAACTTTGAAATGTAATGATAAAAAAATTATATTTCTCAAAATGCTTGATGGTCAATCAACAAACATATGGGTGACACTGCAGTTGTGAACATAAGGAATTTTTGGTTGATAAATATCCAAAAGCAAATGATTACATCTAGATATTCCGAGAAAATGAAAAAATGGGATAAATTGTTTTGAAGGTTATGTCCTTTCATGTCATTAGATTTTTTCACTATGTATTAATAAAGGAAATCTCATTTTTAATATATTAAATTTTATTATTAAAATAATTATGTGACAACTTAATACTAAATCTAATCTATTATCTCGTTATTATATCAATTCCAATAAATATTGACTTTTTTTTATGATGTTGTGTATGTGGGTGTCACTTTGATGTCACGTATCAAATTTTTTTTTTTTTGATTAGAATTGACGTGATATTATATTGGTAAATTAAATTTAGTTTCAACTTATTATGTTATTATTTCGGTATAAAATTTTGATGGGTCAAGACGTGAGAATAATGATTAGAAAAAAATATAAAAAAAATATCACACATTAATGAAAAAAATATTAGAAAAAAATATGAAAAATAATTTTATTAACATAAATTAAATTTAGTAATAATATCAATTTTAAATTTAAGCGAACAAAGAAATTTATGTTCTGTAAGTTTTTGAAAAATTAATTTGTTTTTGTTTTGACTAAAATTTCGAGTACAAGTTTATGATGTTACAATTTAGTCAACAACATGGTGTCAGTACATATATATGATTGATGGGGTAATTGATTTTTTCTTCTGGAAAAACCAAATACAAATTATAATAAAAGCAGCGAAGAAATGAACAAACCCTGTAAAATTCTGACACAAAAAATCTATCTGATGGAAGTAATTGGATTTTCTTTTCCTAATGTTAATTCGGAAATTTAAAAAAAAAAGTACAAAGGCTATATTAATTTATTTTTTGTCCTGTTGTATTACTATTATTAATTTATTTAAATGCCTAAGAATACAGGAAATATATAATTTTTTAATATTTAAAAAGTTGAATAATGTATTTATATATACGTAATTTTACTGATTGAATTTGTGCAGGTACCACTAGACCAACCCTGCATAGCATTAAGTATGGTGGGGGCAATCACACAGTCACCAGCTACACCTTCTTCAATTATTTTTTCCTTCCTGTGTAGAGTAGAATAAAAAAAATTGTGTGGCTGTAAAACAATTATTCATTTAACCAAAGATGAAAAAAAAAAAAAAAAATTTAAAAAAATAGAAAAAATCACAGGGAAAAAGATTATTGAAAAGATAGTACATGAAAGCTGAACCAACAAGCAATAAAATAGAAAGGCACTCCTTCTCCAATACGAAATATTGAACTTTCTTGCAAGTTAAATCATTTTCTCTTTCCCTTTTCTATACGAATATTTTTAATTAACTTATGTTTTTGGGAATCAAATTTGGATCAAACTTCACCCCAAAATATGTAATAATAATTTAAAAAAAAAATAGAAAGATAGTTTTATATTTATAGATAATTTATTGTTTTTGTAGAGTAACTTGATGCTGAGTCATTTGTAACTGTAAAAATCAATATAAAATATATAGCAAATACGTATCAAATAAATATTAATATAGATTGTGACTACCTTATTATGCATCAAATATTATAATATTAAGAGCCTCATTATACATTTTATGTTATTAATTTAGCCTCTAACATTTATCTTAATTATTAATGTGATCATTAATGTCAATTAACTTATAGTTAGGAAATTAATGTGTCATAACCACTTCACACACAATTCACATTTTGAATTTATTATAAAATTTAATATTTTTTATACTTATTCATGAATTGCACAACAAATAATATTAAATCGCGCACTTTGATTGACAAAAATATTCAGTATAATCTAGTTGTACAGTTTTTTCCATTATATCTGTCTATGTAGGATTTTTTTTTTTATCTTTGTCATGTCATTCTTAATTTAATGGTAGGTTAAGGTTAGAGCTACATTAATAGTCTATATAAACATTATGGGTTGAATTGATGAACAAAGATAATTTTAAGCACTAAATTGTTAATCTCAGTATAAAAATGGGGTTAAATTGGACTTCAACCCTTGATTTATTCATATATTTTATTGAGATCATAATTAAAAAGTTCAAAGATTTCCAAAGATACCTAAAATATCATCATAATATGAGAAGACTTTCTTTTTGTTAACAACCAAGTGTTAATTACTTTTATGTTTAATTTTAATTTGGATTTGGATAGAAAACTAGTATTTTAATATTAATTGGATATTTTGTTATGGGCCACCATGTGCAAACATCATTGTTTTCTAATTTGATGTTTTATTTTTGGATAGCATCTGTCTGCCATTAATTGTTCAACGTGTGTTGTCACTTTGTTTTTAATATATTTTTGTTATAATATTACATTTCTTTACTTGCTTCATTTGGTAGCAATAATAGCTATTTAAAATAATGCTCTTTTAAGTTACGAAAAAAAAAAAAATGGATTTAATTTTATGAGATTAAAAATATAATCATTATTGTACCACAATTTTACCTTTTAATGTTTTAATTCATAACGTTCATCAAATATTGTTTTACTGTATTTAGCCATTGATTTTTTTTTTTTCTAATATATTAATTGCCATTTCACTAAAAGTTTATTATAAATGCGTAACATCAATGCTATTTATATCGGTCAGTTTCAATTTATAATTGGTCATAGATTGATTAATATTGAAAATTAATTTATAAAATAATATAATCAATTATTATTGTATTTCATCATGTGAAAAATAATTCAAGTCAAAATTCTAAAATATTGTTTCAATGCGTTTAACTAAAATGTGAAACATCATTGTAACGAAGTTGTTAGCGATCAGTTATCGTTAGACATGTCTGCATATCTAGGTATCCGCCTAGTCTTCGTCCAAAGGGTCGAGCTTGCACATATTAAGTTTTCAATTTTTCCACACAATCCAAGCCAGATAAGTCCGAATTTATATGGTTTGAATTTAAATTCTTATAAGAACGCTCGACTTGATCTAATCTGGCTTGATATACATTAAATTAAAATTATATTATCTTTATATTTTATAATATCTTTTAACTTTATTTATGCATTTAATTTCCTTCGGTTTACGTATATATAAAATTTGATATTTGTTGAATAAAGTTCCAATGGTAACAACTCTAATATATTTTTAACCTATTTGGGACCAGTAACATTCATTTATATATTATTTACTATTACAAATATAAAAATTTATGAAAGAAACAAAAGATAAACCCGAGTCTTGTTCGACATCAAACCTGTAATAATATTAAGCGGATTGGGCTATACTTTGTCTAACAATTTTAATAAGAAGCAAAATAAACTCGGTTAGATTTCAATGTCTAATTTTTTAGCTAGTTATTGTCGAAAATATTGTTAACAAGTCATATAAAAATGGTTAGAAGTTCTAACCGGACCGGACCGAAACCGGCGGTTCAAAAGGAAATAAGGTTGAGATTCAGGGTTGTTTATTTTATGAACCTTGAAACCACCGGTTAATCGACGGTTTGACACATTTCAAAAGCAGAAACAGAGACGTCCCCTTTCTTGAATTGGGAACTTTTCCCATTTTAATTGCAATCCAACCGTTGTTGCCAACGGTTGGATTTTCTTTTTTTTTTTTCTTTTATTTTTTTTTTTGTTGTTTTAAAATTTTCCTTCCTATAAATACCTTATCCCTCTTTTAATTTTTTTCACACAATTCTTTACACTTTCTCTTTCTCTCTATTATATCCAATTTTTTCACACTTTCATTTATATTTTACAAGTTATTTTAATATTCTACATTATATTATTTACTACTTAATTTGTTCATTTATATTTTATTACAAATTATTTTATTATTCTACATTATATTATTTAAAAGTTTTTTTTTAAAATTATTTTATAGGTTATATTATGACATTATTTTTACAAATATTTATTTTAAATTTTATAGGTTATATTAAAACATTAGTTATATTTTTGTAATACTTTTTATATTATGTAAATTATTAATTGTAAAATAAAAAATATAAATTGTTTTTATATTTGAGAAATTATTTTTTTTTATGTATATTAATAATTTATCGAGAAATGTCTATATCGAAATCACACGCAAATTAAATTCTCAATGTTTATTGAAAAGGGTTGAACCTGAACTGGACCGGACCTGAACCTGGTCAAAACCTTGTCAAACCCTAAACCTGAATCGGACCGGATTAGACCAGCGGTTCATTCCTTTTGAAGGTTCAAGTTTAGGTTTAAGGATTTCTTGAACCTGAACCAGCGGTTCATGAACTGTGGTCATGCCTCCGTATATATATATATATATATATATATATATATATATATATATATATATATATATATATATATTTTGTTAAACTTTTTCAAATTAATATTTGATTTTTATTAATTATAAATATAAAATTCCACACTTGTAGGCTTTTGGGATTTTGTAGCTGTCACTTGCCAGGAAGAGTACAACACTACCTTTCTCTCTCTCTCTCTCTCTCTCTCTCCCCAAAAAAAAAAAAACAAAAAAAACCAAAAAAAAGCTCCTTAAGATTTGTTCTCTCTTTGTACAACAAAATATTGTATCATTACCGTAAAAACTCATCAGCAGTAGTTTTTCATAATTTCTTTTCCTTTTTTCTGAAAAGAATTTCAAATCTAAATACTGTCAGAAATAGAAAGAAACTGAATCACTTCTTTATTATTAAATACATTATAAATGTAGATTTGTGGGCTTTGTCCATTACAGTGGATCTCTATGGGGAAATTTCTTCTCTGTGTTTTCTTCTTATTTTCTCTGCTTGAAGGAGGTACTTCCATAGCACCAAAATCTGAAGATTGGGGATATGTTGAAGTCAGACCAAGTAAGTCATTTATTTTTTTTTTTAAACCCTTTTCTTAATCAGAAAATTAATTGATTAATTAATTAATTTGTTTGTGTTGTTACAACACAGAAGCACATATGTTTTGGTGGCTTTACAGAAGTCCAAATAGAGTGGAAGATCATCCAACTAAGCCATGGCCAATTATTCTTTGGCTTCAAGGAGGACCTGTGAGTTTTTTTTTTTTTTTTTTTTCTTTTAATCATGAAAAATCCAGAATTTTAATTTCCTTAAAAATTACAATATTAGGATTGAATTTGGCAAAAAAATTAAAATGAGGGGTATGTAATGTGGTGATGTAGGGTGCATCAGGAGTTGGCATTGGGAATTTTGAGGAAGTAGGGCCATTAGACAGTGATTTAAAACCCAGAAATTCCACATGGCTTCAGGTTGCTGATCTTTTGTTTGTGGTAAGTTTATCTCAACATTTTTATTAAGTGTTTCATTACTTATATATAATATAATTGTACTTATTATTAAGATGTTTTAAAATCGGAGACGACTCCAACTCGGTGTTCGATGGGTTTAGGGTTCAATTTTCATTTCGACACTGTAAGAAATTTTAGCAATTATAAATATACCACTTACAAAAGTTATCATTCTATGTATATTAATAGTAACAAAATTTACAATTAAAAGTTGTAGCAACAATTTCTACACTTTGGATAAAAATTTTTACTGTCAAATTTAGTATTTCTTAAATATAATAGTCAAAATTTAACCTTAATAGGTAATCTATAAATTCCACCGGTTTGTGGTTTATTATATTTATTAATTCGGTAAAAAATGCATAAGTATATTGTCTGTCACAAATGTCTAGGTCACATATTTTGATGGTTACACCTAACCTTTTTGTTAATTAGGAGATTAAAGAGTGTAAATGATTGATGGCTTAAGGTGTTAAATTGAAAGAGAAAACATTTAATTTGTATGATAAAAAATAGAAAATATAAGGGGATTCATGATTTTTTTTCTCTAAGTTCAAATGATGGGTATGATTTAATTTGTTCATTTTGGTTCTAAATTAATGGATTATATTCTGAATTTTGAAAAAAAAAAAAATGTAGGACAGTCCAGTTGGAGCAGGATACAGTTTTGTGGAAGATATGAAACTGTTGGTGAAAAATGATGAAGAGGCAGCAACTGATTTAACTGTATTACTACAGAAGATTTTTAATAGAAATAAAATTCTTCAAAAGAGTCCTCTTTACATTATAGCTGAATCTTATGGTGGCAAATTTGCTGTTACTCTTGCTGTATCTGCTCTTAATTCCATTCAATCAGGCCATTTAAAGCTTCAACTTGGAGGTAATTAATTTACTAATTAATGTTTATCAAATTAATATAATATTATATTTTTCTTAATTTGGCTTTTGGAGTTTAATGAATTTCTTGTAATAATTAGGAGTGGCATTGGGTGATAGTTGGATCTCTCCAGAAGATTTTGTTGTGAGTTAATTATAATCGTAGTTTTATAGGATTATTTTTCTTAATTTTATTTTACTTTTTGTTTATTTTATAAGATTATTTAGTAATCTTCATTTTAATTTTTAAAATTGTAGCTTTCTTGGGGTCCTCTTCTGAAAGATGTGTCACGTCTTGACAGTGAAGATTTGAAGATTGCCAACAGGTAGTAATTATGAACCAATTTTCATTTTCACAATAAATAAATATATATATATATATTACTAAATTTATCAGCATAATATAAAAAATATTAGCTTTAGCGTAACCTAACCTTTTTCGTATGAATAAAAAAATTATTGATATTGTAATACGTATTTATAGTAAAAATTTAATATCATTAATTAATGTGGGCAATAAATTTTTTAATTGTTGCCACATGGAACTTTAAACTAAAAAATTAATTTTACTATCAAATATGATAATTATCATCATATTCAGCTTTTAATAGCAAAAATTTTGCCATGAAACTTAATATTTTGAGTAGTGATATTTCATGGAATGATTTATATAAGTATTAGGTGAATTATACTCACCAATTGAATGTAGCTTAATTTGTAATATTTGTATAAATTGAAAGTTGAAGGTCATGTACTCAATACCTAACTTGCTCAATTCTCATATTTTATGAGAAGTGAGTACGCTAACCATTGATTCTAATTTATGAAAATGTCTCAATTCAACTATATTCAATTTGTTTTTGGAAAATATTTTTTTCACATAGATATGGTCGGCTTGTAGTTCAACCAATATGATGATAATAAACCACTAGGTCGCCTAGTGGCCACACCTCTCTCCCAGTGTGGAGCATGGAGGTGTGTGTCTTGGAACGGTAGATTGAATAAAAAATCTAGAGGTTAAGTAAATTAGTTAAAAAAAAAAAGGCTAAATTGCACTCTACTACAAGTTTAAGGGTTAAACAATAGTTTAATTTCCTATAAACCTATTTAGTAAATGTAATTAATTATCAGGATATCACAGAAGATTAAGCAGCAAATTAAATCTGGTCTGTACATCAATGCAACACATTCTTGGAGTGAGCTTGAAGAAGTTATTTCACAAAGAAGTAACAATGTGGTAATTTCTTTTATTTTTTTCTATCTTTATTTATTGCATAACTCAATTTTAATTCAATTTTTTTTTAAAGAAAATTTATCTTTTGGGGTGCAGGATTTTTATAATTTTCTTTTGGATTTAGGAGCTGATTCCTCCTCATCTGCACAATTTAAATCCAACAAATTATCATCAGCAAAAATTGCCTTGAAAAAATATTCAGCATATTTAAATTCTTTGAGATCTTCATCAACTAATCCAAGTGAGGCTGATTATTACAAGGATAATCTAATGGATGTTATAATTAGAAAAAAGCTCAAAATTATCCCTGATAATATCTTGTAATTTTCTGCTCTCTATTATCATTATTAGTTCATTAAAAATATCACTAATCATTAAAAAAAGGTTAAAGCATAAATATATTTGTTATTTGCAGATGGGGAGAGCAATCAGAAAAAGTATTTGAAGCATTGGCACCTGATTTCATGAAACCAAGGATTAATGAGGTAATTTAAAATATCTTACTTTACAATTCTTAAATATTTATTTACGAGTTGCAATTTGAAATTATTGATACTAATTTAAATTTACATATTTATATCATTTTTTTTTTTTCAGGTTGATGAACTGCTAGCCAAGGGGGTCAATGTGACTATATATAATGGACAGGTATTTTTTTTTTTTTTCTCTACAAAGAAATGCTATATTGGCATATTTGATTAAAACAATGTTATTTCACAGTTTAAATCTCTAATGTAAAATATTATTGGATCTTTTTTTTTTTTTTTTTAAATAAATCATAATTATCTGTTTTTGTTTATTGGGTTGTAGCTTGATCTCATTTGTTCAACAAAGGGTGCTGAAGCATGGATTGAGAAGCTCAAGTAAGGACTATATGATAAATTTCAAATATGATTTTTGTGTGTGTGTAATTGGAGGAAAATATGTGATAATTTTATTCTGTTATTCTTTGACATTATTACTATTCTTTTTTTTTTATTACGACGAGTTGGTTGTATTTTCAGGTGGAAAGGGATTAAAAACTTTACTAGGAAGGAAAGAAGTCCATTATTTTGTGGTGAACCAAAAAGAACAAGAGGATTCATCAAATCATACCAAAATCTGAAATTTTATTGGATTCTTGGAGCTGGCCATTTTGTAAGTAGAAAACTTATACATAAATATATATGGTTTTCCTGCCTTTATATGCTATATGATGAGATTAATATCGATAATTAAATCAAATATATTTGTTTATTTAATTTTAATTTATCTTATTGACAGGTACCAGTGGATCAGCCTTGCATAGCATTGAGGATGGTACATGCCATAACTCAATCACCAGCCAAACTGGATTAGTAAAACTCTTCAGTAGAGATACATTATTCACAGGGCCTTAGCTGCAGACAGACCAATTTTTATTTATTTTTATTATTATTTTTTAGAATTTATAGAATATTTATAATATGTTGTTTCTAAGAAAGTAAATTCACTCAATTCAATTTACTGCCTTTTTTCCACCAGTAAAAAGAATTATGCCCCCGGTAAAAGCATTCCTTTAAGAAGAACTGCTGGTAGTCACTGACAAAACTAAAATGTAAAAGTTTTAGAGCCATAAATCCAATATTAATCTAGGTGACTTGAGTACATAATGGTCTCGAATGGCTTTAATTAGAAATTCCGAGTTCGAAGCATAATGCATACAAGCTACTTTAATTGGAATACTGATCTACTTAATAGTGTTTAAATAATTTCAAACCGATTACCGAGACTAATGATAATGATAAAAAATTAAAGTCACGGAATGACATTACCCTTCTTTTAGCAATGAAGCTGATGTCTTGTGGCATCTAGTAATCCTAGCAGGTAAAGTACAGAACTTTTTGAGTTTTTACTACAAATTTGTCCTTATTGCTCCTATTTCTTTGAGAAATCTCAAAATTTTTCAGAATACTGTACACAGTAAAATTCAACAGAATAATAAGAAAAGAAAAGGTTGAATTTGACATATATAATTAAAGTGTACATCAATTTTAGCCTTCAAATAATTTCAATTACAAAAACTGCAGTGTGATCAAATGGATTTGCTGCAGTTGACCTTGATTCCTATGAACCCCTTATTTCACATGAAATGTGATCCAAAATTACATTTTTGATATTCCCACATAGGGAAAATCATATAATATTACATAATATACAAACCTATAATAATCAAAGGATATTGAAAATTCTATCCAATATAATACATAACTCACAAAATCAACAAAAACAAAAAATTAAAGGGAAAGAGAAGCAGTGCAAGATTTTATATACCTGAAACCTAATATGTATTGCTGAGGCTACATACCAGCTCATTCGATCTTTTCTAATACTTCCAACCTTGTTTTTCTCTTCCAGCTTTTCATTGTGGCAACAAGGTTGATCAAGCCAACAATTTGACTCTTCGTGTACTCCTGCATCAAAATGGAGATCCCATTTTCAGAATTTAACCCAAATAATCATATTAACAGTACATAGCTGCAAATCAGCCTTACGGGGTGAGCACGAGCCCAGTGCACATACTCAGTTTCTGGAAGGTAGTAAGCCTGTTTGAGTTGAGAAAGACGAGAACCCCAATCAGTAAATATGATAGTAACATACGTTAATCAGTAAGCATTTTAACCAAAATGAGATTCAAATCAAGCAGGTCACGGTTTCTATTCCTTTGTTTTGGTTATCTTTTTCTGATACTGCTGGTTTGTAGGTAATTCTATATTCAACAGTAAATAATTAAGTTAAAAAAAAAAAAAAATTATGAAAGTCATTTTCAGATGCTGATTGTACTATGCTAAAAACATTTATCCATTTTCTGCATACCTTTTTGAGAAACATTAAATGTTAATTAAAGCCCAATCGTACCTTAATGAAAGTTTCAACTATTTGTAATTTTGGCTTCACATTCATTGAGACTAAATGTTGGAGACCATTGATCAAAACCTGAAGGAATAGACAGCATTTTAACGAAGCTGCGAAATTCATGAGGGCAAAAATGACGAAATCACAGAGCAGATAAGTTTAAGTTGCAGTTCAAGAGTCAAAAGAGAATCGACAACCTGAAGATCCAATGACATGAGAGCTCGGCCTTCATCAGTGCACCTTTTGACCCGTGATAGACCTTCAACTAGTGTTTCAACCACAATTTCAAGACCATATTCCAGAAGGAGGTCTTGAACCTGAAGAGAGACATAGTTCAAATAGGTTACTGAAACAGATTGACAAGCAAAATATGATTTTCTTCACTCTCTTAGTTGAACATGCACTCAACGTGCAAGAAGTTAACAAAAGCTAGACATTAATTCCCTGTACGCATATTTTACATAATGTGCATAGCGAGTTATGAAGTAAATATATTGGAATGCTAAAAGCACAGTAAATATATCAGAAATGATAGAAGCACAGTAAGGACGAATTCCTATGAATTCTGCATACAAAATTTGACACAAGAGTGACTCGTGAGTTGCAGAACCAATCATTACCTGCTTCTGAATTTCCCCATGAACAAGCCTTGTTTTATAGTGCTTGAATTCTCCCAACAATAAATCAACATACCTACAAACACAAGTCAGAGAATCTGTCAAACAATAGTAGTAGATTTATATGCATAGTTAATTAGTTTTAAGTACTTGCTTGCAGCTTGCAGGAATTTAGAAGAATTTAACAAAAAACTTGTTTGTCAGATATGAATTATTGAAGTCAAGATGCATGAAAAGATTTCGCCAAAGCAAACAGCACTCAGTAAATCTGTACAATTAAGGTCATCAGAAAAGGCCCTCTAACATAAATTATCATGTGATAAACTTGACCAAAGTAGAGCAAAAACAGCAACCGGAAACAATCAAACCCTTGAATAGTTGGCACTAGTTTTATAAAAGCAAAGAACCATGGCCAAGGATGAATGTACGGCATGCTGGCCATAACATTGTATTCTATCCACTAAAGAGTGTATGTTACTCCTTAAAAATATCAACATACTATCCACATCATATAGTCTTGTTGGGTGCATGGTACTTAAAGTAAGGATATATGTGACATGCAAAATCATATATCAGAGGGCAATAAGCGTTGGTGAAATCATAAACTTGACAATAGAAAAAGTGAATGAAAGCATTCTAACATACCCGTTATGCTCTAGTCCTAGCTCTTTCACTTCCCATTTAGCATTAGCAATCCGGTCAACATACCTGCAAAAGAGAGGTTACTTGTGTTCTATATTAACAAAAGAGAAATTCCATCACATAAAGCATATATTCACAAATCAACTACAAAACTAACATCCATGTGGAAAATGTCATCACAATAAAGAAAAAAAAAAAAAAAGAACCCTGGCTAAATGGAACCCAAAACTAGATGAGGCATAGAGTTTATGGGCCTACCCATCAATATGCAGAAGTAGTCTTGCAGTTGACCTGTGTATGTGCTCAATAAGATCTGGTACAGAATCCACCTGTAAAACATATTTATTAGCCACAAAAAGGAGCCCTAAAAAAATTCAAATTTTTTTTAGAAAAATACAAAAATGAGAAATTCATTTCACTTGAAAATCTAAAACTCAATCAACAGGAAGTAAAAAAATCTATATATCAATTTATCAAAAATCACAAGGAAAGCATATAGAGGATGAATATAGCCACATTTTGTTGTTCGACAAAAAAAGGCATTAAGGGCGTCCTCTCGTAAACAAGTGAAATGGATGGAGTAGTACAAAAACAAAATCAGGCTTAATTAACCTTGTGTGCAAGCACACAACAAGTGTGTGGATTGCCCTTTATTTTTTCATAGTCAAGAACCATTCAGCTCACCAACTATATTATCACTATTCAGATATATGAAATTGTCCTCGAAGTTCTCTACATCAATGAAGCATATGAACTAGCTACCAAGATGTTTAAGATTCCTAAGGATGATACCATATACCCCAAAATGAGACATACCAGGCTCGTATAAAAATCCTCTACTATAGTCGGATTATTTTGGAGAAGCATCGACTGAAGGTGGCTTTTAGATCTGTGCAATATTCGAGCAACAAGAGATATATTATCAGCAGCAGCACATCTTTCCTGCAACACAATTGTGAAATTATTCATAGGCACTCTGACATGGCATTCCTAGAGCGCCAAACAAACTTATAGAAGACAACTAACAGTTAAAATATATCCAGCAGGCACCATCTGATAGTACACCCACTGTTACATGGACTCCGTCATCAATATAAGTAATGAATTCACTTATTTCCTAAAACTTCCAAACTTCCACAAATATGTCGACTATTTTAGGCATCAGAGTGTCTCTATCTTAAACACCCACATGCAAGCACAAAATAACCACATACCCAATTTTCATTCATCATAAAAAGCAGTGTACACTATGTTCAATATTTAGATGTTGAGAACAAAAGGATCGAGAATAAATATTAATAAGGATAGGTGAATCTTTTTTGCTGTTTTACGATCACATACATGCCTAATTGACTAAGTATACAGTGAAGAGGATTACTAAAAATGTTCTCAGGGATAGTAGCTGTAATTTGACTTCTATCTCTATGAAAAAACATATACACTATATGTTGACTTTCTTAGCATGTAGCTATCTCCCGATAATGATTGGACAGTAATATATTGAAGGCGAGGACAAAGGGTTTGTTTTCATGAAGTCTTGTTTTGTAGTGAATGGATATACTATTATACACGATCATCCTTAGCATTAACTAGGAAGCCTCCAAGTTTACTTGATATCCACTAACAAGAACATGTTCACAAAAATGTCAAAAGGAATTTGCCGTATTAAATAAAAAGGATTGTATTTAATATCAGCTAAAGTAGAACCAACTAATGGTCTTATACATTCATATGTATCCAAATCAAATGCAATGCACATTAACTTTAACAACACAAAACCACGCCAAACAGTTCCATGGTTGTAGGGACATGGAGAGTGTATCATATCACACTACAACAAACACATAAAATTAATTCAGCGGCTCTTTTATAGGATATATAGGAACAGAAAATAAGTTATCAGCCAAACAAATAGATAAAAATATTTGCCCATGAGAATTTCATTCCAGATACCTTAAGACCAAAAGAACTCTGAGGAACTGTAGGTGTTAAATCTGCAAGCCTATATGAACTCGAGGGCGATGAAGTCAATGATGTTGATGGGCATTTTATCAACTGATCACAATCTTGAGATATTCTGGACAAAGCATTCTTCAATCGATCTAACAACATTGTAAAACATGATTAGTGAGTACACCTTGTCTCACACAGAAACAGCTTTGTCCAATATAAGATGAAAGTGTAGAAAGATCACTTACAGTTGACAGAGTCAGATAAAACTCTTCCATTCGAGTTAAACTTTTGAGGAGAGAAGGTTTCATATACAAAGTAGAAAAAAACCTCAAACAACTGGCATATACCCTGAAATAGAATACTGAATCAGGGAAAATAATTTAGAGAATAAAATATGCCCGAGAAAGAATGCTCAATATATAAGACAAGCTAGATATTTAGCTGACATATAAGAACATACCTTTAAAAACTCAACATTCACTAGTTCCAGTTTCTGCATAAGTCTTGCATATTTATCCATGGATCTAACATGCATAAAAGAATAAGACTTGTTGAACCCATTTACAAATATGTTACATTATCAATAAAGAATCATTATCAGAGCATTTCACCTTAGAAGACATACAGATGATCCTGTTTGTGCTGTTATATCATCATTTTTCCAGTGCACAGAGTTGCTTCTTGAAAGATTTGTCTTTGAAATTCGACTTGGAAGTTGACTATCCTCATCAATAAAGTCTGCAAGCAGATCTTCATTCTCATCTTCTGAAGCAGGAGTTCCATTCCTATGATTGGCATCACTACTTTGCGGAGAAACCATGTCACCATGACAATTATCACTAATGGATCCATCATATTCACTTGAAAATGATCCATGAAGTACAGAAGGGCTACCACCTATGGAAGTGTGTGATAATTTTGGCAAAAACGGGTTTCCATTTCTAAGCCAACTTGTAAAGCCATCCTTCATGGAACTTTCAATTGAGTTCAATGATTTGTGAGAATTATGCAATCTGGCTTTTTTGGGGCCATAAGAGGAGACAATCAAGGGAGCCCCATCCCCAACCAGCCCAGCAAAACTGATCATTTGTACTGTATCTGGTGGCAATTTCGTCCAATTTTCCCTCTCCAAAACCATTTTAAGTGCCTAAAACAATAAACACAACATAATTTTTAATTTCATGTTTTAAGCATAGCTCAATTATGTCTAATAACTTAGACAGCCAGATTAGAGAACTCTGAAAAGGTTGCAAGTAAAATGCAAACACACTGAACAAGAAAAATCTCAACCAATAAATTTTCTTTATGCAGCAGAATAATGCATGTGAACTATTTTGACGAAAAAGGCCAAACATCACGAAATGAAAAGGAAGGCATGATTAAAATAACAGAGAGATACAGAATGAAGAAGGGAAATTCTATCCATAAGAGCATAGTAAGCAATCAATTGCTAAAAGAATAAATGATAAGCAGTAAAATTTCATCTATACAACATTTTAAAAACAGGAGATAAATTAAGCTATAACAACTTACATAAACATTTTGCCGATGAAATGATGCAAAATAATTCTCACAGACAGCCTTCAACTTCTGCCTGAACTCAATTGCTTCATGTCCACAGAAAGCTTCACCGGCCAAGATAAATATACTCAAATCCTCATAATTCTTCAACAATTGGTGAATGCTTGTTGAACCAACTGCAGAAGAAGAAAGCAACACTGATACTCGACTTGTTGTAAGCTGCCAGAGATTCTTCCGTCCTCTTTGAAGGGTTTGTGAAACAAATGCTGTAGCATCATTCCGTAACTGATACCAAGGAGACCCGCTGCTTGATGCTCCAGCACCATCATTCCTCACCTCATCCACTTGCTTATGAACATCAGAGCTTGTAGCTCCACGTTGGTCAGCTGTAGATATAGTAAGAGATTCCTCAGCGGGAACTCTGTTGACAGGTTGAGAGCAAGAGCTATTAACATCTTTGGGGTCAGACGAAAAGCTTGTGACTGAATCATTTTCCTGGGCCTCTCCAGAAATCCTGGAGTCATCACTTCCCTTCCAGATCATACCAGTTGATGTTTGGGAGGCCCAATCCTGCAACGGGGAAGAAAAAAAATTGTGCTTTAATGTTCTCCAATTGAAATATTACTCGTAACCCAACAACGAATTTGAACAAAAAGACTTGCATTTATTGGTTCCAGAGACAAATGATTAATTAAGATTTCTATGCTACGGATAATTGGATGCATGAACTCAAGATGATCAAAACCTTCATGATTTATCTACAAATATTTGGCAGATCATGAAAAACATACCTCGTACATATTTTTAGTTAACATGCAGATGGATAAATGAACAAAAGAACCATACACTAGAAGCTGAAGGTAGTGCCTCAATGTAGAAAAGATAAGAGCCAAAAACAAAAGGCAAAAAATAGCAAAAACAAAACAGGAGAGATAAAGAGCACAAGTATACCTCATTCTCCAACTGAAAGATCATGATTTCATGATAGGAACACATCAATCTAAATAAGACAGATAGTGTTCTCAAAAGACACTGCCTGAACTTAGATTCAGGTATCTGAAGACATAGATCACTGTAGGTAAGCCTGACAGGAATAGAAGCACGTAAGGAAACATATCGAAAGTGCTGCTATATGTTCAATGATTGGGGAATGTTAGTAAGATGAAAATACCTGCTATTTTGTATTTGTACTTCTTGATCCTGTAAAAGTCAAGTAGCCATTAAGTAAACAGACTGCTCAACAAGGCAGAGATGACTCTACTCAAAATGTTTGAGTTAAAAAAAGAAAGAACAAAATTAATTGGGAGCGGCCAATGACAGAGTAACTTCAAACAACCGCAGCATGTTGCCAGTATACTCATCATAGAGCGAAACAGATAGAGGAAGAGATTTTGAATATGAAAAATTATGAATTCTCCATATTCATATCAATTCTGATCCTCAGATGTCAAGTACACATAGTAGCTAATCTTCACCACAACAGCATACCTCTTCGACAATATTCTTCAATACTGAGTGAGTTTCTGATAGAACTTCCTGCATAAAGAAGCTTTGTATCTTCTCAGCAAGACCAGAGACATCTCCAATTAATGCATAAGCATCAATAACCTGTCAATCATAAAAAAAAAAAATAAACTGTCATTTCAATCTAGAATTTAGCACAAGAAAAGATGTTACAAGATGACAATCACCAATTCCTCAATTCAGTTAGCAAGAGACCGCTGTAATTGCTAAACATCTAGTATTTAATGGAAAAGAAAAAAAGCACTTATTCCTTGTTCAAAATTAGCAAAATCAGAAATACATCAGATTTTACTTTCAAATTTGAGTCAACAGATACCACTCTTAACTGAAAGTTTTAAAATTCTCATCTCAAGATGCCCTGTGCAAATATATACTTGGTATTCATATTTCAAATATTATTCTGAAGTGTGAACATAAGGTGTATGATGCAACACATTATCCTCCCCTGAGTCCTTTCATACTTTGAAGAACTAGTCTTCATCAACAGAAGAGATGGGGTCCCTGCAGAATAGATTACATTGCTGTCGCAAGAAAATAGTTACTACTTGGTACAGAATGCCACCAATATTGAACTATAAATGGGTTTTTGTCTACTATTCCCATCCCTGGCAGCAGCAAGATTTGACTGAGACTCCACTACAATGAAACGAACTTTAACAATTATAAATACTGCCGATATATTCACCACAATTAATGAATTTACTGATATGCCCTCAAGAAATTGAGACAAATCCATACATGTAATAATCTAGAAGAACCATAATTTCAGCCAGATACTGACCTCCAGGAAGACAGAAGAGAAACATATCTTTTGATACATATCAACTATTAAGATGCTTAGAAGAAGCTAATTTAGGACCTGCTTCTTCTCAAACTTAGAAGCGAAAATAAATAATTAAATAAAAATCACTATCGCAGAAAAAAAAAAACTGATAAAACTGACAGTTATGTAATTCTCCTTCTTGAACTCCTGGCAGACTCCTAACAGAAGTGAATCCAGCTTTTGAAGTGTTCTTCCCAGCCAAACCTGTATTATCAATACAATTTAATGAAAGCAAAGAAAGTAGCCCAAGTTGTAAATTTCTGTAATGAATATGAGTTAAGCCAAAATATAAAAAAGGATAATATGAAGGATATCCCAATTAAGATCCATGTTATTACCTTCTATACAAATCCAAACTTGCCCAAAAAAAATAAAATAATAAAAATGATGTACGTGCTTTCAATGATAAATGCATCTCAAAAGAATATTCACCTCAACTCCACGGCTCATCTCTTGAATGGCTGAAAGCTCTGAAAAACTATCCAGCAACTGTAAATACTCTGATAGGACTTGGAATGCCTGAGAAACAATGTGAAATTAGAAGATTTCTTGGATGGCAGAAAACAACAAAGAAACAATTCATAGGGAACAAAATAATCAGAGATGAACAAGGCAATAATCCATTATTTAAAAAAATAAAATATGAATTGAATGCCTCACCTTGCAATAATTGCCTTCTTCAACCAAGGACTCAAGAGCAGCTTGCATGCAAAACGCATGATGAATGTCAGACAATATTGGAAGCATGTCCTGCAAATGGAGATGATAACAATTTCAATTTAATTGAGCCTGTGAATCAACAAAATCCCAGAGAAAACAACCAATCAATTTAGATCTACATTTATTCAATTTGTAGAAAGAGACCTACCAGGAGAGCTTGTTTCTTTTTGGAATGAGAATTTACAATCAGATCCCTCGAGACCTCATTCCTGGACGAGGTTAAGTGCCTTCTTCCATTCTGCAACCCACAATGATGGTCAAAAAGAAATATAAGTAGCATAAAATGTCATTGTTACCATAACTGAGAGAGGAATTGGGAAAAAAAAAAAGGGAGAAAACACACTTTGCCACAGTTTAATCTTTAAATGAACTCTTTAGTCATGTAATAAGACACCATGTCTATGCCTACCATGCAGATCACATTTGCAACCTTCAAGTCCTTCTCCAATTCTCTTACCAAGTTCATCCCCTTCACTGGCCAAAAGGCAATTATAACAATCTCATTCAAAAGTCAAATCAAATAGTACCAATAATTTCTGAATGAATCATAGCCAATCAAGTCAATCTATGACTTCAAAAAGTTCCATTTTGGCAAACATAGAAAAGAATCTTGGATATAGACTACTATTAACACATAAAATGCATCAAGAAGACATAAAAAGAATATTGAAATCAAATCAACTGGCACCACTCATACAAAGGAAGTACGAAAGCAAATGCCAAGAAAAGTACCTCCAAAAAAAATAAACACTTTCAAGGTGAATATGCCATTACATCAACAGTAGATAATTATGTATAGAGTTCTCTACTTACTGACATACTTTAATAAATAATACAAAAAAAAAAAGTAATCACAAAGTTAAAGCAATATCAAATAGCACATCTTTAGACAGCATCACATTCATTTAAATAAAGTCATTACACGCTATAAATAGTTCGAATGAATAGTAGGGTTGAGCACAAACGAGACAATGAAGAAGTTGTCACTGTGACCAGTAACACTTGAACAATGCAGAAAAGCATCCATGTATGATATATCAAACAATTCACAAGTTTGAAACATGGATGATAACAAGCCATTCATATATAAACATCTCAATAGATGAAGGGTACTTCTCAATTTATAAAACCTTAATAGAAAATTTCAGAACAGAGAAAGAAATTATATAAAAATTTACCCATTACTTCATGATGTTCCATAACTTGGTGCGACAACTGCTCTGCTACGATATCCAATTGAGCTAACCTAAGTGCAGCCTAGAAAAAGAAGAATGTGGGCAGGTGATTCACACAAGAAAGTTTTGAAAAAAAAAAAAATCAATGCCTCTTAAGAAAAAATATTGAACTTGATTCATAAGAAGCACAAGCACCAGAGCAACGCGTACCTGTTTCTCAAAATACTCCAACTCATTTTCTTCAGATGGAATATGCTCTAAAATGTGTTTGACTGGATCAAAATCCTTAAAGGAGGTAAAACTATATTTCAGTGTATCAATTTAGAACTTCAATAACAAAAGAGCACCAAATGAACAAACAATTGCTCCTGTTCTAACTAGATTATGAAACACAAAAAGTGACAAGTTGGATATATTTCATAGTTACATGGCCACAAACCACAATGAGAGGTTATAAAGACTAGATACTATTAAAAAGTAGAAGACAACAAAAACAATCATAGCAATTGTTAGGCACCAACATAATCTTAACCAACCCGAACAATTATAATGTTCACATGATTTGCCAAGAAACTAAATCTTATTGAGCTGCAACACAATAAGTGAATTTATTCATAGAAATAAATCCTAAGCAACACAATTTGAAAACTGTAGCTCCTATACACACGCAAAATAAATAGGTAGAACTTAGACCCTCAGAAGCATCTATACTTGCAATGAATCTAAATTTCCTCATAAACTAATAGTCATCTGGTGTATCTTATTGTATACAGCCATTCCAGAACATTTATCCTGTAGTTCGAACTACATAAAATGTAGCAGGAAGCACCAAATATGATCTGGCTGATGATGGTATACATGTTGGTGCAAAGCCAGACAAGTAATCATTGAATAAACTAGCAGACTCCCAGACAAAAGTTTATGAGAACAAGCGCACAAAGGATTGTTTGATCTTGTTCAGATAGTAAGAACATAATGGAAACTGGTTACATTGCTAATAGTTGAGTCAGAGTTAACTCACTCACATATCTGAGTTTTTAAACACAACAGAAGACTGAAAAGTGACCAAGTCAGTCAGATACTACAAGTATACACCTATGGCAGAAGGCAGCACACTACACAGTCAGAACCACAGGATTAGAACCTAGAGCGTCCTTGTAAATTTTCATTTGGAAAAGGAAGAAATAAAAGAAGGGAGAAAAGAGGTGAAAGTAAATAGAGCATCTTAAAGATGCACCTGATAAGTAGCATCTGTAATGTTCCCCTTAAAGAAGAAACTTTACACATGGGATTCTAAGGAACTGCTCTTTCCAAGCAAAATTTCTACTCTCAGAAATCTCCCACTCCAACTGTCTAGATGCCAATTACAGATGAAAAAAATCCATGTATGAGAAACTGTTTTTGGATGAGCATATCTACTAGATTTATGCATGGAATTCCATAACAAACTATATTATGTTTGACAATTAGAGAAGCTAAAGGATCACATTTTTTGGAGATACACTGCACAAAAACAGCAAATTATGTGACTATTTGGACCATAATTCCAACTCAAGTACATGACATCCGAAGATCCCCAAATTGTTGATTTGCATTGCAATTGTTTCCAAATGATTACTTTAGTGACCTACTCTATGAGAAACAGAAGTTTGGTCTGCACCCATTATATACTCAAAATAAATACGTCTCTGGAAATAATCACAACGCTCACTTAGCAACAATCTATCATTCAAAAAAATTCATCACGATATAATTCTTTTGACCTAAGAACCCAGTAGAAGAGAGATAAATGCTTTGGCAAAGAATCACTTTCATTGTGGATGAATGAATAAATTTATAAAAGAAGAGAAACTTATAAAAGAAAATCTAATTACATGATATCGAATCCATGAACTTTAAACTTTTCACAAATCCAAAAGGATGTGTTTAAAGTATTATTCAAAAGGACATGTTTAAAACACTAGAGTATGCTTTTTATCAAGCATATCCACTATGTCATTAGCATAGTCAGTATTTTTTTTACTTTTTTTTTTTTTTTCTCTAGAATGGTTTCAGATTCTCACTTCCAGTTTTTTTTCCCCAATTGGACTTCACCCTACTTGTTTTAAGTTTATTATTTTGAGAGTTCCAAACTCCTTGTTGAAATCAACCATGCTTTGAAGCTTAAAAAATTTTTGAATGATCAGAATCTTCAGAGATTCACAAAACTTTGCATAAATTTTATTCTAGTGCATTTTACAAGGACATGAGACATATTATTAAGTGGTTTGTCCAGTGATAATTATCACTGTAAATAAAAGCAATAGAAACTTTTCTACTGATGAACCACCTCAATCAGACTATCTTTAGCACCAAAGACATCCAAATTCAAAAATGCTCAAAAGTGGTTCGAAAAAAGGAGAGGGAGGTGAAACCGTGGTCACATATAAAATTTGGTAAAGATTTAAGTCCAATAGAAACAGAAACTGGGTGTAGATCAACTGGTACATTTCCACAAAGTGGAGGGAGGTCTAGGGTTCAAAACGCGGCCTCTTAAATATTCCACAGTTATAAATAAATACATTATAAATAGATCCAGTAGATACCTCTTCATAGAAGTCCTTTTCCAGTTCCTCAACTGATTGAACATGAGGTCTGGTTCCATATATTGCACGCAATTCTTCAGAACTTGATGGAAGGCTGAGTCGCTGATGGGGAGGCAATCCAGCAATAACACGAGCAACAGCTGCAGCTGCAGCAGCTCGAGCAGGAACCTGCACAAGGATCATATTTGGAATTATAATCCCATCAAGCCTTAGTTAGCCTTACCAATTTCCACACGTGCAGGGGCACAAAAGTTGCACATGATAGAGGTGGCAATTGGTAAAACAAATAGAACCCACTACCAGCATAACTTTGAAGGATTTGGATTTTCCCCAATCATGTTCATGCCATAATATCTCAAGATTATCACAGAACTAGGTACCCGTTTCATGTCATTTAATCTGGTTCCCGTGGTCAATTAAACACAAACATAAAACCAACTAACAACTTTTCCAGAAATTCAATTAATGAGCATATTGATGATAAAAGATTGACAAGGCTGAATATACAATTCAATAAGAGAACAAAATAAAAACAGAATAAAAACAAATATATTGCAACTAAATGAATAACCATGTTGCCAGCGTTTGGCTACTTGTGCAATATTCAGCGTCTTAAAAGATATAATAGGTCATGAACACTGCATTGTGTTGTTCATTTACATAATTAGGCCATTTTCACTCTTGGATCAGCACAAATAAGTGTTCTATCTATCCGTGCCAACCTAGGCAGTATACACACCTATAACCCAGACACTAAGGAATGAGCCTTATTTCCAACTACATCGAACAATTAACGATCCACAACACAAGCTGTAAGAGATTCAATCACGCTTAAACCAGGATTAACCAATCTGATATATGGAAGTTGAAACTGGCAGTTCTAAGAAACCAATCCCTTATGAGTAACAAGTAGCTGATTACGGAAAAAAAAAAAAAATATATATATATATATATATATATATATATATATATATATATATATATTAAAAAGCAAAATCAATAAAACAAATCAAATTTTATTTGGCATCATCTACATTGAAGTCCTCCTATCCCATATCCTAAGTTCTCAAGGAGACCAAGATATAGTTGCAGAACAGAACAAAATGGCCCATTTATTCAAACCTTACCAGCATTGTTGTGGAATAGGAACCTGAACTTTCAGTTTTATAGTTATGAAGACTTCTATCCTCAACAAGTTCGGAAGAAGTATTTGTTGCTGTGTAAGGTTAAGTTAATAAACAGCGAGTTAAGACTCGTTTGATAATTGGGAAACATTGAAGTGACAGTGAGTGAAGATTAAGGAGATATATCTGACTTCATCATTTAGGTTACAACAATGGGTCCAAATAGACTAAGAATGGAACTACAACTTCCCACCATTAAGATTATTTAAGCACAAAATCGTCTCAACTGCTTGCATCAAATCAATTTCTTTTACACTATTAGCCTTTAACTTACTAAATTCCGCTAAGAATAGCTACAGATTAATTCTGGGTGAATTTGGCAACCATTGAGCTTTTCTAATAACTGTCTAGAAGCCAGTACCAGTAACCTTATTCTCCCATGTAATTTCTACGAGGCTTTAACATGATGAAAACAAATAAAAAATAACACAAAAATAAACAAAATAAAAGTAATCCAATTATCACCATTATTGGACTCTCAACCTAAATGACACTTGTAATTAGCTTATTAATCAGACTACAACCTTCCTCGGGAAGTTAAAAAAAAAAATCCCAGCAGCAGCAATAAAATAGCCAATCTAAACAATAATCTTACACATTTACGAAAATTTACCTCAGGGCGATCAGAAGTTGAAGAAGGCAAAAGGCCAAGAGATCTAGCAGAGCGAACAGAGCTCAAAATCTTATCTCCAACCTTAGACAAATCCATTCCACCTCCTTGGAAGAACAAAAAGGGGACCAAGAAGAAAACCCTAGAGCTCTCAAATCCAGCGCCGACAGCAGCTTCACTCAAATCACCATTGAAGAGGAAAGGATTAGCAAAGACGGGACCAAATGGGAAAGTATTAGGCTGCATTTCAACAGAAGACAGGTAGATCAATAAGTCCCTCGATTTCCCCCATTGGAGAGAGACTAGAGAGTTTCGAACATCAATTGAGATCTGGGGGTTTTTTTTGGGATGCGAAGATGATCAAGAAAGGGCTAAAAAAAATTGTTAATTTTATGATCTGATGAAGATGGTGGGTCTGGTTGAAAATTTGTAGCTAAGTTTTATTACTTGTGATCATTATGTTGGTGGTGTAATGCTATTACTTTGTAGCTGCCACTTGACTTTTCCATTTTTTTTCTTTTTTTTGCTTTTTTTCTTTTTTAATGTTCTTAGATTTAACCATACAACATTACAACTTTCATGAATTATTTGTAGCTGTTTAAACTAGATTTTATTTTTATTTTTTATCATGGGTCAGGTCAATTAGGTAAAAGAGAGTTTATGAATAATTTATATTGTCTGTCATTTTATTTTATTTTATTTATTTTTAATTTTGTACGAGAATTTGTTTGTGAGTTAGAAAGATCGGGTATAACTGACACAGTTACATATTCTGCAAGTTGAAGCAGTTACAAAAAGTGAGAATAATGGTTGGTTAAGAAAATTCACTACTCCTAACAGTTTCTGCAATTTATTTGAAGTCAGTTTATTTCTCCTCCTATAAGTACAAGTTTTAGAGATTGAAGAAAGCTTCCATAACTCAACACAGACTCGATAAGTCAAAAATTTCAGATTACAAATATCAATTTTCTTAGTTTATTGCAACACTTTAGTTCCTCTTTAGTTTATTTTTAGTTCATTTTTGGATCGTCTTCAGTGCACTTTTGGTGACAATTCTCTGTAAGTTGTAATTTTCAATCAATTCCAATTTTCAAGAATTCATTTCAATTCCTACAAATTTAATTTAGTTTTGACGCATATATTTCAATTAATTCTTAATCTTCAAAAGTTAATTGGGAATTTAGTTGTTTTCATCCTTTCAAATTCAACACAATCGTTCTGATAGAAGTCTTAGCGCAGTTCCATTCACACGTTTGGAATTTTAGCTACAAAAATTCCTAGCACGCTTGCAATTCAAAAGATGTAGAAACCGTAGGTTTTTGATATATTTGTAGCCTCTTATATATATATATATAAATTTATCAATAGATGTATTTATAGTCTCGTAGTAAATAAAAAAAATTATAATAAGAAACCAAATTTTTGTGTTTAAAAAAACAAAAACAATTGTGTATTTTGCAGGCCAAAAGCTAGCAATAACAACAATAATAACAATACTAATAAAATTGTTTGGTTTCTATTTTTTTATATAAAAAATTTGTTCCATGGGAGATTTGTAGTATGTGTCAGCAATAATAGTTCGTCACGTCGTTAAAATATGTCAAAAGTAATATATTCTCGACATACAATAGTTTTATGTTCATGATGATAAGTATATTCGTAGGCTTAAATATAGGGATGACAACAGGTGAAGTACAAACATGGATGCATTCCCCACTCTGTTCCCGCTACTTGTAGGGATGGATTCAAACCCTATTAAAGTTTTCAGAGATTCTAAATAACCAGTTATTACTGGTTATAACCAATTTTCTAATCATTAATAACCAGTAGAAAAGAAACACCGATTTTTAAAAAGTCTCATCCATCTCGCATTAAAATAACTTCCAACAACACTTATATGATCAATGTTCATTTTTTCTTCAATCTACCTCAGAACTTTATTAATAAGAGAACATTTTAAAAAGAAAATCCACAAGTAAAATTAAAGATAATAGAAAAATAAGAAAACAAATGGATTGAGAATAAAATAAAAATAATGACAGCCGTTATAGCAATAGGAAATATAAAAATAAACAAAACATGATAATGTGGTATTTATGTTGGGTGCTAAGCCGATATGCAAAATATACCTAGCAAGTGCACTAGGGTTAACAAGTAATACAATGGATCTAAGTCCGGATTATCATTCCCACAGAGATATAGGTTTAGTATTTGGAAAACAGAGAAGGTACAAGACTGAAACAACTTGTGGCAGATTTATGATTAATTTATGAAGTGTAAGTTTTTAAGTCTAAAATCTACTGGAAATTAACTAAATCAAACAAATATCATAAAAAAATAAATTAACTTGAAGAGAGATCTAAAAACAATAGGGATGACAAGCGGAGTAAACACAACAGGGCATGGAACAGCTTGTGCCTATATACAATCTAAGTAATTTCAGTTTACATGCAATAGGGTATATCTCTCTAACCTTGCTAGGATCAGTTTAACCGAAGCATTCTTCGCAATTGATTCTCCTAAACTCTATGTCTTCAAATGATCAATCGGGGCATTCTCCGCAATTAACATCTAAAGACATACATTAAGAAAAGACAGCATCAATGTGGGTAGTCCCAAAATGAACCCCTATCATATGCAACAAAGCCATTGCTAGGTCAACATAGTGTTTAATCTTGCATTTTCACATGTAAAACAAAGAATACTTAACTAAACATGCAATGCATTGAGGTGATCAAACCATTTAAGCAATAAACTCACAAGATAAACATGTATAAACTGAAATATACTTAAATTAACATAAAAGGTACTTACAAGTTCCAGCCACTGCTGGCTTACACCTTAGACTACTCCTCCATGGCCAGAACAGGTTCTGCCATAGAAGGCTTTGAAGAAAACTTAGCTAAAACTACCATAAACTAAGTGGAGGCGGAGGAAGAAGAGTAAAGGGGGTGGTAGAGTTCTTACAACAGATTTAAGATAGGTTTATATAGAAAGTCAAAGAAACTAGGGCAACATGCCCTCAAAGCATCATAAAACGACATGTGGCAAGATCTAACGGCTAAAAACTAAAGAAAATATTCAAAAAGGTCTCTGATTACGTCTCCTAGGTCAGCGAATGGGAATTCAGTCTTCAAAACATTCAGATGAAGTATTTCCGAATTTGGTAAAAACTGTTCTGCAACCAGCTTGCCTGTTCTGCCTGTTTTGCCTGTTTTTGCCATTTTCAAGTAAGTTCTGGTCCAGTTTTAGTATTCAACAGATTTTGACTCTTTTCTCAGCAGAAAATCAGGGATTTCATCCAAAACTTTCCAAATGTTGCAAAAAGTAAGTCAAACACGCAATTCAACCAATTATCACTACCAAATCAAGCTGTTTCCAGCAGAAAATGAACCTTTTAAGCACAAATCATTATGCTAAATGTTGAGATATTTTCTCTCATCAATTTATTATATCGTTTTTGTACTATAATTATAATGAATATATACTAAAAAAAATGAGATTTATATCTATTTTTTTTCTTTTTTATTCATATTCATTTTTGGCACTAATACTGAATCTGAAAATATTACATATATATTATTTTTATATTGATTTACTAGGTTTTTTTCACTATTCAGCTTTTTTTTTTACATATATCGTTTTTATATTAATTTTATATCAATATCATATTAATTTTATATTGCAATTATGAAACAAGTATACAATCCCATTATAAAACCACTATAAAAGCGATATATGTGCAAAAACCAGAGAAAAGCAATATATATGTAGTATTTGCAGATTGTGTCTAATATTAGTACAGAAAACAAAGATTAAAAATATATATAGATATGAATCTCATTTTGGAGAGGAAAAAAAATGTCTAAAATAAAATAACTAAAAAATGAACGAATACAAAAGATAAATAAAAAAAATAATTTTTAATTACAAAAGAGGGAAGAGAAAAGTAGAAATAAGGGAAAGAAAAATCTTTTTAAGGGAGGAAGAGACAACATGTTGAAAAGAAATTACATAAATATAATTATAAAAGATATTTATTTTAATAAACCCAATAACATAATTTTTAAAAATATCAAATTCTACATGAATCAATCATTTTTTTTTTTGACAATGTCAGGCTTTATGGATTAATTAAAGTGTAGATTTTTTTTTTTTTTTTTTGACAATGTTTGGCTTTATGGATTAATTAAAGTGTAGAAATTTATTAAAAAAGTTTTAGACAAATAATAGGGCTAAATATGAACCCATCTTTATTTAAAAAAAAAAAAAAGAACTCATCCTGGTTAGAAACGTTGTCATGTTGTGCTTGGTTCAAACTTAGGCCAAACCTTAGTTTTAAGCATGGTTTCAGAACTGGACCAGTCAAAACTAATCAAAAAACCGTAGAGCTGCTGATTGACAGGATAAAAGTTGAACCGACAAAAAATATATGTTAAACCGAAAGTAACAGAAATTAAACCAAATCGGACCAACCCTCAATTTTCAGTTGAACCGAATCTGACTGACAAGTCTGGTCCGTTTTGAAAATAATGATTAATTTGATTTTGCTTGTTGGAAGCTTGGTGGGCGGGGAATGCAATCCTCAATCCCATCCCTATTAAAGAATCAAGAAAAAAAAATTCATTCTTATTCACAAGAAGATCGTCATTTTCCATTAAAAGTAGCATTTTGTATTTTCTTTTTCAAACTAACACATAAATTATAAATTACACATAAAAACGTATTATTGAATTGCAACTAAAAACATATTTTATAATATGAAACACATAGTTCAATATAAAATTAAAATTGTTGAGCACTTCAGCAATTCAATTTCACAATTAGCATAACTAAATTAAAAGTGCTCAACAGTCAACTTTGGCAGTGCAAAAATAATAAAATAAAAGAGTCTATTACATAGGCTTATTGGTATTTTTAACAAACAATAATGGACAATTATTTATAATTTATTAGATAAAAACTAAGAAAATTTTGAAAAAAATAAAATAAATAATATATCTAGATTCCCAATGGGAGACTATTAGGGTCAGGGTCGGAGATTTCTCAACGCGGAAAACTTATCTCCATCTCCATCATCATTAAGGGTTCGGAGATAAAAAAATTTATGTCCCTGCTTTACGGGGATTCTTATCGGGGATTATCCGTTCTCATCGGAGACGATATCCGGCGGGATAAGTCCCGTTCTGTTTACAACTCTAGTACCTTCTATCCATCATTTCTACTAAAACTTGGGTGCCCTCCTTTACCATATTTCAAATCAGACACCATAAAGTTGTCAAATTCAATACTCTATTTGTCCCGATATGTTGGTACGTTTGAAATTATAATATGATTTATATTTTTAGACCATAGTTAATTTTTTAGTTTATCAATAGGCCCGATTTAATGCACATTGATATTTACAAAATGTATAAGAAATGTATTAATTTTTAGTTGGAATTATAAATTGACCAATTATATTAAGTTCAAGGAGGGTTAAATAATAAAAGTAATTTGTAAAAAATTATCCTTATGGTTAAATTGAACTTTTTTTTTTGAGACGAAGCAAGTATTTAATAGTAATTATTGTTATTATTATCATTTTTTTATATAGATGTGATTGTTAGTTATTATCGCATGGATCAAAATTGGAGGTACACACTTTATGCAGTTGGATTAATTTATTAGCATCAATTATTTTATTAATCCTTACATTTGCCTTTTTTTATTTGTGTATCTAGCGTGACTATTAGTCAATACTACAATGGAGTTGGTTGTCCTGGTTCCAAAAATAATAGACCATGACTATCATTTATTTGGATGATTGCTATCTTTGAATTGACTAGAGCTTAAAAGCACAAAAGGTTTCAATTAGTTTCGACTGCTTTCCCAATTTCTTTGACCATACAATAATTAGCTTTTTATTGGTATATTTTTCAATTCAGACTACGTGACTGCATCATTCTATTCGGATTAAAAAAAAAATTAAATTCTAAATTTCATAAAAAAATTTAAATACTCTAACATGCTAACCCACTAAAAACTACCCAAAGATATTATTACAATTACATTATACGGTTTATGGTTTAGATTGAAACTTATTTTAGAGGAACCTTTCGATGAAACAATAAGATATAGACAACATGTGTATTGAAAAACAAAAAAGGGTAATAGAAAACTTAAAAACATGTGTTGACTTTTCATTGGAAAAATTTACATGTATAGTCTGTAATAAAATTTATCCTTATTAATTTTGTAACACGCTAGTAACAAGAACCCACGAAAAGATGTACTCTTTACTTTACTTGCATATAAAGTGTAATTCGAGATTCTAATAGTCATTTTCGAGATCGTAATAGCCATTTTCCTAGAGTTTAGAAAACTCCTTTTTGGGGTATTTAAATGTTTTTATAGTCTAGGCTTACAATTTCAAGGAAGCCCTTATTTGGATTAAATATCTTCATACTAACAATGTAGAGTTTGAATCAAATTCTCAACTTTTAGTTAATGCTCTTAACCAAGGCTTGAATTCTTGCACGGAGATATTAGTTGATTATTGTAAGGTTAGATTGATGAGAAATTTTATGGTGGACCGTTACCTGAAAAACTGACACGTAAACAATATAAATATTGAAAAATAGAAAATACTTAGGTATTAATTTTTTATTAAGAAGGTCCATATAGACCGAATCCATTGTATAATTTCCCTAGATTAATTTAGATAGATTTTTATAGTTCATATGTTTGCGAGCTAGTTTACTTATTTGCTACCTGGAGCATGTGTCTCTCAGTCCAGTACAATGGAGTGGTCTCATAACCATGCTTTAATGGTAACTCCTTTATTGGCTAATCATTTATATATGTTTTTTTTCATTGTGAAAAAAAAATCTGAAATTTTCTAATTTTTTCTATGATCGATTGCTATAAACGCCCCAGTCAGATACCAATTTGAGTTTATCGATTGAAATAAATTCTTTAAATCGTTAATTATTTTAAAGAAAAGAAAGGATAATTGGATTATTGACGCCAAAGAGAAAAGTGGCCCAATCAAATCAAAGAAAGCTCCCAAACAGAAAGTGAAGAACAAATAGCCACGTGTCACTCTTCACCTCCGTCATTACTCCTTTGTTTCTTTGTTAATTAATACTATTTTATTTATTTACTTTTTTAACCAGAAAACGCAATTAATTTAAGCCCAAAACCCAAGCAGATCTCTCCCTCTCTCTCTACACTCTCCTAATTATTCATCTTTTTTCCCTTTTCTGCCATAACGAATCGCATAATTCTTCAAATGGCTCCGATTCCGTCGGAGAACGGCGTCGACGGCGACGACGAGCGGGAAGAGGACGAAGAAGCAGAAGAGCAAGAAGAGGATGAGGAGGAGGAGGAGGAGGAGGAGGAAGAAGACGAAGAAGAGCCAAGGCTTAAGTATCAGAGAATGGGAGGTAGCGTACCGACGCTACTATCCAATGATGCAGCGTCTTGTATTGCTGTTGCTGAGCGTATGGTCGCTCTTGGAACACTGGATGGAATTGTCCACATCCTTGATTTCCTTGGTAATCAGGTGAGTAATGATCAATTGAGCTGTGATTTTGTTGAATTGAAGCTTGTTGGATTCAATTTGGTCTGGAATTTTATATTTTAAGCTAATTAAGCTTGTGTTTTAGGGTTTTTTTTAGTGTAATTGTACTTGGAGATAGCTTATACTTTCATATCAATGTAATTATTGAATTCAATTATTAGAAATTTTTTGAATATGTTTATGGTCTAAATGCGTTCTCAATTGCCTGCTCGTCAATATATAAAAAAAAAATAATCCAGTGCTTCTTGTTTTCATGTTATGAATTTGTACGAGTTGTTATTAGTGCTATTTAGCACTGAAGCAAGACAAAAGGAAAACATTTGTTGGTAATCGAGACGTGGTGGAGCATCTCAATCGACATTGATGTTGTATTAGTGATAACTACCAGTTTGGGTACTGGATTGAACTCCAATTTAGCTTGAGCAACTATTTGAGTTCAATGACTTCTTTTGTTTCTTCAAATAAGCACATAGCACAAATTAGATGCAAATCCCTCTCCCACGCAGGATGCATCAAGTAAATTAACCAGATGTCTATGTCATATTTGACTTTTACAAATTTTGTAGTAAATGGAGGGAAAAAGTAAGCTTGACTTTTTACATCTGAAATTCATGTCAGAAAACCACTTATTCCTCGCTTTTCAAGTTTTATGGCAATACTCAATCTACTTTCAACATGAGAAGTGGGTTACTGTCTATCAATCAATTACACCCTTATAATTATTGTTGTTTTTGTTATTATCATTACTATTTTGTTGCCTGCGTGTGTTTGTGGGAGGAGGATGGAGAGGAGGATTGATATGTGCAGCCAGTCTGTGTACAGACCTCTGAACCACACAGTAGCCAGAGAACAAAATTTATATCAAGGCTGAGGATGAATTATGTTTGATGATGATGATATTTATCTTTTGCTAGAACTGATTGTTTGAACTATGTTCTGGAATTATTCATTTTCAGGTTAAGGAATTTCCTGCTCATACTGCTGCTGTCAATGACCTCAGCTTTGATATAGAAGGTGAATTTATAGGAAGTTGTTCAGATGATGGATCTGTTGTCATACATAGCCTTTTCACTGATGAGAAAATGAAGTTTGATTATCATCGTCCAATGAAGGCCATTGCTTTGGACCCTGAATATTCAAGAAAAACTTCCCGAAGATTTGTGGCTGGTGGTTTAGCTGGTCATTTGTATTTAAATTCAAAGAAATGGCTCGGCTACCGAGACCAGGTTTGTATTAGTATACTTTTGAGACCTTAATATTTATAGACTACCTGTTTAAAGCTCTCTTCATCATCTTTGTAAGTAATTGATTTCTTAGGTTTTACACTCCGGTGAAGGTCCAATACATGCTGTAAAGTGGAGAAGTAGTCTCATTGCTTGGGCTAATGATGCAGGCGTGAAAGTTTATGATGCTGCCAATGATCAACGTATAACATTCATTGAAAGACCACGGGGAAGTCCACGTCCTGAGCTTTTGCTTCCCCATTTAGTTTGGCAGGTCAGTAAAGGCATAGGTTCTTGGAGAAACCAAACAATTTGAACCTTTTCTTTGTTTCATTATTTTCATTTGTTTTTTTTTTTTTTTCTTATATGCTTTTATGGCTGCTACATTAACATCAACATCTTTTCCCACTTATGTGCTATATTTTGGTGCCTTTCTATTACATTCAGGATGATTCTCTCTTGGTAATCGGCTGGGGAACTTCTGTTAAAATTGCATCAATAAGAGCAAATGAGCATAAAGGAACCAATGGGACATATACGCAACTTCCATTGACAAGTATGAACAAGGTGGATATTGTGGCATCTTTTCAAACCAGCTATTATATTTCAGGAATTGCTCCTTTTGGTGATTCTTTGGTTGTTCTAGCTTATATTCCTGGAGAAGAAGATGGAGAGAAGGAATTTAGCAGCAATATTCCATCCAGACAGGTATTTTTGTTATTTCCATGTAAATAATACACCTTTTTGAGATTTGACCTAGTATCTTTTTGTTGCTGAAGTCAAAAAAGAAGATATAAGAATTTATCAGTTTAGAAAGCTGCAAATCCAGCTAGTTTTTTTGGGTGAACCAATTCTTTTATATCCATATGAGATTATTTGTAATAAGAGGTTATTCATGCATATGATGAAGAATTAGTTCTTCTAAGGGTTTCATGGGCTGGCTAACATCATGTTACCTTCATCATTTAATCTAGGTTTTGCTTTGTTTTTTGTTCATGAACTTATTTAGTAATTTAAGCACTTATCGGTTTGAAATTATAATAACTTGAAACCCCCCCTTGATCCTGCGTTACTTTTATGCAGGAAAGATGCATTGATTTCTTTCTTTTTTTTTTTGTAGTTAGTTCGTAAGTCGAATAATACAGTTTCATGATTTCTGATGTTGGTTGCTTCAGTTCTGTTTTTACTTTTCGTGAAAGCCTGTTGGCATTATAAATAAAATTTTCATTTTTGCTGGTTATCGTGTCATATGAATTTCCTTGTCTGTTACTGGCTTATGCTTTTAGACAGCAAAGGGGAATGATTAGTTTCAGTATGGAGTAGCTTCCTGTAATTGATAATATGCTTAAGAGTTTACTGACAAATATCAGAGAGCTAAAATGGTTGCTGATTTCTTCTGCCTATTTTAAGCAGGGTAATGCACAGAGACCTGAAGTACGTATAATCACATGGAATAATGATGAACTTGCTACAGATGCCTTGCCTGTGCATGGGTTTGAGCATTACAAAGCAAAGGACTATTCCCTTGCTCATTCTCCTTTCTCAGGTTAACATTTTTGCATTTCAAGTCGGTAGTCTTTGTTTGTTGGTGAATCTACAGTTAAATAATTACCATATTCCTTTCTTGTGAATATAGGTAGCAGCTATGCTGGTGGTCAGTGGGCTGCTGGTGATGAACCATTATATTATATTGTATCGCCAAAGGATGTTGTTATTGCAAAACCAAGGCAAGAATTGATTGTTTTCCTAGATTTTAGCTTTTGAGTTAAAAGGGTTGATTTCTTTCACTTGAGATCAATTTAGAGTGGCTGGTTCATATAAATGAGGTCTTTTCAGGGATGCTGAAGATCACATTGCATGGCTTTTACAGCATGGCTGGCATGAAAAAGCTTTAGCAGCGGTTGAAGCAGGTCAAGGTCGGAGTGAACTTCTCGATGAGGTATACCAAATATCCTTCTTATCTAGAATATATAGTGGTTTTGCATTGTGATAATACCATACTAATTTAATTTCTCTCTCAGTAGTGCACAATGCTAGTGGACACACTCATTGACATATAATTCTGAAGTATTCCAAATCTCTGTCTAAGTTCATAGATATTAGGGGGTGTATTGATTTCATAATCTCACCTTAGGTAATTTGCTAACTAGAAGATTGATGGTATTGAGTTGGCATTGTATGTGCTAAGAGGAAGGTGACAGTTGGGACCTTCTACTTTTTCTGGTTTAATACAACAGTGTGAATGATACTTTGATCTTTTGGACTGGTCAAGAATGAGAGGGAAGTTGATTTGCTAGGTAATTGTTGAAAGGCCTGCATTATGTTGTTTGTTTCTTGCTTGTGTTGCACAAGTGATTGCCACTAAATTTATTGTACGGCGAAAGTGAGAAAACATTGCTGTATCATTTACCTATAAGATGAATGAAAGGGCTTACATATGTTCTCTATTTCCGGTTTCTTCCTTTTACTCGGACATATTATCCTTATTCTGTTTTAATTGAGTGTGTACAGCTGCTTTGTTTAAGGTATGCTTATACTATTAGTTTGCCCTTGATGCAAATAGTAACCCTTCTTTTATCACTTTTCTTCCCTTATTCATGTATTGTTGATTTTCCTGTAGAATTTTAGTTTTCTGTAAATAGAATTGAATTCCTCTTTCTGTCAGTTTTATACTTGATTTTCCTGTTGTCCCCAGTACTTTTTCTATGTTTTTTCAGTCTACATATAGTTCAATTGGTTCTGTTTTCTTGAGCAGGTGGGCTCTAGATATCTTGATCATTTGATTGTGGAAAGGAAATATGCTGAAGCTGCATCGTTGTGTCCCAAATTGTTACAAGGATCTGCATCAGCATGGGAGAGGTGAGAATAACAAAAACTAACTATTCCCACATCCTTTGCGTATAATTGACTATTTCCTTTTCTGTAGGTGGGTTTTTCATTTTGCTCATCTTCGCCAACTTCCTGTTTTGGTTCCATACATCCCAACTGAAAACCCAAGACTGCGTGATACTGCTTATGAGGTTTACTGAGATTTTGTGCAGTCCCGATTTGCCTTTCTTGGTATACTAGCTTGTAAATGAAGGCATCTCCTTGTTTTTTATGACATAGGTTGCTCTTGTAGCATTGGCGACAAATCCATCTTTTCATAAGGATCTATTATCAACTGTTAAGTCTTGGCCACCTGTGATTTATTCTGCATTACCTGTCATATCTGCTATAGAACCTCAACTAAACACCTCTTCCATGACTGATGCACTCAAAGAGGTACGATAGTTTCAATGTGATTGGAAATCTGAAAATTTCAACTGCTTTGCCTTTAATTGTAGTTTGCTTTTATACCAGGCGCTGGCAGAGCTATACATTATTGATGGGCAATATGAGAAAGCTTGTTCACTTTATGCTGATGTAAGTTCTTTCGTAGCACACTTATGTTCTTGTTAGATGCTCAGCTCAGAGGCAACTCCACAAATTTTTGTCTGCACATTAAATAATTTGGGGAAGTAAATTCTTTTATTAATTTTACTGTTACTGACATATTTATGTTTGCTTTTTTTTTTTCCTGCAGCTTATGAAGCCAGATTTATTTGATTTCATAGAAAAACACAATTTACATGATGCAATCCGGGAAAAGGTATGTATGACTGCAAAATGAGTCAAAATGGTTGTTCTTTCAGTATCTATATTTTTTCTACTCTCTCCATCTGAAAGTTTACAGGTTAAAGAGGAAAAACTAATTGGTTTCACATACATTTGTTCATATCTCTTCTTCCTTCAGGTTGTCCAACTGATGATGCTTGATTGCAAGCGTGCAGTTACTTTATTGATTCACATCAAGGACTTAATTCCTCCAGCTGAAGTTGTCTCGCAACTGCTGGCTGCCAGAAACAAGTGTGATTCAAGATATTTCTTGCATTTATATCTACATTCATTATTTGAGGCAAGTCCACATGCTGGAAGGGATTTTCATGATATGCAGGTATTGAGAACACTGATTGTTGGTTACCGTTTCTGATTCTGACTACCTTCTTAATATCTCTGTTCTAATTCCCATTTTCATACAATTTTTTTTTTACTTGAAAATAGTAATATTTAATGATCTAAAGGGTCATTGTAAAAAAATTGTAAACTTGACATTGAAATTAGAGTAGGAGAATTTGTATGTCATAATCTGCTTCACAATATTTTGTTTTGGATGCGCGTCAAATGCACAAATTGGATGCACCCTTCTTCGCAGTACTGTAATTGCTTCATCACTGTCCCGGTCAATATGTAAAATTGGTTATTGTCATATTCTTGATTGGATGCTAGTTATATCATGAGGAAAACTAGAACATGAATGTGTTCCAGTATTATATGAGGGAAGTGAAATAATATTTTTCATTTAATCAACCTGAGAGGTTGGGTTGATGGGATGTTATCCTATAGTATAATATGTTTTACTAATTAACTTTAGCACCTGGTTTAATTCATTGCAGACTATAATGATCTAGTCTCACAAATGTGTCAAAATGATTTTAGAACCATTATCTATATGGGATCCCAAACCCTCCTTTTCCATTTGTCTTGGTCAAAGCTGTGTTCAAGCTTTATGTCTGTGATTGCTATTTGTATGTGATTGAAGAAACTTGTTTTTCTCTCTCTCTCTTTTTTTTTTAATCTTTTAACCTAGTATTGGTTTGCTTGAGTTTGGTTACAGGTGGTGTGCTTTGCAGGTATGGACTGGCTAAAATATCTAACATTGAGCTGTATCTATTTTTGTGACAGGTAGAGCTTTATGCAGATTATGATCCAAAAATGCTTCTTCCTTTTCTTCGAAGTAGCCAACATTACACACTTGAGAAGGTTTGGACAGTTCCTTTTTTTTTTTTTTTTTTAAGTCAATGAATGATCATTTCTGTTATTTACCACATTTGTTGATCCATTGAACCAAAATCTCAGGCATATGACATTTGTGTCAAAAGAGATCTTTTAAGGGAACAAGTTTTCATACTTGGACGAATGGGAAACGCAAAAAAGGCTTTATCTGTCATCATAAACAAATTAGGAGATATTGAAGAGGTAATTTTACTTTCTCTTTTGATATTTGAGTTATTCCATGAAAGTCATTATTCTCTGTTCAATGATTTTGGTCATTGCTTATAAGCATTTTGATCTTTTATGCAGGCTGTAGAGTTTGTAACTATGCAGCATGATGATGAACTTTGGGAGGAATTGATTAGGCAGTGTCTTAACAAACCTGAAATGGTGGGAGTGTTGCTAGAGCATACTGTTGGCAATCTTGATCCTTTATACATTGTAAATATGGTACCCAATGGATTGGAAATTCCTCGGTGAGTATGCCTATAATAAGTTTCAGCTTTTGGCCATAAATTTTTTCTTGTTTCGGTTTCAAGTTTTGTCTATCCTTCTGTTTTGCAATTCACATAAGCTGAGCTAAATCTAGGCTTATTGAAGGCATGCGAATTTTTGAATTCTATCATAGTTCAAATATCAGATTGATGCAAGTTTTATCTAAGATGGCTTGGGGTCTATGAGCTTAGGGTCTTGTTGTTAAGTGCAAGATTAGAATGATAAGAAGAGGGAAAATCGAAGAACACATGTCTGAAGTTTTATTTTTCTGTATTATGGTACTGCTGAATATTTTATTTACATCCTACTTCTCTTGGATCGATTGGTCCTATAATATTGATAAGAAAACAAGCACAGCTCAGGACTTGTTAACACGTTTAGGTCTGATAATTCACAATTCATACTATACAAAGAAGAATGAAGCCCACAATTTCTTTCATAAAAACTGCTAACTCAGAAACAAAATAAAAAATAGAAAGGAACTGAGAATAATCCCTATCACATGGCACTGAATATTCCACTGATATAACATAAAACTGTACTGGTTCTAATTGTTTCTGAAGTTGGGTAACTGTTCTATTAAGCATTATGCGTTACACTGAGTTGACTGCGAGGAAGGAGGTCAGTTTGTGTTATGCTGGTTTGGTAATAATATTGTTTGCATGCCTCCTGTTATTGTATTACTATTTAATCCCATAGGTGCCGGTGTCCTCAAGTTGTAGAAACTTATGATTCTTTCCTTCATTTTGGAAAGTACCATATGTGTCTAATGACGTTTTAATATTTAGCTCTTCGAGGATCTAACACACTACAAAGTTGCTTATATCGATGCTTTTCCTCCTTTTCACTCTGAGGATCTATTATATTTTCAAAGTTTACATATTATGGAAAATAAGGCTTTCTATGCTGAAGTTACAATATTCCATGGAAAAATTAAAATATACAGCAAATTTTCTTACTCATTGTGTCTAATGCTCCAAAAATTTTGCATGTCACTTTCAGGCTTAGGGATCGTCTAGTCAAAATTATCACTGACTACAGAACTGAAACATCTCTTAGACATGGGTGTAACGATATTCTGAAGGTACTAAGCTTCATATTCACTTGCTTTTAAGTTGAAGAACAATCACCATTGATTGTGGTCATATGTTATTGGTTTTATGATTATCTTATTTTGAAATGTGCAGGCTGACTGTGTAAACCTGTTGGTCAAATACTACAAAGAAGCAAGACGGGCCGTTTGCTTAAGCAGTGAAGGAGATGATGCACGGGCAAAAAGGGATGCAACTAGTAGTTCTCAGGCAACTGAACGATCTTTAAGCTCTAGGATGGAAGTAAAGTCGAAAACTAGAGGAGATGCAAGATGTTGCATGTGTTTCGATCCTTTCTCTATACAAAATGTATCAGTAATTGTATTCTTTTGCTGTCATGCTTATCACATGACTTGTCTAATGGATTCCATGCATACTGTTAGCCAAAAAGGGAGTGGAGACACTTCCCGAGAATATCAGTTCGGTTATGGGTATGAAGACGAGGAGGAGGAGGATGAAGATGCTCAATCTGGTCGTTTACGATGCATCTTGTGTACTACTGCTGCTAGTTGAGATAATGCGATGGTTTTTTTTTTTTTTTTTTTACCCCCTTTATTTTGGTTCAGGAGTGGCAAAGGGGTTTGTATTGTGTGAGTGAGTGTTTCGTCTCGGCATTCTCTTTCTTCTTCATTTTCCTTTTCTTTGCTTATTGTGTTAATATATCATATATATATAGAAATGTGCTATTCATTAATTTACATTTTTGGCTGAGCTTTTGTTGTTGTATTATCATTACAACAAAAATATTTTTAGCCAGTTTTGGTGTGGTGGTCGTGCCAGGGGAAGCCGAAAAGAGCGTAAGGAGGTGGAGTTACTGAGTTGTGTGTTAGTTATTGTATGGGAAGAGTGAGTATGCAGGCAGGAAATCTGCAAGTAATAAAGTGTGGCAGCCTAGCTATAAAGCTTCAGCTGATATTCTCTTGTAAACAATCAATCAATCAAGTAAATTCGACTGTAATTCCTTATCTTTATTTTCCTCTCTTTCCCCTGTTATGGTATATATATATTTTTTTTATAATTTTAATATTAAGAAAACGTAGATTAGAACAATTGTGTAAAGATTGATTCATTTGCTGCTTGCTGGTACTGCTGATCATGACAATAGATTTTCCTCCAAGGAATTTCTCAAAACTAAACAAGAAATCAAAGCAAGAAAAACAAGACATTTAGCTGGTTTAATTGTTGTGAGTTTTGGTGGCAAGCTTAGCATAATACTCTGCAAGCCAAGCTGCAATAATTTTGATCTCTTTCTCTCTTTGCTCTACCAGCCAGGCTGGGTCTTCTGGTGTTGGATTTAATACATCCAAGCAATGTGCACCTATTTACCCATGACAAAATCTTCATGATATTGAATAAATCTAGCTTAATTATCTAATAGTCGAGATTCAAATTCATTTTCAATTAAACGGTTAAGATTTATCAGATATGACCTCCCATTCAAAATGACTATGAGAGGATCTGAATTCATCCATACATCGTAACCAAATAACTAATTAATTACGAAGTGAACATACCTTGATCTGTATGAATGGCAACAATACTATCTGATATGTCCTCCAAGATTCTGTCAGCCAATAAATTGAAAAACAGAGAAGAAGATGAATTAAAATTGAATTACTGTAATAATCAAGGGGATCATAAAATTGTTTAATTTAAAAAGGGTGAAGAAGTTAATGTTTTCTTTACCCTCCAGCACTCCAAGGATCACGAAGTCCATTGGAAAAAATGATGTTGCTTGCAAAATTTCCAAGGGCAGATTTAATGTTCTGAAGACAAATTAATTAGAAACGTCAAAAGAATTTTAATTAGAATATAAAATTAATTAATTGAAAATTAAACTAATCAGGAAGGTTAAATAAAGAGCTTACATGACCACCAAAATGAATAGTAGCCCAATGAGGCCTAGGGGTAACACCAAACACTTGTTGACATAATTTTGTGAAGTTTTTCAGATCAAATGGTGATATTTCAAACATGGTGGAATTGTTATCTACACCAATTGGTATCACCAGCTCAGTGCATTCCTGAAAGATGGACCAATTTTATACATAACTATTATGTTACTTATCATCATAAGATGAACCTAATTAATACTAACTAGGTTTCCATTTAGTGTAAAATTCAAGGATTCAATATAAAACTTTAAAGTTGAGGGACTTAATAGCATAAATGCATGAAATTCAAAGGCTCAATAGAATAAACTTTAAATTGAGGGACTGGATAACACAAATGCATGTAGTTGAACGATTTTAAAATTATATTTTGCCTTATATTAAGGTTTTGAAGTTTTCAAACGTGAAAATCACAGAATGTAAACACACCTCTTAATCTGCCACCGGATATGTATATATATATGTATATATATATAAAACTGCCTTAAGATAAATAGAATGATAAATCAGAGGTTCTAGTATAGTTCTGAACTGGACTGATCTCTATCCATTATAATAATGCCACGTCGTTACGTTGCTATTGATGTGGCATTATCGTAATATTCTCGAACCAGTCAGATATACGACGATAGAATTAATTGTTCTTGATAGAAGATATATATACCTGCAATTCCCAACCATTCTTGTACATGATAATATCGTCAATATAGGTGCAATGTCCTGATCTTCCATATATAGTACTGGCATTAATACCGGCAATTATTCGGCCAAGAATTCCGGTTTCAGCCGGTGCTCCATCAATACCTTTGCATAAATTTTCCACTAAATAATCCGGAGGATTATCATATTGGGCCGAGGTCATGTATATATCTGCTAAGTAGTCCTTCAGTTCTTGTGATGAGTTTAAAGGGCTAATTTGAAAAGATGAGAAAAAAAAAAAAGAAAAGTAAAAAATTATGTAATTTTCATATGACTAGGGACTTTGTTCAAAAAATTAAGAATAAGAAAGAAAAAAAAAAAAAAATACTACTTGTCTATATTTGGTATTTTGTTAGTCCAATGCCTCACATGGAGCTGTTTCGATTTACGACATATACTTAAAGTGAAAATATTATACACAATCAATGAATATGACACGAACCTAATACGAAGAAAAAGCGGGTTAATGTATTATTAATTAGGTTTTTGATGTTATTAAGGTTGACCTGATGATGTCACACAAGTTTTGAAGTTGTGTTAGGGTCGACCTTTTAGACATTAACCTAACAATTTCATTTGTGATCCGAATTGCCATCCCTACCTATGTTATTTATGTGGAATAGAGCTGTTGAAAAAAATAATCAATATTATGGTGAAAGATAAAAATTAGAAGGATTGAATCTTATAAAATAGAAGAGTAAAACGGGGCAATTGACAAAAAAATACAAATTACAGACGTCAAATTGTGAAGAAAAAATGTAAAGAGGCGTTGTTAGTGATTTTACGAGCAAACGTTGAACATGTTGCCAAGGTCCAAAAGACCATTAGGTTGAGCTGCAATTCTGTCTATTTCAGACCATGACCGTTTTATGGTGTTGTAACAACTCTTGCTGGAATTCTGCAATTTAATTAACATTGTAATTAGCATTAAATTACGAAACTAATCTAATCGAATAATTATCATAATATTTGTTTAATTTCAGATAATGGGTCAATTTGACTGTTCCACTTTGCTTCCAGGGAAAATTTTAGTTTAAAATAAACTTTAAATATCAATTCGATTCTTTAAATAAATTAAAATTGACATATGTCATCGTCAGAATTTAAAACGTGTTAAGCAAGCAACCGATTTATATGCAGTTACTGTGCTTAATCATTGGTTGGTTCGATTATCAAACTAATCTACAATTGCGGTTAACCGTACAAAATATTTGTCAATTGTAAGAACCAAACTAAATTAATTAAAAATTATAACCGTTCGAACCAAATTTATTGGTTTGGTTCGATTACTAACTAGTTAACTAATTATTCTTTTCATAAAAAATGTAATAAATTGAAAATTAAAAAAACTGTATGATAATATAAACAATAAAATAAATATAATACAAGAAAAAATAGTAGTAAATTGGTATTAAATATATATATGAGTAAGCAAAATCATAAAAATGTTAAATAAATATTATATGAGTATATATGAAAAATTTATTTAGTAGGTTTAATTGATTCTATTTAAAATCAAACTAATAACTAAAATCAAGATTTCACTAAAACAAAAATCAAACCAAACTAAAATATTTTGATAACGAGCTAAATTTCTTTATCGGTTCGGTTATAGTTTATTAGCAAATTCTAGTAACTCCTAGCATACATTGTGTCAATTTTGGATGAATTAGCCAAAATACTTGATGGACTAAATTGATATTTATTTAAATTTCATTTTAAACGAAATTAGTCCTGCAAGCAAAGTTACCAAATTGACCCGATGTTTTTTAATTTCTCACCATGAAGTCCCTGGATGCAACTAGTTGGTATCCAGTTTGTGGTGTAATATCCTCAAAGTAGAGTATGGGAGCAGATGATGCCAAAGAACCAATCACAATGTGAGGATATTTCATGCGAAACCATGAAGCAAGCACTGAAATAATTCATTCGCAAGAAAAAAAATTAATTTAGTATAATACACATAATTATAGCTAAAATTGGATAATAGTAAATTTTTTTTCTCTCCAAAGTTACCGTGGAAGATTAATTTTATCGCTATTGTACAAAACAAAGTAGTGTTACTCCATAGTATTAACTTAGAAAAGGATAAAATTGAGGTCGTGTTTCTAGTATGAGAGGTAAAATCGAAATATGATTTTTGTCATAGAGACAACATCGGATCATTTTGTATGTTAAGAATAAAATTGATCTTCCCGATAGCCTTAGGAGTAAATTTAACCCTTACCCGGATTAAATTTGGACTACAATTAAAAAAAGTGTTTTAACTTACTCCCACCATATGAAGCTCCAACAGCAATGACAGGTGAAGTTTCAGCTGATAGGTTTTTCTTAATACTTGTAATAATTTGGGCATAATCTGCCAAAGCTTGTTCTGAGCTCATATATCCATATGTACTTGCATTCTTGTATGTCTCCTCTTCTGTTCCAAACGGTAATGATTCGCCATAGTAACGATGCTGTAAAAAAACATTTAAAGCTATGTGATTTAGCTTCTTTCAGCGGCGGAGTCAGGACAAAATTTCTACAAATGCTCAAAAAGACGGAATCTAATAAGAAATAAATTCCGAGTCACGTTCTCTAAGAATTGATAATTTCACTTTAAGGAGGCTCACATTTTAAAGTTTATACGTTCAAAGATTATAGAATTCTAGTAAGAAATAAATGCATATATACGTACCTCTATAAATAATAGCAACCCTTTGAAACGAGAAGCAAGTTCCGATATGAAATTAACATATAGTACGTCCCCTTCTATGTTACCTTCTTCCCCTAGATAAACAAAAATCGGGGAGCTTGTATTCGCTCCACCCCAGTATTTAAAGTTCAATACATATCTTTGTTGAAAAGTTGCATAGCTCTTTGCATAATAGTTAAAATGGTCGAGTATCTGAGCATAATAACGTGTTTGGTATTCTGGTGGAAAATCGTTAGAGGATGAGAAGCTGCTCACCTCGCGTCTAAATGCATTTAATTTTAATCCTTGAGGAGATGCAAACGATAGATGTGTTGTAATTAGAAGTAGTAGAAGCTTAAATTGTACGAATGTCATTTTGAGATATTGCCTACTAATTACAACTTGGCCTTCAAAATAAAGTTTCAGCATGTTCATATGTATATATATATGTGTCTGTGCAGATTTATTTTATCAATTTATTGTTGGATTTAGTGGCTAATTGGTTTTTGTATCATATTCATTAATCAAGAACTACATTATTTCTCAAATGATTGATTATATATATAGGTTAATTTGGATTATACATATGTAGTCTACATTCTTCAATTAGCCGGCTAAAAGTGCTGATATATATCAATTATAAAAGGACAAATATGGTTATTATTTATTATATTAATGCCTCCTTAATTCACCTTTTTTTTTTGGGTGAGGATTCACCTTAATATTTTTAAATCCTTTATAATACAGTACCCAATTTTAATTTTGATAATTTTTTTTTTTGTTTTGTAAGGTGTGTTTGACTGGTCAGGATTGGTATACATTACTATCTATCGAGGATGCAAATTAATTAACTCTTGTAATTGTATTTTAGAAGTATATGGTTGGCTCAACGATTCTGATTTTTTTTTTTCTGTTGTCAAGATTCCTCTTGTATTTTGATTTTGACTATATATATGTAACATACAGATGAAGTGGAATGGGAAGCTTGCCAGAATAAGTGACAATAAAACTGGCTAAAAAACAGTAACTGTTTTGGCTTTTCATTTAATCATAAGTTGCCAAATAAATGTCCGCTTTCAAGTTTTTGTTGATTAAGCTGTTTATCTTTCAATTTACACATTCATTCTGGACATCAAGACCCTAATTATTGACTGATATTATATTGGTCCATAACTAAATTAGTCTGGGACCACATTTTTAATTTATTCTAATTGCCACCAATGAGTCAGTAACACATAAATTGTGTTAAGCTAATGTAACACAAAATTAATTGTCTTATAGTAAACTTTAATCTACACTACTTATATGCCACCTTCTAGTCCTATTCATTTCCAGCGTGAGATCTCTAACATTAATCAAACAAAATAAAAATATTACATTTTTCAGAATATTTTTTCGTATAAATAAATTAAAATACATAATAGTTATGAAACACTAATTACTGTCAATTATTTATTGGCAATTTGTTTTTTTGGCAGGGTATCTGAACATGATATGTAAATTAAGAAGCAACAATATTCCAAAAGCAACCATCTTGCGTAGAGATCAAAATTCTGAAACCATTTTATTTTAATTTTAGAGAGCAAAAGATTTTATTTCAGAAAAAAATGTCACTTCCATCATTTCAATTATGGTTGATTTTGTTACCGCTAATTGCTGATGTAACTGCATCAGCAGTCCATCCAAGGAATCTCATGAGCAGACATGGTAATACTATAAGAAATCCGCAGCTAGCAGATTCTTTTTCGGACTCCCTCGCTAGTATCAAATCCTTTACTGCCCGCAAACACTCGACCATCTCAACTACAAATCGGAGAGTTATGCACTGTTTCAGCAATGATATATATTGAACTAAAACTACTAGAGAGGGTAGGCGAATACGAGTTCGCCTATATCTGTTTTTACCGGAGAAGAGAATGGTGTTACATATGATGTTGAATGGTTTGCTGCTCATTTTAATGGTCTGCTGCTGTTTATAGAGGTTAGTAATAATCAACTTAAATATTGCTACATTAATTAGGATATGTTAGGATATGTAGTTTGCGGTAAAATTCATATTGTGGATAAAATCACTGTGAAATTCTTTTCCATATCTTGTCAAAAAATTTCAATAAGTTCATGATTTCAATTTAATTAACTAATCAATTCATGTGCTCTTATTTAGTGGAGAATTTGTAAAATATTTCAGATGAGTGAGGGATTAGATCCGTAAAGCTCATAAATCTTACGATTTCGGTTAAAAATTATGCCGGCCAATACTTTTATTTTTTATTGGAATCCTCGGAGAACTTCTAATATGATTTCAGATCAGACTAGTATGAGATTGCTGAATGACCGATATATATCCCGCAACAATTAACGTGACAATTATCTAACGGTTTCAGAAGACTTCGGTCGACATCCATATTAGAATATTTGTCGTCCTTGGGTCTGTTTGTCACTTTCTTCTTATTAGACTGTTATAGAAACTCTGCTCTGCATCAGTAGTACTTATACTTTATAATAGCAAACCGATTTGTTGCAGCATCACTACTAAGACGAGGCGTTGTAATTGCTGCATTGGCTTCATCTTCTCCCATACTTTGATGATATCAGGCCTCAAAATGGCTACCATTCAGTTGTCACCAAGGATTTTCGAGTAACTATTTTCAAAACTTTCATGCTTTTTATCTCTTGTAATTTTGGGACAAGAGGGTTAATTTTGCGTTTTTTGGTCTAAAATTATTAGTTATGATTAATTTTATCTTACCAAATGATTCAATGTTGTCACTAAAATAGAATCTCTTACTCTGTTTCACCTTTTTCAACAAATTTGATCTCCGATGCTTATTTGAAAAAACAGCAAAATTCATCTAAGCTTTTTACCATAGGGATAAAATTCAACTATAGTCTCTATCAATAAACTCAAGAGCAATATGACCAATATCCTTTGTAATTTAGTCAACATAAAGAAAAATGGATACAAACTAAATTTGCCTCCATGATGAAAAGAGAAAATCAATTTTACTCTTATCATATAAAATAACTTAATGTTGCTCTGTACATCCAGCTATGTCTCGATTGTAATTAAATGTATCCCTAGAAAAAAAAATAGTTGTGAATCGCAACGTAGGCATGTCGCTGAACCTCGTTAAATTGATGTGTTCTTCATATTAATTCTTGCAGAATTGATTGCTTTTTGTTTCCTATGCAGGAAACCAGTGAGAATTGATACAACACAATTAAACATTTGTGGAAAGGTGGCAGGGTTTCGAAGTCAACTTACCCATTGTTCTTAATGGAATAGTAAAGGTTTTCATTTTAATTTTAAAAGCAAAATGTAATTATTGCCAATTAAATGGCATCCAAGGAAAAGTACACAAAGAAAAACAAGAAACGAAAGAGTTTGAATTAATTGTAGTGAGTTTTGGTGGCAAGCTTAGCATAGTACTCTGCAAGCCAAACTGCAATAATTTTGATCTCTTTCTCTCTTTGCTCAACAAGCCAGGCTGGGTCATCTGCTGTTGGATTTAACACATCCAAGCAATGTGCACCTTTTTACCCATAACAAAATCTCCATTAATTAACACATAAACCCTTATGCAGTTATATGATTTGAAGTCATGTAAATGTTGTTGAATCTCAATAATTTAATTCAAACTAAAATCTACCTTGATCCGTATGAATGGCAACAATACTATCTGATATGTCCTCCAAAATTCTGTCAGTCAATAAATTGGAAAAAAAAAAAAGAAAAAAAGAAAAAAAGAATTAGATCTACTAATTAACGTAACAATCAATTAATTGAGAAATTCATGTTTTCAATTACCCTCCAGAACTCCAAGGATCACGAAGTCCATTTGAGAAGATGATGTTGCTACCAAAGTTTCTAAGGGCAGATTTAATATTCTGAAAATTGATTAGAACACACAAAACAAGTTTCCAGTTAAAATTAACTACCAGTTCAAATGGTAGAAATTGTAATTAACCGATAATTAATTAGGTTGATTAAAAGAGCTTACATGACCACCATATTGAATAGGAACCCAATAAGGCCTTGGGGTGACACCAAACACTTGTTGACATGATTTTATTAAGTCGTCCAGATCAAATGGTGATATTTCAAACATTGTATTGTTCTTATCAACACCAATTGGTAGAACTATCTCAGTGCATGTCTGAAACATCAATCAATTAATTATAAAGTTTAAGTTGCAGATAAATAAAATCTACAAATTATATATCTATCAAAGCTCAAATATGATAGTATTAGTTAGAATAACGGTCAAACTTGTCCGTAAAGACCCAAGAAAACCAAGATTTGACTGAAAAAAAATTTGTTGCTAAAAGAATAAAAATTGTTTTCAAGGCTTCAGATTTAATAAAAAATGTTATTTGTTGTAAAGTTATGGATGTATGCATTTATCGACAAAATTTGATATGATATTACTGCTATTTATATATGTACGTATCATAACAACTTTTAGATACTGCTACTAATTAAAGAAACTTTTTAATAGCAAAAATTTTCTAGCCGTAATATTGCACCATTTCATACCATTAGGATCAAATTAATCTATTCCTCAACAACCTTTAAGGAAAAATTGACCCTTATCCCTATTAGTGGATTAGCTAGTTTTTTTTTTTTTTTTTGAAAGTAGTGAATTAGCTATATAGCAATATAGCAACATTTATATAAATATGCGTAATAATTAATTAGTCTCTAAAATAAATTTTTGTGGAGTTAAAATGTATAAATGTATTAGGAAAAAAAAAAAAAAAAAACTAAAATTGAAAAGATGGATAAATATACCAGCAAATCCCAACCACTCATCTTGTATAAGCTAGTATATCCATCAGATACATGTTTGCAGTGTCCTGAATTTCCAAATAGAGTACTGGCATTCAGACCGGCAACAATCCGGCCAAGAATTCCAGTACCGGCCGGTGCTCCGTTGATGCCTTTGCATAAATTTTCTACATAATAATCTGGCGGATTGTCGTATTGGGCTGCGATCATGTATGTATTTACTAAGTAGTCTTTGAGTTCTTGTGTTGAGTTTAAAGGACTTCGAAAACATGAGGGAAAAGAGAAAAAAAAGAAAAGAATCTGATTAGTTATTTTACATTTATATCTAAGTAGGAAATTAGAAAAGAAAAATAATAGAAAAAAAGGCATTGTTTGGTACATAGCTAATTTTGGACTAACGGCCATGTGCCATGCACGTGCAATGTACATAGCCTTTTGTAGTGAAAAATAAAAAGTACAGGTGCCAAACTTTATAATGTATTATGTGAAAAAAGTCAACAAATTAACATGACATATCAATAAAGATAAAGAAATCAATGTGTTATGATAATAAATATTAGTGTACGACGTTAGAGAATAATACTTGACTTTTGTGCAATAAAAAGTAACACATTTAGCTGCTTAACACTACAAGAAATTTAAAATTTGACAGCATAAAAAATTACTGACGAAAATATAAAACCTGTTGTCATAACTTTAAACAACAATACAAAAAGTTGTGACGGCAGCTATTTGCAACAAAAAAATTGATATAATTTTGTTGCTAAATATGTTTTTTGGCAGCAATTTTTGTATATTGCTATTAAATTAGCTTTTTGGCAACAAAATTTATTATGTTGCAATTTTTTTTTTTTTTTTTGGGTGAAATCCAAAAAAACCACCCAAGTTTGTTGAAAAAGAATATATAAATAGGAGGTGTTAGTAACTTACTAGCAAACGTTGAACATTGTGCCAAGGTCTAAAAGACCATTAGGTTGAGCTGCGATTCCATCTATTTCACCCCATGATTGTTTTATGGTGTTGTAACAACTCTCACTCGTATTCTACATCCCAATTCACATTAATTATAATTAGAATTCAATTAAGAATCATATATCTAATCCAATTAATAGGAAAACAAGTGGGTTTTGTTTGTTTTTCACAGGACCATTATTAGTCAGAGGCTGAATATGTTATCCAAAAATTACGAGTACTTGGCTAAGTCCAAATTAATTAAAATACATGGACTTATTAAAAAAAAAAAAAAAATAAAGATAATGCAAGAGCCAACATTATATATCTTTTGCCATTTTTTCAAACTTACCAAGAAGTCCCTAGATACAACAGCTTGGTATCCATCTGGTGGTGTGACATCAACAAAGTAGAGTATGGGAGCAGATGATGCCAATGATCCAATTACAATGTGAGGATATTTTAGGCGAAACCATGAGGCTAGCGCTGGAAAAATAAAAAATAAAAAATACAGTACTCAATTATGGTTAATTTTGCATCTATACGGTTTATAATAATAATAATAATAATAATAATAATAATAATAATAATTAGCAAGATTTTTTTGACTTACATCCACCGTATGAAGCTCCAACAGCAATAACAGGGGAATTTTGAGCCGATAAGTTTTTCTTAACATGTGTAATAATCTGTGCATAATCTGCCAAAGCTTGTTCTGAGCTTAAATATCCATATGTACTTGCATTTTTGTATGTCTCTTCTTCTGTTCCAAATGGTAATGATTCTCCAAAATAACGATGCTACAAAATAACATTTTAAATTATATGATTAATTATCTCCAAATTTTGAACGTATGTTAGCAGTGGAATTGGATTTTCGTAATGATACATGTTGGTTCAAATGAATGCTAGAGAGTTAATTTAGATTCTATGGAATTTATTCACTCTTGAGTATTACCCTACATCTGACATACTACTGGTTTTGAAATTCCTTTAGGAGAGTAGAGTTAGGATTAAGTTATATTTACATGGTATCAAAACCTTAGATTCCGAGTGTGAGGTTGTTATGTTAGTGAAAATCACTTGTATATATTTGAAATTAAAGATTTTTCTCGGGCCAAGGGTGGAACTAGAAGAAAAGAAAGAATCCAAAAAGTCATCGGGGATTTAGAGGTCAACAAGACCCTTGTAGTACCCTCCCATAGGATCACCACTATCCGGGGTGAATCTGGCCCAAGTTTTGCATTCATATAAGATAGCACAAATGGGAAGAAATTACCGAAACAATATTCTCTAAAATCATGACACTATTGTAGTCCTGGACCAATATTTAGCTTATGGGCACTATAGAACTTCCTTCCTAGTTTATAGAACCTAACTTTCTAGCATAACATTTATTTGAATTAATAAATATGATTAGCAATACTTAATCTCTATGTTATGTCTATACAAATATGCTGTAATTGTAACATGTGACACAAAGACATGAAAGCAAGAACTCACCTCTACAAATAATAGCAACCCCTTGAAACGAGCTGCAAGTTCTGATATGAAACCAACATATAACACATCCCCTTCTATGTCACCTTCTTCCCCTAAATAAACAAAAATCGGGGAGCTTGTATTCGCTCCGCCCCAGTACTTGAAGCTCAATATGTATCTATGCTGAAAAGTTGCGTAACTCTCGGGATAATAGTTAAAATGATCGAGCGTCTGCGTATAGTAATGTGTTTCGTATTCTGGTGGAAGGTCGGGGGAGGATGAAAACCTGCTTGCCTCGCGTCTAATTGCGCTTAGTTTTAATCTTTGGGGATATGCAGATGATATTGGATATATTGTAATTAGTACTAGCATAAGGAGTAGCAGCTGGAATTGTACTGCTGATGCCATTTTGAGCTATAAGCACTTGCAACTTAGCTGAAATTGCTCATATAAATGGAGATTAAATTTGAAACATTTTGTTTTTGGATTTAGTATCCAATTGGCTTTGTAATTTGATTAATTATAGGGTCTATATGTACATTAATTCTGGAATTAGCCGGCAACTGCTAATATATAAAAGGACAAACCAAGTAATCACTGGTCCAGTGGTCACCTTAATTTCTAATTATTAAGCCAAGTTCTTGATGCTGCCCTATTTTTTTTTGCTTTTTTTTTTTTTTTTAAAAAAAAATTGTTTAAGGAATCAATCAACCGTATGTACGATAGGGATCTAAAAATCTAATTAGTTCATTTGGGGTCTAGTCTAATCCTTTTATTCTAATCGGATAAATAATCCAATTTTAATTTTGATAAATTGTTTTGATTGAGATATGATTAACTGGTCAGTGGTGTCATTTATTCATCCCTTGTATAGTTGGCTCAAGATTCTCATAATTATGATCTCTCCTTTTTTTAAAGATTCCCTGTATATATTGATTCAAGTAAAATAACAATGTTATTAAAATATGATAGAATAAAGAATTGGTAAAGTAGAAAATTCATGATTTGACTGGTTCAACCGGGTTCATCTTAGTTTGTTTGCTTAAAAATACTATTCTTTAATATATTTTATAAATATTACAATTAATGTAAAAGAATATTTCATCAAACATCCATATGCAAATAAATCATAGATATACTATTAACAAGCTACAAAATATTCTAAATATTTATAAAATAATTTTATTTCATTAATTAAAATGATCCTGCTCAATCTGGTTTGTTTTCAATGTTTCCTAATCCAACCTGTTCAATCCGGTTTTTAACAGACAAAGAGTTTAATATAATTGAACTAACTGGTTAGGTTCGGTTTTAATAACACTAATTAATACATACGATGTGCAAGCTTGGCAAAACTGACGATAAAACTAGCATAAAACAGTAATAACTTTGGCTTTTATGAAATACCAACAATGTGGGACAAAATTGACTAATCTTTTAGAATCAGTTTCGAAACAATTGTAAAGTTGTGAGTTTGAATCATATAGTTGGAATCATATATATGAATAAAAAAGTAAAATCTTTCAAGCTTAACTATGTCAATTTTCTGTTGGCATTTTGTTAATTAACAGGGCATATCTGAAATGGCATGAAAAGCAATCATCTTTTATATAGTTAAGCTTGAAAGTGACAAGATCTCATTTTTATATATATATATAAAAAAAAAGACAATGCTTAAAGGTCCCTTTTGGATGAAATAATTCAACGAGAGAATTAATTGAATTTTTAAAACTTTTTAAATTTTTGAAAAGATTTTACAATTAAAACCAGATATATAATAATAATAATAAAATAGTTATGTTATGAAATTTTAATTAATTAAAGGATTTCTTAGCTCCAAAAGTTCTAAGATTATAGCATTGATCCGAGGAAAAAAAAAGTTAAACATAATTAGATTTTAACGTTTTAATATTATAAACATGTACCTGGCATTGACAGTAAACTAATTTTCCTCCTTTGCTTAGTGGGAGCAAAAGTGAAAACTAAAACATAAAAATAAAATTAGAAAAATTATAAATAAACGTAAAAATGCTCGGACAAAGGAGAAAAAATTTATAAAAAAGGGATAAGCCCATATAAAAGCCTTAATTTTTTAAGAAGTTTTTGAGATATTGTTTCAATTACACAACCAGTCTGTATTAGAGATAACGGAATCACTTAATATTGCATATCGTAGATATTAGTGAAGAGATTCTGTAGGCCTTGAGAGTAAGTATAAGTCTTTTTCTTTAGTTTATTTATTTCCAATGTGAAACTATTAGTTATTTTCCACCACTCATCTCTAAGTAAAACTAAATTTTAACTATTTGTCATTTGTTAAAGATTCTTTAATCGTTTGCTTTCAAGGCTCAAGATTATTGACGAGTTTGGTCTTCTCTACTAGTCAAATTCTGCTAAGCATGTACATATGAGCTTTGGATCTTACGGTTATCATAATTTCTTCTGATCTGATACTATGAAAAAAATTCAATTAGTAAGGAATTAATTAGTCCATAATAATTTATATAATTCGAGCAATATATATATATATATATATATATATAATATTAAAAAATATAAAAAAAATCTCAATTATTTAATTCAAAATAAAAAGGTGAAATTTGACAAAATGTGTGAAACATCAAAGTAAATAAAGAAAACATGAAAAAAAAAAAAAAACATTTAGCTAGTTTTGTTGGGAGTTTTGGTGGCAAGCTTAGCATAGTATTCTGCAAGCCAAGCTGCTATGATTTTGATTTCTTTGTCTCTTTGCTCAACAAGCCAGGCTGGGTCATCAACTGTTGGATTTAATACATCCAAGCAATGTGCACCTAATTACCATTACAATATCTCCATTAATCATAAAATATTTCAATTATTTATCAAAATCAATAGGTGATATTTGACTTTTAAAAATTTGAAAACCAGTTATTCATATTTATTTAGGTATCATCAAACATTTAACTATTTTGAATTATGACTCATGTGAAATTAATTGATCTCTCATGTTAAAATTGAACAATCATGAGTATTAATGTGGTTTCAAAAAATATTAGATTTCATAGTAAAAAAATTTGCACAAAAATGCCGATATAACATCAACAACTAGTATATTATATTAATGATAATAAAATTTATATCAAATTTTGCTAAAAAGACATACAATCACAATCTATAATAGCAGTAATATAACAATTTATTTAGGTATCAACTTTTTTTGGTGTTGTCTAAAACTATGATGATAATTTTTATATTTTTGACCCTAAAAATTTTGTTGACAAATTTTATATTTCTTGCGGTGATCGTATTGAAATAAATAATTATATAGAAGTTTAAGTACCTTGATCCGTATGAATGGCAACAATACTATCTGATATATCCTCCAAAATTCTGTTAGTAAAAATATTAGGGGAAAAAAAGATGAATTAGCAAATTAACCAATTAATTACTTGACTAATTAATTATATATAATCAATATTGTCGAAGTTCTTTATATTACCCTCCAGCACTCCATGGGTCACGAAGTCCATTGGAGAAAATGATGTTGCTTGCAAAGTTTCCAAGGGCAGTTTTAATATTCTGAAGAATAAATTTAATCAAAAGAATTTCAAATAGAATGTAACATTAATTTTAAAAAAAAAAATCAATCAATTAATCAATTAGGAAGGTTAATTAATTAGAGGGCTTACATGACCACCAAATTGAATAGGAGCCCAATAAGGCCTTGGGGTAACACCAAAAACTTGTTGGCATAATTTTGTAAAATTATTGAGATCAAATGGTGATATGTCAAACATTGTATTATTGTTATCTACACCAATTGGTAGTACCATCTCTGTGCATGTCTGCAAGATCAAAATCAATAATTAATATATGTTATTTTAGCCTTGGATATGTTCACATATGCTATATATTAGGTTTTTATTTATTTATTTATTTTTAATGAATACTATATATTGGGTTAGTTTTAATAGCTGTACATGCAAAGAACGTGGCCATAGAAAAACAACTTTCCTTTTTTCTTTGTGACAAAAAGTGCTAACGAGGAGGGGTATTATTATCCACTCGAAATCTGGGAAAACCTCAAGGTTATGAAGGAGTTTACAAATTAATTAGTGGCAGATATAGGAGAAACTCACGGGTATTGCTCCACACAATAGATCATGTACCGATGGAATGATGCGAACTGCAATACCCCAAGACAAGTCCAAGGAAAACTCCAAGGATTGGGGTGCACCGTGTAAAGGGGGGAATACTTTGTAATAGTAGCATTGTAATAGTAGCATGAATAATGAAAGTGTGGGAGGTGAGACATCTTGATGGTTGTTCCTCCCACCCCTGAAAGCGGTATAAGGACTACTATAGGGGGGTGTGGCAGGTCTCAACGAGTATCAGTTGCACGGTGTTGCTTGTGAGACCAGTGTCAGCCGCACGTGGGTGCTTGTGAATGCCCCATCCGTAGTAGGACCCCCTACTACTACGGGTGTGGACTTGTTTGATGTACTTGTTATTCTTATATGAATGAAAGCCTTGCGCATCACTTTTCATATGTGTCTCGTGTATGCTTATATCTGTGTGAATGGATGCTTATCTTTGATTATGCCCTTCTTATGTGCCGATATATCTCATATAGAATGCGGATTGGCCTTTGAGCCTAATATAAACAAATGTTATACCTTGGTCTAACCTCATGCTTGTTCCTAATGCAGAATTAGCATATAAAGTGTGTTGGCTGGCTTACTTCTAGGAGTAGACGTAAGCGCCCACGGTGTCCGAGGAGTGACCCCGTGACATTTGGTATCAGAGCTCAGTTCTATTTGGCGAAAGGCAAGATGTCCAACTTTGAGGCGTTGAAGCGCATTAAGGCCCTGGAAAGACAATGGGCTGAAATAGCTCCGGAACGCCTTTCGGCTACCGTATTCGAATGTGGCCAAAGGGTTGAGGAATCACTAGGGGCAGTCAAAACGCTTCGCCGTGATGTCCGAGACCTTCGTGAAAATGTTGGGACCTTTGTCCGTAGTGAAGTGGAGGGAGCCACGAGTGGGCAAAGTGAGTTGATAAAGGCCTTGAATGAGAAGGCGGAGATCTTTCAGGCCGTGATGGCCAATCTCGACATTTTTGAATTTGTGGTGACAAATTCCACTGCCATCCGAGAGATGATGGCTAAGAAGTCCGACCGAAGGGAGAGGGCCCTTGAGACTGGGACATCCCGAGGAGGTGGTACTTCCAATGTTGATGAGATGGTAGATTTAAATGAGAAATTGAGTAATCTACACATCGCAGAGGCGGTGGAGAGACTTCAAACCGAGCATAAAGAGTTATGCGAGGTAGTAGAACAGTTCCAGGGCGAGGCAATGGAAGAATATGGCAACCTGAAGGGGGAACTAGATGAAGTGAAGCTCAAGGTCAAAATGCTAACCGACCTTTACGAGCGGGGTGAGTCGAGAGCCCCAGAGTCCTCCAAATACAAAATCAAAGATCCAAAGTCATACGATGGGGCCAGAGATGCTAGTGAAGTGGAGAACTTCCTCTTTGATGTAGAGGCCTTCTTCAATGCAACTAGGGCCCGAACAGATGCCCACCGCTTGGAGTTGATCCCGATGTATTTGGAGGGCGACGCCAAGTTGTGGTGGCGACACAAAGCTTCTTTGGCCACCATCTCCACCTGGGATGAGTTCAAGAAGGAGTTCAAAGCCCATTTCTACCCCGAAAATGTCCACCATGTGGCCCGACGTCAACTTGCAGAACTCCAGCAAACGGGTTCCATCAGAGACTATGTCAGAGCCTATCAGAAGCTTATCTTGGAATGCCCGGAGATGCATGAGTATGACAAGTTGTATCATTTCACCAAGGGGTTGAAACCGTGGGCAAAGAATGAAGTGAACAGAAGGAACGTCCGAGATCATGCTACTGCCATTATGGTGGCCGAAAGCTTAGATGACTTCTCGGATGGTCTTGGAAAGAGGAAGCAACCTCCCACCTCAGGGCCTGAGACTAGACCAAGTAAGTGGGCGAAACCGTTGGGGACGGGAAGTGATCGTAGCAGTTCCTCAACAGGAGGCCGCCCGAGTTCCTTTTCAGAAGGGAGTAATCGTCGCACTTGGGGTGAAAGGAGAAATAATCAGTTTAATAATGAATCCGGTGGCCCTCCGAAAAACTTTCCATTTAGGCAAGCTGTCCCCGGAGTTCGGAACATCTCTTGTTTTATATGCAAGGGGCCACACCGGATGGCGGAGTGCCCACATCGAAGTGCTGTTAATGCACTCGTTTCTGAGAGGACAGAAGAAGAACAGAGAGTCGATGCAGGACTCGAAGGGTCGGAGCCTTCGGCCATGGGATCTTTGCGATTCCTTTCAGCCCTGGAGAAGCAGGTGAAGGCTGCAAGTCAAAGAAGAGAAAAAGGGCTGATGTATGTCGAGCTGATTATCAATGGGAAGGCCACCAGGGCTATGATTGACACAGGGGCCACCGACAACTTCATGTCAGGGACTGAAGCTTCTCGGCTAGGGTTACCAGTCAAGAAGGAGGCAGGAAAGATCAAAGCGGTCAACTCCCCGGCCAGAGAGATATTGGGAGCAACTCAGAATGTATCTTGTAAGTTGGGACCCTGGACTGGCTCGATAGACTTTACAGTGGTACCGATGGATGATTTTGATGTGGTTCTGGGGATGGACTTCTTGAAGGAGAGTTTCGCAGTTCCGATGGTCTCAGCGAGCTGCCTCCTCTTTATGAATCAGAATCCCTGTGTCGTGCCAGTAACCGTGAGTCCCATTTGTGAGAAAAAGTGTCTCTCAGCACTCCAGTTCAAAAAGGGAGTAAAAAGGGGGGAGTGCTCTTATGTGGTGGTTCCGCTGGCTAGCAACTCAGACGAAGACTCTAGCTTTCCCAAAATGCTTGACGAAGTGATGAAAGAGTTTCAAGACATCATGCCGGGGGCCTTACCAAAGACGTTGCCACCAAAGAGGGGGGTAGATCATGAAATAGAATTGCTTCCGGGAATGAAGCCACCCGCAAGGGCTCCCTATAGAATGGCCCCTCCTGAGTTGGCAGAGTTACGGAAGCAGCTGGGGGAACTCTTGGAAGCAGGGTTCATTCGACCTTCAAACTCCCCCTTTGGTGCCCCCGTGTTGTTCCAGAAGAAAGCAGATGGAAGCTTAAGACTGTGTGTGGATTACAGAGCCCTGAACAAGATCACAGTACGCAACAAGTATCCTATCCCTCTTGTAGCTGACTTGTTCGATCAACTTAGTGGGGCAAAGTATTTCACCAAGCTTGATCTGCGTTCGGGATATTACCAGGTGCGAGTGAAAGATGAAGATATATTCAAAACCACATGTGTCACCCGGTATGGTTCATTTGAATTTTTGGTTATGCCCTTTGGACTAACAAATGCTCCAGCCACCTTTTGTACTCTCATGAACCAGGTCTTCAGGGAATATCTGGATCAGTTCGTGGTGGTGTACCTGGATGACATCATGGTATACAGTACCACCCTGGAGGAGCACCGAGAACACTTGAAGCTAGTGTTCATGAAGCTGAGGGAGAATCAGCTTTTTCTGAAGAGAGAAAAGTGTGCTTTTGGGCAGACAAGCATCAAGTTTCTTGGCCACGTGATCGAACAAGGCAGGATTCGCATGGATCAAGCTAAGGTGAAAGCTATTTCAGAATGGCGGACACCTGGGAATGTTCCAGAATTGAGATCCTTTTTGGGACTGGCCAATTACTACCGGAGATTTGTTGAAGGGTACTCGCGGAAGGTGGTCCCCCTCACCGACTTGTTGAAGAAGGAAAGGAAATGGGTCTGGACAGAAGAATGCCAAGAAGCTTTCGAGAAGTTGAAGAAAGCAATCCAAGAAGAACCAATTCTAGCCCTGCCTGACATGGCCAAACCGTTCGAAGTTCAAACGGATGCATCGGATTTTGCTTTGGGGGGAGTCATCATGCAAGAGGGACATCCCATTGCCTTTGAGAGCCGGAAGTTGAATGATGCCGAACGGAGGTATTCCACGCATGAAAAAGAGTTACTGGCCGTCGTTCATTGCTTACGAGTTTGGAGGCATTATTTGCTGGGATCTAGGTTTGTGGTGAAGACAGACAATGCAGCAGTGAGCCACTTCCTTACCCAACAGACTTTGTCTCGAAAGCAAGCCCGCTGGCAGGAATTCTTGGCTGAATTCGATTTTGTGCTGGAGCACCACACAGGAAAGTCAAATCAGGTGGCAGATGCGCTGAGTCGTAAGGCAGATCTGGCAGTCTTAAAACAGATAGCCCATTTGTCTAGCAGCCAGCTATCTACCTCTGTGCGACGGTTAATTCAAGAGAAACTCTCAAAGGACCCCCAGGCGGTGGCCATAATGGACTTGGTGAGGCAGGGAAAGACTCGGCAATTCTGGATCAGTGACGAGCTCTTAATGACTACCAAGCAAAGAGTGTACGTGCCGAAGGTTGCCAATTTGCGGAAGATGTTGATGCGAGAATGTCATGATACCCTCTGGGCGGGACATCCGGGGTGGCATCGGATGTTGGCTTTGCTTCAACAGCACTACTATTGGCCCAAGATGGAGGAAGAGGTGAGAGAGTACACTAAGACATGCTTGGTGTGTCAGCAGGACAAAGTCGAGAGGCGAAAATCTGCTGGGCTACTTCAACCACTGCCAGTACCGCAACGCCCTTGGGAGAGTGTGTCAATGGATTTTATCACGGGCTTGCCCAGGGTTGAAGATTTTGATTCCATTCTGGTGGTTGTTGATAGGTTCTCCAAATATGGAACCTTTATTCCAATGCCCAAATACAGTTCAGCAGAAACAACGGCCAGGGCCTTCTTCAAACATGTGGTCAAATATTGGGGTCTCCCGAAGAGTATTGTCAGTGATCGGGATGGGCGATTTTTGGGGAGTTTTTGGACGGAGCTTTTTCGTCTGTTGGGGAGTAACTTGAACATGTCCACCAGTTATCACCCACAGACTGATGGTCAGACAGAGAGATTCAATAGCATGCTTGAGGAGTATTTGCGACACTTTGTCTGTGCCAGTCAACGGAACTGGGCATCCCTCCTAGATGTGGCCCAATTTTGCTTTAACAGCCAGAAGTCCTCTGCTACTAACAAAACCCCTTTTGAAATTGTGACAGGTCAACAGCCCTTGGTGCCCCATTCCATCGAGATGCCTTACAAAGGCAAGAATCCCAAAGCATATCTTTTCACAAAGGAATGGAAGCAGAACGAGGAGATTGCAAGAGCACATTTGGAGAAGGCATCCCGGCGGATGAAGAAATGGGCTGATACAGATCGTCGACCAATGGAGTTCAAAGCTGGTGACCTGGTGTTGGTGAAGCTTCTGCCGGAGCAACTACGATTCTTCCGTAACAGAGACAACAGGCTGGTGAGGAAATATGAAGGACCGATTCCAGTCGTCAAGAAGGTAGGTCCAGTATCATATAAACTGGACTTGCCCGAATGGATGTCGGTCCATCCTGTTTTCCATGTCAGCAACTTGAAGCAGTATCATCCAGATCCCACAGACGACAAGCGGAACAGGAGTACAAGACCTGCAATCACGAAGAAAGCACCAGCCAGCAGAGAAGTGAAGGAGATTCTAGCAGATCGTACGGCGTCAACATCCAGGAGAACATACAAGGAGTACCTCGTTCGATGGCGAGCCGAAGGAGAAGAAGAAACCAGCTGGGAGAAAGAAGATGATCTACAAGCTTACAAGCAGAAGATTGAAGAATTCCAGAAGACAAGGTCGACGAGGACGTCAACCCTCTGAGTGGGGGAGAGTGTAAAGGGGGGGAATACTTTGTAATAGTAGCATTGTAATAGTAGCATGAATAGTGAAAGTGTGGGAGGTGAGACATCTTGATGGTTGTTCCTCCCACCCCTGAAAGCGGTATAAGGACTACTATAGGGGGGTGTGGCAGGTCTCAACGAGTGTCAGTTGCACGGTGTTGCTTGTGAGACCAGTGTCAGCCGCACGTGGGTGCTTGTGAATGCCCCATCCGTAGTAGGACCCCCTACTACTACGGGTGTGGACTTGTTTGATGTACTTGTTATTCTTATATGAATGAAAGCCTTGCGCATCACTTTTCATATGTGTCTCGTGTATGCTTATATCTGTGTGAATGGATGCTTATCTTTGATTATGCCCTTCTTATGTGCCGATATATCTCATATAGAATGCGGATTGGCCTTTGAGCCTAATATAAACAAATGTTATACCTTGGTCTAACCTCATGCTTGTTCCTAATGCAGAATTAGCATATAAAGTGTGTTGGCTGGCTTACTTCTAGGAGTAGACGTAAGCGCCCACGGTGTCCGAGGAGTGACCCCGTGACACACCGCACCTCCGACCATCCCTTGATCTGCCACTACTTATCACTAAATTTACACATCGTGGAAACTCCAACATAGGTAATGAGAATCAATCTCAAGTAGAGTATCATAGGAAGAGTAGATAGTTTCCTTACCACTAAGTTGAGCAAATTGTACCAACGGTTACCAAAGTTTAGAGTTTATGTTTGCATGGACACTAAAATTTAACTTGTGTCAATAAAATTATTGAACTTTCATTATAATGTTAATAAAGTCATTTCACTCTTGTTCATTGAAATTTGGCATCAAAATAACGAAGAAACAAGTCAATACCAAGTCTGATTCACTAACGCGAAACCATGTTAGCCCAACTATTTTTTATTTTTTATTTTTTCCGTATAGTGGTGTAAACATGAGTGCTATGTTGATGACATATATTAGTTTTTTAAATGGCTAGGGTAGGCATGACATTGTATTGGTGGGTCAGACCTAGTGTTGATTTGCTATATCATCATTTCAATGCTAAATTTCGATTGATTAGGATGAGAGTAATTTTATAGATACCAAAACATTTTAGTGACTGTAGATACACAAACTCCAAATTTCAATGACCATCAATGGTACAATTTACTCCTATTAAGTCCATCCTCACAGGCCATAGCAAAAATGAGTCCCAATGAAATACAAAGAATACATGAGAGATATAAATACCTGCAATTCCCATGTATCCATCTTGTCTAAGGTAGAATCATCATATACATCAATGCACTGTCCTCCTCCCCCAAAAAGACTTGCATTCAGACCGGCAACAATCCGACCAAGAACATCGGTCCCTGGAGGTGCTCCGTCAATGGCTTTGCACAAATTTTCCACAAAATAATCTGGAGGATTGTCGTATTGAGCTGAGACCATGTATATATCTGCTAAGTAGTCCTTGAGTTCTCGTGTTGAGTTTAACGGACTTTGACAAAATGATGAAAAAGAGAATCATGCAAGAAAAAGTAAAAAGAGAAGCAAATTGTTTATAATATTCATATATTTTTGACTACAATACAAGTTTCATTCCAAAGGGGAAAAAAAACAATACAAGAATAAGGTTACAAGTTCTATTTTGGCCGAATACATAGATACTCCCTGAACTTGGTAAAAAACGCTTATTGCCCCTTGAACTTTAAAAATGTCCTAATATTCCCCTGAACTTCTTAAAAGTGTTCTAATACCCCCTTGAATTTCTTAAAATTGGCTCAATTTGCCCCCTAAGTCCTATAAAAACCAGAGTTTGTTTTGAAAAGTTAAACATGAGACAACCGATAATTGAGTGACACGTGGCAGCTAGAGGTAAATTGGATCACTTTTTCAAAGTGAAGGGGGCATTAGGACATTTTAAAAATTTAGGGGAGAAGTAGGCGTTTTTGAACAAGTTCAGGGGTGTTTATGTATTTGGCCTTCTATTTTCGGAAAAGAATGTTTGAAGTAATTATTATTATTGTTACTTATTTTTTACCTCATAATATTTTAATTTATCATATTGAGTTCTTAAATAGTTATAATTATACACATTGATTGAGTCTTTTCCTAATGAGATAGTTCGAAGTGAATATCAAGCTCGATCTAAAATGTATAAACTGTTTTATTTGTTTCTAAAATTGCAATTTTTACAATTTGGAACACGAGAGTTTATTTATGTCTAGTTTTTTTAGAGCAACATTAGACATCCACAAAAATATTTTCAAACTATAAAAAATGCAATTTTGAGGCATAAATGTAATAGGTCATATATATATATATATATATATATATATATATATATATATATATATATATATATTGTGAAGGTCGTGTATTTTAATTAACAGGAATTTAATATTGAAATCTAATCGTGTAATTAGTTAAGGACTTAACGTGTGTAATTATGACTGACCGAGAATTCAGAGATAAATAGAAACATCTAAGATTAAATAAATAAAATTTGTAGGCAAAATTGACGTTTTGTTTTAACAAGAATGTAAAGAGGAGTTGTGAGTGATTTTACGAGCAAACGTTGAAGAGATTGCCAAGAATCAAAAGACCATTAGGTTGAGCTGCAATTCTGTCAATTTCAGACCACGACTCTTTTATGGTGTTGTAACAACTCTGGCTGGTATCCTACAACGCCAATCAACACCATAATTAATTAGCATTAATCAGTTGAGCTAGAATCATTATATATATATATATATATATATATATATATATATATATAAAATTGAATCAAATATAAGAAAATTAATAACAAAGTTTTAGTTTGTTTAATTAATTACCATGAAGTCCCTGGATACAACTAGAGGGTATCCGTCTTGGGGTGTGATATCCACAAAGTGGAGTATTGGAGCAGATGATGCCAATGATCCAATCACAATGTGAGGATACTTCATGCGAAGCCACGAGGCAAGCACTACAATGAATTTGCAGGAGAAAATTTAGTATTTTTGGACTTCATTAATAAATTTATGGCTAATTTATACTGTTAGCAAAAACAAAGAATTCAACCAAAGAATTGGTATTTTTGCTAATGTCTCAATATTGACTTTGTTGACATGCTAAAATTGTTTATTTCCTTTTACGGACATGTTAATTTAATGATTTCTTAACAGTGTTAGGTTTTTTTTTTTTTTAAATGGTGTAAAAACATCGTCTATTTTGCGATAAAAAAAAATATACTACATTTCCCAACTTGAAAATGCTTGAATTTTTTATTTTAATGATTTTCCAAAAGAAATATTTTGACTTACTTCCACCATATGAAGCTCCAACAGCAATGGCTGGGGAAGTTTCAGCTGACAGATTTTTCTTAACATCTGTAATAATTTGGGCATAATCTGCCAAAGCTTGTTCTGAGCTTAAATACCCATATGTACTTGCATTTTTGAATGTCTCCCCTTCTGTTCCAAATGGTAATGATTCTCCATAGTAACGGTGCTATACAAAACATTTAAATTATTATGTGATTTATCTTTAAATAAACATATGATATGATATAGCATATAAGCCTAACTCCCATTCCAAACAAGGTTATCTCACTGATTAGCTCACTAATCAAGTAATGTGAAATATTTATATTCACACCTCACTCTTCAAGTCATTTAAAGTATATCGAAATACAAAGCTCTGATACTATATAAAGAGGAAAAGGCTCGTATACGAAACCATTTATATGAGCCATTGCACATAAATTAATGCATTTTCTCACCTCTATATATAATAGCAGTCCTTTGAAACGAGCTGCAAGTTCCGATATGAAACCAACAAATGATACATCGCCTTCTACGTTACTTTCTTCCCCTGTATAAACAAAAATCGGAGAGCTCGTATTCGCGCCGCCCCAATATTTGAAGTTCAATATGTATCTTTGCTGAAAAGTTGCATAACTCTCTGGATAATAGTTAAAATGATCGAGAGTCTGCGAGTAATAATGTGTTTCGTATTCTGGTGGGAGATCGGTGAGGGATGAAGCGCTGCTCGCCTGATCACGTCTTATTGCACTTAATTTTACTTGATGAGGATATGCAAATGATAGGCATGTTGCAATTAGTACTAAAAGAAGAATCAAATGAAATTGTACTAATGTCATTTTGAGCTATACAAACTTAAATTGCAACTTTGCTTTGAGAATTAAAGAAGTTAAAGCATGTTCATATATATAACTTGAGAGTTTTAGCCTTTTGTTGTTGGATTTAATTAGCATTAATTGCATTGGCATTGTAATTTTCATCAAGAATTTCATCTTTGAGAGGATTGATTATAGATTCTAGAATTGCGCCGGCCCAAAACAGCTAATATGTATATATATAAACTAATTTAAAAAAGACAAGCATGCATAGTTAATTAATCAAATAATAAATATTAATGCCTTCTTAATCCACCTCGAATTTTTTTTGGTACTCATAAAGAAAAATTTTACCCTATGGAGTTTTCATGTTACTCCTTGCTCCTTCCATTTCGTAATATTATAGTCTCTTCGAAAATACAAAATGATTCTATTCATTTAATGGCTAAACAATTTATTAGTTCATAATTTTTTACTTAACAAGCTAGATAATTGCTACTCCCTTTGTTTTTTATTATATGATGCTTTAGGTTTTTCACTTTTTTTTTTTTTTTATTTAACACTTTCTATTATCAATGCATTTTTTACTATGTTTTCTTATATTTGTCCTTATTTAAAGTATGAAAGAGGTTCATTATTAATACAAAAATACTACATTAAGCGTTGATAATTAAGAAGAAAGAGAATTTTTATATGGAAAATAGAGTTTCAGGAGAGAAGTATTAAAGGTAAACTAGTTATTTTAGTAACCTAATTAATACTTTATTGGTATTAGTGAACGACTTTAAACATCATATAATAAAAAATAGAGGGAATATTATTGTATAGCTATTAGACATATATCTCAAAGCGATTATAAAGTTGGCCTAGGGCTAATAAAAATAAAGTTTAGGGGAGATTTCATAAAAAATGCTGAAATTTAGGGGCTATGGATGTAATTGAGTATATAAAAAAAATGGCGCTTAACAGTTGGTAGTTGGTGCTATGCTTGGGATCAAAATCCCCAAATTTAAATGAGAAATCTCAGTATCCAAGTTCACTCGGTTCCCTCTTCCTTCCACCCTTTCTCTCTATGTCTCGCATCTTTCCTCTGCATTGCGGTTGCCTTTGTCACCGGAGGTTAGTCCACTGTCGCCCTCGACTTCTTCACCGTCGTGCTTCACCGTTGTCACAAGAGTTTACTGATTTCGATTCTTCATCTGGTAACGTAATCTCTTTTTCTTTTTTCTTTTTTGATTCCGCGTTCCTTTACATTTTGTTGGCTCAAGATCTACTCGCTTTGGTTATTTTTTGTCCTATTTCTCCTTAATCATTCAAATTGCTATTACGTGCTCTGTCTTTCTATTGCCATAGGCACTAGACCGTGATGAATTTCAGAATTTCAGTATGAATTACTATTTAATGATATTAGATTTTTAGTTTAGAGATGGATTCAGCAATATCAGAAGTAAAATAGGGTTTAGATAGTGAGGACTAGAGAAGTTCCAATCACGAAGAAACTGAGGGCCTCCCTAGCCCTCTCTGGACATTGCTAACTTTTTTTTTTTATCTTTGATTGTCTGGTATTATTGCCTACGTTTGATGCTTCTGAATTTGGTAGTTTCATATTTACAGAAATTTTAATTTGATTCTATTTTGATGCATATGAGAAGTATTCATGGTGGTGTTGATTTGTGAAGTTTTGTGTAGTTATTAGGGATTTTCTTATAACTAGGAACTGGCAATGGCAAATGTTATCTATCGTACAGCTATTCTTTAGTATTTCACAACTAGAATACACTTTTGCTTTTCATGTTGGATAGTGCTGGGTTTTTCATGAGTATGCTTGTTGATTATATTATTCATAGGTGTATGGGAAGAGAGTGAGGCTAATGGTCATTTAGAACTTCAAAGTGAGCAATTTAGCTTAATTTATATTGAATTCTATTTTTTTTCGATGTTTAATGGAAATAGTAGTTATTGAATAATTCTCAAGAGATTCTTTCTATTTGTCTATTGCCAGTTACTTGTATTGATTTTAGCATGTAAGAACTTTATCCTTAGCTTTTACAGACTTTTCTTGTGTTTTTATCATTCCTCTGTTTTCCTATTGATGACAACTTCTCTGGTGCGGAAGGAAGACGGATCTTCTGGTGTCGAATTATCAATCTGATTGGGAACTCCTGTTTTGCTTGTTGTCATGAATATGTTATTGAAATGCATAACCAAGATACAAAATCAGGCTTATCTGTCGGAACCGGGCCGACGGGTTGGGAGAAAGATTCTTTTGGGTTTTTGTGTTTTCCCTTTGATTTATCGTTATTCAAATTTTTAGGGTTATTCGTGTAAATATTTCTTTCGCGATATCTTTTCGATATCAATTTGTTAGAGTCGCCACCAATCGATTTTGGTACGATTGGACACCTTAAATAACCAGAGATTGATCAGGGTTCGTTTGCTGATTACGTGTAGGGAAGATAAAAATCACCCTACCCCGCCCAAAATTGGTACTAAGGTTGTAAATATATATTTGGATGTATTTTTTGCATGTCATATTTTAAAGGATTAATTGATTTTGATCTATTTATATCCATAACATGGATATAAAAGACATTAAATATTTTTATTGCATGACAAAAAATTGTATTTTACTTCCATATCATGGACGTAAAACACAATCGTGTATATTATTATTTTAATTTTATTTTTTAAAAAAAAGGATTCGCGCATATAATACAGTGTTTAATTAATTCGGGTTCTATTTCACAGCTATAACATAGCTGCGAAATAAAATTTTACTTTTTTTGCATTTTATACTCACACGTAAAAGGAAAGAAAAGAGAAAAAATAATTAAAACAAAAAAAAAAAAAAAAAATATTGCTGGGCTGGTTTCTAGGCCTGAAGCTCAGGCCCAGAAACCGGCCCAGCTCTCTCTCTCTCCTCCCCTTAGCTTTAAGATGGCCCATCTCTCTCTCTTTTCCTTTTTATTCTTACCGGCCCAACCCTCCTTTCTAAACCTAATACTCTCATCTCTCCCTCACTTCACTCATCTCACTTCATTTCAGCCGACGCGATTTTCTCTCCTCTCCAGAGACTTCTCTCGGCCTCACCCTTCTCCTCACCGGCCGCCGTTCCTCTTTTTTCTTCTCTCTCGCATGGTCTCTGACCACCGATCTCGGTTCTATTTATCACCAGATGCTTCCTTAGTTTCTCTCGGGGCTTCTCTCTCTTGCGATTTCGATCTCTCTGATCTTTCTCTCGCGATTTTGATCTCTCTGATCTAAGGAATCCTGTGTTTGGACTTGGTTTTCGCGGTCTCTCTTCTCGGTTTCCTTCAAGCAGAAATTTAAAGAGGTTGGGTTAGGGTTCCAGAAACCCTAAACCCCCAAGACTTTGGGTTTTCAGCCCTCTGCAGGTCTGTTTCTTTCGATTTCTTTGAGGTTTTTTGAGGTTTTTTGCCTATCTCTCTCTCTCCCTCTCTCTCTCTGCTCACTGTTGTTGTTTTTGTTCTTTGGTTTTTCTGGAGCTCACCTGGGTTTGCAAGTTCTCGGTTTTCCAGGTAAACCGAGACCTTTCTCTGTTTTTTTCTTCGTTTTTTCCTTATTTATTTAGTTTCTAACACCCCTCTTGTGTTTTCTGTTTCTTGAGATGTGAGGGGCCTCAAAACCGCAAAGGGCTTCAGTGGATCCTAAAAAAGGCTAAGTTGTGTTTCTTTTTCTGTTTTGGGATGAAATCTGGAATTTCTGGTTTTGTGTTGAAATCTGGAAATTTTTTGTTGTTTGGCTCGGTTTGGCTCTGTTTGGGTTTTATTTTGCTCTGGTAGGTGTTTTTTGGGATGCTTGATGATGCTGGTGATATGTGTGTTGGGTTTGTGTTGGTTTTATATGGCCTCTGTGTTTTGTGTAAAAATATGATTTTTGTGCTTGGTATACGCTGGTTTGGGTGTGAGTTGCTGTTTTGAGTTAAAGGTGTGATCTTTCTGGTTATTTGCTGGTTTTGGGGCCTGGTTTTTCTGGTTTAGGGCTTCTATGTTGTAAAAAAAAAAAATGAAAAGAAAAAAAAAAAAAGAAAGCCTCTATGATTGTGTGTGCATACTGATTCTGTGGAGAAAAACTGTTTTTTTTAGTGAAGGGCTATGATGAAGAGGCCCAAAAAGACATCCTTTTTTCCACTCGGTGTTTTTTCTCTGTTCTCTGTTGTTTCTAAACATTGGGAAGAAGTGCTGCTTCCAGCTACCAATCCCTTGTTAAACCATATTTTCTGTCTTGGAAAACATTTTTTGAGTTGAAATGTGGTTTAGCTTTATGATTCCGAAAGTAAAAATGTGGTGCATTTCTTATGTTTCTGGAGACATAAGGAACAAGAGAAAAAAAACTGAGTCTTTGGTTAAAAATAAACTTCTGAGCCCTATGATGGTAGCTAATGGGAGCTGTGGCCATTACATGGCCCCAAGCTCCATTAGCTACCCTAACACAACATAACCAGTATGCAAAATGAGGAAGAAAAAGAGGGTTACTTGAAAAATAAATTTAAAAGACTTGGTGCCTTACTTACTCTGAGTTATTTGGAAGAAAACCTTTCTGTTTGCAGGTTTGAGCTTCAGGAAATAAAAGAAGAGAAAATAAGAGAAGAAGAAAACTGTGTTTTTTTTTTCTGCAGGAAAAAAGAGCCCCCTTCCTTCTTCAGATCACTGCCTTTTATAGGCAAGTGGGCTCTCCTAATCCCACGTTTTCTGCTGCAAATTTGGGATTAAGTCATGCTCGCCCATGCCTTGTCAAATCAGCCATTCTGTATATTTTTCATTTGTAAAAAAAATGCTGTAATTCTGTAATTATAACTTTTACGGGCCTTAACCCATCTGTAGCTCTGAACTTGTAAACTGTCATTTGGGCCTCTTCTATGGGCTTGGGCCTATCCGCTGCTTCCCTTTCTATAATTTGATTATTTAGGCCATCTCATGGGTTTAGGCCCATCTGCCTCTTCCATTCTGAACTTGTAATTTGTAATCTATAATTGAAATGGGGCTTCTTTTATGGGCCTAGGCCCATCCGCACTTTCCCAATTTGTATTTGTAAACTTGTAATTGAATTGTATAGGGCTTAAGCTCATTTGACCCTATTTGTACACAAAATCTTAATAAAAATTCACTACTATTTATTAAATTACATGTCACTTGTTATTTGAATTATATTATTCGTGAAAACCCCTATGTTTTTTCTAAAAAAAAAGAATAAGAAGAAAAGAACAATACATTTGTTAAAAAAAAACCGTAAATATATATAAAATTAATTTGGACAAAATCTGGTATCTACAGTTGCCCCCCTTTGTATATCTTTAAGGATTTAAAGTTATACAAAGTAGTATTGGATAACCGATTTTGTTGATTTTATCATCAAATGACTATAGCATAGCCATTAAAAGCTTCTTATGGAAATAGAAGAACAATTTTTTACGAGGTCGATTTCACATAATCAAACCTGAATCAGGCAAAGAAATTGATTTCCTAGTGACCAATTCTGTATCCAATTTCGTCGAAATTGACTGATTCACAGTCAAATTTCACATGCAAAATAGATTTTCATGTAATCGAATCATAAATCAAACAAACAGACTGATTTTTCTCGTAATCAACACTGCATCAAATTTTATCGAAATTGACTGATTCACAGTCAAATTTCACACGCAAGATTGATTTTCACGTAATCGAATCAAACAAACAGACTGATTTCCTCGTAATCAACACTGCATCAAATTTTATCGAAATTGACTGATTCACAGTCGAATTTCACATGCAAGATCGATTTTCACGTAATCGAATCAAACAAACAGACTGACTTTCTCGTAATCAACACTGCATCAAATTTTATCGAAATTGACTGATTCACTGTCGAATTTCACACGCAAGATCGATTTTCACGTAATCGAATCAAACAAACAGACTGACTTTCTCGTAATCAACACTGCATCAAATTTTATCGAAATTGACTGATTCACAGTCGAATTTCACACGCAAAATCGATTTTCACGTAATCGAATCAAACAAACAGACTAATTTCCTTGTAATCAAACCAATTCTCACAGTAAAATTGATTTGCTTGCAAGCAAAACTTAATTAAATAGCAAAATTGATTTTCTTGTGATCAGATCAAATAGCAAAAACTGATTTTCTTGTAATCACATCAAATAGCAAACACTGATTTTCTTGTAATCAAATCAAATAGCAAAAACTGATTTTCTTGTAATCAAATCAAATCTTATCAAAACGGATTGATTTAGTCGAATTCTGTGCTCCAAAATCATTTTTGTTTAAAATTGATTGTCCAGTGATTGATTTGAGTGGAAAGATCTGTTGAATATTTGAATAGAAGCTCCAGCAATAGCTTCATCTCTCTGTTTGACCATCCAATTCGAACTTTGCGTTAGACTTGAATTATCACTTCTGAGCAAGCATACTGTCGTTTTTGACTATGTAAATTACTCACGCATTCCGACCTTCGATTTTTCTTTGTGAAAAGCTCATCTTTGAGTTTCAAAAGGCCTGTGGATAAAGTAATCGATTTTCGAGACTTCAGCTACTGTGCGAATCATTCTGATTATATTTTTCGTGCTAGTTTTCCAGAACATATGCTTTCATGTTTCAAGAGTCTGGTCTTTATCCCCTTTTGATGAAGTGCGAGCGAGGGTGATATTATGAATTCTTCATTCAGACTTTTCTTCATTTGCTCCTCTTTTTTCTTTTTTCTCTTTTTTTTCTTTCTTTTTTCCTTTTTTTTATTTTTTTTTTTACCATCCGCAATGGTCCCTGTTTAGTAATAGCAAGAATATTCATGTCAATGGTTTATTAGTTTCCAATGATGAATGTAATTACTCATTTAATATTATGCATGCGCAAAGATTTGAAAATAACATCGTTATTCAGTTGGGACAACAAAAACATTTTTATTGATAACCATGAGTACATTCATACATAATATCTTTTAACAGAATCTGAGTTTACAGGGTTTGGTAAATCCTTCCCATCCATATCTGTTAATATTAATGCTCCCCCAGAAAACGCCTTCTTAACAACATAAGGACCTTCATACTTAGGAGCCCATTTTCCTCGCAGGTCTTGATGCTTTAATACAATCTTTTTTAGTACTAAATCTCCCTCGTTGAATTGCCTAAGTCTTACCTTTTTTCCGTATGACTTAATCATTCTTCTTTGGTATAATTGACCATGACATAATGCTGTCAAACGTTTTTCTTCAATGAAGTTCAACTGGTCATACCTTTTTTGAACCCATTCAGTTTCTTCTAAATTCGCGTCCATGACAATCCTTAGGGAAGGAATTTCCACCTCTATAGGTATGACTGCCTCCATTCCATAGACCAAAGAAAAAGGGGTTGCTCTAGTCGAGGTTCGGATAGTAGTTCTGTATCCGTGTAGAGCAAAAGGGAGCTTTTCATGCCAGTCCTTGTATGTCATTGCCATTTTCTGCACTATTTTCTTAATATTCTTATTGGCGGCTTCAACGGCTCCATTCATTTTTGGTCTATAAGGTGTAGAATTGTGATGTTTGATCTTGAATTGCGCACACATCTCTTCCATGCTTTTATTGTTGAAGTTCTTGGCATTATCTGTAATAATGCGCTCTGGTAGACCATATCTACAAATGATATTATTTCTTATAAATTTTATCACTACTGCAGAGGTCACATTGGCATACGAGACGGCTTCCACCCATTTAGTGAAATAATCTATTGCGACCAAAATAAAACGGTGTCCATTTGAAGCTTTTGGTTCAATTGGTCCAATCACATCTATTCCCCAAATCGAAAATGGCCATGGTGATGCCATCACGTGCAGTGGTTCAGAAGGAGCATTTATGTCATTGGCATAAACCTGACATTTGTGACACTTCTGAACATATCTAATGCAATCAGACTCCATTTTTAGCCAATAATACCCCATCCTTAGTATCTTTCTTGCCAAGGCATACCCTCCGAGGTGAGTACCGCAAAACCCTTCATGTATTTCCTCCATTATCCTTTGATTTTGGGGATAATCAATACATCGTATTAGTGTAGTGTCGTAATTCCTTTTGTACAAAGCTTCCCCACTTAAAAAGAAATTCGTCGCCAGCTTTCGCATGGTTCTTTTATCTGTACTTGATGCCCCCGGTGGGTAAACTCCCTCTTTGATGTATCTCTTGATATCGTAGTACCATGGTTTTCCATCAGGCTCTTGTTCCACGTTGCCGCAATAAGCCTGCGTCTTTTGCAGTTCAATTTTAATAGGTGACATTTCCTGACATCTTTCTATATCAAAAGCCGAAGCCAAAGTTGCCAATGCATCTGCTATTTGATTCTCACATCGGGACATGTGCTCAAATTCAATGGACTGGAAATTTTCAGCTATTACAGAAATGTATTCTTGATATGGAATGAGTTTGGCATCTCGAGTTTCCCATTCTCCTTTTAGCTGATTAATAACCAATGCTGAATCCCCATAGACTTTTAATTTTGTTATTTCCATTTTTAGGGCAGCTCGAAGACCAAGAGCGCATGCTTCATATTCAGCCATGTTATTAGTGCATTGGAAGCATAGTTTTGCTGTGATTGGGAAATGTTTTCCTTTAGGAGATACTAACACTACTCCAATCCCGTGCCCTAGAGCATTTGATGCTCCATCAAATTTCATGATCCACGTATCTATCGATTCTTCCTCTACTTCAAGAGTAATAATATCCCCGTCTGGGAAAGCCATATCCATTATTTGATTATCTGTGCAGGGGCAATCGGCCAAAAATCCTGCAATCACCGATCCTTTTATCGCCTTTTGAGTGACATAAGTAATGTCATATTCAGATAGCATGACTTGCCACTTAGCCATTCTTCCAGTTAATGCTGGTTTTTCAAAGATAAATTTGATCGGATCCATTTTAGAAATTAGATGAGTGGTGTTGTTCAACATATAATGTCTCAGTTTATGGGTCGCCCAAGCCAATGCTGCACATGTCTTTTCTAAGGATGAATATTTTACTTCACAACCAGTAAACTTTTTACTGATGTAATAAATGGCGTGCTCTTTTCTACCCATCTCGTCATGTTGTGCCAAGAGTGCCCCCATGGAATTTTCATGTACTGTCAAATACAGTAGTAAGGGTCTATCAGGGTTCGGAGGTTGAAGCACAGGTGGATGTTGTAAGTATTCTTTAATTTTGTCAAAAGCCTCTTGGCATTCCTTGTTCCACTTGCAAGGATTGTTTTTTCTGAGCAATTTGAAGATTGGTTCACATGTGGCTGTTAGTTGGGAAATGAATCTAGCTATGTAGTTCAATCTTCCGAGGAAACCTCTTATTTCTTTTTCTGTTTTTGGAGGTGTCATCTCAGTAATTGCTTTGATTTTGTTTGGATCTATCTCAATTCCTCTTCTGCTCACCATGAATCCCAATAACTTCCCTGAAGTAATACCAAACACACATTTGGAAGGATTTAATCGGATTCTATATTTTAGAAGTCGATTGAAAACCTTCCTCAAAACTTCTACATGATCCTCGTCTCTTTTGGATTTAGCAACCATGTCATCCACATATACTTCCATTTCTTTATGCATCATGTCATGAAAAAGGGTTACCATTGCTCTTTGGTAAGTTGCCCCTGCATTCTTCAGTCCAAAAGGCATGACCTTATAACAGAATGTTCCCCACATCGTTATAAAGGTTGTCTTTTCTTTATCTAATAAATCCATCAAAATTTGATTATATCCTGAAAATCCATCCATTAAGGATAACATATGATATCCTGCGGTGTTATCAACCAACACATCTATATGAGGCAAGGGGAAATTATCCTTTGGACTTGCGCGGTTTAGATCTCTGTAATCTACGCACATCCGAACTTTCCCATCTTTCTTAGGCACCGGAACTATATTAGCCACCCATTCTGGATAGTTCGAGACTTCTAAAAACCCAGCATCAAATTGCTTTTTTACCTCATCTTTTATTTTCAAGAGCGTCTCTGGTTTCATTTTTCTGAGTTTCTGTTTGATTGGCTTAGCATCGGGCTTTAAAGGCAGCTTATGTACCACGATATCTGTATTCAATCCCGGCATATCTTGATATGACCATGCAAACACATCCTTGTATTCCCTTAGTAAATCAACGAGCTTCTTTTTTAGATCGTAATTCAAAGATCCATTTATCCTCACCTCGTTGGGTTTTTCCTCAGTCCCTATATTGACAGTTTCGACCACCTCATCCTGGGGTTCTAAGGTATTTTCTTTTTCTTCTACCATTTTTTCAAATTCGGGAGATAATTCTTCTTCTGACTCCTTATCAGAATCGACGTCATTCACTGGATGGTCAAAATTGTATATGGATTCATGATTATCAATATTGTCAAGTTTTTCATCATCCTTCCTGAATATACAATATGAAGAAGAGTAAAAAGGAAGAAGAAAGAAGGAAGTAAAAATCATAACATAAAAAAAAATAATTAAGAAGATTGTTTTTTTTTAAAAAAAAAACTGCATTTTATTAAATATAGTCATTCATTTAACATTGGAAACGAAATGTCCATTTAACAAAGACTAGTAGTTACTATTACATTTCTATGGGAAGATCATAGACTTTCCAATTGCCCAATTCCTTATTACAAATGTGAATCCAATCTATTGATTCTGGTCCTTCTTCCTCTTCACTTGTTGCTGCAACCGTATCCTCAATGTTTACTGTCAAGTCCTGATTTAATATGAATTTTCCTTTGCTCCAAAAGACATCCTTTATGGGAGGAAATAGCATTCCCTCTTCATTGATTTCTTTACCTTCTAGCCTAGCTTGTCGCTTTTCCTTTCTTTGCTGTCGAATTCTCCATTTGTCTCCTTTGGTAGGCTTGTATCCCAGACCCACCCGAAAATGGTTAGGTTGTGGGTCTAAAAACTTAATCATTCCTTGTCCATCCTTTCCTAAACCCTTAGTTATTTGATAGCAACCTGCTATCATTTCTTTGGCCATCATTAGAGATGCTCGTGAAGGTCTAGGAGTGAAAAAACATGCCCCCTCAGTAGTATATGTTGCATTTACAATTTCAAAGGTTTGGAATGAACTTTCAACTGCTTCCTCTGCGACTTCAATGTAGGGAATGGACGGGCATTTACTAATCAACAAGTCCTCTTCTCCTGACACCTCTATTAACTTCCCTTCTGTAATGAACTTAACTTTCTGATGTAAAGAAGAAGGGACTGCACCCGACGTATGAATCCAAGGTCTTCCAAGCAACATGCTATAGGCTGGGTATATATCCATGACTTGAAAAGGAATATTAAAAGTTATCGGCCCTATTTGGATTGGCAACTCTACATCACCTATAACTTCCCTTCTCGTCCCATCGAAGGCTCGAACAATAACATTGCTCGGCTTGATATATGAACTATCAATTGGCAACTTGGCCAAGGTGGATCTTGGCATGATATTGAGTGATGAGCCATTATCGATTAAGACTTTTGCTATTGAGTAATCTTTACACTTGACTGAAATATGTAAGGCCTTGGTGTGACTTGTTCCTTCATGAGGTATCTCATCATCATTGAATGTGAGATAGTTGGAAGAGACCACGTTTCCCACAATATTATTCAAATTTTCTACAGATATGTCATGACAGACGTAAGCCTGGTTCAAGATTTTCATCAATGCCTCACGATGGGATTCCGAGGATAGGATTAATGATAATAATGATATGCGGGCAGGAGTCCGATTCAATTGCTCAATTATCTTGTATTCGCTTTGCTTTATCAATTTCAGGAACTCACATGCTTCTTGGTCAGGTATCAGATTCTTCTTTATTGGAATTTCTTCTAGCACATCAGATCCCTCTCTTGAGAAATCGTTGATCCTTTCTCCTTCCTTTAGCTTACCCTTCCTTTGCCTTTCAATTGCTTCTCGACGTTTTTCTTCAACCTCATTCGAGCTAAAACATCTACCGCTTCTTGTCATTCCCATTAGTCCAGAAATATCCTCACGATGTTCTGCTTGATTCACATTACTGTTTCCCAATGACAAAGTGTTCTCATATTTCCGTGGGACAGCTTTAGTATCTTTGAAAGGAAAAGGTTTCGGAGCTTGAATGATCAATTTCGTCATAAAAGATGATTCAAGAGCCTCAACTGTATTATCCTTCTTCAACACGTAATCGATTACCAAAGGCTTGGGTGGCCCATTTCCTTGTATCATATTGATTTCTTCTGCTTCTTTATTTGAATTTCCAAAAACCAGAAACTTAGCATTCATGCATTCCTGTACTTTTTGCTTAAATTGTTCGCATTCGCCAATCATGTGATCAACCTTTCCTTGATGGTATTGACAAGTCATACCTTTAAAGTCATGAGACCCTTTCTGAATTAATCCAACTTTACACATAATACCATATAATTGCTCCATAGGCATGATTATTTCATCAACCTTAGTTTTTATCAAACAGAAATCTTCCTCTATCACTGCATTTACTCCCTTATTTTCATGATTTGGTAACGGGTTGGTTTTTACATCTGGTTTTTGATTAAAGTCAATCCAACCAGCCTTTATCAACTGCTGCACTTTCTTTTTGAAACCTGTGCAGTTGTCTATGGAATGCCCTGTAATCCCGGCATGATATTCGCACTTTGCATTGGGATCATACCACCTCGGGTAAGGTGGAGTCAATGGTTCCAAAGGACACGGGCACACTCGGCCTGCCTGTAATAACAGAGGGTATAATTCTGAATACGGGATTGGAATGGGATCAAACGTTTCTCTCTTCGGACGAGTACTCTGATTAGTCTTATCAGTCACGACTCCTTGCACTGGTTGAGTACCTCCCGCAGTAGGAGTAACAAATCCATTCTGAGGATACGAGAAACTAGGCGTATAAGTTTGGACCGCATGTGTTTCTTCCTCCTTTTTCTTTCCGGCTCCATTTTTCCGGAAAGCGAATTTATCCTGCTGAGGATTTTCAAGCCTTCCTTTCTTAATTCCTTGCTCAATCCTTTCTCCAGCCATGACAAAGTCTGAAAAACTTGTCGTAGTATTGGCGAGCATCATGCCATAAAATGGAGGTCTTAGCGTGTCCAAGAAAGTAGATATCATCTCCTTTTCAGTTAATGGCGGATTAACCTGGGCCGCCTTATCTCTCCATTTTTGAGCATATTCCTTAAACGTCTCCGTATCTTTCTTTTCCATAGATCTCAAGTCCTCCCTATTTGGAGCCATATCCATATTGTGTTTGTATTGTTTTAAGAATGCATCTGCCAAATCTTTCCATCTTCGGATATGGGCGCGGTCCAACTGCATGTACCATCTTAAGGCAGGTCCCTTAAGACTCTCTTGGAATACGTGCATTAAAAGTTTATCATTGTCAGCATGTGCGGCCATTCTACTACAGTACATAATCAAGTGACTCTGAGGACAAGCTGTACCATTATATTTCTCGAATTCGGGTGACTTGAATTTATACGGGATCGTGACTCCAGGTACTAAACACAACTGAGTAGCATCAGTTGTTCCATTGAAACCTTCAATCGCCTTTAACCTTTCTTCTAGCATACCAACCTTTTTGTTTACTAATTCAGCCGATGCCTTTCTTAATTCTGCCATTACTTTTGGATCGTCCAAATCCGGGGTCACATGCTCTTCTTGCTCTTTTTCTTCAGAATCAATAAGAATAAATCTCTTGTCTGCTTTCCCTTCATTCTTCTGGTGTTGAGAATGAGACCCAGAAGGGGTATACTGACTTGTTTCTTGATAAGATGGCATTTCCGGGCTTTCGAGCGTGTGTTTATTTTTTATAGATGCCATGAGCTGAGCCAACTGATCCTTCATACTTAGCATTTCAGTCATCTGCTCTTTTAGTAATTCCATATCCCTTCGCATTTCTTCTTGGCTATGCTCATTCATGATTCTCGTTTTTAACCTAGTTCCGTATGGATGAGCCAGTAGGAAATGATCTTGTTGCTAGGTGTTGTATCCAAATGCTCTAATTTTACGGAAAAAGGTATATTTTAGTTTTTTATCATTTTTATCTTTTTAAAGGAGATAATATAAAAAAAGAGAATGAAAATAAACAAATAAATAAATAAAGTTTTTTCTTTTTTTTTTTTAAAAAAAAAAAAAAATAAATAAATAAAAGATAAAACGTAATTCAAACACACATGCTAATATCATTGAAACACGTCATTCAAACAGATACATTAACAAACTATTTCCTACGAACAAGTAGAACCTTCAATAAATGCTACCCCATGATCACAAAATATGAAATGCTACAACTAATACTATTACTAATACTGTCTACATGGCACAGATCTTTTAATAAAATCTCAATCTTCATCCGAATTTTCCATAAAGCTCCATCTCCCTAATGAGCTTTCCCAGGTATCCTGTTATGTGTTCACTGACAAAGGGAGACACCTCAAGCTCATCATTCAATGGCTGTAATTCGATTGCAATTGAGCGTGCTCTTCCTGCTGCTGCTTGAAAATTTTCCCAGGCGTTTCTTATATTTTCTTCCTTAGCAGCTATTTGTTCTTGATAAAATATCTCTTTTTGCTGTAGTTCTTGCCACAGCTGGTTTGCATGTTCTTGACTTTGCTGATATGCGCTTCTCCATTGATGAATTTCATTGTTGTATGCTTGAAATTTTGCTTTTTCCTCATTTGCCTGAACTTGAAGTTTTTGCATTAAATCATACTTTTCTGCTTCCATTATTAGCTTCTCCCTTTCTAGAGCTGCATTCCTCATCTTTAATTCTTCTAATTCTATTTTCATTACTTGATTCTGAAAGTCGGCATTTTCTTCCTCCATTATAACCATACCCTCTGCGTGTGTCGGCGCTTCTTGTTCGGCATCATCATCTTTTCTTTCAAACACGACACCATTGACTCTTTGCTCACGCCAGATGAGATACTCCTCACTAACTCCTCCATTTGATTCTTTATTGTTCACAACTCTTACTTCTCCCCAAGCTTCAATTATAGCTTTAACTCGCTCCTTGACTCGCGGTTCCCCGTAGGTGAAATTTACTTGATCCAGACCAGCTGTAGCAGGTATAAACTGTCGTGCTCCGTATTGTCTCCTAACAAGATATGAGGCATATGCTGTTCCTCCTCATGGACCAAGCAAGGGTACCCAAATGAATGTACCACATTTATAAACTGCTATACTTCCATCAAACCAGTCTGCTACCCATTTAATACTCTGCTCATCTAGATTCTGGAGAAATCTAATCCATTTTCTTTTTGAAGGATATTTCTTCGGCCAGCTGGCACTCCCGAAGTCAACAATATAATTTCTGCCAGCATTGTATCTTTTTCCATAAGTAATCCTTGGAAAAGAGAAATTTTCTGGGAGTTGGAAATGATTCAGTGCCCATATGCATAAGAGTGGTGCACATCCCTCAAATTGCCCGCTTCCTTGTCTTCTGCAACGGTCCAGAGATCGGAAAGTTTCTGCCAAGATCCCTATAACTGGATTAACTCCCTTTTTTTCGTTCTGCACGACCTTGGCAAAGTAAATAATGACTTTAGGGTCAATTTTTCCAACCTGCCTCGGAAATAGCACTGTGCCATATATCATCATTGCTAGCATTTTCATGCCTTTATCATTGTCAATATTACCGACGGCAAAGTTTATCATTGGGGCTAGGCTGAAGTACTGGTTCTCTTCCCATTCTGCGACATCCTTTGCTTGTAACCCACAAACATACGCTAGCTGCTTCTTAGCTTTTTCTTGCTTATCATAACTGAAAAGTCTGTTCTTTTTGCTGAACGGGATATCCAACAGCTGATGATACTCCTCCAAGGTAGGAGTCATGTCGATTCTTCCGAAATTGAAGCATTTATAACTTGGATCCCAGAAGTGGATCAATGCCTTTAACAATGTATGATGCGTTGGCAAATACATTAGGTATGCAATCTTCCCATATTCCCTAGAGAAGGCTATCCTTCTATTGTTTGGCAACATTTCAAAGACCTTCTTTATTTCTTCCAAATTACTTTGCGTGATTTCTACCCCTGACAAAATGGGTATTGCAGCAGCAGGTCCGGTCATGACGCTGTCTCCATACTTGATTTGGCCTTCCCAAGACCAATCCCGCACCTGAGCTTCGTCATGGATTTCATACTCCGGGGAAGCCATTGAGATTTTATTAAATTCTCTGTGTTATGCATTCACAACAAAAAGGCAAACATGTAAGTATTATTTTCAAGCAAATAAACATGTTCCATAACACATGTACATTTAGGATATGAAATTCATTGATGCATGATTTGAGTCCCCTCAATATAAAATTATAGATACAATAATTAAATTCTCAAAACGGATTTGTCCATTAATCTTCCAAAATATTACATTATCCAAGGGATTACAAAACAGGGCTCGATGCCTTTACAAAGTCCTATATTGACAAAATAGTTAAAGGATTATCTTTAGAATATTTAGATGACAATCCCTTACATATTTTATCTTACAAAAAGAGACTACTACAGGCTGTTTCGTACAGATCTACCATGAAACATTGAAAAGATCACATTTCCCATGTAACAAAAGATTATCTTTACAACTAACCATTTCCTACTTTTCTTCTAAAAGAAAAAGAAATTTTTAAGACCTACATCCCCTGGTAAATAAATTTTCACTTGGATAAGGACTTGCTTGGAGATTCTTCGTCCAATTCTTTACTGCTCTGATCATTTCCTGAGGTCCCCACTTCTTTATTTTCCCGCTCTTCCATATCTACCCATGGACTGTCTAAACTTTCTTTGACTTGCAGAACTTGGCATTGCTTAATTTCGCCGACGGACTCCTTTATCTCTATGTCTAGCCCTTCTTGCGACATTTCATTGTTGTCTTCTTCAGCAACCTCTGTAAGTCCTTCAGAGTCAGCTTCCCCATTTTCAACTACTACTTGTTCTTGGTGCAAACGCCTATCCAATTCTTCTTCTATGTCACTATCTTCTTGTTCGATTTCCATTGGTTCCCAATTCAGATATTCATCCCATTCATTATCTAAGCCATCATTTTCTCCTTCAATGTCCATCATTCTCCAATCAAATTCGACCTCAGAGTCTTCACTCTCATCATCGACCTCCCATTCTTCAATTACCATTACTTCTTCATCTTCAAGGTTAACCGGATTTAGAATAGGAAAAATTTCTCTCCGATCTTCTATTTCCATAGCAGCTTGAAATTCTTGTATTTCAACTTCCATGAACTCAGGAAGACGATAAAAATTCGCCTCCACTTTGGCATACATGAGAACGGTTGGTCTCGGGAGTATGCCAAGACTAATCTTGATCCTTCCATCAAGGCGATAATTTGCAGGTTCTAAAAGTCCTGGGGGGATGTTAGCTCTATTCATATTATTTGCTCGGATCAGGCCATCTTTGACAGCTAACCATTCGGTCTTGTTCTTGATTGGATCAATCATGGGATTTTCCTTGAAACTATTTTCCAACGTGACGAAGTATTGATACGTATTATTTACCCCATCTTCTTCCATGATCAGAGTTTCCATGATTGTAAAAATGTATAAACCATATGGCAGATCGGGCGATTCTTGAAAAATTTGTAGCCACTCATCTAAGTCCGCGAAATGGATCAACCATGTAGTGAAATAGCTATTTGTTTCCAGATTTTCCATCCATTGGTGGATGCATTGAGTCAACCATGCTTTGTCAAGAATGAGTCCCACTCTCCCAGTACGGGCGAGATACAACAGCATTGTGAGCGCTTCTTTCGTAAATTTAGTCACATGATCTGCGCCAAGATAAAGGCAGTTGAGATGCGGGTAGGCGGGGTGCCAATCCAAGAATCTCAGTGGGGTCTCTTGCATCCCATGTTGGCGAAGGAGAACAGTTTGCAGATTGACTACCATTTTTATAGCTCGTAGGTCCAAAGTCCTTTTTAAAATGTCACGAATAATGTCATGAGGAAGTTGGACATCCATGGGAAGGTTTTCAGGTTGATTTTCCATTCCTGAAAAATTTAATTATTATACCTTATAATTTTAATGAGGGGATAATGATGATGTAAACAACATAAAAATATTTCACCCATTTTTACTTTAAATTAAACGGGATCGACATATGCAAATTATGAACCCTAGGGTTTACTCCTTTTGCTTCAAGAGGTGGTAACTATTGGAAGGTTTTTTAGGCTAATACTACAGGGTGGATACGAGGATATGCTTTAAGGTCCTTAGGTTGCTATTTTATTGAGGCCATAGCATGGCTAATAAGACAGCAACCTAAGTTGAGAACGTTTCGGGAGCTTAACCAGATTTCTCATGGCGGCATCCGTACTTTGTTTTCACCTATGATCCTAAAATAGGGTAAGATCATAACATGACCTTCTAGTCCACGTGTGATAGTGTTGGGTGCATGCATGATAACTATATAATATCAAAATAATAATATTCACCATTTAAATTAATACATCCACAAGACAAAATACAACATAAAATTAGCCTAGCAGGTTAAGTCCCCAGCAGAGTCGCCAACTGTCGGAACCGGGCCGACGGGTTGGGAGAAAGATTCTTTTGGGTTTTTGTGTTTTCCCTTTGATTTATCGTTATTCAAATTTTTAGGGTTATTCGTGTAAATATTTCTTTCGCGATATCTTTTCGATATCAATTTGTTAGAGTCGCCACCAATCGATTTTGGTACGATTGGACACCTTAAATAACCAGAGATTGATCAGGGTTCGTTTGCTGATTACGTGTAGGGAAGATAAAAATCACCCTACCCCGCCCAAAATTGGTACTAAGGTTGTAAATATATATTTGGATGTATTTTTTGCATGTCATATTTTAAAGGATTAATTGATTTTGATCTATTTATATCCATAACATGGATATAAAAGACATTAAATATTTTTATTGCATGACAAAAAATTGTATTTTACTTCCATATCATGGACGTAAAACACAATCGTGTATATTATTATTTTAATTTTATTTTTTAAAAAAAAGGATTCGCGCATATAATACAGTGTTTAATTAATTCGGGTTCTATTTCACAGCTATAACATAGCTGCGAAATAAAATTTTACTTTTTTTGCATTTTATACTCACACGTAAAAGGAAAGAAAAGAGAAAAAATAATTAAAACAAAAAAAAAAAAAAAAATATTGCTGGGCTGGTTTCTAGGCCTGAAGCTCAGGCCCAGAAATCGGCCCAGCTCTCTCTCTCTCCTCCCCTTAGCTTTAAGACGGCCCATCTCTCTCTCTTTTCCTTTTTATTCTTACCGGCCCAACCCTCCTTTCTAAACCTAATACTCTCATCTCTCCCTCACTTCACTCATCTCACTTCATTTCAGCCGACGCGATTTTCTCTCCTCTCCAGAGACTTCTCTCGGCCTCACCCTTCTCCTCACCGGCCGCCGTTCCTCTTTTTTCTTCTCTCTCGCATGGTCTCTGACCACCGATCTCGGTTCTATTTATCACCAGATGCTTCCTTAGTTTCTCTCGGGGCTTCTCTCTCTTGCGATTTCGATCTCTCTGATCTTTCTCTCGCGATTTTGATCTCTCTGATCTAAGGAATCCTGTGTTTGGACTTGGTTTTCGCGGTCTCTCTTCTCGGTTTCCTTCAAGCAGAAATTTAAAGAGGTTGGGTTAGGGTTCCAGAAACCCTAAACCCCCAAGACTTTGGGTTTTCAGCCCTCTGCAGGTCTGTTTCTTTCGATTTCTTTGAGGTATTTTGAGGTTTTTTGCCTATCTCTCTCTCTCCCTCTCTCTCTCTGCTCACTGTTGTTGTTTTTGTTCTTTGGTTTTTCTGGAGCTCACCTGGGTTTGCAAGTTCTCGGTTTTCCAGGTAAACCGAGACCTTTCTCTGTTTTTTTCTTCGTTTTTTCCTTGTTTATTTAGTTTCTAACACCCCTCTTGTGTTTTCTGTTTCTTGAGATGTGAGGGGCCTCAAAACCGCAAAGGGCTTCAGTGGATCCTAAAAAAGGCTAAGTTGTGTTTCTTTTTCTAGTTTTGGGATGAAATCTGGAATTTCTGGTTTTGTGTTGAAATCTGGAAATTTTTTGTTGTTTGGCTCGGTTTGGCTCTGTTTGGGTTTTATTTTGCTCTGGTAGGTGTTTTTTGGGATGCTTGATGATGCTGGTGATATGTGTGTTGGGTTTGTGTTGGTTTTATGTGGCCTCTGTGTTTTGTGTAAAAATATGATTTTTGTGCTTGGTATACGCTGGTTTGGGTGTGAGTTGCTGTTTTGAGTTAAAGGTGTGATCTTTCTGGTTATTTGCTGGTTTTGGGGCCTGGTTTTTCTGGTTTAGGGCTTCTATGTTGTAAAAAAAAAAAATGAAAAGAAAAAAAAAAAAAAGAAAGCCTCTATGATTGTGTGTGCATACTGATTCTGTGGAGAAAAACTGTTTTTTTTTAGTGAAGGGCTATGATGAAGAGGCCCAAAAAGACATCCTTTTTTCCACTCGGTGTTTTTTCTCTGTTCTCTGTTGTTTCTAAACATTGGGAAGAAGTGCTGCTTCCAGCTACCAATCCCTTGTTAAACCATATTTTCTGTCTTGGAAAACATTTTTTGAGTTGCAATGTGGTTTAGCTTTATGATTCCGAAAGTAAAAATGTGGTGCATTTCTTATGTTTCTGGAGACATAAGGAACAAGAGAAAAAAAACTGAGTCTTTGGTTAAAAATAAACTTCTGAGCCCTATGATGGTAGCTAATGGGAGCTGTGGCCATTACATGGCCCCAAGCTCCATTAGCTACCCTAACACAACATAACCAGTATGCAAAATGAGGAAGAAAAAGAGGGTTACTTGAAAAATAAATTTAAAAGACTTGGTGCCTTACTTACTCTGAGTTATTTGGAAGAAAACCTTTCTGTTTGCAGGTTTGAGCTTCAGGAAATAAAAGAAGAGAAAATAAGAGAAGAAGAAAACTGTGTTTTTTTTTTCTGCAGGAAAAAAGAGCCCCCTTCCTTCTTCAGATCACTGCCTTTTATAGGCAAGTGGGCTCTCCTAATCCCACGTTTTCTGCTGCAAATTTGGGATTAAGTCATGCTCGCCCATGCCTTGTCAAATCAGCCATTCTGTATATTTTTCATTTGTAAAAAAAATGCTGTAATTCTGTAATTATAACTTTTACGGGCCTTAACCCATCTGTAGCTCTGAACTTGTAAACTGTCATTTGGGCCTCTTCTATGGGCTTGGGCCTATCCGCTGCTTCCCTTTCTATAATTTGATTATTTAGGCCATCTCATGGGTTTAGGCCCATCTGCCTCTTCCATTCTGAACTTGTAATTTGTAATCTATAATTGAAATGGGGCTTCTTTTATGGGCCTAGGCCCATCCGCACTTTCCCAATTTGTATTTGTAAACTTGTAATTGAATTGTATAGGGCTTAAGCTCATTTGACCCTATTTGTACACAAAATCTTAATAAAAATTCACTACTATTTATTAAATTACATGTCACTTGTTATTTGAATTATATTATTCGTGAAAACCCCTATGTTTTTTCTAAAAAAAAAGAATAAGAAGAAAAGAACAATACATTTGTTAAAAAAAACCGTAAATATATATAAAATTAATTTGGACAAAATCTGGTATCTACAATGGTCATCAATTAGATTGTGTGCAAGGCGTAAACTTCTTTTTCAGCTGTGTACCCATCATGTAAGTAACAATGATACCACTGTTGCAAAACCTAAGGAATCAAGTCCATTTGGAGATGTGAGGCCAAGAGAGGAGCAGGTATTGGCAGAGAATGGAAAGGGCTGGAAACAGAAAAAGGAGAAGCTGCATTCTTCTAAGATTAACAGAAATAAAGAAAAGGAAAAAGGTGAGAGTGGTGATCCATCATTGGGGGGGATGGAGCTTTGAAAATGGGAGTGGCCCCTGTGGGGGTTCCTTGAATGAGTGTGTTGAAAGGAGCTGGATGAAGCCTGATATTGCTGATACCGATCTTGTCCTGAAAGGTTTCTTAGTTAGCTATTTATTGTACTAGTTCCTGATTTATATTCTGTTATTTTTGCTGCTTTTAATATGAGGTTGTTCAGTAAATGACGTTGGTTCTGCTGTCGCTGATGCTACTAAATGGTTTGTTTTGAAATCGGAAAAATATGATTCCTGCCAATATATTCATTTTCTAGTTTGTGATACAAGGAATCTGAATGAGATCACCATTAAGTCATATTAAGCATCTCAAAGTGTGAATGTTGAGACAGGAGATATCCATATTCATTCTCTTGCATTTTGTGGGTGATAAGTACAATGTCAAGTCTTTTAGCGGAGTCTCATCGCAAGTACTGACTTTGAGTTGCTAATTCTGCATGTAGACGTGGTGAATGAAGTTGTCTTTGGGCCACTGGTTTTTGAAGGTCCTAGAGTTTTGAATTTGAAAAATACTGAAGAGCATGCCTTACACTTATGTTTTCCAACTTACTGCATTTATTTAGTTGAATATGTTTTTCGTTATGATTAGGAATATGTTGAAATTTGGAACCAAATATGTTGTTAATATGCTTCAGCTTCACCATTGTTCCATGAAGGGTTGATCTATTTGCTTTCCACATTTTATTTCTTATGAAATCAATGATAAGTGTATTTTATATACTTATTTCGCCTTTGTTTTTGTGCTTTAATTGAGTTGTTTTTATTCATTTAAGGCATATTTTACTTCCCTTTTGTGTTAATTTCCTTGCTATGACCTCTAAGAAGAAAATGGTGCTAAAAGTACATGAAAAGGGAGCAGAATTGACTTGAAACAGCGCAGGAGCTGTCCTAAGGCGTGACCATGCCTCAAGAAGTGCTAATTTTGGAGTTTTAAAGCTGGTTTGGTGTTTTGGGCCTGCATTTGTGATGGGCCAAAGAGGAGCTGCGGGTTTGTCTAAATGGAAGAGAAGTAAAAGTCTTTTTCTGGGATATTTTCCTTGGTTGTTGATTCCTATTCTAGTAGGAGTATCTCTTTTAGTTATTTCCTCTTTAAAGAGTTGTATTAGACTTTTATTGCAATTCTTTTTCCTTTTTAGTTTTTACGATTTAAAAATTTCAGCTTTAGTGAGGCAGTTTAGTTTTTTAGAGTTCAGTTTTTAGTTTTTATTTTATTTTTATTCTTCTCTCTTAGAAGAACGCATTGGGAGAACGTGTTCTTGGGAGCTAGGGTTTGGAGGAGCATTTATCTTTCCGCCTCAACGATCCGTACATCCTTCTATCAACCACTTTGATTCTAGTTTTCTCTAAATCTTTCTCTTTACCATGTTTTCCTTAATTCGTTTGTGTGTTATTAGTTTAGCGATGAACTAATTCCACCATAGCTAAGGCTATGGTGGATCTTAGCAATTGTTCCATGTAATTATTTTTTGGTTAATGCAATTTAATTCGTATTATTTTCCAATATTGTGTTGTGTATGTTTAATGCTTTGGATGCGTTAACCATCAATTCCAATGTTTATAGTTAATCTATAATTGACCAGAGGATTAAATTAACGGAATTATACAACATAACTTTTGCACGACCATTGCTCTAGTGGCTCATTAGTTAGTGCTAGGATTTCTTAAACTTAATGCTTTGTGGCTTGATCGCTTAGAATTGAGAGGTTTAAGTGTTTAGTTTAAGAATTATAATTGATAGCCCTAACCGGTATTGATTATTTATAGAAATCGCCATTTTGGAATTTAATCGGATTAGTTACATAACTTAAAATATTACTGGAATTAGTGCTAAGTGAAACCGGACGCCTTAATTAGCTTTTTCATTGAATTGCTTACTTACAATTTTGTTCCATTCTTAATTTTAATTTATATGTTTTTAGCAGTAATTTTAATTCACAGCCAAATCAAAGATATATTATTCTATCCGTCTAGATTAATATTATTCAAAGATATATTATTTTATCCGTCTAGATTAATATTATTCTAGAAATGGGATTGAAAAAGCTGAAAGAATCACTCGTCCATAACAACATCAATGAGGAGATGGAGAAATCACCCAATACCACCACGTCCAAATATGCGCTCCTACTGTTCACCCTAGAAGTCAAAGGGTTCAAGAGGTTAGGGGACCTAACCCTTGTGTTTTTGATGATGATAGTTATGAGGATTTTGTTAGGAGTAGGTATGAGCTGTTAATGATAATAGGAATGTTGGAAATGATGAATCTGTTAATGCTATAGCTGGCGATAGGAGTACTGGTAGAGATGTCAATAGCTATGATTATGACAATAGAAATAAACATAAACACTTATACGATAGACACTTATATGATAGGGATGAGGCCATTACTAGTACTTGAGGGAGGTTTGGATATCAAAGGATTCTTTGTTTGTTTGTTGAAATGGAATGGTTGTTGAAAATTTGCTAATGTACCTGATCATAAGAAAGGTAAATTGATAGAACAGGTGCTTTGCTATGGCAGGATCAAATGTGTGGTAATAGAAGGGGAGGAAGGAAACATATTCGATCTTGGCTACCATTAAGAATGATGTCGAGAGAGAAGGGGAAAGTAATTCTTGGGAGGGAGAGGGGTTGTAGCCCGATATCTTTTCCTTTTTAATATCACCAGCAGGTACATGACATATTTGCCACTGATATGTCATCGACAGGCTATAATACTGGTGTCTGTCATTGCACGTCCCAAAGAATCATTTGTAGAAATAAATAACAATATAATTAAGATATTTTTTTTTTTCATTTTTTAACAATTATGCTAAAACCTTAAAAGATCAATATTAGGAAGGAGTATACTTTAATTATCATCACTCGTTACTCGATGAATATGTTGGTTCATATTCTGTTACATTTCAATTGTCACTAGTAAAAGGGGCAAAAAAAAAAAAATTCTCATCTACGTATAATAAGGCTTGAAAAGAATTGAATTTGTTTATTTGGCATGAACTTCTATTCTTGCCCAAATAACCCAAGTTTAATTTTAATAGATTATCTTGAGACGTGCTTGACTGGTCTGTGGTATGGTGTCAATTAACTCTTGTAATATATGTTTTAGAATTATAAGTTGACTCAAGATTCTGATTATGACCTCTCTCTTCTTCCTTTTCCCCTCTAATTGTATCGAGATTCCCTGTATTTTTTTTTTCAATCCTACATACGGATGAAGTGCAATTGTGAGCTTAATAATTGCCAGAAGAACTGACAATAGAACTGGCCGAAACTGCAATAGCTCTGGCTTTTGATTGGTACCCAAATCATTAATATGCTGCCGATCATCACTTCAGGTCGATGGAGCTATCTAGTCTACTAGATTCTGTTTGAAAAAAATTTCAATGTTGTGAGTTCAAACCATATAGTTGGAGTCATATGAATAAAAATAAATAATAATCATGTTGCACATATAAATGTCAATTTGCTTTTGGCATTTTCTTAGCAGGGCATCTGAAATGGTATGTCAATCAAGAAGCTATTGCATTCCAAAAGCAATCATCTTCTATATAGCTAAGCTTGAAAGTGTGGGGGAGATTAATATCCTGAAACTGTTTGACTTGAAGAAATGGCACTGCCATCATTTCAATTATGGCTGGTGTTGCTACTGCTTGCTGCAGTAACTGCATCTGCAGTCCATCCTTGGAAATTAATTAGCAGACATGGTTTGCCAAAAAGATACAAGCCAAGTGGATTCTCTTTCGAACTTCCACCGGAATACCAAATCCATTACTACACACAAACACTTGACCATTTCAACTACAAACCAGAGAGTTATGCTACATTTCAGCAGCGATATATATTGAATTACAAGTACTGGGGCGGTGCGAATTCTAGCTCACCTATCTTTGTTTATACTGGCGAAGAGGATGATGTAACATATGATGTTCAAGAGAATTTTATTAGTGATCTTGCTGCTCGTTTTAAAGGCTTGGTGTTGTATATAGAGGTAAGTGGACTTGCTATAAATATGTATATATATACACAAACACAAACAAAATGTATCATCAAGGATGCACAAAGCCATAAGTAAACATGAAAATTGTCACTAACTTGTGGATGATTTTTATCATTCTCATCTCTCGTATCCTTTGCCTTTGTACAATATTCTATAGGGGACGACAATTATCCTTGTTAAATGGGACGATTATCATCGCTAATACTGGGGACGAATTTCTTTCTCATTACATTTTTAATCGTTTGGATATATAGTTTGCCAATTTGGTTGATCGAGTTGACCAAACATGTAAACAAAGATTCTATGCGACACATCTGACCTTTTTTTCATGAACATTGTTGCTCAATATACTGATGTTGATATTATTCATTGCAGCATCGCTACTATGGCGAGTCAATGCCTTTTGGGTCTGAAGAAGAGGCGTTCCGAAATGCTAGCACACTTGGATACTTGAGTTCTGAACAAGCTTTAGCTGATTACGCACAGGTGATAACTGATGTGAAGAAAAACCTGTCAGCAGAGGATTCTCCTGTTATTGCTTTAGGAGCATCTTATGGTGGAAGTAAGTTCATATGAAGCAATTTGTACCATTAACTTTGTGTCTATATCACATGTTTCGACTTACTTTTTGTTTCTGATGATCAGTGCTCGCAGCCTGGTTTCGACTCAAATATCCTCACGTTGTGATTGGTTCACTAGCTTCATCTTCTCCCATACTTTACTTTGATGATATCGTACCCCAAAATGGCTACCATTCAGTCGTCACAAAGGATTTTCGAGTATTAATGATAACTTTCACTTTTCTTTATCTCATTAATTACGAGTCATTCAGTTATAGACATATCCTTTATGCTTATTAGATACATCCTTTATGCTTATTCTTTAATCACCAGAGTTATCATGACAAACTGATGTTAGTGGTAGACATACCTCCGAACCTTCTCAAATGGATATTCTTTTTTCGTTTCTTGTATACTTTTACTGCTTTCTGTTTTCTGCATATATTACAACAACATATGTATTGATGGATGTAGGATACCAGTGAGAATTGTTACAACACAATTAAACAGTCTTGGTCGGAGATTGATAGAATTGCAGCCGAACCAAACGGGTTGTTGACACTTAGCAATAAATTCAATACTTGCAGGTAATGGACAACTCTACTGTGCTTGAAACTACAATTAGTCCTCACTAATTATTTATTTTCTACCTCATCTTTCTAGCCCCATCAATTCGTCGCAAGAGCTCAAAGACTACTTGGAAGTCTTGTATATCAGTGCAGCTCAATACGAAAATCCTCAGTATAATCAAATAAAGAATGCTTGTCGCGCCATCGATGAAGCTCCGAAAGGAACCGATATTCTTGGCAAAATTTTTGCAGGAATTAATGCTAGATTATTAGGATGGACTTCATGTCATGAAATATTTCTACTTGATCTAAGTAACAAGAGTGCTTGGGATTGGCAGGTATGTACTTACAAATTCATTTGTCTGTTGTGCCTTACTGTATCATATTTCAGCTGAGAAAATTAAATTTGTGCAATTTAATTTCAGACATGCACAGAAATTGTGATGCCAATTGGATATGGGTACAATGAGACCATGTTTCAATCAGCTCCTTTTGATATAAAGCAATATACCAAAGACTGTGTAGATACTTTTGGAATAGCTCCGAGGCCTCATTGGGTGACAACAGAATTCGGTGGCCATGTAACTCACTTTGCTTTCCTCTTTTGATACAAGAATCTTTTTGATTCTTTTTTATTAAGTTCCTGATCTTTCAGTTTAATATATTGAGGTATTAATTAACTATAATCATACACATTGAGCCCATGGTTAATAAAATAGTTAGTTGTGAATATCAAATTAAGTTACATTTCAGTTGCATCTGAAATTGTGTTTTTTTTGTTGTTCAAAATGAGGTTCTTAAAGTTTTATTACAACCATCAGACATACAAAGTGCTTTGAGCTGTTAAAAACGCAATTTTCAGATGCATATGAAATGAATTACGCACGTTTAACAGTGCTTCATGTTTACAACTAAAGTTTCTGGTAATCATGGGCTTCATGCGTGTGATTTTAATTGATATAGGGCTCTATGTGTCGAATTTTAAAGTCCAACGCTTAATCAATAAAATTCGAAAAAGATCATGGGGCTCAGTATGTTTTTTCCATCCTCTTTTCCTTCTCCTTTTTCATATTGAGAAATTAAAATCAGGGCATGACACTTCAAAAAATATTGCAGGACATAAAAACAGTTCTAGGAAGATTTGCGAGCAACATCATTTTCTCCAATGGACTGCGAGACCCATATAGCATTGGAGGGTAAAGTACCAAAATTAATTTCTCTGTTTGTATTCATTTTCTTCATGTTTGCATCATATTAATGCTAATAATTCTTTTTTAATTCAATTGTGTCTCTATGCATATGAAACGATAGAGTTTTAGAAGATATATCAGACAGTGTTGTTGCGATATACACAAAAGAAGGTACATTTTGTTCCTGGAAGCCTCTCTGAATTTGATAATAATAATAATAAAAATTGCAAGATTTTGATTGTGATTTGTAATGGTAATTAGGGGCACACTGCATGGATACATATTCAGCGAGTCCAGATAATCCAAAATGGTTGGTTGCTCAACATGACAAAGAGATGAAAACTATTGCAGTGTGGATTGCCCAGTATTATGCCAAGCTTTCAACCAATTAGCTACCAAATTAAGAACACTCATTACGTAACCACTATATTTTTAGCAATTGTTTGTCAAATTTGCCTTTATTTAAATTAAAAGAAAGTTTAATCTTTAATGTAAACGATTCTATAATCAGAAAAATCAGTTATTTCAATCCTAATTAATTATTTAATTTTTTTTTTAATAAACTAAGGCCATATCTAATATGAAGAGGAGGAAATATGTATTTAAAATTATTAAAATGTATGTGTGTGTGTTCATACATATGTTGATCATATTCTTTCAAGAGACAAAAATGGAACTAATGATTTTTGATAAATACAAATATACCATCAAATTTTCAATTAAAATTAAATATAATCTCATTATTAGTTTTGTTTCCTTTGAATAGCATGTATGTGACAAACAGTTCAAAACAATGTTGAACTTTTGGCTAAAGTTTATAATATATGTAACTGATTACTTACAATGAATAAAGCATCTTAATTGATTAGTCTTACAATGAATAAAGCATCTTAATTGATTAGCCGGCTGTCTGCAAACAAGAAGTTCACTCCAAAGAGTCCAAACACGAATCGTCTTTGAAATCATACTTCAATGTTCACTCTCATTTTTTTATTTTTTATTTTAAAAATGTGAATTAAGTATACTTCAATATTTCTTCTTAATGCTTGTTTAGAAAATGAGTCTAATTAAAAAATCTTCTCATTCGGGTTTTTTTTTTTTTTTTTTTTTTTTTTTTTTACTGAAGAAGTATTATTATGTAAATTGATAGTAAAGAATTGCATCTACATAGAGAAGTTTTATTTTTGACAATTCTACATTCTTTTACGGGTGTAGTATCTACTCTCGGCAAAAACTGGAATTCTGAATCTCTTAAAAGGAGAAAAATACCTTTACCACCAAAATATAGCTGGATAAGCACCGAAATAGTTAATTACAAGAATATTTAATGTAAGATATACAATTTGTCAAATTTGTATTCATTTTTCTTTTCTCCAAATTTCCTTTTTGATTTCTCAAATCTTCTTGTTTTTAGTTTCCTTCTTTGAAATTTCTATTTAGTCATTCTCATACAATGGACAGCAAATGGTGCCCTTTGCCGCTTTGTATTTTCTTTTTTTAGTGATGCAGCAAATAACAACTAGCAATTACACAAATAAAGAATAAATTGGTCATTGTCATTAATTAGTTTAATTCTAAAAGTAGTAATAACAAAAACATGTCAAATGTCTACTAATAAAGCCAACTGTAATTTCTAACCAGAGGAAAAATGTAACCGCATCCAACTCAAATTTTTCTTTTTCCAATTTCCTATTTAGTTTCTTTGATGTTTTTACTATACTTGTTTAATTGACTATTTAATTATTTAAGAATATTTTTTAGTTTTCCTACTTTTAGAATTCCTATTTTGTAAATTATTTTACCTAACAAATTAGGAACAGTGTTAAGAAATTTCTGCTTCTGCATGTGATTTTCCCATTTTGGTGGTTCTTTTTTCCGGTTATTGCTGAATTAGCTGTTATATTCTATTTATATTGTACACCCTACAATGTTAATATTTAATTTAGTTATTTTAATACAAAAACTTGAAGGATAAGAGAAACATTTTGGACCAGAAATAGAATAATACTGTCACTAAACCAAACAAAGGGGAAGGCTCCTGCAAAGGTGCAACTGGAGTTAAATCCAAATACAAGTGTCGCTGTTTAATCACATATACGGCTTATTTATGCTTACCTTTAAGTCAATAACATTGCATAGATTTTCCCTTTCACATTGGATTTTTTTCACAATATTAAACCACTAAAATATTAACAAAACTAAGTTGAAAGCCATTTCTGTAAAAATGAAAATTATATATTTAGAAATGAGAAGATAAAACCGTTTGAATACATGTTTTTTAGTTTTTTTTGTTGTTCAATGTCCAACAACAGTTTTAGAGGTGTATGGTTAAATTTTGCAAGCGACTGTTGATAACTTTTTAAGAAGGAATTGTTGTTTCCTAATTTTTATTATTATTCATTTCAATAACATTGTATTTTAATTTTTTATATCCTAACAACAAAAAATTTATCTTGTTTTTACCAAACATTAATTATTAATCAGCAAACAACAACCAGCAATCATCAACAGCAAACAACAAAACTAAACGGGCCTTAGTATAATACTGTAAGCATTTACTTGAAATTACCAAATTTTGTAAATTTCTGTTATTATTAATATTCCCAAATTTTTCTCAAAATGAATAGAAGAATCTTATATAATTCCTAATTTCCTATAGCCAAAACTTCAAAAGAAAATCATGCATACTTCAAAAAGTGACAGAGGTATGATTGGTGTAATTAGTTGTCTGCAAACAAAAAAAAAAAAAAAGGAAAGAAGAAACATACCTTTAAAATTTCTCCTACACCAATAAATAAAGGCTGAAGACAAGAAATGGCATTCACTTCCATACTTCAAAATGGCAATGCCTTCATTCCAACTACTGCTTTTGTTCCTACTGCTTGCAGTAATATGTGCATCTGCTGTGCATCCCATAAAATTAAGCAGATTTCATAGGCTACGAAAATTCACTGCTACTAGCAAATTCTCGTACGAACTTGCCCCAGAATATCAAACACATTACTACAAACAAACACTAGACCATTTCAACTACAAACCGGAGAGTTACGCTAAGTTCAAGCAGAGATACATATTGAACTACAAGTACTGGGACGGCGCGAATGCTAGCGCACCTATATTTGTTTTCATCGGCGAAGAGGGTGATATAACGGATGATGTTGAAGGTTTTATTGTTAATATTGCTGCTCATTTTAGAGGCTTGTTGTTGTTCATAGAGGTAAGACTATATATAAAACATACTTATTGATCACATTGAGTTCTGTTTTGGGTTTTGATGGCAAATATTAATTTAAACCGCAGCATCGGTACTATGGCAAGTCAATGCCTTTCGGGTCGAAAGATAAAGCATTTCGAAATTCGAACACCCTTGGATACTTGAGCTCGGAACAAGCTCTAGCAGATTATGCTGAGGTGATAACACATGTTAAGAAGAAATTGTCCGCAGAGAATTGCCCAGCCATTGCAGTTGGAGGATCTTATGGCGGAGGTACGTAAATTTATTTCACTCATGCGATATCCCGACCTAGGTTCAATTCCTGCTTCCATTGCAGGCAATCTGTAAGCCCTACAATGTCTCACTAGGATGGAAATACCCATAAACGACGGTCATGTTCCTTCTTGCTTTTTGCTTATGTTGTCTTCGGGTCTTTGTTTTCAATCAGAACTCGCTTCGTGGTTCCGCCTGAAATATCCGCACATTGTCATTGGAGCTTTAGCATCTTCCTCTCCTATACTCTACTTTGATCATATCATACCTGAAAATGGATACCATTCTGTTGTTACCAAGGATTTTAGAGTAAGAATCAACTTTGAAATTTTTCATGCTTTTTTAGTCACAATTTTCAATCTAATCATGTTCTCTAATTGAATGTAGGAAAGCAGCGAATGTTGTTACAACACAATTAAACAATCATGGTCTGAGATTGATAGAGCTGCAGCTGAACCAAATGGGCTATTCATACTCAGCAATAAGTTCAACACTTGCAGGTATTTCATCAATCAATCAATCAATCAATCAGATTTCAAAGTTCATTCCTTTTCTACTAAAATTAACCTTGATTTTTTCCTTTCGAAATTCTTGTTCAAGGCCTTTGAATTCTTCGCGTGAACTCAAGGACAACATAGAATATTCATATCTTATCTCAGCTCAGTATGATAGTCCTCCAGTCAAGGATGTGTGCAATGCCATTGATGGAGCACCACAAGGAACTGATGTTCTTGACAGAATAGCTGCAGGTTTTCAACGTTATTCAGGAAGGCGATGCATTGAGATAGTTTCACATGGTCTTAGCAATAAGAGTGCTTGGGATTGGCAGGTGTTTGAATTAGTAGTAATAGATTCAATTCAAGGGTTAGGGGTCAAGAATTACTCTACGGTTTTCGAGGAGAGCAGATTTGACCTCAACGTAAAATAAAAAGGCAATTTTGACTCTGTAGTGTGTGACTGGTTGAATTTCAACCCTCGTCAACGGCAGAAATGTCTCAAATTTTCATTAAGAGCACTCCTCCAGCTTGTTCACACAACGTCGTCTCACAGATTTAGTTACACTATACATGTATCACATTGCTCAGAACATGACTTATTACCTCCAAAGAAGAGTGACATGCTAGCAACACATGTATAGTGTAACTAATTTTGTCAAACGATGTGGAGTACATGTGAGCCCATGAGCTAGAATGTTGTTAACGTAAAAACAAGGCCGTTTTAGCGTTTGCTGTTAACGAGGATTTGAATTGTAGATCTTAGGGTTGAAATTGCATAATTTTTTTTTTACGTTGTGGTGAAATTTGTTCTCCACCAATAATCATTAGGGTCAACTTTTTAACCTTTTAACCCTAGATTCAAATCTCTTTGATTATTCTATATAACCAATTAAATTTTCATTAATTCTTCTTGCTTGATTTCTGCAGACATGTACTGAACTAGTATTGAAAATTGGATATGATTACAATGAGACAATGTTCCAATCATCGCCTTTTGATATGAAAAGCTACATCAAAAACTGTTTTGAAGTTTTTGGTGTTAAGCCAAGGCCTCACTGGATCACAACAGAATTTGGTGGTCATGTAAGTATATCAATTTTTTTGGCAAAACGTATTCTGAGGACCCTCAACTTTAGCTGTTTTATGCTTGAGCCATTGATCATTGATTTTAGAAATTAATTGTATAATCACCAACAATTCTACCGCGATTATGGTCCATATTCCGTTAAAAGACGCCTAATTGGTATTTTGGGCTACTGACTTGGATTATTTTTTGTATAGTGAAGCACGAAAACAACTAATGAAATTTTTTAGAGATTGATATTCGTTATCAACTAGCCTCACACCTCTGTTGTAATTGTGCTCCATATTCTGTTAAAAATAATCAAAGTCAACACCCTAAAATACCGTTCACGCACTTTTGACGGAACTCAATGTGATGAAATAATTGATCAGGATTGTGAATAAATCAGAGTCTCAGGATGCATGCATTTTGCCAATTTTTGTACTCTTGATTCTGATAAAAGAAATTCGGACAAACGTTGAGAAACTAAGTATAATCTCTAATTTCTGTTGCTTCAACAAATATGTTCAGGATATAAAAACTGTACTTGGAAATTTTGCAAGCAACATCATTTTCTCCAACGGACTACGAGACCCATATAGCATTGGAGGGTAAATAAGTAAAATATAAAGTCATTAATATTCAAATCTCTGATTATGATGAATAATCATTCTTCTTCTTCGTTCTTATTAACAAAAAAAAATTACAGAGTTCTAGAAGACATTTCAGACAGTATTGTTGCAGTATACACAAAACATGGTATTTTCTGATACTGTCTGAATTTCACAAACTATATGCACATTTGGTAGATTTTGATTGTGATATTTTTGCGATAATCAGGAACCCATTGTTCAGATATAGTTACTCCAAAAGCAGATGATCCTGACTGGCTCGTCGCGCAGCGGAACAAAGAGATTAAAATCATTGCGTTTTGGATTGCGGAGTACTACTCTAAGCTTACAACAAAGTAGCTCTCTTTTGAAGAGCCTCCATTTATGCATTTCTGATAAGGAATCCCAATTGTGTGGAATAAGTTATGTGAAAATGCAGATGTCATTGAATTCTGTAATATAAGTATTAATAAGATCCAGCTGCAGCTTTTTCTTCAAAAACAGAAAAAAAGATACAGATTTAGCTCAGTACTAGCTGAGCCATAAGAAGAATAGGAGTACCTCACATAAAAAGACCCTCTTTGACATTGTATCGAACATTGGAGTGCATTGAAGTTTTATACTGAATTCAATTGAATTTAGTTTACTCTCTGCTTTATTCCACATCATTGAATCTGCTTGAATTGGAATGGATAACAACGTATTGCATTGTGAAATCTAAGTATCAATAAGATCCTGCTGCAGTTTTTTATTCAAAAACATGAGCCATGAGAAGAATAGGAGTACCTCACATAAATAGAGTCCCTTTGACATTTTATCGAACATGTTGAGTGCATTGAACTTGCATACTGAATTCAATTGAACTTAGTTAACTCTTTCCACACCATTGATTCTGCTTCAATTGGAATCCATAACAATAATAATTTACTTGATAAATTGAACAAAAATGACATAAATTTGGATGACTAGTTGAATCGAAAGCAGAACTTTTAAGTGAATTTCAATACATTCTTTGCGGAAATAATGGTGAAACTGCATAACCTTTTAAAAATTGAATATTTCCATCCTTAAAAGCTAAATATGAGGGAAAAGAAAAATACACATTTTAATATATATACACATATTTTAGATTAATATACAAAAATTATACGAAAATAAAAATATTACACAAATATTAGTGTAAAATAATCTAGATATTGTAAAATAATTTTAACTTATTATTTTCAATAAATAATAACTTTATAAGTGTAGAACAATAATTCAAATCTAATTTCATCTATGTAAAATGCATCAAAATAATATGATTTTAGTTTTGGCTAAATTAATAAATTTAATTTTTTTTAAAATATGCGAAATTAACCTAAATAAATTAATTGAAATAATTGATCTAGCTCAATTTTTTTTGAATTTATAGACATAAAAGAGTTAATAAAATAAATAAGATATATATTTATATAAAATATAATTTATTATTTTGGAAATGTTAAATTTAAAAAAGCAAAATAATTATAAAAAACTTATTGTGAAAAGCTCTGAAAATGAGTTTTTTGTGAAAAGCTATTTTTTTCTTCAAAACAACTAAAATCATGTTTAATTTCATAAAACATTATCTACTTTTTTTTATCTAGATTTTCATTTTTTAACGAAGAAAAAAAACAGGAGATTAGTAAATTCCGTTAATGTCAATCTCGATGTTTTCCATTTGGAAAATATAAAAAAGTAGTTTTCTAGATGTAGAGTACAATTGAAAAATACAGAAACTAATTTTCACTTTTCTATTTTAGAAAATTTCAATTTAAACAGTAAGTTATAATTTTTCATTTTTTTTTTAATTTTATGAAAATCAGGTTATATATATATATATATTGGAGTGAAAAGCTGAAACCTAACCTGAAAAGTAGAAACAAAAACAAACACTCTCCTAATAAAATGATAACCTATTTTGCAATAATTAAATTTAAAATTAGAATATTTCACTTCTTAAATATTCAGAAATAAAAAGTTAGTCAGACAAATAAAAGGCCTTGTCTCTAAAAAAAGTTGACTATAACATATTTTAGTGAATAAAATTTAGCTCAATTTTGTCATTTTTTTTTAAGTGAATATCGATAAAATTAAAGAAAAATATCAATTCAATTGGTAAGTCTGATGAATTAGTCGAGTGTAAATGATTGGCAATTTTCACTATAATGATAAAATTTTAATTCGTACCAATAAAAAAATAATTAAAGTTTTAGTTTTGCTTTAATAAAATCGTTAGCAATTGTTATACTAACTAGAACAAACTATCTCGCCACGCTTCGGGAATACACTAGTGACAATATTTTTTAAAATCAATTGAATTTATAGGAAATTTATAAAATATAATTAAAAGTAAAGCGCTTGCATTTTTGTTTTAATAAAATGCATATAATTGTTCATTAAAAATGTATCTTGAATAAGTTTTTATGTGATGCTAGAGTAAAAGTTAATAAAAATTAACAAAATAAGGTAACATTGTAGCTTTGTCATATATTATGGATCCAAAACAGTAGTTATAATGCTTGAAAATTAAAACATGTAATGATCCAACAATAGTTAAAATGGTTCAAAATTAAAATATATACAACCTAAAACATTCCATGTTATCTTAATACGTTTACATTTCTACTGTCAATGATCAGATCTCACAACATGATCTTATGGAAAAAGCAGTGGCCTAAAGTACAGTACTGGTTAATATCAACTAAACATAAAATGCTATAGCTATAAGTATTCAACAACAGCTACAATATATTATTTTTTTAACAGTCAGATCCTGCAAGAAGTAGAAGAAGATTAGATGATGATGAACATATGAACAATCCAAAATGACATGCGAGTAGTTAAATAATTTATGAACAACTTAATGTTTTAGTTTTAAGATTTTTAAAAAAAAAAAAAACATATTTACTTTCTCCTTTTTCATGCCCATTAAATTTCATTTCGAGATTGGTGCTCCTATTTACTTTTTCTTTCATAATGGCAATAAATAAGTCTTACACCAAGAACTCTGAAGTAATTTTACTTCATTAATAATATTAATAAATAAGTCTTATCAAACACTTAAAAACAATTTAACTTATCTATTCAAAAGCTCTTAAGGAAGTAACATTCCTTACCAAGTTATCTACAAAGCAATATAGAGAAATTTGATAAACATTTAAATCCACTTATTCAAAACAATATACAATAAAAAAAATAATGAAGTTCACAAATAAATAAGAAAAATCCAACTCAATCTACTTGCAAAGCTTCTCAACTATTAAAATTGTTTTTCTTGTTTCCCCTTTAGCCCAAAAATAGAACATGACACTGTATATAGAAGCAATCACAGTTTACTTAGGATTAAGCGAAAACCACCAGAAAGGATGATGCAGCAGCGATCGGCCACAGATCTTAGCGAAACAAACCACTGAAAAGAAGGGAGAGACGACAGAATCAATTAAGTTTTCCGTGTAGATGAAAAGAGAGAAAAGATGGGAGATACTGAAAAGACAGGAGAGAAAAAGAAGCCAAATGAATGAAACCGTGTTAAAAAAAAAATTTTAATTTCTAACAGGACAAGACAGGAAATAAAAAAAATGTGTATGGACACATTTGGAAAACCATTTTTGAAGAGCAACATTGTCCGAAATTAGAAAAAAATTGTCAATTGAAGCAAATCCTTTCAGGAGTTTTAATATAGAGCATAACATAATATTGATAAAAGTAATTGGTATTTTTTTAATTGCTAACCATATAGTTCTAATTATATAATAAACATCATTTCATTTAATCGTATATAAATACAAATTTAATGTGGTATGACGTTTAGATTTCATTTTCTCATAGATTTTAAATAAAATGACATGCAGAATTGAAGTTCAAAAAGCAAATGAAGAGAAAGTCAACTTCTAAATATTAAAAAAAAAAATTCCTATTTTTATTGCCATCTATGATTATATAGCAATGTAAAAGGGAAAAGAGAGAAAAGTATTAAATAACATATTAATGATAGAAGCTAAACTATAAATATGAGAGATAAAAGCTATTTAATATAGTATCAAATTAGATTTTATTTTCTCTAACATCATTAATGTGCTAAGATGTTTAATAAATCCTGATGAGAAAAGAGAAAAAGGTATTAAATAACATAATGATAGGAGCTAAACCATAAATAGGAGAGATAAAACTATTTAATATAGTATAAAATTAGATTTTATTTTCTCTAATATCATAAATATGCTAAGATGTATAATAAATTCTAATGTTCTTAAATGTGCTAAAATACATAATAAACATGATGAAAGAAATGAATCCAAAAAATCAACTATAAACCAATAACATAGTAATAAAAGGAATTGGTATATTTTAATTGCCAACCATATAGTTCTGATTATATAATAAACATCATTTCATTTAATCGTACATAAATACAAATTTAATGTGGTATGAAGTTTGGATTTCATTTTCTCATATATTTTAAATAAAATGACATGTAGAATAAATTGAAGTTCAAAAAGCAAATGAAGAGAAAGCCAACTCATAAATGTTAAAAAAAAAAATAATTCATATTTTTAATTGTCATCTATGATTATATAGCAATGTAAAAGGGAAAAGAGAGAAAAGTATTAAATAACATATTAATGATAGCAGTTAAACCATAAATATGAGAGATAAAAGCTATTTAATATAGTATCAAATTAGATTTTATTTTTTCTAACATCATAAATGTGCTAAGATGCATAACAAACCCTGATGAGAAACGAGAGAAAAGTGTTAAATAACATATTAATGATAGGAGCTAAACCATAAATAGGAAAGATAAAAGCTATTTAATATAGTATCAAATTATATTTTATTTTTTCTAATATCATAAATGTGCTAAGATGCATAATAAATTCTTATGTTATTAAATGTGCTAAAATGCATAATAAACATGATGAAAGAAATGAACCCAAAAAGTCAACTATAAACCAATAATATAGTAATAAAAGGAATTGATATTTTTTTTAATTGCCAACCATATAGTTCTGATTATATAATAAACATAATTTCATTTAATCCGACATAAATATAAATTTAATGTGGTATGAAGTTTGGATTTCATTTTCTCATAGATTTTAAATAAAATGACATATAGAATAAATTGAAGTTCAAAAAGCAAATGAAGAGAAAGTCAACTTATAAATATTAAAAAAAAAAAAATCATATTTTTAATTGCCATCTATGATTATATAGCAATGTAAAAGGAAAAAGAGAGAAAAGTATTAAATAGCATATTAATGATATGAGTTAAACCATAAATATGAAAGATAAAAGCTATTTAATATAGTATCAAATTAGATTTTATTTTTTCTAACATCATAAATGTGCTAAGATGCATAGTAAATCCTGATGGAAAAAGAGAGAAAAGTATTAAATAACATATTAATGATAGGAGCTAAACCATAGATATGAGAAATAAAAGCTATTTGATATAGTATCAAATTAGATTTTATTTTCTCTAACATCATGAATATGCTAAGATGCATAATAAATCTTGATGTTCTTAAATGTGCTAAAATGTATAATAAACATGATGAAAGAAATGAACCCAAAAAGTCAACAATAAACCAATAATATAGTAATAAAAGGAATTTGTATTTTTTTTAATTGCCAACCATATAGGTCTGATTATATAATAAATATAATTCCACTTAATCTGACATAAATGCAAATTTAATGTGGTATGAAGTTTGGATTTCATTTTCTCATAGATTTTGACCTAAATGGACATAACAACATTTGAATTATAGAAAATGAAGGCCTGTCAAACACCATGAACCCATAGTTTAGCAGCCTGAGTATTTATGATACAAAGATCATGATTACTTTGACAGTTAAAATAACCATAGAAAAAACTCCATGGAATAGCAATAATTATTTAAAAAATAAGAACATAATTAATAGCAGATATAACAAAATTATAAAATTTACCAATTAATCTATAATTTCATATAGGTTCATCAATCTAAAGATAAAACAAAACCATAATCATAGACGCCTATTAAAGGAGGTAGTCTGAAGCATGCAGTGGTGGAATCAAAGGTTCAACAGCTTTAGTTTTCCTTGCAATTGCAATAGAAGAAAGATAATAAGAAAAAATGCCATAGGATCAGCCCACCGTACTCTCTCCTTCAGCATATTTTCAAAAAAAAAAAAAAAAAAAGCCTAGAATCAGATGAGACTAATATTTTATAAACCTCCATTTCAATAAAAAAAAATGTTAGCCTATCAAAGATACCGTAATTAGAACATAATAAAAAAAAAAGAAAAAGAAAATAAGATAAAACAACTAGCAAATAAAAAAATGTAAGAAAGTTAAGAGGAAACCAAGGATAAAAAAAATTGATTACCTCATTAACAAAAACAAACCCAATAACAGATCGACGAACAGGGCGACGGAGATGATTGAGGTGAAGAAATTAAATTCTAAAAACTGTTTTTCCTCTTACTTTCTAGGCTATGCTCCTAAAAAGGACAGAAAATCACAACAACATTTGGCTAATCTGAAAAAGAAAAACACAACAAATCAAAAAATTCAAAATCAATGCATAGACTTTCAGCAAAGACTGTCCATATTCACCTAAAAGAAAAAAAGTCGATAACATAGCTGGAAAAATCTTTGATATAGCAGATCTGAGGACTAAATTATAAACGGAAAGAGATATACAAAGATGGTTTACCTGAGATCCTTTCAATCGAAAATCCACCGAGAAGAAAGCGTTAGTTTGGAGGAGAAAAATCCTAACAATAGATCATCGATTTAGAGATCATATTGCTATAGAAATCGTAAAAAACCACCCCGGAAACCTCTGCCTGCCGCTATTGAAACGAAAAAAGAGATCCAAGAACATGGAAATTCCATAAAAAAAAAAAAAAAAAAGGAAAATGATACTCACCCAATAAATTCAACCAAAAAAACTTCAGATCTAAATCTGCAAAAAGAAGATTAACAAATTTAGGACAATGTACCCCTCAATTATGGTTTCCCAATATTATCATCTCAGTAAAGCAACTCGCCATACAACTGGCTGGAGATGATTGAGCACAAACTACCTGAAAGGACAGTGCAGCAGCGATGAACGACATATCTCAGCGGAAAAAACAACCAAGCCATTAAATCATGACATAGATGTAGAAAAGGAAACTCGATCAAATTAAAAATAGAAAAAGAGAAAATTTCATGCAAACTCAGATCATTACCTTCATATCCCGTTAAAAATAGCATCATCTAGAAAATGATTCGAAAAAGGGAAAATCAAATCTAAGAAGCAGTTGATGTTAACTCTTCGAGGACTGGATATCGCCGAATCTGGAAGCCTAAACCACCAGTGAATTTCAGATCTACCGTGGAAAAGAACAAAGAAGTCATGAGCAGAGAAATCGGATGCCGGAATCAATTAGGAAAGGAAAGGAAGAAACAAGGAAATTGAAATCGGGAGATGGAAAGGGGGAAAGGATGGGAGAGCTTCAAAAAAGAAGAGAGAGAATCAAGTAAGAGAAATGAACCGTCTTGATTAAAAAAAAATATTTAAATTCCATTTTCATTTCGCTCGTGAACTATCACAAGCAGCCAAAACTTCATTCGTCAGTATCAATTCCAGTGCTTGTTTTCATGTGTTTCCGGAGCAGATCGATAATTCAATATGGCTGCTCAATTTGTGATTGGAGCTGCTCAATTTGTAGGTGGAGCTTTTCTGTCATCTTCAATTCAGAGTTTATGCGATCGGATGCGCGATTCGGTGTTTTCCGGTGAGGTTATTGAATTCATCCGTGGCCGGAATCTAAATGAGGAGTTGTTACAGAATTTGCTTGAGAAGCTGATGATAACCATGAATTCTGTTAGTAGAGTTCTCGATGATACCGAGGAGAGGCAGATTACTGATCGGAGGGTGAAAATTTGGCTTGATGAACTTCGAGATGTTGTTTATGAAGCTGATGATTTCTTGGATCTGATTTCTTATGGAGCTCTCAAATGGCAGTTGGAACGCACAGATCAGGTGCGAAATACTTCGTATTCTTTTACTCCATTAGAGCATGTGTCGGAAGAAAATGTGAGAAATATCCTTGAAAAACTTGAATATTTAGTGAATCAAAAGAATATTCTTTGTTTGAGGGAGGGTATAGGAGAAAAAGCATATGCACAAAAAATACCGACAACTTCTATAGTAGATGAATCAGGTGTTTATGGAAGAGACGAGGATAAAGCATCTATAATTAAGTTGTTGCAGCTAGATGATGCCCACAGCTATGTTCCAGGTGTGATTCCCATTGTTGGTATGGGTGGGGTTGGTAAAACCACACTTGCACAGCTTGTTTTCAATGATGGTGAAGTTCAGGAGTGGTTTGAATTCAAAGCATGGGTTTGTGTTTCAGAAGAATTTGATGCTTTGAAGGTGACAAAAGATATTCTTCAGGAGGTCTCTTCAGTAGCTTGCAATGGCATGAGTTTTAATAAGCTTCAGCAAGAGCTCAGGAGAACATTGCAGGGTAAGAAGTTCTTGATTGTTCTAGATGACATTTGGAATGAGAAGTATAGAGATTGGGACATTTTGCGGGCACCTTTGACAGTGGGAAAGGAAGGAAGTAAAGTTATCATTACAACGCGTAATGAAAGTGTAGCATTAGTTATGCGCACATTTCCATCACATCATATAAAGGAACTAGATCATGAGGATTGTTGGTCTTTGTTTGCAAAGCATGCATTTCATGATGGGAATCCCTCTGCATATCCGAGATTAGTAGCCATTGGTAAAGAAATAATTAGAAAGATAAAGGGATTACCTTTAGCTGCAAAAACACTGGGGGGTCTACTACGGTGTGAAAGAGATGCTAGGAAATGGGAGAAGGTATTGAAGAGCAATTTATGGGATTTGCAAAATAATGAGATTCTTCCGGCTCTACAATTGAGTTATTATTATCTCCCATCACATCTCAAAAGATGTTTTGCTTACTGTGCCATATTTCCCAAAGATTGTGAATTTCAGAAAGATGAATTAGTCATATTGTGGAGGGCGGAGGGTTTCTTAGATGAATCTGAAAGAGATGAAGAGGTGACAGAAGTTGGTGAAGACTATTTTAATGATCTTGTATCAAGATCGTTTTTGCAAGAATTGAGTTCCAGATCATGTTTTGTTATGCATGACCTTATTCATGACTTGGCTACTTATGTATCAGGTCAATTTTGCTGCAGGTTAGAAGATTCAACCAGCACGGTTTCTAAAAAGGCTCGCCATTTGTCATGTGCTAGACCACTTAACGTTAAGGGTATACCACTGCGGACACTGATATGCAATGCTACACTGGAGTTCGAAGCTGATTGGTTCCCAACTTTTAGGTGCTTAAGAGTGTTTTCACTGGGTAGGTCTTATGGAATTTCTAAGCTGCCAGATTCTATTGGTAATCTGATACACTTGCGATATTTGAATCTTTCTGGATCATCAATTGTGACTTTACCTGAATCTGTTACTAGTTTGTATAATTTGCAAACCTTAATACTGTGCGACTGCGGAAGTTTAGTTAGACTGCCAACTAACTTTTCCAGTTTAATCAATCTGTGTTTTCTTGATATTAGAAACACAAGATTGAAGTTTATGCCACCTTATTTGGGTCAACTAACAAAGCTCCAACTGTTAACTACTTTCATTGTGGAACATCAAAATTTGAATTCAGTTCATGTCCTTAGGAGAAACAGTGAAGGGTCTAGCATTAGAGAGTTGGGGAAGCTTCAACATTTGAGAGGGAAACTAGTTATTCACAGAGTAGGATGCATTCTGGATCCTAAAGAGGCTTTAGAGGCCGATCTCAAGGGTAAGCAACACCTTACCAAGTTGGAGTTACGAGGATGTGAATGGAATTGTTTAGACTATAATGAACGAGTGCTCGAATCATTGCAGCCTCATATTGCCTTGCAATGCCTTTCCATCCATGGTTATTGTGGTCAATTTCCACTTTGGGTAGGAGACTCTTCCTATTCAAATTTAGTGTCCTTGAAGCTCATCGATTGCAACTGCCCATTCTTGCCACCTCTTGGGCAGTTAGCATCTCTGAAGGACCTCACAATCACAGGTTGCTTGAACTTGGTGTCTATTGGTCCTGAGTTCTATGGAAGTTGCAAGCAACCGCCTTTTCCGTCCCTTGAAATTTTAAAATTTGAGTCCATGCCAGAATGGAAGGATTGGAAACATGAAGGCATATCATTTCCCACTCTCCATATGTTGCACATACGATGTTGTCCCAAGCTAGCAAAGGCCCTTCCTGTTCATGTCCCTTCCTTAACAAAACTTAGACTTGAGTGTTGTGATAAAGTTGTGGTTCCACTTCCAAGGGCTCCAATCTTTGGCATGAAGTTAGATTGCAAGGGTAATTGTTCCTTGAAGGTTAAACTGCATTCTGGGGGGTACTTGGATGTTCATGAATTCCCCTCTGTAGATTCTCTAATTGAGGGAACAGAGCAAGCTGCTGCTTTATCTGCTACCTTGGAAGAAATTGAAATTGAAAACCATGATGAGTTACGGTGCTTTCCCTTGAAGCAGTTCCCTAGTTTAAAGAGACTTGTTATTCGTCAATGCCCAAATCTGAAGTCCTTTTCAGTATCTGAGACAAGTCATGATGAGTTCACTTCTCTGAATTCCCTGGAAATCAGTCGCTGCTCTAATTTTGTATCTTTTCCAGCTGGAGGATTACGTGCCCCAAATCTGACAGAGCTTCGGTTACTGAAATGCTCGAATTTGAAGTATCTGCCACAGAGTATGGTTTCCCTCCTCTCGTCACTGAAGCATTTGAGGATAGAAAGTTGTCTTGAGCTTAAATCGTTTCCAAAAGGGAGTTTGCCCTTGAACTTAGAATCACTGGCAATTGTAATTTGCAATAAACTGGAGCTTATTTCCGCTGCGAACAATGAAGAAGAAGATGCACAGCCATTGCAGTTGCCATCTACTCTTACCTATCTCAGAATCAGCAGTCTTCCAAATCAGAAATTTATTGACTTCAAGAGGCTTCAGCACCTAAGAGAGATGACAATCTCTAACTGCCGGAGTCTCCGGTTCTTGTCTGAGAATATGCAATTCCTTTTCCCTTCCCTAGTGAAGTTGACCATAGGAAGTTGTCCATTACTTGAAAGCTCATTTCTACAAGGTGGTCTTCCATCCAAACTAGAAGCACTTGAGATTTGCTACTGCAAGAATGTCATTGCTGGCCTTATGGAGTATGATCTGCGAATGCTGCCGTCTCTTACAAGCTTTACCATTGCTGGATCTGATGACGTGGAATCCCTGCCAGAAGAAACACTGCTACCTTCCTCCCTTATCTCTCTTGGCATCAGGGATCTTAAAAATCTGAAATCTCTAGGACTTCAACATCTCACCTCTCTAACATCGTTGGAGATCTATGACTGCAATAATCTCCAGATTGAGACTTTGCCTTCCTCACTTTCTTTTCAGCGTATCAAGGGTTGTCCTCTACTTGGTGAAGTCTTTAAAAGGGATATAGGAAAATACAGACCTGAGAATTCTCTTCCCAGGTTCTTATTCTGAATATCTACTGCAGATTAGTGAGAGAAAGACGAGAACAATCCCTCTTCTCTCACTTATGCGATGCCAACATGATCAGGTATTATTGATTTTTTCTATTTCCATTTCATTCCAATTTCTCAGAGTCTTATATTTCTTTTTTTATTAGAAATATGTAATTATTCCCATTCTCACCTGTCAATTTGTCATGCATCTAATTCCATGAAAAGTGTAAGCAAGATTGGTTCTTTATCTGAATTTCTGTAAAAGTAGTTCCTTTATCATTGGATGTGCTCATCATCATTGCCATTTGTTGCAAGTGTCAAAGCTGTTCATTGCTTGTGGATTCCTGGCCAGCTTCCCATCCAACTTCTACAGTTTCATGCGTTTGAGGCTCTTAAGTTGATGTTACTCCATTGCCCACTTGTATGTTGACCAACGTAAATAACTATTACTACAAATATTTAATATTACATATAAGAAGGACGGACCAAATTAATGCAATTTTCATGTTTTCCCCAAGAAAAATGATTTTATGTGAACCTCTTTCTCCCTTTGTGCATTACCTTCTCCTACAGTGAAGCTGATACCTTCCAACTATTGGGAACTCTAAATACTTTTTAATCTATTTAGTTGGCCTTAAGTTGTTCTCGACTCTGGCGGTCTGTTCCCCTGCATTACTTATTCTTTAAACATATGCATTTGTCTCTTGTGTATATATTGATTAATTGTCACCAATCGGGTGTACCGAATTGGTATACCTCTATAAAGTTGGGGGTGGAAAGTTGTGAATTTGAGCCCGTGAGTCTTCTCACAAATTATCAAAAAACTATTTATTGAGTAAATTCTGTTTCTTGTGTGAGTTTTGAAGAATGAAGTTGATAGAGAATGAGATAATAAGAGTGAAGGATAGTTTAGGCCCTTAGGGAATTTAGGGACGCGTGGTCTGGACCTTAATTGGAGTCTGTTACAGCAGTAGTTTGGTGCAAGTTTTGGGGTAGTGGTTATACATTGGGAATATATGTTTTTAGAATATCATTTTCTGTTTGAGTCACTTAATAGATATTTGGGGCTCTGCTCTTTGAGTAGAAAAGGGAGAGAATCTTTGGCTATGCCTCTGGCAAAGAGTTTGTTTTCTAATTCATTCCTTGCTTCTGTCTATGCGTCGCTTTCATACAATAATACAGTGCAGAAGTTACAATCAAGCTTTCATTCATTATATCAGTGTTTTCGGTGCTCTGTATTGGATTATTGTTGTTGTGTGGTTTCCATTTTCTAACAGAAATCTTCTATCTACTTTTAAAGTGTTTGAGAAAATCTTAAATGGTAACCAAGGCACCTGAGCACTTCCACAAATTTATACATGTCTATCTGTTAAGATTGCTTTTAAATTCTTATTGATGTCAATCTTCATTGCAGGGCAGCAGAAAAAAGAACTGTTCAATAGGTGGAGGAAATTTCTCAACTTGTAAGGTCCTATTGCTAATATCGTTGCCTATATTATTCGCATGCATTTCTTTCCGAGGATCATAATAGTCATTTGACAAAAGAAAAGCAATAGAGTTTGCTCCAGGTATCATTTCATAGTGGCTATGCAAATATGGCAGTAAAAGTTGCATCCTAAGACTTCTTTTTATGCTTCAGGTTTGTTAAGAGCTTTCACATGGCTTTTTATGCTACAAAATGAATCAGAACATGCTTTATCTTTTGATTGGTATATGGCCTAGTGATTCTTTGTCTACAAACGAACTTACTGAAGTCAAAAGCTTCATGTATGCACCCTTTATCCACCAAGCATTTTAATATAATTTTCTTTTCCAGTAATATGATTCATTTATTAGATAGTTGAAAAACATAACGTATCAGTATTGGAATGATGTGAATATATTGTTACTGAAGGAGCTTAAGAAGCAATTACAGCCATATTGAAAGGTGGACAAGAATCAAATCAACTCACCCTACGTGTCAAAGAATGCAGTGCTCTAGCCAACACATCAGCAGTCTAATTCACATACCTACGAAAAAACTCAGCCCAAAACAATGATAACTCCTGCAGGAAACGACGGCAACCATTAACCACAATCCCTATTGGTGATCAGTAGTAGAATTTAAAAGGTACCTAAGTTTAAAGCATCTAACTCTGCTATAAAATTAGAAAGCTGTAATGATTTCAGCCCAATTCAAAGCTTCATGATAACTCTTTTCAAAAGGATCGAAGGAATTATGATATTTGTGACATATTATCTCCGCTAATGCTCAAGGACACATTTTAAAGAAACAATTTGTTGATTCTCTGAAAATTCTGCTTGTTACTCTGAACAAAAATTTTATTAAGCAAAGAGTGAATTTTCTTGTGGTTACTTGCCAAAATTAGATCCGTGTGGTGCTAGTAGTGAATTCATTATTCTGCCTTTATCTTACCTGTGTTTCCTCTTTTATTGGTCAGCAGCATACGGAGGCTGTTTATTGTCTCATGCATCATAATATAATTCATCTTTATCGTGTCAATGGTTCTTTTTTTTAAGGTGACAAGTTATCACTAGAATTGTATTACTCTATGCTTTTTCAGGATTAATGTAATAGGTGTGTAAATTTGAGTTTTCGTATCATAATCATGCTATGCTATCTATGCCTTGCATACAATTATATATGACACAAATGTAACAAACGATTATCATGTCGCATATTATATTAGGTCTATCAGGTTGTCTCTACAAATAGTGTTATCATATCTACGAATTGTGTTTCATGACGTAATATCACCGAAGAAGCATCATTTTTTATTAGCTTCCTGAAGATGGGTTGATATTTTCAGGTTCAATACATAATTTCACCGTTAAATTTGGTAGATTTTGCGGTTTGGTACTCTAAAACTTTAGAGGGACTCTTTCGACACCCTAACTTGGTTATTTTTTAACTTGGAAGTTCCTAATACCTTAGTTGGCACCTTGAAAATGTAACATGACATGGAAAATGATTGACAAACAAATGAAGCGCATGAATGTGTAAAAAAAATAGCATTCTCTCTCTGTTCTGTGATATTATCTTAAGATTTATATTGCAAGTATTTTTGTAGAAAGGTTAGTAAATTTTGGGTTCATCAGGTTATTATTGTAATTAAGATTGACTTTTGTAATTACTTAGTAACTGATGAAGATAAGTTAGTTTCTTAATTTACACTGACTTATGTTGATGGACATTATTATTAATAAGAAGTGGGATAGCAGGTACCAGCTGTTACTTAGGTTATAAACTATAAACAATGAAGATGCTTTGACTTTGTATATATAAATTTCTTCTTTCTTTTCTAACAAAAAAGGAAAAAAAAATTTGCACCCTGCAGTAAATCAGCCACGCATTGCGCAAAAATTTAAGCTGCAATTAATGAAATTCCACGTGGTTGAATTTATAAGATATGACCGAAAAAAAAAAAAAGCCCGGGTCCGTCGTATGTACCAAAAAAAAAAAAAAAAAAGGTACTTAACCCTTCTAAATTGTTTAATATTTATCTACATACTTTTTGTATCCTATGTGATACTAACAAATTAGAGGGATAAAAATGTAAAATTTGAAATTAAAGGGGGTAAGTGGTTTTTTTAAAAGTTAAAGAGGCCTAAAATGTATTAAACAAAAAAAAAAAAAATATATATATATATATATATGAATGTTCAGTTAAACTTGAAGGGATTTTTATCATTATAATAAACAAAAATTGATTAGGAATCCATCTAGAGATGTTCGTGGTCTGGGTGGGGTCAGGGAATGCGATACTATCTCCTTTCCTGCCTTAAGCAGGGAATCTCCATCCCTACGAAGGTGACAGGGGAAAAATCTCTACTACTTCTGTCCCCGCGGAGATTCTCATTCCCGTTTGAACAATTTTAAAAATTAGTTTTACCGTAAAGAAAATAATAAATTATATATTTTTTATAAATATTTCTACTAAAAGTTTATTTTTCAACACAAAATATTATTATTTTAAGCACTTTTTGGGTTTTGTAATTTTTTATGGGCTAATTGTTTATTGGACTTTTATGTTTTTATTATAAGTTGTATTCAAAATTGAATTTCATATACAATTATATTTATATATATAAATATTTTAAAAAAAAATATAAATTCTCATGAGGATACCACAAAATTCCCTGCGCAGATTTAAACGGGGCCAGGACGGGGACTCCTATACCACTCCCCACCCCATTAAGGATGATGTATGTGAAAAAATTTCTTCCTATTCCCACCGTCGTGGAATCGCAGGACGGGTTCTCATGGGGAACAGGAATCCCCGCCCTACGATCATCCTTAAATCCATCTAGCTGGCTTTAGTGTTTAAAAAATAAAACTTACATTTTTTTTTTGCTATATCTATAATCTATTCACTTATTTTCACTACAATAATATTAAGAAAGTCTTACATTTTAAAAAAAAAAGTATTTTTTTTATACCAAATATGGTTAGCTTGAGCAATAAAGACTTGTAGTAGAAAATAGATCATCTAAAGAATGTTTGAATAATTTCAAATGGATAATCAAATATATATATATAAGTAAAATAGATCTATAATATATATTTTTGAACAAAGAAGAAATATTTTTATGGAATAAATGAATTCATCAAAAGTTTAAGGAATTCATTTTTAACTCTAATTTTTCGGGGTTAAAAGTGAGAAATTCAATTCCTAGAATTGAATTCTGCAAAACTGAACATTCCTTGAGCAAATTTCATCAAAATAGGTGGGATTTGCAAATAAATTATGTGTTTTATGTAGAGAAATATTTTGGGACAATTTTACCCCCAATATGCTTTTATTTTTCTCGTATAAATATTTTGTTGATTAATATTTTTCAATATGGATTCTAAATAATAACTAATTATTATTTTACTTTTAATTTTTAACTAGTTATATTTTATTTTATTTTATTTTAAATATTCTGAGTGAAAAGAACAAAAAAAAAAAAAAAAATTTCCTTTTAATTATACATAAAACCAATTAAGATTGGTTGAATGGTAATGATCTCTAGTTGTTTATATTAAGTTTGAAATTTGATTCCTAGCATACATAAAATTAATTTGGAAAAAAGTCATCTAAAAAGTGTTTAAATAACCTCAAAATGATTATTTAGCCAATAATAAAAAAATATAATTTGACAAGAAAATATTTATAAACAAATCTAGTTATAAATTGTCAAAATAAAAATTCTTGTTAATTAATTTTATATTTTATACATAATTAATTACTTATCATAAAAATTTATTAATAAAGATAATTCAGAAAATAATCACAAATGAAATACTTTTGTTCATTCATTCAAAGAATAAATTTGTAGAATTCATTTCAATTTTGTAATTTAAGTTATTTTATTCCAAGTAAGAAAATGTATTTACAATTAAATTCCAAATTTAATTCATAGATGAATTTTATATATATACAGTTGATATGATTCTAAGCCAGCAAAGTGTACAATATGTATAATTTCAAAGCAGCAGCATAGTCTTCATTTCTGTATTAAAAAATCGGTTTGCAAAGAGTCAACACATGGGTCCTTAGCTCAGTGGTAGAGCATTTGACTGCAGATCAAGAGGTCACCGGTTCGAACCCGGTAGGGCCCTTTTTAATTCTACGTTATGAAAAAGTAGATATGGGATGGGTCAAAGTTTTTGAACGCAAGAATGTGAATGCGTGGAAAATGAAGGAGGTTGACCACCGAGTCTATGTGAAGTTTCCTAAAGTTGCCAGGGTAATACTTTTCCACTGTCTCTTTGTTTCCACGGAAAATTCAATCTGGACTTTTTACATTACAAAATGTGAACTGGAAACCTTTTGCTTTTATTTTAATTTTAGTTTTACTTTCTTATCTGATCAATTAGATTTCTCTAAAATTTCATGGCATTTCTTACAAGCAATGGCTTTTCATATGAATACTAATTGAATAGTGCACTCAATTGAAAGCTGACAAAATTATTACAATATATATATATATATATATATTTCTTTTAGGCGTGGAAGATTAAAAATTAACTAGTATTCTACTTTGTGAATTTTTTAAAAAATATTTTATTTAATATAAAATAAATTTGTCTTATGTATATTAATGATTATTTATTTATTTTTTTTAAAAATAATTAACTGACAATAAATGATTAATATTATCTTTACTTTTAAAATGTATTATTATGGAGATAATCTTAACCAGACATAATAAGGATATATAAATTTGAAATATCTTTTCAAACTTTGTCGATTTATCATAAATGATTGATATTTTAACTAGATGTAAGCCAAATGTTTCAATTTCAATTTTATCATTTAATGTCTTATTTAAACAAAAAAAAAAATCTAAACCAGTCTGAAATTATGTATGTGATATATCGATCCTGTTAGTGAAAGTCAATTTAAAAGCCATGACGTGGTAACTTATCGGACTTATTTTGCAAAACTCCTCCATGTACATGGTTCTCGACATGATGGCTAATGTTAAATATTTTATATTACTAAAATATTGAGACATATGACTTATATACATGAGAAAATCCTATACTAGTTTTTTTGGAGCGAGTTAAATTTCTATTTATACCATCTCTCGTATATATATTTTTTATTAGGATTATGTTTTTTTTATAATTATTGAAGTATTTAGTGGATAAGTAATTACTTTTAGTTCATGGCATCAAAATCTCATTTTTTTGGCAAAAATTCCCACATAATGTTGTATAGGCAAACGCTTCGTTAAATTTAGAATAAAATCACAAAGAAAGAATATAACTTCTTTTTGAAATAAAAATATATCTCCTTTTTGAAAAATTGGAATTTATACTTTATTCTAGCAAGATTTTTTGTTCTAAAGTGTGAGAAACATGGGAAGGATGTGGACAAAATATCCGAAATCATAATTTTCAAACAAATCTGCAATTGCCCACTGAGTGATCATGGGTTCATCACTTCTAGGTGGTGGGTTCATTTTCTATCTATTAAGTTTCAACCGTATAATAATAGTTATTAAATGATTTCTACTCTGTACAGCTATAGCATTTAGGATAAGCAATACTGCCCTCAAATTGTGCAAATCATTAATAATCAAAATTGATCATTCCCTTTCTTACAAGCATTTTATTGCATATCTAATTGTCACAAATAATATCTTGTCAAACAAGTTCAACGCAATTTGTATGGAGAGCAAATATTAATAGAGAATTAAAATAACATATCAATTTTTATATATATTTATTTTTTTTTTTATTTTAGTCCAATTGATACCACATACTAATAAACACAAATAAACTATATATTCGAGTTATACCCTACAAACCCCCTTAGCTCCAATTAATAATAGCACTCGATCTAGTGTAATTAAGTAAACATTTTGGTTAAATTTTTTATAATTATTTTTCTCCATATATAGTTATTTAAAAAAATAAATAAATGTCTAAAAAAAAAATCAATTTTTAGTTTCATGATGAATATTTTACAATTCTGTCTCCCACTATGCCTGAAATGGCACAATAATTTTAATTGCAATTACTGCAATTCACACGTTCCTTGTAATTACCAATCATAATGGCGCAATTAAAGTATAATGTCTGCTTTTGTTTAACAAATTGGGTCCAAAAATTTATGCCCTTTAATTATATCATCGCATTATAATAAAGTTGAAAGGTGATCTGTCAACAAGGCGAGTTAGTCCATTTTTCAGTACAATTTCTTATTTTATTTTATTTTATGAATTTACTTTGTATTAAGAGAACCTCAAGAAAAGGTTTACAATTACATCATGAACTGAGTACGAAATATAACTATGCTTATATTTATAACCGAAAATTCAGTACAAATTTATATCCTTTATATCATCATGTTTTTCTCAAAATTGAATAGATTAGAGATTAAATCGGTAATTTTGAAAGTTAAAAAACTAAATTGACTTTTGAAAAATAATTTAGGAGTCCTGGTTAGACTTAAATCTATAAATTTAAATATGACACATATTAATTTATACATATCAATTATTTATATACGAATGATTTAACCAAAATTATCAAATTGAATGAACCAAGTGTTGCTTAAAATTTATTTTAGACAAATTTGATGTTGCAAGTCAAATGAATGGTCAAATTGATAATTTATCAAACAATCATTCATATAAGTAGGGATGGCCGTGGGGTGAGGAATGCAATACCACCCCCTTCCCGTCCACTAGCGGGGATTCCCCGTCTCTATTCCCACAAGGGTGGCGGGAAAAATATTTATACCATCCCCATCCCTATTTCCATTTTATTTTTTTAAAAAAATTTATTTAAAATTATGCATTGACTAACAAATAAAATACATTCATCAAAGTCTTAAACATACATTAATAAATGAGGAACGAGAGAAAATGTTAGGTTACACTGAGAAAAAAAATATATGGAGAATAGAAAAGCTAATTCATTTTATTAACTTGAGAAAAGTATTTACAGAAAATTGGTATTTATTGAAGACAATTGAAGACAAGGAAGAGTTTGTTGATTTTGGCACCCAAAATCTGTTTCAAACGCATGGTCATGATTTGATCTTCTGAGACTTGATGGACGGTTGAGATTGAGTCAGTTAGAGGCCCATTATTGCTGTTTTGATCTTCGTAGAGAAGAAGCCCAACTTTAGCCCATTAGTTTCACACCCCCTCCTCAAGATGGATTTGGGGCAGCAGCGACCAAACCCATTTTATGAAGCACTGGCCGCATATGTTCCAAGCTAAGACCTTTGGTGAAGAGATCAACAAGCTGTTGTGCAGTAGAAATATAGGGAGTGTGAAGAAAACCAGCTGAGATATGATCACGAACAAGATAGAAATCTATAGAAATATGTTTGGTGCGGTAATGAGAAACAGGATTCTGTGCAAGTGCAATGGCAGACTTGCTATCATAATGCATTGTAATGGGAAGCTGTACCTGAATGCCAAAATCTTAAAGAATGAACTGTATCCATTTAAGCTCACAGCTGGTAGATGCCATACTTCTATACTCTACTTCTGTACTGGAGCGGCTGACAATGGTTTGCTTCTTTGTTTTCCAGGATATCAAAGACTGACCAATAAAAATGCAATATCCTGTAAGAGATGACTCAATTTACATTTTCCCCAATCAGCATCACAGTATGCAGTAAAAGTCTGGACATTTGAATTGCTTGGATAAAACAATCCGTAGTGAGAAGTCCCTTTTAAGTAACGCAGAACATACATAGCTACTTGTAGGTGATGAGTACATAGGCGTTGCATAAATTGACTCAACTGTTGTGTAATAAAAGACAAATCTGGCTGTGTAAACTACAAGTATAGCAATCTTCCTACCAATCTCCGGAAAACAGAGGGATCTTGAAGTTCATCTCCTTCGGATGTAAGATCAATACCATGAGTAATGGGATTTGTAAATTCTTTAGCTTCACTCAATTTGGCATCCCTGAGAATATCAGTAACATATTTTGTCTGGGATAAGAATAAACCAGAAGAAGATCTTCCTATTTCAATACCAAGGAAATATTTGGCGGGACCTAAATCCTTTATAGTGAATAGCTGATGTAAATAAGCTTTGACATTCAAAATCTGATCCTCATATTTGCCCATGATAAGTATATCATCAACATAAATGAGCAATCCAACAAAGCCTACAGACTGATGTAGAGTAAAAAAACAGTGATCATGGTAAGAACGAGTAAATCTATAACTCAATAATTTGGCAGAAATTTCCCTGTGCCACTCTCTACCTGCCTGTTTAAGGCCATAAAGGGATTTCACCAATTTGCAAACCTGGCCTTCCTCCACCTTGTGATAACCCAAAAGTGGCTGAAGATAAATCTCCTCATCCAAAACACCATGTAAATAAATATTATTCACATCTATTTGATGAATATGCCATCCAAAAGCTGCTCCAATTGCCAAAAAAATCTTAACAGTAACAAATTTAGCAACTGGGCTGAAGCTATCATGATAATCAATCCCAAATTCTTGATTGTACCCTTTTGCAACTAACCTGGCCTTATATCTGTCAATTTCGCTAGTGGATTTATATTTGATCCGGTACACCCACTTGGTGGCCAAAGCCTTCTTTCCTGGAGGCAATTGAACAATAGTCTAAGTGTCGTTTGCTTCCAGAGCAGATAACTCCTAATTCATTGCTTCAATCCAGCAAGGTTTAGTTCGAGCTTCAAAATAAGTCTTAGGTTCCAGAGTTTGTAATAAATTTACCAAAAAAACTTTTTGAGCAAAAGAAAAATGTAAGCAAGAAGGAACAGTCACATTACTGCTATTGACAGAAGCCACAAAGTCATTTAACCAACCAGGCTTGGTTCGAATTCTATTTGACCTGCGCAAAACACTCTCACTTTCAGTAGGAGAAACATCAGTTGGAAAAACAGGAGGCAAAACATCAGTTGCAATAGTAGAAGAATCAAGTGAACGTTGCATCAAACCAGAATTTTTAGCAAAAGGAAAAATATGCTCCTGAAAAGTAACATCCCTACTCACTATCAACTTTTGATTTTGCAAATCCCAAATCCTGTAACCTTTCTGGCCAGAGGAAAACCCCAAAAATACACCTTGGGAAGCACGAGGAGAGAATTTATCCTTAAAAGGATGTGTGTCTGTAAAAAAACACTGACATCCAAAAACAAAAAATTTATGATAATCAGGTTCAACTCCATAAAACAATTGATGTGGAGAAATCCAATTTAAAACACGAAAAGGTAGCACATTTATGATGGCAACAGCCATCTGAATAGCTTCTCCTAAAAAACGCACTGGTAGAGATGCCTGAAAAAGAATGGCCCTTGCTACTTCTAATAAATGCCGGTGTCCCCTTTCAACAACTCCATTCTGCTGGGGAGTATATATGCAGGTCTTCTGATGCAAAATATCCCTTTCAGCCAATAATTCTTGACAAGAGTGACTAAGGAACTCAGAGCCATTATCTGTCCGTAACATTTTTACTTTTGCAGAAAATTGTGTTAGAACCAAAAGAAAAAAATTCTTTAAAGCATGGCATGTTTGTGACTTGTGTTGCAGGAAAATTACCTAAGTAATGTGAGTAAAATCATCCACAAGAGTTAAAAATTACCTTGCTCCTGTGATAGAAGGAGTTTTATATGGCCCCCATAAATCAGCATGTAGTAAATCAAATTTGGTCTTTGTTGCAATTCTACTACGGCTAAATGACAATCTATGTTGTTTAGCAAGATGACAAACATTGCAATCTTCATTCAAACAAACAAAAGTAACTTCATTAGCTGTGATATGACTTAAAACATCAATAGAGGCATGACCAAGCCTTAAATGCCAAAGATTTGGTGCTGAAACTACAGAAGCTACAATGTCATTTTTATTGTCAACACAATTTTGTAATCTTTCTAAAACAGAATATGAAAAAGATTTTGTATCCAACAAATACAAACCATCAACCTTCCATGCTACTACCACAAGCTTCTTAGATCTCAAATCCTGTATGTAACAGAAGTTTATAGAAAAAAACTACCTCTAACTGTGTTTGCAGCATTAACTGACTAACAGACAACAAATTATATCTGTATTGAGGTGAACAAGACATCCTTCAACTTCAATTGTGGAGATAACACAACATCACCTTTGTATTTTAGTTGAATAACATTTCCATTAGGTAATGTTACTGTTTGCTTATGCATTAATAAATTCAACTGCTCAAAAACCTCTTTGACAAGACACATGTGTGAGGTAGCACCACTATCAATAATCCAAACATCAACACTATCTAAGGAAGCAGGAGAAATAGAAGACTGACCTGAGAACCCAGCAAAAGCAGAAAAATCTGTTGAATGCATAGGAGATTCAGAAATAGTCTTTCCCTTCATCATCTTGTAAACCTTTTTAATCATGGTTGTCATATTTGGCTCCTCGTAGTGAGATTCAGTATCACTATCAGTGTTCTTGACAGAAGTGTTACTACCACAAACTGCATTTGCTTGAGATTTCCCTCCTAATCCGGACCTCGTTCCTGTAGTTTTCTCTTTTTTATTCTCTTTGTTCTTGTTCCACCAATCAAGATATCCAATCAATTCGAGAAGTAGCTCTAACATGTCCAACTAAATCACAATTGTCACAATAAAGATCCTTCTTAGAGTCAAATTTCTTCTTTCCTTTCCCTTTCACAAAACCAGTTGTTTTCTTCTGTTTATCATTTCATGCAAAACTAGCAATATCAACTGACTGCTCAACAGATATTTCATTTTGCTTTTCCACTTGTAGCAACATTGAATATGCTTTATTAAGATTGGGCAGAGGATCCATTAAGGAAATTTGATTGCGTACATTATCATAATGATCATGTAAGCCCATAAGAAATTGAATTAATTTGTCCTCTTCACTCATATCCGAAACTTTTTGAAAAGCATTGCAGACACAATTCCTTACTGCTCCACATTTATAGGAAGGGATTGGTCGCAAGAAGGCTAATTCATCCCAACATTTCTTGAGTTTGTTAAAATACATCATAATAGAAAGATTACCTTGATGTAACAGGCTAATCTCTCTCTTAATCTGAAAGATTTGAGGTCCATTGCTTTCACCAAAACGATGAGCCAAATCCTTCCACAGTTCCCTTGCTGTAGAGACATATTGAAAACCATCTGCAATCTCCTTCGAAATGGAATTCAGAACCCAAGATGTGACCAAACAATCTGTTTTGAGCCATTTTCGATAAGCCATCGATCCTTCTGCGGGAATTTCAAGATCTTCAAGCACATACTCAGAGACCTCTTTCACCTTCAAAGCTCGTACCATAGCTCTGCTCCACGCCATGTAATTGTTTCCAGAAAGTTGAACAGATGTAAGAATCAGTCCAGGATTTTCATTTACTTGATTCATTGCGGAAGCCGTAATCGCATTTCGATCTCCAATTTCATTGACAGATTCATCTTCCTCAAAGCCATCTGGTGGAATATTTTGAAACCGATTTGAGTTATTTCTTCGAGGTGCCATTTTTAGGGATCGTATTCTCCAATAGATCTGATACCATGAGAAAAAAAATATGGAGAATAGAAATGCTAATTCATTTTATTAACTTGAGAAAAGTATTTACAGAAAATTGGTATTTATTGAAGACAATTGAAGACAAGGAAGAGTTTGTTGATTTTGGCGCCCAAAATCTGTTTCAAATGCATGGTCCGGATTTGATCTTCTGAGACTTGATGGACGGCTGAGATTGAGCCAGTTAGAGACCCATTATTGCTGTTTTAATCTTAGTAGAGAAGAAGCCTAACTTTAGCCCATTAGTTTCACATACACTAGATTTTTTACTTTTATTTTAAATTTGTATTTAGTTTAGAAAAAAATATAATATATTTTTAACATACAAAAATAATACTTTTTTAATTAATTTAATTCTCTATGGGAATACCATGGGAATCCCCGTGAGACTGAAATGGGGCGGGACGGAGATTCCCACAGGACGGGGACCCCTAAACCATCCCACCTCATCACGCTAGTGGGGAAAAATTTCCCCGTATCTCCACTCTAATTTGAAGATGGGGCGGGGATACCCCGTCCCCATCGGGGTAGTCCCCCTTGGGGAACTGGGAATCCCCACCCTAAGGGCAGCCTTACATATAGTAATAATATATTGTGCACAAAACATTTAACTTAACTAATGTTTTCGAGAACACAGAATGCTCTCTTGGAGGACAATTTTAGTTGTTGAGAAGCTCTTTTTGGCTTAAAATTATTAATGCTCAATAGGCTATTATGGAAGGAGATTCTCGTATTCTCATTCAGGTTATTATGGAAGAAAATTCTCAAATTTTCATTCACCAGCTGCAAAAGTAAATAATTAATCAAAGTGTGGCTTCAGACATCATAATTGAATATTTCCTCAATTTATGCTCTTCTTTCCGTTGTATTAGAGTTATTTTTTGTCCAATGAAATCAAATAAGAAAACTCATGTTTTAACTCAAATTAAAAAAAGGTTTGGAAGATCAAGACTCGTATTTTGATTACTATAACTCTCTAAAGATTCCATCAGCTTAATTTAATACAATGAGACATTTTTCAGTTAAAAGAAAAAAACTTAATTAATGTTTCGTTAGATCGCTAACATTTAATTTGTGTTAATAAAATAACTTGAGTCTCATTGAATTCAATTTTTATCTTGTTAATATTTTTTTTTTCTCGTGGTGAAAAAAAAGCTTAGGGGGATATAGGGTATCTCCAGTCCAGGGCAAGGAAAAGCCTCAAGGCCACAGAAAAACTTACAAGAAGACTTACATATCGTTCCACCAATGGGAACTCTAACAACAGCAATGGAATTCGAACACAGATGGAGTGCCACAAGAGTCGCTTCCTTACCACTGAGTCCACTCTCATTGGCTATCTTGTTAATTGTTAAGCATCTATCACGAAGAAATTTTTATCAAACTTTAAAAAAAGTAATATAGTCTTTTTCTTATTTTTTAAAAGTTAAGATTTTAATAAAACACAATATTTAGCTTGAAAAAAAATATCCTTTTCTTTAAAAAAAAAAAAAAAAAAAAAAAAAAAAAAAAAAGTAGTATTATATAAGCGATTGATCGTTGAAGATTAAATCTATGCGACCAATATTCTACTTCATCACAATTAATTAACTCTTAATTAATTAGCTATTACAATGTATCCATTTCTGGTTCTTCTGCTCTTCTTTTTTCTACCTCTAATTAATTTCTCCTTAATCTCTGCAACCTCAACAAAGTTTCATCTACTTCCAAGGCTTAGTCCGACAGGTCCAAGAACATTGGAACAACATTATTCTCCTGAAAAATCACTTCTGTCTGAATCAATTTCACAAGACATGGAAACATATTTTTACAACCAAACACTTGATCACTTCAATTTCAAGCCCGAAAGCTTCAACACTTTTCAACAAAGATATGTGATTAATTCCAAGTTTTGGGGAGGCAGAAATTCCGATTCTCCGATATTTGTGTATCTCGGAGCTGAAGCTCCTCTTGATAATGATCTACCTATAATTGGATTTTTAACTGATAATGCAGCTCGCTTTAATGCTCTTCTTGTGTACATCGAGGTATGATTAATTAATTAATTAACTAATAATTAAGAATAATTAATATGATATTGTACATGTTTATTTGTTTTTGTAGCATAGATATTATGGGGAATCAATTCCATTTGGATCAAGCGAAGAAGCATTGAAAAATTCAAGTACTAGAGGATATTTTAATTCTGTTCAAGCTATTGCAGATTATGCAGAGATTATTATTCATATCAAGGAGAAATTCAGTGCTCAGAATTCTCCTGTAATCGTGCTCGGCGGATCATATGGCGGAAGTAGGTGGATGCATCTTTTTTTCTTTAATAGGTGGATGCATCTTTTTTTCTTTAATATATGATACTGCTGATTTATATCAACCTAATAAATGGTGAAAAGCTTTAACTGTGAATAAGTCCGGTAGAAGATTACTTCAATGACGAAGGATATAACCTCGTAGCCATACTAAGTCATAGCATTTTCATAATTAATTACTTTCCTCATAATGTATTATTTATGTATTTAATTATTTAATCATGTATTTATATATTAATACTGTTGTTGGTAGTGCTGGCTTCGTGGTTTAGACTAAAATACCCTCACATAGCACTAGGAGCATTGGCATCCTCGGCACCTATTCTTTACTTTGATGATATTACTCCTAATGATGGCTACTACTCTATTGTCACCAAGGATTTTAAAGTAATTTCCCTCTCACTTTAATTTAATTATGTTAATTAGTTAAAAGGGTTGATTAATTAAATTTAATAATTCCCTTTTACAGGAAGCGAGTGAGACTTGCTACCAGACAATACTCAAGTCATGGGCAGAAATTGATGATGTTGCTTCTAAGCCTAATGGACTTGAATTCCTCAGCAAGAAATTCAAGACTTGCAAGTAATCATAATTTCACTTTATTAAGTTTTAAGTGCATCAAAAAATAATTAATTTGTTGTGTTTGGCCACACTTATTTAAATTATCATATTATTGTGAACTAATGTGATCCAACACAACAAGTTCAATGACTAAAGTAGGGAAAGTTTGGTCTAAATCCCCCCTCCCCCTGTTAATTCGATACTTGTATTTTAAATTGGGTACGTTTATATTTATTTAAATATCTAGTAACATTAAAATATTGCGTATAAGGTTAAGTTGGTACTTTATTATTAATTAAAGTTGACTAGAAAAGTAAGAGTTTCAGGTAGCTTAAGATAGGTTTTGAATTCAATTTCTAACGTACGCAGACTTTAACTAAGAAATATATCACCTAAAAGCTGTCTCATTAATCTCAAACCGGTTATCTGGACCCGAAAAAAAGTTAGTACTGTATTACAATGAGTTGTTGTATAATTAGAGGATACAGATAAATCTCTATCTTTGACGACACGTGTATTTTAAAAGACAAATTTTATCAAAATTTCTAACTTTGCCAACATAAATCTTTTCCGGCATGTTTAAAAAACAGTTCATAAAAGTAGTAAGGATTGATTCGAGTAGTAAGGAGTTAATATCTTTACTTTTCAAGTGTGGAGTTCGAGTTTTTATTACAGAATCTCTATAAATTCAATTACAAATCATTATTGAATTACGTGGGTTGGAGAACTTCTAAACTGTTATGAAAAAAAAAGGTACAAATTCATTAAGGAAACATTAGTTTTGAAACTTTTCTATGGGAAAAAAAACAATAATTTTTTTTTTATTTTTTTATTTTTTTATTTTGTTCTTCTTCTAGACCCTTGGAAAATTCAGATGAACTGAAGGACTACCTGGACTCAATGTATAGTGGTGCTGCACAGTACAATAAGCCACCAGCATATCCAGTGAACATCGTCTGCAAGGGCATAGATGGAATTAATAATAATGATTCTCTCTCCAAAATATTTGGAGGTGTTGTTGCTTACAAAGGAAATAGATCATGCTATATTACTCCACCCACTAATGTCTCTGAAAGTAGAAATGGTTGGAGATGGCAGGTAATTAATTTAATTTAATTTAATTAATTCCATCAAATTTAATCATCCCATTTTCAGCATTATCTCTTCTTCCCCATTATACTTACTGGAATTCACAATTATATCCACTCTCCTTTTTAGTGCTCTTAATTTATACTCTCATCATGACATCTTCCAATATGACAAGTCAAACTCCACTATTTATATGTCTTGTTACATTAATGATAAATAATTAATTTAGTTATCTTTCAAGCTCAATGTCATTCAGTCTTTAATTCAACTTTTTGTGTTAAATTAGTCTAAAAAATGACATATATCAATCAAAAAGAAAATTGGAGTCTTTTCAATACTTGTCAGTCTTTAATATCGAGACATATAATTTGGATCGATTTGATAAATATTGCTAAATTTAATGGCTATGCAGATTTCACTTTGGATTAACCTAATCCTGAAAACCAAATTGAATGGCCAACATTCTGCAACGTTAGGTGTTCCAATAAGATTTTGTTTTAGTTTCAATAGTCAAATAAGGCATCAATTTAACTCCTAAAGTCAATTCATAGGATTAATTTGGCTCAAAGTGGATTTTAGTGTCAATAAGTCTATAACTTGATTTTATTTTATCAAATTAATCCAAAAGTGATACATAACGATATATGATTAATGGTTTTCATGTCAAATTCAGATGCTAACATGTTTCATTTTGGATTAGTTTAACTAAAAATATTAACACCTGAAGTTTATTTATAACAAATTGACGATGCGAGCCAAAATAGAGGCCAAACTCAGCGTTAATCCTATAATCGCAATTAGAAGTTGGTTATAATTGAGTTTAGTGAACTAATATATGTTTGGCATATCAAGTAGAAAAATAGTGGGATTAATCAAGATGCATAACCATATGTAAATATGTATGTTTGGCATATGTTAATGTATGATGGTGATAGTTGAATATCATTAATGTGGTAGTTGTATAATTTTGTAATGATAATAATTAATGTAAAAAAATAATGAACAGACATGTAGTGAGATGGTGATACCAATAGGAAGAGGGAATGACACAATGTTCCCACCATATCCATTTGATCTCAACGCATATGTTCAAGACTGCAAGGATATGTATGGTGTTGCTCCTCGTCCTCATTGGGTCACTACCTATTATGGAGGCCACGTATGCTTTTCTTTCTCTCTTTATTCTCAATTTTTTCTCCAATTCCATGTTTTTTTTTCTTTGAAAAAAAAAAAAAAATTATTAGATATAATAACAAAAAAGTTTATTAAGTATTGGCTTAACCTTTTAGGTCAATTAGTTCATTGACATAATATCAGAATCTCTTAAACCAAAATAATATAACAGAATCTAAATCATGACAACGCCATCTATTATTGAGTTTCAATATAGAGTCGGATGGGCTTGAACCGCACTCGTTTTAAACTCAAAAAAATAATATGCTTGAGTTACACCACAACATTTGAGGACAAAAAATTAAAGACTCCACCTCTCAATCTACTTTGCTAATTATATAAAAGAAAATAATTAGAAAAGACAGCTGTTCAGATAGCTCTGCCCCTATGAGAACCCAATTGGATGGTATAATAATTGAAAACAGTTATATAAACTAAACATTATAATTATCTAAAAGTGTTTCTTTTTCTTTTTCTGGATGAGAACATAGGCAATCTAAAATTAATCAAGCGTGTTTGAATTTGGGAATAATTTTTTCATTATAATTATGATTATTCCTTTAATGTGTATATTTATTTTCCAATTGCAGAGCACAACTTTATTATTATTTTTATTATTATTTTAATGAAACAGAGCATAAAGCTTATTCTACAGAGGTTTGGCAGCAACATTATTTTCTCCAATGGATTAAGAGATCCTTACAGCAGTGGCGGGTAAAATTAAATATATCATTATTTAACATTTACTTACAACAAAAATTATTAATTGTTATATAAGTATTTCTGTCATTAGAAATAATAAACACCATTATGATGAATTAATGTCATTTCTACTTGTAGGGTGTTGGAGAACATATCAGACACCATTGTGGCAGTCTCTACAACCAATGGTAATTTTAACTCCATTTATGCTCTATACATATATAACAATTAATTGTGTTTTTTTTTTAAAGATTATTATTATTTTGGAAAATGTTATTAATGCAAAAAAAAAAAAAAAAAAAAAATTGGGTTGCAGGGTCTCATTGTTTGGATATACTGAAAGCTAATGAAACAACAGATCCAGATTGGTTAGTTGCACAAAGAAAAACTGAGATCAGCATAATTGATGGATGGATCAACAAATACTATGATGATCTTCTTCAACTCAATAAAACCTCAGCAAAAATGTTGTAATAACATGAAAATTCAAGTCATAATTCAACTATGGCTATTAATTACATACATAAGAAGCATATGTCCACCATTAATTGATGCTAACAGTTTGAACTATCGGTGGTGCATTAAGGTCTGTTTTTCGGGTCCGGACTCATAATGGAAGCGCAAAATTAGCATCCTAAAATAATGTACAATTCAGATTTTGAGTCATTTCATTTATGTCAAAGGAATTCATGCTACATATTTTGCAGTAATTGGTTGCCTACATGTATGTTCATATGCCAATGAAATTTATTCAAATGGAAAGTTACTAAAGAGAGACAGAATATAAATAGTATATGCCTGACCTCTGCATAAAATGACAGGATCTCTGTATTATGTCCTGTATGCTAGCCCGTTCTTCTGCTTGCATCTTTCTTCTGCTTGAAAGATGAGTCAGCATCACAAAATAAACGATGCAAATCTTTTGGTACAAAATGTGTTCTCTGTGAATGATGAATGCACTCAATTGGTGAAGAAAATACAATAGACTTTTCACTCGAATTTATTGCATAAAACTAACTTGCCTCCTTTCATGCATAATCCTTGTTCACCTACTGAATTAACGACCTTTCCGTAACTATACCTCAAAGGCATCCTTCCCAACAACTTGTGAAATTCTCTTATGCACTCGCCTCTTCTTTTCCTGTGCTCGCTTCTCCTACTGCTCAACCCGACTGCTTTTACTCTGCTGCTGTCCTCCCCGTCCTTTGAACCAATCTGTCGATCATCAGCATCATTACGAGCATCTCCCCAATCCCGAACCCTTGTTGCCCCCACCAATATAGGCCCTATGTTTGCCTGGTCAGCAACCACGAAATTCATCAGTATATCCTCACAGTTTTGCATCCTATCAACAGTCTTCCTCATTTCACTCATGCTGGTTCCGCCCTTGCAACTATACTCAAATAGATACTGGGTTTTCAAAATCATAAACTTTGTGAGCACAATTGAGTACTTATGTGGATGCACCGTGTAAATCCATTTCTTTGATAACAGATCGAGATCATGAGATCTAACAAAGAACCCAATTAAACGATCAGGATTCGATCTCCAGATCTGAAAAGCAAACTCAAAGGATTTTGGATCTACCTCCACGTCGTCATCACATATCAAGACAGCTTGTGTTTCGATGGAAGATCTGGGAAGAAAACGGTTGTTAAGGCTGCTTGAATGCTGGAGAACAAGGGAGATGGTTGCAGCACCGAAGGACGATACAGAAAGATTATGAGCCAAGAAGGCTAGTGTTTGGGGCGGAGTGGAAGGATTTCCCCAGAGGACGAGCACAGAGGATACCAGTGGTGAGGCAGAGTATGCAGCCGCAATCATCTGAAGGAGAGGAATGCGCGACTCAGAGTAGCCATTGATGAGGACAGTAATTTGATCCGGTCTGAGGGTTTGTGGGTTCAACTCATTCGCAGGATCACACACGTCGAGAGGAACAGTGCCAAGAGAAAGAAGAAAACATAAGCATAACAAAGTCATCGTGAATGTGACTACGTCACGTCTCGATAGGATCCTCATCTTTGCAAGACAGATTGAACGGATTTGGACTATTTCGATTTGTTAGCACGACTGTTGATAATATTCTACGGGTCAAAAGTTCATAAACAATATTATATTAAAAACAATAAACGGCATGATATCACAAACAAAAACAAAGTTATGCCAAGAAATCATACCTCAACTATTGTCCAAACCCCTCTTCCCAGTAAGCTAGATTCAGTTCACAAAGCTATACCAACAGTGTAATTTGTATCTGAGAAGTTCGGCATCATAAGTAACAACTGATAAATACGACAATTATGTACTTATATGTTGCAATTTACACTCTACTTCTAGAACCTCATTCAGACTCTCCTTTCACTTCAACTGAATATGGAAAAAAGAAGCAGAAATAAACTGAGATTATTGTCCTAGGAACCAGCTGAAAGACCAAAACTTGATTTCCACTAATAAGTACAATTGGTACAAAGAGAAGAATCAATGTATTTCTTTCCGATTCGAGGATTACAAAATTCTTAATGTCAAATGGATATATGGATGGAGATAGATTACTTTCCAATTTTCTTACAAGAACTACTAAGGATTTCAGGCCTAATTGTGTCTTACTCTTGCTCTTTCTACTGTTTTGTTCAAAATCCCATACTGCATTTATCTGTTCCCTTAGTTTAAGCAATCATCAATTACTCCAATAATGTTATACCAAAGGGTATGCACAAACTCCAAAAAAAAATCCACTTAAGAACGGATTAACCATCAATTCACATTTACTGAAGGATGATATTCTTAAAAAATCAGAAACAGTTTGCTCTCTAAGATCAATTAAAACGAAACAACAGAAAAATGAGCAAGAGTTAAATTAATATAATTACTAGCAATTGCAATTAGTATCAGTAATCAGATATTACCTAGTAGAGCGAACCCATTTAAAAAGATGCGCTTGCGAATCGAATCTTCCCCAAGTGCGTTGTTGAAGATTGAAAGAAATACGATCTGAATCGAGTGAAACTTGAGCTCGAATCTAAGAACATCATCTTCAGTTGTGAATATATTCAAACAAGAAAAGTTTGTAACTTTGACCTTATTTTCTCAGTGAGATGAATTACCCACATATAATTGAGATCGAATCTTTCGTGGGTTTTGGTGAGTTTTCATGGAAGTGCAGAGAATCTTAAGGAAAATGGAGATGGTCAAATTTTTGGGGAGATGGAGCTTGAAGAAAAAGAACAAGAGGCCGCTGAAGAAAGAGAATGAAAGATACTGTAGATATCAATAATAGAAACGCAGCGTTTTGCAATCCACAAATTATCAAAATCTTTTTTTTTTCTTTTTTAATTTTTTTTGTGCGTGTGATTTATCACAATCAAAGTTAAACAAACATTTCTTTTTCTTCTTTTTTTCACAATGGTTAAACAATGATTATCAAGTTTTTAATGGTGTAATTTGACCATTAAATTAGCATATTAATCAACTAGTAAAACGCAGTCTAAGCTCCTGAAATGTTCGAATTTTTGTGTGTTAACTATTTTTTATTTCAACACATTAAGCAATTGAACATTTATTTTGTGCCTTAACACATCCTTCACTTACACTTCAATCAAGTTTGAGCTCTAAGGGCTAATTTGGGATTGCTGTTAGTGAAAGTGCTGTCAGAAAAAACTAGATTTCATTGTTTTCTTTAAAAGTAGTTTTAAATATTTTTTCAGTGCTTTGCTCAATACAATATGACTTTTACCAATTGTGTATTTGAGACTGATTTTCGCAGCCCCATAAACAGATTTCAGCCAAAATAAGATTTCCCATGCTTTGGCTGAAAACTGTCCCAAACTAGCCCTAACTCTCTTCAAAGCGCATGAATAGAGTTTTTTTTTTTTTATCCTATGTTTTTAACTTTAGTTTTCTATCATCTTAGATATTTTGAAACATGAATCCCAAATTTATGAGTGCTCGCCCTTCCTAGTTTTTTGAAATTAGATCTTTCAAAATGCCAAAAATCCTTATTTAGAAATAGTTTATAGTTCCAGTTCAGTACCTTTTAAAATTTTTAATTTATGTTCTTTTTTTTTTGGCTATCTTCGGAATTCCAAGACTGTTAGTGTATCCAATTGAAAGAGGGAATGACACAATGTTCTCTCATAATCGATCCTTTGGACATCAACAGCTTTTTTCAAGAGTGCAAAGATCCACTCTCACCATTTTATACATAAGGCCTCTCATAAATTATTTTCAATATTAACTAGTTGTTCACTATCAGTTCCGGTGCAATTGTATTCTACATGTTATCAAAGACACATGAAAGGTATCCTAACTTGGTAATTATGATTTTTTTTAATTGAATACAGAGCATAATCATGATGAAATTGTTAGTAAGAAGCCAGTTATTATTGAAATTAATCCTAAAATAATAGGATTAGCTGATTCTGATGCCCAATATGTAAAAGTAATCATGATTATCAGAGTTCAAAATACCATGCACGCGCTTTCAACATAATGTAGAGTACAATCGCGATGGAACTATATATTAAGGAATGGCATGTTGAAAAGAATTGATTAGGGGGGATCTTATGCATAAAATAATATAACTTCAGGAGCTGAATGCGGTGAAAAATGAAATTATACTTGACAATGAGTTTAACTTTTTAAGTGTATTAGTTGATTGACATGGTTTTAAAGATTTTTATACGTAGCAAGTGGTAGAGAATCATTTTAAAAAGGAAAGAAAAGGAACTCGAATCATTGAATGAAGAAGAAGAAGAATTTTCAAAGAAGACGGAGAATTTAATTGAGTTGAAACGCTGCGTTTTGTATTAATTCTGTAGTTATCATAAGCAATGTTTTTATCCTGTTGATTATAAGCAAATTAATTAAACCATTTTATAATTATTTTTATTTTTGGCATCACATAATGGAAAGTTTTTTTTTACTGCCAGTGCTTAAAGAATATAATCAGTAACTCAACCATTGAATTAATTTTCTTTTTATATATGAATTTATTAAGTATACCTGCCAGTGCATTGCGCAGGTATACTTAATATTTTTTTTATAATTTAAATATAAATTGAGTTACAAATAAAAGATAAAAAAAAAAAATCATTTGATTAAAATGAGTAATTAACTAATTTAAGTGGTAAGTGCAGAATATTTTATACACTCTTAACCATAATTTCACCCACTGATTCTAATTTATTTCGTTTTTGTATTTCACTATTCTAAAATGAGTAATTATGCAATACACACCTATATATCATTTATATAAAGATTACATTAAAATTTTACCAAATGAAAGCTTGGAGAAAAAATAATGTGAATATATAATATTTTTGATGCAGAATGAAAAAAAAAAAAAAAAAAATCCAAAGATTTGAATTAAAAAGACTGAACAAATAATTGAGAACAAACAAATAAAATACTCCAATTAAAAAAAATTTACAATTCCAATCAGCTCACAATTATAAGAGCATTTCATGTGAATGCAACGAATTTATTGTTGTTGCTGATTTGATTACAAATTCAAACGAATCCTGGCGTATCTGTTAATTAAAACGAAAAACTGAGAGAGAAAAAAAAATGTGAATCATTATAACTCTCTCCTCTTATAAGAAAAATATATAAACAAAAATTAAAACAATTAATTAATTACTTCTTCCCTATATGTCTTTAATTACTGCCAAAAAAAAAAAAAAAACATAAAACCGGCCATAAATTTCCATTGAAATGCTAATTAATAATGCCTTATAGGTAGCCAACAAAGAATAAAAACAGTTTGCTCTTGTTAGTCATTTGTGTTTCTCATTTCGTATGCACATCCAAAAGACTTCACAATAAATTTCTAACTCTATAATTAAATGATAATTTAAGTACATAATATATTACTTCTTAATTTCTATATTCATTTTTTGTTATCAATTTTTAGTGTTAATTTTTGTTTTACTCATCAACATATGTGATCACGAAAATATTATAATTAATCATCTTTTGTAACAGCTATTATTATATATATCTTTTTTTAGTTTTCTCTTGTATAACTTTTTTTATACGTAAAACAAGATATTATTTTGTTTTAACATTATATTATATAAAACGTGAACCTTCAATTAAGTGAATATGAATATATTAATTTTGCAATATAAATATAAAAAATATGTTACATTGACTTTGTTGACGTTATCGTCTCCAAGTTGTCAATAATATATTAGATAATAAGAAGATTAGAGCATTATTAATGTTGAGGGTCCGAAGAAATTAAATAATAATATTACTAGAGAAAAATAATAGGCTTTTGAAGAAAAAGGGAAAAAACCATATAAAATATAATAAATGTTCTCTTAATTATTTTTCTTCATGTTTTACAGATCACTCTTTCATATCATTGTGCTATTCTTTATTCTGATTAAAAAAAAATACAGATACTTAAAGAGGAAGGCGGCCATAATAGCAGCATATGGTAAAGTTTACAAATAATTCAATGATTTTCTGTCCAAAATTCATTTGGTTATATATGACATGTAACACGAATATAAGGTTTGAACACTAAGGTAGAAGGTAATAGCGATGAGTGAGATCTTAAAGGATAACGATGAGAATCATAATTGATTGAGTTTCACATAAAAAATGAAGAGGCGTCACTAATAATCAGTAAAGAGTGTTTTCAAAACATGTTTTAAAGTTGTGAGATCTAAAGAATAATACTTAGCCTAAATTAGATAAAATATATGTGGCATCATACGAATTAAGAGACAAGGAACGATTCTAAAAGACATCGATGTGGGAATGAATGAATCAAATCTAATACTAGAAATGGAGAGGAAATGATTGATGAAGTTATATTAGTGAAAAATGTTTTTAATATAAAAGGGTTTTAAAGCCATTTGAGACTTGTGTAAAAACGGCACATCGCAAGTCATACCTGAGAATGACATTTGTTAAAAAAAAAAAAAAACATATTATTTCAAAACTCTAATCAAGTAAATAAACAATTTGCTTAAAAATGGTAAAGTTGTCATGAAAGAGAGGCGCGAAGGCATCAATACTTCCATCTACAATGAAAGAAGGAATAAGAAACATCATTCTCTCAATTGGAAAATAAGATGGCATAAACACATAAGCGTTTCCTCCTTCAAAATCCAGGTCATAAAATGGAAACCATGGCCAACTATCAACTTCCAAATTAGGGCATAAAATCGACTTATTCATCTCAGTTGTAGGAACAAGATCTTCTTCCTCTACTTTATGGGTAGCAAAGTCGATGAACTACTTGAAATAGCTATCATTCACATTTGTAATTGCATCATAAATGAGCTGAGCTGCATACGACACTGGTTCACACTCAAGATCTTTAAATTGAGCATTAGGAAATCCCCATATAACCAGATTGCCAAAGTACTCATTAGGTACTCTTGGATTCATCCTCATTCGACCATTCACCGAAATTCTTACGTGTGTTTTCTCAAGCCCTCCAAGTCCACGAGCCTTCGTTATCTTTCACCATAGATAAGCAACCAAGCTTTTCAAAAGTGCTATATGATTTATTATTTAATGATATTGAAGCTCTTACTTTCAGCTTCGAAAGAAAGTCTAAGGTGAAATAAACTTTATGCATGATAATATCATCCTCAAACATATTATCATCGATGTTGTTAGGTCAATCTTTGATCAAAATTTTGCTTTTAAACTCCATTCCTCTATGCTCAAACTCAAAAATCGGAGGTTTGTGAGGACTAAAAAGGTACGATCATGGATTGGAAAAAGGATCAAAATGGAGTCCACGGCTAGTTTTGCTCCAAGCAACCAAGAAGTTGCTAGTGGAATCGCCATTAGCAACTATATGATTGGAAGTGAAACCAGCCACAAGAGAGCCATAAGTAAACCTTTGTGAGTTGAACTTGAACAATTTTAGACTTAGGTGAACGTTAAGTAAGGCAACAGATGGCTTAAATGGCATAACTTGATCAAGCTTGCTATCAGTTGTTGCTTCGAGAAACTTCACCCCTTTATCATTAAGAAGAATGATATGATCCCCTTTCTCATTTTCTCTAATCTTCCAGCTCATTCTCTGTATTTAGATAAAGTTCTTTGGAAGCTAAATCGAATGGTTTCATTTGGAGGGGTGGATGGACGATAGGCATAAATGACAACTATATGGGTGTTATAAGTGACTTTATCAAAACAACTTAGGAAGCTGTTTTGGAAATTGGAAATTGGGAAGCTTGAATTCATTCATGAATTGGCTTGATAATTCTTATGCAATCTATTATGCTATTCATTTAGATTTTCTTATAAAAGAAAATGAAGCTATAGAGCATAGATTGCAGGTTTTTTTAAAAGTTCATTGAAAAAGGTTTTTTTTAAAGTTCATTGAAAGTATAACATTAGTCCTCTCAATACATAGTGTAATTGTGGCTGGTGATTTGTTATTTAAAAGAAACATGCAAAAGTTCACCTATTTTACAAAAATGGGAATTTTATGCATGTATTTCCCTCTTGATAGCATTATTAACATATTATACATTACCAAAAAAAGATATATCATTTATTAGACATGGCCAATGAGGTGGGCTCTGCGTTTAGAAATCGACTCTTGTGGCACCCCATCTGGGTTCGAATCTCACTATCAATGTTGGAGTCTCATTGATGACGCGATATATAAGTCCTCTCGTATGTCTCTCTATGGCCTCGAGGCTTTCCTTACCCACACTAAAGATAACCCTACTCCTCCTAAACTTTTTGTTAAAAAAAAAAAATGTACGTGGCATTGGACTGGGTGATGACAAATATTTTAAATGCCTAGTGTGAGCACAAAGATCAAAGTTTGTATGGATAAAAATACCAGTTTGTATTCATTTCGAATGTTGATTTTGAAAACAACACCTTTATACTCATGGGGCTTTCATTTTTGGTATTTAATTAGTATGTTTTAGTTTTGGAAAAAGTTTCAAAAAAAAAAAAAAAATTACTATGTAGGTTTCATTGGTTAGCAATTCGAGGACGGTGAAATTTATTCTGTTAAAACTGGTCTTGTGATTTGAGAAGTTAGTAAAAGAAGGCCGAATACATATGGATCCCATTGAACTTGGCCAAAAACGCCTAATGCTCTCTTGAATTTTGAAATTGTCATATTGCCCTCCTTAATTTGCATAAACTGATACAAATAACCCCCTAAACGTGACGTGGCAGGGAAAGTGTAATTCAATTGATGATAAGCGCGTGAATCATTAAATAGAATTAACAACGTAACTAGAAAAATGTTAAAAACTAAAAAAAAAAAAGAAGCAAAAATATATGTTAAACCTAAAAAGAAGTTCATTGTCTCTTTTTTTTCTAATGCCGCTTTTCTCTGTACACTACCACTTCTTCTCTCTTGCTCCCCCTGCTTCTCTCATTGACCACAAATTTGAGATCAAACTTAATCCAAAGGAGGTCGCCACTCATTTCTCAAAATTTTGGCTCTTGATTCAAGGTTTCAAAACACGCGACTCTCAATGTGCGCTTTGGCCTCTGGCTATGAAATCTTCGACGGAGAGCGAGAAAGGAGATGTGTTGAATTAGGGAAGATATTACAGTGAATTAGAAGATGAAGGAGAATCCAGATCCCTCTCTTACAATCTTTCAAAGCCACCAGCCAAATAATTTTTCTTCTGCAAGATTTTCAATTTTGCTTGTTTAAACTTATAGATTCGTTTTGCTAAATCAGAATTACTTTACTTAATGCTGGAAAACATCTATTTAATTGATTAGTTGGGCCATATACTGTGTTTAAGATAGCAAGTAGAAGACGAGATTAATTACAGTGTACGTTTATTGAAATTTAAGAATCATCTACTTGTTTAATAATCCAGATTCCGTAGCTGGGCAATTCATATGCCATGGTGAAATTTGATTTTGGATTTGTTTAATTTTTCGATTGGAATCAAGATTTTTTTTATTTCTGCTGTGTTTACTTTTAGATTTGTTTGTCACTTTGATACATAAAAGATTGAGGTTTTCTTAATTTTGAGGTTTTTGTCGTCACGTGTCAAGTTTTATCAGCTATTTCATGGTTTGACTTTTCTAACTTGACAAGTGGCGTGCGTATATGACAAACACTTCACATTATCTGGTTCAGTCATACTCAAGGGGTAAATAGAAGAAAGTTTAAACAAAAAAAAAAGGATAAAAAATTAAAAGTAGTAGTCAACAAATTACTAAATTGGTAAAGAAAGTTTCTAAAATTGCTCATTAAATTAAACAAAAGAATGTAGAGAGAGAAAATGTGAAATAAAGAAAAAAAATTAAAAACTATAAATAAGGGCCTCACATAAAATGCTATTCAACATACCCCACAAAGTTAGAACCATCCGGAATGTAAAGCAAACATGTGTAACCTAACATTTCATATTAGGCTTTAATACCATTTGTTCGACATTTGGATCGATGTCGATTATAATAAGTTTGATCTACAAAACAATAAATTAGACGTACAATATATCACTATAACAAGAGATTTATGTGGTTTGCTAATTTTCCGACTTCCATGGACGAAGAGGGGCATATAATTCATTAGTAACCGACAAGTTGGTATAATAGTAAAGATTTTCATCCTAACTCTCAAATCTCAAGAGAACCAACTACACTCATAGCTCACATATATGCATATCCCCATAGCACAATCTCCAACTCTAAACGCAAATAAGTAAGCAAACGAACCTTACTTATATAAACCTCAAAGTAATCATTCTCCTAATATATTTGTCATGTGATTCAGTTTACTTAAAGATTTTTCAGTTCCAAAGTATCTAGAACTTCATAGAATTATTCATCATCTCTAAACAATACACTTTTGTCCTTCGATGAGAACAGCGCACACATGTATTATCACTACCTAATTTATAATATCAAAACCATAAATGAAAACATTGTTCCTTTAATGAACAATTGTTCTATTAAGATAATCAACACTCTAAATCTAGATTTTGATACCACTTATAAACAAAAGTCTGACTCATCCAAAAAGTATATCAAAAAAGGAGGATTATTTCACATATATAAAGAGACATATATTTCTCTCATTAAGCAACGTGAGATATTAAACAATTATATGATTAATTCCCTTAGAAATGAGACTAATCAATACATGTCCTACTTTCAAATATAACCCATAACTTTGTAAGGTGGAATTGAAATTATATATAAATAATTAAAATGATAAGAACAACAACAATCACAATAATAATAATAATAATTTCATTAATAATAATAATAATTTCATTAATAATAATGATGCTAATAGTAATAATAGAGACAAGAATTTGTAATTACAGATAATGTAAGAGGTTTTTGTGTAATTATAATCCTTCTCCAATTGAAATATAGATATTTATATATAACGGTACCTAAGCAAGCATTTAATCACAACTAAACAAAACCACATAAAAATTAACAATTTCCGTCGCCAAAATGAAGATAAAACAACGGTTGCTGTTTTCGTCGCTGGTGGTTAACTTTTTGTTAATTTTTGCGACATCAGTAGAAGGTCGAAGTCTGAGTTTGATCAGCCAAAGAACAAATGACTCCGAATTATCATGTCTTTGTAACGCTGATTTTGAAAAACATTTACTCAAACAAAGAATTGATCATTTCAACTTCAAGCCTGAAAGCGACGAAAAGTTTCAACAAAGATTTTTCGTAAACAAGAAATTCTGGGGAGGAGGCGACATAGGTGATCCGAGGAACTCGCCAATCTTCGTGTATTTTGGTGCAGATGAGTCACTTGACACTTTTGATCCTTGTCAAGCTGGATTCATGCTTGATTATGCTAAAAAATTCAATGCTCTTTTGGTATATATTGAGGTAATATTTTTTTACTCATGTATATGGATGTTTTTTTTTTTTTTTTTTAATAACTATAGGGTTGAATCTTGATTCGAGCCGCAAGACATCTTCAATCACAAGAAAAACTCTTATTTGTTCATAGACTTGCATCTAAGATCTCACTTAACATGGAAAAATACATCATGAGCCCTTTGACTTTTTTCAATATTTTGTTAATTAAGCACTTAATATTTTAATTTAATACATTAAGCTTTCGATTAATTATAATATATATACACACACATTAAGCCGCCAGTTACTAGGAAAGCTAAGTGAGATGTAAAACTAGATTAGAAGAGCGTTGTTCATTTCATTTATATCTGAAATGAAATTGAATTATTAATAGTTTGAAAATAATTTTCTATGTGTCTGATGTTTTTACAAGAGAACTCTATTAAATTAAATTTTTAAATGTAAAAAATGTAATTTTAAAAACAGATGACATAAATAATAATTCTTTCTTCGAGTTTAATCGAATTCAATTATGCAATTTTCTTTGATCAAATCTATACGATGACCAAGAAAATGAAAAAAAAAAAAAAATCCCTTCCATACTTATAAATCAAGATAGAATTTCAAATTTTGTAAGTTTGTATTATATAGTTTGAAAAATTAATAGAGATATTGTATGAAAAAACAGCATAGATACTATGGGACATCAAGGCCAACGTGTGGAACAATAGAAGAAATAATGCAAAATGCAGATAAACGTGGCTATTTCAACTCTGTTCAAGCTCTTGCTGACTATGCCGAAACTATCCTTCATATCAAGTATATTTTCCGTGCCACTGACTGCCCTGTTCTCGTCATCGGTAAAGGCTATGGCGGAAGTAAGCGACTCCCCATTTTACTCAATTCACCAAATATTATACTATCATCCCGGCTAATTGTCTTACAACTGTTGTAATCATGCCACGTTAATAGAACTGCTGATGTGGTATGATCATAATGGTTCCAAACTTAACGCGATGATATCGGCATGATTATAACGGTTTTACATTTATTTGGAAACCATCTATGGGAAAATTTTAGAATGTTCGTAAAATATGATATTCTTAAAAAAATAGAAATTAAACATTATTTTTTTAGGGGTTTTTTTTGTGTTTTTTTATTTTTATTGATCGATTTAAATCTATAATCTTTTTTTAAAAAATTTTTTTGGGCTTTTTTTTTGTGTGTTTTTTATTTTTATTGATAGATTTAAGCCTACAATTGTTTTTTTCTAAGAAAGCCTATAATCTTTTAAATTAACACATTAAGTCACCGATCAATTGTAATAGTAGATATTAAACTTCATAATGATTAAAGAGTAGTGTTACTCATTTCATCTATTTCTGAAATTGTATTTTTTTATTATTCAAAATGAGGGTTTTGTGGTTCTTTAATAGTGTATTAGACATATAAAAAGTTGTTTAGTCAAACACAATTTCAAATAAAGATAAAATAAATAATAATATTTTAACAAAGTTTTATGTGCCACTGCTAATTTTGGTGACCACTAGTTTAATATATATGATTATAATTAATCCAGTGATGAATGTGCTAATAAAGTGAAAGATGGTGGGCATCTATCAACAAAAATGAATAAGATCATAAGTCTATGCTTTTTGCTTTATAATATTTAAGGAGAAAAAAAAAAAAAAAAAGTTCTCATGAGTCCTTAATTCTTTCCATGTTTATATAAAGAACATGTTGTTCCTGTGGATGTTAAAAAATAACATCTAAAAGTTATTTCTTAACTTTATCTGAAATTATTAATTTTTTTTTTTTTTAATTGCGTTGTTAATTAGTGCTGGCCGCATGGTTTCGGTTGCAATACCCACACATAGCATTTGCAGCATTGGCATCATCAGCACCTATTCTTGGCTTTGATGATATTATCCCTCAATCTGCTTACCATTCTAAGGTTACAGTAACTTTCAAAGTAAGATTTATACTTCCTCTCTTTTTTCTTTCAATGTTGTATTGGATTTGAAAAAGAAAATCTAGCAAAAACTGCTGATTAATCTTCAATTGAATTTTTATAGGAAGTAAGTTTGAGTTGCTACAAAACAATAAAAGAATCCTGGGATTTCATAGATGAGATTGCTTATCAACCCCATGGCATGGATCTCCTCAGTAGGACTTTTCGCACTTGCAAGTAAACACATTCATTCATTACTTTATTTGAATATTTCAATGCCTTTTTTTACCTTTTTTGTTACCCCCTCGTTTCAATTCAGACTTGCTAATTGGACATGCTAGCTAGGCTAATCAGGCCCACACATATAATGTCTAGGTTAAGTTTAGCTTTATATACGGATTGTTAATTGGTTGGCAACTAGATTGAGTTGTGGGAAGAATTTTATGTTCAATTTCCACAAAATACATTCGCAAGAAGGGTAAGAAGTTTTAACCGTGACTAAGCCTCAAAATATATAACAAAAAATATCTGTATATTATTTTTGTATGTGTTTGCAGTAAAATTTGTAATATGGCAGCAATTTTTAAATATTGTTACTATTTTATCTTTTTTGTCGTAAATTTTTTTGTTGTCACATTTACTTTTTTATTTTTAGTGATGCTTGAAATTACTATTCTCAAACTCAATCCAACCCACCAAGTTATAAACTTTCTTTTCATAAAGAAATTTAATAAAGAGAAAGAGTCGGGTCATACCGAACCAAACCAAAAGCATAATTTAAAGGATAGCCTCAAGCTTATCCACATATGAAAATATGTGTCCGCATATCCGCATGCATGTAATATTGTAAGTTCACAGTAGGTGGTCAATCCATTTAATTAATTAGCAGGTTACTTCAATTTTCATTATCATTAATTCACATTCTTTTAAGAATTTAGTATTTGATCCCAAGGAAACTTAAACAATAGACATTTCATTGAAGAAAAATGAAGTTCTAGCAAGACGAACGTAGTTGGATGTACTCTACATTTACTTCAATTTTATCCAGTAGAATTGTGATCAAGTTGACAAATAATTTATTAATCAAAGTAATTGAATTAATAAATTGATTTTTTTTTTTAACAGACCCTTAACAAGTACTAAGGAGCTAAAGAAATACATGGAGGATATATACATAGATGCTGCAAAGCAATATTCACCGGTGGGCAGTCCAGTTCATGTAATATGTGCAGCCATAGATGATCCTCGTGAGGATTGTCCAATGCCTATCAACAAAATTGCTTCTGGTTTATTTGCTTATTTAAAGCATACTCACACCACAATGGGTGATTGCACTGTTAATGCACCTATTGCCTTTGATGGTTGGGATTGGCAGGTAATTTTCCTACAAAGTTTTTTATCCGTTGAGATCATGTCATGTTACCTGGAAAAACTTATTAGGTAAAAGAAAAATACAATAATTTGTCATATGATAACGTATTGGAGCGCAAACAACCAAGTATAGACGATAGGGGTAAGGCTATAACAAAACAAAAAAAAATGTGCTTTCCCACACTTACGAGTAGAAAAAGGCGACATTTATCGTTACAGAAGAAACTATATTTGGATAATTAGAAAACAAAAAAAAAGGTTAAGTTTGACTACATTGTTTGACTTTGCTAACATGGCAACTGACATATATGTTATCAAGTGAACATGTCATGTTTGTTAAAAATTAACAATTAATACGTTACTTTAGCAACATCAATAAGTCATCATATCATAAAAGCAAAATCAACGTATTATATTAGCAAAAACTAGTATTGTTAGTTTTTTTTTTTTTTTTTTATATTGTTTTGGGATGAAAAAGAAATAAATTTTGCAAATGTTAAAAACCACACTAGATTTTTGGTAATTTGCCTTATATAATAATACAAAGTACAATAATCAAGCTCTAATTTGTAATAATTAAAACAAAAGTAAAGTTTTCTATCATAATTCAATCATATTATGAGCTAATTATGACACTCACCATTAGTAGGAATTAATTATACGACCTATATATTAGAACTATATAATTAAAAGAATGAGTTGACTACTAAAGTTATTGAAGAAGATCGGTTTTATCTTTTAATAGTGCCCTCATTTTTTTTTTAATTTTCTTAAATATTTAATAGTGTCACTCATAACAACAATCTAACTTGATTTTATCATTTTAAGATATAATGTCAATAACTTTTTTCAGTTTTTACTTAAAAAAAAAGTGTGAAATTAAGCTATGGTATGTATATGGAGCAAAATTGAACAAAAAATTCTACAATTAACAACAATATTAGGTTATTTTTGCAATTAGCTATTGCTAAATAATTCTAGATTTATTCTTTTTATTATCATTTAAGTATATATCTATTATAAGATTTGAACTTTTACCTTACCTCCCTGTCGTAATACAATTGGATAGACTAGAACTTCTGGATGAAAATAATTTGAATTGTTTAATTTAAAAAAAAGATTAGTTTTGTAATCAATAATTGTGAAAGTTTTATAGTACTAATTATCATTTTCTTTTAGTTTATTATACGGTTCAATGATTGAAATTAATTTGTCGGTGTAGACATGTAGCGAGATGGTGATGCCTATGAGCCCAGGTGATGATCCAGACTCGATGTTCCAACCATGCGGGCCATTCAATATTCAGGAATTCTCTGAATCATGCATTGCTAAATATGGTATCTCGCCTCGACCTCACTGGATCACTACCCATTACGGAGGGCATGTACGTAATCTTCCTTTTACATATATTTAATTTTAATAGTTTGAATAAATATTTTACTTTAACATATTCTCATCTAATAAATATTAAAATTGTGTTTTTCTTTTTTTTAATTATTAATTTGATATGTAGGCGGAGCTTGAAATATTATAAATTTTCTCATTCTCAAATAAATTTGATATATAATCCAAAACTAATAAAAAAATATAAATACAAACTTAACTTAAAAATTGACCAATCACAAGTTTAATATCTTAATGTTATGATTATTTGATTAATAGATAGACTAATATATGTAATTTGATGTGCTTTTGTTTTTTGTATTACAGAATATAAAAATTGTTCTGGGCAATTTTGGTAGCCATATTATTTTCTCCAATGGATTAAAAGATCCTCACAGTGCTGCAGGGTAATTAACATTAAAATTACCTACTTTTTATTTTTATTCTAAATATATTGTCCTTTCCAAATTGATATGAATTCTTCTAAATGATGCTTTTTTATTGCTATTATTACAGGGTGTTGTACAGCATATCAGATACTATTGTCTCTATCGTCACAGAATATGGTAATACGTTTATTCTTTTTAAAAATAATGGTCAATTTTTTTTCCCTAAAATTATTGGAAAAATATCAATTTTATGTTCATAATAAAAAAAAAAAAAAGTAATTCAATAATGCTTTATGATACAAATCTTAATTTAATTTTACCATTTTCTAATAAATTTTTTCAATAGTGCTGAGATTTGTAACATAAGTACTACAATTTATACTATAAAACAATACTAGGTTGTTTTTACTACCCAAAAATAAAAAAGGGATTTATCAGTAAAAAATTTTGGTGTCAAAAATATAAAAATAATGTCACAATTTTTACAACAAAAAAAAAAAAATTGTTGTATGTTGCAACTATTTACAGCAAAATTCGTTATATATTACTGCTTTCTACCATTGTTATACATACAGTAACAAATTTTGGATTTTTTTACTGATAAATCTGATTTTTTTTTTTTTATGTTTATAGAAAATAGGAGTAAATTCGACCATTCTAAATTACTATACTGTCCCTTATCAAATTCTTTTTATGCAAAATATTAATAATTTTCATGGAAGATGTTATTAATGGATAAATATTTTTTTTATTTATTTATTAGGATCGCATGGATTGGATTTAGAATGTGAGAGACTAGGGGATCCAGATTGGTTGATTGATCAACGACGAAGGGAGGTTAGCATTATTGAGGAATGGCTCCATCTTTACTACTGTGATCTATCCCCAACAGTACTAATAGCAACTGATCAGAAAGTTAATGGTGATTTTCAGAATAATAACGTCAGCAGAAAATTAATTTACAGTGTTTGAATATAATTAGTGATTAAGTACTAATTGATATATACTTCTATTAGTACACGTACTTGCATATGTAATTTTTTTTTTTTCCTTTTTGTTGATAAATGTTGCATATGTAATGCGTATATAATAATATTCCAATTAAATGAATGAATAAATTATGCCTTTCAATTTGATTAAATTCCTTTTTTTTTAGATAATTTTTTCAAACAGAAATTAAAAATGTTAATTTAATTTTTTATGTAAAATTCCTATGATAAAGAAAAAAGCTCAATATAAATGATATACAGAAATTTGTGTCTTTATGTTTTAAACATAATTTTGGCCTCTTGACTGTAATGTAATTAATGTTCTAATTAGGTTAAAAAAAACGGTGCCGTATATTTTATGACTTTATGATGTACAATTATTATTTTTTTTTAGTGAAATAAATAGATTTTTGAGTGTATGTGTAAGTTTAATTTAATATAATTTAATTTTATTTCAGTTTTGATAATTATTTTAAAAAAAAATTATGAGGACTGATAGCTTTTATAGTTTGTGTTAAAATATTAAATTTTACAGAATTTTGAGAAACCGAATATCTTAAATTAAGTACGAGGTTCACAGTATTGCATCACAACGTCGTACCCTGTAGCTTTGTTTCAACGCTAACGTTTTCCTCAAGTTGGATCTGATCAAAAGACTATCTTACCCTTTACTAAAGTTTAGAGTTTGGGTTCATGAAATAAAATTTAATTTATCTTAATAAAATTGCTAAATTGTTATTCTGGTTCAATAAAATCACTATTACTCTCATTTATCGAAATACAATACTAAAATAGAAAATTAACAAAAAATCCGATCTATCACGACGGTACTAAGGACCAGTTTGGAGCTGCAGAAAGCAACCTCAAATGCACAATTGGTAAAAGTCAGATTGTATTCACGAAAAAACTAGAAAAACACTTAAAACTACTTTTAAAGAAAGCAATGAAACCTAACTTTTCCTGACAGTATTTTCCCTAGCAGCAATCCCAAACTGGTCTTAACTCCAATAGCTTTAGAATTTTTTATTTTTACTTTTCCTCTTAAAATAACCAATGCTGTACAATGTAGGTATTATATCGTCAATATGTATCGGTTTTTTTTTCTTATTGGCTGGAGTTGATGTGATATTGTGCTTATAAATTAAGCTCAATGTTGAATTGAAATGTCATTATTTTAGTGCTAAATTTTAACAGATTAGAACAAACTATTCACTTTATTAACACAACAAAAAGGTAACTTTATCGATATAAATTAAATTTTAATATCCATTATCAAATAAACTGCAAATTTCAATATACATTATTACAATTCAGTAATTTACCCCATGTTCAAAGTCAACAAATGATTAAATTGTGAAGGTGGGTGACATGTTTGTAATTATAGCTAACAGTGGTGTATTTTGGCGTAATTTTCTTTTTGAGGGGATTGGGTTTTTACAAAGAAGATTGGCCACCGGCCCAACACGCATTGACAAAAGGTTAATTGCACTCTCCTCTTTCCACTCTTTCTTCAATCATATCGTAAACCCTAATCTCTACCCCCTCTCTCCATTTGCATCGCCAAATCAGGTAAATTTCTGTTCTTTTTTGTGTTATTCATCGTCAATTTTGTAAGTCCTTTTGAAATTGTGCTTCCCTTTTGGATTTTCCCGCAATCCAATTGTGAACCTTACATGTTCCTATCCTATGACCGATTCTGATTATTAACGAAGGATCTCATCTTCGTTGCCAAATCTGGGGGTGCAAAGCAGCACCCTCAGCTTGTAATCTCTTGACCTGGAACAACCCCTCTGAGGGTGGATTCTGGCGGCCGGGGGTGCAACGGCCTCCCTTCGCCTCTGGCCTATGCGTTTGTCATGTGAAACATGTGGTCTGTTTGCTGTTTCATTAGTTTTAGGTGGTTTTTATATGTTTAAGAGCGATTATGTTTCATTGATGATTGTATACAATTTCGATGCCTTTTTAGTTCTTAGATTTTTATGGATTCAAACAAGTGATCATTTCTGAAGATTTTATTTGGTAGTTAGGATAATTGGATATGTGTTGTGGACGTTTGAGTGTGTTCTTGTTTGCTTTTGTATTCCGGTTTCCTCTTTGTTTTCCAGTAGATCTATGAGTTGGTTGTTGATGGCTCTTTTTGTGGATATTACATTATTCTTGGCTTCGGTTAATTGCATGTTCTATTCTTTTGGTAATTTTTGATATACTGTTTTTAAGGTCATCCAGACTTGATTGGGTTGCCTTTCTGTTTCTACTTGTTAATTTCCTGTAAGTTATCTTTTTTTTTTTTTTTTTTTTTTCTTTTTCTGAAAACTTCTTTTGAGATAGCAGGGGTGAAGTAAGACATTAGATCTTGAACTTGGTTAGCCATGCCAAATAGTTTCAGTAGATCTTGAAACTTGGTTATCCATGCCAAATAGTTTCAAAACGATCTTTGTATAAACTAATTTCATACTCCAAGTTCATTGCAGATCTATGTAACCTTGTTACTCAAATGGAGTACCAATTTGATACTTAGTTTGATATAGCAGTTCATTACGATGTTAAGAACAATTTTCGGTGTTGAGGTGTTTCATTTTTCATATTGCATGTGTGTGTTAAGAAAGAGTATCTTAATTTTTGGTTTTCTGGCAGTAGTATTCATTTGGTCTTGCCATGTTATGTTATACTTTCTTTTGAAGGGTTGTACTCTAACGAATGCTGAATTTAATTATATTTTTAAGAAAATTCTTCCTATAATTTTCCTTTTTGAGATATACTTCCTATATCCCGATTTATAGCTTTCTGTTCTTACTTACATGAACTGCACCTTGCTATTCAGGTCGGAGCTTTGTGGTTGTCAGGCTTTGTTGATCAGCTAAGTTTCATGTCTGAGCTTGACACCCAGATTCCCTCTGCCTTCGGTAAGAAACTTTCATATAACAGTTGGCATTTTGAAGTTAATTATTCTTCTGGTAGTGTTAGACTATTATCTGCCTTTTTAAAGAGAACAAGTTAATTCTATTTTTGGAAAAGAAAAGATCCTGGAATGTATATGATTTGTACATAGTGTTCATGTTTTGGAAACCATTGAATCTCTACTGTTAATATTTTACAAAAGTTGTATGTGACTTAACATATCAATGTCAGATACACTTGTGAAAGTTCTCATGAACATGGTTCTGATTTGTTTTCTGTTGGTAGATCCTTTTGCTGATGCAAATGCTGAGGACTCTGGTGCTGGGGCAAAAGAGTATGTGCATATTCGTATACAGCAACGAAATGGTAGGAAAAGCTTGACAACTGTGCAAGGGTTGAAGAAGGAATTCAGCTACAACAAAATTCTCAAGGATCTCAAGAAGGAATTCTGCTGCAATGGTACAGTGGTGGAGGACCCCGAATTAGGGCAGGTGCGTGTTTGATCTTTCAACCAATGTAATTGTGTGTCCTATGTTTGCATTATTGGTTAGTTTCATGATGGCTCATGTTGGTTTGTTCATGTAGGTTATTCAACTTCAGGGTGATCAGCGGAAGAACGTCTCAACTTTCCTTGTTCAGGTAGTTTTTTTTTTTCAATAATAGTGTTTGGTGATTTTGAATATTAGTTCTTGCAAATCCTCTTTTCTAGTTGGGCTTTGATGTTATTTTTATTTCATACAGGCTGGCATTGTGAAGAAGGAAAATATCAAAATCCATGGTTTTTAAGTTTGCAGCAGCAGCTTAAAATAAATCTCTGCATTGTGCATTCTCGTCCTATGTTGGTGCAGAACCCGTTGGTACTTCAGAATATATACATAAAAATTAAGCTCTTTATATAATCTCAACGATGATGGTTTCATAAGACGAAGACATACTTATGTTTGATGTTGTTTTAATTGGAAGTTTTATGTGTGATGATGATGAAATATAAATATTTGTTTCTATGCTTATTTACAAATGTCATAATTGGAACTTTGAGAATGTGTGACGATGATGAAATATTTGTTTATATGTTAGGGATGACTCAGTCTTATGAAATTTTAATCACCTAAAGCTATAACTATTATTAATTTACAGATGCTCTTAGTATATTAATTAATCTTTTTCAACAATGGCATGTCTTCATACAGTAAAGTATTTTCGTTGTACTCCAATGCAGTTGGACTGCTTTTCTTCTTTAATAGAATCTGAGCCAAAGTTGAATTGGTAGGATTCTATTCATGGTTGTTTTCAGAAAGGATATGAGCTAATATATTCTGAGAAGGTGAGAGCTAATTTGGGTCAGTTTAGGAGCCATGATGTATTAAGCCAGCTAATTAAATACCTGATGTATATGTATTTCAATCACACGAAATAACGAGTTCGCATGAAGATTGTTCCCATATTGAAAGAGCTCACGCATATCCCTAACTTCAATCTTGACTTCCATCAGAGGTACATCCATGGTATTTGTGGACTGTTGATTTTGATGGAAAATTGATTTTTGATATTAATACCCCATTTGCGAAAAGAGCCCAAGTCAACTGGTCATACTAACGTTCACATGCCTTCGATGAAATGTGGAGCACAATATTCAATTAGGGACTTTATGCATAAAAAAAAAAGTATTAGTTCAAGGATCCCGAGATACATTTTACAGTTTACATTTGAGCCAATAAGGATGATTGTAAGCCCAACTTGTTATTAAATCAAAATTCGGCCCACAAGTTAAATTTTGATGAAGTACATTGTTGGGTTGGGACAATTAGCTTTGTAACATATTATTGCCTAGTTATCTTCTAAATGAACCAAATTTTATTGTAAAATTCAAAATAACTAAATATTCAAATAATATCTTTAATGCTATGGATAAGAAAATGATAAATAAGATAATACAATTTAATTTTTGAAAAATCATAATATGAAAAAAACAATAAACAAATTTATTTTAAATATACAATTATTATAATATTAATATTCAGTTAATATTTTTGTAGAATCCTATTGCTTTTTGATTTTTTTTTTAAATCAATGATAACTCCTTGTATTAAGAAATCAAACATGCTAAATCAGATTTAATATAAGGCAGGACAATAGAGGGAACCTCCTCCAGGAGAAGAGGACTAGGATTGCATCGACCCCATTGAGCTAGACTATCAAAACAAATCAATATATAACAACTTTAAATACATATACTTATATATATATATATATATATATATAAATCAAATCAATACATAACAACTTTAAATACATAAAAAAAAAAAATTCTTTGTATAATGTAAATATAGAAATCAAATCAATGTAAAGTCTCATATTTGGAAAATCTGAAAAAAGAAATCAAAATATTGAAGATATTGGTGTACTATAACTGCTTCTCTCCTCTTACATCATTATTTTCTGGTTCTGGAAAGAAAAAACATTTTTCAAATTAAACTATTTGATTATTAAAGGCAGTGAAAAAAAAAATACATATTCAAAATAAACTCTATGATGATAATATACCTTAAATATACTTATTTACCGAAAAGTCGTATATAATGTGTGTGTCTAAATTCGTGCATTGAATTTTATGCAATCCCTCACTTTTCCTCCTAATCACCTTAAACAAACACACCCTAAAGAAACTGTGTATTAAGGATATTGAGTCCAAGTCAAAAAGCATTGATATGGAACATTCCATGCCTTGTGGAATATATACTATTAATTAGGATTAGTCCAACTTTTCCCACGTGAAAGAACATGCGGTATTTGATAACTTCGTTTGTCATTTAAAATGGAAAAAAATAAACTTTAAAATAAGCTTTTAATTAATATTTGTTTAGTCGTAGCATTTTTTAAGTACGTCCGATTACTCAATTCGTTATTGATCAGTCACCTTTTAGGTAGTCTCTCTCGTAATTAAATTTTTTTTATATACTCTAGAACTTGAACGGGAGGTCTCTAACTTAAGTGATTAAGATTCTTACCATTCAAACCAACCTTAATTCATTATAGTGAACATATATTGAAGTAAGGAATATCTCATTCATTGATGGTTGTTTTATTAATCGTTTCATTCTTTTCTTTTAAAAAAATTAATTTATTACCTCTGAATTTTTATATATTATATTAGTCGATCACTTTATTTTTAAGAATAATATTTTAAAGTCTCTAAATTTTAACACTTGATAATCTTACCGTCCAAAAGACTATAAGTTAAAAATTAAATTTCACACAAATGACAAGTTTATCATTCGATTATTAATTAATTTACATAAATATAAATTTAATCAAAAATTTTAAATCATATTAATATAAGTGTGAAAGTAATACTGATGATAATATATATATATATATATATATATATATATTTATAATAAAGTATATATTATTTCAATAAGGGAAATAATACATCAAGGGAAAGAGGAAAAAAATCCACATCATAGTCCAGACTAAACCTAGATAACAAATTCCACAAATGGAAAAAAAAGACCACAAAGGGCAAAAATAAATCCACAAATAGTAGAAATAAAAAATAAAAATTAAGACCAATAAAATGTAACTTGAGAAAAATCCAATCATTGTCGATCTATCCACTATTACAGGATAACAATTGCAATAGATCTAAAAAGATCGTTTTAATGAAATGCAATGACCATGACTGAAGGTCTTTGACAGAAAGAAACGCTTCCACTCGTTGTGCTAGACTTGAAAGGATGTAAATCTAGTAGATAGGGAAACAAAGATGTTGATCCAACAATTATAAATCAATTTTTAACGGGGTATTTTTAATCAAATCACTGAAAGCGAAACAAAAATACAAAATGACAAAGATGGGGAAGAAGACGAATATAGATGAGGAAAAAGGAAGACCGACTTCCTTCTTTCACCTCAAAAACTGCAACGGTAGAAGTGTTTTCGTTTTAAAGAGAGAAGAGGATAGGATGGATGATAAGATTATATTATTATTTAATGTGTATATTAATATAATATTTCACTAACAAAATTATGGATGAAGCGATCGAACAATTGATTTTAATAAAATTCAAAAACATTATAACATATCTATAAACCTTTTTTAAAAAAATTAGTGCAATATATATACAAACTCAAAAATTAATAAATTATTAACTCTTTATTTAATTTTATGATATTTATATAATCTTTCATGTTTTTTTTTTCTTTTTTAATTATTTTTTTGGTTGCAAAAGTTGAAGGGTAGATGAGGCCTACAAAGGCCACTATTTGGTGAGTCAACTAGACCTATGATGAGCCTTTTTCTTCCACCAATAGAGATAGATAACGCTGAAGTGCTAACTGAGCTAACTCTTTTCTTCTTTATATATATATATATATATATATATAGCAGCCAGCTAACTCTCTTTTTATTTCATCAAATTTTTTTTTTTTCACAATAGAAATTAAAATTTAGAACCTTCTAAAATAAAATATAAATTGTTACTGGGTTTGAATATAGTATGTCAAAATATATATCTTCAATTGAACAAATGAGAGTAATTTTTTTTTCTTTTTAATTTGGACATTTGACTGACACAAAAATTTAATTCATTCAATTGTGGTAAGCAAATAATAAAATAAATATATGGTGGTGTGAAAACAGGAAAAATGGGCCATGATCCATTATTTCTATCATTTGCCTTTGCTTTATCTTATTCTTGTATTATATTCATCGTGGGTTTCACAATGGTAATATGGAATTGTGACTTTAAGCATGATTAGTGTCCTTCCTTGGTCAATTCTGTGTTGACAGTGAAACTGGGGCCAAATATAAACACGGTCCCTTCAACTTTAATTTTTGAACCGCTTAACCCCCTAAACTATTTTAGCGAGCTATATAACCCCTCATCTAAATATCAAATACATACGTAGCCGCTTCAATTTTTATTTAAAGTGATATTTTTAAACCTTTGAGTGAACATAACCAGACACAACAGAGTACCATGCATTACACGCGTCTGACACTAAAGACATGTAGGACACACGCTGGAAACTATCTTCTATTTAATTAATATTATAAACTATTATAAAGTGAAGATTTCCAACCAATTAATAAAACTCAAGAGGAGGAAGAAATATGATTGCAGAAGAGACAACAAAGAAGAACGAAGAGAGTTTAACCAAATTGAGGAGAGATGGAGAAAAAAAATACAGATAATTTTTTTATATAATATTTACAAAATATTATCCTTGTAAAATCGTAAACTTCATCCCAAACGCGCTGAGATTTCTCTTCTCTCCAGGTTATACAACACATCAGCATTCAAGTGTCTAAAAATACCATTTTAAAATAGATGAGGAGTTAGATAGGTCGCTAAAATAATTGAGGGGGCCAAGCGGCTCAAAAATAAAAGTTGAAGGGGCTACGTATGTATTTGGCTTTTAGATGAAGGGTTAGATAGGTCGTTAAAATAGTTAAGAGGACCAAGCGATTCAAAAATTAAAGTTGAAGGGACCACGTATGTATTTGGCCGTGAAACTGGTTTGGTTTCTCTAATATTTAAAGTTAAAGTCTGTCATTTCACGTTGAATGCATAGAGTTGTAGAAACTAGAAACTGAATTGATATATTCGTTTTCAAAAGAATTCTTGCTTTTTTTTTATTTTCAAGCACTCAGTTTTTGTCACTTTTGTTGGATGCTCTACACCCATAATTCTACAGTTGTGGTATTTTTGCATTGTATTGGAAAATGAGTCTAAATAGGATTTTAAACCCATCTCAATGGAGTTTAATATTAAATGAAACTAGTTGGAAACATGTAGTTATAATTAAATGATTAATTATGTAATTTTATGATTTTTTTTTTTTTATTATTAATGATATCACTATATGAGTTTCCTATTCATGTTTCCTCGTCATCAGAAACTTTGATTTCATTCTGAAAACGAATTTGAGTAGGACATGCTATTACTGTTCCATTATATCATCCACTGTTATGGAATGGAGGAACTGTTCTTTGACACATTGCACGTCTCTTGTATAAGCCACGTAACAACACTTATCATTATATATATATATTTTTTTAAAACTATATATTCATGTTTTATTGTGTGTGTGTGTGTGTGTGTGTGTTCAATTCATAGAAGCATTGACTAATTAAGGTTTTATTCCAACGAAAAAGAAAAAAAAAAAAAAAATCAAGATTAGAATGGGTTTTTTAGTCTTTTACATTAGTATTCATATCGAGCTTTAACTAGGGGAGAGAGTTATTTTGTTGGTGTCTAATCAACAAATGGATTTACAACACATCATTTGAAAGAACTTATGTTAGAACAATTTAATTCAAAAAGTGACAGGGGTTGATAGTGTTGTTCTTCTACTGTATAAGTCTGACTTTTCATGGATGGAATATATGCAATATAAAATCAATTGATTTACGTTGAAGTCCAATTTACAATATCACTTGCATATTATTGTTTGTCTTATTTATTTTCAATAATACTTTTCAAGTGCAACTGGTTTAAAACAGTTATAATTTGTCAAACTTTCATTGATAAATTTTGTCTGAGGCTTATAATTATAAACGAGTTTAGTTTTCTACACTAGCCCGAACTCTAAAAAGTTTTTAAGTACGAGTCAAAGAACTTTCAAGTGTTAAGCCCAAACTCCAATATGGGTGGGCGTTGACTGCATAATTGATCGAGCACATTTGCAAGATTGGATCCATGTAACACAAAACTAATTGGCTTATATTATATCTACATGACTTATATATCATTGTTTGTCTCATTTATTTCTAAAGTGAGAACTCCAACAATAAAATCAACTAATTGCAAACAAAATAGTTTAAAAGTAAAATCCATCAACTATTAATTTACATAGACAATAAGACACAAATGGGAAGAAAAAAGATAAATTAATGGTCACCATTAAGGTGAGTGGGTGTGTGTGGATTAATACTAAGTAATCAAATTCAGGTAGATTAACAGTTAGCTAATATATGATAATTGTTTGGAAATTAAGGTATTATCCATTGACGTGTTGGCCATTAACAGATAAATCTATATTAAATATAATGTATAGACCTTTTAATTAATTTCTTTTTATTGTTAATCCGGGTTGATTACACCTCAAACTCCAATAAACCCAACCAACAGATTTGAATGATTTAGTGCAATAACCAAATTAGTGGCTATGTTTCATGTGCTAATTAAGTTAAACTAATGTTTAAGGAGGCCTTTTCTTAATTAATGAAATTACTTATTAATTGGTTCGAGATTGATTAGATAATCATTAGATGGTTCCTACTTTAATTCGAGCTTTTTTTTCATTTACTAAAAATCAAACTTAAATTATAGTTTAATTTATAATAAATTGGTATTTTTTAGTGATTTTGATCCTTATTTAATTCCTAATTTAATTAAAAAAAAAGGGCAGTGCTTACTACGGATTATCTCAACGATTGATTTTGTAATTTGTATTGAATTATACTTATAAGATTACAATACATATCTTAATTACCCGGAGTATATTCTGATATAATAACTTTGTCATCTCAGTGAAAAAAAAAAAAAATTGTCATAAAAAAAAATTCCTCGTTCAATTTTATTTTGTTAATTTTTTCTCTTTTTATTTCCATGTATACAAAAGAAACACTACAGAAATTATTGCGGTTCCATGCTATTATATTACAAAATGTTTTGTGCCGGAATTATTTAAATTAAGGTTACCGAGTTCATTGAACTTGAATTTAATATATTCACCACATAATATAATTTGGGGATTATGTAATCATTATACTACGTCATAAATTAATTTATGGATTGAATGGAATCTCAGTCGTACTAACCACTAATTAATTGACAAAAAAGGCAAATGTTTTCATCCAATAATTATTCTACAAGTCTTTATGAAAATGATAAAAAGGGCAGTCCTATTTTGACTTAGATTTTACGCACTCATATTCTCCCACTTAGCCAATCACCAGCTCTCAAAATTTTGCCATAATCTTCTAGTATAAATAGAGGTCCAATTTGAATCAAAATACATAACCTTTAAAGCTCAAAATTGGAAGCTCAAATGGGCATTTTCAGACACCCTTTCCTGTTATTAATCTTATTTATCAATTCCTCAATTTCTGCAACTCAATCTAAAGTTCCAAAGCTTAGTGCAATTAGGAGATACAATTATGGTCAAATTGAACCCAAAATTGCCACACAATCTGATGAATCATCAAATGATTTCGTGACATTTTTGTATACCCAAGAACTTGACCATTTCAATTTCAAGCCAGAAAGTTTTACTACTTTCAAGCAAAGATATGTGATGAATTTTAAGTATTGGAGTGGTCCAAACACTAGTGCACCAATCCTTGTGTTTCTCGGTGCAGAAGAGAATATTGATGATGATGTTCAATATATTGGTTTTTTAACTGATAATGCTTCTCATTTCAAGGCTCTTATTTTATATATTGAGGTATGTTGGCTATTACTTAAATAAATAAAAAAACACACATATATATGTACCAAAAGTCATATCGGGCTAAGCCAGGGATAAAGGGAGAGGAGTGTACGAGTTTGTTTTACCTCTAGTGTGTCAATGACATTTGGAGTCTCATCCAATAGGAAAGGGTTACTTCATTTGAAGAGATGATTATAGTAGTATTTCCATCCATATGGATGTGTCAGTCCTTCATCTCCTTTTCCACCTCTAAGAATTGTGTTCTAGCTCCATCGGAGACCGAGCTAGAACAAAATCTTTGAAGATGTTGAATGTGTCCATGGAGATGGTCGTTTCAGCATCTTCGACCATGACTACTTCAGTCGATCTCCATCTCCTTCCGCACCTCGTGTTTTAGCTCTAATTGGCTAGAGGCATTGAAGGAGATGAAGGGCTGGAGCAACCATGGCTTGGGGTACTAAAGTAGCCCCTCGTTGAATAGAGCTTTAGGTTTCATCTACAGGCTGAGAGATTAATGGATCACATCAATCACCTTTGGTTTAGTTTTGTGTTCTAGCTTCACCAAGAGGCCGATCCATAACAAAATTCTTCAAGGTGTAACGTGCCTAAACTTCATTGTCATGGACTAGTAGCACGATTTAGTCCTAGATAAACCGACTTAATTCTGAAGAGAGTTGTGTCATCCCAAAAAGAGATTGTTTTAGCGTCCTCAACCAAAACTATTTGTTTGCTCCAGTCCTCAATCTCCTTCAATACCTATTGTCTTTAGCTGGCTAGGTAGAGCTAAAACACAAGAGATGCGGAAGGAAATGGAGGAATGAAGCAGCCACATGGATAGGAATATTGAAATAGCCCCCTCACTGGAGGTGGATGGACCATTTTACCCTGGTTTTGCACCCACCAATTGGTTATATAAATAATTTATTTAATTATTTTATTGTATTTATAGTTTATATAAATTAATGTTTCTTCATTATTAATAATACTGCAGCATCGTTACTATGGGAAATCAATGCCATTTGGATCGAGTAAAGAAGCATTGAAAAATGCAAATTCTCTTGGCTATTTCAACTCAGCTCAAGCAATTGCTGATTATGCTGCTATCATTATGCATGTCAAGAAAAAATATTCTGCCAAAAATTCTCCTGTAATTGTAATTGGTGGATCTTATGGTGGAAGTAAGTATATCATTATATGTTAATCAAGGCTTCGTTTATTTCCTGAAAAATAACTTCCCTAGTAAAATATTTTCAAAAGAAAATAAATATTTTTATTTGTGTAGCTTGTCATATAGAAATTCGAAAAATAAAGATATATGTATAAAAAAATTATGATAAATATAGGCAAATTAATATTGATTTGTATTTTTTTCTCTTTTCCGGAAAATAACTTCTTAACTTCAAAATGGGAAGTTGTTTTCCCTTGTTTATCAAAGATTTTTCTCTTTCTTCCGGAAAATAACTTTTCATCTTCAAAATAAGAAGTTGTTTTTCCTTATTTATCAAAGATTTTCGTTTAACTTGAAAAATGTTTCTTTTGACTTATTTTTCTTTTTACGTTATAAATACTGAAAAGTGAGGAAAATATTTTCTAAAAGAGTATTTTATGTAAAACAAACGGAGCCTAAAACTCTTTTTAATTTCCCCCTCTATCTTCCATGCATTAATTATTAATTTTGGTCGAATGTATTTGTCTAATTTTTAAATTTGAAAATTTAAAATATAAAATATGTTTTTTCAATAAAAAGGTATGATCCAGTTTTCACTTACGAAATTAATTAATATGGCACTTCTCATATTATATATATTATTTAATTAATTTTTTTTAATGTGCAGTGTTGGCTTCATGGTTTAGGCTAAAGTATCCACATGTAGCTCTTGGAGCTCTTGCTTCGTCAGCTCCAATCCTCTACTTTGAAGATCTTGCACCAAAAAATGGTTATTATTCTATTGTCTCTAAGGATTTTAAAGTAAGTATTCAGATTTATATTTAGCTTAATTAATTCTATTATCTATTAATTGATATTTATGAATGTAATTAATTTGTGAAAAAAATGGTGCAGGAAACTAGTGAAAGTTGCTACCAGACCATAAGACAATCATGGGCAGAAATTGACAAAGTAGCTTCCCAGCCTAATGGCCTTTCCATCCTCAGCAAGAAATTCAAGACTTGCAAGTAATTAACTACATAATTAACCAAAATTACTTTCGTTTAATTTTAAAGTAACTCTTTTCCTCAAAAATTAATCTGGCAAGTTTAATTATCCAATTAAAAGTTAGGGATTTTATAATTATAAATTAAAGAAACTCTTTAGGCCTTAGAGTGACTGAACATACAAAAGAGTCCATATGTAAGGTTGAATCTATGTAGCACAAAACCAGTTGAATTATATATGTTAGAGTTCAATCAACATCTCTTATATGTAATTCTTTAGCATCATTTATTTCTAATGTGAAATTCTTTCTCCAACAGTCCCCTTCAAGTGTAACTGGGCCTGAACCAATTACCACTTATATATCAAATATTATTAATTGGTTTATCTCTTTTAAGGTTCAATGTCATCAATGAGTCTAGTCTCTCTGCTAGTCTAAACTACATAAGGTTTTTAAATACGGCCCAAGATGTTTTAGGACGTTCTTCGGCTCTAATACCATGAAGAGAGTCTATAGACTTTGAAAGTACTATGTTTGATTGCATAAATAAGCACATACATGGGGTTGAACCTATATAATATAAAATCAATTAGCTTATATTATTAGCCCAATTTATAGCACTTCCATACCGCTCTTTAACCTCATTTATTTCCAAGGTGGTATCTCTAACACATACAGTTACTTAATTTCTTGAAATATATTTTTATAGGACGTTGAAGAGCAGTTTTGAGTTGAAGGATTACTTGGACTCAATATATGCAGAAGCAGCACAGTTTAATGATCCACCTCATTATCCAGTTACAGTAGTTTGTGGTGGCATTGATGGAGCACCAAATGGAACTGATCTTCTTGGCAGAATTTTTGCTGGTGTTGTTGCTTATATGAATCCTAAACCATGCTATGACATGTCTGCTTTTACCACCACTGGTTTACCATCCATTCCATGGAGATGGCAGGTAATTGATCATGTCTTAATCTCGATTTAAGTTTAAAAGTTTAAGCTGAGGGATAAAACTTCAAAGAATAACTATTGTATCATCTCTAACACATTCAGCTCAGCATGCAAATATTTGTTTGTACTTTATGCTGAAATTTAATCAATAAATGAAAGCTGTTAAGACTCGAACTATACATTTTTCGATGTAGGAGGTTTCAGCACATATCAAATAGCTATATATCTAACACAAAAATTGAAATGGATATAGATTACTTTTTAACTATAAAAATTTTTGGAAAAAAAAAAAAAAAAAAAACAACTCATGTGGTTTCGTCTATTTTCTAGAGAATCGTAATGTTTTTTTTTTTTTTTTTTATCAAAACATACAATGTATTTTATTCTTGAACAAAACTAAGAAATTTGGCCAACAGTATAAGTCGTGATGAGTTAGATTAACTTTACTCACGGAGCAAATTAATTGACTTATTAACTTTGTTCATGTGATTATGAAATGTTGAACTGCTGAATTTTGCAGACTTGCACTGAGTTGGTGCTGCCCATAGGCCATGAAAAACACACAATGTTCCAATCAGCACCTTTTGATATGAAGAATTTCACAGAGGAATGCAATAAATTATTTGGTGTTCTACCTCAGCCTCACTGGGTCACTACTTATTATGGAGGCCATGTAATTAATTAATTAATTATCAATTTTAATTATTCTGGATGTTGATGATGCGTGTTAATTAGTTAATTAATTAATTGATGAAATTCCCATAACTATGCCACAGGATATAAAATTGATTCTACACAGGTTTGCTAGCAACATTATCTTCTCAAATGGGCTGAGAGATCCTTATAGCAGTGGAGGGTAATTAACAATAATTAAATTGTTACTTTATGAATATTATTAATTTCCTTAATTAACTGGAGGAGATTAATTTGATCTTTCTACCCTTTTCTTTTTACTGAATGATCTATATATCTTTTGTTGCAGGGTATTGGAGAATATTTCAGATAGCATTGTTGCACTTTCTACAGTTAATGGTACTTAGTAATTTTATCGCTACGTTATTTTTAGGATACAAATAATAGTTTCGGATTGAAAATAAATGAGACTAAGAAAAAGTTGTATATATAGATAATATTACAAATTGAACCTTAATTGGTTAGTTTTGTATTGCACGCATTTAATCTCACACATATGCTCATTTATACAGTTAAATCCAACACTCTCAAAGCCCACCGATCGAGTCACTCTATTTATAGATTTATAAATTTATAATGTAGATTTTTTTTTTTTTTTTCCGAAGGATCTCATTGCTTGGATATACAGAAAGCAAAGGCAAGTGATCCACATTGGTTGGTGATGCAAAGAAAGACAGAAATTGAGATGATTGAAGGCTGGATTTCAAAGTATTATACTGATCTTGTTGCCCTCAGCATTTGAAGTTCAATAATATCCTTAAGCTAGTTTTTCCATTTCTATTAATTTCCATCTAATTAAAGTTACCCAGGATTAACGTAGCAATTAATTTCGGAGCTATAAAGTCATATTGTACTTGTACGGCTAATGGCGTTAATATATAACTTAATAATTAGCATATAATCTACTCTATCAAAAAGAAAAAAATACTTAATATAAATTCTTAACGAGCTAGCCAATTATCTGCCATTTATTTTTTCTTTTTCTTTTTTAAATAATTGATTATTGCTTATTGCACTTAATAATAGAAGGAAGTTCATGGGATTTGAAAATGTTTGGTTTGCCAGTATAATTGAAAACGTACGGGGGGGTTAGAGTCATGTAATACAAAACTAATCTCGCTTATGTTAAGGCTTAATTTTTAATACTTGTATGCTACTCTTTATTCACGTTTAGTTCCAATAAAATTCATTAATTATTGAACAACAATTAAAATATGATAATTAGTTATAATTATGATTTGCATTTCTTTTTCTCTATTCATAATTTGATATATATGTTATGTGAGTAAATAGAAGTTACCTGTGAAGAAAATGGATTTTTATTTTTTTGTATGTTCAATTACTCAGTTTGAAATTGATCAGATATCTTTTAGGTGGTCTCTCTCCTTAAGTTTTTTTTTTTTTTTTTTTTTTTTTTTTTGGCATATATTAGGATTCGAACTCGAAATCTCTAACTTGAACGACTGAGGTCCTTACTACTCAAACCAACCTTAATTGGTAAAAGAATAGGTATTTAAACTCTTCGTGACATGAGCCACTTCAAAAATGTTCTTACTAAGTAAGGGGTTAATATAAAGAGTGATTATTTAGGGAATCTAGGAAATAAGCAAGTTACATTAAATCATCACAAAACAAAACTTCGATCTAATACACGAACAACATTTATTCGTTTACAAATTTAACCTTTTATGATAACAACACGTTGCTAATGGAGATGTAATGGAGTGGGGATTGGCAATCCTATCCCTGTTTTCCGGGTAGGTTGGGATCTCTGTTTAGTAAATGTGGATAATCTTAATCTTTGTTTCCGGTCCCGTCCGGAAATAGGTTCTCCACATAAATTCCCGTCCTCATTAAGATAATTTTAAAAAAAAATTAAGTAAAATTCAATTTTGTATAAAAATAAGTAAAAAAAAAAAAGTGTATTAAACAGAACATAAAACCCTTTCAAGTTATTACATCTCAATTCTCAAATAAAAATAGGTTTTCTTTTATTTTATTATCATAAAACTCAATTATGTACATATATATAAATGATAAAATAAATAATTAAAAGGGGATTTTAATGGAGATTCTCGGGGACATGAACGGACCTGCGGAGCGGGGAGAGTTAATCTCATTTCCGTCCTAGTTTAGCATTCAGGAACAAATTTATCCACGTCCTTACCCTGCGGGGATCCTAAACGGAGAATCCCCGTCCCTGTTCGGACGGCTCCAACAGGGACGGCCCTCGCGTCCTCGTTGACAACCCTAATTGCTAATATTATATAGATATTGTCCACTTTGACTCAAGTCTCATTTCTTAGACATTTCATCAATTAAACACGTTTATTTATGTATTTAAAACACTCCTTTATCTTTGTCGCTAATTTTTGAACCACTCATTAGTTAGGCTGTGAGCGGACAATCCTAAGGGTTTTCCCAATCTCGACCGGGCCTTCCACCTCGACACACTATGTATCCCACCAACATCATGATCTCTAACATTGATAACATTGGTATGTAGTGTTTACATGGTATTGGATGAAGTTATAACCACATTAAATCGTAGTTTTAGATATTCAAATTAATATATAATTTGTTTAATTTAATTAAGTGTTAATGAGAGTGGTATGGCACCCCATTAAGGACCACTTTTATCACGTTGGTTGGCCATTAAGCGTCCCATACTATTCTCATTTGCTCCAGTGGAAACTTTAACCCCCTTAGTCAACTAAAATAGTTCTTTCTTTCCATTATTATTATTATTATTATTATTATTTTTAATTCAATTCAACTATGTATAATTTTATATAAATAAATAAAATATATTATTTTATACATATGAAAAGCTAGCTATTGGTTGTTAGAAAGGAGAAAAACTCGAAATTGGCTTTAACAAAAGTGGGATTTTGGAAAGATGGGGACTACTTCGTACTTGATGCTATTCCAAATTGATCAATCGTGAAGCTTGTGCTCCATTTTGGGGTTATGCTTTAATTAATTTGTTGGTCTTCTAGCCTACAAAGGTCAATTATCAATTGTGCTTTTGTTTGTGTTCCCATTTGCGATATATATAATTCAAAGTGATGAATATATGGATCCAAATCTATATAATTTACATTATCAACTATAGTTACATTTTGAAGATTAACTTTGGGCCCACTTCCTAAACGATTTTTAATCCGCCGTTTAGTTTATGGTTAGAGATGCTGAAACGGCTTACTCCTTCATCAAATCAAGTCTCTTTTGGATGAAATTCTGAATACAAACCTCTTTTAGATAAAACTCCAGATATTTCTAAGAAGTCGACTAACTGATGATCTCTCCTCCTTCAACCTCGTCCATAGAATTGCCTCGTGGATATAAATGGTTGTTGTATATATGCACTAATTAGCTGATACAAAAAGCAAGGCATAGTTTTTAAGTGTAAGTTCTCTTTAAGGGAATTTTTTAAGAGTGTGTTAATTGGATTAGCACCATTTAGTCAAATGTTAGGTCACATGTAGATATCTAGTCTTAAAGTTTATGCTCTATATGTTCGGTTATGGGCATGAGTAGGGTATGTTAAGTAGTTTATATTAGCTAACTATAAAGACAATGTGCCGTTATAAGTGTAAGGAAGTGCTCACTTTTGATTGTAAAATTTGATAACGAATGACACTTAAAGAATGAACATCTAAAACATAAAATTTATATGAATAAAATGTTATTATGAAGTTAAAATTTATAATTTAAGCTAATATATAAAGCTGAAGAATGGATAACAACATTACAGTAACATGAACAGTAAAATAAATACTGTGGTTAACAGTAGTCTCCAAAAATAAGATTGGTGTGTTGAAGACAAGATTACTCAATGTTGCTATTATTTCAATTTTCAACATTAACATTTTTTAATTTATAAAAACAATTGAAAAAAGTTGAACACTAGCAGTTTTTGTATTTTTAATAAAAAGTTAGTGCCTTATATATATTTTTAATTAGATACACCACTTTTCTTTGAAAATGAGAGATTTCAAATTTAAAACCTAATCTCATCCATTGTTAATTATTAAACAAAAAAAAAAAAAAAAAAAAGAAGGTTTCCACTTAGTGAAACATTTGACAAGAGTGAAACAGAAGCCTTGTCAAGCTTTCACCAAGCAAAATGAGCTTGATGGCTATGTACAATAATATTATTTATTGAAATAGTGAATAATTTAAATCTCCCTTAAATTTATCAAATAATCCACTCCTATTTTTGAAGACATTATTATATTTATATTCTCAACTCTATTTCACTGTAAATTCGTTCCACAAATTTTCAAAAAAAAATTTTTGTTGTTATATATTATATAGTATATTAATACTATCCAGAGGCAAAACTATCATATGGTAGGTGGTGCGCTCTGCCCTACACAATTAATTTTTTTCTTTGAAATTTTATGTTATATATAAATATTTGTAAGAATTAAATTGAATAGTTAATATATTAAACTGATTAACATTTTTAAACTTTTCACCTTTGTTATTTTATTTTTAGTAATGTTAAATTAAAATTTAATGTTCACAAATTATTACTTATTGGGAAAAAAAAAAACAAAAATAATTGAGAAAATGGGCCTAAATTTTAAATGGATTTGATTCAATTAGTGGGCCTTCTGGTCAGGCCTTAACCAGAAAACTTTACCAAGAAAAAGTTCCCGTCTTCGCTCCCACCGCCGCACCACTCCGCCACCTACTCGTAGAATATAGAGGCGAAAACAACTGTTCTATCCTCTATTCACAAAGAAGAAGCACGACGCCGGCACAAATATGTTGCGACTGAATCGATTAATAAAGCACTCTAATAACTCACACAAAGCTTCATTACTTCTATCTCAAAAACAACAACTTGAAGAGAAGAAGCTATTTGATCCTCTCCGTTCTTCACATTTCTTCCAAAATAATTCCATTCGCTTCCTCGACTTTTACCAGGTAATCAAGTTTTCCCTTACCCATTTGCTGTTTTATGAAACAGGTTTGAACTTTGAAAAGTCTTAGTTTTGTGTATGTCTATGTGCGGTTAATTTCTGCTACTTCAGTTCCATGTTCAGTGAATACTTTTTTGTCCAATTTCAGTTGGCAAGTAAGGAAGCTATTGAGAAAGAGCGTGCCAGGCTGTAAGTACTGTGTATTTTAGTTCTGTTTTCTTTGGATTACTTGCAATTTCAACTTTCTCTTTGTAGTTGATTTAAGTTTGTATGTTTATTGAGATTTAGTTAATCATTCTGTGTGTGATTTAGGGCAGTCGAGATGAGATGAACAGGGGCTACTTTGCAGATATTTTTGAGCTTCAGAAACATGGTGGTAAGGTGAGCTATTATGGTTTTGTTTATGTAGTTATCCAATTATGGAAAAATATGATTGGTTGCTGACTTATTTGTTGATATAATTCTGACGATTCGCGTTCTTCTTCATAATTATGTTATCTTGTGAACTAAGATTCAATATAAGTCAAAGTCAAGTTGATCTCTGGTCTATATAGTTGAATTTGTCTATTGAAAGGAATGCAAGTAAGTTTGCTCCATTGCTGCTGGTGCCCATGGCATGATCTGCTTGGCATTGCACTTGACAAACAGTCTGTCAAGGCATGAATCCATTTGGAACTTGGAAGTGATTGCTTAGTTGGTGGTTGATGCTTTTGCAGGTTTCAGACGCAAATAAAATTATGGTTCCTGCAATGACCGCCAAGAAGTTTCCAAGCCTTGATGTTATTTATTCTGATGGTAAAACTCTAAAGTTGCCCATTGGACATGAGGATAATGCTGACAAATCTGCTCTTCCTAAGGCATCTCTACTGTGTCTTAAATTCCGAGCAAATTCTCAGGTATACGATCGAACATCATAGTTCTGGAGTATGTTCATTCACCTTTTAATGATGTTTCCTTGCATGTGTAATTTGAAAATGTTACGATGCCGAATCTGTTCTTTGGGTAAAAGGAGTTGAAACTGATACATTTTTTAGTATCACAACTGAGTGAAGAGTAATGAAACGGAAATTAAATGTTGAGGAAATTTCTGCTTGTCAGTGCTGAAAGACAGAAGGTCAAACTGTAACTAAATGCTTGGTTGTACTATCACTCGGTCTATACTGTAATTACCATGGACAATTAAGTACAGCCTTCTGTTGCTTAAACCTTTTAATTTACTTAAAAAGAATTGAACAGTAGCTTAATTCCTCTTAGAATCAAGCTTCTTTCTTCTCTTCTATTCTTTTCTTTTTCCCATTCTATATGAGCAACTAATGACATGAAATTTGATACAGTTAACAGTTTTCGGAATTACTTGCCTCCTAATTTATTTGGTCACCATTATTATTTGAAGAGTTATCATGTGGAGAAAGAGAACAGGATTGGAATATCTTATGATATTGTGATTAATTTATTGGTGATATCTTATGTGTTCCCTTTTAGGATGTCACCCACATATAGTTACAGCCATATGGTATATCTATGTCTAGAGTCTGTTTGTAATGAATCGGTGTAGGCAAATTTCATAGTAACAATACAATGTGTCCAGCATTTCCCTTATGAAGCTGGTGCCTAGAAACTTCAGGGTCAAGAATTTAATATGTATGGTAGTCACAGGCTAATTTCCTGGAAAATGTTGCAATTCTGACATTCTTTCTCGACAGGCAATGATTGACTCCTGGACCAACCCTTTCATCAATGAATTTCATGATGCTAAAAATATTCAGCTGTATGAGGTATTATTCACACTTGACTGGTTTTACTTTAATAATTCGAAAGTGGGAAGCTAAGCCAACTCTCATCATAAATTTTCCATTTTCTTAATGGTATGCTTTACTGTCATTTTCTTCATAGTTTTACTCCCAAATTTGGTGTTTCCATGTTTTTTTTTTTTTCGTGACAATATATTTCAGATGTGAATTAATTCTAGTGGAAAATACCAAAAGCGATGTTATTGAGGATGAATAGAGCCTTTTCGATTGACTTTGATTGGCTAAAATAACGGGGATGATGCAAATAGGATGTGTCATTCTTTTTTCTTTTCCTCTTGCTTCATGTTCGCATAATTAAATAGGTATAAATGTACGTTTATAGTATTTGAAGTTCCATATTTACAGGTCTCGTTTATCGACCAATGGCTCTTATGTTTGAGTCCAATTAAAAAGCTATTACTTCGATTGATGAAGAAATCTACTGTTGATGAAAGCAGCTCAGTCAACAAGCAAATTGTTTATTCGTTTGGTGACCATTATTACTTCAGAAAGGAACTTAAAATATTGAACCTTCTCACTGGGTATGAAATCCTTTTCTTGGTTTATGATTTATATCTTTCCTTGTTAAAAGCAGTTTGATTTGAGAATTCAATTCACTCTACAGGTACGTTTTCCTACTTGACCAATTCGGCAGAGTAAGATGGCAAGGAACCGGCTTGGCCTCAAAAGAAGAGTTGTTTTCCCTCCTGTCTTGTACATCGGTGCTCCTGGATGAGATCTGAGGTGATTTATGTATATATGAAGAATGCCATTTCCATTTCTACTGGCAAAGTTATATTTTGAGGTCCTGTATTTGGCCAAATTTTGCTTTTTTGGTGAGATTTATGTATTGCACTTTAACTTTCATTAAGATGTAGCCTCTACGGACAAAATCATCACATTAATGAAATTATACTATTCCATAGACAAAACTTTGATTTTCTTCATTTTGAATGGGGAATTTGTGCTCTATGATGTTCGAGCATGACAATTACGCACATGAAGGGCTAAATTTGAGCAAAAATAAAAACTTGGCCGAGTAAAAGGCCAAAAATTATCGTTTTGCTCATTCCTGCTTGTTGCATGAAGAAATGTAACATCTTTCTTTGTAAATTGAAGTTGCAGTTCTGATTTGCCTGATGCTTCTTGCAGGTCTACTGGCTTGTGAGAGATGAAAAACGGGACGGATCATAATACATCCATTTAAACTTCCAATCGCGTAAGTATTATAGTTTTCTTTTTTGTCGTAGTGAGAAATGTGGTAAAAACATTGAAAAGTTTTCGACTTTAGAATCGATAATAATACCAGCATATGTGAACTAATGATTCAGAATTATCAGAAGTTGCATTCGTTAAATGAAAATAGCTGAATTTCATTGAAGACATTTCCTTCTAATTTCCTGGAAATGTGATTTAAGGAGACAGAATGTGTTTTTAAACTGCTAAAAGGACACACTTTTGACTGCTAAGTTATGTAGCTATTGAGCGGTGATACGGTAACACGATTTGCAGAAACAAACCGATGGTGACTTACACCATATGTGTTACATAATTATAATTATTATTATAATTATTATTATTTTTGTTCTATTCATAGCTATATCATTTTTATGGAATATATATATAGGGTGGTTGTCGAATCCACCAAAAATAAATTTGTAAATTTCAACTAAACCTTAAACAAAAGAATTTGTAGAGGGTAAGTTAAGGTCGAACCCAAGGGAGTTAAAACTGATTTATTATTGCTAAATACCAAAAACAATTAATAAAAATAAAAAGGGGGTTTTGAAGTTTGAGTTAATTAAAGCTGAAATAAAATATAAGAGATATCAAATATTGAAAACAAAATTAAAAACTGAATTTAAAGTAAAAACATGGTAGAATTAATGAAAAATATCATCTAGGGTAATTCCTTGGTTTGGAGTTAAATGGATTGATCATTGATTGATAAAAGTAATTTTAAAACCCCAGATTAGTTATAATCCACAACTTAGCGCATCCAGATCAACTTTTCTAATGTGGAATCTGTTTTGCACGGCTCAACATTTTCCTATTCGTCAAATAATCCTTCCTTAGTGGCTAGGATTTAATTTGCTGAAAGCATTAAGTCCTAAAAAAGCCTAATCTAAACTAACCAATTCTTAAAGAAATTGATTTAAGTTTAAATCCCTATTCCTTTTATGGTTCTAACACAATGAATCATGATGATTACAGATCTAATTCATTGATAACAGATTATTAAAATGCAATCTAAATACAGGCCAAGATATTTAAACCACAAATTAATAAAAGAGAGAAATCCCTCCAGAAGCAAGAATAAGAATATGGAGAATTAAAATTGGAAGTAAAGTTAGAACAATCTTACAATTGTTTACATCCAAGCCTTGAATCCCCTAGATGAAGAAGAAATTTAACTGCTCATATTGATAAAAATTAAAGGAAAGAAGAAAAGAGTAATTTGAAAATTTTTCTCTCTATCTCAAAACTAACATCTCTTGCTTATTTATATAACCCTAAGGACTATAAAAATCAAAGATTTCCCAAAATAGCCTTTAATCCACGTCCAAGCTCTCTAATTTAGGACCTTAATCCGCTTCAATTCCTGCTGACCCGTAATTAGGAAAATTCCTGAACAGCCCTTGACGGAAGAGATTTAGCATTGGGCAAGCCTAAAATTGGAAAAACGTACTTCAGCCCAGTTTTGACAGAAACTCGCCCAAATCAGCCTTTAAAGCCCAAATTCTTCAATTAAGCTCCTGCAAATACAAAAACACAAATCACAGAAAAAGCCCAAGAAAAATACTAAAATAAACCCAATTAAGCCCCTAAAACTAAACCAAAATATAGCATATAACAATATATAAATATATCGATAATATTATACGAATAGGATACAACAGTACAATAGTTGGCATTGTCACCCCAAGTCTTAATCAAACTTGGTAAGGTGGTTTAATAGGGTATAAAATAAATGATTTTTTCATTTAATCTTTATTACTAAGTGTGAAGATCAAAATTTGGCACTTAATTGAAAGTCCTGTCCCATAATTAACATAATATCTTAATTATAATGGAAAGATATGTTGGACAATGAAAAAACGAATATAATCAACAATTAACTAAAATTTTTCAAATAAAAGAAAATTGTTTGAAAGCATTGACATTTCAGTCTCTTTATGGTTTGTCTTGTTAATTTGAAATTGAAGGAATTGAAATGTTTGGCCAATTCCGATGGGCTCTAACAAATAAAACGACCTTTCAATCGACATAATCTTTGCAAATTGCATAAATCTTTTAATAAATAGCACCCTCTTTGTTTTTTTAGTAAAAGTTGAAGTTAAATGGATCCATAACGATCCAATCTTGAGAAAGTGACTCCATAATATAAAGTTTATGTGGGAATGATCGTTTATCCGATTATAGCATAGTGGTAAATGTATTTTTCTCCAACTTGAAGGTTCAAGTATTCTTAAAACTAAATATTACTAAAAATGAGAATACTGGAAAAAAAAAAAGAGACTTTTTTTAAAAAAAAAAAACTAGGAAGGGAAAATTATATTCCTTCTAGCTAGAGTTCGTCTTACAATCAATACATCACACATGGAAAGCTGATTTAGAAGGAAATTGTGAGAGACTAATCCGATATTATGTGATATTATTTGGTTGACCCTTATTTTTTGTAATGTACTACTTTAAAATGTGTGCCCATGTTAAAATAACACTTTATTAATATATTCTAGTTTTCAATTTTATTTATTAAATTTAAATTATTAAGAAATTCTTTTTCATTCATTTTTGACACTGCAGGATTACATGAATATGCAAAAATAAATCAACAATTGATTCTTAGGTAAAAAATTTCAACTTTCAGAAACAAATTCTGTTACTATTTTATTAAACATGGAGCCCAAACCAATTGGAAGGAAAAACATCCAACATACAGGCTGTTGGACACAATCCCAAATCAGAAAATAAATAACACATAAAATTACAAAATAATATCATGGCTAAACCATGTGACTAATATTATTATAGGTATTCCAACACTCGTAGCAAATATCACACCAATTTAAAGAATATTCTATGATAAATTTTTTATTTTTCTTGCTCCTTACAATCATTTTTATATCACGTTTAAAGTTGTTCATCAAAAATAATAAAACATTAATTAAACTAAAATAATTTATTTATTCTTACTAAAAACTTTTTCTTACCAATAATTATGACTTAATATGTATTAATTCTAAACATCTCTCTTGTAATAAATGATAATAAATTTGGGAAAATATATCCAAACATACACTAATAATACAAAACATTATGTAAAAATGACCAAGTTGAAAATTGTAAAAAATAATATAAAAACTACCGAAAAAATACCATAAGTAATACGGGTGGCAACGGTGCGGGTACGGGTGCGGGGACGGGGGTGCATTCCCAACTCCATCCCAATGATTGCGGAGACGGTTTTGGAGACTGCCCATTTAATATTTCGGGGATTTTTTCACCCACATCCCCTCCCCGCGTGGGTGCCTATGAATATCGGTGAATTCCCACCCATATCCAATAAATAAAATAAATTAATATTTTGTTATTTTAATAACCATTTTAACATTCAATATCCAAAGTACAAATTCTACCACATCACAAATGTGGTTTAACATTAATATCCAAATTCCGAAACATATCCAATATTACAAACATTTAAGTTCCAAGTAAACTTTGTTTGACCAACTTGAATTTGAAGTCCAATCATTTAAGAGCTATGACTTGGTTTTGTTGTTTTGTTTTAATTCGTATTTTCATCATCTTATAAGAATAAAAGCAAAAATTAGATGCATAGAATAATTAATAAAAAAAGTAAATATCAAAAGTCCAAAAAACTACAAAACCGATTAAAGTCATTTCACTAATTAAATATAAACTCATATATATATATATATATATATATATATATATATATATATATATATATATATATACGGGGGCGGACCGGGGATAGTACTCCCCGTCCCCATGCACGTTTAAGTACTGGGGATAAAATAACTTCCATCCCTATCCCCTTGGGGGATAGTATCGGTTATTTTTCACATCTGTCGGTTCTGATCCCCACGATTTTCGGTTAATCTCCGTCCTATTGTCACCCCTAATAAGAAACTTGAAATGATATAATTATAAAATAAGGAATTGGTTGGTACATCACTTGGAAGAAAAGTAGAGCATAATCTGGTGTGAGGGTATATCTTATGCACAAGTCAAATGCTCTTTACTCAATTAACTCAACTACCCCATATAAAGCTAAATGTTCTCTGAATATCCACGTGGTTTTTTTTTCTTTATAAATATTCCATTTTTAATTTCTTAAATAATAAATTGTACAATTTATCAAATATTATCAACTGATTGGATTATTATCAGTAACTTGTCAAAGTTGCTTATTTTGATTGGTGGGTTAGAACTCAATGAGATGTATAAATTTGACTCTGAATTTGTAGTTAGTAAAATTTCAAACAATTTTTTTTTTTTCAATTAAATTCACTCCTAATTCTCGATTCTTGAATGTGTAAATATTCATAATTTTCATATGTCACTGCTGATCTATAGATCTCAATTATCTCCATATTTTCAACTAAGCAAAGCAATCCATAATTAAATCATATGGATCAATAAACAATTATAATCAATGACTTGTGCAATGACATGTGCGAAGTGCCTGCCATGTTTTATGTTTGTCACTATACGCCAAACCGTAGATATCGTTGACTTCTATAATTCCATTTTTAATTTTCTCATGTTCATTTTCCATCCATTATTATTATTATTATTATTATTTATACCAAAACATAAAAATACAACAAAAATTACAAAGAAAAATGTATAATAGAGAACCATAACCCGAATTTTGAGAAAAATATCACGTTCTGCCACCATATAATCACATACCCAATTTTTATTTTTTTTTAAAGGGAAATTTTAAATAATTAATAAATAAATATAGTGATGGTATTAAATAAATAATATATTTGACCTCTTCTTGTGGGGCCAGCTTCCGTGTACTGGGACAATTACTTTAATCGGTAGCCCGCCACTCTTTTCCTCATTTCCGTTCACCGGTCAAAGCAGTCTCTGATTGAAATTTTCAATGACCAATATAGCCCCCATATCTTACTGAAATGACACCCCTGTCCTCCATGCAGCTCTCCTTTGGTAAGTAGAGACTAAAGACTAATTTAGGATTGTTGTTAGTGAAAGTGTTTTTCTTCACAGCTAGATTTTATTGTTTTCTTTAAAAGTAGTTTTAATTATTTTTTCAGTACTTTCCTGAATATAATCTGATTTTTATCAATTGTGCATTAGAGGCAGCTTTCCGCAGCTCCAAAAGCAGCTTTCAGTCAAAGTAAAGTTCCCCTTATTTTGACTTAAAGCTACGCAGCTCCAAACGTAGCCTAAATATATTGTCCATTTCTTTTCTTTTTATTTTTTTTTTTTTTGTTTTGGGTTCATGGATTCGAGATTTTTGAAACATATTATTAACAGTCACATCTGCCAATTGAAGTGCATCACGTACAATGATTCAAATTCAAAATTTCTAAATTAAAAGACTTGAGCTCTTTATTATTTAAATCAACCTTAATTGATTTTTATCTATCTCTATTAATTAATGTAGACTAAAATCATACAATTGAAAAAAATAAAATATGAATTATGTATTTAATGTTGCACCTATGAAGTATTATTTTTTAATTGAAGGCCGAATCAAATTGTGATATAGATAGTTTTTAATATACTGATATTCTATGATAAAAATAAAGTTTACTTTGTAAACAACTGATATGACAAAACTAAGCTATATTTAGTTCTGAAAATTAATATACCGTATATCTAAATTGTGAATTTAAGAATTCCATATCAATGAAGATGCTTTTAAATTATATATATATATATAATTTATGAAAAAAATAGTAATTAATTCCAAATGCATTCTATATTGGTGAAAATTGTTCATTCATAATGATAAGTGGAACTTTTCTTTGATAAAAAAAAAAAAAGGAAAAAAGACTTTTTTTTTTGCTCATATGGTATTAATCAACTATTGTTCTTTTAGTTTTTGCCATTTTAGAGTTGTCGTTTTAGCTCATATTATATTTAAAATCATATCCAAGTAAACCACAATTTACCATTTTACCCTTCATATTTAACCTATTATGAGGACAAAAGGATCACTAATGATTCAAATGGATATTGTTTTGTACCATATAGGGGGTTAAAAGGGTAACTTTGAAAAGACATATGCTAAAAGGGTAATCGATTGAATAAGAATCGGTGAAAGAAAAACAATCAAAATGTTGGATGCAAAATTCAAAATTAATTCACATTAAAAGAAAAAGGCAAATACAAGATGAAAGGGCTAAGAAAGTAATTATGGAAAGGGAAGCAAATAACTTTGTGCTTAAGGATTGCAATAGATGTAACTTAAGTACAATTAAAAGAAAAAAAAAAGTAGGGAATATATAATTGTTTTTCTCTTTATATAAAGTTAAAAAAAAAAATGGCAAAATAATTGTGCATTGGGGTGTGCTAAAGTACCCCTCCAATACATTGAGGATTTGGCTTTAGTTTAAAAAAAATTGGTGAAGGGAAAAGCAAAAAGGACCCACTAAGATTAAAGCATTGTAGTTTTGGTGGGGCCATTTAATAGTTCAATTTATTAATCAATTGAGTGAAAGGGTACAATTAAAGCTATGGATTGCAACTGCCTAAATATTCAAAAAAACATGTGATGTGAAAACACATCTAAACTTTTTATTTGCTTTTATTTTTCATACAATTTTTCAATTTGATTTCCTTTTTTTTTTTTTTTTTTGAAATATTTTGTTTCCCCACTTTATTTTTTCTTAAAAATTTGGGAATTTACTAAAGTTCTCTAAATATTATTTCACATATGTGGGTCAATAATTGAATTAACTTGTCATCCTATCCACAAACTGCTGTTAATTAATTTGTCACAAAATAATCTTATTTTTTATTTGATTTTTTATACTTATTAATCTTAAATAGGAATCAATTCAGTTCTTTTTTTCAAACATGAAAATTGAATCAAAATCCATCCGACATAAGATTTTGAAACATTCTCCAAAAGATTTATAATCAAATCATATCACTAATCATGTAGTATATTTATTTTAGAACCGTGAGTAAAGAGTTAGATTATGCTAAATACGACATATTTAAAAATTTTAAGTAAATAGATTTAATTGATAATTGTTCACGAGAACAGGGGTACCAAATATCTTTAGTCAAAATTCAATAGATTTAAATTATTTAGCTATTCATGATTTCTTCTGGAGCAAATATTTTGCAACAGTATTCTTCTCTATCAATAAAATAGGCTTTTTTTTTTTTTTTTTTAGTGTTTGTGTTAACGTAATAATTAAAGTTTAATCGTAAAAATAACCAAGAATCAACAGATGATCACAGCGATTGAATATTTTATATTTTAATTATGAATGTTATTTGAAGATATTAATCTAATAATATTAAAATAATATTTGATCCATTCTGGTAGAATGCAGTCAATTTGTTCTTCTTTTTCTTGATTTTAATATATGGAAGATTTAGTCATATAGATAAAAATTAATTTTAATATTTAAATCTTAGGACTTTTATCTTGTTCAAAGTCTTATGTTGGCAAATTAAGATTAATCTTTCCCCATATTTAAAAAAAAATTAACATATAGAATAAAAGCCACGACTTATTTTTCGCATACTTGTTTATACATTAAACACATATTATGATAATATATTTATCCATTCAGCTACGTCATGGTGAAAATACTTTTTTTTTTTTTTTTGGAAAATTCAAAATTAAAAAGATGAAAATTAAAAAATAAAATCACAAATTATTATGAGAACTTAAAAGACAATGTATTAAGTAGATCCAACTATAGATAACTATATACAATTACAATTTTAATTATTTGTTATTATCAATGAATGTAACAAAAAGAAATTTACATTATTCTCATTACCATATATGTGATAAGTGAATTGGTTTAATTGATTCGCGGTGGTCAGGTACTCTTTATATATGCAGCTTTTATTTAATAAAAGTACGTTGTATGTATTGAGATTAAACTCAACATATTTATAGTTTTAAACAAATTGAGGCATTTAATCAATGAAATCAACCTTAATTAATATTTTTATAATCAAATTATTATTAATCAAGAATTAATGAAATTTGAATCAAAAGAGCATAAATAAAACTCTATCTTTCTATGTGAGACATACAACTAGAAGCATGAATGAAAATATGTGTAATACGATTTACTAAAGAGAAAAAATATAAAAAAAATACAAATACTAAAAAAAGTAATAAAAAATTTACTATGTTCGAGAACTAAATCAAAATAAGAATAATAGCAAATAGATCACAAAGTAATCAAATAAAAAAAAAGTAAAAAATTATGGACTCAAAATGCATTTTGTTTGTCCTTATTAACAATGTGCATGAAAAAATCGTATAGATACTGACCTATTCTGATGTGCAAGGTAGTTTACCAAATAAAAATATTAATAATAAATGATTATTCATTCTAATTAAATTATTAATAAATTAATTAATTAATAAGTATAAGAATAACAACATTCACGTAATCCATTATTTAAACCAACATCCAATCCAATCCATTTCTCTATAGTATTTATGCTTTCCTTTCTCTCTCTAAACCCCCCGTGTCTCTCTCTCTCTTCGTGTCTGAATTTTATCTGTCAATCATCTCCCTTTCCTTCTAGAATTTCAATTTCAGAGCGAAAATTGAACCTTTGACAACTCCATTTCAGTTTCTTCCAGTAAATTCCCTTCCTTTTTCTTTCTCTATATTAAAGGAACAGAAAAAAAAGAAAAATTGTCAATTGAGTTGAAGAGGAAGTTACAATGGCAGCGGCTTTTCCCGCGGGAATATTGATTGCTGCTTTCCTTTTTCCGGCGGCACTGGCGATTTCTTCTTCTTTTCCGGCTACTCTTACGCTGGAGAGAGGGATTCCTCCGAGTCGTTTGCTTGAGTTGAACCAGCTTAGAGAGCGAGACAGCTTTAGGCATCGTAGAATATTACAGTCTACTTCTGGAGTTGTCGATTTCCCTGTTCAAGGCACCTTTAATCCTTTTCTTGTTGGGTAAATTCAGTTTATTTTCTTTACATTTGTTGCTGAGGTTTTTTTTTTTTTTCCTGTACTGCTTTTCTTTTTTGGGTGTTCAACTGTTCATATTCAGTTATTCATGATTCAATTGGGTTTCTATATTTAGAAAGTGTAGAACTTTATTGACTTTTGATGACTTGTTTGTTTGCTTAATGCTTTTAATGCTTCCAAGTTTCCTGGGTTTAGTTTGGATTTTAGTATTCTGGATTTCCTAATTTGTGGACTTTAGTATTCGGGATTTTATTATGCTGGTTTTGTTTGAATTATGCTTGTTCCTTTTAGGGCCATTCCATGGGATAGTTATGCATTATCTAAACACAGAATCTACTAAATGCAGTTCAGTTCTTAATACATAAATCCTTTAACCAATTGAATATGTAGTAATTTGGATGTTTGTACTCTTTTATTTTGGCTGTGCAGGCTTTATTATACAAAAGTACAATTGGGTTCTCCTCCAAAAGATTTTTACGTACAAATAGATACAGGGAGTGATGTTCTTTGGGTCGGTTGCAGCTCCTGCAATGGCTGTCCTGTTACTAGTGGACTCCAAGTAAGTTAACAATAAGTTATCTGTGTTTAATCCTTCTTGATTTTGATGTCAATTAATTTGTAAAATGATACGGGTTGTATACTGCTCGGCTCACTGGTTCTCTTTGTAGATTCCTCTCTCTTTCTTTGATCCGGGGAGCTCAACAACAGCTAAATTGATCTCTTGTTCAGACCAAAGATGCAGTGCAGGACTTGAGTCAGCAGATTCTCTCTGTGCTTCGCAAACCAATCAGTGCGGTTATACATTCCAATATGGGGATGGCAGTGGTACATCAGGATATTATGTCGCAGATTTGTTGCATCTCGATACAGTTTCGGGTGGGTCTGTGACTACCAATTCTTCAGCTCCTGTTGTTTTTGGGTAAGCTGTTGTATAGGATGTGAAATTCATACATAGCACTTTTTATCATCTTGAACTTTTAGAAGTCGAATTTTGTGAACTTAGATGGTGGATATTGAAACAGGTGTAGCATATCGCAGACTGGAGATTTGACAAAGTCTGAAAGAGCAGTTGATGGGATTTTCGGCTTTGGGCAACAATCCATGTCTGTCATCTCGCAGCTTTCTTCTCAGGGCATGGTACCAAATGTGTTTTCACACTGTTTGAAAGGAGATGATAGTGGTGGTGGTATATTGGTCCTTGGCGAAATTCTGGAGCCAAATATTGTTTATACTCCTCTTGTCCCTTCGCAGTATGTAATCCTTCCTACTTCTAATTTGTTAGATTTTCATCAAACATGAGTTTCTATTTGATTTGAAAGTTGACTTCTTGTTGTGTTCTAAGCCAATAATTTTATTTATCTGTTAACGAACTAAAAATCCTTTTTGATACCTGAGATAATCGTTCACCATGCTGGAGAGTGAAATCATTTTATCTGGTGACCTTCTACTTCCCGAATCATGTTATACAGGCTCAAATGATCACTGTTCTTCCTTTGTTTGACTAATTATGGCCTTTTTGCAACTATCAATTCTTGTGTTTGAACTGTAAAACACAATGAGCTGGGCTGAATTAACTTTTATGTTTATCTAGAGGATAGTTCTTGTGATGCTTTTTATATTCTGATATTCAGTCCTTCATGCGGTTTGGCACTCGGATAGCAATCATGTTTAATTTCATTCAATAAATTCTTGAAGGTTGTTGACAGCAAAACTCTACTGCCTAAGTTATAAACCACTTTGATCAAAATTAATGAGTTTCTGTGTTCTATTAATCATTCGAGAGATTGATTGTTTCTTTTATTGGATATGTATGCATCAAGCTCTTGAATGAAGTCAAGCTTGGGCTTGCTACGTAAAAAATAAACAATCTGAGCTGAATTTTGACCTCATAAGAAGTCTTGCTAAAGTTAGATCATGGATGCTGAGGTAGATTCTGCATATAAAATTAGGATAGAGCGGAATATATGCTTCTTGCCTAAAATCCTTGAGATCCACCGGTAAAACTGGCATGCCTTTCAAACACTTTTTCAGAACATCCAGTACCAAATATTTGGCATTAGGCTCGATGCACAAATAGGCAAGCCTCGATGTTGCATATCACTGCTTAATTAGCATTGTCACTTCTATGGCATCATCATTCTTAGATGTAACTAATTATTTGGGCATGATTCTTGTTGCTCTCTGATAGGTTTATTGGTTTAAGTTTAATTGTGATTAGATAGATTACTTCTCCTTGATTTATCATGGATGCTCAAAGGCCAAAGAAGTTTACGCAAAGGAGTCTAAATTCCATTTCTATGTTCAGTGCAACTAACAACTTGCGTTTCTGAAACTTTCAGGACTCATTATAATTTAAATCTACAAAGTATCTCTGTTGGAGGTCAAACTTTGGCTATTGATCCATCAGTTTTTGGATCATCAAGCAATCAGGGAACTATAGTTGATTCTGGAACAACCTTGGCATACCTTGCAGAAGGAGCTTATGATCCTTTTCTCAATGCTGTAAGTTTAAAAGAAGTTATTTTTAGTTGCTAAAACATAGTTTTTTATTTTCCAAGATAGCTTAATTATCAAGTACATTCTGGTGAATGTATCAAGAGTTTCATGGGTTATGTTATCCAACTTCAACAATATTTGAAGTGTTTAGTTCTCTCTGTCTGCAGATTACATCTGCTGTTTCACAAAATGCACGCTCATATCTTTCCCAGGGAAATCAATGTTATTTGGTCACCTCGAGGTTAACTTTTTTAAATGTGTTATTATTTATTTTTTTTTTCCTGTGAGTTTTCTGTTCTGTAGGACGATCCTTACCCAAAATTACATGTTTATTTTGTGTTCAGTGTTAATGACATCTTTCCTCAAGTTAGTTTCAACTTTGCTGGTGGTGCATCAATGTTATTGAGTCCTCAGGACTACCTTCTGCAGCAAAATTCTGTGGTGAGTTATAGATTTATATACTCACCTTTTTTTTTTTTTTTTGTGATTGTTAAGAAAAATAAACATAAAGTCTTCATTGCTCGAGCGAGTGGATTGATGCGTTTTCCCCTTTTGTTATTGCAAAATATAAACTTGTCCATTGGAAATTGGAATTGAGTATTTGTTGATGATTCAATTGAAAATTTCCTTTTCATGTAGCTTTTTTCCACATTTTCATGTTTAACTTTCCTGTCAAATATGGCAGAAAAATTATAGTTGCTGTCCATATAGTTCAACATATGCTTATGGTTGCTGTTCATATATCATTTTTGGTCAGGCATTTTTAGCTTTTTCCTTTTTACACTTCTATTTTGTTGGTGCAGTTTTTTGGTCCAGCTTTTCATATTTTAAGCTATTTGAATCGGTTTTTCAGGCCGGAGCTTCAGGATGGTGCATGGGGTTTCAAAAGAGTTCTGGTCAAGAAATAACAATCTTAGGAGGTACTGACACGGAAAAAAAAAAGAACTTATTACGAGTTCTTTATTATGATTCAGTTGTTTTTAGTACCTATGTTGAAGTTTATATACAAGGAAAAACAACTTACAACCTTATGAATGAAGCTTTGGATTCATGATCTTTTGATTCCTACATAGTTACAGCAAATGACTAGGGTTTCATTGCTTTTGAAATTTGGTCTGTGTAATCGTATGCTCTGCAAGAGTTGTCACTAACAATTCGTTGCTTCTTTTCTGTTATTTGTTGAACGGTTAATTTTTCTTCCCTATCTAAACTTTTAGCAGTAATTCTATGTTTATGCTAATAATGTTGTCGTACTTCTTGCAGATCTTGTTCTAAAAGACAAAATTGTTGTTTATGATATCGGAAATCAACGGGTTGGTTGGACTAATTATGATTGTAAGTTGCTAATACCTTCTATAATTCCCATTAAGTCCATATCACACTAAAAGGGTTTAATAATTTAAACATAAACCAGCAGTACACACAAGTTAATTATGTAATTAAGCACACAAACTCACTCATTGCAGAACTGTAAAATACTCGGGTACCTTTTGGGGTAAATTGCACAAATCATCCCTAAACTTTGAATAAGGTTTCGTTTGAAGGCACAAAACTTTAATTTCATTGCATAGAAAACTAACATCACTGGAATTTGGCACTAGTCTCACTAAATGCTGATCTAGTAACAACATCGCATTGCATTTGCATTTTCTGTTCTTACTTGCTGTGTTTAAGGGTTGCATTAATCATGCCAACTTAGCATCCTAGATTCCTGTGTTTTTGGTTTTCTTAGCAGTGAAAGTAACTTTTATGATTTTTCTGCAGCTTAATGAAGTTCTGCAATTTTTGTGAAATTTGGCACAAAGTTTAGAGACAGTCTTGACCAATTTGCACTACCTGTTTGATATTAGAGTTGAATACATTTCTGATCAATTGTTGAATAATCATGTCGTGTCAGGTTCAACGGCAGTAAATGTCTCTACGAGTTCAAATACCGGAAAAAGCGAGTTCGTGAATGCTGGGCAGTTTGATAGCAGTTCAGAGAGGAATGTGGCGTACAAGTCGATAAAGATGAGCATAATAGCAATGCTTGTGCAGATGTTTATAATGAGAAATTACATGTTTTTATAGCAGAAGTTGAACTGCCATTGATTCTTCCTTCCACTGTATTTGTAATGCTCTTGCTGGTTTTTATTTATGGCAATCAGCAGAGAGCCATCTTGTATTTTGTTCTTAGTTGAGGCAGTCAGGCCCAGTGGTAGCTTGGTTGTGCTATAGTTTTTTTTTTTTTGTATTTTTTTATTTTAATGTTCTTGGGGCATTTATACTGGGATTTTCCATTAGGAGTCACTCTGTTGGCAGCTTTTGTAAATTAAATTTTATACAAGATTAGTAATGTAACCGCAGAATTAATTTATAGAAATTTCTCACTTTTGTTGCTTTTCCACTTTTATGTGTTTAATTAATAACATATGAATTGATTAGAAGAAGAGAAAACAATATTGTAAATAAAATAAATAAAATATGAAATTGAGCAGAAAAATAAAAACATCAAACAAAATTAAGTTAAAGAAATCATTTGAAACTACTTTGCCTATAAATTTGAAAGTAAGATGTAAAATTTTAGGACTTTTTATTGGTGTGAACAATATAGAGTTGAGATAATTTTATTTGGAGTTCAAATATATTAAAATTTTTTATTTGTTTTTTCACAAACTTAATTTATGTTGCCGTTGAAGGCCAAATTTTTTTGATTGAACATGTAAAATTAAAAATTAAATATTTTAGTTCTAAAATTATTTGATAACATTATTAAAAAAAAATTAAATTCTTACGTAAAAGATTCTACTTTTGAAGACTGAATATTACTATTAGCAATCAAAATCCCAAATGGTGACTCGTATATTTTAAAATATATAATTGTTATCACGTTTTATAGAAAAAAATTGCTCTTAAATTTTCTTCACTTTGAAAAATCATTAAGATAATTTCCATAGTTTTAAAAGATAAATTTATTTTTTTATAGAATTTTTATATTTTTTTTCTCTAAAAAAAGAATTTGGATTGTTATAATACCCAAAAGAATTCAACATTTCCATAAAAAAAAAAATTTCAATTTAATATTTTCAACTTCTTTTATCTGATATGCTTAAAGCTTAATTACCAAAAAGAATTAGTTTTCAACCAATTAAGGTTTATTAAAATAATAAGGATTCTTAATCACTCAATTTAATCATGGAATTCGAATTTTATAATGTATAAAAAAATAACTAGGAGAAAAAACATGTAAGGGTACTTGAAAAACTCGAGATATTGTAAAAGCATTGTTTCAGGAAACTCGTTTCATTTAATTTGATCAATAAAAACATTATTTCAATAAATAACTTGTTTCTTTATTAATTTTACCATATTTATCTGAATGATCGATCTCAACTCGGAAGAAGAATTGGTAATAATCATAAAACCATCCATTATAGTTCGTATGATATAATTAAAAAATATTGTTAATTCCAAATTATGTATTCATTTTATTTTTATTTTTTTTTCTTTGGGCTAATTTTGAACGAAAAACAAAGTCTCGAATTTTGATAAAGTCTTTGGCTTTGCAGCCTATTAAACACCTAATTTAATCAAATGATAAAATTAGTAAAATAATAATAGTTAGTAAATAACCTCAAATTTTCTCCTTCTTCCGCCTCTTTAAGTCCATTACTATGAACATAAAGCCGTTAACAACCGAATTCGGTTCGTTTGTTCAATTTTCTTCAACAGTGTTAAAAAGGGGGAAAATGGGAAGAAAAGGAAGACGCAGACGAGTAAGAGAAAAGGAAAAGAGGAATTCTCCGGCATATAAAACGGAGGAGCAATGGCAGCCACCGGAATATTTTTAACAGCCATACTTTTTACGGTGGCAACAGTGCATTGTTCTTCTTTTCTGACCAGTCTTACTCTAGAAAGGGGAATTTCACCTATTCATGAGTTAAGCCAACTCAGGGAGGTAGATAGTTTCAGGCATAGCAGAACATTGTTGGCAAACAATTCTGCAGATATATTTTTCTCTGTTCAAGGCCAATATCAGTCTCCTGTTATGGGTTAATTTCTGCTTTTTATTTGGGGTGTTTTTCGGTGATTTCGTTGATTTTTCCATTGGGTTTCTGTAGTTAGATTAGAAGTTCAAAAAAGTTAATTCCTTCATGTGGATTTCATGTTCTTTGAGTTTCATGGATTTGGATTGCATTTTAGATTGTTATGTTAATGGCTTCTGAAATGGGATTTATACAATTGTATGAACATAGAACCTACTGTATGCAATTGGGTTAATGTGCGAAAACTGACTGCATTCTTGTATCAATTGCATACCAAGTAATTTTAGTTCTTTGATTAATAATTATTTCTGATTTTGATTGCCTAGGCTATATCCTTTCTTCTTTGTAATCCTTCATTTTTCTAATTTCTGTGGAATGTGATGTTAATGGCTTCTGAAATAGGATTTACACAATGTATGAACACAGAAACTTCTGCATGCAAAACTTGAATGCATTCTTGTATATATATTAAGTTACTTTGGTTGTTTGGTTAATAATTTTTCTGATTTTGATTGCCTAGGCTTTATCTTTTCTTCTTTGTAATCCTTCATTTTTCTGTGGGTTGTTATGTTAATGGCTTCTGAAATGGGATTTATACAAATGTATGAACATAGAAACTACTATATGCAATTTGGTTATTGTGCAAAAACTGACTGCATTCTTGTGTCAATTGTGTATTAAGTAATTTGGTTGTTTGATTCATGTTTCTTTTTTATTATTTTGATTGGTCTAGGCTTTATTATACAAGGTTGAGAATTGGTTCGCCTCCAAAAGATTATTTTGTGCAAATTGATACAGGAAGTAATGTTGTGTGGGTTAGTTGCACCTCCTGCATGGGCTGCCCTGCTAAATCTGATCTTGGAGTAATTTCATTTCTTAGTCGTTTAATCTTAATCTCATGAAAGTTTGTTATACCGTGTAAGATTTGGTTATGATTCATTGTTTCTCTTACAGATTCCAATTAATAACTATGATCCTGGAACCTCAACAACATCCGGATTGCTCCCTTGTTGGGATAACCTATGCAAAGCGGGATCCAAATCAGAAGATACTTTCTGTTCTACACGAACCAGCTTGTGTGGTTTCCAATTACAATATATGGATGGAAATGCATATGGATATTACGTTTCAGATATGTTGCGTGTGTATGCAGCTACAGATGCAGCTATGACTAACCCCGTTTCAGCTCCCATTGTCTTCGGGTGAGATGTCTTGAATTTGTTGGATGTTTCGTTAGTTGTTCATCGTTTTTATGTTTAAAGAGTTAGAATTTTGTTAATTTAGATTGCGGGTTTTTGAAACAGGTGTGCCACAATGCTGACTGGGAACAAAACAAAGAGTCATAAAGTAGTCGGTGGCATGTTAGGTTTAGGGCCACGAAATATGTCTTTCATCTCCCAGTTGGCTTCACAGGGCGTAGCACCGAGGGTTTTCTCCCACTGTTTGAGCGGAGATGCAGATGGTGGTGGCTTATTGGTCCTTGGAGAAATTGCTGCCCCACATATTGTTTATACTCCGCTTATCCAATCAATGTATATTCTTTCTTCCTGCTCAAATAATTCAGATATTGTTATAGAGTAGTATATTTTGCCACATGCTTGACTCCTAATAATTTTCTACTCGATCCTGTTGATTCATCCTTTCTAAGCAACTGATCATTTTAAGCAAAATGTTTACGGTAGCTCGTTTGTAGCATTCTGTTGCTTCAGAGGCTGACATTTTTTTTTTTTTGTTTATATACTGAGCTTAAAAATCCATTTGGTGGCGTGAGAGAGAAAGGCAGAGGTTGCGGTAGCAGAGGTTGAACAGTGGCCGGATTTTGACAGACTACCAATCGGAACAGGGGCTACCTTCCAGAGCAGGAGGTGAGATAAAAATAGGTCCGGAACCCTAAAACTCCAAACGTCTGTTCACCGGGACAGACGAAATTTGAACCGGTAGAAAAAAAAAAAAAAACAGACTGCGCACAAGGGCAGCTCTGATACCATGTAATTCAAGAGTATTTGGGAATTAATATTCTGTCTTTTGTATTAGAATTCCTGAACTATTTATACAAGAGTAAATAGCTAAATTAGGAAGGCTATCTAATTAATGAGCTAGAATCATGCCTAGGATCTCTCTATTTACAGCCTATGATTTCTCTATTTACAGCTGTACAAATCTGTAACAAAAAAATGGCTAGCATTCACAGCTCAAAAAGACCATTTTCTATCAAAAAAAACCAGTTAGCAGCAGAGTTCAATAAACTTCTCATAGATGCCACCAAAACTCAGTTTTGACTCTACCAAATCAGTTAATTTCTATTTTCAAAAAGCTGTTTGTAAAAAGACCCATCACACTCAGCAGTAGAACATAACGTCTTTCACATTATCTTTGATCACCGGAAGAGGGTTGACCTTCCTAGTCCTCCCAGCCCCACTTGCACTCTGCCCACCATCAATGTAAAAACGAGCACGGAAAGCCGCAAGATGTGCATAGTAGGCAGGCGGTACTGCAGAAATTTTGAGATAGTTCAACAATGAATCATTCCTTAACAAGAAAACCAAACACGGCAATAAAAGGAATTACAGAAAGATGATTTGGTCATTTACCTATGGACACAGACCGGGTGCACCTCACATAGCTGAAAGATGTCAACAATGTAAACCAATTAAGTAGAGAGGAGGTTTTAAACCAATTAAGTACAGAGATGGCGTTTAAGAATAAAAGAGTGAGTTGAAACAATTACGTGTAGCAGAGACTGTTAGTCAGCATTTGCAGTAGATCAGCACTGAACCCATTCTCATCAAACAACACATGGTAGTGGATTGGCCTGCTGGTTCCTTGCACCATAATTCATAAAACATTATTCTAATTCTCCATTGAGCAAACTTATTGAACCCTGGCGAACCAATTACCCTAGGAGATGCATGGCTGTTCAGGTAGAAGTCAAATTCTCTATTGTGACAGATCTTTGTATCAACCACCGTGCCTGAAAAACAAACATAGAAGCTCAACTCCCCCAAAATGACAACAAAATATCCATCAGAATTGGCCAAATATAAGACCTGGCAGAATATTCCCGTTCCTATCAGCAGCTGCAGGTTCAGCAGGGAAAAGTCGTGTATGGTGCCTCTTTTGCACCACAACCACCGTAACGGGTGGTAGATATCCCTCCTCCAGTGATGAGCAAGCCTGAAAAATGTGCATCGTAAGATTGAGAATGCTTCAACAACACATGCGTCATATCCAAGATATATATTGTGACTGAAAAAATTTGGCAATTATTTGACCCAAACTGCCAATTGATAAAAAACAGTGAGATCAGGCATGGCTAAAATACAACACTTTAGGTTCAGTAACATTATGGCCGGCACAAAACAAGTAAAAATACATGTTGTGGAAGAGAACAACAAAACCTACCTTTCGAATTGCATCCATCTCATACAGTAGAACCTGGTTGAACTGCCCTTCTCCGACCCCGTCTCTATAACCAAAAATTTAAACATTATTAACATCTGGCAAGGACATGGCAGCTTATAATCATCTAATGAAGTTATTACCTGTAGAAAATAACTCTACTGGGTTTCTGACCAGTATTTCTTCGAAAAGCAATGAACAATTCCCTGCACAGCAGCAAGCATATTAATAAGAAAAATCTTACAGAAGCAACAGGACATCCTTGAAACTACACAAGGAAAACACTACCTGATCATTCCAGAATGTACTACTCCCCTATCTTTATCATTATATGACTTGTAAAGATCTTGAATGATCTCTTCACGGTGAGTCTGGGCAGAAACAAGTCCTCTATACTTAGTGATCTCCGGCCAGTCCATTGAAGCCACAACCTGAACCAATCAATCCAACTATGAACACAATGAGCAGCCAATAAAATACAAATAGCAGATTATTCCACATACCGCTGCTATTGAAGGACTGGAATCTTCCCCTGGATGTGGATGAGTTACATCAGCTCCCAAGATAATAGTAGGACGATCAGACACAAGAGGAATTCTCCTTTGTATAGCATCACTTAGAACAGTGTTACGGCCTCCAACCTAGCAGATGATGAACTAACTGAGTAGAACATGAAATGCAATAAAATAATTAAGCACGCACCAAACTGAGCTTTCTGGGTCTTACCTTAACATTTATTTTGAGCGCTACACTTTGGAAATACAGTTTGTCAAGCCTCAAAGCTTGCTTTGGTTGACAACACTGTGAAACAATTCCCAGCTCAGTTTCACATACCCTTTTAATTGTCCCTGCAAAACAAATATCGCAAATTTTGAATGCAAAGCTTATATACTTCAAAAATTTCTCTAGTTTTGTTTCTTACCATATGAGCCAGTAACATCAGGTAGAATAACAATCAACAACTGAAGCCTTGCGTTTCGTTGGTTTGCAAGTTTAGCTTCACACTGCCTCTGAATGTCAACAAGAGCCCTCTCAATTTGGCCAGGATGACAATTCTGTATCGGAATGAGAGGATTTGGGTTGAATTCCTAGCATTAAATAAGGGTCACAACAAAATGGTTAGTTTACAAGATTAAGAATTGCGCATTACACAGCTCTGAATAAACAGAGTAAAGAGAGAAACTCTATTATACCATTCCATTGGAAACACACATTTGAATCAATTGTTTACAGAATTCCATTGGTAAACCTCGATCGATTTGCGTGGAAAAGTTGACACACGTCCAAAAATCTATTCTTCCCCCATTAACCATCTTCTGCAAAAAAGGAATTACAAAATGTTAGCTAACAGTGATTTAGTAATTGTAGATTGCAATTACTAACACTTCAAGACAAAAGTTCACCTTGTTCATCATATTCCATTGCCCAAAAGAAGGATTGACCCTTGCTTCCCCGCCAGTCGCATGATAATTCAGCTGCATAAACCACACAGGACTGGGTCATACTCCACATGCTAAGATACCGAAACAGGTAGATAGCAATCTAAAACCATATTTGTAATTACCATCGGAGGAGGCAAAATTCGTGCATCAACAAATGTAAGTTCCTCCATAACACGAATTCCAAACTCCTTGCTTACAAGCTTATCGTTGCCATAATTGTTCATCTTAACCATCTACGAGATGTAAAAAGGAAAAAAAAAAAAAAAGCAGATAAATAGGACTTCAGAATCATCAAAAATGGAAAAAACAATTCAGAGAAGCAAAATACATTTTTAATGTTCGCTTCCCGTTGAGGGGGCCGTTCACAAGTAGCTCTTAACAGATTATTTACTTGTCTTCCATTTAGCTTTTTCGAATATCTTTGTCCTTCAGCAATCCTACATAGCTACAAGCCAGAGACAGAATATATAAGCATAGTTAGCAACTACCACACAGCGGAAGAATAAACAAACAGAAACTCATTGACAGTGAAATAAAACCTCCATTGGCAAAAAGACAGGTCTGGTATCACTCCCCGATTGAAGGGCAGGCAATGATGTATATCTGAGTCCAATATTGTATTTCTCCCGAAAATACTGAACAATTGACATTTCCGGCTTGATGCCATCCTGCGTGAGCCTAAAAGAAAAATATAAAATTAGGCATACAAAAAATTAACTGGCCATATCACCAGAACTTTTCCTCATCAATTGCAACTGTCAAAATGTAGTGCTAATGGTATAACAATGACCCATAACTCAAACCAAAGTTTAGGTTAAAATGTTTTCGATATTACAAAACAAGATCAATAATTAAATGAATTTTCAAGACCAACACATCACATCCTTCTGCTCTGTACATTAGCAAAAATAACATAATAAAACATGATGCAACATCCACAAGTAACGAAAAACTCACAATCTTTGATTTAATGGCTTATCGGATACACCAGTTACGATGCGACCTCGCACATAGTTCTGATGGTTTAGCTCAACTTTGACACCCTTCAGAGCTTTTTTCACCTGTAAGAAGTCGGATATACATCAATTGAGATGTGCATAACTACATTTAGAATACAAATTAAACAGTACCTTAATCCGGTCTTGATCAGATAGAGGCCTGGACAAATCTCTCAACTTCAAGTAGTCAGCAACAAATTCTGTCACTAGAATTGGCTCAAAAAATGCTTTCGCCGATACATCTGTAATGTGGGAATTTAGACATTCAGACTAAAGCAAAAGGTAGAACAGAAACAAAAAAATATATATATACAAAACAGTACATACTAATGTTAAGTGAGAGTCCCATTTGTGTTGGTCGTAGACTCTGATAATACCCTCTCCAGTACTCGATGCCATCACCGAGCTGACCCGGATCCCCCAACTGAGGTGAGAATAAAGATCTCCCAACAGTAGTATAACTGAGAACAAATTATCCAACAGTAGTATAACTGAGAACAAATTATCCATCTAACTTCAGAATAAATAGCAACGAGGAATTAAGAGCACAAATTATACTCTTACAACTGCTTACATTGCTGATGGTGCCGCCCTCAGAACGATATTAAGAACTTGAATTGTTTCTTGCGGGGCATCCATTTGCCTCCCACTCAAAAATTGGCGAAGATGATGGAGATCCGGCTTTGCAGCATATCTTATGGCGACCTTAAACTCACGTTCTCTCCTACGAAAGTATAGAATAACTCATCAATCGGTATTATACTGAAATATTAAATCAGGATACATTATGCAAAAGATATAAGACAAACAGAAATAAAGTATCATGCTAAAGCTATAAAGACCAGAAATAATTACCTAACCGAACCAGAGGACTCAGCTGTTTGATCCTTCTCAGGGAGCTTAACAACAACCTCCTTCGACCCGAAAGGAAGACGCCCAGCTGTGTACAGTCTTTTCCTCCCATCGTATGCTGGCATTTTGCTACCCAGGTGCGATTCACGATACAGGTTAACAAGCTGAGAAATTACCTCTCGATTCCCCTCTTTTGATTTAATGGCAGGGGTTATAGTCACCTAAAATTATCAATGAAATAGATGAACAGTAGAACTAAAAAAACAGAAAGCACAGTAAGCGATAAAAACTGTTGCAAAAAATGGGAAATAGCAACATTACATCATAGTGACGGAGATCCCTGTCCGCGATCTCCACCAGAAAATGGTTCGCCTTCAATAGGCATTTCTTCCCAAGCGTACCGAATCCAGGCCTGGCAGCAAACCGAACTGACTTCGATGACGCCGGCGGTGTCACTCCTTCCTTGTTCGCCGGCTCGACAATGGCGAGCTTCTGTTCCACCTGTTGACGAACCTGCTCCACCGAGGCCGCATAGCCGGTGGATTCGGACGAAGACGGCCGAGCAGCCGATGAAGAAGAAGGAGAGGCAGCGGCCGCAGCCTGGCGAGGAGGCGGAACGGCCGACGCAGAAGAAGTTGTCTGCGGAATAGCAGCAGCAGTACGACCTAGCGTCGGGAATGAGGCCTCCACCGGTTGAGTAGTTCCGGCCTGGATAGGTCCTGTGCCACCCCGACCTCTACCGCGACCAACTCTACCACCGCGCGTAAACGACGGAGACGGTGAGTGAGACGGCTGAGGTTGCTGATCACGTCGAGAATCCTGAGGCCGACCACGGCCTCTGCGCGACATTGTAAACAGTTATCGCGATGGTCAGAGAGGAAAAACCAAGGAGCGGGAAGAGTTCCGTTGGAAACGGGTTGCTTTAAGTGAGAGATAATACTTTTCGAGAGTGTGGGAGAGGCACAAAGAATTTTATACAGGCACAAAGGTTACTACCGAATTTTCAAACTAAAAAAAGCATAACTTTTGGGACAAATTTTCAAAAGAAAAAAAACATAACTTTTGCGTACGTTGGGATAGGAACGTATTATTTCGTCTATCTATTATTTGAGAAGTTCTCTGGTGGGCCGGGAGTAACTGATCCCGGTCCATTCATTGCTTAACACGTCATGCTGACGTGTCCAGAATTTTTCCTATTATTTCTTGTTTCTTGTTTGTTAGGATAAATAGAAATGGTACAAGGATTATGATAAAAATTTAATGTTGAAAATAACTATTTTACCCATTTATAAAAAAAAAGGCTTATAAACTTTATTTTGTATATAAGGATAATAAAGTAAAATGTATTATTTTATCTCTATTCTTATTCAATATACCAGACATAATCTTATCTCTACCTGAATCCTAACTTTTTATCTCTGTGTTTATCCCTTTTTTTTTTTTATCCATATCTAAACCTTTATCCTTATGTCTATCCTCGTCACATACTAAACGCTTCATCAAGGTCCAAAATTACAAAAATATCTTTATTGTCGATAAAGATAAATCTAACAAGTTGATAATTATAAAATATTTATAATTAGCTATTTTTATGTCTATTTTCTTATAAATGCAATTAAAAAGTTTGGTATGCATGGATGAAATGTTTGTTTGGAGATATAGATACTCCACCAATTAAAATCTGCTATGGTATTATAAAATTTGTTATTCTCGACTAAATCTGCAGTTGTATTGTATGATTTATTTTAGTTTAAAATTAAATTTATGTATCAATTTGAATTAAAATTGCTACATATTTCAAATCACAACTCTACTATTATAATAAAATGTAATATTGCTTTTTTTTTTTTGGTACAATTTTAGTTTATCTAGACAAATAAGAATAAAATATACTTCCTTTATTTTTTAATATATGATGTTTAAGGTTGTTCACTATGACCGATGAAGTATTAATTAGGTTACCAAAATAACTAGTTTACGTTAATACTTATCTCCTAAAATTATATTTTCTATGTAAAAATTTTATTTCTTCTTAATTATCAAAGGTTAATGTAGTAGTAACTTTTACATTAAATAATAAACTTCTTTTATATTTTAAGAGTAAATATAAAAAAATATAGTAAAAAAATATATTAATAATGTAAAATGTAAAATAAAAAACAATAACGTAAAAAAACCTAAAACATATAAAAAGTAAATTAAAAATGGAGGGAGGAATCAAAAGTAGGTTGATATATAAAAAGTGAGTACTCCATTAGTACTATTTTGCTAAGGAAGCTGCATTCTCTTAAAACAGTTACTACCCAATAAATAGGGTGCAACCCATATAAAGTGTTGGGCCCCTCTTATAAAATGATATAGATTCCAAATCTTTTCTTTTAGGCGTCAAAAAAGTAAACAGATAAAGAGCAAATTAAATAAAAAAGCGGAAGAAAGCATTCATCAGTGTCCGTACAGTTTTACACGTAAGCAACCGTCAGTTTCCTCATTTAAGATAATATGAGACTATTTTTATATTTCGTGGAACTTGGCACGTGCGATAATCTTTTGGTGATAAACTCTTCCCGCTCCTGATACTACCAAATGACAGGATGAGTTACTGTGACTATGGTAGATTGGGATACATCTGATTGGAATCCAGCTAACTTCGTCTACAAGGTTAAGTTTGTAGGGAAAATAAATAAATACAATTCTAAATCTTGGTTTAAAGGGTTATCATCAGGATTGATTAATTATTTATTTTTAAAAAATGATTAATAATGATTAGGGGTCGTAAATCGTAATTGGATTGGAAAGTATATTAAAATAATAATAAAATAAAGTAACCATTTTTTTTTAAATTTTTTATAAAACATAAAAACTTATTTAAATTGAAGGAAACGGAATTAATAAAAAAAATGGAAGTTAACCGATCCATTTTTTTTTTCTTTTTTTGAAATAAAACAACAATAGTTGTTGATAAAAAAATAATTAGACATCTTCGCAAATTGGAATTGAAAATTCTACAAATTCTTCCATTATATTATAAAAACAAATAATTGTAAAGAAAATAGGCCTTTTTTTTAACTTAGAAGTAGAAAACAATCTCAAATTTCCTAAAAGATACACTTTATATTTTTATTCGTTTAATTTTTCTTTGTTAAATTATATGTAAAAAAAAATACATGACTTTTGGAAGTGATAATTATTTGAAATGGTAAGTGATAAGCTTTTGGCAGTCAAATTCATACAGGCATATAAAAATTAAAATCTTGTTTTTGAATCATGACTTTCCATATTAAATTTAACTATAATGATTTTTCAAAACTAAAATGTGACTAATCAAGAGGGAGTTAATGCAGGAAATCAAGGGAAGTTATTGGCAACTAACGTAGTGGTGTCTGGGCCGAAATCAAAGGGATAGAAATTACCAAGGGGAAGGGCCTGATTGGTGAGTAGAGGGACAATAATGATGATTCAGATATGGAAAGCTCAAATGAAGTTATGGAGGTTGATGGTGACGTGGGAGGGGTGGTTATTACTGACCAAAACGTCGGCGTATGGAAGTCTGCTATGGGGCTTGAAAAAGAAAAAGCTGCTGAAATGGGCCTTAACAAAATACAAGAAGCAGAGTCAAAAAACCAATTAGAGATGGGTCCTGGGCTTCAGGCCCACCTAGACCAATGAGTGTTTTGAGCTGGAACTGTCGAGGATTGGGCAGGCCTCAGACAGTTAAGGAATTAACGGACTTGGTCCGTAAATGCAAGCCCAATTTCGTGTTTCTAGCAGAAACACATTGCAGTGAACAAAGGCTGGAATGATTAAAGCCCAAACTTGGCATGTGTGGGCTTATATCAGTTGATAGCGTAGGCCGAAGTGGGGAACTTGGTCTCTTTTGGAATTTATCATCTGGAGTTTCTCTTTTGGGGCTCTCTTCTCGGTTTATTGATGTAGAAGTTTCTGTTAAGGGGCTGGGTAGGTGGAGGTTGACGTGCTTCTATGGTGAACCAGACCAATCGAAGCGGGCAGCGTCTTGGGCATCGCTGAAAAATTTGGCTGCCGTTTCAACTCTCCCTTGGGTCATCTGTGGCGACTTTAATGATCTCCGTTCTCAAGTGGAGAAGTGGGCTGGATCTAGATACCCAAATCAGCTCATTGTAGGATTCAACAAAGCAGTCAATTTTTATGAGTTAAATGATTTGCGGGTTGAAGGAGGTGCTTTTACGTGGAAAAGGGCAAGAGGCTCGTCGCTATGGGTTAAAGAGAAACTCGATAGAGCTATGGCATCGGCTTCTTGGGTAATTCAATTTGGGGACTATCAGGTAACAGCTCTTACTGTAGCCACTTCTGATCACTGTGCTCTCCTCTTACTCCCTGTTAAGTTGAGTGTTAAAAATCATCGTTATCGTTTTCGTTTTGAGAATTTATGGCTGGAAGAGAAGGACTGCTCTCGGATAGTGGAGGACGGTTAGAGGTTCGTAGGGAATGTTAGTATTCAGTAGAGGATTGAAGCCTGTGGCAGACGTTTGAGTATTTGGGGAAGAAATAAATTTCGTGATTTTGATAGGAAAATTGACAGGTTTAAGCGTGATATGGAGTGTTATAAGGATACGGTTGATGATTGGGGTGCTAGAAGGTACCGTGAAGCAGTGACTGGTTATGTGAGAAGTTTGAAGCAGAAGGATGAATATTAGAGACAAAGAGCTAAAATCCATTGGCTTAAGGATGGTGATCAGAATACGAAGTTTTTTCATTGTATGGCCTCCTTGCGGAATAAAAGAAATAAAATTGAAAGGCTAAAGGATGGAAACGGGAATTGGTGTCCTAAAGGAAGGGGTCTTCAAGAGCTTATGGTCGATTATTATTCTAATCTATTTAGTAGCCAGGGTGTGGATGATGAGGAGGTTTGCAATCTAATTACTCAGAATATCTCGGCTGACCAAAATGAGAAGTTGGTTGCTCCTTTCTCTGAAGCAGAAATCAAAAGGGCTCTTGATTCTATGCATCCAGGGAAAGCTCCTGGGGTCGATGGAATGAATCCAGCTTTTTTTCAGAAGCTTTGGGGTATTATCGGTTCGGATGTCACTTCAGCCTGCCTTCAAATCCTTCAGTCTGCATCTATGCCTACTGATATGAATGTCACAAACCTTGTTCTCATCCCGAAGAAGGAGGTTCCCGAAACGATGCATGACCTCAGACCGATTGCTCTTTGTAATGTCCTGTACAAAATTGTTGCGAAGGTCTTAGCAAATCGATTAATGCTGGTTTGAACAGTGTTGTTTCTGAAGCTCAAAGTGCCTTTATCCCTGGTCGCCTCATAACTGATAATATCCTTATTGCTTCTGAGGTTCTTCATCTGCTGAAACGGAAGCGGTCAGGAAAGGATGGGCTAGCAGCTCTTAAGGTTGATATGAGCAAGGCGTATGATCGGATTGAGTGGGACTTTTTGGAGCATATTCTCTATCGGATGGGATTTGATGATCGATGGATCAGGCTTGTAATGATATGTGTAAGGACGGTTCGATATCAGATTGTCCTTGATGATGAGCTTTTGGGCCCTATCATTCCTCAAAGGGGGCTTCGACAAGGAGATCCTCTCTCCCCTTATCTGTTCATTTTGTGTGTAGAAGGTTTCTCAGCTTTAATGCGGAACAGGGAAAGGTAGGGTCAGATTCATGGTTGTAAGGTTGCTCGTACAGCCCCCACTCTCACTCACTTATTTTTTACTGATGACTGTTTCTTGTTTTGGAGAGCATCTATTGAGGAGGCTAGAACTGTGAAGACCATTCTGTAAACCTATGAGAAAGCTTCTGGTCAGCTGGTCAACTTCCAAAAATCTTCCCTCTCTTTCGGTTGCAATACTCCTAAAGGAATTCGTGCTAATATTTGTCAAGAATTCGGCATTCCTGAGGCAAATGCCAATGAGAAGTACCTTAGGGTCCCTACTAATATTTGTAGAAAGAAGAGAGCTTTATTGGGATTCATGAGGGATCGTCTAAAGCAGAGGATGAAAGGGTGGAGCAATCGAATTCTCTCTCGAGCAGGAAAGAAGGTGCTTTTAAAGTCTGTTGCTCTTGCTCTTCCAAACTATCTCATGAGTGTGTACTTGCTTCCAAAAGATCTTTGTGCTGAGCTGGAGCACATGATGAACTCTTTTTGGTGGGGTGGGAAAGATGATAACAGAGGTGGCATAAAGTGGCAGGCCTGGGATAGATTGAGTAAAAGTAAAATGGTGGGAGGAATGGGGTTTCGAAAACTTTATGAGTTTAATATTGATCTCATAGCGAAACAAGGATGGAGGCTGCTAACTTCGCCTCAGTCACTGGTTGCGAGAATCTACAAGAAGATGACGGTTTTTACGTTCTGCTACACCATTTTGAGAAGGTGTATCAACACATGAAGATTGATGAAGAATACCATTTTGAAGCATAAAATTTTTAAATGGTGCAGAGAAGTATTCCTTGGCATTGTCACTTCGAAGAATGTGCATAGAAACACTAAATTGAGTTTTGATTTCCGCACAGAAAGCAGTAAAGTGAGAGAACAGTTCAGAACGATTTTTCATGAAGTACAAACAAGTTGATCGAGAGAAATCATCCACAAAAGTAACAAAATATTTGAAACCAGGTTTAGACAATACAGAACATGGACCCCAAACATCTGAATGTACTAATTCAAAGGGAAAAATAGCTCTTTTATTAACTCGAGGAGTTGAAGGTAAGAAATGATGTTTCGCATACTGACAAGACTCACAATCTAAAGTTGACAAATTATTAAACTGAGGACACAATTTCTTCAAAAGGGGCAGAGAAGGATGTCCTAACCGACAATGTTCTTCAAAAAGAGTAGAGATACTGGAACATGCTACAAGCTTGGGGACACTGGTATCCAACACATAGAGACCTCCCAATTCCCGTCCTCTACCAATAATCTGTTTCGTCATGAGATCCTGAAATACACAATGATCGGGGAAAAATGAGATGGAGCAGTTTAAAGAACGAGTTAGTTTGCTCACAGATATCAAATTAAAGGCAAAGCCAAGAATATTTAAGACAGTGGAAAGTGATAATTATGGTGTGGGAGTAACAGTGCCAGACCCAATGATAGAAGAAGTTGTACCATCAGCTAGAGTGACATGTGATGAAAAAGTTTTAGTGTGAGAGGAGAAAAGATTAGGATTACCTGTCATGTGGTCTGTGGCACCAGAGTCAATGATCCATTTAGAAGTAGGTGTAAGGAGACACGTGTTTGTTTTACCTGACTCAGCAATGTCAGTGATAGAACGGGATGAATCCTTTGATGATAACAGTTCCTGATACTTAGCAAACTCTTCAGCTGAAAGTGTGTATGTTGAATCAGATGATGAAAGGGGATTAGTGGCACCATGAGCAAAACTAACCTTCTGATTCTTATTTTGCAGTTTCTTGCACGTGCGTTTAGTGTGCCCTGGCTCATGGCAATGGAAGTAGACAAATCCTCTTTCATCTGTCTCCAAGCTTTTGTTATCTCGATTTTCTCCTCTATTTGGCCCCTTAGAGAAGCGATCAGATCTAGTGTTCCGACTGATAAGTGCACTAGATTCAGTGACTGCAGGAGTGGAGGAATTAACTTCGCTGCGTAATATACACGAGAATGCCTCATTCAGACTGGGGATCTCAGCACTTGAAAGAGTTTGAGACGTAACCACATCATAATCGGGTCCAATCCCAGCTAAAAAGCTCATTACTGCCAGTTGCTCCCTTTGAGTACGTTGGACTGTTATATCAGTGCTAAAGGGCATTTCGGTGTTCAACTCTCCAAAGGTTTTCTTAAAATTCATAAAATAAGATTTTAGTGGTTGGCCTTGTCTATCAGCCCGATAAAACTTCTTACAGACATCATAGATTCTAGATATATTATCTTTTCCAGAATATAGAAACTGCAAATATTCCATCAGTTCATTGACATACTCACAGTGATTGACGAGAGTAACAATATCAGAATCAATGGAATTGCGAATTTGAAGAAACAAGCGAGCATCATTTTCCAGCCAATCATCATCATCTTCCTTTGGTTTGTCAGTTAAGTGATAAGTCTTTTTGATACTACGCAAATAAAGTCTAACAGTTTTGGACCAATCCAGAAAGTTTGGGCTAGTGAGTTTGTGCTCGGTGATTTTAGATAGCACAGGGATAACATTGGAGATAACAGAGGATATGATTAAAAAATCAGATACGTATGCTCGTTCACAAATTGACCAAGAAATACACAGTATCCAGGAAGACAAAAAGGGTAACCAGGAACAGAAAAATCGACGAACCAAGGAAGTGACCAGATAGGCTCACCAGAAATAAGGAATCAATGCCGGAGCAGAAAACTGATCGCCGGAGGAGCAGGCACGCGCCCTCACGCGCCAGCACGTGAGAGAGAAAGGCAGAGGTTGCGGTGGCGCGTGTGACACACACGCAGCTTGAACAATGGCTGGATTTTGACAAACTACCAATCGGAACAGGGGCTACCTTCCAGAGCAGGAGGTGAGATAAAAATAGATCCGGAACCCTAAAACTCCAAACGTCTGTTCACCGGGACAGACGAAATTTGAACCCAGAAAAAAAAAAAAAGACTGTTCACAAGGACAGTTCTGATACCATGTAAATCAAGAGTATTTGGGAATTAATATTCTGTCTTTTGTATTAGAATTCCTCAACTATTTATACAAGAGTAAATAGCTAAATTAGGAAGGCTATCTAATTAATGAGCTAGAATCATGCCTAGGATCTCTCTATTTACAGCCTATGATTTCTCTATTTACAGCTGTACAAATCTGTAACAAAAAAAAGGCTAGCATTCACAGCTCAAAAAGACCATTTTCTATAAAAAAAAAAAACAGTTAGCAGCAGAGTTCAATAAACTTCTCATAGATGCCACCAAAAGTCAGTTTTGACTCTACCAAATCAGTTAATTTCCATCACACTCAGCAGTAGAACATAACGTCTTTCACATTATCTTTGATCACCGGAAGAGGCTTGACCTCCCTAGTCCTCCCAGCCCCACTTGCACTCCGACCACCACTAGAACTGCCATCTGATGTTTCACCCTCAATGTAACAACGAGCACGGAAAGCTGCAAGATCTGCATAGTAGGCAGGCGGTACTGCAGAAATTTTGAGATAGTTCAACAATGAATCATTCCTTAACAAGAAAACCAAACACGGTAATAAAAGGAATTACAGAAAGATGATTTGGTCATTTACCTATGGACACAGACCGGGTGCACCTTACATAGCTGAAAGATGTCAACAATGTAAACCAATTAAGTACAGAGGAGGTTTTAAACCAATTAAGTACAGAGATGGTGTTTAAGAATAAAAGAGTGAGTTGAAACAATTACGTGTAGCAGAGACTGTTAGTCAGCATTTGCAGAAGATCAGCACTGAACCCATTCTCATCATACAACACATGGTAGTGGGTTGGTCTACTGGTTCCCTGCACCATAATTCATAAAACATTATTCTAATTCTCTAATGAGCAAACTTACTGAACACTGGCGAACCAATTACCTTAATAGATGCATGGCTGTTGAGATAGAAGTCAAATTCTCTATTGTGACAGATCTTTGTATCAACCACCGTACCTGAAAAATAAACACATAAGCTCAACTCCCCCAAAATGACAACAAAATATCCATCAGAATTGGCCAAATTTAAGACCTGGCAGAATATTCCCGTTCCTATCAGCAGCTGCTCGTTCAGCAGGGAAAAGTCGTGTATGATGCCTCTTTTGCACCACAACAAAAGTAACTGGTGGTAGATATCCCTCCTCCAGTGATGAGCAAGCCTGAAAAATGGGCATCGATCAATAATCAGCCTAAGATTTAGAATGCTTCAACAACACATGCATCAAATCCAAGATATATATTGTGACTGAAAAAATTTGGCAATTATTTGACCCAAACTGCAAATTGATCAAAAACAGTGAGATCAGGCATGGCAAAAATACAAGACTCTAGGTTCAGTAACATTATGGCAGGCACAAAACAAGTTAAAAATAATGTTGTGGAAGAGAACAACACAAGGGGAGGAAAAACTCCAAAAAGGGAAAGTACGTGAAATGAGTAAGTTAAAAATGGCATCAACTCAAACACAAAAACTACCTTTCGAATTGCATCCATCTCATACAGTAGAACCTGGTTAAACTGTCCCTCACTTACACCATCCCTATAACCAAAAATTTAAACATTATTAACATCTGGCAAGGACATGGCAGCTTATAGTCATCTAATGAAGTTATTACCTGTAGAAAATAACTCTACTGGGTTTCTGACCAGTATTTCTTCGAAAAGCAATGAACAATTCCCTGCACAGCAGCAAGCATATTAATAAGAAAATCTTACAGAAGCAACAGGACATCCTTGAACTACACAAGGAAAACACTACCTGATCATTCCAGAATGTACTACTCCCCTATCTTTATCATTATATGACTTGTAAAGATCTTGAATGATCTCTTCACGGTGAGTCTGGGCAGAAACAAGTCCTCTATACTTAGTGATCTCTGGCCAGTCCATTGAAGCCACAACCTGAACCAATCAATCCAACTAAGAACACAATGAGCAGCCAATAAAATACGAATAGCAGATTATTCCACATACCGCTGCTATTGAAGGACTGGAATCTTCCCCTGGATGTGGATGAGTTACATCAGCTCCCAAAATAATAGTAGGACGATCAGACACAAGAGGAATCCTCCTTTGTATAGCATCACTTAGAACAGTGTTACGGCCTCCAACCTAGCAGATGATGAACTAACTGAGTAGAACATGAAATGCAATAAAATAATTAAGCACGCACCAAACTGAGCTTTCTGGGTCTTACCTTAACATTTACTTTGAGGGCTATATTTTCGAAATACTTTTTGTCAAGCCTCAAAGCTTGCTTTGGTTGACAACACTGTGAAACAATTCCCAGCTCAGTTTCGCATACCCTTTTAATTGTCCCTGCAAAACAAATATCGCACATGTTGAATGCAAAGCTTATATACTTCAAAAATTTCTCTAGTTTTGTTTCTTACCATATGAGCCAGTAACATCAGGTAGAATAACAATCAACAACTGAAGCCTTGCGTTTCGTTGGTTTGCAAGTTTAGCTTCACACTGCCTCTGAATGTCAACAAGAACCCTCTCAATTTGGCCAGGATGACAATTCTGTATCGGAATGAGAGGATTTGGGTTGAATTCCTAGCATTAAATAAGGGTCACAACAAAATGGTTAGTTTACAAGATTAAGAATTGCGCATTACACAGCTCTAAATAAACAGATTAAAGAGATAAACTCTATCACACCATTCCTGTGGAAACACACATTTGAATCAATTGTTTACAGAATTCCATTGGAAAACCTCGATTGATTTGCGTGGAAAAGTTGACACATGTCCAAAAATCTATTCTTCCCCCATTAAACATTTTCTGCAAAAATGGAATTACAAAATGTTAGCTAACAGTGATTTAGTAATTGTAGATTGTAATTACTAACACTTCAAGACAAAAGTTCACCTTGTTAATCATATTCCATTGCCCAAAAGAAGGACTGACCCTTGCTTCCCCGCCAGTCGCATGATAATTCAGCTGCGTAAACCACACAGGACTGGGTCATACTCCACATGCTAAGATACCGAAACAGGTAGATAGCAATCTAAAACCATATTTGTAATTACCATCGGAGGAGGCAAAATTCGTGCATCAACAAATGTAAGTTCCTCCATAACATGAATCCCGAACTCCTTGCTTACAAGCTTATCGTTGCCATAATTGTTCATCTTAACCATCTACAAGATGTAAAAAGGAGAGAAAAAAAAAAAAAGAAAAAAGCAGATAAATAGGGCTTCAGAATCATCAAAAATGGAAAAAACAATTCAGAGAAGCAAAATACATTTTTAATGTTCGCTTCCCGTTGAGGGGGCCGTTCACAAGTAGCTGTTAACAGATTATTTACTTGTCTTCCATTTAGCTTTTTCGAATATCTTTGTCCTTTAGCAATCCTACATAGCTACAAGCCAGAGACAGAATATATAAGCATAGTTAGCAACTACCACACAGCAGAAGAATAAACAAACAGAAACTCATTGACAGTGAAATAAAACCTCCATGGGCAAAAAGATAGGTCTCGCATCACTCCCCGATTGAAGGGCAGGCAATGATGTATATCTGAGTCCAATATTGTATTTTTCCCGAAAATACTGAACAATTGAGATTTTAGTGTTCTTGTCATCCTGCGTGAACCTAAAAGAAAAATACAAAATTAGGCATACAAAAAATAAACTAGCCATATCACCAGAACTTTTCCTCATCAATTGCAACTGTCAAAATGTAGTGCTAATAGTATAATAATGACCCATAACTCAAACCGAAGTTTAGATTGATATGTTTTCGATCTTACCAAACAAGATCAATAATTAAATGAATTTTCAAGACCAACACATTACATCCTTCTGCTCTGTACATTAGCAAAAATAACATAATACAACATGATGCAACATCCACAAGTAACGAAAAACTCACAATATTTGATTTAATGGCTTATCGGATACACCAGTTATCTTGCAACGTCTCACATAGTTCTGATGGTTTAATTCCACTCTTAGTCCCTTCAGAGCTTTTTTCACCTGTAAGAAGTCGGATATACATCAATTGAGATGTGCATAACTACATTTAGAATACAAATTAAACAGTACCTTAATCCGGTCTTGATCAGATAGAGGCCTGGACAAATCTCTCAACTTCAAGTAGTCAGCAACAAATTCTGTCACTAGAATTGGCTCATAAAATGCTCTCGCCGACACATCTGTAATGTGGGAATTTAGACATTCAGACTAAAGCAAAAGGTAGAACAGAAAAAATATATATATATATATATATATATATATATATATACAAAACAGTACATACCAATGTTAAGTGAGAGTCCCATTTGTGTTGGTCGTAGACTCTGATAATACCCTCTCCAGTACTCGATGCCATCACCAAGCTGACCCGGATCCCCCAACCGAGGTGAGAATAAAGATCTCCCAACAGTAGTATAACTGAGAACAAATTATCCATCTAACTTCAGAATAAGTAGCAACAAGGAATTAAGAGGACAAATTATACTCTTACAACTGCTTACATTGCTGATGGTGCCGCCCTCAGAACGATATCAAGAACTTGAATTGTTTCTTGCGGGGCATCCATTTGCCTCCCACTCAAAAATTGGCGAAGATGATGGAGATCCGCCTTTGCAGCATATTTTATGGCAACCTTAAACTCACGTTCTCTCCTACGAAAGTATAGAATAACTCATCAATCGGTATTGTACTGAAATATTAAATCAGGATACATTATGCAAAAGATATAAGACAAACAGAAATAAAGTATCATGCTAAAGCTATAAAGACCAGAAATAATTACCTAACCGAACCAGAGGACTCAGCTGTTTGATCCTTCTCAGGGAGCTTAACAACAAACTCCTTCGACTCGAAAGGAAGAGGCCCAGCTGTGTACAGACTTTTCCTCCCATCGTATGCTGGCATTTTTCTACCCAGGTGCGATTCACGATACAGGTTAACAAGCTGAGAAATTACCTCTCGATTCACCTTCTTCGATGTAATATCAGGGGTTATAGTCACCTAAAATTATCATTGAAATAGATGAACAGTGGAACTAAAAAAACAGAAAGCACAATACACGAAAAAAACTGTTGCAAAAAATGGGAAATAGAAACATTACATCATAGTGACGGAGATCCCTGTCCGCGATCTCCACCAGAAAATGGTTCGCCTTCAATAGGCATTTCTTCCCAAGCGTACCGAATCCAGGCCTGGCAGCAAACCGAACTGACTTCGATGACGCCGGCGGTGTCACTCCTTCCTTGTTCGCCGGCTCGACAATGGCGAGCTTCTGTTCCACCTGTTGACGAACCTGCTCCACCGAGGCCGCATAGTCGGTGGATTCGGACGAAGACGGCCGATCGGCCGATGAAGAAGAAGGAGAGGCAGCGGCCGCAGCCTGGCGAGGAGGGGGAACGGCCGACGCAGAAGAAGTTGTCTGCGGAATAGCAGCAGTAGTACGACCTAGCGGCGGGAATGAGGCCTCCACCGGTTGAGTAGTTCCGGCCTGGATAGGTCCTGTGCCACCCCGACCTCTACCGCGACCACCTCTACCACCGCGCGTCAACGACGGAGACGGTGAGGGAGACGGCTGAGGTTGCTGATCACGTCGAGAATCCTGACGCGGACCACCGCCTCTGCGCGACATTGTAAACAGTTATCGCGATGATCAGAGAGGAAAACCAAGGAGCGGGAAGAGTTCCGTTGGGAACGGGTTGTTTTAAGTGAGAGATAATACTTTTAGAGAGTGTGGGAGGGACACAGAGAATTTTATACAGGCACAAAGATTACTGAGCAAGGAGATGAACGGTTATTTCTATGACCGTTTTACCCTCTGTTAATTGTTTGAATTACGTTTCTGTCCTTTTATTTCTCAAGAAAAGAAAAAGTTAAAAAAGCATGACTAGGTTCGTGCGGCGGTTATTGCCTGCGGTTGAAAACTGAAAAAAAGGACGAGTAGTTTACTAATTTATCCCTGAAAATTTTTACATTAATTTTCGTTTTGAATGTCGCTAATTTCGTGTGGCAAGAAGAAGAGTCACTGTGTTAATGGGAATATTAGTAGGAAACTAATTGTAATTAATCAGTGGCTTTCGACATAATTTCGAAACTCGAAGTTTTGGTAGAATTACTATTTTGATTAATATTTTACTGCTAAATTGAGGTAGAATTACTATTTGATATGCTGAAAAAACTGTGGAGCTAATGTTTTTAACCACCTTTCTCTCATGCGAAAATTCCAAAGGTCTAAGGGGTTGGGCATAGGGGAATAGAGCATCGGACCCCACGTTATTTATATCAAACTTTTCCTTAGCAACTGTTTACTTTCCCTTCGCATACATTACATGTTTATTTGTTCCACCTCACGCGAGAGAAATTTTCAAATTAAAAAAAACATAACTTTTACGTAGGTTCGGATAGGAGTATATTATTTCATCTATCCATTATTTCTTATTTGTTAGGAGGGTGAATTTTTTTAATGAATTGAGACAGATATTAAATGGATCAGTTATCCCAAGTAATCTATCTCATGAAATGAGATAGTATAAGGATTATCATAAAAATTTAATGTTGAAAATAACTATTTTGCCCATTTAAAAAAAAAAACCTATAAACTTTATTCTATAGATAAGGGTAATAAAGTAAAATATATTATTTTATATCTATTCTTATTCGATACACCAAACATAATCTTATATCTGAATCCTAATTTTTTATCTCTATGTTTATCTTTCTTTTTTTTTTTTTTGGCTTTATCCATATCTAAACCTTTATCCTTATGTCTATTCCCATCACATACCAAACGTCTCGTCAAGGTCCAAAATTACAAAAATATCTTTATTATCGATAAAGATAAATCTACAAGTTGATAATTGTAAAATATATATAATCAGCTATTTTTATGTCTATTTTCTTATAAATGCAATTAATAAGTTTGGTATGCATGGATGAAATGTTTGTTTGGAGATATAGATACTCCACCAATTAAAATCTGCTATGGTATTATAAAATTCGTTATCCTCGTTTTAAAAAATAAAATTATCATCCTCATTTTAAAATTTAATAAAATTACAGGGTTTATTTTTAAAATCTAACCTGTAAAATATTAAGATTAGAGTCACTAAAATCCTTCATACCATCCCAAAGTTGTTACTACGCTAATAAATCAACTATTTCTAATATTTTCAAAATGAATACGATTAGTTTCGTCTCTGTAGTTGTATTGTATGATTTATTTTAGTTTAAAATCAAATTTATGTATCAATTTGAATTAAAATTGCTTCATATTTCAAATCACAACTTTATTATTATAATAAAATGTAATATTGCTTTTTTTTTTGTATAATTTTAGTTTATCTAGAGAAATAAGACTAAAATATACTGCATCTATTTTTTTAGTATATGATGTTTAAAATTGTTTACTAAGACCAATAAAAAATTAATTAGATTATTAAAATAACTAGTTTACCCTTAATACTTCTTCCTAAAATTCTACTTTTCATGTAAAAATTTTATTTCTTCTTAATTATTAAAGCTTAATATAGTACTATTTTTTGTCTTAAAAAATAAATTTCTTTCATATTTTAAATAAAAGTAAATATAATAAAAAATATATTAATAATATAAAGTACCAAATAAAAAACAATAAAGTAAAAAATTTAAAACACAATATAATTGAAAATGGAGGGAGGAATAAAAAGTAAATTGATATGTAAAAAGTGAGTATTCCATTAGTACTATTTTTCTTTTGACTAAATATAATTTGTGTTAAAATTAAAACTTTTTTAACACTAGAGTACAAAAAACGCACACACTTGCTTAGGAAGCTGCATTCTCTAAAAACAGTTACTACCGAATAGATAGGGTGGGGCCCATATAAAGCGTTGGACCCACTTTTCTTCAGCCTACAAAAATGAAGTTATGTATGCACATATAGACTCCAAATCTTTTCTTTTACGCGTCAAAAAAAGTAAACAGACAAAGAGAGAGGAAAAAAAAAAAAAAAAGCACTCATCAAGGTCCGTACAGTTTTACACGTAAGCAACCGTTATTTTCCTCATTTAAGATAATATGAGACTATTTTTATATTTCGTGGAACTTGGCACGTGCGATAATCTTTTGGTGATAAACTCTTCCCGCTCCTAATACTACCAAATGACAGGAGGAGTTACTGTGACTATGGTAGATTGGGATACAGCTGATTGGAATCCTGCTAACTTCGTCTACAAGGTTAAGTTTGGAGGGAAAATAAATAAATACAATTCTAAATCTTGGTTTAAAGGTTTATCATCAGGATTGATTAATTAATTATTTTTAAAAAATGATTAATAATGGTTAGGGGTCGTAAATCGTAATTGGATTGGAAAGTATATTAAAATAATAATAAAATAAAGTAACCATTTTTTTTTTAATTTTTTATAAAACATAAAAACTTATTTAAATTGAAGGAAACGGAATTAATAAAAAAAATGGAAGTTAACCGATCCATTTTTTTTTCTTTTTTTGAAATAAAACAACAATAGTTGTTGATAAAAAAATAATTAGACATCTTCGCAAATTGGAATTGAAAATTCTACAAATTCTTCCATTATATTATAAAAACAAATAATTGTAAAGAAAATAGGCCTTTTTTTTTTAACTTAGAAGTAGAAAACAATCTCAAATTTCCTAAAAGATACACTTTATATTTTTATTCGTTTAATTTTTCTTTGTTAAATTATATGTAAAAAATATATATATACATATAACTAATAAGTGAAATAACATTTCCTATTTTAAATTAAATAAATATTATTTGTTATTTAACAAAATAGTGCTTCAATTTATTAAATCAAACTTGATTAAATTATAAATAAATAGAAATAATTCCTCGAATCACTCTCATTAATTCTTTTTCTCTAATTAATTTTGGTTGAGAAGAAGCCTTTATTGTTTTATTATAAATGGATAGACATTAAGAGTCCGTTCGGATAACTTTTTTTTTTTTTACTGTTTAACATCAAACAATAGTTTTAGAGGTATTTGGTTAGATTTTGTTAACAAATATTGATAACTTTTTATGAAAGAAAAATGATTGTTTTTCATCGGGAGATAAAACCTGCTTTTTATAAAAGAAAAAAAAACACGTCATTTTATTTAATTTTATATTCCAAATTAGTTATATTATATCCTAACATGAAAAAATTATCATATTTTTACTAAACATTTGTTATCAATCAATAAATAATAAACAACATCAAAAAAAAAAAAAAAATCAAATGGACCTTGAAAAAATGTTATTTATGGAAATATTGTAAAATAAAATGGAGCCAAATTATACTTTTTAAAAATGAAATCACATCTTTATTCCACTATGACCTTAAAATGGTGAGTTTCTGTTTCTATTCAGTAGTATATCAATTGATAGGTGTGTCCATCCAAAATAAAAATTGATTGATTTGAAACGGTCAGTGATAGTTGTGAAACCGGACCGGACCAGCCGGTCGGACCGGATTCGACTGGAACCAAAGATCAGACCGGTTGGTTTCTATCCGGTTTTCACTTTGGTCAACAACCGGTCAAACACCGGTCGGACCGTCCGGTCGAACCAGAAAACATTGAACCGGATCGGTTTTTCGGTTCGACCAGATTTTTTAAAAAAAATTATTTGAATATAAAATTTAAGTTATTATTTTGAGGTGTTTTTAATTAAAATAAAATATAGTTTGTATTTTTAAATTATTTTAAATTAAATTGACATTTTATTGTAACTAAAAAAATTATATTTCATAAATCGAGTTTTTTTAATTACTATATTGTGTTTGAAATGTTTAAACTTAAAGAATTATAATAAAAATATTCAAATTTTTATAAATTATAAATATAAAAATAAAAATATATTAATATTTTAATATATTTATTAAATCCGGTTCGATTCCAGTTTATTCTGATTTAATCCAAAATCCATGAATCCATCCCTTCACCGGTTCGATGACCGGTCCGGGTCTAAAAACCATGGTGATAAGCTTTTGGCAGTCAAAATTACAAGTGATAATGATTTTTCAAAATTAAAATGCCATTTATTTCACTTAGATGGGGCATAAGTTGATTCCAATAATTTGTAAAATTTGTTAAATTCTCTGGTCATATTAAGAAAAAGAGGCACCATTTTAGTTAATGAAGCATAATCATTTTAGCGGATATATAACTATAATTTACATAAATTTCAAATTTATTTAGCATAAATTGAAATGGAACACACAAGTCATAAACTCATAATACTAATATATATATATATATATATATATATATATATATATATATATATATATATATATATATATATATATATATATAAAGAAATGTGATTTTGTAAAATTTGTGTTGCAGCTCCAGAAACCCTTGCTTCATAGATTTAAAATTGACTTCTTAATTTTTTTTTTTTTTAAATATTCTAAGTACATAATACTTCTAATTTGAAAGTACTTGCCCCAAATTTAACTTTTTTTTTTTTTCACATGGACTACAGTTTATGTTAACTACAACGTGATACAAATTTGAAGACATATGAAACTGTATCAAGAGTATAATTCAAATTTGTAGTTATAACATGTTTATATTGAAAGTATGGTTCATATTTCTCTAATGGATTTCAAAGTCTTATTTTTCTTGTAAAAAACCGCATCATACATCCATAAAATATAAAAGTGATAAGTTTAGAGTGACTATTAACTATTATCAAATTAGAAAAATCAAATACTCAAACTGTAAAAAAAAATGACAAGGGAAAAAATTGTAAATCCGTAAAAGTTTGAGGGTTTAAAAGGTGCATTTTGCCTTAATTTTTTTTAGGAAAAAAAAAAAAAAAATATATATATATATATATATATAAGTGATAAATACTATTTCTTATTGTGTTTGGGCTTTCCATTGTTTCTAGAATTTTTATAAGCATAAATTTTAAAAAACTACCAATGTGATTTCACTCACTAACAAAATAAGATTTGTAATTTTTGCTGTTGCAACCTTATGATATTGCATAATCAAGATCTGTAATTTTTAAAATTAGTTTTAACTATCTCTATATTTGAATTTTGTCTCACCATAAACTTAATTCTTATAATTTTTAAGGGTTACATCCGTCAAAAGTATATTAAATATTATTTTATCATTTTTAATATTTTAGATGATTTTACATTCTTTTTTTTTCTTTTTCTTGAATGGGAAGCAAACCTTCTATAGTACGACAAATTTCAAATATTTTAGGAAACTTCTTTACTTTTATTTTTCAAAATATCGTCTTAAAGTGAATTTAGCTCCCCGGCTCCACCAATAATTTTATCATTAGTCTTTATATAATTAATTATTTCAATTACAAGATTAAAATATATATACAATTTGTGTTAATTTATATGAGTAAATTGAACTTTTGATTATTTAAGTATAATTAAAAATACTATATTATTATATTTATCTATTATGTGTACAAAGTAAAAAGTTAAATAAATTATCCGTACAAAGCACAGGTCAACAACTATAATTTTTATATGAAAATGACATGTAACACATCACTGGCAGTGATTCACTGTTCTGCCCCTTCCTTGAGGTTTCCTGGCTCATCATCAATGTGAGAATATATGTCACTTTCATTTTTATTTTTTATTGACTTTGTTTTTAAGTGACCAAAAAACTATTGGCTATTTGAGAATTTTTAATTTTTACTTGTTTTCTTCGTCACTTTAAAATGGGGAATCTCACCCTTTTTTTATCGTTGAGTTGGATTTATTTTGTCATCTTATGGAATATTGCATTTTAGTTTTAATTTTTATGTCATTATGAAAAATATATATAGTATAATGAAAATGACAGAAAACTAATAAAGTTGAAAAGATGGGTGTTATGCATCCAACATTTTCCAACGTCCAGTACGAGGCCCACTTTTTTTTTTTTTTTTAATTAAGCAATTTTTATGTATTTATTTAATTACAATTATTTTTTTTATTATTAGAAAAATATTTTCATTATATATCTAATGTGACTAAAAAAAACTATAAAAACTTTTATTTTCAGCAATAATTAATAAATATTCCAAATACATATTTAATGACATAATATAAAATTCTCTAGCAAACAAAAAATGCAGTATTGGGCAGATTACAACCCTTCCATAAAAAGGGGATTATATCCTAATCAAGGCATAATTCTCCCTTACTTGTCTATCAAGAAGTCTATATTCTAATCAGGATAGAACTTTGCAAAGGTACTGTTTTATCCCAATTAAGAATCTTTCCTATTGATCAAACAAGAATATCAATCATAATCTAATTAAGATGGTTTGGAGCCTATACAAAGGTCTCTCTACTTCAAAGGTACGGATAAAGAATTCTCTTATTTTACTCTACGGTTTCTTGATCTCTTACTGGCTTGAGCGTCGGGGGTATTTTTGTTTTGTTTTGTTTTGCAGGTCTTGACTCAGTCTTCCTCAAGACGAGAAACCTCCTAACGGGTGTGAATTTTTTACATAATTCATCATTGGTGCTTTGAACGTGGACTCATTGAAACAATAACGTCATCTGGTACAAAACATGCAAAAGATTTGACGAATATAGCGTCAAGATAAAAAATAAGTTTTCGTTTTCCATGAGAGGAATTGATCGTAGTACATCATCACCGATTAATAATTCAATGCCCTTGATTTTTATGACACCATAGATCATTGATTTATATGATTCATAAGGATTCGACTATCAATATTAATTTGTGAATGATTATTTTATTATATAGTACATGCAAAATTTAAGAAATTAAAATACAGTCATTAATTATATATTCGATTTGTTAAGTTTGAATGAGACGTCAAATACATTGAGTTTTATTGTTGAGGTTGAACAAATTAGGAAAATTGCTGAGTAATTAATTGATAAAAAAAATCTCATGATATAATATACAATTTCATCCTTAATTAACCAGTCTGTGGATCAGTTAAGGTTATCTTATGGGCTTTTTACATAAATACTTACCTTTTGGCACCATCTAACTTTTTTACCTACAAAGGAAAAGTTTGCATAAATGCATTAAAAACTTTCCAAAATTTCAAAAACACCTAAAATAGGAAATTCTTGTTTTACGTGAATCTGTAGCAATAAATCACAAAACCAAAAACCAAAATCTCTAAAATACGTGAATCGGACCTTCTCAAAAACCTCCCAAACGCTAGAAACTCAGAATCGCAGATCAGTTTCGCCAAGAATCACAACACATCAACATCGATCAGAGACGCAAAAATCAGGATCGCACAACTGGATCGATCTCCCCTAGCAATTCAATCGATCACTGCAAACAAACATAGCAATTCAATCGATCACAGAGATATGCAAGAAATCGCAATTCTACTCCATCATAATGGAACTTGGACTGAAGATTACATATTCATCAATTACAAAGTAAGTGGAGTCCTAATACCACAACATCAACATTCAATGACTTCAACCAAACTATCAAAGCAAACATCAAGATCGATCAACAAAAAGAAGATTTAAAGATCCAATTCCAAGTAACAGAAGGATATCCGCCAATGAATATAATGAACGACATGTCTATTAGATTCTATTTACAGCTAAAGAGTGCAAGCAATATCCTAATGGAGTATCCACTATGCATAACAACAATTCAGAGAGAAATAGAAGATGAACAAGGTAAAATCATCACAATATCTCAGTATAACTAAGGTATAATTCAGTATAACTCAGTATAACTAAGGTATAATTCAGGTATAACTAAAGTATAATCAGTGAAAATAGTGTATAATCAATGTATAACTAAGGTATACTTAATGTATCAGAATGTATAACTAAGGTATAATCACAATAACAGTGTATCTTAAGGTATAACTAATGTATAAATCAGTATAACTAAGGTATAATTCAGGTATAACTAAGATATAATCAGTGAAAATAGTGTATAATCATTGTATAACTAAGGTATACTTAATGTATCAGAATGTATAACTAAGGTATAATCACAATAACAGTGTATCTTAAGGTATAACTAATGACTCAGTATAACTAAGGTATAATTCAGGTATAACTAAGGTATAATCAGTGAAAATAGTGTATAATCAATGTATAACTAAGGTATACTTAATATATCAGAATGTATAACTAAGGTATAATCACAATAACAATGTATCTTAAGGTATAACTAATGTATAACTCAGTATAACTAAGGTATAAATCAGGTATAACTAAGGTAGAATCAATGAAAATAGTGTATCTGAATGTATAACTAAGGTATAATCACAATAACAGTGTATCTTAGGGTATAACTAATGTATAACTCAGTATAACTAAGGTATAATTCAGGTATAACTAAGGCACAATCAGTGAAAATGGTGTATCAGAATGTATAACTAAGGTATAATCACAATAACAGTGTATGTTAAGGTATAACTAATGTATAACTCAGTATAACTAAGGTATAATTCAGGTATAACTAACGTATAATCAGTGAAAATAGTGTATCAGAATGTATAACTAAGGTATAATCATAATAACAATGTATCTTAGGGTATAACTAATGTATAACTCATTATAACTAAGGTATAATTCAGGTATAACTAAGGTATAATCAGTGAAAAAAGTGTATCTTAATGTATAACTAAGATATACTTAATGTATCAGAAAGTATAACTAAGGTATAATCACTATAACATTGTATCTTAAGGTACAACTAATGTATAATTCATGTATAACTAATGTATAATTCAGGTATAAGTAATGTATAAGTAAGTCGTACGAAAAATATCACAATGTATAAATAAGGTATCACATCTGTTTATCACAATGTATAAGTAAGGTATCACATCTGTTTATCACAATGTATAAATAAGGTATAATCTATGTATAACCTGATATGTAACAGGTGTGTGTGTGTGTGTGTATATATATTATAGGAAGTGAAGAAAAGGATCACAGCAGTAACATGGAAGAATCTGTGTACCAACTAGAGTACAACCAGTACAACATAGAAGCAAAAGATGAAGAAGATGACCATGTAGCTTACATAAGAAACATAGCAGACAGAACAATAGAAGAAATATACAGCACAAAACAAGCAAACATAATTACAGGAGGAGAAGAAGACAATGAAATAACAGATGCCAATGTTGACTACATACAAGCTGGACAAATCTATACAAACAAAAAGACACTCAAAGAAGCAACTAGTCTCTATGCAATAAGAAAAAATTTCCAATTCAAGGTTAAAAAATCCTGTCCAAAACAGTACTTCCTGCAGTGCATTGATGAACAGTGTACATGGAGATTCAGCGCATCAAGGAAAAAAAATATAGAAAGATTGATAATAAGAAAGTATGATGAAAAGCACACATGCAACATTGATGACAAGAATGGTGATAAAAGACAGGCAACAAAGGCACTTATAGCAAGCATCATCAAGAACAAATACATCAGACTGAAAAGAATATACACAGCAAAAGATATAGTATATGACATGAAAGAACAAATAGGGGCAGAAATCAATTACCAAAAATCCTGGCGTTCAAAAGAAGAAGCACTCAAAATAATCAGAGGTTCACCATCTGAATCATACAACATGCTACCAAGCTACCTCTGTATGCTGCAAAAAACAAACCCAGGAACAAAAATCAGTCTGGAAACAAAAGAAAACAAATTTATATACCTATTTGTAGCAATGCAAGCTTCAATAGAAGGATGGAAACATTGCAAACCAGTTGTTGTGGTTGATGCCACATTCCTCAGAACATGTTACAGTGGAACGCTCATCTCAGCCTGCACGCAAGATGCTTCAGGTAAAACAGAAAAAAAAATATAATATGTTTATCTTTTGATACTATAAATAAGGTATAAATAATGTATAACTAAGGTATAATGATTGTAATAGTATATCCCAAGGTATAACTAATGTATAACTAACGTATAATGATTCCAAAAGTATATCCTAAAGGTATAACTAAGGTATAATTAACGTATAACCAATATAATAGAATATCTTAATGTATAAATAATGTATAATTAATGTATAACTAAGTAATAATAATGTATCTTAATGTATAAATAATGTATAATTAAGGTATAACTAATGTATAATCACTGTTACAGTGAATCTTAGGGTATAATTAAGGTATAATAAAGGTATAATTGGTGAATCTTATAGTATTATTAAGGTATAATTAAGGTATAATTAGTGAATCTTATAGTATAATTAAGGTATAATAAAGGTATAATTAGTGAATCTTATAGTATAATTAAGGTATAACTAAAGTATAATGATTGTTATAGTGTATCTTAAGGTATAACTAAGATATAACTAACGTATAATTAAGGTATAACTAAGGTATAATCATTGTAATAATGTATCTTAAGGTATAACTAAGGTATAATTGCGGTATAACTAAGGTATAATGACTGTAATAGTGTATCCTAAGGTATAACTAAGGTATAATCACTGTAATAGTGTAATTCAACTACAATATAATTATGGTATAAAATAATAAACAAAAATATTATACTAATATGCAACAAACTGACAAATGCAGAGATGATCTTCCCGCTGGCATTTGCAGTAGTTGATGGAGAAAATGATGAATCATGGGAATGGTTTTTCAAACAATTCAAAAACGAGTATGGACAGAGACAAGAAATGGTTATAGTTTCAGACAGACATAAGAGCATAGAAAAAGCTTCAAAAACAGTGCTACCAGATGTTCCACATTGTGTTTGTGCATTCCATCTGTTGCAAAACCTCAAACTCAAATACAAAAACAACACAAAAGACATGAAGAAGTACTTCAACAAAGCAACAAGAGCATAAACGATAAAGGAGTTCAATAAGTACATGACTGAACTGGAAAATATCAACAAAAAAATCCCAGCGTACCTTCAAGACGTTGGGTATGACAAATGGAGCAGAGTACACTCAACAAACAACAGATACAACATATTGACATCAAACATTGCAGAATCAATAAACTCTCTTAACAAAGCAGCAAAAGACCTACCAATAACGACTCTAGTGGAGCACTTACGGAGCATGCTACAAGATCTCTTCTACAAAAACAGAAGCATTGCACAGGCAACGATGACAATGCTCACACAAAGGCAAGAACAAGTACTGCAAGCAAACTACATACCAGCATTGAAAATACAGGTTCAAATTCACAAATGATCACTTCTATTATACATTCAATATACACTACATACACATAATATTGATTACAAAAAATGCAGGTAAAACCATCCACAGGAAATCTGGTAACAGTCACAAGAAACGGGATAGATTACATAGTTGATATGAAAGAAAAGACATATACCTGCAACAGATTCCAAATGGATGAGCTTCCATGTCCACATGCCCTTGCATACATAAGGAAATTCCACCTCAACACATATAATTACTGCTCCCCTTACTACATAAAACAAAAAATGTTAGCAACTTATGAAGCAACAATATACCTAATGCCTTCAAAAGATATGTGGGACATACCTCAAGATATAAGAGATCAGAAACTCAATCCACCAGAAGCAAAACAAAAAGCAGGAAGACCAAGGAAACAGAGATTCAGAGAAGCTTGGGAGAGAAAAACAAAAATGAAAGTAAAATGTGGAACTTGTGGCAATCCAGGCCATAACAAGAGAACATGTGGAGGAGCAAAACAATGATTTAACTGATTGTTGTATTGAATTGAATTGTATTGAATAAAAAAAACTTTACACTTGCATTTTTCATTCAATAAAAATGTTGTATTTGAAATAAAAAATACTTTACACATCCATTGGACGAACATATTCATTATCGCTTTCTTCTTCGTTCTCATTCCTTAATAATCCATGGTTATACAGTGAAACTGCCAACCTTGTCCGATGAGCTTTAACATCAAATGGATCTGGGAAAGGCTTTTGCTCTATGAGATACTCAGCAAAGCTCAACACAAAAACTCCACAATCACTGAAAAAAAAGGTATAAACATGGTATCACTAACCATAAAAATGATTAAGGTATAAGTGATAATTAAGGTATCTTAAGGTATAATTAAGGTATAACTAAAGTATAATCACTGTAATAGTGTATCTTAAGGTATAACTAAGGTATAATTAAGGTACAAATAAGGTAGAATCACTGTAATAGTGTAACTTAAGGTATAACTAAGGTATAATTGATGTATAAATAATGTATAAACACTGTAATAGTGTAACTTAAGGTATGTCTAAGGTATAAACACTGTAATAGTGTATCATAAGGTATAACTAAAGTATAATTCACGTACAAATAAGGTATAATCACTGTAATAGTGTATCTTAAGGTATAATTAAGGTACAAAGGTACAAATAAGGTATAATCACTGTAATAGTGTAACTTAAGGTATAACTAAGGTATAATTGAGGTATAAATAATGTATAATCACTGTAATAGTGTACTTAAGGTACAACTAAGGTATAAGTACTGTAATAGTGTATCTTAAAGTATAACTACGGTATAATTGAGGTATAAATAAGGTATAATAACTGTAATAGTATATCTTAAGGTATAACTAAGGTATAATTGACGTACAACTAAGCCATAATCACTGTAAATAGTACATCTTAAGGTATAACTAAGGTATAATTGAGGTATAAATAACGTATAATCACTGTAATGGTGCATCTTAAGGTAAAACTTGTTGGGATTTGTCACCGAAAATCACCCGATTAAAGCGAAAGAACGCGATGATTTTCTCAAATCCGTGCCCAGGAGCAATTGAGATGGAAATTGGAAAAACAAAAATTTAATAACAAGAGATAAATCTCTTACCCAGAATATCTCTTTAAGAGATGGATGCAGACTGTAGGAATCAATCTAGAATCCCTCCTCGTTCAAGTACACGAACGCCTAATGAACACCACCTGTGCTAGCGTCGGAAAACACGAAACTTTTGGAGAGGGAGACTTGGGAATTTCGGCTAGTGTGTGTTGGTCTCCCTTGGCCGAAAATCCTAGGGTTATTAAACCCTAGGTGGCCGAAATTCTCAAGGAGAATTTCGGCCCAAGCTTGCTCATTCACCTGTGTGGGCTTCCATCTTTTATTTCAAGCCCAAATCTATTTTAATTAGTCTGGTTTAAATTAATTTCAAGCCCAACTTTAATTTACCCATGTATTTAATATATTACACCGTAATATATTATTTACATTTAAATCAAAATCGGTTTGGCTAATTAATTTAATCCATCAAATTAAAATTAGATCTTCACAAAATAAATTCATATGTAAACCTATACATATGAATATTTCCACCCAGGAAATAATCTCATAATTAATCCAATTAATTATGAGAGAGCCAATCAAATATTAATTTTATTATTATGATCAATCCAATTGATCTTTATAATATAATTAATATATATATCTCTCTCTAGAGTGTATACTCCAAGTATACATGTGATTCCTTAAGTCAGTGTTCAGTCGCTCAATGTGTATGATCCCATGGGCCTATCTTTATGTTGGCAGTGGGCCTGTGGCCCACAGACTACAGTTGGGCTCTAGCAAGCCACTGCAGGCCCCAATTAAGATGGAGATGGCAGTCTAACTGTTATCATAACCCTGTAATTTGAACTTGTACATCCCATGTCATTGATATCGTTGTCCAACACAGAGGCATGGATTGATCACCCTCTTTTGTGTCCGGACATTTACTTGATCCCGAATGTACTGATGCTTACAAATAAGTTCCAACTTGTTTGGGTGTGGCCACACTCTTATCAGTCATATTCATCAAGAGGCCGGTGATATCTTCTCAGTGGACTACTGAGTGACAAATCCCTTCTGCATATCCATAGCATTGCCATGTTAGGTGACATACCCGAAAGTACCCATACTTGGCACCCTATTACAGGCCTTTTAGGCTACCCCTAAGTATGTGACCCCACATGCAATACCATCATATGTTCAGGTCAAAGGATCCATACAAGTACTACACGAGAATCACTTGTGATACTTTACCATGTGGATTTCTCATTTGGTGGATCTATCCAATACCTTGCCCTTTTTACATGTGCCCATTAACTTGGTTAACATCCCATGTCCAATGACCGGTAAGACACTGCCATACAACCAGGTTAATGATAGTCTCTAGTTCCATTCATTCTCATGATTGGAACAGACTACGGATCTCTTCATGGTCATATCGTTTACCCTATCCATGGTCTTACTGCTAAGTGCATAACACTTGTCATCATGGATATGGATATGTCCATTGGATACTTCATTTAATATATTGCACAAGATATATATAATAAATGAATTAATGCCTTTATTAATAACATAAAATGAGTATAATACATAAATCCAATAAATACATAATACAAATACAAGGTCCAATGCCTCGGAACTAGGGCATATCCAACAATCTCCCACTTGCACTAGTTCCAACTAGGCATGGGCCTAATCCCTATAGATCTAGTATGACCTTCGTGCTTGGGCTGAGCTAGCGCCTTGGTCAACGGATCTGCGATATTATCCTCAGTGTCCACTCTGTGTAATGCAATGTCACCTCTCTCCGTGATTTCTCGTATGAGGTGAAACTTTCTGAGCACGTGCTTTGTGTTATTGTGTGACCGGGGCTCCTTTGCTTGTGCAATGGCCCCATTGTTGTCACAGAAGATATCAACTGGGTCCTGGATAGTTGGTACTACTCCCAACTCAGTGATAAACTTCCTTATCCATACAGCTTCCTTTGCTGCATCACACGTAGTGTTGTACTCAGCTTCTGTTGTAGAGTCTGTGATGGTTGGCTGCTTTGAGCTGCTCCAGCTTATAGCACCACCATTTAGCAAAAACACATACCCAGACTGCGACTGGTACTCATCCTGGTCAGTCTGGAAGCTTGCATCAGTGTACCCAGTAACTGATAGTACTTCCTGACCTCCATACACCAAGAAGCTATCCTTAGTCCGGTTAAGGTACTTGAGGATTGCCTTGACAGCCTTCTAGTGATCCTCCCCGGGATCCTGCTAGTACCGGCTCATCATACTTAGTGCAAAGGCGACATCAGGTCTCGTACATAGCATGAAATACATGATTGATCCTATAGCCGAAGCGTATGGAACCAATTTCATGTTCTCCCTGTCCTCCCTTGTCTTAGGACAGTTCTTCTTACAAAGTTTCAGCCCATGGCCCATTGGCAAGAATCCTTTCTTGGCCCGATCCATGCTGAACCTTTTCAGAACTTTGTCTATGTATGAGGCCTGATTTAGACCCAGAAACTGATTTGATCTATCTTTATAGATCTTGATCCCTAGGATCATCTCGGCTTCGCCTAAGTCCTTCATTGCGAAGCACTTACTTAGCCACTGGTTTACCCCTTGCAGTGTAGGTATGTGGCTTCCAATGAGTAGGATGTCGTCTACGTAAAGTACCAAGAATGTGACAATGCTCCCATGATAAGTGTATTTTATATACTTATTTTGCCTTTATTTTTGTGCTTTAATTGAGTTGATTTTATTTATTTAAGGCATAATTTACTTCCTTTTTATGTATTTTCCTTGTTAGGACCCCTAAGAAGAGAATGGAGCTAAAAGTACATGATAAAGGAGCAAAATTGACTTAAAACAGCCCAGGAGCAATCCTAAGGCGTGACCATACCCTGGGAGGTGCTGATTTTGGAGTTTTAGAGCTGGTTTTGTGTTTTGGGCCTGCATTTGTGATGGGCCAAAGAGGAGCTGCGGGTTTGTCTAAATGGAAGAGAAGTAAAAGTCTTTTGTTGGGATATTTTCCTTGGTTGTTGACTCCTATTCTAGTAGGAGTTCTCTTTTAGTTATTTCCTTTTTAAAGAGTTGTATTAGACTTTTATTGCAATTCTATTTCCTTTCTAGTTTTTAGGATTTAAAAGGGGGAATTTCAGCAGTAGTGGGGAGAGTTTTTGAGTTTTTTTTAGTTTTTAGTTTTAGTTTTCAGATTTTATTTTTATTTTTCTCTCTTGGAAGAACGCATTGGGAGAACGTGTTCTTGGGAGCTAGGGTTTGGAGGAGCACTCATCTTTCCACCTCAACGATCCGTACATCCTTTCATCAACCACTTTGATTCTAGTTTTCTCTAAACCTTTTATCTTTACCATGTTTTCCTTAATTCGTTTGTGTGTTATTAGTTTAGTGATGAACTAATTCCACCATAGCTAAGGCTATGGTGGATCTTAGCAATTGTTCCATGTAATTATTTTATGTTTAATGCAATTTTCATTCGTATTATTTTTCCAATATTGTGTTGTGTATATTTAATGCTTTGGATGCGTGACCATCAATTCCAATGTTCATAGTTAATCTATAATTGACCAAAGGACTAGATTAACGGAATCACACAACATGACTTTTGCATGACCATTGTTCTAGTGGCTCACTAGTTAGTGCTAGGATTTCTTAGACTTAATGCTTTCTGGCTTGATCACTTAGAACTGAGAGGTTTAAGTGTTTAGGTTAAGAATTAGAATTGATAGCCCTAACCGGTATTGATTATTTATGGAAATCGCCATTTTGGAATTTAATCGAATTAGTTGCATAATATAAAATATTGCTGGAATTAATGCTAAGTGAAACCGGATGCCTTAGTTAGCTTCCTCATCGAATTTCTCTTATACAATTTTATTACATTCTTAATTTTAATTTAATTGTTTTTAGCAGTAATTTTAATTCACAATCCAAAATCAAAGATTTGTCATTCTCTCCACCTAGATTGATAGAAATCCGACTATTTTTAGGGTTAGCATAATTAGTCCTCGTGGGATCGATACTCTACTTACTATATATTACTTGAGCGACAGAGTACACTTGCTCTATAGTGTGCGTTTTACACGCATCATCCCACTAGTCCTCTTATACACACAAGGCTCATCTTGATTTTGTATGAAACCATATTCCTTTATAGCTTCATTGAATCTAAGATTCTAACTTCGGGACGCTTGCTTCAGCCCATAAATGGACCTTTGAAGCTTGCATACCCTTCCTGGATACTTTGGATTGACAAAACCCTCAGGTTGTGTCATGTACACATCCTTGAGTAGCTTTCCATTAAGGAAAGCGGTTTTGACATCCATCTGCCGTACCTCATAGTCATACCATGCGGCTATGGCCAGTAGTATCCTGATGGATTTGAGCATGGCTACTGGTGAGAAAGTTTCATCATAGTCTATTCCATGGACTTGTCTGAAACCTTTCGCAACCAGACGACCCTTGAAGGTATTATCAGCTTTTAGCTTGTAGCACCACTTGCAACCTATTACCTTAGCAACCGGAGGTGGATCAACCAAGTTCCAAACCTGGTTATCGTACATAGATTGCATCTCTGCCTCTATGGCTTTACACCAATTTGCAAACTGTGGGCTTGCCATAGCTTCCTGGTAGGTTTTGGGTTCTTCCTCATCCCAAATGAGAAGAGTTTGATCATCGGTGACGAGGAAACCATACCTCTCCGGTTCCCGACAATCCCTACCAAACCTTCTACGTCCTTGTGTGGCCTGGGTCGGTGCTTCCTCCTGTGGAAGCTCCACCTGGGCCTCCGAGTTATCCTCTTCAGGAGCTTGTGGACCTTGAACTTCCCTGAGTTCAACATTGCTCCCACTATCTTTCTTGGAAAGGAACTCCTTTCTAGAAAGACCCCCTTTCTTGCCACGAACACCTTGTTCTCGGCGGGGTTGTAGAAGTAATACCCTTTGGTTTCCCTAGGGTAGCCCACAAACAAGCATTTATTGGTTTTGGGCTCCAGCTTGCCACTAGTCAATCTCTTGACATATGCTTCGCATCCCCAAATCCTTAGGAAAGACACATTGGGTTCCCTGCCTGTCCATATCTGATATGAGGTCTTTTTCACTGCCTTAGTCGGAGTATTGTTTAAGATAAGAGATGCTGTCTCGAGGGCGTGTCCCCAGAAACTAATTGGGAGAGAGGCTTGACTCATCATTGAGCGGACCATGTCCAACAGGGTCCTATTCCTCCGTTCAGACACCCCATTCCATTGTGGTGTTCCGGGAGGAGTAAGCTGTTGAACTATTCCATGCTCTCTCAAGTATGAGTCAAACTCTAGGCTCATATACTCACCTCCTCGGTCTGACCGAAGGGTTTTGATATTCCTGCCTAGCTGGTTCTGTACTTCGTTCTTAAATTCCTTGAACCTATCAAGGGTCTCAGATTTATGCTTCATCAGATAGACATAGCCATATCTGCTGAAATCATCCGTGAATGTTACGAAATACATATGTCCACCTCTGGTCGCTGCGCTCATGGGTCCACATACATCTGAATGTATCAGGTCCAATAAGCCAGTGGCCCTTTCACCCTTCTTGCTAAAAGGGGCCTTAGTCATTTTGCCTCGTAAACATGACTCGCATGTATCAATTGACTTCAAGTCAAATGACCCTAGGACTCCAGCTTTGTAAAGCCTACCTATGCGCATCTCGTTTATGTGGCCTACACGACAATGCCATAGGTAGACAGGATTAAGTTCGTTGGGCTTAACCCTTTTCGTGTTTATGTTATAGACATGATTGGTTTCATTTAAGTCCAGGATATATAGGCCATTATTTAATGGAGCATCTCCATAAAATAATCCCTATCTAGATATAGAAATTCTACTATTCGAAATAGTAAAATAAAATCAAGAAATATCCAACATGGAAACTGAAATAATATTCCTGCACATAGCAGGTACAAAATAACATTGTTCCAAAATTAAAACCAATCCACTAGGCATCATGAGGTGATATTTGCCGATCTCTATGGCAACAACCCTTGCTCAATTACCGACCCGTAAGTCCACCTCTACAGATCCCAGTGACTTTCTGTTCTTAAGTCCCTGCACATTACAACAAATGTGAGAACCACATCCAGTATCCAATACCCAGGATGTTGAAACAGTAAGGTTAATGTCTATGACGTAAATACCTGATGAGGACGCACCCTGGGTCCTCCTCTGCTCTCCCATCAGCTTGGGACACGATCTCTTCCAGTGGCCTGCCTGTCTGCACCCGAAACATACATCCTCAAGACCTGCCTTCTGCTGGGCCTTGGGCTGGGCCTTGGCCTTCTTAGCCTTGGCCTTCTTGGCCTTGGCTTTGGCCTTTTCCTTGGCCTTGCCCTTTGCAAGAGGAGGGTTCCCCTTGTTGACCAGCAGCACCGGTGGACTCTTCTTGATCGATTGTTCCGTGAGCTTTAGCATCCCATGCAGCTCGGTAACAGTACGGTTCATCCCTTGCATATTGTTGTTCAGGATGAACTGATCGTAAGAATCCGGTAAGGATGCAAGGATTGTGTCCACCGCCAACTCCTAAGAGATGGGCGATCCAAGACGGGCCAATGTATCCAAATAGCCCTTCATCTTGAGCACGTGTGCACTCACAGATGTCCCAGCCCCCATCTTACAGGAGTGGAATGCCTTATTAGTCAGGTACCTTTCTTGACGAGCTTGCTCCTGAAACATCTCATTGAGAGTTGTTATCATAGCATAGGCTTGATGGTCCATAAACTGTTTTTGCAAGTTGGAGACTATGCAGGCCAACATAAGGCATGTCACATCCCTATTATCCTTGACATGCGTCTCGTATTCCGCCAGCTGGGTAGCCGGTGGATTACATCCCTGAGGCGCAGCTGGCACAGGCCTTTCCAGTACGTACTCTTTAGACTCCTATCTTAGAACTATTCTTAAGTTCCTAGACCAGTCCAAGAAGTTGGGACTGGAAAGCTTGTCCCTTTCTAGGATTGATCGCAGTGATAATGAGTTGTTGTTTGGTATTTAAGATTTTCTACATAGAAAAACATTTGAGAGTGTTAATAAAGGACTTTATTTTGTTATTCCCATATATAATTAATAATGAATCAAGTTATTAATTAAACCGAGTTATTGGGCTCATAGGCCGAGATCCATATTTCATTAAGATATAGCCAGACGAGGGCCTGGTACAACTATACCCTAATTATTTAGGTAGGAACGCCGTCTAATCCCAACCTAGGGACTCTCGGTTTGATGGGCTTGTTGGCACTTACCCATCTGTGCTTAGGGCCAGGAGAATCCTACTACCCATGCTAAGTCAAAACCTCCATTCAAGTGTTAGAGTATCCCATACCCTAACCTAATACAAAATGACGATACTCCAGTGTATCCTGCGAGGGCAAGGTCTACAACTGCCTATCCCCACTTCGAGCTGGTTTTGAATAAGGGAAGCACTTTTAAACGACTTAGTAATTTTCCATTTGGTTATTAGATTCATTTAATAATGGCTTACATACATAAGGCGGGTGAAATTGCTGTTGGATCATACATTCACGCCTGCAAATAAATATATATAGCATAATTAAATAAATAAGTAAAATGGGCTGCTATAGGCCTATATTACATCCTAATATTATTCTAGTAAACCTATACTAGAATCCAACATCAGGTGGGCCTCCATCTTCTTCCTTCTGGGCTTGCACCTCCACTTGGGCTCACCACTCCATGGGCTTCTTCTTTTACAAATTTTATAATAAGTAAATAAAATAAAATTACATTAAAAAAAAAAGAAAACGACACGCATGCCGTATTTACCCAAAAAGAAAATACAACCCATCTTGAATAAGGCCCAATAGCATCCAATCATACAAAATATTTAATCACCCATATGCATCCAATACATATAATTCATAAGCATGTTATAATGCATAATTTAAGCTCATTTCAATTATGTCCAAGCCATTATTTTTGAAATCGCCAATTTTGGCCAACCATGGTTCTAACCCTTAACGGGTTTTGGGCCTCCAGCCCAGGCAGTCTAACTGCTCCTACTGGAATTGGGAAACCATGGGTCCAATTCAGCCGTCCAAGTAATTGTGCCAAAATTACCCAAACCAATTTCAATTAACCATATTAATTTCCAAAATTAATATCACATGAATAAAATTAAATTTCATTCAAGAAACCATATGCATTTAAATTACAGAAATTTAAACACACGAATTTTAAAACCAATTAAAATCTCAAAACTGGGCCCCGGGCCCAAAAGCCCGCCAAATCCAAAAACACTGGACCAGGCCCGCTGCGGCTAAGGGCAGCCACTGCGGCGGCGATTCCGCCGCCGGCAGCCCTGCACCCCGTGAGCAGCCAGATTTTTTTTAAAAAAAAAAAAATAGAAAATTAAATAAAAGAAACATGGCATCCATAACAAGAAATTCACCAAGAATCTCAAACATACAATTAAATTAAACAAACATAAACCTATATGCATATTCAATTTTAATTGTATAAAAATCAAATGGGAAAAATCTTAAACCCAAACCAAGAACCCCAACAAAAAATCTCCAATTTTAAAACAAGGGATTCAACCAATTTTAACAATTTCCACGGATCAAAAGCCTGCTCTGATACCACTGTTGGGATTTGTCACTGGAAATCACCCGATTAAAGCGGAAGAAAGCGATGATTTTCTCAAATCCATGCCCAGAAGCAATTGAGATGGAAATTGGAAAAACAAAAATTTAATAAAAAGAGATAAATCTCTTACCCAGAATATCTCTTTAAGAGATGGATGCAGACTGCAGGAATCAATCTAGAATCCCTCCTCGTTCACGTACACGAACGCCTAACAAACACCACCCGTGCTAGCGTCGGAAAACACGAAACTTTTGGAGAGAGAGGCTTGGGAATTTCGGCTAGTGTGTGTTGGTCTCCCTTGGCCGAAAATCCTAGGGTTATTAAACCCTAGATGGCCGAAATTCTCAAGGAGAATTTTGGCCCAAGCTTGCTCATTCATCTGTGTGGGCTTCCATCTTTTATTTCAGCCCCAAATCTATTTTAATTAGTCTGGTTTAAATTAATTTCAAGCCCAACTTTAATTTACCCATGTATTTAATATATTACACCAAGTGATATATTATTTACATTTAAATCAAAATCGGTTTGACTAATTAATTTAATCCATCAAATTAAAATTAGATCTTCACAAAATAAATTCATATGTAAACCTATACATATGAATATTTCCACCAAGGAAATAATCTCATAATTAATCCAATTAATTATGAGAGAGCCAATCAAATATTAATTTTATTATTATGATCAATCCAATTGATCTTTATAATATAATTAATATATATCTCTCTCTCCATAGTGTATACTCCAAGTATACATGTGATTCCTTAAGTCAGTGTTCAGTCGCTCAATGTGTATGATCCCATGGGCCTATCTTTATGTTGGCAGTGGGCCTGTGGCCCACAGACTACAGTTGGGCTCTAGCAAGCCACTGCAGGCCCCAATTAAGATGGAGATGGCAGTCTAATTGTTATCATAACCCTGTAGTTTTAACTTGTACATCCCATGTCATTGATATCGTTGTCCAACACAGAGGCATGGATTGATCACCCTCTTTTGTGTTCGGACATTTACTTGATCCTGAATGTACTGATGCTCACAAACAAGTTCCAACTTGTTTGGGTGTGGCCACACTCTTATCAGTCACATTCATCAAGAGGCCGGTGATATCTTCTCAGTAGACTACTGAGTGACAAATCCCTTCTGCATATCCATAGCATTGCCATGCTAAGTTACATACCCGAAAGTACCTATACTTGGCACCCTATTACAGGCCCTTTAGGCGTACCCCTAAGTATGTGACCCCACATGCAATACCATCATATGGTCAGGTCAAAGGATCCATACAAGTACTACACGAGAATCACTTGTGATACTTTACCATGTGGATTTCTCGTTTAGTGGATCTATCAGTACCATGCCCTTTTTACTGTACCCATTAACTTGGTTGACATCCCATGTCCAATGACCGGTAAGACACCGCCATACAATCAGGTTAATGATAGTCTCTAGTTCCATTCATTCCTATAATTGGAACAAACTATGGATCTCTTCATGGTCATATCGTTTACCCTATCTATAGTCTTACTGCCAAGTGCATGACACTTGTCATCATGTATATGGATATGTCCATTGGATACTTCATTTAATATATTGCACAAGATATATATAATAAATGAATTAATGTCTTTATTAATAACACAAAATGAGTATAATACATAAATCCAATAAATGCATAATACAAATGCAAGTTCCAATGCCTCAGGACTAGGGCATATCCAACAAAACTAAGGTATAATTGCGGTATAAATAAGGTATAATCACTGTAATAGTGCATCTTAAGGTATAACTAAGGTATAATTGGGGCATAACTAAGCTATAAACAGTGTATCACAATGCATAACTAAGGTATAACAAAGGTATAACTAAAGTATAACTAATGTATAACTAACGAATCAGAAAGTATAACTAAGGAATAATCAGTTTATCAGCAAGTATAACTCATGTATGATCCTTGTATTACAAAGAACAAATAACATATAATGAAAATATAACAAAAAATAAATAAAACACACCTGTCAGACTGCCGAGGTAAACCTTTGACAATTTCCACTGCGAGAGGACGTAAAGGATTCCCAACACTATACACATCAGATTCCAAAAGATCAACCCTGCCATTGAGAATTGACCAATGATACAGATAGTATGGAAGAATAACAGCATATTCATGAGCCCCTTCAGCAGTTGAATCAGCACTACATCTACCCAAATAAGAATCGTATATGAAAAGCTTCCTCAACCTCAAGCAAAACCTTCCCAACACCCAATGATTTTGTCCAACATGAATTGGCATCAACACTTCATCTACATCAGACCATGGCCTCCCGGTACAAATATCAACACCCATCATGAATCTGGTGATGGTATCATCAAATCTTAATTGATTAAAAATCCCACCACTCCCAAGAATAGCATCCACATGTCTGAACATATACTTCACACTTGCGTCAAACCTCATATCAGTAGTTGTGAAGTTATATGTTATGCGATCACAATATTTGCCCTTCTTCCTCAGATAATACATGATTACATCCATATGCTAACAAAAAAAATCATTTATAAGTATAATCAGTGATTATACAATGTATAATTAAGGTATAAACTATGTATAATCAGTGTATAAACTGTGTACAATGTATGATTAAGGTATAAATTGTGTATAATCAGTGTGCATGACAAAAATAACAAACTAGAGATATAACTAATATATAATCACTTTACCAAAAGGTATAACAAAGGTATAATCAGTGTATAACTAAAGTATAATAATTGTATAATCAGTGTATCGTAAACAAATATACAAAAAATGTATAAGTAATGTATAAAAAATGTATAATTCTTGTATAATAAATAATAATAGTGCATCTTACTGTATACCTAAAGTATAAATAATGAATAACCAATGTAATAATCCCTCATAATGTATAAATAACGTATAACTACAGTATAATTAACGTATAAATAAAGTTTAATCACTATAATAGTATATCTTTAGGTATAATTAATGTATAACTAAAGTATAATCACTCTAGTAATATATCTTAAAGTATAAGTAAGGTATAACTGAACTATAACTAATGTATAAAAGACAAAAATACTTACAGTGCTACTTAAATACTCGCCAAGAGTGTACAATTCAAGGAAGAAAGTCTTTGAATTGATTGTAGCAACACCATAACGCAAAGGAGGACTTAACAGATTATTCTTGGGAGCATACTAGTTGTTCCTTGAATTGGAAAAGAGAAAAAAAAAACAAAGGACACAACATAAATCAAAAAATACACAAACAAAACAAAAACAAAACCTAAAAGAAACAACAGAAGAAAAATAAAAAAAATTACTTTTTAGCTGGGTATTTATTCTTGTTAATAAATCGGATGAAATCACGAGTGAGTTGATCATCACGAGGATACTCGCCTAACTCGCACAGATCATCCAACACAAATGATCCAGTAACGGCCTTCAACACAACCTTCTCATCAGAACCAAATTTAGTCATGTAAGGTGAAGAAACCGCCCGACCACCACCAACTCTCCTCCTTCTTTTATAAATTCCCTTCTTCACAACTTCATCCTCAATAACGACAATATCATCATCCTGAAAAAACAAGAAAACAATAAGAAAGATAAAAACCCGACATAAAAAAAAAAAAAAAAAAAAACATACGCACATCTTTGATAGACTATACTCTCTCATAACCCTCAACTTCAAGTTCATCCAAAATATCAGGATCGATAAAGTCTAAGAAACACATAGAATCAATACCCAATCACATGTAATCAGTAGAGTCAGAAATATAATCATTATATTCAAATAAGCAATGTATAAACAATGTGTAAACAGTGTATAAACTATTCATAACAACATATAAATGCATAACAATGTATAAGAAGTGTATAACAATGTGTAAACAATGTATAAACAATGTATAACAGTGTATAAACAGTGTATAAACAATATATAAATGCATAACAATGTATAAGAAGTGTATAACAGTGTATAAGAAGTGTAAAAACAGTGTACAACAGTGTATAATAAGTGTATAACAGTGTATAAGAAGTGTAAAAACAGTGTATAAACAATTCATAACATTATATAAATGCATAACAATGTATAAGAAGTGTATAACAATGTATAAACAGTGTAAAAAATAATGTATAAGCAGTGTATAAAGATTGTATAACAATGAATAATAAGTGTGTAACTAATGTATCAGATTATAATACATCATATAATCAAAGTATAAAAAATACAAAAATCATAAATACGAAAAACATACAGCCTGTTTAAGCTTTTCAAGAGCAACAACAGCTTGGTGCTCTGTGTCAGAATCCAAATTTCCTTTTCCAGCAGCTACTTCATTATTAACAACAGAACCCTCCTTAATAACACCAACACCTTCTTGCTCACTCCCCTCAACAACATTCTCCTTATCAGCAACATCAGGGATCTCTAAACGATCACCCAAAGACAATACAACCTCATCAGCAAATGCAGTGATAACATCGAAGTTGAAATACCTAGTGCAATCAAACTCTGGATCCCTCATTGTTATTGGTGGAACAACAGGAGGTTTATACACAACTATTGCCCGCTCTGGCACCACATCATCAAAACTGAAACTTTCTTCAACAATATCCTCCTTATCTTAAGAATCCAATCCATCAGTCTTCAACCTCCCTTCCATACCAACATCCTCCTTATCTTCAGCATCCATTCCATCATCCTTATCCTCCTTATCCTCCATATTCTCATCCTTATCCTCCTGTGCTTGACTATCAACATACTGCAAAGCAAAACAAATGTATAAATAAATGTAAGGTACAAAAGTGTATCTTAACATATAATTAAGGTATAACTAAGGTATAATCATTCTAAAAGTGTATATAATCATTCTAAAAGTGTATCTTAAGGTATAATCAAGGTATAACTAAGTATACTTAAAGTATAATTAATGTATAACTAAAATATAATCCATGTAATAGTGTATCTTAAGGTATAATCACTGTATAACTAAGGTATAAGTGTATCTGAAGATATAATTAAGGTATAACTAACGTATAATCCATGAAATAGTGTATCTTAAGGTATATCTAAGGTATAATGACTGTATAACTAAGGTATAAGTGTATCTTAAGGTATAATTAAGGTATAACTAAGGTATAATCAATGTATAACTAAGGTATAATAGTGTATCTTAAAATATGATTAAGGTATAACTAAGGTATAATCACTGTAACAGTGTATCTTAAGGTATAATTAAGGCATAATTAAGGTATAACTAAGTATACTTAAAGTATAATTAATGTATCATAATGTATAACCAAGGTATAATCAGTTTATCCCAAAAACATAGCTCATGTATGGTAAGATACATATAGTAAAAATAGTGATGATCAATTTGCTAACCTCATGATCCATAGTATCATCCTCATCATCATCGCCCTAATCACTCCCATCAAACGAAACCTTTACATCCTCATTAAAAACAGACTGGAAAAAACAAAAGTTAATCAAAAAACAAAAGATATAATAAAAACATATATAAACAAATAATAAAATAAAACATATAATAACTGTATAAGAACAAAAACAAACCTTATTCACAAAGTCCCTTGAAGTTTCCTTTAAAAAACAAAAAATAAAAACACAAAAGTTAAAAAATAGAATATATATATATATATAAGAATAAAATCATAAGTAAACATAGAAATACAAGCTTATCAACACGGCTGCTGATATCATCCAACTTCTGCATAACTAATCCAAATTGTTGCTCCATGTATTTCTTCAACAATACAATCTCAGATAGAACAACTCCTTGACTAGAAGCTTGAGGTTAAGAAGAAGAACCTTTCAACTCATAAACTTCCACATCATTCTTATCATCATTAACCTGTACATGGACACCATCAGCTTCTTCCATAGCAGGCTTAACTTGATTATCATCACTATCAGCTTCTTCCATAGCAGGCTCAACTTGATTATCATCTATTTCAACCAAATTTTGTAAGGAGAAGTCCCTTTTCGTATAAAAATTCTCCAAAGAAAGCTCCTCAATCTCCTTATCCGTAGCATATATACTTTTCAATCCCAACTAAAAAAAAAACAAATAAGAAAAAAGGTATAACTAAGGTATAATTAGTGTATCACAAACAATAACTAAAGTACAACAAACTATAACTAAGGTATAATTAGTGTATTACAAACAATAACTAAAGTACAACAAACTGTAATTAAGATATAATCAAAGTAATAGTGTATCTTAAGGTATAATAAAGGTATAATTAGTGAATCTTATAGTATAATTAAGGTATAACTAAAGTATCATGATTGTAATAGTGTATCTTAAGGTATTACTAAGGTATAACTAAGGTATAATCATTGTAATAATGTATCTTAAGGTATAACTAAAGTATAATTGAGGTATAACTAAGGTATAATAACTGTAATAGTGTATCCTAAGGTATAACTAAGGTATAACTGAGGTATAACTAAGGTATATTCACTGTAATAGTGTATCCTAAGGTATAACTAAGGTATAATTGAGGTATAACTAAGGTATAATCACTGTAATAGTGTATCCTAAGGTATAACTAAGGTATAATAACTGTATAAGGTATAATCCAAAAATAAGAACAAAAAGTGAATCTTATAGTATAATTAAGGTATAACTAAAGTATAATGATTGTAATAGTGTATCTTAAGGTATAACTAAGGTATAATCACTGTAATAGGATATCTTAATGTATAATGAAGGTATAATTAAGGTATAACCAATGTAATAATGTATAATTAAGGTATAATTAAGGTATAATCATTGTAAAAATGTATCTTAAGGTATAACTAAGGTATAACTAAGGTATAATCACTGTAATAGGGTATCTTAATGTATAATGAAGGTATAATTAAGATATAATTAAGGTATAACCAATGTAATAATGTATAATTAAGGTATAATTAAGGTGTAACTAAGGTATAATCATTGTAACAATGTATCTTAAGGTATAACTAAGGTATAACTAAGGTATAATTGAGGTATAACTAAGGTATAATCACTGTAATAGTGTATCCTAAGGTATAACTAACGTATAACTAAGGTGTAATCAATGTAATATTGTCTGTTAAAGTATAAAAAAATGTATAAAAAAGTATAATTATTGAATAAATGAGGAATAACATACGCTTTTGGCTGACTTGTTGAATAAAAACTTGTCCAACTTTTTTCCCTTCGAAAATCCTCAACATAAGTCCTCCAATTGAAAACCCTAAGGAGAAAATTTGCAGCCTTCTGGTTAATAACTCTGTCGCAAATTAGTCTGCTATATGCAGGACAAACCTCATAGAACCATAACTGGAAAAAAATGGGACAGCCCTCAACCCGATAAGACTTGGGCTTCGATCTAGAAATTCCAGTTTTCTTTAAAGAAAATATGGTTGCATCGAAAGACTTACAACCCCATGCAGCTTTCACGCAGTCACCTGACTCCACCACATCAAAATATGAACTTGGAATAGATTTCGAAAAATCTATCCCCATTAGGTAGAAGCTGATGAAATATATCAGTGCAATCTTTAGGCAATCTTTAGCACAATCATCATCAAAAACATGAGAATCCTTCTTCAAGACTTCTTCAATATCTTTCTTCTTCACTTCAGTCTTATTAGGAAAGTAGGAGGACAATAATCTAGAACCCACACCAGTGGAACACATTACAAAATCATCATCAGCAGTTGATTTTAAGCCAAAAATCAACAAAAACTCTTCGACACCAAACCTCAGCTCAGTGCCAGCTACCTCAACAATAATTGAATCATTTTCATCCTCCTGATAAATCTCCCTCAACAGCAAAGAATATATGAGCTGCTTTGTAACCTTAGAATAGGTAAATCCAAGAAATAACCAAAAATGGTTTCCTTAAACATCCAAATTACTCGATCAGGCAGATTCAACTTCAAGAATGTGAGCAGATCGTAATCAGAGAAAACAGAAAGATGACTTCCCCAATACTCTCATTTTTTGTACATAGGTCTCCTACTCTGAAAAATGTAATAAAAATATATCAAAAAATGTATCATAAAAAAAAAAGTAAGAGTAAAACATATACATAGTAATTAAAATATAACTAAGGTATAATTGCTGAAAAAGTGCAACTTAAGGTATAAATAAGGTATAACAAAGGTATAATCAAAGTAATAGTGTATCAAAAAGGTATAATTAAGGTATAACTAGGTTATAATCAGTGTATAACTTGGTTATACACTGATTATGCCTTAGTAATTAAAAAATAACTAAGGTACAATTACTAAAAAAGTTCATCTTAAGGTATAATTAATGTATAACTAAGGTATAATTACTGAAAAAGTGTAATTTAAGGTATAAAAAAGGTATAACAAAGGTATAATCAAAGTAATAATGTATCAAAGAGGTATAATTAAGGTATAACCAAGGTATAATCAAAGTAATAGTGTATCAAAAATGTATAATTAAGGTATAACTATGGTATAATCAGTGTATAATAAGGTATAACAAAGATATAATCAAAGTAATAGTGTATCAAAAAGGTATAATTAAAATATAATTAAGGTATAATCAGTGTATAACTTGGTTATACACTGATTATACCTCAGAAATTAAAAAATAACTAAGGTATAATTACTGAAAAAGTACATCTTAAGGTATAATTAAGGTATAACTAAGGTATAATTATTGAAAAACTGCAACTTAAAGTATAAATAAGGTATAACAAAGGTATAATCAAAGTAATAGTGTATCTAAAAGGTATAATTAAGATATAACTAAGGTATAATTGAGGTATAACTAAGGTATAATCACTCTAATAATGTATCTTAAGATATAAAAAACATATAACTAATGTATAATCAATATAATAGTCTATCTAAATGTATAATGAACGTAATAGTGCATACTAATGTATAAATAAGGTATAATTAATGCATAAGTAAGGTATAATCACTATAATAATGTATAAAAAAAGGTATAAATAAGGTATAATCAGTACAAAAACAGTATAATAAGTCCATAATAAGTGTATCTTAAGGAATAATAGTTTATCTTAAGGTATAATTAACGTATAATCAAGGTATAACTAACGTATAAACACTGTATAACTAAGGTATAACTTAATGTATAACTAAGGTATAAATGAAGTATAACTAAGGTATAACTAATGTATAATAAGTTCAAAAGGTATAATGTATAATCAGTGTATGACAACAAACATAAACTATGTTTAATCAATCAATTGATACACTATTACAGTAACAGAAAAATAAACACACCCAGAAAAACAAAGAAAAAATAACAAAAACTATAAAATACAGGATAAATGACACAAAAAAACTTACCACAAGCTTTCCAACAACAACATCCTCCCTGGATTTGCCCTTAAAAACAGCAAGAGGCTTCTTAACATTTTTTCCCTTCTGAGACCCAGTGTTCTTTGTACCCTTCACCATTTTATAAAAATATAACACTGCAAAAATAAAACTACAAAAATCACAAAACAAACACACAAATAAACAAACGCATGCAAAAAAAAAAAAAAAATCCTAAACGAACACAAAAAAAATGATGAACCGCATACAAATGATGAACAAACCCACGAACCAAGAAGAAAATGATGAACGCCGAAAGTAGAAAAAACGAAGAAAAATCACACAGTAGAAGAATCAAACAAAAAGCAGGAAGAAGAACGCCGAAAAAACGAAGCAGAAACGATGGAATATAGAAAGTTAAACAAAACCAAATGAAAAACGTATAAAAGAAAAGCGTGACCCCGAAAAAGTAAAAAATAATAATAATAATAAATAAACGTATTTCAGTAAATAAGAAAAGGTAGGCCCAAAAACAAAACCCCAAACCCAACGTAATTTTGATAATTTCCCTTATCTTATTTGGTTTGGTGTGCATATATGATACATTGATTATTATATTACTATGTTGGGCAAATTATTTAATGTCTTAATATGACTAATATGGCTTCATTTAAAGCTATTTGAAAAAATTATTTCTTTGTTTAGCTTGGTAAATAAGTAGCAAACATCTTCATGATTGATGCACCCATGATACCTTGCACTTCACCATCGTAGAGAAAGCCATTTCCTGGAGTTGGAGTGCACAAAATCTTCGAATAAATGATACGCTTATAAGCAAAGACTGATTTATTTGATTTTACCAAACACTATTCGGTTGTGAAGAAAATCTCAAAAAGAGTAGCTCCGGAAGCAGAGCTGGCTCTTGGGGGGAGCTCCTTGAGCGACCGCTCAGGGCCCCAAAATTTAGCGGCCCCCCATGTTTTCCGGCAACAACAGGTTGTTGCCTTTCAGAAGAAGATGGAGACGCAGTGGGTGGGCCTGATCCAGCCCGCCCACTGCGTCAATTATTTTTAAAAAAACTTGGGCACCAAAACGACGTCGTTTTGGTGCCTAGGTTTAAAAAAAAAATTAAAAAAACCTGCAACTACCCAAATGTAGACTATTATATTTCCAATTTGTTTCTGCAGCCTCTCCTCTATCTTTTAGCTCAATCAACAACTTTTTTATTAATCCCCAGCATCATTATTCTTTTTCTCACTCTTCGCTCCATTCCTTCCCTCTAATCTCCACCAATTGTCTTTATTTGGTCCCCCATCCATTATCTTTAATTCTTAAAAAGCCACCCAAAATCTTTGAATTTTAATATTTCATTATCATTTGAATATGTATGTTTTAGTTTTATTTAAATTTTTATTTTTTCCTTGCAATTTTTATATATTATTTTTATTTCTGTGTTATTTGTTTTATTTTTTTAGTTAGGGTTTGAGTTTGACATATGTAAATATAAAATTAAATTGCTTAAATTATTATTCTAATTTATCTTTTTTTATGTTTTATTTGTTTATTTTCAACCTATTTAGTTGATTATTTTATTTTGGGAAGAACAACGAAATTGGAAATTGTGCTCCAAAATCAGGTTGTATTGCTCTTACTCTTGTTATTATTTTTGATATTGTAATTATGTTTAAAAGAATATATGAATCTGGATGGAAAAAACGTAAATAGAAAAAAAAATTGATGAGTTAACTCAATCCCAAAGAGGTGCATTTGATAAATTTTTTGTTGAAGAACCACAAGTGTTGTCTGAAAATAAGAATGTTAATGATTTTAGTGTTGATAATGCCAATGCTAATGATGTTAATATTGATGATAATGTGTATTTAAATGATAACAATGGTTTTGGGGATGATGATGTGAATGCAAATAAGAAAAATGTATCTAGTGATGATGTTATGCCTTATAATGTTGTGCATGGTTTTGATGCTAATATTGATGATGCTGATGCTTTTAATGATATTGCCAATCATAAAGTTGACATATTTGATCCAAAAAATTAGGATGCTTTAGATTCTGAAATGATTGATATTTTAGCGGTAAAGGGTCCTAAAAGAGACTTGTCTATTGTGAAAGGAGTGAAAGATAAAATCGGAAGACAATTTTCTGCCTCATTCTACACTAGAGTCCTACCAAATGGGGAAAAATGTGATAGAGATTGGCTTGTATATCCAAAAGAACTTGATCAAAATTTTTGTTTTTGTTGTAAATTATTTAAGAAAAAGAAAGAGTTGAGTAAAGGTCAATTAGCAAACCAGGGTTTTGGTGATTGGGCACATCTTTGTGTTAGAATTAGAGAGCATGAAACTGGTATGGAACATGTCCAAAATATGGCTAATTGGTATGATTTGCGTCTAAGACTTCAAAAGAATACAACTATTGACAAAATAGCTTAAAAGCAACTTGAGAAAGAGAAAGAGCACTGGAAAAATGTTTTGTTTAGAATTATTTCAATTGTAAAGTTTCTTCGAAAACATAATCTAGCATTTCATGGTACTAATGAGAAATTGCATCAAAATAACACTGGCAATTTCTTGGGATTAATTGAAATGTTAGCTGAGTTTGATCCTATTATGCAGGAGCATATTCGTCGCATTACTTGTGACGAGATTCCTGGTCATTACCTTCGTCACAACATCCAAAATGAGTTGATTCTTTTGCTTGCATATGCAATTAAATCTGAAATTGTTAAGAAAATAAAAGAAGCTAAATATTTTTCTGTGATACTTGATTGTACTCCTGATATTAGCCACCAAGAGCAAATGTCTTTAATTTTAAGATATGTGGATGTTACTTCAAATTGTGTTAGCATAGAGGAATCATTTTTAGGATTTTTGAATGTGAATGACACAACTGGGCAGGGACTTTTTGATGTTTTGTTACATGAATTAGATGTTCTTAAACTTGATATAGATGATGTGCGTGGACAAAGCCATGATAATGGGTCAAATATGAAAGGAGAAAACCAAGGAGTGCAAAGAAAACTTTTAGATTTGAATCCTAGAGCTTTTTACACTCCTTGTGGTGCCCATAGCCTTAATTTAATGTTGTGTGACATGGCCAACAAATCTGGAAAAGCTAGGGACTTCTTTGGTATAATCCAATGCATTTACACTATATTTGCAAATTCCACAAAAAGATGGCAGATTTTGAAAAATAATGTGAAAGATTGAACTCCTAAATCATTGTCTTCTACTTGTTGGGAGAGTCGTGTAGATAGTGTAAAAGCAATAAGATTTCAAATTTCAAATTTAAGAGAAGCTTTGCTTCAAGTTGCTGAAAGTGATAATGATTCTGAAATAAGAAGCGAAGCTAAATCATTAGCCAATAATGAGCTTGGTGATTTTACGTTTATAGTGGCTATTGTTATTTGGTATGATTTGTTGTATGCTGTTAATTTAGTTAGCAAAAAATTACAATCGAAAGATATGCTTGTTTGTGTTGCTATTGAAAATGTGAAAAAATTGATTTCATTTTTTAAGGAGTATAGAGAAAATGGTTTTTCTAATGCTGTTGAAGTTGCTAAGGAATTTACAATTAATATGGAAATTGATCCAATTTTTCCTCAAAAGCGCCGAATTAAAAGAAAAATGCAATTTGATGAGACTTTAGATGATGAAAGTCCATAATGTGCAGAAGAGTCTTTTAGAATTAGTTATTTTAATTGCATAATTGATCAAGCAATTGTCTCACTTGATAGGAGGTTTGAACAATATGAAATTGTGTTTGGTTTTTTATTTGCTTCTGACAAATTGTATTCACTAGATGATTCGAATTTAAAGTCTTGTTATAGCCGTTTGGAAGATACACTTAAGAATGGTGATAAATGTGATATTCATGGTTACGACTTGTATGTGGAGTTGAAATTACTCCAAGAATTTTTGTCTATAGAAAAGTTGGGGGCTCTTGATATTTTAAAATTTTTGAAATATTTTGATTGTTTTCCCAATGCGATTATTGCATATAGGATATTGCTAACCATTCCAGTAACAGTTGCAACCGCCGAAAGAAGTTTTTCAAAGTTAAATTTGCTTAAGTCTTACTTGCGTAGTTCTATGTCACAGTAAAGGCTTAATGGACTAGCTTTGGTGGCAATCTAGAATGAGGTTTTGGATAAAGTTGCTTATAAGGATTTAATTGATGAATTTGCTTCAAAAAATACTCGGAGGACGAGAATTTTCAAGTGATAATGAAGCAAGTTTAATGAAATATACATTTGTCAAAGTGTAATAATGTTTTTTATTTATAAACTAAATATTAAATTTGTTGTTTAAAGTAATGGAACACATTTTCGTTTTATAAAAGCCCATTTTTTAGTTTTCCCCCAGGGCCTCGAAAATTTCTGAGACAGCCCTGTCCGGAAGAAGACATAAAGTACTATTTAGACGCAAAGATCTTTAAAATGAGTAGCTCCGGAAGTACTAGAAATGGATGCCAAGATCTCCAAGGAGTAGCAGCACTGAAATCAAATAGCATGCCTGATATAGTCGGATGAAATGAAAGACCCTTGACGAAGGGCAATATTACAAAACCCTACAAATTTGAAAGGAAAACCCTATAGCAGGTTCCTAAAAGTGGTGGGTCTGTTCATGTGAAGGACCTTGGCCTGGTCCCAAAAAAAGCAGTGCAGGAAAGATTAAGGCACGATAATGCTGGAAACCGAATCAAAATCTTAACGAGGAAAATTGCTCTTCATCCAGTCAAACACATAACACATTCGGCTTGGAGTAAAGAATAATTAACTTTCAACCTTAAAAGGCTTGAACCAGACTAAGGGGGGGACTTCTGATGACATAACAGAAAATTCCCTAGCAAGCGAAGAATCCAGTATTGGGTTGACTACAACCCTTCCATAACAAGGGGACTATATCCTAATCAGGATAGAACTCTGCAAAGATACTATTTTACCCCAATTATGAATCTTTTCTATTGATCAAATAAGAGTATCAATTCTAATTTAATTAGGACAGTTTGGAGCCTATATAAAGGTCTCTCTACCTCTGTGAGCGGACGATGTTTTCGACGGAACGCGGATACTCTCTCAGAAGGGAGCCTCAAGATCGGGCAACCCTCCCTCGCGTGGGGTTTTTATAAATGGAAATCGTATTTTTGGAAAATAGAATTATTTTTTAAAAGAACTGAGACCTAAGTCTTGATAGAAAGTGTAGGAGTCACCACCCGGCTCATTTGAACCAGAAAATTTATAGTGTAGCTGAACCGAACAAAGGCCGCTACACTATCCAGAGATCTAGATCCGGACAAGTCCCCTATTTCGTGTCTAATTAAAATAAATACGGCCAATGTTCATAGATGGTATTTTATAATTCTAAAAGTCGATTTTATTGCATTAAGTTAAACATACAGCGCACATACAGATATAAAAATAAAAATAAAACAATAAATATTTAAGTAGCTGATAACCCAATCGAACAAAAATAAAAACTCTCCTCACTTTTATAACCGCCTAAAATACACGAGAGTCTAAAATTTACAACCGCAAAAAATACATGAATAAATATATTAAATACATGCAAAATAAAAATAAAAAGCTACAAAACAAAGGGTTAGCACAATTTACGGCACGCCATAAATAGGACTCAAACATGACAGAATTGGAAAATTAGAATTCGGGGGCATGCATTTAGGGGGATAACCGGGTCGGCTCGACTAGCCAGCCCGGTTAGACCTGGAAAATATTTTGAAACGTCCATGTATTTTGGTTTTGTGAGAAAATCATTTTGAAAACATTTTTCTGGTTTAATTTAGTTTTAACATGTGAGATGGGTCGGTTTTCGGGAGAATCGGGACTCCGTCGTTGTATTGTTCTAAATGCAATTTCATTGGAAATTAAATCTAAGGTAGTGAATGCATATAACAAAATTCATTTTTGATAATTTTCTGATTTTCTGAATTTTTATGCATTTTTAGAAATCTTTATGGATTAAAATGGAAATTCTGAAACTGGCCGGATGTTATAGTCATACGACTGTAACTACAGTCGTATAACTGTAATTACAGTCGTGCAACTATAATCCACTCAGTTTCTGTATTTCACCAAAATTTTATTCGAAAGCAACTAAACTTGGAGGAAAATCAAGAACACCCGTACAACTAAACTTACAGTCGTACGACTGTTCTTCAATTCAAGAACAGCCGTACGGCTGTTCTTGATTTCCAGAAACAGAAGACGCGAAAATTAATCTAAAATGCACAAAAACACACCAAAACACCCAGAAAGCATAGAAAAAGGAGGGATTGCAGTGTGTTTACCTCTTTGGCGCTAATCCACCGTAGGAATGACTCCTGGCTACGCACCAATCCACTTTGAATTGCTCTTTTCCTCTTTGAATTAAAGTTTGAAGTTGAGTCTAAAAATCTCCAAAATGCTAGGGATTCTTAGAGTTTTTAGTCCGAAATTAATTGAATTTAGAGAGTCAGATTATTAACCTATTGATTTCTAATAGATTTTAACTTAACACTTGAGAATTTAAAAGAAAAAGAAGAGGAAAAAAGCTTGAAGTTGTGAGGTTTTCTCTTCCTTCCATTTTTCTCTAATTCTCTCTCTAAATTCTCTCTCTCTGATTTCTTAAGCCAAAATCCCAAAAGTGCCTAATCCTCCTCTTTCTCTTCTTTTTATTCTGCCTTTGCTTGTCTTCAGACCGAAGCAATTAATGCTCCTTCTCCTTTTCCTCATTTTTCTGCTGCAGAGGTGTGGGCTTTTGCACCTGCTCCGACGTTACAGTCGTACGACTGTAACAACGGTTGTGTGACTCATGCTTTTTTTTTTTAAAGACGTAAAATTTCGGCGCTTACAACCTCAAAGGTACGGATAAAAAATTCTCTTATTTTACTCTATGGCTTCTTGATCTCTTACTGACTTGAGCGTCGGTGTATCTTTGTTTTATTTTACAGGTCCTGACCTAGTCTTCCTCAAGACGAGAAACCTCCTAAGGGGTATGAATTTTTCACATCATTCATCAATATTTAATTGATCATACGGTTTTAATCAAATTTAATTTTCATAACTAACTATCTTAATAATTGACGTTTTAATATGAGTAATTCTAATTGATTGATAGATTTAATGTGTCCAAATAAAAAAATTAGAAATAAAAATAAAAAAAATAAAGATTCTTATGATGTTTTTTTCCCAAATATAATATGAAGCTAAATAAGAATATTAAAAAATTAAATCTTGCCTACTTTATGATTTTTCGGTATCCTTGTCAAGTACAATGTTTACACTATAAGAAAATTACTTTTCTACTTTGTCGATATCTTATAAATTAAATTAATTTTTATTCTTTTTTAAGAGTGTAACATTTGGTTCAATAAATACACGAATCACCAACCTTGTAATTAGAGAAACATATTTTTACTATCACCAACCTTCTAATTAGAGAAACATACTTTTACTACTAAAAGGTAACTGAATAGTCTATTGGAAACAATTTAGTTTAAATGATTGGCCAATATATACCAAAAAAAAATTGAGATGAAAACGTAATAGTATTTGAAAAATCAATGTATTATCTATTTTCTCATGTATTTAGGATTTTTTTTAAAATTTTTTTTTTTTTTTTTTATCATCGATAGGTTTGACTTTGACTAGTAGATGTGTATGCAATTGTAATACTTAAGCCCGGCCCAGCTGTTTGATCTTGAGATAAAAATTCTCCTCATATTTCATTGGGCTTTTTATTCATATGCTCAGTTCAACCCAACCTAATATATTATAGCATGGTCCGAAAACTATGTGATTGATGTCATGAATCATCTAATGATGCGAATTATTTAGGCTCCGAATCATAGTAGAATTTTTCCTTTTTTTTTTTGTTGCAAAAGTACTCTTATTTACAAGCTCAAACCCCTTGGGAATAAACCACAATATAATTATTTGATTAATAGAATACATAAATTATTAAAATAATACACAAAACTTGAGTAGGATTTTAAGCTATCTAGAAAACAACTTAATCAAAGTTTGACCACTTCTTTTAATCAAAGTTTGACCACTTCTTTTACATGCTTAGGTCGGATGAATTGAGCCCTAGTTCAATCGAACAAATTCAATAGAATTCCAAACTTCATCATAATTGATAAAAATTAAATCCTAATTATACTTCAATATAAATAAAACAAGAAATCCTTATTAACTGAGTATCTTTATAATAAAATCTAATCCTAATATAAAGTAAATAGTACATCTAAGTTCTATGGACCTATGCGTTGGCCTTCATAAGGTGAACATAAAAACGAAACTTTTCTTTTTTTATCTAGAGTTTAATTTGCTTTTCGAAATTAAAAAAAAAAAAGATGGAGATTAAAATAGAGAGCACAAAAATTATCAAGCCAATTTACGAAGGCAAAATTACTCCCTCAACTTTACAATCTATTCCTTTAAGTGTCTTTGATAAGGTCACTTACAACAGGTACATTGCAGTAATTTATGTTTATCGTTCAGCCATTCCACCCAACGAAACTATTGAATTTGGCCTCCAAAGAGTTTTCTATGAGTATAGAGAGTTGGCCGAACGATTAGGGGAAAATATTGAAAATGGAGATCCTTTAATTCTTCTTAACGATAAAAGGGTGAAGTTCGTCCAAGCAACTGTCGATAGCAAGCTCAATCAGGCCATGCCATTGGACCATCCCCGTTGTTACTTAAGCTTCACTCGAGTTTGGAAGATGTGGAGGAGCTGATTCAAGTTCAACTTACGAGATTTACTTGCAGTTCATTAGAAGTTGGTTTCACATTCCATCATTCATAGTGGACTCAATATTGATCCGCTTCTAATTCATGATCGAACCATGTATCTGAATGATTGGTCTCAACTTGGAAGAACAACTGATAATAATCATAAAACCATCCATTATAGTTCATAGGATGTAATTAAAAAATATTGTTATTTCCAAATTATGTATTCAATTTTTTTTTTCTTTGGGCTAATTTTGAACGAAAAACAAAGTCTTGAATTTTGATAAAGTCTTTGGCTTTGCAGCCTATTAAACACCTAATTTAATCAAATGATAAAATTAGTAAAATAATAATAGTTAGTAAATAACCTCAAATTTTCTCCTTCTTCCGCCTTTTTAAGTCCATTACTATGAACATAAAGCCGTTAACAACCGAATTCGGTTCGTTTGTTCAATTTTCTTCAACAATGTTAAAAAGGGGGAAAATGGGAAGAAAAGGAAGACGTAGACGAGTAAGAGAAAGAAAAAGAGGAATTCTCCGGCATATAAAACGGAGGAGCAATGGCAGCCACCGGAATATTTTTAACAGCCATACTTTTTACGGTGGCAACAGTGCATTGTTCTTCTTTTCCGACCAGTCTTACTCTAGAAAGGGGAATTTCACCTGTTCATGAGTTAAGCCAACTGAGGGAGGTAGATAGTTTCAGGCATAGCAGAACATTGTTGGCAAACAATTCTGCAGATATATTTTTCTCTGTTCAAGGCCAATATCAGCCTCCTGTTATGGGGTAATTTCTGCGTTTTATTTGGGGTGTTTTTCGGTGATTTCGTTGATTTTTCAATTGGGTTTCTGTAGTTAGATTAGAAGTTCAAAAAAGTTAATTCCTTCATGTGGATTTCATGTTCTTTGAGTTTCATGGATTTGGATTGCATTTTAGATTGTTATGTTAATGGCTTCTGAAATGGGATTTATACAATTGTATGAACATAGAACCTACTGTATGCAATTGGGTTAATGTGCGAAAACTGACTGCATTCTTGTATCAATTGCATACCAAGTAATTTTAGTTCTTTGATTAATAATTATTTCTGATTTTGATTGCCTAGGATATATCCTTTCTTCTTTGTAATCCTTCATTTTTCTAATTTCTATGGAATGTGATGTTAATGGCTTCTGATATAGGATTTACACAATGTATGAACACAGAAACTTCTGCATGCAAAACTTGAATGCATTCTTGTATATATATTAAGTTACTTTGGTTGTTTGGTTAATAATTTTTCTGATTTTGATTGCCTAGGCTTTATCTTTTCTTCTTTGTAATCCTTCATTTTTCTGTGGGTTGTTATGTTAATGGCTTCTGAAATGGGATTTGTACAAATGTATGAACATAGAAACTACTATATGCAATTTGGTTATGGTGCAAAAACTGACTGCATTCTTGTATCAATTATGTATTAAGTAATTTTGGTTGTTTGATTCATGTTTCTTTTTTATTATTTTGATTGGTCTAGGCTTTATTATACAAGGTTGAGAATTGGTTCGCCTCCAAAAGATTATTTTGTGCAAATTGATACAGGAAGTAATGTTGTGTGGGTTAGTTGCACCTCCTGCATGGGCTGCCCTGCTAAATCTGATCTTGGAGTAATTTCATTTCTTAACTCCATCCTATTTTGGTCGTTTAATCTTAATCTCATGAAAGTTTGTTATACCGTGTAAGATTTGGTTATGATTCGTTGTTTCTCTTACAGATTCCAATTAATAACTATGATCCTGGAACCTCAACAACATCCGGATTGCTCCCTTGTTGGGATAACCTATGCAAAGCGGGATCCAAATCAGAAGATACTTTCTGTTCTACACGAACCAGCCTGTGTGGTTTCCAATTACAATATATGGATGGAAATGCATATGGATATTACGTTTCAGATATGTTGCGTGTGTATGCAGCTACAGATGCAGCTATGACTAACCCCGTTTCAGCTCCCATTGTCTTCGGGTGAGATGTCTTGAATTTGTTGGATGTTTCATTAGTTGTTCATCGTTTTTATGTTTAAAGAGTTAGAATTTTGTTAACTTAGATTGTGGGTTTTGAAACAGGTGTGCCACAATGCTGACTGGGAACAAAACAAAGAGTAATAAAGTAGTCGGTGGAATGTTAGGTTTAGGGCCACGAAATATGTCTTTCATCTCCCAGTTGGCTTCACAGGGAGTAGCACCGAGGGTTTTCTCCCACTGTTTGAGAGGAGATGCAAATGGTGGCGGCTTATTGGTCCTTGGAGAAATTGCTGCCCCACATATTGTTTATACTCCGCTTATCCAATCAATGTATATTCTTTCTTCCTGCTCAAATAATTCAGATATTGTTATAGAGTAGTATATTTTGCCACATGCTTGACTCCTAATAATTTTCTACTCGATCTTGTTGATTCATCCTTTTTAATCAACTGATCATTTTAGGCAAAATGTTTACGGTAGCTCGTTGGTAGCATTCTGTTGCTTCAGTTTAATTTTGATTGAAGAATCTGTCCCGTTCTCATGTATGCTATAAAAGTGAAAGCTATGCTTCGAAAATTCATTTCTGCATTAAGCAAAACTACTCATTACCATGTCTGAAATTTCAGGTCTCAATATAAGCTAGATTTACAGAGTATTGCTGTGGGTAGTAAAACATTAGCCATCGATAAATCGGTTTTTAAAACAACTGACACTCAGGGAACCATAGTTGACTCAGGAACAACCTTAGCATACCTTGCGGATGGAGCTTACGATCCTGTTATAGAGGCTGTGAGTTTCTACTAAACTTTTTGCTTGACTAGTTGAACTTAAATCTTGGGAATCGTTTATGAAAATATTTATTTCTCTTCTTCTGCAGATTTCCGATTTTGCTCTAAAAAATGCAATTTCATATCCTAACAATATGTATAAATGTTTCTTAGTTGGAGCCAGGTCAGCTTCATATATCTGTTTAGTTCTCTACTTGTTTTCCTATTGGTGATGATCATAGCCCGAAAATTACATCTCTGTTTCGTGTTCAGGATTGAGAACTTATTTCCCAAAGTTACTTTGAACTTTGCTGGTGGCTCGTCGATGGTGTTACATCCCAGGGATTACCTTGTAAAGCAAAGCAGCCTTGTGAGTAGTTAACAATTAACATTATTATATTCTTCCTCGCCCGAAAGTTGATTACACGGAACGATTACAGTTGGCATGTTACGGTTCTGATTCGTTAATTTGGATACTTGAACTGGCTTGCAGGCCGGAGAAGTATGGTGCATCGGTTTCGAAAATATTCCAGGGCAACAACTAACTATCTTAGGAGGTAATGACATCACGACCGAACATTAAAGCCTTTTCGATTCCTATCTAAATCATACACCATTTTTCAATTTGCAGACCTTGTTTTGAGAGACAAAATCATTGTTTACGATATGGAAAATGAACGGTTTGGATGGACTGATTATAATTGTAAGTTGCACTCACCTTCTATGAACAGCAATGATTAAGACTAACTACATTTCATAATTCTCAATTCTGATCCTTCTTCGATGAATGTGGTTCCTTCCAGGTACAGTCGCGGCAAGCGTGTCTTCAACTATGAACAATGGGAATGCCCAAAAGGGTTTCAAGAGCAAGAGTTCAGAGAGGAACGTGCCTTACAAGCTGGTTTCGATGATTATAATTGCGCTTCTTCTGCATATGTTTCCGAGCAGCAGTTTATTTTTGTAGCATACTGTAAATCTGTTGTATGCATAATATTCTTTCATTCATTATAATGATGAAGCTGATTTGTAATGCAACAATCAGCTCAGCCATGGTGGATCAGTTTCAGAGGCTGATATTTTTTTTTTTTTTATATACTGAGCTTAAAAATCCATTTGGATTCACAGTTTTACACAGATTGATAATGTAACTACAAAATTGTTTTAGAGAAATTCTCAGCTTTGTTGCTTCAATAACGTTAAATTCAACGATGTTATATATCACATCATTTCTTGTTTTGCTCATTTTTTTACACGTTATTTCAACTTATGTTTGTGCTAATAATAATAATAATAATAATAATAATAATAAAGTAGTTAATGCAAGTATAATGATATTTGTGATCATGTATATTTGTTTTTGTTAAAATAGAAGTGAATGTAGATGTTTAATGGTATCTAAGATCCAACATTTTTCTTTGTGCTTTCAAACAAGGAGAAAAACAAAGTTTATTTAATTTTGTACACTGCTTTATGGGTTTAGTTTTAACAAATCAATCGGATTATACTTATGACAGAGGACAAGAGACTCGATATTTATATAAAGAACCAAGCAAAATAGCATATACATGAATATAATCCAGTACCAGCCATGGCTACCAAAAAAATGGCTAGAATTCACAGCTCAAAAAGACCATTTTCTATCAAAAAAAACCAGTTAGCAGCAGAGTTCAATAAACTTCTCATAGATGCCACCAAAAGTCGGTTTTGACTCTACCAAATCAGTTGTTAATTTCTATTTTCAAAAAGCTGTTTGTAAAAAGACCCATCACACTCAGCAGTAGAACATAACGTCTTTCACATTATCTTTGATCACCGGAAGAGGCTTGACCTCCCTATTCCTCCCAGCCCCACTTGCACTCCGACCACCACTGGAACTGCCATCTGATGTTTCACCCTCAATGTAATAACGAGCACGGAAAGCCGCAAGATGTGCATAGTAGGCAGGTGGTACTGCAGAAATTTTGAGATAGTTCAACAATGAATCATTCCTTAACAAGAAAACCAAACACGGTAATAAAAGGAATTACAGAAAGATGATTTGGTCATTTACCTATGGACACAGACCGGGTGCACCTCACATAGCTGAAAGATGTCAACAATGTAAACCAATTAAGTACAGAGGAGGTTTTAAACCAATTAAGTACAGAGATGGTGTTTAAGAATAAAAGAGTGAGTTGAAACAATTACGTGTAGCAGAGACTGTTAGTCAGCATTTGCAGAAGATCAGCACTGAACCCATTCTCATCATACAACACATGGTAGTGGGTTGGTCTACTGGTTCCCTGCACCATAATTCATAAAACATTATTCTAATTCTCTAATGAGCAAACTTATTGAACACTAGTGAGTTGATCTACTGGTTCCCTGCACCATAATTCATAAAACATTATTCTAATTCTCCATTGAGCAAGCTTGTTGAACACTGGCAAACCAATTACCTTAATAGATGCATGACTGTTGAGGTAGAAGTCAAATTCTCTATTGTGACAGATCTTTGTATCAACCACCGTACCTGAAAAATAAACATATAAGCTCAACTCCCCCAAAATGACAACAAAATATCCATCAGAATTGGCTAAATATAAGACCTGGCAGAATATTCCCATTCCTATCAGCAGCTGCACGTTCAGCAGGGAAAAGTCGTGTATGATGCCTCTTTTGCACCACAACAAAAGTAACTGGTGGTAGATATCCCTCCTCCAGTGATGAGCAAGCCTGAAATATGCGCATCGATCAATAATCAGCCTAAGATTGAGAATGCTTCAACAACACATGCATCATATCCAAGATATATATTGTGACTGAAAAAATTTGGCAATTATTTGACCCAATCTGCCAGTTGATCAAAAACAGTGAGATCAGGCATGGCTAAAATACAACACTTTAGGTTCAGTAACATTATGGCCGGCACAAAACAAGTTAAAAATAAATGTTGTGGAAGAGAACAACACAAGGGGAGGAAAAACTCCAAAAAGGGAAAGTACATGAAATGAGTATGTTAAAAATGGCATCAACTCAAACACAAAAACTACCTTTCGAATTGCATCCATCTCATACAGTAGAACCTGGTTAAACTGTCCCTCACTTACACCATCCCTATAACCAAAAATTTAAACATTATTAACATCTGGCAAGGACATGGCAGTTTATAATCATCTAATGAAGTTATTACCTGTAGAAAATAACTCTACTGGGTTTCTGACCAGTATTTCTTCGAAAAGCAATGAACAATTCCCTGCACAGCAGCAAGCATATTAATAAGAAAAATCTTACAGAAGCAACAGGACACCCTTGAAACTACACAAGGAAAACACTACCTGATCATTCCAGAATGTACTACTCCCCTATCTTTATCATTATATGAATTGTAAAGATCTTGAATGATCTCTTCACGGTGAGTCTGGGCAGAAACAAGTCCTCTATACTTAGTGATCTCGGGCCAGTCCATTGAAGCCACAACCTGAATCAATCAATCTAACTATGAACACAATGAGCAGCCAATAAAATACTAATAGCAGATTATTCCACATACCGCTGCTATTGAAGGACTGGAATCTTCCCCTGGATGTGGATGAGTTACATCAGCTCCCAAAATAATAGTAGGACGATCAGACACAAGAGGAATCCTCCTTTGTATAGCATCACTTAGAACAGTGTTACGGCCTCCAACCTAGCAGATGATGAACTAACTGAGTAGAACATGAAATGCAATAAAATAATTAAGCACGCACCAAACTGAGCTTTCTGGGTCTTACCTTAACATTTATTTTGAGGGCTATATTTTCGAAATACTGTTTGTCAAGCCTCGAAGCTTGCTTTGGTTGACAACACTGTGAAACAATTCCCAGCTCAGTTTCACATACCCTTTTAATTGTCCCTGCAAAACAAATATCGCACATGTTGAATGCAAAGCTTATATACTTCAAAAATTTCTCTAGTTTTGTTTCTTACCATATGAGCCAGTAACATCAGGTAGAATAATTATCAACAACTGAAGCCTTGCGTTTCGTTGGTTTGCAAGTTTAGCTTCACACTGCCTGTGAATGTCAACAAGAACCCTCTCAATTTGGCCAGGATGACAATTCTGTATCGGAATGAGAGGATTTGGGTTGAATTCCTAGCATTAAATAAGGGTCACAACAAAATGGTTAGTTTACGAGATTAAGAATTGCGCATTACACAGCTCTGAATAAACAGAGTAAAGAGAGAAACTCTATCATACCATTCCTTTGGAAACACACATTTGAATCAATTGTTTACAGAATTCCATTGGTAAACCTCGATTGATTTGCGTGGAAAAGTTGACACACGTCCAAAAATCTATTCTTCCCCCATTAACCATTTTCTGCAAAAATGGAATTACAAAATGTTAGCTAACAGTGATTTAGTAATTGGAGATTGTAATTACTAACACTTCAAGACAAAAGTTCACCTTGTTTATCATATTCCATTGCCCAAAAGAAGGATTGACCCTTGCTTCCCCGCCAGTCGCATGATAATTCAGCTGCATAAACCACACAGGACTGGGTCATACTCCACATGCTAAGATACCAAAACAGGTAGATAGCAATCTAAAACAATATTTGTAATTACCATCGGAGGAGGCAAAATTCGTGCATCAACAAATGTTAGTTCCTCCATAACATGAATCCCAAACTCCTTGCTTACAAGCTTATCGTTGCCATAATTGTTCATCTTAACCATCTACAAGATGTAAAAAGGAAAAAAAAAAAAAAAAAAAAAAAAAGCAGATAAATAGGAAATAGGACTTCAGAATCATCAAAAATGGAAAAAACAATTCAGAGAAGCAAAATACATTTTTAATGTTCGCTTCCCGTTGAGGGGGCCGTTCACAAGTAGCTCTTAACAGATTATTTACTTGTCTTCCATTTAGCTTTTTCGAATATCTTTGTCCTTCAGCAATCCTACATAGCTACAAGCCAGAGACAGAATACATAAGCATAGTTAGCAACTACCACACAGCAGAAGAATAAACAAACAGAAACTCATTGACAGTGAAATAAAACCTCCATGGGCAAAAAGATAGGTCTCGCATCACTCCCCGATTGAAGGGCAGGCAATGATGTATATCTGAGTCCAATATTGTATTTCTCCCGAAAATACTGAACAATTGAGATTTTAGTGTTCTTGTCATCCTGCGTGAACCTAAAAGAAAATATAAAATTAGGCATACGAAAAATAAACTAGCCATATCACCAGAACTTTTCCTCATCAATTGCAACTGTCAAAATGTAGTGCTAATAGTATAACAATGACCCATAACTCAAACCAAAGTTTAGGTTAATATGTTTTCGATCTTACAAAACAAGATCAACAATTAAATGAATTTTCAAGACCAACACATCACATCCTTCTGCTCTGTACATTAGCAAAAATAACATAATACAACATGATGCAACATCCGCAAGTAACGAAAAACTCACAATATTTGAATTAATGGCTTATCGGATACACCAGTTATCTTGCAACGTCTCACATAGTTCTGATGGTTTAATTCCACTCTTAGTCCCTTCAGAGCTTTTTTCACCTGTAAGAAGTCGGATATACATCAATTGAGATGTGCATAACTACATTTAGAATACAAATTAAACAGTACCTTAATCCGGTCTTGATCAGATAGAGGCCTGGACAAATCTCTCAACTTCAAGTAGTCAGCAACAAATTCTGTCACTAGAATTGGCTCATAAAATGCTCTCGCCGATACATCTGTAATGTGGGAATTTACACATTCAGACTAAAGCAAAAGGTAGAACAGAAACAAAAAAATATATATATACAAAACAGTACATACCAATGTTAAGTGAGAGTCCCATTTGTGTTGGTCGTAGACTCTGATAATACCCTCTCCAGTACTCGATGCCATCACCAAGCTGACCCGGATCCCCCAACTGAGGTGAGAAGAAAGATCTCCCAACAGTAGTATAACTGAGAACAAATTATCCATCTAACTTCAGAATAAATAGCAACAAGGAATTAAGAGGACAAATTATACTCTTACAACTGCTTACATTGCTGATGGTGCCGCCCTCAGAACGATATCAAGAACTTGAATTGTTTCTTGCGGGGCATCCATTTGCCTCCCACTCAAAAACTGGCGAAGATGATGGAGATCCGCCTTTGCAGCATATTTTATGGCAACCTTAAACTCACGATCTCTCCTACGAAAGTATAGAATAACTCGTCAATCGGTAGTATACTGAAATATTAAATCAGGATATAGTATGCAAAAGATATAAGACAAACAGAAATAAAGTATTATGCTAAAGCTATAAAGACCAGAAATAATTACCTAACCGAACCAGAGGACTCAGCTCTTTGATCCTTCTCAGGGAGCTTAACAACAAACTCCTTCGACTCGAAAGGAAGACGCCCAGCTGTGTACAGACTTTTCCTCCCATCGTATGCTGGCATTTTGCTACCCAGATGCGATTCACGATACAGGTTAACAAGCTGAGAAATTACCTCTCGATTTACCTTCTTCGATGTAATATCAGGGGTTATAGTCACCTAAAATTATCAATGAAATAGATGAACAGTAGAACTAAAAAAACAGAAAGCACAATACGCGATAAAACTGTTGCAGAAAATGGGAAATAGCAACATTACATCATAGTGATGGAGATCCCTGTCCGCGATCTCCACCAGAAAATGGTTCGCCTTCAATAGGCATTTCTTCCCAAGCGTACCGAATCCAGGCCTGGCAGCAAACCGAACTGACTTCGATGACGCCGGCGGTGTCACTCCTTCCTTGTCCGCCGGCTCGACAATGGCGAGCTTCTGTTCCACCTGTTGACGAACCTGCTCCACCGAGGCCTCATAGCCGGTGGATTCAGACGAAGACGGCCGAGCAGCCGATGAAGAAGAAGGAGAGGCAGCGGCCGCAGCCTGGCGAGGAGGGGGAACGGCCGACGCAGAAGAAGTTGTCTGCGGAATAGCAGCAGTAGTACGACCTAGCGGCGGGAATGAGGCCGCCACCGGTTGAGTAGTTCCGGCTTGGATAGGTCCTGTGCCACCCCGACCTCTACCGCGACCACCTCTACCACCGCGCTGAAACGACGGAGATGGTGAGGGAGACGGCTGAGGTTGCTGATCACGTCGAGAATCCTGACGCCGACCACCGCCTCTGCGCGACATTTTAAACAGTTATCGCAATGATCAGAGAGGAAAACCAAGGAGCGGGAAGAGTTCCGCTGGAAACGGGTTGTGTTAAGTGAGAGAAAATACTTTTAGAGAGTGTGGGAGAGACACAAAGAATTTTATACAGGCACAAAGATTACTGAGCAAGGAGATGAACCGTTATTTCTATGACCGTTTTACCCTCCGTTAATTGTTTGAATTACGCTTCTGTCCTTTTATTTCTCAAGAAAAGAAAAAGTTAAAAAAGCATGACTAGGTTCGTGCGGGCGGTTATGGCCTGCGGTTGAAAACTGAAAAAAAGGACGAGTGGTTTACTAATTTATCCCAGAAAATTTTTCGTTTTGAATGTGGCTAATTTCGTGTGGCAAGAAGAAGAGTCACTGTGTTAATGGGAATATTAGTAGGAAACTAATTGTAATTAATCAGTGGCTTTCGACATAATTTCGAAACTCGAAGTTTTGGGTTTTCCTCAACAGTAATCATTTTACTCTTATTAGAGTTGTAATCACAGTTGTCTTAATTGAATTATTTCCATTAATGAAAATTTTTCCACATACCTTTTTTGAATTCCCTCATCAATTAGGTTGGCTTTTCCTTTTGTTTGTAAAATTTATTGGGATTAATTAAAGTTGAGATTAATATTTTACTGCTAAATTGAGATAGAATTACTATTTGATATATACGGAAAAAATCGTGGAGCTAATGATATTTCTTTCTTTTTTTCCTTTTCCAATTGTTTACCCACCTCTCTCATGCGAAAATTCCAAAGGTCTAAGGTATTGGGAATAGGGGAATAGAGCATCGGACCCCACATTATTTATATCAAACTTTTCCTTAACAACTACTTATTCGAGTGATTCTTTACTTTCCTTTCGTATGCATTACATGTTTATTTGTTCCAACTAATGCATGACAAATTTTCAAACTAAACAAAAAAATAAAAGAGCATAACTTTTGCATAGGCTGGGATACGAATATGTTATCCCATCTATCCATTATTTCTTGATTGTTAGGGAGGATGAATTTTTTCAATAAATTAAGACGGATATTAAATGGCTCAGTCATCCCAAGTAATCTATCTCATGGAATGGGATGGTATAAGGGTTGTGATAAAAATTTAATGTTGAAAATAACTATTTTACCCATTTTGAAAAAAAAAAAAAGACCTATAAACTTTATTCTATATATAAGGGTAATAAAGTAAAATATATTATTTTATTTCTATTCTTATTCAACATACCAAACATGATCTTATATCTACGTGAATCCTAATTTTTTAGGGTTAATATCACTCATGATATACCAATGAGTGACATATATAAATCAAATTTTTTTCTTTTATTTTCTTTGATTTATATATTTTTTTTATTTTTTTTATAAAAATAAAATGAAACAATATGTATAAAGTGGTATACCAAACTGCGATTAGGGAGATAATTGGTATACCATAAGTGAAATTAAGCCCAACAAAGTGATGACGTGACACAGTTAACCTGCAATAACATGTCACATGTACCACAATGGGAAGTCACCTAGAAGTTGGGATACTACAATGTACAAAACGGTAGTTGGTATACCAAACTGTGATTAGGGAGATAGTTAGTATACCATGAGTGAAATTAAGTTTAATTTTTTATATATGTGTTTATCTTCTTTTTTTTTTTTTTTTTTTTTTATCTTTATCCATATCTAAACATTTATCCTTATGTCTATCCTTATCACATACCAAACGCCTTGTCGAGGTCCAAAATTACAAAAATATCTTTATTATCGATAAAGATGAATATAACAAATTGATAATTGTAAAATATTTACAATTAGCTATTTTTATGTCTATTTTCTTATAAATGCAATTAATAAGTTTAGTATGCATGGATGAAATGTTTGTTTGGAGATGTAGATACTCCACCAATTAAAATCTGCTATGGTATTATAAAATTTGTTATTCTCGTTTTAAAAAATAAAATTATGATCCTCATTTTAAAAATTAATAAAATTACAGGGTTTATTTTTAAAATTTAACCTGTAAAATATTAAGATTAAGAGTCACTAAATATCCTTCATACCATCCCAAGTTGTTACTACGCTAATAAATCAACTATTTCTAGTATTTTCAGATCGAAAACGATTAGTTTTGATTCTGTAGTTGTATTGTAAGATTTATTTTAGTTTAAAATTAAATTTATGTATCAATTTGAATTAAAATTGCTTCGTATTTCAAATCACAATTTAATACTTCTCTCGTAAAATTTTATTTTTTATGTAAAAATTTTATTTATTCTTAATTATCAAAACTTAATGTAGTACTATTTTTTACATTAAATAATAAATTTCTTTAAAACTTTAAATAAGGATAAATATTAGGAAATATAGTAAAAAATATATTAATAATTAAATAAAAAAACAAAGTGAAAAGGTTAAGAGATCGGATAATTAAAAATGGAGGAAGGAATAAAAAGTAAATTGATCTATAAAAAGTGGGTATTCCATTGGTACTATTATTCTTTTGACTAAATATAATCTGTGTTAAAATTAAAACGTTAAAGACTATAGTTCCGAAAACGCAAACACTTGCTAAGGAAGCTGCATTCTCTTAAAGAGGGTGGGACCCATATAAAGTGTTGGACCCACTTTTCTTCGGCTTACAGAATGAGGTTATTATGCGCACATAGACTCCAATTCTTTTCTTTTACGCGTCAAAAAAGTAAACAGACAAGATTAAAAAAAAAAAAAAAAAAAAAAAAAAAAAAAGCAGACGAAAGCATTCATCAATGTCCGTACAGTTTTACACGTAAGCAACCGTTAATTTCCTCATTTAAGATAATATGAGACTATTTTTATATTCTGTGGAACTTGGCACGTGCGACAATCTGTTGGTGATAAACTCTTCCCGCTCCTAATACTACCAAATGACAGGATGAGTTACTGTGCCTATCGTAGATTGGGATACAGCTGATTGGAATCCAGCTAACTTCGTCTACGAGGTTAAGTTTGGAGGGAAAATAAATAAATACAATTCGAAATCTTGGTTTGAAGGGTTATCAGCATAGTTACAAATTCTTCCATTATATTATAAAAACAAATAATTGTAAAAAAACAGGCCTTTTTTTTTTTTTTTAAAAGTAGAAACCAATCTCAAATTTCTTAAAAGATACGCTTTATATTTTTATTCCTTTACTTTTTCTTTGTTAAATTATATCTAAAAAAAAAAAAACTAATAAGTGAAATAACATTTTCTATTTTGAATTAAATAAATATTATTTGTTATTTAAAAAAATAGTGTTTCAGTTTATTAAATCAAAGTCGATTAAATTTTAAATAAATAGAAATAATTCCTCGAATCACTCTCATTAATTCTTTTTCTCTACCATTCTTATTATTAATTTTGGTTGAGAAGAAATCTTTATTATCTTATTATAGTTGGATAGACATTAAGAGCCCGTTTGGATAACTTTTTTTTTTTTAATTGTTTAATGTTAAACAATAGTTTTAGAGGCATTTGATTATATTTTGTTAACAAATATTGATAACTTTTTATGGAAGAAAAATTATTGTTTTTCATTGGGAAAAAACTGTTTTTTATAAAAGAAAAAAAAAACAAAACACATCATTTTATTTAATTTTATATTTCAAATTAATTATTTTATATCCTAACATGAAAAAATTATCATGTTTTTACTAAACACTTGTTATCAATCAATAAATAATAAACAACATCAAAAAAAAAAAAAGAGAGAAAAAAAAATCAAATGGACCTTGAAAAAATGGATAATGGATTCAAATAATGTCCATTTTTAAAAAAAATCCCATTATAATGTCTGATTAGTACAAAAATCCCTGAATGGTGCTGGTTAAACCATGATTTTTTAAAAAATAATAAATTATTTCTTATCAAAAAAAATTATTTAATTATTTTGTATAAAAATGAAATAAATATTAAAATATGTAAAAATAATAATAAAATTAAAGTACATTGTTATTCCATATTTTTAACCCAAGATTAATTAATTAATGTTTGAACAAATAATCCTAAAATTGTAATAATAACTATACTTTTTTTTTTATATAAAACCACAGGTTTCCGGTTACCACATTGGATGCCAACTAATTCAGTTTCAGGGTAATAGTTCGATAGATTATGATATTAAGATCTCTCCCAATATTAATACTGGAACATGAACACCTATTCTGTTTTTAGCCCAGCCCACCATTTACCATCTAAACTATCAAATATTGGTAACAATAACCATTCTTAAAAGATTGAATGTTGTCACAAGAATTGATCCTTTTGGTTTTATTACAAACCATTGCACATAATAAGCTATTCTTAAATATGTCACTCCCTGTATTTATAGTATAAAAATTTAATTTTAAATAGATTATTGATAGGAGGTTAATTGCAAAATCCATAAAAATTTAAAAACTTAGAATGTATCTTCGGAGAAAAAAGAAATTAAAATAGTTACATATATTAAAAAGGTAAAACGTATAATTTTTCACAAATTATATGGAGTTTATGACTTGATACAAAATAATAAAATAATTTATTTTTTAAAAAAAATATATGTTTGCCACAAAATATTAAGTCCATACAAAATTAATGTACAATTTTTTACTCTATATAAGCACGTTCGAAATGTTAATTAATTAATGTTGAGTTGAAAATAAACGTATTTTTAATTTTATACAAAGTAATTAAATAATTAAATAATTAATTATTTAATATATATATATATATATATATATATATATATATATATATATATATATATATATATATATATATATGCCATGGCATATATATATAATGCACAGCTCCCAGGGGAGCAGTGCATTGATGTCCCAATTTCGGAACAATGAATTCAGAAATTGGGCTCAATTTATTTTTCACAAAAAAAAAGAAATTACATTTTTAGAACCAGAAGTTTTGAAAATGATTCAACCAGGTTCCGAAAATAACCATAATTGAATCAATACTATTTAGAAAATTTTATACTAACCAAATATTATAATGGGATTTTTTTTGAAAATAGATATTATTTAGATCTATTATCCTTGAAAAAAATGTTATTTATCGAAATATTGTAAAATAACGTGGAGCCAAAATATACTTTTTAAAAATGAAATGACATCGTTATTCCTCTATGACCTTAAAATGGTCAGTCCCTGTTTCAATTCAGTAGTGTATCAATTGATAGGTGTGTCCATCCAAAATAAAATTGATTGATTTGAAATGGTCAGTGATAAGCTTTTGGCAGTCAAATTCACACAGACATATAAAAATTAAAATCTTGTTTTTGAATCATGACTTTCCATATTAAATTTAACTATAATGATTTTTCAAAATTAAAATGTCATTTATTTCACATAGATGGGGCATAAGTTGATTCCAATAATTTGTTAAATTCTCTGGTCATATTAAGAAAAAAAAAAAAAAAGGCTCCATTTTAGTTAATGATGCATAATCATTTTGGTGGATATATAATTATAATTTACATAAATTTCAAATCTATGTAGCATAAATTGGGCACAAACAAGTCATAAACTCATAATACTAAAAAAAAAAAAAAACATATATATAAGAAATATGATTTTGTAAAATTTGTGTTGCGGCTCCAGAAACCCTTGCTTCCTAGTTTTTAAAATTGACTCCTTAATATTTTTTAAATATTCAGAGTACATAATACTTCTAATTTGAAAATACTCATCATAGATTTAACTTTTTTTGTCTTATATAGACTGTAATTTATGTTAATTAGAACGTGACACAATTTTAAAGACATATGAAACTATATCAAAAGTATAATTCAAATTTGTAGTTATAGCATGTTTATATTTCTCCAATGAATCCCAAAGTCTTATTTTTCTCGTAAAAAACCATGTCATACGTCCATAAAATATAAAATTGATAAGTTTAGAGTGACTACTAACTATTATCAAATTAGAAAAATCACATACTGAAAGTGTAAAACAAATGACAAGGGAACAAATTGTAAATCTGCAACAGTTTGAAAGTTTCAAAGATGCATTTTGACTTATTTTTTTTTTAGGAATATATATATAAGTGATAAATGCTATTTCTTATTGTGTTTGGGTTTTCTGTTGTTTTTATAATTGTTATAAGCAAAAATTTTAAAAACCACCCATGTGATTTCACTCACTAACAAATTAAAATTTATAATTTTTATTGTAGTTTTTGCTGTTGTAACCTTATAATATTACGTAATCAAGGTCTGTATTTTTTAAAACTAGTTTTAACTATCTCTATATTTGAATTTTGTCTCACCATAAACTTAATTCTTATAATTTTTAAGGATAAGATTCGTCAAAAGAATATTAAATATTATTTTATCATTTTTAATATTTTAGACTATCTTACGTTCTTTTTTCTTCTTTTCTTCAATGGAAAGTAAACCTTCTATAGTATGAGAAATTTCAAATATTTTAGGAAACTTCTTTACTTTTATTTTTTAAAACATAGCTTTAAAGTGAATTCAGCTCCTGGCTCCACCAATAATTTTATTATTAGTCTTTATATAATTAATCATTTCAATTACAAGATTAAAATATATATACAATTTGTGTTAATTTATATGAGTAAATTGAACTTTTGGTTATTTAAGTATAATTAAAATACTATATTATTATATTTATCAAAAAGATATACTATATTATTGCACAAAGTAAAAAGTTAAATAAATTATCCGTACAAAGCACAGGTCAACAACTATAATTTGAGATGAAAATGACATGTAACACATCACTGCTCTGCCCCTTTCCATGAGGTTTCTTGGCTTATCACGAATGTGAGAATATATGTCACTTTCATTTTTATTTTTTATTGACTTTGTTTTAAGTGACCAAAAAACTATTGGCTATTTGAGAATTTTTAATTTTTAGTTGTTTGCTTCTTCACTTTAAAATGGGGAATCTCACCCTTTTTCTGCTTTAAGGAATCCACCCCCTCAAAAAAAATAAACATTTTTTTTTTTTTTTATCGTTGAGTTGGGTTTGTTTTGTCATCTTATGGAATTTTGCATTTTAGTTTTAATTTTTATGTCATTTATGAAAAATATATATAGTATAATGAAAATGACAGCAACTAATAAAGTTGAAAAGATGGGTGTTATGCATCCTACGAGGCCCAATTTTTTTTTTTTTTTTTTTTAATTAAGCAGTTTTTTTTTATATTTATTTACTTACAATTATATTTTTTTATAATTAGAAAAATGTTTTCATTATACATCTAATGTGACTAAAAAAAACTATAAAAACTTTTATTTTCAGCTATAATTAATAAATATTCCAAATACATATTTAATGACATAATAGAAAATTTTCTAGCAAGCGAATAATTCAGTATTGCGTAGACTACAACTCTTCCATAACAAGGAGATTATGTCATAATCAATGTATAATTCTTCCTTACTTGCCTATCAAAGAGTCTATATCTTAATTAGGATAAAACTTTGCAAAGGTACTATTTTACTTCAATTAGGAATTTTTCCTATTGATCAAATAAGAATATCAATCATAATCTAATTATGACGGTTTGGAGCCTATATAAAGGTTTCTCTAACTGAAAAGTACAGATAAAAAATTCTCTTATTTTACTCTACGGCTTCTTGATCTCTTACTGACTTGAGCGGAGTATCTTTGTTTTGGTTTGCAGGTCCTAACCTAGTCTTCCTTAAGACGAAAAACCTCCTAACGGAAAGGAATTTTTTACATAATTCATTATTCGTGCGGTGAGCGTGGACTTGTTAAAACAATAACGTCATCAAGTTCAAAACATGCAAAAAAATCTGACAAATATAGCGTCAAGATAAAAGATAAGTTTTCATCTTCCACGAAAGGAATTAATCGTAGCATATAATCACCGAGTAATAATTCAAAGCGCTTGATTTTTATGATACCATAGATCATTGATTTATATGGTTCATGAGGATTTGACAATTAATATTAATTTGTGAATGATTATTTTATTATATAGTAGATGCAAAATTTAAGAAATTAAAATACAGTCATTAATTTTTTATTCGATTTGTTAAGTTTGAAGGAGACGTCAAATACATTGAGTTTTGTTGTTGAGGTTGAACAAATCAGGAAAATTGCTGAGTAATTAATTGATAAAAAAATCTCATGATATAATATCCAATTTCATCCTTAATTAGCCAGTCCGTGGATCAGTTAAGGTTATCTTATTTGGCTTGGTGTGCATATATGATACATTGATTATTATGTCACTATGTTGGACTAATTATTTAAATTCTTAATATTGACTAATATGGCTTCATTTAAAGCTGTTCGAAAAAATTCTTTCTTTGTTTAGCTTCGTAAATAGGTAGCAAACATCTTCATGATTGATGCACCAATGATACCTTGCACTTCATTATCGTAGAGAAAACCATTTCTTGGAGTTGGAGTGCACAAAATCTTCAAATAAATCATATGCTTATAAGGAAAGACTGATTTATTCGATTTTACCAAACACTATCCGGTTGTGAAGAAAATCTGAAAAATAGTTGCTCCGGAAGACGATGAGAAAGTAATTGAAACTTGAATTGCTTTGTATTTCATATATTCTTCATCTTCTGCATACATCCACAAAGCCTATTTATAGAGGCATAAAGCGTACAAGAGAAGAAATTGAAAGAGAGGGAAAGGGAAAATAAACGAGCGGGAAAACCGGTAACAAATTGTAACAAATTTAACAGAATTAAAAACTAATTCCTAGCTTTTCTTTCTTCGTCTTTCGGCTGGCTTTCTTCATCTTTCTTCTGCTGGCTTCTGCTGCCTTCTTTGTTGATTGGGCTTATATGTGGGCTTAAATGTGGGCTTAATTGGTGGGCTTCATTTCTCAGCCCCCCCTCACGAGCAGCACCAGAACAGAGAACAACCACCCCTAATTGAGAGAGAGCAGAAATCATGGAAGAATGTGTTTTGGCCTTAGTAAAAAGATCGGCCAACTGAGAGGAAGAAGAGATGTAAGGGGTAGAGAGAAAACCAGATTGAACAGAATCGCGAACCAAATGGCAATCGATTTCGATATGCTTTGTGCGCTCGTGAAAAACAGGGTCTTTGGCGATAGCTATGGCAGCAACATTATCACAGTGGAGAGGAATGGGAAGATGCACAGGGATGTTCAGATCACGAAGAAGATAAGTAATCCACTTAAGCTCACAGGTGGCAGAGCCCATGCTTCGGTACTCAGCTTCAGCAGAAGATCGACTAACAGTAGTCTGCTTTTTTGTTTTCCATGAAATGAGGGAAGAACCCAATAAAACACAAAACCCAGTGACAGATCGTCTACTGAGGGTGCAGGTGGCCCAATCAGAATCACAATACCCCTGTAATTGAAAATTAGAATGAGATGAATAGAAAAGGCCATAGTGTAAAGTCCCTCGGAGGTAACGAAGAACATGGAGAGCTGCTTGTAAATGATGAAGGCAGGGTGCTTGCATGAATTGACTTAATTGCTGAGTAATGAAGGAGATATCTGGACGAGTGAATCCAAGATAAAGAAGACGACCAACAAGTCTTCGATAGAGTTCTGGATCATCAATGAGTGTTCCAGGAGCAGTAAGTTGAATGCCAGAAGAAAATGGACTAGAAGCAGGAGAAACTTCCTGATAGCCAACATCCGCAAGCAAATCCAATATGTACTTGGTCTGAGAAAGTAGTATACCTGTCTCCGTGCGTGACAACTCAACACCAAGGAAAAAATGAGCGAGACCAAGATCTTTTATAGTGTACAGATTGTGAAGAAAAGTTTTGAATTTTTGGATGTGTGAGGGATCTGAACCACAAATCAGAATGTCATCCACATAAATGGCTACCATGAGGGATTGACCATGCTGTGTCATTGTGAAAAGGCAGGGGTCATGATAAGATCGCTTCAAACCAAAAAGATTGAGCTTACTTGTTAGCTCTTTATGCCACTGGCGCCCGGCTTGTTTAAGGCCATATAGGGATTTATTAAGTTTGCAAACTTGGTTGGAGACAGCAGGAAAATATCCTTCAGGGACTTGAAGATAGATTTCTTCATCCAGAAAGCCGTGCAAATAAGCGTTATTGACATCGATTTGATGAATTTCCCACTGTTTTGCAGCTGCAATGGCAATGAGAAGTCTCACAGTGACAATGCGAGCAACTGGACTGAAGCAATCATTATAATCAATTCCAAATGTTTGATTGTAACCCTTGGCAACCAAACGGGCTTTGAATTTGTCAATGGCTCCAGTAGGAGTATGTTTGATGCGATAGACCCATTTTGAAGCGAGAGCACGTTTGCCAGGAGGTAGAGTTGTAAGGTGCCAAGTCTTATTGGCTTCAAGAGCAGAAAGTTCTTGTTGCATTGCCTGTACCCATCTGGTGTCCTGACTTGCTTCTTTATAATTGCGAGGTACCTTTTCTTGCATGACATTGCTGAGAAAAGCTAGCTGATGTGTAGATAAAGAAACTACTGGCAAAGGAATATGATCTGCATGTACAGTGGCAGCAAAATAATCTGCAAGCCAGGAAGGTGGGTGAGAAACCCTGGAAGACCTGCGAGGAATAAAAGAATGGAATATAGCAGGATTAGTGGGAAGAGGCACTGAATCAGGGGATGGTAAAGTTTCAGCAAAAGGAAAAATTGTTTCAGAGAATGTCACATCTCTGGAAACTACAAACTTCTTTGTGATGGAGTCCCATAACTTGTAGCCCTTTTGTCCTGGAGAGAAACCCATAAAAACAGCAGAAAAAGCTCTAGGGGCAAACTTATGCTTGTGAGGTTGAGTGTTTGTATAAAAACACTGACATCCAAAAACCTTGAATCTGTCATAGGTTGGAGGAGTATTGTATAATATGGTGTGAGGAGTTTTCCATTGCAGCAGCTTACTGGGCAAGACATTAATAACAGCAGTAGCATATAAAATGGCCTCTCCCCAAAACTCATGCGGTAAAGAAGCTTGGTATAAAATAGACCTTGCGATATTCAATAAGTGCTTGTGCTTTCTCTCCACTACACCATTTTGCGGTGGTGTATAAACACAGCTTCTTTGGTTTAAAATGCCTTTATCATGAAATAAGGTAGTGACTTTATGATTCAAGAACTCACTACCATTGTCTGATCTAATGATCTTTACCTGTTTATTAAACTGAGTCTGTACCATATTAAGAAAAACATGTAAAGCAGTAGCAGTTTGGGATTTATGCTGTAGCATAATAATCCATGTATACCGAGATAAATCATCAACAATGGTGAGAAAATATCTCCCTCCACTTTTAGAAGGAATGGAATAAGGACCCCAGAGATCAATGTGAAGAAGTTGAAAAATACTAGCAGAAGAAATGCAACTGCGAGCAAAAGGAAGTCTATTCTGAGTTGCCATTGGACAAACTGAACACATGTATTTATTACACTTGTAATGTATCTCTGGAATATGTAGTAAAGTTTTAGAGGAAACATGTCCTAGTCTCAAATGCCAAATATCTGGCTGATGTATAACTGTATTAACAGCATTTGTATTACTGAAACAATTATTTGATTGTAACACAATGGAATCAAAAGATTGTGCATCAAGCTTGTATAATCCACCACTTTTCCGGCCAACTGCTATCAATTCATTTGTATCTTGTGCCTGTAAATAACAATGATCAGCCTTAAAAATAACTTGCACATTATCTTCTTCCAATAACTTGCCAACAGATAACAGGTTGTAATGAAAAGAAGGTATGTAGAGAACATTCTTTAACATCAATTTTGGTGTAAGTGCCACATTGCCTATATGTTGAACAGGCTTTTTAGATCCATCAGGAAGTAAAACCACCTGATGTCCAACTGAGTAAACTTGCTGTGTAAACAGATTAGGTTGAGAAGTCATGTGTGAACTAGCTCCACTGTCCACAATCCATTCATTTTTCTTTGTGTCAAAAGAGGAAGAGAAAGAGAGTGAAATATGCTCACCAGAACTAGAGCTTGATTTATCTGGAATGTGTGACTCAAGAAAACCTGCAGAGCCTGCAAAAGCTGAAAAATCAGTGTCAACAGGTGTATCAAATTTTTGTTTAGATTTGTTCTTCTCTACTGCTGCTTTCTCCTTCCCTCGGTATTGCTTGTACATCTCCTCAAACATGTTTGCCATGTGTTTCTTGTTAATGAAATCGTTTTCACTAGATGTGGAATCAGAATCTTCCTCAACCAAATGTGCTTGAGTCTGCTTCTTTTTCAAATCCATGTACCAATCTGGATAACCGATTAACTGGAAGCAGGACTCTTTAGTATGACCAGGAGCATCACAATGAGTACAAGTAACATTTCTTTTCCCTCTTTCATCTTTCTTCTTCTTCTTGTATCCAGAATCAGAAGTTTGTGGTATTTTGGAATTAGATCGAAAAAACTGATTTTGTGAAAGATTTGCAATCTCAAGAACATTATCAGCAGATACTTCATGTTGTTTTTCAACTCTGGTAAGCATGGAATAAGCCTTATTTAAGGAAGGCAATGGATCCATAAGAAGGACTTGGTTTTTCACATGATCATAGCTGTCATTCAGTCCCATTAAAAACTGAATAAGTCTATCTTCTTCCTGCAAGTCTGAAATCCTCTTAAAAGCATTACAAGCACAAGTTTGTAAAACTCCACAATGACATACAGGATTTGGTCTCAACAAATTAAGCTCATTCCATAGTCTTTTGAGCTTTGTATAATATTGCATGACTGACATATTACCTTGAGTAAAAAGGCTGATACTCCTTTTAATTTGATAAAGCAGAGGTCCATTGCTATCACCGAAGCGCTGCTCTAATTCCAACCATAAATCTCTTGCTGTTTCTGCATAAAGAAAATCCTCACATAGCTCTTTGGACATGGAATTAAGAATCCATGAAGAAACTAAACAGTCTGTTTTCTCCCATCGTTCATACTCCAGTGTTCCTGCCTCTGGTTTGAGGTTATCTTCTAGGATATATTTGAACTTTTCTTTAGCTGTTAGGGCTCTTCTGATGGCTCTGCTCCATGGCAGATAATTGGCTCCTGTGAGTACTGCATTCACCAGAGTAATTCCTGGATTTTCTTGCTGCTGAAGTTGCACATTCCGGTTGTTCTGATCATCTGCTACAGCATCTTCTTCATGAAGTATATCGTATCTATTTGTGTTTGCATTTCTTCTCACCATAGCTCTGATACCATGAGAAAGTAATTGAAACTTGAATTGCTTTGTATTTCATATATTCTTCATCTTCTGCATACATCCACAAAGCCTATTTATAGAGGCATAAAGCGTACAAGAGAAGAAATTGAAAGAGAGGGAAAGGGAAAATAAACGAGCGGGAAAACCGGTAACGAATTGTAACAAATTTAACAGAATTAAAAACTAATTCCTAGCTTTTCTTTCTTCGTCTTTCGGCTGGCTTTCTTCATCTTTCTTCTGCTGGCTTCTGCTGCCTTCTTTGTTGATTGGGCTTATATGTGGGCTTAAATGTGGGCTTAATTGGTGGGCTTCATTTCTCAGACGACATAAAGTACTATCTGGACGCAAAGATCTCTAAAATGAGTAGCTTCGGAAATACTAGAAATGGATGCCAAGATCTCCAAGGAGGAGTAGCACTGAAATCAATTAGCATGCCCTTGACAAAGGCCAATATTACAAAACCCTATAAACTTGAAACGAAAAACCTATAGCATGTTCCTAAAAGCAGTGGATCTGTTCATGTGAAGAACCTTGGCATGGTCCCAAACAGAACAGTGCAGGAAAGGTTAAGGCATAACAATGCTGGAAACCGAATCAAAATCTTAACAAGGAAAATTGATCTTCATCCAGTCAAGCACATAACACATGTGAACCGAACCTCTTTTGGCTTGGAGTAAAGAATAATTAACTTTCAATCTTAAAAAGTTTGAACCAGACTGAGGGGGGACTTCTAATGATATAATAGAAAATTTTATAACAAGCGAAGAATGCAGTATTGGGCAGACTACAATCCTTCCATAACAAAGGGATTATATCCTAATCAAGGCGTAATTCTCCCTTACTTACATATTAAGGAGTCTATATCCTAATCAGGATAAGACTCTGCAAAGGTATTATTTTACCAAAATGAGGAATCTTTCCTATTGATCAAACAAAAATATTAATTCTAATCTAACTAGAACAGTTTTGAGCTTGTATAAAGGTCTCTCTACCTCAAATGTATGGATAAAAAATTCTCTTATTTTACTCTACGGCTTTTTGATCTTTTACTGACTTGAGCGTTGGTGTATTTTTGTTTTGTTTTGTAGGTCATGACCTAGTCTTCCTCAAGACAAGAAACCTCCTAACGGCTATAAATTTTTCACATAATTCATCAATATTTAATTGATCATACGGTTTTAATCAAATTTAATTTTCATAACTAACTATCTTAATAATTGGTGGTTTAATATGTAATTCCAATTGATTGATAGATTTAACGTGTTAGAATAAAAAATTAGAAATAGAAATAAAAAAATAAAGATTCTTATGGTGTTTTTTTCCCAAGTATAATATGAAGGTGAATAAGAATATTAAAAAATTAAATCTTGCCTACCTTAAGATTTTTCAATATCCTTATCAAGTACGATGTTTACGCTATAAGAAAATTACTTTTCTACTTTGTCGATATCTTATAAATTAAATTAATTTTTATTCTTTTTTAAGAATGTAATATTTGGTTCAAAAAATAAACGAATCACCAACCTTTTAACTAGAGAAACATATTTTTACTACTAAAAGGTAACTGAATAGTCTATTGAAAACGATTTAGTTTAAATGATTGGCCAATATATACCAAAAAAATTGAGATGAAAACGTAATAGTGTTTGAAAAATCAATGTATTATTTATTTTCTCATATATTTAGGATTTTTTTTTTTTAAAGTTTTGTCATAGATAAGTTTGACTTTGACTAGTAGATGTGTATGCAAATGTAATACTTAAGCCCGGCCCAGCTGTTTGATATTGAGATAAAAATTCTGCTCATATTTCACAATTGCATACACATCGACTAGTCAAAGTCAAAGTCTTTGTTTTCATTATTTGTTTAGCTAATTAAATTTTATTTAACTTATAACTAATCACTAAACTTTCAATACTAATCTATCTCCTAATTTTGATTAACCATATTCCCACTAAAACCTCCTCCCTCAACCCCTCAATTCTCTAAAAACGATTCATTCTCCTCGAATTATGGTTTTCAAAGTTGATCTTAGTTCTAATGATGAAAAATCTGAAGCATATGTTAGTTGGTGCTTTTGATGTTCATTCTTTTGGTTGATTTTCCAATAGTTTGTAAGTTTCTTTTTATTTTATAACTTTGATCATTCAAGTCTTCTTATATTTAATATATATTGGTTAGAAGATCTACATTTCATTTGCTGTGGGTTCTCCTATTTTCTTCTTTGAAATTGCTGTCCCTGATAATAATTTACCAGTTTTAATCATTTTGTGGGATCCGTATTGATGTTTTAATTAAGTACTAGCTAGCCATCTATTCTTCATTTTCTTGTGATTTCTAATTCAGTTTGAGGAAGATTCATAAAGACATGTTGAAAGACATAGAGAAAACGATATTCTTCAAGACCAAACCACATCAAGCAAAAAACATGGAATTAATTTGGCATTAATTTTTGTGAAATTTATGAAGTTTGAGGAAGTAAGGGAGGATTTGGACCCAAGAAATAGGTTGTCTTGGAAAAAGTAGATAGCAAATATAGTTAAATTGTGCCAAGAAAGATCAATGTATATTTTTAACTTTCTACGATTATTATATCAAATTATTAGCAATAATACAATAATATAAGCATTTTTTTGTATATTTAAATCTTGCTTCTTTATATTAAAATTTTGTTGAGTAAAAAATTTTAAACAAAGGGCAAAATCGCCACTTTATATATTTATTGATAATAAAATTATTGATTAATATGAAATTTCTAAACAAAAATAGTTGACTCTAATTTACATTGTGTGACAATAATAATTGCAATTGGTACTTTTGTTTTGTTTTGTTTCTTTTTTTTTTTTTTTTTGACAACTAACTAAAATTGTCGTGTAATTTTAGTTTAGATTGCATGCTAATTTGTGACAATATGACTTATTTGTAATGATAATTTTAATTTTCACTTACAATAAAAGTAGTAACAAAAGAAAATACTGTGACAATAAATATATTGTCACAAAACTAATAATTTACGTGACAACTTTTTATTGTCACATATCAGAAAAACTTTTAGCAATGGAATTATATGTGACAACCCCATGACAATTCTTTATTCTCACATAAAATTTTAAGTAACAACTTTTCACGATTATGTGACAACTTTTGTTGTCACAAACAACATGATTTCTTGTAGTGATTATTGTCCATAAAGTTCACTTTATGTCGAACTGTGTGAGAATTTCAATGAATGGTAGGATGAGGATGAATCCAGAAATACCTAATGAATACTTTGGGAATTCGGTGCTTTGGGCCTTTTCCACAGCTAGGGGCTAAAGATCTTGTGCGTGAACCGATGTCGTATACTGCAAAGCTATTTCATGATGCTATTGTAAACGTGAATGATAGTTATTTCAAATCGTTTATTGATTTTGTTACCCACAAGGTAGAGAAAGAAGATCTTGCCCCTACAATGGAGATGAATAAGTCAGTCTTATGCTCCAATTTAGAAGTTGATAGTTGGTTGAGATTTCCATTTTATTGTTGGTAATGTATGCTCTAGTGCAATATATTGTATAAATTGTAAATATTTGTTGGCTATTAATAAAATGTTTGCTTTCATATTTAATTCTTATTAAGTATAATATGTCAGTAAATATTTGTCCTAAAGTTGTTGTTAAAGAGAACCTATTATCAAGAGTTGAGAATATGAGATAGGTTTTCCTGGTAATAATATACTTTAAATGTTCGTGGTTAGAAGAATTAATAACTAGGCATAATTAATTCATAGACCATCACCTCTATTTATTTTCTTAGAGAAGTGGTGAATCTTATATCACTTGACATAAGATGTCAAGATAAAAATGTGGGTACTCAAATAGATGAGTTGACTGAACTATGACGTTAAATGACAAGGACATGGAGTTTCTTCACTTGTTAATCATTTATCATTTAGATCATATTGGTATATACTGTCCTTTGACTTGAGGTGATCCGATTGCTCTTCATAAGAAATTAAGGTTTATTATTGTTTTTTACCATTTTAGCCAAATATGGTAATTCGGCATGTTATGGCCCTATTTTGTTATGTAGTGTGCCAAAAGGTCAACCAAGATAGGATTTCATTACCCGGCAAGAATAGGATTAAGATCTTATGACTTTTATTAAGGCAAAACACATCCTGAACCCCCTGATCTTTACCTTTTCATGCAATCAACCCCATGATCTTTATTTTACATTCATTGAATACATGATCTTATATTTTTTAGTCTAGTCGCCCTTTTTTTAGACGGTCGGTCGCGTTTGTAGGCCAGTTCCCGTTATATGACGTGTGAACCCGTTATCTTGCCACGTCAGCTGACACATCAGCATTTTTGGTCCCACCTGCCCATGACTCTACCCAACCCACAACACAACCAACCCGGCCAGACCCAGAAATTTAAACCGGATTAAAAAACGACATCTTCCTCCTCCTTTCTTCTTCTTCTTCTTCTTCTCGTTCGAACCCTAACACCAAAAACCCAACACTTTCTCCCATCTTGTTACTCCTCCTTGTTTCTTTCGGAGAGCCACAAAAATTCCCTTAAGCCTTATTTCATCTTTTCTTGTTTCTGTCGAAGAAAGGTTGCGGAACCCTAACTTTTCCTCTCTCTTCTTCTCAATGAAACCCTCATGCCTTCTTTGTTCGAAAATGGAAAAAATTCTAACTTTTCCTCTCTCTTCTTCTCAATAAAACCCTCATGCCTTCTCTGTTCGAAAATGGAAAAAATTTTGTTGTTTTGTCACTATGGAGATCATGCTCTGTAGTCCCTGCTTTGGCATATTCAAATCCATAATTACCACCACCACTAGTAGCAGCAACGACAGGAGCAACAGTGATGGTTTGTGTAAGGGTTTGTGAAATCCTTATTGACTGGGTTTGTGTAACTGGCACTACATAAACTGGGTATTACTGATGTTGATCTATGGCTTGATTATTAGGTGTCTGCTGTGTTTGAGTAGCATAAATTGGGTAATAAGATGACATTGGCAATGGAGTTACTACAGGGTGGGGGATGTAATGTGTGTTTGTGTGGATATACTACTGCTGCTGATCATATTGACCATACCCTTCAAGTGGAGTTTGAGGCTGTTGGATTTGGATTTGGGGGTTTTGTACTGAAAGTAATAATTTGTATACCTATAACAACCCATACACTCGCACAAGAGAGCAATTGAAGAGTACCAACAGGAGGAATTGTTATAAGGTTGAGCCACAATATATTCCTCTTAGATAAATAATAAGTGGTCAACTTCAAACTTTCATTTGCCAAAATCAAAATGTGTACAAATAACAAAGTAACAACAATCAATTCTAACTTCAAAAACAAAAATGAAAGACCAGAATAGAAAGGATTAGAATTAGCACCATCAATTAAGTAGGAGCAACATCCAATTCACTCAACTCTTTATGCTTCAAATACTGATTCAAAATGGCAAGCCTAGCAGTCTCAAATGCAAAGTAACCCAATGATGAAAAACAAGCACTATGCACAACTCCAGGACCCATTCCTCTGGTAAACCCAACCCATCCTTCCTCCTTCAAAATCTGCTTCACAGTTGCAGAAACCCCACCATACATTACAGCTGAAACCTTACTCATGACCTCCTTATTGACCTGAGTCATCAATCTGGTCTTAACCACAGCAAGTGGAGTGACTAATGATGCAGAAATTGCCCCAGCCAAAGCCCCAAAACACACGCTCTCAATAGCCTCCAAGTGATTATTACTCAGTAAATTGATTATTACTCTTCTCCCTTTCTCGATACCGATTAAACAAAATTAAATGCAACTAAACACAGGCATTAATCTGAATTAACAATTGATTCAACACAGTGTTCAAGATTTTTTAAATACTAATTAAATAGGTCCAAAAATAGACATCCAAAATAACATCCATATTTGTCCTATAAAGAGTACTAATCCTGGGTCAAAATAACATCCAAAATACTAGTTGTTTACTAAAACATTTTCAAAAGCCCCACTGGGCAATATAGTTCTTTGTATCTGTAAAATACAAGGCCTGGACCTTCAAAAACCTTCAGTTTCCTCAACAAATCAAACCCATCAACACCAAATCTCACTTGTAAAGAAATCTAGCTTTGGCCGTCCTTGGCTGTAAGAGCAAAAAAACAACAATATACATTATAACCAATTTACATCATTAAACAATGGCGTCATAAAATAGAAAAGCAATAGAAATATACATTTAATATAGCAACACCAGTCTTCAAGTTCACATAACAACCACTTGGACTAGGTCTGACATTTTGATTCTATTGTATACCTTTCTGTGCAGTATTTGTTGTACCACTGGATTTACCAACCTCCAAATGTCTTGGTTTCTTTCTTGGCCTCCCCATGAATGATTTCTTCAATGCAGTGATTGCTTGTTCATTCTGAGTTCTGTTTCTTGATTTTGAAGCCTATGTTGCCTTCTCTTTCGAAGCTTCTTCTGCCTGCCTTTTTTCCCTAATCATCTTCCTCTTTAGATTGGACTTGTTTGGCATACGCTGTAAACAAAAAAAAAAAAAAAACACACACACACACACAGTGAATGCAAAATACACAGAATTGGCTTTGCATGAATAAAACAGGCATTTCAGTTTTGAAAATAATAAAAGTTAAAATTTTTACCGGGCCTGTCCTCTTTTTGCATGTCTTTGCATTATGATTTTTCTCATTGCACACTGAACATGTCATTATCCTCCCACACCTATTAAGTTTACCAGTCTTCGTTTCTTCAAAAGCATCCTTCCGTCTTGCCTTCTTAGGTCTGCCTGGTAACTTCCTAAATGCTGGAGGCAATATAACAAGATTAGGACGTTCTCCCACTGATCCATCCCACGCATCGGTTTGATTTTATACTTGTAAGCCTTCAAATATGTAGCTTTATGGTACCAATGTGCTACAAAGTCTGTGGGCTCAGCTTTTGCATCATATATAGCAGTTATAGCATGAGGGCAAGGAATGCCTGAAATATCCCATGCCCTACATGAACACTGTTTCTGTTTCAAGTTTACAACATGCCTCAGTGTAGGTTTCTAATATATGTCACTTCATAGCCATCATCCCCATTGAAGGCCACGATCCAATCATAACTCAGTTCAATATTCTCCCCCACTTTCTTCATAGCCCTCTCACTTATGTCACAAATCCAAGTCTTTGGTAACTCTGACTTTGTAGCGATTCTTTTCATGGTGTCAATTCTTATTTCATCCAGCATTGTTACAATTGGCTTACATCATGCTTCCAGTATCCATCCATTGAATGTCTCTGCCAGATTATTATCAACCACATTGCATTGACTGTCAGGTTTAAAAAATGCTCTGCTCCAACGGTCAATGGTATGACCAGACATTTCTAGTGCATCCTGCATTGCATCTTCACCCAGATCACATAAATGATCAAGTCTTGCTTTTAGATCAGCCATATTTGAAGCCTTAGCACAAGCCCAAAATGCCTTTTTTCGTTCCTCACCCCTCCATTTCTTAGCCCAGGCTGCATAAACATGTCTAGCACACATTCTATGCTCAACTTCAAGCAATATCTCAGGTATTGCACTCTCTAATCCCTGATAAGTATAACAATAACAAAATATTCAAATAATAATTAAAGAAATAATACCAGCTACATCATAATATTATTACAAAAGTTATACCCTAACAATTGCACATAATATCACTACATTTCTATAAAGTAGCAGTCAGATATGAGCAGCAGTAACATTTAAAAAAAAATAAAAATGAGAAGTGAAGAGAGTAACTGAATTCCAATTAAACCTACTTCGTTGCACTGAATATAAACTGAATAAATTTATTTCTTCACCAAAATTAACTGTTAATAGAATAGGTATATAATAATAGAATTAACTGAAAAAACTGAATTATAAAGTGAAGAGGGTAACTAATTTTTATTTCATTTTGTAGGTGGGCCCTACATCAATTTGGGTATCATTGTGTAATTTAGTGCAGCCTAAAAAAAGGACAACAACACTGCAAAACTACACATTACAAACTTTGGAAATAAACTACTAAATTTCAGCAATTCTCTGCCGTGGGAATACAACTATTCCCTTATTGATACTACAACCTATGAGAGTGGAGTTAAAGGACTAAACAAGCCCATATAATATCAAAGTCCATTGGGCCTTAACCTATTTATGCCCATTTAATAAACCAGCCCCAAATACACCTTATTATAACAAATAATTAGATCATGTATGGATTAATTGGCCCTTTTATAAGATGCGGCCCATTATCTAGTTAGATTGTTAGAACAAATAAAAGCCCACCTACTAATACACAAAGGCAAAACAATAATAGAAAATTTTAACCCACTAAGCACTATTCAAATTTTAGCTGTAAAATTTTCACACTAACCTTCTGCATGTCAGATATAAGCGTGATCCCATGTCCAGTTTCAAGTTGTAGATCTCTTCTAATCCAAGTCAGGAACCACGACCAATTTTCTTTATTCTTCGACATTCACTACAGCCCAAGCAATAGGGAACATTTGGTTGTTCCCATCTCTCCCAATAGCACATAATAACTGGCCCTGACATAACCCTTTCAAAAAGCAACCATCTAAATCGATAAGTGGCCTATACCCTTCCTTCCACCCACGTTTACACGCATCAAAGTAGACATAAAAGGCCACAAATCTAGGATTTCCATCAAGGTATTTTGTGTTCACCTTAACTTCACAACTAGAACCAGGATTCTTACTCAAAATTTCATGGTGATAGGCATATAGCATAGAGAATTGTTGTTTGAGGTCCCCTTGAAGTTCTGCCATTATCTTCTGTTTAGCTCTCAAACACACCGATATAGATACGTCGATTTGCTAGTCTTCCCTAAAAAGCTGTCTCAACTCTCTGATCTTGATTCTCGGGTTCCGCTGGACTGTGGTCTTGTACTTCTTTTTAATCTAGTCACTAGTAGCAAACACAGACCTATTTACCCACTTACACTGATGATGAGGGTGATACGTCTTCACTAATACCGTTTTGTCATATTTTGACTCATAAGATGCATATAACTCCCATGGGCAGCTCTCCATACATTTAACCCTAACCTTATCCTTCTCGTTCCTAACAAAATGAACTGCCAGACCCTTTGCAATAGCGTACTGTGCAATTGCTTCTCGAAATTGTGGTATACTTTCAAACACCATTCCAATGCAGAATACAGGTATTTTGGTAGAAGGATCAAACCGAATCACATGGTTGTGCCTCCTTAAAGCTTCATCTGCACAATCCCCATCTGTGTCGCTGTAGTAACTTCCTTCTTCATCGGATTCAAAATAATCTGATTCATGGGCAGAATCCTCACTGTCACTTTCAGGTAGGTTGTCATCTTCAGCTGCTCTCAAATCATTTTCTTCCGTCTGATTTTCATTATCAGCGGCAGCAGTAGAAGCAACAGGCTTAACATCAATCATCGTTGATTTTTTCCATGCTCTAAGATTGGCTCTTGCAACCTGGAGTTCAGGCTCATCGTCATCGGTTAGATAACCAACTTCGAATAACATCTCATCTGCATTATGGTGTGGAAGTTATGGCTCACCTTTAGCTTCTGCAGTGCCACCTTGTCCTTCAGCTTCTTCGGTGCCACCTTGTCCTTCAACTGCTTCATATACATTATCTTCTTCATCAGTGCTATCATATTCTTCTTCTTCAGCTTGATTACCATCTACTTTGGCTATGTCATCAGTTTCATCCATCACCACAACCTCTTCACTTTCTTCCATCCCTGGCTCATAAACAAACACTTCAAATTCAACTCCATTGTTCAGAATTTTCTTCATTGGATCCATAACATTTTCGTTGAAGAGTAACACATGCTCATTCGTCAATTGGCATTTGTAGTACAATCTTTTGCACCCATCATAGCCTATATCTTCCATATAAGCCTTGATGGTAGCCAGCGAAAGCATATCCACACTCAGCTCATTATCAAGTACTGTTCTTTTCCCACACAAATAATCAGCTTTATTAGTAACACTGTTGAGCTGAAAGTACCCTTTGTGCCATACAACTAACTTCACAACCACACCTGCCATTCTGCAAGTACAAATACAAATATGAATATCTATATTATATCCCATCATAAAGTAATAGCAGTAACCAAGAAATACCTATACCAGAATTACATTCATACTAACAGCAAAACATGTTTCAAATGAGAATAAGGCTAAATAAAAGGGTTTTTTGAAATTGTCATTTTAGGGTCAGTACTCAACATTAGAAGAAAGAATAAAACAATTCATATTTATGGGCAAACAAACAAAACTCGAATAGCAAATTACTGTATTTTAGGGTTTACTTCACTTTATAAAAGCACAAAAAACATAAACAACAAAGAAACAAAAAAAAAGTAACAATAATGAAAGGAACTTAAAAAATGTTAACCATGTTGACCTTACAAATTGGGACCACTCCTCAAAGGTAAAAGGTATGAAAAAGACGTAAAACTTACAAAAAGCTAAGCCTAACCATGTGTTTCTTATCACAGACAAAAAAACCTCCTATATGGTCCACTAAACAACTCGAAAAAAACAAAGCCAAAAGGTATAAACTCATCTTTCAATGCTAACAGGGTAATGAAATCGATTGGAATGCTAAACCACCTTTCAATCTCCACGATACAACATGGAATACATTGGAACGGTTGATATAAGGTATGATAGCTAATAATTTCAGAGAGTCAGTAGTTGGGGTTTCATTGAGAAGAAGAGAGAGGAAAAGTTAGGGTTCCGCAACCTTTCTTTGACAAAAATAGGAAAATATGAAATAAGGCTTAGGGGAATTTTTGTGTCTTTTCGAAAGAAACAAGGAGGAGGAGTAACAAGTCGGGAGAAAGTGTTGGGTTTTTGGTGCTAGGGTTCGAACGAGAAGAAGAAGAAGAAGAAGAAGAAGAAGAAGAAGAAAGGAGTAGGAAGATGTCATTCTTTAGATGGTATATAATCCGGTTTAAATTTCTAGGTCGGGCCGGGTTGGTTGGGTTTGTGGGTCGGGTTGGTTGGGTTGTGGGTCGGGTAGAGTCATGGGCAGGTGGGACCGAAAATGCTGATGAGTCAGTTGACGTGGCAAGATAACGGGTTCACGCGCCATATAACGGTAACTGGCCTACACGTGTGACCGGCCGTCTAAAAAAAGGACGACTAGACTAAAAAATATAAGATCATGTATTCAATGTATGTAAAATAATGATCATGGGGCTGATTGCATAAAAAGGTAAAGAGCAGGGGGTTCAAGATGTGTTTTGCCTTTTATTAATTATTGTTTGTTAATTAAATCCTGGCCAGGAATATGAGATTTATCAAAGAATTATTATTGATAGACAAAGTCATAGCTTCTTGACAATTACAGTTTTGACAAATCATGAACCTAATCAAGATTGGAATCTTGTAATGAATATGAAGTGTGCAATAATTATGATCATGGTTCGTTTAATAGACCTTGTGTTTATTCATTTTTAATTGAGTGTTGGAATATGTTATACTAGGCGTCAACCCTGATTTTTAAGGATTAAAAATAATATACGCTATGAGATATGAAATATTATTAAAAAAAAAAAAGTTTTATTCCTTAATGTCAATGAGATGTGAATCTAGAAAGTCACACACATTAAGGGTCAACGCTCTACGTTGTAAATAATTTATTAATTAATTGAATTATGAATTCAATTAAATAATAAATTATGGGATTAAATTTGTTACAAACAAAGAATCTGGCATGTTTTGAAATTTAATTTTATTATTCTTGCTCAAGTTAAGTCAGCACTCGTATCTATTACATAAATAAAATGTTGACGATTGGAATTTAGAGACACATTTATCGTTAGATATTTTTAAGGATATAAAAGTAATTAATTAAAATTTTAATTAATTATTATTATATTATATTATAATAAATAATAATAAAAAGAAGAAAGTAGAACAGAATACGTGGTCCACCTTTTTGTGTGTTTTTGTTATCAGTTGATTAAAAGTTAATCAACCGATGGACATGTTTTTGTTTTCTTTTGAATTGTGTTAAACAAAACAAAAAGCATTTAATTACATGTCTTTGAGTTTTATGTATATAAGGAGTTCGACTCATTTACAAGTATAGATTGACAGATTTTTAGTATCTGCTTATAAGAATGAGAAGGGTTGAAGACTTAAAACTTTACGGTTATATATATTAGATATATATAATTGTATAGAGAGCAAGCACAATAAATCCTTACAAGAGCAAAAGATCTCGTGTGGACGGACTAGAAGTGCAACATTCTGGGCACTTTGTTAAACTGTATATAGTATGCAAGAGGCATGTCTTAGTCCTTATTTTCAGGGTCTAATTAGATAGCTATAAATTAAATAGATGATCCTTAGAGGTTTAATTCATGAGATGAATAAGTTAGCAAACAGTTAGCTAAAAATCAAAATTTTGAATTTTAAACATTATACTTTATCAAACCTCCGATTCTTTCATTTACGATGGGGATTTTGGAGGTGGAAGTCCTAATTTGTTTATGCCATCTTATTTTCCAACAGAGGTAATGCTATTTCTTCTTCCTTCGTTCACCGGAGATGGAGGCATTGATGCCTTCGTACCTCTTTTACATGACAATTTAGCTTCTTCTATTGAGCAAATTGTTTATTAGTCTAATTAGGATTATATTATATCATAATACTAGCCTATCCTCCGTGCGATGCACAAATTTATTTATTACTTTATAAATATAAATTTGGTTTATTTTGATTTATTGTTTATTTTTATTTTTTATTAATTTTATGTACTTTGTTGATTTATGTAAATAATTAAAATAATTCATAAATATATTATGAGAAGGGTATGACAATTAATATCAAATTCTATTAGTTAATATTATCATTTTTTTAGTCTTAATTAGTTATACTAATTATAATCAATATGAAAAATAAATATTTTTGAGCTTCGCTTTTAATTTCAAATTTTAATTTTTTTTCGTAATAGTCAAATTCAAAATGGAAAGATAATAAAAATAACTAATTAAAGAAAATATGTGAGATGTGATAATAGAAATCTCTTGATACATTACACATACAATCATAAAAGCCTCCTTATAAACAAATATTGTATTTGAATTATACCAGTTTGAAAAAGCAATACATATAATAAAAAGTTAAGATTATTGAAAATTTATGGAGTATATATATTTTAGTAAGTATATTTGGAAGATTAATACATAAAGATTAAACAAATATATAATAAAAACAAAATACTTTCAAATAATTTCAAACAAATAAAAACTAGAAGCCTTAGTTTGATTGTTACAGCTTTAATAGTCATAGATGTGCATACAAAGCTACTTTTTCACTTAGCAAATTCAAATAGCTAGTTTACTATTTGGCACCGGAAGAGGCTTGACCTCCTTATTCCTCCCAGCCCCACTTGCACTCCGACCAACCACCACTAGAACTGCCATCTGATGTTTCACCCTCAATGTAATAACGAGCACGGAAAGCCGCAAGATGTGCATAGTAGGCAGGTAGTAGTGTAGAAATTTTGAAATAGTTCAACAATGAATCATTCCTTAACAAAAAAACCAAAGACGTTAATAAGAGGAATCACAGAAAGATGATTTGGCCATTTACCTATGGACACAGTGTTGGGATTCATCACGGGAAACCGACCGATAAAAGCGGAAATACGCGTTGATTTCCTCGAATCCGGTCCCAGGAGCTTAAGATGTGAAAATAAAAAACTTAAAGCATAAAGAGAAAGTTCGAAAACTTATCACAAAGTTTCTCTAGGAGATGGATGCGGACTGCAGAAATTAAGTATAGATTTCCTCCACCGATGCGTACACGAACGGCTCTCGGACCAAAACCCGTGCTAGCGACTCGGACGGTTTCAAAGAGAGGAAGAGAGAAGAGGCTACCCACTTAAAAATTATGGCTGTCCTCTATTTCTTTCCAAAAGAAATAAGCCAATATCTCTCAAGTGGGCACCCAAGTTTCTTTCCAAAAGAAACAATAAACAAAGGTGGGCTAAAATTTCTTTTTCAAAAGAAATAAAATCCTCCACACGCCAAGAATAATGGACGGCCAAAAATATATGAGTGAGTGGAAAGGAATTATTTTTCTCCTCTCCATCTCACCAGAAGAAGAAGAAAAAATACCCAAGTATAGCAAAGTCAAACTTGGCCAACCAAAAAGTCCACCATGACTCACCATTCACTCATTACATTTTTGTCCTAAAATGAGTCATTCTCCTTTGCCAAAAATCCAAGAAGTATTCGGCCAAAGAGTGATCAAATGGATGAGATATTTGTCTCATATTTTTTACCATCATGATGACCAAAAATATCCAAGTAGCAAAATCCAACCTTGCTAAGTCAAAAGTCAACCATGACTCACCCATTTGATCATTACCTTTTGTCCAACAATGACTCACTTTTTATGCTCCATATTTCGGCCAAGGATGAATGAAAAATAAATGAGATATTTTCTTTTCTTACCATAAGAATCATGAAAATATCTAAAGATGCAAAGTCCAACTTTGCAACCAAAAGTCATCCACGACTCACCTTATTCATCATCACATTTTATCCAACAAAATGACTCATCTTTTAAGCCATAATCCCACCAAAATTTCGCCCATCACAAGTCCAACATCATGTGGGCTTTTCTATTTTAAGCCCAAGCCCAATTTACATTCCATTGATATAATTAAATTCAAATACAACTTTAATTTAACATGTATGCAAATATATTATACCATATAATACATTGCATACAAATAAATTAAAATTCATTTGACCTATTAATTCAATCAATGGATTAAATTAGATATACATAAAATGAAATACATGTTAACCTATACATGCATAAATATTTCCACCTAGGAAATAATCTCATAAATTAATTCATTGAATTAATTAAGAGAATGCCGAAATAAATATTAATTATATTATTTTGATCAATGTAATTGATCTATAATATAATTAATAAATCTCTCTCTCTTCAAACGTGTATACTCCAAGTATACACTTAATCCGACTAGTTAAAGTCCAAACGTTCAATGTGTACGATCCGATAGGTCCGTCTTTATGTTGGCAGTGGGCCAAGGTCCACAGACTACAGGCGGGCTCTAGCAAGCCACTGCAGCCCCCAATTAAGACGGAGATAGCAGTCAAACTATCACCGTAACCCAGTAGTTGAACTCGTATGTCCCATGTCACTGATATCAGTGTCCAACACAGAGACATGGTTGATCACCCTCTATATCTGTCCGTACATTTACTCGATCCCGAATGAACTGATGTTCACAAACAAGATCCAATCTTGTTTGGGTGTGGCCACACTCTTATCAGTAACATTCATCAAGAGGCCGGTGATATCGTCTCAGTAAATTACTAAGTGACATGTCCTTCTGCATATCCATAGCACTATCATGCTCACTGACACACCCGAACGTACCCATACTTGGCACCCTTTTACAGACCCGTTAGGCGTACACCAAAGTATGCCACTTCACATGCAGCACCATCACATGGTCCGTTCAAAGGACTTATACAAGTACTACACGAGAATCATTTGTGATGCTGTACCATTTAGATTCCTGTTAAATGGATCGATCCAGTACCATGCCCTTTTTGCATGTACCCATTAACCTGGTTGACATCTCATGTTCTATGACCGGTAAGACACCGCTATACAACCAGGCTAATGATAATCTTTAGTTCCATTCATTCCCATGATTGGAACAGACTACAGATGACTTCATGGCCATATCGTTTTTCCTATCCACAGTCTTACTGCCAAGTGCCTCACACTTAACAACATGGATATGGATATGTCCATTGGATACTCTATTTAAAATATAGCACAAGACATATAATAAATAGATTGATGCCTTTATCTCTTGACACAAATTGTATAACACATAAAGTTCACATTAATGTACAAATGTATTATACAAACGCAAGAACCAATGCCTCGGGACTATGGCATTTCCAACACAGAGACCGGGTGCACCTCACATAGCTGAAAGATGTCAACAATGTAAACCAATTAAGTACAAAGGAGGTTTTAAACCAATTAAGTACAGAGATGGTGTTTAAAAATAAAAGAGTTGAAACAATTACATATAGCAGAGACTGTCAGTCAGCATTTGCAGAAGATCAGCACTGAACCCATTCTCATCATACAACACATGGTAGTGGGTTGGTCTACTGGTTCCCTGCACCATAATTCATAAAACATTATTGTAATTCTCCAATGAGCAAACTTATTGAACACTGGCGAACCAATTACTTGAATAGATGCATGGCTGTTGAGGTAGAAGTCAAATTCTCTATTGTGACAGATATTTGAATCAACCACCGTACCTGAAAAATAAGCATGTAAGCTCAACTCCCCCAAAATGACAACAAAATATCCATCAGAATTGGCCAAATCTAAGACCTGGCAGAATATTCCCGTTCCTATCAGCAGCTGCACGTTCAGCAGGGAAAAGTCATGTATGATGCCTCTTTTGCACCACTACAAAAGTAACTGGTGGTAGATATCCCTCCTCCAGTGATGAGCAAGCCTGAAAAATGCGCATCGATCAATGATCAGCCTAAGATTGAGAATGCTTCAACAACACATGCATCATATTCAAGATGTATATTGTGACTGAAAAAATTTGGCAATTATTTGACCCAAACTGCCAATTGATCGAAAACAGTGAGATCAGGCATGGCAAAAATACAACACTTTAGGTTCAGTAACATTATGGCCGGCACAAAACAAGTTAAAAATAATGTTGTGGAAGAGAACAACACAAGGGGAGGAAAAACTCCAAAAAGGGAAAGTACATGAAATGAGTATGTTAAAAATGGCATCAACTCAAACACAAAAACTACCTTTCGAATTGCATCCATCTCATACAGTAGAACCTGGTTAAACTGTCCCTCACTTACACCATCCCTATAACCAAAAATTTAAACATCATTAACATCTGGCAAGGACATGGCAGTTTATAATCATCTAATGAAGTTATTACCTGTAGAAAATAACTCTACTGGGTTTCTGACCAGTATTTCTTCGAAAAGCAATGAACAATTCCCTGCACAGCAGCAAGCATATTGTGAGAAATGAAGAACAAATCGAATTTATTATCATCAAAACTCAAATTACAAAATCGGAGAGATTTTACATTTATAGAGAAGAGGGAAAAGTTAACAGAAATTGGTTATTTGCCGCCTAAAGTTTGTTTCGAATCTACGGCTCTGATAAGGACAAAATCAATGGATGAGATGTTGTTGACTGGTGCTTCTTGCTTGATGAGATGATGAAGTGAATTGCGTGAATTGCTGCTTCTTCTCTCTTCTTTGCATCTGAATCTATGCATCTGTTTCCCTTTGCATTCTCAAGCCCATTCTCAAGCCCATACTTAAGCCCATCAGTTTCACACCCCCTCCTCAAGATGGAGCTGGGACAGCAGCAATTAATCCCATCTTGTGAAGAGCTGGCCGCATGTTATCTGAACTTAATCCTTTAGTAAACAAATCAGCTAACTGTTGTGTGGTGGATATGTAAGGTGTGTGAAGAAACCCGGATGCAATGTGATCTCTTACAAGGTGACAATCAATGGAAATGTGCTTAGTCCTGTCATGAGCAATAGGATTGTGTGCCAAGGCAATAGCAGATTTGCTATCACAGTGCATAGTGACAGGAAGGTGTACCGGAATGCCAAAGTCCTGCAAGATATATTGAATCCATTTCAGTTCACAGCTAGTGGAGGCCATGCTTCTGTATTCTGCCTCTGCACTAGAACGACTAACAGTAGCTTGTTTTTTTGTTTTCCATGATACTAAGGATTGACCCAAGAAAATACAATACCCTGTAAGGGACCTGCGGCTCAACTTGCATTTTGCCCAATCTGCATCACAATAAGCAGTAATGGTGTGTATATCTGAAGTGCTAGGGTAAAACAACCCATAGTGTAAGGTACCTTTCAAATATTGTAAAACATGCAGTGCTGCCTGCAAATGATGAGTACAAGGCTGCTGCATAAACTGACTCAATTGCTGAGTTATAAAAGACAAGTCAGGTCTTGTGAACTGCAAGTATAACAATCTGCCAACTAACCTTCGAAAAACAGAAGGGTCTGGAAGTAATTCACCTGCAGAAGTAAGATCAATTCCATGACTCATGGGATTGGAGACTGTTCTATCTTCGGTTATCTGTGCATCTTTGAGAATGTCCATGATATACTTTGTTTGGGATAAGAATAGGCCAGAAGAAGACCTTGCTATCTCAATGCCAAGAAAGTATTTGGCTGGACCCAAATCTTTTATGGTAAAGAGCTGATGCAAATAAGTTTTCACAGTGCCAATCTGATCTTCATTCTTGCCTAAAATTAATATGTCATCAACATATATAAGTAACCCAATGAACCCTGCAGAGGCATGAAGTGTAAAAAAACAATGGTCATGATGAGACCTTGTGAAACCAAAACTCAGCAATTTGGCAGATATTTCCTTATGCCATTGTCTTCCTGCCTGTTTAAGGCCATACAAGGATTTCACCAATTTACACACCTGCCCTTCCTGCACCTGTTGATAACCCAAAGGGGGCTGGAGATAAATCTCCTCATCCAAGACACCATGCAGATATGCATTATTTACATCCACCTGGTGAATGTGCCAACCAAAAGAGGCCCCAATAGCCAAAAAGATCTTAACAGTAACAGTTTTAGCAACAGGGCTAAAACTATCATGATAATCTATACCAAAGGTTTGATTATACCCCTTAGCAACTAACCTGGCCTTATAGCGGTCAATTTCTCCTGTAGACTTGTATTTTATCCGGTAGACCCATTTGGTGGCCAAAGGTTTTTTTCCAGGAGGCAAAGGTACTATTGTCCAAGTCTGATTTGCATCCAGGGCTGCAAGCTCTTGATTCATTGCTTCAACCCAACAAGGTTCTGTACAAGCTTCAGAATAAGAGTTTGGTTCTTTGGTCTGCAACAAATTGACCAAAAAAACCTGATGATCAGAAGTAAACTGTAAACATGGAAGAGAAAGACCATTACTATGGTGGACTGTTGCCACAAAATCAGTCATCCATCCAGGCTTGGTTCTGGCTCTGTGAGACCTGCGCAAGGCTATCTGTGAATCTGAAAGAGAAGTAAGAGTAGGGGAAATAGAAGCAACAGGTGCAATGTTAGTAGGCATAACAGTGGAATGTGCAGTATCAGGAAATGGCATCAAATCAGTGTTAGTAGCAAAAGGGAACAGATTTTCCTGAAAAATTACATCTCTGCTCACTACCAACTTGTGATGCTGGACATCCCATACCTTATACCCCTTTGTGCCAGTAGAGAACCCCAGAAATATGCCTTGAGAAGCTCGAGGAGAAAACTTGTCCTTAAAAGGGTGAGGATCTGTAAAAAAACACTGACAACCAAAAACAAAGAATTTCTGATAATCAGGATCAGCGCCATAAAACAGCTGATATGGTGAGCTCCAATTCAAGACCCTAGAAGGTAAAACATTAATGATAGAAACAGCCATCTGAATTGCCTCCCCCCAAAACTTCACTGGAAGGGATGCTTGGAAGAGGATAGCCCTAGCTATCTCCAATAAATGTCTATGTCTTCTTTCAACCACCCCATTCTGTTGAGGAGTGTAGACACAGGTTTTCTGATGCAAAATACCCTTGCCCAGTAGTAAATCTTGACATGAATTACTAAGAAATTCTGTACCATTATCAGTTCTTAATATTTTCACTTTGGTGGAAAATTGATTCTCCACTAAGGTAAAAAACTGCTGTAAAGCATGACTTGTTTGTGACTTGTGCTGTAATAAAATAACCCAAGTAATACGTGTGAAATCATCTACCAAAGTCAGAAAATACCTTGCTCCTGTGAGAGAAGGTGTTTTATAAGGTCCCCATAAATCAGCATGGACCAACTCAAATCTTGTTGTAGTTATAGTTCTGCTACGGCTAAAAGAAAATCTGTGTTGTTTGGCTAAATGACACACATTACAATCCTCATTCAAACAATGAAAAGTTACTGTATTATCAGAAATATGGCTCAATACATCAATGGAAGCATGACCAAGTCTCAAATGCCAGAGATTTGGTACATTTGTGACAGAAGCTACAACATCAACATTATTATTGACACACCTTTGTATTCTGTTTAACATGGAAACTGAAAAAGAATTCCCATCCAACAAATATAAACCATCTACCTTCCAAGCAACAGCCACAAGCTTCTTAGAGTGCAGGTCCTGTATACAGCAGCAAGCTTCAGAAAAAACTACCTCCAATTGTGTTTGCATCAGTAATTGACTGACAGACAACAGATTGTATCTAAACTGAGGTATAAACAAAACATCTTTCAATGTTAGGTGTGAGGATAACACCACATCTCCCTTGTATTTAAGTTGAATCATATTCCCATTGGGCAATGTTACTGTTTGCCTATGAACTAGTGGATTCAACTGCTCAAAACCTTCTTTGGCATGACACATATGAGATGTTGCACCACTATCTATAATCCAGACATTAACACAACCAAGTGAAACAGGAGTCACAGAACACTGACCTGAAAACCCTGCAAAAGCAGAAAAGTCTGTGGAATGCATAGGTGATTCAGATATTGCCTTCCCCTTCATCATTTTGTATACCTCTTTGATCATTGTTGTCATGTCTGGTTCTTCAGAATGAGGATCAGAATCACTGTCATAATTCTTGACTGTAGTTTCTCCACCACAAACAGCATTGGCTCTGGTTTTCCCTCCGGATCTAGACTTATTGCCTGTATGTTTCTCCTTTCTATTCTCTTTGGTTTTGTTCCACCAATCAGGATAACCAATCAATTCAAAACAACTAGCCCTAACATGGCCAACAGAATCACAGTTATCACAGTAAAGATCCTCCTTAGACTCAGACTTCTTTTTCCCTTTCCCCTTAACTGCACTAGGTTTTTTATGTTTGTCATTCCTTGCAAAACTAGCTATATCAATTGTTTGCTCTACTGCAATTTCATTTTGCTTTTCTACTTGTAATAACATGGAGTAAGCTTTGTTCAGATTTGGCAGAGGATCCATAAGAGAGATTTGATTGCGAACATGATCATAATGATCATTTAATCCCATTAAAAACTGTATCAGTTTATCCTCCTCATTCAAATCAGTAATGCGTTGAAATGCATTGCAGACACAATTCCTTGCTGCTCCACATTTGCAAGAAGGAATTGGACGCAGAAAAGCTAACTCATCCCAACACCTTTTTAATTTGTTGAAATACAACATGATTGAAAGGTTACCTTGGTTCAAGAGGCTGATCTCCCTCTTAATTTGAAATATTTGAGGTCCATTGCTCTCTCCAAAACGATGAGCAAGATCCTTCCATAACTCCCTAGCAGTGGACACATACTGAAATCCTTCTGCAATCTCCTTGGAAATTGAGTTCAGAACCCAAGAAGTAACCAAGCAATCTGTTTTGAGCCATTTTCGATATACTAAAGAACCTTCCGTAGGAATCTCCTGATCCTCAAGTACATATTCTGATACTTCTTTGACTTTTAAAGCTCTCACCATTCCCCTGCTCCATGCCATGTAATTGTTCCCTGTTAATTGAACTGATGTGAGAATCAGTCCAGGATTATCATTAGATTGATTCATCGCGGAAGCCGTAATTAAGCTTTGTTCTTCATTATCAAATTCCTCTTCCCTAGCTTCTTCTGGAGGAAGATTTTGGAATCGATTTGAGTTATTCCGACGAGGCGCCATCTTCAAGAATCGCACTTCTCCTGGTGCTCTGATACCATGTGAGAAATGAAGAACAAATCGAATTTATTATCATCAAAACTCAAATTACAAAATCGGAGAGATTTTACATTTATAGAGAAGAGGGAAAAGTTAACAGAAATTGGTTATTTGCCGCCTAAAGTTTGTTTCGAATCTACGGCTCTGATAAGGAAAAAATCAATGGATGAGATGTTGTTGACTGGTGCTTCTTGCTTGATGAGATGATGAAGTGAATTGCGTGAATTGCTGCTTCTTCTCTCTTCTTTGCATCTGAATCTATGCATCTGTTTCCCTTTGCATTCTCAAGCCCATTCTCAAGCCCATACTTAAGCCCATCAGTTTCACACATATTAATAAGAAAAATCGTACAGAAGCAACAGGACACCCTTGAAACTACACAAGGAAAACACTACCTGATCATTCCAGAATGTACTACTCCCCTATCTTTATCATTATATGACTTGTAAAGATCTTGAATGATCTCTTCACGGTGAGTCTGGGCAGAAACAAGTCCTCTATACTTGGTGATCTCGGGCCAGTCCATTGAAGCCACAACCTGAACCAATCAATCTAACTATGAACACAATGAGCAGCCGATAAAATACGAATAGCAGATTATTCCACTTACCGCTGCTATTGAAGGACTGGAATCTTCCCCTGGATGTGGATGAGTTACATTAGCTCCCAAAATAATAGTAGGATGATCAGACACAAGAGGAATCCTCCTTTGTCTAGCATCACTTAGAACAGTGTTACGGCCTCCAACCTAGCAGATGATGAACTAACTGTGCAGAACATGAAATGCAATAAAATAATTAAGCACGCACCAAACTGAGCTTTCTGGGTCTTACCTTAACATTTATTTTGAGGGCTATATTTTCGAAATACTCTTTGTCAAGCCTAAAAGCTTGCTTTGGCTGACAACACTGTGAAACAATTCCCAGCTCAGTTTCACATACCCTTTTAATTGTCCCTGCAAAACAAATATCGCACATGTTGAATGCAAAGCTTATATACTTCAAAAATTTCTCTAGTTTCGTTTCTTACCATATGAGCCAGTAACATCAGGTAGAATAATTATCAACAACTGAAGCCTTGCGTTTCGTTGGTTTGCAAGTTTAGCTTCACACTGCCTGTGAATGTCAACAAGAACCCTCTCAATTTGGCCAGGATGACAATTCTGTATCGGAATGAGAGGATTTGGGTTGAATTCCTAGCATTAAATAAGGGTCACAACAAAATGGTTAGTTTACATGATTAAGAATTGCGCATTACACAGCTCTGAATAAACAGAGTAAAGAGATAAACTCTATCATACCATTCCTTTGGAAACACACATTTGAATCAATTGTTTACAGAATTCCACTGGTAAACCTCGATTGATTTGCGTGGAAAAGTTGACACACGTCCAAAAATCTATTCTTCCCCCATTAACCATTTTCTGCAAAAATGGAATTACAAAATGTTAGCTAACAGTGATTTAGTAATTTTAGATTGTAATTACTAACACTTCAAGACAAAAGTTCACCGGCTTACAAGCTTATCGTTGCCGTCTTCCTTGTTCGCCGGCTCGACAATGGCGAGCTTCTGTTCCACCTGATGACGAACCTGCTCCACCGAGGCCGCACAGCCGGTGGATTCGGACAAAGACGGCCGAGCAGCCGATGAAGAACAAGGAGAGGCAGCGGCCGCAGCCTGGCGAGGAGGGGGAACGGCCGACGCAGAAGATGTTGTCTGCGGAATAGCAGCAGTAGTACGACCTAGCGGCGGGAATGAGGCCGCCACCGGTTGAGTAGTTCCGGCTTGGATAGGTCCTCTGCCACCCCGACCTCTACCGCCACCACCTCTACCACCGCGCTGAAACGACGGAGATGGTGAGGGAGACGGCTGAGGTTGCTGATCACGTCGAGAATCCTGACGCCGACCACCGCCTCTGCGCGACATTTTAAACAGTTATCGCAATGATCAGAGAGGAAAACCAAGGAGCGGGAAGAGTTCCGCTGGAAACGGGTTGTGTTAAGTGAGAGAAAATACTTTTAGAGAGTGTGGGAGAGACACAAAGAATTTTATACAGGCACAAAGATTGCTGAGCAAGGAGATGAAGCGTTATTTCTATGACCATTTTACCCTCTGTTAATTGTTTATTAAGTTAAATAGATAGTGAGCTTATTAAATGAAGTTATGCGCATATAGAAAGCATTCATCAATGTCCGTACAGTTTTACACGTAAGCAACCGTCAGTTTCCTAATTTAAGATAATATGAGACTATTTTTATATTTCGTGGAACTTGGCACGTGCGACAATCTGTTGGTGATAAACTCTTCTCGCTCCTAATACTACCAAATGACAGGAGGAGTTACTGTGCCTATTGTGGATTGGGATACAGCTGATTGGAATCCAGCTACCTTCGCCTACGAGGTTAGGTTTGGAGGGAAAACAAATAAATACAATTCTACATTTTTTTTAATTATTTTAAAAAAATGATTAATAATGGTTAGGTTAGGGGTCGTAAATCGTAATTGGATTGGAAAGTATATTAAAATAATAATGAAATAAAGTAACTTTTTTTTTTTAGAAAACATAAAAACTAATTTAAATTGAAGGAAACGGAATTAATAAAAAAAAAAATGGAAGTTAACCTATACATATATATATATATATATATATATATATATATATTCTTTTTGAAATAAAACAACAATAGTTGTTGATAAAAGAATAAGTAGACATCTTCGCAAATTGGAATTGAAAATTCTAAAAATTCTTCCATTATATTATAAAAACAAATAATTGTAAAAAAATAGGCCTTTTTTTTTAGTAGAAACCAATCTCAAATTTCTTAAAAGATACACTTTATATTTTTATTCATTTAATTTTACTTTGTTAAATTATATGTAAAATAAAAAAAAATAAAACTAATAAGTAAAATAACATTTTCTATTTTAAATTAAATAAATATTATTTGTTATTTAACAAAATAGCACTTCAATTTATTAAATCAAAGCCGATTAAATTATAAGTAAATAGAAATGATTCCTCGAATCACTCTCATTAATTCTCTTTCTCTGCCATTCTTATTATCGATTTTGGTTGAGAAGAAGCCTTTATTATCTTATTATAGTTGGATAGACATTAAGAGTTCATTTGGATAATTTTTTTTTTTACTGTTTAATATCAAACAATAGTTTTAAAGGTATTTGGGTAAATTTTGCTAACAAATATTAATAACTTTTTATGAAAAAAAAATTATTATTTTATTTAATTTTATTCTTCAAATTAGTTATTTTATATCCTAACAGCAAAAAATTATTATGTTTTTGTTAAACATTTATTTTCAATCAGTAAACAATAAATAAAAAAAAAACCTTAAAAAAAGTTATTTATCGAAATATTAAGAAAAAAAACATAGATGGGGCATAAGTTGATTCGAATAATTTGTAAAAAAAAAAGGCACCATTTTAGTTAATGATGCATAATCATTTTAGCGGATATATAATTATAAGTTATATAAATTTCAAATTTATTTAGCATAAATTGAAATGGCACACACAAGTTATAAACTCATTATATATATATATATATATATATATATATATATATATATATATATATATATATAAGAAATGCGATGTTATAAAATTTGTGTTGCAGCTCCAAAAACCCTTGCTTCCTAGATTTTAAAATTGACTCCTTAATTTTTTTTAAATATTCTGAGTACATAATACTTCTAATTTGAAAGTATTTGCCCCAAATTTAACTTCTTTTTTGTCTCATATGGACTACAGTTTACGTTAACTAGTACGTGACACAAATTTGAAGTCATACGAAACCATATCAAAAGTATAATTCAAATTTGTAGTTATAACATATTTATATTGAAAGTATGATTCATATTTCTCCAATGAATTCCAAAGTCTTCTTTTTCTCGCAAAAAACGTGTCATATCCATAGAATATAAAAGTGATGAGTTTAGAGTGACTACTAACTACCATCAAATTAGAAAAATCACATACTCAAAGCGTAAAAAAAAAAATTGATAAGGGAACAAATTATAAATCCACAAAAGTTTGAGAGTTTCAAAGATACATTTTGCCTTAATTTTTTTTAGGAATATATATATATATATATATATATATATATATATATATATATATATATATATAACATGTAAGTGATAAGTATTGTTTCTTATTGTGTTTGGGTTTTCTGTTGTTTTTAGAATTGTTATAAGCTGAAATTTTAAAAACCATCCATGTGATTTCACTCACTAACAAATTAAGATTTGTAATTTTTACTGTAGTTTTTGCTGTTGCAATCTTATAATATTACGTAATCAAGATCCGTATTTTTTAAAATTAGTTTTAACTATCTCTATATTTGAATTTTGTCTGACCATAAACTTAATTCTTATAATTTTTAAGGGTTATATCCGTCAAAAGCATATTAAATATTCTATTATCATTTTTAATATTTTAGATGATCTTACATTCTTTCTTCAATGGGAAGTAAACCTTCTATAGTACGAAAAATATCAAATATTTTAGTAAACTGCTTTACTATTATTTTTTAAAATATAGCCTTAAAGTGAATCTCACCCTTTAAAATAGGGAATCTCACCCTTTTTCTGCTTTAAGGAATCCACCCCCTCAGAAAAATAAAAAAAACATTTTTTTTATCGTTGAGTTGGATTTGTTTTGTCATCTTATGGAATTTTGCATTTTAGTTTTAATTTTTATGTCATTTAAGAAAAATATATATAGTATAATAGCAAACTAATAAAGTTGAAAAGATGGGTGTTATGCATCCAACGTTTTCCAACCCAATGTTATCATAACCGTACCGGACATCAAACCGGTGAAGCTACTGGTACGTGGTACAACCGGGTAATACCGGTGGTTATACCGGGTTATTATTTTTTAAAAAAAAATATTATTTAAAAAATAAATAAGCTTATAAATTCATCAAACACAAGTTTCAAATATTTAATACTCAAAATAATTTCATGAAATATCTTAAAACTTCATCAATTTTAAATTTTAATGATAATTGATTTAAATTTTAAAACTTGAAAAATTTTGGTTTGAAACCAAACCAAACCATAACCAAACAAAACTAATTCAGTTTGGTTCAAGTCAAACCGAATGTATATTGGTTTGATTTTGGTTTTTATAATTTTATATGTTTATTTTTTGGTTCGGTTTAAAACTTCATCAATTTTAAATTTTAATAATAATTGATTTAAATTTTAAAATTTGAAAAATTTTGGTTTGAAACCAAACCGAACCAGAACCAAACAAAACTAGTTCGGTTTGGTTCATGTCAAACCGAATGTATATTGGTTTGATTTTGGTTTTTATAATTTTATATGTTTATTTTTTGATTCGGTTCGGTTCGGTTCGAACGGAACCGAATCAAAAAAGATAGAAAATGGTCAAAACCGGTTTTGACCGGTTCGCCGGTTTACTGGTTTTTAACCGGTCGAACCGGTCATCTCCGGTTTTTAATCAAACCGACCGGACCCATGGCCGGTTCGCAGTAAAACCGGTCGAACCGGCCGGTCCGGTCCGGTTTTCATAACATTGTTCCAACCTCGTCTACGAGGCCCAATTTTTTTTTTTTTTTTTAATTAAGCAATTTTTTTATATTTATTTACTTACAATTATATTTTTTTATAATTAGAAAAATGTTTTCATTATATATCTAATGTGACTAAAAAAAATATAAAAACTTTTATTTGTAGCTATAATTAATAAATATTCCAAATACATATTTAATTGATCATAGAGTTTCAATCAAATTTAATTTTCATAACTAACTATCTTAATAATTGGCGTTTAATATGTGTAATTCTAATTGATTGATAGATAGAAATAAAAAAATAAAGATTCTTATGATGTTCTTTTCCCAAATATAATATGAAGGTGAATAAGAATATTAAAAAATTAATTCTTGCCTACTTTAAGATTTTTGGGTTTCCTTATGAAGTACAATGTTTACACTATAAGAAAATTACTCTTCTACTTTTTTGATATCTTATAAATTAAATTAGTTTTTATTCTTTTTTAAGAGTGTAATACTTGGTTAAAAAAAAACACGAATCACTAACCTCCTAATTAAAGAAACATACTTTTACTATTAAAATGTGAGTAAAATGTAATTGAATAGTCTATTGCAAACAATTAAATGATTGGCCAATATATACCAAAAAAATTGAGATGAAAATGTAATAGTATTTGAAAAATCAATGTATTATTTATTTTCTCATATATTTAGGATTTTTTTTTTTAAATTTTTGTCATAGATAAGTTTGACTTTGACTAGTAGATGTGTATGCATTGTAATACTTGAGCCCGGCCCAACTGTTTGATCTTGAGATAAAAATTCTCCTCATATTTTATTGGGCTTTTTATTCATATGCACAATTCAACCCAACCTAAAAGTGGTTGGTCTGTTCATGTGAAGGACCTTGGCCTGGTCCCAAACAGAGCAGTGCAGCAAAAATTAAGGCACAACAATACTGGAAACCGAATCCGAATCTTAACAAGGAAAATTGCTCTTCATCCAGTCAAACATATAACACATGTGAACTGAACCCCTTTCTGCTTGAACTAAAGAATAATTAACTTTCAACCTTAAAAGGCTTGAACCAGACTGAGGGAGGGACTTCTGATGACATATTAGAAAATTCTATAGCAAGCGAAAAATCCAGTATTGGGTTGACTACAACCCTTCCATAACAAGGAGACTATATCATAATCAGGATAAAACTCTGCAAAGATACTATTTTACCCCAATTAGGAATCTTTCCTATTGATCAAATAATAATATTAATTCTAATCTAATTAGGACAGTTTGGAGCCTATATAAAGTCTCTCTACCTCAAAAGTACGGATAAAAAATTCTCTTATTTTACTCTATGGCTTATTGATCTCTTACTGACTTGAGCGTCGGTGTATCTTTGTTTTGTTTTGCAGGTCCTGACATAGTTTTCCTCAAGATGAGAAACCTTCTAACGCGTATGAATTTTTCACATCATTCATTAATATTTAATTGATCATATGGTTTTAATCAAATTTAATTTTCATAACTAACTATCTTAATAATTGACGGTTTAATATGTGTAATTCTAATTGATTGATAGATTTAATATCTCAAAATAAAAAATTAGAAATAAAAAAAAAATAAAGATTCTTATGATATTTTTTTTTCCCAAATATAATATGAAGGTGAATAAGAATATTGAAAAATTAAATCTTGCCTACTTTATGATTTTTCGGTATCCTTGTCAAATACAATGTTTACACTATGAGAAAATTACTTTTCTGATATCTTATAAATTAAATTAATTTTTATTTTTTTTAAGAGTGTAATACTTGGTTCAAAAAAGACACGAATCACTAACCTTCTAATTAGAGAAACATACTTTTACTACTAAAAGGTAACTGAATAGTCTATTGGAAACAATTTAGTTTAAATGATTGGCCAATATATACCAAAAAAAATTGAGATGAAAACGTAATAGTAATTGAAGAATCAATGTATTATTTATTTTCTCATACATTTAGGATTTTTTTTAAATTTTTTTTTTTTTTTGTCATGGATAAGTTTGACTTTGACTAGAAGATGTGTATGCAATTGTAATACTTAAGCCCGGCCCAGCTGTTTGATCCTGAGATAAAAATTCTCCTCATACTTCATTGGGCTTTTTACTCATATGCACAATTCAACCCAACCTAATGTATTATAGCATGACCCGAAAACTACATGATTGATGTCATGAATCATCTAATGATGCGAACCATTTAGTCTCCGAATTATAGTAGAATTTTTCCTTTTTTTTTGTCGCAAAAGTACTCTTATTTACTAGCTCAAATCCCTTGGAAATAAACCACAATATAATTATTTGATTAATAGAATACACAAATTATTAAAATAATACACAAAACTAGACTAGGATTTTAAGCTATCTAGAAAACAACTTAATCAAAGTTTGACCACTTCTTTTAAATGCTTAGGTCGGATGAAATGAGCCCTAGTTCAATCGAACAAATTCAATAGAATTCCTAACTTCATCATAATTGATAAAAATTAAATCCTAATTATACTTCAATATAAATAAAACAAGAAATCCTTATTAATTAAGTATCTTTATAATAAAATCTAATCCTAATATAAAGTAAATAGTACATCCAAGTTCTATGGACCTATGTGTTAGCTTTCATAAGGTGAACATAAAAACGAAACTTTTCTTTTTTTTTTTTCGAGAGTTTAATTTGCTTTTCGAAAAAAAAAAGATGGATATTAAAATAGAGAGCACAAAAATTATCAAGCCAAATTACGAAGGCAAAATTACTCCCTCAACTTTACAATCTATTCCTTTAAGTGTCTTTGATAAGGTCACTTACAACAGCCACATTGTAGTAATTTATGCTTATCGTTCACCTATTCTACCCAACGAAACTATTGAATTTGGCCTCCAAAGAGTTTTTGGTGAGTATAGAGAATTGGCCGGACAATTAAGGGAAAGTATTGAGAATGGAGATCCTTCATTCTTCTTAACGATAAAAGGGTGAAGTTTGTCCAAGCAACTGCCGATAGCAAGCTCAATCAAGCCATGCCATTGGACCATCCCCGCTGTTACTTAAGCTTCACTCGAACTTGGAAGATTTGGAGGAGCCGATTCAAGTTCAACTTATAAGACTTACTTGTGGTTCATTAGTAATTGGTTTCACATTCCATCATTTAGTTGTTGATGGCCATATTCTATTAGCAATTTCTTTGTTGCTTGGGGCAAAGCTAACCGTGGACTCAATATTGATCCGCTTCTAATTCATGATTGAACCATGTTTAGTCCTTGAAAGCCTCAAGATTTCAAGTTCGAGCATATGGGGGTAGAGTTTAAGAGTGAAAGAATGATTGAAGATCAAGCTATATTGGATGATATTATTGTCCATAAAGTTCACTTTATGTCGAACTGTGTTTCCAAGCTCAAAGAAAAAGCTTTACTCATCTGTGGCGGACCATAATGATGGCTCGTGGACTTGATGGATTCGGGAAAACTTGTGTGAGAATTTCAATGAATGGTAGGATGAGGATGAATCCAGAAATACCTAATGAATACTTTGGGAATTTGGTGCTTTGGGCCTTTCCCACAGCTAGGGGCTAAAGATCTTGTGCGTGAACCGATGTCGTATGCTGCAAAGCTATTTCATGATGCCATTGTAAATGTGAATGATAGTTATTTCAAATCGTTCATCGATTTTGTTACCCACAAGGCAGAGAAAGAAGATCTTGCTCCTACAACGAAGATGAATAAGTCAGTCTTATGCTCCAATTTAGAAGTTGATAGTTGGTTGAGATTTCCATTTTACTGTTAGTAATGTATGCTCTAGTACAATACATTGTATAAATTGTAAATATTTGTTGGCTATTAATAAAATGTTTGCTTTCATATTTAATCTCTTATTGAGTATAATGTGTCAGTAAATATTTGTCCTAAAGTTATTATTAATGAGAACCTATTCTCAAGAGTTGAGAATATGAGATAGGTTTTCCTGCTAATAATATACTTTAAATGTTCATACTTGGAAGAATTAATAATTGGGGATTATTAATTCATAGACCATCATCTCTATTTATTTTCTTAGAGAAGTGGTGAATCTTATATCACTTGACATAAGATGTCAGGATAAATAAGTCGGTACTCAAATAGATGAGTTGACTGAACTGTGACATTAAATGACAAGGACATGGAGTTTCTAGACTTGTCAATCATTTGTCATTTAGATCATATTGGTATATACTATCCTTTGACTTGAGGTGATTTGATTGCTCTTTCATAAGAAATTAAGGTTTATTATTGATTTTTACCATTTTAGCCATATATGGTAATTCAGTATGTTATGGCCTTACTTTGTTATGTAGTGTGGCAAAAGGTCAGCCAAAATAGGATTTTATTACCCTGCAAGAATAGGGATAAGATCTTATGACTTTTATTAATTATTCTTTGTTAAATTAAATCCTGGCTAAATATATGATATTTATCAAAGAATTATTATTGATAGCAAAGTCATAGCATCTTAACAATTACGGTTTTGACAAACCATGAACCTAGTCAAGATCGGGATCTTGTAATGAATAGAACTTAAGTGTGCAATAATTATGATCATGGTTGGTTTAATAGACCTTGTGTTTATTCATTTCTAATTGAATGTCGGGACATGTTATGATAGGGGTCAACCTTGATATTTAAGCATTAAAAATAATATACACTATGAGATATGAAATATTATTTTTACAAAAAATGTTTTATTCCTTAATGTCAATTAGATGTGAATCTAGAAAGTCACACACACTAAGAGTCCAACACTCTACGTTGTAAATAATTTATTAATTAATTGAAATTGAATTCAATTAAATAATAAATTATGGGATTAAATTTTACGAACAAAGACTCTAGCATGTCTTGAAATTTAATTATATTGTTCTTACTCAAGTTAAGTCAGCACACGTATTTATTCCATAAATCAAATGTTGACGATTGGAATTTAGAGACACATATATTGTGAGATATTTTTAAGGATATAATAATAATTAATTAAAATTTTAATAATAATAATAATAATAATAATAAATTTTAAAAATACGTGTTCTACCTTTTTGTGTGTTTTTGTTATCAGTTGATTAAAAGTTAATCAACCGATGGACATTTTTTTTTTGTTTTCTTTGACTTGTGTTAAACAAAACAAAAAGCGTTTATTTACAAGTCTTTGAGTTTTATGCATATAAGGAGTTCGACTCATTTACAAGTATAGATAGACATCTGCATAAAAATTTACGCTTATATATATTAGATATATATAGTTGTGTAGAAAGCAACCATAATAAATCCCTATAAGAGCAAAAGAACTCGTGTGGATGGACTAGAGGTGCAACATTTGGGACACTACGTTAAACTGCATATAGTATACAAGAGGCATGTTTTAGTCCTTATTTTCGGGGTCTAATTAGATGGTTATAAATTAAATAGAAGATCTTTGGAGGTTTAATTCATGAAATGAATAAGGTAGCAAAGAGTTTACTAAAAATCAATGTTTTGAGTTTTGAACATTATATTTTATCAAACCTCCGATTCTTTCATTTACGATGTGGATTTTGGAGGTGGAAGTCCTAATTTATTTATGCCATCTTATTTTCCAATAGAGGGAATGCCATTTCTTCTTCCTTTATTCACCGGAGATGAAGGCATTGATGCCTCCGTACCTCTTTTACATGACAATTTAGCTTCTTTTAAGCAAATTGTTTATTAGTCTAATTAGGATTATATTATATCATAATATTAGTCTATCCCCCGTGCGATGCACAAATTTATTTATTACTTTATAAATATAAATTTGGTTTATTTTGATTTATTGCTTATTTTTATTATTTTTATTAATTTTATGTACTTTGTTGATTTATGTAAATAATTAAAATAACTTATAAACATATTATGAGAAGGGTATGAAAATTAATATCAAATTCTATTAGTTAATATTATCATTTTTTTAGTCTTAATTATTTATACTAATTATTGTCAATATGAAAGATAATTTTTTTTAGCTTCGGTTTTAATTTTAAATTTTAATTTTTTTCATAAATTGAAAATGGAAAGATAATAACAATAACTAATTAAAGAAAATATGTATGATAATAGAAATCTATTAATACATTACACATAGAATCATATAAGTCTCCTTATAAACAAATATTGTATTTGAATTATACCAATTTGAAAAGGTAATACATATAATAAAGAGTTAAGATTATTGAAAATTTAAGGAGTAGAAATATTTTAGTAAGTATATTTGGAAGATTAATACGTAGAGATTAAACAAATATATAATAAAAACAAAATACTTTCAAATAATTTCAAAAAATTGAAAATTGGAAATCTTAGTTTGATTGTTATTACTTTAATAGTTATAGATATGCATATAAAGCTACTTTTCCACTTAGCAAATTCAGATAGCTAGTTTCCCATTTAACTAATTAATTTCCCAGTTAGTAATTTCAATGATAATTGTTTGATTGTGATGGTAGGAAAATTAAAAAGAGGAAAGAAAATAATTTTGGATGAATTTGAAATCTTTTAATATTTTGATTAATTAATATTTAAATGAATAATAGATTATATCTTTCCCTCTTTTTAATTATTTTCCATTTATTAGTATTTGAGCACTAATATACCCATAATATTTTAAAATTTGTAATAAATTTTAGCTAAAATAATATTTAATTACCTTTCTCGTAATATAGAACTTGTCTAAAAATAATATTTAATTAATATTTCTTCTGAATTAATATATAGAAAAATTAATAATTAAAAATAGAAAAGTTATGCTATATATTATATAGATTAAAATAATTTGAAAAAATTGAAAGTTTGACACCTTAGTTTGATTGCTACCATTTTAGTAGATATAGATATAGATATAGATACAAAGCTAATTTCCCACCTAGTAATTCAAATAGTTAAGTTCTCATTTAGCTAATTAATTTAGTAGTTAGCAATTTCAATAATAATTGTTTGATTGTGATAATAAGAAAATTAAAGAGGGGAAAGGACAAAATTTTAGATGTATTCGAAATCTTTTAATATTTTGATCAATTAATGATATATTATATTTCCCCTCTTTTTTATTATTCCATTTATTAATATCTTGAACACCAATTTATCTGTAATATTTTAAAATTGGTAATAAATTTTAGCTAAAATAATATTTAATTATCTTTCTCATTACGTATAATTTGTGTAAAAATAATATTTTATTAATATTTTTTCTGATTAATATATGAATTAATTAATAATTAAAAAATAGAAAAATTGTGGCAATGATACGTTGCTCCATTATCTACTACTTTATATAATATATCGATTTATCAGTGTATTACTGAAAATAAATAAGAGTCAGATTCGGGATGTTTCAAGCTAAAATTATTTGAATGTAAACTCTAATTAATTTTATGTCTTTCGGTAATACGTGTGATTTTAGTATTAATTTTTTTTATGGATATATATTTTTATTTATTAAGTAAAGCATTTTTTTTTAAGTGATTCGCAAATAAATAAATCATGGATTTTGAAAAACAATTAATAATAATAAAAAAGAACACAAAATTATCATGTGACATAAAAACTGTACATTAAATTAAATGTATGTGATTTCATTACTATTACATGACAATTTAGCTTTTTTTTTTTTAAGCAAATTGTTTATTCGCTTATATCACGACATTTATCATATATCATTGAAGAGAAATAATAGTTGGTTTGGGAGAGGAATATTCTAAAATTTTTCTTAAAAATAACTCAAATTCAACAAAACTAATTAAATAAATATGAATAAAGCGATTTTGTTGGTCTTACCAGTACTGTTTGGTTTGACTGCATAAATAGATGCATAATGTAATAAAAAATTAATTGGGTCATGTTAAGGCCGGAGTTACATTATTTGTGAGGTTGCTTCATCTGTTACAAATGATCTCCTATAAGGGTGGCGTTTGGTTGGATGATTTTTCATTCCAAAATGAGAATGAGAATAACCAATTCTCATTCTTAATGTTCAGTTGAACCAAAATAAGAATGGAAGGGACTCCCATCCCCAAAGATACGAGAATGGCTCATTTCTACTTCTGCCCTCATCAATCATTATTGATTTCCCCTTAACCCATTAACTACCCATATTATCTTTTTACCTTTTTTTTGAAAAAATAATATTTAGCTTGCATATAGTAAATCACGATTGAAAAAAATAGGCCACCAATTATTTAAGTTCCGTTTAATTACTTATTTATTAGTTATGAGTTACCCTTTTTTTTTTTCTTTTAAACTATATTTTTTACTATAATCTCAATGTAAAACTTTTTTTTTTACTAGACAATGAACTTTCAATGGATTTCACTGATCATTACGTTATAATATATATATATGGGTAAAAATCATCAATAGTACATGAACTTTCACCTCACTAACATAATGGTACATGAACTTCAAAACTAGACATAAAAGTACATCAACTTAGCAACCCGCTAACATGAAAGTCAAAATTACCGTTGACTGTTTGATTTTGTATCATTCTGGTTTCGATAACGATTCTGAAGTTTAAACCAAACATCCCATAGTGTTGTTATTTGGATCAACTTATACTCTTGAGAAGGTCTACTATATCTTACATGTCTATACAGTTCCGAACAAAGAAACATGGACATTAAACAATATATAAATTCGTATAAATTTTTTATTGGTTGGATACATATAAGCCGAGAGGATTCTAAAATTCTACTGCTCTCTTTTTTATAGCTCTTTAGTTGGGTTTGTGTGGTGGGCTTTTGGTGACACGGGCCCAAAAAGAGTTTTGCTACATAGTACTTATTAATTTATTTACTTAATTAATTAATTAATTCATCATTCTATGTAAAAAAAAAACTTAACGAGTTTATTATCATTTTATTAGATTAACTATTACTGACTCAATATTCGTAATGGATTATATATTTATATTTCCGCAAAATGTGGTCAATAATTCTTATTGTTTGGTGGGCAAATTGTTAATTATGAAAACATATATTTATCCTTATATGATACAAAATGGTATAAAAACCACTCTTAAATGTTTCAGTGATAATGAAATCCTTTTTAAATTGCCTAATCCCCTTTTTATGTTCAATAATTAAATGATGCATCAACATCACCACATTACTTCTATCCAATTGAAACAAATGACATAGAAAAATTTAAAATTTAGTAACATGATATATACATATGTTGAATTCCAGGTTGGTTCACACAGATGTTATATGACTTCTTATATATGTAAGATAGTCCTTTCTTTTTAAAGTTTCCTTTTTGGTGAGTTAGACCTTAATTTGTTTACTTATTATTAGAGTTTTATATGAGATGTTGAATTATCCGTAAATATTTGCTTCACGCTCCAGATAATTCTGGATGTGAGAAGAGTGTGTTGAATCCTTTTTTAGTTAACAAGGAATCCATATGACTTCTTATACATACATGTGAGACAATTTTCTCCCCCTTAAGGTAACTTTTGGGTGAATTAGATCTCTATTTACAACATATAATGCATACAAGTCGGAACTTACGAATTCCCAAATTGATAATTGCAGACTTAAGTGAGCTGAACGAGTATTTGAATTGACATACTTCATGATATTGACCGGTCCCTATTAGTCTGGATGTCACTGTTAATCATTTGTAACAATTTATTAGTAGTTTTGAGAACTTTTTGAGAAGGGTAAATAATATACTAATATATAAAATTTGGGGGTAGATATTGTCTTTTAATTTTTGCATTTTTTTTTCTTCTTCAAGTTTTTCTTTTAAAATAGATATTTTGATTTAAACAAAGGATAATACGTGGGAGATGATCTGCCCTTATTGATAAGCATTAAGCCTCAACAACCACATTCGATTTGGCACCTAAATTTTTGATCAAGTGTTGTATGCAATGTTTTTGACTTCTTTTTATGTTTTCTCATTATATTAATAACAGGGTAAAAAAGTCAACCAATAATAATAATAATAATAATAATAATAATAATAATAATAATAATAATAATAATAATAACAGGGTATAAAAGAATATCACGTTCGCATGTCTATTAGAACTTTTGTATTTTTTTTATTATTATCTTTAAAATTCCACACTTTGACTTAAAAAAAAAAAAAGAAAAAAGAGTTGAATATCAACTACATATATACAGATCAGATGCCCTAATTAAGTCATGAAATCAAAACAAAACATTCCACTCTTTTAGAGCTTAATTTGATTTATGTGTGAAAAATAATAATAAAAATGATATTTACATTTTACTTATCAACTTAATTTTTAAATTAATTAATTGTATCATATATGATATGATATAAGAGTCGCTATATTAGATCCATTGATCTAGTTCAAATCCTTAATATAGTGGTAATTCAACATATAAGAATTCAAGGAATCTTTACGTGCATGAGTGTATGTTAGATACGAAAATAAAAGATATTTGAAATCTTAATTATCAGTTTAAACATTCAGATTAATAGAGTTGCTTACAATGTAACTCTACAAAGATGAAAGTTAATGGCAACTTAAATTATAAGAATTATATAGATTGGTAAACTTATTATTCAGGTGGAAAAGGGCTGATGAATGGGCTTAATGGGCCGTCCAACCCAATACAGCACTACTCAAACACATTTGTTTCTTCTGCCTGTGTTTTCTGTTTTTCAAACCTGCGTTTTAATGATTTTATTCTAACTGTTTTGGCGCCCATTTTCTAACAGAATTGGCACCTCTTTTTTGTTCCTTGTTTTCTTCTATAAATACTTCCCCTGTATTCAGATGTAAACAATACATATAGAAAATAAAAGGGAAATCCAATTCTTCTCTTCTTTACTTCATGGTATCAGAGCTCTAGGTTTTTCCTTGAGCGATTTCTTTGGCAACAATGGCGAGAAGACACCGGAATGCTGCACAGGAGATTCCTCGTGAAGCGTTTTTCCCTGGAGAAATCGAAGCAGATGATGAATCAACTGCAAATCATTTCGATCAGCAAAATCGATCAAACAATTCAGATAATCCTGGATTAGTACTCATAAATATAGTACTTACAGGTCAGAAGAATTATCTTTCATGGAGCAACTCGATGATTAGAGTATTAACAGCCAAGGAGAAACTCGATTTTATTTTGGATGATAGCGATCCACCAGCAGTTCAGTTGCCAGAATACAAGCAATGGCGGAGGAATGATTGTCTTGTTTCTTCCTGGATACTAAACACAATTTCTAGAGAAGTAGCTGAAGGATTTCTCTATGTTGAATCTGCCAGGGTTTCTCTGGAAGGATTTGAAGCATCGATTTGGATACAACAATGGTCCAATGTTGTTTAAAATCAAACGAGAACTGAGTTTATTTCACCAAGGTAACTTGTCATTGATGCTTTATTTCAACAGAATGAAACATTTCTGGGATGAATTGAATATGCTACGTCCATTGCCTTATTGCAAATGTGGAACCAGTCAAAAGTGTGATTGCAATGCTTTCAGAAGATTGACTGATATAATTGAGGAAGACAAACTTTTGCAGTTCTTAATGGGCTTAAATGAGCAATATGACCATGTCTGCAACCAGATTTTATTAATGGAACCATTACCAGATGTCAATCAAGCTTATTCGATGGTTTTACCCATTGAGAGTCAACATGAAGTCAGTCTTGAACCTCAGATGGAAATAGCAAACTATAGCAAAGCTGTATCACGAAAGAATGAAACAAAAGGCAAGAAGAAAAAGGAAGGCTGGTGTGATTTATGTGAAACAGAAGGACATGTCAAGGCTACTTGCTTCAAAGTTATTGGTTATCCGGACTGGTGGAAAGGCCCTAAGCCAAAATCTGTTCAAGGTAACTCTGTTTCTTCTTTTAATGTTACCACTCCTTCATGTTCTGTGACCAAAGAGCAGGTATACTCTGATATTTCTCAAGACAAGGAAGCAATACAATCTGGTAATCTGACATTCATAATGCAAGAAGTGTATAAATTGTTAAAGGAAAACAAATCCGCAGGAGACACACCAATTTCAACTGGCACAGATTTTTCAGCCTTTGCTGGATTCTCAGGTAATGATATTACCTCTGCTTCAAATTATTGGATAATTGACAGTGGTGCTTCTGCTCATATGTGTACCAACAAATCTTGGTTTCTTTGTTTGAATTCTGTCTCCAATCAACAGAGAGTAAGTTTGCCTGATGGAAATTTTCAATTGATCAACTATATTGGTGATATTCAGTTTGATGAGTTCAAACTACAAGATGTTCTTTATGTGCCTCAATTCCGGTATAATTTGCTGTCAGTAGGACAACTGCTACGTCAACAACGGATTGAAATCTATTTTACAGCTTTTTATTGTTGCCTGCAGGATGTGGCAACTAAGAAAATTTTGGCTGTGGCTTGGATGGTGGATGGTCTATACTTACTTGATAAAGGATCTTTTTCTCCAGAGATGATTTTGAAAGTTCAAATGTGTTGTAGTACATTTGTTGCTGATGTTATAGACAAATCAGCTGTTGATATTTGGCATAAACGACTAGGACATGCCTCTTTTGAGTCTCTTAGCCATATAAATAGCATAGTTATGGATTGTAATTCCTCTAATTGTGAAATTTGTCCAAGTGCCAAACAGCACAGACTTCCATTCAATAAAAGTACAATTTGCAGTTCGTACAGATTACAAATGATTCATCTAGATGTATGGGGCCCTTATAAAATTGAATCAATCACTGGAGCTAGATATTTCCTAACCATTGTTGATGATTTCACCAGATTCACATGGATTATTCTTTTACAATCGAAAGCTCAAGTAAGCCAAGCAGTCAAAGTTTTCTTGCAACACATTAAGACTCAATATGGGGTGAAATTACAAATTGTAAGGAGTGATAATGGCCGCGAATTTCTTAACCATACTTGTGGCAAACTTTTTCAGGAAGGAGGGATAATACATCAGAGGTCATATCCTTATACGCCTCAACAAAATGGCATAGCTGAGAGGAAGCATCGCCACTTGCTAGAAACAACACGAGCTGTTTTATTTCAGGCACATCTGCCAGTGCGATTTTGGGGTGAGGCTATTCTCATGGCTGTTGCCATTATCAATGTGCTACCAAGCAGGAAATTGAGTTGGTAGTCCCCTTATGAAAAATTCTTTGGGAAATTACCAGACTACAATATTTTCCATGTTTTTGGTTCTCAATGCTTTTATAAAGACCTGAGAACTACAGACAAATTTTCTCCCAAAGCTCATAAAGCCATTTTTCTTGGTTTTCCACCTACTCAAAAGGGCTACAAAGTTTATGATCTTCTCACAGGTACTATATATGTCACTAGGGAAGTCATTTTTCAGGAAAACATTTTTCCTTATGCACCTAGCATACCGGTTGCTGAACCACCTATTTTGGTTAGTGATAATTCAATTCCTACAGTTCCTCTACAACAAACCCCTGTTGCAACTCGCAAATCAGTCAGAAAAACTCAATCCCCTACATGGATGCAAGATTTTGTTCTTTCTAATACTGCTGAAGTTTCTAATTGTGCATTTCTCACATCACAACATGCTGGTTTTCTAGCTAATATTTTACAGGAAAGTGAACCTCGGAATTATTATAAAGCACAGAAAGATCCTCGATGGCAGCAGGCGATGCAAGATGAACTCCGTGCTCTGGAAGAAAATCACACATGGGAATTTACTGCTCTTCCCGTAGATAAAAAACCCTTAGCCTCAAAATGGGTTTATCGAATAAAATATAAGCAGAATGGTGAAGTGGATCATTTTAAGGCTAGATTAGTGGCTAAAGGCTTCAAACAGAAGGAGGGGATCGACTTCCATGAGACTTTCAGTCCTGTTGCTAAAAATGTAACGGTGCGGATATTTCTTGCCATTAGTGCCATACAACAGTGGCCTATACATCAAATCGATGTTAATAATGCCTATCTACACGGACACCTTGAAGAAGAAGTTTATTTGGCTCCACCCCTTAGGTATCACAATATTCCTGCTGGAAAGGTTTGCAAACTTCTCAAATCTTTATATGGCCTCAAACAGGCCGGAAGGCAATGGCACAAAGAATTGTCTAGTAAACTCATCAGTTTTGGTTTTGATCGTTCTCATCATGATCATTGTCTCTTTATCAAGACAAATGGAGATATTCCAACTGTTTTAGTCATTTATGTGGATGACATTTTACTTTCTAGTCCTTCAGAAGCTGCAATTGCAGAATTTAAAGTGTTTTTGCATAATCTTTTCACCATCAAAGATATGGGACCGGCCAAGTATTTCCTGGGAATTGAATTGGCACGATCGGTTGATGGGGTTCTTCTTTCTCAGTCTAAGTACATTCTTGACATAATAGCTGAAGCTGGATTAACAGAAGCTAAGACTGTTCCTAGTCCTCAGGCAGCAGGTATTGACTTAAGTGTCACTGGACCCTTATATGGCAATCCAGAACAATATCGAAGAATAGTGGGCAAACTTTTGTATCTTGGGTTTACCAGACCTGACATTACTTATGTTACCCATCAGTTAAGTCAATTTATGCAGAATCCAGGAGTGCATCATTTCAAAGCAGCCTTACACGCATTGAAGTATCTAAAGGGTACTCTTCAATATGGATTATTTTACCCTAGCACTGGTGATCTGAAGCTCAAAGCTTTTTGTGATTCAGATTGGGGTACTTGCAAAGTTACACGTCGATCCATCACTGGTTTTTGTATTTTTCTTGGCTCTTCCTTGATTTCATGGAAATCAAAGAAACAGAGTGTTGGAAGTCGGTCATCAGCAGAAGCAGAATATCGGAGTATGGCGGCCACATGTTGTGAATTAAAATGGATTCATTATCTTCTTCAGGATTTCAAGGTATCAATTCCCTTACCAATTTCTCTCCGCTGTGACAGTCAATCTGCCATTGCTTTGGCTCGAAATCCAGTGCATCATGAGAAAACCAAACATGTTGGTATCGATTGTCATTTTATTAGGGATTATCTTGCTGATGGTTTCCTTGTTCTCGATTACATTTCTACCCATCTCCAACTTGCTGATTTATTCACCAAACCATTGAGCAGCTCTCATATGCTACTTGTGTTGTTCAAGATGGGATTTCTCAAGTCTTCGACTCTGCCATCTTGAGGAGGGGATGATGAATGGGCTTAATGGGCCGTCCAACCCAATACAACACTACTCAAACACATTTGTTTCTTCTGCCTGCGTTTTCTGTTTTTCAAACCTACGTTTTAATGATTTTATTCTAACTGTTTTGGCGCCCATTTTCTAACAGAATTGGCGCCTCTTTTTTGTTCCTTGTTTTCTTCTATAAATACTTCCCCTGTATTCAGATGTAAACAATACATATAGAAAATAAAAGGGAAATCCAATTCTTCTCTTCTTTACTTCAAGGGCACTACAACAAAAGGGGCCTATAGCGACAGATTTTTTGCGATGCAAATAAAATATGCCACCATATTTCAGAATTTACCAACGCAATTTTATTTGTGTCGATTGTCATTATCGCTTAAGGACATTCTTATTATTTTGTCGTTAATTTTAAAAATTTAGCTACGCTTTTAGACAATAGTCGGCATTTTTTTCAAGTTAAAGACATTTTGAATTTTACGTCAATAAAAATGTTCCAATATTTTTCACATTACGGCACTTTTTATTTTTGTCGTTATATATATAAATTTAGCAACACTTTTCTATTTGTGTCGATTCTTATTATCATTTAACGACGCTTTTAACTTTATGTTGTATTTAGAAAAATAATTTGACGACAATCTTTAAAAAAGCATCGGTATTTTCTAATATTAATTACTATTTAAATTTTGTGTTGATTTTTTTTTTTTGTATTTTCTGATTTAGAGACATTTTTATTTTTGTAAGAATTTGTATTAGTTTGGTGGGAAAAAAAAAGAGTAACTGATATGTATTTAAATAAGGACACTTTGATATTATGTTGCGATATAGGATCTATTCTAAATTAGAATATAAAATTATATTGGACCTATTCTAAATTAGAGTATGTAATTGGGACATTATTGAATTTGTAGCTATTTATTAATCATATATGATTTGCATATACATCACGATTTTCTTTTAATATATACATAAAGTGAGACAAAAGTTATTAACAAAATGTGAGAAAAAAATAAAATTTAAAGTTTTGTAGATCAATATATATGAGACAAAAGACAATTAAATAACAACTATTAATATAATAGTAAAAGAGGAAATTGTGAACCTAAATAGGGAGAAATTGTAGATAATTTTAATTAAATTGGTAGAAATTATGATGATAATGATAATGATAAATTATAGGTAAAAAGATAATGATTCTTGTATTTATATTTTAATTTATAAATAACTTGATATTTATCCTTTTTTACATAATGGTGATTCTTTATCAATAATTTAAACAAAATTTTGGAATTCCCTCAAAAATTACTAATAAGTGATAAATGATTATATCAAATATTTTTTATATTTTGAATTCAACTTATACTAATAAGTTATGTCTTCATATAAAGAGTAAATATAATTTAATAATTCATATTAATTGATTGAATTCAAATCATGAAAAATAACTTCTCATGATGAGATGGAGAATATTTTTTGTTCTTCTTTTAGCTGATCTTTTGTTGGATTATAATTTAATTTTTTTATTTTATATGGGGAGTTTCAAACATTAGTGAAGATATGAACTGAGAACTCAACAAGATATTGTAATTTTATTTTATTGATTAAAATTTTGAAAATCGAATAAGATTTTTGGAATTAAATAAAAAATTATGTTTATATTTTTTAGAATCTTTGCTGGAAATTAAAAAATAATTGCTTTTTTTTTTAAAAAAAAAAAAAGAAAAAAAGGGCAAAAAGAGGAGAAAACAAGTGTAAGAGTGGTAGTAAGAGGGAAATTAGGAAAGAAGGAAGGCAATAGGAAAGGAAGGAAAAACAAGGAGGAGGAAAAGGAAAATACAAAAAGGGAAAAAAAATGAAAAATGTGAAATACAAATTTGCGACCATTTCAAATCGAGTTTCTCGCAAATCAGGACCCAATCTCTAATCTGTAGAGAGAGAGAGAGAGAGAGAGAGAGAGAGAGAGACAATTAGAGAGAGAAAGAGATGACGGCAGCGATGCTGCTGCTCGAGGGTATTGTCGGTGTCCTGCTCCTCCTTATGTTGCTTGTCATCCTCCTTATCATCTTCATCGCCTGTAAACCACGGTGATTCTTCTCTTCCCGCTCTCGCACTCTCAAGGTATCCTTTACTTTTTCTTTCTTCTTCTACTCTTATTAGGTCTTTGATCCTCTGTTTCATTTCACGTAATGTGATGTCCTCTTCTGTTCTATTGGTCCGCAATCACAGAATTTGAGAATCAGAGCTGAGACTTCAGGTTTTTCTTATAGCCGATTTGGTTACTGTTGAATCAGCTGTATACATCTACAGAGAGAGAAACATGATTCAATTTACTTCGTTTGAAAATCGAAAAGCTAGAGAGGATAGCGGCTTGAGGTGTTTACTTTTTATTTTGAATCTTTCAAGTAATAGTATTGAGTGCTTGGCATTGAGTTTGCAGCTACCTTTTCCATTCGTCAATTTATATTCATCTTTTACCAATTGATCGTATATCGTTCAATTGATGTTAAGGTAAAGAACTTCACCTCTTATAGGTTTTCGTCTTGTCCTTTATTAACTTATGCGTTGATTCACACTATAACTTGTCTCTAAATGATCATCAGTTCGAGGAGTATTGATGAATTGATTCTGATTAATCTGTATCTCTATGAATTTATTACTTGATTGTATAAAGTTGAAATGTGAGAAGAATTTATGCTTTAGGGGTTGCTTATTAGTTTTGGACCTGAGGGATGTTAATGGTTGCTTAAGTTTATCTGATTTGGGATAGGCATTACTTGAGTGAGTTATAATTTATGAATGAACTAGTTTCCTTTGCATAAATGACAACGCCTTTTTGCAGATGGAAGTTTTATTTAGCGAATCAAGTACTTGTTGCTTTCATTTCTTGGCAATGCATCTGTATTGAACACAACATGGCAGAAGCTTCTTGAATTTTATCCAATGTTTTTGAATATTTTAGACAGGTCCTCTGCTTATTGGTATGTACTTTTGACATATAATGGACATACATAAATTTGAATAAAATTGAATAGATAAGTTTTGACATTTGTATCTTGATAATTTTAATCTGTAATCTTTATAAAACACTCATGGTTTAAAATGTCGGTAAAAAGATGTTACTTTGGTTTCATGTGTTATTGGAATGGGTTCCAATAGAAGTGCAGGAAGCTGCATCTCTTTGGAGGTCATCTCTGGTCCTTCTTGCGGACTTCGCTGTTCTGTACAGTCAATGAGTGCTTCAAGGCTTCCATCGACTCTTGGAAGGGTTTCTAGTGATTTAATGTTGAAGGACTCAGAGGTGTCAGGGAAGCATCCAATGATTAACTGGAATATGGATGTAATCTTTGGATAAGCTCATCGTTTTGTTATTCAAATATATATGTAATTCAAGCTGCTCCTTTTACTTATGTTGTGAAATTACGCATTTGTATGGTGTCATAATTCCTCGTTCAATATGCAGCCCATAATGACTGAATTCTTTTCTAGGATTTTAAATTCTCATGATAATTGAATAAGTTTTCAAGGATTCAGTCCCATTGAATTTCAGGATGTACAAATTTTTGTAGTATGTTTTGATTCTTTTATTCTGTGTTGTTACATAAGGATTCTACTTGAGCCATTTAAAGCTGTTCGAATAAATGACAGGATAACTACCTTTCCTGCGTGAGCTTTTGTTTACAATACATGTGTATGACCTTTGCTAATGGATTCCTTTCTGTGTATTTTGCTTCTGGCAGGTCCATGTTACATCTAAATCTGAGAATGAGACACCGTTTGGTGTAGGCATGGCTTTGCGTCGAGGAGGAAAGAAGCTTGCAATGGAAGATGTGTCCTATTGTCAATGGCCCCTCCCTAGAACTGACTAGGTTTTAGATTTATGATTATCTTTATTAACTAAAATTAAGTGTTTTCCTGGATACACATGAAAATGGAGTTGTAATATGTTTCCAAAAAGCTGAACAACCTAATTGCTTATCTTGCAGTTTGGAGTGTTTGGTATATGTGATGGACATGGTGGAGTAGCAGCTGCTGATTCTGCAAGCAAGTTAGTTTCCAACTTCAGTTTGTATTTGTTAGATTCCTCTAAATTTAATTTCACTTTTTTATTTTTTAATAATGGAGCTACATCTTAAAGCACTTTTGGCTGTTTTTTAAAATGGTCATTTATTAAGTTTTTCATTTCATTTTGACTAGTTTAAGTTATTATAGAAACTATATCCTTGTGTATGATACCCTGCAGTTTTCTTTTTTGTTGTTTCTCCTCTCAAAAAAGTTGCATGCTTTTCTAATTTCTTCTATGCTTATCCATATGTAGTTAGTTACTCTTATGTTATCCATTGCTAGGTTATGCAATAGTCTTATTCATCTTGCATTTTCAATGAAGATCTAATTTCTCTAATATATATTTTTTTCCCTTCATGTACATTTCTGTTATTCATTGGCTGCTTATGCTACAATGGGCAATATATAATTATTTTCTGGCCATTTTCTTTACTTCAGGATACGTCCTGAGAAGGTTGCTCATATTTTATCTGATTCACTGACAAGGGAGAGGGTTTTATCACAATGCGATGCTTCAGAGGTTCTTAGAATTTCATTTTCTCAAAAAGAAGCCTCCATGAATAATTATTACGAGGTTTTCCTTTCCCTTTGTTTTCTCGTTGTTGTCATCTATTTTTGAGCAATTGTGATATTTCTTAAATAAAAATTTCACATGACGCATCTAAAATTGATGGGGTTTGCAGAAGATATATAGTGGTTATCTTTGAAGCAAGCCCATAAAATGAAGGATTAGAGTTGAAGGGCCCAAATTGTTTGTTACCTTTTCTTGTGTTTGACATATGTCTAGATGCATTCTGTTATTAAAATATCTCTTTTTTTTCCATAGGTTATTTAAGATTGAATGATGTTTAACAAGGTTTTCAAACTGGACAATGAAAAATAGGTTTTGCTAAAACCAGGTGTTCTTTCTTTCTGGTCAATATAAGAGCCACTGAATTGAGCTGATTGATGGTTAATTCACTAAACTGGACCAAAAACTTGATACCAATCTTTAGCTAATTGGTGTTATATTCTGTAAAAAGTTGAATATGTGGGAGCATGGATGAAACTCCACAATGCTACTCATACCATATGTTCAATAATTAAAATTGCAATACAACTTACCATAGTTGTCTTTCAGACTTTTATCTCTTCGCCTCGGGAAGTCCAAAAAGGGTCCTCCCTAAGACCTGCTCGAGGACAGCTAGTGCCTGATTCTAGGTCATAGTATCTTCCCCCTATATTTCTTCTTTTTATGATACTTTCTATTCCTTTTTCTGAAACATCAATGTTCAAGATATTTTCTACTCCTTTTTGGGCATGACAGTTGAAATGTAGTTGTAATTGTCAAACTTCTTTCAATTGTTTCTGCTTACCAATGCATTCATAGTGGCTTTCTGTTAGAACATTTTGTCCCGTAGTTTTTTTAAAAACATGTTAGGACTATGTCTTTCTGTGCACTTAAGAATAAACAGCTAAATGAATCAGCTAACTGGAAGTAGACAAATATTATGGATTGTAGAATATCTTTTATGTGGCTGGTATTTGTTCTTGGATTTAGATAACCATGTTACCCTTTCAATTTATAGAGTAGAAGAATGCTACAGTTCTGGTTCATTTTTGCATCCGGCTTGGATTTTTTTAAGGTTTTTATAAGCACCCAAACAGAAATGATCATTGTATCTTATCAAATTTAATAACTAATGTTATTGAAAACACAGTTTTTACATAACAATCAATTTCTTGCAGGGTTGTACCGCAACATGAACTCTTGAAGCAAATTGCATTGAGATGCAAGGTTGGAGGCACTGAGGAGAAGTTTAAACATGTTTTTGTAGTAAGAATTGTTGAAACATTATGATTTTAAAATTTCACTGTCAAAGGTCATACACATACTGCAATACTGTTTTCAAGTTCTAATAGCTTTCTTATATTTTATTGATACTATTTGTGCTTTATGCTCTAGAATTTATATTTATTGTTTTATTCATAATAACGAAAGGATGTAATGCACATTTAGTTTTAGAAAAAAAATTCAATTCTTTTACAGGTTATAATAATAATAATAATAACAATAAAAAAGATACTCACTGCAAATTTTTGTCGTTATAATTACGACATTTAATAAATAATGTTGTTGAACAACATATCAATAATTAAACGTCGTAACTTTTTCTTAACTCTTTTCAATTATAATGTCGCCACAATAATTGTAGAATTATATTTATGCGTCACAAATTCAGAGATGTTTTTGAAAAAAAATGTTACTACTTTTGTGACAGTTAATTCTAAGTATGCCTAAATGGGGATGCTTTATAAAATTTTATGTCATGAATTCGTGACACTTTTAAATGAAGTGTTGTGTAATTTGAGACAGAATGAATAACTACATTATTAAAATTATTCATCGCCAATTTTACGACGCTTTAAGAAAATGTAGTGAACATATAAATATTCATAAATAAATAATTAAAAAAATATTAAGACAAAAAAATGAAAGCGTCGTCAATTTTGAGATGCTTAAATTAAAAGCGTCGTCCAATTATTCTTAGCAACATAATATTAATGCGTCGTTAAATAAATCGCGACACGAGTTTTAGCAACACTAATGGTGATGCTTTTAAAAGCGTCAAGAAGCATTTAAGGACACAAAAAGCATCGTTAAACAACGATTTTTAGCGTCGCTATAGGCCTCTTTTGTTGTAGTGGGGTATATATATATATATATATATATATATATATATATATATATATATATATATATATATATATCGTTTTCAAAAGTGGACTTATACCATATAATCATTTGTTTGATTCCAAATTAGTTGAATAACATGTCCTGCTTTTTAATTCCTTATTGTAAACGGGGTGATTCAATAAGTCAATAACTACTACTTTGTATAACATCATTTTATATTAAAATTAAACTATATATATATATATTCTTGTAGAAATTGTTTGTATGCAAAAGAGATTTAAAATTTCTCCCCCTATATATTATTTTTTTAATTGGAAAATTAATGATTGGTTAGTGAGCTACCATAGAAAATAGTCATCCTGCAATTCCCACAGTGCCATCAAATTTTATATATGTTGAAAGGAGTAGGTATAAATATTAATGGAACCCTATAAAATTTTTAGAATGTGTTTAGTATATTTTTTTGAGTAGGAGGTTGATACTATCAAAACATAAAAATATATATTCAATGTGTTGAAAAAATTAATTAAGGATCCAATTGCAAATTTTATAAAACTGCATAGCGTTCAAGATGCATTTTGCCTATTTTATTTTATTGCGAAAAGATTCACTTTCAATTTTATGGATGTGAAATATATGAACTACTAATTAATAACTCAAAAGTAATCCCTTACATGTATTTTTTTTAAAAATAATTAACTACCAAATCTTTGATTATCTTATCCTGTGATCCAAGTCTAACAAACCCCGAAAGCTCTATTACCAAACCCCTTTGTCTTTTTTCTTTTTAAAAAAATAGCTTATTTATATTTCATACGCAACTTTTCGTATTTATATTTCAAAGCCCAAACAAAAAACAAAAAAGACTTTAACTCTGTGCTGTGTGAGGAAAACTGATCAGGTCAGTTTGCAATAGCTGTCGCACTCTCAACAACGCTAATTGATTGGGAGGAAAAGTTGTCTAAATTCAAGCTATATTACTGGACAATATATGTGTATGAAAATAGGAAAAAGAAAAATCCACAAAACATAAAATTAATAATTTTACAAATAGTGATAACATAAGATAATAAGAATAGTAATAATATAAAATCGAACCATCACATTATGTTATGTACGGTCGGTATGTGATTAGTTCACGTGGAAAAGTAACAAAATACATATGTATGGTGATGACCTCAAGTCATTACTGTACTTGTTGTACAAGCATGAATTCCAAACCTACACGTATGGTTGTGATGAGATCCTTCTAAAAATAGTATTTTTGTGCGACACGTGTCTCAAGCCGAAATTACGATGGACATTAGATCCTCATGTACGGCTTGGATGAAGTCCAGGTATATAGTCATGTCTAGAAATATCTATATATAATGTGTTCAGAAAAACCATATGACAAAAAATACCTTGCATTTTTTGAACTATGCTATAAGACAATACAATGTTTACAATTCTAGAAAGAGGAAAATGGTCAAATTTGCTCCTAAAGTCGTAAGGGAAGATCAACTTTACTTTGAATGTCTTATAAAAAAAAAACTTTACTTTGAATGAATAAAATAGCCTAATTTTGCATCAATGATAGCAATTCTAGCTCAAATCTTTACTTTCATGATAAAAAATCTAGCTCAATTTTGACATTTATAAGTAAACATTGATAAAAATTAGCAACAAAATTAACAGATAAATGATAAGTTTGAACTAAAGCTTTACTATAAGTGCAAAATTGAGTTTTTTTTTAGTCATAAGAACGAATTAAACTTTTCCAATAATTACAGGGAAAAAATGATTATTATTCTAGTGTAAAAGACAGAAAATAGAGAAAAAAATATATGAAGTATTTTGCTTTTATTATTTCAAAATTATGTGAATACAATTTGAACGAGTTACGAGTGAGGGCAAAATGTAATTTATATAGATATGTGAAAGACCTAGAGAAAATTTTTAATACATACATACATACATACATACATATATATATATATATATATATATATATATATATATATATATATATATATATATATATATATATATATATATATATATATATATATATTTTCGGTGGGGGCAATTGCCCCCATTACTTATAACTTAGATCCGTCCTTTGATGAAGTCCATATTTCCCTAGGTATTATTTTCGCCGGATAATAATTGAAAAAATGATTAATTAAGGTCTTCTGTCGGTGATTACTAGTTGATGAATTGGTGAGTTGTATGTCCGTGATTATTAATCTCCTCATAGTTCTATTCAATGTTTTTGACTTGCGCTTTTCATACATATATAGTAATCGAAGAAAATAAGAAAATCACGTCCACATGTCTAACCGAATTTTATGTATTTTCTTGGTTACCTAACAAAAAATATATATGTGGATAACGTCTTCAATTTTCATAGTTGTAAAATTGATAAACTCCTGCACGTAGCTTTTTAAATAACAATTCACCAACCAAATTAGATTTCACCGTATATAGATATATATATATATATATATAGATTGATAGAACTAATGCCAATGAACCTAAAAAAACAATTAAACCTTCCATCTTTTCTCCAAAGCTTCATTTTCTTCTAACAAAAAAACCAATAATGAAGGTGAAAATAGAAAGCACAAGAATCCTTAAGCCAATTTATGAAGGAATTCATCAAGCTCCTCAATTTCCACATTCCATTCCTTTAAGCGTTTTTGATAAGGTCACTTATAACACTCATATAGCTATCATTTATGCGTATCGTCCGCCTACTCCTCCAAATGAAACCATTCAATATGGTCTCCAAAGAGCTTTGTCTGAATATAGAGAGTGGGCTGGAAGATTAGGAGAAAATGAAAAAGGTGATATTCTTATTCTTCTTAATGATAAAGGGTTGAAGTTTGTCGAAGCAACAGTCGATAGTAAGCTAGACCAAGTCTTGCTATTGAAGCCATCTCCAGTCTTCCTTAGCCTTCACCCGAGTTTGGAAGAAGTGGAGGAGCTAGTTCAAGTTCAGCTCACAAGGTTCACTTGTGGCTCACTTGTGGTTGGTTTTACTTCCCATCATTTAGTTGCTGATGGTCATTCTACTAGCAATTTCTTGGTTGCTTGGGGCAAGGCTAGCCGCGGGGTCGATATTGATCCACTTCCTATTCATGACCGTACCATGTTTAACCCTCGAAAACCTCCGAGTTTTGATTTTGAGCATAGAGGAGTGGAGTTTAAAAGCAAAAATATGATCAAAGGTTGGCCTAGTTATGTTGACGATCAAATGTTTAAGGATGATATAATGGTCCATAAAGTTCACTTCACCTTAGACTTTCTTTCGAAGTTGAAAGCAAGAGCTTCAATATCATTAGAAAATAAGTCATATAGCACTTTCGAAAGCTTGGTTGCTCATCTATGGAGAAAGATAACCAAGGCTCGTGGACTTGGAGGGCTCGAGAAAACACATGTTAGAATTTCGGTGAATGGTAGGATGAGGATGAACCCAAGAGTACCTAATGAGTACTTTGGAAATTTAGTGCTATGGGCATTTCCTACTGCAAGGGTTAAAGATCTTTTGCATGAACCAGTGTCGTATGCAGCTAAGCTCATTCATGATGCGGTTGCAAATGTGAACGATAGTTATTTCAAATCATTCATTGACTTTGCTAGCCATAAAGTAGAAAAGGAAAATCTTATTCCGACAGCTGATATGAACAAATCAATTTTATGCCCTAATTTGGAAGTTGATAGCTGGCTAAGGTTTCCATTTTATGACTTGGATTTTGGAGGAGGAAGCCCTTATGTGTTTATGCCATCTTACTTTCCAACTGAGGGAATGATGTTTCTCCTTCCTTCATTTATTGGAGATGGAAGCATTGATGCATTCGTGCCTCTTTTTCACGACAACTTAACCACGTTTAAGCAAATTGTTTATTCACTTGATTAGAGTTCTAAAATTTTTTCTTTGTTTCTTTTATAAACGTCGTTCTCAATCATGACTTGTGATATATTATTTTTACATTGATACATTCAATATATATTATTTTTACATTGATTACTTTCAATATTAAATCTAATGATATTATAAGTAACGCATTTTATAACCAAGACTTGTAGTGTTACAGAGGCCAACAATATTATTATTTCTCAATATGTTATGATATATATTTTTAACAAATGGAAACAATAATTAACTTGAGTTAAAATACCTCTAATTACTCAAATTAAATTTAGAGTTCAAATTTTATAGTCTACGAAGAGAAATCACTCTTGAATGAAGAGATTCCGTGGGCCATGAGAATGCTGGGCTTGATTAGATAAGTGAGCACATAAGTTGGGTTCAGCCTTTGTAACATAAAACCAATTGGCTTGTGTTAAGACCCAATTTACACTACTTATATACTACTTTTTTTATCTCATTTATTTCCAATATGGGATTCATTTTCCAACATCTCCAATAGATACTCCGTGAGCCTTGAGAGTGCTGGACTTGACTGGATGAGTGAGCACATAAGTACAGTTGTATTTATGTAACATAAAATCAATTGGCTTATGTTAAGTCCCAATCTACACCATTTACATACTACTCTTTGATCTCATTTATTTCTGATGTGAGATACATCCTCCAACATCTCCAACAGAAAAATGAGCCACTCAAAATATAATGGTACAGTGTATACCATGGAACAATTATCTATTTTGACCTGAGTTCCATTGCTTGAAAATTACATATTTAAAACGCATTTACTTATATTGAAAAATATTTTATCATATATAAAATAATGATTCACTCTCTATTTTGAGAAATTCTACCATAAACCAGGACTACCACGTCAACAAGTGGTCTTTCCCAATAATATTTTGACAGATATTTAACTAATTCCACGTCAGATTACACATTTAATTATTAATTTTAGTTTTTCCCCCTTATAAACCATCACACTCGTAGAACCCTAGAATTGTTTAACAAACATATTATGGAGCTTGAAATTTGGGCAGCGAAACCACACGCAGCGGAGGAATCAAACCTTGTTGAACAAAAAGTAATTAAATATATCTTTTGGTATAGAAGAGAAGGCTTTGGCTTTTTTAGACAAGTTTTACGGTGACGATTAAATTTCAAAAAATTGTCCAATCTCAGTGATTTTTGGGTCTAATTTTATCGGAAACAGGTCAACGAGCAAAACTCACAATAAAGATGTGATGTCCATATCTTTTCGGCCAAAAAACGATGTTTAGGCATTCAAAATCGCGTTTTTTTGTTTTTCGAATTTTTTGGGAAATTTTCGTGTGTTTCCTTTTTAGTTTTGCTTTTCTTTCCTTCTCTGTTTTGGATTGTTTTTTGCTTTTTTTTTTTTTTGTGCATATATAAGGCCTGGTTGTAATAGAAATAATCAGACTTGAATTGAATAAAAATTTTTCTTTATTTCTTTATACTTTGAATTTGTCAAATTCTAGTATTTGGAAGCTCAATCGTGCGCGATCAACGGGCCTAAGACAACCTGTTCGTAATCCGCTGCATCATCTTTCTATCAAATATTCTAGATTTTCTAACATCAAACACATTGAACTGATGTTGTATTTGTTTGCAAATTTTCATTTTTGAAAACAATTCACTTTTGCACAACCCAATATTCCAGATCCCTTAGGACCAACAAAAAACTTAAACAAATTTCTCATTAAAGAGCCCAAGATATCTAAATCACCATATTTATCCCAAAAGGGCATAGGGGAATGACGACGTTGCTGCTAAGAAGAAAAAGTTCGCCATTATTGGTATCTCATCCTTGATTTTGGTGGGTATGACGGTTGCAATTGTTATTGGAGTTCACCGGTCCAAAAGAGCGGCGGTTCTGTCTCCAAATCTAGTTCCTCCTCTCCAAATTTCAACCTCCAGAAATTTTAGAAACTTACTAAAATCGAAAATGAATTTCAACTATCAAAACTAATTGAATGTAAGTTGCCGATTGGGTTGAAGGTAGAACAAGGAGGTTTGTGGGTTTCACAACTACGAGAAAAGAAGAAATTCTAAAAATTAAAGGGCATTTTACATAAATACATACTTTTTGGCACCATATAACATTTTTACCTCAAAAGGAAAAGTTTGCATAAATACCTTAAAAACTTTTCAAAATTTCAAAAATACTAAAACAAAAATTGTCATGTTTACGTGATTGATGAACAAATTAAACAACAAAACACAAATCAAAATCTCCAAAATACCTTCTCTATTTTGTCAACGTTTCTCTCTCCTCTTTTTATAATTTTTAATCTAATTTTGCATTTATCTCTCAATCCGTTTATTTTTTTGTCGCGTGACTTTAGAAAGTTTTTTTTTATTTTTTTTTATCTTCGAAACAAAGTCCATATGTATATACTTTTTCCGACATATTTTTTTCACTAAAGTATAACTAATTATGTCTTTGTATATTAAGGTATAACTAAGGTATAATTAAGGTATAAATAAAGTATAATAACTGTAATAGTGTATCTTAATGTATAACTAATGTATAATTAAGGTATAACTAAGGTATAAACACTGTAATAGTGTATCTTAATGTATAATTAAGGTATAACTAATGTATAATCAATGTAATAGTGTATAACTAAGGTATAACTAAGGTATAACTAATGTATAATCACTGTAATAGTGTATCTTAGGTATAACTAAGGTATAATTAAGGTATAATCAATATAGTAATATATCTTAGGGTATAAATAAGGAATAACTAAGGTATAATCACTATAATAATGTATCTTAAGGTATAATTAAGGTATAAAGATTATATAAACAGTGTATAAACAAAGTATAAAGTGTATAAACAATGCATAAATAATGTATAATAATATATAAGCAGTGTATAATAATGTATAACAATTCATAAGAAGTGTATAAACAGTGTATAACAATGTATAACAGTGTATAAATTATGTATAAACAGTGTATAATGTATAAACAATGTATAACAGTGTATAAATAATGTATAAACAGTGTATAAACAGTGTATAATGTATAAATGTATAAATAATGTATAACAGTGTATAAACAATGTATAAACAGTGTATAACAGTGTATAAATAATGTATAAACAGTGTATAAATAATATATAAATAGTGTATAAACAATGTATAACAGTGTATAAATAATGTATAAACAGTGTATAAACAGTGTATAATGTATAAATAATGTATAACAGTGTATAAACAATGTATAAACAGTGTATAAACAATATATAACAGTGTATAAATAATGTATAAACAGTGTATAAATAATGTATAAACAGTGTATAAACAATGTATAACAATAATGTATAAATAATGTATAAACAGTGTATAAACAATGTATAACAATGTATAAACAATGTATAAACAGTGTATAAACAATGTATAAACAGTGTATAAACAATGTATAAACAGTGTATAAACAATATATAACAGTGTATAAATAATGTATAAACAGTGTATAAATAATGTATAAACAGTGTATAAACAATGTATAACAGTGTATAAATAATGTATAAACAGTGTATAAACAGTGTATAATGTATAAATAATGTATAACAGTGTATAAACAATGTATAAACAGTGTATAAACAACGTATAATAGTGTATAAATAATGTATAAATAGTGTATAAATAATGTATAAACAGTGTATAAATAATGTATAAACAGTGTATAAACAATGTATAACAGTGTATAAATAATGTATAAACAGTGTATAAACAGTGTATAATGTATAAATAATGTATAACAGTGTATAAACAATGTATAAACAGTGTATAAACAACGTATAATAGTGTATAAATAATGTATAAACAGTGTATAAATAATGTACAAACAGTGTATAAACAATGTATAACAGTGTATAAATAATGTATAACAGTGTATAAACAGTGTATAAACAATGTATAACAGTGTATAAACAATGTATAACAGTGTATAAACAATGTATAACAGTGTATAAATAATGTATAAACAGTGTATAATGTATAAATAATGTATAACAGTGTATAAACAGTGTATAAACAATGTATAACAGTGTATAAATAATGTATAACAGTGTATAAACAATGTATAAACAGTGTATAAACAACGTATAATAGTGTATAAATAATGTATAAACAGTGTATAAATAATGTATAAACAGTGTATAAACAATGTATAACAGTGTATAAATAATGTATAAACAGTGTATAATGTATAAATAATGTATAACAGTGTATAAACAGTGCATAAACAATGTATAACAGTGTATAAATAATGTATAAACAGTGTATAAACAATGTATAACAGTGTATAAATAATGTATAAACAGTGTATAAACAGTACATAATGTATAAATAATGTATAACAGTGTATAAACAATGTATAAACAGTGTATAAACAATGTATAAACAGTGTATAATGTATAAACAATGTATAAATAATGTATAAATAATATATAAACAATGTATAATAGTATAAAACAGTGTATAAGAAGTCTGCATTATTATTATAATTATATAAAGCATAATTTAAAGGGCAGAAAATCTGCATTATTATTATAATTATATAAAGCATAATTTACATTTAGAAATAGACTAAATAGCAATTTGCTTTTTCTCTGTCACTTTAATTTCTTTTCCCATTTTAAACATGCTTCCCAATTACTAAAAAAAAAAAAAAAAAAAAAATGGCAACTTTTCTGCTAAATCATTGAGCCTGCATTGCCTGCTGCTGGATCATGAATCTGCAAATGTATATATAGTTGAATTGCATATGAAAAACAAGGCAACCAATTTCTGTTTCCTCGTTGAACTTTATTTGGATTCATATAAGAACATTTGTACACATAAAAATTCCAACTATAATTTAATTTTTCTTTTCTTATGTATTGAATATAGGGCTTGAACATAAAATTTTCATGAATTAATCTACAAGAATAAATTTAAAGATCAAACTAATTTCAAACATTGCATTTTAAGTATGTTGCAGAATTGGTGTTATACAGGCTTGCACTTCCTTTGATGCAATAGCTGGGCAACACGGTCTCCAATGTCATTGAAAAGCAAGTCTTGATAATTTAGAACCCTAAAGTAGTCCTTGTGCACAGCAGTTAGCAAGCCTGGATAGAATAGATAGACATTAATAGTCCATATAGCAAAACTCCAAATGGTAATAGAAGAGGGCAACGAACATACGCAGCTGAATTTAATCACTTGCTTTTCAATCTCGCGATCCCTAATCCATCCAAATTGAGATCAAACCATGCAACCCAATATCAAATTCAATCCAAACAATTGATCTAAAACCCCTAACCGATTGAAGGAGCAGAGAAAGTACTAAATTACGGATCAAAACAGATGAAAGAGGATTTAAGGGGTTAACATATCTAAAACTACATACTTCCACTAATTAGAAATGCAAATATACACTTCTTATCCTGAATCAAGCAATTCACAAACAACAAACAAAAAATCAGAACAAAATTCAACTGAAAATTAGAGCAAAGAGAAATTATTCCAGTTCTCCATAAAAGCAGCTAGTTTTATAATAGAATAAAAGATCAAGTACAACCAATCAAACAAGTATTCTCAAGTTGAATTACACACAAAGTTGAACTACTGATCAATCAATTGCTTTTCAATCTCACCAGCTCTAATCCATCCAAATTAAAATTAAACCAAACAAACCAAAATCAAATTCAATCCAAACGATTGATCTAAACCCCTAATTGATTGAAGGAGAAGAGAAAGCAGAACAAATCACAAAACTTCACAAATCAAAACCCACAAAAGAGTGTTTAAGGGGTTCATTGCAGAAAAGAGGAGAGATTTAAGCTTACAAGGGACTCAGGGCGGGCGTTGCGCGGAGGCGTTCCTCAAGCTCCTGATTCTGGGAGCTGGTGAGCTGCATAACGCAGTAGCCATAAATTTCCAGACTGTCCAAACCTTGCACCCAAATTATCCTTCTCCCTCCTCGAGAAATTCTTCACTTTAGCTCACATCCGATCTCCAATTTGATTTCCCCATTCCCAAAAAGCTTGCAGCTGGAGTCCGTCCCCAAAGCCACATGGAAAATCTGAGCAAGTCGGGTAAGGAACACATGCGGCAAATGGGCATGAGTAATCTAAGATCAATCCAAAGGCGAGATAAACTTGCGCAGAGCAAAGCTCTATGGCGGAGGGAAAGATCGCCGGAAGAGAGGGGAAGAGAGAAAGAGAGAGAAAGAGAAAACGTATAAAAACGTAAAAATGAATAAAAGAATAAAAAAAAGGTATTTCGATAAATAGTGAAAGGTATGGTTTGAAACTAAACTTAATTTTAGGTATAAAACTGATAATTTCCCAAAATTAAAACAGAGTAATCTGACGGGCCGTTAAATTATTACATGTCAAAATACTATTGGGAAGGACCACTTGCTGACTTGGTAGTCTTGACCCGAATTTCTCCTCTATTTTTTATATAAAATTTAGGGAGAAATTTTATAGTGGACCGGGTTCATGTGGACCGTTCCACTGAAAAATTTACACGTAAATAATATGAGCATTGGAAAAATAAAAAAACACTTATATATCAATTTTTCATTGGAAATGTCTATATGAACAGGGTCCATTGTATAATTTCTCAAAATTTAGGTAATTCATGTGCTTACCACCATTTTTTAGATCTGCTTTTTGTCTAAACTTTTTGGTATCACTTTCATCTTTTCAAAATAAAATTAATGTTTACATAAAGAATGTCAAATGAAACTGTACTAGTTAATGTTATTCACTTTTGAATAATCCACACAAATGGAAAGAATATAAATATGCTTATGTTTCTTAAGCTATCCCTTTCTCTCTATCTCTCCATGAGAGATTCTATTGTGGACTGGTTCCACTGTGGTCCGTATTTTCGGATGCTTGATACGTCATCATAGTTACTGACATGCCATACATCTAACGGAACAGATCACATGGACCCGTTTCATATTAGAAATTTTCCTATATATATGCCAGCTCTCATTTTTTAATATGTTCTTGGAATTTTTTTTCTCTCAAAAAAAAAATTTTTTACTTTCAATTTTTCTAGTGGAGATATTAATGTGAAGTATACAACTTAAGAATTAATAAAGGATATGAGAAAGTTTCTTCTTACATAAGTTTTTGAAAATAAACGGAATTGAAGAATTTAGCTGACATAATATATTTATATCATACGAAAAATAAATAAATAAATAAATTAATAAAGATATGAACTAAGAGGAGATATGTAATCCTTATGATCAATCACTTGGATATCTTATCCCACAATTATTTTTTTTCGTTTGGAATACAACAACTAAAAATTCATTCGGATGGAAAAGAATATCTTTAAAGTTTCAACTTTTTAAGGATTCCTCCTCAATATTTCTCTTCTTCCTCATCTTTGCCCTTTCGTATTTTTATTTTATTTTAGTGCTTTGATTGAAAATACTTCGTTAAATATTGATTTATAATTGTTGGATCAATATCTTTGTTTCACTATCTACTTGGTTTACATCATTTGTTTTAAGTCTAGCACAATGGATAGAAGCGTTTCTTTCTATCAAAGACTTTCGGTCATGGTCAATGTTTTTTATTAAAATGATCTTTTTAGATCTATTTACTCGGAATAATTATAACATTGGAGATTCTGTTGCAATTATTATCCTGCAACGGTGGATCGATCGACAATAGCTGGATTTTCTACAAACTAAATTTTATGGTCTTAGTTTTTATTTTTTGTTTCTACCTTTTGTAGATTTATTTTGCCATTTGTGGTCATTTTTTTTTTCTGTTTGTAGAATTTGTTATCCAACTTTAATCTGAATTATGATGGAAATATTTTCATTTTTTACTTGATATATTACTTCCTTGTTTGAAATAATAAATACTTTATTATATATAAGAATATTTATTCAGAAGGCGAAACAAACATCCTTTTAATTTTCATAGCTACTTTTTATATTATTAAAGGAAGTTCACAAATATAACCAATATATATATATATATAAATGTATGTATTTTGCTGTGAAAAATGCATTCCATTGGTAATATATAAAGTAAGTTCAATTCTAAACTTTATTAAATTAATTATAATCAATATCCGAAATCACATTTTTTATAAAGAAAATTATTTTGCCTAATAATAATAATCGAAAAATGACCATATTTATAAATAAATTGTTATCCATGGGCGTTGTATATTTGTGATTAATTATTTTTCTTATTAGTAAGTAAATCCAAACAATCAAATATAAGATTGGTTAGGCATTTTTTAGATGGTATGTGCATCTTCCAACCATTTATGTTTTGTAGTTCTATTCAGTGTTTTTGGCTTAAGTTTTTTCTATTAGTTTAGTAATAGAACGAAATAAAAATCTCGTTTTTTGGGTAAAAAAAAGTTTACGTTTAGGAGGGGTATCTCAAGGCCAGGGTCAGAGTAAGCCTTAAAGCCATGGAGAAACTTGCGAGAGGACTTGCATTTCGCCCAACCAATAGGGACTCTAACAACGGCAGTGGAATTCGAACACAAGTGGAGGTGGCACAAGAGTTACTTCCTCAACACTGAGTCCACTCTCATTGACCATGTCTAATAGATGATATATCTTTTTTTGGTAACCTAATCTATAATATGTTAATAATGCTATCAAGAGGGAAATACATGCACAAAATTCCCATTTTTGTAAAATTGGTAAACTTTTGCATGTTTCTTTTAAATAACAAATCACCAACCACAAATACACTATATATTGAGAAGACTAACGCCACACCTTCAACCTGCAATCTATGCTCTAAAGCTTCATTTACTTGTATAAGAAAATCAAAATGAAGATCACAGTAGATTGCATAAGAAATATCAAGCCAATTCATGAAGGAATTCAAGTTTCCCAATTTCCACATTCTATTCCTTTAAGTGTTTTTGATAAAGTAACTTATAACACCCATATAGCTGTCATTTATGCCTATCGTCCCCCCACCCCTTCAAATGAAACCATTCGATTTGGCTTCCAAAGAGCTTTGTCTGAATACAGAGAATGGGCTGGAAGATTAGGAGAAAATGAGAAAGGAGATCCTATCATTCTTCTTAATGATAAAGGGGTGAAGTTTGTTGAAGCAATGGCCGATAGCAAGCTTGATCAAGTTATGCCATTTAAGCCATCTCCAGTCTTTCTTAACCTTCACCCAAGTCTGAAGGATGTGGAGGAAATTGTTCAAGTTCAACTCACAAGGTTTACTTGTGGCTCACTTGTGGTTGGTTTCACTTCCAATCATATAGTTGCTGATGGCCATTCCACTAGCAACTTCTTAGTTGCTTGGGGCAAAGCTAGCCGCGGACTTCATATTGATCCTCTTCCAATCCATGATCGTACCATTTTTAGTCCTCGAAAACCTCCGATTTTTGAGTTTGAGCACAGAGGAGTGGAGTTTAAAAGCAAAATTTTGATCAAAGATCGACCTAACAACATCGATAATAATATGTTTGAGGATATTATCGTGCATAAAGTTCATTTCACCTTAGACTTTCTTTCAAAGCTGAAAGCAAAAGCTTCAGTATCATTAAATAATAAATCATATAGCACTTTTGAAAGCTTGGTTGCTCATCTATGGCGAAAGATAACGAAGGCTCGTGGACTTGGAGGGCTTGAGAAAACACACATAAGAATTTCAGTGAATGGTAGAATGAGGATGAATCCAAGAGTACCTAATGAGTACTTTGGCAATTTGGTTCTATGGGCATTTCCTACTGCTCGAGTTAAAGATCTTGAGTGTCAACCATTGTCGTATACAGCTCAGCTCATTCATGATGCAATTACAAATGTGAATGATAGCTATTTCAAGTCGTTCATCGACTTTGCTACCCATAAAGCAGAGGATGAAGATCTTGTTCCAACAGCTGAGATGAATAAGTCAATTTTATGCCCTAATTTAGAAGTTGATAGTTGGCTGAGGTTTCCATTTTATGAGCTAGATTTTGGAGGAGGAAGCCCTTATGTGTTTATGCCATCTTATTTTCCAATTGAGGGAATGATGTTTCTTATTCCTTCATTCATCGGAGATGGAAGCATTGATGCTTTCATACCTCTTTTTCGTGACAACTTAACTATTTTTAAGCAAATTGTTTATTCACTTGATTAAAATTTTGAAATAATTTTCTTTTTTTAACAAATGTCATTCTCAAGTATGACTTGCCGTATGTCGTTTTTACCAAAGTTACTTTAAATATTAAATCTAATGATTTAATAAATAGTAGATTTTATAAATCCGATCTGTCGCTATATAATGAATTGTCTTGGAGTGACTTGTGAGAAAATTTTAGTACAACTTTGACTTAACCTGATCAACAATATTTTTTTTTTTTTTTTGAGGATGATGTAATTTGTAAACTTTCCAAACCAAACAAAAAAAGAAGTTTTGGACTTGTTAGGTTTATTGGACTTAAATGCATGAGAATTAGTATATTATTACTTTGGTACTTGCACAAAGTCAGTTTTTTTTTTTTTTTGATAAAAAACTTAAAAAAATAAAAAATAAAAAATAAAAAAAAATTGTCAATTTTCAGCAATTTAAACGTTGAAATGTCGATTAGGATAATGACCATGTGAAAGCAATTTAAACTAATTGACGCCATGTTAAAGCTACTTGCAATTAGGGTTGTCAAAATCAGTTCGTGTCGTATTGATACAGTTACGTGATACTTATAAGGTCAACACTGACACAACCTATATATTAAATGGGTTGACACAACACGATACTATATTATAACGGGTCGATACTATTAATATGTTCAACTTATTTATTTAAAAATAGATTATTTATAGTAACTCAAAAAATAGATTATTTATAGATCAATTCAAAATTGAACCACATTATCTATAAAAATAACGATTACCCTTTTAAAAATAAATCAACATGAATTAATCAACTCAATTAAACATGCAACAATTCAAATAGGCAATAGAAAGTAAAAATTAGTTTAAATTTCTACATTTTTACTAATTAAATAATATCTGATGAAACTTTTACATCCCATTCAGGCAGTCCCTCCGAAACTGTAATTTCTACATCAAAAGCCATAATAGCTACTAGCCTAGTGTAGATAAAAAAATATCCATTAAATCACAATGAATAAGGGTTTGGAAGTATTGAAGAAATAATAAATTTATACTATCAGCTCTCAAGTGCAAATAATAGTTTTAACCTTCATATTAGTCAAAATTATTAATTTGTTAACGGGTTATACGGATTTATGGGTTGACTCTGACCCAACCTGTTCATCTCGTGTCATAAATGTGTCGACTCTTTCCGGACACTAACCTTCATATAGCCAACCCTAATTTGTTAAATTCCGTGTTAAACGAATCGTGTTATCGTGTCATCACCCATTTTGACAGTCCTACTTGTAATTGAAGTTGTAAAGTTTGAATTGATTCACCTATCTTCTTACATATAATTCATCCTTTATATACAACGGCACCACTGCCCAATTTTTAGAAATTTCAAAATTTATTATTCTATCAATTTCTTTTTTATATATCTCATTTAAGATTATTCACCAATAATAATATAGTAAAATTAGGATCATCAAACTTACCATTAATATTTTTCCGTAAAATTCTACTTTTAATTCAAGTCTTTTTTTTTTTTTTTTCTTCTTAATTATTATAGTTTAATTATAGGATAGTCGTATAAATTTTAATAAGGCTACACTTCTCTTTGACAATTCTAATCAACATTGTAAAATTAAAACTAATAAAAAAAATTAAATTAAATTATTAATAGAAATTAAAGTTTTGTAAGCATAAGACCAATGCTGCGTTTATAATTTTCTTGAATTAGCAGTCAGCAAAATGCAAGCTATCACATTTTTCCAGTTTTGCATCCAACCGTTGATTATGCCACGTCATATGCGACCCAGACGAATGCCTTCAATGTAAAAATCTACTTTTCAAATTATATAAAATAAAATTCAATTTTAGATTCAAATAAAATATGTAACACGTTTTTAACTGATTTTGATATTTACAATTATCAGTCTCATTAATTAGAGACTTAATATGTGTCATTATAAGATGATAAAGGCCCAATGTGACAAATTAAAACATCAAAATTTACTATATCAAAATAAAAAAAAAATGTTAATACGTTGTAATTGTATTTTTTTCTAATAAAATGTTTCTATTACTATAGAAATATTAGAATATAACTCGTGCACCATGTCATCCGGCTCCGGAAAACAAATTTGATATCATTCCATTCTTTAACGGCCAATATAATAATAACATTTAGTACTAAATTAAAATCTCCTTTTTTTTTATTAATAAAATCAATCGCTAATTTCTAATCTTTGATATTAGATTGTAAAATAAAAATCTTAAATTTGAAACGAAAATTCTAAACTCTAATATGTGGCAGTGGCATCATGATATGATAATACAGTGAGTGTAATTTAAAATTTTTTCAGTTGGCAACTGTTGAATTACAAATAATCGTACTAAATCTCCAATATTTTAAGTATGTTGTGTATTGTCTGTATGTATATTATTATTTCTGTTTGACCTTTCTGACAAATTAATAGACTTCTAAACCTTAGTACGTATTTTTAATTTTATGTGCTGAGTTCGCATCCCAATGTTGTTTTTGTCTCCTTTCTAATGGACCTGCAACATGAAAATCTCAAGTCATCAACAACAATAAATTTATGGAAGTGTTGTATCAAAAACTATTAAGTCGAAATGTAAAAAATTACAGATGGCAATTCGTGTTATCGTGTCATAATCATGTTATATTGTTTAATATATTCAACATAATTATATATAACATAAAAACAATAAAAATGAGTTTCGTGTCAAACGGGTCGTGTCAGTCGGATTGTCTCTGTAAATCGTGTTGCCGTGTCAGAAATTACCACTCCTATAAATAATTAATGAGAACTGAAAAAGACAAAAATCTTTGAAACCAAGCCTGCAAAACTAGGCCATTAACTTCACATGAACTTGTTTCCACCCAAAATAAAACAAAAGCGGCTCATCAATAATCAAAAAAGAAGAGTAGTTTAGTTAGTCATATAATTAAATTAAAGTCTGTGTGTTTGTATTTCTGAAGAATTCCGTTAATCCAAGTAGGGGTGAGCATAGACCGGTTCGGTTTAGAAACCGAACCGAAAAAAACTGATCCAAAAAACACTGTATTTTATAAACCAATCCGATCCAAACTAAATTTCGGTTCGGTTTGGACTAGGTCGAACCAAAAACATCAACTTCATTAAAAAAAAAAATCAAAATAAAAATTTTATATAAGTAGTTTGTTTAAAAAAAAGAAAAAGAAATACAAAAAAATTAACTTAAAAAATCAGTAATACTAAATAATACTATTACATCATAATAAAATACTAAAATTCTCTACTTTTTTTTTTCAACTCTCAAGTTTTAACAACTATAAATTAGCATTAACAAATCACAATATAAAACTTTAAAAAATATAATGTCTAAAATTCTCTACAATTAGTATATATTAATTTTATAATTAATTTTAATATTTTACCAATTATTTGGTTTTTCGGTTTTAAACCGAACCAAACCGAACCGAACCAAAGTCCAAACTTCTTAAAAACTTAAAGCTAAACCGAACTAAACTATAAAATGGATCAGTTTGGTTCGATTCGATTCGATTCGGTTTGAATTTTTGGTTTTTAAATATTGGTTCGGTTTTGCTCACGCATAAATCCAAGGCAAGAACTGGGCAGGTGGAACCCATAAAAACGTTAATTAATACGTACATGCTCATTAATCGATGATGAAGAAGGACTAAATCGAATTGAAGTAGAAAATTCCACTGCTGAATAGAGCTTTCAAGTTTCTGTATTGTGTACTATATGATGGACTCGTTGAATGGACGCATACACCCATCCAAAGTTTTGCACCTGTCTGTCATTTTGCCTATCAAAATTAGTTGTACAGAATTGTTTAACTATACATTTCTTCCATCTCTTCTTTAATTTTCTGTCTTTCTTGTGTCTATAGTTGCCCTTCACAAACAAGAAAACTAATTAATAATCAAAGGTTAGCGGGATCCTAATTATAAAAATTCATATATGCTATTAGGGGTGGCAATGGGACGGGGATTACCCGAAAACCGTGGGGATCCGAACCGGCGGGTGTGGGGAATAACCGATATTATCATCCATGAGGATGGGGATGGGGATTTTTTTACCCCCAGTACTTAAACGGGCGTGGGGGTGGGGAGTACTATCCCCGCCCCGCTCCCGAATAAATCCCAGTATAAAACCGGTATATATATATATATATATAAATATATATATATACACACACACATAAAGAAAGGTTAATTAATTCCTAATTAGGCCAAGCCCTCTGTTTTTGTTCACTATATCGTCTTCTTCAATTCCCATGTCAACGGTGGCTTCAGAGTCAGCTTTTAGTACAGGTGGTAGAGTTATAAGTGAGTCTCGTAGCAGTCTTGATTCTGAGACGGTAGAAGCATTGATGTGCACTCAAAGTTGGTTAGAAGTTGAAGTAAAATGTATTATACTTATAAATGGTTACTTATTAATTTACTTTACTTCAAAGTTATGTATTAAATGTTTTAATATAATGAATACTTGTGTTTTTAGATTCTAAATCAGTTATGGATTCATTGTTGTGGAACATGAACAAAGATATGGATGTTCTTCAGGTAGTTTTTAACTTTTGATATTTAGTTTTTTTATTTATTATTCTATACATCTAATATTTGCTTTTATTCTTATAGGATGATGAAAATACGAACACAACAAAACAACAAAACCAAGTCCTAACTCTTAAATGATTGGACTTCAATTTCAAGTTGTTCAAAGAAAGTTCACTTGGAACTTAAATATTTGTAATATTGTATATATTTTGTACTTTGAATATTTAATGTTAAACCACATTTGTAATGTGGTAAAATTTGTATTTTGGTTATTGAATGTTAAAATGATTATTAAAATAATATTAATTTATTTTATTTATTGGATATGGGTGGGCGGGGATTCACCAAAACCCATAGGCACCCGCGCGGGCTGGGGATAGGGATGAAAAAATCCCCGAAATATTAAATGGGGAATCACCGAAACCGCCCCCGCAATCATTGGGGGCGGAGTGGGGAATGCACCCCGCACCCGCACCCGCACCGTTGCCACCCCTATATGCTATAATTTTTTTTTTTAGGAGAAAAGAAATATTACTTTTCGCGATGAGATACTCGACCTCATAAGGCCTACAACATTTCAAAGAAGTAAAATGGTCTCTTGTTTGTAATCTTTTGCAAATGCACTTGCTAAACATGCCCTCAATTCTTTCTAGTTTCTAATGATTATGGCTTTGGATTGTCTCCTTCAAAATCAATCTTTGTACTCAAGGAATTTTTTTCATAGTAAAAGACCTTTTTAGTTCATGTATTATCACATTTTTTTCCTTTTTACCTCCTATGATATGATCGTTATCTATTTGTCCTATATGATATGCAAAAACACTCCAAAATGATCCAATCTTCATGTCAGTATCCAATCGCATCTCTTAAAAGGTAAGTAAACCAGCCTTTACTCTTCGTTCTTTCTGAAAGATAAATATATTCCATCATATGATATAATGTACTTATTTTAGACCATTTTATAGCATTTTTGCATGTCACAGGGAGCAAATAGGCTCGGGGTGATACCACCGAAATTAAATAGATAAGTTATTAATAACACATAAGCTAAAAAGGTGTTTAATCCAACTTTTTCCTTTAGTAATGAATTTCTTTTTAGTTAAAAAAAGAAAAGCAAGTATACCTAACAAGGCTACATGCATTAACATAACTAGTTCATGATGGATTTCCTACAATAAAAGTTATTTGTTTAGTACACTGTACAAAAGAATAATAATTTTAGCCCCGTTAAGAAGCTGTATATATCTAAAAGTTTATGTCATTTCTATATAATGGTAAATTTTTGTTTTAATTTTTATTGAAAAATATATACAGTGACACCTTTATAGTTATGTTATACTGTCAAAAACTATAACAACATATTTTAGTTTTGGCATCAGAAGATTTAATTGTGAAATTGAGTATTTCTTTTAGTGGTAGTAAGTCTCAACTGCAACAGTTTGAAGAGAGTTGGTAATTAAAATGATGGCAGTAGGAAGCTTGTTATATATCTTTCTAATAATTAAAATGTGTCACTCTACTCACCATATTCTATCTGTTAGTCCCCATTATAAATGAGAAAATCAAGTATAAGTTTTTTAAACCTTCCTGTTTTAATTATATCTTTCATACGTCTATCCAAAAATGGGTGGTCTATTAGCTTCTTAATCCGTCAATGAAACTCAAATCTTCAAATACAGGCTCAAAATCTTTCGGATTTCAGATACTTCTCATTTTCTTCACTGCTTTTAGAAATTTTTATGATATATAGACAATAGAATCAATAAAGACACTAATGGTATATATACACTTAATTAATTAATGATTTGGTGGATGAGGAATTCGAATAAAGATTATACAAGAAAAGCAAGGGAATCAGGATGAAGAACTTGGAATAAATTAGAAGGGGAATAAAGATTGGGATAATCGTCCAAAACGAAAAAAGAAGTGTGATCCCAATGGCGATGATCACATCACTGCTAGTTGCTGTCCCTTGAATGGTAGTGAGCTCCCTTGAGCAGGTCTTAGCCCCACCCTCCACGCCATCCTTGTCTCTGCTATTATCATTGGAAGTGGAGGGGATATTAGAATCGTCGGTAAATCGTGGCTGGAAGCTTGTTGAATTCCCTTTGCTGACTTTGCATTTCCCTTTGCCAACTCCATTTTGATTGTCCGTCCTGTCAGAGATAATTATAAAAACCATGATTGGGCCTTCCCTATCAGCTTAAGTTTTTTGGTCAAATGGTTTCATGATATGGTATCAGAGCTACTTGGACTTAGAGGTCGAGAGTTCGAATCCTGATAACTCCATTTGTGAATTAAAAATTCAACACATTGCAAGATAGGCCTGTGTTGTACACGTTTCAAGTCCAGGGGGCATTTGCGTGCGGAGGAGTGTCAGAGATAATTACAAAAGCCATGATTGGGCCTTATCTATCAGCTTAAACTTTTGGATCAAATGGTTCCATGACACGTCCTTCCCGGAACCCGACCCGCAATTAGGGACCACCCAATTAAATTATAACAAACACTCACAAATTTTATTTCCTACTTTTATAAATAAATAAATACTCTTTGCTAGCTCATCTATGGCATTGGCTGTACTGTGTACTTACAAACACACATATATGTAAATATAAAGGCTACCACCTATATATTATTGGATGTATTACTTAATTTTAACTTCTTACATTAATTTCATAAAAAAAAAAAAAAAATTCCATAATAAAAAATATTTTTTTTAAATGATCTACCACCTTTAAATTTTCTATCAATTGATTTTTTGTAATATGATATCGAAGAGTCATAGTCTTATACTAAGTGGTCGGGGAGTTCAAATCCTAACACTAATATTTTATTGTTATAATTTCAAAATATAATAGAGTGGACGTGTTGTATTGTACACGCTTCGAATTCCAAGTGGCATTTACTTTTGGGATGTGATATAAAATAATAAAAACTATTATTAGACCTTATCTATCGGTTTAGATTCTTAGATTTTCAGAATTCTCAATGAAGAAAATTAATGTTTACTTGGATAATTTTATGATATAAAAATAGTGTCACGTACAGTGTACCTTACATTTATCTCAATACAAAAGTATATTATATATTTTATTAAATTTTTAACATATAATTTCACATGGCATTATATTTTTGACAAGTGCAAGCGCTGGTGTAGCGTTATTTTTGTGTTGTAAACCATTGGAGCCACCATCACCACATTGAAATTGCAAGAAAAATTACTAAAGTGACAATGTTGAACTAAATAAAGATGATGCATTTGTGATTTTATTGGCATAAATTGAAGTTTAGTGACCATATTAAAATATTAAACAAAGTTGAGTGATTGGCCGAGTATATTTAATCCCATTGTGGTTTCTATATTTTGGTTTGGCTTTGGGATCAAATTTCCCATAAACTATTCTCCAAAAGTTGATTTTAGTCCCTAACTTTTCTAAATTTGTCAATTTCACCCCTTACGTTTTAAATTTTCAATTATATGCCCCCTCTTGCAACAAAGACACCTAGGAATTAGAGATTTACACTATTTTATGTAGCCGAAATTTTTCTAGTTACATTATCATTCTTTTTCTCAGTTTCTGTTGTTTGTCTGCTGCATCTTCACAATATATTAGGAATTATAATTATATCATTTACCTTAGTAGTTAATGTTGGTGGAGATATCACCTTTTCAATAGGAAGAGATGATTTAAAAAAGATAGCTTTCATTTAATAATTGTTTGAATCAAATTTAGACATGTTATTAACATAAGTTTCAACAAAAAAAATACTAAATTGTTGAAAATTTAAAAGGTGACGGATACATTAACGATTTTAAAAAATTATAGAAAAATCAAATACTTGAGATAGCAATTTAACTCCAAAGCTTTTCAATTTTGATTATATTGTATTGTAATTTAGTTTTTTCAAGATTAATGATTGATGGACAATTATATTACCAATGTATCACGCACATGTATAATAAGATTAAATAAATTGTTATCCTTCAATTGCGCGTATTTAATTTGGAACACTCAAATATTGGCCATATTATACAGAAAATTAAAAGGGGTTATACCAAAATTAAAGTAGATAGTCGGTCGGAAAATAATTAAGTGTAATGTGTTACTTTAATAAATTTGAACAAACACAATATCAAAATATTAAAATAATTTTTGTGTAATAGACAGTAATGCCCATAAATTGCAACAATAATGCCTTAATGGACCCGTGAAAGTTACGTAGAAAAGGATATGACGCCGCACATCTTTGGAATTCCATACAGATGTGGAAATTGTCTCCTAAGAAACGAAAACTGTGCATGTCATATCATAGGGATATTGACTAAATTATGGCACTATTTCAAATTAATTACACACTTAGGGTGAAAAACGGCCAATTTACAAATTTGTGGTGTTTTTGGTCTGATCCGCTAGTTAGACTGGCGGACATATACATCCGCAGGTGTAAGTAGCGGATATCGTTCATCCGCTATTCATATTAGCGGATGAAGTGAGAATTGGCAGGGTGGGCCGTATGATCCATTTTCCGCTAGTTATAATAGCGTCCACCCCAATTCACAATAACGGCAGACATCTTGTCCGCTGTTGTAAAAAGCGGACAAGATGCCCGCGGATTTTGACCCAAAACCTCGCCCCATACCCGGCCTCATACTTTGTCCATTGTTTAAATTTTTTTATATTACTCATTGTATAGATAGAATTATTTTATGTAGGATTATGTAATTTTGTATAGAATTATGTATATAATTATTTTTAATAAAAATATATACAGAATTATATAATTCTATATAATTAGAGTAATAATAGTTAATAGTTACTCATAACTATTATTCATCCATTCTATTAAATTTGTAAAAACCCTAAACTAATTAAATTGAAAATTTTACAAATACCAGATTTTCAATAATATGAAATCGTAAAATTTTAGAGCAATAAATAAAAAAACTAATTGAACTTAATAATTTTGTTTATCATGTTATGCAATATTTTTATTCTCTTAATACCTGAAGGTATATATAAAGTTAATTGTAATAATATCTAACCTAAAATTATGTAGTAATAATATGAACTAGAGCATTGATTCATAAATTAAAAAAAATAGGATTAACCAATGAAAAGTCTGAATCCATAAGTTTTGGAGTTTTGTAATTACAAAAATAAAGAAAATATAAAACCAAATTTGAAGACAAATCAATTTTGACGTCTTCCTCTCCGTGGAGGCTGTCGTCTGCCTGGCTGTGGTGCAAGTGATGGATTGTTTTGATCTGTGGATGCTGTTCCAAAATGAGGGTGTGTCATACCTTGATATTGGTAAGATGGAAAACTAGACAAGCCAGGACAATGTTCTACCGACGATGGCCGAATAAATGTAGAAAAAATCATATTAGCAGGTGTTTGGGGTGTACCGAATTGAACTGAATGTTGTGGTTGAAAACCCATACTGTGTGCACCCCAAGGTGATTGAGTAGTCCAAGGTGAAAAAGGATTTTGTGAAACACCCAATCCGTACTGAGATGATCCCGATGGATGATTTGCCGATGAAGATGCTCCATGTTCATAAGTATTTGGTACAGACGGGCCAGCAAAGAATGAAGCTTGAGGTTGAGTTGGCTGCGATATACCTGCTTCAAATGAACCCGGTAAATGATAGGTCACTGGATGCGGAACAATGTCACACGAAGGGGTTTGTGGTCGTGGGACCTCACGCCTACGTGGTGCATCATGTGGACGTAGTCTACGAGTGGTATTAGTAGGTTCAGCTTCATCCACTTCTACATCAGGATACGTGGCTGTTGTAGCTGGCTGAGGTGGTGCACTAACAACATAACGTCTTTCTTCCCCAAGTGCACCATATATACTCCTCCTGATATTTTGGAGGTTATCCACATCAGACTCTAATGCCATTCTCTCGAGTCCATCTACCTACACACATCATATATTGTTAGCATAAAAAAAAAATTGTGAAGTTAATGAATTATACAAAAGATATCAGTTTCTTACACAAGCACCATGAGAACCGCCTCGAATGGAAATCCATCTCCTTGTTATGTTCCTATACCACTCCATGTATTGGGAATGATAATGGAGCGGGGCATCAGAAGGTTCAGCCATGAAAACATAGCGTACCCTATCATTCCAAATTGCAATCCAGTGAGCTTGTTTTGCCATAATTTCATTCTTGACTTCTTTCAAGTCAATGGAATGCAATGCATCCGTCTGACGAGGTTCACGTGGAATATGTTGCTTCAATCCAAATTGGCGAAGAATCCTGTCAGGCTGGTGCCATTCTACAATATGCATGCATATCAGTGGCACAACAGCTCTCCATATTTGTTGACCTTGAAAGCAATATGCTGGCAATGCTGCTCGGATCTCAGGAGTGTATGGATCCCAAATGAACTAAGACAAATATTTCATACACCATTAATACTAATAATTAAATATATTCGATACTGGTTTATAATAGAATTCAAATAAAATTGCTAGTAGTTTATATTGAAAATCAAATAAAGTGCAATTAAGATCAGAATATCAATTATAAATATGTGTCAAAATAATATGCCATATGAATTCCAGGAGCATATGGATCCAAACTGAAATGCGGCAAATATTTCAAATACCATAATAAAATTGCAACTACTTTATATTGAAAATCAAGTAAAGTGCAATTAACATAAGAATATTAATTATAAATATGTGTCAAAATAATATTCCATGTGTCTTACAGCATCCTTATCGGCAAGATCAAGCGCATAACGTATATGCGAGATACTATGTGTAACTATTTCAGTGGTTGTCCTAGGGGTACTCCACCTGTCACATTTTAGTTAATTAGATACTATCATAAATGATGTAACTGTAATATACAATAAAATTATAGTTCTTGGAATATACCGACGACCAAGTGGTATGCCAGGCACAATGTCTCCATGCATTAACCCAGCTGACAAAAATTTTAATCGATCCCATGCCCAAATCTGTAATAAAAATAATGCACCACCAATCTGTGCCGTGCCTGGGTTTGTGGCATTGCATAACTCCCTATACAAAAATGCTAGACAACCTGCTCCCCAACTATATGTACTAATTGCATTAATGTTTTCTAAAAGTGGTAGATACACCAGATTGACACTACCTGTGCTTTTTGTGCAAAACAACATATTAATTAATTGCAATAAATATGCACGTGTATAACATGCCATTATCACATCATCAGCATCAGCAAGTATCTGGGTGAAATCAAAATTCTCTACCAGCCAAGAACGCTTCAAGTACATATTTTTAATGGAAGATCGGGGAGGAAGAATACCTAACAACCTTTCACACTCAACCTCCTAATTTCTGGGAAGAGGGCAAATCAATGCATTACCATCAATTGGTAATCATGTTTGTATAGCCACATCCTGTAATGTAATTGTGGCCTCACCCTCAGGAAGATGGAATGTATGTGTCTCTGGTCTCCATCTCTCCACTAATGCTGTGATGAGATGATGATCAAGCTGGAAAAAACCTAATCGAGACAAACCATAAAATCCTGTTTGTCTTAATATGTGAATAAGCCTCTCATCATTAACATCAAGACGAATGATGCCTGCTTCTCTTCTACAATTGAGCACATTATTGTCATCCTAATATACAAAGTTTAAAAAAAAATATCAATGTAATAAATCAATATGTAACAAATTAAAATACGAAAAAAAATGAATGTAATAAAATAATATGTATGAATTTACTAGTATTATAAATGCATTTGCCCTCAATCTATTATTCAATAATAAAAGGGTTTGATTTCAATAATACTATATACATATATACATATAGACATATTTTTACCTCAAACCAATGTAATGTCAAAAAGAACAATTACGATACATTGTGGTTTTTAACCACCTATTTAAGCTAAACTAAATCTATTGGATCAATAGGGGTATGCTGATATAAGCTTTTGCAATCCCTCATTATAAAATAATAATTATAATTATAGAAAGCTATTACTTTTGAGTATTTCAGTGCTATGCATACCTGATTTTAAATAAGAATATTAACTTAGATCAGAAGAATAAAATACAAATAGAGTACTCATCTGCTTTATTGATTACACTACTGTATGACAAATTCATTGAAGTACCTGGTTATACCAAATGGCTTTCGACCTATGTGATCGCTGTAGACGTAATACAGTCGGATCAATCGGCCCGGGATCTATGTAAGCACGCGGAGGTATATGATCTGACATAGCTACATTAATAAAATTATATCAGTATTTCACATGTATAAACTTATTAAAGTATCAAATTTCAACGCATTCAAATTAGTTTTCATATCACACAACTAGTATGGAAAATTATGCAGGTGACATAAAATATTACAAAAATCATACGATACATATCAATGTTCAAAGTACACAAAATTCATAACATAAATTACTAAACAGTACACAATACATAATAATCAACCATGCTTGCATGTCCTAGTGTTATGACTGGATTTTCCACATTTACTACAAAAAGTCAATGTATTAGCTTCGGTAAATTTCCAGTCCATCTCATTTCGAATCCGGGATGTCTTTGGTCTACCTCTTTTCCTCATCCACTCTGGATTCGGTACAAGTGGTAATCCATATGCAATTGGCCAATAGTCACGGTTACCTAAAGGGACAAAACACTTGGACCAACATTTTATGGCATTTTCTACTCTATAAACAGGATCAATAAAGAGAGTTGCATCAATGTTGTGTTTTAAACATCCTGCAACTGCATGAGAACAAGGAATTTTAAACTGTTGGAACTTCCCACAGCTGCAACTCTTCTCACTTAAGTTAACCACCTGCTTCTTGCCCCCTTTCCAGGAAGAATTTCTCCTTGTTGTAGTTATTTCGAATATACCCTTTCTTCTATCATACCTTCGTACATGATGACCATTGGCATTTTCATATCTCTTCTTCAATATCTTAATTGCATTTCCAGTAAATTTGAAGCCTTCATCCATTTGACTCTGATAAGCACTCCTTTGCTTGTTAAAAAGATCAACAATATTAACATATATCATTTCCATCATTGTTGTGATAGGCATGCCTCGAGCTTTTTTCAATAATGCATTAATAGATTCAGCAATATTTGTTGTCATACTGCCCCAACGATATCCATCGTCATATGAAACAGCCCATTTCTCCTTTGGGATCTTCTCCAACCACTTATAACTTTCTGGATCTTTCTCCTCAAGTGTCTTCATCATCTTATCGAATTTTGTTTTTAGACTTTGATATTCTACAAAAGAATAGGAGAATCGATTTTATTACAATGTGAAATGTTATTAAAACTCAACTAAGAATTGCAAGTAATGGTTACCTGCATTGATGATAAAATTCTTTATCGCTGTATTTTTGAACTGTTTATTGTAATTGCTTGCAATATGGCGTATGCAGAATCGATGAGCTGCTTCATCCCAACACTCACTTCTCATTGCATACAAGATTCCAGCATGCCTATCAGTAACTACACATACATCAGGCTTGTCTGGACAAACAATGCCTCGTATACAGCGCATGAAGTAGTCCCAATTTTCGTTATTTTCCACATTAACAAGGGCAAATGCTAAAGGAAGTACATTGTTGTTACCGTCCAGTGCTGAAGCTGTGAGTAATACCCCCTTATACTTTCCAGTCAGAAAAGTTCCATCAATGTACAAAACAGGAGGACAATGTTTGAAACATTCAACACATGATTTGAAAAACCAAAACATACGGTCAAACACTCTTACTCCTTGTATCAGTTGCCCATTATCATAATATGGACAATCTTCAATCAGGTAGCCTGATCTAGGGTTCATATATATTGCTGCATGCATCCACGGACGTAGATATTCATATGACTCCTCCCAGTCTCCAAATATCTTTGCAATTGCCTTCATTTTTGCATACCACGCCTTTCTGTAAGAGATTGTGATTTTGAATCTCTGAGACATGATTGCAACAATAGCCTTCACCTTCAATGTATGATCCTCACGCACTATAGCCTCAACTATACCCAACATATATTCCGAGTCAAGATTCCTGTGATCTTGGGATGTCAAAGGTGGACAAGTATGTTCACCAATGTATTTTGTGATCTCCCAAAATGAGGCTTTTTTTTAAGAGTAGCGCAACCTCCACGGACAACCTTCATCGAATTGATGACAAACTAATGTAATAGTGTTTGGCCGAGTCTCTCTACTTCTGAACTCCCTATTCTTTCTTATTGAGTACTCCTTAGCTGCCATTTTAACTTCTTCCCTTGATTTAAAAAGCATTCCTTCTGCAAGATCCAATGAGGAATTCCATATTATAGCATTTGCATTTTGATCATATGGGACAACTGTCATCCTTGAAATATCAACTTCTGTATACTGAGGCATATTTGGAAAAAACATAGGGACAAAATTATTGCATCCCAGAGTACCATTTGTATTTGATGGAGGTGTAATATGATTAGTGGGTACATTAATGCTTACACCCCCGTCATCATCCTCCTCAGCCTCCTCAGAATCCTCTTCCTCATCCTCGGAATCCTCCTCCTCCTCCTTCTCCTCCTCCTCCTCCTCCTCCACCTCCTCCTCCTCCTCATCCTCCTCGGCCTCCTCCTCAGTGTTTGCAGAATTACTGACCCTTAACTGAGAACATTTAGAAGTAGATGGCCCAGCTCCACTATCAAGTGCTATACTGGATTGATCATGAATATACTCTACATATAATTCATAGCAAAACACTGTAGTAATACTCCTGATAATGCCCAACATTATATTTAAATCATCATCATCCCATATTTGTTGACTGCTAAACACTAAGGTTTCACCGTAAGTTGCCACAGGGTTTCGAAATTCTACTTGCGTGATTTTTTCATTTTTCCCTAATCTCATAGCAGCCCTAAGTTTATCAATCAAAAATGCAAAATCGAATTGTTGAGGAAAAAGTATTGCTTTCGAATATCCATTTTCATAATCCACACCGAATTGATTCTTAATGACTTTTCCACCCCAACGAATCAATATAGTCAATGAAGTCGACATTATTCTGTCAATAATTATAAACAAATAAAAGAGACATTAATTCTGTGATTAAATTACCATTTAATCATTATCATCAAGTTGAGATATAACAATTAATATATATTTATATTATTATATAATTTATATTTATATTTATAAGATTTTAATAATATATGTAATATAGACTATTTTTTACAATAATTTATATATAATTAATAATAATTTATTGATAATAATAATAATAAAATTATATTATTTAAATTTAAAATTTCAAAAATTTTGTTTGGAATCGATTCGGTTTGGTTCAATCCAAACCGAATGTATATTCATTTTTGGTTTAAATATTTTTAATTGTTTAGTTTTCAGTTCAATTTGGTTCGGTTTGATTTTTTAATCCAACCGTATTTTGCTCACCCCTAATTAATCATATATTACAAATTTATAATAAATATATTTACTTAACATGTGATAAAAATGTAAATCCCTAAATTTGTAAAAAAAAAACTAACAAATAAATTAGTAACTACCATAATATTATTTAATTTTTTCATATAATGATAAGTCCTAAACAATATATCCCTAATTATATATTACAAATTAAAGTGCCCAAATTACTACTTACAACCACCTCTCAACAAACATAATATATTCATCATGTATTACAAATTTATATTAAAATGTGATAAAAATACAAATCCCTTAAATTAAAAAATAAAGCAACAAATAAATTAGTAACTACCATAAGATTATTTCATTTTTTTTCATACAATCATAACCCCTAATCAATATTTTTCCCTCACTATATAATACAAATTTAAGTACCCAAATTACTAATTACAACCACATTTCAACAAACATAGTATATTCATCATATATTACAAATTTATAATAAATATATTTACTTAATATGTAATAAAAATGCAAATCTCTAAACTTGAAAAAAAACAATTAAATTAATAGCTACCATAACAAAATGCAACAAAAATCAACTTAGTTAAAAAATACAAATTAGTACCTATCATAACAAAAAATAACAAATATATTTACTTAGACAATACAATAAATAAATTAATTACTAATAACAATATAATATAACAACTATTTATTTAAAAATCGTAAAAATATAAAAAATTGCAAATAAATTTACTATATCTAAAATACTAACCTTTAACAAATTGCTTGAGTAAATATATTCTTGGTGTCCTTAATATCCTTCTTATATTACTTCAACAATACCATCAAGTGAAATATTAAAAAAAAAAAATAAAGACAGAAATTTGGGCGAAAACTGAAGAAAAAAGGAAGAAGATGATGAATAGAGAAGAGGAAGGAGAAAAAAATGGGTGAAAAGAAGGATGTAATTTAAATTTGGGTCGGTGAATGCATTTGTTGTGTAGTAAACAAAACAGAAAAGCTTCCTCTGCCAAACAGCCGTTGATTTGCTTCATCTGCTAAGGAAAAAAAAACAAAAGAGAAATCAATGGCTGGAAAACGGACAACATGTCCGCTTTCATGAAAAGCGGACAGCACGTCCGCTTTTATGAAAAGCGGACATATTGTCCGCCTTTTATAATAGCGGATGTGCTGTCCGCAGAAAAAAAATGGACCGTTGATTGTGTTAGATCAACGGTCCATTTTCGTCCGCTATTATAATTAGCGGTCGTTTATGCTCAGTCCCATCACCTTTCTTGCAGGCTTCTGCAGGCTTCTTTTATGCATGTATCACTATTTCTTGCAGGCATCTTTGCAGGCTCTATATTCGTCCACCATTGTGACTAGCGGACCAGACTTGTCCGCTTTTCTCGATCGCGGAAATATATCGTCCGCTACTATGACCAGCGGATTGTTGCCGGAAGAAAAAATTGGGCTCATCCGCCGGTCTAACTAGCGGATCAGACCAAAAACACCATAAATTTGTAAATTGGCCACTTTTCACCCCAAATCTGTAATTAGTTTAAAATTGTACCATAATTTAGTCAATATCCCCATATCATATCGCCTATTGCCAAGTAGCTTATGGAGGCGAATAATAAGGTCGTCTTCTTCCTGAGAGAAATTATCTCGCTTAAACATTTGGACTTAGATAATTAATCCATCTTAATCTGCAGCTTTTCCCACATCTTTTTAGCCCTAATCAAGATCAACCACCAACAATTTTTAATTACATATTATACTCCCAATCAATATAATTAATAATAAAGCATAAACCTGTCATTTTTGCAGCATGATTCCATTTCCCTTTGCCGTGAACTCTTATGTAATCCATTAGAATTCTGTCTTCTTCAACTGTCCATAGCCCTTTTTTTCTACTCTTTTTTGCAGCTCCTTCATCCATAATTAGTCTTCTTAATTGTTTCACAGTTCACAAAATAATTATAATAAGAAAGGCACAACTTAATTTAGTTGGGGAGATCGAGTTGGAATATATATACACACAAATACTTCAAGCATAAGTCTATTTCCAAAGTGTACGTATTTGTTTTCTCAACTTTCGCCTTTCACTTGTTCATATAGAGTTATATGAAAAATTTTATCATGCTTCAATTTATATGAAACTTTCTAATTAACAAAACTCAATGAAAACATAATAAATATATATTTTTTAGTTTTTAAATATAACTATTCAGCACGCGAATGTATCTTCGATTTGAAGCGTATCCGAGACAAGCTCACTTTTACTATGCGTTGAAATTTAATCAACAAATGGAGCTACTAAGATTCAAACCCTCGATTTTTAAATCTAAGAGATTCTAATATCATATCATAAAACCATTTGATCCAAAAAATTAACCTAATAGGTAATGCTCAATAATAACTTTTATTATTATTTGTGACATTTAACGCTCATCTTACCATGTGTGGAGATCTTATATCGGAAACAAATGAGTTTAAACAGTAATATATAAGTAGCTTAAATTAAGCATTAATGTAAACTAATTGCTTTTGTCTTACATGGGACCAATTATATATATATATATATATATATATATATATATATATATATATATATATATATATATATATATATATATATATATAAAACTTGCGAAACCACCAACAAAAACAATCCCTCAAAACCAAACGAACAATATTTACACCAGTAGTGCTATACAATAATCTCATCTTGACAATAAAGTTACAATGTGAACAATTCCATCGACACTTACAATAAGATGTAGAAACACTATTCAATTTAGGTGATTTTGCAATCAGAGAAATATAATATTTTTTATTTCATATTGTTACATTTATTAGTCCTTATGTTTTTATATATTATATTAATCAGTCCGCATGATAGTTATATAATCTTTAAGTTTTATCATTGTCAGTTGTTAAGTCATTTTAAGTCAAATTACACTAATAATACCAAAATTTTCCCTTTATTATATCTTATGATGATAAAACATATTTTTTTTCTATTTTATATTTTTTCCTCACGCAATCCTAATATCAATAATATTGATAATATATATTAGGAATTAGTACAAAAATAAATCCTGTGGTTTTAGTCATTTGCAAAATGGTACCTGTGGTTTAAAATTTTTAAAAATGAGACATGTGGTTTCATAATGCTAACAAAAGTAGTCCATCATCCAATACACTCCCTAAAAACCCAGTTATCCTTCAAATTTTCACCTGAAATTTCGTATGTTGGTTGATGAAAACATAATGAACCTTAGTAACAAAGCTCATAAATTTTTGAAAAGTGCATGTATTTTTTTTTAATTAATAATGAGAAAAAGAGAAAAGAATTACAAAAATAGAAAAAAATCCCAAAAGTTTTTAAAATATTGTTAAATAATATGTATAAAATATTGAGATAATAAAAAATGGAAAAAAAAATTAAGTTTTGCATAGAAATCAGATTAACGATATAAACTATAGGTTCTTAACCTAATCTTCGTGCAAAACTTAATATTTTCTACTATTTAGTATCCAATAATTTATACTTATTATTAAATAAATTTCCATCAAGTTTTGAGATTTGAAAATTTCTAGCCATTTTTCAAATTTTTGTGAATTTTTTTTATTTTTTACATTATTAATTATTAAAAATATAAGCACTTCACAAAAAATTCCAATTTTCAATAGTGTTGTCCATTATATTTTAATTAACCAACAAACAAAATTTTAGATAAAAATTCAAAGGATAAGTGAGTTTTTAGGGAGTATATTTGAAGATAGACTACTTTTGTTAACATTTGAAACCACATGTCCTATTTTGTAAAAATTCAAACCATAGGTACCATTTTTCATGTAGCTAAAATCACAGGTTTATTTTGTACTTATCCCTATTTATTAATTAATTTATCCAATTTTATATAATTATGGAAATAAACTCTTGAGATAGAGATTGTTTTATACAATAAATAAATAAATATTTTAAATAATATAAAACTAGTAGTAAAACTATATGAAATTATAAATTCAAAAAAAAAAAATATGAAATTAAGAATAAAAATATATAAAATTACAAATGTAATTTTTTCAAATTTAATATACCTTATAGATAACATTAATAAATAAAAAAAATATCATTTTTAAAGGCTTAATTTCACCCATGATATACCAACTATTACCTGTCTCACACTGTAGTATACTAACTACAACTTTTCACATTTTGATATACCAATTTGTAGGTAATCTCCCATTGAAATATATATGACCTGCTATTGTAAGTTAATCGTGTCACGTCAGCATTTGACTAGTCTTTCAACATAAAATATGGGGCCATGTGTATTTAAAAGTTTATTTTAACCTTATAAAATATTTTAATTGTAAAAATATATAAAATATTTTTCTTTTTCTTTTTATTCTCTTTTTCTGTTACTTTTTTCACTTTCTCTTTCGTTTTGCGTCCTCTTTTGATTTCACACCGAACCGCCGGACTCCCTGCAATCTCTGTTCGAAATGGGTCCTGGAGATGCTTCCCTTTCTCCTTCTTTGAATTTGTAGTAGAAGTTATTGTTCTTGGTGTCTTCGAATCCTAGATTTGGAATTCAAGCTCCAATGGATTCGAACAAAAGCACCAGAATGATTTAAGGTCCCGAACACCACTGTGGATGTGGAAAAGAAGCAAAATAACGGTAATGAACAACAAATCAGAATTTGTTATGCAGCGCCGCCTTCGTGTAATTCATCTATTGTACAGTAAGGAAAGCTGGGTGAGAATGGATACGTGTACTCGTGTGGGAATGTGAATGAGCATCTGATGCTTGCAGTCTGGGTTTCAATGCTCTCCAGAATATCACTGAGCTTGGGTTTCAATGGTCGTTACCGTTCGTACAACACAGCAGAAGATCCATTTGCGTCCATAAAAGAAACTGAATAGAAAATCCCTAAGTTTTACACAATCAAAAGTTTGGGAGATCATATGCTGCTCTTTGATTTTGTTTTCTTTTTGGTTTTAACTTTAAGCATACTTTGAAAGAGATAGGGTGTTGCTTTGACAGTGGCAAAGATGGTAGCACACAATGACGGCGGTAACACATGGATGGATAAGGTTAGGGTTACAGAGAGGGAAGGGAAGAAGTGAGAGAGGGGAGGAAATAGAAAATATAAAAAATTTTATTTTATATACTTTTAGTTTTCTATAAATGACAAACTTTGGTTAAAATAGACTTTTAAATACAATTTATCCCAGATTTTATGTTGAAAGATTGGTCAAATACTGGCGTAGCACGATTAACTTACAATAGCAGGTCATATATACTACGATGGGAGGTAACCTATGAGTTGGTATACCAAAATATACAAAATTGTAGTTGGCGTAACACAATGTGAGATTTGTGATAGTTGGTATACTATAGGTGAAATGAAGTCCATTTTTAAATAATTAACAAGATTTATAATAACATTTATTGTTAGTTATTGATATTATATTAAACTGATAAAAATAACAATATATATTAAAAAGAATAAATAATAGAGATATTTCTTTTATTTTTATGCTAATATATATAAGTATTAAAAATGTCGGTACATGTGTATATACTGTTAAAAAATTTTGTTAGAATCACTTTAATTAAATATAAATACAAGAAGATAAATTTTTAATTATAACTAAGAGTAATTTTGTACTTTCATAAGCAAAAATAAAGGAATGGACTAAAGAGTTTATTGAGACAAAACTTAAGGACCTTAAAATTTATCTATGGACTAACTAGTGTAATATGCAAAAAATATAAAAACTAATAAATTGTTTTCCCTATGTTATATTAGTAAAGCTAACATAATATATTAGCAAACACTGATATCAATGGTTGAATTTTTATTTTCCTCGATGAAAAATTAGAAAAAAAAAAAAAGAAGAAGAAGAAAACTCTACATTAAAACTTACGGAAATTACTTGAACTAAAGAATTAATTAGATGTTGGAATTGGTGGAATAAAATAACTAGATATGGAAATATTAATTGGGTAATTATAAATATAGGCAAACTATAGGTTAATCACTTATCTCATTTCAATTATTTTTTGAAGAGTCGCTACATCTATATTTTTTAAGGTGAGAAGAGATTTCTTGGTATGTATATATGATAAAATCGTAGATCGGTACTTAAATATATTATGTAAAATGATTTTATTGATTTGGTGCGCGAATGATATGATAAACTAAGGGGTATTCTAAAATTTCTGACTAGTACCATCTGATATTGGGTACCTATTAATATTATTTGCTCTTGAAATTTTATACTTAATTACTTTAAAGGTCAAACCGGAGGGAACAATATTATTATGCTTCATTAACAAGATAATGAGTCAATAATAAGTATTTTTGGGATGAATTTTGGTCAAAATTTAAAGCCAAGAAATCCAGTTTTGAGAAGAGAAACGTGATCATGAGATACATTGCAAAAATGAGCACAAGTCGTTGAGCAAAAATGGATGAAAAATAGCCAAAGTGACAATTACATAAATAGGAAGAATAAAAAGACAAAGCAAAACAACATTACAAAACTGGAGTTAGGACGATATTGAAATAATTAGGTTTTCCCTTAAATTGTTATTGAGAAAATAGAAGTATATATACAGATACATGTGTGGATATGGGCCGATAGTCATGGGCCAATTACATTATATTTACAGCATATATACATAAGTGAGTACAATACTCTATCACCCCCCGCAAGTTGAGCGGGGCTAGACACGGTCAACTTAGCCCGAAGTGTAAGAAATCGATCCTTTGAAAGTCCTTTGGTAAGGATATCAGTTGGTTGTTGAGTGGTAGAGATGTGACGCACGTGCAGCTGGTGTTTGGCCACTTTATCATGAACAAAATGAAAAACTAGTTCAAGGTGCTTGGTATTGTTGTGAAAGACAGGATTGGCTGACAAGTATGTAGCCCCGAGATTATCGGACCAAATTATGGGGGCCATGGGCACGGGAAAACTAAGTTCTCGAAGCAACATAATGAGCCAAAGAACTTCGGAGCTGACTGTAGCAAGTGCTTGATATTCTGCCTCTGTTGATGATAGTGTAACGGTCCGTTGTTTCCAAGAGCTCCAAGAAACTAAGTTTCTACCAACAAATACATGAAACCAGTTGTAGACTTCCGATCATCCAAGTTGCCACCCCAATCAGAGTCACAATAACCATTTATGGCAAGAGAAGTGGACAGCCGCGGTAGTAGACCATGAGATGGCGTGTTCCCTAAGTATTTGAGAATGCGTTTCACTGCTTTCCAGTGTTTAATTGTTGGGGCATGCATATATTGAGATACTTTTTTCACCGAGAAGGCCACATCAGGCCGAGTAATTGTCACATACTGAAGGCCTCCAACAATGCTTCGATATAAAGAAGGGTCTTCAAATGGGTCACCTGAGTGAAGGGTGAGGCGTGTACTGCAGCAAAAAGGGGTGGAGATGGGCTTGGATTCATGCATTTTGGCTCGCAAGAGTAATTCTTCAATGTACTTATGTTGATTGAGTAGTAAGCTATCTGATTGCCAAGAAGCCTCTAGACCCAAAAAAATATTTTAATCTCCCCAAATTCCGAATTGCAAATTTCTGCTGCAGAAAATTAATCACCTTATGCAACACAGCCGAGTCGTTTCCTATGATTAAGATATCATCAACATACAAAAGACAAAAAATCCGAGTATTATCGGATTTATAGTGGTATAGGGAGATGTCTGCTTTGTAACACGAAAAACCATATTGAAGAAGGACATCAGTTAGGCACTTGTGCCACATAAGGGGTGCTTGTTTCAGACCATAAAGGGACTTCCTCAAGAGACAAACATGGCCTGGTTTGTGTTTGTCAACAAAGCCAGAGGGCTGTTGCATATAGACTTTTTCCTCCAAATTGCCATGTAGAAACGCATTCGACACATCAAGGTGAGTTACAGACCAACCAAAAGATACAGCAAGAGATAATACCAGTCTGATGGTCGTTAGCTTGACAACAGGGCTGTATGTTTATGCATAATCCAAGCCGGGTCTTTGATGAAATCCCTTGGCCACTAAGAGAGCTTTGTGGCGTTCAACAGAGCCATCAGGATTAAGTTTGGTCTTGAAGACCCATTTGCATCCCACTAAATTTTGAGCTTGGTGAGAGAGAACTAAATCCCAAGTGTGATTTTGGACCAATGCAGAGTATTCTTTCATCATGACATCATGCCATTCAGGAATTTTTATTGCCTTCGTATAACATGTCGGCTCAGGTGGAAGAGATGTTGCTGCTAGTAAATTCATTGGCACCCGAGGTTTAAGTTTGGCTGTTTAAGAACGCGTGATCATGGTATGATTTTTGTGAGGCACAGGTGGTGGCAGTTAAGCAAGATCAACGATGAGGTTCAGTTCAGGTGTGTGTGATAGTGGTTCGGAAGGCTGTGTAGTAGTTGTGGGTGGGTCGGTTTCCGTTGGCTATGTGGCAGGTATTGGCGGGTTGGTCATAGAGGATTGGGATTCTGTGGTGGTTGGAGACGGCGATGAGGGGTGAATAGGGGAGGACGAAGTGGTGATAGGGGAGGACGAAGTGGCTGGGCGTGTTGGGGACGTGTTTGTGGGCTGTAGCATTAAATCGGGTGGGGAACGCTGGAGGGGTGCTGGTGGCGGGATTGATGGGGCTGGTACTGAATAATTTGTGTTTTCGGATCGAAGAAAGGTGACATAAAGTGGGATTTGGGATTCAACTCGGATAGTAGAATCAATACTGCTCTCAGATTGCTGATAAGGAAAAACCTGTTCATCGAAAAGGACATGACGTGAGATATAGAGTTTTTGAAGAGACAAATCAAAGCACCGATAGCCTTTACGAATTTTACTGTAGCCAAGGAAAACACAACGACGAGACCGGGGTGCAAGTTTGCACGGTGAAGAATAACGAAGCCAACGATAGCACAAACAACTAAAGACACGCAAAAACCTATAATCAGGTCGAATGCCAAAGAGTGTCTCAAATGGTGTCATATTATTCAGATGGGAAACGGGCATACGATTAATTAAATACAACAGTTTCAAAAGCAAAGGTCCAAAATTTTAATGGCACAGAATAGTGATGAAGAAGTGCCAATCCAGTTTCAACAATATGACGGTGTTTCCTTTCCGCACAACCGTTTTGTTCAGGTGTGTACGGACAGGAAACCCGATGAGTCATCCCATGTGTGCGTAAATAAGAAACCAAAGCCTGAAACTCACCCCCCAGTCCGATTGAAACTTTTTTATTGATTTCCCAAAGTGTTTTTCAACAACAGATCGAAATTGAATAAAGGCATTCATAACATCAGACTTGTATTTCAAAGGATACATCCATGAATATTTACTATAGTGATAAAAAAAGAGAACATAATAATTATAATTTTCAAAAGAAGTTACAGGCGTAGGACCTCAAAGGTCAGAGCATACAAGTTCTAATGGTTCTGAAACAATTGAAGTAGAAACAGGGAAAGGTAGACGATGCATCTTACTAACAGAACAAGCATGACATAAATGTTCATGACTCTTATTTGACACAGCAATATCATTTAAAACTAAAATCTTCTCTACTGCGGGGTATGCAGCATGTCCAAGATGAGCATGCCACTAAGACACCGACACCAGATTGGCCTTTATTCGATCGGGGGGACTCTTAGGCAGACTAAGAGAGTAGAGGCCATTCTTATTCTGCCCAGTATGAAGAACCTGTTTGGTCACCAAATCCTTGAGAACAAAAGAGTCAGCAAAAAACTCAACCAAAATTAGATCAGATTTAGTTAAAGCTGAAATTGACAAGAGAATATTTGAAGCTGTTGGAGCATGTAAAATGTTATCATAGGAAATAGAATGACCATTAATTGGGTGTGAAGAAGAACCAACATGAGAAATAGGAACTTTCGATCCATTACCTATGGTTACCTCTTCTGGACCCGAATACTCATCATGAACATGAAGGTTTCCTAAATCAGCAGTAAAATGACGAGTTGCGCCTGAATCTACTATCCAATCTTGAGTTGAATGCATGTTGGTTGTGGTAAAATAGGAGGCTGGTCATGTTACAGCATTTGTTCGGTTTGTTCGGGGTTGTCTTGGGGATGGGCAATTTCGGGCTATGTGGTTGATGCCTCTACAATTATGACAATAAAAAGTGGTGTTCGTATCTAGTGGTGCCATGGTTGTATGAGGTTGCAAATAATTTACAGCAGCAGATGAATGTGGATAATTATTGTGCCGAGTAAATGAATGAAATTGATTAGATTTACCAGAATTTGCCTAAAAATCGTGATTTTTCCCCCTACCCATGGTGTGCCGCTGCTGCCCTTGGGGCTGTACAGAATTGTTTCGCTGCCCAGGTTGACAAGACGGACCAGCGTTTGCACGAGCGCCGTATAGCGCTGTTGGAGCAGCCCTATCCGCTGAAATTTCACTCTTTAGATTTCTCTCCTCGGACAGTAGTAACCCATGGAGATCTTTAAAGCTAGTGGGTTCAACCTTGATTTCCAATGAGCGGTAGAAAGGACGACAGGAAGGGAGGAGACCATCAACTACAGCATCAATAAGGTCTGTCTCCAAAATTGCGGATTGGAGGGCAGCAAGTTGGTCTGAAATTTGCTTCGCAAGATTCACATATGAGGAAATTGTTTCCGTTTCCACTTGCTTCAGACTGCGTAATTGCAATCGGTAATCCCGGATTTGAGATCATGAACCAGCAGCATAGGCTGTAGTCAGTCGATTCCAAGCATCCCGCGCAGTCTCAGCGCCTACAATTTGAGTCATAACTGCGGGCGATAGAGAGTTTATAATCTAGCTCATGACCTGAGCGTCTCTCTTCCCAAAGTTCAAAATCCGGGTTAATATCAGCTGATTCTAGCAAGTTCCTAGGAGGAGGAATGATTCTTCCATCGATGCGGCCGATTAAACGCGACCCTTTCAACAGCGAAATGAGTTGTGTCTTCCATAAGAGGTAATTAGTGGTATCAAGTTTGATGGGGAAAGTGGCAGCTGACGGAATAAAGTGCAATCAAAACAAGAAAATAATTACAGTAAAAAAGAAGAAAAAAAAATTCCCCCTCTAACCCAATAATCCCTCAAACCTACCAACTTCCTCAATTTCACTTTTTCATTCTTCGTCCATTTCTTTCAAAATCAAGGTGAGATTTTCCTTTTCATTTTGATGAAACTTTTATCACTTTCTTTCTTGTGAAACAAGAATAGATTTGAGTTTGAGCTGATTCTATCCTGCAAATTTTCTCCGTGAAAGCTTACTTTAAGCTTGAATTTCTCCTAAAAAGATATCTTTGTTGATCTAAATTTAGAGTTAAAAACATTCACATTTTCCACTCTTAAAACCCTCTCTATAATATTATTATAAAGAAAACAGTAATGAGGGACGTATTTGTCAATTTACTATCTGCAAATCGCATCATTAACCTCTGGAACATTCATAAATTTCCCAATTGGTTCTCATCAAGTTTTTCAACACGTTAGGTACATTATCTTTCTGTTTTTATAATATTAATCCCAAATTTAACACATTTTTCTCACGTGAATTGTGATATCTTTTAACTGGCATGTGATACCCTTTTTGCGTTACGTGAGACTAAATCAGAAGTATAATTCACATTCATAGCTATCGCATAATTGCATATGAGATATGATTCAAATCCTTCAAATGAACTCTGAGTCATGTTTGGTTCACGAAATAAAATATGATGAGAATGGAATATTTATTGCATGAAATGGAACAGAACATGAATGAAATAGCTATTTTTTTCCCATCACATTACAATGTTTGGTTCAATACTGGAATAATATATAGAATATGTCATATTAAAATTAAAAAAGAAAAAAACTAGATGAAATCAGGTTAAACATATAGAAAGGGAACCAAACGATGAAAATATATATATACATATGAAAGAAAAAGTGAAGAAAAAATTTGAGTAAAATGAAGAAAAACATACCAAAAAAAAAAAAAGGGAAGAAAATAGAAAAACATGGAAGAAATAAATTAACATAAAAAAATCAAGGAAAAATGGATAAATTGGAGAAAATAAATAAAATTAAATTAATATAAGAAATATAATATGTAGTGAAGTATAGGATAGCTATTCTCAGGTTCCATAAAAAATAGTTATTCCTTACTTTAAGAAATAACTATTCCATGGCCAAATATTGAATCAGCCATTAGAATAGCTATTCCACATAAATTAACTATTATATTCCCCTTTATTCCATGAACCAAACATAGCACTAAAGTCTTCTAGTTTTCTCAAAAATTGTGTTACGTGCCAATTAACATATCACTACAAAAAAAAGCGATTATAACGACACTTTTTTAGCGACATAAAAAATATGTGTCTCTATTTTTTTGAATATAGCCATACTTTTTTTTATGTTATGTCGGCTTTATAATCATTTATCGACACTGTTAAATATTTTTCACAATTATTGAAAAATTTAGTAACGCTATTGATAAAATCATTGGTATTTTTTACATAAAGCAACGGTTTAAATTTTATGTCGATAGAAAGTATCTCGATACTATTTAATTTGAAGACACTTTTTACTTGTGTCGACAAATAAAAATACTTAATGACACTTCTAATTTTTTGTTGGTAATTTTTAAAATTTTAACTACGCTTTTAAATAAGCATCGTCACTTCGTTTTAAATCAAAGCCAATTTGATTTTGCGTCAATAGAAAGCGTCTTGATACTATTTAATTTGAAGACACTTTTTACTTATGTCAACCTATAATAATACTTAATGACACATTTTTAGCGACATAAATAAAATACGTCTCTATATTTTTAAATTTAGCCACACTTTTTTCTTTTGTGTCAATTTTATCATTATATAACGACGTTTTTTAAATATTTGTTGGCATTTTTATTGATTTAGCTACGCTTTTGAAAAAACTATTGGTATTTTTTTTAAGTTAAAGACAATTTAAATTTTGCGTCAATAATAAGTGTCTTTATAATTTTCATTTGACGACACTTTTTATTTGTGTTCCCATATTTATAAATTTGGCCACGCTTTGTTTACTTATGTCAATTTTTGTTATTATTTAATGACACTTTTATGAATTTTTTTTTTTATAAATATATATGTCAACTTTTGTTTTCATTCACCGACACTTGTAGCTTTTATTGGTATTTAAAAAAAGGAGTATAAGTATACATATTTAAAAAAAAAAATCAGCATTTTTCATAAAGTTAAAAACAATTCAAATTTTTGCGTTGATAAAATGTATTTCCATAATTTTTAATTTGGTAATATTTTCTAACTCAAACGAATCGAATCTCTTTTCCTCACGAAATGAAATTGATATTGAAGTTTACTTCCCTTATAGTAATATTTTCTTTTTTTTTTTTTTAATTTATCAAAAACTTCAAAAAAAAAAAAAAAAACGTTGAAATGTCGATTAAGATAATGACCATGTTAAAGCAATTTAAACTAATTGACGCCATATTAAAGCTACTTGTAATTGAAGTTGTAAAGTTTGAATTGATTCACCTGTCTTCTATCAATTTCTTTTTTATATATCTCATCTAAGATTATTCACCAATAATAATATAGAAAAATTAGGATAATCAAACTTACCATTAATATTTTTCCGTAAAATTCTACTTTTAATTCAAGTCTTTTTTTTTCTTCTTAATTATTATAGTTTAATTATAGGATAGTCGTATAAATTTTAATAAGGCTACACTTCTCTTTGACAATTCTAATCAACATTGTAAAATTAAAACTAATAAAAAAAATTAAATTAAATTATTAATAGAAATTAAAGTTTTGTAAGCATAAGACCAATGCTGCGTTTATAATTTTCTTGAATTAGCAGTCACCAAAATGCAAGCTATCACATTTTTCCAGTTTTGCATCCAACCGTTGATTATGCCACGTCATATGGGACCCAGACGAAACTAATTGTACACCGTGGATAACTCGAAAAAAGAATTAGTTTCTTTACCCGCCCTCCAAGTTCTAACCAAACCCTACGCCATTAGTACTCTCTGTCTCTCTCTCTAAGTTCGTTGAAGCTAATATCCAAAATCCCATCTCAAGATTTCTTTTCTTAGTCAAGAAACCCGATTACAAACTACCCTTGGATCTATTTTGGTGGAAAGTTTCAGTCTTTTTTAGTTCTGCAATGGCGAAGAATAGGAGCGGAAACCATTCAGAGGCGAGTGATTACTCTTCAGAGGATGAAGGAACAGAGGGTTACAAGAGAGGAGGATACCATGTTGTGCGAATTGGGGATAAATTCAAGAATGGGCGTTATGTGGTGCAGAGCAAGCTTGGTTGGGGCCATTTCTCTACTGTTTGGCTCGCCTGGGACAGTCAAGGTCAAGAACCGGTATGTTTGTTTCTTCTTTTAAAATGAGAGAATTGAAGCTTATTGGTTAAAGGAAAGAACTAAAGATTTGAATATTTGGTTCTAAATGTTTTTCATATTGTTCTTTTTTTTTTTTTTTTTTTTGTGTGTGTGTGTTTACTACTCCTGTTGGTTGCTGAGAAAAAGATTAGGAATTTGCAGAAGGGTGAAATGTTAAGCATTTTGTTTTCAAGCTAGGTTTTGAGGGAAATGTGATAAATGATTATGCATTTGATGTATGTCTGTCATTGAGTTTCATAGCAAGGAATTAAAGAAATTCATGCATATGGTATGATAAACATATCTAATTTTCTATAAGATGTTTCTTTTACCAAAATATTTCAGTGTTTTTGTTTCTCATGGTGAATGCAGGTTTTAGTATCAGTCTGTCAAAGTTAATTATTTTCTAGATATGAATTTTTCCTTTTCGTTTTGAATTCGTTCAAGCTTTTTAGGTTTTCCTATTCTCATGTTACAAACTACTTCTGGTACTTCTCATTGAAGTTTCATGGCAAAAGGAAAGATTAAAGAGAAGTAGTTGGCTCTAAATGTTTCAATATTGTTAATTTTTCGTTTTTTCCTTTTGTGTTTAGCACTTTAGTTGGTTACTTAAAAAAAGATTAGGAATATAAAGAAGGGGTGAAACACCAAACATATTGTTCGAGGTTGTAGATTGAGGGAAAAGGGAGAATTGATTTTGCATTTGATCTATATTATATGATACAAGCTCAAAATCCCACTAAACTTATCCGGAGGGGTGACCGGAGGAGTCTTTAACTGTGATACCTATGTTCACACACAGAAAAAAAATTCTAGTATGCTATAAGATGCATCTTTGTGGAAAGCTTTGGGTCATAAGATATTTCAATGTTTTTGTTTCTTATGTTGAATGCAGGTTTTAGTATCAGTGATAGTTGATTGTTTTTGAGATATGAGTTTTTCCTGTCCATTTCGATTTCGTTCAAGTTTTCTTGTTTTCATGTCAGAAGCTACTTCTGACGCTTCTCATTAAGTTTAATTGTTAGTCCCCTTAACAGCATGAGAAATTCATTGTTTGTAGTGTTATGTAGCTTTGAAAGTTCAAAAGAGTTCTCAACGATACACTGAGGCAGCAATGGATGAGATAAAGATACTCAAACAGATAGCAGATGGAGACACGGAAAATAAAAAATGTGTTGTAAAGCTGTTGGATCATTTTAAGCATTCAGGGCCGAATGGAAATCATGTGTGTATGGTTTTTGAGTTCTTGGGAGATAATCTTTTGACGCTTACCAAATATAGTGATCATCGAGGAGTTCCTTTACGCTTGGTCAAAGAAATATGTTTTCATAGTTTGACTGGCTTAGATTACTTGCATCGCCAGCTTTCGATAATTCATACTGATTTAAAGCTGGAAAATATTTTGCTCGTGTCGAAGATTGATCCATCTAAAGACCCTCGTAACTCAGGTGCTCCTGTAATCCTCCCAACCAGGCAGAAAAAAGTTGTTGCAGAATCAGCTGTTTCTAAACACAGTGAGAGTTTACACGGGGACCTAACCAAGAATCAGAAGAAGAAAATTCGGAAGAAAGCTAAGAAAGCAGCTCAGAGTTCTGCCAGGAATGAAGCTTCTGAAGAAAACAAAACGGACACGGAAACAGATGTTGCTGATGATACTAATACTGATATAAAATCTGCTAATGGTTCTGCTGATGAATCAACAAAGAATGAAGAGAATGGTGGACATGGAGAAAAATGTGATCGTAGAAGCAACAGCCGTTCCACAAGGCAAAAGCTGTTAGCTGCAGTTGCACCAAAGTGTAAATTGGTTGATTTTGGAAATGCTTGTTGGACGTACAAACAATTCACAAGTGATATCCAGACAAGGCAGTACAGGTGTCCAGAGGTTATACTTGGATCGAAATACTCGACTCCAGCGGACATTTGGTCCCTAGCTTGTATTTGCTTTGAGCTGGCGACCGGTGACCTCCTCTTTGATCCTCAAAGTGGTGACAAATATAACAGGGATGAGGTATTTGCTGAAGTTAATTTTTGCCACTTTTCCTATCAGTTTACTTCATTATTAGGAATTAAAAGTAGGAGATGGTTAATAGAGAATCAACAATAGAATTCACAAACAGTCAAGTATAATGACAAACACACAATCACGCACAGAACAATCAGAACAATGTGATGGAATGGTAGAATAGGAATATATTGATGATTATATGGTAGATGGAATATGGAACTGTAGGAAGAAAAGAAGAAAGATAAAATGGAGTGAGCTAACTCAACTCCCCTCTCTACCAAATCAGCAGAGCCTTCTGCATAATGCAGCCAAACTACACAATTCACAAAACACTCAATCCCCTTCTTCCTAAACTCTTTCTCCCTAAATACTAAAGCCTATGGCAGAATTACCTGTCCTATACCAGAAATACCCTTCAGCTCATCCTATAGCCCGTTCTCTATCAATGGTTTTGGTGGATGATTTTTAATTAAGCTGAATTCATGAATTATTTGCAAATTTACTCTTATTTGCAAATTATTTCACCTGTTATTGTTTACAGGATCACTTAGCATTGATGATGGAGCTTATTGGCAAGATTCCAAATAAGGTAAGACTGATCGAAGTGAACTTTTTTCTAAAAGGAGAAAGAACAGTGTCTTTATGCACTATTTTTTCATAGAAATTGCTTATATGTAAGGTAAAGTGTAGGGGTTTATTCGGTTGCTGAAGGCATTAACTCTACAACTAACTTTCTCAGATTGCATTGGGTGGTCGCTATTCCCGGGATTTCTTCAATAAGTATGGAGACTTGAGGCACATCCATCGGCTGCGTTTTTGGCCTCTTGACAAAGTACTCATGGAGAAGTATAATTTCAGCGAGCGAGATGCAACTGAAATGGCTGACTTCCTTCTTCCCATGCTCGATTTTGTACCTGAAAAGAGGCCTACAGCAGCTCTGTGCCTTGGGCACTCGTGGTTTACTGCAGGCCCTTGTCTGCTTGAACCTTCCATCCCTCTTGCTCAACAGGATCCAGCCAATGGTAATAATACATCTCCAAACAAGGAGAGAGACCTGAACTCGGCAAAATTGCTATTAACGGAGCTTTGAACCCATCCTAAGGATCAACCTCCACTTAACCCTTCAAACTAGAACTGAACAAATTGTCAGAAGTGTCCGAAAACCTTGAATTTTCATGTAAGCCTTTACATAGTGTTGCATTTTCTCGGCTTATTTGAAACTTTAATGTTTTCTTGGCCTAGATGCAACACTTGAAGCATACAGTCATAGTTTGGGTTATGAGTACTGGAAAGTAGATTTTCTCAAATGTAGCCCATATATTTTTGACATCTTAAATTTGATTTGTTCGATTGTACAACTTTACAAATTCCCTTGATATCAATCCATGCACTGATTTCAGTAGTAAATTTGATTGTTACTTTTTTGCGTTTTTTTTTTTTTTCTTTGATGTGTTATTAGCATGTTTTATCTGTATGATTGTCAATGACCATACGTTAAATATCCTATTGTGATTCTAGCAGGAACATGGTGTTACTGGCGATCATTTAATCGGCAAACGTCACATAGACTTACAATTGCTAAATAATGGCATGATATGAATTATCTTGATAACAAAGTTCTCTCATAATACTGCAGCCATTGTGAAACTATGAAACTTCATTATCAAGTAAATCAATGGTACCTTAAAGCGAACTTCTTTAAGGTGAACAGAGTTTGAGCATATGAAAGAGTTTCGTTAGGCTATTGCTTCTAATTGCAAAATGTTGATATACACCTGAAGAGCTACTTTTGTACCATTGCTGCAATGCCGAACACTTGCTTTGTGAAGAATACAAGGAGCCTAACTCCCATTCTCTTGAGAATATGCGATAATTCAGAGCGCAGAAGTCCTTTCTTACAGATGGGGCTGAACAAATATGCGATAATTCGGTTCATGTAATGACCAGTAAGAATTTGACTGTACACTTACAAAATACAATCTGCTGATCCTTTGTGCAAGATCAAAATTACTTGGCCGATCAATGCTTAACCGTTGAATCACCTGTGAAATACATAATTGAAGTATTAGAAGGTTGTTTAAATAGAATTTCAGGATATTAGGATCTCATGTAGCAAAAGCTTCCGTTGAACTTGGAATGATTTCTTCACTCGATTTTAGATTTCTGTTATGGAGAAATTTGATTTTTGAATGCGTAGCAGAAAATTTCTCAAGGAGTCAATCATACATAACCTGAAATTTGCTGAGTTACAGAATTTTCTTAGCTCTGAGATACGAATACATCAGAAAGAATGCCACCACAGCTCCAAAAATTATCCCACCTGTTGTCAGCCAAAAGGCGAACTGCAACCAAAAGGTTATGGTAATATGCATTATTTTCGGTCCAAAAAGAGAAAGGACAATAAATAGCATGATGATGTCTAAACTTTTGGATTAACATACCACATGCTCTTCAAGATAGGACTTCAAGTTCATGCCAAATATACCTACGAGGAAACAATTTATAAAAGCAAGCAGCACGAAATTATACGTACAAGCAACATTTTTAAGACCATAGCAAGCTGTAAATAATTCAATTAAATTCTCTGTTTGGTCTTCAATTATTATTAACTCAGATCATGACCAACATTTTGACATGTATGGCAGTGGAATGTCTGCCATCACATTTTCGGTTTTGCTCAAACTATTCTTAAGTTACAAATTCACTCAATTTTGCAATCTGAACTTCGTCTATTTCACACTTTCAAAAGATAACACAGGGTCATGTTTGTTAGTTAAGAATAGATCTCTTTTCTGAACCTCTAATCTCGAAGACTGCATTTGTGGAAACTATATTGATTTCTTTGAAAATAAAGCAGCTAATGCTTCAGTTTTCAGTTTATTTTCAGTAATGTGATCATTTCAGAATCGAGTAGCTGCAATGGAAATAATATCACTCCCCCAAAAATGGATATACTATACACACTTCATGAGTTCATTGTGCTATTTTGGTTACCAACATTCTCCGTATCATGAAAGTTCCAGGCTCTCAATAATTCTATCTTATTTCTGGTACAGTTCTTGAGTATTTTTTAAAAGTACAAAATATCCATTTAACAGTTCCCCACAATGGCGTTGGAATAATGATCAAATGTCCATGCTGTCATACGACATGCAATATAAAGTCATAAATAGAAACATTAACTTCACTTATGGTGACGAAAAAATACCTGCGACTAGAGCACTAATTGCCACACAAAATGTGCCAACCTCGAGAATTAATTCAAATCTGCTCACTTCAAGCCTCCGAGAGCTGCAAAAGAAATAAACACCATTAGGGAGCACATAAGATAAGAATAATTTTCCAATCATTTTTCGTTGTCCAAACTTCTATAAGAATGGTGCAGCTGTTGTACTATAAGACTAACCACAGTTCTCACAGACTTCAATTCAAAAAACGCAGAAATAGGTACAAATTTGAGCCACTAATTTATATATTACTAGTGAAACACTAAGAGGTAGCTTATAGTTCTAACTGCAGTTATTCTAATCTTCCATCAGTTTGAAAATATTAAACCCAATCGAACTAAAATTACGTACAATAACACAAATTGGTCCCAATGAAGCCTTTTGCATGGGAATGACCAACTTTTAATTAATACATGATATGTACAAATAGGATATGCTTTTTTCTGCTTAACGAATATGTTTGCTTACCTCTCAGTCCAAAAGAAATAAGCAAAAGTAAATGATGTCTGTTTAATCAACAGGCAGATCAATATGAAGCAAGCAAATACACGATCGAGTGATTTAAACTGATTCTAAATTCTGTGTATTTGTGCTCATTAAGTGTTTCTCTCTGCAGTGTAATTGCAACAATAACTATTATAATACCAACAGATAAGCCAAGTCAGGTTCCTTGAGCATGGCAATGCTGGGGCCTCATTTGCGTTTTACATCTGAGGATGACGCAAGACAAATGATTACAAAATAAGTAGCAGTGTACTGAGAATGGACCGCCAATAGTTAATATACAAATTTTAAAGTTAAGAAAGAAACAATGATGAAATCCAGATTCCAGACCTTAAATTAACAGCAATTGAATCCTCCATTTCCTTTGCAGAATCAAGAAGTCGTTCTGCTTGACCATGACATGATTCAGATCTGCAAAAGCAACAAGATGATGCAAGTTTCAAAATAGCAACAAGCAAAAACTAGATGTTAATTCTTAAGTTGCACTAGCTTATTAGACACTTCTTTAAACACCTTAATCGTTTGAATCCTCATTTATATGGACAAAACTACTGAAACTGATGAAAGTAAAATTATTTTCCCGAACCCGAAGTTTTCTGCCAAACAATAAATTCCATTCAACGTGTTATCGTGGTCTTATAATCATTAAGGCTTACCTTATCTACAGTAACCAAGTGTTCTAAAAAAATTTAAGACGTCAAAAAGGTACGGCATATAACTGGATAAATTGATAGTGACACACTCCTTATGCACCCAGAGGCGACAACATGGTTTCACAGTTAGAATTTAAGACTCTGATGACTTACTAGCCGATTTATTTCTTTCTCCGCTATTTCATTTTCTTTCTTTTATATTATTATCATAACTCTACTGACTCTCGATAACTTGGCAGTTGACTGCATCTCATCATAAGAAGAGTTGAGAGAGGAATGACCAAAGCAAATCTAAATTGCATCGGAAAACAGAAAAGTATAACGGACATAGATCACAAATGCTAACTGATCTGAAAGCACTAGAAGTAAAAGCAAGAAACCTTTGAAGATAATTTTCCAAAAGCATTTCAATTTCTTCCTCCTCTTCTGCAAAATGCCAAACTCTCATCCATTAGAAATATGGACCCAGTAATATACACATTTCGCATTCAAATGTTATTGAAGCAAAACCTAGGATACAAAGACACTAACATGGCTTACCCTCAGCAGTTTCCTTTTCTAAGGGAACGGAGCATTCGATGGCACCATTTAACCTTCCAAGAGTACAGCTTCTTCCCATTATACATATACGACGTATTTCATGAGGGTCCTCCAAAAGATCAAGCAGCATTTGTCTAAGAGCTCCTGCCCTCGAACCTAATTCAACCTTCCACATGCAACGGAAAGCATAAGAATCAGAAACCATTCCAAAACCATGATACTTGGATCATTCCAACTAGACAAGCAATACCAAGGTTTGTTTGCTAATACGTAGTTCCTCCAATATGTCAGCAGTTAACCTGTTGGGTAAAACCTCCAGAAGAGCTTCAACCTGAAACAAACCGAAACGGATATCATTGCGATTGAATATTTGAGGAAGCCCATAATCTACAATTCAACCCAAGAACATCTTACAATAAAATAGATTATCAATCTCAAAGATTTCAATCCCTTGAAAAAATTAGTAAATTGAGCAATCCTGGAGTTCTCATTAATTTGCAGCTCAAGGATATGCGTGACTGAATATAGTTTAAAAACTAAATTTCTATAAACAATAAGTGATGACAATTTTTTAAGTACTCAATACATTCCTATACTTACACGGGGTTCAACAGTCATTAACCTCTGCTCCAAACGCTGAACTCGTGATAGCAATCCTGCTTCAACAACCTAAATGAAAAGCCTCATCAAGAATGAGAAATGGCTAAAACATAAATAATTCAATACGCCATGAAGAACTAATCAAAAGTAACCACAATTTTGAGCTTCCATTTTCCATAAAACAGTTGCTAACAAGGCCAATCATCAAAGCTACTTATCCCATAACACTCATCCACTGATCAACGTATACAAATAAGATGAAAGAGGCACAAAATAAGAATTAAACTCAGACTACAAGCAAGACGGATATACTGATAAGATACAGCTATGAATATAAGAAGTTGGTGGGTGAACATTAGAAATAGTTTCCTTTCTGCCAAAATCAAACCATGCTCTTTAGTTTCAATCATGAAACGTCTACTCCTTATAGGTCCACTCATCATCTCCATCCATGTGCACATGTGCATGCAAAGGCACGTAATCTGTGTGACTTATATATGCAGAAGTACATATGCTGACCCAAAGAGAGCTAAACCGTTCATGGAGATTTGCCTACAAGCTTGTGCATGGACATAAAAGTTGACATTTGTAGGAATCCAATGGACAGGAACCGAATAGAAACCGGATAGAAACCGACCGGTCTGATCTCCGGTTCTGGTCGATCCGGTCCGGCCGGCCGGTCCGGTCCGGTTTTCACATCTATGATACTAACTACTAATTTATAACTCAAAAGTCATCTTATATATATATATTTTTTAAATAATTAACTACCAAATCTTTGATTATCTTATCCTGTGATCCAAGTCTGAAAACCCTGAAAGCTCTATTGCCAAACCCCTTTTTCTTTTTTTCTTCTTTTTTTTTTTTTTAAATAAAAAAAAAATTTTGCGTATTTATATTTCATGCGCAACTTTTCGTATTTATATTTCAAAGCCCAAACAAAGAACAAAAAAGACTTAACTCTGTGTCATGTGAGGAAAACTGTTCACCTCAGTTTGCAACTATAGCTGTCGCACTCTCAACAACGCTAATTGATTGGGAGGAAAAGTTTTCTAAATTCAAGCTATATTGCTGAACAACATATTTATCTTAAAATAGGAAAAAGAAAAATCCACAAAACATAAAATTAATAATTTTACAAAAAGTGATAACATAAGATAATAATAATAATAATAACATAAAAATCGAACCATCAAATTCATAAAATGTTCAACTTTTACTATTTCAGGATAGCAATTTGAACACTAAATACCTTCATGATACAATTTTTTTTTTTTTAATAAATGACCTGAAGATGTTTTAAAAATTATATTATGCATGGATCATTATAGACTGTTACATTATGTTATGTATGGTCGGTATGTGATTAGTTCAAGTGGAAAAGTAACAAAATACATATGTATGGTGATGATCTCAAGTCATTACTGTACTTATTGTACAAGCATGAATTCCAAACCTACCCGTATGGTTGTGATGAGATCCTTCTAAAAATGGTATTTTTGTGCGACGCGTGTCTCAAGCCGAAATTACGATGGATAATGTCTTCAATTTTCATCGTTGTAAAATTGATAAACTCCTGCACGTACCTTTTTAAATAACAATTCACCAACCAAATTAGATTTCACCGTATATATATATATATATATATAACTAATGCCAATGAACTTTAAAAAACGATTAAACCTTCCATCTCTTCTCCAAAGCTTCATTTGCTTCTAACAAAAAAACCAATAATGAAGGTGAAAATAGAAAGCACAAGAATCATTAAGCCAATTTATGAAGGAATTCATCAAGCTCCTCAATTTCCACATTCCATTCCTTTAAGTGTCTTTGATAAGGTCACTTATAACACTCATATAGCTGTCATTTATGCGTATCGTTCACCTACTCCTCCAAATGAAACCATTCAATATGGTCTCCAAAGAGCTTCGTCTGAATATAGAGAATGGGCTGGAAGATTAGGAGAAAATGAAAAAGGTGACATTCTTATTCTTCTTAATGATAAAGGGGTGAAGTTTGTCGAAGCAACAGTCATTAGTAAGCTAGACCAAGTCATGCTATTGAAGCCATCTCCAGTCTTCCTTAGCCTTCACCCGAGTTTGGAAGAAGTGGAGGAGCTAGTTCAAGTTCAGCTCACAAGGTTCACTTGGCTCACTTGTGGTTGGTTTTACTGCCCATCATTTAGTTGCTGATGGTCATTCTACTAGTAATTTCTTGGTTGCTTGGGGCAAGGCTAGCCACGGAGTCGATATTGATCCACTTCCTATTCATGGCCGTACCATTTTTAACCCTCGAAAACCTCCGAGTTTTGAGTTTGAGCATAGAGGAGTGGAGTTTAAAAGCAAAAATATGATCAAAGGTTGGCCTAATTATGTTGATGATCAAATATTTAAGGATGATATTATGGTCCATAAAGTTCACTTCACCTTAGACTTTCTTTCGAAGTTGAAAGCAAGAGCTTCAGTATCATTAGAGAATAAGTCATATAGTACTTTCGAAAGCTTGGTTGCTCATCTATGGAGAAAGATAACCAAGGCTCGTGGACTTGGAGGGCTCGAGAAAACACATGTTAGAATTTCGGTGAATGGTAGGATGAGGATGAACCCAAGAGTACCTAATGAGTACTTTGGAAATTTAGTGCTATGGGCATTTCCTACTGCAAGGGTTAAAGATCTTCTGCATGAACCAGTGTCGTATGCAGCTAAGCTCATTCATGATGCGATTGCAAATGTGAACGATAGTTATTTCAAATCATTCATTGACTTTGCTAGCCATAAAGTAGAAAAGGAAAATCTTGTTCCGACAGCTGATATGAACAAATCAATTTTATGCCCTAATTTGGAAGTTGATAGCTGGCTAAGGTTTCCATTTTACGACTTGGATTTTAGAGGAGGAAGCCCTTATGTGTTTATGCCATCTTATTTTCCAACTGAGGGAATGATGTTTCTTCTTCCTTCATTTATTGGAGATGGAAGCATGGATGCATTTGTGCCTCTTTTTCATGACAACTTAACCATGTTTAAGCAAATTGTTTATTCCCTTGATTAGAGTTCTAAAATTTTTTCTTCGTTTTTTATAAATGTCATTCTCAAGCATGACTTGTGATATATTATTTTTACATTGATTACTTTCAATATTAAATCTCAAGGACTTGTGATATATTATTTTTACATTGACTACTTTCAATATTAAATCTAATGATATTATAAGTAACGCATTTTATAACCAAGACTTGTAGTGTTACAGAGGCTAACAATATTATTATTTCTCAATATGTTATGATATATATTTTTAACAAATGGACACAATAATTAACTTGAGTTAAAATACCTCTAATTACTCAAATTAAATTTAGAGTTCAAATTTTATAGTCTACGAAGAGAAATCACTCTTAAATGAAGAGACTCCGTGGGCCTTGAGAATGCTGGGCTTGACTAGATAAGTGAGCACATAAGTTGGGTTGAGCCTTTGTAACATAAAACCAATTGGCTTATGTTAAGGCCCAATTTATACCACTTATATACTACTTTTTGATCTCATTTATTTCTAATTTGGGATTCATTTTCCAACATCTCCAATAGATACTCCGTGAGTCTTGAGAGTGATGGGTTTGACTGAATGAGTGAACATATAAGTAGAGTCGTATCCATGTAACACAAAATCAATTGGCTTATGTTAAGTCCCAATCCAAGCCACTTATATACTATTCTTTGATTTCATTTATTTCTGATGTAAGATACATCCTCCAACATCTCCAACAGAAAATGAGCCACTCAAAATATAACGGTACAGTGTATACCATGGAACAATTATCTATTTTGACTTGAGTTCCATTGCTTGAAAATTACATATTTTTTATAATTTACTTATATTGAAAAATATTTTATCATATATAAAATAATGATTCACTCTCTATTTTGAGAAATTCTACCATAAGCCCGGACTACCACATCAACAAGTGGTCCTTCCCAATAATATTTTGACACATATTTAACTAATTCCACATCAGATTACGCAGATTTAATTATTAATTTTAGTTTTTTCCCCCTTGTAAACCATCAAACTCGTAGAACCATAGAATTGTTTAACAAATCATATTATGGAGCTTGAAATTTTGGCGGGGAAACCACACGCAGCGGAGGAACCAAACCTTGTTGAACAAAAAGTAATTAAATATATCTTTCTATCAAATATTCTAGAACTTCTAACATCAAACACATTGAACTGATGTTGTATTTGTCTGCAAATTTTCATTTTTGAAAACAATTCACTTTTGCACAACCCAAGATCCCAGATCCCTTAGGACGAACAAAAAACTTAAACAAATTTCTCATTAAAGAGCCCAAGATATCTAAATCACCAGATTTATTCCAAAATGGCATAGGGGAATGACGACGATGCCGCTAAGAAGAAAAAGTTCACCATTGTTGGCATCTCATCCTTGATTTTGGTGGGTATGACGGTTGCAATTGTTGTTGGAGTTCACCGGTCCAAAAAAGCGGCGGTTCTGCCTCCAAATCTAGTTCCTCCTCTCCAAATTTCAACCTCCAGAAATTTTAGAAACTTAATAAAATCGAAAATGAATGTCAACGATCAAAACTAATTGAATGTAAGTTGCCGATTGGGTTGAAGGTAGAACAAGGAGGTTTGAGGCTTTCGCGACTACGAGAAAAGAAGAAATTCTAAAAATTAAAACAAAGTGATGGGCCATTAAATTATTACATGTCAAATACTGTTGGGAAGGACCACTTGTTGACGTGGTAGTCCTGGTCTAAAGTAGAATTTCCCCTCTATTTTTTTATATAAAATTTAGGTAATTCATGTGCTTGCCACCATTTTTTAGATCTGCTTTCTATCCAAACTTTTTGGTGTCACTTTCATCTTTTCAAAATAAAATTAATGGTTACATAAAGAATGTCAAATGAAACTGAAGTCAGAATTCCATAAAGATCATACAACGAATGTATAAATTACCATAAATATAATAAATAAACAGACTTACAGTTTATGTGCAGCGGAAACTCGTTTATGGAATAGATCTAATCTACGCGAGAAACCGGATCGTTCTGGATGTCTTTCCTACAAGTGTATGAATACACTGAGTACGGGCTATCTCCGTGAATTCTTTCGACGAACGAAGAAGTATGTCGTGTTTATCGCTAGGGACGTTTTCCCCGGATCTAGAAGGGAATCTCTACGATTCTCCCGTCGTTAGGAAATAGAGAAACTTCTTCTCTATTTATAGTGGAAATCCAACTTCCATCTATATATAGGGTCGGACCAAATTACATATTTGGTCCCTGTAATTTACACATAATTACAGTTTAGTCCCTGCCATTCCAAAATGTCATGGCGGACCAAAAACCAACATCTCCCACTCGCACATGACAAGACACACTTTCATTGCGATTGAACACACATACTTCTTTCAGTTCTTATTCGGCGAATTAACGTGACCAGTCAACGTAACGGTTAAACCTTGAAGTTCTCCTTCATCGTTCCACCTTTAGCTTAACGTGACTTCCCCCTAATCCATTTTCCATGTTCACTAGTTTTCGACTTACTTTTGATCTCACGAAAACATTCATATACACTACATACCTTTTCCACGAAAAAGTATTGAACTCGAGTGTTATATGATTACTAAGTGACATGTTACTGAAAATGTACTTCCTCTCTATAAATAACCTTCCACCATATGTCCAATGCTTATCTGACTAGTCCTTATATGCCCGTTCATAGCTAACGAAGCCTGGTTGAGGGTTCCAATCAAGTTAATCATCAGACATACCATTCTTGTTATTTACAAGAGTCTTTTAAGGGTGAACTTGAAACTCATAGTTTCATTTGGGTCTCACATTAGGAAAGTTGAGATCAATTTTCTTCTTTCCATCCCTTGGTCGGCTTTTATACATATTACTAAAATATGCCATAGTGTTAATCCATTTAGGACGTATGTTTTATAAACACTATGCGAAAGCATTCAGTCTCTAAATACGACTCAGGTATCAAGACCTCTAGTCCACTTTTAAGCCTTTCACAGGACAGCTTTCGGTATCAACGAAATGATGATATTACGCAAAATATCACATATGGAGTAACTCACACTCCTATTTTTACCTGTGAATGCACAATTCATAGTAAAAGATTCATCCATGTGAGTAGATGACATTTCGCCAACATACTGAACTATACTCAATAGCTTTATGTGTATCGCTTTAAATAGTGAATGAATTGGAACACAACAAATAACTCGTATTCTATTCCAATAGAATTTGCCAAAGTTATTACAACAGTTCAAAACAACAACATGTTCCTATAACATACGAAGACCAAATTCCAAAATATGTTTACTTAAAAACATTTGGAGCTATTGGTTGCGTTAACGAATCTGCAATCATATCACCAGTTGGAACATGCACTAAACTTATTTCTCTCTGTGTTATTTTGTCTTTAACAAAATGATATTTTTATATCGATATCTTGCTTTTTCCATGATAACAAGTATTCTTCAAATAAGCTATCGATGCAGTGCTGTCGGAATAGATAGTCGTATATTTCCTTTTAGGCAATAGATCCAAAAGATCTATGAAGCGTTTCAACTAAACCGCTTCTTGTACTGTAGCTGCTGTAGCTACATATACCGACTCCATAGTCGATAATGCCACGCAAGCTTGTTTCTTGCTACATCAGGAAATCGCACCATTTCCTAGAGTGAAAATATAACCAAACGTGGACTTCCTCCCGTCTTTATCAATTCCTTGACTAGCACCTATGTATCCCTTTAATTGCAGATCCTTTCCTTGGTAATAAGGGGAATAATTTGAAGTCCCCTTCAAATATCTCAATATCCTTTTCACTGCTGCCTAATGCATCAAACCTGGATTAGTCTGATAACGGCTTGCGAGATCCACCGCAAAACCTATATCAGGTCATGTACAAATCATAGCGTACATCAAGCTATCAATTGCACACCTATAAGGAATTCTCTCCATCCTTTTAGTCTCTTCTGGAGTCGTGGGACACATACTTGCATTCAGTTCCGTACCTTGTGCAATAGGGGTTGGATCGGGATCACAGTGAGCCATACCAAACCGTTCTAAGATCTTATTGATATACATCTCTTGTGAAAGAGCCAATAATCTCTTAAATCGATCTCTGGATATCTTAACCCCAAGAATGTAATTAGCTTCTCCTAGATCCTTCATCTCAAAGTTAGAAGACAACTAAGTCTTTACTTTCTTGAGTAAGGAAGTGCCATTTCCTGCTAACAAAATATCGTCAACGTATAATGTTAGAATGACAAACTTCCCTCCGTTTTCACGCTTAATGTAGACACATGAGTCTGCATTAATCACCTTAAATTGCATTGATATAATCGCTTTATGGAAACGAAAATACCATTGTCTTGAAGATTGCTTAAGGCCATAAATTGATCTTTTCAACTTACAAACCTTATGTTCTGGTCCCTGGACAATGAAACCATATAGATTTCTTCGTTCAGTTTGCCATTTAAGAACACAGTCTTTACATCCATTTGATGTAATTCAAGGTCCATATATGCTACAAAAGTAAGTACTTTTCTTATAGACGTGAAACGGACAACAGATGAAAAAGTCTCCTGATAGTTAATTCCTTCTTGTTGTGTAAACCCCTTCGCAACCAGCCGACTCTTAGTCTGGATAGGTTTCCTATCCGCTGATCGCTTTATCGTATGTACCCACTTATTCCCAATGGCTTTACGCCCTTTGGGCAGGTCAACTAGTTCCCAAACTTTGTTGATCCTCATTGACTCCATTTCACTTTCCATTGCTTTAATCCATTCTTCTTTCGCTGGGGATTCCAATAACTCTCTCATGTTAGTTGGAATATCTTCAATTTGAGATACGATCGAGAGAGCTTCGCTATCAACTAAATGACGGCGTTGCGGAATATTTCCCCTCTGTGATCGTCTTAGAGGTTCTGCTTCTTGATAAACAAATCTCATATATTCATCAAGGTGTTGGGCAGAACTCCCACTGGGACCATGCCCACTGGGATCTATATCCATATTCACACTTGAATTTGGAACAAGACTCCCACGCAAACCAAGGCCACTCAAGTCAGGGTCAGGATTACTCAAATCCGCTTTTGAAGGTTGAAAAACACCATTCTCTTCCCTTTCCCTTACGTCTTCAACTTCATTCCTCCCACTCGGATTGAGTGATCCTGAAGTTGCAGACTCTTGAGTTTTAAAGCAAGTGAATTCCTTATCCACTTCTCCCAGCTTAGGAAGCTCATTCTCTAAGAATGTGACATCTCGTGACTCAAATGTTGTTATTTTACCATTCACATTCTCTCCCACTAGAACATATCCTTTGGAGAGATCAGGATATCTTATAAAGATACCATTCTTGCCTCTTAGGCCTAGCTTGCCATGCTTGCTAGATGTATCACGAACATAGGTAGCACATCCATATGGTCGCAAATGGTTCAAATTGGGCTTACAGCTCGTCCATAATTCACAAAGCGTGGTTTCAACGGACTTAGAAGGTACTCTATTGAGTACACATGTGGCAGCCAATAGTGCGTTTCCCCAAAAAAGAGATAGGCAAATTGGCTTCGGCCATCATAGACCTTACCATCTCTAAGAGGGTTTGGTTTCTTCTTTCCTCTACTCCATTTTGTTGTGGAGTCCTAGGTATTGTCAACTGATGTTCAATACCTTTTTATCACATAAAACTATAAATTCCTCAGAGAGGTACTCTCTTCCCCGATCGGTCCTTAAAGCTTTGATTCTCTTCCTTAATTGATTTTCAACTAGAGCCATAAATCTTTTGAAACATGCTAATGCTTTAGATTTATGTGTAATCAAATACACATGACCATACTTTGTATAGTCGTCTATGAATGTAATGAAATAATACACACCATGCCTTGCCCGAACATTCATTGGGCCATAAATGTTAGAATGGATTAGTTGCAATGGTTGGTCAGCTCGCATAGCTTTACCAAATGGTTTTCTTGTCATCTTTCCTTTTAAGCAGCTTTCACAAGTTGCGAGATCTACTTTTGATAAATCAACCAACAAACCTGTTTTAGCCAATCGTACTAAACGATGTTGACCAATGTGACTAAATCTTACATGTCACATTTTTGAAATGCTAACATTATCCACAGACGAGTTAACAGTGAAGGAAAAACTATTATGACACACATAATTTGGATCCAAATCCAAAACAATAAAACCATCCAACAAATGTCACCACTAAAGTAGATATTGTTCATAAAGAGACTAAAATTGTTTAATTCAAAAGATAACATGAATCCCAAATTCATAAGGGCAGAAACAGATATCGAGTTCCCTCGTATTCCAGCTGACAACAGCCAATCCCTAAGTCTTCCTCTTTAGAGTTGTTTCCCACGTATATCCACCTTGTTCCCTGTGGAACACTGCGGAACTCAACAAAAGAATCTCGATCCTTTGTTACGTGGTCTGTTGCTCCTGAGTCTACGATCCACAAAGGACGAGATTCAGTTTGGAAAACAAAACTTGAAACAAATGTATAACACTTATACACTTCGGTAACATTTACCTTAGGAGCTGTGCAATCTTTTGCAAAATACCCCTTCTGTCTGCGATTGTAACATTTCACCCTAGAAATGTTAAAATCTTTCTTGCCCTTCTTTTGAACTGGAACACTGCCCAACGTTCTCTTTGCCTTCTTCTTAAAGAACCTCTTGTTCCTCTCCTTAGACTTCAGACCAGGACTTGAACTAGCCATGCGAACCTCAGATTTCACACTAAGAGAGGCCAGACGGTCCTCTTCCAGTTCAAGATGACGAACTGCATCGTCAAAGGTCTTAATGTCATTGGTATGGGTTAGGTGCAACTTCATATGCTCCCACTTATTTGGCAGAGAACGTATTACAACTTGAACTTTCTGCTCCTCGAGAGCATAAATCGCACTAAGCATGTGTTTTATACGTGAAACTTTTTCACGATATCATCATTCATCGCACTGTGAGCACGGGTTTTTTTCCGACCTCGGTGATGAAAGCTACTGTTACCTTTTTCACGGATAAACGTGAAGCGGATTCAGACCGACCGGGATAACATCGGAAATATCCCGGATAGCCCGAAGGTGTGTGACAAGTCCTAGTACGGAACCCCGAAGAATTCGAGTGAGTATTTTAAGAGAACCGAGGAAAAGAACGAAAAATAAGTGAAAATGGCCTTTTCTGGACATTACAGCCGCTCAGCTGTAACCTACAGCCACGCGGCTGTAGTCTACAGGGGCGCGGCTGTAACCTATAGCCGCGCGGCTGTAATCTTCATATTTCCTTTTTTGGTCAAAATCAGCATTTAATTCGGTTTTTAAGCGAAATAGGCATTTTGGTCGCTACAGCCGCTCGGCCGTAACCTATAGCCGCGCGGCTGTATATTACAGGGGGGCGACTGTAATCTTCAGTTTTCCTTTTTTGACGAAATCAGCAATTAATTCTGATTTAATACTAAAACAGGAGATAGTTAAGGTTGCTATTCGGGAATTAGGGAACAAGGAGGCAGAAACAAAAGAAAAAAAAGAGAGAAAACCTAGAGAAAAAGAAAAAAGAAAAAGAAATCACAGAGTTTTTATTAAGGTTTTTAATACAACAACGCAAAAAAAAAAAAGAATTAGGCTAAAAAGAAAGAAAAGAAAGGTTAGAAGAAGAGGGAACACTCGAAAATCAATCCTTGAATTTTCCTCGTGGTTCCGTTCGAGGTTCGGAAAACACATTTTGCTCGGATCGTCCGTGACTGTGGAACGTTTCCTGGCATCCAAGAATCTTTTTTTGTGGTCCAAGCACTGGAACACATACAAGGTAATTTTCTGAGAGGCCTTAAAAATCCATTCTGTTCATCTTGGTTGTGATTCAATTGCATGTTTTGAGTTTTTTACGATTTTTGGGAATTTTTCCGGCTACAGCCGCTCAGCTGTAACCTATAGCCGCTCGGCTATAACCTACAGCCGCGCGGCTGTGACCTATAGGGGCGCGGCTGTAATGCCATATTTTGAGTTTTTTACGATTTTTGGGAGTTTTCCGGCTACAGCCGCCCCACTCATGATCACAGCCGCTCGGCCGTAACCTACAGCCGCGCGGCTGTAATCTACAGGGGCACGGCTATAACCTATAGCCGCGCGGCTGTAGTTAAGGCAAAATCACTAAATTTGCAAAACGATTTTCAAAAACGAGAAAACACATTAGAATCGATTCTGGGGCATTACAGCCGCCCGGCTGTAAGCTACAGGGGCACGGCTGTAATCTACAGCTGCGCGGCTGTAGCCTACAGGGGTGCAGCTGTAGCCTACAGGGGCGCGGCTGTAATGGAGGCAGAATTACAGTTTTACCCTTTTGGGCCCCAAACTTGTAATTTTGCATTCTTTTCTCATTCAAAAATGAATTTTGGCGTGTTTGCATATTTTTGGACCCTAGATGGATGTTTGATTTAGGCCCACACACGAACGGGACCCCCGGGTCCCGGGATATCCTGCCCGCTAAAGTTGGAAAAGTGCATGTAAATGAGCCAAACCGCTTTTAAAACTGATTTTTTTATCCATAAAACCTACAGGGCGTTTAAAAAACCGTTTTCCAGGTCTAACCGGGCCGACCGATCGGGTCGACTTGGTTACCCCCTTTACATGATTCCGTTTCCTAAAATACCCCTATTCTGTCCTATATGAGTCCTTAGTGTGATTTATTTATTTGTGCTAACCATATTTGGATGCAGCTTTTATTTTTGCTTTATTTTTATTTTTGAATGTATTTTATAGATTATCCCGTGTATCTAGGCGATTGTAATTTTTAGATTATCGTGTATAATAGGCGATTGTAAAAGGTGAGGATAAGAGTTTTCTTTTTCTTGGGTTGTATAATTTGGCCTCTGATTTACTTTTCCGCACTTTTATTTTTCTGCACTTTATTTTATTTTTATATATTTATGTCACATGTATGAGCATTGGCTAATAATAAAAGAAGAGATAAAATGAGTAGAATTAAGTGAATGAAATGTCATATTTTGAAATAATAATTAAAAATTAGTGAGGATTAGTAGATATGTTGCCCGAACCTCGAATCTCTAGATTAGGTACTGCGTCTACATTTGGTAGGGAGCTGTACCGAAATTTCCCGGATGAGCTGATCCGGGTGGCGACTCTGTATCTAATCTCGAAATTTGCATTTCGAGACCTTTAAGTTAAAATGGGATTTTCTAAAAAGCTTGTTTTCTAAAATTCATGCCTAAAATTAAGTTTTCTACAAAAAGGTTTTTTCAATAAAATGAAAGGTTTCCCGAAGAAAGATTAAAACCCGTTTTCAAAACCAAAACACCAAGACCCAAAAAGAAAATCCATGGTTCCCGCTTCACAGCGCGTTCCGAAAAAGGTCGTCCGCTCACACGCACTAAGCATGGTGATGCGGGCACATGAGTTCTTCCTCTTCCAGGCTTGATAAGCCTCAAGGTCTCTCTTTGTTTGGGCTGTGTTACCCTCTGCAGGAGGAACCATTATTCTCTCCAGAGTGTCAAGAGCCTCTTGCTCTTCAATTATGTATTGGACTATCATAGCCCAAACTTTATAATTATCACCGTTCAAAAGGAGGTCCTTATTTAGTTAAGCAACTATTGCTTTTGAAGCAGCAATTGAAAAACCGTTAAAGACAAAGTAGCACTAATAAGTAAGCGATACACCATATTTATTATAAAATCAGTTAAAACTAAAAATAGTGTTTGGTTCACGTAAAATCGAACATCCATGCACAATGCATTGAGTCACCATTTACATAGGCTAATACAAACACCATATTAGGTTTAAATTTCCAATAATAAATATATATTTAGTTTTGTTTTAGATTATATTTTAATTTATTTAACATTTACACTTCTCTTAAGTATAAAACTAATGAGTAATATAACACTTAGTTATAATCTCAAAATAAATAAATTAAAATTACTAAAACAAATAACTAAAATAGCAATGTTTAACAAATAAACATTTTGTAATACCATAAAAATATCCAACATTTAGTCAAAATTACCACCACAATAAAAACTTTAGCACAAAGCCCTTCAATACAAAATTGAAAAACGAAATCAGCAAGAGAAAGAGTGTAAAAATGAAGAGCTCAATCTCCTTGCCCTTCCTTTCCACAAACTTTCGGAGCCTGCCCTTCTTAATCAATTCCTCGATGTCCTCTGCCAGCCGCTTGCAGTCGTCCGTGTCATGGCCGTTTACGCGGTGGTATTTACAGAATGCTTTCTCGTCCTCTCCCATGATCTGCCCTCTCCTAGCTTCCGGGTAGGATAGGCTCTTCTTGTCTCTGCTTTTCTCGACCGCTACTAGCACCTCGCTTAGCTGCTGGTTGAGGGGTGTGAATCCTCTCGGTTGTCTATGGTCCCTTCTGTCCCTCTTGGGCCGCCTATCCTCTGATCTCCTCTCTCCCTCTTTATGGTGCCGGGCTGGTGCACTCACCTCATCTAGTTCTATGAATGTCTTTGCCATAAAGATCATCTAGGTTATATTTTGGGGCTTCCTCAGGACCAGGTCGGCCCTTGGCCTTTCATTAGTTGTGTTGGCGATCAGTGCTTCTAGAGCCGTATGGAAATCCAATCTCCAAATCTCTACTGTTGCTAGGTTGAATCGGTCGATGAATTCTCGGAGGGACTCTCCTTGCCTCTGCTTTACATCGTGCAAGGTTCTACTAGCTGTTCCGGTGGGGATCGAACCGTAGAACTTGGTGCAGAATTGCTCCCTGAGCTGTTCCCAACTATTAATTGAGGCCGGTTCTAGTGTCTCAAACCAATAAAAAGCCGGACCCACCAGCGTTGATGAGAATAACCTGCACATTAGTCCCTCATTGGCCCCAGCTATCTCCATCTTGTTTTTGTAGTTTCTAGAGTGGACATAGGGGTCTGTTTTCCCATTATAATTCTCAAAATTCAGTTGTTTGAATTTGGGGTCGCATGTTATGTTCAGGATCCGGTTGGTGAAACAGGATCCTCCGCTTTCTAACAGAGGTTCTTGTATTGGCACTGAGAATCGGGAGAAGTAGCGTTTGAATAACGTCATCATCTTTGGATCGTCCGCTCCCTCTGGCGTAGGTGTTGCTGCTTCTGCTGGAGGTGGGCCTAACATGTACCCGTGGGTAGGATGATAGCTAGGCGGGGGTGTCTGGACCAGGGTCTGGAAGTTAGGTAGCCTAGTTTGTGACACTGTTGGAGCCAGTGACGCCCCCAACATTGTATGCTGGGTTGCGGGATCCCCAAATCCTGGGAAGATCTTGTTTGGCTGATTTATCTGCCTGGCATCTCCTGAGAAGGCGTGTACTGGGTTTATGGTTGGCGGGGCCATGGTGTACTCTGGTAGTGGGAAAAGGTTCCTAGCCACTCCCATTCCTAGGCTGTCAACTCCTGTGATCAGAGGAGACGTGCTGCTGCTGATGGCTGGTCCAACCATGCCATAATTTTGGATTTGAAGAAACGTCTGCCTCAAGTCTCTGGCATCGGCGGGGCTCAGGTTGCTGGCTATGCGATTGATCACTGCTGCCTGGGGAGATATGGAGGAGTTCAACGTCGCTGGCGGAGTTGTGGTCGCGAGAGAATCTCCCAAAGTGTCTGAAGTCATGTTAGCGGAACTTGAATTCATGATTAGTCGTCCACGCTCACCGCACCAAATGATGGAATCAAGAAAATCCTTTGGATGATCCGGGTCCGGGTTGCTACTTTGACCGGATCTAATACTGCTCCTGCAAGATAGAAAGGATGAGACATCGGTAACCTCTGGGGTAGAATGATGGATTCAAGAAAATCCTTTGGATGATCCGAGTCCGGGTTGCTACTCTGACCGGATCTAATACTGCTCCTGCAAGATAGAAAGGATGAGACACCGGTAACCTCTAGGGTAGACTCCGATGCCTAAGTCAGTATGCTTACTGTGGATTGTGAGTACTTTTAAGAAAATTGAATGGAGTTTAACAGAATCATCCTACCTCAAAAGAACACCCTCCTTTTATAGGATGGGTGGTAGAGTTGGATTGGTATTGGGAGAGCTTACCAATCCTTCGGATCAATCGTAATGCATCCACGTGGGTGGTGTTCCTGCCCTAGTAAAACACGGGGAGTGGACTCCTAATTAGACTCCACCTCTTCTCCTAGGATCTCTCCGTGGATCAAGGAAGCTTAATCCAAATCTGTTCAGGGGAGGTTAGGATCCGGATGTGGTAACCGGCTTTTTTAACCGGGTGAGGGAATCTGAGTCCGGAATGCCGGATGGTACCGGACCGGATGTCATCAATGGGTAATTAAACTTTATCTATATTTATATTCATTATATGCACATATATTTTCATTTTCGGTCAACAATCTGTTATTATAATAAAAAAACCATTTTTTTCATATATATATATATGGATATTTCTAGTTTTGAAAATTGATTTTAGATTTTCCGCATAGTTTTATAAAACCCTAACATTAACTCAACCTAACCCATTTGTTGTATTTTCATTTTTTACAGATGCAGTGGCGGAGCCAAGGGTGGGCACGGGTAGGCCGCCGAGAAACACCTCTATTAGGAGTGGTTCTCGATGGCCATGGCTACCACTGCGCTGGTTTTGGGGGGGCTCCAGAGGAAGAAGAAATCTTTTCTTCTTCTTTCTTTCTTTCTTTTTTTTTTTTTTTTTTTTTTTTGTTTTTTTTTAATCCCAGCCAAAACAACGTCGTTTTGCTTGAGATTTTAAATTTTTTTAAAAGCCCCCATCTGTTTTCTTTATTTCTTTCTTTTATTTATTTAATCCCTAGGATTTTAAATTTTTTAAAAAGCTCACAAATCTCCAATGAAGATAAAATAGAACCCAGCTATGTAACCGAATTACCAGGATTTGCAGGGAAGAATTTCAAATTGATTTCCAGCAATCCGAACAGAGATATTACCTGAAAATATTTATCATACATCTCCTTTCTTTCTTCTTGAGCCTCTTATTTTTCCCCATTTTTCGTATATTAAATAATTAAATTATATATAAAAAAAAGAAAACTTGCTTCTTAATTCCTCCGTTATTCTATCGATTAGAAAAAATTAATTGTTAGTATGTCATATGAATAAATAATGAAGTTGTTATTTGGATTAATTTGATTATGTTGTTATTGAATTGAATTGAATTGAATTAATTCCAAGTTCGTTGACCGGTCAGAATTTTTTTATCGCCGGCCGGAAAATTTTTAGGGAAATTTTTGCGCCCCCCAACCCCCCATCTACAAAGTTCTTGCACTGCCACTGTACGTATGTATATATAAATTGTTGGCTAAATAGAAAATACTTGAATTTGCAGGTGAAAAACATCCTGATAATTGGACATAGTGATTGTGGTGGGATAAAAGCTCTTATGTATCTTCCAGATGATGAAAGCAATTCCAAGTAAGGCATTTTCGAGATATTTTATAAACCACCTAGCAATGAAAAATTAATATATATGTATTTTTTTAATTTCTCAATCTATTTTCTAATTTTCTAATACATATGTGTTGCGTTTTATTAGAACCGTCCATATTGACCGGTTCATTAAAAAATCTCTCCGCATCTACTAAAGAATATTGTTTAATTCATGTAATTTTACATTTACCTCCTATTGTCAAAATTTTATCAAAAACTAAACAATTCGTGCATTGCAGCTAAAGGACTTTTTTTATTTTTTTCTTGTCACATTGTATATTTCAATCGTATAACGGTTTGGTATTTGAACCATCAATTAAGGACTAAATTTTACAAAAAGAAAAATAAGTTAAGTACTTGGGCCAAATAGCAAATATATATATATATATATATATATATATATATATATATATATATATATATATAGCAGTTAATTAAATATAGCAAATTCTACAAAGTACATAGGTTTTTTTTTTTTGGACTGAAAGTACAGAGGTTAAATGTGTTAAAAGTAGATGAGCTAAATTGACAAGTTCGACAAGTATAGGGTCTAAATGTTATTATTATTTTTGTTAATATCAATTATCTAACATTAACTCCTAATAAATCAAAGATAATTTTCAAGAATTTGGTTTCTATTAATTAATTGGTGTACGTACGTACATGTGTAGGATTAGGGGTAGTAAAAAACCTAAAAAACCGATAAAACCGAATTGAAATGAATCGAATAAAATAAATTTGGTTCAGTTCTTGGTTTTTATATGAGATAATTTCGGTTTTTACTGAAAAGAACCTAAAAAACCGAAAATCGAACCTAATAAAAATTATAATTTAATTTGTCACTTTAGTTTTTTAAATATTGTAACTTCAAGTTTGATTATAATTAAAATATTATATTGTAATTTCGAACTTTTTCGTGGTGTTTTATATTTTATATTAGATTGAATGTTTATACTTTATATTATAATTTCAAATAACTCAATTAGGGTTTTTCTTGAACCGAATTTAAATATTTCGATTCGGTTCTGTTCGAAAGGAATTAAACTCTATTAGGTTCGATTTTAGGTCCTTAATATTTTCACTATTAGGTTCTAAGTTCAGTTTGATTCTTGAACCGACGTGACCTTTGCTCTCTACGTAGGATAGTCATTTTCCTTTTCTATTTTAGCTACCTAATGTATTACTAATTTAAACAAAAGTTGCTAGTGTTGGTCTGGTATAGTTCATATCTCATTGCCTACATTAATTGTCGATGTGCACAGTGATTTCGTGGATGATTGGGTGAAAATTGGTTTACCTGCAAAGGCCAAGGTTTTGGCAGAGCATGGAGATCTCGACCCTTGTGAACAACGCAGAATATGTGAAAAGGTAATAAACTAATTTAATAAAATTAATTTGATTAATATGAAATTAATCCAATTAATTTGAATGCAGGAGGCAGTGAATTTGTCGCTAGTAAACTTACAGAGCTACCCATATGTTAGGGCAGCAATGGCAGACCAAAATCTAGCACTATGGGGAGGTTACTATGATTTTTTCAAGGGGAATTTTGAGCTATGGCAAGTCAAGTATCAGATTGATAATATTCCAATTACTTGCTAAGTTAAGTTAATTAAAGGAATATTTAATGTGCTCCAACTTAATTGGTGCATATGTGTGTAATAATTAATGGGAGTTAATATATAAATGTTATTTAAGTTGTATCGCATAAATGTGAATTCAATATTCTAATATCATATACAACTGTTAACGGAGATAATGATTATATATTTTTCTTAATTATGTATTCGGTAAACTTTATAAACATATTTTGTGATTTCACTCGTATTCGAAATAAGAATCATGATATTTTTTTTTTTAAATAAGAACAATAGCTTCAAAAGTTAGTAGAAAAAGAAAAATCACGGGATACCTCTTGGATATTTGCCCACCCATTATGCAATTTCATATGAATGCAAAAGAAGTAATTTAGTTGGAGATATCCCACAAATATACATAAAAAAGAAAAAAAGCTTTTTTGACGTCCCAAATTTGACACATTTTTCTCACGTGAATTGTGGTATCTGTTAACTGACATATGATACATTTTTTGCATTACGTTAGACTAAATCAGAAGTATAGTTCACATTTATAGCTATCGCATGATTGCATATGAGATATAATTCAAATCCTTCAAACGAACTCTGAGTCATGTTTTGTTCACGAAATAAAATATGATGAGAATGGAATATTTATTGCATGAAATGGAACAGAACATGAATGAAATAGCTATTTTTTCCTATCATATTACAATGTTTAGGTCAATACTGGAATAATATATAGAATATGCCATATTAAAATTAAAAAAGAAAAAAACTAGATGAAATCAGGTTAAACATATAAAAAAGGAACCAAACGATGAAAATATATATATACATATAAAATGAAAGAAAAAGTAAAGAAAAAATTTGAGTAAAATGACGAAAAACATACCAAAAAAAAAAACATGGAAGAAATAAATTAACATAAAAAAATCAAGGAAAAATGGATAAATTGGAGAAAATAAATAAAATAAAATTAATATAAGAAAATATAATATGTAGTGAAATATAGGATAGCTATTCTCAGGTTCCATAAAAAATAGTTATTCCTTACTTCAAGAAATAACTATTCCATGGCCAAATATTGAATCAGCCATTAGAATAGCTATTCCACATAAATTAACTATTATATTCCCCTTTATTCCATGAACCAAACATAGCACTAAAGTCTTCTAGTTTTCTCAAAAATTGTGTCACGTGCCAGTTAACATATATTGTAATCCACATGAAACAAAAATGTAAAGTTTGAGACTAATACTATCAAAACGAAAAAGATTGGTTGAAAAAATTGATGAGGGGATCTAATTCTTTCCCTTTATCATTCATCTCTCCTCCATCCTATCTACCCTCAAAACAAACATACGCCAGGTTCGCCTGCAATCTTTCATTATTACATGCTTTTTCCACTAATCTATATGACGGGAATCAAAACAGCTTCTCCAACACGGAACTCTTGGCCTTAAAATAAACAAAAAACAGCTAATATTGCTGTAAAAGCCAATGCAAGTTTTAAAATTGCTTAGAAATGTATTGAAGATCCTGTATTGCCATTCCAATCTACTTTCCATACTACTAATAAAACCTCAAGAATTATATATATATATATATATATATATATATATATATATATATAAAACTCAACTTAAATATGCCTTCACTTACAAACATGAGGCAACAGCCGCTTAGGTATATAGGTGCTTGTACAGGTGACGATTTGGTTGATCCCATATATAAAATATCAGGACATGTCAATCATGCTACAAAAAGAAATTGAAAAAAGGAAATAAAGTAAGGAAATCTCGGTAGTTCAAAGGATCAGTGAAAGAAGTTGAAAAGAAAAAGAATTACAAGATATCGAGATAGAGGTAGAATAAGAAATACAATTAACATACTCTGGATTTTTTGAAGCAGTTTATCCACCATAATTTTCTGCTGCACACCACTCAATGTCTCTGAATTCATGATTGCATTTGCAACAACAATGATTATTGATGGAGATGTAGCATTTACCTATTTTGATAGGTCAAGAAGAACACACACACACACACAAATGGTATATAAGTTCCCAGAAAGCTATAAAAAGAATGTGGCTGAAAGTAGAACATTTTCATGACATTTTAAAGATTGCCACTCTTCGCATGAAGCGGTACCAAATCGATATTTTGGCATGGTATAGAGGAATGCATACACCGGGTGGGTGAACCCTCATAATTCTCAGCTGCCCTACTTGAATATAGCGCTTTATTAAAGCGAAAATGAAAATGAAAATGAAAATGAAAATGAAAATGAAAAAGCAAAGGCATACACAATGAACCAAAAACAAAATGTCTTGAAAACATTTCTCATACTGGCCGAAAAAAGGACCGCCATAATTTCTGCCCAATCTAGAAAGATTCAGGAAACAAAAATGGATTCCAGAAAATCATGGAAGAGTGACTAAAGTAAAGAAAGATACAAAGGGATCGTGGAATTAAATAAATGAAAAAAAATATATGCAAAGACTCATACCCAAACACGGCCATTTATGCCAACTGCTATCTCAAAGGAGAGTTTATTGCCAAGAGCATCGAGGACAGGGCATGTTGGTGAGCTCAGCAGCCTGAAAAGAGAGAGAGAGAGAGAGAGAGAGAGAGATGTCACCACAACAAGATTGATGGCATGGTAACTTCATAGTTTGTCATATATTATCATACTATAACAGTAGTTTTTGGTTTACTGAAACTCAAACGCCTCACATTCTTGATAGACCAGTTGAGCATTCAAACATGTACCCGTCCTTGAGGACACAAAACTCCCCTGCTTTCCCACTGGCTATAAATTGCAAGTAAGATTTACTCAATCATAGTCTGTAGTGAACCAATAATTCAACAAAACAACCAATGCAGATATGAAAGATAAACCATGTATATAAAATGACCAACCATCAGTGCATGATAACTCTGGATTCATCCCAGAATTTGCCTTCACAACCCGAACATAAAGCAAAGTACCTGCCTGCGGCAAGTAGAAATAGCAAAAGAGACATTAGAGATGCACAAAGTCAAGAAAAGATAAAGAAAGTAGATTTCTTTACTTTAGCTTAATTATTTGAGGCATACTACATTTTGATGCATGATACGTGAATCAAGAAATAATTGAGATAGTGCCGGTCATGTTACTACAAAACCAAAGTGTTGGATTCCTACCACAGAAGGCTTCAATTCTGTAAGAAAATTAGCATCAATACAAGTATATCTGCGAGGTCTCAATTTTTGATGATTCACCAAAGAAATTTTACTCAAAAATAAATTCCACACATGGGAAATCATCAAAATTACATTCTAAATATCCACTACAACTAGTAGAAATCATAGTTTAGGAAAGGATATCAATACAAAGTGACTATTAGAAATATCATTAGATATATAAGCTCAAATCACCATCAAAAGTATCTCAAAATGCTCATCATGCCTTAGATAATTTTTTTTTTTAAAACAGATTATATTATCTTCTTTGCCAGGGAATGCATAGTACACACCTCAAGTTTTGGTATGTTTCTCCTTGTGCCTCCCTCAAATGCAAGCACAGGTAAAAACGCTAAGGTGGATCCTTTTATGTCCACAAGAAAGTTCTGCAAATAAATAAATAAATATATAAATATGTATGTCTATCTATATATATATGAATGATGTTAAATACATGAGCACCCATGTATACAGATTGTCTATATAATACAAAATGAAATAAATACCAATGTAGTAACACTAATTTGACAAATTCGAACCCAAGCATATTCTAGGCAAACTCAGTCAACCACCATGTCATATTTTTGTAAGAGGTTTTGAATCAGGCATCAAATGGACAGAAATAATTGTTGGGAAAATTGTACATAAAAATACAAGAGCTCCCATGTATTCAAATAGTATATTATAATACAAACCGATACTAGATACCAAAAGAGTAACGCCAATCTGACAACAACTTCTCATCCAACCATATTTTGAGCAGTACACCATTGTTAAATTTTTGCAAGAAGTTTTGAATTAGGAATCCAATGGACAGGAAGAAATGGGGTCAACTAGCATCTTTGTTAAAATGTATAAACAAGCCTTGAATGATTAATGATAAGGTAAATTTTCAATTCAAGCAGGGTTTTTGTGAGATTATTACCCACCATAAAGATTTAAATTCATTGTGGTCCGTATTTCTTGGTCAACATTTGAGTTGAAAGCACACGGTTTTTTGAAATCAGCTAACCATATTTTAACACCAAATCAAGTCAAACTCATTTTCTGCAAGTAAAGAAACATCCATCTGCAAGCACACATAATTATCTGACAAAAAAATAAAAACTATAACTCACCTATCCACTGTTACCATTTGACCAAATGTATTGTTTTCCCTCATTCATAACAAATTTAGGAAAGTTAGCTGGCTCTCTTACGTAGAATTATTTGTTTCTTAAGCTGAGCAGTAACCCAATTTTCCCAAGGCCTGTAAAGTTCCAAGGTTTCATATCATCTAAAAGATGAAACATTAATAGGGTTTGATGTAGGGTAAAATGAATTTTGCAGGAGACAAAAAAATCAATCACCAACAGTTTTAAAGAATAATTCAAGATGTCTTCTGAATTCTAGCCTTACGTTTAGGTTTGACTTCCTCAATTGTTGAAAAAAAAACAAATAGATATAGCTCATTATTGATGCAAAGTTAAACATAAACAAATGCTTGTGGTCATCAACATTAATCGTGATTATCCTTTCATTGTCAAATAATTTAAACAAACTATTTCATCAAGCTAAACAAAATTCTCAGCAAGCAATTTATGATATCCAAATTCTCATATTGAAAAACTTACATCTGCTTTGGAGTCGACCACAATACCAATAACGCTTTCCTCTGTACATGGCACATACTGCACAAACAAGATATACAATTATATTTAAGAAAAAGCATAAGAAGGCCCGTTTATTTCACAGAAAATAATTTACCTTGAAAAATACCTTCTGCAGAAAATATTTTCTATGAAAATAAGATATTTTTCATAGTTTGGGTTCAATATGCAAAATGAGTTATGCCTTAATTCAATGATTTAAAAATAATTTAATGTTCCATATTAATTGCTTTAATTCAAATGATGGAAAATAACTTCTCATCTCAAAAGTTGTTTTCAGTTATTTTTTAGATTATTTTTCATTGCTATCAACTTAAATTTCCTTTGACTTATCTTCTTATAGAGCTCCAAACACTAGAAAACAATGAAAATATGTTCTGTGAAACAAATGGAGCCTGAGTTATTTGACATTTTACAAAATAAAAATCGGATACAATACCCATACTCACCTGCTTCTGGGAGCTTTCCACCCAATATTTGTTTGGCTTTGAGAACCTCAGTTTGCCAGCCTTCACAACTGAGATAGAATCACCGTCCTAAAAAATTGCCCAAAACAAATTTCACAACCGTCTCATCAAAATGGATCACATACAAATTTTCTATTTATTTGTTTTGGTTGGTAAGGCAATAACTATAAACCATAGAAAGTGCATCAATAGCAAATTAAGAATAAAACAAGAATCACTCATTAACTTCTACTTAGCATGAATCTAGATAACTGATGTCAGTATGCTTGAACCAAAAGCCAGTGCACAATAATGCCTTCAATCATATTCAGATTAGCTACATCAGCTATGTTTGAAAAGTAAGAATTTCTCTTTTATAATTAAGAAAGGCACACTTACAAAATGCTTTTAAGGATCCAAAAGGTCGCTTAATACATAAAATAGCAAGCAATGTGCATAAAGATACAATAAATGTAATCAAAACTGTAAAAGAGGAACCTGACGAAGGCCACCACCAAGCTTGATAGTCTGATTAGTCATTTTCGAGAGATCAAGAACAACATCGCCTGGCACCTAAACAGGGACTCTCCAGAACTTAGTACACAAGTTCCAGGAAACAAATATGAACTTGTAAGAGGGGATCGCAATAGTAGAGAGAAGAAGATAAAACTCACCACTAACTGATCAACGAAGTTCACCGGGGAACTGGAGGTTGAATTTTCCATTATTTGGGATTGGATTGTATACCACAACGATGGAGCAGCTACCTCGACTCTAGGCGGCAGATCGAAGAAGATGAGAGCGAAGAAGATGAGAGAGGTGGAGGTGGGTTTGTGAGCTGAGAACGAGGGAGGAGAGAAGATGAGAGGACAAATTGGTCGCAAGAGAAATTGGAGATCAAATCAGAGAGACATTAACTCACAAATTGGAGCTAGACGCACGTCAATATGTCGAGTAGCGAGCACGGACGGCGGTCGACTGTTGGCCGGCGACCTAACGGGAGGCGGGAGGCGGCAGATCGAAGAAGATGAGAGCGAAGAAGATGGGAGAGGTGGAGCTGGGTTTGTGAGCTGAGAACGATGGAGGAGAGCAGATGAGAGGACGAATTGGTCACAAGGGAAAATTTTTTTAATACATGGTAGGGCAATGCAATGGATGACCTAATACGCTTTGGGCCATCATCCAACCCAACTTATGAAAACAAGGATTCGTGGATTAGTTGTAAAAATCAATCCAACCCATCAAATATTTAATGTTATGGGTTGGGTTGATTATGGATTGGACCGAATTTTAATTCGAACATTTATATAATTTAACAATTAGTTAAATTTCATGTTTTTTAGTTGACCATGTGTGTTAGTACATATATGGTGCATTTTCTTTAATTAAATATTTTTTATATTTCTCCAATTGCTAAAAATTTATTTTTATTTTTACTTTTCATTATTTATTATTATTATTTCTTGAATTTTAATTTTGTTATATATTATTATTATTATTATTATTATTATTTGAAATGGTTATTTGAAGGAACAGAGGGTTACAAGAGAGGAGGATACCATGTTGTGCGAATTGGGGATAAATTCAAGAATGGGCGTTATGTGGTGCAGAGCAAGCTTGGTTGGGGCCATTTCTCTACTGTTTGGCTCGCCTGGGACAGTCAAGGTCAAGAACCGGTATGTTTGTTTCTTCTTTTAAAATGAGAGAATTGAAGCTCATTGGTTAAAGGAAAGAACTAAAGATCTGAATATTTGGTTCTAAATGTTTTTCATATTGTTCTTTTCTTTTTTTTTTTTTTTTCTTTTTTGTGTGTGTGTGTTTACTACTCCTCTTGGTTGCTGAGAAAAAGATTAGGAATTTGCAGAAGGGTGAAATGTTAAGCATTTTGTTTTCAAGCTAGGTTTTGAGGGAAATGTGAGAAATGATTATGCATTTGATGTATGTCTGTCATTGAGTTTCATAGCAAGGAATTAAAGAAATTCATGCATATGGTATGATAAACATATCTAATTTTCTATATGATGTTTCTTTTACCAAAATATTTCAGTGTTTTTGTTTCTCATGGTGAATGCAGGTTTTAGTATCAGTCTGTCAAAGTTAATTATTTTCTAGATATGAATTTTTCCTTTTCGTTTTGAATTCTTTCAAGCTTTTTAGGTTTTCCTATTCTCATGTTACAAACAACTTCTGGTACTTCTCATTGAAGTTTCATGGCAAAAGGAAAGATTAAAGAGAAGTAGTTGGCTCTAAATGTTTCAATATTGTTAATTTTTCGTTTTTTCCTTTTGTGTTTAGCACTTTAGTTGGTTACTTAAAAAAAGATTAGGAATATAAAGAAGGGGTGAAACACCAAACATATTGTTCAAGGTTGTAGATTGAGGGAAAAGGGAGAATTGATTTTGCATTTGATCTATATTATATGATACAAGCTCAAAATCCCACTAAACTTATCCGGAGGGGTGACCGGAGGAGTCTTTAACTGTGATACCTATGTTCACACAGAAAAAAAATTCTAGTATGCTATAAGATGCATCTTTGTGGAAAGCTTTGGGTCATAAGATATTTCAATGTTTTTGTTTCTTATGTTGAATGCAGGTTTTAGTATCAGTGATAGTTGATTGTTTTTGAGATATGAGTTTTTCCTGTCCATTTCGATTTCGTTCAAGTTTTCTTGTTTTCATGTCAGAAGCTACTTCTGACGCTTCTCATTAAGTTTAATTGTTAGTCCCCTTAACAGCATGAGAAATTCATTGTTTGTAGTGTTATGTAGCTTTGAAAGTTCAAAAGAGTTCTCAACGATACACTGAGGCAGCAATGGATGAGATAAAGATACTCAAACAGATAGCAGATGGAGACACGGAAAATAAAAAATGTGTTGTAAAGCTGTTGGATCATTTTAAGCATTCAGGGCAGAATGGAAATCATGTGTGTATGGTGTTTGAGTTCTTGGGAGATAATCTTTTGACGCTTATCAAATATAGTGATCATGGAGGAGTTCCTTTACGCTTGGGCAAAGAAATATGTTTTCATAGTTTGACTGGCTTAGATTACTTGCATCGCCAGCTTTCGATAATTCTTACTGATTTAAAGCTGGAAAATATTTTGCTCGTGTCGAAGATTGATCCATCTAAAGACCCTCGTAACTCAGGTGCTCCTGTAATCCTCCCAACCAGGCAGAAAAAAGTTGTTGCAGAATCAGCTGTTTCTAAACACAGTGAGAGTTTACACGGGGACCTAACCAAGAATCAGAAGAAGAAAATTCGGAAGAAAGCTAAGAAAGCAGCTCAGAGTTCTGCCAGGAATGAAGCTTCTGAAGAAAACAAAACGGACACGGAAACAGACGTTGCTGATGATACTAATACTGATATAAAATCTGCTAATGGTTCTGCTGATGAATCAACAAAGAATGAAGAGAATGGTGGACATGGAGAAAAATGTGATCGTAGAAGCAACAGCCGTTCCACAAGGCAAAAGCTGTTAGCTGCAGTTGCACCAAAGTGTAAATTGGTTGATTTTGGAAATGCTTGTTGGACGTACAAACAATTCACAAGTGATATCCAGACAAGGCAGTACAGGTGTCCAGAGGTTATACTTGGATCGAAATACTCGACTCCAGCCGACATTTGGTCCCTAGCTTGTATTTGCTTTGAGCTGGCGACCGGTGACCTCCTCTTTGATCCTCAAAGTGGTGACAAATATAACAGGGATGAGGTATTTGCTGAAGTTAATTTTTGCCACTTTTCCTATCAGTTTACTTCATTATTAGGAATTAAAAGTAGGAGATGGTTAATAGAGAATCAACAATAGAACTCACAAACAGTCAAGTATAATGACAAACACACAATCACGCACAGAACAATCAGAACAATGTGATGGAATGATAGAATAGGAATATATTGATGATTATATGGTAGATGGAATATGGAACTGTAGGAAGAAAACAAGAAAGATAAAATGGAGTGAGCTAACTCAACTCCCTGCTCTACCAAATCAGCAGAGCCTTCTGCATAATGCAGCCAAACTACACAATTCACAAAACACTCAATCCCCTTCTTCCTAAACTCTTTCTCCCTAAATACTAAAGCCTATGGCAGAATTACCTGTCCTATACCAGAAATACCCTTCAGCTCATCCTATAGCCCGTTCTCTATCAATGGTTTTGGTGGATGATTTTTAATTAAGCTGAATTCATGAATTATTTGCAAATTTACTCTTATTTGCAAATTAATTCACCTGTTATTGTTTACAGGATCACTTAGCATTGATGATGGAGCTTATTGGCAAGATTCCAAATAAGGTAAGACTGATCGAAGTGAACTTTTTTCTAAAAGGAGAAAGAACAGTGTCTTTATGCACTATTTTTTCATAGAAATTGCTTATATGTAAGGTAAAGTGTAGGGGTTTATTCGGTTGCTCAAGGCATTAACTCTACAACTAACTTTCTCAGATTGCATTGGGTGGTCGCTATTCCCGGGATTTCTTCAATAAGTATGGAGACTTGAGGCACATCCATCGGCTGCGTTTTTGGCCTCTTGACAAAGTACTCATGGAGAAGTATAATTTCAGCGAGCGAGATGCAACTGAAATGGCTGACTTCCTTCTTCCCATGCTCGATTTTGTACCTGAAAAGAGGCCTACAGCAGCTCTGTGCCTTGGGCACTCGTGGTTTACTGCAGGCCCTTGTCTGCTTGAACCTTCCATCCCTCTTGCTCAACAGGATCCAGCCAATGGTAATAATACATCTCCAAACAAGGAGAGAGACCTGAACTCGGCAAAATTGCTATTAACGGAGCTTTGAACCCATCCTAAGGATCAACCTCCACTTAACCCTTCAAACTAGAACTGAACAAATTGTCAGAAGTGTCCGAAAACCTTGAATTTTCATGTAAGCCTTTACATAGTGTTGCATTTTCTCGGCTTATTTGAAACTTTAATGTTTTCTTGGCCTAGATGCAACACTTGAAGCATACAGTCATAGTTTGGGTTATGAGTACTGGAAAGTAGATTTTCTCAAATGTAGCCCATATATTTTTGACATCTTAAATTTGATTTGTTCGATTGTACAACTTTACAAATTCCCTTGATATCAATCCATGCACTGATTTCAGTAGTAAATTTGATTGTTACTTTTTTGCGTTTCTTTTTTTTTTTTTCTTTGATGTGTTATTAGCATGTTTTATCTGTATGATTGTCAATGACCATACGTTAAATATCCTATTGTGATTCTAGCAGGAACATGGTGTTACTGGCGATCATTTAATCGGCAAACGTCACATAGACTTACAATTGCTAAATAATGGCATGATATGAATTATCTTGATAACAAAGTTCTCTCATAATACTGCAGCCATTGTGAAACTATGAAACTTCATTATCAAGTAAATCAATGGTACCTTAAAGCGAACTTCTTTAAGGTGAACAGAGTTTGAGCATATGAAAGAGTTTCGTTAGGCTATTGCTTCTAATTGCAAAATGTTGATATACACCTGAAGAGCTACTTTTGTACCATTGCTGCAATGCCGAACACTTGCTTTGTGAAGAATACAAGGAGCCTAACTCCCATTCTCTTGAGAATATGCGATAATTCAGAGCGCAGAAGTCCTTTCTTACAGATGGGGTGAACAAATATGCGATAATTCGGTTCATGTAATGACCAGTAAGAATTTGACTGTACACTTACAAAATACAATCTGCTGATCCTTTGTGCAAGATCAAAATTACTTGGCCGATCAATGCTTAACCGTTGAATCACCTGTGAAATACATAATTGAAGTATTAGAAGGTTGTTTAAATAGAATTTCAGGATATTAGGATCTCATGTAGCAAAAGCTTCCGTTGAACTTGGAATGATTTCTTCACTCGATTTTAGATTTCTGTTATGGAGAAATTTGATTTTTGAATGCGTAGCAGAAAATTTCTCAAGGAGTCAATCATACATAACCTGAAATTTGCTGAGTTACAGAATTTTCTTAGCTCTGAGATAAGAATACATCAGAAAGAATGCCACCACAGCTCCAAAAATTATCCCACCTGTTGTCAGCCAAAAGGCGAACTGCTACCAAAAGGTTATGGTAATATGCATTATTTTCGGTCCAAAAAGAGAAAGGACAATAAATAGCATGATGATGTCTAAACTTTTGGATTAACATACCACATGCTCTTCAAGATAGGACTTCAAGTTCATGCCAAATATACCTACGAGGAAACAATTTATAAAAGCAAGCAGCACGAAATTATACGTACAAGCAACATTTTTAAGACCATAGCAAGCTGTAAATAATTCAATTAAATTCTCTGTTTGGTCTTCAATTATTATTGAACTCAGATCATGACCAACATTTTGACATGTATGGCAGTGGAATGTCTGCCATCACATTTTCGGTTTTGCTCAAACTATTCTTAATTTACAAATTCACTCAATTTTGCAATCTGAACTTCGTCTATTTCACACTTTCAAAAGATAACACAGGGTCATGTTTGTTAGTTAAGAATAGATCTCTTTTCTGAACCTCTAATCTCGAAGACTGCATTTGTGGAAACTATATTGATTTCTTTGAAAATAAAGCAGCTAATGCTTCAGTTTTCAGTTTATTTTCAGTAATGTGATCCTTTCAGAATCGAGTAGCTGCAATGAATATAATATCACTCCCCCAAAAATGGATATACTATACACACTTCATCAGTTCATTGTGCTATTTTGGTTACCAACATTCTCCGTATCATGAAAGTTCCAGGCTCTCAATAATTCTATCTTATTTCTGGTACATTTCTTGAGTATTTTTTAAAAGTACAAAATATCCATTTAACAGTTCCCCACAATGGCGTTGGAATAATGATCAAATGTCCATGCTGTCATACGACATGCAATATAAAGTCATAAATAGAAACATTAACTTCACATATGGTGACGAAAAAATACCTGCGACTAGAGCACTAATTGCCACACAAAATGTGCCAACCTCGAGAATTAATTCAAATCTGCTCACTTCAAGCCTCCGAGAGCTGCAAAAGAAATAAACACCATTAGGGAGCACATAAGATAAGAATAATTTTCCAATCATTTTTCGTTGTCCAAACTTCTATAAGAATGGTGCAGCTGTTGTACTATAAGACTAACCACAGTTCTCACAGACTTCAATTCAAAAAACGCAGAAATAGGTACAAATTTGAGCCACTAATTTATATATTACTAGTGAAACACTAAGAGGTAGCTTATAGTTCTAACTGCAGTTATTCTAATCTTCCATCAGTTTGAAAACATTAAACCCAATCAAACTAAAATTACGTACAATAAAACAAATTGGTCCCAATGAAGCCTTTTGCATGGGTATGACCAACTTTTAATTAATACATGATATGTACAAATAGGATATGCTTTTTTCTGCTTAACGAATATGTTTGCTTACCTCTCAGTCCAAAAGAAATAAGCAAAAGTAAATGATGTCTGTTTAATCAACAGGCAGATCAATATGAAGCAAGCAAATACACGATTGAGTGATTTAAACTGATTCTAAATTCTGTGTATTTGTGCTCATTAAGTGTTTCTCTCTGCAGTGTAATTGCAACAATAACTATTATAATACCAACAGATAAGCCAAGTCAGGTTCCTTGAGCATGGCAATGCTGGGGCCTCATTTGCGTTTTACATCTGAGGATGACGCAAGACAAATGATTACAAAATAAGTAGCAGTGTACTGAGAATGGACCGCCAATAGTTAATATACAAATTTTAAAGTTAAGAAAGAAACAATGATGAAATCCAGATTCCAGACCTTAAATTAACAGCAATTGAATCCTCCATTTCCTTTGCAGAATCAAGAAGTCGTTCTGCTTGACCATGACATGATTCAGATCTGCAAAAGCAACAAGATGATGCAAGTTTCAAAATAGCAACAAGCAAAAACTAGATGTTAATTCTTAAGTTGCACTAGCTTATTAGACACTTCTTTAAACACCTTAATCGTTTGAATCCTCATTTATATGGACAAAACTACTGAAACTGATGAAAGTAAAATTATTTTCCCGAACCCAAAGTTTTCTGCCAAACAATAAATTCCATTCAACGTGTTATCGTGGTCTTATAATCATTAAGGCTTACCTTATCTACAGTAACCAAGTGTTCTAAAAAAATTTAAGACGTCAAAAAGGTACGGCATATAACTGGATAAATTGATATTGACACACTCCTTATGCAACCAGAGGCGACAACATGGTTTCACAGTTAGAATTTAAGACTCTGATGACTTACTAGCCGATTTATTTCTTCCTCCGCTATTTCATTTTCTTTCTTTTATATTATTATCATAACTCTACTGACTCTCGATAACTTGGCAGTTGACTGCATCTCATCATAAGAAGAGTTGAGAGAGGAATAACCAAAGCAAATCTAAATTGCATCGGAAAACAGAAAAGTATAACGGACATAGATCACAAATGCTAACTGATCTGAAAGCACTAGAAGTAAAAGCAAGAAACCTTTGAAGATAATTTTCCAAAAGCATTTCAATTTCTTCCTCCTCTTCTGCAAAATGCCAAACTCTCATCCATTAGAAATATGGACCCAGTAATATACACATTTCGCATTCAAATGTTATTGAAGCAAAACCTAGGATACAAAGACACTAACATGGCTTACCCTCAGCAGTTTCCTTTTCTAAGGGAACGGAGCATTCGATGGCACCATTTAACCTTCCAAGAGTACAGTTTCTTCCCATTATACATATACGACGTATTTCATGAGGGTCCTCCAAAAGATCAAGCAGCATTTGTCTAAGAGCTCCTGCCCTCGAACCTAATTCAACCTTCCACATGCAACGGAAAGCATAAGAATCAGAAACCATTCCAAAACCATGATACTTGGATCATTCCAACTAGACAAGCAATACCAAGGTTTGTTTGCTAATACGTAGTTCCTCCAATATGTCAGCAGTTAACCTGTTGGGTAAAACCTCCAGAAGAGCTTCAACCTGAAACAAACCGAAACGGATATCATTGCGATTGAATATTTGAGGAAGCCCATAATCTACAATTCAACCCAAGAACATCTTACAATAAAATAGATTATCAATCTCAAAGATTTCAATCCCTTGAAAAAATTAGTAAATTGAGCAATCCTGGAGTTCTCATTAATTTGCAGCTCAAGGATATGCGTGACTGAATATAGTTTAAAAACTAAATTTCTATAAACAATAAGTGATGACAATTTTTTAAGTACTCAATACATTCCTATACTTACACGGGGTTCAACAGTCATTAACCTCTGCTCCAAACGCTGAACTCGTGATAGCAATCCTGCTTCAACAACCTAAATGAAAAGCCTCATCAAGAATGAGAAATGGCTAAAACATAAATAATTCAATACGCCATGAAGAACTAATCAAAAGTAACCACAATTTTGAGCTTTCATTTTCCATAAAACAGTTGCTAACAAGGCCAATCATCAAAGCTACTTATCCCATAACACTCATCAACTGATCAACGTATACAAATAAGATGAAAGAGGCACAAAATAAGAATTAAACTCAGACTACAAGCAAGACGGATATACTGATAAGATACAGCTATGAATATAAGAAGTTGGTGGGTGAACATTAGAAATAGTTTCCTTTCTGCCAAAATCAAACCATGCTCTTTAGTTTCAATCATGAAACGTCTACTCCTTATAGGTCCACTCATCATCTCCATCCATGTGCACATGTGCATGCAAAGGCACGTAATCTGTGTGACTTATATATGCAGAAGTACATATGCTGACCCAAAGAGAGCTAAACCGTTCATGGAGATTTGCCTACAAGCTTGTGCATGGACATAAAAGTTGACATTTGTAGGAACTGATTGATTTAAGGTGAATAAGTCAACTAAATTATAAAATAGTTGCAGGCATGAGAGGGAGATATAGAAGGAGACAATCTCTATAAAGACTTCATTTTAGCTCAGGAGTCTCTCATCTAATACATCCATTATCTGTTTATATGATACAAATTACTAGTGCTTCATATTCCAAGGTCTTTGTCTTTGAAAGCCAATTTGTTTTGTAATCAAAATTCTTGCCCCACCTGAAAGAGAACAAATTAGGAAGGACTTATAATTGGAAGATTATTCTAGGAAGAGAAATGGGTACAAGGGGTGAGATTTATGCCTAGCTAGCAATAGGGGCAGTGGCTGTAGGGGTATGATGAGAGTAAGGGTATTTCTTGCTGTTAGAGAGGAGGGACAGGTATTGAGAATTATGCTGTTTGGCTCTTTAGAGAATTAGGCCGTGTTTTTAGTGGAGAGTGAATTCTAAATTCCTGTGGGGGTTGAGTTCATCACAGCTCAGTTTATCTTTCATTCTATTTTTAATTTCTGCCTTTCTATTTCTGCCCAACTTCAGTGTTCAAGCTTACTGTTACTAGTAAAGATGTATGAATACAATTCTATTTCTTCTATTCGTTTGTGTATTTTTTTCTGTTTTGGTTTCTATCAACATATGTTTTGCACAAAGTAACTTGACAGAAGTTTTCCATTGTTACAAAACATAATTCACTGTTACAGTTCAGTTGTTATACTATATGACTTTGAAATTATTAACTTTGAGAATAAAAACAGAGTTCATTATCTAACAATAAGAAGGATAAGAAAACATTTTCGCATCATCACATTTATTATTTGTTAAATTAATTACGCAACACATACAGAAAAAAGAAAAAAAGGTGGTGGTCAGCAAGTAATGGTAACTAGTCACAACTAGAGATGTCAATGTCCCGACTAAATTCTATCCATATTCAGAAACTTGAAAATTAAACTAGCACTTTATAAATGAAATGAAAATTTTCTAGAAATATGTCCCTTTTTCAACATTAGGCAAAAAAGACGTTCTGATTTCCAAGATGTTCCGATTTCCATGATAAGCAAACTTTAAAATTCAGAACTCTTATCCAAAAAGACACATTACATGGAACATATGTGAATTTTTAGTCTTAGCTTCTCTGCAGTTTCTCAAGAAATAAGTTAAGATTGAAATATTGACCCAAACAGAAATTTGAGTCTCAAGTTAATGGTAGCATTCCTTCTTCGCAACTGGAAGGTCATGGTTTCCAGTCACAGAACCAATCTCTGGGGAAAAAACAGAGGATGAAGAAACGCTGCATTGAGAAGATGAAACTTCCCCAAACCTCACAAAGCAGAAGGTGTCATGCGTTAAGGATGTCATTTTTGGGAACAACAAATCGCCAATCATTATTCATTTTCTTTCAAGCAAACTATTAATCTTCAAAAAAGAAAAAATTAAAAGGAACAAATATAATGCCTCTGAATCCGTTGCAATTTGTTTTGAGGAAAGATTGGTTAAATTCAAGAAACTAATTACTACACTTATAAAACATCTCCTAAAGGCTACATCTTTATTTCAGCATCTTTTACAATCAACTATTTTACGACCATTCATGATCTACAGAAAATCAATTTAAAACACCTCATTTCTCTTTTATATGGTGATACAAGAACTTAATTTTTGCACAAAAATGCACCCTTTGGCTTGATAATTGGAAATGCAAATGCATTCACCAGATATTCTTCGCATGAGAATATGGATAGAAAACTCTTGTTAAAAATGAAAAGCACAGCCTTTTAATGAGTTATAGAATCATAAAAGTAGCATGCTTCCATCCTGTCATCTTAATGTTTGAGCATGCAAGTAAATAGAACCGCAAAATGCCAACTTTACCTCAAGCATAAATGGCATGCATGGCCCTCCATTGTTATTTCTGGGATTTAACCGAGGCATCAACGTTTCTATGAAAGCTTTCCCTCCATTACTAAATGGTTCAAAACATGCATGACATCTTTTCTTGTTAGTTCAAAACCAAAACAATTTAACTGAATTGAAAATATTTAACTACAAAGAGAAAGTGGAAGGAATAACTTGCTACACTTAAAAGGCTAATATTACCGGTTATGATCAAATATAAGGACACGCTCTTGCATTGCTATTGCGCGCAATGATCCCAGGTTAAGTAAGATAGCACGCTCTCGAACCTAAAAGAACAGTATACAATAAAAATGAAATATTGTTGATACCAAATGCGCCAGAACAATTATAACTCTTATAGTTCAGAAACACGTTCCATCTCTGTCAGTTTTGAATTTTTTCTTCTAATTATTTATTAGGATAGAATCCAACCTTGCATTTAGTCAATTATATATATCATCTTTTCATTGACAAAACAAATGCGCATATCAGCAAGAAAAAGAGTCGTAAACATGATGCAACTGATTAAGTGATACCAACAAAAGCATGACTGAACTGCAGCTTCATTAATAGCAGAAGGGACCTTAGTGCATTTTTATTGACCATTTTATCCCTCTTGATAAAGTATTGTTATAGATTTGGAAAGCCTGAACATATAACTTAAAACAAGTCAAATAGATGCAATTCTAAAATGCAATCATCTGCATCTCTAAGACCTCACAATTACACATAGATATGCAAAAGGCAGAATAGGAGGCAGAACACTCAGACATTTACAGAAAATTGCACTCGAGCAGCTTTAACACCCTTCAATCACTAAGAAGGCGAAACAACTAGAACAATCATTCCAGACACAAGAAGTGTAGAGAGTACCAACAACGAAGGCATTGAATTTGTCAAAAACAATGATGGATCAACACTTCGAATATCTCGTGGGCGAAGGCCTGGCAATCAAAACATTCATGAAAGGAAAGAACATGACATTAAATTATAAAAACCTGTGACCCATTGAAATTCAAAACGTGGCAACAAATGACAGAAGCATGTGGTAAACATGATAAACTCTATAAATCCAACAAACATGTTAATACAACAAAGTGGAAAGACAATCTGCAATTTCCTTGAAATAGTTTACCCACCACTTGACTTTAATAATTGGCGTCTGTTTATTTTCCTCGTAGACACTGTCCCATTTGATTTGACTTCAACAACCTGCAGAGGGAAATTGAAAGCAACACATGGACAAAGAACACAAGTTATGCTTTCTCTCTTTTTTGTAACAAAATAAATAAGAATTCTAGATCGAATTATTACAATAGAAAAGCATAATAACTTCTAGTTCTCCAGTGAAAAAAAAAAAAGGGGCAAGTGATAAATTCAGAAAAAAAGAGCTTCAAGAAAATGGAACTTTCAACTCTCGTAATTCTATTCTGAAGAAGTTTACTAATATGCTTAGCAACTTATCACTTCTTAACTATAATCTATATTAATCCATCATGTCATTATACTGTTGTTCCCTAAAGCAGTAGTAGCAAGTTTTCCTAAAGCAATTAATTCACCACTCGATTGATCCTAGCTACTCATAGACATAATATTAGAATTAAGTTAATAAAAATCTCTTTCGAAACGAAAAAGCTCTAAAAATCACAAAAAATAACGGGGAAAAAATTCTAATATGTATTAAGTACATACGCATACAGAAAAGATGAAAAAGCAAAAGAAACCTCATATATCGGCTCGCGAATTCCAAGCGAAAGAGAATCGCTGTAAGGAGTAGAAATTCTCTGCTGCTGCTCCGGAAGCTGCACTTTGGTGTCCTCCCTCGCTTCTTCTCCATCACTTCCATCAGAAATCAAACTCTCCGATTCGCTCCACTGATTTTCTTCTGCGGACTTCGTCAAGCACCGGACTCTCGTAGATACCTTTACCGTTATAGGAACCAACGGAATCTTGGCATTCTGGAGGGAAATTGGAGAAGAAGATTGCCATAGAGAGGGAAAGAAGAGGATACAATCAGCAGCAGGAGACGAAGTGTGGAGTGGAAATTGAAGAATCTGAGAAGATAAAGCAGCCATTTCTCTACTTCCCTGTTCTAGTACAGAAGATCATGGAGAGAGAGAGAGAGAGAGAGAGAGTTGCCGTTAAACGACACAAAAAAAAATTCACGCTTTTTGGACAAGAAGACATGAATTTATAGATTAAACTATAATTTTTTAAAAATTATAAACATAATATTACTTTTTAAAAAACAAATAAAAAAAATAGTGATAGTTAATTGGTGGTTTTTATTTGGTCCGTTGCAATTGTCCAATGTTTGAAGAATATTTTTTTGTTCTGATATTTGGAAAATGGACCCACAAAATAATCTGATGGTCTAAATTTGCACACGTGGATTATATTGGTGGTTGAAAGATTATTCCAATTAAAATACTTTTCAATTAACCGTAATCAAGTCACAAGTCATTATTGTTGAGTATGGACGAAATTTCATTTTTAACAATATTGGAGGACTTGAGGCCCGATAAAAAAATAAATAAAAATTCCGAACGTCTAATCTTTTAACAAAATTATAGAAAATTTTTACTATACACCGAGTTGGTAGTGGTCTACATTGTTGAATACTTGACACATTATCATAAAATTATAATTGATTTGAATATTTGACCTTTTTTTTTTTTTTGATGTTAGCCATCCGAAACTCAACCATCTTTTACATGTGTAACATATTTTGTTGAATATGAATATTATTGAATAAATACTCCATGTAATTCAATAACTAAATTATTTATAGTTCAAAATTGTGAACGGATATTTTTGGTTATTTTTTTTTATTATTTATGTAATTTTTTGAAGTTATATCACGTTTTGAAATATTATTGGCCGTATAAATACACATAAAATAAATGTTAAATATGGAGTTAATAATATTAAAATAAAAATGTGAGTTACTTAATGTGCTAAAAAACAATTGATAAGGAAGTTAATTGAAATTTTCATGAAATATCCTACATCTTAAAATGAGTTTTCCAAAAAAAAAAAAAAAACTAAATGCAAGAGATATAAGTCCCGTAGAAATTAGTAAAAGACTATCGGATGAATATAGGAGTCACACTACATTTGTGATGATGAAAGTAAATAGATTTTACAAAATTTAAACATCTAATTGGCAACTTGGTTTTCTTCCTGAAACATATGTCACAAAATAAATTCTCAATTATTGCCCTTCATACTCTTACAGCTAACGATTAAGCCAACTAGACCCAAGTAGAAATCCCAAAGCTAAGTAAGAAAGTAGTTGATAATTGTAATTTTCTTTTTTTTTTTTTTTATAATTGTCATTTTTAAGATTTAATATTTAGTATTAGAACAATGAATTTCTCATTTTCAATAAAGTTGTACTTGTTAAGAGCCCGTTTGGATACTTTTTTTTTTCAGGTATTTTTTACTATTTAATGTTGAACAACAGTTTTAGAAGTGTTTAGTTAGATTTTGCTCGCAACTGTTGATAGATTTTTATGAAAAAAAAAAACTATTGTTTCCTATCAGCAGACAAAACCTGTTTTTCACGAGAAACACTTCATTGTATTTTTTTTTTTCTAAATTAGTTACTTTGTATTCTAAAAGCAAAAACTTATCATGTTTTTACCAAACACTAATTATAAGCAAGCAAGCAAGCAACAAACAACAACAGCAAACGATATCGGTATATATCAGCAGTAGAACTAAATGGGTTTGAATTTATTATCACGGCGTAGTTGTATGTATAACTTTTTGATTACCCCGGGAAAAATCATACACCATATTGGTTGAGACAAGTTAGGAATCAATTTTTTTAAATACTCTTCACATAGAAAATTTGTTAATATTGCAAATTTTGTTAAGTTGAGACTTGTGAATACAAATTACATACGGAATACGAATATTGACAATTGGAGGGTTTGATACTACAAAGACATGCGGTGTTGGCAGTGGCGGAGCCAGGACTCCAACATTGGGGGTAAAAAACAGACAGCGACCTACAGGTCGACACGGTGGTGAACCGAGAGACAGCGGTGGAGAGAAACTAAAAAAACACAAATTTACTTATAGCATTTTTAATACCAACTATGTAAATAATATTTCAATTAGTATGAAATATAATAAAAAAATACAAACAATGGAATCGAATTTTTAGAAAATATATATTATAAATTTGAATTAGAAAAAAACATTAATAAAATTTAATAAATGATTAAATATAGAAATTTAAATAATAAAAATATATATGATCATGGCTAAAGAAAACTCAATTAGAATGCGAAAGTTTGAATATATTTAATTTCATCTCAAAGAGAAAAAAAAAGTTTGAGAGACAAAGAAAAAAAGAAGACATTTCATTATGTATAAATAAATATAATATAAATAAATAAAACAGTGGGATGGGCTGTTTCGTTATTTTTTAAACCCAGGAGCAAAACGATGTCGTTTTACTCATAGGATGAGCTGTTTCATTATTTTTTAAACCCAGGAGCAAAATGATATCGTTTTACTCCTAGGATGGGCTGTTTCATTATTTTTTAAACCTAGGAGGAAAACGACGTCGTTTTACTCCTAGGTAAAAAAAAAAGAAAAAAACCCCAAGAGCAAAACGATGTCGTTTTGTTCATGGGTTTTTTTTAAAAAAAAAAAGAAGACAGTCCAGCTCATTAGGGCTGGGTTGTCTTCTTCCCCAGAAGTTGGGGGGTGTTTTCCGGCCACTGGAAGGACAGGTGTTCCTCCGTGATCCCCCAGCGCCACCCCTGGATACTAGATTTGTATTTTTGGCTATTTTTTAAATAAAATTATTTTATTGATAGTATACTAATAACTAACGAAATATCTACAACGTATCTTTACATTTACTTGTTTATTAAAACTGCTACTCGTCTCCTTCTATTACTAATTTATATTCACTAATTAAATCGCATTCTAATTTCACATAATTTTAAAGGCAACCATTAATTACTGAACTATGAATTTTTTTGATTTAATATAAAAATAAATAATATATACAAAAATAAATTAATTAATCACAAGATTAGAAGCCATCTATACATAAACTTAATATTCCACAAATTTACAAACTATTCAAAAATTGAATAAATAAATTTCATTCAAACTCTTCAAATTTTAAATAAAAATAACATAACCAATGTTTGGTAGTTCAAATGATAGACGGTGGATAAAGTTAGGGACAAGATAGATGTTTAAGGGTCTTGACATCATAATACACTAAACTATTATCCCAAAACTGAATTAATTGGTGTCTAATGTAGTATCCGGAACCCGATGGTATTTAAAAAATAAAAAAGAAAAAAAAACATAAAATTTAATAATAAATACTAAATTAATATATAACAATGTATAGGTAGCATATAGATCGAGGAAATACCATTATTAACTCGTATCCGACACATGTAACTTTTGATTCCCTACTTCCCAAATGTCAAAAACATATAAAACTCTTCAAATTACTTATATAATACACAAAATACTTATTAAACTTTATTTTTCTCAAATTTGTGTATAATACTGTATCAAAAATTAAAAGTTGAAATTACTAAATTCCACACATCTGTTCAATTTTTCAAAATCCAATCAAATAGGGATCACATTCCATTTCCCCACCATTTTCCCCCGTCCCTCGCCTTCCCTCCTTTCGTTGGTTCGCTTATTTTGCTGTATCAGTATAAAAGAGGATAACAGTCCTGGCTCAATGGCCTGCGAATCAGAATTAAACTCAGTAGAAGAAGTAGACCAAGATTACCGTCAGCAACAAGAAGCAGCCCCTGATGCACCTTCACATCACCCTTCTGCACCGCCTGATGAGGTCCTAACTCATAATCATTTTTCTTTTTTCTGCATCTTCACATCACAAGTATGCACCTCCTTTTTGGATGATTTCTTTTTATTGTTAGAATTTGATATCAATGGCATTCTTAAATTAATTTTTGAAGCTAGGGTTGTGGAATCGGTTTTTTGGTGTTTTTTAAGTATTCAAAGCTTTTGCGTGAATATATTTTGATGTTTAATTAAATAGGTTTTGGAACTCGTAGGGTTTTATTGTCGATGATTAATTGCTCCGTTCTAAATTTTAATAATGATTGATTGGTTATTACTTATTATTGTACAGTTGTTTGATATTTCAACTACAGTTGATCCTAGTTATATTATATCCTTGATTCGGAAACTTATTCCAACTGGTTCTGGGAATGATTCCAATGCTCACGGAGTTGATGCTAGTGATGCCCATGGTAAAGAGTTCAATGCTGATCACATGGAACAGTTAGGAGTCTCCTCATCGACAGACCAAATTTTGAAATCATTTGAGAATGGGTCTGAAAAGATGCACATGATTGATGATTTCAATAAATCTGCTGGAGATGATACAGATTCATCTGTTAGGCGTGAAAAGCCCGGCGTGCCTGCAGGAGAAGAGGTATGGGAAGAATGTGGTTGTATTCTGTGGGATCTTGCGGCAAACAGAACTCATGCTGAGCTAATGGTACTTTAGTTTTTCTTTTCCCTTTAATATATCTCGAGGTTTGGACCATTTAGTATCAATTTAGTCTCTGTAATTTTTTCATACAGAAGCTAAATGTGTTGCACCTTGATTTGTTTGGGTCATGGTGGGATAACATAGTTCCATTTAAAATTTAATCTATATTGATTACATCTACTTTTATTAAAGGCTTTCCTGTCTATTTTCTTGATTTCATATGTTAAATTTGTCCCATTGCTTCAAATCTCCCAGTCTGAATTCACTCTACTTTCCTGCCAGGTGTCACCAAGTTATTTACATGCTTTTTGCTGACAAAGCACAGTACCGAATACAATGTGGTTTGCATGAAATTGGCACTTGTAGTGTTTTGATTCGTCCATATATTAAATGTGTCTCCATCACCAGGACAGACTCTATTTCTTGTATTTACTGGGACTATTGTCATTGTATGTGTAGGTGGAGAACCTTATACTTGAAGTGCTTTTGCAACACCTTATGGTTTCAAAATCAGCACGAATTAGGGTAAGCATTGTTGTTATTTATTCCAAATTGAAATATTTTTTCTATGTTTTATGAAATTTAGTTATGGGATCAGTTTCCTATTTGTCGGTTTCCAAATTTATGTTGTTCACTACATACAATGTGTTTGAGAGTTTTGATGCTTGCTGTTATATTTTTTCCTTCCTTTTTCTCAGGAGATCTGCCTGGGTATTATTGGAAACCTAGCCTGCCACGTAATTCCGATGGAGCATATAGTCTCTACAAACAGACTGATTGAGATAATTGTTGACCAATTGTTTTCAGATGACACCCAATGTCTTTGTGAAGCTTTTAGGTAATTTATAGGGTCAACTTCTTTTAATTAATTATCTATTTATTATCTATGCTATAATAATAGTCATGAACATATAAATGCTTCTTTTTTTCCCTCTTTTCTTCATTTATTTTTATTTTCAACGGGTTTTCAATTTGTTTGCAGCCTATGAATTTATACAAATTATAGAACTTGCTTCATGTGGACAATAATAAGACAATATGAAAAGAGAACGGTTACTACTGCATAATCTGTGGAAGAAAAAATCCTTCTTTCCTTTTATTCATCCTTACAAAGAAAAAAAGATGATAGTGCCTTCTCATAACATGTTACGTCCTTTGACGTTAGATTCTCATACCAAAAGTTTCTGTGATTTGTGAAATTAATGCAAATTCTATTGCTTTTCTGGTCATGCAGAACCACAATTTCTCTAACGCATACTATATATTTTCCTAATCAAGCTGTATCTTCTTACGGTTAGTATCCTGATGCAGGTTGTTGACTTCAGGTCTTCAAAATGCTCAGTGTAGTACTTGGGCTGAGGTACTGCAGTCTGAACATGTTCTGGGTCGCATTATATGGGTTGCAGGAAATACCTTGAATCCACAGCTTTTAGAAAAGGTAGATTATTGATTTTGCAAATCCTTTTGTCGATTCTTCTCATCACATGTATGCATGTAAGATGCTGTGTTGTGAATATGCAAAGCACACAAGCACCCAAAACTCATAGGCTGCACTTAAGAGCACATCATTTCACATGAATCCGGGAAATTGCATCCTACAATCTAGAGAATTGAAGTTCCCACCCAAGAGGTTTATACTTGATGTGATTTGTTGAGTGTGCTGTTTTGTGGACTATAATTATGAGACTCTCCAAAGTTAAAAGTGAAAAAAACAATTTATTATTACTAGTACTATTATTTTGCTAGAATTCCGGCTGGGAAATTTTAACAACTGATGGTGTACTTAGTACTAGCTGAGTGACAACTACCCAATGTAGTCACAAACTGATATTCATTGTTCAAAAAGCATGAAACAGTGTTGGTTTATTGTTGCAAAATTCATTGTAATTTAAACATTGGAACATAAGAGTTAGTTACTGTTTAGTTCAACACCAAACTGAAAAAATGCTCTGTACAAATCTTGCTAAACTGTGTTAGATATGAATTATGCCTTGTATATCATTGGAAGATTGTTATCGCTGTTTAATCAACACAAGAAATTTAAAGGTAGCATAACATACTATAATTTCATGGTTTTTTATGACTCACATCTGTTTAGAGCATATGTTTTTGTCAGTGTTCAAGCTATATGTTCTTTGTAATTAAAGAGATTGTTTTGTTTGTCTCTGATGTTGCATTCACCAGCTCAAGAATTTTCTGTTTCTGAATAGAGTGTAGGGTTATTCTTAGCCATCCTTGAAAGTCAAAATGAAGTTTCGGATGTTCTTCTGCCTTATTTGATGAAGCTGGGTTTGACAAATCTATTGGTCAGTCTCTTGGCTTCTGAAATGACTAAATTATCAGGTGAAAGAGTACCTGAAAGGTACGCATTGATCTGGATTTTGAGGTTCATACGTCAAGTTTTTCATGTCTTTTTTGCCGTCAGTTAAGTGATTCCCCCCTTGCATATGACAATGTTTCCCTTGACAATATATTCAGTATCTCTTGTGTTTGTTGTAATAGTGGAAAGAATGTGGAAAGTGGAAACTGTATTTACCTTAGTTACTTATTAATTTGATCTTTTGTGATTGTATCAAACTAAAAGACTTATTACACCTTGCATGTTATTTTGGTCATTCCAGCATATTATGCTCTTGGGTACATTTTTTAATCTGGAGCCTTGTACACATACATAATCATACATTGGCTTAATTTCTAGCATTGAACATTTTGACTTTAATATCCTCAAATCAAAATATTCATATGATATGGGTGGAGCAGTTTTGACTTCTTAATATCTGGATATATTTACTGCATCTTTTAAGAGTTTTTAGAAGTTTGCCTGTTCCCTTCTACAATACATTGTCATGTGCATTTTTGTTTACATTCCTGCGCTTATCTTGCATCATTGTTCCCCTTAAATTGTATTCTAATTGTTTTAGTTGATGACCAATCAATGCAATTTTGCAGGTACTCTGTACTTGATGTAATTCTGCGGGCAATTGAAGCTCTTTCCACTGTAGATTGCCTTTCTGAAGAGATATGTTGTAACAAGGAACTTTTTCAACTTGTTTGTGACCTGGTTAAACTCCCAGATAAAGCGGAGGTATGTACCGGCCAGACTTGTGGAATGATTGCTGGTTCTACTTGCCTCATCTTTTTCGTGTTATTGATGTGTAGTCAGCAATTTGCTGAAGACTGACAGTTTACATATGTTGTTCTTGTCTGGCTGCAATGTGTTGCCCCAAAAGCTCTACTTTCCAACAAATGTGCTGATTATACTGCTAGTTCAATTGAACTTATTACTACTTGTGTAGAGTCCACCTGAAATATTGAAGTGACCTTGACTTGCATTCTGACATGAAATTGCACTGAATACTGTACTTATAATTCGTTTATGATTACTCTTAAGACTTCTGTCAAATGCGTTTTGCCTTGCAAAATGCTGCCAAATGAGCTCTTATAGTATGCCTGATCATGAGCTTTTTCCATGTTACCTTCCCAAAGGTAGCTGTAATAACTGATATAGCTTCATGGATGTATAAAACAATTATTACTAGTAGAGTTGAAGCTGAATAGCAGTGAGGTTGAACATTAAGATATAACTGAATATTGTTACCAAGTATGACCTCAAAATTATTTTGCAGGAGTACTTGATTTATTTCTTTAAAGTGAAGGATTGATGACCTCATGCTTTGCATTTGATATGTTTTGGCATGTGTTTTCTCTGATATCATGGTTCTTCCTCTCTCTCTCTCTCTGTATATATATTTTTTAATCTTTATCATAATTTTTTGTCTTCGACAAAGAAGTGGGGGGTGGTACTTGACTCGTCTGAATGGTTGAGCTTACTCCTTTCTTTGCAGATTTCGGACTCCTGTGCTACTGCTGCTGTTCTGATTGCAAATATTCTGTCCGATGTACCTGATTTTGCTTCAGATATATCACATGGTAATTTGTATATGATTCTTCATCAGCACAATTCCTTGTTGGATATAGCTTTTAATTATACTGGAGGTAATGCCCTGGAGACGTCCAGATCTCACTTTTTTACAGGGATTGCTTGATATATTTCCTCTTGTCTCTGATGATATGGAGGCACAGAATGCTCTCTGGAGCGTGACTGCAAGGTTACTGGTTCGAGTAAAAGAAAATGAGATGGACATATCTTATCTTTATCAGTATGTTCTGGTTCTGGCCACCAAAGCAGACCTGATTGAAGATATTCTTCTTGACGGAAAATCGGATAACCACAATGAAGACTCCAAAGCCTCAACCCCATCTGATTCAAAATCAAGTTCTATAAGTATAACTGTATCCTCCTCCTCAGACTTAACTTTTTTTACATTTTGATTATATATTTACCTGAAACATAAATTGGTGTAAACATTTTCTGTAAATTGCGAGGGGATGAGTTATCCAAATCGCATCACTACTACTGTCATCCCTAGCATATATTTTTTTCTAGGAAACCTTATGCATTCACAACCTAGTATGCTTATATATAGCACACTACTATATAGTTATTCTTTTTGTCCTTGACCATAGCCACAGCTTCAAAGAATAGTTAGTATTTTGAATAAGTGGACTGCTTCGAAGGAATGCCATGAGCTAGATGGTGCAATGGAAGAGTATTCTGCTATTGATGTAGATGTAGATAGATTGCTTGATTGCTGCCGTAAACATATTGAGTAAGCTGCTTCTTTCTATGTGCTTACAGTTATTACCCGTATTCACTTGATCTTGATTCTTGAGTTGTTGCTTTTGATAGTTTTGGCACACAGAAGATTTCAAATTCCATATTCTTTGACAGCGTTCTTTCAATTTACTGTATTTTCAGGTAGGAAAAATGGCAAGACTTCGAAGGTGTGGTTTGTACTACTCATCGTGCCATAGCAAGAGTGCATAAGAGTTTAGATGAATTTCCTCTCCTGGAACATTAAGTTCTCTTTCTGGAATATGGTCTGTGTTTTAATAGGAACACTTGATGCGTCTTTTGGATGCTTACTTCGACCTTTTAGACTCAAGTTACAGAAAAAATGACCTACCAATGTAAGAAATTTTAGATATATCGTCTCAATCCATTGCCAATTGTGAAAGATGTCATATCTAATATACAAACTGTGTTCTAAAACAAGATTCAAGTACTCTCAAATATAGCTTAGCAATTAAGCATATCTCTAATTGTTAATTTGTAGGCTTGCAGTAGCACCTGACTCAGTGAAAGAAGTGAGCTTTCTCCAATATTACAAAATACAGGTGAACAATGGTGACTTATCTGCCAATTTTTCATTTAAGTGTCTTGCTTTTTTCTGTGATTTGGAGGTGAGCCATTTCTTTTTTTACTAATGCATTTCAGAGATTTTGTTTATTTCTTCATATGAATGGTACGCAACCAAACTACGTAGTTTTTGTTTTGTTTTGTTTTCAGATTTGGCTACATAGTTTTGTACATCTTTATGTTCTTTTGGTTGTTTAATTTAACTTGAGTAAATTGTTATAGCTACTAGTAGCTTAGGATTAAAAATAAACTGAACTTAAAATAAATTATTAAAAAAACTGCCATTTTTTTTATTGAACCCAAAATTTAAAATTATATACTTCTGTCAAAAAAATTTAAAATTTTATACTTTGGTAATATGTAAATTTATAATATGCAAGTATATTACTTAATAACTAGTGAGAATTTCATTATTTCTTAATTCTATATAATTTTATTAGCATTATGAAAACTTTAAATTGACTTATTTTGTATGTACCGTAAATCTGTTCAACTACTGCTAAAATTAAATAGCCCATTATATATTATGTACTCAAATCTACCATATATTGTTTTCACATTTGTTGGAGAAATTCTAAAATCCGGCAAGCAAAATTTTAATCTACTGACCATATGATCATATTGATAAAAGAAATTAATCACGATTAATGAAAAAAACTAATTAAATTGTTGTAGAAGCAAAGTACATTGAAAATAAGCTAAAAACAACAATATCATAGGGGAGAAATAAAAACAGATCCCCTCAGTGTGAATCTACAAATGAAATTAAGGCAGAGTGAAATCACAAGAAATCTTCAATCAAGGGTTGGTAAAACATTTTATATGCCTCCATTACTTCAAGGTACCACATTGCTTCTCTATCTGGAGATGACGATAAATCTACCATTTTATGCACCTGATTCATACACAGCCACAATTTCTCTCAGCTTCAAATTCCCATCACAGTTTAAAAGGATGACAGAATGTTACTTTTTTTTTATAGGTATACTCTGCCTCCGATAAAGGGCAAATTTGGCTTGAAAAATTAGTTTGATTCAAAATAAATTTTACTTTATATTTGTCCTCAAATCAATTCTTAAGCGACACTAATTAACATTTGAAAAAAAAAAAAAGACAACCACAAATCATATACTAAGACATTACACTAATCATTTTGGACCCTATTTGACAACAACTATCAAGTTTAATGACTAAATTATGCTCAAGGTATACAAATTGTTCCTCAAAAACTATATCTTAGTCTTTGTATTTGCCCAAAATTTCAGCTCAAACATTGGCATTTTATTTATGTAATCGAAAAAATAAACGAACCTCATTTCCAATATTTCATTCAAAAAATATATATATATATAAATAGAATAAATCAAAATTTACCTTAATCATGGGAAGCTCACCGGTACGGATGATATAGCTACCGATTACCATCACATACATCCCTGCACAGCAACACTAATCGATTCAATTCAGAATAAGAGGAGAATTCAATTCCTATAATTTAATTTAATTCTACTTTTTTTCCATTTCAGATATATAAAATTGAACAATAGAATTTAAAGGGTGAGAAAACCGAAAAAGGAAATTAAGAAACCTAAATCCCAGCGGCGGAAAAGGAATTGGCTGGAAAGGGAAAGGTGGACGAGACCGGTGCCGTCATCGAGAATGAGACCACCGTCGGCGTCGTCGGAGACTATAATGCCCTGTACCCAGGCGCGCTGGAAGAGAATGCCGCCGAGAGTTAATGATTTCGGTGAAGAGGTTTCGCGGGCGTCTTTCAGCTGAATACATAGCACCTTCAAAGCTGCTAGCGAGTAATCCATCTCTCTCATCTCTGTCTTCTCTCTCTATTTTCTTATTTATGATTTCAGTATTTGAATTCTGTTTAACGAATCGTTGTTTCTTGACTCTTGAGCCTTTTATTTTCGGTTTTTATTGATTAAAGTGTATGATATTTTAAAGTTTTTATGTACTAAAATATTTTAATATGTCTACTATTAAACTCATCTTAAATTTCAAGCCAAAAAATCACATAAAAATGAATAATTTTAAAATCTTTTAAATTTAAAATATGTATATATATATATATATATATATATATATGTTTATATATGAATAATCGAAATTATAAACAAATTGATATTAGTTAAATATATAAATCAATTAATTTTTCGATTTTAGTTAATCTATTCTTCAGTTCGATTTTAGTTTTATGTGGTGTTAACTATAAGTTTACAAGTTTGTCATTAAGTCGGCTGTACTAGCTAAGTTGAATAAATTGAATTTTGAATTTAGAACTTAAATAAATTTTATCCCAGTAATTAATTTTTATTTTAAATAATTCAATGAGTATTCTTATTCTTAATTTAGGTGTCGTATCAAACCTTGTACTTTCTAGTTGGAAAGAGATGTCTTTACTACCAAACTATAGCCGGATAAGAAACTTGAAACTTTTATTCCAAATAATCGATGAACAATTATACATCTTTTTCATTTATAATAATGAAAGCTCTCCTTTCTTTCTACATGAAGGATGAAATATATTTTTATAAACTACAAGGGAAACTAATGGGATAGGAATCGATTAATCAATTTTTAAGACGTTATATATTTGCTTTTTCACCTATTTTTATGCGTACTTGAACCAATATCCTTCAATAAAAGAGAAATAAAATCATAAAAAATATAATTCATGTATCTAATTTTTACTTTTTATTCAAGATTATATTGTAATTCCCTAATCACTACAAAATGCCAATTAGCATGCAAGTATGTAGCAAATTGTTTGGTTTTTTCTAATCATCCAAGTAGAGAAAAACGCTCTGAGTGGTCTCAGACTAGACTAGTTTAGAACTTTTATGCTCATATCACATGATTATAACACCAATCCGCCCCGGAACCAAGTGATCATAAATTAGATTAATCTAGCACTATTATAATCATATCACGGTATCAAAACGGTTTTGGACCAATAATTATTCTCTTTCATACAGAAAAAAAAAAAAATGTTTGATGTTGCTGGATATATCTTAAATAATCCTCATGGAATCTAACTACTAAATACAGATTTGATTGAACATTAAAGTTAAAGTTCATCTTCATCTCACTAATCATAGTTTCTTAACTAGATTAATTATTATCCAAAAAGATTATTACAAGCCTTGATCACTAGCTATCTTATTAGCAAGTAAAACAGGATTCACATATCCTTCATTTGATCATAGCACCTACATTATTCATAAACACCCCCAAAAAAAAATTAAAATAAAAATTAAAAATTAAAAATTAAAAAAATCAGCCCTTAGTTAAATTTCATTCACTTTCAGCCCATATTGCTAATGGCACAAACTCCAGTAGCCAGTAGTAAGTTATGAACAAAACTTTGATTCTGCATTTTTTTCTGTTGTTAGTTCTCACTTTGAGCTTCATCCGGGCAACTCCTTCCGATTAGTTTTCGGTTAATTCGTCGATAAGTAACGTAATTAACTAATTACAGTTGAAGATTTACTTTCTCAGACATTCTTAATATGTCCGAATGAATCCTGTCACCACCAATTTCAGCACCAGTGCCACCAGCAGCAACTCGTAGTACATCTTCAATGAAACCGAAATTTCCCATGATGTCTACATGCGAACCACTCTCTATACCCCTGCCTTCGAGCAGACTCGATGGTGGTTTGTGATGATACTCCCTTATGTATGTTGGGCTGCCTGATGGGTTGAACCGGGTTTTTCCTCTCCAACCTTTAGCACACATGTAGCCTGCACTAATCACCGGCACACTTTCATCACCATCGACAAAGTGTACTCCCTTTTTCAAGCAACTGTCGTCTTTTCCATTAACTGAGGTATCGATCCGGAAGGGAATACTCTTGCATCTATCGGTTGTTGATAGCTTAAACACGTATGATCTTTCAGTTGGCATTCCAACACCGTATAAGCAGTATATCTCCATGTCCAGTGCATTTGGTAATCTGAAAAACGTAATAGATTAACTTAAGCTAAGTTAGCCCGAAAATCATAGACAACAAAAGACATATAAATTGATCCTCACCTTGTTTCTAGTGGGTTAGACCAGTATTTGTAATGTTCATATTTCGGATCATCAAGATTATCAGCTATCCCGTGTGAGAAATGAGCCTCCGCACGCTGCATCATTTTTGGAGCAACGGAACGAAGTAAATCAAAAGAAGACGCGGCTGTAAAAGCGTTGTTTGCTACAAGTTTGCGAACACTTTCTCGGTTTATCTCATCATATTCAGTCCAAACTTCTGCACATGATCCTGAATTCTTGTGGGTTTGAGCAGCAGCAGGAAATTCCTGCTTATGTCACATTTTTGCAGTTTCATAGGTATTACTATACAACATAAACTGAAAAAATGTTTGTTAAACTAGCTAAGTTACTTTCAATAATACCTTTGAATCAAACGCAGGAAGCTGAGAAGATGGTAATTCTGATGCGGACTTGCTAAAAGAAATTATCCTTCCATACTTCACTGATTCTTTCAATTGGAAAACTTCCTTCACATCACTGGTATTGTCGTTTACATAAGATTTCCTGTATGTCTTCTTCGACAAATCGCAGACTTGCCTCTCTTCAGGAGACCAATCCAGGTTACCCCAAATAGTCTCTCCTCCTTTAGGCATCAATGACATTGTCGAATCCCATGTTCGAGACACCCGTAGAACATACTCAAGGGTCTGAAGCCGGATAATTTCAGAATCCAAAACACCAGGGAACATCGCTCTATTGCATAGATTAAAACCAAAAAGCATGTCAAATGGAATCAGTTTTCTTATTCAATATAGGTCTTCTAACTTAAGTCTACAACGATTTACTTTCACTGCCCACAAAAACAATGGATAAAGAGTCAATTTGGCCCTTTAACTCGCTCGAGAGGTCAAATTAGTTCAAAATGACTGTGTTGGCCAACTAGACCCTGAGCGACCAAATCAACCCATTATCGCACAAAAGGATGAAACATTGCATAAACTAACCTGAGGAAAGCAATGTCTTTGCCTTCAGCAGAGAGTAGATTGGTGATAGTCTTTGGAACACCAAGAAACGTCGGACCGATGTTCATGATTGATTTGATGTACTTGTTGCACCAACCTGAACCACCACCGCCTCCCATAGGACGAGGTGTTTCAACCCATTTAAGGAAGTGCAGAAAATATACAGCTCCCATAGAATGGGGAACCACTACCACTTTCTTATAACCATTTGTTACATACATGAGTTCTATTTTACTCTTCAATCTACTGAGTGCCTGGTCTCGAATCTGCTTGTTTCAATTACGAATATATTAGCCAAAACTCAATCCAAATTCCTAATTCACAACAAATCATGTTTCATTTTTCTTAAAACATCATTTATTACGTCCTTCATCTGTTTAAAGATGAATTTCATTAAAGGATTTCTTACCTCTGTGTTCTGAAAAGAGAGCCTCCAGTCATATTCAGCCATATGCAGATTCTTCCCCTCATAACCAATTTTGGCCAAATTCTCAATCAGAACAGCCCAAACAAAATAGCCAGGAGCAAAGTAGTCAGCTGCAACCAGCCCTGGGACTGCTCGAACTCGAATGCCTGGTGGATCAAGACCAGTCTCATTGTCTAAAGAGAGGTGATCTAACCAACACAATGGCCTAAAAATTTCAATACCAAATGCATATAAGTTCACTTAATCTCATCAAAGTATCAATCCAGGGATTATGACAAGAAATCGAGGGAAAATCTTAAAAGATAAACACAGATTAGGCAACCAATTTGCATACAAGTTCTGACGTTCAATTTAGATTCCAACATCTCAGAAGACAAGTTGGTAATCAATGAAGTCAACAGTGCACAATTGCCTTCAGAGACCAAGTCTAATTTCAATTTAATGTTCAAGGATATAGAGCCATTTTAGCTGCTCCTGAACTTAAGGGATCAATTTGGTCCAAATTTGTCCATGCTCTGTAATCTCTAGTAAATATGCAAACATAGTCCACAAATTGATATATTTTTGACAAATTAGTCCAAAAAGTGACACAAAATTGATATCCAATATCCAAAAATTAGTCCAATATCCAAAATTTATTTTAGGGGACTTAACCTTGAATGACCAAATTGACCCTTTATCCTAATGTTCAGACAGTCTCATTCATTCTGGAGAAACAGGGGATCCAACACAATCACATAATGCTTCTAATGCCAACATAATTATATTAACATTTATATATGAAATATATGAAAGGAAAGGGCAGTTGAGTTAAAAAGAACAACCTTTTGAACATTTCAGTGAAGGTGCCACCCCAAAGTCTCTGTCTGAAAAGACCATCAGCACAAGGTTTGCCTTCCCAAAGCTCTAGCCCAGCAGTGATAATGCCAGGCACCAAAACGACAGGGTGTTGAGCAGTTAACCCTTCCCGTTTCAGCCTTGCCCCTGGTGATTCAGGGACTTGAAATCCAGGCAATGCGGCAGGGAAACAGTGATACAAGAACAGCAGCAGCCACCAAATGGTACACAAATACCCAATCATCCAATAACAACAATCTATACAACTCCATTCTCTTTGCTTTCTTTTTCTCCTCTTCTTGTTAATTTCCACTTCATTTTTTTTACCAACTGGGGAAAAGATTTCATCTTTATTGTCACATTTTTGGGATTCAAAAGATCGTTTGGTAGTATAATCTTCTTCCTTGCCAATTTTTTTGGTTTCACTAAAATTTATTGGCACCACATACAGTAGCTTCCGGAACCGAAGAATTAGAGCCATGGAAGAGCTCAAAGGCTTCAAATTCACCATAAATAACAACCCATTTCAGTAAACAAAAGAATTAAAGCCGTGGAAGAGCTTAAAGGCTTCAACTTCACCATAGTGAACAGAAGAATTAAAGCTATAAAAGAGCTTAAAGGCTTCAAATTCACCATCAAAAACAACACATTTTAGGAAATTAAGTTTCAGAACAAACAAAATGAGAAAACCCCATAAAGGAAACAACTTCTGAGAAACAAAAAAAAAAAAATGGAGTAGATGAAGATGCAGAAATTAACGGTGGTCAATTATAGTGAAAAGGGGTTATGGGCTGTGAGAATTCAGTTACAGAAAAACCAAAACCACGTGATGTAGAAAGAAGATAGAAGAAAAATGGGGTCTTTACTCTTTACCTTGTGACAAAAACAAAGATTGAATGAGAAAAAGGGTATTGTTTTGGAGCTCTAATTAGCTTTCTGCTTTCTGCCAAGATTCTTTATTGAAGAATGGCGATGAAAAAGAAGTTAACTTTGGAGCAAAGATCAGTTTTTTGTGTGGATATATGTAAAGGGTAGACTGTACAATAATACAATACAACGCCTAACCATTATATCTCGTCACTTTTTTTGACACTTGTCTGCTAGAGTTTTCTCAAATTTGTAATTGTAAAAAGGAAATTTGCAATTCTATTTATTGTGCTTTGTCACGTGCCTCGCTCTCCTACTTTCTCCCTACCTGTCACTGTTATGTGCAGAGAGTGAAAGGGAAATTAAGCAAGGAAGAGGATTGTGGAAGCGTGAAAACTATTGGGGTTGTTAGAGAGAGAGAGAGATAGAGAGAGAGATAGACTGAATATTGTGGTCGCCGGAATCATGGGAAAATTTCGCACACATTACGAGAAACACAGAAACCCAAATTGCCAACATGATGGCTCCATTGATATATACAGTGCATTAGGAGATTGACAATTTTTGTCAGTGGAAAAATTTGCATAAGAGACAATTCTACCATACAAAAATTTGCATACAGTAAAAGTTCTATAAAAATATTTTGGCTAAAAAAGATATTCGATAAATAAATATTTTATTTTTGATAATATTAATTTGAAGAATATTTTATATTTTATATTGCATTTTTAATAAAAAATTATTAATAAATATTTAAAAAAAAAATAGGAATGCTGGTAGGTAGGTTCATATTGATGGAGAACATGGTAGAATTTCTTGTAATATTTATTAATGTCATAATGTGTATAAAAATTGATCATAAGATAAAAGTATATATAAAGGCACAATATTTAAGATGATGAGGAGAGGAGAGGAGAGGAGGCATGATTGCAGAGTATGGTATGAATATCTATGATGTTATATATTCTCTTTAATCTCTTCTGTTCGATGATTTTCAGTTCTGATGCTCATCCACAATCAATTATTTTCTTTTTCTTGTTCTTTGTGAAAAATAAAAAAAAAATTTACTTTACTTTAGGATAAAAATCATTATACAGCCATGCTTGTAGGGACTTTTTTTTTTTCCACTTAATTTTACTTAAATTATCAGATTATTCCAAAAATAAATTAATTCAGTTCATGCTTGTAATAATTTTTTCCTAGTTTAGCAATTTTTTTAAAAAATTTTGTTGATAAATCTGCTCAAAATTTTTTATGGAATTAAAATTTATCAGTGTTGACTTGAAAATGGCAAAATTAAAGCAGAAAAAAAACATGAATCACACCATCACAAATTTTCAGGGCATAATTGCACTCACCTAAATATATTTATTTTATTTCCCTTTTTTATATGATTAATAAAATAAATATATAAGTACATAAATTAATTTTTATAGTTTTTATTACAAAGGCATTAAATAAATTGACTTTTATATATTTTGCAATTTGATAGGGCAAGTTAGAGTTAAATAATTTTACATACTATATAATACTTCTTAAAAGCCTTGCCTTGGATTTATCGATTAATTTTAGAAAATTACACACATGTTCAACGTTTGATAGGAAATTGCAATTTAATTTTGGTTTATTACTACTAATACTAATCACAATTAATTCATGCATGCATGCATGAGTTAGATAGGAATAATTAAAGAAAGTGTTTGGATTCACATTCCCTCCACTGTTTTTACTGTTGTTAATCCTTAATCATCGATTAATGGCCTCTCTCCATCTGTACCTTTCGTAAACGTTTTAATTAAGTCATTTTCTTGATTATTTAATGAGGAACCTGTTGCATGTATACGAATTAAATTGAAAGAAAACAAAAGTACGAAACTGATAGGGTGTTTGTTTTGGGGGATAAAAGGTGGGATAGGGACCCTTATCCCCCATTTGGTTTGGATTACCTGGGATAGGGATAAGGGATTTTATCCCATCCCTATCCCAGATGCTAATACTTCCCCCCCCCCCAGGTATAACTCAGCTGGGATAAGGGGGAAGGGAAATTTTTACCTATTAGTGGGACTACGATAGAAACCTTACAATAAATTAATTTAGCTTATGAATAAAAATGTAAAATTTATAATTATGTCTGTAGATACCCGATTTTTTTACCCAAATCAATTTTGTTATTCCAATAATTATAATTTACCAATTAACAAATCAATTTGTGTTTTATATAGAAAGCACAAGAGGAATTAAATGGGCTTTTATTCAAATGGGCTTTTTTTTTAATGGGCCCTTTACAATACAAAAATAGGAATCAATAAATAAATTAAAAAAAAATAAAAAATATAGCATCATAGACTAAAGAAGGCAGCAAGGCAAAGAACAGAAAAGCAAATGGCAGAAAGGATTCACGGCTGAATACAGCCAATTCCCAAGGTTTTAGTGTTTGTCCTTTGGTTACAAACCAAGTGAGGCAGAAAATACAAAACAAAATTACACTTAAGACCATTTATACAGTGGTTTTGAGGCCTATAAAAGGCAGCTCAGTAGAAAAAAAAGACAGTCTTCTTTTTTCATTCTTCAGCCCCTGATACACTGATTTTCCCTTTCAAAAATCTGCAAAATACACCTGCAACCCAAAGAGAAGTTATTCAGTTTTCAGCCTAATCCAAGTATCAAGTAAGTATACCAATATTTAGTGCTTATTTCCAGCAAATAATTGAATTTTATTACCTTCTCTTTACCATTCATGAATAATCATTTCTATAAATAGTTTTTACTCTGCATTTGTCACTAATGGAGCTAGGGTCATGTGATGACCATAGCTCACATTAGTAACCCTAATAGAAGAGTAATGGTTCCCATAATTTGTAAATTCAAGTAAAATAATTTTAGTTAAATGGGCTCAGAAGTTTATTATCTTTTAAATCATATGAACACATGATTTTTGGGGTACTTTGCCTCAAAGAACACTATAAAATGCCTCACATTCTGCCTCCTACTCTCAAAATTAAAACCAGAGGTTTCAACTTAAAAAGATAAATTTCAAGAAAAAACCACATTAGCCTAACACAGAAAGGGTGGCTGAATGCAAGACTCATTTTTTTTTTTTGTGTCCAGAAACTAAGAGAAAACAAAAACCATGTGGTTAAAAAGAAATGTCTTTTTTTTTTGGCCTCTTCATCACAGCCCCTTCTAAATATCATCTTTCACAAAACAGAAAACCCAACTCAGCAAAGGCCATTTATTAACATAAATAATCAGGTCCAAACCAGCAACATAGCAAAGTCATTATCTCTGTCCCATTCCAACATACAATTGTTTCTTTTAATCAAAATTCCAGCACCAAATACACCATGAAAAAACCATTCATCAACATCAAAAATCCAAATTTAGAGGCACATCAGGTTCATGTATGTGTAAAGAGGCCATTAAAATTCCAAATAAACAGAGTATACTTTTTTATATACTCATGCTTGTCACAGAAAGAGGGTTTAGAGACTTAGCCAAAATAAGCAAACAGAAGCTAGGCTTAGTTTTGCCATCTCACAAAACCTGTAAATCACAAAATAAAAATGTCAGAAATCAAACAACAGAAATTAAACAACAAAAAACAACAAAAACAAAAATAAAAAGAAACAAAATAAAAAACCCAATCGGTATGTAGGTTGGATCGTCTCAGATCTGACCACCAGATCGCGGCGGAGGGCGAAAAATCCGGCGAAGAGAGAACGAGAAAACGAGAGAGAGAGAGAACGAGAAAACGAGAAAACGAGAGAGAGAGAGAACGAAGACAGCAGCAGGAAAACGAGACCGGCCGGCGGCGGCGAGGGTCAGATCGAAAAAAAGAGAGGAACAGAAGAGCGGGAGAAGGAGAGGAAGAGCGAGAACGGTGAGAGGCGGCCGGCGAGATGGCCGGACAAGAGGAGGCGGCGGCTGATGTGGGGAAGGAGAGGTTGGATTTTAGGGTTGCAAAGAGAGGAAGAGAGAAGAAGCATCTGGTGAAAGTGAGTTTTAGGGTTTGGAATGAGAAAACTTGGCTTTTATACCATGGTCAATACCTATTGGGTTAAAAAATTGGGTTGGGCTCGGTTTTGGGCTTGATTTCTGGTCAACTTTTTTTCTTTTCTTTTCCTTTTTCTTGGTTTTAGATTTATTTTGGTGGGCTTATAGTATTTGTTAAAGTCAGCCCAATTTGTCCTTTTTTATTTTTCTCATATAGATACATATGTAAGTTTTTGTTAATTAAAAACTAGGGCAATAAAAATTTAAAGATTTTTAAAATAAATAAATAACATAAAATAAATTTGTGTACGTATGATTTTGAAATTTCTATTTTTATAACTATGCTATGGTTATAAAAATATGATTTAAGTTGACAAGATTAACTTTATTTCATGATAAAAATAATCTGAGCTAATTTAATAAGGGGCGTTATAAAATCCCGGTTAATTTTAAGCATTGATTATTGATATATGCCTTACGTGATTATATGGAAATATTTTAATACTTTTATTGGGTTTACGGTATTTACGCATTTTTACGTGCATGTTATGGAAGTAAAAAAAAAAATATATACAAAGCTTATTTAAATACAAATATAGCATGTGTATAAATATTTAAATCCATGTTATGGGTTTAAATAAATATAATTTGTTAAAATAAAATAACTTTATACATGAAAGAAATACATCCCAATAGCATAATTTACAACTTTAGTACCAATTATGGGCGGGGTAGGGTGATTTTTTATCTTCCCTACACGTAATTAGCAAACGAACCCATATAATTCTCTGGTTATTTAAGGTGTCCAATCGGACCGAAAAATCGATTGGTGGCGACTCTCTAAAATTTCATTATCGACCAGACATCACGATAAATTATTACACAAATAATAATAAAAATTTGAAATAAAATAAATTTGATTTACCTCCCGTCGGTCTGGTTCCGACAGTTGGCGACTCTGCTGGGGACTTAACCTGCTAGGCTAATTTTATGTTGTATTTTGTCTTGTGGATGTATTAATTTAAATGGTGAATATTATTATTTTGATATTATATAGTTATCATGCATGCACCCAATACTATCACACGTGGACTAGAAGGTCATGTTATGATCTTACCCTATTTTAGGATCATAGGTGAAAACAAAGTACGGATGCCGCCATGAGAAATCTGGTTAAGCTCCCGAAACGTTCTCAACTTAGGTTGCTGTCTTATTAGCCATGCTATGGCCTCAATAAAATAGCAACCTAAGGACCTTAAAGCATATCCTCGTATCCACCCTGTAGTATTAGCCTAAAAAACCTTCCAATAGTTACCACTTCTTGAAGCAAAAGGAGTAAACCCTAGGGTTCATAATTTGCATATGTCGATCACGTTTAATTTAAAGTAAAAATGGGTGAAATATTTTTATGTTGTTTACATCATCATTATCCCCTCATTAAAATTATAAGGTATAATAATTAAATTTTTCAGGAATGGAAAATCAACCTGAAAACCTTCCCATGAATGTCCAACTTCCTCATGACATTATTCGTGACATTTTAAAAAGGACTTTGGACCTACGAGCTATAAAAATGGTAGTCAATCTGCAAACTGTTCTCCTTCGCCAACATGGGATGCAAGAGACCCCACTGAGATTCTTGGATTGGCACCCCGCCTACCCACATCTCAACTGCCTTTATCTTGGCGCAGATCATGTGACTAAATTTACGAAAGAAGCGCTCACAATGCTGTTGTATCTCGCCCGTACTGGGAGAGTGGGACTCATTCTTGACAAAGCATGGTTGACTCAATGCATCCACCAATGGATGGAAAATCTGGAAACAAATAGCTATTTCACTACATGGTTGATCCATTTCGCGGACTTAGATGAGTGGCTACAAATTTTTCAAGAATCGCCCGATCTGCCATATGGTTTATACATTTTTACAATCATGGAAACTCTGATCATGGAAGAAGATGGGGTAAATAATACGTATCAATACTTTGTCACGTTGGAAAATAGTTTCAAGGAAAATCCCATGATTGATCCAATCAAGAACAAGACCGAATGGTTAGCTGTCAAAGATGGCCTGATCCGAGCAAATAATATGAATAGAGCTAACATCCCCCCAGGACTTTTAGAACCTGCAAATTATCACCCTGATGGAAGGATCAAGATTAGTCTTGGCATACTCCCGAGACCAACCGTTCTCATGTATGCCAAAGTGGAGGCGAATTTTTATCGTCTTCCTGAGTTCATGGAAGTTGAAATACAAGAATTTCAAGCTGCTATGGAAATAGAAGATCGGAGAGAAATTTTTCCTATTCTAAATCCGGTTAACCTTGAAGATGAAGAAGTAATGGTAATTGAAGAATGGGAGGTCGATGATGAGAGTGAAGACTCTGAGGTCGAATTTGATTGGAGAATGATGGACATTGAAGGGGAAAATGATGGCTTAGATAATGAATGGGATGAATATCTGAATTGGGAACCAATGGAAATCGAAGAAGAAGATAGTGACATAGAAGAAGAATTGGATAGGCGTTTGCACCAAGAACAAGTAGTAGTTGAAAATGGGGAAGCTGACTCTGAAGGACTTACAGAGGTTGCTGAAGAAGACAACAATGAAATGTTGCAAGAAGGGCTAGACATAGAGATAAAGGAGTCCGTCGGCGAAATTAAGCAATGCCAAGTTCTGCAAGTCAAAGAAAGTTTAGACAGTCCATGGGTAGATATGGAAGAGCGGGAAAATAAAGAAGTGGGGACCTCAGGAAATGATCAGAGCAGTAAAGAATTGGACGAAGAATCTCCAAGCAAGTCCTTATCCAAGTGAAAATTTATTTACCAGGGGATGTAGGTCTTAGAAATTTCTTTTTCTTTTAGAAGAAAAGTAGGAAATGGTTAGTTGTAAAGATAATCTTTTGTTACATGGGAAATGTGATCTTTTCAAATGTTTCATGGTAGATCTGTACGAAACAGCCTGTAGTAGTCTCTTTTTGTAAGATAAAATATGTAAGGGATTGTCATCTAAATATTCTAAAGATAATCCTTTAACTATTTTGTCAATATAGGACTTTGTAAAGGCATCGAGCCCTGTTTTGTAATCCCTTGGATAATGTAATATTTTGGAAGGTTAATGGACAAATCCGTTTTGAGAATTTAATTATTGTATCTATAATTTTATATTGAGGGGACTCAAATCATGCATCAATGAATTTCATATCCTAAATGTACATGTGTTATGGAACATGTTTATTTGCTTGAAAATAATACTTACATGTTTGCCTTTTTGTTGTGAATGCATAACACAGAGAATTTAATAAAATCTCAATGGCTTCCCCGGAGTATGAAATCCATGACGAAGCTCAGGTGCGGGATTGGTCTTGGGAAGGCCAAATCAAGTATGGAGACAGCGTCATGACCGGACCTGCTGCTGCAATACCCATTTTGTCAGGGGTAGAAATCACGCAAAATAATTTGGAAGAAATAAAGAAGGTCTTTGAAATGTTGCCAAATAATAGAAGGATAGCCTTCTCTAGGGAATATGGGAAGATTGCATACCTAATGTATTTGCCAACGCATCATACATTGTTAAAGGCATTGATCCACTTCTGGGATCCAAGTTATAAATGCTTCAATTTCGGAAGAATCGACATGACTCCTACCTTGGAGGAGTATCATCAGCTGTTGGATATCCCGTTCAACAAAAAGAACAGACTTTTCAGTTATGATAAGCAGGAAAAAGCTAAGAAGCAGCTAGCGTATGTTTGTGGGTTGCAAGCAAAGGATGTCGCAGAATGGGAAGAGAACCAGTACTTCAGCCTAGCCCCAATGATAAACTTTGCCGTTGGTAATATTGACAATGATAAAGGCATGAAAATGCTAGCAATGATGATATATGGCACAGTGCTATTTCCGAGGCAGGTTGGAAAAATTGACCCTAAAGTCATTATTTACTTTGCCAAGGTCGTGCAGAACGAAAAAAAGGGAGTTAATCCAGTTATAGGGATCTTGGCAGAAACTTTCCGATCTCTGGACCGTTGCAGAAGACAAGGAAGCGGGCAATTTGAGGGATGTGCACCACTCTTATGCATATGGGCACTGAATCATTTCCAACTCCCAGAAAATTTCTCTTTTCCAAGGATTACTTATGGAAAAAGATACAATGCTGGCAGAAATTATATCGTTGACTTCGGGAGTGCCAGCTGGCCGAAGAAATATCCTTCAAAAAGAAAATGGATTAGATTTCTCCAGAATCTAGATGAGCAGAGTATTAAATGGGTAGCAGACTGGTTTGATGGAAGTATAGCAGTTTATAAATGTGGTACATTCATTTGGGTACCCTTGCTTGGTCCATGGGGAGGAACAGCATATGCCTCATATCTTGTTAGGAGACAATACGGAGCACGACAGTTTATACCTGCTACAGCTGGTCTGGATCAAGTAAATTTCACCTACGGAGAACCCCGAGTCAAGGAGCGAGTTAAAGCTATAATTGAAGCTTGGGGAGAAGTAAGAGTTGTGAACAATAAAGAATCAAATGGAGGAGTTAGTGAGGAGTATCTCATCTGGCGTGAGCAAAGAGTCAATGGTGTCGTGTTTGAAAGAAAAGATGATGATGCCGAACAAGAAGCGCCGGCACACGCAGAGGGTATGGTTATAATGGAGGAAGAAAATGCCGACTTTCAGAATCAAGTAATGAAAATAGAATTAGAAGAATTAAGGATGAGGAATGCAGCTCTAGAAAGGGAGAAGCTAATAATGGAAGCAGAAAAGTATGATTTAATGCAAAAACTTCAAGTTCAGGCAAATGAGGAAAAAGCAAAATTTCAAGCATATAACAATGAAATTCATCAATGGAGAAGCGCATATCAGCAAAGTCAAGAACATGCAAACCAGTTGTGGCAAGAACTACAGCAAAAAGAGATATTTTATCAAGAACAAATAGCTGCTAAGGAAGAAAATATAAGAAACGCCTGGGAAAATTTTCAAGCAGCAGCAGGAAGAGCACGCTCAATTGCAATCGAATTACAGCCATTGAATGATGAGCTTGAGGTGTCTCCCTTTGTCAGTGAACACATAACAGGATACCTGGGAAAGCTCATTAGGGAGATGGAGCTTTATGGAAAACTCGGATGAAGATTGAGATTTTATTAAAAGATCTGTGCCATGTAGACAGTATTAGTAATAGTATTAGTTGTTGCATTTCATATTTTGTGATCATGGGGTAGCATTTATTGAAGGTTCTACTTGTTCGTAGGAAATAGTTTGTTCATGTATCTGTTTGAATGACGTGTTTCAATGATATTAGCATGTGTGTTTGAATTACGTTTTATCTTTTATTTATTTATTTATTTTTATTTATTTTTATTTTTTTTATTTTTTTTTTTTAAAAAAAACTTTATTTATTTATTTGTTTATTTTCATTCTCTTTTTTTTATATTATCTCCTTTAAAAATATAAAAATGATAAAAAACTAAAATATACCTTTTTCCGTAAAATTAGAGCATTTGGATACAACACCTAGCGACAAGATCATTTCCTACTGGCTCATCTATACGGAACTAGGTTAAAAACGAGAATCATGAATGAGCATAGCCAAGAAGAAATGCGAAGGGATATGGAATTGCTAAAAGAACAGATGACTGAAATGCTAAGTATGAAAGATCAGTTGGCTCAGCTCATGGCATCTATAAAAAATAAACACACGCTCGAAAGCCCGGAAATGCCGTCTTATCAAGAAACAAGTCAATATACCCCTTCTGGGTCTCATTCTCAACTCCAGAAGAATGAAGGGAAAGCAGACAAGAGATTTATTCTTATTGATTCTGAAGAAAAAGAGCAAGAAGAGCATGTGACCCCAGATTTGGACGATCCAAAAGTAATGGCAGAATTAAGAAAGGCATCGGCTGAATTAGTAAACAAAAAGGTTGGTATGCTAGAAGAAAGGTTAAAGGCGATCGAAGGTTTCAATGGAACAACTGATGCTACTCAGTTGTGTTTAGTACCTGGAGTCACGATCCCGTATAAATTCAAGTCACCCGAATTCGAGAAATATAATGGCACAGCTTGTCCTCAGAGTCATTTGATTATGTACTGTAGTAGAATGGCCGCACATGCTGACAATGATAAACTTTTAATGCACGTATTCCAAGAAAGTCTTAAGGGACCTGCCTTAAGATGGTACATGCAGTTGGGCCGCGCCCATATCCGAAGATGGAAAGATTTGGCAGATGCATTCTTAAAACAATACAAACACAACATGGATATGGCTCCAAATAGGGAGGACTTGAGATCTATGGAAAAGAAAGATACGGAGACGTTTAAGGAATACGCTCAAAAATGGAGAGATAAGGCGGCCCAGGTTAATCCGCCATTAACTGAAAAGGAGATGATATCTACTTTCTTGGACACGTTAAGGCCTCCATTTTATAGCATGATGCTCGCCAATACTACAACAAGTTTTTCTGATTTTGTCATGGCTGGAGAAAGAATTGAGCAAGGGATTAAGAAAGGAAGGCTTGAAAACCCTCAGCAAGATAAATTCACCTTCCGGAAAAATGGGGCAGGAAAGAAAAAGGAGGAGGAAACACACGCAGTCCAAACTTATACGCCTAGTTTCTCTTATCCTCAAGGTGGATTCGTTACTCATGCAACAGGAAGTACTCAACCGACGTAGGGAACCATAACTGATAAGGTCAACCAGAGTACTCGTCCGAAGAAAGAATCATTTGATCCTATTCCGATCCTGTATTCAGAATTATACCCTCTGTTATTGCAAGCAGGCCGGGTATGTCCTTGTCCTTTGGAACCATTGACGCCACCTTATCCAAGATGGTATGATCCTAACGCAAAGTGTGAATATCATGCTGGGATTGCTGGGCATTCCATAGATAATTGCACAGGTTTCAAAAAGAAAGTACAGCAATTGATAAAAGCTGGCTGGATTGATTTTAATCAAAAACCAGATGTAAAAACCAACCCGTTACCAAATCATGAAAATAAGGGAGTAAATGCAGTGATAGAGGAAGATCTCTGTTTGATAAAAACTAAGGTTGATGAAATAATCATGCCTATGGAGCAATTATATGGTATTATGTGTAAAGTTGGATTAATTCAGAAAAGGTCTCATGACTTTAAAGGTATGACTTGTCAATACCATCAAGGAAAGGTTGATCACATGATTGGGGAATGCGAACAATTTAAGCAAAAAGTACAGGAATGCATGGATGCTAAGTTTCTGGTTTTTGGAAATTCAAATAAAGAAGCAGAAGAAATCAATATGATACAAGGAAATGGGCCACCCAAGCCTTTGGTAATCGATTACGTGTTGAAGAAGGATAATACAGTTGAGGCTCTTGAATCATCTTTTATGACGAAATTGATCATTCAAGCTCCGAAACCTTTTCCTTTCAAAGATACTAAAGCTGTCCCATGGAAATATGAGAGCACTTTGTCATTGGGAAACAGTAATGTAAATCAAGCAGAACATCGTGAGGATATTTCTGGACTAATGGGAATGATAAGAAGCGGTAGATGTTTTAGCTCGAATGAGGTTGAAGAAAGACGTCGAGAAGCAATTGAAAGGCAAAGGAAGGGTAAGCTAAAGGAAGGAGAAAGGATCAACGATTTCTCAAGAGAGGGATCTGACGTGCTAGAAGAAATTCCAATAAAGAAGAATCTGATACCTGACCAAGAAGCATGTGAGTTCCTAAAATTGATAAAACAAAGTGAATACAAGATAATTGAGCAATTGAATCGGACTCCTGCCCGCATATCATTATTATCATTAATCCTATCCTCGGAGTCCCATCATGAGGCATTGATGAAAATCTTGAACCAGGCTTACGTCTGTCATGATATATCTGTGGAAAATTTGAATAATATTGTGGGAAATGTGGTCTCTTCCAACTATCTCACATTCAATGATGATGAGATACCTCATGAAGGAACAGGTCACACCAAGGCCTTACATATTTCAGTCAAGTGTAAAGATTACTCAATAGCAAAAGTCTTAATCGATAATGGCTCATCACTCAACATCATGCCAAGATCCACCTTGGCCAAGTTGCCAATTGATAGTTCATATATCAAGCCGAGCAATGTTATTGTTCGGGCCTTCGATGGGACGAGAAGGGAAGTTATAGGTGATGTAGAGTTGCCAATCCAAATAGGGCCGATAACTTTTAACATTCCTTTTCAAGTCATGGATATATACCCAGCCTATAGCATGTTGCTTGGAAGACCTTGGATTCATACGTCGGGTGCAGTCCCTTCTTCTTTACATCAGAAAGTTAAGTTCATTATAGAAGGGAAGTTAATAGAGGTGTCAGGAGAAGAGGACTTGTTGATTAGTAAATGCCCGTCCATTCCCTACATTGAAGTCGCAGAGGAAGCAGTTGAAAGTTCATTCCAAACCTTTGAAATTGTAAATGCAACATATACTACTGAGGGGGCATGTTTTTTCACTCCTAGACCTTCACGAGCATCTCTAATGATGGCCAAAGAAATGATAGCAGGTTGCTATCAAATAACTAAGGGTTTAGGAAAGGATGGACAAGGAATGATTAAGTTTTTAGACCCACAACCTAACCATTTTCGGGTGGGTCTGGGATACAAGCCTACCAAAGGAGACAAATGGAGAATTCGACAGCAAAGAAAGGAAAAGCGACAAGCTAGGCTAGAAGGTAAAGAAATCAATGAAGAGGGAATGCTATTTCCTCCCATAAAGGATGTCTTTTGGAGCAAAGGAAAATTCATATTAAATCAGGACTTGACAGTAAACATTGAGGATACGGTTGCAGCAACAAGCGAAGAGGAAGAAGGACCAGAATCAATAGATTGGATTCACATTTGTAATAAGGAATTGGGCAATTGGAAAGTCTATGATCTTCCCATAGAAATGTAATAGTAACTACTAGTCTTTGTTAAATGGACATTTTGTTTCCAATGTTAAATGAATGACTATATTTAATAAAATTCATTTTTTTTTTTAAAAAACAATCTTCTTAATTATTTTTTTTATGTTATGATTTTTACTTCCTTCTTTCTTCTTCCTTTTTACTCTTCTTCACATTGTATATTCAGGAAGGATGATGAAAAACTTGACAATATTGATAATCATGAATCCATATACAATTTTAACCATCCAGTGAATGACGTCGATTCTGATGAGGAGTCAGAAGAAGAATTGTCTCCCGAATTTGAAAAAATGGTAGAAGAAAAAGAAAATACCTTAGAACCCCAGGATGAGGTGGTCGAAACTGTCAATATAGGGACTGAGGAAAAACCCAACGAGGTGAGGATAAATGGATCTTTGAATTACGATCTAAAAAAGAAGCTCGTTGATTTACTAAGGGAATACAAGGATGTGTTTGCATGGTCATATCAAGATATGCCGGGATTGAATACAGATATCGTGGTACATAAGCTGCCTTTAAAGCCCGATGCTAAGCCAATCAAACAGAAACTCAGAAAAATGAAACCAGAGACGCTCTTGAAAATAAAAGATGAGGTAAAAAAGCAATTTGATGCTGGGTTTTTAGAAGTCTCGAACTATCCAGAATGGGTGGCTAATATAGTTCCGGTGCCTAAGAAAGATGGGAAAGTTCGGATGTGCGTAGATTACAGAGATCTAAACCGTGCAAGTCCAAAAGATAATTTCCCCTTGCCTCATATAGATGTGTTGGTTGATAACACCGCAGGATATCATATGTTATCCTTAATGGATGGATTTTCAGGATATAATCAAATTTTGATGGATTTATTAGATAAAGAAAAGACGACCTTTATAACGATGTGGGGAACATTCTGTTATAAGGTCATGCCTTTTGGACTGAAGAATGCAGGGGCAACTTACCAAAGAGCAATGGTAACCCTTTTTCATGACATGATGCACAAAGAAATGGAAGTATATGTGGATGACATGGTTGCTAAATCCAAAAGAGATGAGGATCATGTAGAAGTTTTGAGGAAGGTTTTCAATCGACTTCTAAAATATAGAATCCGATTAAATCCTTCCAAATGTGTGTTTGGTATTACTTCAGGAAAGTTATTGGGATTCATGGTGAGCAGAAGAGGAATTGAGATAGATCCAAACAAAATCAAAGCAATTACTGAGATGACACCTCCAAAAACAGAAAAAGAAATAAGAGGTTTCCTCGGAAGATTGAACTACATAGCTAGATTCATTTCCCAACTAACAGCCACATGTGAACCAATCTTCAAATTGCTCAGAAAAAACAATTCTTGCGAGTGGAACAAGGAATGCCAAGAGGCTTTTGACAAAATTAAAGAATACTTACAACATCCACCTGTGCTTCAACCTCCGAACCCTGATAGACCCTTACTACTGTATTTGACAGTACATGAAAATTCCATGGGGGCACTCTTGGCACAACATGACGAGATGGGTAGGAAAGAGCACGCCATTTATTACATCAGTGAAAAGTTTACTGGTTGTGAAGTAAAATATTCATCCTTAGAAAAGACATGTGTAGCATTGGCTTGGGCGACCCATAAACTGAGACATTATATGTTGAACAACACCACTCATCTAATTTCTAAAATGGATCCGATCAAATTTATCTTTGAAAAACCAGCATTAACTGGAAGAATGGCTAAGTGGCAAGTCATGCTATCTGAATATGACATTACTTATGTCACTCAAAAGGCGATAAAAGGATCTGTGATTGCAGGATTTTTGGCCGATTGCCCCTGCACAGATAATCAAATAATGGATATGGCTTTCCCAGACGGGGATATTATTACTCTTGAAGTAGAGGAAGAATCGATAGATACGTGGATCATGAAATTTGATGGAGCATCAAATGCTCTAGGGCACGGGATTGGAGTAGTGTTAGTATCTCCTAAAGGAAAACATTTCCCAATCACAGCAAAACTATGCTTCCAATGCACTAATAACATGGCTGAATATGAAGCATGCGCTCTTGGTCTTCGAGCTGCCCTAGAAATGGAAATAACAAAATTAAAAGTCTATGGGGATTCAGCATTGGTTATTAATCAGCTAAAAGGAGAATGGGAAACTCGAGATGCCAAACTCATTCCATATCAAGAATACATTTCTGTAATAGCTGAAAATTTCCAGTCCATTGAATTTGAGCACATGTCCCGATGTGAGAATCAAATAGCAGATGCATTGGCAACTTTGGCTTCGGCTTTTGATATAGAAAGATGTCAGGAAATGTCACCTATTAAAATTGAACTGCAAAAGACGCAGGCTTATTGCGGCAACGTGGAACAAGAGCCTGATGGAAAACCATGGTACTACGATATTAAGAGATACATCAAAGAGGGAGTTTACCCACCGGGGGCATCAAGTACAGATAAAAGAACCATGCGAAGGTTGGCGACGAATTTCTTTTTAAGTGGGGAAGCTTTGTACAAAAGGAATTACGACACTACACTAATACGATGTATTGATTATCCCCAAAATCAAAGGATAATGGAGGAAATACATGAAGGGTTTTGCGGTACACACCTCGGAGGGTATGCCTTGGCAAGAAAGATACTAAGGATGGGGTATTATTGGCTAAAAATGGAGTCTGATTGCATTAGATATGTTCAGAAGTGTCACAAATGTCAGGTTTATGCCAATGACATAAATGCTCCTTCTGAACCACTGCACGTGATGGCATCACCATGGCCATTTTCGATTCGGGGAATAGATGTGATTGGACCAATTGAACCAAAAGCTTCAAATGGACACCGTTTTATTTTGGTCGCAATAGATTATTTCACTAAATGGGTGGAAGCCGTCTCGTATGCCAATGTGACCTCTGCAGTAGTGATAAAATTTATAAGAAATAATATCATTTGTAGATATGGTCTACCAGAGCGCATTATTACAGATAATGCCAAGAACTTCAACAACAAAAGCATGGAAGAGATGTGTATTCAAGATCAAACATCACAATTCTACACCTTATAGACCAAAAATGAATGGAGCCGTTGAAGCTGCCAATAAGAATATTAAGAAAATAGTGCAGAAAATGGCAATGACATACAAGGACTGGCATGAAAAGCTCCCTTTTGCTCTACACGGATACAGAACTACTATCCGAACCTCGACTGGAGCAACCCCTTTTTCTTTGGTCTATGGAATGGAGGCAGTCATACCTATAGAGGTGGAAATTCCTTCCCTAAGGATTGTCATGGACGCGAATTTAGAAGAAACTGAATGGGTTCAAAAAAGGTATGACCAGTTGAACTTCATTGAAGAAAAACGTTTGACAGCATTATGTCATGGTCAATTATACCAAAGAAGAATGATTAAGTCATACGGAAAAAAGGTAAGACTTAGGCAATTCAACGAGGGAGATTTAGTACTAAAAAAGATTGTATTAAAGCATCAAGACCTGCGAGGAAAATGGGCTCCTAAGTATGAAGGTCCTTATGTTGTTAAGAAGGCGTTTTCTGGGGGAGCATTAATATTAACAGATATGGATGGGAAGGATTTACCAAACCCTGTAAACTCAGATTCTGTTAAAAGATATTATGTATGAATGTACTCATGGTTATCAATAAAAAAATGTTTTTGTTGTCCCAACTGAATAACGATGTTATTTTCAAATCTTTGCGCATGCATAATATTAAATGAGTAATTACATTCATCATTGGAAACTAATAAACCATTGACATGAATATTCTTGCTATGGGACCATTGCGGATGGTAAAAAAAAAAAAAAAAAAAAAAAAAAAAAAAAAAAAAGAGAAAGGAAAAAAAAGGAAAGAAAAAAAAAAGGAAAAAAGAAAGAAGAAAAAGAAAAAAGAGAAGAAAAGCCTTTATAGGAAATTCAAAATGTCTGACCTACTCAAGAGGATAAGGACCGGGCTTTTGAAATATGAAAAGGTCTATTCCGGAAAGATAATGTTGGAAATATAGTCGGAATGACTCATAAAATTTCAAACAAAGTCATCTACTTTATAAATTGTACGAAAGACGAGCTTCCATAAATAGAAAATAAAAAGGGTAAACGAATTCCATATCCAAAATGACAGAGTACTCAGCATTGGCAATTCTTATTTAGCATGAAGTTCGGGGATGGACAGCCTAGCAAAGGAATGAGGTCGTCACTAGGATTTTGATCCAACGCTCTACATTTTTTTTACCACTTGATTCAATTATAATCAATTTTGAAAAAATTATATAGTTTTGATTATTTGAAAAATCGATCTTGTACGTGAAATTTGACTGTGAAGCGGTCAATTTCGAAATTTGATACAGGTTTGATTACGAGAAAATCAATCTGGTTTTTATTTTTGTGATCTGATTATGAGAAAATCAATCTGGTTTTTATGATCTGATTGCGTGAAAGTCAGTCTTGTGTGTGAAATTTGACTGTGAAGCAGTCAATTTCGAGAAATTTGATGCAGGTTTGAATACGAGAAAATCAATCTGGTTTTTATGATCTGATTGCGTGAAAATCGATCTTGTACGTGAAATTTGACTGTAAAGCAGTCAATTTCGAAATTTGATACAGGTTTGATTACGAGAAAATCAATCTGGTTTTTATTATGATCTGATTGCGTGAAAATCGATCTTGTACGTGAAATTTGTTTGCGAACCAGTCAATTTTGGAAAATTTGATGCAGGTTTGATTACGAGAAAATCAATTTGGCTTTTTATTTTCTGTGGTTTGATTGTGTGAAAGTCAGTCTTGTGTGTGAAATTTGACTGTGAAGCAGTCAATTTCGAGAAATTTGATGCAGGTTTGATTACGAGAGAATCAATATGGTTTTTATTAGTTGTGATCTGATTGCATGAAAGTCAATCTCGAATTAGCTCATAAAATGTTTCATTTCAATAAAACTTGATACATGAAGGTCAATTTCGTTTTCAACGATCAGTCGCGGATCAGTTGGTTTTAGTATCTCGACATTGGTTCGATTGTGTGCATTTTCCTTGGAAGTTTGATCACGAGGAATAATGAAACACTAGATAACTATCACGAGGAATATAAGTCCAATTTTCTTATTATAACAACGCATGTTTTGAAATTAAAAAAATCATATTCGTAGTTTCGTAAAAGGCAGAAAGAGGTTTTAATGGCTATGCTATAGTCGTTTGATGACAAAGTTGGCAAAAAACGGCTATCTCGCACGACTTTGTATAACTTTAAATTTCTTAAAGATATACAAAGCGGGGGGCAACTGTAGATACCCGATTTTTTTACCCAAATCAATTTTGTTATTCCAATAATTATAATTTACCAATTAACAAATCAATTTGTGTTTTATATAGAAAGCACAAGAGGAATTAAATGGGCTTTTATTCAAATGGGCTTTTTTTTTAATGGGCCCTTTATAATACAAAAATAGGAATCAATAAATAAATTAAAAAAAATAAAAAATATAGCATCATAGACTAAAGAAGGCAGCATGGCCAAAAGCATGGCAAAGAACAGAAAAGCAAATGGCAGAAAGGATTCACGGCTGAATACAGCCAATTCCCAAGGTTTTAGTGTTTGTCCTTTGGTTACAAACCAAGTGAGGCAGAAAATACAAAACAAAATTACACTTAAGACCATTTATACAGTGGTTTTGAGGCCTATAAAAGGCAGCTCAGTAGAAAAAAAAGACAGTCTTCTTTTTTCATTCTTCAGCCCCTGATACACTGATTTTCCCTTTCAAAAATCTGCAAAATACACCTGCAACCCAAAGAGAAGTTATTCAGTTTTCAGCCTAATCCAAGTATCAAGTAAGTATACCAATATTTAGTGCTTATTTCCAGCAAATAATTGAATTTTATTACCTTCTCTTTACCATTCATGAATAATCATTTCTATAAATAGTTTTTACTCTGCATTTGTCACTAATGGAGCTAGGGTCATGTGATGACCATAGCTCACATTAGTAACCCTAATAGAAGAGTAATGGTTCCCATAATTTGTAAATTCAAGTAAAATAATTTTAGTTAAATGGGCTCAGAAGTTTATTATCTTTTAAATCATATGAACACATGATTTTTGGGGTACTTTGCCTCAAAGAACACTATAAAATGCCTCACATTCTGCCTCCTACTCTCAAAATTAAAACCAGAGGTTTCAACTTAAAAAGATAAATTTCAAGAAAAAACCACATTAGCCTAACACAGAAAGGGTGGCTGAATGCAAGACTCATTTTTTTTTTTTTGTGTCCAGAAACTAAGAGAAAACAAAAACCATGTGGTTAAAAAGAAATGTCTTTTTTTTTTTGGCCTCTTCATCACAGCCCCTTCTAAATATCATCTTTCACAAAACAGAAAACCCAACTCAGCAAAGGCCATTTATTAACATAAATAATCAGGTCCAAACCAGCAACATAGCAAAGTCATTATCTCTGTCCCATTCCAACATACAATTGTTTCTTTTAATCAAAATTCCAGCACCAAATACACCATGAAAAAACCATTCATCAACATCAAAAATCCAAATTTAGAGGCACATCAGGTTCATGTATGTGTAAAGAGGCCATTAAAATTCCAAATAAACAGAGTATACTTTTTTATATACTCATGCTTGTCACAGAAAGAGGGTTTAGAGACTTAGCCAAAATAAGCAAACAGAAGCTAGGCTTAGTTTTGCCATCTCACAAAACCTGTAAATCACAAAATAAAAATGTCAGAAATCAAACAACAGAAATTAAACAACAAAAAACAACAAAAACAAAAATAAAAAGAAACAAAATAAAAAACCCAATCGGTATGTAGGTTGGATCGTCTCAGATCTGACCACCAGATCACGGCGGAGGGCGAAAAATCCGGCGAAGAGAGAACGAGAAAACGAGAGAGAGAGAGAACGAGAAAACGAGAAAACGAGAGAGAGAGAGAACGAAGACAGCAGCAGGAAAACGAGACCGGCTGGCGGCGGCGAGGGTCAGATCGAAAAAAAGAGAGGAACAGAAGAGCGGGAGAAGGAGAGGAAGAGCGAGAACGGTGAGAGGCGGCCGGCGAGATGGCCGGACAAGAGGAGGCGGCGGCTGATGTGGGGAAGGAGAGGTTGGATTTTAGGGTTGCAAAGAGAGGAAGAGAGAAGAAGCATCTGGTGAAAGTGAGTTTTAGGGTTTGGAATGAGAAAACTTGGCTTTTATACCATGGTCAATACCTATTGGGTTAAAAAATTGGGTTGGGCTCGGTTTTGGGCTTGATTTCTGGTCAACTTTTTTTCTTTTCTTTTCCTTTTTCTTGGTTTTAGATTTATTTTGGTGGGCTTATAGTATTTGTTAAAGTCAGCCCAATTTGTCCTTTTTTATTTTTCTCATATAGATACATATGTAAGTTTTTGTTAATTAAAAACTAGGGCAATAAAAATTTAAAGATTTTTAAAATAAATAAATAACATAAAATAAATTTGTGTACGTATGATTTTGAAATTTCTATTTTTATAACTATGCTATGGTTATAAAAATATGATTTAAGTTGACAAGATTAACTTTATTTCATGATAAAAATAATCTGAGCTAATTTAATAAGGGGCGTTATAAAATCCCGGTTAATTTTAAGCATTGATTATTGATATATGCCTTACGTGATTATATGGAAATATTTTAATACTTTTATTGGGTTTACGGTATTTACGCATTTTTACGTCCATGTTATGGAAGTAAAAAAAAAAATATATACAAAGCTTATTTAAATACAAATATAGCATGTGTATAAATATTTAAATCCATGTTATGGGTTTAAATAAATATAATTTGTTAAAATAAAATAACTTTATACATGAAAGAAATACATCCCAATAGCATAATTTACAACTTTAGTACCAATTATGGGCGGGGTAGGGTGATTTTTTATCTTCCCTACACGTAATTAGCAAACGAACCCATATAATTCTCTGGTTATTTAAGGTGTCCAATCGGACCGAAAAATCGATTGGTGGCGACTCTCTAAAATTTCATTATCGACCAGACATCACGATAAATTATTACACAAATAATAATAAAAATTTGAAATAAAATAAATTTGATTTACCTCCCGTCGGTCTGGTTCCGACAATGTCACCTTCTTTGTTCACTTTTTTTTTCTTTTTTCTCATCTGGTCCTTTTCAATGGATTTATACATTAATGTCCATTTTTCATGCAATTTGTTTGGTCCCCCATATTCATCATTGGGTGTTTTTGTAGTTTATATAAAGAGCATCAAAAGTGCAATGAACTTTTTACTTTCTAATTTACATCAAAAGCGTCGTTTTGGTTATGTTTACTCATTTAACTTTCTAATATTATCATTTTTGTATGTTTCGTGGGATATGAAATTTTGTACATTCATAATCACTAAACTTTAATTTATATCGATAAATAAACTTACTTAACTTTTATTATAGTTTAAATAAAATTACTTTCGCCTTAATCTATCGAAATATACTGACAAAATGATTACATGACAAGTCAATATCAATTTCTAAAATGTCAGTGCAGCACCATGTCAGCTCTAACCTATTTTGAATTTTAATTTTTTTGTCATTTTTTTTACATCGTGTTGCACAATTGGGGGTCACACCTGTAACATGTGTCAATTTTTTTTGTTTGTCGAAATTTATGTAGCGTTGTGTTAGTAGGTTTGACTTGATGTTTACTTCTTTCGTGGTTATTTCGACGCTTAATTTTAACAAAATAGGATGAGAATAACTTTATTGATAATAAAATAAAAGTTAAGGGACTTTATTAATACAAATGAAAATTTAATGGTCATGGATATATAGATTCCAAACTCCAATAGATGTCAATACAATTTATCCTTTTTATACGACGTTTTCTATTACCAATGCAATTTTAACAAGTTTTTTTTTTTTTTTTAACTCACCCTTATTTATATTAGCTTATTAAAAAATATATATAGTTAATGCATGAAATTATTAAACTAAACCACAATCATTATCTATATTTTAAAATTTAAGGGATAGTTAAAATGATTTTTTCGGTTCGGAAGCTTTCAAAAATTTACACATTATATAATTTATATACAATGCACATTTAGTTATGTAATCGGCTGTCTGCATGTGTATAATTTACATAATGTGTGAAATTGCTGACGCCCTTTTGTCCCTTATTAATTAATTAATTAATTAACTAATTAACTAACTATTCTTTAATTTTTCTTAATTTAAACATGGAGAACAGTGAGCGTTGTCTAGCAAGAAATATGTTAGAATTGAGGAATATATATATCAGTAGGTTAGAATTGATAATCATTTTCAAAGATTGATGGTAAAACATGATAGCATAATGGAAAATTTCCTAACAAACGAAGAATCCAGTATGGACAGACTACAATCTTTCCATAATAAGGGGACTATATTCTAATCAAGGTATAATTCTTCCTTACTTGCCTATCAAGGAGTCTATATCCTAATTATGATAGAACTGTGCAAAGGTCCTGACCTAGTCTTCCTCAAAACAAGAAGCCTCTTAGCGGGTATGAATTTTTCACATAATTCATCATTGGTGCGGTGAGCGTGGACTCGTTGAATCGATAACTTCATCGGGTTCAGAACAAGTAAAACCCTACAAACTTGAAAGGAAAAACCTATAGAAGGTTCCTAAAAGTAGTGGGTCTGTTCATATGAAGAACCTTTGCCTGGTTCCAAACAGAGCAGTGCATGAAAGGTCAAGGCACAACAATGCTGGAAATCGAATTAAATCCTTAACAAGGAAAATTGCTCTTCATCCAGTCAAACACATACCACATGTGGACCGAACCCCTTTCGGCTTGGACTAACTTTCAACCTTAAAAGGCTTGAATCAGACTGAGGGAGGACTTCTGATGGCATAATGGAAAATTCCATAGCAAGTCAATAATCCAGTATTGGGCAGACTACAATTCTTCCATAACAAGGGGACTATATCATAATCAAGGCATAATTATCCCTTTTTTACCTATCAAGAAGTCTATATTCTAATCTGGATAGAACTCTGTAAAGGTACTATTTTACCACAATCAGGAATCTTTCCTATTGGTCAAACAAAAATATCAATCCTAATATAATTATTACAGTTTGGAGCCTATATAAAGGTTTCTCTACCTCAAAAGGTACAAGAATAAACTCTCTTATTTCTACTCTACTATTTCTTAATCACTTACTAACTTGAGCGTCGGAGTATCTTTATTTTGTTTTACAGGTCCTGACCTAGTCTTCGTTAATATGATAAACCTCCTGTAAAGGGATATAATTGTAAATGTAAATAAAATTTATTTTTATTTTTCCTTGTAACCCTAGACACACTTGCATATATATACTCCTTGTATCTCTTATTCTCAATTTAATGGAAATCATAATTTTCCCAATCATCTAGCTTTAACATGGTATCAGAGCTTTATGTCTTCTAGCTCCAAATCCGATTCAGAAACCGAATCCATCTCTAATAGCCACTCTTCTTCATCCGCCTCCTACATCTCAAACCCTAACCCTAACCCCTCTCTCCAATCGGCATCTTTCTCCTCATCCACCCAAGCCGCCTCCTTCACTCTCATCAACCCTAACTCCACTATCATGGCCGAATCCAACCCCTCTCCACATCCTCTTCCCATCACCTCAAATCAAATCTTCTCCAATAAATTAGATCACTCAAATTATTTGGTCTGGAAAACCCAGTTTACCCCTATTCTTCACTGCCACAATCTCGTTGGCCATATTGATGGCACCTCCTCAGCTCCACCGAAGAAAATTCCTTCACCAACCAACCCTGATGTTGCAATCGATAACCCAGCCTATACGGCCTGGTTTGCAAAGGACCAAATGCTCCTGTCTTGGATTTTCTCCTCCTTATCTCCTTCTGTATTCCGTTCTGTGGTAGGTATTACATCAAGTTATGATGCTTGGCAAGCCTTATCAAAGGCTTATGGGTCTGTGTCGCAAAACAGACAACTTCAGATACATATGCAACTTCAAGAACTGCGAAAGACTGATGCTGGTGTTGCAGACTATTTGCAACGATGTAAAGCCCTTGCTGATGAGCTCACCGCTGCCAACGCTCCTCTAACCAACGCTCAGTTCAATGCCATTGTTTTCAAGACCCTTGGTAATGAATTTCAATCCATTATTGCTACTCTGTGTGTCATGGAACCTCCTGCTGATTATTACACCTTGTTTGGACACTTAACATCACATGAGATTCTGCTAAAAAGCTTTCAAGATAATCCGCCTCCTGTGGCTCTTATTGCTCAAAAACCGAACCCACATACTAGGGGAAACCCAAACTTTATGATGCACACTGCACCCCAACAGCAGCAACAAAATCAATTCCGCAGGAAATCTAAAGCCCCATGTCAAATCTATGGCTATAATAATCACACGGCTGATAAGTGTCGAAGAGTAATACCAAACCCCAATTTTCGGCCTCGGAACCCCGCCCTTGGACAGCAGCATTTTCGGCAGGCCAACCTAGCTTGGGGACCGACTGGACAGCAGCCTCATCAGCCCCATCAGCCTCAACCGTATTTTCAGCCCATGCCGCCTCATGCTCCACCATCGACCTGGTATCCTGACACCGGTGCCACGCACCACATGACTGCTGATCCCCATCATCTTCCTCACTTGCAACCTTACATGGGTAATGATACTATTCGGGTTGGCAATGGTCAGGGCCTTCCTATCAGCCACACTGGTACTTCTTCCTATGCCTCTTTTAAACTTAATGATGTTCTATTTGTTCCCAAGATTACCAAGTCTCTTTTATCTGTGCAAAAATTTACCACTGATAATCGTTGTTTCTTTGAATTTTGGCCATCTCATTTTCTTGTGAAGGACCAGGTAACGAAGAGAATTTTGCTGAGCGGTCCGAGTGATCATGGCTTGTATGTGCTGCCGCCAGAATTGAAGGAAGCATTGGTTGGCGAATCTGTCCCTTTTGACGTGTGGCATGCTCGACTGGGACACTCTAATAAGCGAGTAACATCGCAAATTTTACATTCTAGCAATATTAAATTCTGTCCTTCTAATAATTTTTGCACTGCTTGTCAAATGGGGAAACTAACTCGAAGTAATTTAAAACCCATATTTAGACCAAGTTCTGTTCCGTTTGAAGTTATTCATTCTGATGTTTGGGGTCCTGCCCCTGTTACTTCTTATTTAAATCATAAATACTTTGTTCTCTTCATTGATGAATGTACTCGTTTTACATGGGTTTATTGTCTCAAATTTAAAAGTGATGTCTATAAGACTTTTCTTGAATTTCATGCCATGATTAAGAAACAATTCAATGGTGACATTAAGCGTTTTCACTCAGATTCTGGAGGTGAATTTCTCAAACTTGATCCCTATTTCAAATCAATTGGTATCACACATTTTTTTGCATGCCCCCATACACATGAACAGAATGGCATTTCAGAACGCAAGATTCGGCATATTGTAGATACCACTCTCACATTGCTTGCTCATGCCAAAATTCCCCTCCGTTTTTGGAATTATGCCGTTAATCATAGTGTTGATTTAATTAATTATTTGCCGTCTCCTACTTTGCACAATGACTCACCTTACCTTCGTCTCTTTCACACTTCACCTCCGTATACTGACCTTAAAATTTTTGGATGTGAAATTTTTCCTCTTTTACGGCCTTATAATGCAAATAAATTTCAATTCCGTAGTCACAGTTGTGTTTTTCTTGGCAAATCACGTTTTCACTCCGGTTTTTTATGCTATAGCCCTCAAAATGACAGAATTTATATTGCTAAGCATGTTAAATTTCATGAGCATAATTTTCCTTTTTGCGTGTCTCAGCCCAGCAATGCTTCCGCCTCCAACTCGCTTTCATCTGCTGATGGGGTACTGCACATACCTGTTCCCGATCCCATTAACCGACAGCAAGACTTCTCTTCGCATCTGCCTCCTTCGAACACACCCTCACAGCCCAGCCCTCCTATTTCACCGTCCCCACACCCTACACCTTCAACCCCACCTCCGTCCCCGGCTACTGATCACAACCCTTCCAACCCGTCACCTCCCACCCGTATGACACTTCGCCCAGCCCATGTCAGACACAAACCAGCCCGCTATGCCCTCCACTCTACTAAAACTAACCTTGATCTCACATTAACCGAACCCTCTACCTACTCTCAAGCCCGGAAGTACCCTGTGTGGCGTGATGCTATGACCCAAGAATTTAAGGCTCTCACCTTTGCTCACACGTGGGACTTGGTTCCCCGTCCTCCGAATACTAACATTATTGATTGTAAGTGGTTGTACAGGATTAAAAGGAAGACTGATGGCACTATAGACAGGTATAAAGCTCGCCTTGTTGCCCGGGGATTTACGCAACAAGCTGGCATAGATTACAAGGAGACATTCAGTCCGGTTATTAAGGCCACCACCATTCGCACCATCTTGGCTCTTGCCTCCATTCATAGCTGGCCTGTTCATCAACTCGATGTCAGCAACGCCTTTCTTCATGGAAACCTCTCTGAGACTATTTATATGAAGCAACCGCCGGGATTCCTTGATGCCAGCCACCCTGATCATGTGTGTCTTCTCAGGAAATCTCTGTATGGCTTGAAACAAGCACCTCGGGAGTGGTTCACTCGGTTGTGCAATTTTGTTGCTCTATGTGGTTTTCGGAAATCCCAGGCTGATCATTCATTATTTGTTCGCATCTCTGGTAATACTTCCACTTATATTTTATGTTATGTGGATGACATTTTGGTTACAGGATCATCTCTGTCTGCCATTCAGCAAACTATTCGTCTATTGGAACAAGAATTTCCTATTCGGGATTTGGGCAGAGTCACATATTTTCTTGGCATCGAAGTTGATCATACTCCCACTGGGCTTGTTCTCCGTCAATCAAAATACATTGAAGACATTTTATGCCGTACCTCTATGACTGATTGTAAGCCGTGTCTCACTCCTATGGCTTCCACTCCAAATCTTTCAAAATCTATGGGCACGGTTCTTTCCTCTGGTGAAGAGTATCGTCGAACTATTGGGGCTCTGCAATATCTTACACTGACTCGGCCTGACATTGCCTTTGCTGTCAACAAACTCTGTCAATTCATGCATCAGCCCACAGATGTTCACTGGATGGGTGTTAAACGGCTTCTACGTTATCTTAAGGGCACCATTCATCATGGTTTACTTCTCTCCAACTCCTCTTCACTTCAACTACATGCCTTTTCTGATGCTGATTGGGGGGGCTGTCCTGATGATCGGCGGTCCACTGGTGGGTATTGCATCTTTTTGGGTCATAGCCTGATTTCTTGGTCTGCTCGCAAACAACCTACTATTGCCCGCTCGAGTACGGAGAGCGAATATAAGGCTCTTGCTAATGCTGCAGCTGAGGTCATTTGGCTCAATTCACTCCTTCATGACATTGGTGTCTCTCTTCGTGGTAATATTACCTTATGGTGTGACAATATTGGTGCTATTTATCTCAGTAAAAATCCTGTGTTTCATGCTCGCACCAAGCACATTGCTCTGGATTATCACTTTGTGCGTGAACTGGTTGCTTCTGGCGTTCTACATGTTCAATTTTTGCAATCATCTGAGCAGCTGGCCGACATTTTCACCAAGCCTCTTGGTACCTCCAAGTTCATCTCCCTTCGCTCTCGTCTTCCCATTGAGGATACCCATCGGCTTGACGGGGGGTGTAAAGGGATATAATTGTAAATGTAAATAAAATGTATTTTTATTTTTCCTTGTAACCCTAGACACACTTGCATATATATACTCCTTGTATCTCTTATTCTCAATTTAATGGAAATCATAATTTTCCCAATCATATAGCTTTAACACCTCCTAGCGGGTATAAATTTTCATATAATTCATCATTGGTGCAGTGAGCGTGGACTCGTTGAAACAATGACTTTATCGGGTTCAGAACACATAACTATGTGATCGAATAATTTTCCAAATTATTGGATTCAATCGTATAAAATTATCTGACGGTGCTATTAGCAAATTCAGTTATTGATGAATCAATTGACGGTACTATGGGTAATTTTATATTATGGTGCTAATTATTTCAGTATGGAAGATGGGTTCATCCGTGGAATTGTGTCAAAAATAAGTTTGACTCAATCGCACCAGTTGATTGTTTGGTTTTGATCATGGCATTAAAAGCATGTATTTTAATGATTCTGTTCCCTTTTTACAAATTCAAACGGCTATGATGAAGCTTTAGGCACTTATTCTTGATTAATCATGCTTTATTATTACATCTGAGAATCCATTACGCAAATTAGTTCAATTAAAACAATTACACCACTACCACGTGCCAATTGCTTTCATGTAGATAAAATCTTAGTATGAGGCCATAGGAATTTGACATGTGTGAAACCAGAAGTCTGCGAAGATTCTTGGCATGACTTTCTTGAGTAAATTAATGGCCTGGCATCTTTTATTATTTGTTGTTATATCATTATTGTTGGGGCAGAGAGTCGTATGAAAGTTAATCAATTAAATCTTAGATTATGGATCTTTATGTGTGTGCGACCAACCACTAAGCTGGTATATATGTCTCATCACAATTAATAAATTTGATTATACACATAGATCGCTAGGATTGTAATACACATATATATACAGTTGCTTGAGGTGTAAAAATTTACATATCTCAGTCCTGGCTTCTTATGCATATTTGATACATAATTGTTTTAAATCTTAATATGACTAATACAACTTTATATAGAGCTGTATGGACGAAATCCTTTTCTTTGTCTAGCTTGATAAATTTCAGGTTAAAAGAAATAAATACAGCTTAAAAGAAAGAAGAAATATATCTTAATTTCCGTGGAATCTATATGTTCGTGTCAAATATTTGATTCCACAAAACCATAAGAGCTTGGTAAATTCCAGGACTGGGAGAGCAGTGTGATAAAGAACTCATGTTCACATCAAACTTGGCCAAATAGGTAGCAAACATCTTCATGATTGATGCACCCGTGATACCTTGCACTTCGCCATCGTAGAGAAAGTCATTCCTTGGAGTTGGAGTGCACAAAACCTTCGAATAAATCATACGCTTATAAGCAAAGACTGATTTATTCGACTTTACCAAACACTATCTGGTTGTGAAGAAAATCTGAAAAAGAGTAGCTCCGGAAGAAGACATAAAGTACTATTTGGACGCAAAGATCTCTAAAATGAGTAGCTCTGGAAGTACTAGAAATGGATGCCAAGATCTCTAAAAATGAGTAGCACCGAAATCCAATAGCATAACCGGTACAGCCGGACGAAAGACCCTTGACAAAGGGCAATATTACAAAAACCCTACAAACTTGAAAGGAAAAGCCTAAAAGTAATGGGTCTGTTCATGTGAAGGACCTAGGCCTGGTTCAAGACAGAGCAGTGCAGGAAAGGTTAAGGCACAACAATGCTGGAAATCGAATCAAAACCTTAACAAGGAAAATTGCTCTTCATCCAGTCAAACATATACCATATGTGGACCGAACCCCTTTCCGCTTGGAGTAAAGAATAATTAATTTTCAACCTTAAAAGGCTTGAACCAGACTGAAGGGGGACTTCTGATAGCATAATGGAAAATTCCTAGCAAACGAAGAATCCAGTATTGGGCAGACTACAATCCTTCCATAATAAGGGGACTATATCCTAATCAAGGCATAATTCTTCCTTACTTGCCTATCAATGAGTCTATATCCTAATCAGGATAGAACTGTGCAAAGGTACTGACCTAGTCTTCCTCAAAACAAGAAGCCTCTTAGCGGGTATGAATTTTTCACATAATTCATCAAAACGTATACTTATCTCTTGAACTTTTATAGATTTTACAATAAGTTTATTGATTAATTATTTTAATACATTGAGAACATGATTTTTTTGTTTTGATAATATTAGCTCTAAACTTGACACATTTGTTTTGAGTATGCTGTAATATTTATTAATTAGCACGTGACAAAAATATTGTGAAAAGGAAAAGGCTTTAAAGTTCAATAAGAGTAATCTGAATCAGACTTTATATACAATTGTGTCAACAGACTAAAATCTGCAAATGTAAATCATACCTCTAATTCAGTTTCACAATTTTACAAAAAATTATGTCATTTTCCGATCAACGGATATTAGAATTTACGTAAAATAAATGTGTAATTTAAGATATAATATTAAAATAAAAAAAAAAAAATTTTGTGCAAACATTATATTGAAAAAAATTGATTAGTGGGGCAATTTCGAAACTAGGAAAGTTGAGAAGACTTGAGATGCGGTTTACACCGATGCAAGAAATATTATTTCATCCTCGCTACTTTTGACTTAAATTAAAATCTTGAAACTTGGAAGTCATCAAATTCGATTCTTAATTCTCAAATCTTCTATGTAATTCTGTACTTTTCTAATGGGCTTCTTTTTCTTTTTCTTTTGTTTTTTTGTTTTTTTTTTTTTCCCATGGAAATACTGTAAATGGCATCAATCGCAAAGAATCAATCTATCCAACTCACATAATGGAAGACATAAAACCTACAATTAAAACTTGGGGGCTCTAAAGCAATTAATTAAAAAATGCAACATATTCATTAAAAATAAAGTATGCACCAAACATTATTCATAACTGAATTTTAATTCATTGCAAAAGATAGTTAATATTTTCATTTTAGGGTGTTTCTAATTATAGTTTCTATTTTAGATTATGATTAGATTTTTTTTAATTTTTCAATATATATGTATTTTTAATGTATGTTATTTTTCACTTGAAACTATAAATTAATTAATAATATTAAGTGTAAGAAGAAAGATATAAAAAGAATGTATGCATAAATTTTTATCCTTATACTTCTTTATTAAATGTACCACGTGAGAGTTTAAACCGGATTTAAGTATTTGAAAATTATAAAAATACACTAAAAGTTGATGTCTTCCTATAAATATTTATTATAAAATTAGTATATAAATTTGTTTCTATAAAAGATTTATGCAATTAGATAATTTAAAAATAACAAAATTGATATTGATATAATCCTAATATAAATATATGATCAACCATAATATAAGTTGAGACTCAATTATAATGAGTGTTATTATTACGTCATTAATGAAGCAGTCATCAAATAATCCAACTGTCGACCCATATGTTTAGCGGTTACAAGCTAGGTGCTGAACGTGACTTTTCATCAGGTAACTTCCATCTATGAAGACTATAAATAGCTTTTCATTTAATGGAACAGTGATTGGATCTTCAACGATTTTAGAGCTATTACTACGTCATCTGACTTTAGCATCAGATTTGTGGGAAGAAGACTTTCTCTCACTATAATAGGTATCTCATTAAAGATCGCCTACCGTCACATCAAAACTACGATCATTCAAGGTCAACCATCAAGGCAACATCAACTCAAGATTAATCTCAGGATTAAGCATATCTCATCCTATCAAGACTCGAATCAATACACGATAATCAATTTTTCCTTTATGAATCTATTGTTGTACTCAAGCTACAACAGATATATCTTTGTAAATAGTTATTGAAAAATATTTAGTTGGTATAATTTCCTCTTAAAAACTTAACCAACAAAAGCATGACTATGGTAATATCAGAGAAACTCAATTGGATAAAAAAAAATTATAATTTTCTGATTAATAACTAATAAAAATTACAACAAATTATAGTTTTTTGAAATAACTAATCAATGAAGGATATGTATACACATGCCAAAGGAAATGGTCTATTAAATAAGTCAAATTAGTGGGTATATTATGGACTTGAGGTAGTTAATTATGCACATGCATTTTCATTTAAAACAACAATACATAAATGGATGTCTCATCAATCCTGTTCCCCTTTATGGGTTCCTAACTGAAATCATCATAACTAACCATCTAAGTAACTAACCCTATCCAAATTAATTATCAATTTCGTTCATATGTATCGATTAAATACTCCATAGAAGCCATCATTTCGATCATATCTTTAAGTTTCTATGATGCATAGCATCTTTCAAGCGATGAAAAATACCAAACTATTTGGAAATTTAAACTAAGCATGAAATTTAAACTAAGCTTGAAGAACACCTTCTCTCACTGTAATAGGTATCTCATTAAAGATCGTCTACCGTCACATTAAAACTATGATCATTCAAGGTCAACCATCAAGGCAACATCAACTCAAGATTAATCTCGGGATTAAGCGTCTCTCATACTATGTAGACTCGAATCAATACATGATGATCAATTTTTCCTTTATAAATCTATTGTTGTACTCAGGATACAACAGATATATCTTTGTAAATAGTTATTGAAAAATATTTAGTTGGTTTAATTTCCTCACTGTGGTAACATCCGAGAAAGTCAATTGGGTAAAAAAAGTTATAATTTTCTGATTAATGACTAATAAAAATTACAACAAATTATAGTTTTTTGAAATAACTAATAAATGAAGGATATGTATGCATATGCCAAAGGAAATGGTCTATTAAATAAGTCAAATTAGTGGTGTGGGTATACAAATTATTGAGGACTTGAGGTAGCTCTATTATGCACATGTATTTTCATTTAAAACAACAATAGATAATAATATACATAAATGGATGTCTCATCAATCTTGTTCCCCTTTATGGGTTCCTAACTGAAATCATAATAACTAACCATCTAAGTAAGTAACTAACCCTATCCAAATTAATTATCAATTTCATTCATATGTATCGATTAAATACTCCATAGAAGCCATCATTTCGATCGTATCTTTAAGTTTCTATGATGCATAGCATCTTTCAAGTGATTAAAAATACCAAACATTTGGAAATTTAAACAAATCACGAAATGTATGGACGACGAGGAGATGTTATATATGTTAACTTAAATGGCAATCTGGTCGATTAAACCAGATGTTGTCATCTAGCATTTTGGAGGCAAATTTGTCAAAGCCTTTATTTAAGGCATATGGGTTTTGAAATACCTCATCAATTGAAGTTGGTAACTTTCTACCTCTTGACAATCTTTAAATTGTTAAGTATTTCACATTGGCTAGTTAAAAAAGATAATGATTATTCATTTATAAATATATACAACCTACCACTTCAAAATATCTTTTCGAGGGAATTAAGACTAAGTTTAAGATGATACCATAACATTTTAGTCTAATGTTCGGCCACTCATTATTTTGTCAGCTACAAATTTTCAGTTTGAGAATGAAACAATTGTGGCTGGCATCAACCACACAAAACCAATCTTGAAAATATTTCACAGGAAATAGAAAATTATATGAAAGTATTTAGGCATTAATTTACTTCACAAGTAAACTAATAGAATTCACAAAATCTTAAAAAGTTCAATTAGACAATTACTTAATTGTTAATATATACACTGAGAAATTTTAGAATACATCGAGCGTCTATACTCCTTAAAAATTACAAAATATATGGAGTTGTTTTTCATCGTTTGAGGTTTTTGTTAAAGATATATAATATATATTTATATATCTCTATATGTATATTTATTTATTTATTTGAGCATATGTGTGAGGACTATCATAAAACTTCCATACATGTAATCCTCACGCTGTAAGAAAATGTCTCAGGCAGTAATTTTACTCAATAAGAATCAAATTGATCATTTTATATAAATTAAATTAGCCTTTTGTAAGTAATTTAATATTAAATCCAGAAAGATCACAGTGAAGCTTTGACTAGAAGGTTCAAGTTATTATATTAATATTGTCACAACATTTGAATTCTGACATATTATATGTAATATTAGATTGTAATCTATATTTATATTTGCACAGTTTAAGTTAATAAATTTCTAAGAATGATATTCGACGATAAGAGAAATAATTAATTAGGCCCATAGCCCAACTTGGAGGAGGAAACTGTGATCGAATCATCCGAGGTATGCATCGGTAGTAAACCGAACCAAACTGAATTAACTGAAAACTGAAATAATAGATAATATAACAAGCTAAATTAAAATTGAAAAATATTAAAAATCGAATCAAATCGAAAACCGATATGTTTAGAAAATTTAAATTGATACTGAACCGAAATGAGAATATTCAGTTCGATTTGCATTTTAAACCATATGAAACATAGATCTAATCCTATCTTACATATATGAAATGATGCCATATAGATAATTCTGTTCGATTCGATTGTTAGTGTTTTTTTACTAACCAAACTGAACCAAACTGAAAACCGTTATATTTATAAAATTCAAACCGATATCGAACTGAATTTATTTCGGTTCGATAATAAACTAAAAAATAGGATCGGTTTGGTTAGATTTCACAGTTTAAACCGCATAATGCACAGCCTTAAATTCATCCAAGGGTGAACAATCACATAAATGTTACAAATATGCATCAAACTTTGGTGTGATTTTTTTTTTTTTTTTTTTCTCAGTTTCCGGTTTCCTTTTGTTACCAAAAAAATATAAAGAAAAAAATTATTCAAAAAGCCCAATAGGCCCAAATTCCAGAGGCATAAGTTCAAGAATCAAGCAAGCAAACAGGGCCAAATAGGACACTTTATGGGTACTTTTCAGCGATTCAGCAACCAAAGGCGGTGGAGGCTGTACGCCTCACGCACTTTATAGGCGCGTCGATTTCTTTTTCTCTTATCTGCTGTCATGCGTCGGTGCTTCTTAAATAAACTGGCCCTTCTTTCCTCCCAAACATTTTTATAATGGGAATTTAGGGTCAAATTGTAGGATACGGTCACTGAAAATTTAATTTAAATCGACAAAATTTTTATATCACTATCACTCCAATACATTAAAATGTAATTTAAAAATATGAAATGCAAGTCAATAATAAATCCGATATTTCAAAATGGAGATTACACTAATTCTAACTAATTTCGACTTTTAATTTTTTTATTTTTGCTATATAATATTGCAAAAGTAGTTACTACACGTTGACATATATCTCCTTAAGTTTTATGATTTTTAAAAATTGATATATGGCAACATGTATTAACCACTTTTGCAATATTATATAGCAACAATAAAAAAAATTAAAAGTCAAAATTAGTTAGAATTAGTGTAATCTCCATATTGAAATATCGGATTTATTATTGACTTGCATTTCATATTTTTAAATTACATTTTAATGTATTGGAGTGATAGTGATATAATATTGCAAAAGTGGTTAATACATGCTGCCATATATCAATTTTTTTATAGCTAGAGTTATTATGGTATTGTAACAGGAGATTAACCTGTTATTGATTTATTACATTATCATTTTGTTGTTAGATTTGATCTTATTAAGATAAGAGCGATTTTGTTGATTTCAAAACAAAATTTAGGTGACAACACAAATTAAATTTTTAATAGTTAGTGATTATCGATGCAATTTAGTTGGATTGACTTTACAGCAACAAAAAAAATTATAGAAAATTAATTGATTCTAATTCCATGTGGTAACAAATTTTCTTTTTTTGTTACTATAATTAAATTCATTTGATAAATCATTTATTATGCGGAAATACATTCTTAATATAAAAAAATTCAATTGCTAATTGAATTAAAATGTTTTTTACTAATACACTCTCTTTGCATTTGAATATTTTACATTTAAGTTACTTTTTATTATATTTTTTAGCAATCCTATATCATTAACTTCATTCGTAATTTTTTTTTTTTTCAAAAACATTAGTAATTTGAGTGGATCACAAAAACAAAAAAATTAGATTGGCACACTTAACTCACAAAAAAGAAAAAAAAAACGGTTATATGTAAATTTATTATAACATTTAACTTTTGGCGAATTAATTATTTTAGTAGTGTAAATGCATAAGATTAAACATCATATAAAAGTAATTATGAGCTAATAAAAGATAAATTAATATCAATAAATTATCTGTTGGACTAATAAATAGGCTATTTCCCTTATACAATATTACAAATTCGAGTTTTATGAATGAAAATAAACAATTTTTAGCAAATTTTCATTGGTTATTAACAATTTATTGCAGTTTGAATTAATATTTAACTGTATGATTATACGAATAATAGAACAAAACTTAATATATTATATATCTTTGTATTTTTACACTTGAAGATTATATTTAATAACTAAGGTGGCTTTCGATAAAACTAAAAATTAAAGGTTAAATAAATAATAATTTAATTTTAAGTGCTGAATATTATAAATGGTAAAACTATTAAATGATAGGATTATTCAATAAACATGAAAAATAAAATACTAAATTAAATAAATTGTCGATAATGATCTTTAAGTTAAAAACTTTAACTTATTAAATTAAGTAATTTTTCTATTTAACTGAAATTTTTAAATATTATATTAAATAAGTAGTTAATATATTAATTTAAATCATTGTTTTTAGTTATTAAAAGAGAACATAAGAAAAACGACGAAAAATAGAAAAGAATAGTTTGGCATTAGAGCGTGGAGTAAACGCACACACAAAAAGGATGGGAAAACAAAGAAAATTGAAATATAAGGCCACGTGAGAATAGAAGAGAAACAGCTCATTAGTAGCATGATACTCACATGACACGGATGCAAATTGTCACGACACGTCAAGCTTCCGCGTTGTCTCACTTGCTCGAGGATACAAAGAACGTTTACTCGCTTTCTTATTTATGGAAACTTCTGACGCTAGGGACAATACAACCTTTTTTTTTTTTTTTTTTGTTGTTTTGTAAATAAAGGGACAATACAACTTAATTTTGTAAATATGGGGTAAAATAGTAAGTTTAATAAATGGACGCATTTTGCTAAGTACTTTTTGTTTTTTTTTATCTCTTTTAAAGAGCCAAGTACTTGAACTTTAAAAGCAAGTATATGTCCATACTATATAGTATGAATAATTTTTCTCACAACGCGTCAAACTTGCAATTTTACTTTCAATTTAACATAAAGAAAATATCTTATCATAAGAAAAAACCTTACAAATATTCATGAATTATTTTTTTCCAAAAATTATAGGTATATTCATTAAGATGATGTTCACGACTTTTTCACTGTTTTATGTGGAAATATGATTAGTAAAAGTTAGGCGAAATACATTTTAAACTTCTTAAATTTTTATAAATTTTGTAATTGATTCATCTATTAACTTTTTTTAACATATGGTATGTATGATATTTTTGTTTTGATGATATTAGCTTCAAACTTGACATTTTTTTATCTCATATAAACGGTAGTATTTATTAATTAGTATATGACGTAATTATTATAAAAAGTATAAGACTTTAGAATTAACTGGAGGGAATTGATTCATATTTCTTATACAGATATGCTCTAGATATGTAAGTCATGCTTTTAATTTAGCTTCATGAATCTATGAAATAGTGTCATGCATCATTTAACGAATGCTATAATTAATGTGAGACAAATATATCGAGTTTGAAGTTAATACTATCAAAACTAAAAAAATCATGTAATTGATATGTTAAAAATATTAATCAGGATATTAATTGTAAAATTTATAAAAATGTAGAAAAGTTTAAGATGTACTTTGCTTGAAAATTTAACCATGGCCGGTATTATATAACCTGTTATAACTAGTTAATTACAAATTTTTAATGGATGATGCACGTGTGAAATTTCTCCATTTCTTTTCCTAAATTTTATCAATTATGATACGCTACGAAATTTATACGAACAATATTTAGTACAAGTTCAAGATATATATAGGCTCTAACCATATTTTGACTCATGACCTCTTTTTTTATTACTAAAAAGGTATTGGTAATAAATAGAAAAAGATTAAAAAAAAAAAAGAGTGGGAGATTACAATGTGACAAGAAAGAATATAAATTAAATTGGTAAAATACATAAAACATATTTAACTAATTTCATAGACACCATAATTATTTATCCTTTGAAAATTGTTATACCCTTTAATTATAGCTTACTCCCTCCAGTTTTAAATATTAGTCACTTTATGATTTATACTTTGGTTTTTTTTATATGTCATCTTAGATTACCAATGCATTTTTTGTAATATTTTCTCATATTTACCCTTATTAAAAGTATGAGAGAAGTTCAATATTTAATACAAATAAGTCTTAATAATTAAGAAGGAGAGAATTTTAACTAGGGGTGAGCAAAACCGAACTAAGAACCAAAAACCAAACCGAACCGAGATTGAAAAACCTAACCGAACCGAACCAAACTCTATTTGGTTTGGTTTTGGTTTTATAAAATATAATAGTTTGGTTTTTGGTTCGGTTTTTGGTTTTTGTTAAAAAAATCGAAACTGAACCGAACCGAACCGTAATAGGAAAAAATATTTAAAAAAAAAATATATGTGTATATAAATAAATTTTATTTGGCATATTATATATTTATATTATTATATAGTTTGTATTTATGAGATTTTAGTAATATACATGTAATATAAATCCTTTTAAGCAATACTTTACATGTAATTTATAAAAAATAATGAAAATAAAAATTAAAAAATTAAATTTTTTTTTATTCGGTTTGAACCGAACCGAACCGAACTGGTTCGGTTTGATCCGAACCATACGAACTTTGGTTTGGCTTTTCTTCTACTTTGGTTTTTGGTTCGGTTCGGTTTTTGAACCGAACCGCGTTTTGCTCACCCCTAATTTTAACATAGAAAGTAGAGTTTTAGTACAAAATTATTAAGAGTAGATTAGTTATTTTAATAACACAATTAATAATTTATTGGTTTTGATGAATAACCTTAAACGATAAATATTCAAAACCGGAGGGAGTAATTTATTAAGTTTTGTTAATTTTATGCAACTTCTTTTTGTATGAATGCAAATTATTTATCTCAGACATCTATAAATGATGTGAATGAAGTTTAACCTTGTACAGTTACATTTGAAAGTGATGGTGCAAATGTACCAAAAAAAATTACTCCCCCACATTTGAAAGTTGATGGCCGCATGCAATCAACGCAAAACCGCGTGCTAATCATAGCTTCTCTTTTTTTGGCTTATTTTCATTGGAGTGCAGTATACAATAAAGGAGAAATTTACTCCTTGAACCTTTCATTTGTAGAATTTTAATTTATAAACACTGTGTTTCAACTTAACAATACTTGTAAATATTATATATTTCATAAAAAAACTAAATAATAAACATATAAATAAATTAATTAGTCACAAAATCCGTTGTTATATAAATCAGGGGCGGTGCTAGGGGTCATGGAGAGGCATCTGCCCTCTAGTCACCGGAAAATATCCAAAATAGGAGTGTTCCCAGCGATAGCTATCCCTGTCTCAGAAGTTGGGGGTGCTGCAATTATCTCTCCAATTTCTTGGGGATTAAGGTTGAGCTGTTTAATTTCTTTTTTTTTTTTTTCTAATCCCAGGTGCAAAATGGTTTTGCCCTTGAGATTAAAAAAAAAAAATTAAAAAATAAACATCCCATGGGCTGGGCTGTCTTTTTTAATAAAAAGATACACTATTTTTAAATTGTTTATATTACTTTTAAATTGATTAGTATATTTAAAAAGTATTAGTATATATTAATGAATGAAATGTCATTTTTTTCTTTGTCTTTCTTTTTATACAAAAAAAAATAAACGAGATGAATTTCTTGTTGTTTTCAAATTTTCATACTGTATTTGGTTTTTTTTATGCCATTGCCATATGTATTTTTATTGTTTGGTTTATATATTTGTAATCTTTAAATTCATAATATATATTTTCTAAAAAGTAGGGTTTCATTTTTTGTAATTATGTTTATGATTAATACCAATTAAAACATTATTTATATAGTTTGTTGTTTAAAATTTATAAGTGTGGGTTATTATTTGATTTCTCTCTATCGCTGTCTCCCGGTCTACCACCGTGATTATCTGCCGGTCCACCATCGTGATGACCTGTCGGTCACCGTTTTTTTTTGCCCCCTAGTACTGAGATCCTGACTCCGCCACTGACATAAATACAATATTCAATAAAATTTAAAACTTCAACATCCCATCCAATTTTGTCATAATTCCAAATAAACATACCATAACATTCAACATCAAACATTTGACTAACAATACACGATAACCATGTACAAACAGTGGATATCTTGAGGGATATATCCATAATCATGATGAGTAATTTTTTTTAAATATCATTCTCGTTACATATTTTTTTATACATCGTTTGAATAATTACATTACAATTTTGTAACGCGGGATATTCCATACAACTAGTATTTGCTGTTATCCCTGCCTAAAAGATCATATTATCAGTCAATTTAATAATGAAATCCAAATATTAAGAGTACTAAGTACCAATAATTACTTAGACAAGAACATGCAAGTAGAATAAACAATAAGTAATTAAGAAGTAACAAATCCCCAATTAGATCGCCTCTTCCGATTATTATATAGCTGGCAACAGAGTAGGAGACACGGATAGAATTTTCATTACCCCGGGCCTCCGCCGATCCAATCTCAATACCCAAATCCCTGTCTGGGAAAGTAATCCCCTACTCAACGGACCATACTACCACACTTATCATCTCCCACGTGTCGTTCTTATCCAGCAAGTATCCAACAACTATGTACCGTTGCGAGTATGATATAAATCTTCCAATATGTAAATTAATGTAGACCTCTCAGTCTTGTATCGCCCCCGGTTCTTTTCCCTCCCTCTGTCTATACATACTCCATTCCTTTCGCTTTTCTCTCTTCATCCAAAAATCTTCTCTCTCTCTCTCTCTCTCTCTCTCTCTCTCTCCTTCTCTCCGGTTAACTTCCGGCGCACATTTACTCCACCGCCGCAGACAGTTTACGTTAAGGCATTTTCCGTTTTCATTGCTCGAGAGGTTGATTTGAGTATTCTTTTTGGCTGAAATGGCGACGGGGAATAGAGTGGATCTGGACGGGAGGCCGATAAAGCCGATGACTATTTGTATGATTGGTGCTGGAGGTTTCATTGGTTCTCACCTTTGCGAGAAGATATTGTGGGATACGCCACACAAGATTTTGGCTCTTGATGTTTACAACGACAAGATCAAGCATCTTCTTGAGCCGGAATCCGTTCCTTGGGGTGACCGGATCCAGTTCCACCGCATTAATATCAAGCATGACTCTCGTCTTGAAGGCCTAATCAAGATGTCGGATCTGGTAAAATATTTCCGTTTTCTCTGCTTTATCACGTGGACCTAATTAGTTCACTTGTGCATTTCATGTGACTTTAATTGTCGTTTCTTGCTTTGGCTCTAATGCGGTTGGTTTCTTTTTTGTGGTTTAGACGATAAATTTGGCGGCGATCTGTACACCAGCGGATTACAATACGCGTCCACTGGACACGATTTACAGCAATTTTATTGATGCGCTCCCTGTGGTACTTATCACTCACTTTCTTTAGTGTGTTATGATATGCATTCCCATCGAGTGTTACATTCAATATCTTTTCTATGCTGCTGCTGCTGTTATTTTCTAGATCAAGCTGAAATGTGAAAGTAGTTAAAATTTTATGGATTTCAACTTTTAGTAGAAGCTGAGTAATTTTGATGTGTATGTTTAGGTCAAGTACTGTTCAGAGAATAAAAAGCGCCTAATTCACTTCTCCACTTGTGAGGTGTATGGTAAAACAATTGGAAGCTTTCTTCCTAAAGATAGTCCTCTTCGTCAGGTGAGCTTTTGCTTTCTGCACTTTAATGCATTTTGTATGTTATATTTGTGGTGGCTCATCGACATTATGTGGATGAGTCTTCTTTGTGTTAACTCAATTATCTAGTTATATCATTCTGTGGCTGGCCTTTTGGTATTACACAGGGAGAATGTTCGTGGATCTAAAATTGTTGTGTAGTAAAAGCTATTAAAATTATGTAATAATATCCAATATGAACTTCCTTGAGGTTTTTAATATGTGTAGTTAGTTAGGTAATCGGTCCCTTTAGGAAAGATTTCGTCTACCAGCTACGTTTTTAGTTTTTTGCTGTGTTTGTTGTTCCTGTTGCTTTGTCATTCTTAGATGTACATTTAAGATGGATTTAAAATCAATATTTTCCTTGTGTTTGGGTGCTTCTGTTTCCTAATGTCCACAGGTTGGTTGTGGACCTTTAGTTCTGTGATATAATGAGGGCTTTAATTCTCTGAATGATATCTTGTAAGCAGGAAAGGGATGTATCTGGTTTGATTGATGCATGTCAAATGGATTTCATACCATTTAATCTCATGACATTAGCGTATCCTATTGTTCATGACTCTGACACAAATGCAAGTAAAACTGTTACTTCTAATGACTAAAGAAGAGTGTAATTTTGGAGCTCCAAATCACCTGTGAAGTCAAAACGTCCCAGATTTGATTAGATGCTTCCTCTGTAATGAGGTGACGATGTAAATTGTAATTGATATTTTGGATGCTCTTAGTTAGTTTCTGAAGCTTCAATAGACTCCTTAATGATTCTTAATTATTAGAAGTGCTATAGGGTAGTCCTGCTACAGACAATTGTTAACTTCTAGATCCCAGGACACAAGTTTTGGAGCATTCTTGCTTGTGTAAGTGCGTTTTTGCTTATTATACAAATAGCTTTTTATGCTAAAACTTTATACTGGGGAATGAGAATGTAGGATAATTTCGGGTAGCATAGACCTGTGTATCTGGCTGTTGTGTTTATTAGGAGTGTTAACTTATGTATAATACTAGTCTACCAGTTTCGTTTTCACAGTTTTGTTTGCTGTTGTCGATATAAGGTATACAACATCAAGCATTCTAGTCTAATATTTTACTGTATTGCCATTTGGACTGTGCTTCTATTTTAAATGCCAGATGTTTTTGAACATTAAAAAAAAATGGAAGTGAACTTCGAAGTTGCTTGGGGTTGATGTGTTTGATATTCTTTGAGACTTGCCCTTGGCAATAAACTTGAGGTGTTTATTTTGCAATATTTTGATAGGATCCTGCATACTACATTCTTAAAGAAGATACATCTCCCTGCATTTTTGGCTCCATTGAGAAGCAAAGGTGGTCGTATGCATGTGCAAAGCAATTGATTGAAAGGCTGATATATGGTAATGTCTTGTTGACTTATGTGGCTATTTTTGGACACATGCTGCATTTCTTTTTCTAATTTTCTTATTTGTGATCACAGCTGAGGGTGCAGAGAATGAGCTTGAGTTCACCATTGTGAGACCTTTTAACTGGATTGGACCCAGGATGGATTTTATTCCTGGAATTGATGGACCAAGTGAGGGTGTGCCCAGGGTTCTGGCCTGCTTTAGTAATGTGAGTTTAGTTTAGCCAAATGAATATTGATTGGTGTTTGATTCATGTTTTTATTCTGTGTGTATCGGTTTTGATGTACGTTTTTATGCACACCAGGCTCTCTTACGCCGTGAGCCACTCAAGCTTGTGGATGGTGGCCAATCCCAGAGAACATTTGTTTACATCAAGGATGCGATTGAAGCTGTTCTCTTGATGATTGTATGCGTTTTTTCTGTTTACTCTTTTTTTCCATTTTCTCTGGCCCCCTTGGAGACAACTAATTAATGTTATCATCCATGTAGGAAAATCCTGCCAGGGCTAATGGTCACATTTTTAATGTTGGAAACCCTCACAATGAAGTTACAGTTAGGCAGCTTGCTGAAATGATGACAGAGGTATGCATTTTCTGGAAAGAGATCTATTGATCTTGTTATTAAGTACTCACTTCTGATCCTGGATAATGTCTTTTCTCCAATAGGTCTATGCCAAAGTAAGCAAAGAACCTGCTCTAGAGGCGCCAACTGTTGATGTTTCCTCCAAGGAATTCTATGGTGAGGGGTATGATGATAGTGACAAGAGAATTCCAGACATGACCATAATCAATAGACAACTTGGTATGCTGTGGTTATTTTTCTTTTTTTCTTTTCTGCTTTCCTTGTACTTCTCATGAACCAATGAGCCATTTTTGACACGGGTTGATCACACATATTTCAGGTTGGAACCCAAAGACATCACTATGGGATTTACTTGAATCAACCCTCACTTACCAACATAGGACATATGCTGAGGCTATTAAGAAGGTGACTGCAAAGCCTACATCTAGCTGAGGATATAATGTATGTGAAAAAACAACAGAAAAAGAAAATACTTGAGAAAGGAAATTCTTGGGTAGGCTGTTTGTTAGCATGAGTTGGAATTCTTTGTTGAAGGAAGATCTTTGAAACCTCTCTCTTTAAGTGGTTGGTTCAATATACTCGCCAATATTTTGGATATTGTTGTCAAGAAGATAATAGGTTACTATAGGTAAACTACTGTTGTAGCTGTAACTTGTCGCTTGAGTTTGTCTTACCATATAATTGGGGGCTTTACACAAAGTTTACTATTTGTTGCTTTAGAGGTTTGAATTGCATCCATATTCCAAGCCTCTGTTTTGTTTCTCCAGGGAATGTGTTGTACTTAATTCGTTGACCCTCTCAGGCCCTTTTGTTCTTTATTAATTTATTATTTATTAATTCCAAGCTTGTAAGTTTGGTATGATGATATATCTCTTCCCAGAAAGATTTTATGATCGGATTATAGTTCTTGACTAAATGATTATGAAGTTGCTTTTCTTTCTTTTAATAACGTAGGGATTTTTGTAGGTTGTATTTGTGTTACCAAGAACAATGCACGGATAACTGGGCCGGGTATAGTTTTTGCATATTATGATGCTTTCAGCCTTCTAAACTTCTTTCTTCTTGCCCTCTTATCATAGAGCTCGGTAGAAGCTTTGCGTAAGTTATTTGTTTGGAAGAAAAAAAGCATGATGAGGCGTATTAGCTTTGCATTGAGCTTCAGGATTTTCAGTTTTTACATTGAGGTTTTTACGCATTGAGCTTAAGATTTTTTAATTTGTTGCACTGAAGCCTGGGTAACGCATTCATCTTTACCCGAGTGTTGAGGATTAGATCTCTGGGTTAACTTTCCCATGGCTAATGTGGGACATTAGTCACTTTGATCGATGGTGGATATTTCTGGATACGCAACAAATAAAATAGAAAAAACTGTTGCTCTAGAGTTTATCAATCACAATCAGATTATAGTTGCATATTGACGAGATACTTATAATCATTGAACTAGGTTGTTGATAAAAAAAAATTGTTGCTCTAGAGTTTATCAATCACAATCAGATTATAGTTGCATATTGACGAGATACTTATAATCATTGAACTAGGTTGTTGATTAATTGTGCATGTTGATTGTTACAATGAGTTCTTAATCGTACATGTTGAATCTCGTCCTGTTGCTGATGAGATGGCTGTATGTTTTGTTTGGGTTGTGTAGCATATTTTAACATCAGGGGGCAGAATGTAACGTTGTGTCTTTTCCCTTGATACATATATGATCATCAGTTATTATCATTGGCTCAAACTCAAATGTAGAAAATGCATCCCAATGTGATTGTACAATTGACTTGATTTCAAATTTGTTTATGTGATGGTCAATTAATAATGTGTTAAAAGTCAAGTATCTTTGTAATTACAATTTCAATGCTCAAAGCTACAAATTTTCCAAGGTGAAGGTGGTTTATCGTCGATTAATATAGGATAATGTTTTCCAAATTAAATTCATCGCCTACAACAATGTTCGGTTGACATTATACAACTAGGGGATGAAGATGATACTACCTATTCACAGTTTATCTTTAAGATATGTGTTACTATATAAAAATCATAACAATACTCAATTATCAGAATCAGAGGATGAATGATTAACACAAATTACAAATCAGTTGCAGAACAAAATTCCACAAAATTCTTTATCAAAATCCTTAATCATGTGAATAGTAAAAAAAAGGAAATTGTTGAAAACATCTGTTTTAGATTTTGTTTTGAAACTCTACCTTTTCAAAATTATTTTTCTACTTTTTTTTGCTTTTATAATTGTTGAATTATTTTTTTCTCAATTAATATCTTTTATACATTTTCCCTTACAAAAATCCATTTTAAACTTTTTAAAATTACTCAAATACCTTATTCTACTTTGTCCACATTTCTCTCTTCTCTTTTTATACTTTTAAACTAATTTCACATCTATCTCTTAATCCGTTTGTTTTTTATCATTCGACTTTAGAATATTTTTTTTCTTTTCAAAACAAGATCCATATGTATATATTTTTTCCGATATTTTTTTCCACTAAAGTATAACTAATTATACATTTATATCTTAAAGTATAACTAAGGTATAATCAATGTAATAGTGTATTTTATGGTATAATTAAGGTATAATTAAAATATAATCGCTATAATAGTGAAAAAAAAAATTAAGTTATACCATACTATCATATTTGAAAAAAAAAATTAAATAGGGAAAGTCATATTTGAAGGACTAAATTTTTCAATGGTCCCTTTCCTAACCCTCAACTATTTGCAAATGGGTATTTTTCTCATACTTGTTTGTTTTGTTACATTTTTATGCAAAGATTAAATTTTACACTCGTTTGTGCTCTATTTGGAAATTGCTGGTGATTCTGTTGCTCCATTGTTTATATTAGGGCTTAAGGCTTTTTTGTTTTTTCTTTCTTTTTTTTTTTTCTTCTGTTATTGATGGTTTGCTGAATTATAAACTATAAATTTATATCTTAAGATACACTATTACATTAATTATACCTTAAGATACACTATTACATTGATTATATCTTAATTATACCTTAAAATACACTATTACAGTGATTATTCCTTAGTTATACCTTAAGATACACTATTATAGTGATTATATCGTAGTTATGCCTTAATTATACCTTAAGATACAAAGGTATAATGAGTTATACCCTAGTGAATAAAAAATGTCAAAAAAAATATATACGTATGGATCTTGTTTCGAAGAGAAAAAAAAATCTAAAATCGCATGACAAAAAAAATAAACGGATTGAGAGATAAATGCGAAATTAGATTAAAATTATAAAAAGACGAGAGAAAAACGTAGATAAAGTAAAATAAGATATTTGAGTAATTTTGAAAAATTTAAAAGAAATTTTGACAAAACTTTCATTTTCATATACAAAATAAAATTGGTGTCAAAATGCATGTATTTTTGTACAATCCCCTAAAAAAATTGGATCCATACACGGGTGAAGCCTTTCATTGTAGAAGCCCATAAAGGACCCATAGCCTACCCAATGGCGGAGTTCGACAATTTACCATTTGTAAAAGCTATTTGCTTATATATACCCTCAAAGCATAATTGTCTGATAATTTGATTATTTAATAAAATTAATTTTTTTTTTATATTTATTAGATTATAAAAATTATATATTTAGCGGGCTGAAATGTAATTTACAATTTGAAATAATTAAAACTTGGAAATGTTATAATTCAATCTTCAACAATTATTGTTAGTAATGTGAGAACAAAACTTGTCAAGTAAATAGATCAGCAATGTGGATAATCTATATCTATAAATAATATAAAGAAGTAAACATTTGGGACAAGTGTTAATTTCTTAAATTTTTTATAAATTTAAATTTATTAAAATAAAAAATAATCTACTACGTATTACTAAAATTTCTCCTATATATTTACATCTATTTATTTTTACAAAAAATGAATGCCTAGACATTATTGGAATAAATTCTCATATTTTAGAATTTTTATCATTTTTTCCCTTTAACTTACTTTTTCCTTTTTTGTTATAAAAAGTTTATTCTATATTTTAACTCTATTTATATCATCTATGTAGTAGACACTCGGAACACATATCAATTCCTTAGATTTTTTAAATATTTATTTGTTAAAATAAAAAATAATATTTTACATATTACTAAAATTTCTCATATTTATTTATTCATAATTATAGAAGATTGAGACAAATTCTCTATTTTTAGAATCTATATCTACATAAAGGTATAGACACTTAAGCCACGTGTCAATTCCTTAGATTTTCTAGAAATTTTAATTTATTAAAATAAAAAATAATATTTTACATATTACTAACATTTCTCATATTGATTTATTCCTAATTATAGAAGATTGAGACAAATTCTCTATTTTTAGAATCTATATCTACATGAAGGTATAGACACTTAAGCCACGTGTCAATTCCTTAGATTTTCTAGAAATTTTAATTTATTAAAATAAAAAATAATATTTTACATATTACTAACATTTCTCTTATCTATTTATTCCAAATTATCTTTACAAAAAATGAATACTTAGAGACAATTGGTTCAAATTCTTTCATTTAGAATTTTTATTTTGTTTTTAGTTTATTTTTTCCTTTTTTGTTATAGAAAGTTTACTCTCTGTTTTATCTCTATATATATCATCTGATCTTATCTATATATAATATAAAAGAGAATACGCTTGGGACACGTGGCGGTGTTGCCTAAAAATTATACACTAGCAAGTGTACTAGGTCCATTGTAGTGTTGAGCAAGACAAGTGTCGTATTCACAGGGAATAAGGGAAATTTCTAAAAATTCCTAGTAAATCACCAGATTTGAAAGTTTTCCAGTTAAAAGTGTACAAAGAATTTATAAAAGCTGAAAACAGAAAACATGCAAGTCAGGAAATATAAATTGCGTGAACAGAATAATATAAAACAATAATAATAAAAACACAGGCTTTCACCAGCTAAACAGGCAATATCAAAATATCTTCCTCTGAAATTTACTATGAATATGTTACGGAACATACATCTAAGGTTTCTTGCTCTCTATTCACCAAGTTTATCTCTCGACCTCACTTTGATCTATGACCCGCAACTAAACTTATCTCTCGACCTCACTTAGCATAGGAAATCATGCGTTAAAACCAGCAAGCATTTCACATCAAGTAGAAACTCTTAGCACACTCCCAATCTCCTCTCTGTCTCATGAAAAAAGTGTGTGTGATTTTCCATATTCCTAAATCTTCTCTCGGTCTCATTAGGAATACTAAGAAATATGAAAGGTCCCCTTCCCGTATTAATTAAGCATTTCATCACACAATCATCTCAACATGATATCCATAATAAAAACAAAGAAAGACTTCCTAAGACCACCAGCCTAAGCTGGTTTCAGTCTGTTAGAAACCCTACTCGCAAGATTTTTCAGACAGAAAACTTGCAAAGAAACAATAATATTGCAAACTAAAATTAAATTCAAATTAACAAGTAGTTGAGAGCATTCAATGCCTTCTAACCCCCAAAATAGTAGAGTATTTACTATTTATAGTCTCAAAAAGGTAAGATCTTAATGTCATTAGGTGCACAAATCCCTAAAGTAAGTACCAAATAAACTAATGTTAAAATTTTATAACCACAAGAGCAAGTGGATTCCTTGAGAAGCCAAGGACAGCAGTGGAATTTCCACCAAAATAATATCTCCTCCTCCTCTCTTTGGGCCGCGCCTTTCTTTTTAAATTCGGCCTATCCATGCCGCAGTCCGCTACACTTTCTTCTTATTCTGCTTCTTCACCCTGAGACTTCCCAATTTAAGCAATCTCTCTGAAATAGGCAATCAGACCTGGAAAAGCTCACTATTAGCCATGATTTCTCAATTCTCAATAGAATTTTAATCAATTATCTGTTGAATTCTTGCTAAATTACTTGGTAATATTTTCACTCATTAGGCGGTCTCTTAATTTTTTCCAAATTTTTAATTATTAATAATAACCACACATGCCACTACAAATTTGGTTAATTATAAAAAAAATAAGTAGGAGTATATGGATACTTGCTCTACAAATTTGGTTTATAATAATTGCTTATTCCTAATTAGATAAATGTAAAAAAAGAACATATGATGAAAATTTAATTTTCAAAATAAATTCCTTATATAGGGTCTATTTCCTAAATATACTTATAATTGCAAAATATAAGCTTCCCATTTAGTCTATTTCCTAAACATTTTGCAATTCATGATATTGATAGATTACTGAATTCATTTTGCAAATAAGCATCCCATTTAGTGTATTCCCGAAATATACTTAAATAAATATTATAATTTTTAAAATTTCCTATCTATTTTTCTTACCTTATATCATATATGTCCAAGTAATGTTTAACCATGTGATTAGTATGACTACATAATTTTCAATTGACATTCTTAGCATCTAATTTATCTTCATGTAAGTAATCTATTTGTTACTTTTGTTCGTAGTATGCCTTTATAATAGATTGGTTATTATATAAAGAAGTATACAATAGAGCCATGTGTCATTTCCACAATTTTTCTACTTTTTAGTTATTAATTAGTTTATATATTTAATAAAAAAAATAATCGAATATTATTTTTACACAAATTCTACGTAATGAGAAAGGTAATTAAATATTATTTCAGCTAAAATTTATTACCAATTTTAAAATATTACGATATATTGGTGCTGAAGATATTAATAAATAAAAAATAATATAAAAGAGGGAAAGATATAATCTATCATTAATTGATCAAAATATTCAAAGATTTCAAATTCATCCAAAATTTTTTCCTATCCTCTCTTTAATTTTCCTATTATCACAATCAAACAATTATTATTGAAATTACTAGCTAAATGAGAAATAAACTATTTGAATTGCTAAGTGAAAAATTAGCTCTGTATCTATATCTATATCTACTAAAGTAGTAACAATCAAGCTAAGGTGTCAAATTTTTAATTTTTTAAAATTATTTTAATCTATATATTATATAAATTATTATTTTTCTATTTTTTAATTATTAGTTATTCCATATATTAATTCAAAAGAAATATTAATATTTATTTCTAAACAGGTTTTTACGTTACAAGAAAGGTTATTAAATATTATTGTAGCTAAAATTTATTACAAATTTTAAAATATTACAAGTATATTAGTGCTCAGATATTAATAAATGAAAAATAATTAAAAAGAGGAAAATATATACTCTATCATTCATTTAAATATTAATTCACCAAAATATTAAAAGATTTAAAATTCATCATTTATTATTTTCTTTCCTCTCTTTAATTTTCCTATTATCACAATCAAGCAATTATGATTGAAATTACTAACTAGAAAATTCATTAGCTAATTGAATTTGCTAAGTGGAAAAGTAGCTTTATATCCATATCCATAACTACTCAAGTAGTAACAATCATACTAAGGTTTCAAATTTTCAAATTTTCAATTTTTTGAAATTATTTTGTTATTATTGTATATTTATTTAATCTCTACGTATTAATCTTTCAAATCTACTTACCAAAACAGTTCTGCTCCTTAAATTTTCAATAATTTTAACTCTTTATTATATATACCGTTTTTCTAAATGGGTGTAATTCAAATATAATATTTGTTTAGAAGGCAAACTTATATGATTGTAGATATAATGTATCAATAGATTTCTATTATCACATTTCACATATTTTCTTTGATTAGTTATTATTATTATCTTTCCATTTTGAATTCGGTTATTACAAAAATTAAAACCAAAGGTAAAAAAAATTATCATTCATATTGACAGTAATTAGTATAAATAATTAGACTAAAAAAATTGCTAATATTAACTAATAGAATTTAATAATAATTTTCGTACCCTTCTCATAATATGTTTACGAGTTATTTTAATTATTTATGTAAATCAATAAAGTGCATAAAATTAATAAAAATAAATCAAAATAAACCAAATTTATATTTAAAAAATAATAAATGAATCCATGCATTGCATGGGGCATAGGCTAGTATAATATAAAAGAGTAAATACTTTGACCACATGTCAATTCCTTAGATTTAAAAAAAAATATTTATTAAAATAAAAAATAATTTGTTACATATAACTAAAATTTCCCTTATCTATTTGTTTCCAATTATCTTTACCATAAATGAATGCTTAGAGATGGTTAAGACAAATTCTCTAATTTTAGAATTTTTATTATTTTTTCCTTTTTTATTATAGAAAATTTACTATCTATTTTAGCTCTATACAAAAGAGTAGATATTTGGGATATGTGTCAATTCTTTAAATTTTCTAAAAATTTTAGTTTATTAAAACATAAAATAATCTTTTACATATTATTATAATTTCTCCTATCTATTTATATCTATTTATCTGTTACCAAAAATGAATACATAGATACAATTGTGACAAATTGTTATTTTAAATTTTTATTATTGTTTCCTTTTTAGTTTAGTTTTTCCCTTTTTATTATAGAAAAAGTTTATTCTGTATTTTATTCCTATTTATATCTACTATATAAAAATAATACAAAAGAATAGACATTAGGGACACATGTCAATTCCTGATATTTTCTAAAAATTTTAATTTGTTAAATAAAGTTTTCTTTTACATATCACTAAAATTTCTCCTATTTATATATATCTAATTATTTTTACAAAAAATGAATATTTAGAGATGATAGGGACAAATTATCCTATTTTAGAATTTTTGTTATTTTTTTCCTTTTTAGTATTTTTTTTAATAGAACGATTACTCTTTATTTTAATTCATTATTTATATATAACTAATTAAGAAATTTAGAGTAAATAATAATTAATTATAACTAATATTTTTAAATTTAATCAGTATTATAAAAATCTGTGTTTTTGTACGGACCACAAACTAGTCGTATTTAAATTTTGAAAAAAAAAAAGAAATAATTTTCATTATTAATGGCATTACTATCAATCAAGATTTGTGGGATCTGCTGCCATTATTGGATTTTTCTTTATTGTTTAGTCAACAAATAATTCAAAAGGCAACGAGGTAAACAATTAGTCAACATTGTTGTTGTGGTTGATAAAAAAGATTCTTCCATTATGTGTCGCCAAAACTGGACAAATTTGTTCTATTTGTTTTATATATATTAAAGAATATTTTACTGCTACAAATATAAAAAATATTTGCCATATCTTTTGAGTTTTGATAGCAATCGAAAAATTAACTCATATTACTACTATATAAAAAGTTATCATAATATATATTTGCAATAAAATTTAATATAACTTTTCTGTTACTGATATAAATGTAACAACAAATTTTTTGATATTTGCTCCTATTTTAATTTTTAAAAATTTTTTGATATCAAATCTACCATTTTATTTATCTAAAAAAATTTGACGTAAGGGCTTTTTTTTTTTTTTTTTTTTTTCTCAAGAGAAAAACTTGTAATTTTTTTATCCCAAATTTGAGCAATGGTGAATTTTGGGTCTTGATCATATTGATTGAGTTGTTGTTGAGAATCAATCTCATGAATTTAATAATTTTTTTTACTCCTTAGGTGGCATGATGTGGACAACCCATATGATGCTTCGACAGATAGAAAAATAAATTTTTATGTAACACCCAACCACAAAAATGCAAATATAAAATAAATAGGTTGAGAGTTTGTTTTAACAATGCATTTTGATTTGTTTTGTAAAACTAATAAACTTAAAATTTATTTTTATGAAAAATCAAAATCGAAATCATGAAAATGTGATAGTAAATGTAATTATTATTTTTACCTTTCAATGATAATTCTCTTCTATTTCTCCTCTTCATTCTACAACAAGATTTCTGCAATTGACCATTATTTCAGATTTTGGCTAGTTTTAATTTTTCGTATAAATACATTAAAATGTTTGATTTTTATGAAATGGATGAAGATTTGAAATTTAATTGGTGATCATTAACCACAAATTAGAGAACCATAATACCCAAAAACAAAAATGAAGAATCAATAGTTTTTTTCATAAAATACTATTCTCACGAAACATGTAGAACCTTGATTAAGGGTCAATTTGGGACCGTAGAAAGTAGCTCAAATGCATAATTAGTAAAAGTCAAATTGTATTCAGGAAACTACTGAAAAAATACTAAAAACTATTTTTAAAGAAAGTAATGAAACCTAGTTTTCCCTAACAGCAATCCCAAACTGGTCCTAAATAAGATCTAAATGCAAGATTATCTGAAAGGAAGTGTTAAATAGGATTCTTGAGTAAATATTTTTAAATTTTAAAAAAATATAGTTTTTAATATAATTCTTCTGAATACCTTTATAGCCAAAGAAACTTCACTGGTTGCTGCTGATTATGTTGACTGATTAGTTTAACTTTGCTTGATTGTTGGGCAAAAATTATTTACAGAAATGTACTTTCCAGTTCAAAACTGCATATAAAATTGAATTAATGTTAAAAAAAATTGATAAAAAAAATGTTAAAAAAATTGATAAATTAGATTACACGTGGAATGAAATTATTCACTCTAGCTATTAGCCAATTATAATGACAATTTTGAAAGCTTTTGATGCTGTATATCCTTTATTTTTTATTTTTTGATGGAAAATCCTTTATTTTTTTATTCATACTTGAAAATAATAATGATAATAATAATAGCTTATTAAAAAAAAAATAGTAGTAGTAATTATATTATTAATAATCACACAAAAATGTGGACCAACGTTCTCCATGGATAATCATATAATATATGTACAGTTGAGAGAAAATCAGCTGATTCACTTTCAACTTATTAAGTTGTATGTATGGCTGTCATTAATTTGTATTTTTGTACAATAATTGAAATGCACATAACTTTTTTTTTTTTTTTTCTAGACGACTAATATTTGAGTTGTCTTCATAATTATATAATTTGAATTTGGTTTTTTTTTTTTTTTTTTTTTTAATAAAAGCATAAAGAAAACATGTACCTTTTTTTTTTTTGGATAAAAAAATGTTCCTAAGTTTAAGTATGTCCTCATTGTTTATATTTTAAATTGAAGGGGGCATGTTGAGGAAGAATTATTAATTAATTGCATGTGATGTAATAATTAAGTATACAATTTATGATTATGATTAGTTTAGATAAAATGTCTATCAATTATTACATAACCACTCTATTAATCATAAAGACTCTTCTACTAATTACTCCCTTCACTTCACCTTAATTATATAGCAAAACATGCTTGTAGGGGTGAGCACTATTCGGTAAAACCGAATACCAATTCCGAACCAAACCAAAAAAAAGTTTGATTTGGTTACCGAATATTTTATGGTTTGGTTTGGTAACAATTTTATAAATAATTTGGTATTCGGTTTGGTTCAGTTTTTCTGTAAAAAAAATCGGTTTAACCGAAACCAAACCAAATTATCATTTTGTATAGGATTATCTGATCATACTAGCATAATATGACACTGTCCTTAAGTTTTTATAGTTAGTATTTTGTAATAATGTTAATTAAAACTCTCTAATAGGTTTGTTTTTTCAATTATGAATTAATGGTTCAATTACTTGCCCTAAAAATCATTTACAAATATTTTCTTTATATATTTTCGGTTAAAATAACAAATTTTGGTAATAAACGAACCGAACCAAAAAAATTTCGATTTGGTTTGGTTCAGTTCTAATTATTATATATATTCTGATTCGGTAAACCAATAATTTGGTTCGGTTCGATTACCGAACTGACCGATGCTCAACCCTACATGCATGTGATTTCTTACTTCATTCCTATATGACCCAACCCAACCACTAGAATTCTAACATCATCATTCATTATGGTCAAAAAGTAATCTTAAACTTATTTTGATAGAGCCACACATGTAACAAGTGAGGTCACAGGTACTTACAATGGGTAGTAATAACCTTTGTTTATGAGGCTCGACTATTACAAATATTACGTACGCATTAAACGCCCAAACACAACTTAGATGAACCATTATATAAATCACGAAGCAAAGACAACATATGCAATCAAAATATTTCTAAGCCCTCTTAAACTTTATTCTTACACTATATATTTATGACTTCAATATTAAAGTACAAACGCCTACCATCGACTCTATTCATCCTTCATTCTTACGGGAATTTTTGCTTAGAAAAACCACCAATAGATACTAGACACTGACCTCCACTGATATTAGGGTTGAGCAAAATACGGTTCAATTTCAAAACTGAACCGAGCCGAAAACCAAACAAAGAAAATTATAAAAACCAAAACCAAACCAATATACATTCGGTTGGAATTTGAATTGAACCAAACCAGTTCAATTTAGTTCAGGTTCGGGTTCAATTCAAAACCAAAATTTCCAAATTTCCAAATTTAAATAAATTATCATTATTATTATCATTAAATTATTATTAATTAAATATAAATTAATGTCAAAAAATGTTATGTATTACATATATATTATTAAAATATCATAAATATAAATATATATTATATCAAATAAAGTGTATTTATACATATATAAATAATTTTTAAATATTTATAAGTAGTTGGTTCGGTTTTTATTCAACTTTTCCATCAAAAACCAAAACTAAACATTTTCCTCCACACAATTTTCTTATCCAAAGTATTTTATCAATGCATTTTCATATTTATTTATTACAATTTTACTCCATTTGAACTCAAATTAAATAGCCATTTTAGTATTTAAGCTCTACCAAATCACACCTCTTAATTAATCTGATTACTCAGTTCAGAACTGGTTAATCTTTTTTCGAATGAATTTTTATTGTCTATATCAAAATCGAAATTTATAACTTAAGTGACTTAAATCCTTTAACCAATGAAAAAAAAAAATTGATAAATTAGGGTACACGTGGAATGAAATTATTCACTCTAGCTATTAGCCAATGATAATGACAATTTTGAAAGCTATTGATGCTGTAAATCCTTTTTTTTTTCGATGGAAAATCATTTATTTTTTATTCATACTTGATAATAATGATAATAATAATAGCTTATTAAAAAAAAAAAAAATAGTAGTAGTAATTATATTATTAATAATCTCACAAAAATGTGGACCAACGTTCTCCATGGATAATCATATAATATATGTACAATTGAGAGAAAATCAACTGATTCACTTTCCAACTTATTAAGGTGTATGTATGGTTGTCACTAATTTGTATTTTTGTACAATAATTGAAATGCAATCTTGGCTAATATTTATATATATAGCCTAATTAAATTATCATTAGTATTAATATTCATATGTATAAAGTTATGCAACGGAACATGATTCACCAATTTTCTACCTAATACATCAAATTATGATTGGTAGTTGATAATAATTAAGATTTAGTATAACATATAGATATATAATTTTTTTTTTCTATAAAATTCGAAGTTTGAATCTATTTAAAATAGATGTTCAACTTTTACAAAGTATGTAAATTAAAAATTTTAGACGTTATAATCTAACTCCCAACCTTATATGACTTATATAATTTGAATTTGGTCTTTTTTTTTTTTAAATTAAAGCATAAAGAAAAAATGTACTTTTTTTTTTGGATAAAAAAAAATGTTCCTAAGTTTAAGTATGTCCTACTTGTTTATATTTTAAAATTGAAGGGAGCATGTTGAGGAAGAATTATCAATTAATTGCATGTAATGTAATAATTAGGTATACAATTTATGATTATGTTTAGTTTAGATAAAATGTCTATCAATTATTACATAACTACTCTATTAATCATAAAGACTCTTTTACTAATTACTTCCTTCACTTTACCTTAATTATATAGCAAAACATGCATGTGATTTCTTACTTCATTCCTATATGACCCAACCCAGCCACTAGAATTCTAACATCATCATTCGTTATGGTCAAAAAGTAATCTTAACAACTTATTGTGGTAGAGCCATACAGGTAATAAGTAAAGTCACAAGTACTTATAATGTATAGAAATAACCTTTGTTTATGAGGCTCGACTATTACAAATATTAAGTACGCATTAAAATGCCTAAAGACGACTTAAATAAACCATTATATAAATCACGAAGCAAACACAACATATGCAATTAAAATATTTCTAAGCCCTCTTAAACTTTATTCTTACACTACATATTTATGACTTCAATATTAAAGTACAAATGCCTACCATCGACCCTATTCATCCTTCATTCTTACAGGAATTTTTGCTTAGAAAAACCACCAATAGGTATTAGACACTGACCTCCACTGATATTAGGGGTGAGCAAAATACGGTTCGATTAAAAAACCAAATCGAACCAAACTATCACATTTTTAAAAAACAAAACTGAACCAAATTAATTTTGATTCAATCAAACCGAACCAATCCAGTTTAGTTTTGGTTCGGATTCGATTCAAAACCAAAATTTCTAAATTTTCAAATTTAAATAAATTATCATTATTATTATCATTAAATTATTATTAATCAAAATAAATTATTGTAAAAAATGTCTATATTACACATATATTATTAAATTCTCATAAATATAAATTATATAATAGTATAAATATATATTATATCAAATAAATATATTTTATACATATATATAAATAATTTTTAAATATTTATAATTAGTTCGGTTCGGTTTTTATTCTGTTTTTATCAAAAACCAAAACCAAATAAAAAAAAAACTATCACATTTTTAAAAACCAAAACTAAATCAAACTAATTTTGATTGGGTTTGATTTTCATATTGCGGTTTGGTCTTGCTCACCCCTAACTGATATATTTGGTGGAATTGAGGTCATCATTATCTATAAACATCACATTTAACTAAGTTTATCTTTATTTTTTCCTCGGAGTGAATATTATGTAGATTTTTTTCTTTTTATGTTTATGATAAAATTGTCCATCTAGCTATATTCTATTGGTTAGATACATATTATAAGAGCATTAATTTTAACACTACTTATTTAAACAACAATAAAAGCCATAATCTTTATTTAAAACAAAAATAGATATAATAGGAAAACGATTATACCTAAATATCGGTTCAAGTTAAATTCTTTTTAAATAACTTAGTTTTCAAATTTTATCAATTCGGAACAAGTCAAATCGAGTAAAAAGAAAAAGATAATACACATTTAATATAGGAATCAATGATATAAATAATAAAAAAAATTAAATTATATAATATTTCTTATAATTTGAATTAAATTACTTATCAGAAATTGAAAAGGAAATACACATTTTTTTGAAAATGTTAGAAGTGTTGATTTCTTTATATTAATTTTTGGGAAACTTTTGTTTTATATAAACATGTTGATGCAGACTCAAACATTTTCCTCCACATAATTTTCTTATCCAAAGTATTTTATCAATGCATTTTCAAATTTATTTATTACAATTTTACTCCGTTTGTTTGAACTCAAATTAAATTGCTATTTTAGTATTTAAACTCTACCAAATCACATCTTTTAATTAATCTGATTACCCAATTCAGAACTAATTAAAGACGTTTTAAATAATCTTTTTTTGAATGAATTTTTATTGTGTATATCGAAATCGAAATTTATAACTTAAGCGACTTGAATCCTTTAATCAATTAAACTAACTTTAATTATATTCAATTATTTAAATTCAACATATTACTTTTTTGACATTTAAAATGGCTACATTATTTTTTTTTTGTGGATAAAAATTGTTGACCGTACCATACTTAAGTCAAATAATATAGAGTAAAATTTTTAGTCAATTTTGTTCCAAAATTTTTCCAGCTAATTTAAACAATTTAATGAGTTATTTATTTAATAAGATAATAAAATATTGAATTAACTCATTTATCAAATTGAGAAATAAAAAAAAACATAGTGGCATTACGTGGGTCCGAAAATGGAACACATTGGCCATGCCCAAGGAGCATTCCTAATTCTCTCCTAAACGCACGCGTTTTAAGCGATGATTGCATTTGCAGGCAAAGTGTTCGACAAAAAGCGCGAGAGAGACGTAATTTATTTATTTTTAACTCGTTTTAGCCTCTCGCTTATCATTGCTATTGTCTTTCTGTTTCCTTCCATTTCTACTCTCTATTAAGCGGCCGGCCGGTAGCTCAAAATATACTCTTCCGCTTCCCCTTTCACTTGAAAATGATAATACTACCCCAATTGAAAAATCCCATTCCAGCTTTTCATTCCTACTTTTGTCTCCTCTGTGTCGTGTTCTTTGCACTCCTTTCTTCTTTTAACTGTTTGCTTTTTTGGGTTCTCTTTTTATTTTTATTCTATGGTCCCTGCTGCTTGCGGTTGGTGGTTTTCTTGTTGGGGTTTTCGTTGGGGGATGCAATTCGGCTTTTGATGGGCACATACTACTTGCCCTTGTGGCTTATGTGTTTGTGTTTGTGTTTTTCTTAGCTGTAAAGAGGCCCACTATAGTTGCTAATACGACCATCTTTGACTCCCTTACAGCCTTCATCCTTGGACAATTTGTACTCCTGTGTTTCACCTTCTCCTTCTTCCCCTTTTCTTCGATGGGGGAAGTAATTCCGTACAGGCTTTTGGAAATTTGACTATTTTCCTCTTGTTTAGAGGCTTTTCTTCTCATGCCCCTTGAGGTTTTTCCTTGCAAAGGATTAAAAAAAACTAGTCTTTGTTTCGTGTTATCCTGGTTATGGCCCCTGCAGGGAAAGTTACTGGGTTTCACAAAGAAGGCAATGACTGGTAAGAATTCTTGTTTATGTCTCTATCCTCTTTGTTCTAGCTTTTTTTTGTTCAATTGGAATCCGTATCTGTCCCTATTGTCTCATTCCAAGGCATAATTGTGCTTTTAACATTAATATATGTTCTATTCTGAAAAGGAAAAAAGTTGTCTGTTGCTTCAATCTTGCTCCTCCTCTTTTGCAATTTTAGTTCAATTGGTTTTTAAGGTGAAAGACTTTCAATTCTTAGAGGAGATGGTCATCGTTTGACGAAAAGTTTAATTCCTTGTGGAAAAATTAGAAACGAGCATGTCTAAAATTGTGAATTTTGATGGGTCTGGCAGGTTCTGCAATGCAGGATTGCCAAGTGATATATCTATTATTGTGGATGGCATAAACTTCCACCTCCACAAGGTGAGTAAATATCCCCCTTTCTAAGGTTTTTCTTATTTCTTTTCTTTTCACATGTACTTGCCCATCAAACAGATTTAAATCTTATATTTAAGAATTGCATACTCCTGTGAAGTTTACTTTCACCTGCTTGTGTTTTGAGGTGTGGTTCACCTTGCCCACTTTATTTTCTGTACTCTTTCTTTGTAAAGTTTGAGTGAGATCCTTTCTTAATGGATCATGTATATTAAATCCTGCATTAAAGTTCCAATTGCATGGAAACTAACCATAGAGGTTTTTCTAATTGCTGAAGTATTGTTAAGTGATATTCCTTGACTTAGACAATCATAATCTAGAGCCCATAGGGGACGGTGCAAGATTAATGGATGGAATTGTAGTTCTAATACTGTGCAAGATAACTGCTTGGAAATTGTAAATTGTTTTCTTAGTCTAGGATATGGCATGCTCTGAAAAGGATCTGCAAGAACAAGCATTATGGTTTATAGCTGGGATTAACTATTGAAATTATCTAGTGGCTAAGCATAGTGATCAGGAAATTGATACATGTTTTCATTACCATCAGACTATGTTCTTCACTTATTTGAGCAAATGAATCAGATTATTATGCCGGTCCGTGGACAATATGCTCTTATCAAAGTTTCCATAAAGAAATCTTCTTTAGCAAATAACCCCATTGCTTTTTATTGACAAGTTGATCTTCATGTCGATAAGCAAAACTAAACTTCTCTTTATACTTTGTTTGTAAACAAAAGTTCATGGTCAAGATTTGGTTGAGGATAAATCAAGTGTATTGTTCAGGAGCTTATAGTTGGGTTGCAGATTTGTCAATGCATTTTGACTCTGTAGATAAATATTTTGAGCTCATGGTCATGACATGAAGTTGCAATCTACTTCCATCGCCTGGTTTTGTTTCTTTTTTTTTTTTTTTGCTCCACTTAACTTTCTTATTGATGGTACACTGCTTTTGAATTCGGTTTGAACTGCTTATAACAACGTTTGACTATCCAGTTTCCACTAGTATCAAAATGTGGTAAGATAGCACGGATATGTGAAGAATCCCTTGGAAAGGATTTCACCACAGCCCTTGAAGAATTTCCTGGTGGTTCTGACACATTCTTAATCATAGTAAAATTTTGCTATGGCATGCGGGCAGAACTGACATCAAGAAACATAGTAAATGTCTGTTGTGCAGCAGACTACCTTGAAATGACAGAAGAGTATGGGGAAGGTAACTTGCTTTCCAAAGCAGAGAGTTTTTTCCATAAGAACGTACTTCGCAACTGGAAGGACTGCATCTTGGCTCTGCAGAGTTCTGATTCTGTTTTGCCACAGGCTGAAAAACTCCAGATAGTAAGCAAATGTTTGAATGCTTTATCTATGATGGTCTGCACAGATCCTAGTCTGTTTGGATGGCCCATGAGGATGTATGGTAGCTTACAGAGCCCAGGTGGTAGCATCCTGTGGAATGGAATAAACACTGGAGCAAGAATCCGAAGCACGGAATCTGACTGGTGGTTTGAGGATATCTCTTACCTTAGTGTTCGTTTGTTCGAGAAACTATTCCATACAATGGAATCGAGAGGTATAAGGCCTAAAAATCTTGCGGGTGCAATCATGTATTACGCCAGGAAGTACCTACCAGGATTGGGCAGGTGGCAGAGTGGACAAAGTGGCAAAACTAGAACTGTTGCCAGTTTCAGCTTGACACCTGCTGCTGTTGATCAAAAAGTTTTATTAGAAACAATTGAAAAGCTGCTCCCGGAAAAGAAAGGAAAATCCTTCTGCCGTTTTTTGCTGGGACTTCTCCGTGTTGCATTGATATTGGGTGTTAGCCAAGCTTGCAAAGACTCTATAGAGAGAAGAATAGGGATGCAATTGGAAATGGCAACCCTTGATGGACTTCTCATTCCTACTTACTCGGATTCTGATACTTTGTATGATACTGACTGCATGGAGCGGATCATCCATCACTATATTACTTCAGAGTCGAGGATAACATCATTTTCTCCGTCATCATTGGACCCAGAAGCATCACCCTCCTCCGAGCCACTAAGAAAGGTTGCAAAATTAGTGGATAACTACATTGCAGAGGTAGCTTCTGATGTAAATTTGAAGCCCAGGAAGATACGTTCACTTGCAGAGGCCCTTCCTGAATCTTCAAGACCATATCATGACGGGCTATACAGAGGAATTGATATTTATTTGAAGGTTTGTATGCCGGACCTTGTCTTGAAATAAAGATTCCTTATTGCTTTTACGGGTTTTTGATTACTAACAGTTGTGCAGGCACACCCTTGGCTCTCTGAGAGAGAGAAAGAAGAACTATGCAATGTTATTGATTACCAGAAACTTTCAATTAATGCCTGTGCCCATGCTTCCCAGAATGAAAGGTTGCCACTGAGAGTAGTTCTTCAAGTGCTGTTTTTTGAGCAGATGCAATTGAGAACTGCGCTTGCTGGCTGTCTTCATGTCTTGGATGCTGAAAGTGCCCCTGCAGGTCCAACGAGTGTCCCAAATGATATGGCAGGGCAGATTGTACAAAGAGATGGATGGGTAACGGTTGTACGTGAGAACCAGGTTCTAAAGGTAGATATGCAAAATATGAGGTCTAGAGTCGGGGAGCTTGAAGAAGAATTTACTAAAATAAAACAAGAAATGAAAAAGGTGACTAAATCTCATAGCTCTCTCAGTTCCCCTCGTCTGGTTGCTCGTAAAATTGGGTGCAAGCTTCTTCCACGGTCCTCTGATGCCCAACCAGATACTGTTGATAGCAGTGGACCTACTCCAAGAGCATCATCAGTCGAGCAACCGCGTCTTTCCCGACATTCAAGACACAGAAAATCATTCTCTTTGTTTTAAGAGCTAACAGAATGGAACTAAAGACACTTGTATAAATTCAAAAGGCAGTACAAAAAAGGTAACATCATTGTCTAAAGCAGAATTCAAGCTAAATAAATGGGAGGATCAGTGGATCGCAGTTTCTTCCCATTGCATTCTAAAAGCATCCGCCTTTCTGAGTTTTCTTTCAAAATCTGATCGAAGGGTGAGGCTTTCTTTGTCTAATTCAGGTAACTAGTTGTTTAACAGAAAGTCAAAAAATTGCAGTATGCTCCTGTCGAAATCTGGACTCATAGGCTCGCAGATTTCGAGTGGAGCTACAAAACATCATTTGTACTTATTCACAGGGGAAAAAAATTTGTATTGATCACATTCAAGCTTAGTTTCTCTTCGTCATCTTTTGTTGTCCCTCTTGTAGATGTGTATGCGCAGTCTCTTGAATTAATTGTTTTGTAAGATTGTGATTGGCGATACAAATTCTACTATGCTTGCTTTTGAATTAAACTGTTGACGAGTCATGATCATAGCAATCCCAATCCCAGATCAGCTTGCTATTTATAAAATTTTAATTTGTTTCAATATGTAAACTCTTAACTCCAACCTAACATATCATGGTCAAAATGGACAAAAACAAAAAGGGACAAATTGCCTCTGTGTTATTGTACTTTTTCTTTTTCGCTCCTGGTTGTTACGTACTGCTCTCATAGTATGTAAAAATACTCCAAAATAGTTTCTAATAAGTATATTATGTTATATTTTGTTAATAAAATTGTTAGTATAATAAAACTGAATATATTTATTAGGGATCAATTTGGAGTTTTTTTTAATAGCGCAAGTCATAAAAAAAACATAAATAGAATAGGGGTAAAACAATGAACTGTAAAAAATTGGTCATCGAATTGCTAAAGGGATGGATGAATGAATGTGGATTAAACCGGAATAAACCGAAATCGAACTGCATTTAATAAATATACTAAAATAATAATATATTTATGTCATTTATATTTATAACATGTGAAAATTTAAACATTTTTATTATATTTCTTTAAAATCAAAGATTTTAAACACAATATAATAATTAAAAAGCTCAATGTATTTAATATAGTTTTTATAATTACAATTAAATTTCATTTTAATTTAAAATAATTTTAAAAATTAAAATTATATTATATTTTAATTTAAAAATATAAAAATAATAATCTAGATTATAATTAAAATAATTAAAAAAAAAGCCTTATTGAACCGGAAAATCAGTCAGGTTTATGTTTTTCGGTCCGACCGATCGTTGCCCAATCTTTTACCATAGTGTAAACCGATTAAAAATTGATGGGATCGACATCTAGTTGCGGTCGAACTGATTCAATCGATCGCTACGGTTCAGTTTTCATAATTCTGTTGTTGATAACACATGAAGTAAAAAGGTCTTTAGTTCTTGAAGTATCTTAAAATATATAGTAGATGATTATTATTCTACAATTATCGATCTCCATATATGACCCATATCACTTCAGGTTTAATTAATAAAATTGTTAACGAGAGGTTAAATTTACTTGATTAAAACAATCCAAGTCAAAATATGGAGGCTAATTAAGAAAAATTATTCAATCACAAGAGATTCAAATTATATATTTTTGCCTCAGGTTCTGTGATACATGACCACAATTTATATAATATATAAATTTAACGGATTATAGTGAGTTTAATCGAATTAGTGTTAAAAATGGATGGTTATATTTAATCTATCTAATTGTATATGAGTTGATTCGTTAATCTATCTATGTCTCGTTCAACTCATTCAAATATTAAAAATAAAATGTATTACATATAGTAGTAGGTGTATTAAAATGGTTCGTGAAATATGATTTATATAAAATACAAATTTAGCAAAGCAAAATCGAAATTATTTCATTTATCTTAGCAAATAGGTTGATACATTTAACTCGGACAATGTTAATGCTAATTGTATATGTGACATTGATGTGACTAAGTTAATAATATTTTATGATTATGACAAAATTCAAAATTGAGATGCCATCGTCGCGTTGGCCGAATGGTTAAGCTGTATGCCTGCATCGGGTCTCATGGCGAGAGTTCTAACCCCTAAGGCAACGAATTCTTTTTTTTTTTTTTTTTTTTTTTTTTCCAATTTTATTGGTTATAGTCGAATTCTTTCGCTCCATTTTCTAAACCTAGCCAGCCACCATTGTCACACTTTCTCGTATGCTTTTTGTAGCGGCCAAAAGAGGAAAAGCTTCAGTCTTTTTTCATATCCGTAGCTTTCTCCTCCGTGATTCCATATCTTTTTCTTCCATTTTAGTTTCAAATAAATTTGGCTATCAACAACAATGCCACTTTCTTCTTCACTTGCCTTCAGTCTCGCTCCTTCTAATTGCTTCTCCAATGAAGCTACAACCATTGTTGGCGTCAATCAATGTATGGTTAAGTTTTCTTCTCCCTTTCAAGCTTCTAATCCGATAAAGTTTGTCGCCCGATTCCCTCAAAACCACTCTGTTTCAAGGCTCCACTGCGTTGGAACGAGCGCTGATTCATTTGGTGAGGAACGAGTTTTGGACTTCAGAATTGATGGTGGCGGCGGTGATGGTGGGAATTCTGGAGTTGGTGGAGGTCGAGGCGGAGGCGGAGGCGGAGGCGGTGGTGGAGATGAGGGCGATAGCGGAGAAGAGAAGGAGTTTGGACCTATAATGAAATTTGAAGAAGTGATGAAGGAAGCGGAAATGCGCGGAGTTCAACTTCCGGAGGATATGGTAGAGGCTGCAAAAACCACGGGGATACGTGAAATGTTTGTCCGTCGGTACCTGGATTTGCAGGTTTGTAAGTGTGAAAACTGAAAACTGAATACCTTTTGATTCTGTATTGGATTTTAGTATTGGAAAGGTGGCAATTTGATATTTTGATTAGTATTTTCTCCATTCATTTTGTTTGTAATTAGTATGTAGTTTTCTTTTGATATGTGTCTTTTTTCTTTTTTGCATTTGAATTGCAGGGATCGGCTTGGCCACTCGGGTTTTTGATGAAGTACTGTACCATGCTGCGTAACCGAATGCTGGCTGATCCTTCTTTTCTTTTCAAAGTTGGAACAGAGGTTTGTTGAGGGTAATTTATTTAATGTAATTTGTAATCTCTGAATTGTTCTGTCATTTCCTTTCATTTCAAGTGTTTATTCATGCTTTTGAATTTGAAGTTGAACTTTAGTGTGTTGATAATGATGTAAGGAAACTGCATAGATGCTGCGTTAGTGTTTTTAACAAGTACTGATTGTATTGGAAAATTTCAATGTTAGAAATACAGCTGAATTGCTTCTTATGAACTCTTTTGCTGTTATGGCAGATTGTTATTGATTCTTGTTGTGCAACATTTGCGGAGGTTCAGAGAAGGGGCAAGGACTTTTGGTCAGAGTTTGAGTTGTATGCAGCTGATCTTTTAGTGGGCATTGTGGTTGACATTGCTTTGGTTGGTATGTTAGCTCCTTATGCCCGTATAGGGCAGCCATCTGCATCGAGAGGTTTATTTGGAAATATACAACAGGCTTGTGCAGCTCTTCCAAGCAGGTGTTCATCTTGTGCCAGCAACTATCTATTATTTGACTTATTACTATTTCCGTATAAAAGTTTTGGTTCTCCTCTCAGATGGTTTATTGCTTTTATGCTGCATTGCGTTTTCCTTTACATAGGGGATACCAGTTTCATTATGATGTACTTTTCCACATGTAGCGATTACTGATTATGCTTGTGCAGAATCAGAATTATTGAAAATCGAATACAAATGTGAAAAATAAAATGTGATGATCAGAAAAAACCAAGCTTAGATTGTACAATTGTGGGGATAAACATAACAAAATTGGTCTTAAAGCATATTCTGGACTGTTTTGCGTCTTCCTTTACATAGGGGATACTGGTTTCATTATGATGTACTTTTCTGTATGTAGGGATTGCTGATTATGCTTGTGCAGAATCAGAACTATTGAAAATCGAATAAAAATATGAAAAATAAAATATGATGAACGGAAATAACTAAGTTTAGATTGTACTAGGGATAAACATAACAAAATTGGTCTTAAAGCATATTCTGGACTGTTGGCTAACTCTCAGTCCATTAGAACTGATCCATGGCTGTGGCAGAACTACATTATTCATTGATTATACATTATAAATCTAGAAATAAAGAAATTTTATTTTCTTCGTTGATTGGCTACATTAATAACTATTTATTTAATATTTCAAAGCAATCTTGTTTGAAATGGGATATCCTCAATATCCAGCGACAGTCGCAAAATTGTATTAGTAAATTGGAACTTAATTGCCTTTATGTCACATCAGCCTCCTTTACCAATTATTTTTGATGATTAACTGCATCCAAGTATGTTAAGAGTTTTCATTTCTATATGGAGCTGAATGTGTTCAGTATTTGAACCTCAAATGAATTACTAGGTTTCTTATTTTCATTATTACTCAGAGATTATCTTGTTTAGCTAGGCCACTACCTTATGGATCACATCATGGTTTTCCCTATAGTCTGTATTATTCATAACCAGATAAACTGCTTTGGCCTCCTACCACTTGACCAATAATGGTATGCCTTTTACCAGTGAAAGTAATAGGTATGGTAGCAGCCTCACTCTTGATTCACTTAAATATTGAAATTCAAGTAGTTACTCTGTTTAGGATTTGAGTGTGCAGTGTTGAAACTCAAGTTGCAGGACCAATCGTGCGAACGGATATCGATAGCTTTTTTATTTGTTCTTACTTGAAGATTGTCTGAGAATTTTAATTTTGCATTTCATGCTTAGCTAAGAATACTCATTTCGATGCAGTGTTTTTGAAGCTGAAAGGCCAGGATGTAAGTTCTCTGTGAAGCAGCGCGTTGCCACATACTTCTATAAGGTACTGCATATTCTATTTTCTTAACGATAGTTAAATAGTTGCAGATCTGAATCCTGAAAGCATCAGTCCATCGTGGTTATTTTTTGAATTATAAGTAAGATTACTTAATGCCTTAGCTTTGTGGCCTAAGCTGTCTGGTTGTCGCAGTAGTTTTGTTGTCATGTTACTTGTAAATCTGACGTAACTGATTTTATGATATTGGATGCAGGGTGTATTATATGGTTCAGTTGGGTTTGGGTGTGGACTAATTGGCCAAGGAATTGCTAATCTGATCATGACTGCCAAACGGTACGATTCCATTTACTCATTCATATTCCATTTAGATGTTGCTCTGTTTTTTGGTTCCGTTGTCATATCTGAACTTGTGAGAGACTTGGTTCCGATCTTACTGAAAATCATTCGATTGCCAAATTGAGAAGTCCAATGATTTTCAGTAAGAACAAGGCCCTTTTTAGTTCATCATCGGGAAGCTTACTGATTAAGCCACGGAAATTTTTGGAGAAGATTGAGGAATTAATAGCTAGTTACTGAAACAGTTCTATTTTAAAGAACTGTTTTTATTATAGGCTGTTTTTAAATTTTTTTGACAGTAGCTATTACTTATCACGTTTCTCTTCCCTCGTCTTCAGGAGCATAAAGAAATCAGAAGAGGATATTCCAGTGCCACCTCTCGTACAAAGTGCAGTTCTTTGGGGTATGCCTATCTCCAATATAAACCTTCCAGCTTTTGATCTATAATTCTATTCAACATCTATTTCCAACGGTTATGTTCATTCACTCAATTGGTGGTCTATGTTTAGTTCATATCTGAAATGAGACATGAGGGTGAAGATTTTTCTGAACTTAACATTCCATTGTTTCCTTAGAATCACACCGAGAAAAAAGGCCCTCCGAATGCCTTTTCTTCTGCTTACAGTTTGCTTTGTTGACCAGGTGTTTTCCTTGCCGTATCATCCAACACTCGTTACCAAATCATCAACGGACTAGAAAGCCTGGTTGAAGCATCACCTTTGGCAAAGAAGGTCCCTCCTGTCGCAATGGCATTCACCGTTGGCGTACGATTTGCCAACAACATATATGGTGGTATGCAGTTTGTTGATTGGGCAAAGTGGAGCGGGGTGCAATAGCTGGATTTTACCATTAAAACACATGCCAATCTTCTTCAGACCGTCGAATGCTCCTTTCTCCTCACTATGAAAGGTTAGCTAGCCAGCCATCTCTAGAGGTAGAGAAATGGAGAAACATCAAGGACCTTAGAAGTTACTTAATGTTATGATGAGAAGAAGTCTCCTGGTTTTTTTTCGGGTTCGACATTCCGAATTCCCATTGCCTCCTGAGACATGGGTGGGAAACTGTGTTAAGACTCTGAAATTTAAGGTAAGTGCAAGTGTTGCTTCAATTGGGAGGCATAATAAATATTTTGTAGATGTTGAACAAATGCTAGGCATCAACTTTTACAATAGTGGAACACACTGCCACCCACCATTGAAAAAATTTAAGTTTCTTTTAGAGAAAAAAGAAAAGTTGAATTGATTTTAGGAGCAATTTTATATTTTGAAAGCGAAACCGAAGCATTAAATTGACTTCTGTGTAATTTTGTTATCTACTGCAAGGACATGACTTGTAGCATTAGTCCATTGACAATTATCCCCACCATTTCAAAAGAATGGCCTATTGCTAGTCAACTCCATACATCCAATGTGGTTAATTTTTTTAATTACTATGCCACCTTTTTATCCGTTCTAGCTCAAAACAATCTTCAAATCGGGCAAAACTCTTCCAAATCTCCAATAACTATTTTTGGGTGAAAAACAGTTGTAGTCGTGTTAATTTGTTCTAGTGACATGTAGGAGGTGAACATAAAAATGACTCACTTATTAGATATATTAAATGTGTTGACTTGATTTTGACATTTTAATTATGATTTGTCGATCTTATGAGTTATACGAATCGTGTTGGCGTGTTACGATCTATCTTGACACCCTTAATATATGTACTACATTTATGTTTTATTTTTGAATGATTTAAATGAGTTGGACGAATCTATGAGTCAATCCATAACATGATATATTTATCGGACGAATTAAATGTGTTGATCCGTTTTTAATACTAATTCATATAACTTTATTTATTTATGATTCATTAAACTTACGTATTAGAGGAATCTTATTGGCATATCACCCATTTTGACTCCTCCAGTTAAAAGGCAGAGCTCTCCTCACATTTTTTTTTTTTTTTTTTTTTTTATAACATTGAATATTTGAACATGAAATCTCAACAATAGGATCAGGTTTTTGCATATGGACCAGCAACTCCATCAACTACCAAACCGAGGATGGTTCGCTAAATTTCAAAAAGCAACCAAATATTTTGACTATATCATTTTTCATTTTAATAAAATTTCCCACAAATCACACACAAAGTCTTATGTTATCATGAAACATCAAAATTATATTTCATTTCAGGAGCACAAAGTAACTTTCGGACCGATTATATGAAACAATGTGAATTTAAATAATTATGCTATATCTAAAATTTATTTTAAACCAAATTGATCTTACTCGCAAATTAAGGGATGATTTTTTGACCTTTTATTCATTGTATTTTATGAGTTATCAAACATTATAAACGTTACATGCTTACTTGAAGTTTCAAGACACAATACACGAAGAAATCGAGTTACCAATTCTATAATGTATTTATTGTTATGACTGCAATATTTTTCTTTTAGTCCGTTAAAATATTATATTTTATGATTATATCAAAACTTGTTTTGATAGAATGATCTGTAGTTATTTTTTTTTTAAATAATATGTGAAATTAATGAAAAGTACAACCACTAAATTTTTTTTCTTGGTAAATTTTTTTTGGTTACTTTTAAATACTTGAAAAAAAAAAAAAAAAAAACTCAATGCTCTAATATTATAAACTACAAAATAACTTTTATTTTTCAAATGCACAAGGCTAAGATCCTTTCGATGTTATGTAGCATCATGATTTATAAATTATTTAACTAATAAATGTCACATGCTTATAATCACTAATACCTTTTTCATTTTTTTTGGGGTAAAAACTTTTTTTTTTGTGTCAATTTTAAATATTGAAAGAACAACTCAATGCTCTTTAACATTATGAAACTACAAAGTAACTTTTATATGTTAAGATGGGCAAAATTATATAGAATTAGAAAAAGTAAATATTAATCAAGTACTATAAACTTTGAAGTTAAATATATACAAATGAAATTATTTGAATTTTGAATGTTAAAAAAGATAAGAAGAAATTAATTGGAAATAAATTTCAAGGATGAAAAATAAGAAAACCAAAAACATGAAGGGCTAAATAGTAAAATAAAAGTCGTCTCCCGCACAGTCGCGACGGCTTTTCCTCAGTCCACCTCCACTTCTCTCTCTAAAGAGAACACGATTTTTCTCTTTCTCTTTCTCTCTCTAGATCATAGCATTGTCTTCCTCAATTTGGTTCTGCTTCACGTCATACTCAGATCTCCATTGAAGATCCCTCTCTGTATCTTCGTTCTGGATCTCATTATCTGTCTGTGCTTTGGTTTCGCAAAGTGAGAGAGAGGATTTCGCAATTTGGAGCTGGAAGAGAAAGTAGGCCTACCTCTCTCGTTGGATCTGGGAGAAAATGGCGCTTTCAGGCATGAGAGGTCTCTCTGTGTTTATCAGCGATATTCGTAATTGCCCAAACAAAGAGCAGGAGAGGCTTCGTGTCGATAAAGAGCTTGGCAACATCCGTACTCGCTTCAAAAATGAAAAGGTTAGGGTTTTATGTTGCCTTTTTAATTTTCCTTCTACAGTGGGTTTTGCACAAATATGCCCATCGTTTCTCATGGTTTTGATCTCGAAGAAGGCAAAAGTTACTCCATTGCTTGTATTTTTCTTTTTTTTCTTTTAATTGAGAGTGAAGCATTTTTTACTACTCTACTGAGCTCATGCAACGAGAAGCTTTTCTTTATATGTTTTTTTTTTTTTTTTTGGTTTAATAGTTTAATGTAGCCAAGTGAAAATGCTGTAAAAGGAAAGAGTTTGAATAAACTTTGTGCAACTGATTGGCGTTTATCTTGAGCTTGAACGTAATTTTCTTTCCTTCTTTCTTGATAACATGGATACAATTTTGTCAATCATTCTTCTATTAGTTCTCTTAAGCTTATAGACGTAGTATGGATATTTAGAGTTTTTCAGTTCTGCCTCAGTGACTTTTATCGACCCAGCATTTGGAATGTGCTGTAAAATTTAAGATAATCTTTTGGAACAAAGGGCTAAAACATAAATTCAAGCCATGAGCATCTTTATTAGTAGCATGAGACTTTTGCTGGCCCAGCATTTGGAATGTGCTAGAATCGAGAAAATCTTTTAGAATAAAAGACTAAAACATAAAGTCAAGCCATGTTCATCTTATTACAGGGGCTGAATATAGTATGAGGAAGTTTTAGGCTGTTAAGAACTGTGGTTCTCCCTGTAGACATATATGAAACTATGAATGACTATTTTGGTTTAGAGCTTGAGGGACTAGTTGAGACCTTCAGGTTGTAGAACAATTGGTGCGGGCTACCATACTTTGATTGAAGTTTGTTCCTTGCACTCTAAGATATGTGTCATGAATTTCCTGCTACTTATTCGACGTACGTTGTTTCCCCCTTATATTTGTCCCTGAGCATCGCCAGGCCATTTGTATGGTGCCTTCAATATAACGTTTACTTTCTGCTCCATGACAGACACTCTTCAGAAGGGGAAAAAAGAAAAGAAAATCCATATAGAAAAAGAGTGTGAGGTTTTGATGGAGCAGATGCAGATTGTAATTGCTCCTGGCTCATTTTGATTCTTTTCTGGGACGGGAGCTTTCACTTTTTCTATGCTTGGTAGATTGGTTACACTTCTGGTATAAATGATAGTTTGGAATGCTTGTTTCTTTGCACACCAAGAGCAGAAGAGCTGGATTATTATAGAAATTAAGCAGAAGAGCTGGATTATTATAGAAATTAACTGTGTTGAAAAGATTGTGTTGAATCATTATGCTTCACAGTGGAGCATTATCGCAATTATTCATAACCGTTGCTTGAATTTCTTTAGCTAGCTTGTTCTCTTGTTTTAATTCTTTATTGTTTGCCAATAGACTTCCTGCATAATTTACAGATTAGTGATTAATTGGGGACAATCTTTCTCTCACCCAACCCCTGGAAACAAAAGAGCGTTGTGCATTAGGGGGACCTTTTCTTCTTCGTCTCTCTCCTCTCTTCCTTGGATCCATTTTTTAAACTCTCACAAGATTTTCTGGTTGAGAAAACATTTATTTATGATTCCTTTCATTTTTCACAGGGACTGAGTCCTTATGAAAAGAAGAAATATGTCTGGAAGATGCTTTACATTTATATGCTGGGGTATGATGTAGATTTTGGTCACATGGAAGCTGTGTCCTTAATATCCGCACCAAAATACCCGGAGAAGCAGGTAACTTTTCCTTTGTGTTTGGTGACCTTCATTGACTTTTGGAAACATGCGGTGGTTGGTTATTGGCTTCTATGAGTAAGATTGTTGGAAGCAATTATTAAGCTTGTTTACTATGCTTGCTATAATCTACTTAATGTACCCCAAATAACATAATTGTCTCAGCAGGTATCAGTTCATGATAAACATTTTTGCTTAATTGCATTTACTGTGGGTGCAGGTTGGCTACATAGTGACTTCATGTTTACTCAATGAGAACCATGATTTTCTGAGATTAGCAATAAACACTGTGCGCAATGACATTATTGGCAGAAATGAAACTTTTCAATGCCTGGCTTTGACTATGGTATGTTGTCAACAAATTTCTAGCTCCAATACCTGTTCTCATATGATTCTCAAACCATGAAATCTTACTGATGGTTCTGAAGTTGCCTTTCATATTCATCTCCTTTAACAAAGAAGATATTATCTGTTCTTATCTAAAAGTATTTGCCTATTTGGTGTTAATAAGGTGATGTGTAGGAAGGATTTTTCTCTATTGTTGTACACCTTAGATATAGCATGGCTATGGATGCTGCTCCTAGTGGAACTTATGAAATGGCTGTGTTGTTTCATAGACCATATATGGATAAGAATGACAATTTGTGGACCAATGTGTTGGAGTCAAATGACAAATCCTTGGTTGAGCAACCTCCTCATGCATACCTTCTTCATTAAAAATGAAGTTCCAAACTTGTATTTGTTGCTTTTGTCAACTCTTGTATTCATTCTTCTCCAGGATGTGAATTGGAATATTCCTTACATTTTTAGAGTATGAATATTGAATTTAAACATTAGAATTTTTAAATTATTATATTAGTACTGGGATATGTGTAACGATCAGGCAAGATGTGTCGATTGTGGATTATATGTGTAAAACGTATTTGATTCTTGGGAGGCTATTTGGTAGACAGTAGCATCTTCTCGCATAACTTCCTCTGATTTTGGCTTGGGATAAGATTTTTTGTTGATTCTTGAATTTAAGCAATATTCCATAAAAAGAGGATGGAGGGGTTATATTTTTGATAAATAGATACTTGTTATTCCAAAGTGCAGCAGAATTAATGCTTCAGTAATTGTGCTACTAGAATGTGACAACTTGCATGTTTAGTTATGAGATTTCGAAAGGATTGGCAGTTTTTGTGGGCCAGGAATTTTAGTATTGGAAGATACGCATGTGTATATGAGAAAACAACTTTCTGATTATTTATAGGTGTAAAACTGGAAAGAGATTGAAAGGAGGGGAATACCTTGATTGGCTTAACTCTTTGCCATTTTGGTTTCAAGAAAGGTTCCTAAGTTTATGTTGTGGGGTATTTTGATATTTGGTTGCGTAGAAAAAAGGAAGAAAGGGAGGCCATGTCTTACCTTTGCATGGACATTCTCATTAATACCCAAGAGCTTCACTAATTCTGTGATATGGCTTATCTTTCAGTTGTGAGTTCCTGTTCACAGTCTGAATGGAATATGCCCATTGTAAGTTGTTGGAGAAATGTTAAACTCACCTGAATTGAATGCAACAGAAGTGCATTTAACACCTTGCTTGTTTGGAACGAATTTGACAGTAATAATATATTTTGACTTTAGCATCCTTGTACTATTGCCAGCTAAATGATATTCTATGTGTAAGAACAGTTATTTAATTTTGCATATCTCTATGATTGTTACATTGGAGCAGTGTATACAGGTTCATGTTATTTTTTGTGTAGAGCATAGTAAATGTGTCAGTGTCAACAATAATCTTTTCAAACATTTCCTGCTGGATCAGAGAAACCACCAACTTTGCATCTACCTGCTCTGGGCTGTCAATCAAATCAATTGATGGAACCTTATTGAGATTTTGATTCTATCTTTGCAGGTTGGGAATATCGGTGGGAGAGAATTTGCTGAATCATTAGCAGCAGATGTTCAAAAGTTACTTGTAAGGATTGCAAAAATTTGTGAATTTATCTGGCATACATTGAAAAGATTTGATCCTAATCCTCATCCCCTTTCTCTGGTTTTTGTTTCAGATTTCGAGTAGCTGCAGACCATTAGTGAGAAAAAAGGCTGCATTATGCTTGCTGCGCTTGTATAGAAAAAATCCAGATGTTGTCAATGTTGATGGCTGGTATGTTTGGGTCTTTTGCAATGAACTTCTATTGAAGCTGCCTTTTTTTTGTTTGGTATATACCAGGTTGATATTTCTTTGTCCAAATGTTTTAGGGCGGATCGGATGGCTCAACTGTTAGATGAACGTGATCTTGGTGTTTTGACATCTTCTATGAGCCTTCTTGTTGCTTTGGTATCTAATAACCATGAAGCATATTGGAGCTGTCTCCCAAAATGTGTCAAGACATTGGAGCGACTTGCAAGGAATCAGGATATTCCACAAGAATACACTTACTATGGAATCCCATCTCCCTGGCTTCAGGTCTGCTTTTCTTATAGCCTTTTCTTTAGTTAGCATTCTTATTCAAATTTAGTAAAAGGAGATTCATATAAATTTTGTTGCTCATGAGATATAATTGTCTTATTTCTAATACAATTAATGTCTTAGAAGTTTGCTGATGTAATCTTTAAATGCATAGGTTAAAACAATGAGAGCACTTCAGTATTTTCCGACTGTTGAAGATCCTAATACTAGAAGATCATTGTTTGAGGTATGATTTTACTCTTTGCGCTTGGTTTGTTACTTCCATAGGACTTCTGTTTCTTATGAAACCTTAGTTCATGATTTCAGGTTTTACAGCGCATATTGATGGGAACAGATGTTGTAAAGAATGTAAATAAGAACAATGCAGCACATGCTGTTCTTTTTGAAGCCCTTGCTCTTGTGAGTATATTTTTCAATAAGCTCTTTACAATTCGTATTATGTCTCCGAAATTGATGCTCGCAGTTTTATTGATTTTGTATAACTTTGATTTGGATGAGTTTTGAAATGTCTTCTTGGAGAAGTAGAAGTTGTAATACTTTCGTGGAACTTGCTAAAATTAAGATTTTAAGAATCTGTAGCTTAATTTTGCAGTTTACCATGTATTTTAGCTTGAGTAGATAATTTCTTTCAGAAGAAGTATTACATTATTGCTCCTTAATGTTATTATCAACATAAATATTTAAGTTTTACACCTAGTAGGCTGTTAAATAACATAAATAGATACATATATTTATATTTGGAATTCAGGATAATTCACCTCTCTCTTGTCTCTAGGATTCCGGGGAAGCCAACTTTCCCACCTGTTGATTTTAGCATGTCTTAAATTTATATGGATGGAAAATGTAATTGCTTTAGTCTTTTCCTCATGTTGAGGTTATGCGGTCCATGGCTTCATGTTTAGTTTCCCTATTTCAGGTTATGCATCTTGATGCTGAAAAAGAGATGATGTCTCAATGTGTTGCACTACTTGGAAAATTCATTGCTGTTCGCGAACCGAACATACGTTATCTTGGTTTGGTAAGCTGTAGGAAAACTACACTTTGGACTTTGATCATCTCTATATTGGTTGAATAGAAGTTGTTTTATGTCTGTGTATGGCTGAAACTTGTATAAGACAATTGCTCTTCTGCTGTTGTTTGATGGGCATTACTCTGTTGCTTTTTCTGTAGGAAAATATGACTCGAATGTTGATGGTTACAGATGTGCAAGATATCATCAAAAGACATCAAGCTCAGATCATCACTTCACTTAAAGATCCAGACATCAGGTTAAATTTGAGTGTTTCCCCATGTTTGAAAATCCCATTTTTTATGCTGTCACATAGTCTCTGAAAATTTTGTCAACTGAATAACCCATGTCATGAACTTTTCTTTTGAGGCCCCTTACATATTGTCTTTTGTCAAGGATTGTTTAGGAGAAAACAAACATGTCTGTCAGATAGTGTCCTATGTAACACTTTTGCTAATTAAGCACCATTATTTCCAGCTAATACAGTTTAAAGTTCAGGTGATCTTTAAATATGTCCAAATTTACTCATTTGACTTCCCTTCTCCAGCATTCGTCGGCGTGCTCTTGATTTACTGTATGGTATGTGTGATGTTTCAAATGCAAAAGACATAGTGGAAGAACTACTACAGGTACCATTGATTATGGGTTTATGAGTTGTTCTCTTGTTCTGCATGAATTTACCGGGAATAGGGGTAAATTTTATCCATGGCCCTCCAACATATCCTTATCCCCCATTGTAGTCCCTGAACTTTACTTTGTCACACTCAAAGTCAATGGAGTCTCATAAATAAGTACCATCCATCATATTCCTGATAAAACAATGATGTGGTAATAGTTTGGCTGTTAGTTTGAGTTGTGTCAGACCTCAAACAAATCAAAATTGTTGTTTATCTTTCTGATTCAATGTGAAAAAAGAGCAAGGCAATGGCAAATATTACATTTCATATTGAATAAAAAGGATAAACAACTTATTTGGTTTAATTTGGGCGTAGATGTAGGTGAAGCTAATAGTCAAACCGTTGTCGCATCATCTACTTCATTGTTACAACTCTAGTAAATCCAAATCCTTTATGTGATAAAGCGAAGTTCAGGGGTTAAAGTGGAAAACATGGATAAGTTCAAGTGGCATAGCCGCATAGGTGAAATTTATTCCTGGGCATTTTCAATCGGATATACATGTAATTAACACAACCCATTTCGAAGTATGTTTTGTGAAGGTGAAATATAGAATGACTATGTCACTGATTTTCATCTTATGTTCAGTATCTTAGTGCAGCAGATTTTGCAATGCGTGAGGAATTGTCTCTTAAAGCTGCTATTCTTGCGGAGAAGTTTGCACCTGATTTATCTTGGTGAGGACACTTAACTGGAGCAAGAGAAAATGTTGGAAATCATTATTTGCATGAAATTCCTGTTAATTCTTATGTGACAGCTGCAAGATCAACAATTCTGTGAGCTTGAGCTTATGTTGCTGAGATAAAATATTTCTTTCCATGTCTTCGGATACAACCCATAAGGAACATAAAGTTTCTCAATTTGAATTGCAGTTGTATATTCAAGAGGTTAATCTGCCAGTTTAGCATCTTCATATTTCTTTTATCAAGTTATAGAAAACATCTTTATTAATAAAAACTAAAAAAAAAAGGGTTATTTCTCTGTACTCTAGAAGTGCTTTCTAAGGAGCTCTGAAAGAGGAAGAAGCTCACCGGATTTACAAAAGCAAAACAAGTCAATTGAGCAACTCTGCTCCTATAGTTTAGACTAACATCTAACAAATATCATGGTCAATTGCCATTATTCATTTTTCACTTGACCAATTTTTAGACAAATCTTATAATTGGTGGTTCAGTGAGAATAATCCTTCTGGATATTTCAGCATATGCAGATTTTATCTTGATCTACATAATCTTGCTTACCATAATTTAACACGTAGTTTTTACTGTTAAAGTGAATCTTGCAGAAAAAATTAATCTATATGTATGTTGTCATTTTTTCCTTGTGCAGGTATGTGGATGTGATTCTACAGCTGATTGACAAGGCAGGGGATTTTGTTAGTGATGACATATGGTTTCGCGTTGTGCAGTTTGTTACAAACAACGAAGACCTACAGGTGATAAAATTTATAGTATCTGTACATGTGTTTTTCAGATAACCTTCAACTGAGACTTGAGATATTTTTTCAGCCTTATGCTGCAGCAAAAGCCAGAGAGTATCTTGACAAACCAGCTTTACATGAGACGATGGTCAAGGTTTGTATTTGAGTTTGAAGCATGACGAATGTTATGGTGCTTGTAAATTATATGCATTTGGAAAAAAGGGAAAGGGTGGGAGCATGTGTGCTAGGAAGGGGGTTTGAATGATTACTTTTGTTTACAGGTGAGTGCATATCTCCTTGGAGAGTTTGGCCACCTTCTTGCCAGACGGCCTGGGTGCAGTCCCAAAGAAATATTCAATGTGATACATGAGAAGCTTCCTACTGTATCGTAAGACACTTTGAAATTGCCCTTATGGTTGTTCATTGTTTTTGCCTCATTCAGCTGTTATATCTTAGACTGACAAATATATCTGCAGAACTTCTACCATTCCAATTCTTCTCTCAACATATGCTAAGATCTTAATGCATACCCAACCCCCTGACCTAGAACTGCAAAATCAAATATGGGCAATATTTAACAAGTGAGAAAACTTGACTTCTCTTATCTTATACTTTTGGGGTGGTATTTCTTGGATTGTTTATGAACTTTAACAGTCTTGTCTTCTTATAGATATGAGAGTTGCATTGATGCTGAAATACAGCAACGAGCAGTTGAGTATCTTGCATTAAGTAGGAAAGGTGCTGCTTTAGTGGAAATATTGGCTGAGATGCCTAAATTCCCTGAGCGTGAGGTGGGTACTGCTGTCGCTTCACTATATTAGTTCCAAAGAAGACTTCTCCCCGATTACAATCAGAAAAACCTTCATTGACTTTGATTTAGAATTGATTTGCTCACAATTGACACTAACACTTATTTTCTCTTTCTGCATTCAGTCTGCATTGATTAAAAAAGCTGAAGATGCAGAAATTGATACTGCAGAGCAAAGTGCTATAAAGTTGCGGGCCCAGCAACATACATCAAATGCTTTGGTTGTAAGTGACCTACCTCCTGCAAATGGGCTACCTCCAGCAGTTGGCCAGCTTAGCCTTGTCAAGATGCCCAGCATGAGCGGCGATGTTAGTTCTTGTTACCTTGTGCAAAAGCCTGTTTCTTTTCCAGAACTTTTGACATGATTGTTTACTTGTATATTGGGATTTGTGTGTTGGCAGGAGCATAATTCAGAAGAACGAGGACTAACACATGTAAATGGGACTTTGAATAAGGTTGATCCTCAACCTCCCTCAGCGGATATTCTTGGTGATCTTTTGGGCCCACTGGCTATCGAAGGTCCTCCTGGGGCTGACATTGAGCAAAATGCAGTCCCTGGGGCGGTTGGTGTTCCAAATGCAGTGGATGCTGCAGCTATTGTGCCTGTTGGAGAGGAGACAAGTTCTGTTCAGGTATCTGTTCTATGAGTTCTGTACTACTTTCTCTCACTATTTCCACGACTGGAGGTGTGGAGGACATCTGTTGGACTTCTATATTTATGTTTAACCCACTCAATTGGTGATCATCAATTAATTGGGTTTAGTTACTATCCCTGGCCTTTGGATAAGAGTTCTGTTTTTCTTATTTATATTTCTCTCCCCATCCTTCTCTTACCAGATTATTATTGTCATTTCAGTGTGTGACTTTCTTTCATGTCTTCTTCTTGACATCCTATTGATAATATTTAGGGATGGCAACGGGGTTCGGATTTCGCGCGTATCCAGTGCTACCCGACTCTGATATAAAAGGGTTTGGGACGGGAATGAGATTTAATTTCCTACTAGTCATAAGTTTGGGACGGGAATGGGATTATCCCTCCGGGTACCCGCGAAACCCGAACCCATTTATATGTAACTATTATGTAATAATATGTTAATAAAATTAGATATAAGTATAATATTATAAACAAATTTTTCAGTTATATTATATGAATTATATTTATATCAATTAGATAGAAGTATATTATATCAGTTATATTTATTTATATGATTATATTGGGTCTTATCCTTTCTCATACCCATAACTTGACCCAACACTCACCTAATCCTAAAGGAATCCTTAACTAAATCTACCCAAGTCCCATTTTTTCCCTTCTCTCAATGTTAATTTGCGGATTTATCGATTGTCAATTTGTGGATTTTTTTAAATTTTTTTATTATTTTATTTATTTAATGGTTACTTGACGGGTTAGGGTAATTACCTGGTACCCGCTACTAGGACGGGAATGGGTTTGACTTTTTCAGCGGGTAATAGGACAGGACGGGTAGTGAAATTTGTAAATGGGATTGGGATGGGTAGTTCCATTACCTGTGGGTATCCTACCCGTTGCCATTCCTATTAATATTTGAAAATTTAAAAGATAATTTATTTTTCTTTAGTTTGCTTACACATTACTCAAGTTTATCATACTTTTCCAATCATCTACAGTGCAAAATTGATTATTCTGCTATAGAGACATTGCAGAACTTGTATATCGCATATGTTTTTGTTTCTCATGAGCTCTCTGTCTACCTTGTTTGCAGCCTATAGGAAATATCAATGAAAGGTTTTATGCTTTATGCTTGAAAGATAGTGGTGTCTTATATGAGGATCCAAATATTCAGGTATAACCTCTTTTTCTACCTTTTCTGTTGTAGTATATTATGCTCCTTGATGGGTTAATTAGTTATCTTCTCTTCATGTTCAAGCTTTGTTGTTCTGATGCATTTTTTGACATTCCATTCTTTTAAATCTTGCAATTTTTCCCAGATTGGCATTAAAGCAGAATGGCGGGCCCAACATGGCCGTCTTGTTCTTTTCCTGGGAAACAAAAATACTTCTCCACTTAGTTCTGTCCAGGCTCTAATATTACCTCCTTCCCATTTAAAGATGGAACTCTCATTAGTACCAGAAACAATTCCTCCACGGGCACAGGTTATAATACTTCTAACTGATTGTCAGTTTTTCAGTATCTTATATCTGGAGTTTCCTTTAATCATGTTTTCCTTTTTCTGGTTTTATTTGTCAATTAAATAGGTTCAATGTCCGCTTGAAGTCTTGAATGTTCACCCAAGCAGGGATGTTGCTGTTCTTGACTTTTCCTACAAGTCTGGCACCAACTTGGTACTTATCAGACAAATTATCCATTTTTTCCTTTGCTTCCATAATGCGATTATGAATCTAAAATTCACTCTTGGACCTTCTTTTATAGGTCAATGTCAAGCTTCGACTTCCAGCTGTTCTCAACAAATTTCTTCAGCCTATATTAGTGACAGCAGAAGAGTTCTTTCCTCAATGGAGGTCGCTATCAGGGCCACCTCTGAAGCTTCAAGAAGTAGTATGTATACTGTGCCTTATCTTAGGAAAATATGAACTTTTTAAAATAGAAACATCTTATTTTCTCTGAGGCTTTATCATATGTTACCATCTCTGGTTGTGGTAGATTATATTCTAAATACCTATTTGTCTAGACCATGTTCAGCAGGTAGAAAGATGTACTCAATGCCATGAAAATGAATGCCGTTAATTTTGATAACCAGTTGATGTCTAAGTAGAAAAAAAAAAGTTAGCTGTCATGATTTGAATTAGCGATCTCTGTAGGCTTGTTTTCATGTTCAATGCAGGATAGCATATGAAACCATCTTTGACATTCAAACTAAAAAGAATATTGTGAATTCAAGGTCCTATTGACATTTGAGGTCTATCAAAATTGTTTCTTATTCTATTCGCTGTGTTTATTAATAAGTTCCATGCTTGTTTTTCTATTTTCTTGCACAGGTTAGAGGTGTAAGACCACTACCTCTTGCAGAAATGGCAAACCTATTTACAAGTTTCCGGTTGATGATTTGTCCTGGGCTTGTAAGCCACTTGTTTCTCTCTTTTTTTCTCTACTTTCTGTGAGTTGCAAAGTAGCTGCTGACAATTTCATTTTCTGTTATAGGATCCAAATCCGAATAACCTCGTTGCGAGTACAACTTTTTACTCAGAGAGTACAAGGCCGATGCTTTGTTTGGTGAGCAGTATTCTTCGATAGCATAAGTTTTTGTGCCATGGATTTTTCATTAAGTAAATGCAATCAAACAACATTTGGATGGACATGAATTTGTGCTGACAGTATTTGGGATTTGACATTATATATGAACTCCATGATGTTTAATTTAAATCAGAATTTACAAATCCACCTCCATCAAATGGAGCTTAACCTGCAAAATTGAACTTAATGTGTTCACTTTTGGACTTGTGACTCAACCTACTGCAAATTCATTGAGGGACCTCTTTCAATTTTTTTTCCTGCTATTTCCTTTAATTTATGCAGTCTCATCATTACGTTGTGATGCAACTAAATTTCTAAACTGGTATTTGACATCCTTTTTCAATTTGTCTTTTCAGGTAAGAATTGAAACTGATCCTGCAGATCGGACACAGTTGCGAATGACAGTGGCCTCAGGGGACCCTACTCTAACATTTGAGTATGTACTTAATGATATCCTGGCTCCATCTATTTGGTTCCACACTTTCTAAATTGCTATATGATTCTGACCTTTTCGTGTGCAGGCTGAAAGAGTTCATCAAGGAACAATTGGTTCCCATTCCTACAGCACCCCGTGGACCGACTCATGCAGCACCAACACCCCCACCGGCACCTCAAGTAGTTCAACCACCTAGTACAGCCACCGCTTTGACAGATCCTGGGGCTATGTTGGCTGGTTTGCTGTAACGATCTGAAGATGATTGACGCGTGAAGATTTGTTCATTATACGCTTGTAAACCAAATTTATACAGCTGGCCTACCCGTCTAATCCCTCGAATCAAGAGGTGGATCAGGATATTCATGATGCAAGGGCTGGCGGAATCAAGGGTCAGCTAAATTGCGGTCAGCTTAATTCGTGTAATTTTCCTGGGGGTTGGTCGGGATTTTGAAATTCTTTTGCACAATTGTAATGTGCTTAGTGAGTTTTTCCTTCTTTTTTTTAAAAATTAAAATCACTTGGGGTGAGGGTATTATTTTTTTTTGTCTCCTTTCATTTTTCCCCTTATTTTATTTACCCAGTTTTTGCTGGATTTGTTTGTGTTATGAGACCTGACAGACAGCATTGTAAGATATTACATGGAGTAGAATGAGTTGTAATACTTTGAATTTGATTGTTAATGCATAGTTATATTTTTCAATAAGAGCAATTACAGGGGATTTCTGAATTCATGAGTATTTAATTTACTCTCTCACTACTCTTGGTTATAAGTTTTCTACTCAGATTATTTGGGGTTTTCCAATACACTGATTTTTGTGCAATTCTATTATGTTTTCAATTCTCCAGGCCAATAATTTTACGAATTCTTGACGTCCACAGTAAATACAAATGCTCCTTCATATTCAAATTGGAAGAAAGCATCTTGAAGCTCGCTATATATATATATATAAAATCAAGTTTGGATAATTTGTTTGCTTTTTAAGAGTTTATACGTGTGATTTAGTGTATTTTGGTGGTTTATATAATTATATTTGCAGATTGGTAATTATGGGGCATAAAAAATGGTTTATTTTGGAAAAAAAAAAAGAGGGAAGTGGAAATTCTGTGGAGACTTCTGCAGGGACAGTAAAAATCATCTCCATTTTCTTAAAGGAGACGGGTACCCCGACAGTTTGGGAATCAGTTATTCTCCATCCCCTCCCTGTTTACAACTCTAGTAAAATGCAATGGAAGGACAAGGGGGCTAATAAAGTCTGCTACCAAATTCCATGATCCTTTGCTTTATATTGTCATTTTATCTGTCCAACAATAAAAAAGAAAACATGTAAAAAGACATAAAAATAATGAATTCTGAACCGATCTCATGAAAAATGTGCTAAAAAATGTGATCTATACAGAGGTAATCAGATAAGCAAAACTAAAAACTTGCTTATCTCCTAGCTAGGGAAAATATCTTTTAGGATTGTGAAACGGTTCTAGGATTCCACCAACATGATTGGATTTGAGTTGGTATATGGCATACTTGTACAAAGACCAAATAATCTAAACCAACCACGAGACATAAAGGTCGGGACTCTCCACCAGACTCAGACTTTCAACGAGGGAATATAAACCCTGCGGCGAAAATACAGCCAGTGAAATGGAGGAACCAGCCATGAAATCCAGCAGTCCCGTTCGCCATTGCCTCTTCTCTTCTAATGCACAACTGCGGTGTGCTTGCCTGCTTCACCAAATACATGTTGTGACTGTGGTTTAGTTCACAACCCTTACCAAAATGTATATATTCCCTGTTGAATGACTTTAAAAAAACTATCCAAAGCCCTAGCTACCTCCATTCTCGACAATTACCACACCTCCAGGAGCCTTCTGGAGACGAGGACTCGATCCACGGAGAACAATGGCTGTGTATGAACATGTTGCAATTCACACATGAAAGATCAGGGACCGGTTCTGTGTGAGAACACATCTTACAATACTTTATAGCAACCGATGACTCTGGAGCAACCACTGGTTCCAAATGATTACTAGATAGTCCAGTTGTTGACTGTTCAGGAAATCCATCTTGCGAAACTGCACAGGCCTGATTTTCGGAGTATCCCAAAATATTTCCTGTGGCATCACCCTCTAACTGACCATCATCAGAGTCGAGCAACTCTGTAAAAGAGAAGTAGGTCTGAGGTTCAAACTCCATATCCTCATAGTTAATGTCAAAGTCCAATGGTACTTCGCTTTCGAGAACATTAGTGGAAACATCCCAGTCCACAGGAGAAGATAACTCCTCCTTGGGGATTATCAGGTCATTTCGATCAAAAGACACCAAAGGTTCAGCATGATGATTGTTCTCGAATGTACAATCAGCATTTAGTTGAAGTTTTCCATGCCTTCTGACTGGTAGTTTATGTGCTCCCTGTCCAGGATCATCCCATTCAACCACCACCTTGGGATTTTCCTCTGTAATTTGCTCAACACTTGAAAGAGAGAAAAGCAGAGGATCATCCTCCAGTGCAATAACTTCCTCCAGAGAACACATTTGAGGAGACGAGGGTTTGCACTCTTCAAATTCAGTGATCATGCAAGAATCAGATTTCCCTCCTGTTTTACCTTTCTTCACGGTTCGATCACTTGTTGTATTGCTCACTGTCTTCTGACCTTGAGGGTTATCGCCAAATGGACATTTAGGTGATTTTATCCTACGACACCGACAGCACTTGAAGCCCACCATATTAGGAATTTTCATCTCATCAAGTTCTAATGCTTCAGCATGAAACCAACCTGCATGAAGCCAAATGCAATGGTTCAACAAACAAAAACTAAAGAACTGTTTTTTTTCCTGAAAAGAGTAATGACCCCTAGGATATGAAGACTTACCATCACAAGCTTCGCAGTGAATGTAAATCAGTTCAGAATTATATTCCTTTTTACAGAGATTACATTTAGGTCTTATCCTCTGTGAATCGCCTCTAAAAAGAATGTTTTTACGTCTGAAATCAATTCCATTGTCTTCAGGCTTCTTCCTCCATATGACACCCCAATGTGAAATTTTACTTCGGGTTTTTGTAGCCGAACTGGAAGCAGGAGTGGCCTGCTTTATCTCAGAACTACTCTCCTGAGTTTTGGCAGGTATTGATGGCTTACTAAGTTTAAATCTGATCTTTTTGGTGACTGTCGAAACATTATGCGATTCTCGCCCTTGCAAAACCAAGGGAGTAGTAGGAGACTCGTTCTTCACAAGAGTTACAACTTTGGGCTTGTGACACTTCTTGCAGGTGAATTCAACTAGCACATTAGTTTTAATGGAACTTACTGTGCAGTCCTTGTGACAATAGCCTGGCATAACAAAACTCCATTAGAGCAACCGTACAGGATTGCAGTAAATGATATTAGCATAACCATTCAAGAAAGTTCAACTTGAAAACAGCTACTAGCAATGAAAAGGATATCACCCTAAAGTTCAGAGAGCACACAGTCTTCTGGAAATATTTAACATGATAAAATTTGGGGGGTAAAATGTAACTAAAGGGGTAAAAAACAGTGATTTTTTAATTTGGCCAAAAGTGGGAGACTATTTATTAGTGATTGTAGGCGTATTATTGTACTTATCAGGCACAAAGTATAAAACACGACTTTACATGCCATATTAGATGCAAGCAATTGTCTATATGCTTTCAATATTAATACTACAAGTACAACAGATACAGGTAACAAATAATGCTTTTTAGATATTTTCGGCTTTCTTGCTGAATTAGTTATATAATTGCATGGCACAGCTCAGCAAAAGTTCAATCTCCAGTTAAGCAAACATTTTACACGTGGCTTATAACTTAAAAGAAAAATACCATGGCCCACGGAACAAAAGAGTTTTTAAGGGGACATATGATAGTCCACTCTAATATTCAATTTAAGCAGTTACACACAAAACAATGAATGTCACATTCGTAAGGATTGTGGAGACTAGAGCCCAGAATCAACATAGAAGTGATACCCTGTAGGGAATTTCTAGCCTAGCTGGGTTGATGTCTTTACTAGTGGACCTTACTAGTAGGGGCCTCCAAGCAAAAGGCAGCCCCTAGAAGTTTGCTGTTTATGGATTTCCTATAGTTCAAGTTCTGTAACAGCACTATTCACACAAACACAAAGCAAGCAAATAGGGGTTTTTTTACATGGCATTGCCACATGGATTGCCTGAGAAAAAGAAGAAGAAAGCGGTTGTGATGCATACCTTGGCAAGCACGGCATTTTACTGTATCCCTGAAGATCAGACCAAAGAAAATGATAATAAGATCATAGGAAGTTGGGCATCAAAAAGAACGGGAGGTAAAATGATATCAAACCGTTACCTTATGAAAACATCATGTTCGCATGATGCACACGGGCACCTTTCCATCTTATCTCTCTTATATGTAAGATACAAGAAAATGTCCTTGCGGGAAGCTTTAAGTTGCCTTTTTTGTAAGGCAGATAGTTCACTCACGGAGTACATAGCTGATGGCAAAATTTCTTTTTCAACTTTTTCTTCATACTCTTTGATCAAATATAAAGGAACATGTGTTTCAGAAAACCAGTATTTCTCCTTCCCACCTTCAATTTTCTCTATTTCAATAATATTCTTCATAATGCGGGAAGGGAGATGCTTTTGATTACCGAAAGCAACTCCATACCTAATTCTATTTTGCAGAATTCTCTTATCACAGATAACCGCATTTCTAAAAAACGAGGCTTCAGTCTCAGGACCTTTTCCATCGTGTAGATTCTGCTCAGGACGAACAAGATCACTCCATCTCACATGAAGATCAAGGTATCTAACCTGATGCAGATTCCAGTTGCATTTTCAAGACGTAAACAACCGAACATTCATAAAAGACTATGCTAATAAAGATGGAAGTGACCAATAGACTATCATTATTTAATATATGAAGAATTAAATCAAACCTGAAGTGCTAGCTGCGATGCATTCTTACTCCTCTCCACTGCAGCTCTCCAAACCATTTGTCTGCTTCTTTTAGGATGCACAGGATCATCAACATAATATACACCAGAAATCTTCCTTGAACCACCTGATGAGAAACTCATAAAGTTGCAATTTTCCTTGAAAAAATTTGTGACAACAATGTTGCAATGAAATTAAACCGGAAATGGTATTTGTAACAAATATAGGAAATGAAACATTGAAGTCATATTTAAATAATTAAAAGGATGCCGCATTGAAATTACATGCGAGTTACATAATAAGAAAAGGAGGTTTTCTCATTTTGAAAGTGACAGAAACTCATGAACAACATTCAGAACACAGAAAAATACACAAGAAACACAAATACATATAAGAAAATAATAGTAATATTGATGATGAGCAACAGCAACTCAACAACAAAGAAGAAAACTAAAAATCTCAAAGGAAATAAAAGAAATATCCAATACTAAAGCTGTAACAGCCCCAAGGATGAATCCCCTTCTCACAGCAACAGTTAAGTTAAGAGACACAAAAGATAATTCCTCTCCAAACTAACCAGTCTCCACCTCATGCTCACACACCCCATTGAATAACTAACTCCAGATATCACAGCATGCCACCGGTCCTCTTCGGCTTTCTAGAACACATCCACCATATCTTTGGCCTGTGTGTTAATTGATCCAATACCATTCTCTTAGAAGGCTGATCTGATTACCCATATCAGGATTCAGTCTCCTCTTATCAGAAAGATTGAAGATGATTTAGAAAAAAAAACTCGGGATTTACTGTGATGTGATTGACACATGATGAATCAACTAAAGATGCGTTAATGAGCCATCTCCTTCCAAGAAGGCATTATATGGGTATCCAAATTTTAAGAAATGAGGTTACAATTTTTTTAAATTACAAAAACATGACATGAAACATTTCGTACAAGTTTCTCAGAGTTTCAATTTCTGAAACATTTCTGAAATGTGGAAACTCCCCAAAATCAAAATTTCTGAGCGACATAAGCCACCAGTACAACTTCACAATCCAAAGATTTTTAAAATGGTGGAAAAATAGGATTCTAGTGAAAGAAAGGAGCTTGTGAGGGGTACCAATATTACCTTGACGTGCTGCTCTTTTAACCACTACTTGAGGCAAAACCGCTTTGTGGAATACAAGCTTTAACAGTTTCCCCCCTCGCCACCAGACAAAACTTTTGTCATTGGAACTGTTAGCACTTATGTCAGAAAGACCTGATTGTTTCCTATGTCGCTTTCCACCTGGCCCACGTTTTTGCGTGGTTCCAACAATGCTTGCAGCACTTACAATTGCAGGAGAATCAGCCAACCACTCATCTGTTGCCTTAGCCCATTCTGATGAAACGGCAACTGCCCGGATGTTTTCCTCAAGCTGCATACAAGTATCATGAGATGATGTCAGTGAGACGTAACTAAGAGTGCAAACATGACAAACAATAAAACAACAAAATAGCAGCAACAGTAAGAGAATATTCCTCACCAGACCACTTAATATTCTGTAAAAGACATAAGTTCATAACTATATTCTGTTCCATAAGCATATCCATATAAGTGGACAGACAGTCAATAGCAACAAGAAGTGTGGAGTTAAAAAAACAGAATACTATGAAATAGGGTTTAAGAAAGTAAAAAGTTAAATATGTAGTGCCCAATTTAACACAAAAGTAGTCAGAGTGGATGCCAAAAGAAATATTAACAGAGTCACACGACAAGGAACTATAACAAATAGATGAAGAAAATAGCTAAACCACAAGAAACTCTAAGGTGACACTGCGCTTCTATGCTTTACTAGATATGCAAAATTGAAACCACTTCATTAGTATTGTGTCGAAGCAAATGAGCTTACTTCAAGCAGGGGGCCCTTCAATGCGCCAAAAGTTGATGCATTGTCTACTCTTTTACACCACTGTTTCCTATAACTAGGGCTTGCAAATGGACCAACTGTAAGACCGCACAAAACCTCACCCATGTACATAATATAAGTTGCAATGCTAGGAAGACTCCCCTCACCACTCGGGACAGGGCGGAGTCCATTGAGGATTTTCATGGCACCTTTAGTGGCAGTCAAAGCAGCTGAATTTAGCATGCAGCCCCTTTTGCTGCTAGAAGAGAGCTTACATGAATGACACCACCCGCATCTTTCCCTTGGCACCTCAATAAGTTTCTTTTCAGAACTTGGCCAGAAAAAACGTGAGGCTACATTTGAAAATGCTTTTACTTGCAATGAAAGGTCAGACACGGCCTTCCTAGCACTGCTTGATTTCTGAGTTTCTGAAACACGACTTTCCTCGGATAATAGGACAGCTAGACTAGCAGCAGCTGATGCAGAAAAATCCCCATGCAAATAGTGATTTATGTAGGCAAAAGGCTTAAAAAAGGTTCCCACATACATAAAATTGTCCTTCAAATTTCTCTCAGCCCTTTCAAAGCCCACATAATTGTCTTCCTTGCTTTGGGACAACAGAATTGCTGGTAAACAAGTAGCATTCTCTTGCACAATATGATAGCCATCAGTATTTGCTGAGGTGCAAGTAGTCATCACACTTGATCTGTCGATAGATACATCTGATGGATCAATTTGCTGGTTGACGGAACCAGTAGACTCCACTTTAATCTGTTCAGGTAACTTCCCATTCATGACATGGCAACTTTTTGTGTTTGTTGCATCATCATTATTTAAGGTGCCACAAGGGTCAGCTTGAATTGTAGCACTGACAGAGGCATCAGGACAAGGAACTGCCACATTATCTACATTATACACATTTAGACTGATTGCAGTCTCAGCTTCACCAGCATAAGCAACTTTGAGGCTTTCGTTGCAGGTAGATGGCATTGATAAAGAAGAAGACTTTTCATCGTTTAAAGATGATATGCATAAACCTCTTTCCATTAGCTCAAAAGGGGAGAAGACACTTTGTGGAATTTTCCAATAATCTGCAATTGCCTTACATATCTCCAAGTAGGAAGATCTATGTTGCACAGAGGAGGAAAGCACTTGCAGGACCTTTGGAATATCTTTCTGACTGTAGTATCGTAGACATGGTTCTGTGCCAGAAGAAGATTTGAGCCTGCAAAAAAATTGCCATAAAGAAAAGGAGTAAGGAGTGAAGTTACCAGGGAACCAAAAAATTGAATGGAGACAAGAAATAATCAATCATTACAAAAAGACTGGAACCGGAGAACAGCTTTAACCCCAATGCATGTTTCCCAAATTTTATACTAAACAACACCTTGAATTAATTTAACTTAAGAAATCCAAACAATTAACAAATAAACCAAAATAGAAGGTTAAAACATACACCAGTAAGTGATTGAATGAACCCAAGAAGACTTGCTCGTATAAGTCAACACCAAATAGTTCTGCTCCTCTAAGCGAGGTTCCCACAACATTAGTAGGTCCCAACTTGCTAATCGTACACTCTGGACAATACCATGGCCCTTCAGGTATATACATTTTGACAACACCAATACATCTGGAATGATATGCCGATGGGCAACCATCACAACAAAGCAAAGTGCCGTCCATGCCACAAAGTCGGCATTCATCACTATTCCCATCCACACCAACATCAGGAGAAATTCCCTCCCCTTCCCGCCCTTTGGACCCCAAGTACTTTGAACCACAAGACGACTTGGTTCCTTGGGTTTCTGCAATGATCTCCATAGCCTCCCTGTCTTTGCATGCTGAAGTTTTGGAATATCTGGGATGAACCCTTCTTGGCCCGTTTTCGCAGAGATTGATTGAAAGTGCATCAGGATCTACACCAACTTCTGATTCTTCACGCAGATCAATTTCTGTTCTTAGTTCTCGACAATCCAAGGCATCATCACAGAGAATTTGCAGGATCATCAACTTCCTACTCACAGATAAGGAATAATACTCCCTCTTGAAAAGATCATCATAAAACCCTTTCCACTCTGGTCTCTCTGCATATCCCATTATTGTAAAATAATGAACCAAATAAACAGGCCAGGTAAGTGAATCAAGCAAGTTCCAATCAATGCACCTGCATGTAGAGAATAGTGAATTCTAAATATTTAGCAAAAAACATTAATTCAAAAATGTACAAATAATTCTTATGTATGCACAATACAGTTATACAGACACAAGAATGTTATATACATTAAGAGCTCTAACATGCAGTAAAAAGAAAACGACTACCTCAAGCATTTGGATGCAAGCTCTGAACCATCTGAAGAGAGTGTCGGCAGATGATCTCTCAATGCTCGCATTAAAGCAACATGAATGGCATCCAACAGCGTGTTTTGAACTTTGCAGTTTATTGCCCCAACCAAATCATCTAGTGTAAATGGACTCAGGAAGAGGCAAATATTGAATGACCTCAAGAATCCATATACCGAGAACAGATGAGAGACACATTCCTCTGGAACACCTACATTCCCTGATGATGGAGGCAACTGCAGAGGCGGAATGATTGGGGCATCCACTTCCAGTCCCAAATCCCCATGTTGTGCTTGCTCACATGAATCACTTGAAGAATCTGCATCACTCTCATCTTCTGCTCCATTCTCGTCTGCTGCTTCGCCACTCAACTCAGTTAATGCAGAAGTTTCAAACCTATCAGCCTCACTCTTCAAATCAGCCATTCCCTTCTCCAAGTCCTTATTCTTTAGACTCTTTTCGAACACTAATTGATCCAGTTTCTTACTCCTCTCAGTCAAATCATCATCAAAATAGTCGTCGCCCAAAAGTAACTGGCGTATCTCACTACTCTCCATATCCTCACAATCTCCATCCTCATATTCTACCCTATATAATCCGGTATCGTAGCTCACTACTTTCCCCAGAAAAACCCCAGTATCGTCAAACTCTTTCAATACATATCTACCCACAAGTGGTTTCCATCTCATCTCTAACGCCTGCTTCTTCAAAGCCATTTCCAACTTTTTCTCAGTTTCATCCTCTTCTCGCCTCCGTTTCCTTGGTCGACCTCGGCCCCTCTTTTTGACCTCCGTAGGCTCCATCATATAAATCCAAAAAAGAATTAAGATCAAAGGCAACTGAAACTCGCCCGCAAACAATCGCTAGAGTTCCAACATTAAAGAATCCCTAATTTCACGTTACGCCTAAAAATCTCAAACTCAGGCGTCGACTGAGGACAGATCTAGCGTTCGTGCAGATCCCTATGCAATAGAAGAAATATTAATAATCGCAATTGATTAATCCAGAAAAGCGAATTTCAGGATAAGAATCTAAAAAAATAAATAAATAAATAAAACTATGCCAAAACATTTGGTTTCTGCAGATCCTATGGAGCCAAATGACGTTTCTAATCATCTACCACAACTTTCTGACACTTTCTCAGTAATAGTTCAAAAAAAAGAAAATTAAATTTTATACTTCATAGACAGATAGCTCCCTGTATTTACGCACAAGCAAAGAGTGGAAGTACCTCGTTAGGGTTTAATGACCGCCATTGATAAGCCGATTGGGGATATTGCTAATGTGAGAGTGTGAATGTAGAGAGAGAAAGAGTGCCCTAATATGAGAAGAGAACAAAAGGTTTCTCTCTTTTACTTGCCTGTAATTTAAGAGAAAAATAAAAAATTAAAAATTAAAAACGGAACCGAGTTGTGTCTGAGTCCAAACTCGTTATCTCCGAGTCGGCGAGTCCCTTTTTTTATGGAAAATATTATTCTTTTATAAAATAGAATTAATATCGGATGTAGTCGAGCCCATTTATGTGCTAATTGTCTCCTATTTTTCTTTAATATTCTATTTTCGTCTTCTCTTTTTAATATGTTAACATTACGTTTAAGTTTTCCCAAATAAATTTTTTTGGTCAACAAAGATTATATTGCCAAATAAAATTATGTTTAGCAAAATATCACGATTTTTATCAATGGGAGCATTATAAAAATTATTTAAGGAAGAAATATTTTGAATATATATAAAGTTGTCCCTAAATTTAGTAAACGAGTGTGAAAAATTTTAATTATGATTAAGTCCCGAATATGATTATTTTAATGAAAATATATGTAATTTTAAAAAAATGGTAAACAATTATAAAAGTCTTATATTTCGGATTGAAAATTATATATATGATAAATTTTGTTTATATGATTCATATTTGATTATGTTCTTTTTGTTTGAATTATCTTAGTAAATCGATGAAGTACAGTTTTTTTTTTTTTTTTAGTTTGATTGTTTCATTTGCATAATATAATTGCTATTAGTAAAATATGACATATATATGATAGGAAAAATATATGTTTTTTTTTTTAACGTATTTAGTAAAATTTAGGGATAATGCTTAAATTTATTTCAATATACTTGGAGAAGTTTAATATGGTTCAAACTTTTCTTTTGGCATCTTCACTTTATTCCAATCTTAAAGCTCAACAATGTGATTTTTAGTTTTAAGCCTAATATTTTGTAATGGATAAATTTTATTTCAATTTGAAATTTGATTGAGTGAGAAAAAATATATTAGAGAAAAATATTGTTGTAAATAAACGTTTGATCTTGAGATTTATCCATGTAAACTATTGAATATATATATATATATTATTTGCTTTGATTGTTGTACTTTAATATGTATTAAAAAAATTTTCATCTTTTTTAACCTATCACCGAGAAATTATAGAATATGTCCTGTACACCACGTCATCTGTGTGTCAAACCAATAAATTCACGCCATGTCATATATTTTAACAAATGGTGTTTATAAATTAGTTTATAGGGTTTATATTTTAGGGTTTAGGGTTTTTATTTTAGGGTTTAAAATTTTATTTAAATAATCAACTATTAAATAAATAATTAATTAATTACAATATGTTATTTTTCTATTGGTTGGAGGACAATTTATTATAATTTTATTGGTTTGGCATACGGATAACGTGATATACCAAACGTATTATATAACTTCTCCCTATCATCGTACATTCTAATAAGTTATAAAATACATATTATTATAAGTAACAAAAAAGAAAAAAATATATTTTTAAAATAATAATAATAATAATAAAGTGCGATGCATTCTCTTAATGGTATTATTAGAGAAGGGTTAATATTTATATAAAAGTACAATAAAGTTGATTTAATTAAAACATATATAGAGTTTCAATAGAGACATTTATCAATTTCACCCCTTGAAAATAATATTCTTTTCATATTATTTCATGTAAAACTGCATACAAATTTTATATTGTGAAAGATTTTAATTAAATATTTACTTTTCGAATGGATCTCAGTAACTCAATAACTATTATGGCGAATTGATACTGCACAGGATATTATTTTAATTTATAAGTCCAAAATGCATCTTTATAATTGTATTAATTTCATGCATATCATTCATTCAATAATAATAATAATAATAATGCAAATCGTCATACTTTTTTAGGAAATACTTTGTTGTTATTTTTAAATTAACAAAGGTGAATTTTGAACACATAAATATTTACATGCACACAAACTGGGGAGCCATCAAGTTTAAGATTTTCTTTTTAGATTTTGCTAGAATTGTCTCTAAATTTTAATAGATTTGTCTCTAAATTTTGTTATAGTTTCTTATGTTTTTTTTGCTTACACAATTGGTTTTCTTTGAGATTTTTCCAAAAAATTTACAAGGTTTATTGGTTTTTCTTCAACAATTCTCCTATATTATTCATCGAGTTAGGATTATTGTTTTCTTTAACAGTTTATTTATGATTTAGGACGAGATCATAGTCATATGATAGGTTGGAGTGACGAGTAAATTGAAATAGGTTGAGTTAAATATGGTGAAATTTTAGCTACAGGTAAAAACTGATTATGAGTATCTACGACCGACTTTAGGTTGACATGCAAAGGATGTTGACTCGCGGATATGATGTCCTGCCCATCAAGTTATTAGTTTTCGTGAAGCATTAAAGTGGAAATCCAATTATATTAAACCTTAGTGCTAATAGTTTTATGGATGATCTCACCACTCGTTTAATTAATTGTTCATCTATAGATATCATATTAAAACTATTTAACCTTAGGTTTATTTTTATGAATTGGTCTGTGAATAAAAAAATTCATATATATAACTGTTTATTTTTTGAAATCACATTCTTTATAAGAATTATAATTTTCTTTATTTAAGTAATTAAATTTTATTTTTCATTAAAAAAAAAAATCATGCATATCATTTTTGTTAAATTAACCTCGTCATAATTCTTTTTTTAGAAAAGGTAGTGTTATAGTTTAATATTGGTAAAAACTATAATTGCATTTGATTGGAAGAGTAGAAAATACTAAAATTACATCATCCAACGACTGCCGTGGGATTAGTATGATCAAACGGCTCTCATCCATATGAATGGCCCAACTAACCACAATCCCAAGCAATAACGTAACCGAAGTCAAACAGTCTCAAGGAAGATAATCTACATCTGCGTGTAGAGAATAAAAACCAAGCTTGGCCGCATCTCAAAATATTTATGGTATTAAATATGAATTGTTGAAATTAATAATGAAGAGGCGTAAGGAACACTAGAGCAATCGACTCAACGAGTTGAGTCGGGACTCGTTCCGACTGGGTGAGTCAGTGAAAGATTAGGTGGGGAAATTTTGTATTGTATTGAGTAGAAAGAAGGAGCTTAAAATGGGGCAATAAAAAGGGGGGAAAAGGCGGGAACAACTTCACTAAATGGCATTACCCGCCAAGATTTTTGAAGTTATTTGCAAATTAATATATATATATATATATGGATAAAAAATAATTAAATGTTTATTTACTACTTGTACCAACCTTTTTGGGTATTTATGAAAATTATTGACATATTTCATTTTAATTCACTTTGAATTTTAGACAAAATTTTAACAGTTAATATATATTTCAGATCATATTACGATATGATTATTCAATGGATGTAGTGTAATTGTTCAATTGATTAATCTTTGAACAATTTGACAACTTTTTTTTTTATATATATGTTGTATATTTATGTTAAAATAATTTTGTTTGGGCTTAATCACGTTTATTATTGTTGAATAAGGTCAATTATTATTGTTGGATAGTATTTAATGAGAATTCGACTTGTATTTATTTTTGCAAATTCAGTCTACATTATCCGATTGAATTATAATTTTATTAATATTAATAAACAATTCGATGTTGAAAATATATTTCACCATGCGTATAGATTTTTGTGTGCTCAAGGCAATATGAGAATCATGTATAATTATGTTTTAACCGTGCGAATGAATAAATTGTTAGATAATTATTTAATAAATTTAAAATCTTTGTTGTCTATTTTAATTTGAAAATTGTTAGAATAGCTATATAAATTAAAAAAAAAAATCCAAATAATTTCATTCACAATATTCGCTTTATGTGATAGATCATGATTAGAATTGAATTAGTTCATTAAAGTGTTATTATTAATTCTAAACTATGTATAATTCATACCATTATTTTTTGAAAAAGAAATGTAAATTTTTAGATAGAATGAGTTTGTCAATACACTTTAGTTTTAGCAGTAAAGTCATCCCTTCCTTTATAAAAGATTGGACATTTGAATATCTTTCAGGGGTATGGTAAATGGTAATCAAGGTCGGAAAAAGTTTCAAGGCTAAAGGACTCCACCAATAAGATAACTCTAACAATAACAATGAGTTTCGAAACTAACCCCAGGTGGAAGTTGATGGAAAAGGAATGAGGAATAAACTTTCTCCTGTTTAAATGAATCCGTGAGAAGCGTAATCAGTAGAACATCCACAATTACACAGAAAAGAACACAGATATTTTTACATGGAAAACTCCTCCAACGTGAAGCATAAAAACCACGAGGCCTCTCCTGGCCCAAGATAAAGTATCCACTATAATATAAGAGTTTTACAGTAGATATAAAACCGAGCTAGTGAACAACAACAAGTTCACGGCTCCAACAAAACAATAACAACAACAAATGTATACAACAAAGTTACAAAGCAAGAGCAAAGAGTTCTAGAGTTCCAAACAAGATCGCCACTGTACAAAATGAAAACAAATGAGTTTAGAACAAGCTCACCAAATTTCAGCTCAATCCAAAGAGAACAACATGTTCAAAAGACTGAAAAGAATGAAGCAACTCAAGCTGAAAACCAACAGAAGAGAAACCGCAAACAGTAAAACAGGGACGAACAAACGAGGATCTTCGAGACCTCCAGTGACTGATCCACCGTCCAGAATACAGATAAATATGTCTTCAAACTTTTCTAAAAGTTTCAGCCAAATCCAACGGCTAGAAACCAAACTACAAGTAGAAAACTAAAGCTGGTTGCAGAAAAAGCACTCCGAAAACAGCAGCTATTGCAAACCCGAAAATCTAAACTTATGAACCTCCAAATTCTGATCCGACTATTTAGAATCAAGAAACAACAGTCTCCAATATGCTCTCCAAAATTCAGCACGATCGAACTCCGTATGAGCTAGAGATTGTTGAAAGAAGAAGAAGAGTATAGTTGAAGAACAAAGTTCATAAACTCAAAGGATTTTCTCTCTTAGTTCTCTCTACTATCTTGTATCCAAAACTCTCTCAAATGTTGTTATGCCTCTCTCTCTCACCTCATCTCATCTGCTCATATATGCTCCTTCTCACCTCACAAAGAACTCCTTCTCACCTTACAAAGAGCTCCTTCTCACCTCACAAAAACTTAAAGTCTTACACCTCTTAAAACGTACCTCACAAAGAGCTTCAAGGGCTTGAAGGATGCACATGGAGTTTCTTCCTCCATATAGGAAGAGCTTCAAGGGCTTGAAGGATGCACATGGGGTTTCTTCCTCCATATAGGAAGAGCTTCAAGGGCTTGAAGGATGCACATGGGGTTTCTTCCTTCATATAGGAAGGGAACAAAGCCCAACAGAAGTGCCACAAGAGTCGCTTTATTGCTGTTGTATGCACCCTCGAGCCCTTCCGAGCTTGTCTAAATCCTCAATTTTGCTCCCTTTCTTGTATGGATAGTCATTCTTCCTTTTATCATCTGGCTTTTCACCTCATTACAAGCGTGTCCTCATCACAAAACTGAAACTAACAATAACATTCCATTAAATTCAACATTCACATAACTGACTGATGATGGTTAACACAATACATAAACAAACAAATGTGATGGAATGCATATTTCAAATAAAATGAATCCATGCTTAACATAAGAAGACATGACATTTGAACATACAAGTCCAAGAGGCATATTTGAGATGAAGGTGAATACCATACCAAATCTGCATTTTTATTGCCTCCATGATGAAGAATGCCTCTTATTCAGTCATCACTATCCATTTCCCTATTTTCTGGGCAACACAATCACAAATGCATGCTGCTCTTCGATCAAGACAACAATCCCATACATAATTTGTAATCCCATGAATCCTCTGAAAGTCATGTTATGATCCAAATCAAAGAGCAGAACAAAAGTAAAAAAAAAAAATTGATGAAGTAAAAGCTTTTTTAAAATTTTTTACATACCTTCTTGTCATACGAAATGATGGGGCCATATTCTCCTTTGTCTTTTGAGCACCAATCTTGTAGATGAGGGCAGTTTTGAATGTGCACAAATTCAAGTGCTGGAGGGAGGCCTTCAACAGGAAAAGACTTGAGCTTGGGGTATGTAAGAATCAATAATTGTTGAAGAGATGCGAGGTGTTGGACACCCTTATTCTCGAATTTACAGATTCTGAGATTGGTTAAAGAAGTAGGAAGCAGTAATCCATTATTATCCGAGAAGGAAACCATTTCTGTATTGGATTCTATTGTCAACCTTGTTAAAAGAAGTGAGTGTGGAGAGTCCCCATTCTGCCATTGGCTGACTCAGATTCTTACAATCTGAGATCACAAGTTCGGTTAGACTTTCGGTTAAGCATTTTTCGAGAGAGGATATTGCTGTTCTACTTAAAGAAAGAAATTGAAGGGAAGTGTGATTCTGCATCTGATTGGGTAAAGACCTCAATTTGCTGCACAAGTTAATGTTGAAAGAGATTGAGGGGTTGGGTAATCCCCTTTGAGGGAAAAACTCGAATACTTCGTAGTTGGATATCTATAAAGATTGAAGACGGTGGAGGCTTCGCATATGATTTGATAGAGACTTGAGCCTTGTACATTTGTAAATTGATAAAGAGATAAGAGTTGGGATATTGAATGGTAATTCCCTCTCAGGGAATGATTCTAAATCATCACAACCATGTATCTTCAACTGTGTGGGATGAGAAAACTGATAATTAAGTGACTCGAGTACTTGTTTTGTACCTTCCCCAACTGTAAGAAACTTGGTGTTTGAACAGCAGCTGACAGATTTATAGCCAAAGACTTCAACTTTCTCAAGAAAAGACATCTGGGTAGTATTCCAATGGATCTCCAAAGACAGGCAGTTCTTAGTGGAAACATCTTTGAGACTGCTAACGAGGCCATTTGGCAACTCCTTCAATCTCTCACAACATGAAAGTTTCAAAGATTCAAGGTTGAAAGGCAAAAATTGTACCTCTTCATTCACCAATGACACAAGCTCCTTGCATTCTGAGATTTCCAAATGCTTTAGACTGGTATGATAGTCCATATTAGTTCCATCAACTGCCCACAAGTACTTGAGTTCATCACAAGCACTAATGTCAAACTTTTGGAGAGCTACCGTGCCTTGTATATAACTTTCATCTAATGTTAAAAGACCTTTTATACCTCTAATTTTCAACTCGGTGACAGAGGGGAGATTCGTCAGATTCCTGAGAGCTGGCACTTTACATCCATTAATAGAGAGTGTTTTAAGTGACAGAAGCACTCTAGGCAAATCAATTAACTGTTGGCAACTTGAAATTTGAAGCTCTTCAAGGGAAGGAAGGATGCTTGGTAACTTGCATACCAACTTTGGACAATATTTGATTATAAATTTACGAAGCTTAAGGAATTTTCCCACCGAATGTTCATTCCAAGACCACTGCTTCCACTCCCACATAGAAGAATGTTGGAAATGCCCTAGTCCCGAGGCATTGGTCGTTGTGTTTGTATAATACATTTGGTACATTAATGTAAACTTTATGTATTATACAATTTGTGTCAAGGTGATAAAGGCATTAATCTATTTATTGTATGTCTTGTGCTATATTTTAAATAGAGTATCCAATGGACATATCCATATCCACGTTGTCAAGTGTGAGGCACTTGGCAGTAAGACCGTGGATAGGGAAAACGATATGGCCATAAAGTTATCCGTAGTCTGTTCCAATCATGGGAATGAATGGAACTAAAGACTATCATTAGCCTGGTTGTATGGCGGTGTCTTACCGGTCATAGAACATGGAATGTCAACCAGGCTACTGGGTACATGCAAAAAGGGCATGGTACTGGATTGATCCACTTAACGGGAATCTACATGGTATAGTATCACAAATGATTCTCGCGTAGTACTTGTATAAGTCCTTCGACCGGACCATATGATGGTGTTGCATGTGAAGTGGCACACTTTGGTGTACGCCCAACGGGCCTGTAAAAGGGTGCCAAGTACGGGTACGTTCGGGTGTGTCAGTGAGCATGGCAGCACTATGGATATGCAGAAGGGAATGTCACTCAGTGATTCACTGAGACGATATCATCGGCCTCTTGAAGAATGTTACTGATAAGTGTGCGGCCGCACCCGAACAAGATTGGATCTTGTTTGTGAGCATCAGTTCATTCAGTATCAAGTAAAGGTCCAGACACAAAGAGGGTGATACTTCCATGCCTCTGTGTTGGACACCGATATCAGCGACATGGGATTTACAAGTTCAAACTACAGGGTTACGTTTTCAGTTTGACTGCTTACTCCGTCTTAATTGGGGGCTGCAGTGGCTTGCTAGAACCCGCCTGCAGTCTTGGGCCTTTGGCCCACTGCCAACATAAAGACGGGCCCATTGGATCGTACACATTGAACGTCTGGACTTTAACTAGTCGGATTAAGTGTATACTTGGAGTATACATGTTTGAAGAGAGCGAGATATATTAATTATATTTTATGCATCAATTGGATTGATCAAAGTTATATAATTAATATTTATTTTGGCATTCTCTTAATTAATTCAATGAATTAATTTATGAGATTATTTCCTAGGTGGAAATATTATTTACATGTATAGGTTTACATGTAATATGTGTGTCCAATTTAATTCCTTGGTTAAAATTAATAGGTCAAATTAATTTTAATTTAAATGTATGTATTATACATTATGTGGTATTGTATATTTACACACATGTTGAATTAAAATTCTATTTGCAATTAATTTAAAACCATAGAATTAAATGGGCAACAAAGGCTTGAAATGTTAAGCCCACACATATTGAGTTGGCCGAAATTCATGGGTGGTGAATGGATGAGAATGGTGACTCATTCTTGGACAAAAATAAGATGGTGAGTCATGTTTTTCATTTAATGAAGAAATGATGAGTCTTTATGTTTGTCCAATGGTGATGGAGTGAGTCATGGTTTGACCTAGTTAGTTGCCAAGTTGGACTTTGCATGCTAGGTGGCATTGAAGATTTTTTTCTTGGTAAGAAGGTTGATACATAAGGAAAAAATCAGCAGCTATTCTCAGGTTTTTTCTGCCGTCCTTTTCTTTTCATAAGAACAAAATGTTTTGCCCACTTTAGGAATGAATTTCTTAAGGAAAAGAAATTGGTGCCTATTTTAGGGATTGATTTCTTTTGGAAAGAAATGGAGAGCCCTAACTTAAGGTGATGGTATTTTTCTTTGGGAAAGAAAAATTACAGCCATCTATTCCTATTGTGAGCAGCCCTCTCTCCCTCTCTTCTTGTCATCCGAGTCGCTAGCACGGGTTTCGGTCCGAGAGCCGTTCGTGTACGTGACGTTGGAGGGAGTCTACTTTGGTTCCTGCAGTCCGCATCCGTCTCTTAGAGAGACTTTGTGGTAAGTTTTTGAAACCCTCTTTTTATGCTTTAAGTTTTTGATTTCCACATCTTAAGCTCCTGGGCCGGATTCGAGGAAATCGATGCGTATTTCCGCTTTTATCGGTCGGTTTCCCGTGACGAATCCCAACAAAGAAAACTCTAGACCCTCTAAACAAGGAAATGAAGAATCATCCTCGTAAAACTCATTCCCGACTTGTTCCACTGCTTGTTCTCAACTCCTTTAGTGAGGGTAGTCGTCCAAGTCGCGGCAACGATATGATATGCCTACAAAAGAACAAGTCAAGCTTTGACAAGTTGGTGAGTATGGGATCTCCTATCCATGATGGGAATTTCCTCGCGAGAAATCCTGTAATTGAAATGCTTGATAGATTTTGGTGTGGCTCCAGTGACATCAGGCTCTGCTCGTCCTGAATGGAGCTTTCAATTTTGATTCGGTTCCATTTCAAGTGTATTTCAATAAGTCCAGGCTTCTGCTTTATGAAATTTCCATCCTTGATATTATCTCTGACATTCTGTAGCTCTTCGATCTCGAGCATCCCTGCTAATTGAGAAAGTTTTTTCAACTCTAAAATCTTCAGCCCGTCATTGCCTTCTCCCAGTGTGAACTTGCTCAACGTACGCAGGCTTGTCACATTACCAATTTGTTGGGGCATTTCTTTCAAGGAGACTGTATCACTAATATCAAGGTACAACAAGTTGGTTAAATTACAAATTCTTACAGGTAACTCGATAAGCTTATGACAAGCGTGCAACCTTAATGTTTCCAAGTCGAAGAGTTCACCCAAAGATTCTGGCAACCTTCTAATGCCAGTGTAAGACAAGTCAAGGTACCTTAATTGCTTTAGTTCACCAATACGACCTGGAATCTCTTCAATGTCATAATTTGGTAACGACAAGACCCTTGAGCATTTCAACTTCGGCAGCAGATCATACAACACATTTCTACTTAAATAGCTTCTACGGAGAGACTGTTGCACAGAAAACAATGTCCTCAACTTCACCATCTTATGGAAGCATTCAAATCTTTGGGAGACGTTGAATTTGAGACAGATGAGTGCCAAATGCCGAATGAATGCATGTAACTCTGCACCCTCCATCTCGTCATCAACCCAGTGACAATACATGTCTCTACTAACGAAGTGAGCTAGATCATTGATAAATAAGGTCATGCATCACATATCTTGATTTATTATCAGTAGATTGTTGAAAAAACGATGTTGATAATAACTCATCGAAATACTGATGACCCAAGCCTCTGCCATCCATAATCTCAAAATCTTAATACTCTGTTTCTGATGAAGAATAAAAGACCACTGTATCAGCTTAAACATGTTGAGGATAATTTTCAACAAATTGGAATTGTATAATCTTACATAGAGCATGATTTGTCAACAAAATGACTTGACAATGCTTCTAAATTTTGATTCGAAGAACAGATGATCTAGTACCCAATTTTGAATGTATAAGCTGAATGGGTACGACTAAACAAAATACTTATAATGCCCCAAATATTTTACAAGCTATAACAAATAAGAACCTAAAGGTAAAATTGGAAGAAGTTACAATATAAATTATACACGTGAAGTATCAACGTGGACAGGGTGTGGAGGAGCCATCTTTGAGATCCAGCAGCTCTTAAACGGGCATCCAAAAGAGTTCAACGAGCCATCAAGCACCAGCAACGCTTCAGGGGTGCTAAGCATGGTGGACAGCCATCCTAAATGAGTTGACTGACCTTCCAAGCTTGTCCGAATCCTTCATTCTGCTCCCTTTTTCTTGTACGGAGCGGTTCCGTCCCCAAAGTCATGAGCATAATGGTGAGGCGATCCGGAGGAACCTGCAATGGGGTATTTTATTAGTCAGTATTCTTCCTCAATCATCTTGCTTTACACCTCAGTACAAGCGTGTCCCCATCAGAAATTGAAACTACAAATAATATCCAAGTAAATTCCGCGGTCACTTAATTGATTGATGATGATTAACACAATATATAGACCAAGTGCTAAACAAACAAATATGATAGAATGCATATTTCAAATTAACAAATCCATGCTTAACACAAACAGACATGAAAATTATTTTTCAACTTGAACATACAAAAATTCTATGATAATCCTTTCCGGATCACTAGAGCTTACCCAACATCAAATACTAAGAATCATGCATGCATGACATGAACTTCAGGTTACATATAGAGAAACAACACAACCCAAAAAAGATAGCCCCAGAATTTAATCAAGCATGCATACAACAAAAAATAAATGATGAAGTACTAGTTACTTACTAGCAGAGCGAGTGTTCAATTACAGAGCAAGAGCAGCAATGGAAGCTCAAGAGTGGACAAGAAGGTGACCAAATATCAGGGTGGTGGCAGCCTCAGTGGTAAATCCTGGATCACCAACTCAAAGGGGCTGCTATTCAATCTAATTCTTCAAGATCACAAAAGATAGCCAGGACTGTTGGGAAAATATTGCTCCTTGATCTTTAAGATGACTTTCAATGGATCTCTTTCACCATTCTACAAACATCCCATTCATATATTATGATACTAGTAAAGGTTATCACCTTACCCGTCAACATCTTAAAGTGAATCCCATTCAAATCTGCATGTATCGTCTCTGTGATGGCAAACTGTTACGGTCCCAGGCTTTGGATCGAGTTATGCGTTCTTGAACCTTGAAATCAGGAAGTAATACTTCCTTTTGGCTCTGTCTTGCCTTACGACCTATGGCTGGAGCTCATTAGAGAGAACTCCGGATCTCTAGAGCTCGTTATAGAGAACTCTGAATGTCGATTGTTTCTATTGAATAATTGCTTAACTTTTATTAATTAGAAAACTACCTTTTACAAGGGTACAAAAATAGACTAACTAGGAAATAAACTTCTAATCTAAATAGGACTTCTAAATAGAAAGAGGAAATAATACTAACTCTAAGCAAATCTGATTCCTAATCTAATCTAATTAGGAATAAAACTATTTAAGTATAAGATTATTAAAGAAACACTGGTTCCTAAAGGAATAATTGTTCGTTCATAACACAAACAAAGCATCAGCACAGCATAAGGATGGCCCTGTTAGGTCCAATTTTTTTTTTGCATTTTAATAAATAAGCAAATAATTTCCCAGTTCTAAATACCTGGAAGAAAGCAGTAGTATATAAACGCTATGATTCAGAGACAAAAGGTAGGTGATTCTTCCTCAATGTCTTTGTTCCTAAGTAGCAAAGTCGAGCAATCTCTGAATTCAGTGATAGATTAAAGGAGCACGCTAATATATATGGTTGTAAACCAATATAATGAGGACAATTTAGAATACTTAAAAGATGAAGGCTACGAGGGAGACCCTCAATAGGAAAGGACTTGAGTTTAGGGCAATGAGAAATTAATAATTCTTGAAGAGAGGTGAGGTTTTGGATACCCATGGATACGGATTCCATCTTCTCGAATCCAGAGATTTTAAGATAGGTTAAAGAAGTAGGAAGCAATAATCCGTCGTTATCTGGAAAGGTCTGTGTTGATTGCTATTGTCAACTTTCTTAGAGAAGTAAGTATGTGGAGTCCCCACTCTGCCATTGGCTGACTCAGATTTTTACAATATGAGATTTCAAGTTCGCTTAACTTTTGGGGTAAGCACCCTTCTAGACACGATATCTGTGTACCTGTTATTACGAGACACTGAAGGGAAGTGATATCCTGCATCTGATTGGGAAGAGACCTCAGTTTCCGGCGAGAAATAATTCTGAAAAAGACAAGAGATAGATTGGGCAATTCCCTTTCTGGCAATGACTCCAATTCATTACAGCTCCACATTGATAAAGATTGAAGATGGTGGAGGCTTTGCATGTGATTGGATAAAGACTTGAGGAAGTATGTAAAGAGACAAGAGTGGGGATGCTGGGTTGGGCAATTCCCTCTCTGGAAACGACTCTAATTCATCACAACCATATATTTTCAATTCTCTGACATGAGAAAGCCCATGATAAAGGGATTCAAGTACTTGTTTTGCCCCTAGCCCAACTCCAAGATATTTGAGAGAATCAGCAAACTTACTGTTGGGAGAGAACCGAATGGATTTGCATCGCCAAACTTCCAACGTCTCAAGACTAGACATCTCGCTACTGCAAAGTATATCCAAGGAACAACAGTTGAGGACTTCAATACTTTTAAGAGATTTAAGGCTGATCAGGTAATCTGGCAATCGTTTAGCCCCCCACAATTCCAAAGTGACAAATGTTCAAGGTTTGAAGGCAAAAGCCCTTCCTGTCCACAGACAAGTGACACAAGCTCCTTACATTCTAAGATACGCAAATGCTTTAGACTGGTAAGATAGCCCAAATTAGTTCCATCAAAACAAAGGCACTTCAGTTCATCACATCCATTAATCTCAAACTTTTGAAGTGCAGCCATGCCCTTAATATAACTTGCAACTAATCTTGAAAGACCTTTCATTCCTTCAATTTTCAATTCAGTAAGACAGGGGACATCACGCAGGTTTCTGAGAATGGCCTCTTGACATCCACTAATAAAGAGCCTTTTAAGAGATGGAAACTCTCTAGGTAAATTAGTTAACTGTTCGCAGCCTGAAATTTCGAGATCTTCAAGGGAACGAATGAAGCTTTGCAATTTGCCAACCAATTTTGGGCAATTTTCTATTTTAAGCTTACGAAGCTTATGGAATTTTCTCACAGAATCTTCATTCAGCACATTACATCATGTCCACTGCTTCCACTCTGACATTGACACAACCTCTAGAGCCTCCAGACAAGGAAATGAACAATTATCCTCATAAAACCCACTACCCACTTCTTCCACTGCATTCAAATAAGTTATTCTCAACTCTTTTAAAGAGAGTAGTCGTCCAAGTGGCGGTAATGATTTGATATTCTCACAAAAGCACAGCTGCAGCTTTACCATTTTAGAGAATTTGGGATCTCCTACCCATGATGGAAATTGTCTTCCGCCAAATTTTGTAATTGAAGCACTTGATAAATTTTGATGTGGTTCCAGTGATTTAAGAATCCGCTCATCCTGAATTTTTGAGTCATCATTGGTATGGGAAAAATCCCATTCCAAGTGTAATTCAAGAAGGTCAGGCTTACCCTTCATAAAATTTCCATCCTTAACATCTCTGACATTTTGCAGCCCTTGAAGTTCAAGCTTCCCTGCTAACTGAGAAAGTTTCTTCAACTCTGATATCTTAAGCCCATCATTACCTTTGCCCACAACGAACTAGTTCAACATACGCAGACTTGTAAGATTACCTATTTGCAGTGGTAATTGTTTCAAAGAATCTGTCTCACTAATATCAAGATACAACAAGTCGGTTAAATTAAAAATACTTTTGGGTAACCCAATAAGTGCATAACAAGCATGGAGCTACAGTGTTTCCAAGTGAAAGAGTTTACCAATTGATTTTGGCAACCTTTTAATCGGAGTGTAAGACAAATCAAGGTATCTCAATTGCTTTAGTTCACAGACACAACTGGGCAACTTCCTGAAGTGATATTTTATTAGGGACAATACCCTCAAGCATTTAAACTTCGGCAGCAAATCGTATAACACCTTTATACTTAAATAGCTTCCGTCAAAATCTTCAAATCCACAATCAGACTGCTGCTACAGAGACCAAAACGTCCTTAACTTTATCATCTTGTGAAAGCATTCAAATCTTAGAAAAATGTTGTACCTCCGATGAGTGAATGATGAAATGCCGAATGTGTACACATGATTCTGCACCCACTGACTCATTATCAACCAAGTGAAAACATATGTCTCTACTGACAATGCGAGCAAGATCATTGATAAGGTCATGCATTACATAACTTGATTCACTATCATTAGATTGCTGAAAAAACGATCTTGATAATAACTCATCAAAATATTGATTGCCTAAATCTTCCCTTTGCTTCACTTTATTTTGATGACACAAAAAACCCTCTGCCATCCATAATGAAACCAACTCATTTCTATCAAACTCATAATCCTTGGGAAAAATTGAGCAGTAGGCAAAACATCGCTTCAAGTGAGGAGGGAGATAGAGATAGCTCAACCTCAAGGCTGGAAGAATATTGTTGTCAGGTAAATCCCATATCTCACTGTTCAGCACTTCCTTCCATGCATTAATATCGGACTTACCTCTAAGAATGCCTCCGAGTGCTTTAGCTGCCAAAGGTAATCCCTTGCATCTCGTCACAATCTCCTTGCCTATTAGTTTTACATCCAAGTGCTGATCAAAGTTTGTTGCTCCTAAAGCATGTTGACAAAACACAGACAAGATTCATCATAGGATAGCTCTTTGAGATGATGAGCAGTAACAGTACCTGTCATCTGTGAAATATCCCAAATTAATGTTCATTATAAGTAAGCTATTTAAGATGCTAGCTACTAAATTGATTACCTGTTGTCATACGTGAAACTTCCTGGCTGCAAGTTGTGATGACGATTCTGCTTCCTGGTGCTCCTGCTTCAAAAGGACCACGGAAAACAGTCCACTGCTCGTAGTTCTTGGACCACAGATTATCCGGTATAACTAAAGACTTTTTTCCAGACAGCATCTGCTTCAATTTCACTTGTAATGAATCCAAATCTTTAACTTCAGCACCATTGCTATCAACAGATTGAAGGATTGTTTTTGTGATCCCGACGACATCAAAATCTTCACCAACAGAAACCCAATCTTTCAAAGCAAACTGTATCGTGGTATCATTATAAATAAGCTGAGCTAAAGTTGTCTTACCTACACCCCCCATGCCAATAATGGGAACAATTGCAACCCCAGCATCACTATGTGCAGCCTTCAACAAGTCGAGCAGGGCCTTCTTATCATCCTCTCTGCCATAAACCTTTGCTTCATTGACCAAAGAGGTTGAGGGTGGTCTTTCACTCACTTGGCTGATCCTCCCTCTATTGGACTCCCGTAGATTCAGATCATCTTTTTCTCTGATAATCTCATCTAATTTCGCAGTAATTATATCTATCTTGGAGATGATCTCCTTAATGAATTGAACAGTTCTTGGATTCACTGCAACACAGCACAAAGGGATGATTCTGCGCACGTTACCTGGACGGAATTTGCCATCTTTATCCTCCAAATTGCGCAGCTGAACCTCAGTTGCGAGTTCATCAAGTACATCCTCGAGGTCGTAAGCGAAGTGTTTAAGATCAGTCAACCAGATCTCGACCAATCGGCTGGTGCTTTGCATATCCTCCGCATCATCAAGCACAGCATAAATCCTCCTGAGCATCTTCTCCCACTTCTTCAATTGATCCAGAACTTTCCCTTCACCCACATACTCGAGCCAATCAGTGGACTTCAACCTGTCAGCATCAAAGCAAGCAGAAAGAACTGAACCAGCGACAACTTCCATTCCAAGGATTCTTCGCGATCGCAAGTAGAGACTTGTATCAAAACAAAAGTAACATTAACGCTCGCTTGGAATCAACATGTAGATTTCAATCGTAAATGGATTTTGCATCGTGGAATGAAATATCTTTAATCATTGAATTCTATACGAGACTTCTTTTATTTGAGCTTATTTTCTGACATTATTAATAAATTTTTATGATAATTATTTATGTGTAAATTATAAAATTAATTAATAAAAATATTTTTATTTTAATAATTTATAAATAAATTTAGATATAAATATTTTTTTATTGTATTATATTTTTTTCGTTATTGGCTAAATAATCGGTTAGAAGTTATTCAAGCATTTCTTATATAATTTTTCTCTAAATTAATTTTGTGTATGTTTGGAATCAAATTTAAAACTCTACATAATCGATTAGAGATCGTTACTATTAGAGCAATTTTAATTGGTTTTTATGTAATGAAAGAGAAATTTAATTTTTTTTTTTAATTTTTTCTTATCTTTCACAGTTTTTAAAATAAAATAAAATATAATTAATTAAAAAATAAAAGTAAAATAATAATAGATTATTATTTAGAATCGATATTGAAAATATTAATCAACAAAAAATTTATATAAGAAAAAAAAGTATTATAAAAGTATAGTGAGGGTACAATTGTCATAAAATATTTCCGTACATAAAATATAGAATTTATTTGCAAATTCCATCTATTTTGATAGAATTTGCTAGGGGTGCATAAAAAAAACCGAAAAACCGTGAAACCGAACCTAAACCGAGCTAAAAATATGGTTAACCGAAACCGATAGACTAGTGTACGGTTTTATTTTTAGAAATTAACGGTTACGGTTACGGTTTAGGTTTTTACACCAAAAGTCCATATGGACTCGCGGTTAACTGACTTTTACAAATATTTTTCTTAAAAAATTATGTAATTATATATATATATATATATATATATATATATATATATATATATATATATATATATATATATATATATATATATATATATATATATATATATATATATATATAGGTAATATGAATAATAAGTGAAACATTTGGGCCTTTGATGCTATTTTATTTCCTTACTATACAACAGCAAGTAGTCTCGGTCACTCCCTTCCAATCCTATCTCCTGTTAATTCTTAATTTCAAACTTACTGAAAAACGAACAGCGAAAAACATTTCATTATTTAATTGTTTGATCTTGTACAACAATTTCTATGTTTGGAAACTTTTTTTTTATTAATGTTTTAATTATTGGAGTTTATGGTTAAAATGTTATTTTAATTAATAATTAAGACTATGGTTTGTAATTTTATATTTTTATTTCACATTTGAGATTTATGGTCTATTTATTTGAGGTTTCATAAATTATAAATTTAGTAAAATCATAATGTCTATTTCGTAAATGGTTAATCATAAAGAAATGGTTAACCGACTAATGGTTAACCGAATTTAATGGACAATGTTTGGTTAGTAAATTAAAAAAACCGTTTAAACAGTTAACCGTTTGTAAAAGTCCACTTGGACCGGTTAACCGACCGTATGCACCCCTAGAATTTGCTCAAGACATGTTGAATTCCGCAGAATTCAATTCTAAGATTTTAATTTCTCACTTTTTTTTCATTCCAAACACGAAAAAATTGGAATTGGAAATAAATTTTTCAAAATTCTGAGGAATTCATTTATTCCAAGCGGGACCTAATAAACTAACTAAATTTTTATTTCCACGTGAATAACGTGATTCTCCATTAATGACATGACAAATCAATACTAGTTTTCATTTACTAGCTTGGTGCAACATTGGCTTCAACCAATTAAAATCTACATATGTTATCAACATGACACACTAATAAATGGTACATGTTTGTATAAAAAAAATTCGAATTTAAAAATTAATTCATGAGTAGTTGATGTAGCCTCACATTAACTCTATATTGACTTATAATGTGATAGTGATCTTATTAATACTATTATTTTATTGATATAAATTAAATTTTAGTCAGTAAAAACTAATTTCATAAGTAGTTGATGTAGCCTCACATTAACTGTATATTGACGTATAATGTGATAGTGAATACTTTTATTGATATAAATTAAATTTTAGTTAGTAAAAACGTATAATCTCCAAATTTCAATGATAGGCTGTGTAATTTAGCCACTTCTCGGATCATGTATCCACAAAACATGACACGTGTTTTTTTTTTTTAGGTCCTCCAAAAGAAACACGTTACTTCAAAGATTTGGGCTTCAACTAAAATTTCTCTACATTACCCCATGTCTAAAATTTGTTGATATTGATGGTATATTTATAATACATCTTTATATGAAAAGTAATTTTTTCCAATAAAAAGTATTTCAAGAGCTTATTTTTGCTCCAATGCTATGAATATGGTTTTCTCATAATTGAAATTTGAAAGCAAGATTTGGAAAAATTTGTTTGTTCATATGTAACCATCAACTAAGAAAATGTAAATTGTTATGTGTAGCCTTTGATATTTCTTGAAATATGATATACAAGTCATGTTTCTTTCTTTTTTATGCAACCAAATTAAATATGATTTTGTGTTAATATAACTAGTAACTCCATAGAATTATCATAAAAATTGTTTATATACATCAAAGGATAGATATGATATATATAAAAATTGATTTACCTGTGCAGGCATATGACTAGTTGAATTTTAATAACAGAAATGAATCCCTTTATGTTGCGAATTTCGTTCAAAACACAGTGAAAGTGTTGTCTAAATAAGTGCAGAGTTATCCCATAAAATAAAATTAAGTGCAGCTTTGTATTCTACTACAAGGTAAAGCATAGGCTCCAAGGTTCAGAATATGGGCATATGTGAGCCACGGTCAAGTGATGATGGTTCAGGGCTGTGCTAAGCATTGTAGACAGTCGTCCTCGATGAGGGTACTCGACCATCTAGGGCTTGTTCAAATCCTGTTTCCGCTTGGTTTCTTGTTCGGATCATCGATCTTCTTTGGCAATCATTCAACTCTTCACTTCAACACATGCATGCCTGTTCTAATCACAGACTGAAACTAACAGTAGAATTTAGTAAATTCTATAGTCACTTATCGTTTGTGATTTACACCATATAAACAAAGTAATAAACAAAACAAATATGGTAGAAAGCACTTTTCGAATTAATGAGTTTATGATTAACGGAAGCATACAAAGCAAGCAAAGATCAATGATATGGAATCCGCTCATTACTCTGTCAACCACCTACTCAAATTACAGAGATCAAGTATGTATTGTATACATAATCAGTAGTACTGCCCCCAGTCCCTCAAACACTCACCAGAAAACAAAAGCAATTCCTAAATGCATAAGCATGAATGTATTACCTTGATAACAAGCATAAAAATGGAATCATCGAAGTAATAACGAAATCAAAGAAGGCATGACAAGAGAGCAAAGATTAGTACCAGTAAAGGGGCAAAGAGCAGCCACTGGAAAAGAGGCACAGCGAGCTAAGGTAAATCCCATACCAAACCAAATCTGCATTTATTGTCTCTGTGATGGCATACAAAAAATCTGAATTAAGTTATGTTTGATCCAATATAAAAAGCCGAGGAAAATTATGTTGTTTCTTACCAATCTTCTAGAAGAGGACAGTTACTAATGGGACGTATATGAGATGAAGGACCCTTATTCTCCTTTTGTCTTTTGAGCTTCGATCTTCTAGATGAGGACACTGATCAATATTACCTACACATTCAAGTAATGCGATCATTCTGCAGTTACTTTGTTCCCAGGTAGCAGAGTTCAGCAATCTCTGAAACTAGTAATAGATTCAGGATGCATCCTGATGAAGAAGGATGTCTTAAACTTGGAATTCTGACAAAATAGTCAGTTTCTGATGCCAAAAAGAAATGAAGAATGAAAAGATAGAAGCCTCTAATTCAGTCCTCACTGACCATTTTACTCTCTTCAAGTTTGTAGCAGCACTTGAAATGCATGAAACTTATTTGGAGTCCAGCACAAGCACAACAACCTCACACATAATCATCTTTACATCCATGGCTCCTATGAAATTGTCAAGATTAAAGGTAAACCATACAAGTTAATTTTAAACAGAACATGCTTTCTGAAAAATTATTTGAAACAAAGAAGTACTTTTTTCCCAAGCCAAATATCAGCTTACTTTCCTAGCAAAATGCTCAAAAGAGGTGAACATTCATTTACCTTTTTCCAGCTGTTAAAAGGGTTGTCAAAATATGAAATAAAGCTATTAGTTACTTACCCACAGAGGGCTATAGAAAACGAAGGGCCCACCATTCTCTCCTTGGTCTCTTGAGCAACAATTAGGCAGACGAGGACAATTGCGAATATCTATACATTCAAGTGTACAAGGGAGTTCTGAGAGATGAGGAAAGGACTCGAGTTTCTGGCAGTTAGCAATTAGTAACTCTCGAAGAGAGGTGAGATTTTGGATAGCCCTGGATAGAGATTTCATATTCTGGAATTCATAGATTTTGAGATCGGTTAAAGACGTAGGAAGCAGTAATTTGTCATCTGGAAAAGAAAAGATATTTGCATTCGATCTTATTGTGAGGCTTCTAAGGGAATTGAGTCTCTGAAGTCCCCACTCTGCCATTGGTTGACTGAGCTTCTTACAGTATGATATCTTGATAAAAACTCACAAATCAATAGTCAGTGAACCAGCCAACAAAACACAGAAATGATGGAAGAACTAATAGTATTGATAGTATTGAAATGCATAAAGAAAACTACAAGAGAGGAAAAGAAAAGGAAGCCCCCAAACAGAGCACTCCTCCCAGGGATTCCTCCCTCTCTCTATTAGAGCCCAATTAACTGTAATGATTCCGATCCCCCTTTTCTCCTCACACACGCAGCATATAACACTCCAAATCCTAACTAACTATGCCACCTAGGCACAGCCACTTGGAACATCCCTCTGCCTCCTAGAATACACATTATAGATCTTTGGGCCATGAGTTAAATGGGCCAACACTGGCCTTTCTGGCCTTTCTGCTAGCACCTCTGCATCATTACCCCCGCCTTGGAGAGTTGTCTTGTCCTCAAGACGAATTTCAGGGAATTGACTCTGAATGGAAAGTGCGTCCTCCCATGTAGCGTCATCCGTGGACCTGCCACGCCAAAGAATCAACCATTGAGGAACAGACGTACCAGATTGAGCCAAGATGCGACGGTCAAGAATAGCTTCCGGGACATAAAAATCAGAGACATCCAACTCCAGTTCAGGAGGTAAAGTAGCTTCAACAAGGTTGGACTGAGCTGCCTTTTTGAGAAGGGAGACATGGAATACCGGATGAACCTTCGAGGTGGCAGGAAGTTGGAGACGGTATGCAACCGGACCAACTTTTTCTAAAATCTGAAAGGGACCGTAAAACTTTGGAGAAAGCTTTTGGTTGTTGCGCGGGGAGACAGAAATCTGTCGATAAGGACGAAGCTTGAGATACACCCATTCCCCGACTGAAAAATTAACTTCCCGACGGTGTCTATCAGCCTGAGCTTTCATCTGTTCTTGAGCCGCCTGTAGATGGAGCTTAAGCTGACGAAGAGCCTCATCACGGTTCTGCAACTCCTTACGAACAGTTTCAACCCGTACTTCACCTGGAAAGTATTGCACAACAGATGGAGGTTGCCTGCCATAGACTATCTCGAAGGGGGAGAGACCTGTGGAGCTATGAAAGGTGGTGTTATACCAAAACTCCGCCCAAGGAACCCATAGAGACCATGACCGGGGCTGATCTACAGCAAAACAGCGCAAATAGGACTCCAGACAGCGATTAACAACCTCAGTTTGGCCATCAGATTCCGGGTGGTAAGAGGAGCTCATGTTCAACTGTGTTCCTTGCAACTTAAATAGTTCCTGCCAAAAATGACTGACAAATATCGGATCCCGATCACTGAGAATGGATTTTGGAATACCATGATGACGAACCACTTCTCGAACAAAAACCTCTGCAATAGTCTTAGCCGAATATGGATGTTTCAGAAGTACAAAATGGCTATACTTTGATAAACGATCAACCACCACCAAAATTGCATCAAACCCCCTAGACTTGGGCAAACCGAGAATAAAGTCCATAGAAATGTGTTCCCAAATTACCTCCGGAATTTCCAAGGGTTGTAAAAGACCACCAGGAGTTAGAGTACTAGCTTTACAGCGCTGGCAAGTGTCACAAGTCTGAACAAACTTCTTAATATCAGTAGACATACCCACCCAATACAAATTGGCAGCTAGGCGGCGATATGTACGATAGTAACCGGAATGGCCACCACTTTTGGTAGTATGGAATTCGGCAATTAATTGTGGAATCCATGGTGAGGCCTTAGAGATTACCAAACGATTCTTGTAGTACAACACCCTATTACGAACGGAATACCCAGGATGCAGTGTTGGATCCCGCTGTAAATCAGACATCAGGCGTTGCAATTGGGGATCCGTGTGGACTTCTTCCAAAAGTTGAGCTCCTTGCACCCAAGTTGGAACCGAAACAATAGAAGTGAATTCCCCATCGTCATCTCTACGAGAAAGAGCATCTGCAGCCCTATTTTCTTTCCCCGGCTTGTAACAAATAGAGAAATTGTACCCGAGCAACTTGGCGACCCAATTCTGTTGGTCAGGGGTTGTTATCCGCTGTAACAAAAGATGTTTTAGGCTTTTCTGATCTGTATAAACAGTGAATTCAGCACCCAAAAGGTAAGGTCTCCAGTGTTGCACAGCCAAAGCGAGAGCCATGATCTCTCTTTCATAAGCGGACTTTGCTAGATTACGATCCGACAATGCCTTACTGAAAAAAGCAATAGGCCGTTGATGCTGCATCAAAACAGCCCCAATCCCTCGTCCAGAAGCATCACATTCCACCACAAACGGCACAGTGAAATCGGGTAGAGCCAGAACCGGAGCAGTAACTATAGCGGATTTCAGATGATCAAAGGCAGATTGTGCTTCTGAGGACCAATGGAAAGCATTCTTCTTTGTTAAATCAGTTAATGGGCGTGCTATACTGCCATAATGCCGAATGAATTTCCTGTAATACCCTGTGAGACCTAAGAAGCCTCGAACGCCTTTAACTTGCTTCGGAATCGGCCAATCAACAACTGCCTGAATCTTCATAGGATCCATTGAAACCCCAAAACCAGTAATGACATGCCCCAGATATTCAACCGATTCCTTACCGAATTCGCACTTCTTTTTGTTAACAAAAAATTGGTTGTCAAGTAACAGGTTCAGAACGGCAGAAAGTTGGAACAAATGCTCTTTCCAAGTCTTGCTGTAAATTAAAATGTCATCAAAGAAGACCAACACAAAGTAGCGCAAATAGGGGCGAAACAAGTCGTTCATGACTGCTTGAAATGTCGAGGGAGCATTCATGAGCCCAAACGGCATCACTAAATACTCGTAATGGCCGTCGTGGGTTCGAAAAGCGGTCTTCTCAATACTGTCTTCTTTCATACGGATTTGATTAAACCCCGATTTCAAGTCTAGCTTTGAAAAATATTGAGCCCCTCGCAATTCATCAATTAGCTCATCTACCACAGGAATGGGAAATTTGTCAGGAACAGTCACCTTATTCAATGCCCGGTAGTCCACACACATGCGCCAAGAATTATCCTTCTTCTTCACCAAGATGACTGGACTGGAAAAAGCACTTTTACTGGGGCGAATGACTCCAATTTGGAGCAGCAATTGAACCTGACGTTGTATCTCAGCCTTCTGATGATAGGGGTATCGGTAAGGACGAACGCACACTGGTCCCTGGTTCGGAAGTAACACGATTCCGTGATCATGAAGCCTGGTAGGGGGCAGCCCAGTAGGTTCCTGGAACAAGGATAAAAATTGCACCAACAATTCGTCAAGGGCAAACTGCTGGGTTGGGTGGAGGTGCTGAATATTAGGACCAGAAGCAGAGCTCTCGGCTTGGGTTAACATTTGTAGGGAAGAACCATTTGATGGTGCTAACCAACCCCGTAAAGAAGAGGAATGTGTCCCTTGGAGCTGCTTAGCAATACCCTGCAAGATGAATTCACGGCCCTGAGAGAAAAACTTCATATAGTGGAGATCCCAGTGGTGAGTCACTTCCCCCAACGTCTTCAACCACTCAATACCCAGCACAACATCCAGGTTCCCCATATCAAAAAGCAAAGCATCAATTGTACAAGAGAAATTACCCAATTGGATGGGAAGAGCTGTACATTTCTCTGTAATTGTAATTCGATGGCCATCTCCTAATTTGATTCGCATTCCCTCAAATTGAGTAATGGAAACCCCAAGAGCCGTAGCCAACTGTTTTGACAAAAAATTATGAGTGGCGCCACTATCAACCAAAATCTCCACAGGAATTCCCAATAACTCACCCTGTAACTTCAGCGTTTTTGATTCAGACCCATTTTCTGTGACCAACCCATTAAATTCAAGAGTATTACACTCACCTTCAGACTGTACGACATCCTCCTCCTCACCTTCAATTCGAAGAATCTCTCCCTCATCTGACACAACTTCATCATCAGCTAGAAGAAGAACCCGTAATTTCCCCTCTGGGCATTTGTGGGCTGGCCCATAAGCCAGACCGCAGCGATAGCAGAGGCCCTTGCGTCGGCGCTCTTCCCACTCAGTCCGTGAGAGCGAACGGATTCCGCGATTTCGACCGGGCGAGACTTCTCCAGCATCGCGCCTAGCTCCCTGATGTTTGTTGACTTCTGAATGTGGAGGGATATTGAGATGTGAGGGACGGATACCCACTTTAGCTTCAGGCCGTGGGCTGTTTCCCATTTTGTATTCGGGCCGGGCATAATAGGAAAGCCCATGAGATCTGTAATTAATTTCTCCTTCTCCTTGTTGCGCATAACGCAGACGCCGGGAAGAGAAAGGTTGTTTGGCGGGAGAAAGCATTTCTTCCACATCCCTGGCGAGATACATCGCAGCCAACCTGGTAGCCGGACGGTGAGGCCGAACCTTCCGCCTTATTTCTTCACACAAACCGCCTAAGAAGTAGCCCAAAGCCTGAGATTCGGATTGCCGAGGAACCAAAGAGAGAAGATATTCAAAATCTTCGATGTATTCTTGGACGGAACCGGTTTGCTGGAGCGTCGATAATTGTTCAAAAGGATTCTGCATATCCAACCCACTGAACCGCTGCAGAAGCTCCTGCGTAAATTGATTCCAAGACAAAGAATCATAAACTTCTTCTACAATGGAAAACCAATGTTGCGCTACCCCCACCATACACAACCTTGCCAAACGGATTTGAATCGCAGGAGGTGTTTCATGAATTTCAAAGTAGGTTTCAGCCTTCAAAATCCAGCCACGAGGATCATACCCGTGAAATTCCGGTAACTTGACCTTCTTAGCAGCCAAATGGTATTCATCTTTAAGGTTGTTGTGTTGACGGCCTCCTCCGGAACTCTGAGATTCATCACCGCCGGAATTGTTCATCAGTTCCGAGTTAACCATGTCGTCTCCTATTGGTTTCTTCCCCTGTCCCTTAATGAAATCCTGCACAATAGCCCGAAAGGCATCCTGTTTCAATTTCTCTGAATCCAGAGTTTGTTTAACGTCCTTCATGTCCATTTGTAATTCATGAATCTGCTCATCATGCGAATCCAAACGGGACTGATGTGAGTCTGGCTTCCCCATTTCGAATCCGGCAGGTCGGACCAATGATAAAAACTCACAAATCAATAGTCAGTGAACCAGCCAACAAAACACAGAAATGATGGAAGAACTAATAGTATTGATAGTATTGAAATGCATAAAGAAAACTACAAGAGAGGAAAAGAAAAGGAAGCCCCCAAACAGAGCACTCCTCCCAGGGATTCCTCCCTCTCTCTATTAGAGCCCAATTAACTGTAATGATTCCGATCCCCCTTTTCTCCTCACACACGCAGCATATAACACTCCAAATCCTAACTAACTATGCCACCTAGGCACAGCCACTTGGAACATCCCTCTGCCTCCTAGAATACACATTATAGATCTTTGGGCCATGAGTTAAATGGGCCAACACTGGCCTTTCTGGCCTTTCTGCTAGCACCTCTGCATCATATCTCAAGTCCAATTAGCTTTGGGGGTAAGCACCTTTCTAGAGACAATATCTCTGTACCTGTTATTTTCAGACATTGAAGGGAAGAGAGATTCTGCATCTGATTGGGTAGAGACCTCAATTTGCAGCAGTAGCTAATTTGGAAAGAAACGAGGGAGTGGTAGGGCAATCCCCTTTCAGGCCACGACTCAAATTCATCACAATGCCATATTTCTAAAAATTGAAGACGATGGAGGCTTTGAATATGATTAGATAGCGACTTGAGTTTTTCACACCTGGAAATTCTTAAAGAGACAAGAGTGGGGAGGTTGGGTAATTCCCTAGCCGGGAACAACTCTAGTTCATCACAATTACTTATATGCAATTCAGTGAGATGAGAAAATCCATAATAAAGAAACTCCAGTAATTGTTTTGCCCCCTTCCCAACAATAAGAGACTTTAGAGAATCAGCGAACTTGACGTTCGGAGAGCAGCTGATAGCGCTCGATTCACAGACTTCCAGTGTCTCAAGATTAGTCATCTTGCTATTGCAAAGGACCTCCAAGGAAGGGCAGAAACAGATATAAAGTTCTTTGAGACTGCACGGAAAACCCCTGGCTGGGAGTGAGAGAAGTTCCCAACAACGAATGACCCATAATTTTTTGAGAGATTTGAGACTGTTCAGGCTATTTGGCAACACCTTTAACCTCTGACAATTTGTAAGTGCCAAATATTCAAGGTTGGAAGGCAAAAGCCCATCCTCTCCATTAACCAGGGACACAAGCTCCTCACAGTCTGAGATTTCCAAATCCTTTAGACTGCTAAGAAAATCCAGATTATTAGTTACATCATCCCACAGGTATTTCAGTTCATTACATTTACTAATCTCAAACTTTTGAAGAGCTGCCATGCCTTTCATATAGCTTTCATCCAATCTTAAAAGACCTTTCATTCCTTCAATTTTCAGCTCAGTGAGACTAGGGGCAGTACACAGCTTCTTGACAACTGCCACTTGACATTTACGAATATATAGCCTTTTAAGAGATGGAAGCACTCCAGCTGAATCAACTAACTGTGTGCAACATGAAATTTCAAGTTGTTCGAGGGAAGGAAGGAAGCTTGGCAATCTCCCAACCAGTTTTGGACAATCTTCTATTTTAAGTTTCCGAAGTTTATGGAATTTTCCCACAGAATCTTCATTTGGAACACTACACCAAGACCACTGCTTCCACTCCCACATACAGGAAATCTCTAGAGACTCCAAACAAGGAAATGAATAATCATCCTCATAAAACTCATTCCCCACTTCTTCTATTGCACTCAAACAATGCATCCTCAACTCTCTTAGTGAGGGTAGTCGTCCAAGTGGCGGCAATGATTTGATATTCTCACAGAAGAATAGCTGCAGCTTTACCATCTTAGTGAATATGGGATTTCCCACCCATGATGGGAAGTGCCTTCCGCCAAATTTCCTAATTGAAATTCTTGATAGATGTTGATGTGGCTCCAGTGATTTCAGAATCTGCTCATCACGATTTGAGTTCTTCTGCATTCGGTTTCCAAAGTCAGGATAATCCCACTTCAAGTACAATTCCTGGAGTTCAGCCTTTCCCTTCACAAAATTTTCATCACTAATATTTGTCACATTTTGTAGCTCTTCAATATCAAGCTTCCCTGCTAATTGAGAAAGTTTGTTCAGCTCTGATATTTTGAGCCCATCTCTGCCTCTTCCCACAGAGAACTTGCTCAACATATGGAGACTTGTCAGATTACCAATTTGCGGCGGCATTTTTGTGAGATGTGTCTCTCTAATATCAAGATACAGCAATTTGGTTAAGTTGCAAATGCTTTTAGGCAACTCAATAAGCTTACGACAAGAGTTCAGCTTCAATGTTTCCAAGTGAAAGAGTTTACCCATTGATTCTGGTAACTTTGTAATATCTGAGTAAGACAAGTCAATGTACCTTAATTGCTTTAATTCACCAACACAACTTGGCAACTCCTGAAAGTTATAATTTGTTAGAGATAATACCCTTAAGCACTTTAAAATAGGCAGCAGTTCGTACAAAACCTTTCTACTTAAATAGCTTCTACCATAATCAGACTGCTCTTGTAGAGACAAAAATGTCCTGAGTTCCCCATTCTGTTAAAGCATCTAAATCTTTTGGAAATGTTGTAGCGACGACCAATGAATGCTGCATGCCGAATGGATGCATGTGAATCACTTGGGGACTCATCATCAATCAAGTGAAAGCATGTGTCTCTACTAACAAAGTGAGCAAGATCATTGATGAGGTCATGCATTATGTATCTTGATTTATTACAATTAGATCATTGAAAAAATGATCTTGATAATAAATCTTGAAAATATTGATGACCTAAATCTTCCCTTTGCTTCACTTTATTATCAAAAGACAAAAAACCCTCCGCCATCCATAACAAAACCAACTCATTCCTATCAAACTCATAATCTTTCGGAAAAAGTGAACAATAGGCAAAACATCGCTTCAAGTGAGGAGGAAGATAGAGATAGCTCAAACCTAAGGCCGGAAGAATATTGCTTTTGTTACTAGGGGAATCCCATATCTTACTTTCAAGCACTTCCTTCCACGAATCAACACTGGATTTACCTCTTAGAAGGCCTCCTAGTGCTTTAGCTGCCAAAGGTAACCCCTTGCATCTTTTCACGATCTCCTCACCTATTGCTTTTACATCCAAGTGCTGATTAAAGTCTTTTGTTCCTAAAGCATGTTGGCAGAACACAGACAAGCATTCATCATAAGACAACTCCTTCAGATGATGAACAACAGAAGAACCTGTGATCAAAGAAACTTCCAAAATTAGTGTTCATTGTAAGAAAGCAATTGGAGATGTGAGCTACTAAATAAATTACCTGTTGTCATACGTGAAACTTCCTGATGGCGAGTTGTGATTATAATTCTGCTTCCTCTTGCTCTACCTTCAAATGGACCACGAAAAAGAGTCCACAGCTCATAGTTTTCAGACCAAACATCATCCAGTATAACTAAAAATTTCTTTCCAGACAACTTCTGCTTCAATTTAACTTGTAATGAATCTAGATCTTTAAGTTCATCATAACTTCTATCAATAGATTAAAGGATTGTCTTGGTGATCCTGTAAACATCAAAATATTCACCAACAGAAACCCAAACTTTGAAATCAAACTGCAACGAGGTATCATTATAGATGAGCTGAGCTAAAGTTGTCTTGCCAACACCCCCCATGCCAATGATGGGAATGACAACATTTGCATCAGCATCAGCATCTGCAGCCTCCAACAATTGAAGCACGGCGTTTTTATCATCCTCTCTACCATACACCTTTGTTTCATTCACCAAAGAGGTTGAAGGTGGTCTTTCACTCACTTGGTTGACCCTCCTTCTATTAGACTCTAGTAGATTCAGCTCATCTTTTTCTCTGATTATTTCATCTAATCTTGAAGTAATCACGTCTATCTTGGAAATCATCTCCACATTGAACTTGATTGTTGTCAAATTAACTGCAGTAGATAATGCAGAGATGATTCTCCGCACCTTATGTGGACGCGGTTTTGCATCTCCATCCTTTAAATTGCGTTGTGCAAACCTCAGTTGTGAGTTCATCAAGTAAATCCTCCAGGTCGTAAGCCAGGCATCTTAGATCAGTCAACCAGATGTTCACTGATGGGTTGGTGGACTGCATCTCCTCTGCATCATCAAGCACAACATAGATTCTACTGAGCATCTTCTCCCACTTTTTGAGTTGCTCTAGGACATGCCCTTGATCCACATACTTGAGCCAGTCAATGGACTTCATCCTGTCAATAATCCCATCAAAGCAAGCAGAAAGGATTGAACCACCCACACCTTCCATTGCAAGGATTCTCAATGATTGCAAATAAAAACTACTAGCCCAAGTATTGTTTTGGAAAGAAGAGATTGAAAACACTTTTTTTATGAAAAACAAAAGTTTATCTCTGTAAGAAATCAAAGGAAAGTTCAAAGAAAGACCTAATTGTATGTTAGATACAAATATAATATTTCCACCTTTGAATTTCCACCTTTGAATTTTGGCTCCACTTTCTCCACTTCAGATACAATATAATATTCAATGCAATTCAATTGGATTCCACTTTTTCTACTTCTGGTCAATAAAAAATATTTCTACAATCGCGATTGAATTCAAACTTCTCTTGCAATACAACATCTAATCTAATTGGAATTTATTGCTACTTGGTACCTGCCTTCATTCAACTTTCACCTGCAACACACTCGAGGATTTTAGTATCACCGAGTTAAAACTCAATTAATAGCTTTTTCTTAGGATTTAAAATTATTTTTTCTGAAGTTGAATGAATTTCCACTGGTGGAGTAATTTAATTAATTTACTCTGATTATTATTCATTTATAAGCTAACACACAGTAATTATTCATTTAATTAACTTAATTTCTTCTAATTAAGTTGAATAAAACAACAAACACAGCTCTCACTGGAATTGAACTTGGCAGTTGGCAGCAAGCGTAGAAAAATGAACTAACAATAAAAGAAAAAGATGTATGAAGCAACAAGCACGTATGACCATGAAATTATATGATCCAATCGCCATGTAGTTAAAATATGAATATAAATCACAGATTCAACATGTTGATAATCAAAAATCGCAGATTCGTTGTAGAGTATTATTTTACGAAAGAAATAAACTACCAATACAGTACCTATGGAAAGGGCATATCACTGGATAAGGGGGAAAAAAATAAAAACTGTTATGTAGACATTAGTGTAAAAGAAGAAAGAAGATATCCTATCCATTTATTTCCGGACTTACCATTATCATCAATTCTGCGATTTAGCTTGCCATTATCCACAGGTGAAATTCATTCTCACTTTCCTCTGATTGCGGGTTTCATCACTTTAACAGATGAATTTGTCAGCCCTATACTGTAGTTAATTGATTGAACTTGTGCCAACATGTGGCAGGAAAAGGAGGGTAAACACATTTGGCGATGACTGGAGGAGGCTATTTGAGATATGTGAGCTAGTAATCAATTATGCTGTCGAAATTAGTGGAAGGTATCATTGTCAATAATCGCAGCTAATTTTTTTTTAAAATGTTTTCGATGGTTATTTCCTCTTAATACCAATACCAATATTTCATGCAAATATGATTTTGAAATTGTCATAATTGGCTTTTTTTTTTTTAAAAAAAAAAATCTATTTTATACCTTAAGAATAAAATTCAAGTTTTATTGATGAAATGATTTATGATAATTAGTTAATTAATATACAATTAATTAGAATCGTCGATTAAAGGCTAATAAATTCAATTCTATCTTTTAACAATAAATAACCATTATTATTTTGATATACTCCTCTTTATTATGGTTTGAAATTACTAAATCTAGGATAAATTAAAATTCTCGGCTCACTGAATCATTTAAATCACTTTACTAATTGACGATATATATTAATATTTTCTTGTTGAATCACTTAAATCACTTTTCTTAATTGACGATACATATTAATATTTTCTTATTCAGTCGACACATTTTTACCTATATCCATAAGACTGAGAAAGCAATTTTTTTTTAAATTTGATCCTTCAAACCAATCCAAAATAATAATAATAATAATAATAATAATAATAATAATAATAAATTGACAGTTAGAAATTCACAAATTGTAATAACATATGTCACTTTTTCAACTAATTTATGATGATTAATTAAACTAACTAATTTATGATGATTAATTAAACTAAGTAACAAAAATTATTACAAGTTCAGCAGTCAACAGTAAAAAGCATAGACTTACAACACATGGTGCAAACGGCACCACTTTTTGAAGAAAGAAATTCCATTTGAACAAGTAATGAGAGAGTTTATCAGAAATTTTGACAACAATCAAGTTAACATATAAAGGCAGTGATATAGCCTTGCACATAAATAACTCGGGGCGAATATAGTCCTTTAAGGAAAGTCGCATTGCTACACACCTTGGAGCCATATTTAACAATTTTATTCTAACTTATGCAACAGAATTTTCATTAATTAAAAACTGCAGCAAATCGAAAAGCAAAAAAGTGGGATTATGACTCAGTTTCACAGAATGAACATGCATACATGAGCATTGCATTCTGTATATAACTCGGCCCAAAACATAAACTACAAAGTGCAAAGTTCCAAGGTGATTTGTAGGCAAGGACTTGAGTTTACGGCAACCATGGATGTATAATTCTCGAAGAGAGATCAGATTTAGGATACCCCTGGATATGAATTCCATATTCGTGAATTCAGAGATGTACAGATAGGTTAAATAAGTAGGAAGCAGTAAGCCATCATTATCTGGAAATGAAACCATATCTGTGTTTGTCTCTATTACAAGTCTTCTTAGAGAATTGAGCCTGTGGAGTCCCCACTCTGCCATTGGCTGACTCAGATTTTTACATTCTATGATCTGAAGAATACAAAGATTTAGGGGTAAGGACCCTTCCAGAGATGATATCTATATATTTTCTATGCATAGACATTGAAGGGAAGTAAGATTCTGCATCTGATTAGGTAGACACCTCAATTTGCAGCGATTTCTAAAGAGACAGGAGAGGGGTTGGGTAATTCTAACGATCAAATTGATCACAACCCTGTATACGTATAGATTGAAGACGGTGTAGGCTTTGCATAAACTTGGAAAGAGACTTAAGTGGTTTGCAATGGGAAATTGATAGAAAGATAAGTGTGGCGAAACTGGGCAATTCCCTCTCCGGAAACGATTCTCATTCATCACACCCTCTTACACTCAATTCAGTGAGATGAGAAACCCATGATAAAATGCTTCTAGTAATTGTTGTGCCCCTTTCCCAATTGTAAGAAACGAAAAGGAATCGACAGACTTGCCGTTTGGAGAGCAGCACACAGATCTACAATAACCGACTTTCAATGTCTCAAGACTAGACATCTTGCTATGGCAAAGGACCTCCAATGAAGGGCAATTGTTGATGTCAAGATTTCTGAGATTGTTGAGGCCATTTGGGAACTCCTTCAGTCTCTCGCAGCATGAAAGTTTCAAAGATTCAAGGTTGAAAGGGAAAAAACTCCCTCTCCTTCATTCACCAATAACACAAGCTTCTTACATTCTGAGATTTCCAAATTCTTTAAACTAGTAAGATACCCCAAATTATTTCCATCAGCCCACAGGTATTTCAGTTCATTGCACTTTCTAATCTCAAACCTTTGGAAAGCCTGTATATAGCTTTCATCTAATCTTAAAAGACCTTTCATTTTTTCAATTTTCAACTCTGTGAGACGTGGGACATTTGTCCGGTTTCTGAGAATTGCCCCTTCACATCCACAAATGTAGAGCCGTTCAAGAGATGGAAGCTCTCCAGGTAAATCAGTCAACGTTTGGCAACCTGAAATTTCAAGTTGTTCGAGGTTAGGGAGGAAGCTTGGCAACTTCCTAACCAATTTTGGACAATCAAATAAGTGAAGCTGACCAAGCTTATGGAATTTTCCTATGGAATCGTCATTAGGAGCACCACACCAAGACCATTGCTTCCACTCGGACATACCTTCTATCTGTAGGGACACCAAACAAGGAAATGAAGATTCATCCTCGTAAAGCTCACTCCCCACTTCTTCCACTGCTTTCAAACCTTTTATTTTCAACACCTTAGTGAGGGTAGTCGTCTAAGCGGTGGCAAAGATTTGATTTTGATACAATCGACCAACTGCAACTTTACCATCTTAGGGAATCCGGGATCTCCTACCCATGCTGGGACTTGCCTTCCGCCAAAACCCTGAATTGAAAGGCTTGATAAAGTTTGATGTGACTCCAGTGATTTTAGAATCTGCTCATCCTGAGTTTTCGAGTTTTTAACGTTGCAATGATAAACCCAAACCAAGTCTAACTCAAGGAGTCCAGGCTTCTCCTTTAAGTAGACAAAGCTTCCATCTCTAATGTCTCGGACATTCTGCAGGCCCTTGAATCTCAAGCTTCCCTGCTAATTGAGAGAGTTTCTTCAACTCTAAATATCTTCAGTCCATCATTGCCGCTTCCCACAATGAACTTGCTCAACATACGCAGACTTGTCAGATTACCGATTTCCGCTGGCATTTCTTGCAAAGATTTTGTATGTCTAATATCAAGATACAACAAGTTTGGTTAGATGACAAATGTTTTTGGGTAACTCAATAAGTTTACGACAATTACACAGCTCTTTTATCAGGATAGAAATGCCCCAGAGACAAAAATGTTCTCAATTTCTTCATCTTATAAAAGCATTCAAACCGTTGAGAAATGTTGTACTTCATTGGAATAAATGACGAGTGTCGAATGTATGCATATGACTCCATACCCTCGACTCATTATCAACCAAGTGAAAACATACATCTCTACTAACAAAGCGAGCAAGATCATTCATGAGGTCATGCATTACATATCTTGATTCATCATCATTAGAAAGTTGAAAAAACGATCTTGATAATAAATCATCAAAATATTTATAACCTAAATCCTTACTTGCTTCACTTTAGTTTGAGGACACAAAAAACCCTCCGCCATCCATAGTTTAACCAACTCATCCCTATCAAGCTCAGAATCTTTTGGAAAAATTGAACAATAGGCAAAACATCGCTTCAAGTGAGGAGGGAGATAGAGATAGCTCAACCTCAAGGCTGGAAGAATATTGCTTCTGTTGTCAGGTAAATCCCATATCTCACTTTTCAGCACTTCCTCCCATGCATAAGTATTGAGTTTAACTCTTAAAAGACCTCCTAGTGCTTTAGCTGCCAAAGGTAATCCCTTGCATCTTTCACAATCTGCTCGCCTATTGCTTTTACATCCAAGTGTTGTTCAAAGTTTGTTGCTCCTAAAGCATGTTGGCAAAACACATACAAGCATTCATCATAAGACAGCTCTTTCAAATGATGAGCGGTAGAAGAAGTACCTGTCATCAATGAAACTCTCCAAATTAATATTCATTCATAAGAAATCTATGAGGGAAGTCAATTGTTAGCGAATCAATTAGTTACCTGCTCTCATAAGTGAAACTTCCCTACTGCGAGTGGTAATGATAATTCTGCTTCCTGGTGCTCCTACTTCAAAAGGACAGCGGAAAAGAGTCCACTGCTCATAGTTCTCAGACCACACATCATCCAACACAACTAGAAACTTCTTTCCAGACAACTTCTGCTTCAATTTCACTTGTAATGAATCCGGATCCCTCTCATCATTGCTTGGGAGGATTCTTTTTGTGATCCTAAAGACATCAAAATCTTCACCAATATCTTCACCAACACAAACCCAAGCTTTCAAATCAAACTGTAATGAGGTATCATTGTAAATGAGCTGAGCCAAAGTTGTCTTTCCTACACCCCCCATGCCAATAATAGGAATTACAGCAACATCTGCATCCCTATCTGCAACCTTCAACAATTCGGGCACCTCCTTTTTATCTTCGTTTCGACCATAAACCCTAGCTTCATTCACCAAATAGGTTGAGGGTGGTCTTTCATTCTCCTGAGTGACCCTGTTTATATAGGAATCCTGAAGATTCAGGTCATCTTTTTCTCTGATAATCTGATCTAATCTTGCATTGATCTTCTCTATCTTGGAAAGCATCTCCCTATTAAACTTAACAGTAGTTGGCTTCACCGCAACACAACATGAAGAGAGGATTCTGCGCATGTTACTTGGAAGGACATTGTCAATTCTGTTCTCCGAAATGCGCTGCTGAACCTCATTTGCGAGTTCATCAACTACATCTTCTAGGTCGTAAGCCAAGTGTTTTAGATCAGCCAACCAAATCTCTACACGCGCACTGCTGATACGCATCTCTGCATCAGCAAGCACAGCATTAATCCTCCTGAGCATCTTCTCCCACCTTTCGAGTTGAACTTGCCTTTGACCCACATACTTGAGCCAGTCAATGGACTCCAACCTGTCAAAAACTACATCAAAGAATGCAGAGACGATAGGACCAGCAACTGCTTCCATTACAAAAATAATTCGGCCAGGTTTTGTTTTGAAAGAAGAGAATGAAAAAGCAAAGTTCATTGCAGGTGTAACTTTAAGCGTAAAATGATGGATAAGAGTCATAAGACATAAAGATGGTGACAAAACCCCAACAACTAATTACCTCCATCATAATAAAGTCGCATAAGGAGATTCGAATTCAATCCATTGACTCAATGACTTGTTAAGGCATGACAGTCACAGAGAAAACAATAGGATATTTTGTTGGTTTTGTAAAAAGTTGAAGTCTTTGGTTCTAATCTTCTTTTTGGTGAGTGCTATGGCATTTGCCAAGGAAAGTTAAGAGAAAGAAGAGTGGAGTGATCTCATTAGAGAGTAAAGAAGTAGGGGAATTCATTGACTTGTACTGATTACTCTTTTGTTTTTTTTTAGTCAAAACACGTTCTGAGGCCCTAAATTTTTATAGATTTTATAATTTGTCCCCTAATCAATTTTTTGAACACATTTGATATATGATCTTTTTGTTTTAATAGTATTAGCCCCAAACTTGACACTTTTTTCTCTCATGGGTTATAGCATCCATTCACTGGTATGTGACATAATTTTCGCAGAAGCGTGAGATTAAATCGGAGGTATAATTTATATTCGTAGCTATCATGAATAGATACTGTAGCCCACAAGAAAAAAAAAAATATCGAGTTTGGAGCTAATACTATTAAAACAAAAAGATCATATACCTAATGTGTTCAAAAAATTAATTAGATGACCAATTGTAAATTCTATAAAAGTTTAGGGGCCTCAGGATATTATTTGCCTTTTTTTCATAATGTTGAGTTGTACATAATGCATTGTATATAAGAAAGTTGAAATGTACATCAACCTTAAATTAAAGTAATTAAAATTTGTCTTTTGGCAATATTTTTCTTTAATTTATCATCATTATCATACTAAGAAAGAGTTTATAATCATTATGAATTTAAAGAATTTTAGGTTAAAAGTTAGTATCCAACTTAAAAGATATATTCTAACTAATATTTTATTGATTTTGATAAACAATCTCGAACATTATAGAAAGAAAACCGCTAATATCTCATTGATTTGATAAGCAATCTCGGACACTACAGAAAAAAAAAAAAAAAAAAAAAAAAAAAAAAAGAATCTGAGGAATATGATAAATCCAAAATCCACTAGAATTCCTAGCTGTAATATAGTACTGTATTTTTCTATATTGAAAGGTGCTCCCAAATTTATTAAAAATAAAACATTTCATTTTTATTTTTATCTAAATAAACATATTATATATAAGTTGCATCATTTTATTTTTAGTAGCTAGCCAAATAAAATTTAAGCAGTCAGCTACCTCAGAAAACTTGAAATGAGAACCAGCAAATATGAATTATTCATTAATATTAACAAATAATTTTTCTTTTAAAGAAAATGATAAATGCAAATTGATACATACAACTTACAATGCAATTATGTGATCCTGCATTCTACGTCCGAAGCAAAGTTCCCTTACTACGTACAACTAGTTCTGTTTGAGGGCTCAGCCAATCATGTCTTTCCCCTGGTTTCTTCATATGGACATCTAAACAAGAAAAATTTACAGTGTGTTGTCCTCCATGTCCATGTGAAAATCAGAAATGGTTAACATAATCTCATCAGCTTATTGCATTCTCCCCCAGAATAAACCCAAGCTTAATAAATCAGATGAATAATTGGTCCCCCAGAATAAAGCAGATGAATAATCAGTCAGCCAGATTCTCGAGCAGAACTCGACACAAAAAAACTCTTAAAATCTTGTGCCGTGGATAACACAGCTTGATCCCAGGAGCTCCTTGATTGAAGAAGAATACACTTACTACCCAAATCAACATAGACCACCATTGGCTTGCAGTTCTCTATGAAAAAAGTATCTTCAGTTCTTCAATTCGTGCAGTTCGAACTTCCTGATCAGTTAATGCACCAGCAATCATTCGCTGCTTGCGTGCTTGCACTACCTCCATTCTTTCCTCGACAGTTCCCTGCCATCCCATGTATTTTTGGAGTAAGAATAATTAAAGATTAGGACGCAGACAATTGACAACAAGAATGTAGAGAATTGGAAAATTCTGCTAATAGCAGGTGAATTTCTAGGATCAATCTTCCTGCCAAAGCAACAAAAAAAAAAAAAAAGAAAAAAAAGAAGGCCCATTTCTGCTTTTAACATATCCGAAACTTTGCAGGCACAATCTAAGCTCAATGACATCATATAGGCATGATAATCAAGCTCGAGCATCTTGGCTCCAGTTCCATAGTAAAAGTTTACCTTTACAATGAATCGCTTGATCATCACTTGTTTTGTTTGTCCAATGCGATGAATTCGCATGACAGCTTGTTCCTCTACAGCAGGATTCCACCAAGGATCCTACAGACAACTTGAACCTTAATTATGGATCGCATAATGAACAACATAATGGAAGTAAAGCAGAAGGATAGAGGTCGGCCTAAATGAACGTCAGCTCAGAGATAAAGAGGAAAAGAAGAAAAATCAAGCCTGAAGAAATTTATTTTACAAACTATAAATGCATCGAATAATAATTTGCATAAAGTTTTGAATCATTAATTAGTACTTATCACATGCAGCGACAAAAAAATGTGTTGGTAATTGTATGACTCACAAATTAACCGAAGAAAAATGTGTTGGTAATTGTCTGACTCACATATTAATTGAAGAAGCAACTACGAAATGCACCACACCATAGAAATATTCATCAAACAAATTAACCATAATGACAAAAGCAACCAAGAAAATCATCTATATTGTCGTTAAACCAAATTAAGTAAGAGCCAAAGAGATGCTATGAAATATGAACAGTAGATTCAATTTCATGAATTAGTGTACGCAAACACAAAAGAGAGAAATTTAGCTCAAGGCAGGCAACTTTATGACAGCTTTGAAATGAAAATTTTCAAATTGCATACCATAACAAAGGCATTAGAAGCTGCAGTTAGATTTATCCCAACACCTCCAGCCTTCAAAGACATCAATAACACCTAATTGCATGACAAACAGTCAAATGATCAAAATTCATGCTTTGTACTAGAATATTTCATCACAAACTCTAACACAATGGGGAAAGGAGATTCACAAACCAGGATGTTTTCATCTTCTGAAAACTGTTTTATCACTCTTTCTCGCTGCTGTTGGTTTAGATTCCCATCCAGACGAACAAATGAAATGCCACTCCTATAGCCAACATGTGAATTATGTTTGTCAATATCTATATTTATTAGATAGTCAAACCTGGGAACTTCAGAGAATTCTCATATATAAAATACATAAAATATATTGCAGATTAAAATTGTATGGATACCTAAAAAAATGATATAATATTTTAACATTACTTTAGCCAAACTAAATCTTTATAAAACTGAAAGCAACATCAATGGATTGATGTTTGAGCATTTAATACAAATTATGAAGACATGAATGCTGTAAATGTCCAGTTATAATTTGTTAGATATTTGCTAAAGTAGAACCAACAGCAACATCTACACATTCCCCATGTTAGCCTAATTGTCTTGACCCGACTTCTAATTCGGTAGAACAATAAATAGGGTGCTTATACTAAAACACATTACTTCACAATCTCCAGGCAGCTCAGAGTCCATACCTAGAAAGAGGAATTTGCAAGAGATCCAGAAAAGCAGTCCATTGGCTGAATATAATGCTTTTGGAGCCTGATGAACGAAGATTTTCGAGTTCTTGCAGTAGAACCTTAACTTTGGATGATTCTACCCAGTTTTTCTCAACATCAATCTGGAACCGACTGTCACTTGGAGCAGTAATAAGCTCCTGCCTACTGACAGTTTTCCTGAGGAGCAGAACAGTACGAAACTCTGAGCTTTCTAGAACAGGGAGAATTCATAATTGAAAGAATTTATGCAGAACTATGAAACTATAATGCCTGCTTGAAGATACCTACAAACAGGACATAAACCAGAAGCAGAATTTCGCCAACTTGCCAAGAGACACTCCCGGCACAAGCGGTGAGCACACGGTGTCAATACTGCATCTTCATATGCTTCTAGACAAATAGGGCATTCTCCCTCTCCCCCCTTGCGGAGCTCTTCCACAACCTCTTGAATATAAGCCCGTGATGGCACATCTCTGGTTTCTCCTTCCAGGGCATTCTGGCCAACTTTAAGGAAGTGTTTTGCTAGCTTGTTGAGATCAGAATATTCTTGTGTATCGCCTCGGCTAAACATTAAAATAATGGTAAATTGCTTTAGATAAAGATGTAAATAGAGAAAGGGGATATAGTATCTAAAGTTAGCTGATTACGAGTACAAGAAGAATCTGGCATCATTTGCATCTATTTTGTTGTAGTTGTGGCCAAATACAAAGGTAAATGACTATAACCTCCCCGAGGTTTGGAGAAATACATAAATTCCTCCCCATGTTTTACCTATAACCTATCTAATTTATACCTTCCTGTATTTTGCATCTGTCACACTATGAGCTCCTTCTATTTATTTTTATGTCGTTTTCTATCAAAAATTCTAACGTGATATATATTTTTGGACTTTTATCATTTCTTAAAATGTTCTATATTCAAGTTCTTGAATAAATCCCTTAATTGTCTATTTTCTAATGCAACCACAATTTAAAGAGTAGAAAAGAAGTTCCATAATAAGTGAGAAAAAGTAATTTGGTGATGGAGGACCTTATGAAATCAACATTATAGATAAGAGACAAGGCTAATCTTAGTTACAAATATTAGTAACATCAATAATTTTGAAAGAAAAATGCATAATAACAAATGAAGGAAGGTCATAGTGTGTCAAAGACGAACTTTAGGGAGGTATAAATTAAATATGCAAAACGCAGGGAGGTACTAGAGTATTTGAGCAAATCTCAGGGAGCTTATAGTTGTTTACCCCCAAATACACCCAGTCAATGACAACTGGTGTGTGTGATAAACAATTTCCCTTCTTTCATAACAAAATTTGAAGTACAAGTGGTTTTTCCTTCCAGACAATGCAATCTACAAAAACATCTAGGAAGGTATATACTAATTGCTATTAAGCAAAGAAGCACCTCCTTCCCCTCCCTGATTCCGGTGAAAACCACCATAGCTCACATAATTGGTAAGCAAGCTAAGAAAGCCAAGTGCAAACCTCATGACAAGAAATGGATGATCACAGCATTGACGGAGACGTAAAAGTAACTCCAATATAGAAGCATAATTATGAAGAACTCGCCCTTGCTCTACAAACTGATCAAATTTTACCTGAAGAAATTCCCAAGGACATATTAGATAAAAAGGATGAAAAATATATCAAATCAGATGTAACATAAAATTTTGAAAGATAACCACGAACCTTGGATCTTTTAAACAGAGCCTCATAGAAATCCCTTTCAGTTTTTGTCAGTTCACAGTACATCACCTGAATATTTGCAGGAGGAAGAACTAGGATAGGTCTGCAAAAAGCAAATCTTTCAAACACAAAATTGGAAAAGGCTAAAGGAGGATGATGCACTACTTCATATGCGCCTACCCTCACCTGCCTTCTCGATCTGTGCTAGACTTTGTTCTCCTTAACATAATTGGCTTTAAAATGGACTGAACCAACTTAAGTCCTCTCTCATCACCCTCCTCAAATGGTTTTTGTACAAGTTTATTCCACCTATTTCAGAAGAGAAGAAAACATATAAATGATGCATAATTGTCATGCCATGCCAACTGTCATAGAAGCACAGAATTTGCTTGAAGTTAGGACTTGATCACAATCTACCAACAGAATAGTATCTATAGCATGCAACACAACAAGCCACTAATTACTAGAAACGTTTTCTTTGTGTCCTTTTGTTGTTCTCTGAACTGCAGTGCCTCAATGAAGTGAGGACATATTGCTGGCAGAGAATCCAAAATTTAAGACTCAACGAGACCTATTATCTATTAGTCTTAGTTTCCTATACCTTCTAATAGTTGAAGGGCAGCACAAAAATCTTTTAGCACAACTGTGGAGAAGCTTTTTGTTCTATGAACAATCGAACATAGAAATCTGACAGACTATTTGATTAGGAAAACACTAGTTATTTACTTTCAACCAAAAAATCAAATGCAAGTGAAAATAGGGGCTGGGGTGGAAAAAAATGAGGTTGGGAAATAATATCCCAAAGCCAACGAAAATATGGACAAAGGTCGGCTTGCAATGTTAAGCCCAACAATTGGAGAAAACTCAAAAAGAAGTCAAGCCCATGCAGCAAAAAGACCAAACTCCTCCATCCAACATGGATAGGGCCCACAAATTGTGTCTTCTATAAAAGAAGAACGTATCAGAGCCTTAAGCCCAATAGCAAAGGATCCATGAAACCAAGAACTTGGCTGACTGAGCTAGCGTTCAACTATCTAGCTAAGGCAGTTAATGAAGAAGCAGACATGGTCTATGAGGTTCAAAGAGAACAACCCTAGACAATAAAGAAAAATTAGACTCTGGAACACTACCCCAAAAATACTTTGTTCTCAAGAAAGGACGTTTAGATATTCTACCTCTTTCCACTTAAAAGATCCAAATCTGAAGTCACTTGAAGTCCAACTCAAGAATTTACTCTAATTTTCTTTATCACTTGTGGAATCAAATTACTAGAATATATATGTATAAAGAACTAGAGTAACTTACCATGCCCAGCTCTTCCAAGGTTCCACCTTCAAAAACCGGAGAAGGCTGTAGATGTCTTCCACATTATTCTGAGGTATAAATAACACATCGGGTTATAATAAATCTAGAAAGGTGCTTAATTTAGTGGTCGAATTTTTCATCTACAAGAGAAAAGTATCACTCAGGGCAAACATAAGCTTTGGAGTTTAGAGAGTCTGAGATTGGCTTAAATAACTAAACTTAGAATCTTACGAACCAAAATCCCAATTTGCTAAGTATAAAATATGGAAAAGTTTTATAGAGATCTACCCTTTCACAAATTGAGCAATAAGAGTATTCTGAACCCTAAAATGTTTTTATGTAAATGTGAAATGTAAATATAAGGCATCACCTGGATAGGAGTTCCAGTGAGACACCAGCGACGATCAGCAACCAGAGCAGCAGCAGCTAAAGAAATTTGACTCTTTGAGGACTTTATGGTATGAGCCTCATCAAGAACCACCCTATACCAGCAAACTGAATACAGTCCTCCATTCTCTACAGCATTCTAGCAAGGAAACAGCAAAATAGAAGCATTAATTTGTGTGGTATTGTAGATTATATATATATATATATATATATATATATAAGATTTTTTAAACTACCTCTGCAGAAAATTCTGAAGCCAATACTCCATATGTAGTTATCACAACATCAGACTCTGCAAGAAGTTTTGCATCCTTTGCTCTACTTTGTCCATAATGAACGTATACAGACAACGAACCAGGCTGTGCATGAGTTTCTATCTCTGTCTGACAATAATAGGCTCGAATTCTTAGCTTGATTCGAAGGAATAATAAACGTGTGATTGACTAGATAAAACACTCACATATGACTAACAACTCCAGATATTCTAATACAAGAAAAGGGAAACAGGGGCAATAAACAAAAGCCAAGCACAGAGTGCATCATAAAGGCAACACAAATACCTTCCACTGGCCTAAAAGAGTCATTGGGCATACAATCAGATTGCCACCATTTTCAAGAATCTGTTTTTGCTTCATCAGTTTATCAAAGCCTGAAAATTTTAATGCCTTTTCTGGGGGATCTGTCAATTGATCCAAGATATCACTGGCTTCACCATCTTCACTTAAGGGCTGACTCAAAAATTGACTACTTGATGACCTGCCCCTTTCTGAATTAGCAAGTAGAAGGGATATGGTCATAATTGTCTTTCCAAGTCCCATAGCATCAGCCAGAATCTTCAAACAAAAGCATATTACAGTCAACACATCATAGATATCAACTAAAATATTATATATCAACAAATTTGGGCTGTATGGGACATACTCCTCCCTTGGCCATTTGAAGTGTGCTTGGAAACTCTACTGTGGCATCACCTGAAAATGTATTCAGATAGACAACGAGATCCCTCCTGAAAGACTAAAGCTCCATTAGTGCCCTTCAAGTTTATAAGAAAAAAATATACTCAAACCTAAAAGAATCCAGCATACTTGTCTGTTAGATGGTAAGCCTCCCAACATGGATGAAGAGTTGTTGCTCCCTCGTCTGCGTATTTTCCCTTCTCAAGTTGAATCATCCAATGTAGAGCCTGCTTTTGGTAGGGCCGGAGTTCACACTGAAGTGTACTAGGAGGATCCATTTCCTAAATGATAACAGGTCTTAAGTAATTTAAAATTACGATTGTTGGTTTCACCAACAGAGCAAATTTATTTTTCTTTTTTATAAAGGAAAATACCTCTAACTCGGAGTTGTCACTAACACCAACAATGTTTTCAAGATCAGCATCTGAAATGGACTCCTCAGTTTCAACTGCATTTCCATTCCTTGATTGATTCTTGGACTTGTTGACATGCAAGAGTGATGCAGGAATGCCAGAGCCATCCTGCACATATTAAATTACAAGCTATAATCCAATACAAGAAAAAAAAAGAGAAAATAAATATGATAGTGTTATGTTCTTTCACCTTTGAGTTCAAAGGTCGCTTCCTTGTGAACAGATCATTTGGTGTAAATTCTGCCTGAATATGATAAAGGATCCAGTGAAACATTTGCAACACAAAATTTAGTGTCATATAGCAGCTTCATTGTTCCCAATTTTAAACTTTGCAAAAAAGCACAAATGAGGTGAGGGTCAACTCAAAACTATCACCTTCCTAGAAGGGGTCAACCCAAGCAATCGAAACAAAGTTGGAAGAGGATGAACTGTTTCCTCAGAGATGTTGCTGACTGCCTTGAGTGAGCTCTGCCGGCTCATATGAAACATAGCACTATTAATGTATACACTGGGACAAAGTTAAGATTCATCAGCAAATGTAAATATTACCTATGAAGTATATTATGAAACAATGAGATAGCAATCAGCACAAGACTAATTCCTCAACTAGAGGTGTAGAACTCATGAAAATATGGCAACTGTATGCAAAAGGTAAATTTGCAAGCCTGAGTAAACCTCACCTTATTGACAACTGGATGGTATCCATTATCCCGAGTACATTAGGAGCTGACAAACAATAACCTTGAACTCTAACCTTCTTATCTCTCACTAGTGGAAGAAGACACCGAGCCCACTCATTAGGTATTCGACCAACCTGAGCCACTCTTAATGCATCAATTGAGGAATAAAACATAAAAAGCATTTCAAGGTACTATCATAAAGCATCTCCACTAATGAAGATAAACTATCATCCTAAGCTCATTCTCTTCTAAGCTAATGAAAAGACTGAAATTATCGACTTAGGCATGAAACATTGCTCAGCATACCTCTCCACTGTCTCTAGTAGAAAACCTCACTATCTCAGAGCAAGCTCCGGCCACTTGCCTTCCCTTCCCAAAAACCTTCCCGGGAGAAGGCAAATTTCCACTATTACTCTTCGACGGAAATGAGAACAGAACTTCATCACCAGCCTTCAATTTCCGCCCTTTACACGTGGACAAACCCGACACTGTACCACTACCCACATACCACCACTCCTTCCCAACAGAATCTGAAAGCCGCAACTTTTCATTAATCACACCACCCTCACCACTTCCACTACAGGACACCTCCAAGTTATCACCCAAATTTCGAACCCCATTCTCTGCATCTATTGATTTCGGTTTTTCAGAAGCAGTTTTAGGTTTGGATTTGGAGTCGGGATTGGGGGTTTTATGCGTCAACGGTTTCAGTTTTGAATTAAAATTAGGGGTGTCGAAGATGATGTTGATAGCAGCAGTAGCATCGTATTTAGAGAGGTGGAGTGCTCTGATAATATCCATATCGGAGAATTCAGAACCCACAATAGACCGGACGGTGGAGAGCAGCTCGTCAGTAACCTTATTCCCCATTTTGGCCGTTGTTTTGCATATAACAAAAACCCTAACCCTAAATCTCTTGAGCAGCTGGGGATTCTTAATTGGGTAAGCAATGGAGATAATCTGGAGTACGATTGGAAGATAATGGAGACTGATTGATTGGCGCTCAGACCGTGCAAGAGTTTTGAAAAAAATCGGCGGGTGAATATCGAATTGGCGGGGCTGTGCGAAGAGAATGTCGGTATAATACACATCTCAGGCTGACGTCATATTTCCCGCCACTCCTTTTGTAGTTTGCTTCTACATTAGGATTCCTCTTCTTTTTGTCAGATAAATCACATCACTTTCGTTTTTCGGGGGGCTTTGTTTTAATTTAAATAATTAAAATAAATACAACGGCATATTTAATGGTCATTTTAAGACTAATTACTTTGTTTTATTTTTTGGGCTCTTTAAATGACTCTTTTCTCAAATTAAGTTAGTATATCTAATAGAATTCATATTTGATATATCTAATTTAAACAATTTGAGCCGATGAGTATTGTTGGAATTTTTATAGAAAACAAAATATTTATTATTGTCTTTAAATCTATTTTTTGCATTTGATGTTGATTGTGATAAGTAAAAATATTTAAATGAATATCTTAAGTGAGTTAATTTATAATTAAATTTTTAAAGATTTATTAATTTGAAATTTTTAAAAGAAATTATTTAAAGTATGATATATATATATATATATATAGAATGATTATAATCTGATTAAAGTTTAGAAAATACATTAATGTTTATATATGTTTTATCTATATAATTTATACTTTTAGTAATTTGCCGCTATCCTATCATGAGATCCTTTTATTTATTATAATGTTATATTCTATTAAAATTTCTAACTTGGTATATATTTATAAAGTTATATCATCTCTTAAAATGTTATATATTCAAGTTCTTCTAGAAAAAAATCATCTGGTGTTTTTTTTTTTAATATAATCACAACATAATGAGTACAGAAAAAATCCACAATAAGTAAAAAAGATTGTGATAGAGGACCTTAGAAATAATGCTAATTTTATCCATAAATATTAGTAGCATTAATAATTTTGAAAGAAAAGTGTTTAATAATGGATGCAAGGATGTCATAATGTGACAGAGAAAAATTATAGAAAAGTATAAATTAAATAGGTAAACTTCATGAAGGTACTTGTATATTTAACCAAACCTCAGCTCGTAATTGCTCACTCATAATATAAAGAATAAATAATTATAACATTCACGAGATTTACTAAAATATATTAATATATTCCTATGTTTTATAGATTCAATGACTCATCTGTATATTTTACCTATGTTATATTAATAACTCCTTCAGTTTATGAAGTAACATTTTTAAATCATTATAGGTGGACTATTCACTGTCCATTGAGATTGTAATTAAACATTCTGATGACATTATCCTAACTAAATATCACCTGATAACTTTTTTGCATAAAATTTTTTCTAGATTTCTTTTTTCTAAATTTCTATATTTTTAAAAATATTATCACCATTTTTTTAATTGAGATTTCTAAATATGATTTCATTTGAATTTTTATGTCTATGTTCTCATAGAGCACAATGGAATATATATATATATATTTTTTTTTTGGAACTATATTTTGAAAATTTGAAGGAAAGCTCCCTATATCCATTCAATCTCAGCATGTATTAGTTTGCGTAGTTCCCTAGGCAGAATAAAGGTAAATAAATCATTAGATAGTGGGGGGAGTCTGATGACATATATTATGCAATTTGAAAATATGCTTTAAAAAAAAAAAAAGAATTTACGCAGGAAAAGTGAGACAAAAAGTATTAAAGAGTATTTTAGCCAATAATAGCATACACATTTTGTACGGAAAAAGCATCAAAATAAATAGAATGGGTATAAATATAAGGAAAACAAAATCTATAATCGATTCATATTAAAGATCTTTTTGGTCCCTATGTTACTATCGGTTTATCCTTTTAGTTTCTGTCTTATTGAAATTTCCTTTTAGTCTTTTGTGTTATGCAAAAAGGTTTCAAATTGATCCCTAAAAAGCATATTCCGTTTATAAAATTGTTAACAGAATCTCACAGATTATGTTTTTTAGGAGTCAATTTGGAATCTTTTCACATGCCCAAGGAGGAAAAAAAAAAAATTCAATAAAACAAACACTAAAATAATAAACCGATAATAGGACAATGGTTAAAACCTTTTTATACCCGTAATCATTACTTGTACATTTTGGTAAATCTAATGGTTATAATTGTTAACCCATAATGTAAAATGTAATATAGGTATTATAACCTTTTTTAAATATGAGTTTTTTTTTTTTTTTTCCGATGTGTATAAAAAAAAAATCCCCAATCCACACAAATCAATCAAAATTCACCATTTCGGAATTTTTCGAGCTGCATTCTGTAGCCGTCCCAACTAGCCGTTCAACCTCCATCCTCGTATCCTCTAGCAGCCCCTCTATCTCGCCGTCATTCACTATTCAACAACCTCCATTCCATTGTTCTTCATTCAAGTTCTGTTTGTGCCCTATATCAGCCCCTCTGTGTAGCCGTCAGTCGCAAAGTAAGAACCTTTTTGTTTGCTCAGTCCAAGAGTCGATTCAATTGAGGGGTCATACAGGATATTATGGCTTCAGAGGACGAAAGATTGTCTTCCCGGCGGCGACTTTCCGTCACCGACTGCTTGAATGAACTCTGGTTCTGCTACTGTACTAATCTCTTTACCTTTTTTTTTTCTTTCGATTACCTATTGCTTTTTTTTTTTATTATTATTATAGTACACAAATTCAATGTGTCACTTGAGTAGTTCTTTTTGGATTTTCTTTCTCTATTATTTTAATTTATTTTTAATTAAATTATATGGATTTTCCTGTTATTGTGTGAAGCACCAGTGCATCAGATGCAGCAGTATTACAGGGACGGGATTCTTGATAACTGTTCGGGGAAATGGAATACTTTGATGGACTCTTTACTTCTCAAGACCAAAAAATCTTCCGAAATGAAGGTACCGTTTTAGAAGTATTCATGTGATTTTTGTTTTTATCTTACTTGATCTAATCAATGGAAACCTTTGTCCTTATGCTTAGTTAATTCTTGCCCATATATCGTCTTGGCATCTTTTTGATCTTTTAGGGAGTTTGTAATATTGGTTCTGGAATAATGGGAAAATGTTAGTGTTGGGTCATGTTAATATTGAAAATTGAAATTGCTTAAGCATTATATATGTTGTTTGTATTGCTATTAACCATATGAATTTATGTAGTCACGTATTCACGTTTCTAGGATAACTTAAAATTTTATCTCCTCTCCCGAGTTGCTGTGTCACAATTTGTACTTGACAAGCTAAAAAGTTGCAGACTTCAATCTTTATGGTTATGGGAATTCAACCTTATCAAAGTTTTTGTACAAACACATGTATACACATTGGAGGGCATTGCTATTTACATCAGTTATTTGTACTTTTCTGATCATCCTTCCACTAAATAATTTGAAGTGTAGAGTTGCGGTATCATCAATGAAATTTTTCCTGTTGTGGGCTAGGCAGTGAAAGTTATATACCAGCGATCTTGTTTGCTATCGTGTGCAGCTATAGTTCTTTCATAGCTTGGTAAAATATCAGTTCGGAACTGCCAAATCATTCTGACTTAGGGTTCTCTCACTCAAATAAAATATTGAATTTCAATTTTGTTCTTTTGATGTATCTTTATTGTGGATGGGCACGGGTAAAGAAGTTAGTCCTAAAAAACATCTTCTGGTTTTGAAGTTGGAATATAAGGTCTTTAATTGAACAAGTGTCAAAGCTAGTATCCAAAGAACAGTGCATGTGGTGTGCCTCTGAAAAACAAATGGAAAGCCATGAAAGCTAGATGGAGTGGAAAGAGTTGGATTAAAAACACTGACGGTCCTCAAACTTACTTGAATATTTCGCCATGGTCGTATATCAATTTGTTTCAGAAAACCATTGCATTTCGAGTACATTGCGCGAAAGACCAAACCCAATTCCAGCATTTTCTGGTGATTTTCTCACCGGGATGTTTTATCAGTGTGTTCACATATACAGGCTTATATGTCATTGAATGGCACATGTGGAGAAAATTTTCTGTCTCATTTTCCTTGTCAAGTCATTTGCCATCTCCTTTATCACAATTTTCAGTCCATAACGTATAAAACCCCATAAACTCAAGCTAATTCCACATATTTACAACATCAGTTCCATTCTTTTTCCTTTTAACTTCATTTCAAAGGTATCATAACTAACTCCAAATTTTTCTGGTTTCATGGCCATCTGCTGAATTTTCCTGGACAACTCTTTGAACACCAATTAACTCTCCAAGATGTTTGGATGTCATATCTATATATAGAAAATAGGACACCTCACACCACAAGCATTCAGGTGAGAATTGGTCAGAGAATACTGGATACTTCTATGCAACGTAATTGTTAGTGCAGTGATTTTATTGGCATATAGCAAAACTTCAGAACTGTAATAAAACATTAGTATAAGTTTGGGGATGGTATGTGCTGTTATCCCTGCATAGGTTGGGAAAAGAGTAGGAGTGGTATTGGTATCATAGTGGATAAAGATTTGAAGGATCATGTGGTAGCAGTTAATAGAATAAGTGATAAAATTATGCTTTGAGCTTAATTTATTGTTTTACTTCACTCAGCCTCGTGGTTTGTTTGTTTGTTTGTTGACTTGATAGGATTGGTATGATATGTGAAATCGAGGTAAACTTGCCTTTGTATTGTGACGATGTACATTCTAGTAGATTTTGTCTAATGCTTGATACTTCTAGAGTTGGCAGTCTCTTTTAAATCATACAATTTCATTGGCAGTTTAATAATCAGTATAAAATTGCAACTATAATTCTTAATGTTGTGCCCCTAATCTTAAGCTAGGGTGCAAAGTAAGTGCAATAAGTAAATCAGATACTCCTGGTATGAAACAAGTCATTTCTGTAGTTGTGCCTTAAGTAAGTCAGACACTAGCCATATCCATCAAGCTTCCTTAGTCCTTGTGGTTTGATTAAGTAGATAATAATGCAAATGATACGACTTTAAAGCTTCCCAGTTTGGGTTTATGTGAAGCATGAGAGCAAAGCAGAAGCAGGGCATAGTCTTTTGCCCCTTGTGTAGCTTAAGATCAACTATTTACTTTGACAGCTGTAGGCGTATTCTGAATGGGGATTCTACTGATGGTGAAGAGAGGAGTGGGATCAGGATACAAGATGGGTAGACTTCTGATGGACATTTACGTTGATGTGGTCATTGTGTTAAAAAAAGGGTTCAATATTGCTAATTTGAAATTGTTAGGGCGACATGAAAAACTAGCTATTTGGGGGGAAACTGATAAATTGACTAGGATTTAGCAGTTAAAACACACCTTAACTCTACTTTTATTTTTTTTTTATTATTATTATTATTTTTTTTTTTTGTTGGGGGGGGGGGGGGGTGGTGGTTGAGGGGTTAATAGTGCTCTTGATTTGTTTCAAGTTTCAACGAACAATTTCAGGAAGTTAGTGTTATATGAATGAAAGTATATTAGTAGTGAATTGTTAACGTTATTCTAGCACTTTCGATTTGATGGCTACGGTTGTGTGTGTGTTTTTTTAACGGATTCAATTGTTAACATTCATAAATAACTGTCGTACTTCAAAAGACATGATTGGTTACGATTGCTATGGGTTTCTATGGCCTTAGCTTAGCCATTCTCTAGCTCGGTCCCAGTCTCGGGATGGGTCGTGACATTAACCAAAAAAATAGCTTCTCATGCATCAATTATAACTGATAGACTAACGATTAACACTCCAAATTTCTTTCCTTTTTTTTTGTTTTTTTGACAATTCTTGTATTTATACAAAAGTTGATTATTTGTTCTTCAGTTATCTCTTTTAATTAGTAATTGATGATTTAGGTAGAACTAAATATCCTACATTTACAAAATACATAGAGCTTCAATGCTGACATGTTCTTTTTCAAATTTTCAGTTTCTAGCTCGCTCTTTTTTTTTTTTCAAATATCTACTTGAAACTGCTTGGTTAAGGCAATAAATTATATAATCATGTTTCTTTCACTCTTTTTTTCAACAACATTCTGGATTTGGAATATTTAAGCATGCCTGAAATCCTCCTTTTTGTTCGCTCCGAGCAAGCATGATTGATAATTTGTCTATCTTAATTTTCATGTTCATCTTCTATTCGGGAGTGTAGTTTTATGGGTTTCGAATGCAGGAAATTCTAGAAGCTCGTGAGAAAGCCAAGCCCCATATTTGGAGTTTCCGAACCTCGAAAGAAGCATCAGCTTATTGGAGAAAGCTGTATGGACATTTAGATGACATGGAATGAGGATCCCCTTACCAATTTGGGTAAAGTTCTATACTTTGCTGTACCAATTTAACAGTTAACACAAGTTAAATAACTACCAATTCTTTTTAGCAAATAGTTAAAGCAGCTATATGGATTTTTTTTTTTGTAGTACTTCCATTTGTGTTCATTATAAGATCCTCTATCGGAGGTAATTTTCAACAGTTTTCATCCAAGTTAATCTCAATTTTAATTTTACAGTAATTCAGTATATATACTGGTGTATAAAGCTTGAATTATATTTTCCGCTTATGATAATTTTGCAGTCGATATTGACAAGATACGACAGAGTATTATCTGCAGTTTAACGGCCAATCGCTTGCCTAAATTCGAATAGAGATTTGAAGATTTTTCTAGTATTATTATATCATATTTAGAAGCTAAATCTTAATAATATTATAATAATACTAATGAGAAAAGGTAGGGGTGAGCAAATTACGGTTTGGTTAAAAAACCAAACCGAACCAAAAACCAACCTACAAAAATTATAAAAACCAAAATCAAACCAATCCGGATTCGGTTCGGATTGAACCGAACTGAATTGGTTCGGTTCGATTTAAAACCAAACTACCAATACTTAAAGGGATAAAATCTCTATCTTATTGTAAAATAGAGAAGTATTTTTGCCACCTTCCTTGAAATGGGAATGGTAAAATCTATAATAATAATAATAATAATAATTAAATATAGTTGAATATATGATTTGCTATTGTTTTGTAAAAGAATTAAATTCAATAAGAAAAAATAAATCTCTAACATAGATAAATTATATATATTAAATTAACAAAATATATGAGCAACAATAAATTCTTAATACCCAATCAAATGAAAATTTAAAACTATGTAAAAATATTCATACTATATATAAATCCAATTACTAAATCCAAAAAGCAAAAATTAACTAATATGTAATCATATTATATGGTCCATAATAACCTAATAAATAACCATAATAACTTCAATCAAAGTAATTAACAAACAATCCAATAATCCAATTTAAATTATAACTTATAAATCAATCTCCAATGGACCAAGTGATTAACACTATTTCAAAATGTCAAAATCTAATTATCCATCAAACTTGAAAATCCAATTAATAGATCAAAGTTGAACCAGAAAAATTAAAGATAAAAAGAGCAGCTGAGTTGAGCACTTGAGCTAACCCAAAGAGCAACACAAAATTAATCGAAGATCAAAGAGACTAAGAGAGGCAGAGTCGTTGTGGTGGAAAGAAAAAAAAAAGAGAGATAGAGAAATAGAGATTGTGAAGGGCAGAGACGTAGACGCAGTGATGAATTTGATTTGAGAAATCTAAAAAGGAGAAATTGGTTTGGGAATTGGGGGCTAGGGCATGATTACAATTGAAAGAGTTTTGATATGAGAAATCAAAAAAGGAGAAATTGATTTGGTAATTGGGGGCTAGGGTAGGGCATAATTACAATTGAAAGCGGAAGAAGAAACGTAACTCACAGAGCCGCAAATTATATGTATTATATTAATGATTAAAAATATTTCTTATAATTATACGGTTCGATTCTGTTTTTCTTTTGGTTTTTCAATAAAAACCGAAAACTATTTATAAGAACTGAAATCAAACCAAACTTACTTTAGTTTGGTTTGGTTTGGTTTTTAGCTTCGGTTTGGTTCGGTTTTTGGTTTCGGTTTCAGTTTGCTCACCCCTAAGAAAAGGTTTTCATTTAATGATGATTAATTTGTTTATTTTCATTTCCATGTTAATCTTTTTCTATTGAAAATAGTTTCTTGGATTTTAATTGCAGGAAATTGTAGATGTTTGTGAGCAATTTAAACCCATTTTTCGAGTTTTTCCACTCCTGAAGAAGCATTTTCTTAATTATTGGAAGAAGCTATACCATATAGACATTTAGAAGTAAAATTGATGATCCTCTCAATAACCCAAATATTCTACTATGGTCACGGACTGAACCGGACCACCGGTTTGAAACCATTGAGATTAGATCACTTGGATAACTTTATTGAAAGCAAGCTCTCATTAGCTGATGGCTTAAGTTTTATACTTTGCTTCACCAAAATATAACAACTATGGAATTAATATTATATCAACAGATTTAATACCTTAAAATTATGCTAATGGAATTAATAATTTAATGGTCGATTTTAATAAACACAATATCACCAACATAGCTAATAATATATTAGCAGTCGATATGTCAATACAAATAATAGCTCAATAGCTATTTTAATGAAATTAGCAACTCAATGGTCAATTATAATTAAATAGTACAGCAAAAAATAAATAAATAAAATTATAAAAAGTTAAAAATAAAAAAAAAAATTAGAAATTGAAAAAACTAAAAATTTAACAATAAAATAATATACATTTTAATTTTTAATATTTCTACTCCCACATGGTGGAAGAATGTGATGTTGGTGATGGATTACAAGTCCAATTTGGATTGATTTGTTTACCTCAAATATATTTTTAGTGATTATATTAAAAATTGAGCTAAATTTAGTAACTTTATTGATACAAAATCGACTTTAATAATCATCTTAAATACAAAACTTTGGTTACGGTTAGTGTATTTAATCCATTTCTTTTTGTCCACTTCCTCTAAGTGTTGTAGTAATTAGAGCTTGCTTGTTTTCAATAAACTTATCCAAGTAAATCCCAGTCTATAGCTACCGTTTTTAATTATAAAAATAAAATTTTGTTGTCTCACATTTACGTAGTGGAGCATCCTTAATTAGACTGACATTACAATAGTAAAAAAATATTATAGGTAAATGCTTCTTGTTGGTTATGTAGTTAATAATTATTATGAGGTTGGATTCTTCTCACATTCAATAAATGATTTCTATAATCATATTATAGTTCTCAAAGTTTTGAAAGTAGCCGTTATATATATTTGTTTCATCCATGGCTTGTTTTACACATCATGCAATTTGAATTTAAATTTAAATTTTTATGCTTAAGAAAAAAAAAATTGGAAACGTATTTTTCTTGAGAATCTTCTTTTTTTTTTTTTTTTTTCTTTTTAAATACCATACAATGTGTTGCATCGATGACATTAATATTCAATGATTTATGTGCCAATAGAATGTTATATCAATGATTATGCTAACGAAATTAGTATTCAATGCGTGGTTAGTTATATTATACATTATGTCAGAAATATAATTAATAAATTACATTTGTAGAATTAATATGTAGTATGATATGCTAATAAAATCAATGATGATTATGTCTTAGTAATCACGTTTCGATATATATGTAATGTTAGAATCATATTTTCCGCGAATAGAAATAATAATTTAGTATGATATGAACAGATACAAAATGTTGTGATCATATGACAATAATATTTGAATTATATTTTCGCCTATAGAAATAATAATTTAGTATGATATGAATAGATACAAAATATTATGATCATATGATAGCAATAGTTGAATTATATTTTTCGCCTATAAAAACAATAGGTCAGTACTTAGTATTTACAGATACACTATTGTAATCACATGTCATTCTGTAATATACGAATTATATTTTTTGTCTATGGAAATAATAGGTCAGTGCTCGATATTGACAGATACACTTTTGTAATCACATGCCAGTCTGTAATACTTGAATTACATTTTCCGCCTATAGAAATGATAGGCTAGATTGACAGATACAATATCCGCGGTTTTAATTATTCCAGCTACCATAATTTGATTTCAAATGGAGATTTTAAAAAATCACTAATTAATATTCAAGATTTTTGTGATGTAATTAATCAATTAAATTATATTTAGAAATTAAATCCGTACATAATATGAGAAATAAAATCAGATTCATTTGAAAAAATGCTTATTTTATTACTAAAATAATCAAATAATTATCATTAATTAATACAGATTTTCTTTCTCTTACAATTATAAATAAATAAAAAATAAATAAATATTCTGTAAAAATCAAATTCTTATTTAAAAAATCCTGAAAAAATTACTACTCAAATTGTCTTCCCATTTTACCCCTTAAAAAACCATCATCATGCTCAATCAACTAGAAAATCTGAAGGGCAATTATATATATATATATATATATATATATATATATATATATATATATATATATATATAAACAGCCATGGTTTAATAAAAGACAAATTGAAAAAACAACCAAGGTTTTCTTTTATGGCGCCTTTTTCTATCCCATTGTAATTCTTTCTTGAAAAACTTTCTTCCTTTTTTTCGTTCTTTCTGCTTATAAAAATCACAGAGACACAAATCAAACATTACAAATTTGTATTCCAATTTCTCTCTCTCTCTCTCTCTAGAAATAAATCTGTCAAGAAATCTACTAGAGATGGAGCAGGAGAAAAACATTGTGTCCACTGTCTCTCAGCTCTCCCCGGACGGGCGGGAGGTGATCCAGGCTGTCCCTCAGGAAGCAGAGAACCGCGGTGAAGCTACAAACACTGGTACGGAGGGAAATAGAGGTTCATCTGAGTTGGTTAGCTATCAAATTACAATGAAAAGGAAGCGAGGGAGACCTAGGAAGTATGATCAACTAGTTGAAAAAACAACTTTGTTGGCCTCTCCGCCGTCGGGTTTTCCATCTTCCTTATCAGTCACTTGCGAGAAGCGCCCGAGAGGACGGCCCCGCGGTTCGGGCAGGATGCAACTCCTTGCTTCCCTTGGTAAGTTTTGCATCTTTTGTGATCATAGATTTTGTGTGTTTATTGCTTGGTTTTTATGTCTAATGTGTGAGATTGTAACTGATAAGAGTACGAGATTATTCTATATGAAATCCCTAAACAAACAGCGGATTAGGAGATTCTACATATGAAATCCCTAATTGACAAACAGTGAATTAGGACACTATGTTATCACCGGCGAATCTTCTATGATTTTTATATTAGTAATTTGATTTTGCTCTAGATAAATTTAAGAGTAATTGGGAAGATATCGAATAAGAGTATTGGTTTGTCTTTTTGGAAGGTTATGGTATTGTTTTATCTTTATCACATGCGTAGATTTGAATTTTCTCGGTTTCTTTTAAACATGTCAGTTTAAAGAATCTCAATCTAAACCATTCATTTTGAAATAAAGGGCACACGTTTATTTGACATGACCTACAATGGCCCTAATTATTTTAAGGTGTCTGTTTATTTATTTATTTTTATGTCCAGGGGTCTGACACTGTAACTCATAAGAGTTTGAGTTTATATGTTATTTGAAATCCCTATAAAAAAACAATGAATTGGGATACTATGTTACCGTCGACAATTAGAGGAATTAAAGGGTTTGTGAAGATCTCAAATAAGGATAAATGTTTGTCTTTTGGAAAGTTTATAGTGTTGTCTTATTTTTATCACATACGTAGATTTGAATTTTCTCTGACTTTTTTCAAACATGTCAGTTAAAAGAATTTTTTCAACCATTCCTTTTGAAATAAAGGGCAAAAATTTATCTAACATGACCTGCAATGACCTATTTACAGGTCATGTTATATGGATTTCTACATTGTTTGAAATCCCATAAAGACACAATGAATTAGGACACTATGTTATTACCGACGAATCTACCATACACATAGGATTAAATAATTTGCTCTTTTAGAGAATTAAAGATTTTGAGAAGATCTCAAATAAGAAGGATAATCGTTTTTTTTTTTTAGGAAATTTGTTGTATTGTCTTATCTTTTTCATGTGCGTAGATTTGAATTTTCTCAGGCTTTTTTCAAACATAATAGTTTAAATAATCTCAATCGTTTATTTCCAACCATTCATTTTGAAATAACCCCAATTGCTTTGAGGTGTATGAATCTTTTGTGATCATAAATTCAACGTGTTTATTACTCAGATTTTATGCCTAATGTCTGAAATTGTAACCAATACGAGTTTGAAATTGGACATTGTTTACAAACAGTGAATCAGGACACTGTGTTATCAAGGACGAATCTATTTTGATAACAGAAATAAATGATTTTTATTTTCTTAAAAAATTTTAGGAGTTTGGGAAGATGTCATATAATAAGAACAGCCGTTTGTCTTCTTGAAAATTTATGGTATTCTTGATTTATTGTATCTCATAATGTTGAAAAAAATATTGTTAACCCAGGTGGTTATCTTGCTGAAACAGCTGGAGGAAGCTTTACCCCTCATGTACTTATAGTGCAGGCAGGCGAGGTATATTTACTCAACCCAAAAAAAAAAAAACAAATTCTTATTCTGATTTCTTTTTTTTTCGATTTCGAGATTGACAACAGTTTTCCCTCTAACTAAGAATTGATATTTGTGGTTATAAAATTAATAGTAGCTTAATGTATCAAAGAAGAAATCAGAGAGTTAATCGACAAGAATTAATTGAAAAGATGATGTTGCAATTAAGGATCTAACCTTAATTTTATTTTTTAATGGTGATTGTCAGGACATAGTTAGTAAGATATTGGCATTCACTCAAAAGGGATATAAAGCTGTATGTGTAGTTTCTGCAACTGGTGCTGTCTCGAGCGTCGTTATTCGCCAACCTGGTTCTTCTGGTGGCATTTTACGCTATGAGGTTCATATCCAACCCCAATTCAACTCCAATATTAATTAATTTGAATGATTTTGTACACTTGTCTCAACGATAACATGCATATTCTTAAATTTTTCAATGTAATTTCATCATTTTAATAAAAATAACTTTTCGAGTCTTCATCTATTCACCAAATGCCCATTTAGGCATTGACGTATTGAAATTGCACATTTCGGGGTTTCCCTATGAAAATCTGGTACATTTGGATCTTTTTAACGCTATTCCCTACATTTTCAATAAGTTACCCTCAAATATATCAGATATTCTATGGGTTAGTTTCCAAATGTACTAGATTTTCATACGTCACACAAAATGTGCAATTTCAATATGTGAAAACTCAAATGGGTATTTGGTGGATATGTCAGCCTCCAAGAAGATTATTTTTTCGGAATTTTTTTTTTTTTTTTTGGCAAAAATTGTACTATGGTCTCGGACTGGACATGTCCAAAGCTATTGTGATCATGCCATGTCAGTACAACTATTGAGGTGGCATGATCACAACAATTCCAGATGAGTCCGATCCAACTCGAATTTAGAACTTGTGCATTTTGTGAATATGTAGGTAGGTAATTAAAATAGATAAATTAATGATTCCAAATATTTGTTTTTGTATGAATTTGCACCATTAATTGCAGGGAAGGTTCGAAATACTTACATTGTCAGGATCGTTTACGTTCGGGGAAACAACAGGCAAACATCGCAAAAATGGGATGCTAAGTGTTTCACTTGCAAAACCTGATGGCAGGGTTTTTGGTGGTGGCATTGTTGGCCCTTTGATTGCTTCTGCTCCCATTCAGGTAACCAATTTCCTGAATTTCCTGCTTTAATTTACATTGCAAAATCAAAAATTCTACTGGACTGGTTGAGTACAGTTACATGATCACCAAGTCAATACAACTGATGACATGGCGATCATCCAACGGTCCTCAACCATTCCGTCTAGTACCATGATAGGAATTCTCTCGCAAAGCCATATTTTGAAGAAATTTAGACAACTACGGTAGCAAAAATATATCTTTTATTGCTAAAAATGTTTTCGAGCTAGACTAACTCTTTTTTTTTTGGGTTCAATTTGTATCAGTTGATTGTCGGCAGTTTTAAACAGAACATCAGTAAAGAGCTAAAACAGCTCAAACAAAGGAGAGAATCGGCAGAATCTTCTTCAGCAGCATGTGCTGTAAAAATTGGTAATAATTCAGAAATTGTGAGGATTAATTCTACTCAGAATAATAATAATAACAACAACAATGGGGGTGATCAAGAAACTTGCAGAACCCCAACTTCTGCAGTTATGGAATTACCCACAAATGAAGCTGCTGCTGTAAATCAAGATGTGATGAATTCTGCTGATCCTCTCAACAATTTTGAGCTGTCCGATCAAATCACTACTATGTCTATCTCCCAGATTTGAAGATTCTTAATTAATTAATTTATGTTTGCAGTTTGCTGTTAATTAATTAGTTTCTGGATTGTAGTTTGAGAATTTAAGGATTAAGTTTCTTTAATTTATGGTTTTTGACCCTTTTTTTTTTATATATAAATTAATTAAAGGATGATGTTATGGGGATCTTTTTACTTTAATTAATTATTTTTGAGACTTCAATTATTAATCTTGGTCTAATTAAGGTCACATTTCATGTATTTGGTCACTGTATGGAATACATATATCCATCAAATTGTACTTTTCTTAACACTAGATTATCAGTTTAATCATGATTAAACCCTGAGATGAAAGCAGCTATGATTAAAAAAGTATTGATGACAAGTCCGAAGATTATACGACTGTCCGGAGATCACTTGGCTACACTGTTGGATGATTGATACGTTAGTATAACTGATGACATGTCAATCGTCCAACCGTGCGGCGGACTACCGTGGTCTCGAACCACCCTAAAAATTTTCCTGATTCGTGTTTAGGATAGTAATCATATTATTCTTTCCTAGTTGAGCTAGAATTATGTATCAATTAAGACCAAGGCTTATGCCTTTTAACCTAAAACTATATAACGATAAAGATTATAGAATTATAAAATCGTGGTGCTCAATAATAGCTGTAGCTAGGGTTTAAAACTAAAGCATTCAAATCAAGGGAAAATCCCAATTTGTTAATCATGTTGCAAAATACAATTTTTGTTTGAGCTCATGTAATTACTGTAAATACAGGCGAGGTACATATAGTTAATTCCAAATATATGTACATATAGTTTTATATGATTAACTTTACTAATCATGTTATTAACAATCTGAACTCCTCTTAAAAAAAAAAACAAAATGGCAAGGATTTTGTGAGTAAGATATTGAAATTCAGTGAGATGTGTGATGATGGACAAGTTTGTATTCTTTCTACTTGTGGTGCTGTCTCAAGCGTTACTCTTCGCAAACCAGGTCCTACTGGTGGAATTTTGCAATATGAGGTATTTAATTTTAAGTTGACAAATTTGTAAAGTAATGTTTTTTTTTTGGGTAAATAATTTGTAAATTTAAGTTTTTAAAATACCACAATGAGATTTAGTCATAGTGTTAAGGAGTTGGAATCTTTACTTGTCAGGTTTAGGTTCAATTTTGACTTAATCAAAATTAATTTAGCTCTCATTAATAGATAATCTGTTAATTTAAGATTTGTAAGTTTGCTCAGAGAAATTTTGCTATTGATACAGCCCGCCTGGACGATTCCAATGAAAAATCAACACATATGCAAGCATTGAAAAATTAGAAAGTACATTGAGAAAAAAAAAATGATAAGTTTATATATTAAATGCCCATTTAGCTACTGTCTTTGCAGACTTGCCGCTCTGAGCCCATTCCTATGCAGTGAATGCTCATTTGACCCTGTTTTTTATCGTTTTGGATTCACTTCAACCGAAACTTGTCTTAAATGATGGGTTCTTTCGACCCTTACATGATTAGTTTTGGTTGGATGGGTCTGCAATGATATAGGATAGAGATTAAAAGGGCAAATTTGACTGGACATGGGCAAAATGTTCATTGAGTAGATAGAGCAAGGGAGGCCAAAAAAAGTCTTTTTGCCATTATGTATATCAGTTGTAGCTAATTGTATATATGATTACAATACTTTATTTTGTTACCAAGAACTCATATTGTATGCTAGCATATAATTGTATATCGTATGCTAGAAATGTTGTTTGTGGTTATTAATTTTTTCCTGTTTAATTGCAGGGAACGTTCATAATTTTTTCCTTATCAGGATCTACATTTATGCATATAGAAAATGAAATAGTTCTCAGTGTTCATCGGCAAATTCTGATGGAAGGATTTTGGGTGGTGGTGCTGCTTCTTTAAGAGCTTGTGAACCTACTCAGGTAACCAATATTAATTCCTTGCCATATTTAATTTAATTTCACCGCGAAATAGATAGAATAGAATGTTTTTGTGCTGGTCTAATCATGTTCTTGTTGTTCAATTTTTTTAAATCAGGTGATTGTTGGTACCATGAAGATGAATGTCAGCAAGGAGAATATTGTTCAAACAATATTCTGATGAATCTTCAACTATGGATGGTGATTCTGAATCGTCTCTTGCTGATCAGCTGGATGGTTTTCAGCTGTTTATTAATTTCAAGATGTGAAGATTCCTTTATATTAATTTGCATTTTGCAGTTAGTTTCTGGTTCTGTTATTCTTCTTTAGTTTGTGAAATTAAGGATTTGGTTTGTTTGATGTTTTTCTGTGGAAATCATTTTAAATATTCTGGACATATTCCGTCACACAACTTGTCCACAAACTGCTGATTAATCACCACTCCAACTTTCAAAACTGACCTATTCGCTCCCTTTGACTTGGTTAATGTGACGGATTGGCCTCCTAAATCGTATGTGGCAAGTTAGGGAGAAATTATTATTAGGCACTTATAATAAGAGTTTTAAGGGCCAATCAGTCATTTTGTGCAAGTTTAGGGGATGAATTGGTCCTTTTATCGGTCATTTTAAATTAATTTAAAGGACTAATAATATTTTAATCAATTTTAGTGATTTATTAATTAGATGAACACTTTAAACAAGTTCAGGAGACTAATCGTATTGTAAACAAGTTTAGGGTCAGCCAGTCATTTTTAAACTATGGGATCATTAGTCATTTACGGTCCGAGTATGTATAAGCCTTTTCTAATTTGATCATCTTTCTCATGAGTGATTGAATTCAGGACATTAAAGCATTAATGTTGCTAATGCTATATTCATAGTCTTATTGAGACAAACAACAATTTCAAGAGCAGAAAAATTAATTATATCCATTCCATTAATTCAGATTGGAGTCTGCAAATTAATTTTTCTTTTATTATGTTCTTTATTTATTATCATACATTAGCGAATAAGCGATAAGTTTTGGCGTCGAGGCTTATTTGTCTAACTGCTGCAACTGCTGCTATGACTGCTATTGCTGAGAAAACTATTGCAATGGTCATATTTAGCCAGAAAACAATGCTCCTCTTTGATGGTTTAAATGTCAAGTTGAAGAAAACAACCGGTAAGATGAAGTCTAATGGCATAAATCCGAAAGCTCCAATTAACGCGCTAATGTCACCAAAGAATGGAAGCATTGCAGCTATTGTAGTCGCTATAATTACCGACAAAGACCTCGAAATTAGCCTAGGAATAACGTTTCTTGCGGAGAATTCTTTACTTTCAGTGTCAGCAAATGTTCGTTCTAGCACTACGTTTGTTGGCTGCAAGTAAACCTATGATACAACATAAACTTAATTAGCTTAAGCCAATGTGTTACATTTGCAGGGTACAAAAAGGCTCTGGTTGTATTGTAACTTGTAAACTCCAATCACTGTTAAAAATGTTAAATTTAGTAGCAAAAGGTTTGTGTAAATAATTTTATGGTCAAAAAGCAAATTTAGCATCAATATCCAAAAGTTACTATAAAAAAAAACTCATTTAATAGCAAAATTCTATTGCAAATAATCTTGCAAAATAAGGTGCAACTCGATCTAATGATCTTGTAGCATGGATGTTATAAGATGCAAGGAGGGGATCAATTGGAGCACTGTTTGATGGCTTTAAATGGTGTTATCCTTGTCTCTGTTATAGATTTCAGTTAGTCGACTAAGATGAAAAAACAAAAAACAAATAGTTTACTTTCAAAAATTTAGCCGACTAAAATGTATCTAATTTCATCATAGAATAAATATTTGGATTTTTCAGCCTAGAATTTAGTCGATTAAAATGTGTCTAATTAAACAAGGGGTTTTTCAGGACAGATTTGAGGCTTTTGTATTTCTTGTTGGTCGATTAAAGATGTAATACCTTCCCTAATCTATAATAATATATCATTGTTTATTTTAAAGAAAAGAAAATTACGACAAATTTTTGTTGCAAATAGATACAGTCACAATTTTACAGCAGTAACATGCAACAATTTTTTTATTGCCAGTTAAAGTTATGACAATAAGTTTTATATTTTTAGCAGCAAAATTGTTTGGTACCAAATCTGATATTTCTTGTAATGAATGCAATGCAATGCAATGAATCAGGTGTTCATATATATCTTACCACACTAACGGCTGATAGTTGGAGAATAGTGAAGATGTTAGTCATTAGAACGAACCATTTAGAAACTAATGGTTTACCATTGGTAACAAAATTGGTAAGAATGAGGCCTTGAGCTTGGTTACCAAATGCCCAATACCCTGAAATAGCTACACTAAAAAAAGTGATAATTATTACTGTGTAGCATATGCATAATCCTTTTAACATTTTCCCTTTCACAGGTGCTGCTATGGTTGCCTGCATAAATTCATCATATCTCGTGTTAAATCTCTACAACATAAAATAATATGCATATTTGGGAACAAGCTTTGATGAAATTCTTCTAAAATTTTGTCACCTAGAATAATAGCTTTGAAAGTGTGACAAAAAAAGAAAAAAAAAAAACTATAAATAGAAGGCAAAACGATTCTTTTTGGCCATTGTCCTCTATCTAGAATGTCTATTTGGCCCCTGTCATTTCAAACTTACGTTTTTAGTCCATGTTTTATATCACCTCAACATGACTAATAATGTGTTTCAATCACTCAATGGTCCGGACCACATGGTCCAGGGGCCACAGTAGAAAAAAGCTCTTAAAAAAATATATACATCATACAAGTGACTCACACTCCGTTCTGGAGCCGTTAACAAAGGCACTCCTCTAGTTTAAGGCCCATGAAAAGCTAACACTTGGTAGACAAATTCATACCTGAATTTCTGGGATAATCCCATTGCCATAGGTTGTGGCAATAATGGCAATGGCATTTGAGAATCCAAAAATTCGATCTTTTGTGTCTCCATTTATTGAATAGTCCTTTGATTCATCGGATGAATTTCCTATAACAAATTATTATGAATCTAAATGTATTGGAACATAATATTTCTATGACTTGATCTAATTAATTAATTGATTAAGAATATATATGCTTACCAATCTGGATGGAACCAGCAGTGGCACAGGCACTATAAGCAATGCACAAAACCAAGGATATCAAGTTGATGTGCCTCAATGAGTGAAAAGATGGGATTTGAGCTAATATTAACATTAATCCTCCAAATATTATTACAAATTCATATAGCTTCATACTTCCAGTTGGGCTTGATAGCATGTAAATAGCCTGCATACAATATAGCCATATAAAAATATTGTAAAAAAAAACTATTATTATAAAAAATATTAAATCTCCCAATAGAATTTTTCAGAAAACTAAACGAGTAACAATATTTTAAAGTTGCTATCACTAACAAATGTTTATCAATGACAGCGTAAAGTGTATCAAATTAATTAAATTATTGTAAATGTATATAGTAACAACTTTATAGAAGTATTAACATCTTTCAGCATTGACATCCATCTTTATATTATTAAGGACAAAAGTTGAAATTTTTTTTATTATTTAGTAATCTACCAAATTATTTAATTTTAATTGTTAAGATCTTTATATTGTTATTACATATTTCTATTAATATCTTCAACATTTTTTTTCAGTTATATATTAAACTCTCAAACTATTATTTCAAATTTATATTGAATTACATTGGATGCTTTCCGTAAAAAATTTTTTTAAAAAAAAAGAAAAAAAAACTTAATAATTAATGTGGCATAAAATAGATTTAAAGAAAATAGTATATGTATTGTAAAATTAAAATTTTAATTGGAACTCTAATAATTTAGCTAGTGATCAATAAGAAAGTAAAATACTTTAGCCAGTGATTAATAATGAATTTTTTTTCCGGATTATGTAATCACTTTTGTTACCTTCATGCATTGGCCTCCGAGAAGTATGCAAGCCACAACAGCACCATAACACACCATGAATTGAACTGGACCCACATAGTACCTACCCCATCTTGGGCCTATAATGGTTTTTACAAGTTAAAAAAATAAGATTTAAAATATTAAATAAGCAACAGTAAAAAAAAAAAAATAAACATTTTTAAATTATAAGCATACACCAACCTATATTTTTTTTGTGTTAACCTCTAATGAAATTGGAAGAAACAAAAATAAAAATGAAAGTACTTATTTAAAAAAAAATAAAAACAAAAAAAAAAAATATTTGAGAGTTAAGGTTTTGATTTACTTTAGTTAGGTTTGAATTTCGATCGGTGATGTAAGTAGAAAACTTTAATTGAGATATAAGTTACATGATGACTATCTACCAATTAATTGAATTGAATTTTATAAAAAAAAAAAAGGTTGTTTTGAGAGTCAAATATTACGATTGTATTTGAGAGTCAAATATTGGTTACTGACCTAAAATTTGATTAGACATGTCTCTAAAACGAAGATGGCGATTACCCAACTCAGCATGATGTTCAAGTACCAAAGACAGCAAATTGTAGGAATAAAAAGTGACAAAAGCTCCAATTATTAAACATAAAATTCCAGCTCCCCATCCAAGAAATCTGAATGCATATGGCAAACTTAATAGAGGTGGAGCTACTATTGATGTTGTCAAATGGTACCCACAATGCATCCATGATCCTGCATGCCATCATTTATATAACTATAATTATTTATTTTATATTAGAATTATCATTCATTTTCAAATTAACTTTTGAGTTTTACTTATTATCTAAATTAGTAATTATTTTTAAATTGAAATATTAAATGTTTTGCTACTTTTTTTATATTCTTAATTTTTAAAAATTTATCTACTACGTCCTGTCATATTTGAAAGTTATTGAAACAATTCAAATCCTTTCATATTAATAGGAAAAAAAAAAAAGAGTTAGAGTCAAATGGTATATGTGAATTATATATATATATATGAGCAAGGGAGATATTAAGGATTAATGCTCTGTAAATTGTCAGATTTATGTGATTGCAGTACAATTTCTCGACATCCGTTCATATGAAAGGATGTCTGTGATAAAAAGTGGGCCTGCAGTCTCATTTTGAGGCTCTGAATTTATACGAAATAGTAATTTATTCAATGTGCAATTCACAGTTATTTTGTTTTAGATTTTTCGTTCTTGGATTTTGGTCCGACTTTAATCTAAAATTTGTATAAAAAAGTTTATTCTCCTTCAAATTTTTTATTTTATTTTTTTCTATTAATAGAGTGATATATACTTTAATGAAAAATAATAATTAATCGAATTTAATTAATAATAAATAATAATAGAATAAATTGAGACACTATTAGTTAACTAATTACCTTTGGATTTGAGAACGAAAAGAGCACCAGCATCAAGTTGTTTGTCATTTTTAGTATGCAGAACTTCAGATTCTGTTTGTAGTGGAAATTTAGTAATATCCATCTCTCCATTCTCTTCCATTATATCCATTTCTCTCTCTACAACAAAGGCTACTTAACAGAGAGAAAGCAGATGAAAAAATGAGCTAGAATTGGAGATATATATATACACACACCCAATATATATATATATATATATATATATATATAATACGTGATAAATTTTGATTAAGGTGTAGAGTATTTAATTGTCTTTATTTGTTTGTGAAATAGGAATTATAACATTCTTTGTATGAATTTAAGAATCAGTATGATCTATGTATGGTTTAATTAGATTTTGGCTTTTATTTGGAGTACACTACATCGTTTGCTTAATTGAAATGTATGCCATAAAATCGGTTTAATCAACTTATCTTATAAAAATAACTTAATTCAAAAATAATCTTTTCATGTTTTTATAATGAATTATTTATATTTATTTTTACAAAAATATAAGTTCTTGCCTGCAAATATTTTTACTTTAACTTAATTTTAACTTGGTGTTTATTCAAATAAAATTGTATTTAGTCTAAATTCTATTTGTTATATATATGTGTGAATTTTAAAAAGAAATCTATGTATTAGCCCCACTTTATATATATATATATATATAAGTTGCCTTAATTAATTAAAGAGATTCCAAATTTGAACTTCCATTTGGAGAAAATTTTTTTCTCTTTTTGAGTATGGAGAAAGATAATTTCACCGCCATAAGGTAACAAGATATGCAGCAACAAAAAGGTTATAAAGATTATAATGATAATCTTTAGCATCATAAAAATTGGCATAAAAACCTTTTTGACTCATGTACTATTACTGGTTTGTCCTTTTAACTCCTATCCTATTGACATTTTCCTTTTATCTCATGTGGTATAGAAAAAGGTTCTAAAATGATCCCTAAAAAGCTTATGCCGTCAAATTCCATTCACAATTTTATTAACGAAATCTGACGGAATATGCTTATTAGGGGTCATTTTGGAATCTTTTTGCATACCACAGGGGTAAAAGAGGGTCAATAGAACAGGGGTCAAAAGAGTAAACTGGTGATAACACAGGAGCCAAAAAAATATTTTAGTCTCATAAAAATTATATATACAGAAACACAAATAGTGCATTCTTAACACATAATATTCTAATATAATATACTATTTTGTTAGTGTGTTATTATAATATACTATTTTATTTTATCCAATCTTATTAATTTATTTTTCATGTTTTTTAGATTTCATTTATTATTTTGACCTTATAATTTAAAAAGGAAACTTAAATTTAAATATTTATCCAATAGGTTTAGAAATTTTGCTAAAGCTTTATTAATTACTTTTTAATTTTTTTTTTATTATTAGCTAATATTTATTCTTAGAAGCTATATCTTTTTTTTTTTTTCTGAAAATGTTGATTCTTTTTTGAATTTTTTTTTTAAATTTAACTACTATAAAATGGGACTTAAATTATTGCTAAAAACGTTAACTCAAATTATATTTCTCTCAAAAAATTATATTGTTCTACAAAGATGGAACAATATATTTTTCATTTTTTTGGCTCAAAACCAATCCATAATTGTTTGACCATAGCCGCCGAGTATTATATGTTGGCTTATAAATATCTTCAGTGTTTACAGATAAATTAAGGGATTAGATTTCATACCTAATCATCTTACTAATTTCTAATTAATGTATATATATGTATTTCTAGATTATCTTCTTTAAGTAATCTCTTGTTTTTTCCGTAAATTGTCTATATATATCCACGCTAATAGCGTTTTGAAGGCAAGGATTTGACTTTAATTTTAATTTCATTTAGGAATGGAAATTAATAAACAAGGATTAGATATGAAGTTTTCCTCTTTTCAAGACATAATTTTATCAATTCTCTTACTGAACCGTATTCTTTTTCTTTTAATTATATAATATAGGATAGATTTCATTAGGAAAAACAATTATAGTGTATGACAACTTATATAACATGCTTTTCACAATTCATCATGTAGTAAGTGAATAAAATCAGATTACGTAATATATTTTAGGAGAAATTTATTGTATTTCTGACACACCACATAATCTGTGTGCCAAACCAGTAAAATTAAGTCAACTCTCTTTTCAACCAATAAAAAAATGAGAAGGTTTAATCAATTTATTAATTATTTAATAGTTATTTATTTAAATAAAATACTAGATCCTAAACCCTAAAATATAAACCTTAGAATCTAATTTATAAATCATAAACCCTCAAATATATTACGTGGTATGATTTTATTGGTCTGACACATGGATGATGTGGTATAGTTTTATTGTCATAGCATACGGATAAAATGGTGTGTCAGACATATTATAACTTTTCTCATATTTTAGAGCCTATGGTTTATAATTTAGCTTCTAGGATTTATATTTTAAGGTTTAGTATTTCATTAAAATAATCAATTATTAAATAATTTAATTAATTAATTACACGTTGTCATTTTTCTATTGGTTGCGGTATGAATATGAAAAATTTTATTAGCTTGGTACACGGATAACGTGTTGTGCTAAATGTGCCCTATAATTTCTTGTAGTTTATATCCTTTGACAGATTTTTTTTTTTTACTTTAATTTGTACCCTAAAAGATGGATTTTGTTATATACATGTAATTGCACATAAAAGAAATATACTATTTTTTATTTTGTATAAATTAGATGTATTCTTGTTGAGATAATAATGTTCGACGCTTCGTCACAGTTAAGTCGTGTCACCCTTAATTTTCTACAGATGTATTTTGTATGATTATTTGAACCTGAATTTTCCCCTAGAAACTCAACATGATAAATAAAGATACTATACATAAATGATTATGATTGTGCAGTGAATGGTTATTCTGAAACAATTTTTGCAGTTATGGAACTCAAAATAAGGAACTGCCATTGTGCATCAAGATATGAAATATGGAGAAATTTGATGTTCAAAATAATATCCAGATTTCCAAAAGGTGGTGAATTTTTCTTTACGTCTACATTTTGCAATTAGTTTCTGGCTAATTCTGTCATTTCTTCATAGTTCTAGAAATTAGGATTTATAGCTAATTTCTTTTATTTTTTTTATCTTATTAAAGGATAATATGGTATATGTTGTGGAAGTCTTTTTAATAATTTTGGAGACTGTATCATAATTAAATCGATCATTTTTTAATTTGGTCAAATTTCATGAGTAATTCAATCTAGGATATAAAACTATGAAACAGATCAACTTCCACTTCCTGCCATGGAAGCATGACAAATTCAAGAGCTAGCAGAAAAATTTTATATATTCCATAAATTCCAGCAGGAGTCTGCAAATTAATTTTTCTTTTAATTATGTTCTTATTTGATCATACATTAGCGAATAAGCGATAAGTTTTGGCGTCGAGACTTATTTGTCTAACTGCTGCAACCATTGCTATAACTCCTAATGTTGAGAAAACTGTAGCAATGGTTAAATTTAGCCACAAAACAACGCTCCGTTTCGTCGGTTTAAATGTCAAGTTGTAGAAAATAACCGGTAAGATGAAGTCTAAAGGCAAGAATCCGAATGCTCCGATTAACGCACTAATGTCGCCAAAGAATGGAAGCATTGCAGCCATTGTAGTTGCTAAAATTATTGATAAAGACCTTGAAATCAGCCTTGGAATTACATTTCTTGCAGCGAATTCTTTACTTTCAGCGTTGCCAAATGTTCCTTCGAGCACTTCGTTTGTTGGTTGCAAGTAAATCTGTAACAGAACATGTAGTCTAAGTCAATGTGTTACAAGATTGTAAGCCTGAATGCAATGCAATGTGTTTAGTTTAAGCCAATGAATTACATTTGTAGAATACAATAAGGGGATCAGACATTTTACTTGGATTACTATAATTGGTTTTGACTGAGTCGGACTTGGCTGTTAAGGGTACCTTTAAGTTTCGGCCACACAATGTCAAGCTCGGACTTGGATAGATCAAACAAGCAAATGCAAAACATGTCCAAGTAAGTCCAAGCCTGATTTTAAGAAGGTGGACTACGGATATCTGGCTATCCAAGTCACCTATTCTAATTTTCGATCATTGGGAAATGTATAGTCTTATAAACTTGACGCTTACAGGCTACATAGTGTTGCAAGCCAAGCCTACACAATGTTGGGTTGGGCTTGGGCTTGGACGAAGTTAACATGCAATTGTAAAATGTTTGTTCGGTCTAGTCTAGGTTTTAAACAGCATGTTGAACAGTATCCAACTTGATGAGTCAGTTTATATCCAAATCATCTGATTTAATGATGGATTAGCTGGAAATGTTCAATTTTGTAAACTTCAAGCTCGAGATGTCTAACTTTAAGCATGAGGTAAGCGTATTAAGTATTTGATATTGGGTAGCTATAGAATAGCAATGTGGCCGACATATTTAAGTGTGACATAGTCCTCGACTAGGCCGAATTCCTAACAAAAAAAAAGAGACAGAAATTGGTTGCAAGTGAGAAACTTACCACAACAACTGCTGATAATTGGAGAAGTATGAAGATATTGATCATTAGAACGAACCATTTAGAAACTAATGGTTTACCATTGGTAATAAAATTGGTAATAATGAGACCTTGAGCTTGGTTACCAAATGCCCAATACCCTGAAATAGCTACACTGAAGAATGTGATTATTACTACTGTGTAGCATATGCATAATCCTTTTAACATTTTCCCTTTCACAGGTGCTGCTATGGTTGCCTGCAAATAAATAAATAATAATTTCTTTTGTTAAATATTTTTCTTTTATTTCATCTAGTACCATAAAAGTCAAAGATAATACCTGAATTTCTGGGATGATTCCATTGCCAAATGTTGTCGCAATTATCGCAATGGCATTAAACACTCCAAAAATTTGATCATCTGTGTCTCCATTTAGAGAATATTCTTTCGATTCATTTGATGAATTTCCTATAAAAAAATATCATTATTCATTTAAAAGTATTAGAGTATCGATATGAAATATTTCAGATAAAGGATAGATTTGATAAAAATAAAATTGATTTGTCTAAGGTAAGCTCTGTTTCTAAATTTAATTTATAGCGTAACATTTATTTTATTTTATTAAATTAGTTTAAAAGTGACATATATTTAATATATGAGTTGTAAAAATAAATATACTGTAAGTGGTTTTTTTTTTTTTGGCCCGGCCAAGGCCATAAGAAGTCGGACTGAACCAACTACGGGTCGGCTAGGCGGCTCAAAATTAAAAAAAGGTACAAAAATTAGGCCCATTACATATGGGCCTGGCTGGGCCAAATATGTTCCCAAGCAAATAAATGGGTAAAAACATGAGCCACCCACCTCTCCAATGTAGCTTTTCTAGATGTAATCAGAAACGAGTTTCTCAAGATTTTTCTAGTATAAATGCAAATCGATTCATTGGCATCTAACGATACTTTTTTTTAAAAAAAAAAAGTCATATTTTTCATTTGGAAAGAAAAATAGCTCAATTATTAATCTCCTATGGCCACATTAAACATAATGAAATCCCTTTTTCAAAATTATCAAGTCATATACATATTCAATGGCCACGTGATAATTGCACTAGCAAAAAGAATTTATATAAAAATTCTTGTAATAATTTTTGCAACTATAAAAAATTTGTTATATATTACTGCTATAAATTTGTTTCGTTATATGTATTTGTTGCAAGACATGTCATAACTTGCTACCATCAATGTTATTATAACTAGACTGGAGAATAAACCAGTGAAGCTATTGGTTCGTTGGTTCAACCAGTTCAAACCAGTAGTTTAACCGGATATTATGTTTAAAAAAATATTATTTGATAGTATATTATAATAAATTATGGTATAATTCATTTAAAAAACATTATTAATAATATTTTATAATTATTTATTATTTTTTTAAAAAAAACCAAAAATTTTAATCGGTCTGATCCAGTTCTGATAACATTGGTTACTATTGATAAATACATATGGCAACAAAATTTTTTTGGATATTTATTGTTATATTAGTTTTATGGGAAAAAATTTATTCTGATGCAATCAAATCTAATACTCCTTATAGTGTGGTTTTGTTAACCATCATTTATAATTACAACTAATTGAATACTCAATAGGTGAAACTGAAAATCAGATTCTGAGTATGTAAAAAAAATAAAAAATAAAACCAAATAAAATGCTTCTTTCCTTTTAATTTATGAACTATGCTTACCAATATGGATGGAACCAGCAGTGGCACAGGCACTATAAGCAATGCATAAAACCAAGGATATCAAGTTGATGTGCCTCAATGAGTGAAAAGATGGGATTTGAGCTAATACTAACATTAATCCTCCAAATATTATTACAAATTCATATAGCTTCATACTTCCATTTGGCCTTGACAACATGTAAATAGCCTGCATATAAAAGTAAAAATATTTAATATAAGAAATAAAAGCAGAATTTCTTCTTAAAATGAGGGTACAATACAAGTTTAGTGAGAGCTAAAAAAAAAAAATCAAATATTTCTATAAGAAATAAAGTAAAATAATTTAGGTAGTGATCAATAATAATGATATTTATTTTCCCCAATTATGTTAACTACTTTTGTTACCTTCATGCACTGGCCTCCAAGAAGTATACAAGCCACAGCAACACCATAACAAACCATGTACTGAACTGGTCCCACATAATGCTTGCCCCATCTTGGCCCTAAAATGGGGGAGAAAATGATAGTATCACTTATAAATGCCACAGTAATAATAATGTACCTTTCTATCAAGATAAATTTAATTATTTTAAGGTATTAAATTGAAAGTAGAATAATGTTTTATTTGTTTTTAACAATTGATTACATGTATCTTACAATGTTATCGAAAAAAAAAAAATTAATAGTGCTAGTTCATGTAAGAAATACTAGGTTTTTCAGAAAATATCCAAATTTTGATAGAAAATTTTAAATAATATAGGAAAATTATTAGAACGGTGAATTGAAGAAAACGTTCAGGTTTACATGGGAATCAGATAAAAAATATTCATGTTCATACTGTTAACTTAATCTTTTTATTAAATTCAAAATTTTTTATCAGTTAGTATCTAAATAGTTTACCCATGTTATTAAAAAAAAAAAAAAAAACAAATTTCATCAAAATTTGAACATTTTTTGTCTTTTTTTTTTGTGATTTTTCCCCTTTTTTCCATTATTTAATCAAATGCTTATGTTCACAAAAATTTTAGCACTTCGTTGTCATGTCCATTATATTTATAACAACCAACATGTAAAACTTTAGATAAATAAAAAATACTAGACAGTTTTTAAGGTGTTCGTTGGATAGAGGAATTTGTTTCTTTTACAACGAGGTATTTGTTTGCTAATAGAAAAAATCTCTTATCTTTTTTTGTCAATTTTTAAAACACAAATCTATATTCTCAAAACCAGGAAACTACAAAGTTTTTTTTTTTTATATAATTTTCCTTTTTTTTATATATAAATATAGATATTTTAGAAGAGGGTGGGTTTTGAATACAAAAACTCCCACTTCACAAAGTGAAGTTGTGCCAATTAAATTATACTCTTTGGTTTACAAGTAATTTAAGAACTTAATTTCTTTAAACTATAAACTGAATGGAATAAACCATTTTATGAAATGCAGTTAAGGACATTAGTAAGAATAATTATAATTAACTTGCTAAAACTACTAAAAGAAATTAAGAAAAGAGAGATTTGGGATTACCTAAAATTTGATTAGCCATGTCTCTGAAACGAAGTTGGCGATTACCCAGATTAGCATGATGTTCAAGCACCAAAGATAGCAAATTGTAGGAATAGAAAGTGACAAAAGCTCCAATTATTAAACATAAAATTCCAGCTCCCCATCCAAGAAATCTGAATGCATATGGCAGACTTAGTAGAGGTGGAGCTACTATTGATGTTGTTAAATGGTATCCACAATGCATCCATGATCCTATCATAATTAAAATAATTACATTACTGTATCACTTATTATCATTTTTCAATCTCATTTCAATATTATTAATAATTGTCGCATTAACATACAAAAAATCTACCATCGTACAAAACCGTACTAGTTTAAAACTATTACGATCAATATCAGCTGGGGTATATTTTTAGGGGTTCATCCACAAAAACTCTATTAACCCCTAAAAGTGGAAAAAAAATTATCGAAAAAATCAATTTATTGGCAACAATTTCTTTCTGTAAAACAATATTTCGAAAATTCTAACTTTCAACTAATTTGTCGAATCTAGGATAATATACTGATGAAAATTTCATTACAAATGTTTTCACAAAAAAAATACTTAAAATTATTTCTTGAATTTACTGTCCAAATATATTATCCAGTTCCGCCACTACATGTCAGAACAACTGTTGACATCTTAAACCGGTCTAGTCTACAATCACGATAGAATTTCGCCCACACATTGATATGAAAATTTACGTCAGAGAGATCATCACCACTCATTTGAAAATGAAGGATTGGAATTTAATTATTTAAATAAGGTGACAATAATAACTAAAAGGGTTAGATTAATTACCTTTGGATTTGAGAACAAAAAGAGCACCAGCATCAAGTTTTCTGTGTTTTTGAATATGCAGAGTTTCTGTTTGTTGTGGAAACTTAGCAGTTTCTTCTCCTAAATTTAAATTCTCTTCCATTATTCCAATTGTTATCTCTCTCTCAACAACAAAGGCTTCTCAAGAGAGAGAAAGTAGAGGATATTAGATGAGCTACAACTGAAGATAGCTAACTGAAAACTAATATATATATAAAACTCTTTTGTCTCAAAGAAAATATTATTATAGCAATTAATTTAAAACTAGATACTTAACCAATTGGAATAGAATTTTTTTTCTAATGATAAGTTTTTTTTTTACTAACGATTTACACTTTTTACTTATGGCCTATTGACGTTTCTTTTTTATTCCCTGAACTATTAATATTTAAGTCAATCTAGCCCAAAGTTAACGGAAAGAAGCATATTCCGTTATGATACGTTAATAATTTTATTGAGTCACGGTGCTACTTTCCGTCAATTTGGAGCTCATTTAAATATACCAGAAGGCATGTGAGTAACGACCATGTATAGGACAAAAGGCAAGAAGTTAAAAGTATGATAACATAAGAGCAAAAAGGATTTCAAACCTTTTATTTTTTTACCGATATAATGAAGAGATTTTTTGCACGTCGAATGTATTGAACTTAATTGCATAAGTGGACAAGTAAAATTGAACTCATGTAATACAAAACCAACTGGTTTGTATCAAGACTTATCTATACGTAGGCAAAAAATATCTATCTTTTTCATTTGATAATTGGAATGGGCATTATTCTTACGTATGTATGAATTAGTTTTCATCTTTTCATCAGTAATAATGATATCAAATTATTTTATTCAAATTACTTTTTTTAATTAGTCTTCATCATGAGGCGATAATACATGTTTTTTGGAATTAAACAAAAATAAAGTTGCAAACTAAAGATGCTATTTATTCACAAATTTAATAGCAATAAACTTATTTTCCATCAGTCAGGATAATAGAGATATATAATTATTGTACATTGTAAAACCTTTATATATATATATAGTTCCATTTTTAATCCATATATTGGCCCAATTAATTTTGGATGAAAGAGTAAAGCCTTTTTGCTTCATGGGCTTGATTTCTTGTCGAGTTTTCTCCATTGTTGGGCTTAGTTCATGAGTTCTAATGTAAAATTTCATGGAAAAATAAAAATAAAACTAAAAATAATAATAATGTTTCAAATAAGAAAAAACAATATATAATATTGTTAAATTATTAAGAAAACTTAAACTTCAACGGTTAATGTGTTGGTAGAATTCAAAACTCGACGACTATGCTAGTGAAAATAATAATATGATTAATTAGCACTAATTTTATCCTTTTTTTAATATATTATTTTATAATATTAATAATATCACTATATAATAATAATAATAATAATAATAATAATAATTGCTTACAATTTGCTTTACAGTTTGTACCAATAGAACCGATACTGTAATGGTCGATATGAAATTATACTTCATTGGTCGATACGCTGACATAATCAGTAATTCAAAGTTTAAATAAAATGTTAATTGGAATTAGTAATTCAGTGGTGTATTACAGCGGACATAATATCGCCAACAGAATCACTAGGTTTTGTGAGGTAATGGAATTAACTATTATATTAATAGAATCATTAGTATAATATGTCGATAATTTAATAATTACACCTTAACGACCACGTGTCAATATGTTATGCTTAAATTATATATAGAAATAATAATCCAATAGTTGATACTGACAGATACATGCACGATATTATAGTAATCCGGTGTCAATATATAATACTTAAATTATATTTTCCTTCTATAGAAATAACAGTTTAGTGATTGATAATGACAGATATGATATTTGAATGAAAATTTGAAAGATGAACACTAACTAAAATTGAGATTTTTTTCGAATATAAATGTAGCATATTAGGAACTTAGCTTCATTAATTTGTAAGAAATTATATATATATATATATATATATATATATATATATATATATATATATATATATATATATATATATATATATACACACACGCACTGAACGGTCACGATGTACGGACTTTTTAATTATTATGAAAAACTAATGATATATGTTCTCAAAAAAGAAAAAGAAAGAAAAAAAAACTAATAATAAACTCCAATCATTAAAAGAAAAATAATTAAAGATTTTAATTTAATAGGTTTCTTGATTAGGAAAAACAATAAAAAAAATTAAAAGGTAAAGAAGTAAAAGTATAGATCGTGAAAGCGGTTAAAGATAAATCAAATAAGTTTATACATAGATATCTTTATTGCAAATAGATAGACAAATTCATTGCTTAGAGACAAAAAGATTTGTCATAAGAATGTTTTAACATAACTCCAAGTTAATATATAGCCACTGCAATGCTAATATTTATGGTTGATTATTAGAAAGTTTCAATTGTTAAAATACAAAATCAAGTTTTAAAACTAAAAAGAAACTCAGTGACATAATAAACCAAAATATGAAGAAATAAAATCAATCTTGGAAAACGAAAGAGTAAGGGTGACAAACAAATTAGAAAATTTTAAAAAAAGCCAACTCAAAGAAAATAGAGAGCTAAAAACAATTGAAATAGAAGCAATAAATATCACTTTTGATTCAGAATCAATATTGTAATAACTATCTAAAAAAAAAAGAGATTGAAAAAAAAAAGAATGAACCGTAACAAAATTAGGAAAGGAAAAATTTTAAATGAGGTTATTACTATTAAAGATTTATAGAGAGATTTTAGAAATTATGAATATAAAACAATTATTATAAGAAATTATAGGGATTTATGGGATTACGAGAGAATTTTACAATTCAATGCGAAGAGAGAAAAAAATAAAATAGGAAATAATTAGAAATTCGATTAAGAAGTTATGAATGAAAGAGATTAAAGAGAAAATCTAAATTTATATTTAATTAGTTTTAAAATAATTAGCAATAGATTGAAAAAAATAAGTAATTCAAATAAACCAGGAAATAACACGCAGGCTAAGCATATACTATTTTATATTATATATAAATATGCACGTTGGTACGTAGGCTGTGTGTTAGTTTTATTATCACATTGATAAATACTATAAGAAAATTTAAAAAAAAAAAAAAAATCCATGGTTTAACAAAACAAAAATAAGACAAAAAAGAAACAGCCAATGTATCTTTAACGGTTACTTTTTTTAATCCCACTGTAATTTTTAATTTAGAAAAACTTTCTTTTTCCTTCCATATCTTTCCATCTATTTAATATTTATAAATCATGGACACAGATGTGGGCGCAGAAGCAAACCTACACATAAACACAAGCGCATACTCTAAAGTCTGCAAACAATATCTACATATGGAGAACAAACCCATGATGTCCCCCATTTCTCCATCATCTTTCGATAGTCCGAATGTGAATCAAGCTGACCACCAGGAAGCAGAGAATGGTGATGAAGCACAAAACACTAGCCCCAGAGGAGGAATAGGGTTGTCTGCCTATGTAACCTTTCAAATGACAGTGAACAAAGGGACAGAGATGCCTAATGTAGTTGAAAGAATAACTAGGTTGGCGTTTCCGCCGCCTCATTTTCCATCTTCCTTGTCCACCTGCGAGAAACACCGTAGAGGGCAGCCTTGTGGTGCTGGTAGACAACAAATCTTGGCTTCCCTTGGTAAGTTCCAACAAGTAAATGATAGAACTATTACAATAAGCATTGATTTTATGTGATTTTTTTTATTCTTTATATTTTTTGTGATCCTAGACTAAGAAAGAATGAACATCAAATCCTCTTGTAAATCTGTGTTTTTTCGCTTATTTTAACGATTAAAGTGTGAGATTGTAATTAACTGTTGAGTCCGGGATTTCTTAATTGTCTAAGTGGTCCCTACGGAAGTAAACCGTGAATTAGAGCACCAACGAAATTTCATAGATGAGCCTAGTCCGAATAAGCATAAATCAGATTAATAAGTTAGGGAAAATCTAGGTAATATCTCTCTTTTTCTAAAAAAGGAAAAAAAAAAGTTATTGTCATATCTTTATCATATGCGTAGATTTAGATTTTATCCAACTCTTAATTTAAATATTGTTAATTAGGTTAGAAAATCTCTACCTTTTATTTTGTACCGTTCATTTTTTGAAATGAGAGGCTGAAATTTATCTAACATGATCTATCATGTTAAAAACCTCGAATGGATACAAATTCAAAATATATAAGTGATATTATTTTATTATTTTTCCATAATTTTCAAATTTTAGAATCTAAGAGATGAACAAAATATACCACTTGAGAGGAATCCTAATTGAATGAACAGGAAATAAAAATTTGATATTTTGTTCTAACTATAAATTTGACTAAATTGTTGTTCCCCAATTGAGTAACTGCTACAATATCTAGAAAGACTTGAAATTAATTAACTCTTATCAAAGATCAAAGAACATATATTTTTTAATTAAGCTCGAAAAAAGTAAGTAAAAATAAAGTATTCAAATTAATCAAATAAACCTTATAATTAATTTGTTGCTAATGTTGCAAATTTATACTGTTCATCTAGGTGGTCATTTTGCAGAAACAGCATTAGAAAGCATAACTCCTCATACAATTTTGGTGGAAACAGGAGAAGTATGTATATGTAGCTCAATATCTGAATTTTTTTTCAATTAATTAGAATATCTGAATTTTTTTTCAATATCTAATTTTACCTCCCAATAATTACTAATCATGTTATTAATTAAGGATCTGAAATTTTATTTTTATTAATTCTGGTTGTCATGACTGATCAGGATATTATAAGTAGGATGCTGGCATTCACGCAATGGGTTGGAAAGACAGTTAGTATTTTTTCGACTCTCGGTACTGTCTCAAGTGTGACGATTCGCCAACCTGATGGAATTTTCCACTATGAGGTATTATACATAGATACGCAATAGACTTTGGTTAAAAGAGTAACCACTTAAAGAGTGTCTAAGCATTATATTTAAGTGAATTTATATATATTATTTTCACTTAGAATCATATCATTTTCTGATCATTTATATATGATTAATTAGTTCCGAATAGTATATGATTTTAATTAATAATTGTTTTTGTTGATCATTTTCCACGTATATTTACAGGGAAAGTTTGATATAATTACATTAAAAGGATCATTTATGTTTGGCGAAACAAATCCCGACCATGAGATGCTAAGTATTACACTGGCAAGACCTGATTGCAGTATTTTTGGTGGTGTTGTTGTTGGTCCAATAATAGCCTTTCATCCGATTCAGGTTTGGAATTTTTTTTTTTTTTTTTAAGAAATTCAATTCATTTTTTTTTTCTTTTAGAAAAAATCATGTTTGTAACAAAACAACATAAAAGAATTCAGTTTTCCTATAAATGAAGTCAAATTGTGTGAATAGCAAATCATGACATAGTTAGATGATTTGAAGGAAATGATCTCATTTTCAAATCAAGCAAAAAAAAAAAAACATATTGAAGCTGGTTATCTTTTCAATTTTTATTGATAATAACTACAATAAATGTTATATTTGAATGCAAAATTATTTTCTATGAGAATTAGTATTTCTTGTAATACACATTAAGCTCTCTATAAAATATGATCGTATACATAATATAAGAAAGTTAGTCCTCAACATCAAACTCAATGCAAAATGCATTAATTATCCGTTTCATCAGTCTTCCAAATTGTATTTTGAACAGTTCCAAGATATATATATATTTTGGTCATGTGTAAAATTCGCTTATTGAACAATAAAAAAGGCAATTTCAAACACAGATAAAATTAGTCATGTGTTTTAATTGAATTTGATGTTTACACTTGTCTTTTTAATACATAACTAATCAAGGGTTCAATGTGTCATACTAAATTACCTTATTCGCAATGAACAAAAACCGAATTAAAGATGAGGGTCCTTAAAGTGCTTTTTTTCATAGATATAATATTTAACTAATAACTGTAGTTTTTTTGTTGTTGAAATTTGTGATGATTAGATGGTAGTGGGTAGCTACACGAGACAAAATACAGGTAAAAAAGTGAAGGAAAATTCAAAGTCAACTGATTCCTCAACAGCAGCTTGTGCTGTTAATGCTGAAGAACATTGTTCAACATCTACTTCTGCTGTATACCAATTTGATTTGAATTTTGATCCTCAAATCTAATTCTAATCTAATTTTTTTTTTTAATAGTTAATAGTTCATTGCGAATTTTAGCTTAAGCCTAATCATCTCATATAATTCTTATATGGACTCATTTTTAAGCCTCAACCCGTTCAAATATTATTTTAATTAAATAAACATTTAAATTTTAGTTTTTTACCTAATTGATTTTCACATATTTGAATATAAGCGAATTATGTAGGTATATATAACATTATAAATATTATGTTTTGAAGAATTTTAAATATATAATATTAAAAAAATGGCAAAAAGACCATTTTAGCCCCTGTAGGATCATTCAACTGCCTTTTTACTTTCTGTCGTTTCAAAGGTCCATTTTAGCTTATGTCTTATTTAAAAGCATGTCCAAGTTAACCATTATTGACCATTTTACTCATTTTTAATTCATTATCAGATCAAAAAGGTCAATTATAGTTCAAATGAATATGATTTTTTCATAATATATGAGCGAAAAAAGCTACTTTAAAATAATAAAAGCTAAAAGAGCAATCGAGTGATATGACAAAGGGCCAAAAAGGTCATTAGGCTTAAAATAAATATATATAATATAATATGTTAAAAATATCAAATTATAATTTTATACCATACATTTTGGGCCCATTTCAGATTTCAAGCCCAACTCATAAAAGTAAGATTGATCGAGCTTGGGCAAAGCGAATACTCAGGCCCACTGACAAATCCTTATTAGGCTTTTGTACAGATTTGTCCCTGAAGTATAATTTTTTTCACATATGCTCCAACATTTTCATTTTTTTTATATATAAACTTTTTTGACTTTCATGTTTTGACTTTTACCCCACTCTTCTAAGAAACACAATGAGTTTGGAATATTAGAAAATTAAAAACCTAATTATAATTAACTTTTTTTATTGGATCGACTATGTATTATTAAAATCTTGGGGTAATTAGCTTTGTAGCATATTATTACGTAATTATCTTGTAAATGACCCAAATTTGATTATAAAATTTAAAATAACCAAAATATCTAAATAATATCCTTAATGGTATGGATAAGAGAATGCTAAATAAGATAATACATTTTAATTTTTAGAAAATGATAATATGAAAAAACAATAAACAAATTTAATTTAAATATTCATAATATTAATATCTTTTATAGGATCCTATTACAACTGAAATGCTTTTGAAAATACAAATCACTATAAATTTGTGTCATATCCTACAAAAAAAAAGTTTTATTCTTATTAAATAACAGTATAGATAATTAAATCATAAATATGATAATTATCACATTTTGTGGAAAATTTAATAGAAAAAATAAAAAAGAAATTATCATTATTAATGTTATATTATCTTAATTATAATATTTAGTAAATAGAATCATATTAGAACTAAAATACATTTGAAATGGTTTCCCCTCATCTTTTTCTCCATGGAAGCGAATTTTATCATCCTTTTTAACTGGAAAAAAAAAAAAATCCAACAAAGGAATTGAAAATTTCTACAATAGAAATAAAACACTGGATAAAAACATCTTTGAACCCAAATTAATATCTTTATTTTAACACTATAACTCGCAAATAATTATATAAATATACTATGAGATTTTACTTGTATGAATTCCATATATGTAATCAATATACCATTAATTGATACAATATCAATATACTAAGAATCATACCAATATACCATAAATATGCTGTATAAGTTTATATCAATATACTGCATTGTTATATAACAATATACCAATATACCATAAATATACTGTATAAGTTTATATCAATATACTGTAATGTTATACAACAATATACTAATATAATATAAATACATGTTGTTCAAGTTTATATCAATAAGAATATACTAATATATCATAAATATATGTTGTACAAGTGTATATCAACGTACTGCAAGGTTATACAAGTATATATTGATATACCATAAATATATATTATATATATATCAATATACTACAATATATACAAATATTGAAACCAATTAGAGGAAATCAAAATTATACCCATGAAATCAACAAAATTTCAAATAAAAATTTACAAACCTGGACAAAAAGCCAATAAACAAAGGACATCGAAAGCTTATCATATCGACTGAGATTTCAAATTCTTCTTTCTGCTGAAAGACTAATGGAATCGGAAATATCCTATGTTGGTTAAGGTGGAGGGAAAGAAACAACTTGTACAAGAATAGAACCTCTTAGAATCCCAATGGGTATCTCTAGTATGAAAATATAAATAAGAAGCTATACCTCACATGAAAAAAAAAAAAAAAGTTACTGAGAAAAAATGACCAAGATATGAAGGTAAAACCATTTATAATTAAAAAGATAAAGATAAGAATTAGAAAAATAATAAAAAAAAATTCATATTTAAAAAGATAAAGATAAGAATGAGATAAATAATAAAAAAAAATTATAATTAAAAAGATAAAGATAAGAATGAGATAAATATTAAAAAAAAATTTAGAATTAAAAATATAAAGATAAGAATGAGATAAAAAAAAAAAAAAAACTTAAGATAGTGATAGTTGTAATATTAGGCTAAAAGAAAAATAAATTTACTAATAATCTAAATACAAAAATCATGGGATGCTATAATAAATAATATTACATATTTATGGACAAATAGGGTAATTTCCCCTAAAATCTTTTGGACCAAGAAGCTCAATCTATTAGTGGATAAAAATGGAGTATTTCTCCAACATGAGCAAGAAAAAGCCCATATTGCGGAATCAACAAAAGAAATTTCTCTTTGGTTTGTAACAGAATCTTCAATTATGAAGTTGGATATCAGTTGAATGTTAGAACCCTATATGTTGCCTAATTATATTTCGAGAAGTCTTTGGTCAACACAGATGCAATCAAATGTAAATTTATCAAATTCTTTACGCATATAGAAAAAATGAATTTCTAATAAAATGAATAATCATTACATAAAATACATATTTAAGTTATTATATTACATTAATTCATATTGGAATCTGAAAACATTTAACATTTCCTTCTTAACCAATACAGTTTTTTTTTTTCCCACCATTATGGTGTGGTATAATCATACATTAGCGAATAAGCGATAAGTTTTAGCGTCGAGGCTTATTTGTCGAACGGCTGCAACTGCTGCTAAAATTCCTAATGCTGAAAAAACGGTAGCAATGGTCATATTTAGCCAGAAAACAATGCTCCTTTTCGATGGTTTAAATGTCAAGTTGAAGAAAACAATTGGTAAGATGAAGTCTAAAGGCATGAACCCGAATGCTCCAATTAATGCGTTAATGTCACCGAAGAATGGAAGCATTGCAGCTATTGTAGTCGCTATAATTACAGACAAAGACCTCGAAATTAGCCTAGGAATAACGTTTCTCGCGGCAAATTCTTTACTTTCAATGTCAGCAAATGTCCGTTCCAGCACTTCGTTGGTTGGTTGCAAGTAAACCTGTAACAATAAGAATTAGTTCAAGTCAAATGTATTACATTTACATAAGGGGTTTTTTTTTATTATTTTACCCATCAATGTAAAGAATTCAATTCAATTACATCATAGGTTACAATAGAAAAAAAATGCATCAAAGGTATTTGAGCAAAATTAATCAGCTCATCTCTAAATAGATTAGGAATAAATTTATTTCCTAGCCCTTCTATGTCTTGCTAAATATTGCTAAATAGAATAAATTAATCAGCTCATCTCTAAATAGATTAGGAATAAATTTATTTCCTAGCCCTTCTTTGTCTTGCTAAATATGTAATAATTACACAAATCACTATAAAAAATGTCAGATTTGACAACAACGCAAATTTGCATTTGAAAAGCTAAATATCTGAAAATTGCTGCTATAAATATATTAATGGCAGAAAAATCACATCAAATTTTGTTGTACAATACATATAGCGACAATTTTATAACAACAACAACATGCATCAACTTTTTTATTACTGCCTAAGGCTGTAACAATAATTTTATATCTTTAGCAATAAAAACTTGTTATGCTAAATCTGGTATTTCTTGTAGTGAATAGACAAAAAGAAAATTGATTAAAAGTGAGAACCTTACCACACTAACTGCTGATAGTTGAAGAATAGTGAGGATGTTGGTCATTAGAACGAACCATTTAGGGACTAATGGTTTACCATTGCTCACAAAATTGGTAAGAATGAGACCTTCAGCTTGATTACCAAATGCCCTGTACCCTGAAATGGCTACACTAAAGAATGTGATTATTACTACTGTGTAACATATGCATAATCCTTTGAACATTTTTCCCTTCACAGGTGCTGCCATAGTTGCCTGCAAAAGTTGATGTTTTCTTTTGGTTAAATGATTTTCACTTTGATTTAGTAATATAAATTTCAACTCATTGGGTGAGCATCCCAAGATGGACCCACCAGACTCGAATCTGGATCAATTTAGGCAGTGACCAACTACAGAGCTAGCTAGAAAAATCTTAAATGGCCTGGTGCTAGCTCCGTCACTGGCAATGACCAAATAGTTTTGACAAAAATAAATGTAACATAAAAGTGAAAGATCAAGTACCTGAATTTCTGGGATGATCCCATTGCCATATGCTGTGGCAATAATGGCAATGGCATTAAACACTCCAAAAACTTGATCATCAGTATCTCCTTTTAGAGAATAGTCCTTCGATTGCTTGGATGAATTTCCTATAAAATGCAAATAGCTCTTTGAATGGAGTTGAACATAATCTTTAATAATTTTATTAATATAAAAAACTTTCGATAAAGAATCAATTTTATCCTTAAATTAGCTTAGTAATGTAGAATAGGTCGACAATGACTTTTGTATCGATTTGATGCATAACTTTGATTTTTTTTTTTTTTTTTGGTTAAATAAAAAAGTAAAACAGTTATGGTACGCTGAATAGCCGGGACATTGAGGAATATCCAGAAAGGCATTTAGGCCTACAATTTTTATTCTGTAAATAAATTTAAACTTCAGAGTGTTGACAAGAATCGAACTCAATTCTTTTCGGATGATAGTAAATTTGAGCCAACCAAAACTAGTATTCGGACTATCAACTAGTATGGTAAATTTTTCTTCTATTCTAGTATTTGGAATTAGTAAAGTTGATTTAATTAAGTATGCTTACCAATATGGATGGAACCAGCAGCGGCACAGGCACTATAAGCAATGCACAGAACCAAAGATATCAAGTTGATGTGTCTCAAAGAGTGGAAAGATGGGATTTGAGCTAATATTAACATTAATCCTCCAAATATTATTACAAATTCATATAGCTTCATACTTCCATTTGGCCTTGACAACATATAAATTGCCTGCATATATATGTAGCCATATAAAATAAATCTAAAGTTAGCATGATGTAAAATAATAGTTTAATAAAAAAAAAATCAATGTTATTAAAATCGGATCAGGCGGATTTATCATATTGATTTAATTGTGAAGAAACAATTTATCGTCGGTGAATTTAAAAAGTACTTAATATATTTTTGGCCCCCGTGCTATTATCGGTTTGCCCTTTTAACTATTGTCCTATTTATATTTCCTTTTTGCCCCTATGCTACTAAAAAAAAAAAAAAAAACTCCAAATTGGTTTCTTATAAGCATATTCCATTATATTCCATTAATAAAATTGTCAACGAAATTTAACGGAATATGTTTTTTAAAGGTCATTTTGCAATGTTTTTACACACCTGATGGAGTAAAAGAGAAATGACAAACCAATAATATCACAAAATCTAAAAATTTCTTTATGTCATTTAAAAAGATAATGAACTCAAGTGGACCTGTTCATACCACGAGCCCTCAACTTTAGCTACAGTCAATGTTATGAAACCGGACCGGACCAGCTGGTTCGACCGGTTTTACTGCAAACCGGTCATGGGTCCGGTCGGTTTGATTAAAATAAACGGTTTTATAGAAAACCGGAGATGACCGGTTTGACAGGAGAAAAACCAGTGAATCGGCGAACCGGTCATAAACCGGTTTTTATAATTTTCTATGTTTGGTTTGGGATTTGGTTCGGTTCAAAACCGAACCAAACCGAATCAAAAACCAAATATAGAAAATTATAAAAACCAAAATCAAACCAATATACATTAGGTTTGAATTGAACCGAACTGAACTAGTTTGGTTTGATTCTGGTTCGGTTCGGTTCCAAACCAAAATTTTCCAAATTTTTAAAATTTAAATCAATTATCATTAAAATTTAAAATTGATGAAGTTTTAGGATATTTCATGAAGTTTTTTGAGTATTAAACATTTGAAACTTGTGTTTGATGAATTTATAATCTTATTTATTATTTAAATAATATTTTTTCCAAAAAAATAATAATCCGGTATAACCACCGGTTAAACCCGGTTGAACCGATAATACTACGTACCAGTAGCTTCACCGGTTTAATATCTGGTACGGTTATGATAACATTGGCTACAGTACTATTTATGTGGTCGGATTTTAATTTTAATCCACAATTAATGTGCAAGAATTCAATATAATAAATTAAGTCAATAATTATTGCAGCTACTTTCTTAATTACCTTCATGCATTGGCCACCCAGAAGTGTACAGGCAACAACAGTACCATAACACACCACAAACTGAATTGGGCTCACGAAATACCGGCCCCATCTTGGCCCTAAAAAATGATCAATTTTTTAATACAATGTTTCATTTCAAAATTATGAATATACCTTTTTTTTTTTTTTTAGATCTAGACAAGTTTATAAATGAATAATAAATAGAAAATATGGAAATATAATTTTGATAAATCCTACAATCGTGACATTTAAAAGTAATTATAATATATTGCAATTTTCTTTTAAAAAAAAATTTATATTAACTCTTTTAAAAATTACTCTGACAACGTATATAATTCATTATATTTTATTGTACTGTATGATATTATTGGATTCTAATTAATAGAATAGTTTTTCCTTATTGAAATAGCATTTGTAGCACATATAATGTCTCAAAAATAGTATTATGTTACTTGCTTGGAAATGTTTAATTGGATTACTTAAATAAAACCAAGTATTAAAAACCACTTAAATAGATTGATATTTCACTTCTGATTATATTCATAAGATAATAAGACCACGTTTTTTATTTGCACAACTAATTAATTAATACACCTACCAATTTAGCTAACTATAGGAATCAATTTTTTGGCATTTTTCAAAAACCACCAAATATAAATTCTTGGTCCAACTACAACTACAAGTTGAGAACAGGAGTAATCTATTTTTTTTTTTAATAAAATTATTTATATTTTATTGCAATAAATAATATTTAACTGAAAAGAATAAATTCTATTGTAGAAAACTAATAATTCAATGATTATATGCATATTAATAACATTAAATTCTTTTTTAAATCCAAACTAAATTTACTTCTCATATAATTAATTTGAGCTCGACAGAATGGAAATTAAATTCATAAACAGATAAAATTTACTATTATTTCTACAAAACAATGTTAGATTTGACACCAAATTTTTTTTAGTGAAAAGCTCATTTAACACTATTATCTTAAAGCTGATATCACATGTATATCAACGACATCAAAAATTATATCAAATTTTGTAGCAATATGCATATAGTAACAACTTTATTACAGTATAATGGATCATTTTTTTTTTATTGTCGCAAAAAGTTATAGCGATATTTTTATATTTGTTTGGAGCAAATTTTTTTCCTCTAAAATTTTGTATTTCTGGTAGTGTTTCGAATTAAAAAAAAGAAATTACCTAAAATTTGGTTCGCCATGTCTCTGAAACGAAGTTGGCGATTACCCATAAGAGCATGATGTTCAAGCACCAACGATACCAAATTGTAGGAATAGAAAGTGACAAAAGCTCCAATTATTAAGCATAAAATTCCGCCTTCCCATCCTAGAAATTTGAATGCATATGGTAGACTTAATAGAGTTGGAGCCACTATTGATGTTGTCAAATGGTATCCACAATGAATCCATGATCCTATCACATTTAAATAAATAAAGTTTAAATACATAGATACCCCTGAACTTGTCCAAAAAGCGCCAATTGTGCTCCTGAACTTTTAAAATGTTCTAGTGCCCCCCTAAACTTTGAAAAAGTAACCTAGTTTGTCCCCTTACTGCCAAGTGTCACTCAATTATTGGTTGTGTTATGTTTGACTTTTCAAAACAAACTCTGGTTTTTATAGGACTTAGGGTGCAAACTAGGCCAATTTTAAAATATTCAGGGAGGTATTAGAACACTTTTAAGAAGTTCAGGGAGGCAATATGAGTTTTTTACCAAGTTCAGGGGGTATCTATATATTCGGCCATAAATAAATAAATAAATATTTTCAATTACACATTCAATTTAAATCTTCATAAGTTTCTCTGAAGATGACAATATTTTTTAAAACAACATTAAATATCCAACATTGACTAATCTTTTTATATATGATATCTTTTACTATGAGTTAGACCAAATTTCTCAATATAGTTATGTTTCAAATGTTTTGGCCATAACTTGAAAGGAGTGTATTAAGTATTGTTTATTGGCTTGTGTTAGAGATAATAATAAAAACTATACTATTCCTATTTATCAGCTCAAATTTTCAGGTCAAATGGTTCTTTAACATAGAATTAGAGACTTTTAAATCAAATAATCAATGGTTTAAATTATTACAGTCTTATATTATTGGAATTTCACATATTGCAGAGTGACTTTGCTATACACACTTCAGGTTTAAGAAACATTTGAGTTTATATAAGAGATAATAACAAAATCTATTATCAATTTACCCATCGACTTAAACTTTTAAATCAATCGTTTATTCGGTCAGTTGGACAAACTCTATATATATATATATATATATATATATATATATATATATATATATATATATATAAATTTGAATCTGAATGAACTGAGAAATTTGGGTTCTGGAATGTGCTGTAAATGAAGTAAAAAACGACGCCGGATTACCACGACGCACATAATAGTTCTTTCCAATAATCACTAAATTAAACAACTGGCAGTTGAATAAAAAACAAAAGTTCTGGAGCAACTTTCCACTAAATACCAAGAATTAAATAATATTAACTAGAAAACATAAATTAAGAACAAAAAAAATAAAAGACTCAAAGAAAAATCAGAGCAGATAATTCATACGAAATTAAGTGAACGAATATCAGGGAGATGAATTAATCAAGGAAGAAAATTAATTTATATATGTATGTGAAATAAATAAATAATTAATTACCTTTGGATTTGAGGACAAAACGAGCACCAGCATCAAGTTGTTTGTGAGTTTGATCAGATTCTGCTTGATGTGGAAATTTTGCAGTATTATTCTCTCCATTCTCTTCCATTAAACCCATTTCTCTCTTTGTCACCAAGTAAGAAATGGAGAGGAAATTAACAAATGAAGAAGAAAGAAATATATGGACAACTCCTTTTTGTCCACAGTATATAAAATAGTCAACATGTGCTACGTAGCTGTCTTTGAACATGATCGTCATTTCTCGTAGGGAAAAATTGTCTTCTTTCTTTTGGTACTATCGATTAAATAAGTCAATTAATTGAAATAATATTAAAATAAAGACTTAATGCAGCTCCTTGAATTTGGCCAAAAACGTCAATTGACCCATGAATTTTGAAAAGTTCTAATATCCCCGTGAACTTCTTAAAAGTGTCCCAATGTTCCCCTGAATTTCTTAAAACTAACCCAGTTTACCCCTTAAGTCCTATAAAAATCAGAATTTGCTTTGAAAAGTCAAATATGAGACAACCAATAATTGAGTGACACGTGGCAGCAATGGGGCAAACTGGGTCACTTTTTCAAAGTTCAGGGGGCCATTAAGACATTTTAATAGTTCAGGGGGGCAGTAGGCGTTTTTGGACAAGTTCAGGGGGCATCCATATATTTGGCCTAAAATAAAAGAATGTGTTCAATTTAGTCCATATTCAATTAAATTCAAACTAGTCAAACTTTTCGATTACTAAACATAAGGAGTAGACATGCTTATGAAAGAAGTTCAGTTCGTATACATTTACTTTATGATGTGGAAAATTATGGGTTCAATATTCGTCATCTTTCAAAAAAGAGAAAATCATATTTATAAAAAAAAAAATCTACTTACTCGTAGGTTAGATGCCAAACTTGCTTAGGTCGGCATTAATTTGGATCTAAATTTTTTATATTGGGCCTATTCAGGCTTAGCCCGACTATACAGCATATGATGTAATATAAGACGATATAATCTTTGAATCAAATGTTCCAATCATTTCGGTTGGGCCTAATACATCCGTTACCCTCTAAAGTTGTCACCAATCATCTACTGTCACCCCCAACTTAAGAAACGTCCAGTTTGCTCCCCATCATGGCTAAATTGACCCGTTTTGTGCACTCATCTTGGCTAAATCGATCCATTTTGCTCCCTCATCTTGGCTAAACCGACCTAGTTTGTCCTGATAAGGTTCACGCTTTTTGAATTACACTTGCTTAACACGTAGCATTAATAAAGTTATTTGGATCGGTTTAATCAACATGAAGGAACAAACTGGATATTAGCTAAGCTCATGGAGACAATAGAGGATTGAAGCCGATTTTAGAGGGCAATTGATGTATTAGGCCTTTTGATTGATCCTCGTAGCAACTATATCATTTCAAATGGCCGAATACATCATTTGCCCCTTGTACTTGGCACTAAACGCTTACTGATCCCCTGAACTTACATGAAGTCCAATTTGTCCCCTTAAATTGACAAAATTGACCCAAATTCCTCCCTAAATCTGACGTTGCACTGAAATTGAATCTCAAACATTACCAAGCGCGTGAAGGAAATTTCACTGCCACATGAGATTTAGAGGAGATTTTAGATCGGTTTTACTAAGTTGAGGGGGCAAACTGAACTTAATGTAGATTCGAGGGGTTAGTAGACGTTTAGTATCAAATAAGTGAGAAATGATGTATTCAACCTTTCAAATGAGATAGAAGGAGGATTCAAATGCAAAATAAACTTTAATATTTATTTAAGGGGAATGTAGAAGCCAAATTAAATAATTTTTGTACTTGGCAAATTAAATTTTGAGAATAAGCATCGGACTTCCGTTATATATGATAGACATGTAAATAATTAGGAATCTCTTAAGCTTGATTGGTATGTGTCTTATTATATTTCTAGATTGAATAGGATTTTAGAATTATTTCTTCCTATATTTTAGGATCTATATCTGGCTTTTGTTTATTACCATTTAGTTTTTTCTTTTATTTTCTTTTCTAGTTAGTCGATGATTTATTTTATATCTAACTTTTAGTTATTTCTATTTAGTTTTGGCCTAATACATCAGTTGCCTCTTAAAGTTGGTTTCAATTGTCTACTGTCACCCTGAACTATGCAAACGTCCAGTTTATCTCCTGAAATTGGCAAAACCGACCCATATAACCCCCTCAATCTAACGTGCATAAAGTAGATTTTTAGGCGCACGAAGATAAAGTCGGATTGAGAGATTAACTGGGTCGGTTTTGCCAATATCAGGGGTTTAAGTGGTAGATTTGTCAAGTTGAAGGGGTAAATTGGACGTTTGCTAAGTTCACTGTGACAGTAAACAATTGAAGCCAATTTTAATGGACAACTGATGTATTAAGCCTTTAGTTTTTCTATAATTAATTTAGGATTCCATTTTTCTTTTCTTTTAAGAGGTGAAGCCTATAATTACTTCCCTTATCGTACGAAAGACATGATTAAGTTCAATAAACCGAATTAAAGATGAGGGTCTTTAAAGTGCTTTTTGCATAGATATAATATTTAACTAATTAGACTAATAAATATAGTTTTTTTGTTGTTGAAATTTGTGATCAGATGGTAGTGGGTAGCTACACGAGGCAAAATAGTTGTAAAAATGTGCAAGAAAATTCAGGGTCAACTGATTTTTCAACAGCAACTTGTGCTGTTAATGGTAGTACTTATGAATCTTATATTGAAGGTGAAGAACATTGTTCAACATCTACTTCTGCTGTATACCAATTTGATTTGAATTTTGATCCTCAAATCTAATTTTAATCTTTTTCTTTTTTCTTTTTTTAATAGTTAATAGTTCATTGCGAATTTTAGCTTAAGCCTAATCATCTTATATAATTCTTATATGGACTCATTCTTAAGTCCCAACCCATTCAAATATTATTTTAAGTAAATAAACATTTAAATTTTAGTTTTTACCTAATTGATTTTCACATATTTGAATAGAAGCGAATTATGTAGACATATATAACATTATAAATATATGTTTTGAAGAATTTTAAATATATAATATTAATAAAATAAATGGTAAAAAAATCTTTTTAGCTCCTGTACTATCATATAATTACTCTTTTAGTTTATGTTCGTTTCAAAGTTTCCCTTTTAGCTCCTATCTTATTCAAAAGCATATCCAAATTAATCATAATTGATCATTTTGCCCTTCATTTTTAATTCATTATCAGAGCAAAAAGGTCAATTATAGTCCAAATGAATATGCTTTTTTATAATATATAGGTTAAAAGGACAACTTTAAAACAATATGAACTAAAATGGCAATCGAGTGATATGTCAGAGGGCCAAAAAGTACATTAGGCCTAAAATAAATGTATACAATATAATATGTTAAAAATATATCAAATTATAATCTATACCATACATTTTGGGCCATTTTGATTTCAAGCCCAACTCATAAAAGTAAGATTGATCAACCTTGGGCAAGGTGAATACTCAGGCCCACTGACAAATCTTTGTTAGGCTTCTATACAGATTTGTCCCTGAAGCATAATTTTTTTTCTCATTTGCTCCAACATTTTCATTTTTTTTTATATAAAATTTTTTAACTTTCATGTTTTCACTTTGACCCCACTCTTCTAAGAAACCCAATAAGTTTGTAATATCAGAAAACTAAAAACCTAATTATATTTAACTTTTTTTTATTGGGTTAAATATGTATTTTTAAAATCTTTTGGACTAAGAAGCTCAATCTATTAGAGGATAAAAATCGAGTATTTCTCCAACATGAAAAAGAAAAAGTCCATATTGCGGAATCAACAACAGAAATTTCTCTTCAGTTTGTAACAGAATCTTCAGTTATGAAGTTGGATATCATTTGAATTTTAGAACCCTATATGTTGCCTAATTATAATATAAAATTTATAAAATTCTTTACACATTTAGACAAAAAAAAAAAAAAAGAATTTCTAATAAAATGAATAATTATTACATAAAAATTATACATATTTAAGTTATTATATTACATTGATTTATATTGGAATCTGAAAACATTTAACATTTCCTTCTTAACTAATGACAGTTTTTTGTTTTTCACTATTATGGTGTGGTATAATCATACATTAGCAAATAAGTGATAATTTTTAGCGTCGAGGCTTATTTGTCTAACGGCTGCAACCGCTGCTATAATCCCTAATGCTGAAAAAACTGTAGCAATGGTCATATTTAGCCAGAAAACAATGCTCCTTTTTGACGGTTTAAATGTCAAGTTGAAGAAAACAACTGGTAGGATGAAATCTAAAGGCATGAACCCGAATGCTCCTATTAATGCATTAATGTCACCGAAGAATGGAAGCATTGCAGCTATTGTAGTCGCTATAATTACCGACAATGACCTTGAAATTAGCCTCGGAATAACATTTCTTGCTGCGAATTCTTTACTTTCAGTGTCAGCAAATGTTCGTTCCAGTACTTCGTTGGTTGGTTGTAAGTAAACCTGTGACAATAAGAATTAATTCAAGTCAAATGTATTACATTTACATAAGGTTTTTTTTTTTTTTTTGGTCACCCATAATGTGAAGAATTCAATTCAATTACATCATAGGTTACAATTAAAAAAAATGCATCAAAGGTATTTGAGGAAAATTAATCAGCTCATCTCTAAATAGATTAGGAGTAAATTTATTTCCTAGCCCTTATATGTCTTGCTAAATATGCAATAATTACACAAATCATTATAAGAAATGTCGGATTTGACAACAAAACAAATTTGCATCTAAAAAGCTAAATATCTAAAAGTTGTTGCCATAAATATATTAATGGCAGAAAAATCACATCAAATTTTGTTGTACAAAACATATAGTAATAATTTTATAAAAATAATATGCATCAACTTTTTTATTATTGCCTAAAACTGCATCAAGTTTTTTATATTGTTGGCAGTAAAAACTTGTTATGCTAAGTCTAATATTCTTTGCGGTGAATAGATAAAAGGAAAATTGATCAAAAGTGAGAACCTTACCACACCAACCGCTGATAGTTGAAGAATGGTGAGGATGTTGGTCATTAGAACAAACCATTTAGGGACTAATGGTTTACCATTGCTCACAAAATTGGTAAGAATGAGACCTTTAGCTTGATTACCAAATGCCCAATACCCTGAAATGGCTACACTAAAGAATGTGATTATTACTACTGTGTAACATACGCATAATCCTTTGAACATTTTTCCCTTCACTGGTGCTGCTATGGTTGCCTGCAAAAGTTGATGTTTTCTTTTGGTTAAATAATTTTCCCTTTGTTTTAGTAATACAAATTTCAACTCATTGGGTGAGCTGACTCGAATCTAAGATCAATTTAGGCAATGACCAACTACAGAACTAGCTAGAAAAGTCTTAAATGGCCTGGTGCTAGCTCCGTCACTGACAATTGACCAAATGGTTTTGACAAAAATAAATGTAATATAAAAGTGAAATATCAAGTACCTGAATTTCTGGGATGATCCCATTGCCATATGTTGTGGCAATAATGGCAATAGCATTAAACACTCCAAAAACTTGGTCATCGGTATCTCCTTCTAGAGAATAGTTTTTCGATTCCTTGGATGAATTTCCTATAAAATGTAAATAGCTCTTTGAATGGAGTTGAACATAATCTTTAATAATTTTATTAATATAAAAAACTTTGGATAAAGAATCAATTTTATCCTTAAATTAGCTCAGTAATATACAATAGGTCGAAAATGACTTTTGTATCAATTTAATACATAACTTTGATTTTTTTTTTTTTTTTGGTCAAATAAAAAGGTAAGACACTTATGGTTCGGCCTACAATTTTTCTTCTATATGTAAATTTAAGCTTCGGAGTGTTGATAAGAATTGAACTCAGTTGTTTCAGATGATAGTAAATTTGAGCCAATCAGAACTAGTATTTGGACTATCAACTAGTATAGTAAATTTTTCTTCTATTCTAGTATTTGGAATTAGTAAATTTGATTTAATTAATTAAGTATGCTTACCAATATGGATGGAACCAGCAGTGGCGCAAGCACTATAAGCAATGCATAAAACCAAGGATATCAAGTTGATGTGTCTCAAAGAGTGGAAAGATGGGATTTGAGCTAATACTAACATTAATCCTCCAAATATTATTACAAATTCATATAGCTTCATACTTCCATTTGGCCTGGACAACATGTAAATAGCCTGCATATACATGTAGCCATATATAATAAATCTAAAGATGTTAGCATGATTTAAAATAATAGTTTAATAAAAAAAATTATGTTATTAAAATCGGATCAGGCAGATTCGTTAGATTGATTTAATTGTGAAAAAACAATTTGTCGTTGGTAAATTTAAAAAGCACTAAATATATTTTTGACCCTTGTGCTATTATCGGTTTACCCTTTTACCTGTTGCCCTATATATATTTTCTTTTTGTCCATGTGCTATTAAAAATAAAACTCCAAATTGACTGCTTATAAGCATATTTCATCATATTTCGTTAATAAAATTGTTAACGAAATCTAATGGAATATACTTTTTAAGAGTCATTTTGTAATGTTTTTACATACCACATGGTGTAAAAGTGAAAGGACAAACCAATAATAGGACAAAAGGTCAAAAAGTTCTTTACGGTTTGGAAAGTTAAAGAACTCAACTGGACCTATTTATGCCACGAACCCTCAACTTTAGCTACAGTATTATTTATGTGGTCGGATTTTTTTTTTTTTTTTTGGGATAAAATATGTGGTCGGATTTTAATAACATGGAAAATCTACGATTAATGTACAAGAATTCAGTATAATAAATTAAGTCAATAATTATCGCAACTACTTTCTTAATTACCTTCATGCATTGGCCACCCAAAAGTGTACAGGCAACAACAGCACCATAACACACCATAAACTGAATTGGGCCCACGTAATACCGACCCCATCTTGGCCCTAAAAAAAGATAAAATTTTGAAAAAATCACCCATGATATTTTTAAGTTAGGAAATAAATATAAAAGTATTTTTCCTTTCTACAAATTAGAGCACTTAAATTTTATGGTTTTAGATTTTTTGAAATAAATATTTTTTCTAAATTACATTTATAGCATCTTTGATAAATAAGTCATATTCTCTTATACGTATTCTAACTTCCATCTCCAATAAATTTCTCTCTCTCTTATCCACTATTATTCACTTTCTTCTTTTGTAATTAAAAACTAATTTTTCATTTATCATTTTATCCGTTCATTTTTTTATCATTCCGTTTTAGAATATTTTTTTCGTTTTTTTTTTCTCTTCGAAATGAATCCACATATATATATATATATATATATATTCATCTTCGTTTTTTATACTAAAATTTCACACAGTATAAAATCAATATAATCATAGTATTTACAGTATAAAACTAATATAATCGCAGTATATTGTAATCTAAAATTAATATAATATTTGTATAATCGCCGTATAAAACTAGTATAATCATAGTATTTACAGTATAAAACTAATATAATCATAGTATATTGTAATATAAAATTAATATAATATTTGTATAAGTTGCAAAATACAATATTAGTATAACTACAATATACATACAATATACAATCAGTTTTTATAAATTGTGTTCAATATTAATGCAAAAAACGATGACAAAAAAAAAAGAAAAAAAATATATGGAAATGGATCACATTTTGAAGAGGGAAAAAAAAAGAAAAAACATACTAAAATGAAATAATAAAAAAATGAACAGATATATAAATAAATGAAGAAATTAGTTTTTAATTATATAAGAGGAGAGAGAAAAGTAGTAGATAAGGAAGAGAGAGAAACCATTATTGTAATTAATATTTTACTAGAAAACACTTTTAATATTTATTTTTTAAGATGACAATTGTGTAGTTTTTGAAATTATTACATTTCAAAATTATGAATATACTTTTTTTTTTTTTTTTAGATATAGACAAGTTTAAAAATGTATAATAAATAGACAACATGGAAATATAATTATGATAAATCCTACAATCATAATTGTAATTGTAATTTTCTTGAACAAAAAATTTTTATATTAACTCTTTTTAAAAGTTGTTCTTACGACATACATAATTCGTTATACTTAATTGTATTGTATGATATTATTGGATTCTAATTAATAGAATAGTTTTTCCTTGATGAAATAGCATTTGTAGCACATATAATGTCTCAAAAATAGTATTATGTTATTTGCTTGAAAATGTTTAATTGGATTACTTGATTAAAACCAAATATTAAAAACTTTCATATTGAGTAACATAGATTAATATTTCACTTCTGATTATATTCATAAGATAATAAGACCACGTTTTTAATTTACACAACTAATTAATTAATACACCTACCAATTTAGCTAACGATAGGAATCAATTTTTTTGGTACTTTTCAATAACCACCAAAAATAAATTCTTGGTCCAACTACAACTGCAGGTTGAGAACAGGAGTAATCTATTTTTTTTTTGTAATAAAATTAATTATATTCTATTGCAATAAATGATATTTGACTGAAAAGAATAAAATCTATTGTAAAAAAACTAATAATTCAATGATTATATGCATATTAATAACATCAAATTCTTTTTTAAATCCAAACTAAATTTCTTTCTCATATAATTAATTTGAGTTTGACAGAATGGAGATTAAATTCATAAACAGGTAAAATTTACTATTATTACTACAAAACAATGTTAGATTTGACACCAAATTTTATTTTGGGAAAATCTCATTTAGCGGTTTTATCTTAAAGTTGACGTCATATGCATAACAATGACATCAAAATTATATCAAATTTGTAGCAACATGCATATAGTTACAATTTTATTATAATTTAATGCATCAATTTTTTATTGTTGCGATATTTTTATATTTTTTTGGAGCAAATTTTTTTCCTCCAAAATTTTGTATTTCTGGTAGGGTATCCAATTAAAAAAAGGAAATTACCTAAAATTCGGTTGGCCATGTCTCTGAAACGAAGTTGGCGGTCACCCAAAAGAGCGTGATGTTCAAGCACCAAAGATAGCAAATTGTAGGAATAGAAAGTGACAAAAGCCCCAATTATTAAGCATAAAATTCCACCTTCCCATCCTAGAAATTTGAATGCAGATGGTAGACTTAATAGTGCGGGAGCCACAATTGATGTTGTCAAATGGTATCCACAGTGAATCCATGATCCTATCACAATTAAATAAATATTTTCAATCACACGATTCAATTAAAATCTTCATAAGTTTCTCTAAAGATGACAAATTTTTTTTTTAAAACAATATTAGATATCCAACATTGACCAATCTATTTATATATGATATCTTCTACTATGAGTTAGACCAAATTTCTCAATATAGTTAAGTTTCAAATGTTTTGGCCTTATCTTGAAAGGATTCATCAGCTAGTATTAGAGATAATAATAAAAACTATACTGATCATATTTATCAGCTTAAATTTTCAGTTCTTTAACATAGAATTAGAGCCTTTTGAATAAAGTAATTAAGAGTTTAAATTCTTGTAGTCTCATATTACTAGAATTTCACATATTGTAAAGTGACTCTGTGTTATACAAACTTCAGATTCGAAAAGCATTCGAGTGTAGAGATATATAAGAGATAATAACCAAAAAATATTTTAAATTTTACCCATCCACTTAAACTTTTTAATCAATCATTTATATGGAATACACAAAAAAATCAAATCACATTTGTATCGATAGTCATTTCCAATAATCACTAACGACGCCGGAGGACCTCGCCGAATAGTCGTTTCCAATAATCACTAAATTAAACAACTGGAAGTGGAACAAAAGACAAAAGTTGTGGAGCAATTTTCCACTAAATACCAAGAATTAAATAATATTAACTATAAAACATAAATTAAGAACAAAAAATAAAAGAATCAAAGAAAAATCGGAGCAGATAATTCATATGAAATTAAGTGAACGAATATCAGAGAGATGAATTAATTAAGGAAGAAAAATTAATTTATATATGTGTGTGAAATAAATAAATAAATAATTAATTACCTTTGGATTTGAGGACAAAACGAGCACCAGCATCAAGTTGTTTTGGAGTTTGATCAGATTCTGCTTGATGTGGAAATTTTGCAGTATTATTCTCTCCATTCTCTTCTATTAAACCCATTTCTCTCTTTGTCACCAAGTAAGAAATGGAGACGAAATTTAAAAATGAAGAAGAAAGAAATATATGGACAACTCCTTTTTGTCCACAATATATAAACTAGTCAACATGTGCTACGTAGCTGTCTTTGAACATGATCGTCATTTCTTGTAGGAAAAATTAAATTGTTTTCTTTTCTTTTAAATAAGTCAATTAATTGAACTAATATTAAAATAAAAGAATGTGTTCAATTTAGTCCATATTCAATTAAATTCAAGCTAGTCAAACTTTTCAACTTATAAACATAAGGAGTAGATATGCTAATGAAAGAAATTCAATTCGTATACATGCACTTTATAATGTATAAGATTGTGGGTTCAATACTCATCATCTTTCAAAAAAGGAAAAAATCATATTTACAAAAAAAGAAAAAAAAATCTACTTACTGGTAGGTTAGATGCCAAACTTGCTTAGGTTGGCATTTATTTGGATATAAATTTTTTATATTGGGCCTATTCAGGCTTAACCCGACTATACAACATATGATGTAATCTAAGACAATATAATCTTTGAATAAAATGTTCCAATCATTTTGTTTGGGCCTAATACATCCGTTATCTCTTCAAGTTGTCACTAATCATCTACTGTCACCTCCACTTTAAGAAACGTCCAGTTTGCCCCCAATCTTGGCTAAATGGACCCCTTTTTTGCACTCATCTGGGCTAAATCGATCTATTTTGCCCTCTCATCTTGACTAAACCGACCTAACTTGTCCGAACAAGGTTTACGCTTCTTGAATTACACTTGCTTGACACGTAACATTAAGGGAGTTATTTGTGTCAGTTTAGTCAACATGGGGGGACAAACTGGACATTAGCTAAGTTCATAGTGACAATAGTGAAGCTAACTTTAGAGGGCAATTGACGTATTAGGCCTTTTGATTGATCCTCGTAGCAACTATATCATTTCAAATGGCCGAATACATCCCTAAACTTACATGAAGTCCAATTTGCTCCCTCAAATTGGCAAAATTGATCCATAGTCCTCTCTAAATCTGACGTTGCATTGAAATTGAATCTCAAACATTACCAAACGCGTGAAGGAAATTTCATTGCCACGTTAAATTTAGGGGAGATTTTGGTCGATTTTGCCAAGTTAAGGAGGCAAACTAAACTTAATATAAATTCGGCAGTCAGTAGATGTTTAGTGCCAAATAAAGGGAAAATGATGTATTCAGTCTTTCCAACGAGATATCAGGAGTATTCAAATGCAAAATAAACTTTAATATTTATTAAGGGGAATGCATAAGCCAGATTAAATAATTTTTTTACTTGGCAAATTAAATTTTGAGAATAAGCTTCGGACTTGCTGTTATATATGATTGACAAGTGAATAATTAGGAATCTCTTAAGCTTGATTGGTATGTGTCTTGTTATATTTCTAGATTGAATAGGATTTTAGAATTATTTCTTCCTATATTTTAGGATCTATATCTGGCTTTTGTTTATTACGATTTAGTTTTTTCTTTTCTTTTCTTTTCTTTCCTATTCTAGTTAGTTTATGATTTATTTTATATCTAACTTTTATTTATTTCTATTTAGTTTTGGCCTAGTACATTAGGTGCTTCCTAAAGTTGGCTTCAATCATCTATTGTCACCCTGAACTTTGCAAACGTTCAATTTGCCCCCTGAAGTTGGTAAACCCAACCCACTTAACCCTCTCAACCTGACGTGGCATGGAGAGTAGATTTTTAAGCGCGTGAAGAAAAAGTCGGATTGAGGGGTTAATTGGGTCGGTTTTATCAATATCACAGGGCTAAGTGGTCGATTTTGCCAAGTTGAGGGGGCAAACTGGACGTTTGCTAAGTTGAGGATGATAGTAGACAATTGAGACCAACTTTAGCAGCCAACTGATGTATTAAGCCTTTAGTTTTTCTATAATTAATTTAGGATTTTACTTTTCTTTTCTTTTCTTGTAAGAGGTGAAGCCTATAATTACTTCCCTTATTGTATGAAAGACATGATTTAATTCAATAAAAATACAAGTTTGTTCCAGAATTATACTAATTTTTTCAATTCTTTGTGTGGTAGAAATGTAAGGTTTTTGATGAGTTAATAAAGGAAGAATTGCACTCAACTGTCGTTTGGGAGGAAATTTATTTGGAGCGGAAGGTTTTATAAGAGTCCTTGGTTTTCTTCTCATTTTTAACAATCCAAATTGGAGTGTTAAACTATTCCCTAAAATAGTTTTTCATTCTCTTTCTCTAATTACCCTCCATACACCCCATCCAAACAGATTCCAATTAACTGACAGAGTTTTACATTGATCTTAGCAAGCATTGATCTTGGCAGGAACTTTTCAGATTGCAAGGCACACAACTAAAGCTGAGTTCTTCTTCCCATCCGGAAACTGATGGTCAAACGGAGGTCATTAACCAATATTTGGAGTCTTATCTCCGTTGCTTTGAAGTAGAACAGCAGCGTACTTGGTCCCAATGGGTCCCTTGGGCAGAGTTTTGGTATAATTCAACCTTTCACAGTTCTATTGGTGTCTCGCCTTTTGAAGTTGTTTATTGGAGGCAGCCTCCTTCTGTAATTCAGTTTTTACCCGGAGAAATCAAGGTCGAAGCAGTGAGAACAGCTCTTCAGGACAGAGATGCAGCTCTTAGCCAACTCAAGTTCCACCTCAAACGTGCCCAGGATCAGATGAAAGATCAGGCTGACAAGCAGCGACGGGATGTCTAATTTTTAGTCGGTGATTGGGTCTACCTCAAGCTCCGTCCTTACCGTCAAGGATCCGTTGCTCATCGCAGTAATCAGAAGCTCGCAGCCAAATTCTATGGTCCCTTTCAGATTGCAGCTTAAGTGGGCCCTGTGGCTTATTGTTTACAGCTTCCTGCCTCATCCAAAGTTCACCTTGTTTTCCATATGTCCCTCCTTAAACGAGCAGCGGAGCCTCAAGCAGTTGAGTCCTTTTTACCATCCGAATTGGAGATGGACGTTTTTGATTCCTATATACCTGAAGCTATTCTTGCACACCGTTCGGTCACCAAGTCTGGTACTACGGTTCCCCAGTGGTTGATTTCATGGAAGGGGAGACCGGAAAAGGAAGCTACTTGGGAAGATACTCAGGTCATTCAAAGTCAATTCCCGGACCTTTGTCTTGAGGACAAGACAATTCAAAAAGGGGGGAGTATTGATAGAAATCAGTACAGGCCTGTGTTAGCCAAGTATATTCTAGGAGGCAGAAAATACCTGTAGTTGGGAAAGGGAATGATGAGCTGGCAAGTTAGTTATTTGCCTAGGGGAGTGAGCTAAGTTGTTATATAGACACTGTGTGGATGGTGTGAGGTAGGAAATGGATTATTCTCTGATTTTGGCTCTTGGGCAACTAAGAGAGAGGGAAGATTTCCCTGGAGAGAGAGTTCTCTGTTTTTCTGTTATTCAAACAATTTATCTTTTTCAAAATTTCAATACAAGCAATTCTGATTTTCTTCTTCTAATCCTGTCCTTCATATTTTTATTTTGTTTAACAAATTCTGAGTTTCCATCAATAATCTTCCTCAAGCTCTTAAAAAACCAACAAAAACAAAATCTTTTTACTCCCATTTTACATATAAAAATAATTTCAAATGCATATCATATAATTTTAAAATTTTCAAATATATCCTAAAATTTTTATTATTTATCCACACTTACACTTCCTATAACTGTTACCATTTTTCAGTATTAATTTTCTAAATCGGTTTCCATCAACATAATATATTTCTCTATGAACTAGTATGATGCATATGAATTAAAGGGACTGAATCAAAGTTGATCAACCATTAACAAGTAATCCTAATGTAGGTGGATTTGGTTAACTAACCTAAACCGATAATCATATTCACATAATTATAATCATCTAATAGGTTTTTCTTTCATTTAATGGAAACAAATATGACAATCAAATTGATTATAACTAACCAATGAATTAAATTGCAGCATTCACAAATACAAACATCTCAGTATATAAAGTCGTATAACTCATCGTAATTATATAGCTCTGACTCTGGTAGTTTTGTATATCCAACCGGCCAGGTTGGCCCGAGTTTCAAAACCATGACAATTACATAAAACAAATATTGATACTAAGGAAATGAATTAAAAATTATTTATTAAAAAAAAAAATTCTAGCATTTCTGCTATAATTTTGAATAGGTTGTAGCTTAAAAACCTACAAGTCAACCCCTGTGGTTCGTATAAGAACCAAAAATATCATCAGATGATTAATGATTAATTAGAACCCAATATTAACTTATCATTACATCAAAAAAATATAGCAGAAATTAAGTGTATCCATCAGGAAAAATGCTAATTGAGATGGCAAAAAGTTTAATCAGACAAAACACACTATAATGCACTTTCTGAGAGTATACATCCGTATTTTCTGCTAGCATGGAATCTAATATATGCATAAATTTTGAGGGAAATTATCCACAAAGTTTATGCTATCCAGCAAACATGCCACTCTTTAAAGTTAATAAAGTACATTTATATAGAAAAAAAAAAGCAGTGACAAGTTAAATAAAGCAGATAACAGAACACTGTAGAATGAGAGAAGGCTTACCAATCTGCTTTCATCCCATCTTGACTTGTAACAGCTCTCAAAGCGACAACATGAGAATGTGTTCTTTGATCACCTTGAACTCCAACTGATCTTACTGGCAAAAATACTGCAAAGCTTGCCAAATTGAAACATAAAGCCCAGCATCCTTAATGGATTGGATGAAAATCTCATCTACCTGGAGAAACAGTTAAACGAATAAACTTTGGTGATAGATAATAATAACAATTACAATAACAGATTGATTAGGTTTTTGCAAAGTAATGGTGGTTGAGATTGGGCTGTTTTCTGAAGTTCACACGTACCATGCTAAAGGATTAATCTATTACTCTACACACTAGCAAAACAGCTGTAGTCTGAAAGACAATTAACAGTAAACAAATCAATCACCAACACTCATAAAATTCTGATAACTGCTTATAAACAAGAAATTGTTTGCCAATCATACATATAGTGAGTAGTTATTATATTATGCACGATACAGCAATCATAATGTTTCTAATACTATTGCAAGAACACAAACTGTAAAATTTCTATTCTGTATATTAAAATTCAAAATGGAATCCGAAATTTAAAAAATAAGGGCAAACCTTTTTTTTTCCAAAAAGGAATAAAAGCTATAGAGAAATAAAGGTTGAAAATCCAAGTAAAAAATTAAGAGGAATAGTTTTTTTTTTTGGTAAGAGGAATAATTTTAATGATGAACAAGAATATAAAACACCTTTCTTATAGATACAAATAAAGAAACAATTGAAATTAGATCTTTCTATTTCAAAAAAAGGAGGGGAAGAAACAAAACAAAACGACATTCTCGGTACACAATACCAAGCATCAACGCCAAAACACAATAGTGGGCATTTTAAGCCATTAGCGGCGTTGCACCTATGCCAATTTTAGTCCATTTGGCCTAGTAGAGAGACAATCATATTTTGGAATATGGAAAAAGGGATACCAACACAGCCAGAATCAAATTGGAAACCCTTGCGTTTGTAATGAATTTCCCTTGGCCATTACTACATAGCTCCACAGCAAACATAACATACCTGGCGCAGGATTTCTAAAGCATTGCCTTCAGTTACATCACCTAAGGCTCGTACAGCAAGGCCAGGCCCAGGAAATGGATGGCGCTTCAAAAATCCCTCCGGAACATTCAAGATCCTTCCTAGTTTATGAACCTCTATAAATCAAAAGGAACATAAGCGACAAAAAGCTATTGAGATATACTAATGCATGTTAGGAAGTGAGAGTAATCCATTACCTCATCCTTAAATAGAAGTTTAAGTGGTTCAATGAGCTTCAGCTTCATGTCTTTTGGAAGCCCTCCAACACTGTGATGGCTTTTAATTGTGTGTGAGTGGGTTCTTCCAGATCTAGGAGGTGGGCAAGATTCAATTAAATCTGGATATAAGGTTCCTTGGACCAGGTAAGCAAGTTTGTTTCCCAATTTCTGCTACAATTCATGACTAAAAGCATAAAAAATGCTAATGATCTCCTTCCCAATTATCTTCCTTTTCATCTTTGGATCTACTGCACCTTTCAGCTTGCTAAGAAATTGTTCTGAAGCATCAATGCAAGTAACAGGTAGATGCAGATCCCTTTCAGAAGTTTCCATCACATGTTTTCTCTCCTTGTACCTATAAGAACAAAAAGCATCATCAATATACTTTACAAACTTTTATTTCTGGATATAACAATCTGTATGTTTTATTGTCTTTGAAAACATGTACTCTTCACTCACCTCAATAAACCATTGTCAACAAAAACACAATGAAGTCTATCTCCAATTGCCTTATGAACAAGAGTTGCAGCAACCGTAGAATCCACACCACAAGACAGTGCACATATGACATGATCTTTAGGCGCTACTGTGCAGTTGATCACCTTGATTTCTTTATCTACCACATTTTCCATGCTCCAAGTCGCACTGACTCCACAAACATCAAAGAGAAAATAGCGTAGCGTATCCATACCCTCTGGTGAATGAGTCACCTATAAAAAAAATACACCAGAATCAGTATTTCTCTCTTTTTCTGAATATATCTATAAACCTATCTATACATCTACATCTATATACATACACACACATACACACATTTGCAACAAATTCAAGAAAAAAAAAAACGGAGTTGTTGATCTCTTGTCCCATATTCAATTTTGCAACACATGTAATGGGTGAATGTGCTGAGACGTACAAAGATTTATGTCCACCATTCTTCAAAACATGCTTGAAAACACAATATTTTTATATCTGCATAAACTGGATTTAATTACAACACAGGTTAGCAGCACAAGCTTCATCACAAATTTCCAACGAATTGTATTTGAAACCATTCCACTAGGTTTAATTCAATGAAAATAACTTTCAGGATTGTTTTACCCCTATAGTACTCTTCCTAAAAGCTAAAATCCCCTACTGTCTACATTATAGAGTAATCTAAAGTGGCTATATAATTTCAAAAAATTAAAAAAAAAAGATCACTTTTTTTAAAAGAACATTACCTCGGGGTGGTATTGCAACCCATAGAACCCCTTCTCCCGATTCTCCTATTTATGCAAGTATGATTACAAACTGTGAAAGGCTAACAAGTTAATAAAGGATGAACAAGCTTAGCTCTGAGACACGGCAAGCATCAAGTTCAGCAATATTCTTACTAGTTTCGCAGTTGTGTACCATATATTCTTGAAATTCCTATACCAATTGTAGTAGCGATTATTTCTCCACCACTTGTCTATCTCTCATGATTATTTAATCATCATCACCTATGTTCCTTATTCCTGTATTGTAGTAGCGATTATTTCTCCACCACTTGTCTATCTCTCATGATTATTTAATCATCACCTATGTTCCTTATTCCTGTACCAATCTACTCACGTTCTTTCTCATTAGTTCAGAAGCTCTTAACATGAGCCAATGAAGAAATTCAACCTAAACTCTAACCAATGACACAAAGGCTTCATTGAAATGCACTTAATTTCGAACACTCACTTCAAAATTCTCTGAAATAAAATGACTAAGAAGTACTCAAACTCTAATTAAATTTACACTGGATTAAACAATCGCAAGGCTGCAACAAGTAACTGGAATATCTTGGAAACAAAATTGACAAGAATAAACTTAAAGCACTACTGACCTGGTGCATGCTTTAAATGGCATGACATGTCTTGTGGTAAAATTATCACTTGCACCGCTTGAAGGTTGTTGTTATGATATTCCCAAAGGGCATAAAGATCTTAAACCTTTCCCTCGTTCCCTTCCTAAAGCGCTTGGTGGGATGAATGCAGCCTTACCAACCTTAATATTTGATCTAGATCTATCTGCATTTTTTAATGATTTCATATTTTACTTGTAAAAGAATAAAAGTATCATAGAAATATCAGGGTAAAAAAAATAGAAATTGGTAAGTCCTTGTGGTGTGTTGTAGTTCTTACATAAAATGATAAAACAAGTTCAAGTAGGTACCCTTACAGCCTGTAATATTTTGATTCTCTCTCATACTTAATAATTACGAAATTATTTAGAATATAGTATCACAATTTGACAACCCTTTGGAGGTTTCACTTCAAGTGACAACGAAGAACAATGTATCAATGCAATTAATTCATTTCACCAACTTGAATCTCACTCAATTAACATGAACCAACCAATACTGAGAGTCTTAGCAGCAAATAGATACTATTTTTCAGCTCACATTCTACTTTCAAAGTTTTGAGAACGTTTTAGTTTCTGCCTCAAAACAAATGAATAGTTCAGAATTATATACACTACTAGTTAATAAATTGAAAGAAAAGAGACACAGCAGCAAACAGATGCTAATGTCTCTCATCTATTGCAAAAGCCATAAGTACAATTAAGTAGTACTGTAGAGAAAGGAATAGAAATTCGGTTTCAACAGCTTGCTCACATTTAGTTTGAAATAAGCAATAATAGCAAATTTGCACATCTACTTTATCAAATTAAAGTGAACTTTATAAAGATATCAATTTTCTGAACATAACCATAAATAACATCACTAATTGAATTCTCCTCATAGGAAGCAAAAGCATCTTCAAGCTATCTACCGATTGTCAACAAAAATTCAAAAACACTAAATTGGTAAAGCAGCCTCTATGCTATCTGTCACCAAAATTATCACCATCAATTGAATATAAAACCGCGGGTATGTTCTATCCTAGAAGTCACATCATTTAATTTCAAATCAATATGTTGCTGGAAACCACTATTTTGCCTCTAGAAAGTATAGGCTGCAGATATTAAACTACTAAACATTTTGTGAATAAATTCCTCAATTGATCAAATTAGTTGAATGACAGAGAGTATTAAACCAAACAAGTTTTCATTGGTACAAATGCTAAGATATTTTTATCCTATATGAACCCCTCAAGCCTAATTACCCAACAATAAAGCATAACAATCCAAACAAACAACAAACTAAAAATAAAAAAGCAGCCCAAAAACACCTAAACTCACTCACTCACTCGAAGTAAACTGACCCTCAGTACCTTTCTCCCAATACAAAATCAATAGCTTTACACAACCAGAAATCTGCTGCAGCAACAAAGGATTACGTAACGAAGACAGGGGTTTGAAAATTGAAACTTACAAATAACGGATGCGGGCCATGAACCAGAATGGCAAATTCAACCATAAAATCAAAGGCAGAGCAAAGGGCAACTCAAATTTTCAAATAGTCTGACTCAGACAAAATCAACAGTATTTTCTGCCAACCGAAATAGGGAGAGAAGCAAAGAACAAAGCAGCAGATAAAAGAAATCAAACTCAAATCTTCAAATCCTCTCGACAACTCTTTGCTAACCCAGTTCCTTCGTCCAAGCAACACCACCACCGTTAACTCCCTTAACCAGCCGCCGGAAAGTCCCAAAATCCACCGGATTTTGGTTGCAATAATCAATATTGGAATGCAAGTCGGAACAGGACAGTGATAAAGGTAGAGGAAGAGGAAGAAGGTCGTACAAGGTGAAGTCGTGGCGGTTAATAGTGTTTAATTCCAGATCAATAGCCACTGGTACTAGAAGTAGCAGGTTAGAAATATTTGGAGGAATCAATGGATCAGATTTATTCTGATTTTGAATCAACGGTCCCAATAATAAAGTGTATTTGCTTTGTTTTCAGATAAAGTAACTATAGCTGGCACCTACACCTACTATATTAAATGTTCGTTAATAATCAATAATAAATTTTTAGTGTTAAAAAATTTTAATAAAAAAATTACAGATTATTTTGAAATGATTCCATTGCTCTCGCAACTAATTGTAAAATAGTTAAGAGCTTATTTATGCTTGAAATAATATTTTAATAAAAATATGTGAACTCATTAAATTTTGAAATAATGAATTTTATCTTATAATTAGTTGATCTTATCAAACTATGGTAGCAAGTTATGCATCGAATCTATATTTTTTCAGTTAAAAGTGTAATTAAATTACGGAGAACTATAGAAAGGTTAAACGATACTAGTGTTGTGCATCCAAGAGCAAAAAACTACATAATATTAGTGTTGAATTCCTAGTTTTTTGCCTGTACATTGTATGGATTGTATAATTTTATAATTTTTTTTAACTTTTTTCAAATAATAACGATTTCAGAATATAGTATAGAAAAGAATCTGATAATTAAATTAATACAAATTTAAACATTTTAAAGTTTACTCCAGTTAGGTCTCAATCGTACTATTTATTAATTAATAAATAAATAAATAAAAAGAAAATGTTCAAAAGCATCCTAACATGAACTGATCAATATTCTTTACAGTGTACTAATGTAGTTCTTGAAACACATATAGAAAATGTTGAATTGGTGACACTAACACAACCATATGGAAAGTTGGTTAAAAAAAAGGAGACTCCTAAAAATTGATGATCACTACTTGCCATCACTACAATATTATACTTCTTCATGAAAGTTAGTCTTTTACCGATGTATCAAAACTCCTTATCAACACTAAACTCGTAGTGAATTATTGTCAGATATTCTAATAGACCAAATAGGGAATAAAAAAGCATTGTAAAGAGAATTGTTAGTATGAGAACTCGACATGAGTATTAAAGGAATAGGGATACAGAGACACCTCCATTTAATACTAATGTGAGCTTCAATCAGCGGTAAATATAACAAAATAAAAGTCAAGAAGAAAAAAACAATTTTATCAGTAAGCTAGAACTTAGCAGGGCATTTCAAATTGAAGGAAACAGAAACAGAAGCAAAGATATCGATACCTACGTTAAAAAGTGTCAAAAACACCGTAGAGATTGAACGATCGAAAAAGATTGGAGATAAAATCTTCATATCGACTTTGCAACATGTACGACCAGCGTTGTAGTTGCAGTTGTTGTCAATACCAGATGAAAAGAGAGAGACAAGGATCAAACTCAAAAGTAAAAAATCACACCATAACGAAAAACGAAACTTTACCTTATGAATTTCAGGAAACGAAGAAGGAGATTTGCAGAGAAGATCCAAAAGCTAGTTGAGGAGACACGGAAAAAGAAGACTTGGGCTTGGGGGAATCGCTGGAAAGGAAGTGGCTGTAGTGGGGATGAAAAAATAAAAGGAAGGTAATCCCAACAGTTTACATAACCTAACAGAAGTGACCTTCAAATTTATTTCAAATTAAGCGATAGATAATTACAGTGAAAGAGAAACTGATATGTTGAAAAAAAAGGGAAGAATTTGAATTTAAATTTAAATTGAAGTAGTTGCCAATTCTGTTTTAGGAAGATAGAGCCAAGCGTGCAGGGATGGGGAAGCAGTTTTAGGAGATAGGAGAGGAATTAAAAGAAAATACTAATAATTAAGAATAACTCAAAAATAGGAGAAAATAACATATCATCAAGAGTATTCACTTTTAGCATATATAGTAATATAGATATGCATGTTGTGTATTAGTTCTATTATCACATTGATAAATACTAATTTTCTCTCTTATAATTGGTTAACAAAAATAACTATAAACTATAAAGGTGAAGGGCAAATCCATGGTTTAACAAAACAAAAATAAGACAAAAAAGAAACAGCCAATGTTTTCTTAATGGTTACTTTTTTTAATCCCACTGCAATTTTTACTTATCAAAACTTTCCTTTTTCTTCCCTCTCTGTCTATCCAATATAATTTCGCCTTCAGTAATTATTTTCTTGAAACAATTGAAGATAGGAGAGCTTCCGCTTCTAAAGATGACTATGCATTTATCCTTGTAAATTCAAAAGACTCTAATGAATGCAGCAAATCCTATCTCCAGGTATGATATTGCACAATGCACATTTTTCTCTTATCGATATACTTATATTATGTTTCTCAACTGGTAAACTTTTTCAAAATGATTGTTTCTGTAGTTATTGTTCATGTAAACTTTTTGTTTGTCTATCGTTTCAAGCTGCTATGTTTCTCCTATATTTGACTTTCATATCTGTTTACAGGAAGCTTTGAAGATATACGCAAGAGAACTACCTGCAATAAATTATGCAGCCAATACTGGAAAACAATCAATGTTCTTAGAAAAATGCGTCTCAAATAGGTATGGTATATAATGCTTTAACTTTCAATTCTAACTGCATAGCCTTTCTTGATTCAAAGCACGTTTCTGTGCTTCTTTATCATTACTGAGTATGGAGTCAGCATTTCTTTGTTTCTCTACAATTTATAGCTAAAACTTTTCTTTGTGTGTCTCTGCACTACCTAGTCATCAGTTACCCATATTATTGTCAGTTTGTCATTTTGAGTGAGTCGCTGTTACTTGTTAGAGTTCTACAAATAAATTTGTTGGATGCTCTATGGTGTGTCAGACCGGCTATAGTAATTTAGAGACGAACAGAATTTCTAATTTTAGGATGTTATTTGGAGCTAAACATCACCAGTTTTAACAAAGTCTCTGTGTCCCTTGCTCATAACTTGAAAGATTGTGAAAGACAGATATAAGAAAAAGGCAACATATCTTATATATGTTCTAGGTACAATAGAGCCCCTGAACTTATTTTCGGTGCAACTAAATACACTACAGCCATTGATATCTAGTCTGCTGGATGTGTTCTGGCTGAATTGCTGCTTGGACAGGTTGGTAGCTTCTTAAATACGGCTAATTTCTGTGGTTTGTTAGTATATATGTGCCTAAACCTAACGTAATAACTCTATTAATGCAAGCCTCTCTTTCCTGGTGAGAGCAGAGTGGATCAACTTGTTGAAATTATCAAGGTACTTGTTGCCAGATGAATTCTGTTTTACACAATTCATATTTTGGTTCATATCTGAATATGAAAGCTAGGAATGCTTTCTGTTTCAAACCCCTTTTTCATTTGAAAGACATTGCTTTTTCAGAAACAAGTTCGACTTAGAGAAGGCCAAGGCTTCCTATGCTTTCTTCCCCTGATGTCCTTTCTTGAACTTATTTCAGTTATTGTCTTGCAGGTTTTGGGTACCCCAACACGGGAGGAAATTAAGTGCATGAATCCCAACTACACGGATTTCAAATTTCCACAAATTAAAGCTCACCCTTGGCATAAGGAACTTGCCCTTTTTGCTTTATTTCATAATCTCCACAATTTATACAACCTTTACTCACCAAATTCATCGGTTCATCTCTTGATCATTAGATATTCCATAAGCGCATGCCTTATGAAGCTGTGTACCTTGTCTCAAGACTTTTGCAATATTCTCCGAACCTTCGATACACAGCTGTAAGTACTAATTTCCTACCAGTCACCGAAAGTGAATATATTTCCGTTAAAATTGTATTTACTTATTCACTATGCTCTTCAAGCATATGAATCGGGTTTCATATTTGACCTGCATTATGTGCTGTCCATGTTCAAATGCTCATGATTTATATTTATTTGCCATGCAGTTGGATGCTTTAACCCATCCTTTCTTTGATGAACTGCGCGACCCTAACACCCACCCACCAAATGGTCGTCACCTTCCAATGCTTTTCAACTTTAATCCTCAAGGTATGATCCATTATTGGAACTTCTCAGCAATGCAATTAAGACATGTGATGACAGTAGTAATGTATTTTGTTTTTATGTTCAGAACTGAAGGGAGTGCCAGTTGAGATATTAATGAAGATAATACCGGAGCATGTAAGAAAGCAGTGTGCATTTCTGGGATTGTGACTGGGTTCTTCTTTAGTTAGTGTCTGCTGCTCGCAGAAAAAATTGGTGTAGAGAAGTAGCTAGTTTCAAGTGAATCTTATTGAAGCCTATATCATTTGTTATGCATCATCCCCTGTTCATTTATTCCTTCCTATAATTTTTTTTCTTTCCTTTTCTTCTTTAATCTTTTTGTAGAGAGCAGATAGAAAGCTTATTAAGCTGCAAATCCGAATTTGATGTGCTGAAATGTCCAGTTAAGGAAAAATCAATACATTTATTTGATTTGTTCTACAATTCTTTGTGACCATCAATATTAGCTTCACGTATGAAATTGGAATTGAAATTTGTCAATTCAATCTACAAATACCCAGCTATAGTTTTCGCTACCCAGCTGGTTGGTAAATCGCCGCTAGATATGTTGCTGCGCCTCCCTTTGCCGATGGATCATAGTCGGTCGTCAAAACCGCTTGTATCAACTTTAGAGGCAGTGAAAACCTCAGTACAAGTAAAACAACCGATGCTATAAGCTACTTTCCTGTAGTGTTATATAGGGACCAAAATCGTCTCTAAATATAAGGACAAATATCGTCTTCTATAGAATTGGAGACTAAAAAATTGTCTCTAAATATAAGGACAATTATCGTCCCTTATACAATTGGGGACAATTTTTCCGTTCTCAATACCTTCGTCCCCAATTCTATAGGGGATGATAAATATGATGTCGTCCCCATTTTTAGGGACGACATTCGTCCACAGTCTTAGAGACGAATTTTGTCCTTAAAAATGGGGACGATATCATATTTACCGTCCCCTATAGAATTGAGAACGGGGCTTTTGGGCATGATTATTGGGGACAAAAAAATTGTCCTCAAAAGTATAGGGAACAATTTTTCATACATTTGGGGACGATTTTGTTCGTCCCCAAAACTCCTTTTTTTTTTTTTTTTGAAGTGATTGAAGGTGAAGAACATTGTTCAACATCTACTACTGGATACCAATTTGATTTGAATTTTGATCCTCAAATCTAATTTTAATCTTTTTATTTCTTTAATAGTTAATAGTTCATTGCCAATTTTAGCTTAAGCCTAATCATCTCATATGATTCTTATATGGACTCATTCTTAAGCCCCAACCCATTCAAATATTATTTTAATTAAATAAACATTTAAATTGATTTTCACATATTTGAATATGAGCGAATTATGTAGATATATATAACATTATAAATATATGTTTTGAAGAATTTTAAATATATAATATTAATAAAACAAATGGCAAAAAAACCTTTTTAGCCCCTGTACTATCATTCAATTACCCTTTTACTTCCTCTCGTTTTAAAGTTTCCATTTTAACTCCTGTCTTATTCAAAAGCATATCCAAGTTAACCATAATTGACCATTTTACCTTTCATTTTTAACTTATTATCAGGGCAAAAAGATCAATTATAGTTCAAATGAATATGATTTTTTATAATATATATGGTGAAAGGTCAACTTTAAAACGACAAAAGCTAAAAGAGCAATCGAGTGATATGCCAGAGAGCCAAAAAGGTCATTAGGCCTAAAATAAATGTATATAATATAATATGTTACAAATGTCAAATTATAATCTACACGACACAGTTTGGGACCATTTCAGATTTCAAGCCCAACTCATCAAAGTACGATTGATCAAGCTTGGGCAAAGTGAATACTCAGCCCCACCGACAAATCTTTATTAGGCTTTTATACAGATTTGTCCCTGAAGCATAATTCTTTTTCTCATTTGCTCCAACATTTTCATTTTTTTATATAAAATTTTTCAACTTTCATGTTTTCACTTTTACCCCACTCTTCTAAGAAACCCAATAAGTTTGTAATACTAGAAAACTAAAAACCTAATTATATTTAACTTTTTTATTGGGTTAAATATGTATTTTTAAAATCTTTTGGACTAAGAAGCTCAATCTATTGGAGGATAAAAATCGAGTATTTCTCCAACATGAAAAAGAAAAAGTCCATATTGCGGAATCTTCAATTATGAAGTAGGATATCATTTGAATTTTAGAACCCTATATGTTGCCTAATTATATTTCGAGATGTCTTTGGTCAATACATATACAATCTAATGTAAAATTTATAAAATTCTTTACACATTTAGAAACAAAAATGAATTTCTAATAAAATGAATAATTATTGCACAAAAATTATACATATTTAAGTTATTATATTACATTGATTCATATTGGAATCTGAAAACATTTAACATTTCCTTCTTAACCAATAACAGTTTTTTTTTTCACTATTATGGCGTGGTATAATCATACATTAGCGAATAAGCGATAAGTTTTAGCGTCGAGGCTTATTTGTCTAACGGCTGCAACTGCTGCTATAATCCCTAATGCTGAAAAAACTGTAGCAATGGTTATATTTAGCCAGAAAACAATACTCATTTTCGATGGTTTAAATGTCAAGTTGAAGAAAATGACTGGTAAGATGAAGTCTAAAGGCATGATCCCGAATGCTCCAACTAATGCATTAATGTCACCGAAGAATGGAAGCATTGCAGCTATTGTAGTCGCTATAATTACCGACAAAGACCTTGAAATTAGCCTTGGAATAACGTTTCTGGCTGCGAATTCTTTACTTTCAGCGTCAGCAAATGTTCTTTCCAGTACTTCGTTGGTTGGTTGTAAGTAAACCTGTGACCATAAGAATTAGTTCAAGTCAAATGTATTACATTTGCATAAGGTTTTTTTTTTTTTTTTTACACCCATAAATGTGAAGAATTCAATTCAATTACATCATAGGTTGCAATTAAAAAAAAAAAAAGGCATCAAATGTATTTGAGGAAAATTAATCAGCTCATCTCTAAATAGATTAGGAGTAAATTTATTTCCTAGCCCTTCTATGTCTTGCTAAATATGCAATAATTACACAATCACTATAAGAAATGTTAGATTTGACAACAAAACAAATTTGCATCTAAAAAGCTAAATATCTAAAAGTTGTTGCCATAAATATATTAATAGCGGAAAAATCACATCAAAATTTGTAGTGCAATACATATAGTGACAATTTTATAAAAATAATATGCATAAACTTTTTTTATTACTACCTAAAAATGTAGCAATAATTTTATATTGTTGGCAGTAAAAATTTGTTATGCTAAATCTAATATTTTTTTTGTAGTGAATAGATAAATGGAAAATTGATGAAAAGTGAGAACCTTACCACACCAACCGCTGATAGTTGAAGAATGGTGAGGATGTTGGTCATTAGAATGAACCATTTAGGGACTAATGGTTTACCATTGCTCACAAAATTGGTAAGAATGAGACCTTCAGCTTGATTACCAAATGCCCAATACCCTGAAATGGCTACACTAAAGAACGTGATTATTATTACTGTGTAACATATGCATAATCCTTTGAACATTTTTCCCTTCACAGGTGCTGCTATAGTTGCCTGCAAAAGTTGATGTTTTCTTTTGGTTAAATAATTTTCCCTTTGATTTAGTAATACAAATTTCAACTCATTGGGTAAGCTGACTTGAATCTAAGATCAATTTAGGCAATGACCAACTACAGAACTAGCTAGAAAAGTGTTAAATGGCCTGGTGCTAGCTCCGTCACTGACAATTGACCAAATGGTTTTGACAAAACAAAACTAAATGTAATATAAAAGTGAAAGATCAAGTACCTGAATTTCTGGGAGGATCCCATTGCCATATGTTGTGGCAATAATGGCAATAGCATTAAACACTCCAAAAAATTGGTCGTCGGTATCTCCTTTTAAAGAATAGTTCTTCGATTCCTTGGATGAATTTCCTATAAAATGCAAATAGCTCTTTGAATGTAGCTGGACATAATCTTTAATAATTTTCTTAATATAAAAAACTTTGGATAAAGAATCAATTTTATCCTTAAATTAGCTCAGTAATGTACAATAGGTCGAAAATGACTTTTGTATCAATTTGATACATAACTTTGATTTTTATTTTTTTATTTTTTTATTTTGTCAAATAAAAAAGTAAAACACTTATGGTTCGGTCTACAATTTTTCTTCTATACATAAATTTAAACTTTGGAGTATTGATAAGAATCGAACTCAGCTTTTTATATGATTGTAAATTTGAGCCAACCAGAACTAGTATTTGGACTATCAACTAGTATAGTAAATTTTTCTTCTATTCTGGTATTTGGAATTAGTAAAGTTGATTTAATTAATTAAGTATGCTTACCAATATGGATGGAACCAGCAGTGGCACAGGCACTATAAGCAATGCACAGAACCAAAGATATCAAGTTGATGTGTCTCAAAGAGTGGAAAGATGGGATTTGAGCTAATATTAACATTAATCCTCCAAATATTATTACAAATTCATATAGCTTCATACTTCCATTTGGATTTGACAACATGTAAATTGCCTGCATATATATGTAGCATATAAAATAAATCCAAAAAAAAAAAAAAAATCAATGTTATTAAAATCGGATCAGACCGATTTATTAGATTGATTTAATTATGAAGAAACAATTTATCGTCCATAAATTTAAAAAGCACAAAATGTATTTTTGGCTTTTGTACTATTATCGATTTGTCTTTTTGGCTTTTATCTTATTTATATTTTCTTTTTGCCCCTATGTTATTAAAAAAAAAAAATCCAAATCGACTCCTTATAAGCATATTCCATCAAATTCCGTTAATAAAATTATTAACGAAATCTAATGAAATATGCTTTTTAAGAGTCATTTTACAACGTTTTTACATACCACATGGGATAAAATAGAAAGGACAAATCAGTAATAGCACAAAGGTCAAAAAGTTCTTTACATGGTTTAAAAAGATACAGAACTCAACTTCATACCACGAACCCTCAACTTTAGCTATTATTTATGTGGTCGGATTTTTTTTTTTTTTTTGGGATAAAATATGTGGTCGGATTTTAATAACATGGAAAATCTACGATTAATGTACAAGAATTCAGTATAATAAATTAAGTCAATAATTATCGCAACTACTTTCTTAATTACCTTCATGCATTGGCCACCCAGAAGTGTACAGGCAACAACAGCACCATAACACACCATAAACTGAATTGGGCCCACGTAATACCGGCCCCATCTTGGCCCTAAAAAAAATGATAAAATTTTGAGAAAATTACCCTTATACTGTTAAGTTGGTAAATAAATATGAAAGTGTTTTTCTTTTTCAAATGTTAGAGCATTTAAATTTTACCTAATTATGTTTTTAGACTTTTAGAATAAATATTTTTTCTAAATTATATTTATGGCATCTTTGGTGAATAAGTCATATTTTTTTATACGTATTCTAACTCCCTCTCCAATAAATTTCTCGGTCTCCTATCCACTATTTTTCTCTTTTATTTTTATAATTAAAAACTAATTTTTTATTTATCTTTCTATCCGTTTATTTTTTCATCATTTCGTTTTAGAAAGTTATTTTTATTTTCTTTTTCTTTTCGAAATAGGATCCATATTCATATTTTTTTTCTTTTTTTTTTCATCTTCATTTTTTATACTAAAATTTCACACGGTATAAAATCAGTATAATCGCAGTATGACTGCAATATAAAACCAGTATAATTTTAGTATTTATAGTATAAAACCAATATAATCGCAGTATATTACAGTATAAAATTAATATAATCTTTGTTTAAGTTACAAAATACAATATTAGTATAACTACAATATACATATAGTATACAACCAGTTTTTATAAATTGTGTTCAATATTAATGCAAAAAACAAAATATATATATATATATATATATATATATATATATATATATATGGAAATGGATCTTATTTCGAAGAGAAAAAAAAAATTCTAAAATGGAATAATGAAAAAATGAACAGATATAGAAATAAATGAAGAAATTAGTTTTTAATTATATAAAAGGAGAGAGAAAAGTAGTAGACAAGGGAGAGAAAAAATTAGAGATAAGATAGAGAGTAAAAAATAGGTATAAAGGAGATAAAGAAACCATTATTGTAATTAATATTTTACTAGAAGACACTTTTAATATTTATTTTTTAAGATGACAATTGTGTAGTTTATGAAATTATTACATTTCAAAATTATGAATATATATATATATATATATATATATATATATATATATATATATTTTAAGATATAGACAAGTTTAAAAATGTATAATAAATAGACAACATGGAAATATAATTATGACAAATCCTACAATCGTGACATTTAAAAGTAATTGTAATATATTGTAATATATTGTAATATTTTACCATAATTCGTTATATTTAATTGTATTGTATGATATATTATTGGATTCTAATTAATAGAATAGTTTTTCCTTGTTGAAATAGCATCTGTAACACATAGAATGTCTCAAAAATGGTATTATGTTATTTGCTTAAAAATAAAACCAAATATTAAAAACTTTCATATTGAGTAACATGCATTGATATTTCACTCCTGATTATATTCACTAACAATTTAGCTAACGATAGGAATCAATTCTTTTTTAAATCCAAACTAAATTTATTTCTCATATAATTAATTTGAGTTTTACAGAATGGAAATTAAATTCATAAATGTTAGATTTGACAATGAATTTTCTTCTATGAAAAACTCATTTAGCAGTGTTATCTTAAAACTGATGTCGTATGCATATCAATGACATCAAAATTATTTTGTAACAATATGTATATAGTTATAACTTTATTATAGTATAATGTATCAATTTTTTATTGTTGTAAAAAGTTATAGCGATATTTTTATTTTTTATTTTTTGGTGCAAATTGTCTTCCTCTAAAATTTTGTATTTTTGGTAGGGTATCCAATTAAAAAAAGAAATTACCTAAAATTTGGTAGGCCATGTCTCTGAAACGAAGTTGGCGATTACCCAAAAGAGCGTGATGTTCAAGCACCAAAGATAGCAAATTGTAGGAATAAAAAGTGACAATAGCTCCAATTATTAAACATAAAATTCCACCTTCCCATCCTAGAAATTTGAATGCATATGGTAGACTTAATAGAGGTGGACCCACTATTGATGTTGTCAAATGATATCCACAGTGAATCCATGATCCTATCACCATTAAATAAATAAATATTTTCAATCACACTATTCAATTTAAATCTTTATAAGTTTCTCTAAAGAAGACAATATTTTTTTTAAACAATGTTAGATATCCAACATTGACTAATCTATTTATATAGGCTAAATATATAGATACTCCCTGAATTTATCTAAAAACGACTACTACCTCTCTAAACTTTTAAAATGTCCTAATATCGCCCCTGAACTTTGAAAACGTGACCCAGTTTGCATCCTTGCTGCCATGTATCACTCAATTATTTGTTGTCTCATGTTTGACTTTTCAAAGCAAACTCTGATTTTTATGGGATTTAGGGGACAAACTGGGCCAATTTTAAGAAATTCAGGAGCACATTAGAACATTTTTAAGAAGTTCAATGAGGTATTAGGATATTTTCAAAGTTCAGGAGGGCAATAAACGTTTTTGACCAAGTTCAGTGAGGTATCTATGTATTCGGCCATTTATATATAATATCTTTTACTATGAGTTAGACCAAATTTTTCAATATAGTTATGTTTCAAATGTTTTGGCCATAACTTGAAAGGATTCATTAGATATAATAATAAAAACTATACTGACCCTATTTATCAATTTAAATTTTCAAGTCAAATAGTTCTTTAGCATAGAATTAGAGCCTTTTACATCAAGTAATTAAGAGCTTAAATTCTTGTAGTCTTATATTATTAGAATTTCACATATTGTAGAGTTACTCTGTGTTATACAAACTTCAGGTCCGAGAAGCATTCGAGCGTAGAGATATATAAGAGATAATAACAAAAATTATTTTAAATTTACCCATCCACTTAAACTTTTTAATCAATCATTTCAATGGAATACACCAAAAAAATAAAAAAAAATAAAAAAAATCAATCTATCTCCCAGCAATCACATTTTTACGGATAGTCAAATTTTCTCAATACGAATGACATATATATATGCAAATTTGGATCTGAATGAACCGAGAAATTTGGGTTCTGGAATGTGCTGTAAATGAAAGTAAAAACGACGCCGGAGGACCTCGCCGAAGATAATAGTTCTTTCCAATAATCACTAAATTAAACAACTGGAAGTTGAATAAAAAACAAAAGTTGTGGAGCAATTTTCCACTAAATACCAAGAATTAAATAATATTAATTATAAAACAAAAAATAAAAGACTCAAAGAAAAATCAGAGCAGATAATTCATATGAAATTAAGTGAACGAATATCAGAGAGATGAATTAATTAAGGAAGAAAAATTAATTTATATATGTGTGTGAAATAAATAAATAAATAATTAATTACCTTTGGATTTGAGGACAAAACGAGCACCAGCATCAAGTTGTTTTTGAGTTTGATCAGATTCTGCTTGATGTGGAAATTTTGCAGTATTATTCTCTCCATTCTCTTCCATTACACCCAATTCTCTCTTTGTCACCAAGAAATGGAGAGGAAATTAACAAATGAAGAAGAAAGAAATATATGGACAACTCCTTTTCGTCCACAATATATGAACTAGTCAACATGTGCTACGTAGCTGTCTTTGAACATGATCGTCATTTCTTGCAGGAAGAATAAAATTGTTTTCTTTCTTTTGGATCTTTCGATTAAATAAGTCAATTAATTGAATTAATATTAAAATAAAAGAATGTGTTCAATTTAGTCCATATTCAATTAAATTCAAACTAGTAATAACTTTTTAACTTCTATACATAAGGAGTAGATATGCTTATGAAAGAAGTTCAGTTTTATACATCTATTTTATGATGTGGAAGATTGTGGGTTCAATACTCATCATCTTTCAAAAAAGAGAAAATCATATTTATAAAAAAAATAAAAATCTACTTACTGATAGGTTAAATACCAAACTTGCTTAGTTCGGCATTAATTTGGATACAAATTTTTTATATTGGGCCTATTCAAGCTTAGCCCGACTATACAGCATATGATGTAATATAAGATGACATTATCTTTGAATCAAATGTTCCAATCATTTTAGTTGGGTCTAATACATTCATTATCCCCTAAAGTTGTCACCAATCATCTACTGTTACCTCCAACTTAAGGAACGTCCAGTTTGCCTCCCATCTTGGCTAAATTGACTCGTTTTGTAAACTCATCTGGGCTAAATCGATCCATTTTTCCCCCCTTATCTTGGCTAAACCGACCTAGTTTGTCCCAACGAGGTTCGCGCTTCTTGAATTACACTTGCTTGACACGTAGCATTAAAGGGGTTATTTGGATCGATTTAGTCAATATGAGGGAACAAACTGGACATTAACTAAGTTTATGGTGACAATAGACGATTGAAGCCAACTTTAGGAGGCAATTGATATATTAGGCCTTTTGATTGATCCTCGTAACAACTATATCATTTCAAATGACCGAATACATCATTCACCCCTTGTACTTGGCACTAAATGCCTACTGACCCCTTGAACTTACATGAAGTCCAATTTGCCCCCTCAAATTGGCAAAATTAACCCAAAGTCCTCCTTAAATCTGACGTTGCACTGAAATTGAATCTCAAACATTACCAAGCGTGTGAAGGAAATTTCACTGCCACGTTAGATTTAGGGAGGATTTTGGGTCGGTTTTGCCAAGTTGAGGAGGCAAACTGAACTTTATGTAAGTTCGGGGGCGTCAATAGACGTTTAGCGCCAAATAAGAGGGAAATGATGTATTCAACCTTTCAAATGAGATATAAGGAGGATTCAAATACAAAATAAACTTTAATATTTATTTAAGGGGAATGTAGAAGCCAAATTAAATAATTTTTGTACTTGGCAAATTAAATTTTGAGAATAATCTTCGGACTTCTGTTATATATGATTGATATGTGAATAATTAGGAATCTCTTAAGCTTGATTGATATGTGTCTTATTATATTTCTAGATTGAATACGATTTTAGAATTATTTCTTCCTATATTTTAGGATCTATACCTGGCTTTTGTTTATTACGATTTATTTATTTCTTTTCTTTTCTTTTCTAGTTAGTCTATGATTTATTTTATATCTAACTTTTATTTATTTCTATTTAGGTTTGGCCTAATACATCAGTTGCCTTCTAAAATTGGTCTTAATCATCTACCGTCACCCTAAACTTTGCAAACGTCCAATTTGCCACCTGAAGTTGGCAAAACAGACCCACATAACCCCTTCAATCTAACATGGTATAGAAAGTAGATTTTTAGGCGCGTGAAGATAAAGTCGGATTGAGGGGGTAACTGGATCGGTTTTGCCAGTAGCAAGGAGTGGTCGGTTTTGCCAATAGCAGGGAGTGGTCGGTTTTGCCAAGTTGAAGGGGCAAACTAGACGTTTACTAAATTTAGGGTGACAGTAAACAATTGAGGCCAACTTTAACAGGTAACTGATGTATTAAGCCTTTAGTTTTTCTATAATTAATTTAGGATTTTACTTTTCTTTTCTTATAAGAGGTGAAGCCTATAATTACTTCCCTTATTGTATGAAAGACATGATTAAATTCCAGAATTATTCAACTTTTTTCAATTCTTTGTGTGGTGGAAATGTAAGTTTTTTGATGAATTAATAAGGGAAGAATTGTACTCAACTCTTGTTTGGGAGGAAATTTATTTGTAGAGGAAGGTTTTATAAGAGTCCTTGGTTTTCTTCTCATTTTCAACAATCCAAATTGGAGTGTTAAACTATTCCCTTAAATAGTTTTTCATTCTCTTCCTCTAATTACCCTCCATACACTCCATCCAAACAGATTCCAATTAACTCACAAAGTTTTACATTGATCTTAGCAAGCATTGAGGTTAGATGCATGAATAGATCATAGATGCATTACATATGAAAATATGCAAGCGGATAGGATACTCGCGAAAATATGCATTACTCGTCCCATACATTTTACCAAAACTAGTACCCATTATGTCTCATTATCATTTATATACATAGACTAAATCTCATTCTTGTCCTTTATAATTCTAGCTAGGATACCGATTAAAGTTGCCTGTTTAATATAAAAATTAATGAAAAAACATATAAATAAACAAATCAATCACAAAATTCATTATTACACAAACTTAATATTCAACAATAAACCATATATTCACAAATTTAACAAATAAAAGTCATTCAAATTCTTAAATTTCTAAATAAACATGACATAGCATTCCATATTAAATACTTAACTAATAAATATATAACCATGTACGGGTAGCAGGTCTATCCGTACCTACAATGGCTAATTATTATTTTTTTCTTTTGACTCATTTCCGCCTCATACCATTTTCTACAAGATTTAGTTATCCCATTAAGAATGGAGAGTGCCGTAAAACCCGTGCCGCTGCCATCCCCTATTCACATTTCACTGTGTTTGATCAATTATTCAACAATATTGGCAAATAGCCGATAAGTTTTGGCATCAAGAGCAATTTGTCTAACTGCAGAAACTGCAGCAACAACACCCAATGCCGAGAAAACAACACCAATTGCTGCATTCAGCCAGAAAATAAAGCTCTTTTTTGACGGTTTAAATGTCAAATTGTAAAAAACAACAGGCAATATGAAGTCTAAAGGCATGTAACCAAATGCTCCAATTAAGGAATTAATATCCCCAAAGAATGGAAGCATTGCAGCAATTGTAGTTGCAATAATGACTGACATTGACCTTGCAATTAGCCTTGGAATCACATTTCTTGCTGAGAATTCTTTGCTGTTTGGGTCTGAAAATACTCGTTCCAGCGCTTCGTTTGTTGGCTGCAAGTAAAGCTGTGACAAGAATTTGTAGTCTAAGTTATAATCGAACCGGTAAATGAAAAATGAACACATACTCATATTATTTATGTGTCAATTTTTAATTAGTCGGGTCCATATGATCTGAAACTATTGTCGAATTTTTTTGTTACAATCATATCAAGGAGAGACACTATTTTAGCTTGTCCGGGATTAGACTGGTCGAAACTGCTATAATGTCATGTTAATAGAGTGTCTTGATATATCACCGCAACAGTGTGGAATAAATTCAGATCAGGACCATGCTAAAATTCTTGTAGATAAGCTGGGATGGAGAGAAATTTGTGATATACGCAGGGGCGGTGCCACGTGTGGCCCCCTGTATTTTCTTTTTTTCTCTTTCCTTTTTATTATAGATTCTCCTTTCGTTTGATTTTATGGTTTTATATATAATTTTATTATGCCATTTGAAAAATTCCCCTTTCGGCCCCTACTATATATTTCACTTTTACCATAGAATATTGAGTTTGGTATTACAAGTTTAACAATACATATATATATATTTCTAATCTTATATTATCTATTAAAATTGATTTTCTTAGCAATATATTACTTCGATATTATTGTAAAGTATTATACATGTTTTCCTTACAAATTGTTACTTTTCTAACCGTTAATTAACCCTTTGGCAAAATTGGTCTGACACCACCCTTGGTTCTCAAAGTGGAGATATATTACAGATTTTTTGGTTCAAAATTAAACTGAATAGACAAAGCAAAGCGTGTAATGTGGAAATGGCAGCCTACAAAAGTTGTGGCCCATTAAGTCCAAAATCTACAAGGCCCAGATAGCCTCAAAAAAGAAAGGCAAATTAAACACTAGATAGTAGACTTATTCATGGACCGGACTCAGAGTACTCTATATATATACTGATGGAGATAAGAATAGGTCTTGTCTATTGACTCTACGTTTATCTCTCGACACATGCTCTATATCAAATATAATTACTCTTATTATTTACTGACTTAAGCTTCGGAGTTTTACAAAAGGCTCATCCCAACTATTCACATGTGATATTCATAGGACCTTGTTTGAGACTATGTCATCAGTTTTTATATTTAACTTTAAATACAATCTTATTATCTTAGAACTCTAAATCTGTTATAATAAGAGGTTTTGATATCATATTAAAAAACTAAATCTAAATATTCTCGAATGGTATCTCTAACAATAACTAATTTCATTAATATGAATAAGAACTTCAAGTAAATAAAATGAGAATTAAATATAAAGGATAGAAACTTACCACACCAGCAGCTGATAGTTGAAGAAGGGTGAAGATGTTGGTAATGAGAATGAAACTTTTAGGGACTAACAATTTTCCATCGCTAAAAAAGTTCGCAAGTACAAAATCTTCAACATGGTTACCAAAGGCCCAATACCCAGAAATGGCTACACTAAAGAAAGTCACAATTACCACTGCATAACATAAGCATAATCCTTTCAACATCTTCCCTTTCACCGGTTCTGCGATTGTTGCCTGCAATTCACATCTTTATCATCATCATTATGATTAATATAATTCTTCCTTTCCATCCTTTCATCTTAAAAAAAAAAAAAAATATATGTTTGTATAAAAGATAGATTTGTTTTCAGACTTTAGTGTGCATTTGCCCAACCCCGTCCAAATCCACATCTAATGGGTCAAGCTTGGTAATACTATAAGAAATGATAGATTTGGCAGTGAAGAATTTGCCGCAAAACAAAATTTGCTGCAGAAAAACTAATATCGGAGCAAATAAGCAAAAGTTGTACGTCAATTGTAGTAAAATTATATCAAATTTTGTTCCAAATACATATATTAACAACTTTATAGCAGTAACATGTAATAACTTTTTTTGTTACTGTTAAAAGTTATGACAATAACTTTTATACTTTTAGCAACAAAAATTTTGTATTGCCAAATCTAGTATTTTTTGGTGTGTAACATATTTTTAATATGTGGCTCGTCTCGAGTAGCCCAAGCCTGGTTAAGGTTGAGTGTCAATGGATTGGACTTAGAATTATATAAAAATTTCAACTTTAGCCCGGCCCGGTTTGCTTCAGCCCAAATCCAACCCCAGACAGCCAATTAATAGATGTATTATAAAATATGCAATTCGAGTGTGATCCAAGCGACTCTATATAATTAACATTCAACATACAGACTCTATCCATAAGATTTAACTGCCTCAAAATTTATATGAATGAAATTTGTTGACATTGTTGGTTAGTTTTAGAAAAATAAACAAATTTGAATTGCCAAAAAGTCCAAATTGCTCACTTGATTATACAGCCAATATAGTCAATTTGGTCAAAATGGAACAACGAAATCCCAACATGCCATGCTAGCTCACGACCCATGTTAATTAAGCTCTACAATTCACCTTATAACCCAAAAATAAGAAAAATGCACAACACCTACCGGACATTCGGTAGGTAATGACTGAAATTCAGTAGGTTTTGCACATCACCTAGGACTTGGTAGGTATAACGTTTTGATGTGTTGTCTTCCTACAATTTCGGCAGGTGAATACCTATAGAAAATTTTGTTTGGTACTAAGCCAATTCACCCGCTAGAATCTTTGAATCGGGTTAGACTTTTTTAATACCAATCTAATAAATATGTCATATTTACCGGAATTGTTACCCTTAATAACACACTAATAATCCGATACCTTATTCCGACCAAATTAATTATAGTGTAAATTAAAGTTTTGAGAATAAATGAATTTTCTTTCTTAGAAATAATTGGTAAATCTTATTGAATTATTGAGATTTTTAAATTTTTATAATTTACAGATTAATTAATTAATTAAAGAAAAGGGAGTAATTAGTGAGTACCTGGGTCTCAGGGATGATCCCATTGCCATATGCTGTGGCAATAATACCAATGCCATTAAACATTCCAAAAATTTTGTCTCCAGTGTCTCCAGTTCGAGAATAATCCTTGGATTTTTTGGATGAATGTCCTAAAATATAGTAGTATATTTAATTTGTGTTTCATTACGCTAATTTTTTTTTATCTCTGAATTACTTAATAGCATGTAATATAAATATTATTAAATACAACTATTCATATGCCGAGATATCCGTTCAGCCTATCTAGACTCCTATATAAAAGACCAGGTTTGGACATGTTAAATTTTTAATTGGCTTGGCCCGGACAAAACGCAAAAAGTTGAAATTATAGGGTTGAGCTTGGGTTCTTATATTATATTATATTATATTATATTATATTATATTATATTATATTATATATATATACCAAGGGGTTGATATCATAAGAAGTAACAAGCAGAAGAAAACTTTCTTCTTCCTAAGCTTCTCTCTATAACTTCTCTCCATCTCTGTCGCTTTAGTTCGTACATTACACGGATTCCTCCTGAATACGTCGGTGTGGGTTTCACGTTGATCAGTGATATGCAATCGGCTTGTATATCTTTCCGCTGCGTTCATTCCTGTGGATTATGCGCTACAAGAGGTAACCTGTTTCCACAACCTGGATATATTTGTGTATATATCCATCATTGATATCAGAGCTTGATTTTGTGTACTCTGTTAATTTTAAGCTTGATTTGTACATATATGATGGATATTGCTGGAGGAAAATTATTTTTTGTGAAAAATAATTTTGTTGGTAGAAAAATTATTTTTGGTGGAAAATAATTTTTTGGGTGGTTGTATTATGGTGATTTTTGTGAAAACCGGTCAACCTTTAAGAAAATCGGACCATTGTGGTGAAAATACAAGTTTTTTTCATTTTTTCTGGTAAAAACACAAGGTTTTCCATTTTTTCCGGCGAAACACAAGGTTTTCCGGTTTTCAGATCTGAAACTAGTTTCAGTCTCACCGATAGGAGTTTGAGCATCAAACTCATAGTTTCGGTTGTCAAATGGACAAACCGACATCACCACTGTGACCGGAGACCCCAAAAACCTTAGGACGGACGGAATTTCGCGACCTGGAAAAGCAAGGAAAGTGGCACATGGCGTGCACGCACCAGCGCTGAGGCGCTGACGTGGGACACCATGCGGCGCGCGCGGATTGGTCCACGTAAGCCATGTGGCGACTCTCGGTCCAATCCGTGCGTACCACGTGGCCCGCGTAGGTCGAGTGGGCCAGAGCGTCCGGCGATGCGTGCTGGCGCTTGCGGCATCCTCCCGGCAGTTTTGCATCTCTGTTTTCCGGTAAATTGGGTTTTTGCAATTTTCTGATTTTTTAGTGAATTTTATTTAATTTTTTGGTGACCAGAAAATAATATTTCGTATTTTTCAATATTTAAGAATTATATAAAAATTATTTTCTATGTGTGAAAAATTCCATAAAATTAATAAAATTTTTAGGGAATCCAGAAAATTAGTGGGGTAATTTTCATGTGACTTGAATATATTGAGACGTGTTTCAATTATTAAAGAGAATGTATAAGTATAATAATCTTTATTTTGTTTTATTGTGAATGTGTTACAATAATAATTCGAGTTATATATAAATTAACCGATGTCCTGAGAGATATCAAAATCGCAAAATAAGCCGGGTTGTATGGTGAGATGATAATAAGGAAATTGGTCCTTGCATTATCATATTGCAAGAGTACATTTGGACAAGAGGCCTATGTAGAGATTTTTGGGAGTAAAGTCATAAGTACATTTTCGGTCTAAAATTTTTTTACAGAATTAGTTTCTCTGTTTGAACTATATGAGATTGTTCAAATTGATAATTATAGAAAATAAAATTTGTTTTATTTTTCTATAATTGATTATTGGTTGATTATTATTTTATTTATGTTGGTGAAATAAATATTTGAGGATGTTTATTTGGTTTTATTGTTTTGGATAATAATAAAACTAAAACAACATAAATAATAATAATTTTTCTCATGAAAGAGTTATAAGATTAAAACCATTAATCGAGTTCATTACGCATATATATATATTTTATTAGTAAGGTTGAACATTAGAACTTAGAGGGTAAATAGAGCCTTTATAGTCTATTTTTCGAATTGAATTCTAGTGTAAGACTTTGCTAATAGGATATTGGTTGTGTATTGAACATTCGTGTATTGTTTTAACTTCTAATAAGTCGTGCTACTACATGTGTTGTAGATCAAGTACACGAATGGCATCTGTTAGCAAATCGATTGTGGCCGATTTGAATAAGGATCTCAGATTGAACAGAGACAATTATGAGATCTGAAGCATGAGGATCCAATATGTACTAGAGGATCAAGATCTTCCAGATTCCCTGGTGACGGTTATGACCAAACCCGAAGAAGGGAATACTGCTCAACATAGGTGGGACAAAGAAGCTTTTGAAGCTTGGAAAAAGAGAAATTCCACTACCCGCCTCATCCTGTTGAGTGCAACGGATGATGACATCGCTACGTAGTTTCGTAAGTATGAGAACGTGAGCGATCTGTGGAAAGCTCTAAAAGAAAAGTTCGGAGGTGTGTCTCTGACAAAACTTTGTTCTCTAATGATTAATTTCGACACTTACAAGAAACATCCTGATTTTACAATGAAAAGAAATTTAAAAGAAATGTTTAACATGATTAGTGAACTTAGCAATACAGGTCATAAGTTGACCGAGGAGCAGAAAGTTCAGGCTGTTATTCGCTCTTTGCCTAACAGTTGGGAGCATATGAAGATGCACCTAACTCATACCGAAAGTATTAAGACTTTTGATGATGTTGTTCACCACCTTGAATTGGACGAGGATCACCTAGCATCGATTAAGGTCAATGCTGAGGCCAACTATGCATCTGCTGGAAATAGTTCTGGCAAGAAGCGTAAGCTCTTCTATGGCAAAGGCAAAGAGCAAGCTAGTGAGCCCAAGAAAGCTGAAAAGAAAGGGAAAAATAAAAAAAAAAAGACTAGAAAAGTGAACATTTCAATAGTGAAATGCTTCAATTGCCAGGAAAAGGGGCATTATGCCAAAGACTGCAGGTCTGAGGCTTAGGTACATATTAAAAACTCATGTGTGAGTAAATTACATGTATCTAGTATGGTTAATCTAACTGAATATGATCCTATGTGGATTATTGATTCAGGTGCAACGGACCATGTGACAAGGGACCGAGGTTCCTTTATTGAGTTCCGTCGAATCCCATCAAGAGCAAAGTGGATCTATGTTGGAAACAACTCGAGAGTTGAAGTCCAAGGGATTGGCACATGTAGATTAATTCTAACAGGTGAAATTCAAAGGAATTTAATTTCTGTTTCAGCTTTATTGAATATGGGATTCAATTTGTTCTTGGATAATAATAGTTTACGTTTGTGTTTGGCTGAAACCTTTTATGGTTCGGGACATATTTCAAATGGTTTGCTTGTTTTGGATATTGTTCCAATAAATAATGCATTTTTCTTACAATCTGCTTCTACTTTTATATGCGATAGAGATAGTGAAGATGTAATGTGGCATGCCAGGTTAAACCATATTAGTCAAGATCGAATGAGTCAGTTAGCCAAATTAGGTTTATTGGGCAATTTAACTAAGGTTGAATTACCTCCATGTGAATCATGTCTTAAAGGAAAAATCTATAAGAAACCATTTGGAGAGGCAACTAGGGCAAAGTTCCCTTTACAATTAATCCATTCTGATGTATGTGGTCCTATGAATGTGAGGGCAAGGCATGGGGCCTATTATTTCATCACTTTTATTGACGACTATACTAGTTATGGTCATATTTATTTGATGTCTCACAAATCTATAGCTTTAAGTTGCTTTAAGAGGTTTATGAACCTCGTTGAGAATCAATTAAAGTCAAAATAAAAGCTTTGAGAACTGACCGAGGTCGGGAATATCTATCGGATGAATTCAAAGTTTTGTGTGATGAAAAAGGAATTATGCATCAGTTGTCGATTCCTTACACTCCACAATAAAATGGTGTTGCTAAGAGGAGAAATAGAACTCTTTTTGATATGGTTAGATCTATGATGCCTGCAGCAAATTTACCTGTCTCCTATTGGGGAGATGCGTTGCTTACAACTGCATACGTTCTCAACCGAGTGCCCTCTAAATCTGTCACATCCACACCTTATGAGCTGTGGACAGGTCGAAAACCCGAATTAAGTAACCTCAACCAATGGGGTTGCACTGTTTTCACCCATGATACCTCGAGTAGGTTTGGGAAACTAGGCTCAAGAGGCAAAAAGTGCATCTTTATGAGGTATCCAGATGTATCAAAAGGATATGTCTTGGTGGGAGAAACAAAAGACAAAAAAGTGATAGAGTTTGAATCACGTGATGTCATTTTCTTAGAGAATAAGTTCCCTAAGTTAGGTGAGATGGACCATGATTTACCACTTTACGAGGAATTGGAAACTAACGGATCTCTCCATTCGAGTGGGAGAAATATTAAGGAACATGAAAATGTTCATGAACCTCAAAACGTTACAAATGATCAAGATCAAGGTCTATATCAAACTTCAATTCCTAGTGAGCATGTGGATCTAGACTTCAGTGGGAGTATGGAACATGTTCCAAGTGGGAGCATACCGAATTACGATGAATATATAAGACATGTTTATCAGGATTCGATACCGCGAAAATCTAAAAGACAAAAAGTCGAATACCGACGATTTAGTATCGAAAGCACACCTCTTTTAATCACCCTACAAGATGATGATGAGCCTAGAAATTACAACGAAGCTCTCTTGTACCCCCCAAGAAATGAATGGATTAAGGCTGTGGAAGAAGAAATGGCTTCCATGAGATCTAACAAAGTTTGGGAACTTTTTGATCTGCCAAAGGGAAGAAAAGCTATTAGGAACAAGTGGGTTTTCAAGATCAAGTGTAACGCTGATGGCAGTATCGAAAGATATAAGGCCCACCTATTTGCTAAGGGCTATACACAATAGGAAGGGATAGATTATGAGGAAACTTTCTCACCTGTTGTAAGGTTCATATCCAATAGATTAATCCTGGCAATTGTTGCAAATCTAGACCTATAGCTACATCAAATGGATGTTAAGACTGCTTTTCTCAATGGAGAATTGGACGAAGAAATCTACATGGATCAACTTGTAGGTTTCATCGTAAAAGGTAGTGAACAAAAGGTTTGCAAAATGAAAAGATCAATTTATGGCCTTAAACAGTCTTTTAGATAATGGTACCTTCGATTTCATAATGTGATGACATCGAATGGCTTCATGGTGATTGAAGAAGATCATTGTGTCTATAAGAAAAGCTCTTGAATTAGATTTGTGATTATGTCATTATATGTTGATGACATTCTGATTGCAGGAAATGATATGGAATATGTGAATCAAATCAAAGCTTGGTTAACCTTAAGTTTTGAGATGAAAGATATTGGTGAAGCTGCTTTTATCCTTGGAATTAAGATTTCAAGGGATCGTTCAAAGAATTTGTTAGCATTGTCTCAAGAGATATATATTAACAAGGTTCTTGAACGTTTCAATATGAGCAACTGTAAACCTGTAGATGGCCCAATGTCTAAGGGAGTGACCTTTAGTACTAACATGTGTCCTAAAACACAAACAGAAATGGATCGGATGAAAAATGTTCCTTATGTGAGTGCTGTGGGCAACCTCATGTATGCCATGATGTGTACTAGATGTGATATCTGCTATGCAGTTGGCATGGTGAGTAGATGTCAGTCTAATCCTGGACAAGCACATTGGACAGCGGTAAAGAGGATACTCAGGTATCTCAAAGCCAATGTGGATTACTCTCTATGTTATCAATGTAAGGATCTACAATTGAGAGGATACACAGATGCAGATTGGGCAGGAGATGTGGATGAGAGGAAATCCACTTCTGGTTTTGTTTTCTTGCTTAGTAATGGTGCAGTATCATGGAGCAGTAAGAAACAAACCTATATTGCCCTATCCACGATGGAAGCGGAGTATGTGTCATACTCGTCCACAGTTCAAGAGGGAGTATGATTAAATAGGTTTGTGAACCATTTATGTATTACTTCCTCAAATGCTCCAGTGGTGATTAACAGTGATAGTCAATCTGTTATTGCATTTGCTAAGGATCAGAGGTTCCATAGCAAGTCAAAACATATAGAGATTTTGTTAGGAACTTAATAGCACGTAAAAAAGTTAATTTGAAATATGTATCGACTCATGACATGGTAGCAGATCCATTAACTAAACCTGTCACGAGAGATGTTTTTATGAAACATGTAAGATCTCATGGTTTGCGTAGGATCTGAAATACACATTTCTGTATGTTGAGAACATATTATTCCATAAAGTTTGAATTGCAATACATGAGTGCAAGTATTAATTTGTTAATATTTGTTGTTATATTTTGAGATGCATGTCGGATAGAAATGTAGCTCACTCATATGAATGGTTACCCTTATTTTGTCATTTGTTGACAAATGTAAAGGATGAGGCTATTTTTGAACAAATAAGAGCTTGTTCAATAATAGAAGCTGTTTTGCTTAAATTTTGGAAAAGAGTTTTCATTAAAGTGCGAAAATTCATATACATGCAAAAGGTAAGTATTTAAGAGATTATATGTAATCTAAGAGGCTTGTTGTAAGCAACAAGAGCTTGTTCTGTCTTTGAAGCCGGAAGTAGTCTATAATTGGACTAAGGTTGGATGTTTTGACACATCTGACCGATGCTTTCGTATGATGTTAATATAGACATGCACCTCTTTCAAGAGGAAAGAAGATAACATCATAACACATGTTTTCATACCATGTGTGCTTAGTGACCCTGAGATGGAAAAGTAGTGATCTCAACTTTTTCTAGTGTGAGATTCTAGCAACGAAACAGAGGTTTTGTTGAGTTAACTATCCTTAAGACCCTAACTTATTCTGGAAGTATAGTCTAATATGGCTGTTTTGGAAGGAGACTTTGAAGGGGTCAAGTATGATTCAACCTTGGATAACCCCGACTGGAGAAGTGAGTTAGATTATGATGGAAAGAACAAAGTAAAAGGGGAAGATCACCATGTGTTCACATCTTGAGTTTCTACACATTACAACCCGAGTAGTTATGCATGTGTGCATATCTGTAATGATAGAAAATTATAAAGATCAAAAGGATTACAATGGATGTTATGTGGGATCTAGGATAAGGTATACAGTGTTTTGACATTTTCATCGAGCTGCTATGTATCTCTAACGAGTGTATAGCATCAAAGCTCTCAAGGTATGTTGGTCGCATGAAATATTTGCGAGTATGAAAGAGATGATGTATTGGATCTGTTTTGTTATATGCGAGTGGGAGATGTTGGGTTTATGAACCCGATCCACCCGTATTAGTCAGACCCAATATTGAAGCTAATAAGCTGTGGTTTATAAGTTAAGAAGCTAATAAGCTGTGAGTAGCTTATGAGTTGAAAATAGCTTATTAGTTGAAAATATATATATATGTGTGTGATATCAATGAGTTGACATCAAGCTAATAAGCTAGCTTATGAGTTGACATCAAGTTAATAAGCTAGCTTGTGAGTTGACATCAAGCTAATAATCTAGCTTATTAGTTGAAATATATATATCAAGGGGTTGATCTCATAAGAAGTAATAAGCAAAGGAAAACTTTCTTCTTCCTAAGCTTCTCTCTATAGCTTCTCTCCATCTCTGTGGCTTTAGTTCGTGGATTACACGGATTCCTTCTGAATACGTCGGTGTGGGTTTCCCGTTGATCAGTAATACGCAATCGGCTCGTAGATCTTTGCGTTGCGTTTATTCCTGTAGATTCTGCGCTACAAGAGATAACCCGTTTCCACAACCCGAATATATTTGTGTATGTATCCATCAATATTTTTTTTTTTTTTTTTGAAAATCTAAAGAATCATACAATTTTGATACAAACATGCAAGTAAATAGTAAATAGACACTAAATAAACATAAACTAAAACAATAAAATAAATTATTCAAATAGAAATGATTTTTTAATTTTATCTTGGAGTGCATAAACTACAGTTTTTATTACTTAGTAAGTTTTAAGTTAAATTATTTTATTACTTAAAAACTTATTAATTAAGTTATTCAACTTAGTATTAGTATTAAATTAATTAATTTCAAAGTTAATTAGTTTAATAATAAAGCTCGCGGAATGAAAAAGTCAAAATTATTAAAAAGGGCATGCTTACCAATATGTATAGAACCAGCAGTGGCACAGGCACTGTAAGCGATGCATAAAAGGGTGGATATCAAATTGATGTGTCTCAAAGAGTGGAAAGATGGGATTTGAGCTAATATTAACATTAATCCTCCAAATATTATTATAAAATCATAAAGCTTCATATTCCCATTTGGATTTGACAGCAAGTAAATTGCCTGCATATATATCCATAAACTGGTTTTTTCAAAAAAAAAATCAAGAATTCGAGATGAAAGGAAAAAATAAAGTTAAATTTTATTAATAATAGTTACTAGGAATAATTACGTAAAAAGCCAATGTGATTACACTAATTTATAAACTAGTTTTAGAGGTTTCATTTTTTACAAAAAAATCTCTATGGTGTTTTTGATCGTTAACAAAAAAAGGATTTTAGTCTAACACTGTAAAAAAAAAAAATAATAATAATAATAATGACGTGGCAGATGAAAAAATTGTCACGTGTTTAATTTTTGAAGGTGTTAGATCAAAATCCATTTTTTTATTAACGGTAAAAAATCACATGGATTTTTTTACAAAAAAAACGAAATCTGTAAAATTTTTTTTACAAACAAGTATAATAACGAGACTTTTTACTTAATTAAACCTAGGTACTATTAAGTTCCAAATTTTGTGTATAGATTGATAAGAATAAACTATACCTATTAATATCCAGTAGGGTCCAGCAGACAATTTTATTTTTTTATTTTTTTATTTTTTTTTATTTATTTATTTTTTTTTTTTTTTTGCATTTTAGCCCAAAAATCACACAAATGTGCAAGAATTATTGGAAGACAGCTACAAAGATTCCATCATATGCTTGATTTGATTGAATTTAAATTGAATTTAATTTCCTATTTCAATTCGAAGGCAAAAGATTAAAATTGCTTATTGTCTTCTTGAAACGTGATGGAACTCATAAAATCCACCGTAAATGGTAACACGTAGTAAGAAGTAAAATTTTTATTTTAAGATATTTGGAGGGATTGAATTACACCGAAAATTATTATTTTAAAATATTTTTAATATAATTAAGCTAAACATTTTTAAACCTCTATGAGACTATTGAATACTTCAATAAACTTATATTTTCAATATTAAGAACTTTATCCGTTAAAAACATATAATAAACATTTCTTTATCTGTATTTGTCATATTCAGTAATTTTTAAATTAATCTAATTCATAAACATAATTATTAAATTTGATTATTAGTCAACTCAATAATAAAATATTTGTTAGCATTTTGTAATCTATAAATTAATTGAGTGAAGAAAATATAATAAAAACTGATAACGTTAAATTATAGAAATTTATTACCAATGTCATATAAATTTCAGTTAACAACAAGTATAAAATTGCAAATAAAATTAATATTTAAGATAATAAAATTAAATTGGGAACATGAAATGCATAGAGATTTAAAAATAATTATGTGACCATAAGCTTACCTTCATGCATTGGCCTCCAAGAAGTGCATAAGCAACAACAGCACCATAGCACACCAAAAACTGAATTGGACCCACAAAATACCGGCCCCACCTCGGTCCTAATCAACCGGAAAACGATATCGTTCCATTTAATAAAACAGTTTCACCCTACTCTGAAATATTCCACTAAAAAATGAACGCTTTGATGTAACTTTAAGAAACTAATTGTCCTAAAAATTTTGGTTAATTGATAATTTTAAGAATAGTTAATATGATCGCTGGTACGCAAATGCTTATTGTGTTTAAAGATTGTATAGTATTCTCTCAATTTCACGATAAATGTCACATAAGGTTTATGCATATATATTAAGAAAATAATTAATGTATCTACAAAATAATGTTATTTTACTATAAATTAGTCTTATTAAATTCATTTTAAAATTTGTTTCATCCTAATATTTGAATTCTATATAATTCATGATAAGTTGAACGAAGAAAATTTAATACTTTTATTTATCTTTTTTTGTACTAAATAATTATTATATAAAATTAAAATAAAAGTAAAATAGAAAAAATTTATCTAAATTTGCCTTAATTTTCTAATGTGACATCTATTTTGGAATAAATGAGTATAAACCTATTTTACCCTATGTGTCATTGTGTTGGAGTTTCTCTATAAGTGATAAGCTGAGTTTATGGAAAGAGATTCCAAGTTCAATTTCCACTAAACTCATCTCCATAAAGAGTATAGGAATCATTATTGTGATTTAATTAAAAAATAAAATAAAACCTTGAAGGCAAACGAGTACAAAGAGTATATAAGACCCGGCATTACCCATATAGGTTCAGTAAGGCCATTGATGAATGAGAATGAAGAATCAGGGTGGACAATGTTATTATGACTATGATCAATATCGACCTGTTCAACCTTGTCGATTGTGTCTCTTAGTCCTCTGAACCCCATTGTTAGCTAAAAATTTTCTCTTGATAGTGATTTCTTTTTAGAAGAAGAAATAATTTTGTAGGTTTGGTGCTGAGTTATGAATTTTCATACTCATATATATATATATATATATATATATATATATATATATATATATATATATATATATATTTCTAGCATGCAGTAATTAAAATGTAGTCAAGAACTTTTTGCTTCTAATGAAAAGAAGAAAATGCAACTAAAACATATACTATTTAATATTTAAGGTCTTGTTCAATATAAGAAAACAGTTAATGGTTGTTTAAAAAAAAAAAAAAAAGGGAACTTTAATATTTTTTTTAAAATCTTTTTCATTATAAAAATAAAAACTACTTCTCTAATTCTTTAAGATTTCCAATAATTTACGAAAACATCCAAATTATTACAATTTAAACGGTCTAAATGACATGGATTGATGGAGTAGTTAAACTATTAAGTTTTTATGAATAAATAATAAAAGTTACTTAATTTAAGATTTTTGTGCGTGGTTATCAAAATTATATAAAAAATCATTTCTATGAATAATTGAAAGATGCAATAATTAGAAATTATTATTACAAAGAAAAATATTACCATACATTATCAAATTTCCATGAATGATTCTTTTTATGTTTTTATGAATTTTTTTATCAATTATGTTTTTATGAATTAATAATATAAATTACTTTAATAATTTCATGCATGCTTATTGAAATGATATAATAAACTGAACTTTTAAATAATTTAAAAGGATGCCAATAACGAGCAATATGGATTTCAGGGGCCGGTGGAACCACCTTGATTGTGGCAGGTATGGGCGGAACTAAAAGGGTTTTTGGAAGTCAATAACAGAGGTGGCAATTATGTACACGACCTGCTGAAACGACACAAACACAATACGAATTTAGTGGGTTTGGGTTTGATTAAATAGGTAGTGAATCATTTTTGGGTTGACACGAAAGTCACACAATAATTTTTGTATCGGATTAGGGTTGGCATGCTAACCCGAAAATGACACGAATATTTAAAATTTATTATTATATTTTCCTATATTTTTACATATCATTAAGAAATGTAATATAATATATATAACTCATAAACACAAAACAAATTTTTAATAATTTTACAAGTCATTCTTAATAGATGTAGTAAAATGACACATAAATATGAATAAGATATAATCCAAAATAAAAAATAGTGCATTAAGATTTGTAAAGTAGGTTTTGGATCAAATATTTTAGGCCAACAAGGGTTAAATTATTAATTTAAATACTTAAAATTTTTAATATTTAAATACCTAAACCCTAATATTTAAAATTTTTAATATTTCCTTTATAATAATTTTGCATGTAACCTGAAAACACGACACGAAGCCGACACGAACACGATTGGGTTAACTTGATTATGACACGAAAAATTTTGGATTGGGTTTGGGTTTTGCTCATTGAAACACGAACCCGAATTCGACACCACACGAACACGACCCACCTACACGAATTGCCACCCCTAATCAATAAGCTCTCCAACCTTATTATTAGGGGTGAGCAAAATGTGGTTTGGTTCAAAAACTGAATCGAACCAAACCAAATCTAAAACCAAACATAGAAAATAAAAACTAAAATTAAACCAAAATATATTAGGTTTGGATTGAACCAAACCGAACTAGTTCTGCTAGATTATGGTTCTGTTCGGTTCCAAATCAAAATTCATAACATTTTAAAATTTAAATAAATTATCATTATTATTATCATTAAATTATTATTAATTATATATAAATTATTTTTAAAAATGGTGTATATTACATATATATTACTAAAACATTATAAATATAGATTTTATAATAATATAAATATATATTATATCAAATAAAATTTATTTTTTACATATATATAAAAATTTTTAAATATTTATAATTAGTTTGGTTCGGTTCGGTTTTTGTTCAGTTTTTCTATGAAAAACCAAAACCAAACCGCAAACCAAACTATAACATTTATAAAAACCAAAACTAAATCAAACTAACTTTGGTTTGGTTCGGTTTTTCTGTTCAGTTCGGTTCAATTTTCGGGTTACGGTTTGGTTTTGCTCACCCCTAAGTGATACTGCCGGAATTTAAACCATTTACTGCTTGATCTAAGAGAATTGGGTACCAAGTCAATAAACCAATTGATCGATAAGGTCCAACATTTTATCATTATATTACTATTATTATACACGTTTCCATATGTGTCAGAAATAATAATAAAAGCTATTATTGAGTTTTATGTATCCACTTAAATTTTTGAAGATAAACAGTTTCATGATAATCAGAAAAATTGATAGATAAGGCCCAAAATTAATATTTATCATTATTTGTGTGAGTTGACAAGGGAAATTATACAATAGACCCGTCCATGTGGACATTTCCAATAAAAAATTGACACATAAGTGTTTTTTATTTTCCCAATACTCATGTTGCTTACGTATCATTTTTTTAATGAAACGGTCTACATGAACTCGATCCACTATAAAATTTCTCAAAATTGACGCATATAGTCACCAATCAAATATTATATATATATAGCTTAAAAGAAAGACAAACAAGAAGTAAAAAGGAGAAGATTATTGTGTTTAAAGGAGAAGTAAGGAATTAATTGGCGTAAAAGTTTCACTGAATTGATAATTTTTAAAATAGCTTTTAATATGATTGCTAAAACATCATGTCACGCAAATGATTATTGTGTTTAAAGCTTTTATAACATAAACCTATATAAGCTCATGTGTCATTTTGCTGGAATTTCTCCACAAGTGATTATGCCGGAATTTAAACGATTTATTGCTTGATCTTAGAGAATTTGAAACCATATCAAGAAATCATTTAATCAATAAGGTCCAATATTAGTTTTATCATTATATTGTCAAAGTATTATCATTATTACTATTGTTCGATAAAAAAAATTATCATTATTATTATTATTATTCGATAAAAAAATGATTATTATTATTATTATTGTTATTGTTAGCCTATATTACACATGCTTTTAATCCAAGGATCTCCGCTAGATGGTATGTAAAAGATATTTTTGAGTCTTATTTATCCACTTAAATTTTTTTGAGACAAATCATTCCAAATATATATATATTGTGATAAATATTATCCTTATTTGCATATATATATATATAGCTTAAATAAAGAAAAACAAGAAGTAAAAAGGAGAAGATAAAAACGTACCAAGAATGTGATTAGCCATGTCAGTAAAGCGAAGAAGACGATGACCCAAAAGAGAATGGTGTTCAAGAACCAAAGAAAGCAAATTGAAGGTATAGAAAGAGAGAAAAGCACCAACTATTAAACATGAAATTCCACTTCCCCATCCCAAATATGCTAATGCATATGGCAAACTTAGTATTGGTGGATCCACTACTGCTGTTGTCAAATGGTATCCACAATGCATCCATGACCCTATATTCATCATTTACTTTACTTTTAGCAATTTACTCTCTATCACAATTTTTTGTTACATATTATTTTCCACCGGAACACTTTTTCTTATTCAAAAAATATAAAAATTGTTGTTATAGCTTTAAACAGTAATAAAAAAGTTTATGCATATTGTTATTATAAAATTATAACTGTATGAATTTGGCAACAAAATTTGATAAAATATTTTAACATCAATTAGTTATATGGATATTGGACATGATTTTAATAATAATAATAATACTAATAATAATATGATTAAGGTCAACTAATTACCTTTGGATTTGAGAACAAAAAGAGCGCCAGCATCAAGTTGTTTGTGTTTATGAATATGAAGAGTTTGTTGTTGTTGTTGTTGTTGTTGTGGGAATTTAGCAATTTCCCCTTCTCCATTCACTTGCATACTGCCCATTTCTCTTTCTCACTCTCTCAAACAAAACCTTCTCATGAGAAACTAAGTACACCCATTTATAGGGAAAAATAAACATGCTGATTTTTTTTTTTTAAATCTTTTTTTATTATTAACTAACTTTTGTCATTTCAATTTTTAAATCTTTTTATTATTAACTTTTTTTAAATCTTTTTTTATTATTAATAAATATGGCCGCAACATTAGTTTTTACGTAAATTTGTGGTTATTTAAGTCAATTCTGTGTCAATAAAATTACTAAATTAAAATTTAGCTCAATCATTAATAAAATATTGACACGACTAGTCAAGTCACATTTATCAATTTATTGTCGCATCACAATTTTTTACCATATGTCCATCACATAACATTAAATAGTAAACTTAATGAAATTTAGAAAAATATAAACACTAGGAATATTTTTTAAAAATTAAAATTAGTAGACTTAAAAAAATAAAAATAAAATTTTGAAAAAGTTAAAAAAATTTTATGAACGAAATTTTTTAAAATTTTACAAAAATAAACAATTTAATAAAAATTTGGAAAACTAAAAAACTAAAAAGTTTGAAAAAATTATATAAAAAATAATATTGAAAAAATAATTAAAAAAAGGCAAAAAACAACAAGATACAAAATTTAAAACAAAATAAAATTTTATTTTTTAATTTTCCAGAATTTTTTACAGTTTTTAAATTTTTGAATTTTACTTTTATTTTTAAAATATTTTTATTTATTTTTTACTATCACACAATAAATATGTAACAGAAGAATATGATGTGGCGATAAGCTCACAAATATTTATTGTTTAATATTCATTCTGTTAATTAGAGGTTGGTGTTATAATTCACCAAAGATGTATGCATATGTCAAATTAAAATTAAAATATTGATTAAGCAAACAAATACAGAGGACAACAACAGTGTCAGAATACTTTTTCAGAATTTATATGAAAAAAGAATAAAAAATTTACGTTTCTCATATAATTTATCTACATTATTTTTCTAATATTTGGCTATGAGATAAGCGACATGGAATAATAATAATAATAATAATAATAATAATAATAATAATAATAATGTGCCATAAAATTGTTAAAACTGATTATTACTACAAACAGAGGTGATAATTATATACACGACCTACTAACACGACATGAACACGACACGAAGTTAGTGGGTTTGGGTTTGGTTAAACAGGTAATGTGTCATTTTTGGGTTGACACGAAAGTGACACGATAATTTTGTGTCGGGTTAGGGTTGGCCTGCTAACCCTAAAATGATACGAATATTTAAAATTTATTATTATATTTTTCTATATTTTTACATATCACCGTTAAGAAATGTAATATAATATATATAACTCACAAACACAAAACAATTTTTTAATAATTTTACACGTCATTTTTAATAGATGTAGTAAAATGACACATAAATGCAAACAAGACATAATCCAAAATAAAAAAATAGTGCATTAAGATTTGTAAAATAGGTTTTGGATCAATATTTTAGGTCGACAAGGGTTAAATTGTTAATTTAAATGCGACATAATATTTAAAATTTTTAATATTTCCTTTATAATATTTTTACATGCAATCCTAAAACACGACATGAAACCGACATGAACACGATTGTGTTAACTCGATTATGACATAAAAATTTTTGGGTCGAGTTTGGGTTTTGCTCATTGAAACACGAACCCGAATTCGACACGACACGAACACGACCCACCTGCACGATTTGCCACCCCTAACTACAAATATCATATAATCACTTATTGCACACACAATTAATGTAAATATTCAAATTAGATATATGGTTAAAATTTTTCTTTTCTTTTTCTTTTTAGCGTTTTGATGGAGAACTCAAAATGCCAGAGTTATTCTATTTTGTGTTGGCAATTGGCATATGGTAAAGTTTTGTATTTAGAAGTTAATCCATTCACATTAAGCTAAAATAATTGAAGATTTCTTTCGGTTGATTAAATATTTCAAGATTTCAGCAAATTGAAATTATGCCAAAAGAGGACAAGACATCAGCCATTTCATTATTATGAGTCAATTTTTGGCAAATATATTACATAAATGGTAACTCATGGATTTTTAACTTTTATGAAATTTGTAATTAGCTATCTAATTGGTTTTTTAAATAGATTGGGTATATGATCTTTTTGTTTTAATAATTAGCGTCAAAGTTGACATTTTTTTTGTAGTCTACAATATTCGTTCACTAACACGTGACACAAGTTTTGAAAAAATAGAAGACTTTAGAGTTGATTAGATTGATCAAAATCATACTTTCTAGCAGTTCTATGATAGCTATGGATATAAATTATACCTCCAATTTAATCTCACGTGTGTACGAAAATTATGTCACATGTCAGTGAATGGATACTATAGCACATGAGAGAGAAAGGTATCGAGTTTCGGACCAATACTATCAAAACAAAAAGATTATGTACCCAATCTATTGTAAAAATTGATCAGGGGACCAATTACAAATTTTATTAAAGTTCAGGGGCCTCAGGATATATTTTGCTTTAAGTAGAACTTCATTTTCCATGGCCAACATTTCTAATAAATTAGGGATTAACTCTTAATTATTTTCATATGTTTAAAAACTCTAACTCTACTTCCAACAATTGAAACATCCTAATAAATTACTTGGTGTTGGTTCCAAATATTAAAAAATAAACAATAATTTCATTTGAAAATAAATGAGATCAAAAATAAAATGAAACTAAATAGTAGGATAAAAAAAGGTGTAGATTTAGCCAATGTTATGAAAACCGGACCAGATCGGCTGGTTCGACTGGTTTTACCGCGAATTGGCCATGAGTCCGGTCCGTTTGATTAAAATTAGCGGTTTAATAAAAAATCGGAGATGACTAGTTCGACCGGTAAAAAACCAGTAAACCGGTAAACCAGTCAAAACCTATTTTTATAATTTTCTATGTTTCGTTTTTGATTCGGTTTGGTTCGGATCAGTTTTGAATCGAACTGAACCAAACCGAATCAAAAACCAAACATAGAAAATTATAAAAACCAAAATCAAACCAATATACATTCGGTTTGAATTGAACCGAACTGAACTAGTTTGGTTTGGTTCTGATTCGGTTCGATTCCAAACCAAAATTTTTCAAATTTTTAAAATTTAAATCAATTATCATTAAAATTTAAAATTGATGAAGTTTTACGATATTTCATGAAGTGATTTTGAGTATTAAACATTTGAAACTTGAGTTTGATGAATTTATAAGCTTATTTATTATTTAAATAATATTTTTTCCAAAAAAATAATAATCCGGTATAACCACCGGTTAAACCCGGTTGAACCGATTATACCACATACCAGTAGCTTCACCGGTTTGATATCCGGTACGGTTATGATAATATTAGATTTAGCCTTAACATAAACCAATTAATTCTATATTATATGATTTCAACCATACGAATGTGTACAAATAATCACTTATGCATTCAGACCCAACATTCTTAAAGTGCATGAAACCTCTATAAATTATTAGAGTTAAAAGATCTCAGATCCATATATAAAGAATTGGTGAATTTTGAGATAGTAGATAAGATTAGACCCGTTAATAATTTTAAATTCTAAAAGAAATAAGAAATGTCTGACAAACGATAATTAATCCAAACCCAATTAGATTTGTGAAAGAATATTGAAGAATAAATAATAATCACATATTAAAAATAAATAAAACTAAATAGTACAACATATAAGTGATATATACATATTGCGCCTTGACATAAGTAATCCGTAATAGTTTCGAGACCCACAAATTCCAATCAAAATTTTTCACAGTGTATGTGGAAATATAATTGTGGAAGCACGTGAATGCATAGAACATATTTGGACAGGATATGTAGGAAATGAGATGCAACCAAACCAAATAAAATAATTATGAGATAAAAATCAAACAACTATAGTGTATAATGGACAAAAAAATAGTTTTTTTTTTTTTTTTAAATAGTTGGTGATGTTGCTTCATTCAAATTCGAAGAAACATAGTCCTCGTAAGATAAAGTTGTCGGCAATACAAATATTATGTGTGTCGGCAATACAAATATTATGTGTGGGGAATACAAAAGAAAAAATCGAAGATGATGAAATGATTGATCAATTGAATTCTATTGAAGCACACTAAAATTCTTTTTTCTTTTAATTTCTCTCTTACCTCAACATGTGTTTTACATTTTGTACATATCTTTACAAAATTATTTCTGCTACATTACCGCAATATATTTAATAAGTAGAATAAGAGCCGTCGATTAAGTCGGGAACTAATAAATCATTTATCCGTAATATTATCACCTATATTCCTCTAGGTTTCACTATGCTTGTTTATAGGCTTGGCCGGATTGGGTTCGGGCTGGACTTCAGCCGGCTAACATCCAAAAAGCATTGCCCAAACCCAACCTACTCAGTAGTTAAAATTTCTCGGGCTCAAGCTGAGCTGCAAATCTGAATCCCAGATCCAACCCAGCCCTCCCACTTTATTACATAAATAATATATTAAAAAAAAATTATTTTATTAAAAGGGCGGACCGGATCAACCCCGTGCGATTTTATATTAATCTCAATTGATACATGCACAGGGTTCAATGGGCTCGGACTGGACTGAACAAAGATAAAAAATTATATGAGCAAATCCAATGCATTATTTACGGCTTGGGCGGGCTGGGCCGGCACACACCGACGAACAGTTCTAGTTTTCACCAAACAGGGACAGCAATTGACACAGAGCGTACTATAGCATAAATCCAAAAACCAAACACGGAATTAACACTATAAAGAAGGGTAAAAAAGTAATATGGTATAAAGTTAATGGACCCCAAAAAAAAAAAAAAAAAAAACTCCCTGTTTCGAAGTTTCACACCTTTCTCAGAAGAAACCCTGTGCCAAAAGAAACGCAGGTTTCGATTTCGAACTTTCGATAATACACAGAGGGAATCACTCACTGCTTCCAATTTTCCCGCTTGGTAAACTGACTCACATTCCTCTCTTTCGTTTCCATTTTCGTGTTATCTGATTCTTTCAATGTTTCTATTTATGTGCTGATTTTGTTCGTCAAATTTCTAAGGCTTCTTTCCCTGTGATCTAATTCTTACTAGATTTTTGGATTGGATTGAAGAAACAATGTCAAAGAATAACGATATAAATAATGGGTGTATGTTGCTACTGTATTTCTGTCATATTAATTGCTTGATGATCTTAATGTGATTTCTTACAAATTCAGTATGCTGAAGTTTATTTGATGAGCAATCTGCATTAGTGATCAACTTACCGATATCAGCCACTATTAAGTTTTGAGATTCAATTTTGTACCCTAGATTTTTTTTTCCAGGCTGCAATTTTGCTGCTAGCGAGTATTTGTAGTCTTTATTGTTGTTGGATTGATTAATTGACTGAGAAACCATGTTTCTGGAAGCAGATTATAGTTTTCATTTTAGCTAAGAGGAATTTTGGTTGTTCAATCGTTTAGTATTTTGTGGTTTTCCTCTGATTCCATCTAATTTCTGTTTCTAGCCAATGTCCTACTAATTTTGATGCCTATCTTGGTGGTAAGTAAGAGCGATCTGTGCTTCTTTGGAGGTTCAGAGTTCAACTCTTGTCAATATTTCTAGTTTGTTCTACAGGCTTTATATTGGAAGTTTGTTTAGCTATGATAATGTGAGTGTTTGAGCATCATTAGTAGAGATTCATATTCCATTTATGTACTGCTTGCTGCACTTTTTGATGGAATCTGTTATACTAACAAATTACTTTCCATTTCTTTCATTTTGGCGTACAGCACCTCGGTTGAAGGTATGCCATCAGAATCTGATAAATGGGGATGGGAACATGTTAGTGTCTTTGGTGGATTTGACAGGGGAAGTGGAACGAAAAGGTGGAAATGTAATCATTGTAATTTACGATACAATGGATCTTACTCGCGCGTTAGGGCCCACCTTCTTGGTTTCTCAGGTGTTGGTGTCAAAAGCTGCCCAGCAATCGATCGGTCTCTCAGAGAAGCATTTCAGATCCTCGAGGAGGAACGCCTTGCAAGGAAAAAGAAAAGGAATCCTATAAATGGGAAGCCTGGTAAGCGCATAAGGACTATACAACCAAGTCTTTCTTGGAAAAACATCACCAAAGAAGATATTGATGACATAGTAGCTAGATTTTTTTATGCAGATGGTCTAAATTTAGATATTGTTAATTCACCTTATTTTCTTGAAATGGTGCATGCAATCGGTGCCTTTGGGATAGGTTATGAGCCCCCGCCAATAGATAAACTGTCTGATTATTTTCTAAGCAAAGAGAAAGGAAGGATCGAAAAGTCCATGGCTCTAGTGAGAGAGTCCTGGCCTCATACTGGGTGCACAATACTATGTGTGGGTCAATTAAATGGCACAATAGGCAGCTTCCACATTAATATTTTTGTCTCAAGTCCTAGGGGTCTTACGTTTTTGAAAGCAGTAGACATAGATGATAGTGATGAAGGAGATCAATTGTTTACTGGTGCTATGAGTGATGCAATTGTGGAGGTTGGGCCATCAAATGTTATTCAGATTATCTCACATCTTGGTGATGCATGCAAATCATCTGAATCCGGCGTGTTATCGAAATTCCCTCATATATTTTGGTCTCCTTGCTCTTTACATTCCATCCTCCTGCTAATGGAAGAAATAGCTGAACTCGAATGGTTGAAGCCTGTTGTCTTGTGTGCCAAGGCAATTGAACAATTCATGATGACGTATCAACATGTTTCTTCCTGCGTTATAATTGAAAATCCAAAAGAAAGTTCTAAATCAATCTCTGCCAAATTTTCTCCTTCCTATTGTTCTGTCCAGAGAATTTTCGAGTCAAGGCAAGTTCTTCAAGAGGTGGTTGTTGGTGATGAATGGAAGCAGTGGAAGCAGAGTGTTATGGAGGAAGTTGAAAGCGTTGAATCTGCTATTTTAGGAGACGAATTTTGGAGCAAGGCTCATCTGATGTTGCAGTTATATGAACCATTTGTAAGTTCACTAGCTATGCTGGATGTTGATAAATGTGCTGTTGGTTTTGTTTATGATTGGAGAATTCAAGCACTTGACACTTTGAGGAACAAGGCAATTGATAATGGGATATTGAATCAGTTGGAAGGATTGATTGAGAATAAATGGGACATGCTGTTTTCTCCTCTTCATGCAGCAGGTTATATCCTAAATCCTAGGTACATGGGAAAATCTCAAACCAAGGATAAATCTGTAATGCGGGGCTGGAAGGCTACTCTAGAAAGATACGAAGGCGAAAGCACAGCCAGACGTGCTCTCAGGGAGGAACTTAGTTCATACTGGCGTCTCGAAGGATCTCTAGGGGAAGAAGACGCTGTGGATTGCAGAGACAAAATGGACCCTGTGGCATGGTGGGAGAATTTCGGTTTTGAAACTCCCAATCTGCAGACACTAGCCATAAAAGTTCTGAGTCAAGTTTCCACTGTTGCAATGTGTCAAGAGATATGGAAAACTAATGATTTCTCATGTCGAGAAGCAGCGAACAGGTTAGGAGTACAGAGAATGGAAGATCTTCTATATGTTCAAAACAATCTTAGACTCCATTACCAAAGGAACAGTAACTTAAGCTCCTCTCCCCGTCAAAGAAACACCATATCAAGTTCTTCTGGAGCTAAGGCATGGGATGGTTCTTATTTTGATCAAATGAAGGCGATTGTAAATATTCATGACAACTTGTGATATAGCCATTACAACTTGTAAATCATCTTCACATGTCTCGGGGCTCGAAACGAACTGTGGGAAAGAAATGGCTGCTTTTGTTTTGTGCAGAACCGGACTTGTAACTTTCAGAGTGAGCAATGTTCAGTTATGTTAGGTTTTACCAAATCCCAACAAAAATGATGATTTCTGAAGTCCAAGAGGTTAGTACTTCAATTATGCTTATAATGTATATATATGATATATGATGCATAAAGGATTGTTTGTCTATTTTTAATCTAAGTAATCCTTGTAAATTGTTGTGAATGCAAGTAATCTCAAAATTAGAAGTGCATCTTGTACAATATTTAGGATTGTTGTTCATATATAACTATCTTTTGTTCTAAAACTGACTGCCATTCATTTTTCAGTTTCTGTTTTCTTTCTCTGTTCTGTGTATCCATAGCATGTTAGTGAAATTTACTCATGTTCATGATATTGCATGGCTTATCTGCACATATTCAATTCAGTTCTCCTACTTTATTTTTGCCTTCATAGATGAGTAGTTCTAGAACATTTGATAAATGGTCAATTTGGTGTTTAACTTTACTTGTAGCAGCTCAAAGTGAATGTTAGGTATCAATTTCACCTTTCAACTTCGACATTTTTTGCTAAATCAATCCAATACGACACGTCTCAACATAAAAAATCACACTTAAAATAAAAACTACCAAACAATCATACATTGGCACATATCACATTTTTGGACTAATTTGATAAAAATAACTGCTGGTAGACCAAATTGAAGTCTAAAGTCATTTTGGACCAAATTGATCTTGCAAGCAAAGTTTAGGGGGCCAAACCAAACCCTTGCGTATCAGTTGGGACCAAATTGGTCTATATATTGTTATGCTAGAATTTTTCTCTTAGAAAAGAACTGCTGGAGTTTGTAGTGCATGCTGCTTCACGGATTAGACAATTTAATTAGTTGATTAAATGTATTTTCTGGAGTTTAATGGGGACATATATTAAGCAATAAATAGTCAGGCAAATCATGCATATGTCTGTCCTTGATTTATAATTATACTTGAATATGTCTTTCTCAGCATCAAAAGTAGGGGGCCAAAACGTAAAATCGCATGATATTATTATTAGTACTGTTAATCATGTTTATCTTTTTCTTTTACAAATCAGAATTATTAGTATCATTAAAAAAAAAAAAGAAGGCAAATTACATGGACCTAGAGAAAACTGTCCTTATTTGTATATATTGATATAATTTGTAGTTTTGCACTTTTTGCATAAAATTTTCATTTATTTATTTTAATAAATCAATACTTTATAATTTTTACTATATGAACATGGATTAATCGAATGAACTATAAGATATTGATTTGAGAAATAAATGACATCTCACTTCAGAAAAAAAATGTTAGAATTCTTATTTATCTCTTTTTGAACTTTATTTATGCTATAATTTTTATTTTTCAGGACCTATTTGGTCCAGCAATTGAAATTGCAGACCCCACTATCATTATCAAAATATCAAAGTGGGACATTATGCTGATATTGTTCATTATTTTTAGTCCAACTTAAACTCAATTAACTCCAAATATCTTTCAGTCTTAGTATTTTAGTGGTATGTTTGAGCATTTTGTGATGAATTAATTATCTTACAAAAACTAAAACACAAATTAGACACGTTAGTATTAAATAAATAGTTTGTCTGGTTTGTGACTATATAGCTTCTTTTGAAAAAAAAAAAAGAAACAAACAAGCAAAACAAAACATGAAAACAAAATGGCAGTTAAGTGATAATTGATAAATCAGTTTTGATTATGTAACACTAAATTAATTTTGGAATCATGACACTATGAATTCAAATCCTAGTATGACACATGTGATAAACAAAAGTGACTACTAGATTTTGCCTTCTATAATACAGGATTAATACATAATTTGCCCCACAACTTGGCACCATTTTGTTATTGTTCTCCGAATTTTGCAAACGTCCAATTTACCTTTTGAAGTTGACAAAACCGATCCACATAACTCCCTAAAACGGATGAGATCAGACAACTCAAAGAGAGTACAATTCACGCATCACCACGTATCAGATTTGAAAATTCAACCCATTGAACAGCCAATTAGAGCTTGACATGTGGTCCAAATTGCAAAAATTTCATAACAATCTCTGACACAATTTCCTTAAACTTATTTCTTACTTTTTCTTCTTTCAATAATACCATCTTTAAACATTCTTTTTGCAAAAATTTCATAGAACTCCCTTACACAATTTCGTTAAACTCCATCCTTACTTTTTCTTCTTTCAATAATACCCATCTTTTTCAAACTTCAACAACAAATTTTTTCTAATCCCAACTAAACCCTAACATTTTAATAAGTTTCATTATCAAGAAAACCATAGTTTAATCCCCTAACAAACAAAAGGGAACAGAAATTGAAACTAAACCCTAACAAAAAAAGAAAAAACAAGGGAAAAAAAAAGAAGAAGAAATTGAAACCATGAAAAGAAAACAGAAGTCAAATATATAAAAATTTGGAGTAGCAATAGCAGCAGTCGCTGCCACAACAGCAGCCGGAGAAGCAACAGCGAATGGGAAGTGAAGACGGCAGCCAAATTCTATTAAACTCCTCATCGGACGATCTAGCCATTATGATTCAGAGAGGTTGAAATCAATCAATAGGACATATGATTTCAATCCCTCTTAAATTCCATTAAATTCCCATCGGCCAAATTCAATTTCTGTCCCTCTTAGTTCAAACCCTAGTCTCAATTGTAATGGTAATTCAATTTTAATTCCATCTGATCAATCAACAATTTCCTATAATCATGATCAAATGATTTTGGAGGCATTTGAAATTTTTTGGATGCTCCACCTAATCCTCTTAATTAAGTTTTAGTTTTAACATTTTTTTTATTAATTCTTTTTGTTTTAATTTAGCTTTCCACGCTTCTACATTAACATGAGATATACTCTCTCTGCTACGTTATCTTTGTTTTTACCAATTTCAAGGGCAAACTAGATGTTTGCAAAGTTCGGAAGAATAGTAACAGAATGGTGCTAAGTTGAGGGGGCAAATTATAATTAGCTATATATATATATATTATTTGAGTTTCTTCCACTATAAGAGATATTAGATTGAGAAACAAAATTTATTTACTTAGCAACAATAGCTAAAAGTTATCGTCACGTGTATATCAATAACGGTAAAATTATATCACATTTTATTGTGAAGTACATATAGTTATTACTTTATAACAGAAATACGCAGAAACCATTTTGTTGTTCCCTGAAATTATTCCAACATTTTTTTATACTCTAGTACAATAAAATCTTGTTTCTTTGAGCATTTGAAAAAAGGAAATTAGATCGATTACTTTCAAGAGTACAAATTGGAGTCTTTTTTTTTTTTTTTTTTTACTTTCTTTAAATTAAGTCGTTGACAAGAAATGCAGGGTTGAACATAAACAATAAAGTGGATATCTATGAGCATGCAGAAAATCTTGACTCCTGCCCATAATCCATCCATAATCATGGAATTAAAAGCATAAATCACGGTTCTATGTACATATATCTAATATAAATTATTCTTTTAAAATATTCATAGTATATACTTTACGTAGAAAAGAAGATTTTTTCTTTCAATTATTTAATTAGTGAATCATTACGTATTTAAAAAAAAAAAAAATCTTAGTCATAAATTTATTGCTCATGTCTACACACGAGACAAATGAAATAACGCAGACGACCAACCGAATTCACCTAACTTTGTATTAATTAATGGGAATAAGCTATATATTAGCATTTCTAAATACATAATTCATTTCAACTTTATATAATCATCTATAACAATTCTAACTTATTGTTGTATCATATTTTCGCAGGAAAAAGAGCTATCCACAATTTATCCATTTAGTTTATGATCTATTGATTTGATAATATATTATCGGAATCAAGAACAATTAATACTTGACCAATATAAATCGAGAATATTTTAGTTCTTAGTGAATTATCAGAATCACTGTATACTCATTGTTATTGTAATAGACAAATTATTCTTTCTCTTCACTGCTACTCTTTAAACCATCAATATCATTAATTTCATTAAATTCCATTCTGCATGTAATAAATGTTCTCGAATTCTATATGTCAGATATCGAAATGACCAAATTAATAGATTAAATAACAAGTGGACAGATTGTGGATAAGTTAAGCCCCCAAATCATCTTTCTTCCATTTTAGTAGCCTATGACAAATGTAAACCTAAAAAAGAAAAAAAATAAAAAAAGAAAAAGAAAAATAATGACTTTGAATCTTAACAGAAAAATACCTTCTGTTATAAATTAGTTAAACGATTATGTAAGAATGATTGAGTACTAATCTTAACAATTGATTAATATATGAAAAGAATAAATACAAGGCTTGTTCAAGCATTTAAGTAACCTCTAATAAGACAAATGTAAAATTGTAAATTGTTGGGTTTTATCACATATATTTTATGAGTGAGTGGTTTGACCTGGTCGATTTGTTTTTTAGGTCTGATTTGGATTACAAGTTTCAGTTTGGTCTGATTCAGTCGAGTATATATAATTTAATATTGTTAATGTATATTCAAATTTTTTTTTATTTTTCATATATTTGATTTTTTTGGGATGACTTTTTTTTTCTTTTTAAATAGGTGAACTAAGATGAATTAGGTTTGGAATTTATGTTCTTTAGTCCGTTCCAATTTAACTAAAGCTCCTATGCTCTTCGATGCGGGTTATATATTTGGCTTTTGCAAGTTTTTTTATAGCTAGTCTGATTAAGTTTGGTCCAAATTGTATCCAACCCGGCCCATAAATATATTTTGTAAATATGATATTGTTGAGTTCGATAGATGAATAATCAATTTAGAATTCAACATGATTAATCAACGATAAATGAATGACTCAACTAGTTGTAAAACGGAATTAAAATATCAATAATTATTGAAAAGAAACATTTGATTTGGATTGGAACAAAGTGCTGATATAGTTGGTGTGAATTAATTACAATAAATTTGGTACGACTTAATTATAGTTAAAAGTATCCCATATGGGGAGTTTGCTTTTGACCCCTTTATAAATAATTTAAAATTTTCTTATCATCGAAATAGATTCGCGGAATAATAAATTATTTAAAAGTTTCTATCATCGAAATAAAAACGCTAAATAACAAATGATGAACAGAGACGGTTCACTACAATCTACGCTCCGATAATTAATTAATTTAGACATGGTTTTAAGATGGATAAAAATTGATTCAGATTCTAGGAGTTTTTGTGTTACTTTTATATGGTATACCATTTATGGAAGTGAAGTTTGTTTGACATGCTTCTGTTACAGTTGGACAATTCTCATTTTGACACTTGTACGCTGAGAATGGAATCGCCCTAGCCTAATGGTTGTAGCAACTTTAGGCACAAGTAATGATGTTGGAAGTAATTATCCAGTGAATGCGCATTTTGGCCTTATAGGTATGTGGGTGATGAAGTGATATCGTATCGTAGCATGTGCTAACGAGTCAGAGTGATCTCATCCGTTCACGTGTGATATTTATTGGAATCTGTATAAAATTCATATTTGGTGAGTAAGTTTTAATCCGTAAAAGCCATATAGAACAATGAAAAAAAGAATAAACAATGGAATCATCCGTTCGTATCGTAGCATGTGCTAACGAGTCAGAGTGATCTCATCCGTTCGCATGTAATATGTATTGAAATCTGTATAAGATTCCTATTTGGTGAATAAGATTTAATCCGTAGAGGCAATATATAGAACAATGAAAAAAAAAATGATAATAAACAATAGTTTCCTCGGTTATGGAGTCTTTTCCTTTTTTTTTTTTTTTTATTTGATTTAAATGAATTTTATATTTTAATGTCTTTTTTTTTTTTGTCTTCTGCATCTAAAAGTTGGACCTGAATGCATAGTTTTATGTAAAAATTAGGCCCAACACAAGCCCCGCCATTGGGCTTCGAGATATTTTATTTTATAAATATGTATTTAAATTTAATGAGTTTTTACAATTAGTTAAACTTGATATTTTAGGCAAATTTGAAATACCTTACTAAAAAAAAAAAAAAAAATCTCGTTGGCTTGAATTTGTAGGTGGAAATTAGGGTATATATTCTAAATTATCATACATGATATAAAACAAATAATAGCTATTATGTTGTATCAGTAGAATTAATTTTTAAAAATCGTGCTATCATATCAAAAATTGATGTCTCTAACTGAATTTATAAATGTAAACCGTTGTTTTCAAGACTTGATCCAAACAGAATTGAATATTGAGAATGTTAGACTTAGTACAGGTTAGGGATTTTAAAGGTCAATTAAGTCAAGGCCGGACCCACTAACAAGAGACCTATATTAAGTTTCTATTTCTTAATTATGCCTAATAAGATTTAATTAGAAATTAATTTTTTTTTTTTTTAAGTACTTTATTCATAGGTGTAAACTTTGTTATGCATATTAGGAAAAAAAAAAAAAAAAAAAAATTCTTTAAGGTTTGAAATGACATATCTTATTTACCAAAAAAATTGACTTATCTTAAGAGTACAAAAGTACATAAAAATTGCACTTACTGTCAATCCTAGTTTTCATTTTTTTTTTTTTTTGACAACTTATTCTGCACTCCCTAAGTTCATTTGTTTTATGTATTTATTTATTGTGAACATTTTTTTCTATGAATCTCAAAGTGAGAAAAAAAAAAAAAGGAAGGAAGGAAGGTATCCAAAGATTGAAAAATGCACCGACAGACAATATACCCATTTACATATATAAAATTATAAACCGTAAACAAAGGCTTAACTCACCCCAAAAGTTAACTCTCAAGGGGAGGATTGTCTCACATGTATAAGGAGAAACATAGTTCCTTCATTAAGTAATATGAGATGTCTAATAAACACCTCTCACACCCATAACCATCTGAAGTATGAAATAAATATTTACGAGTAGTTCAACATCGCCAGCAAAACTCTGATACCATGTAAACAAATTATAACTGATTTAATGAGTCATTCGCAGTTTTACAGTCTGAATTCGTCTATACTTACACAAGCATGGCTTAATCTTTGATACAAGCAATAAACGATGCCGACTAAGAATTGGCAGATGTTGCTTTTAGCTAGGACTCTGTCGGTGCCTTATTAGAAATAAAGTTTTAAAGGTAACTTTTGCAATGAGTTTCGCATTTGAATGGAGACAAACTGAGTTGTTTAGAAAAGGAAAGGTCATTCAAGAGAAAATTCATATACAAACACTAACTTGGATTAAATGTCAAATTATCCAATGAAATTACAGTAAATAGAAAAAGTGAACTGAGTTTCTTTCTGAAAAATTCACATTTAATTATTTCTACAGACTTATAAAAAGGATGAGAAGTCTTAACCAGTGATTATGCTTCGGACAGAGTCAACTTAATAAAGATAATTATGATTTAAAAAAAAGAAAAAAAGCAAATCAATTCTTATTGAATCAAAAACTAGGGATTTAGTTTTGTTTTTGTTTTGTTAATGGATCAGATGATAAGTAATTGAGAGTGCAAGAACCAATTACATATTCATAGCAACTCTTATCGTTCAGAATGATTGAGCACAATTATCAGAAAATGTGAAGTTCAATATTATATGGTCCACACCAAAGTTTAATTAATTTAATATTTGCACTACATAAATTAAAATTAAAATTAACATTTGATCACTTTTATTTATTTTGTCTTTAGATTGTTCTTTTTTTCCACTTAACCTTTTCCTTTAGTTTAATTATTAAGAAATACCAACCCCTCAAAAAAAATTATGTAATATGAATCACAAATCAGCAATTTTTTTTTTCTTTAAATAAGAAAAATAAGGAAAAAAAAAAAAAAAACAAAAGAAAGGAAGAGTGAAGACAAGTAAGATATGAGCGGGAAAAAAAAGTGAAAAGGCAACACTGAAAATGGTAGGTCAGGATATGACTAACTTTTTGACACGTTATATTTGTGAATTTTGTGATATTTTTTTAATTAGGCTCAACTAATTCCCAAAGCAAATCAGATCGAGAAATTTTGCAATATATAATTTGTTAGCTCTAAGAGCTATTAACTAATTAGTCTAATTTTGATGTAATTAATTAGTCTAATTCCTCTTTGACTAATCTCACTATTTATGCTAATTTGAACATTTGTTAAAGTTAGTTGGGTGGATTAGCTAGCTAGGAGATTCTTTTTTAATCTATGGTATTAATCAGCAATAGTGATATTCTATTTAGTTCTTGCTAATTTGAGCTTTTTCTAGTTTAAAAGTAATTAAAGATAAATTGCATCTGTTTGATATTTTTTTTAATCAAATCTAATTAATCGCTTCAAAGTTACTGAGACACTCTTTAGGTGATTTGTCTCTCATTTTAAATTTTTTTATGTACACTAAAGATAAACTCCAGGTCTAGTTTAAATGATTAGAAACCCTTAACACAAAAAAATACTTAATTGGTATTGGTCCGTTTAATTCGTATCTTATGATCATCGATCTATTTTCAATTTAAACGGATTAATATATGTCCAAAATTCACGAATTATAAAAAGATATGACTATGAACCTAAAAAATTCACTTTTAACTAGATTGAAAGGTGAATTTGATCTCTATTAGAAAAAAATGCACATATAGCATATTGTTAGGTTTTTCTTTAATCTTGTCCTTCAATTGTTCTTAATTTTTTTATTAAATTAGTGTTGGATTATTTTGAATTTTAAATTTAAATTTATCAAATTTGTGACAAACAAATGAAAAATTTGCATAAAATAATTCATAAAATAAGGAGTGGAGATGGAATTAGGAGGCAGAATAATTGATTGCTCATCCATTTTGTTGAAATAAAACATATTTAACAAGAGACCACTATGTTTATATGGAATACATTAAATTCAGAATTTCCAAAAATGGAAAATTAAATAAAAAAAAAAATCCCAAAATTTTGACAAAATGACAGACATAACCCTGAGATCTAGGTTTGTTGGCATTTGAGTTATTGCCTAATTAGTAGAAATAAACTTTTTGGTAAACACCTTTTGTAGCCCTTAAAAATGGCTAAACCATAATTTCTTGTCATTAATGATCCACATGATTAGTGCTGATTCTGATCTCTGAATCATATCTAGTTCACTGCATATTATGTGCATAGAAATTGAAGTTACAGTTGTTTATTTAAATTAATAATTTTATATGAGCTTAATAATGAAATACAGTCATATTTCTAATAAATTTAATCAAAATTTGGATCTTTTTAATTTGTTTATAAATATGATTAACGTTTATTATAATGTCATGTCTGACTCTAATAGATCTTAATTTTGTATGAGCAAAATTTCATATATAAAGAACATATGTACCGTAGTAAGTCGGTCGAGTTTTTCAAAATCTAAACTTTATCGAGTGATTTAATTGTATCATCCATTTGTAGTTATATAACTGAGATTATCTCAATATCGAACAATATAAATAAAAGTGAAAGCAATTAGAGACTGAAATAATCACGGCGAGATACTGAAACAACTCTCTTGAATTAGATATAAAAACAAATATCGTTATCATGCCAAAAAAGTAACAGATTCCGTGCTTCCTTCTTTCCGTCCTTGATTAGTCCCATTATTATATAATAATGTACTAGATTTCTTTTTTTCTTCTTCTTTTGATGTTGTCTATTAGATATTTTTAAAAAAAGTTAAATCAACCATTAAATATTTTTGTGTATTATAACCTTTTTTATGTATTAAGTCAAAAAGAAATGTGTACGAGAGAGTAATTACTTGCCCCCCAAAAAAATAAAAGTATGGTAGATGAAGGACTAATTTCAATTAGAGAAGGATTATTAACCAATAATACATTGAGGAGGTACTTTTTATTTTTAGGCTAAAAAACTTTTTGTTCCGTAAAAAAAATTAATGCTTAAACACTTTATTGATATCTTTCATATTAAAAATGTACCATGTTGATTCATGTTTTATTGATATTTTCTTTTTTTTCTTGTGAAATGTTGAAATCCGAATTAATTTCATATCAAAGTTAACGGGAAGCAACATATTTTGTTAATAATATTGTTAAGTTTTTCGTTAACCGTAAGTCATGTTATTCCGGGTTTTAATAGTGCGGGGAACAGAAAGAAAATGTTAATATGATACGAGATAAAATGATGGACCATTGGTAAGATAGGTGACAAAAAAAGTGTTTACTTGTTAATTTTTTTTTTTTAATGGAGAAAATTAAGGGATTAAGAATATGACAAATTAAATTAATGGTGAATGCTTTATCTGTAGTTGTAGGAAGGCAAAAAATTCTCTGAAAAGACTAAAGACATGTTCGTTACGGCATTGCCTCTGCATTTTTCTTCTTCATTCACATGGGTTTTGTCATGCATATGTGGAAACAAAATAAATCCAAAAATCAAGTGAAAAATAGAATAAATTTAATGCTTTTATTTCTTAGAATTGTGCAGATAAGAAGGAAAAAGAAGATCAAATTTATATGAGAAAAAAAAAAAAGAAAGAAAATAGAGACAAAAGCATGGGCTTGAGAATAGACACAGGGCTCTATGCTCAAAACATGCCCACACTTTTTCCCCATTTCTATCTGCTAAAGTAATTCCCTTTCTTCTTTTCACAATCCCCATTTTTTTTACTTTTAATTAATAATTCAACATAACAATAGTAGTTTTATTTTGTTTTGGGTGAAAATCACTTTTTCAATATATTAACGAATATGGTGTCTGATTTGCAATTCGTAAATGATTATTGTTGATTAAACAAGACAATTATATCTAAATTTTGTAAAACGAAATGATATATGATCATTAAAGTTTATACAACTATGTGAGGCTTGATCTTGGGAAAGGATTTTTCTTGTTGCATTAAACTTGTTGTTTCTGGAAATCATAGTTATGCACATCACATAAATATCTTACATTACAGATAGCGTTTTGCTTAAAATTGAATAAATGAATGACTAAATTGGTGATCTTGAAAGAGAAATGAGTAAATTGAGTTTTGAGATAGGGCAAATTGGGCTTAAGGGCAAGATAAAACGAAGATTTACGACTTCATAACAATCGCAATAACTAAATCAAATTTTAAAACCAGTTTAAATTTTTGTTAAGGGTCTAGGGTTTAGTTGACAAGGTTAAAAAATGGTATTTTAAACATGAGTTTATACACACAAAAATAATAATAGAAAAAGTATAATATTTATGTTTTTAGATTATGTGATATAAAAGATATTAATCAAATCACCGAAATAAATAGGAACCAAAAAAAAAAAAGGAGTGAAGTTGGAATGGTGGCAGTTGCATACAAACTAATAAGGTTGGTATGGTCAAATTGAGAAGACTAGCAAACCTGGGGGAGTGGCATCATGTGCGGAGTGATTAATGTTATATAACAACAAAACTATATATTATATATAAAACACAATTAATTCCATTTTTTGCTCCTTTAATTTCGACGTAATTATTATATACACAAAATCCATTTTTCTTGCTTTTTTATTTGGTTGGTTTTTTGGCTATTTAGTGCCTTCTTGACTTCCGTCTCATCTCCAATCAAAATCAAAAGTGAATGAATACTTAAGCGTTTTAAATTAAGGATTTATTTTCTTTAAAATAATAATAATAATAATAATAATAATAATAATAATAATCCATTAACTAACGAAAATTGACCTGAGCACAAATAATCTTTTAAAAGCTTATGTTAGTTTTCAATTACTATAACAGTTTAAGCAGAACATATTTATTGAAAAAGCATTATTTAATCCATTAAATAAAATAGAAAAGGAATATTATTATTTATTGATAATAGGCTAGCATACTCTCGTTATTCTCACAGTAAATATAAACGGATAAGATTGTAACTTATTTTCCAAGTAGCAATCTCATCATATCCTACACGTAAAAGGTCATAATCGTATAAGCAATTCACGATGAACCAAGGTTAAACAATCTCTGCATCATCCATGGTTAGCTGACTAACCGTCCTAACATCATGGTTTGTATCCGTATCTGACAAAACCATTATAAGAGAACACTCTCATCCTCATCCTGCACTTGTCACAATAATGATCGTCTAGTCATAACCTCTAAAACTTAAGTTATTACTATTATTATTTCAAATATCATATTTAACTTGATCGTGACCTCGGGTAGAATTCTAGCTAGTGGTAAATTGTAAATAATATGGAAAAAAAAAAAAAAAGGTAACACGTGCAATTTTTTCTACTCAATTACCTTGTTATGAGTTAATAAGTTCACAAGTCAATTTATCAATCAATAAAAAAAAAAAAATTGAAATAATTTATTGGGAGTACTAGTAGTTTATGGACGTTCTTACATATATGAACTCAATTTCAATCATTTATCCAATCTGCTTACGATTCAAAATTTAATTATCTAAATCATTTTTGTATGTAATTTTATATTTTTATATCCGCTTTAACACTCGTAGCATGTGGCAGCCTTAACATTCTTGAAACTATAAAACTTATTCTCAATATTAATTATGTACTGTTTAATTAAATTTTTGCATTATTATTATTATTATCATGATTAAAAACTTGGGTGGCTGAAATAATATTGTACAATTTTTGAATTTGAAGAATTGAAATTAAAGGACAAAAGAATTATGAGCGTCATATCATTTGATTTAAAATGTAAATAAAATTTTCCCTTCAAAAATTAATTAAGATGTGATTATGAATTTATTATTCCAACCTATTTAAGACAAAAATCTCTATTTCAGCCTATCTTTAGGAAATTTTCTAATTAATAGATACGGATATCATCTTGGACCGGATTATTTATCAGATTTTGATCCCTAATTGGCTATTTTCAATAAATAATAGAGATTTTCAGAAGATTATATATAATATTCCTTAGCATTTTTAACCATAGGACATTCTCTTTTTTTTTTTTTAGATAAGAAATTTTTAAAAATCGTACTTAAGAGACGGTAAAATCACAATTTTTTTTTGTTAGTTTTTTTCCATCTATTTTTCATTTTGTAATATATATAAATGGTAAATAAAATGAAAATAATCTTTCTAAGTTAGAAAAATTTTCTGAATAGTCAAGAAAAAGATTACTCTATTTACTTTTCTTTTTTTCATTTTCACAAGGAAGAAAATAGTCAATTAATATCATAAAAATATATATAGAAGGATGACCAAAATAAGCCAGTCTCTGCACCTAACCTTCCATAGTTCCATTTTCTCAATAGGCCAAAAAAATAAAAAAAAATCCTTGATTTCTTTTTTCAATTTTTAGATTAGAAGGTCTTTTTTTTTTTTTTTTGATTGGACACAATTAACCCTTAAATTTTCTGATACAAACAATTAACCCTTAATTAATTATGCATGTAAAATTTTTTTTATAGTTATAAATATTATATCCAGCTAAAAGGTTGTTATTCATTTTAAATTAACCATTTTTTTTTTACTTTTTTCTTTATTAATTATATTTATCATTTGACCCTATACTATAGTATGAATATTTTAAACCTGTCCTAATATATTATTACCATGAAACTCCAAGAAAGTGAAAGTTCTCAAACTTTGGCATTGTTGCCATTGGGGATTATCTAACTAGTCAACTACTTCTTGCCAGCAGTAATTTATTTCTCTTTTAATTTTTTTAATCTAAAAGAAAGGTAATTTTTTAGGAGGGTATTTCAGTGATTCACAAAAAATGACAAATTTACCCCTACCAAGCCCCCCAAATAAACTTCAATTCTGTCCTAATATATACCTATAGTTTTTGGAACAGTTAAAACAGTATCTCTAACCAAAAAAAAAAAAAAAAAAAAAAATCATTCTGTGGTAATGAAAGAAATTAAAAATAATTACTAAATAAATAGAGATGGGGAGCAATTGAGTTCCAAATAGCACCAAAATTGGCTATAAAACACACCCATTTCTCTCTCTATCAATTTGCCCCCTCCATTTTTTTATCTTCTTCCTCTCTCACAAAATTCCATAGTTCTTTCTTCCTTCCTTTTCTCTCTCCATTTTGCTCTGTCTCATAGCTTGCTCTGTTTCTGCCATTGAAGAAGAAACAGAGCATTTTTGCAGGGGACAGATTTTGTGAGAGAGAGGAAGAGAGTTGAGGTTTTCCTTTTCTGGGTTTTAATTTATTTTTGTATCCAATTGATTTTATAGGATTTTAATTTTTTTTTTTTTAAATTTCATCCCACATTGCTAAAAGCCATTTCAAAACAGATCCTTTTCTGCTTCAATCTTGCCTTTTTCCTCTGTTTTTTCTCTGTTCTGGTTGTAGATAGAGAAACAGAAAAAAAATGGCAGAAGATTCACCAAGGTTCATAATACCAGAAACATTTTCTGTAACAAGGGATGGAGTTGGGGCACAAATATATCTAATTTGGGAGCTAATTAGAGCGCCATTGATAGTTCCTCTGTTACAGCTGGCTGTTTATATATGTTTAACAATGTCTTTAATGCTTCTAATGGAGAGGCTTTATATGGGTATTGTTATAATCCTTGTTAAACTCTTTTGGAAAAAGCCAGAAAAACGTTACAACTGGGAACCTATACAGGATGATGTTGAATCTGGCACTTCTAATTACCCTGTTGTTCTCATTCAAATCCCTATGTTCAATGAGAGAGAGGTAACTTTTACTCATTTCATTCATTTAATCAACTTCCTTTTTTTTTTTTAAATATTTTTGTATGTTTTAAATTTTAACAATCTGGGTTTTGTGAATACTTGCTGAACTAAAGAGTCCACTGCCATTTTAACGCAAGTTTAATTTATTTTGGAAATTGATACTAAATAAATATTTATTGCTCTAAAATTGTAAAAATAAATTCAATTTTCTTTAATTTGGGTGAGATGAGCTTGTATTTTTTACAAGATAGAGGTAAAAGAGTCAATTTCAAAGGTCCGGTTAAAATGACATTTGGTTTGGTGGATGAGTCATGGAAGAAAAGGGTTTTTATGCCATGTTTGAAGCTTTTTGGTTAATTGAAGTGAAAGTTGTGGTTTATTTTGTTGACAGGTTTATAAGGTGTCAATTGGAGCAGCTTGTAATCTATCTTGGCCAGCGGATCGGTTAGTGATCCAAGTTCTCGATGATTCAACCAACCCGGAAATCAAGGTAAAAAAAAAAGTGCAAAAAGGTTAAATTTTGTGAAGTGGGTTTTACTGAAATGGTAAAAAAAAAGAGTGAAAATGGTAATAATTGGGCGATATGAAAAATGCAGCAAATGGTGGAGGTAGAATGCCAGAGATGGGCAAGCAAAGGAGTAAATATAAAGTACCAAATAAGAGAAACCAGAGGTGGTTATAAAGCTGGAGCTTTAAAAGAAGGCTTAAAGAGAAGCTATGTGAAACATTGCGAGTATGTTGCTATTTTTGATGCTGATTTTGCTCCGGAGCCTGACTTTCTTCGACGTGCCATTCCTTTCTTGTCTCTTAATCCCGAAATTGCTCTTGTTCAAGCTCGTTGGCGGTTTGGTAAGCTTATTTATTTCACTCTCATATCTTTTTCGGGAGAAATTCAACTATGATTCTGAACTGTAATGATTATTTCTTATCAACTATTGTACCGATGTGTCATGATCAAAATAATTTTGGACTAGGACGATGTCATATCAAAATTTTTGCAACCATTTATTAGTAAGTTTTGTTTTGAAAGGACTATGATAAAATTAATAATAGTTTTTAACATAAGGGTGAATTCAGCAATCAACAAAAGAGTTTTATAACACTCCTACGAGAATCCAATTATATTGTTAATAATAGAATTGCCATAGAAATTGTATCTTAGTCTTTTTGGTAATTCTTTTTATGACATTGCAACTTTCCTTAATTTAGATTTTAGAGAATTCTTATATTCCTTTTAAGTGTTACCTAGAAAAATAGGTTATATTCCTTAAATATTACCTGGACTGGAATGAAAAGTTGAATTATTAGGCAATATGTTAGCATAGTAAGTAAATGAGTGAATTTAGTGATAATCTCAGTTGCTAATTATTTACAAAGAGTGTCGGTGGTCTCTTACATATGCATATAAATTAAGTATTAGTGAATTTAAAATTCTTTTTTTTTTCTTTTTTTCTTTTATTGTTAATTTGATGTTGGACTGTTGGTGGCATATATTAATGTTAATAGAATTGTTGAGTAGAGGATTAAAATGTGGGGTCCACATGAACCCACCAATCACGGGGATGGTGATAACTTTTTGCCTTCTTGATTGTGACATTTGGCGATCGAAACCACCGTTGACGTGGGGAATTCTTGGGCCCCACCTGAGAAAATAAAAAAATAAAAATAAAAACTTATATTTGTGTGAGTAGTTGTGAGTAATTGTTCTTCCTAATCCTCAAATTATTCCCATTTTACCCCATCTACTAAATCAATAACCGTCCCACCATTCCTTCCATAATTAGCATAAATCTCATCATTAATTATACTTGTTGACCTTCAATTGGTGCTAAGACCCAAAATTACGGGGGAACTGTGGTCATTTTCTGCAAGAAAACAACGATTCCAATTCCTCTATTCCTCTACTTCACACATGGTTAACCTCATGCATTTGGGCTTAATTGGAAGAAAAGTTAAGTTTTTGGGCAATTTTGTCATTAAGGTAGTAGGAGCAGGATCAGCGACTCCACTTCTTTGTCACGTGCCGTTCAAAATAGCCCATAGGTGGGACCCTTATGGTCACACTGCCGACACTTCGATTTCGTACTTTATATTTGCAAATTTTAATTAATTTCATTAAAATTTTTTTTGTTATTGAACTTAAAAAAAGTCCGTTGCTTTGGATAAAGAGAAGTCCCTCGTGGTTTCTCTCTCTATGACGTGGCAATATCTTATTTTCAGTCACGTGCCGACAAAGAAAGTAAACGGTTCTTTTTTATTTTTTTCAAGTTGTATTTATAAAACAAAAACAACTTCTTTTTTTTTTTTTATCGAATAAAACAAAAACAGCTTAAGTATAATTTTACAAAATAAAAATAATAATTAATACTCGTATATATATTTTTAATTTTAATTTTTGAATTTAAAATCTGTTTCAAATAATAATTATCTATGAAATATAATTATTTTTTCTATAATTTTAATCTAATTATTGATGAATATTGTTGCAGTGAACGCGGATGAATGTTTATTGACAAGAATGCAAGAAATGTCACTTGATTATCATTTTACAGTGGAGCAAGAAGTTGGATCAGCAACTCATGCATTTTTTGGATTCAATGGTATTTTATTTTCATTTTATTTTTTTTTTAAAAAAAAAAATTAAGAACAAAAGATAATTAGTATTTGGGGGGTCAAAGTCAAAATGTATAAACTGATATTTGTCCTCTAAAATGAGTAATAAGAGTGACTTCTAACTGATTAAGAAAGAAAACTGACTAGCTCTGCCATTGTTATGAATAATGATGTTGATTTTGCAAGACTAATCATTATCTCAAGTAATTAAGTAATGTTTACTTGTAACAACCTGAAAAAAAAATATATGTTTAATATGAAAAAAATTAAATTGAATTCAGGAACTGCTGGAGTATGGAGAATTGCTGCTATTAATGAGGCTGGTGGATGGAAAGACAGGACTACTGTGGAAGATATGGATCTCGCTGTCAGGGCAAGTCTTCGGGGTTGGAAATTTCTTTACCTCGGCGATCTTCAGGTATATTTCGTTTGTGAATACGATTAATTAGTTTGAGATTCATCATACACTCTCCCAATATCAAATATTCTAAAATTACATATTTAAATTGAAGTCGATCCAAAATGAAGCGTAATATGTTTTTTTTTTTTTTTTTTTTTTTTTTGTGATTGGGCAGGTGAAAAGTGAACTTCCAAGTACTTTCAAGGCCTTCAGGTTCCAACAACACAGGTGGTCTTGTGGTCCTGCTAACCTTTTTAGAAAAATGGTGATGGAAATTGTAAGAAATAAGGTTAGTTTCACTATTTTAACTTCTAACAATTTTGCCATTTATATGTATATATATTTATGTTTTGGACTGATGCAATTTTTTGTTTTACCGTTTCAGAAAGTGAGATTTTGGAAGAAAGTGTATGTGATTTACAGCTTCTTCTTTGTTCGGAAAATCATAGCTCACATGGTTACATTTTTGTTTTACTGCGTTGTGCTTCCATTGACCATTTTAGTCCCTGATGTTTATGTTCCACTTTGGGGTGCTGTTTACATCCCTTCAGTTATTACCATCCTCAATTCAGTTGGAACACCGAGGTAAATTCATTATTCCCGTTCATTTAACTTAGTTTACAGGTCAATTGCTTAAAGATTAACTGTTGACACCGGTTTAGTATTTCATCACATCATGTTTAGTCAAATTAGTTCAAAATCACATGGATCAACGTAAGAAATTGACTCGTGTTACACCGACATTTGCTTTTTTTTTTTTTTTTTTTTTAACTAATTTGATGTGAAATATCAAGTCATGGATTAGCAGCAAAATTTAAATCGGACTTTGTAGGATTAATGTATGATAAAACAAAATGTTGATAACAATTTAGTCTTTTAGTTTAGTATTTTTTATCAAAATAGTCTAAAATAACATGTCTCGTTATAAAATTATCAAAACGGCACAAATCATGTTCTGACACTATGTTGCAGTGTCGATTCTACTGTAGTTTCAGATTGACAAGTTAAAAAAAGAAGCTAATTTGGAGATGTTTTTGCAGATCAATTCACTTGCTGTTTTATTGGATTCTATTCGAGAATGTGATGTCGTTGCACAGGACAAAGGCAAGCCTAATCGGATTACTTGAAGCAGGAAGAGCTAATGAATGGGTTGTCACTGAAAAATTAGGTAGCACATTGCAAAAAAATGCTGATGCTGCTAAGAACAAGACTGGCTTCAAATTACCAAAAAGGCCTCGTTTCAAATTCACCGACAGGTAAACCAAATTTAGTCCAAATAGCTGTGTCTTTGTTTTTGTCTTATATATATATGTTAACATTATTATATTAATATGGAATTTGATGAGCAATTAAATTTGTCAGTTTCTGAAAGGTAGAGTAGATGAAACAATTTAACCAAATCTGTGAAGATAATATTTTTGAATTATGAACCAATCCTACTTCTATAAATTATTAATTTTATGATTTTTTTTTTAATAAATGAAAAATTGAATCTGGTTTCAGTTGTGTGCAGACCTTGATTCTGATCCACCTAATTGTTTTAAATTTAATTAGATATCTTGGCATAAGACAAAAAAATTACATTGTTTAAAGATTTTTTTTTGTTTTTATGCAATATTTAAGCATTTATATAGATACTTAATAATGATTAGCATATTATTCTCATGGTACTAGTTAGCTTATGACATGTGTCTCAATTAGACATTGGTTGACACGTGTCAAAGTTTTGGCAAATCACAGAAAAAATGAGACTGAAGTTATAAAATTTTAAAAGGTTAATATAGGATTACCTATGTAATTACTGGTGTAATGTTGGCTCTAATATAGTTCAGATGTTGTTGTTTGTTTTTTATCGTTTGTATTCAGCGTTGTTTTACGAAAAATACTAGTTTGATGCTTTTGATAAGCAATTACTTTTCCTTTTCAAAGAACAATCAAACATACCCAAAGGATAAAAAAAAAACAGATAATTTCCTAAATCTAGCATTTTAAAGCACACCCAGTTAGCATTGGGTCAATTGAACCTTGCTGTCTTCTCTAGTTCTCTCTCTAACTACTTTAGCTCGAAATAACAGTTTAAAATAAAATAGAATTATGATTTTGGATGTTGAATTGAATTGGCAGGATGAACACATTGGAGCTGGGATTTTCAGCATTTCTATTCATATGTGGATGCTATGATTATGTTCATGGAAAGAACAACTATTTTGTATACCTTTTTCTGCAAACAATCACCTTCTTCATCACCGGAATTGGATACGTCGGCACAATCATCCCCAGTTCTTAATTCAAATTGAACCTACCAAATTTTTCTATTTTTGATTTTAATTTATTAGCTTTTTATGTTTTTAATAGAAGATTAATTAATATATGAAGAAGAAGAAGAAGAATCAGGTTTTAGTGGAAGTTATATTAGGACAGAAAAATAGCAGAAAGTGAAGAAAAAAAAAATGGCAGCATTTGATTTAGGCAACAATAAATGGGTATTTTTCATTTTAAAAATTAGATGGCTTGTAATTGTGAGATTTTTTTTTTCTTTTTTTTAGAAAAAAGTTTTCCCTTTTTTAGTCTTCAAATTATTGTTAGCTTTGAATAGTGTCACAGCTGAAGAAGCTGGTGAAAGTGAATTGTATTTGTAATCAAAAGTTAAATTATTGATTTTCACATCCTTTTTGTGTTCTTTTCCTTTTTGTATATATGTACAAAATTATTCCCACTATGTCTGATAAACAAGCAAATGAAATCAAGTTTTTTTATCATTTAAATTTTAAGAGCTTGTTTTATTACAAGTATTTGTTATCATTATAACTTTAATTTTAATTCACTCGCTTGATATTTTTATTTTTTTTAACTGAATATTTCAGTTAAAACCGATCCCTCAATACATTAATTTTTAATGTTGACTTGCGTTATTTTGTACTGATTTTGCAATAAATATCTAATGTAAGGATTAAATTGAATTTGAAAAACCAAATATATCATTTTGATCTTAATTAAAAGAAGACCAATCTTGGAAGCAAAGTGTCGCAAGGGATAGTAAATAAAACCCTTAATAATTAGCAATCTATGGTTTGCTAATTTTGTGCTAATTAATAGGCATCCTTATGCTGACTTATCATGCTTTGTCCCAATCATTTGTAGCCTGTGACATGAATCATTTCATGTGGTAATAAAATCCAAATCTCGACCCATTTCTCATTACAAGATTTTACTTTATTTTTCTTTTTTATTATTATTTATTTATTTATTTTTTTGGTAAAACAAAATAAAATCAATCTTTAATTAAAGATAAAGAAAGATGCTAAAATGTTGGTTTCTTCAACTAGAAGCGTCAATAGCCCCTTTTTTTTTTGTACTTTAATTAAAGAGAAAGAAAGGGAGACAGAGGCACAATCATAGTCTACAATTGAGTAACAATTAAGTACTATAAAAATGTAACTATAACCCAAATGGTAATTAACAAATAGTACTAATTATTGCTTGAGCATTGGGAACGTAAACAATCTTTCTTATTTTTCATTTGCTAAGTCCTTAAGGGAGTCATACCAATAATTAAAAGAGAAATCAGTTTTTAATTTGAAAGCCATGGATTATGGAAACTTCTAAAGCAATTAGTCAGAAATACAATGGGCAGCAAACACAATCTCCCAATCATCATCTCAGCTTCTTTTTTTTTTTCTTTTTTTCTTTTTTAATTGTAACAATAATAAAATTACTAAAATTGTATTGATAGAGGTTTTTAATCGATTAAATTAGTTCTTAAGTTCGATTTGTAATATCCACACAAAAAAATTTAGTTATAAGAGGTGCATTTTAAATGATACTCAAGCAACCTAAAACTGATTAATTAATTTCAATAATAATAATAATAATAATGGATCATGTTGGTATGGCAGTGTGCGACGATTATGTTTACTGGAGCCCCATCCCCTTCTCCAGCTGGACATATAAAAACTAGTTGTGAAGATGATTGATATCCCCAAATCTTTATGGCTTGGAAATATGGATATGCATAAGACTTATATCTATTACCAACCACTAAATTTTTCTTATTTCCTGACAAATTGGATGAATGAATTTGCAATTTGGTTCTGCCTTCATCATGTTCTCTCTTCATTAATCAACCTATTCTTTATGGATTCAATTAATGTCATAAAGTTCTTTTTCTTTGGAAAAAAAGAAAAAAGAAAAAAACATGTTGAGATCTTGATGGTTTTACTTTCAATCCATTAAGCCTTTGATATTTTAGTTTGCTGTATTAACTATAGTCAATGTATGACTGCAACTGAGTTGGTACCCATAATAACTATAACTAATGTACAGAATCAAAGAATTATAAGATGAGGAGTAGATTAGTTGAATTCACTGTGGGAGAGAACCTCTTTGCAAGGCATATTTTATAATTTTCTATATATCTAACTCGACTACGGGCACATTTGGTGTTACTTTTCCATACGGGAAAACACCTTTTAGCTGCCTTTTTTTTTATTATTATTAAAGAGTAGATGAAAGGGGTGTTTGGTAAAATACATTTTGAATTGAGAAAAACATTTTAAGTGCTATTTCGAAAAGCTAAAAAAAAAAGTTTTTCTTGGTAGCGGCTGAAAGCATCCAAAAACACTTTATCAACAGTAATATCAAACTAATCTAGATAAAAGTATAAAAATTTAATTGTGAACTGTAAAAAATACATTAGGATTCACACATTTTAAACCAAATTGGAGTGTAATATAATTAATCAATAATTCAATGTTTTTGTTTTTTTGGTCTTCAATTTCCTTTTTCCTTTTAACATGTGTTGTGAAAAATGGCAACAAAAACTTTAAAGAATTGCATTAATGTAGCTTTTTGCATTATTCATAGAAAAAGGAATCTTAAATGCTTGATTGAGACATAAAAGGACTACACTTCACTTGTGTTGCCACTCTTCAAACACAACAACACCAATTCATCCCACCCCAGCCAATATATGCCTTATAAATATCTTATTTTCAACCATGAAAAAAGTTATACCATAACCCATTTAAACATCTTAATTTATTAACTTAATCATGTTTTTTATGGGCCACAAAAATGTCCATTCAACTTCTCTCATCTATTAACAAATAACCCTTTTAATATTTTCTATAAGAAATTGAAAAGGTTAATTATTATCCGATACTTAGCCAGCTATTTGCATACGATCGAAATTATTATTATTATTATTATTTTTTTTTTTTTTTTGAGAATTAGTTTAATAACCTGATAGCATGTAGTCCTAAAACATACCGCGTATTTCACACGGCTAGTGACCGCGTCCACACAACAAGCAATTGTCTCATAGCTCTTCTTACTTTCACTCAGTCACCAAAGACTAAGGCGAAGTAATACCATTAACAATGACCGACTGGATCAGGAAAATGAGCATGTTGAACACCTGTTCAAACAACTTGTGCCCTAATTAGGTTTTCTGTTTCAAAAGACAGGTAAGCTGATTTCTACTGTACACGTGTAAGGACGCGATTTTGTACCGGCAACAGGTGCCGCGGGGACAAGCGCAGGGTGAGTCTGCTGCTTAGACATGCCAGAAAGGGACCAAGAGTAGCCCATACCCAACCAATAAGAAAGGACCGTACATAACAGCCTGACAAAGCTACGCGGAATGATCACAGATATCTCATTCTGAATTCTCAAGATTTCATTCTTATTTTTATTCCCCTCCTTTAAATCTCTGACTTAGGCATCGGAGTGGATCCGGAGGTCAGCCGGTCCTCACATTTTCTTTTATATAGGTATTCGGTCATTTTCGAAGAGAGACGGTTTTTCAGCCATCTTTGATCGCGTTAAGTCGTATCTTTTTCCGGAGCTATCAATAGCAGTACAGTCCTTGAAGATTTTAAAAAGTGCTCTTTTTTTTTTTCAATTATATTTCTCTTTCATCTGTACTACTGGTAAATATTTATTTATTTATTTTACATAAAATGAGGAATTAAATATTTTATAGGATAATGGGGATAAAAACCATATGTACAAAGAGTCACATGCTGTGATTCTTTCTGCAGATTAAAAGACATTGCTTGTCAATGTTGCTCATTAATGCTTATTGCTCAACTTCAAGTACGCACTATTAATGTTTTGCCTTTTAATAATAATTTTAGTTTATATATATTACAATTTGAGTTTAAATTTCAATACTGTTATATCATATGTCTAATAATTCAATTTGTGTAACATAAAGTATTTTTTATTTGCACCAAGATTTGAATAAATATTCCTACCATCAAAAAAATAAACAACTTGTTATTACTTAAAAATTAGAGTAAACTGAAAATTGAATTAATAATTATATTTATTACCAAAAGAAAGAACAGTGGACCAAGTCATTGGTGGAGAAGAAAAAGAAAGCTGTAGAAAATACTGACATAAGTCAGAATTCTCATGTGGTGTGGGGTTTGTTAAGGAAGTGTAGAAGAAAACATATTATTAATCAAATTCAATAATAATTATTAAGTACTAGAAATTTTTTTTTATAAAAAAAAAAAAAATTAATTAAGACTTGAATATTTTCTGTGCTTGGTCCACTTTTAGCACAGCCGACAGCGAAAATTCTGCCAATGCACATGCTATTCATCCATTTCATATTAATTTTTCATCAATCTAATGAGTTTGCTAAATACTAATAACATAATTAGTCATATCTGGATTATGATAATTAGAAGTCATATTAAACGTTTTTTCAAAAATAAATTTTTTTACTCATAAATATTTTACTTAAATCTCTACTTGGCAACATCAAATCAACACAGCAAAGATGTATTAATAATTGAAATTCTAGCTCAATTTGACATTTAATAATAAATTGCTGGCATAATGCATTTAAAAAATGGTGAATTTTAGATGACTTGACCAAAATATAAAAGTCTGGGGATCATAAATTTAGATGAATTAATCACGCATAAAATTCCAAAGATTTAATTTAGGGATGATGAAACTAGTTAGTTCAGAATATATAATTTATTTCTCAAAAAAAGAAAAAATATTTATATATATAATTTAATAGTTAGATTATCTAAATTTACACGTAGAAACTCAAATTTAATATAAGCTTTGTTTGCAAGCATCATCTTTGTTGTTGGGCTCATGTGGATAAGATCACCGACCGAATACCAATTTTAGAACTAAAAAGGTCATTTTATTTAAGATATTTTTTTTTCTCCAAATTATTATGTTACAGTGATATTTAGAAATTTGGGTAATTTTATTTTCCGTATAATTTTTAGGAATGCAACTCATAATTTAGTTTAATGATTCCCATTATATCTATTCATTGCACCGAATAACTATCAAATCTGAACATATCAATCGCTAAAAATTAACAGACATCATATAAATAATTAATATATATGATGATGTCTGAAGTTTCATCAATGTAAAATTATATGTTGATGAAATTATATATAAAATTATATATATTATATAGACATCATCTAAATAATTAATATATATGTATTGTATTGTATTATTAACATTAATTTATTATTATTATTATTATTACTAATTCTTTTAAGTAGGTGGGCTTAGGAATTGATCTCAAGGCCTAAGTCTGAGCCCACATAAAAATTATATGGGCTAGACTAGTCTTAGAATGACGATCTTAGTGGCGAATTTCGATTTTTAGTCTGGCATGTGTTCATTCAAGCCCGTACGGTGAATATGACTAAGTTCCCATCCACATGGACATGATCAAATAAAAAATTAATTCAAAAATAAAAAATGCATAAAATGGGGATAAGCTATGTTTCTATATATTTAATGTGATAAAAATGTAAGCATATATATAACTTATAAGTAAAAATCTCTAAAATTGAAAACAAATTTTTTTGCTTAACCTTATTTAATGTACAGTCAGGTCCTATTAATACATAAATATATAGTTAAATTTACAATTCTTTTTATATGGTCTAAATAACTACTTCCACCTAAATTATATTTCACAGCATCTTAGGATGATTAATTCTATATTTATTTTTATGCATTTTCAAATTATATTGATTTTGTTGCGTGAGTGAATTGATTTATTAATTTTCTAGCTAATAATTGCTTCTGCTGCATAATATATAGTTGAAATAGGTGATAAATATAAGGATATATTTTGAAAATATGAGAAAATGTTTATTGTTAATATTAATTTAATTTATCAATTTATAACAAAAAGTATGACTGAGTAAGAAATGGGCTTTGGGACCATTTGTTTGCATGAAGAATCTAGAGGGGAAGTTCCCAAGTCCAGGTCCATAAAATGATGTAGGCTCATAAACATACATAACACCAAAAATACACCCAAAAAAAATTATATAGTCTCTTTAAAATTATTATTATTTTTTGAAAAAATAACTTAAATATCAATATTATTTTATATTTTAAATTTTTAATATTGTAAAAACAGATATTAATATATATAATATTTTTCGCCAAACTAAACCCGTGAGCGTTTTTAGTCCAACGGTTAGGATAATTGCCTTCCAAGCAATAGACCCGGGTTCGACTCCCGGCAAACGCAAATGTTTTACGCGTTTTTTCTAATGAATAGTGGTATGAAGTTCGAAGCTCAATTTAACAATTTCTTTTTGATGCCATTATGTTATACTTTGGCATGTTAATGCCATTGAGGTTGAGCATTATTAATTGCCTACTTATCATATAAAAACAACAATTCAAACAAGAAAAGAAAATAAATTTTATTTTTTTAAAAATCAAACTCTTTTTTCAAAATAAATTAATCAACACACATATAAATAATAATAAAAAGAAACATATAATTTAGTTATAATTATTTTTCTACATATATTTAATACGTAATTTGCTTGTTCATAAGTTGTATTCAAACTTTTTTTTTTAACATGTGAATTATATTACTTTATCTACAATCAATTGTTTAAATCAATGATAACAAATTACATTTCAATATAAAAAATTTTCCCAAAGTATTAGGTCATGATATTCCCATATTTTTTTTTAAAAAAAAGGCCAGAATTTGAATTTTCCAATATTAATTTTTCTTAAAAAAAATTATCATAGCAAAAAGTGAAAGAAAAAACGAAAAAAAGAAAACATGGATGCATAGGGATTTAAAAATAATTATGTAACGATAATCTTACCTTTATGCATTGGCCTCCGAGAAGTAGGGGTGAGCATCGGTCGGTTCGGTTACCGAACCGAACCGAATTTTTGGTTAACCGAACCGAATTATCAGTAAAAATTAGAACCAAACCAAACCAAACCAGGATGAAAACCGAACCGAACCGAACCGAAATTTTTTGGTTCGGTTCGGTTCGGTTATTACCGAAATTTGGTATTTTTATAAAAAAATAAATAAAAAAAATATTTAAAATGATTTTTAGGGCAATTAATTGAACCATTATATATTATTTTTGTAATTAATTGTTATTTAGTCATTTTATATTTTTTAATGAAATATAAAATTCAATTAAGTAAATTAGAATATTACAAACCTAATATATATATATATATATAATAATTCGGTTCGGTTTCGGTTAAACCGAATTTTTTTACGAAAAAACCGAACCGAACCGAATAACCAAATATATATATAATTGTTACCGAACCAAACCAAAAAAAATTCGGTAACCGAACAGAATTTTTTTTTCGGTTTGGTTCGGTATTGGTATTCGGTTAAACCAGATTATGCACACCCCTACCGAGAAGTGCATAAGCAACAATAGCACCATAGCACACCAAAAACTGAATTGGACCCACAAAATACAGGCCCCACCTCGGCCCTAATCAAATGGAAAATGTTATCATTTCATTTACTGCTTAATGTAAGAGAATTTGATATCATGTTAAGAAACCATTTGATCGATAAGGTCAATGATGAGTTTTATCATCATACAGTCTCATGCAGTGGTGAATCCAGGAGTCCAACTTCTGAGGAGCGAAAACTCTTATAAAAATTTTTGATAAAAAAATTATGTTCCGGCAAATTAAATGACACAAATATATTAAACAAATATTCTTATACATATACCAACAATCATGTTTTTCTAACTGACAAGGATGAGTCATTCATAGACATAGTTGAAAACTCTTAATAGGTGGTAAATACTTTCTTTGAGATTCAATTTTGGAAAACGTTGCAACATGGCTTCATTTTCTAGACTAATAAAAGCCTTTTTTTCAACGTAACACAATAAGCAATCTGACAACAATTCATCTCCCATCCGGTTGCGCAAATTAGTCTTCACAATATTCATTGCTGAAAAAGATCTTTCAACAGTCGATATTGCAACATGTAAGACCAAGGCCAGCTCAATACGTCTATACACTAATGAAAAATAAAAGTGATACTGCTTTTTCTCCATTTTTTTTTGCAAGACCTCCAATGTCACAAAGATGAGAGAATTCTTCTTAAGATCTCATAAGAGAAATGTATAGTTGAAGTTGATGGTCAAGCTCCACTAGCTCAGCACTAGAGAAATCTTCGAAGTAGAGCCCAACAAGATGCAGTAGTCGCTCATTATCAAAATTAGCAAATGAGTTTGTAGGATCAAGACACATTATACACTTGAGTAAATCAGTGTTTAACTCTGTGAAAGGATTTTCCAATTTTAGAGCAACAAGATCAATAACCAACCATTATATGAACAAAAACAATTTAGAAAAACAAACTATAGAGAAATAAAGAGATATACCATATATATCAATTAGGATAAAATAAAGAAAAATCTAGTTCCTTTATAAAGATTTCTGAACAAAAATAGTGAAAACGAGTCTTTGGTTCTCCATCAACAACTTTTTTACTACAACATGGAATAATATCTTCCATATTAGGCACATGAATTTCTTGTTCTTCGCAAAATTTAGTAACATCTTCCAACAATTTCTCCCAACCATCTTGTCAACTATACCGATGGCATTTCCAATGTTTTGATCTTTTTCTTGTAGAATCTGTGACAAATTATTTGTCATTCCTAAAATATGCAACATCAACTTTCCAACAAAAGCAAAAGTGAACATTTTTTCATCCAGATTCTTAGCAGTGCCTCACATTTGTGTATCAGTAGCATCCATATTTATTGAGTTGAGCATTTCTCCTACTGAATCCCACATATCAAAAAGCCGAATTAATGTTTTATAATGAAAACCCCAACATGTATCACCTAGTCGAGGTAAGCTTATTTCTTGATTCTGACCCTTTCCTGTTGAAAGCTCACCACTTTGTATTTTGTTGATAACTTCTTCATGATATAATTGGTGAAGGGCATCCTTCCTTTTACATGAGCTCCAACCATATTCACAATCATAGAAACATAAGCAAAAATTTGACTCACAACATCTTTATCCTGTGCAGCGACACAACAGCTAACTGAAGTTGGTGAGCAAAACAATGGATATAATATACGTGCTTGGTTTCATTTAGAATAAGTACTTTCAAGCCATTAAGTTCACCACGCATATTAGAAGCCCCATCATAACCTTGACCTCTAAGTCTTGAAAGTGATAATCCATTCTTTGCAAAGAAATCATTAATGGCATCTTTTAAACTCTATGCGGAGTTGTCACTAACATGAACCACTCCAAGAAACCGTTCATTAACTTCTCCGTTATCACCTAAAAATCTAAAAACTATAGCCATTTCTAACTATTATATCCAATTTCTGTAAAAGCATTTCCTCCATTTTTGTTACTCTTACCAAACAAATAACAATATAAACAAAATGCTTTATCCTTGGAGACAGTGTATTCTAACCAAGCAAATTTCTTAAACTATAAACTTTGAAACCTCCTTTTAGCTCCCTTATAATCAGTTTATGGAAATTGATGCCCAACTTGCTGACAAGGACCTTTAGCTAAGTATCTCCTCCTTAATGAATCTCTAATCTCAAAAGGGTAACTATCAATTGGCTTCCACAATCTTGGATCACCAATGATATCATCATCTGAAACCTTTACCTCAATAGGAGGTCTTTTTTCATTATTTTGATCAAGAGGTATTACATGACCAATTGAAGATGGTTCGGCAGTTGAACTTAAGTTTCTCTTAGTTCTACTAATAAACTTGTCCATTTTGTTTATTCCTAAAATAGTAACACAATCAAATTATTAACACAATCCCAAATTATAATCCCAAATTCACAATTAATTCAATTTAATCTAAATTATAAAACAATCCTAAATTCTACATCTATCAATCATAATTCAAATTCTAAAACTAACACATTTAACTCAATTCAATCAAAATATATATAATTTTAATAATTTGACAACTTAATTAGTATCAAGTAAATAAATAATGAAACTTATTATAAACCCTAAAACCCTATTTTATCAAATTCATAAAAAATAATTGAATCAAATTATAGCAATATCATTAAAAACACACATCATAACAATTTCCAATCAATTTAATTTAATTCATAGCTAACAATAGCCATATTCCCAAATTCAATTTAGGGAGCAAAACTACATATTATTTAGAAATTAAAAGATGGAAAATTAACTAACCTAATTGAAAGAAGAATCAAGCAATACAATGGACGGAAATCAGCAAATGGTGGAGAGAGCGATGGAAACCGGCGAGGGATGACTTTGGAGAGGAAGAAATTCAAGAAGATGTAATACACAGAGGGTGAGAATGAAAGCTATTTTTTTTATGGAAGGGAAGGTATTAAATCTGTTTTTTTTTTTATTTTTTTTAATGGCCTATTTTGCCTGACAATTAATTTTTTTAAACTCGTTTTGCCTGGCACAAAAAAAGAAAAAAGATGAAAGCTAGCTTTTGTTGGATATGCCCTAGTCCCGAGGCATTGGACCTTGTATTTGTATTATACATTTATTGGATTTATGTATTATACTAATTTTGTGTTGTTAATAAAGGCATTAATTCATTTATTATATATATCTTGTGCAATCTCTTAAATGAAGTATCCAATGGACATATCCATATCCATGATGACAAGTGCCATGCATTTGGCAGTGAGACCATGGATACGGTAAACGATATGACCATAAAGAGATCCGTAGTCTATTCCAGTCATGGGAATGAATGGGACTAGAGGCTATCATTAACCTGGTTGTATGGTGGTGTCTTACCGGTCATTGGACATAGGATGTCAACCAAGTTAATGGGTATATGTAAAAAGGGCATGGTACTGGATAGATCCACTAAACGAGAAATCCACATGGTATAGTATCATAAGTGATTCTCGTGTAGTACTTGTATGGATCCTTTGACCTGACCATATGATGGTATCGCATGCGAGATCGCATACTTAGGGGTACGCCTAAAGGGCCTGTAATAGGGTGCCAAGTATGGGTGCTTTCGGGTATGTCACTTAGCATGGCAATGCTATGGATATGCAGAAGGGATTTGTCACTCAGTAGTCCACTGAGAAGATATCACCGGCCTCTTGATGAATGTGACTGATAAGAGTGTGGCCACACCCAAGCAAGTTGGAACTTGTTTGTGAGCTTCAGTACATTCGGGATCAAGTAAATGTCCAGACACAAAAGAGGGTGATCAATCCATGCCTCCGTGTCGGACACCGATATCAATGACATAGAATATACAAGTTCAAACTACAGGGTTATGATTTCAGTTGGACTGCCATCTCCATCTTAATTGGGGGCTGCAGTGGCTTGCTAGAGCCCAACTGCAGTCTGTGAGCCATGGGCCCACTTCCAACATAAAGATGGACGCATGGGATCGTACAAATTGAGCGACTGAACACAGACTTAAGAAATCACCTGTATACTTGGAGTATACACTCTGGAGAGAGAGGATATATTAATTATATTATAAAAATCAATTGGATTGATCGTAATAATAAAATTAACATTTGATTGGCTTTCTCATAATTAATTGGATTAATTATGAGATTATTTCCTGGGTCAAAATATTCATATGTATAGGTTTACATATGAATTTATTTTGTGAAGATCTAATTTTAATTTCATGGATTAAATTAATTAGTCAAACCAATTTTAATTAAATGTAAATAATATGTTATATGGTGTAATATATTATATACATGTGTAAATTTAATTTGGGCTTGAAATTAATTTAAACCAGACCAATTAAAATAGATTTGGGCCTAAAAATGAAAGAAGGAAAAGTCAACACAAAAGGAGCCAATTAGGGTTAAAATAACCCTAGGAATTTCGGCCACCCTAAGAAAGCCAAGGTAGCCGAATTCTTCCCTTTCCTCTTCTCCATTGTTTGTGTTTTTCCAACGCTAGCACGGGTGGTGTTCGTTAGGCGTTCGTGTACGTGAACGAGGAGGGATTCTATCTTGATTCCTACAGTCTGCATCCATCTCTTGTAGAGATAATCCGGGTAAGAGATTTATCTCTTGTTATTAAATTTTTGTTTTTACAATTTCCATCTCAATTGCTCCTGGGCACGGATTTGAGGAAATCACCGCAATCTTCCGCTTTAATCGGGTGATTTCCGGTGACAAATCCCAACAGCTTTCGTCTACCTTTGGTTTTAGCCCCTAAAACCAGAGCCGCCGGCTTCAATGGCCATCGGAAACAGGGGGACAGCTACCTATGCGTGCCCCCCTTTCCTCCACGCTTGGATGCAGCTGGCAAGCTACTACTGTTGGGCGAGTGGCTTGTGGCTACTCTTTTTTAATTAAACTTAATTCAATTGCAAAGAAACAATTATAAAAGAATCACTTGTAACCATAATTCAATTGCAATCAAAAGAATTTGGTAGAAACAGGGTTTTTGTGAGATGAAGGAGTTATATAGATAGTGGAATGTAGTTTATATATTTCGGCAATTTTGGTTTCCCTTACTGCCTCTATGTTGAAACTCCAATGAGAAAACATGTCTTCCTTATTGTCTTCTTATATAAACATGTCTTCCTTATTGTCTTCTTATATAAGAGCATTATTTAGTTTTATAACTTCCCACTAGTCACTAATCACGACTTTTTCTTCTTTTCAGCCAAAAAATCTTACCAAATGAAGTATAGGCCCAAAGTACGTTTTAGTAGACTGAACGAGCTAGCTTTTAATTCTATTCCCAATTTCTCTTAAATTAGCCCAACAATGCTCATCTTCAACTAGCTTTAAAAATAAATTGCCCGCTCATATCACTATTTCAAATATTTTCCAATTCGAAAACTCTTTCCACAGACTCTACACTATCTCTGCCTTTTTTAAATTGAGTATCTAATCCTTATTCAAAGAGTTTGCCAATACCCTAAACACTCAAGCTCCAAAAACCTCCCATAATTCCCACCTAACAAAAACTCTTAAGACTTACTAAAGTAGAAGGAGAAAGCACGAACAACTCATCTCCTAGTTCCAATCCTTTCCTTTTGGAGCAACAACAACTTTTAGTAAGTTATCATTTCCTCATTTTGATAACCTTTAATGAAAGGGCATGTGTTTGGGGGTTTGAACTTTTGGTTTGCCTAGAAACATGCTTTAGAATTTGCATTATTCATAAACAATTGGTTTTCCTTGGTTATTTCTTAAAATTACGAAAGGATTCTAGATTGTTATTTTATGATTGACATGTGAAAATTGCAAACATTTAATTTCCACTGTATATATACACCAAGTAATAAATCATACCTTGTCTTCTCTTTGTAGCTACTATGTTACAAAACATGGATGGTACTATGGATCAATCATGTCTCCCACCTCAGGGTGCTCTAACTCCTTCATCCTCTCTAGTGGTGAGCTATTTTCCTTCCATGCACATTATTTCATTGCATGTAATTGATAAATAGCCTAAGGCCTATTTCTAACTGCACAGTTGCAAATTGACAGGGATGTGCTTTTGTTTACGATGTGTGATTACATGTTGATGGACACTGGTCTTGATGGAAAAACTAGGATTGTGTGAAAAGTGGCCAAAGACCTGCAATTGCTTGAAACATGCATACATTCATTGTGGCTTATTAGCCAGCTGATTGCATCTGTTTATGAAAAGAAAAAAATTAAGCTGAATGTAGGTGGCTTAGACTTACAAGCCAACCAATGTTGCCAAATTTAAAACTCCTTTTCTTTAAATTCCAAGAATTCTCTTGGGAGATTTGTTACATGTTGAAGGTTCTGTTAAATATTTACCTTGTATTACGAACACACCTAGAGTCTGCTGCACTTCACATTTCGATTGCACCCATCGTTATGCCCCCATCGGGAGCTAATTGTTGCAGCCTGCTACAAGCTCTCCAAAGATTCTCTCAGGAGGTTTGTTCATATTGAAGGCTCTGTTAAATATTCACCTTGTATTAAGAACAAACCTAGAGCCTGTTGCACTTGACATTTCAACTGCAACCATCGTCATGCCCCTATTAGGAGCTAATTGTTGTAACCTCTTATGTTGATGGGAATGACAAGGTCTCCCACATTGATTTCGTTCACCGTCTCTGTATTAAAGGGATCTTTCTTAGGTTTTTCCTTCCGAACCTTATTCACCTTCACTCTGTTCTCCATGACCTTGTATTTCTCACTAAGCTTTTTCCTTTACAACCTTCTCTTTTCAGTTCGAGTACGTGAGCTGGGCATTTTTTTTTTGCCTTGCCACTTTCCATTCTTTAGTTGGCTTAGTTGGTGGAGGAACTACAAACCTCTGCCTTCTAAAAAACTATGGCGAAGAACTCTTAGCATTTGAATTTGGTACTGTATTTTTTCATGATCACTAGCTCTTGGCTTTGGTGCCCACTTCTGCTCATTCTTTTGATCTTTCTTGACTCTATCTAAGTCGAAAACCTATGTAAGAACAAGAGAAATAACATTAATTGATGACACTGGAACAAATGAATCCTTGTCCACTAGCATAGATTCCCTCTGTGGAAATTTCATATTTCCCTTATCGATCCAGTCTTGCAACAAATTTCTGAATGTCCCACATGTATTTATGGATTGATTCCATATATCATGAAATTTTCAATAAGTTTCCCCTTTTATTTCTTCTCTTGTTGACATCTTGAAATTCTAAGAAAAAGTTATAAACTTCTCCTTCACCAAATAATTGAAGATCTCTTCTGTTTTACCAACATCTAAAGTGCAATTGACAGTATTCTTCTTGGCTTCTCTTTCTTTTATTGGTGTAAAGAAAGCTGAACAAACTTTAGCCCATTTGTTTGAAAGTTCAGCTACTACAACTTCTGGATTGTTAACCTCTTGGAAGTAAGAACCAAGAGATGTCTTCTTTTTATGATCTTCCTCCTTCAACAGCTCCTCATACTAAGAAACTTTTGCTGCTAATTCATATAAATCCCTGAACTCCATCCCTTGGAATTTCTCACGCAATTCAATATCCAAACCTCGTTGAAGCATCCTCACGAACTCATTTTCGGGTAAGAATACCTTACATCTACTCCTCATTCGTTTAAAACGAGCTATATAAGCATCATTTACTTGACCATTCTTTTGAATAGCTCTGCAACACAAACCTATAGTTCAGCACCGAAAAACTGAGTGTGGAAACATCTCTCCATCTCATGCCATGTATAAACAGAGTTTCTTGGTAGTATAGAATAACAAGTAAATGACATCCCTGTTAGAGAGTTGGGAAATAGCTACAATTTATAATTATCAAAATTAACAAGTTGACCAATTCCTTGAATTGTATTGTGAATTTGGCAACATGTTCCAAGATAGATTGTCCATCCTCCCTAGAGAACAAGTTGAAATCCGAAATGTTGTATTCCCTAGGATAAGGGTTCTCCTAATCCATAACAATTGAGTATGGTTTGTGAAACTCCAGCCTTCCCACCTGCCTTAGGCCTGAACCATACAATTCTTGCACAATTTCTCTCAGTGCATCTGCATTCACAGGTTGGTGATAAAGAGGTCATGATCGCTATGCATGAATTGGAATACCACCTGCAGGAATTCCTCCATACCTATACATGTCCCCGAGTCCAGCTCTTCTTCTCTCACATAGTTGTTAGGAGAAGTTGTATATTGGTGTGACCATATATGTGAACTACCTGGAGCACCATTAGGAAAAGAAAAGAGAGGAAGAGTAAAGACAAGTAAGACATGAGGGGGAAAAAAGTGAAAAGGTAACACTCAGTGTGGTAGTTAAGAATATGACTAACTTTTTCACACATTATATTTGTGAATTTTGTGATAGTTTTTTAATTAGCCAAACCAAATGAGATCCAGAAAACTTGCAATAAATAATTTGTTAGCTCTAAGTATTAACTCTTGTAATTAATTAGCCTAATTCCTCTTTGACTAATTTCACTATTTATTCTAATTTTGAACATTTGTTAACGTTAGTTGGGTGGATTAGCTAGCTAGGAGATTCTTTTTCAATTTGTGATATTAATTAGCAATAGTGATATTCTATTTGCATTTTGCTAATTTGAGATTTTTCTAATCTAAAAGTAATTAAATATCAATTGCATCCGTTTAAATATTTTTTTAATCAACTCTAATCAATGAGTTCAAAGTTGCTGAGACACTCTTTAGGTAATTTGTCTTTCGATTTAAATTTATTTGTGTGCACGAAAAATAAACTCCAAATCTAACTTAAACAACTAGAAACCTTTTAACACAAACAATATTTAATTGGTATTTGGTCCGTTTAATTCGTATGTTATAATTATCAATCTATTATGTAATATTAACTCTCTAGCTAGTTTCATTTAGTACACGATTTTATCTTCTTTTTTTTTTTTTTTTCAATTTAAACGGATTAATATATGTCCAAAATTCAGGAATTATAAAATGATATGTGTATGAACCTAAAAAAATACTTTAAACTAGATTGAAAGATGAATTTGATTTCTATTAGAAAAAATGCACATATAAATATATTGTTAGGTTTTTCTTAAATCTTATCCTTCGATTGTTCATTTTTTTTTATTAAATTAGTGTTGGATTATTTTGAATTTTAAATTTAAATTTATCAAATTTGTGACAAACAAATAAAAAATTTGCATAAAATAATTCATAAAATATGGGGTGGAGATGGAATTAGGAGGCAGAATAATTTTGTTGAAATAAAGCATATTTGACAAGTTACCAATATTTTTATATGGAATGCATGAAATTCAGAACTTCCAAAAATGGAAAATTTGAAAAAAAAATCCCAAAATTTTCACATGATTAGTGCTGATTCTGATCTCTGTATCATATCTAGTTCACTGCATATTATATGCATAGAAATTGAACTAACAGTTGTTTAAATTAATAATTTTATATGAGCTTAATAAAGAAATATAGTCATATTTCTAATAAATTTAATCAAAATTTGGATCTTTTTAATTTGTTTATAAATATGATTAACGTTTGTTATAATATCATGTCTGACTCTAATACATCTTACTGTGTATGAGCAAAATTTCATGTAAAAAGAGCATATATATTGAGATTTTTCATGTAAAAAGAGCATATATACTGAGATTATCTCAATATGAAACAATACGAATAAAAGTAATTTATAATTCGAGCATATCATGATAAATTATGGAGTAGTGGAAACATCTAAACATTAAAATAGTAATCACGAGAGATACTGAACAACTCTCTCGTATTAGATATAAAAATAAATATTGTCAATATGTCGAAAAAACAATAGATTCTGTACTCCCTTCTTTTTACTCTTGATTTGTCACGTTAGTATATAGTAGTCGACTAAATTTTTTTGTCTTTTGACGTTGTCTATCAGATATTTTTTTAAAAAGGTAAATCAGCCATTGAATATTTTTTGTATAGTATAACTTTGTGGCTGAAATAATATTTTACAAATTTATTGTGTTACATTCTTGAGAAATAAAAGATATTTCTAATAAAGTAATCGCAAAAATGTAGGACAAAATTTTTGAATTTGACGAATTGAAATTAAACGACAAAAAAAATTATGAGCGTCATATTATTTGATTAAAAATGTGAACAAAAATTTCCCTTCAAAACTTAATTAAGATATAATTATGAATTTATGATTCCAACCTATTTGAGACAAAAAAATCTCTATTTCAGCCTATCTTTAGGGAATTTTCTAATTAATAGATAAGAATATCCTTGATTTCTTTTTTCAATTTTTAGATTAGAAGCTCTGTTTTTTTAGACACAATTAATTAATTATGCATCGAATAATTTTTTTTTTATAGTGCTAATTCTTTAAAAAAGTGTAATATTTGTATTTTATGAAAACTCAAATCTCAAACCTTCTTTTTTTAAAAAAAAAATAATAATAATAATCTTTGTCCCAATCCACCTTAACTATTCATATAGTTTAAAAACATATAGTTAACATAGTTTAAATAAATTTTTCCTAGTTTGAAATATAAATTAAAATATAAATTATAAATTATCTTAATTTTTGAATAGTGGGAAATACACTGAATACATGATTATCATAACCGTACCGGACATCAAACCGGTGAAGCTATTGGTACGTGGTATTACCGGTTCAACCGGATTTAACCGGTGGTTATACCGGATTATTATTTTTTTAAAAAAAATATTATTTAAATAATAAATAAGCTTATAAATTCATCAAACACAAGTTTCAAATGTTTAATACTCAAAATAACTTCATGAAATATCCTAAAACTTCATAAATTTTAAATTTTAATGATAATTGATTTAAATTTTAAAAATTTGGAAAATTTTGGTTTGGAACCGAACAGAATCAGAACCAAACCAAACTAGTTCGGTTCAATTCAAACCGTATGTATATTGGTTTGATTTTTGTTTTTATAATTTTCTATATTTAGTTTTGATTCGGTTTGAATCGAACCGAACCGGTTTTGAACCAAACCAAAACCAAACCAAACATAGAAAATTATAAAAACCGGTTTTTGACCATTTTGCCGGTTCACTGGTTTTTTACCGGTCGAACCGGTAATCTCCGGTTTCTATAAAATCACTTATTTTAATCAAACCGATCCGACCCATGGCCGGTTCTCGGTAAAACCGCTCGAACCGGCCGGTCCAGTCCGGTTTGCATAACATTATTAACCAGATCGTTAGTTATAAATATTATATCCAGCTAAAAGCTTGTTATTCATTTTAAATTGTGGGAATACCTCTATTTTTTCTCTTCTTCCCCTCTCACAAAATTCCATAGTTCTTTCTTCCTTCCTTTTCTCTCTCCATTTTGCTCTGTTTCTGCCATTGAAGAAAAAACAGAGCATTTTTGCAGGGGACAGATTTTGTGAGAGAGAGGAAGAGAGTTGAGATTTTCCTTTTCTGGGTTTTAATTTATTTTTTAGTATCCAATTGATTTTATAGGATTTTAATTTTTTTTTTAATTTCATCCCACATTGCTAGAACCCATTTCAAAACAGATCCTTTTGTGCTTCAATCTTGTCTTTTTCCTCTGTTTTTCGTCTGTTCTGGTTGTAGATAGAGAAACAGAAAAAAAAATGGCAGAAGATTCACCAAGGTTCATAATACCAGAAACATTTTCTGTAACAAGGGATGGAGTTGGGGCACAAATATATCTAATTTGGGAGCTAATTAGAGCACCATTGATAGTTCCTCTGTTACAACTCGCTGTTTATATATGTTTAACAATGTCTGTAATGCTTTTAATGGAGAGGCTTTACATGGGTATTGTTATAATCCTTGTTAAACTCTTTTGGAAAAAGCCAGAAAAACGTTACAACTGGGAACCTATACAGGATGATGTTGAATCTGGCACTTCTAATTACCCTGTTGTTCTTATTCAAATCCCTATGTTCAATGAAAGAGAGGTACCTTTGACTCATTTCAATGATTTAATCAATTTCCTTTTTGTTTTTTTTTTTTTTTTTTGTATGTTTTAAGTTTTAACAATCTGGGTTTTGTGAATACTTGCTGAACTAAACAGTCCACTGAGATTTTAATGTAAGTTTAATTTATTTTGGCAATCGATACAAAATAAACATTTTTTGCTCTAAAAATGGCAATTAGTTAGTCCTAGTTTTGCTTTAAAATTGTAAAAATAAATTCAATTTTCTTTAATCTGGGTGAGATGAGCTTTTTTTTTTTTATAAGATAGGGGTTAAAAGAGCCAATTTCAAAAGTTGGGGTAAAATGACATTTGGTTTGGTGGATAAGTTCTGGACGAAAAGGGTTTTAATGCCATGTTTGAAGCTTTTTGGTTAATTGAAGTAAAAGTTGTGATTTTTATTTTGTTGACAGGTTTATAAGGTGTCAATTAGGGCAGCTTGTAATCTATCTTGGCCAGCGGATCGGTTAGTGATCCAAGTTCTTGATGATTCAACCAACCCGGAAATCAAGGTAAAAAACAAAAAAAGTGCAAAAAGTTTAAATTTTGCGAAGTGGGTTTTAGTGAAATGGTAAAAAAAGAGTGGAAATGGTAATAATTGGGAGATATGAAAAATGCAGCAAATGGTGGAGGTAGAATGCCAGAGATGGGCAAGTAAAGGAGTAAATATAAGGTATCAAATAAGAGAAACAAGAGGTGGTTATAAAGCTGGAGCTTTAAAAGACGGCTTAAAAAGAAGCTATGTCAAACATTGCGAGTATGTTGCTATTTTTGATGCTGATTTTGCTCCGGACCCTGACTTTCTTCGACGTGCCATTCCGTTTTTGTCCCTTAATCCTGAAATTGCCCTTGTTCAAGCCCGTTGGCGGTTCGGTAAGCTTATTCATTTCTCCCTCGTCTCTTTTTCTCGAGAAGTTCTACCATATTTCCAGATTGTAATGATCATTTCTTATCAACTATTTTACTAATGTGACACGATCACAGTAGTTTTGAATCAGTTTAATCTAATGTCACAGTAAAATTTGGACTAAATACATTTTTTGCCCTTGTGCTATTACTATTTTACCCTTTTGGCCATTGTTCTATTGATATTGCCCTTTTACTTTTTGTGGTATGTAAAAAGATTCCAAAATGGCCTCCCTAAAATGCATAATCTGTCAGATTCTGTTAATAAAATTGTTAACAGAATCTGACAAAATATGCTTTTTAGGGGGTTATTTTGGAACTTTTTACATATCACAAGGGTAAAAAGAAAATATCAATAGAACATAGAACAAAATGGTAAACTTATAATAACATAGAGGGTAAAAAGTTCTTTTAACCGTAGAATTTTTGTAACCATTTGTTAGTAAATATAGTTTTGAAAGGGTTATGGCTAAATTAATAATAGTTTTCAACAAAAGGATGAATTCTGGCGATAAAAAAGAGTTCTATAACACTCTTACGAAAGGACAATTATATCTTCAATAATAGAATTCCCATAGAAATTATATGTTAGTCTTCTCGTAATTCTTTTTATGACATTGCAACTATCCTTAATTTAGATTGTATACATTTCTTATATTCCTTAAGTGTTACCTAGAAAAATAAGTTATATTCCTTAAATGTTACCCGGAAGAAAAAGTTGAATTATTTCTATAAATTACGTTAATAACCTCTTATATCTCATAATTGGGATGACAGTTGCTAAAGAGATTAATTTTTGAGTTTAAGACTTTTCCTCTCTTACTCTATATAGGTAGTTCAAATAACTATACCTATTAATATTTTATTAATATCTATTGTTAGATACGTGTCATTTCTGAATTAATTTAATTTTTGAATTAATTTACCATTCAAGCTTAAACAACTAGATTAATTATTTCTTAAAATTGAGGTTAACAATTCGAATCAATTTGAAATTTAATTAGGCAATATGTTAGCATAGTGAGTAAATGAGTGAATTTAGTGATAATCTTAGTTGCTAATTATTTATAAAAACTGTCAGTGGTCTATTACATATGCATATAAATTAAGTATTGGTGAATTTAAAATTCTTTTTTTTTTTTTATGTAAAATCTGTTTCAAATAATAATTATCTATCAAATATACTTATTTTCTATAATTTTAATCTAATTTTTGATAAATATTGTTGCAGTGAATGCGGATGAATGTTTATTGACGAGAATGCAAGAAATGTCACTTGATTATCATTTTACGGTGGAGCAAGAAGTTGGATCAGCAACTCATGCATTTTTTGGATTCAATGGTAATTTATTTTTATTTTATTTTTTTGAAAAAAAAAATTAAGAACAAAAGATAATTATTAGTTGGGGGGTCAAAGTCAAAATGAATAAATTGATTGTTGTCCTCTGAAATGAGTAATGAGAGTGACTTCTAATTGATTAAGAAAGAAAATTGACAAGTTCTGCCATTGTTGAAACTTTTCTTTTCTTTTTTTTTTTTAAGCAAAAAAAAATTCATATTTTGAAAAATTAACATTTGAAACCTTAAAATGTTTGTTTTTAGAGTAATCATTATCTCAGGTAATTAAGTAATGTTTACTTGTAACAACCTGAAAAAAATTATTTTAATATGAAAAAAATTAAATTGAATTCAGGAACTGCTGGAGTATGGAGAATTGCTGCTATTAATGAGGCTGGTGGATGGAAAGACAGGACCACTGTGGAAGATATGGATCTCTCTGTCCGGGCAAGTCTCCGGGGTTGGAAGTTTCTTTACCTCGGCGATCTTCAGGTATATTTCGTTTGTAGATACCCCTAATCAGGTCGAGATTCATTAGACAATCTCCCAATATCAAATATTATAAAATTATACATTCAAGATGGAGTTGGTCCAAAATGAAGCGTAATATGTTTTTTTGATACTAGATTTGGGTGAAGAGTCAATTTATCTAATGAAATTGGTGTACAGATCAATTTGGTCCAAAATAAATTTTATATACAATTTAGCCCTCCAACTTTGTCATTGTAGTGAATTGAGTTCGAAATGTTACATGTCTAACCTCTAATTGATATCAATACCCAAAATTGACTACAAATCTCTCTTTGTAAAACCAAGTTAAAACTTCAAATTAATTTTGGTCAAATTTGATTTTGCAAGCCAAGTTTAAGAGCGAAATTCAAGTTTTAATTCATCCTATCAATTTTTGATTGAAATACATGTAATTTTTTACTGATATGACCCAAACTTTAAGGAAATTTACTAAATTAATATGACAAGTCGATTTTTAACTTCAACATTACCAAATTGATACTTAATTTTAAAATTGAGCAATTTTTTTTTTTTTTTTTTGGCAGGTGAAAAGTGAACTTCCAAGTACTTTCAAGGCCTTCAGGTTCCAGCAACACAGGTGGTCTTGTGGTCCTGCTAACCTTTTTAGAAAAATGGTGATGGAAATTGTAAGAAATAAGGTTAGTTTCACTATTTTAACTTCAACAATTTTGCCATTTATATATATTTATTTACTGATGCAATTTTATTAATTTTTTTTTTTACCGTTTCAGAAAGTGAGATTCTGGAAGAAAGTGTATGTGATTTACAGCTTCTTCTTCGTTCGGAAAATCATAGCTCACATGGTTACATTTTTGTTTTACTGCGTTGTGCTTCCATTGACCATTTTAGTCCCTGATGTTTACGTTCCACTATGGGGAGCTGTTTACATCCCTTCAGTTATTACCATCCTCAATTCAGTTGGAACACCAAGGTAAATTCATTATTCCCATTAATTTTCAGATTAAAAGTAAATTGGTCTGAAATAAAGGTGCGATTACTCCTTTTAACTTAGGGCTAGTTTGGCATTTTAGTAAAAGTTTTATGAAAGAAAGTGCTGTTTAGGAAAGCTGATAAGTGTTTGATAATATTTTTGGAGATTAGTTTTATTCTAATAAACAGTTTGTGATGTGTTTGGTAAAACTATTTACAAAAGTGCTTTTAATATATAAAATAACATAAACGGATGTATATAATATAAATTAAGTTAATTGATTAAATAATATTAAAAATTAATAATCTCTTTCCCACACATTATATAAATAAATAAAATTTAATTTATTTATTTATTTATATACTATTAGATATTAATAATTTTTGTATTAATCTCTCTTTGAAATACATATTATATAAATAAACTACGTTTATTTTAATTGATAGATACTAATATAAAATAATAATTAGCCATACATATATAATAAGTTAATCACAAAATTGATTAACACTCAATTATTGCTAATTTGCTAATTTTTGTGTACCATCTAAGTAAAAGCAATCTCATCACGAACGAAATATATTCCTATCATCCTATTATTACAATAATTCTCGTGATACGAAGAATTACTGCTAAAATCTGCAAATGTACCTTGTAGCACAAAATCAGAATCCTCAAAAAAAAAAAAAAAAAAAGTCTTACATTCTAAATTGGCATCACTGAAAACAGCATGCTAAGGTCTAGAAGTTGCAAAGTTTCCATCATCCACTTTGTGATACTAAAAGTTGCAAACTTTGGCTCTTTTAGGCTTGTAAATTCTTAGGCATATATGGCTTTTGTTTTCTAATTATAAGAGAACTGGACTCCTTTAAAGCAAGATACTTCTTTCTGTTATCATTGGGCTATTCTTCAATTGCATTTTATACCATAATATTGGTGTTGACGAAGGAAATCTGAATATTATCATAGTTTGCATTAAATGAAATGGCAATATTACTCTTAATTAAGTCTAATCATCTGCTGGTTGGTTTAGTTTCCATTCCTGCAAATTGTGCTGCGCATAAATTTGTTGGAAGGATTACTGTTGTGTGTTTAATAATCATGAAATAGTGTTTGAGATATAGAGATAGAGCATTTAATGATACCAATCAATCTTTATTACTGGAAAAGGCACATCAGAACATATGCCAAATTCTCAATCCCGAATTCGGTTAATCTTCAATGTGTAATGTGAACACCATGCTTATTTTTGGTTAAACATCAAACCAATAGGAAACTCAAGATCAACTTGATCAAGTTTACTGAAAATCACAAGATGCATTCACAAATATCACGACTAAGGAAGCAACTTGAAACACAACAAGATAGTTGAAATAGTTGAAATGTTTTCAAAATATCTGGCATCCACTCAAATGCAGTTCATAATATCAAATTCAAGAGACACAGACATTAGAAAAATATCACATCTCAAGCCCAACTTACATAAAACAATAACAATAATATTAGACCACAAGGCTGAAATTAATTTACCTTTTCAAACAAGCCCTTTGGTAGAAAAGTCGAGAAATTGTACTTGTGGTAGATATAAAACTCCCCTGAAACAAATGATTCTCATATAAATTAAGGCCAAACCAAATTCACCCAAAAGGAATACAAGAAAGTAATTATCACAAAGCATCATTAAGGATCAATAACCATTTTGAAATACCAAATAAATGAAACACGCCAAGTTTGTCAACCAGTTTGATAAGTGTAAAAAAAAAAAAAGAGTTAATTTGGAGATGTTTTTGCAGATCAATTCACTTGCTGTTTTATTGGATTCTATTCGAGAATGTGATGTCGTTGCACAGGACAAAGGCAAGCCTAATCGGATTACTTGAAGCAGGAAGAGCTAATGAATGGGTTGTGACTGAAAAATTAGGAAGTATTTTGCAAAAAAATGCTGATGCTGCTAAGAACAAGACTGGCTTCAAATTACCAAAAAGGCCTCGTTTCAAATTCACCGACAGGTAAACATAATTTAACCCTCTTTTATTATTTTATTTATTTATTTATTAACCAAATCTATGAGAATAATATTTTTGAATTTATGAACCAATCCTACTTCTATAAATTATTAATTTTAGGATTTTTTTTTTAATAAATGAAAAATTGAATCTGGTTTCAGTTGTAAAATGAGACTACTGAAGTTATAGAATTTTAAAATGTTAATATAGGATTACCCCTGTAATTATGGGTGTAATGTAGACTCTAATATAGTTTGGATGTTGTTGTTTGCTGTTTATTGTTTTCTTGTTGTTCTATGAAAAATACTAGTTTAGTATTTTTGATAAGCAATTATTTTTCCTTTTCAAACAAATAGTTATTTTATTATTCTAACCAAACATTTCTATATTCACTGATTATGGTCAAACAGTAAAAAACAATTATGAATAGAAAAACCATACTCAAAGGATTAAAAAATAATAATAATAATAATTTCCTAAATCTAGCATTTTACAGCGCACCCAGTTAGCATAGAGTTAATGAAACCTGAGTGCCTTCTCTAGTCTCTCTCTAACTACTTTAGCTCGAAATAACTGTTTAAATAGAATTACGATTTCGGATTTTGAATTGAATTGACAGGATGAACACATTGGAGCTGGGATTTTCAGCATTTTTATTCATATGTGGATGCTATGATTATGTTCATGGAAAGAACAACTATTTTGTATACCTTTTTCTGCAAACTATCACCTTCTTCATCACTGGAATTGGATACGTCGGCACAATCATCCCCAGTTCTTAATTCAAATTAAACCTACCAAATTTTTCTATTTTTGATTTTAATTTACTATCTTTTATGTTTTTAATAGAAGATTAATTAATATGTGAAGAAGAAGAACAAAAATAGCAGAAAGTGAAGAAAGAAAATGGCAGAATACAATAATGGATATTTTTCATTTAAAAATTAGATGGCTTGTAATCGTGAGAATTTTTTTAAAATTTTTTTTAAACGAATATTTGAGTTCTTTTAAATGTAACTTTCATATAGTGCAATATAAGAAATAGTAGATCTGTTCGCAACTAAGTTTTCTATTAAAAAGCTATTATAGCACCAAAGTCGAAAAAAAAATTGCAATGTGTATATCAACAAAAGTATAACAAACTTTTGTTAAGCATACACGTCACATTTTATGGTAGCAAATGTAACATTTTATTGTTGGTAAAGTTATGACAATAATTTTTATATTTTTAATAATAAAAATGTTAATTCCCAAATCTAATATTTCTTGTAGTAATAATATTTTTATTATTGCATTGTACTTGCCTATTATTTATTCAATATCTAAAAATAAAATATTGTTGAAGTAGTAAACATGTAAATAAGTGTTATAAACACTTTGCCTTATGTTTTTATTAGTCTAGCATAATCCATCATTCTTAAGCTTATAGAGAAATAAATGTAAATGATAAAGAGTCAAATGAGTTCGAAATTAACTTCTAGTTGAAATCTATAACTTGATATTTTAAATAAAACCGATCCCTCAATACATTAATTTTAAATGTTAACTTGCGTTATTTTGTACTGGTTTTGCTATAAATATCTAATGTGAGGATTAAACTGATTTTAAAAAACCAAATTTATCATTTTGATCTTAATTAAAAGAAGACGAATCTTGGAAGCAAAGTGTCGCAAGTCTTCATAATTGCAATCTATGGTTTGCTAATTTTGTGCTGATTAATAGGCATCCTTATTGCTCGGCACCTAGACAGTCTTTCGACACTAGGACGCTAAGTAAGTCTTTTTGATTGTGTATGGCAAGGGTTTAGAGGCACTTAGGACGTTTGGAGGTTTAGGAGAGTAAGAATGCACACAAGAGTTTTGGAAGGTATGCATTGTATTACTCAATGCTTGAGTTGTTTGTACAAATGAGGGTGGATGCCTATTTATAGGTATTGGCATCTCCTTAAGTTGTGGCTAAAAATAATCCTTATAACATGTGGTTACAAATAATTACCTAGAATAGTTACACAAGATAATTATGCCAAAAAATGGATATTTCGATAGGTATCCAAAAAATTTCGTAGGCAAATCAGAAATGGATCCAAAAAATTCCGTAGGCAAATCAGATGCACTGGGCCTAGGCAGCCTTGTGCGCTCTTTGAGCCTAATCCAACCCAAACTAAGATTTGGCCAGGCTTTTTCTCCGCCATCTTGAGGTTTATTTAGCCTAACAGCTTCCAACTTAGCCCGCTTAACTCTCATGACCGAATTTGGACAGTCATGTGCAAGGTAAAAATTTACTTATGCGTAGGAAACTTGGCGGGACGTAACATTATGTTGACTTATGATGCTTTGTGCCAATCATTTGTAGCCTGTGACATGAATCATTTCATGAAGTAATAAAATCCAAATCTTCATCGATATCTCACTTCTTGTGTTACCCTTTTCGCATTACAAGATTTTTCTTTATTTTATGGTATCAAGTCATAATTTAGGTAAAAAAAAAAAAACAAAAATTTAATAGTCCCAATTACAACTATTCATTGAACAGAATAACCATCCAATTTGGACATATTCTACACATCAGATTAACCTGAACTCAAACACAAGAAGACCTAATATTTGGTAGACTAGGTTTGGAACTGTCCTTTAAGCTCAAACAATTATAAAATTATGTACATTATATATATATATATATATATATATATATATATATATATATATATATATATATATGTATTATATAAACATCATATAAATAATTAATATATATATTAGTAAAAATTTTCTATCTGAAATTGAAAACAAAATTTTTTTGCTTAACCTTATTTAATGTACAGTCAGGTCCTATTAATACACAAATATATATAGTTTAATTTATATTTCTTTATATATGGTCTAAATAACTACTTCCACCTAAATTATATTTCACTGCATCTTAGGATGATTAATTCTATATTTATTTTTATGTATTTTCAAATTATATTGATTTTCTTGCGTGAGTGAATTGATTTATTAGTTTTCTAGCTAATAATTGCTTCTGCCGTGTAATGTGACTAGTTACCAAAAAATATGAAATAATATATAGTTGAAATAGGTGATAAATATATTTTGAAAATATGAGATAAAATTTACTGTGAATATTAATTTAATTTATCAATTTTATATACAAAAAGTATGAGTAGGGCTGTAAATGGGGCGGGGCGGGGGGATTGCATTCTCCATCCCCGTCCCCAGATTAATCGGGGATTCCCGTCCCCGCCCCGTTTATTAATCGGGGATAAAAATATATCCCATCCCCGTCCCCAGTAGGGAATTAGGTCCCCGCGGGGATCCCCGTCCCCGTTTAGCAAATTTCATAATTGGTTAATTAATTGATTGAGTGTTAACACTACAATTTGAAATTATCGAGGGAGGAAAAACTAGTTAAGCCAGCTACCAGAATCAACTACTATTCAAGTTCCTATAAAACTGAAATACATGAAAATTAATTATTTATAACCTCTGATAGATACAGATAACAAGCAAGCTAACACCAATTACTAGCAATTGGATTTTTTTTTTTTTTAGCAGAGACAAATGAGAAGAAGAAGTGGACGAAGAAGAATTAGGTTGGGGGCAATTATTATTAGTCTGTAAAATAAGTTTTATTTACTTTCTTTAATAAAATAATAAATAATAATAATAATAAAATATAATATTAATTAAATAAATGTAAACTGGGATTCGGGTATTTTATCGGGGATCTCCGCGGGCTTTAAAAGGAGATGGGGACGGGAGCTTGCAGGGCTGGTAGGGATATTACCATCCCCGTCCCCGATTAATAAACGGGGATAAATTCGTCCCCATCCTCACCCCGCAGGGATTTTAATCGGAGATTCTCCGTCTCTGTCCGGATGGGCTCCCATCACCTGTTTGACAACCCTAAGTATGATGAGTAAGAAATGGGCTTTGGGGCCATTTGTTTGTACGGAGAATCTAGAGGGGGAGTTCCCAAGTCCAGGGCCATATAATGATGATGTAGGCTCATAAACATATAAAATACCAAAAATATATCAAAAGAAAAAAAAATTATGTAATCTCTTTAAAATTATTGTTATTTTGTTGTGTTTTTGTTTTTTTAAGCAAAGAACTTAAATATCAATATTATTTTATTTTTCATATTGTAAAAACAGATTTTAATATATAAATTATTATTTTAATATATAAATTATTATAAGTTATTTCACCAAAAAACCACCGTGAGCGTTTGTAGTCCAACGGTTAGGATAATTGCCTTCCAAGCAATAGACCCGGGTTCGACTCCCGGCAAACGCAAACCTTCTCTGCATTTTTTATTAATGACTGGCGGTATTAAGTTCAAAGCTTAATTAAACATTTTCCCTTCCCACTGGGATAACAACAAATTATAGATTAATGTTTTTGTGGTCAAGTTTAGCATCTTCTTTTTTGATGCGATTATGTTATACTTTGGGCATTTAGCATTATTATTTGCAATTCAAACCAGAAAAGAAAACAACTTTTATTTAAAAAAAAAAACTAACTCCTTTTTCAAAATAAATTAATCAACACACATATAAATAAAGAAAAGCAACATATAATTTAGTTATAATTATTTCTACATGCAATTTGCTTGTTCAAACGTTGTATTCAAACTCTTTTTGTTTACTTTTTTAACTTGTGAATTATATTATTTTATCTATTATGGTTTTCAAATTTAGACCGGTCATCGAACCGGTGAAGGGATGGATTTTATAATTTTCAATTAAACCGGAATAAACCGGAATTGATAAATATATGAAAATAATAATATATTTATGTTATGTATATTTATAACATGTGGAAATTTGAACATTTTTACTATAATTCTTTTAAATTAAGGATTTTAGACACAATATTATAATTAAAAAAACTCAATGTATTTAATATAATTTTTATAATTACAATTAAATTTTAATTTAATTTAAAATAGTTTAAAAAATTAAAATTTTATTTTATTTTAATTAGAAAAATATAAAAATAATAACCTAAATTATTAAAAAAAAATATAAAGATAGTCTGATTGAACCAGACCAATTTACGGTTTTTGGATCCGATTAGAAAGTCCGATCGATCGTTGACCGATTCTTTTCCATATTGTAAACCGGTTGAAAACCATCTTGATCAATCTTTAATCCGATCGAATGTCCGGCTAGCCGATCCGTTTTTCACATCTATGTTGTCTACAATCAATTGTTTAATAAAATCATAGATAATAGTATACATTTCAACAAAAAATTTTCCTAAATTAGTACTAAAGTAACAGGTCATAATATTCCCATATTAAAAAAAAATATATATCAGAATTGGAATTTTCCAATATTAATTTTTATTAAAAAAATATATAAATTAAAAATATATAAATTTCACAGCAAAAAAATGAAAGAAAAAATATGCTGGCTGTGGGGTTCGAACCCACGCGTGCTTATGCACAGAAGATCTTAAGTCTTCCCCCTTAACCTCTCGGGCAAACCAGCTCGAACGATTAAGCAGTGGACAAACATTTTATATAAATCTCAAAATAAATCACAGAAACATCTAGAAGATCGGAGCCTTTGTCTTTAACGCTGTTCGTGTGCCAGTCAAACAGTAATATCAGAAAACTCACCGGTGTTTTTTCAGCGCGAATAACACAATTTCCGATCGATCTAATTGAATCAATGGCGGAGCACTTGGCTTCAATATTTGGAACGGAAAAGGACAGGGTGAATTGCCCGTTCTACTTCAAGATCGGAGCTTGCAGGCACGGTGACCGTTGCTCCAGGCTCCATACCAAACCCAGCGTCAGCCCTACGCTTCTTCTTTCCAATATGTATCAGCGGCCTGATATGATTACCCCTGGTGTCGACGCTCAGGGAAATCCTATTGATCCCCGCAAGATCCAGGAACACTTCGAGGTTTGTCAGTTTTCTTTCCAATTCTCAATTTTAGGGTTTCATACGGTATTGAAGAGATGCTAATCGCCGTTTTTGTTAATTAACAAATTGAATTTGCTATGCATTTTGTTATCACTGTTCTGTACTTTTTGTTTCTCTCAAACTGATATTGAGCTATTGTTTCAATTGTTAATGTATTAATCGTTGATTAGTGAATAAGCTGTCGTTTTATATGTTGATGCTGTTCTTTGTAAAAAATTTTTTTATGATTTGAAGTATTATATATGAGATTGAATTTGGTTACCTGATTATTCATAAAGTAATTTGCGGCTTCTCCTCTCATCTGTGCTTCTGAAGTATACTGGAAGAGGCTTCATAGAGCACAGTTCAAATTTACCATTTTAAACTGTATGTTTATACTTTGTTTGAAATGTTCCCCTTATCTTTATATAGAATTGGAATTAATTTGTGTAGATTTGAAACTGCAGGATTTTTACGAGGATCTGTTTGAGGAATTAAGCAAATATGGTGAAATTGAGAGCTTGAATGTCTGTGATAACCTTGCAGATCATATGGTAAATATTATGTTTGAAGTAGTTCTTTCTTTTGCCATTTTCCTTTTTTATTCTTTGATTGTTGAAGATAATCTAATGTCCATTTGCAGGTTGGGAATGTGTATGTCCAGTTTAGAAAGGAGGAGCATGCGGAGAATGCTCTCCGGAATTTGAGTGGAAGGTTTTATGCTGGTTAGCAAGTCTTCCTTTTACTCCTTTGAGTTTATGTTCAATGTTACTCTTATTGTTTGATTGTGCTGTAACCTGTAAATTCTAATACATTTGGGTTGGATATGATTGATTTTCAGGGCGTCCCATCATTGTTGATTTCTCTCCAGTGACAGACTTCCGAGAAGCCACCTGCAGGCAATATGAGGAGAATTCATGCAATCGTGGTGGCTATTGCAATTTTATGCATCTCAAAATGATTAGCAGGTAATATCTTCCTATTTTGGGTTGCTTATTTTATGTGATGCTTGTATGTGAACTTGTTCCGTCTCATTTTTGTTAGGGATTTGAGGCATCAATTATTTGGGAGGTATCGACGAAGACGCAGTCATAGCCGCAGCCGAAGTAGAAGCCCCTACAGGCATCGCAGCCATGAAGAGTACTATTATAGTAGCCGTGGTTCTAGTAGAAGATATGATGACCGGGATCGCTATTATGAAAGTCGGGGTGGGAGGCACAGAAGTATAAGCCCTGATCGCAGTAGAGGAAGAAGCAGAAGCCCTGGGGGAAAGCGCTCAGTTAGAGAAGGCAGTGAGGAGAGACGTGCAAAAATTGCCCAATGGAACAAGGAAAGAGAACAGCAGCAAAGTGCAAATAAGGTGAATGCTGACAGTGGCAACAACAATGACTATCAGCAAAATGGTAATAATGATCATGGTTATCAGCAGACACAGAAAGGGGAATATGCATATTGACCCAATTTAGTCGTATGGTTAGTTTCCCATCTCTTACTTTTGATTCGTCATCTGTTTGCTTATGGAGGATGTTCTTTTCTAACTCTAAAACCAGTTCAATGAATTTAGATTGCAGCTCATTTTCCACTGTGTAGGTGGTGTGCAGGTCCACAGTTGTCATATGGATATTGTGTTTCTTTGCATTTCTCACATGCATTCTTGGTGCCTGACTGTGTGGTTGGTTGATGTTTAGCCTTCTGATCCTTATTGATCAAGTTTTTCAAAAACGAAAATGTTTCAAAATGATAAGATCCCAAACAACAGGTCTAAATCTTTTGAAATCAGGCATTTCTAGAATCTTTGAATGTTTAGTATCAACAAATGCTTTAGTGTCAGATTTACTATCGTTTTCAAAGGTTCAGACATTTCCATTTAAATATGTTTAATTGACTCTGTGAAGCAAGCGATACCCGTTCGACCTTTGGGGTTACCAAATTTTGCACATGTAAGTGCAACTTACTTGATGATACATTTTGATCGTGTACACGAGTGATTGATACTTTGCTTCCTTTCTCTTTTTTAATGTGCTTTAGCATTACAGTCAGGGATTCTGTGACTACCAGTACACATTCAGGCTATTGATCGATCAATTCCACTGGTTCTGTATTGTTTTTTGTTCAGTGAATTCGTTTCATTTCTCAGCTTTATTTATTTAACATTCACAAGAACTAGTTTGGGACCTTAAACATGTTTTAATGAGCATTGCAGGTTCTCAGGCATCTCTGTCTCTAAAGACCGAGCCGGGTGTCTTAAAAGGAAATTTACGTGCAGGTTCTGGGGTGTGAATTCAGAGGATTCATTGGATTTTACAGATTGTATCAGATTCAAGTTGCTTGCACTTGTAATTTAGGAATAGGTTTGTTGTTTAGTTTTATTGTAGGTCTGAACTCTGATCTGTTACCTTGTACGATTTGTCACTAGCCGGACTTTATCTTCTTCTCTTTTAGATCCTGATAGACTTTTTTGGATTATGATATTAATCTTTATGTTCAACTCTAATGTAATAATATGTATACAAGTCTCAAGAAGAACGTTAAAATCAAAATATATTGTTAAGCCTCTGTCGTAAGATAATCATGAAAATAATAATATATCAAGAAGTTAATCAGTGATTTTAACAAATAATTTAATTTGTATCGGGTATATTAATCTATTTTTCTGTTAGGAATCAAAACAATTGATCGAAGTGATTGTTTGGTTTTTTTGAAATAGTTGTTTGCTATTTTTGCTTTAAACAGCAGATTATAAGTGTTTGGTTAGAATTATTAAATAACTGTTGTTAGTTGTTTCGGAGGTAAAAAACAGTCGTTCATCAACAGTAAAAGCTACCGTTAGTAGCAAATAACAACAAACAATAATTAGCAATTGTAGAACTCTTATGAATTTTTCCTTTTGTCAATCTAGTTAAAATATCGAAACAATGTGTAAACATTAAATAGCACTCAAAGAAAGTATTGGATTAAAATTGTGATTGTATTCAGGGGTGCATACGGTCGGTTAATCGGTCCATATGGATTTTTACAAACGGTTAACCATTTAAACGGTTTTTTTAAGTTACTAACCATATACTGTCCATTAAATTTGGTCAACCATTAATTTCGGTTGGTTAACCATTTCTTTACGGTTAACTATTTACGAAATAACCATTATATGTTGTTAAATTTATAATATTTAAAACCTCAAATAAATAGACTATAAATCTCAAATGTCAAATAAAAATATAAAATTACAAACCATAGTTTTAATTATTAATTAAAATAACATTTTAACCATAAACTCTAATAATTAATAAAAAAAGTTCCCAAACATAGAAACTGTTATACAAGATGAAACATCAATTAATGAAATTATTTTTCATTGTTCGTTGTTTAATGAGTGTGAAATTAATAATCAAGAGGAGATGAGGTTGGAAGGGAATGACCGAGACTACTTGGTATCGTATAGTGAGAAAGTATAATAACATCAAAGGCCTAAATGTTTCACTTATTTTATATATATATATATATATATATATATATATATATATATATATATATATATATATATATATAATTACATAATTTTTTAAGTAAAATATCTTTAAATAATCGGTTAACCGTGAGTCCACATAGACTTTCGGTATAAAAACCTAAACCGTAACCGTATCCATCAATTTCTAAAAATAAAAACCGTATATTAGTCCATCAGTTTCGGTTAACTATATTTTTAACTCAGTTTCGTTTCGGTTTCACGGTTTTCGGTTTTTCCTTTTTCTTGTGCACCTGATTGTATCTGAAACAAATAAAATCTATATGTCTAAATTAAAATATTAAAAATCAAAAAAATCAAAATTTAACTAACGCAAGCAGAAACTACGGCCATCGATTAATATAAGGGAAAAAAAACACATAATTTTCCTAATTAATAAGGAAAGTTTTCCTTCACAACTTGGATTCCTAATCCTACACTGAAAAGGATTAATTAAGAACTATAAAAAAAGGATTGTTCCTTCTCTAAATTTCTTCACTATAACTAATTTTTACTTGCAATTTGAAGTGGCCTAAGCTCCAGTCAAAAATTAAAGGTACGATCTCTTGTTACTAAACCAAAACAAAACAACTATTCAACTTATTAATTACTCACTATCTCTTGTTGATTTCATGTTTTTTCAACATAATTATCATTAATTTCTAGTTTTCACGATAGATCATATATGATTGTATGTATGATTTACTCCTTTCCTGAATTTTGTTTTAATTTTCACAAAAATAAAAATAATAAAAAAATAGATTACAGGACTAGAAATTTTTAAATTTAATTAGTCTGACTTAAAGAGTTTTTCTCTTTTTTTTTAATATATAGGTTGGTATGTTTTTGAACCAAAAATCCAAACCAATTTATCTAGTAATTTTCGGTCCGAGTTCATAAATTTAAAGTCCTATTATCTAAAAGGAAATCTTCTTCAAGAAATTTGGTGCATATGGCGTTTTTGTATGAGAAGTTTTTTGTTTTTTTTTTTAAAATAAATTTAACGCCCTTTATTTTATCTTTCAAGGAGAAGTTTGATATTTTTTTATAAATTCTAAATTATTAGTTTATTATTTATTAAGTCAACAAACGTGTATAATAAAATTGCTTTTAAATTATATTTCAATGGCCACGTGCATCAGCTAGCTACAACCATCCACCAATTGTATATATATATATAACAGAAAAAAATGCATATTATCCTAATTAATTTGGGATTCTTCATAATCCTTCATTAAATAGGACTAATTAAAAAAAAGAAAGGAACTGTAAAAAGGACTATGATAATTAGCGATTTTAGATTACAATTTAAAGTGACACCAAAAATAGGCAGAAAGAAATCTGTTTAAATTACGTAGTATTTGTTATTGATTTCATGTTTTTTTCTTTTCACAGTAATGTAATTATGATTATATGATATTAATCAATGATTTTTATGCTAATTAGGTTGTAACAGAAATTAAAGTAAAATTCAACAATGGAGATGCTTCTGCTTCATGATCACGTGACGGAAAGAGAACAAGAGTGTGAATTAATATTTCCTCCAAAATTTTTGGAAAAGCGTCCCTATGACACATTCGATGGCGCTTCTAAATTCGTGGCGATTCCCGACGGTCTATATTGTCATGCTTGCTACGATTTTCACAGTTATCCATCTCATGAACTAAGCGAAAAGGAGAGTACAGATTTTCTTCTACTCCTCGAACAATGTCCAAATTGCAATTGTGCAAGAATCGAATATCCTCGACAATATCTCTTAGGGCAGTATGATTACATAAACGAGCATTTCAGCAAACTAAACAGAAAGTTTGATTCGATTGAAAATTTGATGATGAGAAGCAGACATATAAAGGAAGAATCTTGGAAACTAGTGAGGGAGGCTGATGTAAGAAAAAATACTGTTACGACGGGTCCAGTTTTAGAGATGTTAATGGAGTTGCCCGAAGGAATTCTCGAAGACTATAAGACTTCATTCCATCAATTCTTGAAAAAGTTATATATAGAGAGAATAGGGTTTGTGAAAGGGAAATACTTAGTCATATCTACAGAGCTTCTGTTCAGACAATGTGAAGGAGATAAGATTATGTTCTTGAAAGTTCTTTCGGAGGCTTATTCTTTAGTTGAATCGCAGTATTGCTCGATTTCGAGATTGGCTATTGAGGGAGGGTTTTGGCAAGTATGTCCAGAATTTGGAGGGTTTTTTTGGAGAAACAACAACTTGGAAAGGGAGTTCCCATTTTTAAGGAAGTTTATGCAGAAAAAGACAGTTTTTGTCAAGAATTTTTCAGTTTCAATGGGTCCTTACTATTTGATTGGAGGCGGATACTTTTCCTATATATACAACATTGCAGGAGATATAGTTTTATGGTATATTCCAAATTTCTGGCAAGAAGGATTCACTCGTCAAGAAAAAACGTGCTTCTACAATGCACAGAACTTTTGGTACGGTTGGTATGAACGTAAAACATCAAATTACGGTTGCCCTTACAAGGGAGTTACAGTATATGAATGTGATTATGACATGTTAGATTTTTTTCCTGCGGCCATAAGTAATTTTTATAAGTAGTTTCCTCCTTTTGTTTTTTGTCTTAATTTTACTCTTTGATGTAGACACTTCCATTATTTCCAATATCAAATTTCTAGTTTACTTATTTGCAGTCTGATTGTAATTTTTGTCTCATTGAGAAAAACAATGAATCGTAAAGAATTGAAATTTTTGCAGATTGAATATTGCACGTTTTAGGAACTCAATTTCGAGAAAACAAGCTTTATGTTTAACGTATTTGAGTTTGGGTATAAGCTAACTTAATATATTAATCATACATCATTAACATATCTAACTTCGTGATTATTGATTCATTTTTTATGACTTGAAACGAACTGCTTGAAAGCAACAACTCAAAATCTTCACTATCTAATTATATTGTTTTTAAAAAATGAGTCTCATGTTTAGTGGATCGTTTTCAATGGCTTTTTTCTAAAGAAAAATGTTCTTAAATAACTCTTTGCTTCTGAATTCATGTTTGGTTATGTTTCCTTTTCCACTTGAATGCTAATTAACATGCTGATGCTCTTGGATTAAAGATAAAAACATTACTCCAATTAACCATTTTGCAATTTTACAATTACTTTAGGGTATTGACATTTTCCATTAAATACGAATACAATCTAAGTTTATTCGTATTTGAATTTGAGTATAATGTGACGAACTCGCTCTTGGTCCCCCGGCACTTAGTCGTTTATGCGCTAAGTAACCCTTTTTGGTTGCCTATGGAAAGGGACACGGTAAGCACTTAGCACGTAGAGATGTTTAGGAGATAGCTAATGAACACTTGAGAATTTTGGAATGTTTGTTTTATTACTCAAACTTGAGTTGATTACAAGTGAGGGGGTGATGCCTTATTTATAGGCAATGTCACCTCCTTAATATGTGGCTACAATTGATCCATACAACATGTGGCTATAAATTAATATCTAGAACATTCACAAGATATTTATACATGATACTTATCCAAAATAGCCTAGAATTATCCCTTGAGGTGGTGGAGAAGCTTCTAGAGACGTTCCATCAGTTTCCAACCGACTTAGGGACGGATTCTGGAAGTTTCTAGTTAGCTACGGAATTCTCTGGATGCCTTAAGAATTTCATCAATCTCGTAAGTCTAAGGAATTCAAAGAATTCCAAAAGAGTTGTAAGATACTTTTGTGTATTGGTTGAGTGTTAGATTGAGTATTCCCAAACCATTGTATCTTCTCAAATATATTTTCAAGTCCTCTAAAACATCCAAATGTCCACCTTATTCCTTCGTTCACACATTAAAAGGCTAAAAGGCTTGTTTAGCACAACAAACGTCGCAAGTGCTTAAGCGCGGCGCGGGTCAAGAGGACGACTCCGTGACAATAAGCTAACTTAATATATTAATTATACATCATTAACATACCTACCTTCGTGATTATCGCATCATTTTTTATGACTTGAAACGAACTGCTTGAAAGCAACAACTCAAAATCTTCACTATCTAATAATATTGTTTTTAAAAAATTAATCTCATGTTTAGTGGATCGTTTTCAATGGCTTTTTTCTAAAGAAAAATGTTCATGAATAACTCTTTGCTTCCAAATTTATGTTTGGTTATATTTCCTTTTCCACTTGAATGATAATTAACATGTTGATGCTCTTGGATTAAAGATAAAAACATTACTCCAATTAACCATCTTGCAATTTTACAATTACTTTAAGGTCTTAACATTTTCCATTAAATACGAATAAAATCTAAATTTATATCTATGATTTTTTCCATTAAAAAATTGTTTAAGATAGGAGCAATACTGGACCTCAAAACTGCATTCAAGGCTACCAGGCTAGAAGCCAATATTAGGATTGACATATTTAATGAAACTAAAACTAGATGGAAACAATATAAGAGCATATCAATAATAATATCATAGCAAAACATTAGATAGAAATTCACAACCTTAAACCGAAACTAGATAAAGTCATCATATTTCCTCATTTCCTACGCAAATATGCCTACCAAAATCTTCAGACATGATTTTTCTCTCATGATCTCTCTCCCTCTCTCCCAGTCATAAACTTGAACTCCATTTACTTGGCACCATGCTTGGCTTTTGAATGAGACTGCAATGCTGCATCTGAGCCAAATGACCTGACCAAAGCCAGCCCATCAGTTTCAGACCCACAAGATTAATTGACCAAATTAGATGTACCAGGAGATAGTAAGAAATACCTCTCGCAGGAGCCACATGAAAACTTGCCACCAGATTTTGGGGTCTGGGGCTTAGTGTTGGTGCCATTTGCTGGAGTTTTAGCTGCCCCCTTGGCAGGATGGGGGGTTGCTGTATGCCCGCCCTTCTTACCATCTGGTTCACCCAAGGAAGCCACATAATGAATCAGCGAATCAAGATTTCTATTGTAATCTAATTGGGATTAAGTAGCAGCACAAAACAACAGAAATCTGGCAGCCTGTACATAAGGCCTTCCCCAATTGGAGTGGTTATTAACTTTAATAGTTGAAAACTCAATTATAGTAGAGAAAAATCTCTAATAGCAGATTAAATTATTAGTTATCATCAGAAACATGAGAGCAATTTCAAACATCCAAAGAGAAAACATGTTCACCAATTGCAAATTAGACAAATTAGCACATGGGTTCAATATACCATTCCAAAAAAGCAAAAATAAGGATTAAACCATAGTAAACATACCAGTCTTTTGAGGTGTAGCTGCTTTTTGCTTCTTTGCAGGGACAGGTGTCTTTGTAGCAGAATCATTAGGCCTCTTGTTTCCTTTTCCAGCCTTTTTAACAAACGAATATTAAATTGCAATAAACAGATATTGAATTCCAAGAAAAAAAAAACATTAATAGCAATAGAAGAATTAATACCTTCTTTGGAGTCTCCTCATCTTCACTTTCAGATTCATCTTCATCATCATCATCAGAATCTTCATCAACAGACATTCCCTGCGCCAGAAAAGAATCAATATTTACTTCCAAGCACAAATGGCAAAAGGTTCAAGCACTGCTAGTAGATGGACAAGGAAATGTAGGAAGTAAAACAATCCAAACAACTAATCAAACAGAAAGGTACGTGGAAAAAATAATTATTTTTAAAGATCATTGCAAGAACTATTGCAGTGTACAAGAAAGGACATACCTCCTCAGAGCCATCTTCTGATTCATCGTCATCATCGTCATCATCCTCATCAGAGTCACCTTCATCAGATTCATCTTCAGCTTTTTCGTCTTTGATCTGTACAGACTTGGACTTCTGTTTAGATGAAGAATCAGGCTTCGCAGAATTGGACTTGGGAGCTGCAGCAGCCTTCATTTCTTCTAAAAGCTGACTTCCTGCAAAAATGTATCAGTCAAACAGAAAACCATTCAGTAATTGAATTAGAAAAACATCTGTATACAAATACTACAAGGAATCACAATAAAAAATACCATTCTCTGCATTTGCAAATCCAATTCGATGTTCTTCATCTGAATCATCTGCAGAAATCAACAAAATAAATAATAAAACAATATTAAAAAATATGAAAAGATGTGCTTGCCATTTGACTCACCCGTATAATATTCGTCTTCTCCTTGAACCTCAGTTTCATACCCCATGAAGTAGACACTACCATTCTTCCAATTGTGAGACAACTCAACCTCTTTATCAAAGACTAAATCAAAAGGCATCTGTTGGTTATTTTGAGTAGATAGATGCGCCAATACCATTTTCTGGTCACCAATTTTCACAAACAGAGCCACTAACTCATTTCCTTTATCTTTCTTTATCTCGCCCAATGAAGCCTGAATAATGACAGAAATCATCACAGCAGAACAGAATGCATAACATGTTCAAAACAATTCCAGAATTAGATGGAAAAAAAGAGATTGCAACTCTCAAAATGCCATAAAGAATGATTCTTACATGAGATAGATGTATAAGACAGTCGTCAGAAGGTTCTACTTTTACAGGCTCACCAGCCTTGACTTCAACACCTACAGACAATTAGATTATTAAAATAAAATACTATGCATACCATATCGAGTAGAATGATGAGCAAGTTCACATCAATCAAAACCTAACACCTGCTAAATTGTGCTCATAAAAGAATAAAAACAAGCCTCAAAATACATGAACCACAATCAATGGGGACAATGTTGCATATTAGCAAATAAGAAAAAGCATCAAGAATGTAAAATACCCACATAATAACAAACCAACGCAAACTAGATTGGCATATAACAAGAAAACAAAACTATAACTCAAAAATAGCAATAATAGTGAACCTCAACACCTTGTAGGAAGGACTATTAGCATATGTTTTATGTAACTGTTCGTAGAGTTACACAAGAACCACATGAGTATATAAAAAAAAGAGTCAAATCATAAAAGTATCAACTGAACAATAAAATACCAACAAGTGTTATTGCTAACATTAAAATATCAAATAGAAAAAGTGTTATAGCAAACTTTTCTTTCTCGCCAGACATTAAATTATTTGTCAACTGAACACAGAAGAGCCTTGCTTGAATGTTAAAACACATTCAAACTCTAATCCCAAACCTTCCAACTTACATTTCCAAAATTCTTTTAGTATATTAATTCTTCAGCAAAAAAATCACTGAGAACACCAGAATAAGATAGACCTACACCCTCACTCCTAATCCTCATTACTAATATACGCCTGCATAATGCAGAGCTCTAAGCATCAAAGACTAAACGATTCCCAAAATACAAACAGAATCCATACGAAAACACAACTCCAATACCAGAGCATGTAACGAACCAAAAAAAAAAAAAGACAAAAAACAAAAAATAAAAAACAAAAAGGAGGAGCAATCCATGTCAAAAACCATATACGTCCAGCACTAATACAAATAATCAAAAAAGGGCAACGAAATCAGCAAAACAATCAAAGAAACCATAAGAGATAATAAACAGACGAAAAAAACCGCAAATAACGACTCGTAGTGAAACAGAGAAAGGAAGGAGAAGAAGGAAAAGGGAGAAGACATACCCCAGAACTCCATCGACGTAAAAGAGGTATTGACTGAGAGAGAGGGGTAGGGATTTGGAGCGGAGCGGAGCGAAGAAAGAAATTCGAGAGTAAAAGAGGCGGAAGAAATGGACTTTGAGGGGGAATTTATAAGGGTTTTAGACCAATTTCTAGGGTTTTCGTAGTGAAGGAGAGAGATTCATTTGTCACACTCACGACTGTTAGCTCCATTTTTGGGCCTTCTTTCTTGGGCCTTATTCTTCTGTTTGTTTCCTAGTTTGGCCCATTCTCTTTTTATTCTCCCTTTTTCTTTAAAAAAAAATTTTTTTGAATTAATTGATTCAAATCTAGTGAAATATTTATTAGATAGCTTTTTAATTATTATTTAAATGAAACACGTTTCATTGAAAACCTAGACCACGCAGTCAAGGATAAAAGGGGAATGAACATTAATCCAAAAACCTCGATAAGACATAGAATCGGCTTTCTAAGCTAACTTAGGAGCAACTCAATTTGTTAATCTATAAACAAAAGAAAAATAACATTGAAAAAACTAAGTAGCTAAGTGCTTACAGTTCTGAATAATAATCTCTAAGTAAGATTTATCTAATAATAGACATAAAAATCTTATAAACATCGATAGCATTCATCTCGATGATCACATCCTGAATTCGTTATATATATATGAAGCTATATCAGTTATTCAAAAAAAAAAAAATCATTTATATACTTAAGAAAAAAGATCATTAATACATGAAAGTTACTATTATGCTTTAAGTAGGTCTAAGATTCATAATTTAATTGGTATGAAATCCAAATAATCCATATACCAATTGACTTGTTAGTACTTAAGATAGATTTTAATGTTTTAATGAAAATTTCACCGCTATTTTGATTAATTGAAGAGGATAGACACTATAATAAATTAAGCCCCACATCCTATTTTTCTTTATTTCCCACTAACACAGAGCCAAAAAAATATTATATTTTCAGATTTTGAACATAAAATTTCATGCTTCCATCATTGAATTCCTTAATGAGTTAAAAATCTTGATTTGATATGTGAGTTAATTACATTAATAATATTAACTATATTATTATTATTATTTGCTATTAGGCACATCTCACATTTTTCATATGCAGCTGCAATAGCATGTAACATCACCACCAGATCTCAAATTAGACGTCATTATAAAAATTTGACATTATTAATGATTCCATTTTTTTATTTTCATTAAATGGTTTCTATTTGTTTTATTTCATATGTATATATATATAGTTAATATTATTCCTCTGGTTGATTGAGTTTATTTATTTATTTATTTTTAAATGCATATTGCTATAAATTTCTTTTGTGACCCATAAGCATGAAAATATATATTTTTGTAATGTACTTGAAAAAATAACATTTTCTGCCAGTCAAAGATGACATTGTTTTTTAAGCTTTATTTATTTATTTTAGTAGAATAAATGCTGTTTAGAATGTATATTTGATAATGTTCTCCTCTTATCTTTATATATATACACACACACACACATAGGTCGACTCCTGCCATGGTGATTTTGATATAATCTGACATCATTCGTCTAAATTAAATTAACAATAAGTTATTATTCTTCCAAATTCGTTAATTCAATAAAAAAAAATGTCAAAGAATTGAAACCATATTATTATTTTATTTCAAAAGCTAAAACCCAATAAGTTTCCTTTACCTTTTAATTATTATTTCAATATACAATATTCAAGCTAATTTTTGCATTATTTTTTTTTCTATTATAAATTTACAAAAGTTAAGTATCTATCAGAGTTCATATATAATGAGCATTTGCCAGCGAGGAATAGAACATAAATAACAGTAAAAATTATTTTCGAGCTCTACTTAACAGTTTAAAATTTTTTTAAGTCAATGTACATAATTTGTTTTTGCTTGTAATTGAATGTAATTCTGAAAATTAGTCTTCAAAATGATTACGTGAAATTTTCTATTTTGACACATAAAATTACATGGACTCAAAAACCAATTTTTTATATAAAAAAAGTAGTTGAATATTCTTTTTTTGGTTTGGAAAACACTTTTAAACCCGAAGAATTCATGCATAGAGGAACCTGGATGTTTGATAGATGTAAAAGCCTAACTAATCCAATTGAATTCGCACCATACATATCTAATTCTCATAATTATAAGTTACATTCATATTTATGCATAGCAGAAGGATGTTTTGATAAATTTGAATTAGATCTATCCACGAGAAGGGTTTGGACGGGCTGGAGTGTAACCTGGCGGATCTAAGTAAAAAGGACCAAACCCAACCCAACTTGGCGCTCTTCAAATTAGACGGTATTGAACAGGAAAAACACATATTTCAAGCCTAGCCTAGCCGCCCCATATGATATTAATAATATATTTTAATATTAAAATTATATTATTTATATAATGTAAGAAAGCGGGTCGGACTGGTTGGTCCTATACAACTAATATCGAAGGACAGGTCTAAAATTGAAGAAGGAAATAATTAAGAAAAATGAGAGAAATTAGTTCGATGGATAAAATGATAGAAGAAAAGGATGGCTCCATTATTGACATGTTTTTTAAAAATGAAAGATTGAGAATTTGTAAAAAGAGATGAGGTAACCCTCTACTCTAGTGTTGTCCACACGCTACTGTAAAACAGCCCCATCATATGAATTGACTTTTCTTCTTTTAGGATGCTCCAATCAGAGGTGCGTAGCAAACCAAACTAGGCAATTGAATTTCCAACTATTTGTTTTTTCTTTCCTAATAATTTGACCAAATTACGATTGTAAACCAACACAGAATATACGGTATTTTTCAAACTAATTCGTAGCATTTTTGGGACATTTTCTATTGGCCCAACAATGATACCATTACCAAACCTTTTTTTTTTTTTTTTTTGCCAAATAATGTAATAATGATTAAATAACGTCAATTATGAAATTCTAAGCTTAGTAAATTTTGAATACTATGTAATTTCGTATATTTTAAAATTTAGCATTTATATTTAATGTATAAGGTTTATATCTTAAAATATAAGTTTATTTTAAAATTAAATGATGAATAGTTGATTACTCCTTCCGGTTTTAAATATTAGTCACTTTAGGATTTTTATTTTGGTTTTTTTTATATGTCATCTTAGATTACCAATGTATTTTTTGTAATATTTTCTCATATTTACCCTTATTAAAAGTATGAGAGAAGTTCAATATTTAATACAAATAAGTCTTAATAATTAAGAAATAAGAGAATTTTAACAAAGTAGAGTTTTAGTACAAAATTATTAAGGGTAGATTCGTAATTTTAATAACACAATTAATAATGTATTGGTTTTGATGAATAACCTTAAACGACAAATATTCAAAACCGGAGAGAGTAATTAATTATAAAGTATCACTGTTTTATTACTTAAATATTATATAATGTAATGCTAAACACGTAGTTAAAATTTCTCATAACACCGTATAAAATAAAAAGTACATAAATAAATAAATAAAAAAAGAAAGAAAAAAGCAAAATACAGCAGCATGATTTGAATCCTATTTAAATATTTAAAAATGATTCACATTTTTCTATTTAAAATGAACTTTTTTTTTTTTTTCATAGAAGCTTATTAATCATTATCCCAATCATATAATACTTCCTATCAAATATGCAGTACAAAGAAACATAGAAAGGAACAAAAACACGGAAGGTGCTGGGAAGGCAAAACAATCTTCTCCACTAAATTTTTTAAGGACCTAATTGCAATATCACAAACATTACCAAATTTCACTACATTTAATCGAAAGGACCTAATTGCAATATCAGAAAAACTGCCAATTCTGTTTCTGCAGGCAGAATGTTGGTCCATTCACATGACCATGAAATCATATTGAGAAATGACAACCTATTAATTTCTCTGTACAAGTAATAATCGAAAATAATAATAACATAATAATGACCGGAAATTGCCGAATCGCCGATTACCGCAAGAAATCCATGAATTTCAGCCATGGAGAACCACCTTTGGCGGCTTTTTCCACTTCGTTTGAGCAAGACGCAGGAGATGTTGCTGCAGCTACAGAACCACCGCGGGAAGAAATTGCGCTCCCGGTTCCACCGTCCACCCCCGATTTTTTGGCGCATAGGAAAAAGTTCCTTGATCCAAGCGCCATTAACTGTTCCTCTCTGTCTAAACCTGCCGACCAAAGAAAAAAGGATTTGAAAATTCCATCAATCTTTACCGTACACGCGCGATTCTCGAAGAACGAAATGAAGCAGAGAATTTAGCAGATGATCTTACTTTCTAAGCTGAACTGCGAGTAATGGAGATCAAATTTGGAAGGATCGACCGAGACAATCGGACGGCGGCCTTCTTTTGTATACTGCCGGATTGCGGCAGCAATAAGATCTCCGACGGTGGCTTCCGGCGACATTACAACTTGTACAGCTCCAACGCTTCCTTGGATTGTCACGTTGAGCAGCAGTTTCGTTAATTTCGGCCGCGCCTCCGTGGTGGTCGGTGATCCGCCTAACTTTCTACCTAAGAGCAAGTCGGGCAGCGTATGTGGCCGCCTCATCATCCTCGCCTCTGGTATTTCCGTCGGTATCCTCCCGTGAAATGAGAACGCCTCTTTTAGTCTGTTCTTCCGATTCTTCTCCGATTCCTGTCCACGACGGTTACTCTTCGGTGTCGTCGGCATCGAATATCAACCAATGAATATATCGCAAAACAATGATATAAAACTCAATCTGATAATCAATTCTTCTAATAAACAAACAAAGTAAGGAAACAAAAACCGTCTCCTTCTTTTCTATTACGCTGGCTTGTAGTGGTCGATTACCTCAAACGGCGGTAGCGGAAGAATCGGAAGCGGGGGAAACCGAGAGCAGGAGATGAGCTGCGGCGGCTCTCAGGTTTCCGGTAGCCAGCAGAGACCATAACCTGTTAGATACTACTGTGAATAATCGGAAAAGAGAAAGAGGCAAAAGCTTGAAAAAAAAGCGCAGAGGCAGATATGGAAGTTATGAGTTCAGCAAGCTGGTGGAGGGTTTATATGGGGAGGAAAATAGGGGCGCACGATAAGAGGGTGGCCCGAATATTCTTGAAGAATACCGGCTATACCCGGTTTCAAGTGCTTATAAATATTGTTGGATTATGTTCATCATAACTATTAATTCGATTGTGATTTGGAAGTTCTGCGCAAAAGATTTCCATTAAATGATGAGAGCATTTTCAACTTCTCATAATTTTCTTCTTTTTTCCTTGTGTTTTTCTCCTCCTTGCAGATTATTCTGTAATCTTTCATGAATTCATTATTAAAATTTTTCTCTCATAATTTCCCTTTTTTTTTTTTATTAATTTCCAACAGCTCACAAATTAAATCAAGCAATGATTATCAATGAATCTAAATCAGGAAATTAATTGATTAATGACAATGAGTCCAAAATCATCACAAAAGTGATTCTTAAGAGCTAATCATATTCAAATTCTAATTCACATGAGAGAAAGAAATATAAAAATATCATTCTCTAACACAAAAACTATTATATTCGATCGCCACTTGGGTAATAATTAATCACCGTCTACTTTTGATAGGATAATTAAATCGTACTAAAGTTTTAGCGGTACTTGATTTCATAATTGTCTATTTTTTATTAGAGTTGTAATTGTCTATGATCGAAAAGTACTAACCAGATATTTTTTCCTCTAAAAAAATACACGACTCTAATTAAAATTTATATTTTTTCTTATCCATCCAGCTATAGTCTGGTGATAGATGCATTTTTATCTAGCATAGAGATTCACGGTTCGTATTTCAGTGAGACCACATTTATACTCTTAATTAAAAATGAGAATACAAAAAAATATATATATTTTTCACTAATAAAAAATTTAATTTGTATAATTATAAATTTGTTGCTTAGATCTAATTAATATTTAAGGTTGTTCAGACATCCTTTAAAAATCCCTTTCCAACTAAGATTTTTTTTTATACATTAGAAATCGAACTCAAGACATAAAACACATTTAGCAGAAATATCCAAAAGTTGTTTCCAAAAAGTACATTTAGCAGCATAATTATATCAAATTTTTGTTGTAAATGTATACGGCCACAACTTTGTAGCAGCAACTACTTTATTGCTGATAAATGTTATTTTTTGGCAACAACTTTTGAATATTGCTACTAAATAAATTTTTTTGCGATGACAAAATAATTATTGAATGTTGCTCGTATAAAGTTCTGACAATAGATATTGTAATACAAATTTAATATAAATATTGCTGTTAAAAGTGTCTTGATAACAACTTTTGGATATTATTGCTAAATTTGCTTTTTAACAGAAAAATCTTTTTTCCTAATTTTTTTTACTGGTAAATCTAATATTTTTTTGTAGTATAAACATATAGTTTGTCTAATTATTAGACAATAAAACTATTAAAAAAATAGTTGTTATTAATTTATTATACATCATTATCAATAACAATAACAAAATAACTAATATTTACAAATATCAAAGTGAAGGTTTATTTCATATGATTAAAATATAAATAATATAGTTAAATGACTTTTTAAATACTTTACACACAACACCTGCCAAAGGAGGTAAAAAAAAAAAAAAATGACGTGATTGTTTTGTTACTTTCCTACGTCATTTGTATATTCAAATAAAACTTTTAAATTTATAATTAAATAAAATATATAAAATGGATAAACAATCAGAATAATAAATTACATGCAAACACTTACTCATTCAAGATTGTGGTTCTTCTTTTTATAAAAATTTATTATTTTTATACCATATATATAGATTGAAATATATTTTTAAGATTGTAGTTGCTAAATTAAATCTAGAAGAAGATTTATTAAGTTATAAAATTGTGAAAATGTCTAATGGCGCTAAAATAATTATATAAAATTGTAACACATTAAAAATTTATGTTTAAAAACGTTTTAATTAGTAAATTTTGTGATTTTATAAGTGAATAATATTAAATTGATCCGAGGCATGAACCGGTTTAAAAATAGTTAGATAAATTGAAATCCCTTCATCCATGGAATGAAAACGAGAGACTAAAGTGGTTGGATTATAATCTACAATCTTTCACATTTAACTAAATTAAATGTAATAATTAAGTTTAGTTGTATTGATCTTGAGTGTAGTTCACAAATTACAATATGGTGAAAAATGCGCAAAACATATAATCAACCCCTAATTTTTTCACCAAAATCATAATTCACACTCTAATCAATATTTTGAGTACATTAGTTACTTAATCTTTTTTCATTTTAATATTATTAGCTCTAAATTCGACCTATCTTTTGCGTATGTGTAATACGTTTCGTTCAATGGCTGAACCGCGAAACAAACACTTATAAATAATTCAAAAATTACATGATTTTATTGCTTGAAATTGTGAATCACACACTTCTAGTAACTCTGTTTTATTATATAGACAACATTCTGAATTACGTGTTGAAATATTATTAGTCATGACACTTAATAAATCATGTTATATATATATATATATATATATATATATATATATATATATATATATAATAAGTCAAGTTTGGGGCTAATAATATTAAAATAAAATAATCGAATATCAAATCTATTAAATAATTAATCAGTGGACGAATTGTGATTTTAATAAAAGATGAGATGATTTGCATGAAAAATGCTATGTATTTTGGCGCTAATGAATCTCTACATAGGTACCCTTTTGGTTTTCATATTCAATGAATTATTGAGATAAGTAAATATTATCAATTTGAATTTGTTGAAATTAATATTAAAAAAGAAAGGAAATGGAAGGCAATACTGATATGTGTGCTTTTACGTATTAATCATATACTAATTAGTATGTATTTTATATATTTATGTATTTCCTTTATAATTAAAAGATAAGGATGCATGTACCTAGACGTGCCCTTATGGATTAGTTTCAATTGAATTATTTGGAATTAAATTTCATATCAGTTATTTGATTATTTAATTCGTTAAACTCAATAGATTGAATCTAAACTATTCTGCTAAATGAGATGAAAATAATTACACTGTTTTTTTTTTTTTTTTTTTTTGATAATTTAATTGGGTTGGAGATTCATGAGACACTTTTTGGGCGAATTTTCTGTGTACTAGTTAAAGTTTATCGCGTATATTAACTAAGTATTTAATTAATACGATGTTAGTTTCCACGCGATGTATGTGGATTAAGTATTATTGTTGTGATGATAAATTTTAGAATACTCTCGGAGCATATACTTCCATAGTTATGAGGTGTAATTAATATTTTTTTTATTATACCCTAAAATGGATAGCATCAACTCTTTTTACTAATAGATTTTTACGAGAGTATCGTATATTGAGAGTATTTTAAAATTTTTCTGTTGTGATCACCTATCAAGTTATTTTCCAGTAATAAAAGTATTTTTCTATAATTAAGATATCTATAGTTTGAGTCAAATATTGGCTTTGTGATTTTGTTTAGAAAATAATAAAATATAATAATAATTGGAATTACAAAAAATATTATAATTTAAAGATAAAATTACAAACGATAAGGGATATTTATTTTATGAATTTTAATGTTTTTATAAAACGTCTAAAAATAACAGTTAATTTATATATGCAAATAAGTTTGATTTTGTCCACATATATAGTTATTAGTTATTTGTAATTAAATTGTATTTCCTTATGTTAATAATTGATATTAGGTTTATCCTCATGGACCAACGATAATATTCTAAATAGTAATAAAGTAGAAAAAAAAAAAAGAATTTAGCAAGTATCCATTAGGCAACTTCCCAACCACCGTTTTTTCCTCTAAAAAAATAATATAAAAAGATACAATAAGGATATAACCGGTGCAGGTCGAATCCTAAGGTGCGCAGCCACACTTATCATAATAATAATAATAATAATATTATTATTATTATTATTATTATTATTATTATTATTATCTTCTTTCTTTTCAAGTTGCAAATAAGTGATAATCACTTTATGGTTTAGCAACCTTTCCGTAACCTTTTATATATTCAAATTAAAAAAATTTTAAAAACAATCAAACAGTTAAATTGGAGACAAATTCCATAATTTTTAACTGAGAATATGCATAATTAACATGGATTAATTGCATTATTGTATTTCCATTAGAAGTTTGGTGTGCATACTTTCCGTTCCAAATTAAAAAATTTAAGAAGTTAATTTATTATTTAAAATATAATTGGCATTTGGTTAAGATTTGTTAAACACATCTTTTCAAATCAAACTTAAGAAGATAAAATCCCAATAAATACATCAAATCCGAGAGGATCTAAATCAGAATGAAAAGAGTATGGCATAGTCATTGTGAAAACTATGGTCCAAAATGCATTTTGGAATTATGAGGACTTGTATAGCAATGTCAGCAATACATCACTTCACTTTGTTACTATTTTCTAAAAACAATATTCATGTGTATTTATAATTGAATCAATGTCTAACTATAGTAATAAACTTGATATCCGAAACAAAGATTTATGTGGTTTGGCCAATTAATTTTAATTACATCTACATGTGAGAAGGAATATATAATTCATTAATAATAGATAAGTTGGTACAACAACAAAATTATATTCCCTCCGATTTTTATTATATGATGTTTAAGATTTTTCACTAAGTCTAACGAAGTATTAATTAGATTACTAAAATGATTAGTTTACCCTTAATACTTCTCTCCTGAAACTCTATTTTCCATACAAAAATTCTCTTTTTCCTTAATTATCAAAATTTAAGGCTTAATTTCACCTATGGTATACCAACTATACCTTGTTTCACACTTTGGTATACCAACTTCATTTTTGCACATTTTGATATCCTAACTTGCAAGAGACCTCCCATTGTGGTATACTAGACCTGCTATTGCAGATTACTCATGCCACGTCAGCATTTTACTCATTTTCAATATAAAATATTGGGACCCACTATATTGAAATGACCATTTTAACCAATAAAATATTTTTAATTACTGAAAATATATTATATTATTTTTTTATTTATAATTTATAATTTTTCTTTTCTCTTTTCCTTTCCCCAACCCAACCCTAATTTTTGTTATCATCTCCACCTCTCACAGCTGCCACCTTCACTCCCAATCCTTCCCTCCACCGCCGTATGAACCTATCTTCCCCTATGGCCTCCGTCGTTTTGCTGCTTCTCCAATCGTTGTTGCCGTCGAAACCACCGTCTCCCCCATTGCAGATTTACAGGCTACACAGTTGGAGGCAATTTCGAATTCCAACCCTGTTCTTGAAGCCGATAACACTCTCCTTTCCATCTGCTACAGCCGCGGCTCTCTTTAGCTCCTCGACCAGGTTCTTTTTTCCTCTCTCTTGTTAAACCTTTGCTCGAAATTAAAATTGTTTGGTTAAATCGAAAATTTGATTGCTGTTGAACAGAGAAAGCTTCCTCTATAGACTGTGTATCTGGATATCCGTGATTCATCAGATGGATGGTATTTCTTAAACCCTATTCTATAGAAGAGGCAAAATTTCTGCTCATTGATTTCCTGTTATGGGGATTTCGAAGTTGTTTATCTAGTTTAATTTATCAATTTGATTTTGATATGCATTGACATGCGGGAAATTGGCACACGTTTTCTGTTCTCTGTGAATTTGGTGAGAAATCTCTTGTTTGGAGCTGAGCGGATTTCCGGTGGAGATGACGACACCAAGAGAGAAGAGAGAGAAGCAGAGAATGGGAACATCGACGGAGTTAGGAGAAAGAATAAAAGCTGTATCTCCTTTTCTGAGGCCAGACGGTTATAGAGTGAAGAGGATAAGGTTTTAGTTCGAAGGGAAAATTCTTTGAATGAAATGCGGCGGTCATTGATAGCGTCGATGAGAGCAGGGGAGGAAGGATTGGGAATGAAGGCGGCGGCTGTGAGAAGTGAAGATGATAAGAAAAATTAGGGTTGGGTTGGGGAAAGGAAAAGAGAAAAGAAATATTATAAATTATAAATAAAAAATAATATAATATATTTTCAGTAATTAAAAAATGTTGTATTGGTTAAAATGGTTATTTCAATATAGTGGGTTTTATATTGAAAATGAGTAAAATGTTGATGTGGCATGAGTAAACTGCAATAGCAGGTCTGACATACCACAATGGGAGGTCACTTGCAAGTTAGGATATCAAAATGTGCAAAAATGAAGTTGGTATACCAAAGTGTGAAACAATGTATAGTTAGTACATCCTAGGTGAAATTAAGCCCAAAATTTAATAGCACTTTTTGCATTAAATAATAAAACCTCTCATACTTTGAATAAGAGCAAATATGAAAAAACATGGTAAAAAATGTATTGGTAATGTAAATTGTCAAATAAAAAAAAGCAAAGTGAAAAATCTAAAACACCATAAAATAAAAAAAGGAGAGAGTATTATTTACACAGTTACCTAACTCTCAAAATTGTTATTCCAATTACATCAATAATTCAAATCTATACATATTCACAGAGTACAAGCTCCTAAACTATCAGCGCAAATAAATAAGCAAATAACTATTGCTTGTATAAATCTCAAAATAATCTTTCTTTCTACTTCAATGATGAAATTTTCACTTCTTATTGTAGTTAGGAAATCAATCAAAATAGACTTAATTAATGAGATATCTTAATACTATGTAAAACAAAGTTTTATATGTAATAATATTAATGAGCCCAACATTAAAATTTAGGATAAGTAAAATGAGAATTTACAAGGTTCTTGGTATTTTATTGGCAATCATTTCATTAATTATGTAAATAAAAGAAATTATTGCTTCCTTAACTAAAAGTCCAACTATATGTTGTGGTGGTAATAAAAAGGGATACTTTCACCAAGGAAATTAAAAATGATTAAAACTAGGAAAAGTTAAAAAAAAAAAAAAAAAGAAAAAAAGAATATTCCATGCAATTTAAGTACGTACAAGAATGTAGTATTTTTATCAATAAAAAAAATTCATGAATTTTATAACATTAGCAAAAGAGAATCATTACACGTTCAATTTGTTGCTATAGTCTATTAGTTTATTAATTTTATTAATGTCACACATTAATTTATGGAGATAGACATATTAATTTAGTAACATCTCAATTATAATTCACTTAATTCAAAATTGCTTCTTTCTTTTGCTAATAATATAAAACTTGAGCATTTTATCATAAGAAAATATTGCAATTTTAACTCGGGAAAAAAAAATTAGAAAATCCATTTATATAATATCTTTTGTTTTGTTCAAACCCAATAATTATAAAACCGAAAGTTACTAATTTACTAATTTTAAGAATGCAGTATATAAATTATTTTGTAAATAAATTAGACACAGTGGTGGAGGCGGGGTCACGGGGGCAACTGACCCCCAGCCACCGGAAACACCCCCTGAGTAGGGGACTTTTCGGCGGCTCTCCGCCCCCCCAAGAGTAGGGGTCGACACCCCCTGTATTAGGGATTTTTTTTTTTTTTTTGCTTAGGCAAAACGACGTCGTTTTACCATAGGATTTAAAAAATAAAAAAAATAAAACAGAGCAGGACAAAACGACGTCGTTTTGCCCTGGCAAAAAAAAAAAAAAAAAAAAGAAAGACCAGAAAACTGATTTCGTCTCCCTCCTCACATCCCATTTCATTTGCCCTGTTTATTCATTCCTCCTCTCATCTTTTCTGCCGCCGCTGCGACGCCATCCGTCCTCCTCTCCTCTCCTCCTTTCCTCTTTGCTTCTTGTTCCGGTTAGTTTCAATTTTAAATATTAGATTTTTGTAATTTATTTAAATTTTATTGCAATTAGGTTTTAAAGAAAAATATTTGTCTAAATTAGGTTTGAATTGATAAATTAATAAATTGATTATGTTAATTATGTTATTATTTGATAACTTAGGTTTGAATTAGGGTTTGAATTGATAAATTGATAAATTGATTGTGTAAATTATGTTGTTATTTTTAGATTTGAATTGATAAATTAAGTTTGAATGTGTGTTTGAATTGATAAATTATGTCTGAACGTGAGTTTGAATTGAATTGATTGTGCTTTGTTATTTTTGGGTTAGAATTGATAAAATATATTTAAATTTATTTATGAATTGATTAATTGATTGTAGTATTGGTGTTTTTATTTATAGGTTAAAAATATGGATAAGTTTATTACTAGAACAAAGTGGAATATTTTATCAAATTCTGAACCAAAATAAATTCAGATTTGTTGGTCGATCAGAAATTTTGGTTCGTTGCTGGAAATTTTTGTTAACCTCCCTGAAATTTTTTGAACCAAATTCTATCCCCCAACGGACCAATCTTGGCACTGCCCATTATCAGACATATTTATACATGATACGCATAAAGTAGTATCCATTCAATAATTGCAATATATAATGATAAAAATTTCTTTGTTTTTTTTCTCTTTATGTGAAAATGGAAGCAAACAATTAGTGGGGATGGACAAGTAGCTCAGTTGATGTCTTTTATTTTATTTATTTATTTATTTTTTGTTTATGTTAATATTAGAAATTGCTAGGAAGCTTCGTAGGTGGGCTTGATCCATCAATTTCGTAAAATTAAAAACATGTCATTATTTCTAGAGTTTCCTTGAGTTTGCTTATGTACCCTAAGAAATAAATGAACATTCAATCAAATTTAAAAATAAATCAATCTATTCGTTAACAGTTTTTAATTTACTGTTATAATATTGTATTTTCTTTATAAACTATTGAATTTCTCATCCCGATAGTTTCTAGTAAGATTTTGCACTTGATCGTGTGGATATATTTATTGAAAATTAAACTTGAATTTCCTTTTACAAACTTAATATGAATATTCTATTAAATTACTGTTGAAACTACTCTCTAGTTGAAAATAAATGAGATTTAAAAGCGACATATTAGTGATGTAGATTATACAGTAAAAATAAACTAATTTGTTTTAAGTTATATGCTCCCAATTCCGTATATATGTTTGCTTATGCAGTTGACTCAACAAGAAAGGTTCACGGAATCTCTTCATGATATTAGAGTAGAAAATGGTCAACCGCCATCTTGTGCCCGTCTTTAAAAGATCGACTTGATAGAGTTGAGTAAACATGTGCGTAACTAACTACTATAATAATATAATACAAGATATTTTGATTATTAAACTTATTAAATTCTAGTTATCTACTGTATATCCACTCTTATCCTACCATTAAAATATTTTATTTGTGTATTGTCAAGATCTGAATACTTAATTTTTTTTTTTTACCTCTTCATTTATTAATTAGTGCACTATAATATTCAATTATTCGTGCACTAACTTGAATTTTGAAATATTTGATTTTATATGTGAATTGAATGATATTTTGGAGCCGAACACCAACCCTTTAAATAGTTGAGCTTTCATTTTCTTTCTTTTTCTCTAACATAAAAATGGTGTTTATTAATAAATCATATTCGTGACATTTAAGTAATGCATGATTAATTATATGAATTCCTTTCGTACAAATTTCATTTAAGAAAACAAATAGCATCTCTTGCTGAAAGAAATTCAGTTCAAATTGATCATTAATTTATTTTCTTTCTGTTTCGATAATATTTTTAACAGTAGATATAGGAAGAAATAAGTTGGAGTACTATAAATCAAATTGAATTGAATTTAAAATAAAATCAATAAATTTTGGTCTGATTTCTGATTCCCACAGTTTACCTTGATTTATAATGTGAAAATATAGGAATTTAAAAAAAAAAATTGAATCGATTCTATCTAACTTTCCAAACACACTCTTAAATATTTTCAAAAAATTTGAAATAAATACATAAAATGGGATTTAGTAATATTGAGATTTGTTGAACTACCCATTGAATTGAAGAAAAATGACTTGATTGTGTCTAATATTTTAATACTTATGATTTTGGTGACCCAAATTGTGACAGCAAGGAAATCAAAATTATGGGCATAACATAATATAGTTAAGCAGAAGAAGACTGATTAAAAAATAAATAAAAATAAAAATTGGTGGATAAAAATTGCGTCAAATCACTCCACAGGCAACGTCATATGCTAAGAAGAGTGTTTGATAGGAACTATGTTTTAATGTTTTATGAGATAAGGTCTCTCTTTTTTTTTTTGGCCTTAGATGTGTGCATTGAACAGTACAAAATTGGTCCCCATTCAACGTGGTCTTACAGTAAACAATTTGCCAAATTGGTAGGACATTAATTGAAGAATTCAACCAGTCCAAGAAATAATTGTGAGTATGTGTCCAAATTACGTGGGGGCAATCATGCAGCACAAAAGTAGAGTGAAGTGTTTCTGTTAAGGTTTTAACTACCACACTCCTTCCTGCTTGACGCCAACTATTTAACGACCATTATCATTTTTATTGTATTTATACCATATGTAACATATGAAATATATAGATCACGTAATATGATAATAACATGATTAAATGCTCGTTTTATAATTTAAATAAAAATGTTATCTTAATTTCTTTTAGCTTAGAAGGAAAGGTAAAGTTGGACTACAAGATTATCAGAAAAGTTGAATTTTACACACATCGTATAAATCGTTTTAATTTTGCCGTTACGATAAAAGCGTTAGTTAAGTTACATTTTTTTACAAAAAGTACGGTCTTTAATTTTCCGGTAGCAATTACTTGAAAAAGGGTAAATTTGCACTAAATTCTTGTCACAAGAGTAAAATTAGGCTAAAGTTTCCACATGAGGACAAATTTGGCCTATATTGTACTGATAACGGTAAAGTTGAGTTCTTCCAATAATCTTTGAATGAAATTTAACACTTATTTCTTATTTTATCATGCAATTTATTAAATATATACTTATATATATTGTGTTTTATCTCTCGCTACTTGGTCTCATTGAAAAAAAATATACTAGCTCCACCCTGCAATGCATGTTTGTTTAATCTAATTTTACAATAACCCAAAAAACTTAGTACAATTAATTCTCACCCTTTCTAAGGGAAAAAAAATATTGTATAATCATATATGTAAATAACATACATGTGTTGGTCTTTGGAGGCTTTCATCACTTAATCAATGTCTCAGATTTGAGTTTTGTATTGAGCAAAAACACTATTGCAACTTCCAAAAATAAGTTCATACATTTTTTCGATCCGAAATTAATCTAGACATGAATTTAGATGTAAATGTGTACTACGGTGATATGAATTGATACGAAATATCCAAAAACAGTACTCTTGTTGAAATCCCATATTGTTTGGCTATGGGAGTATATTCTTCTTATATTGTTGAGGCAAGTATATTCTTCTTATATTGTTGAGGCAATTTTAACCCCTTGAGGTACATTTTGGGGTTAATTAGACATTTGTTTACATCGTATTAGAGCCAGGTGGGTAATGTTGTTGGGCTAACTTCGATGATGGGCCACCCATGAACTCTAAGCATCCAAGATGGAGGATTTGAGCGTGAGGGGGTGTGTTGGAATCCCACATTTCTTAGCTATGGGAGCTTATTGCTCCTTATATTGTCGATGCAATCCTGACCTCTTGAGTAACCTTTTAGGGTTAGTTAGACTTTTGTTTACAACTGTCCTTTTGAGTAGGGTAATGAAATATACATTTAATTAATGTGCATGTGAATCTTTCTAATAAAAAAACTCACACACAAGTGTTTTTTTAATTTCTCAATATTTATATATTTATGTCTGTTTTTCATTAACTTGGTCCACTATAAAATTTTTCGTTTGTTTGTTGCCCACAAAATTAGGACGAAAAAGAAGAGCATTATTTTTATTCACAAACTGCCAACCAAATTGGAATAGGATACAACACCAAGTAAAAACATTGCACATGATAACATCTATAAATGCATCGTCTTAATCTGTGGATAAGTAAACATTGGTAGGCAGCAAGCAGTATTCCTTTGTGAGAGTCATGATAGGGAAGTCCTGTAGCTTGCATAATTCCTTGATTGTAACATCAACTTAGTTAAGGATTTAAATTTTGCTGATTCCTGTTAATAGATTCAACTGCATCCTAATTGAATTATGTGTTAATTATAATCGCAAATATTGAGTTTCACAACATAGATAATTGCCAAGATTAAATTCAATAAACAAAAGTATGAACTATTCCATGTGTTTGAATTTACATTTTTAGAGTTCAAAACCAAATTAATTTTTTAAAATTTTTCTAGTTACACTAGGCATAAAAAGCTGTTGCCAAATAGTTAAAAATGTAATTTTGCAAAATGACTTACAACTATAATTATTATTATTTTGGTGAAAAGAGAAAACACAAAGAACGAGAAGGGAACAGGAAAAACAGAAGCTACCTCGCAAGCCGAGGCAATTGAATACAACAATAATTACCATAAATAATATTATGGATACCTGTGGGAGGTAAGATACACATTAATGCCCAAAGGTGAAGATCCTACATAATTTTCCATAAAATCTGCTACTGTGTTACCCTCTCGATAAGAGGCTGTTTCTTGAAAAACCAACCCAGGCTAATGAACCAACCATAGAGGTGAGAATCACTAGCGTGTATGACTATAATTGATTAAGGTTCAATGTGTGAAACTGAAAGATAAAATACTTGATTAATAAAAATGGAAATGATCAAAGGCCTCACGATGCTTTCTCTGAACAAAAGAAAACGCATCATGAATTATTCTGTCACATATTTTTTGCTCTTTGTAAGAAACAATCATCCCATCCGTAGAAGACGACTCATTCATCTCTGTAAATAAAAACCCAGCTGTTAGAGTCTATATCTGAAATCCAAAGCCTGGAGTAAAAGACTTCCCCATTGACAATGAACAATACAAATTTTTGAGATGAAGCAGGTTTATAATGCTCAGATTTACCTTCTAACACCTTAAGCTGATTAAAGCTAAAGTACAACATAAAATTACTCAAGATAAATGGCATGTGGTCTCTACAAAATTGGCCATCTTTTTCAAAGAATCAAGTTCCTCTGCTTTATAGGAAAAGAGGCTCGCACTTAGCTTTGTCAATGTGTGATTCCGAAAGATTTAATTGGGTATGCAATGACAATATGATGTCTGAATCTCTCTCTGGTGCTGCATGCAGCCAGGCATGGCTCTGCTTTCTTGGCATCTTTTCTCTCTTTTTCGAGTTTGCGGGATGTGGACATGATAGAATTTGAGATAAGGAATGTGAGTGAGATGTCTTTCCAAGGAACCGAAACTTTGGATTCATATGACTCTTAGCCCTCAAGATTCCCCTTTGGCCGGTGATTGTGGGGAATCTGACTGAACAAACCCTTCCTGATATGTCTACAGGGGTCTCGGCGTACAAGGTAGGAGTAGGATTTTTCAGCAATCTATTTTTCCTACCCAAAAAAGGAAGTTGCAACCTCAATGGTACCTGCAAGCACGCAGAAAGGGTCAACTACCCAGTTGAAAACAAAAAAAGAAGGAAACACTGAAAATTTATACAGTACACCAATTAACTTTAGCTCAGTGCTCTCCATCAAAAAAACTTTAGCTCAGTGCTATATGAGACACCTAGATGTACTCAATGATCCATCTAAGTGACTAGTTTTGACAGAACCCATTGAAAGTACTGGTTACCATGATCACATGATAGTCACAAATTGGTTAGTTTCTGCTGAATTGACATTTGAGATCCATAACGCAAATCAACCATGCTAGCTATAAAAAAGAAGAAAGTGATATAGAACTTACAACTGAAAGGAGGCTACAAGAAGCCAATGACATTGTACATGAAGAAAAACGTGATTCTCCAGGTCCGTTTCCTTTCTGCTCACTCTTTTTCGGGTCTTCATCTTGAGGTACAGATCCAAAACTTGATGGTTTTACATCCTCCTCATCCTCATCCTCTTCCTCATCCTCGTCTTCCTCTTCAGCTACAGGTTTTTGATCTTCATTGGGAAAGAAAGAAGTGCCCTCATCCTCCTGTGCACCCATTTGTGTGTTCTCCTCCTCCTCTTCCTCTTCCTCCTCCTCTTGCTCTTGCATCTTCAATTCCTCATCCATGTCTTCAATGGCCTCTTCCAGAGTCAATTCAGCCTCTGCAAGTTCAAGTTCTTCTTGAAGCAGCTTTTTGTTCATCTCGCTAGTTCTCTTCTTCTCTTCAGTCCATTTTTCTAAGTTATCAAGCATTGGTTTTAATGTATTCTCCACCACTGTTAAAAGACGTTCCCAGAAAGTTTGCTTCCTCACCACTTTCTCCTTTCCATAAAACTCATCAAAACCTAGGGGCAGGAATTCAACCTTTTCAGGATCAAATTCTTCTCCATCTTTTAAAATTGGCTGCCAAAACAAGCGAATCCCATGTTCCTCATCCTCGATGAAATTGATTATTCTTCCAGTTTTTGTATGTAGGATGACAGGATCTTCAGTATATACGAGCTTTGATGGATCTTCTGGATCAGGTTCTGGTTCCTTGTTAAGAACAACAAATTCCGGTTCCTCATCTGGCGATACAGAAGTGCAAAACATTGATAACGTTATACAGAAATTCCAGATAGCAGATTAGCAAATCAGAAAAGAAAACACACAAGAAGCCAAAAGGAGTAGCTTGAAGCAGGCATTCTAAACTGGAGAATGAACTGGTTGAGTTATCAAGGAGGTAGCAGAGATGATGCAATTGCACAAGACTCATCATCAAATTTCCAAAACAAAGGCTCTAATTCTTTTATCAAAACTACCAAACAAATACATCTTTTATTTTTTAATTAATCTGATTAATCAATTCGAATATACATTATTTTGTTTCAAAAGAATGTGCTAAAAAAAGAAAAAAAAAAAATCCTCGCTACAAGTAAACAATTCCGTACTTCTCATTCTCAAACTCCTTGAGATCTTCTGACAAAGAACATGCTTTAGCAGGAAGAAGATGTGGTTGCTGAAGCAAAAGCTGCTCTCCTTTCAACGTTCAAACTTGTCCACCACAATTAAGTAGTGCTCTAAGTCTTAAGCTTCCAAGATACTGGAGGAACAAGGATAGATTAACTAGAATTCTGTACTGTTGTTCTACATATTAGAAACTTGTCGATGGTCGTTGGAGGAAATTCATCTTAATTTTAGCCTTTTTGTCATCTCATTTAACTAGTAAAGCAGTAAAACAAGAGGTTACTAACTACCTGATGCCTAGGCACTCTACCACATGCATGGAGTGTTAGGCTCATTGAGATGTCTCATTAGGTGGGAACAAGGGGAATGGTGAGTCTTCAATAGAAACGGCAATGGTATCCAATATCTTTTCCAGATATGGAATTTCATCGGTTGGCTTTGGCTTCGCATACACAAGCCACATACCTAACTAGATTGAAACTGATTGAGGAACAATGTAACGAAGTAGGATAATGATCAATTAAAATAATCAAATAACGAGTTTTCTTGAAGAAATCAGGAAGCAGATGGCAAAGTTTTCAATCAGCTTTATCATGGACCCAAGGTGTATAGAGTTTATTGCATGGAAGGAAGGGGGAGCCACATGGAGTCCACGGACAGGGTTGGTTATGCATTGGGATGGGAAACAAAGAGAGAAAGGACAGTTGCATAAAGGGTGTGCCATCTGGTCAGGGGTAGTTTTTGCAATCCTGATCTCTAAGCACAAATTCCAATTTGTGCATCAGTCAACGGCTCAACAATAAATATAATTCTTCTTAATTTGTTATTTTCCTTCCTTCCTTGTGTAAGTTAAGGGGATAAGCCTTTTCTGGGGGTTTTAGTAGGGTGTGAGCAGGTATGAAGTATTTAATTTCAAGAAGATAGACATCTTTAAGCATTTGATACATGGAAATACAGAAAGTAAAGTCCTTGTGAAGTGTACAGCATAAGTCAAAATTTCTAGAAAATAAACACAATGCATGCATGGGTGTCCAAATGTGTGCGTGTGTATATATATATATCTAGAGGGAGAGAGGGAGAGAGAGAGAGAGAGAGAGAGAGAGGTTTTAACCATTTTCCCACCAGTACTCGAGCTCAGCAGGCATTGGTAGTCTCAGGGGTGCTTTATAGAAAGAATTTAACCACATTTCTCTTTCCTTATCTACCTCCTCTATGTATCTTTTCCAATAGTCAGGGACCTGCCAATGCATATAGTTGTTCTAATACTGTGCACAATCTAAAAACAATGACAAAGAAGAGAAATCTTTACTTCATAGAATTGGTTGATGAAGCCTGGTGCCATCCACACATCTTCGTCCTCATAGAAATAGGGATGTTGAGGATCACTATATGGACCCCAATATTCCCTGACCACTATGACAAAATGCAAAAAAAAAATAAAAAAATAAAAAAAAAAATTAAAAAAAATCAATAATAATTAAAGCTCATATAAAAAATAAATGTGGCAAGAATGTTCCAAGATCTGTGTAAAACAAGAAAAAGAGAATTAGAACTCCTAATTGTCTCTGATAGTTGGTAAGCAGCACTAATTAAGAAGAGTGATCAGTGATGAATCATATATTCTTAACTGAAATGGCCTTAAGCCCTAAGCAGAAAGCAGACTACCACAATATCATCAGATGTTATGACAATATTCAGGGTCTAATGTCCACTAATTTGCAATGAGCAAACTGGGTCTACCTCAAGACAATAGTTCCTTCATGCTATTTTAAATCAACTTTCCATTATTACTGTGTCTTTGATCATTTAGCAAACAGTAAACTGTGAAATTATAGTTTCAAACTGGATATCATCTTTTTCGGTTTTTGCATCAACACAGGATTTACAGAATTTGAGGTTAGCTTTCCAGTAACAAAATAGCTATAATCTTTTAAAAATAAAATCTGTGGCATCAAAGACATACTTCCATCTGGTTTGTTCACAAACATCCTAGCCTTAGCAGCAGCTACTTCTGCTAGTCCTGCATGCAACTGATAGAACATACATCAGATCAATATTATTTCCACTCATAGAGGTTTCTTTGACCTTTTAGAGAAAGAAAATCATAGGTACCGCTGATATATCCTCATCGCAGTCAGTAGCCTCATCCACAAACTCTCCAAAGTAGAATCTGCCCTGTAACGAGAAGAAATATACTTAATCACCTCGAATGACTACAATACCTAGCAATATATTATCAAATCAGTAGCCAAACTTCATGAATTATGCATAAAGTGTCCCTTCTGAAGAATCAAGGTCCAACATGCTTTCTCGCAGTTGCACCAATACCAAAATAAGGATCTTATTGGACAAAAATAGAATTATACCACATAGGCAAACATAGAATTTTTTACACATCTTGAACTCAAGATAATTCTGGATTTCAAATTTATGGCAAATCTAACACCAAAATAAAGTGTATAGAGCTGCATACTTAACCTAACATTAGGAGTCTCGATCTTTCATTTCAAATTAAGGCACAGTAATTTGAAGAGAATCTCCTAGAGTAAAGATAAGAAGCTTAACTATCTTCAGACCTTTTCTACCTTATGTTAAGCCCCATATGAGTCCATAACAAACCATGCACCAAAAATTCAGTTAAAATATTGATCAAATTTGAGGCACCTACATATAGGACTCGCTCATTCACTTCATAGACACCACATCCATGCATCCTGCCATGCTTCCACTCGCCAGCATATCGATACCGGCCTATTTCCCTGGCATATGCTATTATCATTTATCAGTGATCCCATAAAACAAGCCTTCATCTTAAAGAAATATTCATGTTTTATGCGACAATCAACCAAAATTTTGAAAGCATATTCAAATTGGCAGCAGCCATGATTAATTCGACTTGCTTCTGTCTCTATGAGATTTGTAACCAATCTCATAAAATTTCATTATTTTTTACTGACACTTCAAAGCCAACAAATGTTTTTGTGGAAAACAAGCCCCTGATTTGCAGAAAATTATCCAATGCAAAGTGAAAAATGAGATTTAGTATATACTTGTTGAAATTTTCCAAGTAGAAAACAAAAAACCGAAGTTCCAACTTCTTATAGATTTACACTAAATTTACAATAAAACTTGAAGTTGTATATGGAGATATGGGCTTCTACTTATTGCTTTGCTAATCCACAAATTAGTGATGGATTCAAACCCCACATTCCCACCCCAGAACATTTTTCTTCTGCATCACTAATATTGACATTTAAGTTTACTGGGTAAATATTCACTCACACAAGTAGCCAGAACTTTCAAATCCAATTTATACAAATTCCTCCAAATGTTTTACTCCCGATTTTTTCAGCTTCCTTTCATTTTTTGTTACTTGAGATTTTCACGTGTTGCTGATTCTAAAAGCCCAAAGTGACAAATTCTCTCTTATTTGTCTTGGCGAAAAAAGATTGGGTCATTTCTTACACACTCACTCATCCACACACACAATAGTTTTTAAAACAGTGGTTTTTTTTCTTTCAAATAGACAAGAAAATTCAGGATCAGCTATTCAGCTTAATTAGATGCTAGAAATTAATTCATCCGTTTCTTTTTTCGATCAACAACTTGATCAACAATATAAATTTTATATTTCTATGTTAAGTAATATAACCATTCACATGGTTTCTACTTTTGGTTTTGAAAAAGAATCTTTAGGTTGGCAAATGATACATTCAAATAATCCATATATTTCAATGTAAAACTCTCTAATAGAAAAAAAAAAAAAAAAAAAGGAGTCTAATTGACATCTTATAAATGAAAACAAAGAAAGAAAGTTTTGAAAAACCAAAACCAACGACTTCACTAAACCTCTATTTTGTTGGAAAAAAAAAACCTAGAAAATGAAAACCAGAGTATCTTTTCCACAACAGTTTGACTTGCCTTTATAGTTTAACTTTTGTTTTTTTTTTTTTTTTTTTTTTTTTCCTTTGGGTTTTCATGACACTATTTATATCTAGTTAATTACAAGTTCAAGTTTGAGGAAAAAAACTCATTTAATTTCCCTTGTCAATGACAAAGGGACCATGTAGAAATATTAAAAACAATCTGTTGACACAAAAATATACCCATGTCATAAATATCTCATTTTTATTTAGATACGTTGGACTACCAAGTGCAAACTATTTACTAAAAAAAAAAATAAGAACAAAGAAGAAACAAAAAGCTAGTGTTATCTGGGAAACAGTGCACGTTTTAGGACATTGATAATGCGATGCTGATAATGGATATAGATCTGATCAAGAAACAAAATTATGCACCAAGGGGGTTTTACTACAACGTAACAAATATATGACAATATGAAACAGAACTTACGGTTTTCTCCCAAAATGTTTGATCCACTCATCCTTCTCATAAAAAGGTGTTTCATAGTTCCCATCCGTCAGATGCATGGTATCTTCAATATCCTTCTCCAGCCACTCTCTGTCTTCAGGAGACATAAAATCCCGCGATATAATATCACCATCAGCCCGCATCTTTGCTTCAAGCCTTCAAAATATATAGATAACGAGCAATTTAATTCATTCATCTTACATGTAAAAGTGACTTCTAGGACTAACTGCTGAGTAAATCAATGTTGATAAAGAGATAAGGTTCATGAGCATACTTGGAACCTGGCACAGGTTCTATATCGGGTATATCAACTTCAACAACCCCATGCCCTTCCATATTATTGCGTAGCCATTCGCCCTCATACCTACATTAAGCAATAAAACAAACTCTGAGGGAACAATAAAATCACCCATTGTAGTTTGTAGCAATAATTGCCCACTACAAATGGAGTTGTATTATGTAAATAAATGTAAAAGGGCAAGTAGTAACTCTCAAAAGAGAGTGAGTAATAAACCTGACTAGTCCCTGTTCAGCAACATAAACACCCTTTCCATGAGCCAAGTCATCCCAAACGGTGCCTTCATACCTAGATAAAACCCAAATATAAGGTAATGAGCAAAGAAACCATTTCCCACCTTGGAAGTTTCAGTGTCCACGAGCAAGGGCTCAGGCTATTGCCACACACGCGCACACACAGAAAGGAACAAAAATCTTCCTAAAAACAAGAGTAGCAATAAAATTTACACCTAAAGATTCAGTGGATGAAAATAAACAAATTAGCATTGGATAAAATAGCAAGATCAGAGAAACCACAGAACAGGAAAAATAAGTCTTATTTCTAGATCAGGTGAATCAATCACTAGCAACTGAACTAGGATGGAAACAATAACATAATGAAAGAACAGTAAAAGAATATCCAACTGTATCCATTCAGCTCAATTTACCATTCAGATAATGCCCCAGAAGCAAAAACGAACTAAGTACATCAAGCATTATCCAAAAAGAAATTATTGCACAAATTACTGAACTATACCCCCAACAAATAAGAGATTAAGTGCAATGGAATTAGAGCTACTTGAGATAATCCAAATCCCAAAGATCTTTTCTCTTTTTTTGTCTGAAAACAAAATGGAATCAATTCACTAATCAAATGAAGCAAATGACAAGAGCAAGAAACATACGAGCTCCCATCAGGGAAAATGTAGCTAACCCAAGTAAGAAACTCCTCAATTCTATCCAGCTCCTCAATAACAGCCTTGGGAGTGGAAATATCGTAATGATTATCAGGAATAACCGGATATGGAGGCCTGTAAGGCAAATAAAAAGGGGCAATCGGAGGGTCTCTCCCTTCCTTCTCCTCCTTCTTCATAATCTCCCAATCCCTCTCATCTGCCCAAACAGGGTCCCATCCAGGCTTCGTCATTTCCAATGGTGCATCAGCCCATAGCTCTTTCAAATCCTCCTCCCTCCAATTCTCCTCATCTTCAGGAAAATCATACAGTTCCTCAAGACTCGGTTCCTCTTCTTCTTCCTCTTCCTTCTCCTTCACGCTATCGAGCGCTTCGGAAAACCGAGCAATGTTGATTTCCGGCGTGTTGAACTCAGGCGGCGGCTCATCTCCTGGCCGGGTATAGGGGACGACAGTTCCTTCTTGTTGGCCAGAAAACTTGCTGTAGTCGTAATCATAGTCGTAATCGGAATCTGAATCAGAATCAGACGAAGAGGAATCACGGTTATCTGCATCCGGGCCTTGTTCTTGCTGTTCCTCATTTGAAATTGGGTCATCTTCGTTGGCCATTGGTGAAAAGAGGCGGGAGATAAGAAAGGATAAGGTGAAAAGGCGGAGGTTTCAGAGGATATGGAAGCTGTTGGATAGAAAGTCATAAGAAAGCCATTAGCAGATTTTGTAGCAACAAATTGAGGGTTTTTTGTGGGGTTTTTGTCTGCTTCTGTCGTTGTGCTGCCAATTTTATTGGTGAAATGAAATCTTAAAATTTTTAATACCGAATTAATTAACAAAAATCAATATTAATTTATCATAGTTTTTCTGTACTCGTATTTTTGTAGCGGAATACGTAATAAGCCAATTTCAAACAAAATTTTACCTCGTTAAGGGCTAATTTGGGGTTACTATCACTAAATGCTGTCAAGAAAAGTTAGGTTTCATTACTTTTTTTAAAAGTAGTTTTAAGTGTTTTTCCAGTGTTTTCCTGCATACCATCTAACTTTTATACTTGTGTATTTAAGACTGTTTTCCGCAGTCCTAAAAGCAGCTTTCAGCCAAAGTAAGGTTTCCCATGCTTTGACTGAAAGTAGGGGTGAGCAAAACCAACCGGGAACCAAAAACTGAACCGAACCGAGATTGACAAACCGAAACGAACCGAACCAAACTCTATTTGGTTTGGTTCTGGTTTTATAAAATATAATAGTTTGGTTTTTGGTTCGGTTTTTGGTTTTTGTTAAAAAACCAAAACTGAACCGAATCGAACTGTAATAGGAAAAAATATTTTTTAAAAATATATATGTATGTAAATAAATTTTATTTGGTATATTATATATTTATATTATTATATAGTTTGTATTTACGAGACTTTAGTAATATACATGTAATATAAATCTTTTTTAAGTAATACTTTACATGTAATTTATAAAAAATATGATAATAAAAATTAAAAAATTAAAATTTTTGTTGATTCGGTTTGAACCGAACAAAACCGTACTTTGGTTTGGTTTTGGTTTCTATTTTTCTTCTACTTTAGTTTTTGATTTGGTTTCGTTCGGTTTGGTTTTTGAACCGTACCGCGTTTTGCTCACCCCTAACTAAAAGTTACTTTTGAGGCTGCGGAAATGTGCTCCAAATTGGCCCCAAGTTTGATTGAAAGGGTAATAAGTAGCACATTTGTACGTTGAGGGGTTGAGAGGATATTATCAAAGTTTATGGGGGCGGTTGGTTAGTATGACCAAGTTCAAAGGATTTGATATGTGCTAGCTCTATTTTTATTTCCAGATTTTTTTATTATATTTTAATAAAAAATATTTTTAAAATATTATATTTTTTCAAGAAAATTTAAAGGGAAATTAATTACCGTATTTATCAAAATTTTTCCTATCACTTATTTCCTGTCACAAAAAATTTAAAATAATAAAAATATTTTCCGAAAAAGAAAATGATTTTGCTGAATTCGTAAATTATTTATTTCTTTTATTTAATATATCAAGTGAAGCTCTCTGGGCTCTTTTTTTGTACCATTGAGAATGTTAAGGAAAATTTTGTGTTTAGAGTGATTATTTTCTTAAAAAAGACACTTCGTGTGATGAGGAGCTAAATAAATTAATTAATGTAATTGTAAATACAAATGTTTTATGCTATAACGGGGTGTTTGGTATTTGATGGGGATAGGGATAAAGATAAGGATTGAGATAGGGATAGAGATAGAGATAAAAGATTGGGATATTGATAGGGATAAAAAATTGGGATAGGAATAGAGATAGGGATAATATAAAATATGTCTGGTATGTTAGATAGGGATAGGGATAAATCAATATAATTGACGATATTACCCCTAAATATGTGTCATTTAATGGGTTGTTTTGGACAAATAGGTAAATTCCCATCCATAAATTTTATCCCAATCCTTATACCTGGGGGGCGGGGGGCCTGAAACAGAAAAGGTGGGATAAGATGAGGGTAAAAAATTTTTTCTCATCCCATGAGCAGGTACCAAACATGGGATAAGAGGTGAGATAGGGATAAAAAATCCCTATCCCACCTCTTATCCCACCAAACGAACAACGTGTAAGGGCTTAGTTAGTTACATTGGATATTTCGAGTTCGGATTTTGAGACATGAGCTATTTAAAAGTATAACCTAATTTTTGTGTTCATATTTTATTATACGGGTGAAAAATTATTACCAATTGAGATGTACGTATTCATTTTTTTCATTGGTAGAGTCCACAAAAATTGGATCCATTCTCAATTAATCTTTTTAATTTTTTGTTTGTTACTTTTCATGTGATCAATTTATTAAAAAAAAAAAACTTATTTTTTTAAGGAATTAGAGATTGATGAACTAGAAGATGTGAGCAACATAAAAAGGAGAGAGCGGAAACCACGTTAGCAACAATGGACATTACCAAGGTAAGGGTATAGCCATCAAGCCTACGAGAAATTACAATGTAGAAAACTGGAAGCCAAAAGTTTACAATCATTAATAATAATTTCAAAATTAAGAGTTTAGAAGACAATCACTAATCACAGCATTGTATATCAAAGTAGAATCGAGTTCCAAGTTTACATTAGGAAGAAATATGACTTTATTCAAGAAAGTCCTTCTTCTGGCAAAGGAGGTTTTCTCACAGGAAGGAAGAAGCCGTTGGAAGCTGGAAGAAATTACCTTCTTAATCAGTGATGCTACAACCAAAACTAACTCGGTGACCATTCATGAATAGAGCTGCATCAGAAGTATATTCGAACTAGGAGTGAGCATGGACCGGTTCGGTTCAAAAACCGAACCGAACCGAAAAAACCGATCCAAAAAACACTGTTTTTTATAAACCAATCCGATCCAAACTAAATTTTGGTTCTGTTCTGTCCAAACCGAACTAGTTCGGTTCGATTCGGTTTGGATTAGGTCGAACCAAAAACATCAACTTCTTATAGGGGTGAGCATGGACCGGTTCGGTTCAAAAACCGAACCGAACCGAAAAAAACCGAACTGAAAATTTCCATATTTTATAAACCGATCCGATCCAAACTAAAGTTCGGTTTGGTTCAGTCCAAACCGAACTATTTCGGTTCGGTTCGGTTTGGACTGGTTGAACCAAAAACATTAACTTATTAAAAAAAAAATTATATAAGTAGTTTGTTAAAAAAAAATACAAAAAAAAAATAATTTAAAAAATCAATAATACTATTACATCATAATAAAATACTAAAATTCTCTACTTTTTTTTAACTCTTTAATAACTATAAATTGGAATCCAAAAATTACAATATAAAACAATAAAGAAATATAATGTCTAAACCTCCACAAACCACAAAAAGATTAAATAAAAATTATCTTCAAAGTCCAAGATCCAAACAAACTTTAATCAATCAAGGTTGAAGAACCTACAAAATAAAAAGTAATCAATGCTAAATTAGCAAAAATATATATATAGCTTACAAATACAATAATAATTATACAAGTTATAAACAATTTATAAATGCTAATTTTTTAACGTCTATTGTTATAAATGCATAATAAATCTATATAAAATTAAATAAATTGAAAAATAACCAAAAAAGGGAAATAAAAAATTACTCTTAAAATTAAAAAAAAAAATTGAGGGGATGAGGATGAAGACAATGAGGTTGAAGAAGAAAGACGAGTTAAACGACGGATCCAAGAGGATGAGGATGCATCTGAGTTTGAGGAAGAGGGAGCAGCGACGGTGGTGTGGTGATTGAGATTAGGTGATTGAAATTAGGTCTTGGCAAAACACACTGAATTATTATTCGTTTAATTGGGTTATCAAAAATTATTCTTTTAATTGGCAATTAATCGGTTCTTCGGTTTTTTCGGTTTTGAACCGAACCAAACCGATCCGAACCGAAATCCAAACTTCCTAATAATTTAAAACCGAACCGAACCAAACTATAAAATGGATCGGTTCGGTTCGGTTTGGTTCGGTTTGGTTTTTCGGTTTTTGGATTCCGGTTCGGTTTTGCTCACCCCTAACTTCTTAAAAAAAATCAAAATAAAAATTTTATATAAGTAGTTTGTTAAAAAAAAAAAAAAGAAATACAAAAAAATTAACTTAAAAAATCAGTAATACTAAATAATACTATTACCTCACAATAAAATACTAAAATTCTCTACCTTTTTTTTTTCAACTCTCAAGTTTTAACAACTATAAATTAACATCCAAAAATCACAATATAAAACTATAAAAAAATATTATGTCTAAAATTCTCTACAATTAGTATATATTAATTTTATAATTAATTTTAATATTTTACCAATTATTCGATTTTTCGGTTTTTCGATTTTAAACCAAACCGAACCGAATCGAAGTCTAAACTTCTTAATAACTTAAAACCAAACCGAACTAAACTATAAAATGGATCGGTTTGGTTCGGTTCGGTTTGGATTTTCGGTTTTTAGATATTGGTTCGGTTTTGCTCACCCCTAATTCGAACTAGACACTGTATGCGTTAGAAATCTAATGAAAATGAGTAAATACAATCTTTATGTGCATTTAAAATAAATTATAAAAACATCAAGTGCCAAAATTGAGATTTTACAAAAGGAAATACAAAAGGTGGAGTTTTGGTTTTCTGTGAAAGGAACAGAAAGAAAACGCAGCTCCCTTTTTTTTTTTTCCCTCACTCTCGACTCAACGCCATTTTCTTCCTCTAACCGACTGATTAAGCTTATTCTCACTCATCCGGTCACCATTTTTGTGATTTTCGAAGCTCTCAAATGCAAAAATAAGTTTACATAGTTTTTAGATGGTAGAATGAGGTTTTCCTCTTTTGGAAGGTTTTAGAGTGAGAGGTTTCGTATCTAAGGCTGCATGCCCTCTTCAATTCTCCATCTTCCAGCCATATTTTCGCATAATCGAGCTCATGAATTAACTCAGGATGCCCAAAAACCTTTGGGTAAGGTGAATCTCGACTCATACAAGCAAGATTCGAAGGTGATCGGAGCTCGCCGGATTTACGACCTTCACCTCCGATTTGGGTGGTTTCCGGTGAATTTTGGCTACAGCTCCGGTCCTAATTGAAGTCATGGAAATGTGAGGGCGACAATTATGTGTTTGGTTTTCACCCTCTTCAAACTCGGAAATACCGGCGACTAGAGTAATATTCTGGCCAGGTATGAAAACAAAAGCTGAAAAAACTCGGAATAAATTTTTGAAATTTTTTGAATAATTTTTTTGGATAACTAAAATATTGATTATTATCTTTGAAATTGAATTTAGCAAACAGTATATGAAATAGGTTGAAATAATTCCGCGATTTTGATTCCCAAATTAAAAATTTTTATAAAGACCAGTTTGATAGTAAAAGTGCTTTTTAGAGTAGTTTCTTTAAAAGTAGTTTTAATTGTTTTACTAACTGTGTAACTTTCGGTCAATGTGAAATTCTCCATATTTTTAGCTGAAAACTCCGCAATTTCAACCTGGCCTCAAATCTATTTTCGAGCGCAAGCTAGAAAAAATTGTTTGTTATAGGATCCCGGATGTCTTTTAAGAATATTTGGTGACAAATAAGTTGTAAAAAGGAGTACGAAAGGGAGATTCTACTGTGGTTATGAACCGTACTAGTTTGACTGTTGTATTATTAACAAACATTTTTGAGCTAATTGTTGCTAATTAAACACAGTAAATATATGTAAAAACAAAAACGCCTAACGGTCACAAAATCACAAAATATGTTTGTATTTAATTAAGTAATGACCACATTTGTATTCAATTAAGTCCCTCTTTTTAAAGTTTCTATTATAAAATTAAGAAGACCAGCGACTCAAGTAGCTCATATGTTTGACACGAGTCCTTATTTTCTTAGCTCGTACGTTGGACACGAGTCCTCTTTTTCTTAGCGATATATTAGTTGCTGGTTTAGTTTAATAAAATTATATTCTTTAAAAAAGAAAAAATCCAAACGGTTTGTTTTAGCAAACTATTTTACTAAATCTCCGTTTTTCAATCTTAATCAAACTCTTACATTGTGTATCTATATTGTTAATTGAATTACAATCAGATAAGCAGTTGACAGACAAATAACTATCTAAATTAAAAATTTGAATTATTATTTAAAATTACTGTAGAATTAAGAGTATTTTTTTAGGGATTAAAATAAATAAAATACAAACCACTAAACAAGTAATTAAGGGTTTCGTTAAAAAAAAAAAAAAAAAAATTAAGTCAATAGGCAGATAGCTTCCTGTCGCTCTACTCTCTCTCAGAGAGTATATTCTACCAAAAAACAAAAAAGAGCATATCGCAGAGCTAACGGCGTCTTCGTAGAAGATAGAATTGCATGCTCCGGCGACAGTATCACCGTCGCCATTATCCACTGCCGCCGGAAATCGGTATGTTTTCTCAACCGTCTGCACAGAACAAAAAAGAAAAAAGCAAAATGTGGTCTTTTGGTTTCTAACTTTCTATTCTAACACCCAATCTTCAAACTCAAGCAGATTTGTGCTGCATGCCTATAAATTATAATTACTCACATCAAGTAATTTTAATTGGTTTTTTGCTTCATTAAAAGAAATAAATTGTCTCACCGGCGGCGGCTCCGGCTCCGGTTCTGGTTCTGGTATGCCTTCTTCCCTGTTTTGTCGCAGTTGTGTTTACTTGGTATTCTGCCTTCTTTATGTTTTTTATTTTCTTTTTTTGAAATTTTTTTTTTAATCACATAAACGCACCGTTTGACTCTTTTAAATAGCATGTGCGTGTGCCGACGTCGTTGAAGTCAAATAAAGCTGTTAAATTTGTTAAGTTTTTCTTTTTTGTTGCATTTTTCCTGTACAAATTTGAGCTTTATATTTTTACTTCTGTGCATAAATTGTTATATGATTCATTTTTATGCTCAGTAAATTATTTAATTTGATGTTACTGTTTTTATTTTTATTTTTATTTTTATTGTTAGTATTTTTACAACAAAGAGTTAAGGTTTGAATAATGGGCATTTCATAATGGATTTTTAAAATCTCAAAACTATTTTTGTGCCAAAAAAAAAAAAAAAATTTTTTTTATTAAGTGAATTGATTTTCTATGATTACTATCATATATTCTTATACTTCTTTCATAAATATAATTTAATACATACACTTCTCATATGAAAAAGTATTTATTCATCAAACAATTAAAACCTCATTTTAATATTGATTAAGTTTAATATTTTGTTTCATAAAAGAAAAGTTTAATATTTTGTGAAATTGTATCTTAAATGATATTATTTGAAATAATTTAATTTTTTTCCGGATGGTATTTATTAACATATTACATGATATATATAATTATTGCTTATTTATATATACACACCTTCTAATTAGAATCTAAAGCTATTTTAAATATATCAACTACTCAACTTAAGGAACACTTTTATGCAGTTGTTTTCTGATGATTTAAAGCTATTTCGAGGTAAACGCTATTTATGTTTTCTGATATTATTTTGACAAGGTGTTTTCTTGGTTTTTAGGAGAGTAGTAACCATGGAAAATATCAAGTTTTACCAGAGAAAACGGAAGGATATTAAGGAAGAAAAAGTACAGCTTGATGTGCACCAAACTTGGGTTCCAGAGACGCCGGTGAAGCATGGCCCAGCCAAGCCCTACTCTGTGTATGCTAAAAGGAAGCTGACAGGCAATGCCGGACCTAGTTTTCTGGCTAGAATTTGTAAAGAAGAAGCTAAAGCTGAAGCTAACAATGACAACTTTGGGCCTAGTTTTCTAGCCAGAATATGTACAGAAGAAGCTGAAGCTGACAATGACAACTCCAAACCGATTTTTCTGGCCAGAATTTGTGAAGAAGAAGCTGAAGCTGACAATGATATGCCTGTCATGACTTCTGCGGGCGAAAAGGAACATAAATCTCAGAGTTCTGATTTTTCTTGTTTGATTTCTGATGCCTCATTAGATTTAAACAAAACTATCTGTGACAGGGAAGATGCTGCTACTGCTGTATCTGTTTCCAACCTGACTGAAGGTTCAGAAAACTTTCTTCCTGAATCTGGAATGTTCGATCACAGAGGAGGAGGCATCTGCGCTTCTATTAAAGAGTCAAATGGAGGCCTTATTGACAGGAGTGCGCCGTTGGATGATCTTTCTCATTCTTTAGAGCTCTTGAGTTATCCCAATATAGCTCCTCCAGGCGAATGTGCCACCAACAACACTGGCAGTTTGCCTCTGAAGAATGAATCAAACAACCCGGATTGTCATGCAACTGAGTGTAAGTGATATGCATATTTTGCCTTTTGAATCTTAGTTCCATTTTGCTATCAAATTCTGTTGTTTACTTGTATTTTGCTATGGTTAGAATGACATTGATGACTCAAGTTAAAAAACTGCATCCTTTCCTAATATACATTCACATTAGTGAAGTGATTAATTGAATATGGAATTTAATTACTCTTAATTTAGTAATTTTAAAATATTATAAATAGGAGGGTATATTATAAAGTTAATGTATTAAAATATAACTAAAAGATTTGGGTCTATTCATCAAAAAGTTGAATTTCTTATGAGACGGAGGGGTATTAAGCATTTTATATGCGAACACTGCAACAAAATTGACATTTAGTTTAATAATTAAGCCCATTTTTTCAATGATTGGTATGCAGGTGGTCGGGAAAAGGGTTTACAATGGGAAGATGTTCATTGTGTTAACCAATTTGAGCCACAAACTCCCTTGATAAAGCACAATAAAAGACCATGCAATGGGAGAGATATAAATTCCAGACCAACCAAGAAGAAGAGACATAGGCCAAAGGTAGTAGTTGATTGTGTGCCTAGAAGACCAATCAAAAATTCTCCTCCCAAAAAGGAAAAAATGAAGTGTGGTAGGATAACTCAACCTCGGAAAAAGAAGGAGAAAAAGACCTCAGTCAGAAAAAATCAGTCTGCCATTATGCTGCCCGCTACTTTGGAACTTCCTTCAATCCATTCCACCAATTATAATGTTTCCGCAACATCAGACTTGAACCTTGAAACAAAGTCAACTGTGAAATCTAATGTGGGTGAGAATGGAAGTGTAACAAATGATGAAAAGATAGTGGGAGTTGTGCAATCTGGTGTGGAAAGACGTCTCGAAACTGTTGATACAGGAGACCACAAAAGTGATAGAAATATGATGTTGTTAGCTATTCCTGTGATACCAACGCCAGACTTGAACCTCGAAACAAAGTCAACAAGCCAATCTCATGTGGTTACTGTGGAGATGAACAATGGTTGCCCATATACGTTAAGGAATCGACAGCCGAAGAAGGAACTTGGTTGCGGATTTATGTCTTCATGTGGACATAAGCAGGCTTCTAAAGTGAACCTGTGTTTCAGAAATAGTATAAAAAAAGAGCTTAGTTTCCCAAAAATGTGCAAGAAGACAAGGAAGAAGAGGAAGAGGAGACCAAAACTGTCCATCATTTTATATTTTTTCCAGATAAAAGGTCACATAAAAAAGAAAAGATCAAAAAGGTTTGTGCAAAGAAGATAGCTTTTCTTGCAAAATGTAGTCATATGCCAAATATTCCTCCCAACTTTACTTTTGATGCATCTGAAAATTGCAGGTATCTTCAGCTTGGTCTTTTGGCGAATCTTTTCAAGCAATTATCTTTGGTAGAAGAGCAAGGAGTTAATTTGGAATGCTACGAGCAATTAAACTTTGGGGGATTAGTTTTGAACAATCCGCTGGAATTGCAGCCTAAACCAGAATTGAAAAGTGGAGAGCCACGGAGTCGAATGTTAAATCCCGTTGAAGCACAAAATCATGGGAAAAGGGAAACAGAAAATTGCTTTGAGATGAGACAATTTCCCGTCTATCCTGAGTTGCAAAATGAAAGCTTATACGAGCAGAATTTGCGTCAGCTCATTGAAAAATCAACAGGTTCTTTCATTTATTGCCTTTCCTAGTTGTAAACATTGCCAAAATGTGATGCTTTTTGCAGATGATACAATTAAAAGCATGGAGTTACTGTTATTATTTATTAATTTTTATGATAGAAGGATTTTGATGACAAAAACAAAGACAAAAAACCTAGAGTTCTTATTTCGGTAGTCATGAAGAATTATTAATTTTCTTTCATTTTGAACTATTAATGATCTAGTTTTAAATTACGTTTAAAAGTGAAGTAGTTTTTTTTATTATAACATAATATTATAACGATGACATTATTCAGCTCTATGAAACTTCAGTTCAGACTTTACAAAAAAGGTTTCGATTTTCCCGCTCTATTGTATCTTGGTCCTCAACTCTGTTAAAATCTTATAGCAGCTATTGCTATCTACTAAATTTTCATTGCTTTAAATTAGTTCATGTAGTGGAAAAATTATACGCTGCATTAGAGATTTCTGTAGTTGGTACAATTGAAAGCATGTTTTTTAAATATGTCTATTTTGGGAGTCATGAAGTCGACATGCAGTTTCTTTATAATAAGATAATTTCATAATAATGACATTATTCAGCTCTGTGAAACTTTAGTTCAGAAAAATAAATCTGTTTTTTCTGCTCTGCTGTAACTTGGGCCTCAAATTTAGTTAAAATTTTTTTTGTAGCTATTGCCATCTACTTTTCATATCTGTAAATTCATTCTCAATTATCCTAGTGCTCATTTTCTGGAAAAATTTCTTTAGCAGGCACACAGAGATAATTATTAATCTCCTTATTTTTCGTTTTGAAGTGCTTAGGATCTAGTTTTAGTTTAATGATATTATTCAGCTCTATGGAACTTCATTTTAGAAAGATAGTTTTGTTTTTGTTTTTTTTATGGCTTTGTCCTCAAATTGAAGTTAAAATCTTTTAGAAGCTATTGCTATCTACTTAATTTTTCATTGATTTAAATTAGTTCTCACTTACACAAGTGCCCATTTGATGGAAGGATTTGTTTAGCAGGCATACAGGAGGCCTCCAATCACAAAGATATCATCATCAAGAAAGAAAAAGAAATACGCAAAAGAAGAACTAATCAGATTTATGGCGAATTTATGTTGCCAATAGATGAAAAAGTTCCCCATCAGAATTCTCTTTCCACCAAAGCGAGAACTAGAGTTCCCAATCAGGCCCGCAAAACAAGTGGTAGAGTTCGCCATCAGGGTTCTCTGTCCCCCCAAAAAGGAGCTATAGTTCCCTATCAGAGTTCTCTTTCCATCAAAGAGGGAGCTATAGTTCCTCACCAGGGTTCTTCTTCCTCTCAAAAGGGTGCTATAGTTCTGCATAACGGTCCCCTTTCCACCAAAAAGTTTAAACCGGTGATTGATATAGACCCTGAGACAATGAGACGGTGGTATCAGGTCAAGAGAATAGAAGATGGCTTAGGTGAAGAAAAGGAAGAGGTCGATGAAGAAACAAAAAATCGATGGGAAGAAGATAGAAAAATGTTCGAAGGACGCATAGAATTGTTTAATAAGAAAATGCATGAGGTCCTAGGTAAATTCTTATTAAATACTGTTGTATTATTTTTCTTTCTCTATCCAAGCCATTTTATGAAAGAAGCTTTTTGAAAAACCTTAACATGGTATAAAATTTTATTGTGCATAGATTAATTTTAGGTAATGAAACGATAAATATGTACCATCACAGGGGATAGAAGGTTCAAACCATGGAAAGGTTCAGTGGTGGATTCAGTTGTAGGTGTTTTCTTAACACAAAATGTTTCAGATTTTCTTTCAAGGTAACAAAGTTCCTAATTTTTTTTCCCTATTTTGATCTTAATAATACAAAATAAGAGAAAAACTATATGACAGTTTTCTTTTTCTTATTGTTAATTATTGACAGTTCTGCTTATATGTCACTTGCTGCCAAGTTTCCTAATGAAACAAGCCATCAAGAGGAGTTTCATTGTAGCCAAAAATTGATTGGAAGTACTAATGGGACAACAAGAGACTTGCCTGGAAAGCAATATATTGTGACTGAAACCACAGATGATGAAGGGGGTTTGGGTGATATTGAGGACATTGGAAAACCTAACTTGGCTCGAGGGATGGAGACAACAAAACCATTACCAAGCTTGGAGATGATGCATGGCACTGAACCTTGCTCAAGGACATATCCACGTAACTTCTGTGATTTCTGTCAAAGCTTGTGTAGTTCTTCTGGTGCATTCCATGAAAGTGATAATTCCGAAATCATTGGATATTATCGAGCTGAAAATACGATTGAGGACAAGGCATTACCAGATGCGTCTGTTCTGCCTCAGGATTGCAGCTCACAAGCAGAAGTTGGGGCTGAAATAAATCTGAATTCAGGATGTTGCTCACAAGCTGGAGTTGAGATAAAAAAAAGTCTGGATTCCTTAGATATGGAACACAAAGCATCTGTTCTGCCTCAGGATTGCAACTCAGAAGCAGAAGTTGTAACTGAAAAAAATCTGCATTTGGGATGTTGTTCACAAGATAGAGTTGGAATACAAAAAAGTCTGGATTCCGTAGATATGCAACACAAAGCATTTGTTCTGCCTCAGGATTGCAGCTCACACGCAGTTGGAACCGAAAAAAATCTGGATTCAGGAGGCTGCTCACAAGCCGGAGTTCGAATGCAAAAAAGTCTGGATTCCATAGATATGCAACACAAAGCAGGTTTGGAAGAGGCAAGAAAGACAACTCCAAGGAAGAAAATTGTAGCCAAGAAGAAAGAAGTAGAGAAAAAAGATTGGGATAGATTAAGGAGAATGTATTCGAAACTGAGATCTAGTGATTGCACAGATACTGTAGATTGGAAGGCAGTTAGGGAGGCCGATGTGAATGTCATTGCTGAAGTAATTAAAGCAAGAGGTCAGCAAAGTATTCTTGCAGAACGAATCAAGGTACTAATCAAAGTTAAACTATCGTATTAGGATCATATTTTAAATGCCAATTACAATCTTTGAGTCTTGTAGGGCTTCCTTGATCGTGTAGTTCTATTACATGGTAGCATTGACCTAGAATGGTTAAGATATGCACCGCCTTTGATTGTGAAGTAAGTCCAGACTTGGTCTGATATATTAGGAGATTTACATCTAAAGATCGAATCATAAGAATATGGCATGTCTTTTCTTCTATTGGCAGGGAGTATCTGTTGGACGTACAAGGACTGGGCTTGAAAAGTGTAGAATGTATACGACTTTTGGAACTTGGACATATTGCCTTCCCAGTAAGTATCCTATAACTTGTTATTTGTCAACCAATTATGCTTCCCTATAAAACTTAAACAGGTTAATTGCTCCTTCAATTAGGTTGATGTGAATGTTGCAAGAATATTAGTGCGTATAGGATGGGTCCCATTGAAACCGCTTCCTGGAAACCTTCAGTTCCATCTCTTAGAGGAGTAAGTGCCATAATACTATTAAATTACAAACATAATATTCGTGTTTACAATGTTAAAGGTGATCTCTAATACTATTCCTCTTAGGTACCCTATAATGGATTCTGTTCAAAAATATCTGTGGCCCCGGCTTCGCGAATTCGATACTCGGACTTTGTAATGCTTCAGTTTAATTTACTTATCTCCAAAAGTGTCTCTCTGTTATATTCACGTGTTAATTTATTTGCAAGTCATGCAACTTAACTAGTGTCTATATTACAAACTCCTTGCAGGTATGAGTTTCACTATCAATTAATCACCTTTGGAAAGGTATGCCAATGCCATTACATTCTATCTGCTATTGCTTTTATTATTAATCGTCCTTTTTTTTTTGGAAAGGTTAAATGGTGAAAGAATACTCACTGATTCATGCAGATTTTTTGCAAAAAGAGAAGCCCAAATTGCAATTCTTGTCCAATGAGAGCAGAGTGCAGACATTTTGCTAGTGCAGTTGCTGCAAGGTTTGCCATTCAGCTTTGAAAAATGCATATGAATTATATTAAAAAAGAAACTTTTTTTCTCCATATCTAACTTTCTTGTGAACTGATACAAACTACCATTAATCAATTTAATTAAGCCTTGTATTTTTTTCCATTTTTCTTTATTTTAACCATTTATTTTAATGGCCTTTAAAATTTCTTGCATTCTAGAATTAATCTAAAGAATCACATGGACACTATTAGCTTATTGATTTATTAAGTGTTAACTGTGGATAGTATATAACTTTGTATTCTAAAATTAATAAATTTTTATCACTCATTTTACTAATCAATTGTTGCTTCTTGATCATTTGGGGGTTATGTTATCTGTGATGATTAACAAATTAGTCAGGGTTGTAGAACCACTCTAAGGAACATAATTAATGTGCAGATCATGTTCAATGGGTGGTTCATTATTTTAGTAACCTTGTGTTGTTATTTCTCAGTCTATTCTATTAATTTTACCCTGCATTGCTATGTTCTGTATATATTTTTTAGCATTGAAACTGTTAAGTAAAAATGTTTCATCAAAACTTTACCTTGCATTGCCGTAGTAAAAATGTTTCTTGGTGCTGGATTTCCAATTCTTAATTAAGATTAAGATTTAATTTCTTAACAGTTTATTTACAAACAAAAAGTTATTTATTCAAGTGGAATCTATTATGTGACAAACAGTTGCAGTGAATTGATATTTACTCAATTGAATAAGTTCATTAATTTATTGATCAATTTGTTACTTATAGGCATATGATATATTGCTCAAATAGTATTATCTCGAGAACTATCTTGTTATATTTATGATTCAAGTGAAACGACTTGATGATAGATCATTTAAAATTGTTACGGGTGCATTAGTTTGGGTAATAGCTAAAACATGAATTTGAGTGCAGTGCAAATCTTCACCTACCAGGCCCGACCAATAAAGATTTGGAGAGATCCATGGTTCCTACTATACCAGTTGTGGACACTCAGTCTCTTTCAGATAATTTTGATGTTAATCCAAATATATCGATGTCCTTTTTGGAGTTTGGAGTGACATCAGACTGCAGCATACCAGTTGTGGAATATCAATCTCATTCAGATAATGTTGAGGTTGTTAATCCAAATACATCGGTCTCCTGTTTAGAGTCTGGAGTGACATCAAACCTCAACATACTAGTTGTGGACTCTCAGTCTCTTTCAGATAATGATGAGGTTAATCCAAATATATCGGTAACCCTTTTAGAGTCTGGAGTGACATCAGACCTTAGAATAGAAATATCTGATTGTGTGCCCTTAATCGAAGAACCAAAATCACCAGAGCAAGTGCAAAATATTAAAGAATCTGATGTGAGTGAAGATAGTTGTGAAGATAATGATGCTGATGACAATATATTGATTGACAATGAAAAAGAACAAGAAATTCCTACCATTAGTCTCAACAATGAAGAATTCAGGAAAAATGTACTTTTCTACTGGGAAAAGTACCATAACAATCCTGAAGATGGTAATTCATCAAGAGCTTTAGTTCTTTCAACAGTCGATGTCAATTCAGTTTCCGTGCATAAACTGAAGCGTACCAATCATCTGCGGACAGAACATCAAGTGTAAGTAAACTTTCCTATTTGCATTTATAAACTAATGAAATATATGGGAATTTATGAAATCATCATGCAACATAACTTGTGTCACAATTTATGCTATTATCGTATTCTTGAATAGAATTTATGAAGAATTAGTGTGAAAACTCTTTCATGATGCATGTTGACCGGTTTTAATTCTTATGCAGCTATGAAATTCCAGATGGTCATGAAATTTTGGAAGGGGTAAATTGGTTCATTCTTACACTATATGCTAGTTAATTAACATTTAAGCATTGAATTAATTATCTGATTGTATGTGTAATCTTACAGCTAGAAAGAAGAGACCCTGAAGATTCTGTGCCTTATCTTCTTGCTATATGGACAGCAGGTATAGCTTTAGAATGTTTAAAACATCCTTTGGAAAAAAAGGCCAAAAAAAAGAAAGATTATGGAATTTCGTTTTCTTTTTTCTCTCTCTTGACTATGTTTTTAAACCCATAAAACATTGTAATGCTTTAACTAAGGTGAAACTCCAAATTCTGTGGAACAACCTAAGAAAAAATGCAATTCTCAAGGATCAGAACTTTGCAACGACCAGACATGTTTTGCTTGTCAAAGTATATGCGAAGGGAATGCTGATATAGTTCGAGGGACGATTTTGGTTAGTGAAACATGCCCTTGTTGGATTTAATTATTAATGGAGTTTGAGGGTTTTTTTTTTTTTTTTTCATCAGTGGAGTTAATATCAAATCATGTAGAAGAATTAACCACTAAGTACTGCTTAAGCAGATCCCTTGTAGAACAGCGATGAGAGGTAGATTTCCACTCAATGGCACATACTTTCAAGTCAACGAGGTAAGAGTACTCAAACTAGTAAACAAATCCACATGGAAACTTATATTTAATTATTTATGTCAATAGTAGAAATTTAACAATCACTCGAGAAAATGTACTCTTCCTTTGCCAAGTATTATGCTAAGTTGACATCTATATTATCTCTCTTGTAGGTGTTTGCTGACCATGAAACCAGCCAGAAACCGTTAATTATTCCCAGAAATTTAATATGGTATTTGAGGAGACGTATGGTATTTTTCGGGACATCTCCATCAGCAATATTTACAAGTAAAATTTCTATTACTTAAAATTGACAGTGACATTTGAAAAATTATTTAAATGACGATGAAAGCACTTTTCTTGGCAGAGAATTGTTCGTTACTTGACATTCAAAGAAACTTTTGGACAGGTGTGACTTTATATTTCAAATGTGGATAAATATAGCTGACATAGTTTGATAGTGTGTTTGCAAAGATTTCAAATATGCGCATTCAAGTGGAGAAAATGAATAGTCATAAATAATGGAAATGAGAAGCAAACAAATTTCCCTTGATTCATAGTTGTATACCATCTAATTTCAGATGAAGAACGACACTTGATTGTTGAAATTACGTACTTGCAGGCTTCATTTGTCTGAGAGGGTTTGATCGAAAAACCCGTGCACCAAAACCTCTTGCACCAAGATTCCATTGCTCACCTAGCAAGATGGAAAAAGCACCAAGAAGAGTCAATCCTGATAAGATGAAAAGTAAACCCGAAGGGTTCAATCAAGAAAAAGGAAATGATGTAAACAAGTCTGAAGGTGCTATCTGACTCTTGTACATAATTTGTAGCCATCATTAGTCTTCTAATTTTTTTCAGTTAGGTCCACCATTTAAGTTAACCTAAAGTTCCTAATGTACACTTCCATATTTTTTTCAGAATAAAATCATTATTTATTCTGATTCTTATCACTCTTGTTTGTGTGTCAGAGACGATATAAATGCTATTCACGAGCCTTAATTATGTTGCATACTTAATCCGTAAGAGAAGCATTCTTTGTTGATCCATGGAAATTGAAAAGTTTGTGCTTGGAAGTTTGTCATATAAAATGTTCAACTTTGTTGAGCTTGATGCATATTTCTTTTACTCGCAATTACGGTCAAAGATTCGTATCGAGTTTAACTCGAAATTGAGAATAAAGTACATGGAAGTGAGATATATGTAGAGATGAAAAGTCTGCAGAAAATGAAAATAGCTCTGAAATTTAATTGAATTATGCAATGGAAAGTTTCAGAAATTATTCTAATCAGTTATCCTTCTTCACTTTAAAGGCATGGATTTCGCTGGTGGTTCTGGGGAATTGAGTAATGTCTTGGATAAATTCTTACAAGTTAATTTGATTTGTGTTTGTGTGTAGATAAATCTGTCTTCGTAAACTTGGCTTGAAGTATTAGTTTGGTTCCCAGATGAATTTCAGATACCAATTTGACCATTCAACTTGATTGTTGTGGTACATTTACGAGAAAACTGAGAAGCCTTAATAGTGATTAAACTGCAAAGAGGATTATCTCAATGAGATAATACATGAATACGGCTTGTTAGAACAAATATATAGTGTAATTTTTCAATGAGTTAGTGGTCTTTTGAGAGAAGAATTTTAACGAAAAGGAAAAAATTAAGAAAGAATAAAGCTTTTTTGTTTAGAAAGATTTATACTGACAAATCAATTAATTAAGTATTTACAAATTGACTTATCAAAGAATAATTTACAACATAGTTGTTTTAAGATCGGAAACAACAGGAAATCTAATAACATCAGTATAAATCTCTTATGAAAACAACAGCAGATCAAGAAGTGAAAGGAGAGTGAAAGGAAGAATCGAGGATTATAAACCGGTCTATAATGGAAGGTTACTTTTTTTTTGGATTCTTCTTATTCATTAACAAACGCGGTTTAATTAATTATAAATAATTTAATTTTAATAATATGCATTAGAAAATCAAGAAAATCAAGAAAAATCAAGAATTAATAATTAAGGAACCAATGTTAATTGAATATCATTGATTCATTCAAATAATAATAATAATAATAATAATAATAATAATCACTTGGTTATTAATTTGTTGAAAATACAGATATTTAAGTAACTTTTATAGGATAATAACAGCTATATATGATTTTCTTGGAGGGGAGATTTTTCTAATTATTCTTCCTAATTAGCATATTGTTGTGATATTATCCTAACAAATAGAATTAACAATTAAAATATAGATTAGAAAATAATTGAAAAACGTGGCTATTCTAAATGTGGAAGAAAATTAAGAAAATATCATAGTATGAACCAATGAAAGATGGCCACATAAGCATCATTATATGTTTGTCCAATTATAGCTTGGTTTTAAAACATCTCTCTCTCAACTAGGAGATCCACGGTTCTAAGCGTCTTAGACCCCAAATTGAGCACCTTCACATTATATCCTCATATAGCATGTTTGAGTGAAAAAAAGCTTGGAATATGAACAATTGCTTCTGCCCCTTGTGGTTCCATCCTGCGGACCTTCAAACATCTGCATACACTTCTTTTTGGATCCACATACACAAACGCACTTGCATGAAACATCAGCAATGCCCCATCGTTCAGGTACTTTATGGGTTGACATGAGCCATCAGGCAAATATCTTCCATAACAAGACAAGTTAGTGGAGAAAACTTTGGACCACACCTTTTCGGCACCATCATTTTTCATAGCCCAAACATGAACAACACCAGACCTATAAACAACAGATATGCAAAGTTCTCCCCCTAATACTCCCATGCTCAAGTCGTCAAATTCATAAGGTTGATCAACTATTGGTGCTGAAATGATCCCAAAACATTCCTTCTCAACGTCAAAAGTAATTAAAGATAGCGGTTGTGACGTAGAAAACCAATAAAGAAACCCATTCACATAAGTAGGGAACTTGCTCCATATTGAAGGATTGAAAAAACTAATGTCTTTCCATGATTCAGTACCAAGAATATGTACTTAAACCACTACATTACCCATCATATTACGCACATACTCGTATTCGTCGGGAGCATAGTCAAAGATTCTCAGCACCTTGTATTGTTTTGTCACAGGACTAAAACCAAGACCACAACGAATAGAACCCCACCAGTACGTAGCCCTTTCAAGCTGTGGAAGGTTAATGTACTCACCTGTAACTGGATTGCAAACAATAAGACGATATTTATGGGGTCGATCAGTCAAGCAAAGCAAGCAGTTGCATGAATTAACTATACGACATATGTGATCCTTCATTTTCAGTTTGATGCACTTGTTGCTTCAGCCCAGCTGTTTGGATCAAGCATATTACGGCCACTATCTTTAACACCAAATCTGCTATGGATGTTGCGTAATGGGAGCTTAAATTTGGTGTCAAGTTTAACCATAACTCTACAGACACATCCAGGCTTGGAGTTGGTATGATCACACATCCCAAGCTTGAGCTCAAAATCATCCTTCTCTGGCTGCACAAGATAAAGCAATCTTGATAGGGATGTAAAACCTATTTCTCGAAGCAAAGGATAAACTTGAGCTTGATCAAAATGGCACTTTGCAAATTCAGGGTCTGAAATTAGATGATACCATGTTTTGCATGTACATTTGCATACAACAATCTTCTTTGTGGGGAGCCTAAGTAGGATATTTACCGTAATATCCCCTGGAAGATCTGAAAATGAAGGACCTGAATATTGAGTCTGAATGTGACTGGCTTCCCCTGTTTCAATTCTGCCTTTCTTTGCATTAGAGTCTGTAACCATAGAAATCCTTCCTCTTTTCATGATGCTGTAACAGAAAAAATGACATTATTCTACATAGTTGGAAAAATAAATGAGTACAATTCAAGATAAAAAGAAATTAACTCTACAATTCTTTCTGCTCCAACCATTTCCACCCAATCGAAACCTAAAACTGAAATTCTATCACGCAACGCCACAATAAATGAAATAGCTACGAGAAAATTGGGAGAAAGGACATCAAAAGAGAAAAGCATAGCAATTACAGACCAGTTAAGAATTATAATATATCAAGATTAACAACTGCATAATATCGGAGTTGAAGACAAGAGAGGATTACCGAAAATTGATGGCCGGAAGCGAGATATCGGAAACGAGTGTAGCCGCAGAGCGAAGCAGTAGAATCAAGAATGTCGAGAAACTAAGGGTAACTGAAAGGAATTAATAAAGAAGCTGAAAACCAGATGATTTTTGCAAAATGAAATTAAGAAAAAACATAACTTTAAAGAAATAAGGAAATTTGCGGTGGAAATTTAAAGTGCAAATGCAGCCCTAAAATGCAGTCCTAAAATACAGTCATAAAGTGCAAATGCAGTTCCAAAATTACAGTCCTAAAATGCAGTCCTAAAGTGCAGATGCAGTCCCAAAATTACAGTCTTAAAGTGCATATGCAGTCCTAAAATGCAGTCATAAAGTGCAGATGCAATCCAAAAATTGAAATACAGTCCTAAAGTGTAGATGCAGTCCCAAAATTGCAGTCCTAAAATGCAGTCTTAAAGTGCAGATGCAGTCCCAAAATTGAAATGCAGTCATAAAGTGCAAATTCAATCCCAAAATTGAAATGCAGTCTTAAATTGCATATGCAGTCTCAAAATTGTAGTCCCAAAATGCAGTCTTAAAGTGCACATGTAGTCCCAAAATTGAAATGCAGTCATAAAGTACAAATACGGTCCGAAAATTGAAATGCAGTCCTAAAGTGCAGATGTAGTCCCAAAATTACAGTCATAAAATGCAGTCTTAAAGTGTAGATGTAGTCCCAAAATTGAAATGCAGTCATGAAGTGCAAATGCAGTCCCAAAATTACAGTCTTAAAGTGCAAATGCAGCCCTAAAATTCAAAAGCAATCCTAATTAAGGTATATTCAATGTAATACTATATCTTAAGGTATAAATAAGGTATAATTAAAGTATAACTAAGGTATAATCAATATAATGCTATATCTTAAGGTATAAGTAAGGTATAATTAAGGTATAACTAAGGTATAATCAATGTAATAGTGTATCTTAAGGTATAACTAAGGTATAATTATGATATAACTAAGATATAATCATTGTAATAGTGTATCTTAAGGTATAACTAAGGTATAATTAAGGTATAACTAAGGTATAATCACAATAATAATGTATCTTAAAGTATAATTAAGGTATAACTAAGGTATAATCACTGTAATAGTATATCTTAAGGTATAATTAAGGTATAATCAATGTAATAGTGTATCTTAAGGTATAACTAAGGTATAATCACTGTACTTGTGTATCTCACCGTGTAACTAAAGTATAATTAAGGTATAATTAAGGTATAATCAATGTAATAGTATATCTTAAGGTATAATTAAGGTATAACTAATGTATAATCAATGTAATAGTGTATATTAAGGTATAATTTTGAACACTTAATGGATAAATTTAAGCACATAGATAAATTTTCTCTTTTAGTAATAAATCCATGAAAGTCCAGAAAGAAAATGTTCCTATCATTACAAATCACATACTTTCAATTTTAGAAAGAAAGCGAAAGAAACTATAATTTAAAATGAAAAAACACTAAAAATAGGTCATCGCCCGAGAATATATGCTTCAAACAAAAATGTTGAAGTGTGGGTAATCATAAGTGGGCTATTAACATCACACAAAGTAAAGATGCAAACAAGAAAAGCTAAGACATCATTTCAGTTGTGAGCATCACACGAGACTCATTTAAGAAAAGACAAAAAATGGAGATGAACCCTTTTTTTCACCTTAGGATGCAGGATCATAAACACTATCTTTCACAATTCTCTAAAATTCACACCTTTATGCAATAAATCCCGAACATAACAAAAACATAGTATCAGAAAGAAAGACAAATTCCATTGCAGAAACCAGTTATTTGCCAATGGATGGCTTATGCATTTGCTTTCTAGGAGTTTATAGAAAACAAAGTTCAAGCAAAAACCTTGAGTCTTGGGACCAGAAACTCACTGTAAGCCTCAATACTAGCTTTGTTGCATCTATAATAACTGAAATATCAACACACCAAGGAAAAATATTATTTTCAAATGATTGGGATATGCAACATAAAATTATTATTCATCTCACAGTTGTAAATGTTTGAGGAAGACAACAACCAAATCATACACAAATTTTCATCTCAAATCCAAACAAACAAGAAACGGGGTTGTTTTGTCTTCTTGTCTGCAAAACGAGATCCCGAATACAGAGTTAACTTGAATTTTTCTTCTTAGAAAATTTCATTAACGTTAAATGTTAACAATCACAAATCCTTAAGCCTGGACAACCTTGTTGGGATTCGTCATTGGAAAAATAACGTGACGCAGCGGAAAATATACCGTTTAAAATTTCCTAGAATCCACCTATCGTGTCCAATTACCATTGATTAGAATAAAACCAAATTGAATCAAAAGATTAACTCACCGAATTCGTCTCTTCTAGAGACTGCTGCAGAATCGTTTCTTGAAACTGCGATCTCCAAAGTCCGGTGCACAATCAACTATTGAGCGGGAACCGGTGCTAGCCGAAGACGCGAAGGAATGGAGGTTTAATTCTGGGATTTTCGGCTGTTTTGGGGCTGCTCTTGGTGGCTGAAATTTCTAGTAATTAATTAGGGTTAAATTATGTTTTTCTTCCTTAAGTGTGCCCTTATATAGACACCTTGTCTAATTGGGTTGTAATTAGGTTAATTAAACCCAAGCCTACTAGGATTATAATTAGATAAATAAACTTTAATTAAAAAGTATATACTATGTAATTTAATTCTATTTGGCTAAATTTAATTACCCCTAAATAAAATTAAATCACACTTAAGTAAATACAATACATGTATTTAATTTTCCTACTTAGGAAAATTATTTAATTAATTGTTTACTTTATGTAATTCAATTAATTGATAAATTAATTAATTATATTATGTAAACTTATTAATTAAATTAAATTCAACCCTAGGTTAATTAATTACTTTGACACTGAATGTCAACTAATTAATTAATGTACATTACATAAACAATTTCAATAAGTTCCGACTTAGTTGATCTATGTGCATGATCCTGTAGGTCTGTCTTTATGCTGGCAGTAGGCCCAAGGCCCACGGACTGTAAGTGGGTTCTAGCAAACCATTACAGCCTCCAATTAAGACAGAGATGCAGCAGTCTTTAGAAGACACTCACCCTGTAGTAATCTCATAGTGTCCTTTGCCTAATGATATCGATATGAATAAATAAGAGGCATGGTGTCTGTCATCCACTTTTGTTGTTTATTATATTTCTTGATCTTGAGTTGACTGATTAATCAAATAAGCACCGGCTTACTTGGGTATGGCCATACACTTATCAGTCCCACTCATCAAGTGGCCAATGATATCATCTCGGTGTTACTCGAGTGGCAATTCCATCACTTCATCATCAATATCAACATGTTCACAGGTCCACCCAATCATACCCGTATTTAGCATCCTTTTACAGACCTGTTAGGTGTATGTCAAAGTGAACCGGATTCCATATTGATATTATAATGAAATCTGGTCTGAGGATAAAAGAGACCTCCTCAAGAAAGACCTATGACGTGACAACCATGTGGCTTTCTTGTGCGGATCGATCCAGTCCCATGTCAACGACATGTACCTATATTCATAACTGACTATACAAGTAATATGGCTAGTTAAGAACTTTCATACAGTCATCGAATATATAAGTCTGTGGTTCTATTCGTTCCCACGATTAGAACAGACCTAAGATAGGTTTTATGATTATCAATCAATGGATACTCTACTCATATTATAGCATAAGATATAAATGAAATAGATTAATTGCCTTTATTAATGTGACACAAATAATGTATTCATACAATGAGTCTTAATGTATAATACAAAATATAAGAATTCAATGCCCTAAGAACTAGGGCACACCAACAAACCTAATGATAAAGTTGTAATATATCAGATTTTAATTAACCTGCACCGATGCTAAAATAATCCATCAACAAAATAGAGCATCATTCCTATAAAAAAAAAGGGGAAAAAAAAAGAGGAAAACCCCATTCTTTACTGCAGTTCTCTAGCAGAGAAACAAGAAGCATGGTTCAGAAGCATTTGATATTTGAACCATAAAAGATAATCTTAAAAAAAAATGCAAAAACTGAAGAGTCAAGTCCCACTGAGACAAACTTACCACATATCAGTTTCTCTAATTATCCCATATTTTCCCCATGAATTAGTGATTGCTCCCTTTTTCCCTCTCTCCAACTTCTCCTTCTTTTTCTTCTATTTCTCTTTCTTCCTCCGCTCTTCTTTCTCTTTCCTTCTTCTCTTCTTCTCTTTCTCTTTCTTCCTCCTCCTCCTTCTCTCCTCTTCACTATTGCTTTCACTCCCTTTGTCCTTCGAACCTGAATCAGACTCTGAATAATCCGATTCTTCACTATCCGAACTCGAATACGAATTGTAGCTTCTACTGCGTCGTTTCCGTGATATTCGCTTAGCTTTTTCTCTTTTACTATGTTTTGTATCTTCTTCTTCTTGTGGTTTAGACTCAGAATCGGAACCGGAGTGGTTACCCAACAATTTAACTCTCTTGTGTTTGCTGGGATTTCTACGTTCTGAGTCTGAATCGGTATAGGCATTTTCTTCAACTTTACCTTTGGATTTCCTGTCCTCATCATCTATGTAGTCTTTCTCATGTGCAAAACCATTTCGATCTTTAGCCATTTCTTCTCCTTTCCAAATTATGGTGCTGAGGTTGTGTCTTGGTTTATAGTTTCTTGTCCAGAACTGAAGTTCGCTCCTTGATCTTTGGTTGGGAAGAAAAAGGGGAAAATAGGTAAAAAAGCATTTGATCTTAAAAAAAACGTAATAGTGTAAATAAGAAAAAGTAAGCCACTAAAATAAATCCTGAAACGTGGTAATTTTGATAATTTCCCTAAAAATTACTTTTAGCTCGGACTGGGCCTGAATTGGGCTTAGAACATCAATTCCAAGCCCAACCAAAGCTCACCCATTAAAATTTATTACTTTTTATATTTTTCAATTTTTTTTTCATACTAACTAAAACAAAGACATATGACACAAAACAAATAAATAAATAATATAACACAATAAAACTAATATTATCTAAACAAATTGAGTTAAAAAAATTCATAATAAATTTGAAACTTAATATAAAGTATAGTTTGAAATTAAAAATAGAATAAAATATACATGTATATATTTGTTGGCAGGGCTCGGGCCGGGCTTGGATATTTACACAAATCCTAAGTCCAACTCATTAAACTTCAGACTTCATCAGGTTCAGACTTGAACGGGCCTAACATGTAAAATGCATGTCCAAATCCGACTTTTAGTAATCGGGCTTAGACGGACTAGGTGGATACCCAGCCCAATAAATAGGTCTATATTTCATATAATTTGTACTAAATAATATGCAAAAAAGTTCTTTTTTTTTTTTTTTTTGGCGCATATGAAAATATGCTTTTCAATTGATATATATATATGTGATAGTTTATAGTCCGATTATAACTACAGGATTTTTTTCTCTCAAGAAAAAGAAAAAAAAAATGAACTGTTGGATTGTTTTGCATAAATAATTGTAGGATTTTCTAAATGTAAACTAAAATTTAGAAAAAACATAAGCCGTATCCTTTTCGGATTAACCCCTAAGCACGATTAAGCCATATTAGTTTTTATATTCTAAAAATTTAAAGTAATATAAAATTGCATTTTTTTTTCCTATTTTTTATATGTAGTCATATTTTATATTTTTAAGTGGTTTTTAATTAATTAGTTGAAACAAAATTACTTTGTTTATTAATTAACTACCTTAGGTAATTTAATATTTCCTTTAACCTGTTGGTAACCTGTAATAACAGGTCAACTTCTTTTAATTAATTTATTTTTTATTTTAATCTATTGATGTGTCAAAATACCATTGGTTAATAAAAACAAAATATGGTTACTTTGTTTTCCAACAAAATAACCATAGAAATTACCTATATATATATATATATATATACAAGGATTTTCCCCTGAGCAACATGACATGTATTGTCACACAAATAAAAAATAAATATATTTACATATCAAATTTTACTAATAGACAATTTTTATATAAGTTTACGAACTAACAAAAAGCAAATTTACACTCAAACACTACTAAAATTACCTTTCTTATTAGCATAAACTTTAGGGGTGGCAACGGTCCGGGTGCGGGTGCGGGGGTGCATTCCCCACTCTACCCCAAATGATTGCGGGGGCGGTTTCGGTGATTCCCCATTTAACATTTTGGGGATTTTTTCACCCCCATCCCCGACCCACGCGGGGGCCTACGGGTTTCGGTGAATCCCCGTCCACCCATATCCAATAAATAAAATAAATTAATATTATTTTAATAACCATTTTAACATTCAATAACCAAAATACAAATTCTACCACATTACAAATGTGGTTTAACATTAAATATTCAAAGTACAAAATATATCCAATATTACAAATATTTAAATTCCAAGTGAACTTTCTTTGAACAACTTGAAATTGAAGTCCAATCATTTAAGAGCTAGGACTTGGTTTTGTTGTTTTGTTGTGATTCGTATTTTCATCATCTTATAAGAATAAAAGCAAATATTAGATGTATAGAATAATAAATAAAAAAACTAAATATCTAAAGTTAAAAACTACCTAAAGAACATCCATATCCATAACTGATTTAGAATCTAAAAACACAAGTATTCATTATATTAAAACATTTAATACATAACTTTGAAGTAAAGTAAATTAATAAGTAACCATTTATAAGTATTATACATTTTACTTCAACTTCTAACCAACTTTGAGTGCATATCAAGCTTCTACCATCTCAGAATTAAGACTGCTACGAGACTTACTTATAACTCTACCACCTGTACTAAAAGCTGACTCTGAAGCCACAGTTGACATGGGAATTGCAAAAATATCCCGAGTAATTAATCGCAACATAGGGAACTTGAGGCAATTTTTCCACCAATCAAGTAAATCAAATTCTTCTTTCCTTGGTAACAAACGCTCCTCCAAATAATGATCAAGTTCAACCCCAACATTTTCAATAGATTGTTCAGAAGCAGCAACAAATTGTTCAAAGCTGCATGTTTCTTCATCTCTTTGAACTTGGTGAGTTGGCGATAATTCATTATTTTTTGGCGATAATTAGCTTGACCTAATTAGGAATTAATTAACATTTCTTATATATATATATATATATATATATATATATATATGCGGGTTTTATACGGGGATTTATTCGGGAGCGGGGCGGGGATCCCCATGGGGCGGGGATAGTACTCCCCGCGCCCACGCCCGTTTAAGTACTGGGGGTAAAAAAATCCCCACCCCCATCCCCGTGGGTGATAATATCGGTTATTCCCCACGCCCGCTGGTTCGGATCCCCACGGTTTTCGGGTAATCCCCGCCTCATTGCCACCCCTAATAAACTTCCATAGCAACTTGCAAGATTATTGCTTGCCACTAGCTCTATCCTTGTTGAGAGTTCGCTCTTTATCTCTTCTATTTTGTCTTCTCAACCCTAAATTTATTTGGAATAAACCTTTCAACTAAAATAGTAAACTGGAATTAATTGATAAAATAAAAATTTTGAGCTCTGCTGACTGCTGATATTCACAAATTGACTTATCAAAGAATAATTTACAACATAGTTGTTTTAAGATCAGAAACCACAGGAAATCTAATAACATCAGTATGAATCTCTTATGAAAACAACAGTAGATCAAGAAGTTATTAGGATTTCAAGTATAAGTAAATTAAATAACATATGATAACTGATCAGAGTATATAGTGATTCAGTATGTTAATCCTCAGTAATCATTAGAGTTCTTCCATTAATAATAATAATAAAAAGTAATAATAAATGTAGGACATTGGAGCTGATTAATTCAACCGGTTAATAATCATCTAAATGTAGACTATTAATGAACATTAATTAATAGCCATATACAAGGATGAACAATAATTTGAGCAAGATCAACAATTAATGAATGTTTAACAGAGTTCCTATAATACTCTATCCTACTCGGGTATATCATTGACAGGGTATGTCCCCTTACAGACTTGTCTATGGGAAGGCCTGTCATTTACCATTCGAAATTGAACACAAGGCATTTTGGGCCATCAAAACTTGCAATACCAATTTTGATGATGCCGGGCAGCAGCGACGTCTTCAACTCCAGGAGCTTGAAGAAATCCGTAATAATGCTTATCAAAATGCTGCAATTTACAAAGCCCGCACCAAAGCTTTCCATGATAATCGGCTCGCCGAAAAGAAGTTCAAATTCGGTCAGAAAGTCCTTCTTTTTGATTCCACCTTGAAAATTTTTGGAGGAAAGTTAAAATCCAAATGGATAGGCCCCTTTGTAGTCGCTCACGTCTACGGAAATGGAGCTGTTGATATTCAGAGCAACACCACGGGTAAAATTTTCAAAGTAAACGGCCACCGCCTTAAACCGTTTTATGAGGGGTTTGCGCCATGCGTAGTTGAAGCACATTACCTCAGCACACCCTTCTACCATTAAGTGTGGACACCGTCGAGCCAACGACTAGGGTGTCGTTAACCCGTCAAAGTTAAATTTATATCTCCGGTTCCTTATACTGGGTAGTATAGCAAGAACGGGGTCGAACCACAGGGATTAGTGCAGGAATATTTATTTGCTAAAATAAAATAAGTTGGTTTGAGATTGGTTTATGATAAATGAATCAATTTGCAAAATGTAAATTAAATAAAATAAATCAATGGGATGAATGACTAGCCGAGGTACTTTTTAATTTAATTCCGTAATTCAATCATAGACGCCAAAGGTAAATTTCAATTATCCAAATAGACAAAGTTATAGTTAAAGGTGAAACGCACTCAATAACCAATCTTTTCTTAGTTGGTCGATAGTTCCGGGAAACGCCCTGACAAACTACTTCTCTAGCCAATAGATAACCACTAAGAGACCTCTTAGTAAGATTTAACCTATGGTAGCATTAAGCACGAAAAAGACCTTTATCTTAGTTAAATGAAATCGGAGACGCCGTAAATCATAAATACTAAACCACTCAATTCCGTCAACACGCGAAGCTAACTTGCCACTATGATAGAATAACAATCACGGATATATTACTCTATTCGGCGATATGCAATATAATCAATCAATTAATTGGCCAAATCAATTAGATTAAATCAAAAGCAATAAATTATAAACGCAGGAATTGAATAGATATTTAGATGAAAGAACACAATTAAAACAAAAGTCTCATGAATGGAATTTAACTTTAAAAGTACCTCAACTAGAAGAGATTTTAGCTACTCATAATTAAACAAAAATCTGCAGAAAATCTTCAAGAAAAACTTGCAGCCTCCTTTCCTCTCCAAGCCTCCACCAAAACGTTTTTCAAGTAGTCAAAAACTGACCCCTAAACCTTCTCCTCTTTTTCCCTTTTATAGCTCTCCTACTCCTAACCTAATTAGGAGCCTCATTAACCTACTTAATTAAAGAGGCCTGCTGGGAATTAAAGTGCAAACCGTGGGCTCCTTAAAGAGAATTTTGGCCCAATTAAGAAGAGAAGGTCAACAAGGGTTGACCCGCAGGACCCGAACAGGCTGCATAAAACCTCAGCTAACTTCCTCGAAACAGCTCCGATTGGCGCGATTCAAGGTGCTATGGAAAGCTAACGGATAGACGCACAATCTTGCAGAACAAACCTTGAGCTAAGACAGCCTCGAACACTGTTGAAAATCCAGTTGAAGTTCAAGCTCCAACAAAACCTCTTCTAGCAGTCTTCCTAAAAAGCCAAAATCCACTTCCAAGCACCTAAAAGAGGTAAATAACACTAAATAAGGATATATAAAACAAAACAAACAAACTAATTAAGAAGATAATAAAACTAATACTAAAATGCTAAAATAACTAAGAAAATGAGTTAAAATGCACCTAAATATGCCTATGTAAATATGAGTTATCAAATTCCCCCACACTTAGATCTTTGCTTGTCCTCAAGCAAACTAGGACTAAAGGAAAATTTCTCCCGAAATTGACTATGGTTGAACCCTAGTAAATCCTTAACCGTTCATTCAAGGAAGTTAAACCACCAAGATTTCATAGGAAGTTTCAAAACTCTACAAGCCAATAAGCTTAATCATAAGAACTAGAAAATCAAACAAGTCGACATAAACAAAACATTTAACCCAACTTCACAAGACTTAGTCAATTGAAAAACCACCACAAATTATTGAATTAACTTTAGGCAGGTGAATTGTCCAACCTAGAAGGACATCTAGAGATTTTAAGCTTTTATTCACATTTAAAGCACTTCAAACCGAGATAGTTACCAAATTAAGCATAGGGTCAACATCCCAATTTTGCGAGTATAGAAAGGCCTCTAATGAGGGGTAACTCTCCCCATAGGTCATGCTCCATACACAAAGTCATTGTTTTTAACTTTGCTTAAGGTGAGGTGGGCCTATCCCCCAACTCAAAACCCATGGGTGTTGGAATGCGAAAGGTCTCGCTTTTTCGAGCAATGAAAAGGGTCTCTTATGAGAAGTTTGCTCTCCCTCTTAAGCCACTCTCCATACACAAGGAATGATTTTTGTCATACCTTGCTTAAGGTGAATTGGTCCCATCTCCCAATTCAAGGCTCAAGGGTAATCGAGACGATTAAATTATAAAATTTACATTCTCAGTATAATTCAACCAACATCATCAATTATAAGCTAGACTCTAGTTATCTCATCCTCCATAAGTTGGTAATAACTCACTTGCTTCACATTAGCCAACAAACTTTTTGAAAGCAATTGATCAATTAAACCTCATCACATTCTGTCAAAATTAAACGTAGAGTCATATGCAAACCAAGCTCAACCCCCAATCCTTACGACAAACCCACTAACATGCTTTGTTTCTAATTCTTCCTACTTCCAATTGGTTTATTATATTCAATGATGACAAAAATCAGGATTTTCCAAGGGCTAAACCAAGAAAATACCAAAAAATTTTCAAATTGGAGCTTAATTTACTCTTGGACAAACAACTGAGAATCCGATTTATGGAGGGAATTATGCAAAAACTTCATGCAATCCTAAATAGCACAAGCATTAAACTATCCTAAAAATTGAAAAATTGTTTCCCGATTTTCCTAACCCCTTCCCCCACACTTAACATGCATTTACTCCTGAAAATGCATCTAAATTAAGCACAAAAAGAGAAGGAAAGAAGTACTCCCTTAGAGTGTAGGAAAGAACGGTGGAGAATCGGAAGAACAATGTATGCAGAGGCAGCAAGTTCAAAGCCAATTTTGACACGGATAGATTCTGAATTCGGAGAGATGAAAAACTACAATGTTGTAGATCTTTCTCTTAGCTTTCCAACGCATTTTGAATCACTGCAATCGGAGGTCGGACGCAAAAGTTATGGCTGAATTACGAAACATGGTCAGATCTGGGCGCTGCGGTTGGTGCGGCATGCCGCGTGTGGCGTTGGAGAAGCAGAAGGGCAGCACGCCCGCGTGTCATTTTGGCACGCCGTGCCGCGCCTTTGGCAGGAACGCGCCCGAGAAGCAGAAAGGCAGCACGCCCGCGTGCCATTTTGGCACGCCGTGCCGTGCCTTTGGCAGGAACGCGCCCGAGAAGCAGAGAGGCAGCACGCCCGCGTGCCATTTTGGCACGCCGTGCCGCTATGAATTTTTGCCAATCCTTTGTTTTTCGAATTTTCGATTGCACTTTCTTGCTCCTTTACCGGATCCTGCACAAAAACTCATAAAAACATATAAAATTAGCATTTTTTTTTTTTTTTGTTTTTTTTTTTTTGACTTGGGTTGCCTCCCAAAAAGCGCTTTTGTTTAACGTCGTTGGCTCGACGGTGTCCACACTTAATGGTAGAAGGGTGTGCTGAGGTAATGTGCTTCAACTACGCATGGCGCAAACCCCTCATAAAACGGTTTAAGGCGGTGGCCGTTTACTTTGAAAATTTTACCCGTGGTGTTGCTCTGAATATCAACAGCTCCATTTCCGTAGACGTGAGCGACTACAAAGGGGCCTATCCATTTGGATTTTAACTTTCCTCCAAAAATTTTCAAGGTGGAATCAAAAAGAAGGACTTTCTGACCGATGCGAGCCGATTATCATGGAAAGCTTTGGTGCAGGCTTTGTAAATTGCAGCATTTTGATAAGCATTATTACGGATTTCTTCAAGCTCCTGGAGTTGAAGACGTCGCTGCTGCCCGGCATCATCAAAATTGGTATTGCAAGTTTTGATGGCCCAAAATGCCTTGTGTTCAATTTCGAATGGTAAATGACAGGCCTTCCCATAGACAAGTCTGTAAGGGGACATGTCCAACGGTGTTTTGTAAGCCGTTCGGTATGCCCAAAGTGCATCGTCCAAGCGTAGACTCCAATCCTTGCGTGTTGGGTTGACGGTTTTTTCCAAGATGCTCTTGATTTCTCTGTTGGATAGCTCTGCTTGTCCATTCGTCTGCGGGTGGTAGGCCGTGGATGTACGATGTGTAACCCCATATTTTTTGAACAGGGCCTCTACCACCCGATTGCAAAAATGAGTCCCACGATCACTAATAATAGCTTTAGGAGTGCCGAACCTGACAAATATGTTAGTTCTCATAAAATCGACAACAACTTTAGCATCGTTAGTACGCGTGGCTTTTGCCTCAATCCATTTAGATACGTAATCAACTGCAACAAGAATATATTCAAACCCAAAGGAGGAAGGGAAAGGTCCCATAAAATCGATGCCCCAAACATCGAAAATTTCACAAACCATTATGGGCATTTGGGGCATTTCATTACGGGGGCCTATGTTACCTGTCATTTGGCATCTGTCACAAGCTTTGCAAAAGGCATAGGCATCCCGGAACAGGTCTGGCCAATAGAAACCTGATTCGAGTACCTTTCTCGCTGTCCTTTTTGGCCCAAAGTGGCCACCACAAGCCGATGAGTGGCTGGATTGCAGAATGGATTCGATCTCGTTTTCTGGCACACATCGTCGTATGATCTGATCCGAACACATCTTCCATAGATATGGATCATCCCAAATGTAATATTTGGCATCACTTTTGAGCTTATGGCGTTGTGCTGGAGTATAACTTTCAGGGTACCCATGTTGTGCTAAGAAGTTTACCAAATCTGCGTACCATGGGTCACGACATGGCCATTTTGTATCCACCTGGAACAGTTGCTCATCCGGGAATTCTGCATTAACGGCTTTCTCAGTCGTTGATGTGTTTATAATTCGACTGAGATGATCAGCAACAAGGTTCTCAGCACCTTTCTTGTCTCGAATTTCCAGCTGGAATTCTTGAAGCAACAATACCCACCGAATTAGTCTTGGCTTTGCGTCCTGCTTGTTCATCAAGTGTCTCAAGGCGGCATGGTCAGTGTATATGATCACCTTGGTGCCAAGCAAATATGATCTGAACTTTTCTAGTGCGAAGACTACAGCAAAGAGCTCTTTTTCAGTGGTTGTATAGTGTTTCTGCGCATCATCCAAAGTTTTAGATGCATAGTAGATGACATGAGGGTCCTTGCCTACTTTCTGTCCCAAAACAGCACCAACGGCGAAGTTACTAGCGTCGCACATAATCTCGAATGGTAGGTTCCAGTCTGGAGCTTTAATTATTGGTGCGGACACTAGTTTTTCTTTCAGCAACTCAAAAGAACGTTGACATGCTTCTCCAAATTCAAATACAGCCTCTTTGTGCAGCAGATTACTCATCGGATGTGCAATTTTGGCGAAATCTTTGATGAACCTGCGATAGAATCCTGCATGGCCAAGAAAAGAGCGAACTTCCCGCACACTTGCGGGGTAAGGCAATGAACTAATAACATCAATTTTGGATTTATCCACCTCAATGCCTCTAGATGAAACTATATGTCCTAAAATCAGCCCTTGGTTAACCATAAAATGGCATTTTTCATAGTTTAGAACAAGATTAGTTTCAATGCATCTTTTCAGGACTTTTCTTAAGTTGTTAAGGCATGCATCAAAAGAGTCCCCATATACAGTAAAATCGTCCATGAAGACCTCAATGATATTTTCTACATAATCAGAGAAAATGCTTACCATACATCTCTGAAACGTAGCTGGCGCGTTACATAGTCCGAATGGCATACGTTTGTACGCAAATGTGCCAAACGGACATGTAAATGTGGTCTTCTCCTGATCTTCAGGGGCAACTGGAATCTGGTGGAAGCCGGAATACCCATCCAAACAGCAATAATGGGTTCGTCCTGCAAGACGTTCCAACATTTGGTCAATGAAAGGCAAGGGAAAATGATCCTTACTTGTGGCTGCGTTCAACTTCCGATAGTCTATGCATACGCGCCATCCATTCTGAACTCTTGCTGGAACCAGCTCCCCTTTCTCATTTTCTACTACTGTGATTCCGGTCTTTTTGGGAACTACTTGAGTTGGGCTCACCCATCTACTGTCCGAGATAGCATAGATTACATCAGCATCTAGGAGTTTCAGAATCTCCTTTTTGACAACTTCCATCATGGGGGGGTTCAACCTTCGCTGCGGCTGCCTACTAGGCTTACAATCATCTGCCAAGAGGATTCGGTGCATGCATATCGTTGGACTGATTCCCTTGATGTCTGCAATTGTCCACCCCATGGCCTTTTTATTCTCCTGCAGCACTCTAACCAAGCTATCCTCCTCTGCTTTTGTTAACTCGCTGGAAATAATCACAGGAAGTGTTTCGTTAGGTCCCAAAAAAAAATATTTGAGATGAGAAGGTAGTGGTTTAAGCTCCAATTCTGGTGGTCTCTCAATCGAAGGGAGAATTCTGTTCCTCCCAATTGCAGCATGGTCAAGATGCACTTGCATTAAACTCTAGTTTATAGGTATGAGTGCTTCGAGGTCTTGGACGGTGTATATCAGCTCCTTAGGCATTACCCATTCCGCTTCCCATTCAGCCAATTTTGGATTTGTGAGGTTGTTGGTCAAAGAAACCTGTAAAGGGTCACCACTACACAACTCCAAAAACTTATCAGTGTGAGAAAAATTGATTGCAAAAATAGAGGCATAATCAACTGGGTGCTTAATTGCTCTGTTTATGTCGAATTTAATCATAGCACCATCAAATTCCATTGTTAAAGTTCCCTCATGCACATCAATTTTCGTACGGGCTGTTTTTAAGAATGGGCGTCCTAACAAAATCATTCCCGGGTTAGAAGACGTTCCCCCTTCCATATTCAAAACATAAAAATCCGCGGGGAAAACTAAGTCGTTTACTTGCACAAGTACATCTTCTAACACTCCTTCAGGAAAAACACTAGATCTGTCAGCCAATGTTAAAACTACACCATTTTGTTTTAAAGGACCCAAATTCAATGCAGAATATATAGACAGAGGCATCAGATTAATAGAAGCACCTAAATCACACATAGCTTGCTCTATGCCTACATTGCCTATTTTGCAAGGAATCGTGAACATACCTGGGTCTTTTTCTTTGATGGGTAATTTACCTTGAAGCACTGCTGAAACGGTTTCGCCCATAGGAACCCTCTCATTGGCCCGAACTCTATTCATCCCGGTACAGAGCTCTTTCAAAAATTTGCAATATCGGGGTACATGTTTGATGGCTGTTAGGAGTGGAATGTTGATTTCTACCTTCTTCAAAGTGTCGAATACTTCTGCATCGTCGGTAGTTTTTTTTTTTCTCGCTAGTCGGTGTGGAAATGGTGGTTTTTCGGGATTGGATTGGACTAGCTCCTCGATGGGGACTGTTGTCTCTTTCTCTTTCTCCGCTGGTGTTGCTTGGTCACATGGGGCTGATGCCTTTTGTGTTGATGTTTCAAGTTCTTTGCCACTCCTCAAGGTAATTGCACTGACGTTGTGCCTTGGATTCACATCAGGTTGGGAGGGCAATTTTCCTTTGTTTTCGAGCTTATTGAAAGAAAAGATTAATTGGTTGATTTGGTCCTCCATTTTACTCATTTTATCCACACTCTTTTGCTGAGATTCCACCAGTTGCGCCATCATGCCCTTCAAGGAGTTAATTTCTTCCCCATAGTTCATTCTTGGGGGTTGTGGCTGCTGTGGTTGGTTATTGCCATATCTAAAATTCGGATGATCCCTCCAACCTGGATTGTATGTATTGGAGAAGGGATCATATTTCCTTCGTTGTTGGGGATTAAAGTCTCCCATGGCATTTACCATCTCGCTGCTGGAATCGTCTTGAAGCGTTGGGCATGCATCCGTAGAGTGTCCCTGAAAACAACATATACCACAAACTTGGGCTTGTTGCCCTTGGTTAGAAGCACCTGTACCCCCAATAATACTCTTTTCCAGCAATTGATTAAGTCTATCCAATTTAGATTCAAGATCAGAAGACCTTACCTCATGAATGCCTCGTGTAGCAATGTCAGAACGACTAGTGAACTGTTGTGAATTTGCAGCCATGGCAGAAATCAGGTCTCGGGCAGCTTGAGGTGTCTTGCTGACCAAAGCACCTCCGCTTGCAGCGTCAATGACTCTTCGTTCAAGTGCTAGCAGCCCCTCATAAAAATATTGTATCAATAGCTGATCCGTTATACCGTGTTGAGGGCAACTAGCGCACAGCCTCTTGAATCTTTCCCAATATTCGTACAAGGACTCGGAGTCCCTTTGTCGGATGCTACAAATCTCCCTTCTCAAATTAGCAGCTCTAGATGCAGGGAAGAATCGTTCCAAGAACAGCCTTGCCATTTCGGTCCAAGTGTTGACAGTTCCGGAAGGAAGGTAGTACAACCATTCTTTTGCGGTGGCTTCCAAAGAGAATGGAAATGCACGTAACTTGATTTGCTCTTCAGTAACTCCACGTGGTTTAAATCCAGAACAAGCCACATGAAATTCTTTTAAGTGCCGATTTGGGTCTTCCGCTTGTAAGCCATGAAATTTTGGTAGAAGCTGAATCAATCCTGGTTTCAGCTCAAAGCCATCCTCCACATTTTGATATTGTATGCACAACGGTTGTTGGTTGACAGGAGGGGCGAGCATATCTCGCAAAGTTGCTAGTGGTGGATTGGCCATTTCGGCTTCAGAATCCGAATCTGTTTCAATGATGGGATGAGTTTCAGCACTATCAGAGTTGTCTTCTGCAGCCTCAAGCACTTGTCTCTTGCGCAACTTTGCCTCCTTTCTAAGCCACTTTGCAGTTTTCTCGATTTCTGGGTCGAACAGAAGTCCACCTACAGAGGAAGAACGCTGCATACACACTCAGAAAAGGAATTAGAAACAGTAAATAAATAAACCTTTTACAAAAATCCCCGGCAACGGCGCCAAAATTTGACAGGGTGTCGTTAACCCGTCAAAGTTAAATTTATATCTCCGGTTCCTTATACTGGGTAGTATAGCAAGAACGGGGTCGAACCACAGGGATTAGTGCAGGAATATTTATTTGCTAAAATAAAATAAGTTGGTTTGAGATTGGTTTATGATAAATGAATCAATTTGCAAAATGTAAATTAAATAAAATAAATCAATGGGATGAATGACTAGCCGAGGTACTTTTTAATTTAATTCCGTAATTCAATCATAGACGCCAAAGGTAAATTTCAATTATCCAAATAGACAAAGTTATAGTTAAAGGTGAAACGCACTCAATAACCAATCTTTTCTTAGTTGGTCGATAGTTCCGGGAAACGCCCTGACAAACTACTTCTCTAGCCAATAGATAACCACTAAGAGACCTCTTAGTAAGATTTAACCTATGGTAGCATTAAGCACGAAAAAGACCTTTATCTTAGTTAAATGAAATCGGAGACGCCGTAAATCATAAATACTAAACCACTCAATTCCGTCAACACGCGAAGCTAACTTGCCACTATGATAGAATAACAATCACGGATATATTACTCTATTCGGCGATATGCAATATAATCAATCAATTAATTGGCCAAATCAATTAGATTAAATCAAAAGCAATAAATTATAAACGCAGGAATTGAATAGATATTTAGATGAAAGAACACAATTAAAACAAAAGTCTCATGAATGGAATTTAACTTTAAAAGTACCTCAACTAGAAGAGATTTTAGCTACTCATAATTAAACAAAAATCTGCAGAAAATCTTCAAGAAAAACTTGCAGCCTCCTTTCCTCTCCAAGCCTCCACCAAAACGTTTTTCAAGTAGTCAAAAACTGACCCCTAAACCTTCTCCTCTTTTTCCCTTTTATAGCTCTCCTACTCCTAACCTAATTAGGAGCCTCATTAACCTACTTAATTAAAGAGGCCTGCTGGGAATTAAAGTGCAAACCGTGGGCTCCTTAAAGAGAATTTTGGCCCAATTAAGAAGAGAAGGTCAACAAGGGTTGACCCGCAGGACCCGAACAGGCTGCATAAAACCTCAGCTAACTTCCTCGAAACAGCTCCGATTGGCGCGATTCAAGGTGCTATGGAAAGCTAACGGATAGACGCACAATCTTGCAGAACAAACCTTGAGCTAAGACAGCCTCGAACACTGTTGAAAATCCAGTTGAAGTTCAAGCTCCAACAAAACCTCTTCTAGCAGTCTTCCTAAAAAGCCAAAATCCACTTCCAAGCACCTAAAAGAGGTAAATAACACTAAATAAGGATATATAAAACAAAACAAACAAACTAATTAAGAAGATAATAAAACTAATACTAAAATGCTAAAATAACTAAGAAAATGAGTTAAAATGCACCTAAATATGCCTATGTAAATATGAGTTATCAATCATCCAAAAAATTTTCTAAAGAATCATAATAATCTAAAACCGAATCAAACGAATCAAAATGCCTAGTCATAGTGCTTGTATGTTTCTGAGATTCTTGAACCTGCCTGTCACATTCAACATCGTATTCGACATTTCCTTTGATCACATCAGCATCCATTAATGGTGTAAACTGAGGCGGATATTGCGGGCACTAATCAGTGGTTTGGCAACACTCTGGCCATATAAGATTCCCTTGGACTCCACCAATCGTCTTGTCCAAGGGTGTTGCATTTGCAACATTCAAAGAGCCGTGGACTCCTGGAGTTTCTTCATCAGTGAGCGCGAGTTGTTCATTTGCAGGCATAATCATGTTGGTATTACACGTCTGTGATCCGTCCTGAAGGTTGTATCCATTTTGCAAATTTTCCGACTGGTTTTCGGCAGCATTGATCCCAATAGTCATAGTGCTTGCATAATTCTGAGATTCCTAAAGCTGCTGCCTGTTATATTCCACATAGTATTCGGCGCTTCCTTCAATGGCAGCAGCATCTGATAATGATGAAAACAAGGGTTGACATAGGGGGTACTGACCAGGACTAGGGGTTTGGCCACACTCCAGCAGCATAAGATTTCCTTGGACTCTAGCAGTGTGCACTCCTGGAATTTCGTTCCTGTATTCGACACTGAGCGCAAGTGGTTCATTTGCAGGAACCATGTTGGTATTATACCTCTGCAATCCGTCCTGAAAGTTGTATCCATTTTGCAAATTTTCCGACTGGTTTTCAGCAGCATTGATCCTGACAGTCATAGTGCTTGCATAATTCTGAGATTCCTGAACCTGCTGTCCGTAGTATTGGACGCTTCCTCCAGTGGCAGCAGCATCCGTTAATGGCGGAAACAAGGGCGGATATAGGGGGTACTGACCAGGGGTTTGGCTGCACTCCGTCCACATAAGATTTCCTTGGACTCTACTAGTCTCTTGGTCTGAGGATATTGCATTCGCACTGTTCCAAAAGCCTTGCACTCCTGAAGTTTGAGTTCTGGATCCGTCACTAAGCACGGGTGGTTCATTCACAGGAAGAATGAAGTTGGTTTCATTCGCCTGTATCGTGAAATATTTTAGAATTAATCATGGGTCAATTGCATAATCCATGAAATAACAAAAAGGCACCAGTTTTGCTTAGAGTAAAATAATCACGAGTATATTGATTAAAAAAAATCACAAGCATTATAAATTTTTCGTTTGAAAATTTTCTACGATCCTTTTATAATCCAATTTAAAATAGGATTAGGTTTTATAATATTCATGAATAGATTTATAATCCAAATTGGAATAGGATTAGGTTTTATAATATTCAATAAGGGGGTGGATTCAATTAAGACTTTTATAGACTTTTTTTGACTGAATGACTTTTTTTGACTGAATGACTTTTATAGACTTTAATGACTTTTAGTGACTTCTAATATCTTTCAGAGAGTTTTTAAAAGTATTGATGACTTTTAAAAAGTTTATTTCATAGATTTTGATAGACTTTTAAAGACTGTTATAGACTTATTAGAAAATACTAATAATCTCCATGTGTACAATGATAATACACCACATAAATGACTACCATAATCACCAAACATAAAATATGAAATAATAACATAAAAATTGAATAGTAATGTTAATTAAAAAATCGTAATTTGGCTATAAAATTTCTAATATTCATCATCATTCATATGTTCAACATTATTCCACATGTCAGTAGCAATTCTAGCTCTCCATTCATTAGCATAATTTCTTTGTTGCTCTTGTGTTCCAACAAATGGTTCAAAATCTTCTTCTTTATTAATTGACATTGGTGTAGATGAATTAGTTTCACTATTTTGTTTAATTAGAAACTCATATGATCGACACTCCTTTCTAAGAAAATTATGCAATCCAGCTAAAGCCAAGACTAGCTCTATTTGTTGGGCTTTGTTTCCCTTCCTATGTGGAGGAAGAAACCTCGTGTGTATCCTTCAAGCCCTTGAAGCTCTTTGTGAAGGAAGAAACCACATGTGCATCATTCAAGCCCTTAATCTTCCTATGTGAAGGAAGAAACCACATGTGCATTTTTCAAGCCCTAGGTGGAGTTTCTTTGTGAGGCGATAAGCTTATAAAAGGAGCATATGAGGCAGATGTGAAGAGGAAGAGAGGATATAACAACATTTGGGAGGTTTTCGGATACAAGGGAGTAGAGAGAAAATCCTTGGAGGTTATGAACCTTGTTCTTCAACTTTGTTCTTCATTTTGTTTCAGCGATCTTTAGCTCATATAGAGTTCGATCATGCTGATTTTTGGAGACTATATTGGAGACTGTTGTTTCTTGATTCTGAATAGTTGGATCTTGTCACATCTATGTCCTATATTTATAGTATTATTACCCCAAGTTTAGTTAAACTACTTAGTTAATTTATCATTAGAGTATTAAGTTTTTAGAGGGGTGTGATTACTGATATAATTTGGTGTGCTTTGGAGAAATTAATTTTTGTAGGGTGGAAAGTTAAATGAGGAAAATATTATGAGGACCAAAAGGGATAAATTTGCACTATAAATATATTAATTCAGGTGGAAATTTCGTAGAAATCACTTCTCATCTTCTTCTTCTTTTTCTTCTTTGTTTTCTCTTCTTTCTTCTTTCACTTCCAAAAACTAACTAGTTTTGGTAAAATATGATTTGCTGAAGTTTGAACCGTCGGATTGCCACTAAATTTTAGCTGGAATTTCTAGACTCATAGTTATTAATTCTGAACGGTGGAGATTGGATTTGGTGACCCAAAAATACATTTCGTATCTGGGCAGATTTAGAGAGATTTCTTGATCCTTGGTTGTTTTTTTTCATTTTCTTGTTCAAGTAAGTGATTATCAACTACCCTTGTGATTTTAAGTATCTTTATATAGTTATAAAAAGGTATCCATACTTTTGATTTTCCAGATTTTATGCTTAGGGTTCTTGTGTGAGAAATTGCTAAATTTGGGGATTTTATGAATTGGTTTCTTAAATGATGAATTGAAGTTATTTTTAAAGTGATCAAGTATATACATGTGTTTTTTTCTATATTTGCAGAAATATTTCTTTGATATACATGTATATATATATTTTTGTAAGGTATGTTTTGCAAAGTGAAGAATTCAAAGTGTGTTTGATTATATTGAAAAGGGGTTGTTAAGCCCAGAAATGTGATTTTGAGAAAGTGTGGTTTATATGAAGTGGTTTTATATGAATTCTATTTTGATGTTGGAATTGAAATGTTTTGGTATCCATTTAGAGTTATTCGGATCGGTGGTTTTATTTGAAGACCATATCTAGTGAGAGATATGGCATGTGTACACAGCTTAAAGACCTAATCGGGTATGGCAAAAAAGTGTTGGATAAGACCATGCGGAATTAGGCAATGTAAGAGATATCTCGACTTTATTGTGATTGTTGATTATGATACAAAAGGGGATGAACTCTAGATGGGATACAACTTGTTTTGGAATGAATGATTTGGAAATAAATATATGTATCTTATGTTTTTGGGGAATTTTTATGATAAAATCTTATTTTATTTCTATTTATTTTGTAATATGTTTTTGCAAGGATTTTGGTATTTTAATCATCATTGTTGGACAAAAACGTTTGTTTAAGCTTTACTTAAAAATAGTTGATTTTGGTAAAAGCAAATATATACATATAGCTATTTTGAGAATAATTATTTTATGTAGTTGATAATGGCTTATTGAGATTTTTTCTCTCATTTTTTTTTCTTTAAATGTTTTTAATGTTTTTAAGGCAAAGAGGAAGTAGGTACCAAGGAGGGTATACTATGCTAGGGGAGGTTCGGAAGCGGCCACGGTTGTCAAGTCGTCACTAGGGTATTGTATTGCATCATGAGCATGAATTTGTTTCTATCGTTTTGTATGAATGTTATTTTCCAAAAATGATATTTTTGGATTGAAGTTGTGAGTCAAGTATATGTATATTTTTATTGTCAATATTTTGGTATAAATCTTGAACTTAAAATATTTATTTTCTCTTATTGATTTTGTCATCTTTATCATTATTTTGTGCGATGCTACCTCGGCTTAGGCGCCCGCCAAAGTTGTGCCTCACTGTCAAGCCGCAGCTGGTTGGGGTTGGGTGTGACAGATCTGAATTTGGAGGTTCATAAGTTTGGATTTTTGGGTTTGCAACAGCTGCTGTTTTCTTGGAGCTTTCTGCAACCAGCTTTGGTTTTCCGCTGGTATTTCTTTTCTAGCCGTTGGATTTGGCTGAAACTTTAACACAAGTTTGAGGACACATTTTTCTGGATTCTGGATGGTAGGATCAGTCACTGTAGGTGAGGAAGGTCCTCGTTTGTTCATCTCTGTTTGGCTGTTTGCAGTGTTTCTTCTACTGGTTTTCAGCATTGAGCTGCTTCAACCCTTTCAGTCCTTTGAACAGGTTGTTCCTCTCGGATTGGGGTGAAATTTGGTGAGCTTGTTTTAGACTCATTTTTCTTCATTTTTTATGGTGGAGATCTTGTTTGGAGGTATAGAAATTTTGCTCTTGCTGTGTAACATTGGTGTATCCATTTGTTGTTGTTATTATGTATTGGAGCCGTGAAACTTGTTGTTGTTAACTAGCTTGGTTTTGTATCTGCTGTAAAACTCTCATATTATAGTGGATAATTTATCTTGGGCCAGGAGAGGTCTCGTGGTTTTTATCCTTCACGTTGAAGGAGTTTTCCACATAAAAATCTCGATGTTCCTTTTCTGTGTGATTGTGGATGTTCTGCGGATTACGCTCCTCACAGATTCTTTAAGCGGGGGGAAAGTTTATTCCGCATTCCTTTCCCATCACTATTTGTGTGTCAAACTGAAATGGGAGAGCTGTCTTAAAGATGGTAAATCTTGATTTGAAAATACCAAATAACCTCTGAACCGTATTTCTTAGAGAAGCATGACGAAGATTAAATAACTCATTTGAATCTTTAGGATGTCGACCTTGCCCATGAAAATCCTGTAGATGATAGCGAACACTTCAAAATGGAGCTAAAAATTGTCTTCGATTTGGAAATCCACAATCCACCAAAAAATATTTACCTAATATATGTAATACATTAAAAAAATAAAAGGCGATATAACAATAGATATTAATTATAAATCACCTTGAGGCACTTAAGTCCATTATTCCTTGATAAAGCTACATGATAAGAGCACACCTACATTTATCCCTTATATATACATCTGCACTTTTTGCCCTCACTTAAGCCTTACTCTGTGTAAAACTTTCCACAATTTCTATTGGCATAAAAAATTCCATATTCCATTGCATGCCTAACTAGTGTGATAAATTGGTTGCTTTATGCATTTATTGATATTTCACAGAGCAACTAGTTCTAGTCTGACTTCTACTAATATGCACCATAAAATACAGCTATTTTTTACATAGAAATTCATGTAGCACTAGCCCAGCAATCAAACCAGAAAAGAACAATCAGTATCCACATAAAATATAGGAACCATAAAGATGCAATTAACTATCATTATGAAGTTACTCATTAGAGAAATTAATAAGTATAGGAACGGAAAGAAATCCATCAGCAATTCTCAAATTGAATGAAATATTCCAAATATAACCAATTCATACACTCACTTCAAAAAACTAACCTCAAATTGAACGAAATTGAGACAGGTGATGAGGAAGCAAGTAGAGACTTCAATCAACTTAATTCTGTCCAAGTAGTGAAACTGCAAATCAAAGAAAATAAAAAGAAATTAACTTGTTGCATTCTTATTTAATTCTAGCAGAAAATAGACAAAAAAAAAAAAAGATAAAAACCTAGATGTGGAATTGCAATTGAAAATTGTCGTAGTATTAACAGGGTCTGAAATCATACGAGGGGAAAAAAGAGAAAGGATTGAGAGAGAGACAGTAGGATGGAGGTTGGAGAGGTGATTATGGAGGTCGATCGTTTTCCAGAGACAGAAGAGAAATAGATATTGCCGATGGATTTCACGATAAATAAAAAGTCTTATGTATAGATGCAAGACTTTTTTTCAACGACTAGACGGGTGCCCGCACGATGTGTGGATTTATTATTATTATTATTGAAAATATTATTTTTATATATATTTCAATCCCTATTTTTTTGTTTTGATCAAAGTTGTGAAAACCGGACCGGACCGATCGGTCGGATCGGTTTTGACAGGAACCGGAGGTCAGTCCGGTCAGTTTGTAGCCGGTTTTCACTCTGGTCAATAATCGGTCAATTATCGGTCGGATCGGCCGATCGAACAGGAAAACCGGCCCGGTTCACAGTTTTCCGGTTCGATTAAACTGTTTTAAAAAAAATTATTTGAATTAAAAATTTAATTCATTATTTTGAGGTGTTTTTAAAATATAGTTTGTATTTTTATATTATTTTAAACGAAATTGACATTTAATTGTAACTATAGTTCATAAATTGAGCTTTTAAATTACTATATTGTGTTTGAAATGCTTAAACTTAAAGAATTATAATAAAAATTTTCAAATTTTCATATATTATAAATACAAAAATAAAAATATATTAATATTTTAATATATTTATTATCTCCGGTTCGATTTCAGTTTATTTCAGTTTAATCCAAAATCCATGAATCCATCCCTTCACCTGTTCGATGACCGGTCCGGATCTGAAAAACATGGTTTTGATAGTAGTCTCCTTAAGACTTAATACTTACGTCTCACGTAAACTACAATTTTTGTTGATGGGTGAGTGACAAAGTTTTTGAGAACATATGAGACTGCATTGAAATTATGGTTTAAATATGTAATTATGACACAACAACATAGAAATCCCTACCTTCTGATTCATATAAATTTTATATTGATATCAAGTTTTTTAAGTTTAATTAGTAAACAAATGTATTAAAAAGTGGAATATCTTTTTATTGAAAAATAAAGTGGAATTTTTTTTTTTTTGAAAATAGGGCAATATCTCATACCAAACTCTAGATTACTAAGTTATTATGACTACAGCATATTCATCAAAATGGTGGAAAAATTATTGCTACAGCTTCAAAGTCGATTATCCATTATTAATATTATAATATATATATATATATATACATAAAATAGATTACATCTAAATCATGACATTCTTTTAAAAAAATTGTTTGCTTTATTTGATTTTCATATTTTGCAAAAACCATTCGTTATTCAAGAAAAAAAACCCAAAAATAACTTGGGGCAAGCGTAAACTTAGTCATTTAAGAGTATATAATAATACTTAATTAATATCAAATATGATACATAAAAGAAAGAGAGAAGAAATTACCTGTTTTTCGATTACGATGATAAAGGAATACTGACAAAGAATGACTTTTGATATAGCAATTATCGATGGAAATTGAGATGCCAATGACAGTTTATCAGCGGAAAATAGAAAAGTGTGTCAAATAGCAAAATGGATGTAGAATAAGAAGCACCATATTAACATATATATAGATGAGACAACCCTTTTATTCCTTATGAAGTTAATGTGAATTTATTATTATTAAGATAACTATTTCGCAAATCATTATGTATATGTCGTTTAAAATATACAATTCTTGGCATATGATTAATATAATTAGGAATAAGTGGTCGGACAATCCATGTTTTATAGACTTATTTTAATACTATTATATAAGTTACCCAGGATTATAATATAACAGTGTCTTGATGGCAATTTCTCTCCATCTCTTTACATTTATTAATTCAGAATAAACTATTAATTCCTATTCGGTTAATTGATTCCTCAATAGTTGAAAATCCAACGGCAATCAATTCTAATTTGGTGATTTACTTCCTCAATAAATCAAAAGAAATTCCACCTAAATAATTGAGAATAGACTATTAATTCTGATTTGGTTAATTAATTCCTCAATAAAAGAAAATCCAAGTCCTTCCTAATTCAGTAAACCATAAATAACCAAATCAAATGATGTAATAATTTTATTCACTCTATCTAAATTAATTCTTTTAACACAAATTTATATATACTAATCAATATATTGAGCTAATATTTTTTTCCTTGAATTATCTTAAGGAACGCAGGAGTAATAATATTATGAGCGAAAAATATTATTAGGAGGAACGCAGGAGTAAGTAAATCTCCACTCTAAACGCTCAAATTCTTTCTGTAAATAATCTATTCAGAACTCGAAATCAAAACCACAACAAAAACAATTATCAAATTGAAACTCACCAGTGGAAAGTAAAGCAGAGTCAGCCATGGAAGAAAAAGGAAAAGGAAAGGGATATCAGAATTTCTTTAGATTAGATTACGCTAAGATGCCCAAGATATTGTTTAGAATCATTAGCATATAACAAGCATATAAACACCAAACATGATGGACTAAACAAAACACTATACAGAAAGAAGTAAAAGGTAACAGCTTAGCAGATATTTGGTGCTACATTTACCTCTTGCTACTATGTCTATCTCAAATACCAAAACCATCAAACACAACCTAAGTTTTGCGCTGTTTACAATGTTGTCAACAACTTTCTCAACACAAGGAGGAACTTGCGAAAACTGACAATGGTTCTGAGCCATCTATAACCAGTACACAGAAGCTGCAACCACAACGCGCCTACTAAACAGACACAGAATCTGTATCGGTATCCATATGGGAATCTGTTTCAGCACTGAAAACTGGACTCTGAAGCGGACCAGAATAGGTTTCGACACCGGAATCTGTTTTGGAACTGGAAACAGGAATCTGAATGGAACCAGAATCGGTATCAGAAACAGAATCCAAATCAGAATCAGAATCAAACTCTTCCTCAACTATATAAACATCTTCAGCCTCCCTGCGCAGCTTCAATTCGGCGCACCTACTAAACAGATTAATAAAATGATTAGAAAGCGACAAAAATAGGGAGCTTTCAAATTCATTTTAAACCTCATTCTTGTCACAATATGTATGCAACACTATCTTATTAAAGTTCAAAGTTTGAGTTCATTACCACAAGCACTGCCCGAAACTAGCATGGCTGTGTCAATAAAGCAACAAGAGGCTCTAAAAAAATAATAACAATAAATAAAAACCTATAAGCGTCTTATACCTTGACCCCAAATTGAGCACCTTCACATTATATGCTGATATAGCATGTTTGAGTGAAAAAAAGCTTGGAATATGAACAATTGCTTCTGCCCCTTGTGGTTCCATCCAGCGGACCTTCAAACATCTGCATACACTTCTTTTTGGATCCACATACATAAACGCACTTGCATGGAACATCAGCAATGCCCCATCGTTCAGGTACTTTATGGGTTGACATGAGCCATCAGGCAAACATCTTCCATAACAAGACAAGTTAGTGGAGAAAACTTTGGACCACACCTTTTCGGCACCATCATTTTTCATAGCCCAAACATGAACAACACCAGACCTATAAACAACAGATATGCAAAGTTCTCCCCCTAATACTCCCATGCTCAATTCGTCAAATTCATAAGGTTGATCAACTATTGGTGCTGAAACGATCCCAAAACATTCCTTCTCAACGTCAAAAGTAATTAAAGATAGCGGTTGTGATGCAGAAAACCAATAAAGAAACCCATTCACATAAGTAGGGAACTTACTCCATATTGAAGGATTGAAAAAACTAATGTCTTTCCATGATTCAGTACCAAGAATATGTATGTCTTTCCATGATTCAGTACCAAGAATATGTACTTTAACCACTACATTACCCATTATATTATGCATACACTCGTATTCGTCGGGAGCATAGTCAAAGATTCTCAGTACCTTGTATTGTTTTGTCCCAGGACTAAAACCAAGACCACAACGAAAAGAACCCCACCAGTACGTAGCCCTTTCAGGCTGTGGAAGGTTAATATACTCACCTGTAACTGGATTGCAAACAATAAGACGATATTTATGGGGTCGATCAGCCAAGCAAAGCAAGCCGTTGCATGAATTAACTATACGATATATGTGATCCCTCATTTTCAGTTTGATGCACTTGTTGCTCTCAGCCCAGCTGTTTGGATCAAGCATATTACGGCCACTATCTTCAACACCAAATTTGCTATCGATGTTGCGTAATGGGAGCTTAAATTTGGTGTCAAGTTTAACAACAACTCTACAGACACATCCAGGCTTGGAGTTGGTATGATCACACATCCCAAGCTTGAGCTCAAAATCATCCTTCTCTGGCTGCACAAGATAAAGCAACCTTGATAGGGATGTAAAACCTATTTCTCGAAGCAAAGGATAAACCTGAGCTTGATCAAAATGGCACTTTGCAAATTCAGGGTCTGAAATTAGATGATACCATGTTTTGCATGTACATTTGCATACAACAATCTTCTTTATGGGGAGCCTAAGTAGGATATTTACCGTAATATCCCCTGGAAGATCCGAAAATGAAGGACCTGAATATTGAGTCTGAATGTGACTGACTTCCCCTGTTTCAATTCTGCCTTTCTTTGCATTAGAGTCTGTAACCATAGAAATCCTTCCTCTTTTCATGATGCTGTAACAGAAAAAATGACATTATTCTACATAGTTGGAAAAATAAATGAATACAATTCAAGATAAAAACAAATTAACTCTACAATTCTTTCTGCTCCAACCATTTCCACCTAATCGAAACCTAAAACTGAAATTCTATCACGCAATGCCACAATAAATGAAATAGCTACAAGAAAATTGGGAGAAAGGACATCAAAAGAGAAAAGCATAGCAATTACAGACCAGTTAACAATTATAATAAATCAAGATTAACAACTGCAGAATATCGGAGTTGAAGACAAGAGAGGATTACCGAAAACTGATGGCCGGAAGCGAGATATCGGAAACGAGCGTAGCCGCAGAGCGAAGCAGTAGAATCAAGAACGTCGAGAAACTAAGGGTAACTGAAATTGGGGGAAATTTGCGGCGGGAAAGGAATTAATAAGGAAGGAAATACTAATAGCTTTGTATTTATTGCTATTAGTTATATTATTTATATATTTACATATTTTAATTATCCTATAAAAAAATTAGAATAAATTTACAATAAATAATCTAAATATAGCTTAGTTTGCTTTGTGTATTCAAGGCATGAATAAACTTTATGAATTTGTTAAATTGCTTACAAAAAAATTTAATAACATTTATGGGTTTGTTAAAAGTCATTAAAGGATGGATATATTTTATGTTATATTATGTACACTGGAAAACGTCACTTGCAAAAAATATAAAAAAATGAAAACTATGGGGATTAATTTATCAGTAAATATTTAGATAAAACGAAAAGAGTTTCTAACTTTTAATATTTATAGAAACGTATTCATAAACATTTCGTACTTGTTTCTGAGAGGTTCCATTTCCGAGATTGAAATACCAAAACGTGAGTGACGCAGAGTTTTTGTGCTTCATAGATTTGTTTTGTGTTAATATTAACCCTTGAATATACTTTATGAAGAGAGAGATTGAATATACATCATTTTGTTTTTCTCAAAAAAAAAAAAAAAAAAAAGACAAAAAGACAAAGAGCTGTAGGATTGTTTTTCATAAATAATTTTCTAAATGCAAAATGAAATTAAGAAAAAAGTAATATAAAATTGCCTTTTTTTTTCTTTTTAATTTATTAGTTTAAAAACAAATACTTTACGTGTGTGTGTCTATATATATATATATATATATATATATATATATATATATATATATATATATATATATATATATATATATACACGTAAAGTATTGTGTGATTGTTTGATTGCTAAATTATTCATGCATTGCATATAATTAATTTACTATGAGAGGTCTGACTCCCTAAATTTTTCAGGTAGCTAGAAGCGTGTTGCAGCCCAAGATCTTCCTCCGGACGGCACATTAGTCTTATTATGTAGGTTATTATTAATTGCTTTAATGTATTAAATTTCTAGACCGCAGTACCAGAGTAAGGATTATATTTGATGTTGTGTATGTGAAAAGGATTTAATGTGTTAAGTATGACGGATTTAAATATTATAATTTTGAGACTTTAATTTATATTATGGTTTTAGGCTTGCTCCGGTGGCGATATGCCTACCCGTTCCCTAGCGCCGGTCACGGCCGGGAGTTGGGTCGTGATAAAGTTGGTATCAGAGCTTAGGTTAAAGATTGTCTGACCTAGTAATCTTGTACTGCGGAGTTAGGATTCGAACTCGTCTTTGACAGTCTTCTCATAGGTAGAAATCAGCTTACCGTAAGAGTCTTGTTATTTCTAATATCTATTCTTGATTTCAGAATGAGGCGATCAAGAGCTGTAAGACCACCTGATGAACCCGAAATTGAGGATTTGGGTGATGAGAATTTTGAACATCACGAAGGTAGTGGTTTACCTCCACCACTACTGTCTCCACTCCTTCGAAGAGGCAGAGGTAGACATAGAAGACAAGTAAATCCGCAAGATGAACAAGTAGAACGTTCGCAAAATGTGCAACAAAATCCATCGCAAATTCCACAAGGAAGGTATGGAAGGCAAGGAAATTTGGAAGATGATCAAGTAGAGCGTCCGCACACTGTGCAACAAAATATTCCACAATTCCCACAAGGATTCAACTTTAACCAGTTCTTATCAGGTGTAGAAGTAATGCAGCAAATGTTGATAAGATAAGGACAGAATGAAGACAGCTCTAGTGTATGGGTACAGTTGAAAGATTTGCCCGAATGAATCCTACTACATATGATGGTGTCGATGGGGATGCTATGGATTAACTTGATAAAGTTGAGAAGAATGCAAGATATTTGAAAGCCAATGAATATGAAACTATCCAAATGGCGGAATACTCTTTAAGAGGTGATGCAGGAGTTTGGTTTAAGGATTATGTTTTTCCTCAAATGTAGAACATGTCATGGGATGAATTCAAAGAGCTATTTAAAGAGGCTTTCATTCCATTTAGCTACAGTGAGGAGCAGAGGAGAAAATTTGTAACATTTAGAAAGGACAGGAATATGTCTGTGAAGGAGTTTCATCGACAATTTCTAAGGTTGGGCAGATATGTTTCAGAAGTGATGCAAAATGAAAGGATTAAGTGTTCTACTTTCATTTCAGGGTTGGGAGAGCAGTATACTTCTTTGCATGCTTTCTCAACAATGAGAGGATACACTTTTTCTCAGTTGGTATCAGAGCCAGCCCTCTCCCAGTACGGTGTGGCTCGGGGACAAACCAGGCGGAAGCTGGTGGGCCTGTAACGACCCTGTCCTAAGAGGGGTGGCGCCGGGGTAGAGAAACCTGAGCAAGGAGCGGCCCTGAAGGATGTCGATGGGAGCAACCGAATCTATACCAGAAAGAGAGGGTTTTGAGACTGTGCTGGTATGGGATGGTACAGTTAAGAAGGGCTAGATTTCGAGACTGTACTGGTATGAGACGGTACAGTTGAGAATGACATAAGAGATTTGATAGGTACTACCTATACCAACAAGATACATCTTCTTTTCGGCAGCTCATTCTGAAGTAACTTCAAAGTTAAGCGTGCTTGACTTGGGTAAAGTTTAGGATGGGCGACCTCCTGGGAAGAAATTTCCAGGAAGCATGTGAGTGAGGATAAAGCATGCTGGAAAGACACGTGTTGGTTTGCGGGGACAGACAATCAGATCCCGGGTGTTACAGGTTCAGACTTGAACGGGCCTAACATGTAAAATGCATATCCAAAATCCGACTTTTAGTGATCGGGCTTAGACGGACCAGGCGGATACCCAACCCAATAAACATGTCTATATTTCATATAATTTGTACTAAATAATATGCAAAAAAGTTTTTTTTTTTTTTTTTAGAAGAGTTTTTATTTTTTATTTTTATTTTTTGGCGCATATGAAAATGAGCTTTTTAATTGACATATATATGTGATAGTTTATAGTCCGATTATAACTACAGGATTTTTTTTTTCTCAAGAAAAAAAAAAAAACTGTTGGATTGTTTTGCATAAATAATTGTAGGATTTTCTAAATGTAAACTAAAATTTAGAAAAAACATAAGCCGTATCCTTTTAGGATTAACCCCTAAGCACGATTAAGCCATATTAATTTTTATATTCTAAAAATTTAAAGTAATATAAAATTGCATTTTTTTTTCCTATTTTTTATATGTAGTTATATTTTATATTTTTAAGTGGTTATTAATTAATTAGTTGAAACAAAATTACTTTGTTTATAATATATATATATACAAGGATTTTCCCCTGAGCAACAGGACATGTATTGTTACACAAATAAAAGTAATATTTACATATCAAATTCTACTAATAGACAATTTTTATATAAGTTTACGAACTAACAAAAGAACAAAATTTTACTCAAAAGACTGTTGCTTGCCACTGGCTCTATACTTGTTGAAATTTCGCTCTTGATCTTTTGTATTGATTTTCGCAGGAATTCATAACCTTTTTAGAAGCAGAAAGTGGGCCAAAACATGTAAATATATAAGAAACCAAGTATTATTTAATGATGATAAATAATAATTAAACAATATGTAAAGGTTTAACATTAAAAAATGATGAATAAAGTATGCAAATATCAGAACACACATTAACATTTCATCAGAAAGCACACGTAGCCATTGCCTATTGGAAATATGGCCACTATATCATTTATACCTTAGTAAAAGATCAAATGGTATTTGCATGATCATGTTAGTTTCCTGTTTAATGAAGTATTGAAGCTTTTTCTGGATTATGTAAAGGAGTAAAAGGGACAAAGAAAATAAATTCTCCAACCAACTTAAGAAATTTGATGAGATAAAGCAATAGCAACAAAGAACCACAACAATGCAATGTCACTTTAGTAGTGATATATGAAACTACATCAGGGAAAATCAAATAGCAGATTGAGTAATTATCTTGGTATTTGCTTCCCTTTACTCTGTGTAAGAAAGCTAGTATTGTTGAGTTTTCGTATGAAAATGGTTTCAATTCATTCTTTAACTTACATTTACGCGGGTATGCTTCTGTCAACACTTATCATCAGTAGTCTAGATTAGCATAAACAAATTTTGTAATTTATCTACTAACATCAGCATCAGTTAATAACACAGTTCTATAAACAATCCCAAAGATTTTGTTTAGCAAAAAAGAAATCATTGGATCACCTGATAGAAGCTCTGCTGACTGCTGATATTCACAAATTGACTTATCAAAGAATAATTTACAACATAGTTGTTTTAAGATCAGAAACCACAGGAAATCTAATAACATCAGTATGAATCTCTTATGAAAACAACAGCAGATGAAGAAGTTACTAGGATTTCAAGTATAAGTAAATTCAATAACATATGATAACTGATCAGAGTATATAGTGATTCAGTATGTTAATCCTCAGTGATCATTAGAGTTCAACCGGTTAATAAAAAAATGTAGGACATCAATAAAAAAAAAAGCAAAAGTAATAATAAATGTAGGACATTGGAGCTGATTAATTCAACCGGTTAATAATGATCTAAATGTAGACTATTAATGAACATTAATTAATAGCTATATACAAGGATGAACAATAATTTGAGCAAGATCAACAATTAATGAATGTTTAACAGAGTTCCTATAATACTCTATCCTACTCGGGTATATCATCTCAAAAATTTTCTAAAACATCATAATAATCTAAAACCGAATCAAACGAATCAAAATGCCTAGTCATAGTGCTTGTATGTTTCTGAGATTCTTGAACCTGCCTGTCACATTCAACATCATATTCGACATTTCCTTTGATCACATCAGCATCCATTAATGGTGTAAACTGAGGCGGATATTGCGGGCACTGACCAGTGGTTTGGCAACACTCTGGCCACATAAGATTCCCTTGGACTCCACCAATCGCATTGTCCAAGGGTGTTGCATTTGCAACATTCAAAGAGCCGTGGACTCCTGGAGTTTCTTCGTCAGTGAGCTCGAGTTGTTCATTTGCAGGCATAATCATGTTGGTATTACACTTCTGTGATCCGTCCGGAAGGTTGTATCCATTTTGCAAATTTTCCAACTGGTTTTCGGCAGCATTGATCCCAATAGTCATAGTGCTTGCATAATTCTGAGATTCTTGAAGCTGCTGCCTGTTATATTCCACATAGTATTCGACGCTTCCTTCAATGGCAGCAGCATCCGATAATGGTGGAAACAAGGGTTGACATAGGGGGTACTGACCAGGACCAGGGGTTTGGCCACACTCCAGCAGCATAAGATTTCCTTGGACTCCAGCAGTGTGCACTCCTGGAATTTCGTTCCTGTATTCGACACTGAGCGCAAGTGGTTCATTTGCAGGAACCATGTTGGTATCATACCTCTGCAATCCGTCCTGAAAGTTGTATCCATTTTGCAAATTTTCCGACTGGTTTTCCACAGCATTGATTCTGACAGTCATAGTGCTTGCATAATTCTGAGATTCCTGAACCTGCTGTCCGTAGTATTGGACGCTTCCTCCAGTGGCAGCAGCATCCGTTAATGGCTGAAACAAAGGCGGATACAGGGGGTAATGACCAGGGGTTTGGCTGCACTCCGTCCACATAACATTTCCTTGGACTCTACTAGTCTCTTGGTCTGAGGATATTGCATTCGCACTGTTCCAAAAGCCTTGCACTCCTGAAGTTTGAGTTCTGGATCCGTCACCAAGCACGGATGGTTCATTCACAGGAAGAATAAAGTTGGTTTCATTCACCTGTGATCCATCCTGAAGATTGTATTCTGATTGGTTTAGGGCAGCATCGATCCTGATAGTTGAATTTTCAGGGATATGATCATTTGGTTCCAGCCTAGGAAAAATTTCGCCTTCTTGATGCAGAACAAAAACAGGATTAGCATTCATAATCACAGAATTACGGGCCCTTTTCATAGGACGATTATCGAGTAAATCCGGATTAGCACTCCTCAAGGATTCTTGTAATCCGTCAAGATCACTATTTCTGATTCTACAAACAACATAATCATCAGAATATTGCGGAACCCAAAATTCATGCATAATCCAATTCCCATTGTCAGTGGTTTTATGCTTAAAAGTGAATGATCTCTTCCGTCCGATAACATTACCGCATTGGTTGTATACAGGTAAGTTATTCTGGCCGACCCAGGTGCCGGAGCCGGCAGTTCTTTTAATCCTTGTGCCATTTTTGTTGAGTTTAATCAATTTAACGAACACAAAAAAGAACTGTTTGGCATTTTTGTCAAACAGATTCCATGGCTCTGAGGTGTAGAGATCACAATCTTTGATAGCATTGTGAGGAAGAGATTCTCCTTTTAATTTCTTCAAAAGGAAAAAATTGATGAGTTCTTCATCAGTAGGTAAAAATCGGAATCCTGATGGTATTTTTTTCATCGTCGATTTATAAAAAAATAATAATTTTTTTAATTAACTAATTAATAACCACGTAAAAATGTAAAATACTAATTAAAACCGAGAATCGAGAATTTTAGCAGAGAATAGAAAACGGAGGAGAGGATTGTTACAATTTCACAATGGAGGAAAGAAGAGAGTTGTTTGTTGAGTTGTACTTTCTTTTGCGATGGAGAAGAGGGAGAGGGGTATTTATACGAAAGTGATATAAAATTGCCTTTTTTTTTTTATAAATAATTAAATATTTTACGTCGTTAATTCATTAGTTGAAAAAAAATTACTTGCTATGATTTTTTTTATTCTTCCTAATTAGAATAGCTTTGTGATGTTATCCTAACAAACAGAATTAATAATTAAAATATGCATTAGAAAATCAAAAAAATAAAGAAAAATCAAGAATTAATAATTAATTAAGGTATTAAAAGGAAAGTGATATAAAATTATTATACGTAGTCATATATTATATTTTACGTCATTAATTTCTTAGTTAAAAAAAATTACTTTTTATATATAAATAATTAAATAAATATGTTACTTTTTATATATAAATAATTAAATATAATATAAATATATTATATTTTACATCTATAATGGAAGGTTACTTTTTTTTGGTCTAATTAGGATACATCTAAGTTATTTTGTATTCTGAAAAAAAAAATATTTTTTATGGATAAAAATATTTTTACGTTTTGTTTTAATTATTTTCTAATCTATATTTTAATTGTTAATTCTATTTATTAGGATAATATCACAAAAATATGCTAATTAGGAGGAATAATTAGAAAAATCACCCCTCCAAGAAAATCATATTTAGCTGTTATTATCCTATAAAAGTTACTTAAATATATGTCTGTATATAAAAAAAAGTAATAACCGCGTGAGAATATAAAATATGAATTTAATTCTTACATTATAAAGTAGTGAAACTTTTATCATTATTTTTTTTATCAATTGTTTTCATTGGTTCCTGATTTATGTTTTAATTTTCTTAATTATCTAATTTAAATTTTAATTATTAATCCTTTTTATTAGGATAATATCACAAAAATATGCTACTTAGGAAGAAGAAGAATAAAAAAAAAAAAACCTCCCCTGCAAGAAAATCATAGCTGCTATTATCATATTAAAGTTACTCAAATATATATGTATTTATAAAAAAAAAATAAAATTTTTAACTAACTAATTAATAGCCACGTAAATATATAAAATATGACTAACACATATATATAAAAAAAGCGTAAAAAAAGGAAATTTATATTAACTTAAATTTTAAAATATAAATTCTAAATTCTGTATTTTAGTTCTTAAATTTTAAAGTGGTTAATTCTTTTTATTGATAGAAATTATAAAATAATAAAAAGGCAAATTGAATAATGAAAGGGGTTTTGATTGTGACACAATAAAAGGGTTAAAAAAAAAAAACTCTAAAATACGGCGGTAATGTTAAGTGTAACATGCCATTTTTATACATCCATTTTGCATTTGTGCATGGATATTACATAACACTAATGGAGTGTATATACAATTGCATCATATATGTTATGGATTAAGATAAAATAGGTAAGAAATTTAGTTAATTGAGTATATGAAAATACAACACTAGAAATTGAATGTGTTTTAAATGTTTAGGGAAATAATCGAATAAAATTAGAAATCAAGGGATTAAAATGTGATTCAGGATATTTTTTAGAGATTAAAATCTCTACAGCCTATTATTATTATTATTATTATTATTATCATTATTAAAATTATAATTATTAGTTAAATATTGGATAATGATGATAAGGGTTATCATTAATCCTCTTAGGAAGGAAATCTGCCAGAATCTGCAGAAATGTGTAGGAAACGTAGAAGAGGAGAAGAAGAAGAGAAATAGAGAAGTGGAGAAGAAGAAGAGAAAGGAGCTCAAACTCTTGAAGGTATTCCGGAAGAGGGTACAAGCCATTTTGAAGAAAATTAGCTGTTGATGTTGTGAGTATAAACTTGATTTGAATTTGCTTGTGTTATGGTGATAGTTGTGAATTGATTAATGTGATATGTGTTGTTAAAGATTATGACTTGTTATATTGATATGTTTGTATTTGTATTGCTATGATTTGTTGGAATTGGTTTTTAGGTGGATTTATGTGTTGAGATGAAACCATATGTATACGAGTATATGTTGAATATATGTCAATTGCATAGTGGACAAAAGTGAAATTTTGTTAAACCGATTATATGTACTACATGAATTATATGGAATTATTTGGAATAAATGTTATATGTGAGAATTGGTGTACATAGTTACATGAAGGATAAAAGGCGTTGTGACATACCAGACTAAACACTGTAATTACATAAATCACACGGATTATCTGATTATCTGGACCTATGAGGTCAGACATATGGAATATCTGATTATGTGGACCGAAAGGTCAAATACATGTTTATATGAGCTGACCAACGAAATCATCTGATATCTGGTATATGATCTCGGGGCAGTAGTTTGGTTGGTTGTGTCACAACAAATAAAGAAATGGTTCATTCATTTGTATATGTATGACTGTTTGATAAATTTTGTATGTGTGTTTATGTATGCTTGTGTTTGTATTGATTGTTTATACTCACTGAGTAGCGACTCACAAAAATCGCTAATTTTTCCAGCTAGGTGAAGTTGTAAGATAAAGCTTGGATATATAAGTTTGTTATATAGTAGATACCATGGATGAAAGGTCGGCCGGCAGAGTTCCATCTCACTCCCTCTCCTCTCATCACAAGCATGTAGAATAAATAAGTCCGGGTTAAGAACAATGCAATATATGTGTGGATTTTGATGTGTAATAGTAAAGTTGATATCTATTAAGTAGATACAGTTCGTATTATAAAAAAAAATTATCGTATATTTTGATAAATAATAAAAAATAAGGAGTGTTACATTAAGTCCTTTCCACGTGCCGTTGCATACGGCATGATATAGGCACGTGGTATAATGGCAGTTTTCTTTTTATAATTTATAACCAAAATTCATAAAATTGTAATTTGACTATAGGAAAAAACTTTTATTTATAATATTTAGATTCGTAGTTTATATTTATAATATATTTATTTTATATTTAGATAATTAATATTAACTGTATCGTGAAATATTTTAGAATTAATCATGGGTCAATTGCATAATCCATGAAAATTCAAAAAAGTCACCAGTTTTGCTTAGAGTAAAAAAATCACGAGTATATTGATAAAATAAATCACGAGCATTATAAATTTTTCATTTGAAAATTTTCTACGATCCTTTTATAATCCAAATTAAAATAGGATTAGGTTTTATAATATTCATGAATAGATTTATAATCCAAATTGGAATAGGATTAGGTTTTATAATATTCATTAAGGGGGTGGTACTCAATTAAAAATTTTATAGACTTTTTTTGACTGAATGACTTTTATAGACTTTAATGACTTTTAGTGACTTTTAATATCTTTCAGAGAGTTTTTAAAAGTATTAATGACTTTTAAAAAGTTTATTTCATAGATTTTGATAGACTTATAAAGACTTTTATAGACTTATTAGAAAATACTAATAATCTTCATGTGTGCAATGCTAATACACAACATATATGACTACAACAATCACCAAACATAAAATATGAAATAATAACATAAAAATTGAGTAATAATGTTAATTAAAAAATTGTAATTTGGCGATAAAATTTCTAACATTCATCATCATTCATATGTTCAACATTATTCCACATGTCAGTAGCAATTCTAGCTCTCCATTCATTAGCATCATTTCTTTGTTGCTCTTGTGTTTTAACAAAGGGTTCAAAATCTTCTTCTTTATTAATTGACATTGGTGTAGATGAATTAGTTTCACTATTTTGTTTAATTGGAAACTCATCTGATCAACACTCTTTTCTAAGAAAATTATGCAATCCTGCACAACCCAAGACTAGCTCTGTTTTTTGGGCTTTGTTTCCCTTCCTATGTGGACGAAGAAACCTCATGTGTATCCTTCAAGCCCTCCAAGCTCTTTGTGAAGGAAGAAACCACATGTGCATCATTCAAGCCCTTAATCTTCCTATGTGAAAGAAGAAACCACATGTGCATTCTTCAAGCCCTAGGAGGAGTTTCTTTATGAGGTGAGGAACCTTTTGTAAAAGTCTTTGACTTCAATTATAACTTAGGTACGCATTATTTAAGCATTTTTATATATTGATTATACTTTTTTGATATTGTGTTTACTGATTATACATTTTATATGGTTACTGATACCCTGTTTATACCTTTTTTTTTCAGTGATTGTCGAGTTTTTGTGTTGAGCTTTGCTGAGTATCTCATAGAGCAAAAGCCTTTCCGAGATCCATTTGATGTTAAAGCTCATAGGACAAGGTTGGTAGTTTCGCTGTATAATTATGGATTATTGAGGAATGAGAAGGAAGAAGAAAGTGATAATGAATATGTACATCCAATGGATGTGTGCAATCTTTTGATTAAACATCCTCAACTAATGAATATGTTTAATATGTTTGTATGATTTTTGTTTATTTTTTATTTCAAATATAGCATTTTTATTGAATGAAAAAGTGCAACTATAATATTTTTTTTATTCAATACAATTCAATTCAATACAACAATCAGTTAATCATTGTTTTGCTCCTCCACATGTTCTCTTGTTATGGCCTGGATTGCCACAAGTTCCACATTTTACTTTTATTTTTGTTTTTCTCTCCTAAGCTGCTCTGAATCTCTGTTTTCTTGGTCTTCCTGCTTTTTGTTTTGCTTTTGGTGGATTGAGTTTCTAATCCCTTATATCTTGAGGTATGTCCCACATATCTTTTGACGGCTTTGGGTATATTGTTCCTTCATAAGTTGCTAACATGTTTTGTTTTGTGTAGTAAGGGGAGCAGTAATTATATGTGTTGAGGTGGAATTTCCTTATGTATGCAAGGGCATGTGGACATGGAAGCTCATCCATTTGGAATTTGTTGCAGGTACATGTCTTTTCTTTCATGTCAACTATGTAATCTATCCCGTTTCTTGTGACTGTTACCAGATTACCTGTGGACGGTTTTATCTATATTTTTTGTAATCAATATTATGTGTATGTAGTGTATATTGAATGTATAATAGAAGTGATCAGTTGTGAATTTGAACCTTCATTTTCAATGCTGGTATGTAGTTTGCGTGCAATACTTGTTCTTGCCTTTGTGTGAGTATTGTCATCGTTGCCTATGCAATGCTTCTGTTTTTATGGAAGAGATCTTGTAGCATGCTCCGTAAGTACTCCACTAGAGTCGTTATTGGTAGGTCTTTTGCTGCTTTGTTGATAGAGTTTATTGATTCTGCAATGTTTGATATCAATATGTTGTATCTGTTTTTTGTTGAGTGTACTCTGCTCCATTTGTCATACCCAACATCTTGAAGGTACGCTGGGATTTTTTGTTGATCTTTTCCAGTTCAGTCATGTACTTATTGAACTCCTCTATCGTGTATGCTCTTGTTGCTTTGTTGAAGTACTTCTTCATGTCGTTTGTGTTGATTTTGTATTTGAGTTTGAGTTTGAGGTTTTGCAGCAGATGGAATGCACAGACATAATGTGGAACATCTGGTAGCACTATTTTTTAAGCTTTTTCTATGCTCTTATGTCTGTCTGAAACTATAACCATTTCTTGTCTTTGTCCACACGCGTTTTTGAATTGTTTGAAAAACCATTCCCATGATTCATCATTTTCTTCGTCAACTATTGCAAATGTCAGCGGGAAGATCATCTTTGCATTTGTTCTTTTAAACTTTTTGCCATTTTTTTTAGTTTGATCAATTTAACGAACACATAAAAGAACTGTTTGGCATTTTTGTCAAATAGATTCCATGGCTCTAAGGCGTAGAGATCAAAATCTTTGATAGCATTGTGAGGAAGAGATCCTCCTTTTAATTTCTTCAAAAGGAAAAAAATTGATGAGTTCTTCATCAGTAGGTGAAAATTGGAATCCTGATGGTACTTTTTTCATCGTCGATTTATTAAAAAAAACAATTTTTTAACTAACTAATTAATAACTAAGTAAAAATATAAAATACTGCACTCTATTATTAAAACCAAAAATCGAGAATCGAAAGAATTTTAGCAGAGAATAGAAAAGGATTGTTACAATTTCAATGGAGGAAAGAAGAGAGTTGTTTGTTGAGTTGTACTTTCTTTTGCGATGGATAAGAGGGGAGAGAGGTATTTATAGGAAAGTGAAAGGAAGAATCGAGGATTATAAACCGTCTATGATGGAAGGTAACTTTTTTTTGGATTCTTCTTCTTATTCATTAACAAACGCGGTTTAATTAATAATAAATAATTTAATTTTAATAAATAGATGCCAAATCTATATATAATATAAAAGAGAATACGCTTGGGACAAGTGGCGTTCTCTTAATTTTTTTTCAAATTTTTAATTTTTAATTATAAAAAAATAAAAAATTATTAATAATATCTTTCCCTAATTAATAAAAAAAATCAGAAAGAAATTCCGATATCTTCATTAATCAGAATCATAAACCCTAAAAGATATCTTCGGCATCTCACTGTAATCTCATCTAAAGAAATTCCGATATCACTTTCCCTTTCCTTTTTCTTCCTTTTTCTTTTTCTTGTTTGATATGTCTCTATAATTTAGTAAATTATAATAAAATTGTAATAATTAACCAAATCAATAATAATAGCTTATTCACAATTAGGTAATACAGATGATAATTAAGTGATAAAATCTATTTACAATATTAGGAATCTATTGATCAAATCATTGATATTAACTTATCCCCATTTACCTAATTAGGCCCATACTACTAACAGCGGCACGATGACTTCCTTCGTGATTTTATCTTGTATGATGGCTGCTATGAATGGAGTAATCTTCGGCTATAATATTGGAAATTCAGACTTGATTAAATTTAATTAATTCTTATTTTACTATATTTAATTAATCCTGATTAAATGGGATGCTTGCTCATTTAATTGTCAATTAATTATAAGTTAATATCATTTTACTATTATAATTGAGTAAATTACAATAAAATTGGAATTAATTAACCAAATCAGTAATAATAGCTTATTCCCAATTAGCTAATGTAGATGACAATTAAATGACAAAATCTACTTTTATTATTAGAAATCTATTGATCAAATCATTAATATTAACTTATCCCCATTTAGCTAATTAGGCCCATACTACTAACAGTGGCATGATGACTTCCTTCGTGGTTTTATCTTGTATGATGGCTGCTATGGGTGGAGTAATCTTCGGCTATGATATTGGAATTTCAATTTTGATAGATTATTGAATTCATTTTGCAAATAAGCATCCCATTTAGTGTATTTTCGAAATATACTTAAATAAATATTATAATTTTTGAAATTTCCCATATACTTTTCTTACCTTATATCATATATATCCACGTAATAGTTAACCATATGATTAGCGAATGACTACATAATTTCCAATTGACATTCTAAGCATCTAATTTATCTTCATGTAAGTAATCTATTTGTTATTTTTGTTCGTAGTATGCCTTTATATATAGATTAGTTATTAATAAGTTCCCAATAGCTACTTTGATTGACATAGTCTGCTTGTAGATTCAAATATGGTGAAACATTATGTTCACCTTAATTAAATAACAAAAGATAAAGACGATTGTAAAATAAGAGTGAGGGTCATGAGGACTTGGAAAGAGCCTCATTTCTATCGTGAGGGATATACAAATATACACATGATTCTCCTCAGTGAGAAGGTATGAAATGTTTTTAATATTAATTCAGATTCTTTTCTGATTTCAAATTCCAACTTGATTTATTCTATTGATGAAAAAAGTGAATTTTTTTTTTTACAAATAATATCGCATTCGTACTTTGCACACATATATTAACAAATATTTTATTTATTTTGTTTATGAAGGATACAACTATAGAGGCAATTATGCTAGAAAATCTCAAAACCAAACTACAAAGAAAATTGGAGAACAACAAGATATGTGTTATTGAGAACTTTAGTGTAAATTTAAATGCAGGAGCTTATAGGGCAACAACTCATGCATATAAGTTGGTTTTTTTCTCAAAAACAGTTGCAACTAATGATGTTATTTGTGATACTATTAAAAAAGAATTTTTCGTTTTCACTCTTATCAGTGATATCATATCTGATTCCGTAGATGCCGATTATGTAGTTGGTGAGTTTGTCATCAAGCAGTAAATTAACTTAATTTATTATTTTTCAAAATTATTTATGTCTTTAATATATATTTGGTTAATGATATATTATTACAGATGTCATTGGAGAGGTCACGTATGTTGGAGAAATAGTAAAGAAAAGTAGTGATGGAAAATTGATGAAGAGAGTCAATTTTACATTGAGTGATGAGAAGTGAGTTATTTCCTAAACATATTTCTATTTAGTTTAATGCTTCTAAATGATTGTGTTACATATGTACATATGATGTACTGATTATATCAAAATTTTTCACCAGCTTCATTTCACTAAAGAATGGAGAGGACCCTATGAGCAATTAGTCGATGAAATTATTAGCCAACGTGTTGATTTAGTCCACTTATTTATTTGGAATATCTATGCCTCAATTTGTATAATCATTTTATACTGTTTAAACTTATATGAAATCTTTTACCCTACAAAAAATCCAATGCCAAAACCCATGCGGTAATCAATTCTATTAATTTGTATTATAGATATTTCAGCACCCGTTCGAATTAATCTAATATCATTTAGATATAAATATATGATATTAATTTTTTTTATATTTTTTGTATTTAATAACTTTATGTTTGTATAAAGCATTTGATGCCTTAAAAAGAAAAAATAATTTCAAAAATAATTATTCACATACAAAATAAATTAATGACTAAATTATTGAGATAAATATTGAGATACAAAATAATTTAATGAATAAGAATCTATTATAATTTGAATTAGGAACCAAGTTTTATGAAAAGAATGATTCATCCGTTCAAAAATGCATAATTTCTTTTCATTCTTTTTAAATTACGGTGTTATATTTAACTTTTTCATTATGAGATATTAAAGATGCATTATTCACATATAAAGCTAAAATACTACTATCATAACTGGCATTATATTCACGCTTAATGAATTGTTCTGCCTCAAATTTTAAAATAATTATTATATCATAAATATCATTAGAGAATAAAAAAAAAATATTTGTGAACTTACATTAATATTATATGAAATTGTACATAAGTTATATATATATATATATATATATATATATATATATATATATATATATATATATATATATGAAATTTTGTTTGCATAAATATGATATATATGAAGAAATCTATTCCGTTCGATAGTTACACTCAAGCTTTGAAGGATATATCACCATATTTTATAAAATATGACATAAAATATGGTGACAACAAACTGAATGACAATTTTTATTTATAAAGTGTGCTATTGTTATTTACATTGTCAAATAACAATTTACAATTATTTTCCTAAAAATAACAGTTTATAATTTATCTTCTCATTCCATTTTTTAGCAGGTGGAATTCTCATTGATAGAGCTAAGCTGCTTGCATGATTCATAGACAGTTACTAGGATTAGTATCTACTGCAAAGATGCAGAAATGAAGAATATTTAAAGGAACATGCTATTCTTGCGCCCTCATTAGATATTGTGAATAAGGTGAATGATTATATCTTGCCTATATGGCCATGTGAAGAAGTATCATATTTGAGTTCAGATTTGCAAAGTAGGTAATCACTCTGATAATCAAGGAGATATTTGCACACCAGAATTTTTAAATACAATAAAATCTTCTGATTGGCCAAACCATAAGCTGACATTAAAGATTGGTGTTCCTGTGATATTGCTTCGTAATATTGATCAGACTTCTAGATTATGTAATGGTACTCGATTAGTAGTTACTCAATTAGGAAAACATGTAATTGAAGCCAAAGTAATTACTGGTTGAAATATTGGGCACAAGGTTTTTATCCCTCTACTTGCTTTGACTCCATCGGATATCAGGTTGCAATTCAAATTTCAAAAGAAGACAATATACTTTGGTTGTTTGTTTTGCCATGACAACAAATAAAAGCCAAGGCAATCACTTTCGGTTTATACCTTCCTCGCCTGTTTTCAGTCATGGTCAAATATATGTTGCAGTATCCAGAGTTAAAAGTAAGACTGGATTGAAAATACTTATTTGTGACAACAAAGACAAAACATGTAATTGTACTTAAAATGTAATATTTCAAGAAGTTTTCAATAATTTATAGTTAATTGCATCAATATAATCAAATATATATAAAATTTTACATGCATTTATTTTTGACATATTAAATTTGCTGTTATGTTAAATATATTTAGAAACATAAAATACGTTGCATACCGCTTAAAAATTTAATATAAATCAATATAAAAATAAAATATTATAAATTAATAAATAACGAGTTAAAATTAAATTTTATTTTTTACATTTGAAGTAAAATATTCCGGGCATGGCACGGGTATTACGCTAGTGGATGTCTAATTAGGATACATCTAAGTTATTTTGTATTCTGAAAAAAAAAATATTTGTTATGGATAATTTATACAGTTTTTTTTAAGATTTTACATATTTGTTTTAACTATAACTTTCCTGTATGGGATAAAATAGATTGCTTCATCTGTTTATCTAGAAGATAATTTTGATTATCCAAAAAAATACCTATTGCTTCATACCTATTTCTATCATCAGCATATAGCAAGCATATAAACACCAAGTCAAATACATGGCTCAAATATTGTAATTTTCTTCTACATTTTTATTTATAGACTCGAACTGAGAGTTTTATAACAAGGGAACATTTAATTTGTATTTCTGCAATCATATTATCCTGCAAATTCAATCATTAACATTTTCATGTAAAAGTCAAAAAGCAAACTATGATGAACTAAACAAAACACCATACAGAAAGAAGTAAAAGGTAACAGCTTAGCGGATATTTGGTGCTACATTTACCTCTTGCTACTATGTCTATCTCATATACCAAAACCATCAAACACAACCTAATCAGAATCTGTATCGGTATCCATATGGGAATCTGTTTGAGCACTGAAAACAGGGCTCCGAGGTGGACCAGAATAGGTTTCGACACCGGAATCTGTTTTGGAACTGAAAACAGGAATCTGAATGGAACCAGAATCGGTATCAGAAACAGAATCCGAATCAGAATCATAATCCAACTCTTCCTCAAGTATATAAACATCTTCAGCCTCCCTGCGCAGCTTCAATTTGGCGCACCTACTAAACAGATTAATAAAATGATTAGAAAGCGACAAAAATAGGGAGCTTTCAAATTCATTTTAGACCTCATTCTTGTCCTAATGTGTATGCAACACTATCTTATTAAAGTTCAAAGTTGGAGTTCATTACCACAAGCACTGCTTTAAACTAGCATGGTTGTGTCAATAAAGGAACAAGAGGCTCTGAAAAATAAATAAATATATAAAAACCTATAAGCGTCTTATACCTTGACCCCAAATTGAGCACCTTCACATCATATCCTGATATAGCATGTTTGAGTGACACAAAGCTTGGAATATGAACAATTGCTTCCGCCCCTTGTGGTTCCATCCCGCGGACCTCCAAACATCTACATACACTTCTTTTTGGATCCACATACACAAACGCACTTGCATGAAACATCAGCAATGCCCCATCGTTCAGGTACTTTATGGGTTGACATGAGCCACCAAGATACTGTCTTCCAAAACAACACAAGTTAGTGGAGAAAACTTTGGACCACATCTTTTCGGCACCATCATTTTTCATAGCCCAAACATGAACAACACCAGACCTATAAACAACAGATATGCAAAGTTCTCCCCCTAATACTCCCATGCTCAAGTTGTCAAATTCATAAGGTTGATCAACTATTGGTGCTGAAACTATCCCAAAACATTCCTTCTCGACGTCAAAAGTAATTAAAGATAGTGGTCGTGAAGCAGAAAACCAATAAAGAAACCCATTCACATAAGTAGGGAACTTACTCCATATTGAAGGATTGAAAAAACTAATGTCTTTCCATGATTCAGTACCGAGAATATGTATGTCTTTCCATGATTCAGTACCAAGAATATGTACTTTAACCACTACATTACCCACTATATTACGCGCAAACCTGCAATCGTCGGGAACATACTCAAAGATTCTCAGCGCCTTGTATTGTTTTGTCACAGGACTAAAACCAAGACCACAACGAATAGAACCCCGGTAGTACACAGCCCTTTCAAGCTCTGGAAGGTTAATATACTCACCTGTAACTGGATTGCAAACAATAATTCGATATTTATGGGGTGGATCATTCAAGCAAAGCAAGCCGTTGCATGAATTAACTATCCGATATACGTGATTCCTCATTCTCAGTTTGATGCACTTGTTGCTCTCAGCCCAGCTGTTTGGATCAAGCATATTACGGCCACTATCATCAACACGAAATATGAAATCGATGTTGCGTAATGGGAGCTTAAATTTGGTGTCAAGTTTAACCATAACTCTACAGACACATCCAGGCTCGGAGTTGGTATGATCACACATCCCAAGCTTGAGCTCAAAATCATCCTTCTCTGGCTGCACAAGATAAAGCAATCTTGATAGGGATGTAAAACCTATTTCTCGAAGCAAAGGATAAACCTGAGCTTGATCGAAATGGCGCTTTGCAAATTCAGGGTCTGAAATTAGACGATACCATGTTTTGCATGTACGTTTGCATACAACAATCTTCTTTATGGGGAGCCTAAGTAGGATATTTACCATAATATCCCCTGGAAGATCTGAAAATGAAGGACCTGAATATTGAGTCTGAATGTGACTGACTTCCCCTGTTTCAATTCTGCCTTTCTTTGCATTAGAGTCTGTAACCATAGAAATCCTTCCTCTTTTCATGGTGCTGTAACAGAAAAAATGACATTATTCTACATAGTTCGGAAAATAAATGAATACAATTCAAGATAAAAACAAATTAATTCTACAATTCTTTCTGCTCCAACCATTTCCACCCAATCGAAACCTAAAACTGAAATTCTATCACGCAATGCCACAATAAATGAAATAGCTACAAGAAAATTGGGAGAAAGGACATCAAAAGAGAAAAGCATAGCAATTACAAACCAGTTAACAATTACAATAAATAAAGATTAACAACTGCAGAATATCGGAGTTGAAGACAAGAGAGGATTACCGAAAATTGATGGCCGGAAGCGAGATATCGGAAACGAGCGTAGCCGCAGAGCGAAGCAGTAGAATCAAGAACGTCGAGAAACTAAGGGTAACTGAAATTGGGGGAAATTTGCGGCGGGAAAGGAATTAATAAGGAAGGAAATACTAATAGCTTTGTATTTATTGCTATTAGTTATATTATTTATATATTTACATAAAATCAAGAAAATCAAGAAAACAAAAACATAACCGTATGCTATAAGGAACCAATGTTAATTGAATATTATTGATTCATTCAAATAATAATAATAATAATAATAAATCAGAATATAAACAAAAAGATCATTTTCAACAAAGTTATATTCAATCTGTATATATAAAAACGATTTTCAAGTTTAATATTAATACACAAAATACATCAAACCATTTAATGAGTTTAACAAACCCACGAATTCATTAAACAAGCTAAGAAGAGGAAACCACGAATTCAAGCTAAAGAGAATATAACTTTGCATTGCTGAAACTCTATTAACTGTAACTGATATTAGCATATGAACAAGCTTAGGTAAAGATAAACTATCATCAACAAACAACACACACTCTTTGCTCCCACAGGTATATATTGATACAGCATGTCAATCCCCAATCCTCATTAGAGTTCTTCCACTAATAAACAAATAAATATAGGACATTGGAACTGATTAATTCAACTGGTTAATCATCTAAATGTAGAACATTAATGAACATTAATTAATAGTTATATACAAGGATGAACAATAATTTGAGCAACATCAACAGACTTCCTATAATACTCAATCCTTCTCGGGTATATCATCCCAAAATGTATCTAAAACATCACAATCTAGAACTGAATCAAAAGAATCAAAACACCTAGTCATAGTGCTTGTATGTTTCTGAGATTCTTGAACCTGCTTGTCACATTCAACATGGTATTCGACGTTTCCTTCAATCGCAGCAGCAGCATCCATCAATGGCGTAAACAGAGCCGGATACTGGGGGCACTGACCAGTGGTTTGGCCACACTTCGGCCACATAAGATTCCCTTGGCCTCCACAACTCACTTGGTCTGATGGTGTTGCAGTGTTCAAAGAGCCATGCACTCTTGGAGTTTCTTCACCGAGCGCAAGCATATTCATGTTGGGAGCGTACCTCTGTGATCTGTCCTGAGATCTGTATCCATTTTGCAAATTTTCCGACTGGTTTTGAGCAGCATTGATACTGATAGTCATAGTGCTTGTATAACTCTCAGATTCCTGAACCTGCTGCCTGTCATATTCCACATGGTATTTGACGTTTCCTTCAATCACAGCAGCAGCATCCATTAATGGTGGAAACAAGGGCAGATATTGGGGGCACTGACCAGTGGTTTGGCCACTCTCCATCCACATAAGATTCCCTTCGACTCCACCAATTGCTTGGTCCGAGGGTGTTGCATTAGCACCATTGAGAGACCTGTGCACTCCTGGAATTTCATTCCTGTATTCGTCACTGAGCGCAAGTTGTTCGTTTGCTGGAATCATGTTGGTATCATACATCTGTGATCCGTCCTGAAAGCTGTATCCTTTCGCAAAGTTTCCCACTCGTATTCAGCAGTGTTTGCATAATTCTGAGACTCCTGAACCTGCGGCTGGTCATATTCCACATAGTATTGGATGCTTCCTCCAGTGGCAGCAGCATCCGTTAATGGCGGAAACAAGGGCGATATAGGGGGTACTGACCAGGGGTTTGGCTGCACTCCGTCCATATAAGATTTCCTTGGACTCTACTAGTCTCTTGGTCTGAGGATATTGCATTCGCACTGTTCCAAAAGCCTTGCACTCCTGAAGTTTGAGTTCTGGATCCATCACCAAGCACGGGTGGTTCATTCACAAGAAGAATAAAGTTGGTTTCATTCGCCTGTGATCCATCCTGAAGATTGTATTCTGATTGGTTTAGGGCAGCATCGATCCTGATAGTTGAATTTTCAGGGATATGATCATTTGGTTCCAGCCTAGGAACAATTTCACCTTCTTGATGGAGAACAAAAATAGGATTAGCATTCATAATCACAGAATTACGAGCCCTTTTCATAGGACGATTATCGAGTAAATCCGGATTAGCACTCCTCAAGGATTCTTCTAATCCGTCAAGATCACTATTTCTGATTCTACAAACAACATAATCATCAAAATATTGCGGAACCCAAAATTCATGCATAATCCAATTCCCATTGTCAGTCGTTTTATGCTTAAAAGTCAATGATCTCGTCCGTCCGATAACATTACAGCATTGGTTATACAGGTAAGTTATTCTAAACGCAGTTTATTTTGTATTCTGAAAAAAAAAATTTATTTGTTGTGGATAATTTATACTTTTTTTGTTTTAATTATTTTCTAATCTATATTTTAATTTTTGATTATATTTATTAGGGTAATATCACAACAATATGCTAATTAGGAAGAATAATTACAAAAATCTCCCCTCCAAGAAAATCATATTTAGCTGTTATTATCCTATAAAAGTTACTTAAATATATGTATTTATATATAAAAAAAAAGTAAATTTTAATTAAATTATTTATTGGTTCATAGTACGATATTTTCTTAATTTTCAGCCACATTTAGAATAGCCACGTTTGTTAATTATTTTGTAATCTATATTTTAATTGTTAATTCTATTTATTAGGATAATATCACAAAAATATGCTAATTAGGAGGAATAATTAGAAAAATCCCCTCCAAGAAAATCATATTTAGCTGTTATCTTCCTATAAAAGTTACTTAAATATATGTATTTTCAACAAATTAATAACCACGTGAAAATATAAAATATGAATTTCAATTCTTACACTATAAAGTAGTGATTATTATTATTATTATTATTATTATTATTATTATTTGAATGAATCAATAATATTCAATTAACATTGGTTCCTTAATTATTAATTCTTGATTTTCTTGATTTTCTAATGCATATTTTAACATTGGTTCCTATAAAATATAAAATATATGTATTTATATAAAAAAAGAAAAAAGTAGTTTTTTTTTTTTCCACAAATTAATAACCGCGTGAGAATATAAAATATGAATTTAATTCTTACATTATAAAGTAGTGAAACTTTTATTAGTATTATTTTTTTAATGAATTTATTTTTTTCATTGGTTCCCGATTTGTAGGATACGGTTATGTTTTAATTTTCTTCATTATCTAATTTAAATTTTAATTAATAATCCTTTTTATTAGGATAATATCACAAAAATATGCTACTTAGGAAGAAGAAGAATAAAAAAAAAAAAAACCTCCCCTACAAGAAAATCATAGCTGTTATTATCATATAAAATTACTCAAATATATATGTATTTATAAAAAAAAAAATTTTAACTAAATAATTAATAACCACATAAATATATAAAATATGACTACCATATAAAAAAAAGGTAAAAAAAGGAAATTCATATTACCTTAAATTTTAAAATATAAATTCTAAATTCTGTATTTTAGTCTTAAATTTTAAAGTGGTTAATTCTTTTTATTGATAGAAATGATAAAATAATAAAAAGGCCAATTGAATAATAAAAGGATTAAAAAAAAAACTCTAAAATGTGGTGGTAATGTTAAGTGTAACATTCCATTTTTATACATCCATTTTGCATTTGTGCATCGATATTACATAACACTAATAGAGTGTATATACAATTGCATCATATATGTTATGGATTAAGATAAAATAGGTAAGAAATTTAGTTAATTGAGTATACGAAATACAACACTAGAAATTGAATGTGTTTTAAATGTCTAGGGATATAATCGAATAAAACTAGAAATCGATGGATTAAAATGTGATTTAGGAGGGATATTTTTTAGAGATTAAAATCTCTACAGCCTATTATTATTATTATTATTATTATTATTATTATTATTAAAATTAGAATTATTAGTTAAATATTGGACAAATGGACCAATAATCTGAAAGATAAAAGACAAATGGACCAATTGGGAAGGGATAAGGATGATAAGGGTTATCATTAATCCTCTTAGGAAGGAAATCTGCCAGAATCTACAGAAATGTGTAGGAAACGTAGAAGAGGAAAAGAAAAACAGAAATAGAGAAGTGGAAAAGAAGAAGACAAAGGAGCTCAAAATCTTGAAGGTATTCCGGAAGAGGGTACAAGCCGTTTTGAAGAAAATTAGCTGTTAATGTTGTGAGCATAAACTTGATTTGAATTTGCTTGTATTGTGGTGATAGTTGTGAATTGATTAATGTGATATGTGTTGTTAAAGATTGTGACTTGTTATATTGATATGTTTGTATTTGTATTGCTATGATTTGTTGGAATTGGTTTTTAGGTGGATTTATGTGTTGAGATGAAACCATATATGTATATGAGTATATGTTGAATAAATGGGGATTGCATAGTGTACAAAAGTGAAATGTTGTTAAACCGATTGTATGTATTACATGAATTCTATGGAATTATTTGGAATAAATGTTATATGTGAGAACTGGTGTACATAGTTACATGAAAGATAAAAGCCGTTGGGACATACCAGACTAAACACCGCAATTACATGAATCACAGGGATTATCTAATTATCTGGACCTATGACGTCAAACATTTCGAATATCTGATTATATGGACCGAAAGGTCAAATACATGTTTATATGAGCTGATCAGCGAAATCATCTAATATTTGGTATATGACCTCGGGGCAGTAGTTTGGTTGGTTGTGTTACAACAAATAAAAAAATGGTTCATTCATTTGTATATGTATGACTGTTTGATAAATTTTGTACGTGTGTTTAAGTATGGTTGTGTTTGTATTGATTGTTTATACTCATTGAGTAGCGAATCATAAAAATCGCTAATTTTTCCAGCTAGGTGAAGTTGTAAGATAAAGCTTGGATATAGAAGTTTATTGTATAGTAGATACCATGGTTGAAAGGTCGGCCGGCTGAGTTCCATCTCACTCCCTCTCCTCTCATCACAAGCATGTAGAATAAGTAAGTCCGGGTTAAGAAAAATGTAATATATGTGTGGATTTTGATATGTGTAATAGTAAAGTTGATATCTATTAAGTAGATACGGTTTGTGTTATAAAAAAAATTATCGTATATTTTGATAAATAAGAAAATATAAGGAGTGTTACATTAAGTCCTTTCCACGTGTCGTTGCATACGGCATGATATAGGCACACAGGATAATGGCAGTTTTCTTTTTATAATTTGTAACCAAAATTCATAAAATTGTAATTTGACTATAGGAAAAAAATTTTATTTATAATATTTAGATTCGTAGTTTATATTTATAATACTTTTATTTTATATTTAGATAATTACTATTAACTATATTGTGAAATATTTTAGAATTAATCATGGGTCAATTGCATAATCCATGAAATTCAAAAAAGTCACCAGTTTTGCTTAGAGTAAAAAACACACAAGTATATTGATAAAAAAAAAATCACGACCATTATAAATTTTTCGTTTGAAAATTTTCTACGATCCTTTTATAATCCAAATTAGGTTTTATAACATGAATAGATTTATAATCCAAATTGGAATAGGATTAGGTTTTATAATATTTATTAAGGGGGTGATATTCAATTAAGACTTTTATAGACTTTTTTTGACTGAATGACTTTTATAGACTTTAATGACTTTTAGTGACTTTTAATATCTTTCAGAGAGTTTTTAAAAGTATTGATGACTTTTAAAAAGTTTATTTCATAGATTTTGATAGACTTTTAAAGACTTTTATAGACTTATTAGAAAATACTAATAATCTCCATGTGTGCAATGATAATACACCACATAAATGATTACAACAATTACCAAACATAAAATATGAAATAATAACATAAAAATTGAGTAGTAATGTTAATTAAAAAAATTGTAATTTGGCTATAAAATTTCTAATATTCATCATCATTCATATGTTCAACATTATTCTACATGTCAGTAGCAATTCTAGCTCTCCATTCATTAGCATCATTTCTTTGTTGCTCTTGTGTTCCAACAAATGGTTCAAGATCCTCTTCCTTATTAATTGACATTGGTGTAGATGAATTAGTTTCACTATTTTGTTTAATTGGAAACTCATCTGATCGACACTCCTTTCTAAGAAAATTATGCAATCCAGCACAAGCTAAGACTAGCTCTGTTTGTTGGGCTTTGTTTCCCTTCCTATGTGGTGGAAGAAACCTCATGTGTATCCTTCAAGCCCTTGAAGCTCTTTGTGAAGGAAGAAATCACATGTGCATCATTCAAGCACTTAATCTTCCTATGTGAAGGAAGAAACCACATGTGCCTTCTTCAAGCCCTAGGGGGAGTTTCTTTGTGAGATGAGGAGCTTATAAAAGGAGCATTTGAGGCAGATGTGAAGATGAAGAGAGGATATAACAACATTTGAGAGGTTTTTGGATACAAGGGAGTAGAGAGAAAATCCTTTGAGGTTATGAAACTTGTTCTTCAACTTTTTTCTTCATCTTTTTTCAACGATCTCTAGCTCATACAGAGTCCGATCATGCTGATTTTTGGAGAGCATATTTGAAATTGTTGTTTCTTGATTCTGAACGGTCAGATCAGAATTTGGAGGTTTATAAGTTTGGATTTTTTGGTTTGCAACAGCTGCTATTTTCTAGGAGCTTTTCTGCTACCAACTTTGGTTTTCTGCTTGAAGTTTCATTTCTAACAATTGGATTTGCTGAAACTTTAACACAAGTTTGAGGACACATTGTTCTTGATTCTGGACAATGGGAGCAATCACTGGAGGTGAGAAAGGTCCTCGTTTATTTGTCTTTGTTTGGCTGTTTGCAGTGTTTCTTCTACTGGTTTTCACATTAAGCTGCTTCACCCCTTTCAATCCTTTGAACAGGTTGTTCCTCTCAGATTGGGCTGAAATTTGGTGAGCTTATTCTAGACTCATTTGTCTTCATTTTTACGGTGGAAATCTTGTTTAGGGGTCTAGAAATTTGCTCTTGCTGTGTAACATTGGTGTATCCATTTGTTGTTGTTATTGTACGTTGGAGCTGTGAAACTTGTTGTTGTTCACTAGCTTGGTTTTATATCTGCTGTAAAACTCTCATATTATCGTGGATACTTTATCTTAGGCGAGGAGAGGCCTCGTGGTTTTTATCCTCCACATTGAAGTAGTTTTCCAGGTAAAAATCTCGGTGTTCCTTTTCTGTGTGATTGTGGATAATCTACTGATTACGCTCCTCACAGATTCTTTAAGCGGGGGATAGTTTATTCCGCATTCCTTCTTCATCACTGTTTGTGTGTCAAACTAAAATGGGGGAGCTGTCTTAAAGATGGTAAATCTTGATTTGAAAATACCAAATAACTTCTCAACCGTATTTTCTAGAGAAGCATGATGAAGATTAAATAATTCGTTTGAATCTTCAGGATGTCGACCTTGCCCATGAAAATCCTGTAAATGATGGCGAAAACTTCAAAATGGAGTTAAAAATTGTCTTCGATTTGGAAATTCACAATCCACCAAAAAATATTTACCTAATATATGTAATACATTAAAAAAAAAAAAGGCGATATAACAATAGATATAAATTATAAATCACCTTGAGGCACTATAAGTCCATTATTCCTTGATAAAGCTACATGATAAGAGCACATCTACATTTATCCTCTATATATACATATGCACTTTTTGCCCTCACTTAAGCCTTACTCTGTATAAAACTTTCCACAATTTCTATTGGCATAAAAAATTCCATATTCCATTGCATGCCTAACTAGTGTGATAAATTGGTTGCTTTATGCATTGATTGATATTTCACAGAGCAACTAGTTCTAGTCTGACTTCTACTAATATGCACCATAAAATACAGCTATATTTTACATAGAAATTCATGTAGCACTAACCTAGCAATCAAACTAGAAAAGAACAGTCAGTATCCACATAAAATATAGAAACCATAAAGATGCAAATAACTATCATTATGAAGTTACTCCATTAGAGAAATTTATAAGTATAGGAACGGAAAGTAATCCATCAGCAATTCACAAATTGAACAAAATATTCCAAATATAACCAATTCATAACTCACTTCAAAAAACTGGCCATAAATTGAATGAAATTGAGACAGGTGATGAGGAAGCAAGCAGAGACTTCAATCAACCCAATTCTATCGAAGTAGTGAAACTGCAAATCAAAGAAAATAAAAAGAAATTAACTTGTTGCATTCTTATTTTATTCTAGCAGAAAATAGACAAAAAAAAAAAAAAGCTTAAAACCTAGATGTGGGCCTGTATCTGGAAAGAGATAGCGGAATTGCAATTGAAAATTGCCGTAGTATTAACAGGGTCTGAAATCACACGAGGGGAAAAAAGAGAAAGGATTGAGAGAGAGATGGTAGGATGGAGGTCGGAGAGGTGATTATGGATGTGGAGAGGATGATTATGGAGGTCGATCGTTTTCCAGAGACAGAAGAGAAATAGATATTGCCGATGGATTTCACGATAAATAAAAAGTCTTATGTATAGATTCAAGACTTTTTTTCAACGATTTTGTGTTATATTTTGTAAAAAAAAGTCTATAAAAGTCATTCTCATCAATTGTAAATGACTTTTTGAATACTAGATGCCTTTTAAACACTTTATAAAAGTCCTAATTGAATACCTGATAATTTATAAAGACTCTTAAAAAGTTACAATTCAATACCTGATGACTTTTAAAGACTCCTAAAAAATCTTAATTGAATACCTCCGGATTTTAAAAGTATATAAAAGTCTTAATCCAATACAACCTTGTAATAGAATTGGATCCGAAAAAAAAAATTCCCTTAGGATTGTATTTCTATTTTTTTCCTCATTACATCTGTTTTTTTTAAGCAATTATAGAGAATATAATATATCCCCTAGACATAAGGCGCAAATTAATATAATCATATACTATTTAATAGTTTTCCTGTATGTGATAAAAGTAAAAACACAATATTTTCAAAACCAAGCTTTGAAATGAACTTTATCAAAAGAAAAAAAAAAAAAAAAACTTTGAAATGGCATTTAGAAGAATAAATGATATGTTTGTCCACTTATAGCTTGGTGTTGAAACATCTCTCTTAACTAGGAAATCCATGGTTGCATTTTATTAAAATATATGATTGCTTCATATGTTTATCTAGAAGATAATTTTGATTATCCAAAAAGATTAATAAAAAATTACCACCAAGTCATTAGCATATAATGGATCTGCAGTTTCTCTAGTTGAAAACTTCAGTTAGCAGAATAAGTAATATAAACACCAAGTCAAATACATGACTCAAATATTGTAATTTTCTTCTACATTTTTATTTATAGACTTGAACTGAGAGTTTTATAACAAGGGAACATTTGATTTGTATTATCCTGCAAATTCAATCATTAACATTTTCATATACAAAACAAACCATGATGAACTAAACAAAACACTATACAGAAGTAAAAGGTAACAGCTTAGCAGATATTTGGTGCTACATTTACCTCTTGCTACTATGTCTATCTCATATACCAAAACCATCAAACACAACCTAATCAGAATCTGTATCGGTATCCATATGGGAATCTGTTTGAGCACTGAAAACAGGACTCTGAAGTGGACCAGAATAGGTTTCGACACTGGAATCTGTTTTGGAACTGAAAACAGGAATCTGAATGGAACCAGAATCGGTATCAGAAACAGAATCCGAATCCGAATCAGAATCAAACTCTTCCTCAACTATATAAACATCTTCGGCCTCCCTGCGTAGCTTCAATTCGGCGCACCTACTAAACAGATTAATAAAATGATTAGAAAGCGACACAAATAGGGAGCTTTCAAATTCATTTTAAACCTCATTCTTGTCATAATATGTATGCAACACTATCTTATTAAAGTTCAAAGTTCGAGTTCATTACGACAAGCACTGCCCGAAACTAGCATGGTTGTGTCAATAAAGCAAAAAGAGGCTCTAAAAAATAATAATAATAAATAAAAACCTATAAGCGTCTCATACCTTGACCCCAAATTGAGCACCTTCGCATTGTATCCTGATATAGCATGTTTGAGTGAAACAAAGCTTGGAATATGAACAATTGCTTCCGCCCCTTGTGGTTCCATCCCGCGGACCTTCAAACATCTACATACACTTCTTTTTGGATCCACATACACAAAAGCACTTGCATGAAACATCAGCAATGCCCCATTGTTCAGGTACTTTATGGGTTGACATGAGCCATAAGGCAAATATCTTCGATAACAATACAAGTTAGTGGAGAAAACTTTGGACCACACCTTTTCGGCACCATCATTTTTCATAGCCCAAACACGAACAACACCAGACCTAGAAACGACAGATATGCAAAGTTCTCCCCCTAATACTCCCATGCTCAAGTCGTCAAATTCATAAGGTTGATCAACTATTGGTGCTGAAACTATCCCAAAACATTCCTTCTCAACATCAAAAGTAATTAAAGATAGTGGTCGTGAAGCAGAAAACCAATAAAGAAACCCATTCACATAAGTAGGGAACTTACTCCATATTGAAGGATTGAAAAAACTAATGTCTTTCCATGATTCAGTACCAAGAATATGTATGTCTTTCCATGATTCAGTACCAAGAATATGTACTTTAACCCCTACATTACCCACTATATTAGGCACATTCTCGTATACATCGGGAGCATACTCAAAGATTCTCAGCGCCTTGTATTGTTTTGTCACAGGACTAAAACCAAGACCACAACGAATAGAAACCCCGCAGTACGAAGCCCTTTCAAGCTGTGGAAGGTTAATATACTCACCTGTAACTGGATTGCAAACAATAAGACGATATTTATGGGGTCGATCAATCAAGCAAAGCAAGCCGTTGCATGAATTAACTATACAATATATGTGATCCTTCATTTTCAGTTTGATGCACTTGTTGCTCTCAGCCCAGCTGTTTGGATCATGCATATTATGGCCACTATCTTTAACACCAAATATGATATCGATGTTGCGTAATGGGAGCTTAAATTTGGTGTCAAGTTTAACAATAACTCTACCGCCACATCCAGTCTTGGAGTCGGTATGATCACACATCCCAAGCTTGAGCTCAAAATCAGCCTTCTCTGGCTGCACAAGATATAGCAATCTTGATAGGGATGTAAAACCTAAGGCTCGAAGCAAAGGATAAACCTGAGCTTGATCAAAATGGCACTTTGCAAATTCAGGGCCTGAAATTAGATGATACCATGTTTTGCATGTACATTTGCATACAACAATCTTCTTTATAGGGAGCCTAAGCAGGATATTTACCGTAATATCCCCTGGAAGATCTGAAAATGAAGGACCTGAATATTGAGTCTGAATGTGACTGACTTCCCCTGTTTCAGTTCTGCCTTTCTTTGCATTAGAGTCTGCAACCATGGAAATCCTTCCTCTTTTCATGATGCTGTAACAGAAAAAATGACATTATTCTACATAGTTCGAAAAATAAATGAATACAATTCAAGATAAAAAGAAATTAACTCTACAATTCTTTCTGCTCCAACCATTTCCACCCAATCGAAACCTAAAACTGAAATTCTATCCCGCAATGCCACAATAAATGAAATAGCTACGAGAAAATTGGGAGAAAGGACATCAAAAGCGAAAAGCATAGCAATTACAGACCAGTTAACAATTATAATAGATCAAGATTAACAACTGCATAATATCGGAGTTGAAGACAAGAGAGGATTACCGAAAATTGATGGCCGGAAGCGAGATATCGGAAACAAGTGTAGACGCAGAGCGAAGCAGTAGAATCAAGAACGTCAAGAAACTAAGGGTAACTGAAATTGGGGGAAATTTGCGGCGGGAAAGGAATTACTTAAAATCCTGATAACTTGTTGATCTGCTGTTGTTTTGATAAAAGTTGCAAGCTGAGAAGGGGTTAACCTTTTGGGTGTTTGGAGCCTTTAGACCTGTGGGAGCAAAGAGTGTGTGTTGTTTGTTGATGATAGTTTATCATTACCTTAGCTTGTTCATATGCTAATATCAGTTATAGTTAATAGAGTTTCAGCAATACAAAGTTATATTCTCTATCAATGTTACTTGATTTCCCCTTCTTTCTCATCTTAAAACAACTATAATTGGGCTTTGAACATCAATTCCAAGCCCAATCCAAGTGCATCCATTAAAATTTATTATTTTTTATATTTTTCAATTTTTTTTTTCATACTAACTAAAACAAAGACATATGACACAAATAATAATAATAATAATAATAATAAATATGATATAACACAATAAAACTAATATTATCTAAACAAATTGGGTTAAAAAAATTAATAATAAATTTGAAAACTTTATATAAAGTATAATTTGAAATTAAAAATAGAATAAAATATACATGTATATATTCGTCGGACGGATTCGGGTCGGGCTTGGATATTTACACAAATCCTAAGTTCAACCCATTAAAATTCAGGCTTCATCAGATTCGGGCTTTAACGAACCTAACATGTAAAATGCATGTCCAAGTCCGACTTTTAGTGATCGGGCTTGGACGGACTGGGCGGGTACTCAGCCCAATAAACAGGTCTATATTTCATATAATTTGTACTAAATAATATGCGAAAAAGTTTTTTTTTTTTTTTTTTTTTTTTTGGGAAAAGAGTTTTTTTTTTTCATTTTTCTTGGCCCATATGAAAATATGCTTTTTAATTGACATATATATGTGATAGTTTCTAGTTCGATTATAACTACAGGATATTTTTTTTCTCAAGAAAAAAGGAAAAAAAAAAAAAAAAAAGAACTGTTGGATTGTTTTTCATAAATAATTACATCGAATGACCAAAGTACCATTGTGCATTGTCATATATATATATATATATATATATCGGAGTAAAATAGTAGTACCTAGAAAAGCCAAATACATATGCGGCCCTTGAACTTTAATTTCTGAGTCGATTGGTCCCCTCAACTATTTTAGCGATCTATCGAACTCCTCATCTAAAGGTCAAACACATACATAGCTCCTTCAATTTTTATTTTTGAGCCGTTTGGCCCCCTCAACTATTTTAGCAACCTATCTAACCCCTCATATATTTTAAAGTAGTATTTTTTAAACCTTTGAGTGAACATAACCAGATACAACAGAATATCATGCCTTACACGCCTGACACTAAAGACATGTAGGACACACGCTGGAAACCATCTTCTATTTAATTAATATTACTTCTTACCTCCAGGTCATACGACACATCAGCATTCAAGTGTCTAAAAATACCACTTTAAAATGGATGAGGTGTTAGATAGGTCGCTGAAATAGTTGAGGGGGCCAAGTAGCTCAAAAATAAAAGTTGAAGGGGCCACGTATGTTTTGGCTTTTAAATGAGGGGTTAGATAGGTCGTAAAAATAGTTAAGAGGGCCAAACGGCTCAAAAATTAAAGGGAAATTGTCAGTTTTACACCCAAAATTAAGTTTACTTTCAAACAATACCTTTAACTATTTACCGAATTACCTTTTTTTTTTTTTAATTCTTTTATTCATTACTTTAATATTTATGTTTTTCTTTTTTTTTTTTTTACGTTTTTATATGTTTTCTCTCTCTCTCTCTCGCTTCCCCTCTCTTTCTCTCTTTTTCTGTTAATTTTTTTTCCCTATCCCCGGGCATTTTACATAAATACAACATTGGTAGAACTCTGAAGATCCTGACGTTTAGAAGAAGCCCGAGTGGGATCGAATCTGGGGGTAAAAGTAGGGTTAAGAAGAGCCCTATTAGGCTTGAGAAGAGGAAAAGACGGAGAGGAGACAGTGAAGGCAGCAGCGCTCTACATTTTCGAGATCCAAACACAGAGCCCTTTTTTCTTTTTGCTTCGGACTGTTTTCCACAGAGAGAGAGAGAGAGAGAGAGAGGGGTTTAATAGTGGAATTAAGGAGCCTTCAAAGTCTCTGCCAGCGGTAAGAGTCTGTCTCTCGCTCTCGCCCTTGATTTTGGTGGAATAGTATCGTTGGGTTTTAGTTAATTGGTAATACAAATGCTGTATATTCTTGCAGATTTCTTTTCGTTTTGTTTTTTTCCCCCAAATTTGAATGGACTATTTTTTATAGAAATAAAAATAATTATAATTAATAATAAAGTGAAGTTGATTTTTATAGGGAAAGTGGGATAGTACAACTGAATCCAGGTCGGCTTAAAAATTTAAAAAGGCTCAAGGGAAGATTGACCAATTGGTGGGTGGGTGGTGAGAAATCTTAATCAGTTGCCTCTGGGTCCTGAGTTCGATTTTTAATATATGTAAGAAATCTTAATATATGTGGATTCTAACAAGGGCACTGTAATCAGTTGCCTCTGTTCAAAAGATGAGTCATGCTCAAGCTTGAGTACAATTTAGTAATTCAAGTAAAAAAAGCTTAACCTGGGTATAAAAGCTTGAAACCATCTGTTGACTTATACGGCGACATTGGAATAACATGGTTAAATCTTAATAACTGGTTCTGTCTCTGCATCCCCAGGTTGACGAGTGTGCCTGCCCATCTCAATAACTAGCATATGGAATTCTTTGGTGTTTTTACGGGGAAAAAATAATGACAACTCTGATAAAGCATATAAAAAGAGACGCCAGAATAGAGGAAAAGGCAGCTTTGTTAGATAAGGCTATACTCCTACCTTGTGCTATCAATGTCAATTGATACTAATTTAAGTTTGTATTGCTTCTTCTAACACTTTTGATCCTTTTGCCTACAGAGTATCGAAAAAGAATTGCTAGAGGGCCTTAAGAAAGGAGTTTATGGGGGCAAATACAACATTGTTCTTGCTGAAGATTATGAAAACATATTGGATAAGCTGCAGGCCGAAAATAAAAAAGAAGACGAAGAAGAAGAAGAGGACGAGGTAGTTATTTCAGTCACTATAATTTTCTTATTTTCTTGCTGAAATGTCATTACAGTACCTTGTAAAAGGTTGAGGCATGAAAAGTTTTAAATTCCATAGGAACTTTTTGTTCTTTTTTCCTTTTTGTTGATGGTCAATGTCTATGTTTTCACATTTGAGAACTTTTATCATGTAATTTTGCTCTCATGTGGTTTTTTCATTTTTTTGCTTGCTGAAAATACCTTTACATGGAATTAGTATTCGAGCAATAGAGACTGTAAGGTACAGGGTAATAAACAAAACCAGAATGAAGTCCTTGAAGAGATAGAGGAAAGCAAGGACAGGTGCTCTGCCATATTCAGGAGCTTTCAACCGGTAAACTTTTAATTCAGCGGCAGATGACTTCCATGGTAGACTTTTTCAGTGATCAAGTTCGACAATTTATTAGACCCGAAAATTTATCATGTATTCATGTATAGCGCCAGCTTTTTTACTATAAGGGGTCTATTTACTTTAGCTATTGATGTTGAATATTAATCTTTTGTAAAATCATTGTCAGCTGGTGACAAATTGAACTAATTCTTCAATGAAATACACTATTTATATGCTTCTTATACACTGTTATACATTGTTTATACACTTACTATTCACTGTTATATATTGTTATACACTTCTTATATACTGTTATATATTGTTTATAAACTGTTTATACATTGTTTATACACTGTTTATACACTTCTTATACACTGTTTATACGTTGTTTATACACTTCTTATACATTGTTATAAATTGGTATATACTGTTTATACATTTGTTATACATTGTTATACACTTCTTATATATTACTATACATTGTTTATACACTGTTTGTATGCTGTTATACACTATTTATACATTGTTTATACACTTCTTATACACTGTTTATACATTATTTATACAGTATACACTGCTTATATATTGTTTATACATTATTTATATACTGTTATACATTGTTATACACTGTTTATACATTTCTTATACACTGTTATACACTGCTTATACATTGTTTATACACTACTTATACATTCTTTATACATTATACACTTCTTATACAATGTTATATGTTTATACACTTATTATACATTTGTTATACACTGTTTATACACTGTTTATACATTGTTTATACATTATTTATACACTGTTTATACATTGTTTATACATTATTTATACACTGTTATACATTGTTTATATATTATTTATACATTTTTTATACATTATACACTGTTTATACATTGTTTATAAACTGTTATACACTGTTATACACTGTTTATACACTTCTTATACACTGTTATACATTGCTTATACATTGTTTATACACTACTTATACATTGTTATACATTATACACTTTTTATACAATGTTATATGTTTATACATTTATTATACATTGTTATACACTTTTACACACTGTTTATACACTGTTTATACATTATTTATACACTATTATACATTGTTTATACACTGTTATACATTGTTTATACATTATTTATACATTATACACTGTTTATACATTGTTTATACATTATTTATACACTGTTATACATTGTTATACACTGTTTATACACTTCTTATACACTGTTATACATTGCTTATGCATTGTTTATACACTACTTGTACATTGTTATGCATTATACACTTTTTATACAATGTTATATGTTTATACATTTATTATACATTGTTATACACTTTTATACACTGTTTAGACACTGTTTATACATTGTTTATACACCGTTATACATTGTTTATACATTGTTTATAAATTATACACTGTTTATATATTATTTATACATTATTTATACACTTCTTATACATTGTTATACATTATTATACACTTCTCATATATTATTATACATTATTTATACACCGTTTATACACTTCATACATTATTTATACACTGTTTATACACTCTTATACCTTAATTATACCTTAAGATACACTATTCTAGTGATTATACCTTAGTTATTCCTTATTTATACCCTATTTATACCCTAAGATTCATTATTATATTGATTATACGTTACTTATACGTTAATTATACCTTAAGATACGCTATTATAGTGATTATACCTTTTTTATACCTTAATTATACCTTAAGATACACTATTACAGTAATTATACCTTAAGATATACTATTACAGTAATTATACATTAGTTATACCTTAGTTATACCTTAATTATACCTTAAGATACACTATTACAGTGATTATACCTCAGTTATACCTTAGTTATACCTTAAAATACACTATTACATTGATTATACCTTATTTATACCTTAATTATACCTTAGTTATACATTAAGATACACTATTACAGTGATTATACTTTAGTTATACCTTAATATACAAAAGCATAATTAGTTATACTTTAGTGAAAAAAATATGTCGAAAAAAGTATATACATATGTACTTTGTTTCGAAGATAAAAAAAAAATAAAAAAAACTTTCTAAAGTCGCATGACAAAAAAATAAACGGATTGAAAGATAAATGCGAAATTAAATTAAAAATTATAAAAAGAGGAGAGAGAACGTGGACAAAGTAGAGAAGGTATTTTGGAGATTTTGATTTGTGTTTTGTTGTTTATTTTGTGAAAAAATCGCGTAAATAGGATAATTTTTGTTTTAGGTATTTTTGAAATTTTGAAAAGTTTTTAAGGTATTTAAGCAAACTTTTTCTTTTAAGGTAAAAATGTTATATGGTGCCAAAAGTTATGTATTTATGTAAAATGCCCAAAATTAAAGCTCAAGGGTCCACATATGTGTTTGGCCACCTAGAAAATGCGGTAACTTACCAGTCGTCACTTAAGCCATAAATTTCAAGTTTAGTGTTTGATCAACTTCAAATCTAGAAAGTTTAAAAAATAATAAGATATATTCAGAACTCAGAGAAGAAAGAAACCAATATCCTATGTTTGAATTAGCATTCATGAACAATGATATGATTAATATCATACGTCTCCTATTTCTAATAATTTAATGGTATGGTTACATTATATGGGTACACCTACCTCCTTTTTTAATAATTCAAATTACCTTACCAAAATAAATAAATAAATAAAATAAGCATTAGTCATGTTTGTGTTTAATTTGCTTTCGTTAATTTGAATTTCATTAATCAAAATTTACAAATTTTAAATTTTTTATTTGTAGTCTAACTGAGTTTAACTTAACTGTGATGAGATCGAAAACGAAACAAAATCAATTATTCGAAATCAACTAATTATTAAACTAATCACCGTATATAATAACTAAGAACACATAACAATTTCTTAAGTACAATTATTTTTCTTTGGGTAGTAACTAAGAACATATTACAGTTTTGAAGCTTTTTTTTTTGGGGGGTTGGGGGGGGGGAGGATATGATCACAAGTATCCTTATTGGAATAACCATCTTCCACCCATAAACTCAGCCTGTGCTGATAGCTGTGCTATAAGACACAGTTATTTTCAAGCTATTATTAAACAATCTAATAGTTATCATTCTTAAGAAGTTCATCTCTAGCACCTTGAAGCTTTAAAAGAGCATTTCTTATACTGATTCTACCATCTGCACATTCTGCACTACAGCATAATCCAACTCCAACAACCGTTATCACACAATCCCATTCGATTTCGGCCGGAACTTGAGAATTTCCACGGTTAAGATGATCAGTACTGTTTTTCATGAGCATCAGCAGCTCAGGATCAAGCACTTGCTGGATTTTGGTGGAGATAGCAGACTTCACCCATCCAACCAGATTCTTTTCCCCCTTGAAAATATCGTCGGTAGGGCTTTTTCCGGTGAACAACTCTAACGACATTATTCCAAAGCTATGCACATCTCCGGCAGTCGAAGGTTTCGCCTTTTGGCCGTACTCTGCATCATGATTAATTGGGATTGTAAGTTTTTCTTCTTACATAGTATAAGACCATTTTGAAAAACTAGTTCAGAAGTACTGACCTGGAGGTATGAAACCTGTTGTGCCTTTAAGTACACTGGAGGAGCTGATGGAAATTTGATCATTCTTCGTCTCGAGCAATAAGCGAGCGAGGCCGAAATCCCCAACCTTGGCAGTCATGTTCTCATTCAAAAGAATATTGCTAGGCTTCAAATCACAGTGAACAACAGGATTTTCACAATCATTGTGGAGGTAATCAATGGCGGCGGCCACATCAATAGCCACATTCAATCTCTCTGTAAGGTTCAACCCTTCACCATTTTCTTTCTTCCTCTTGCCCTTGATCCAGTATTCCAAGCTTCCATTACTAAGGAACTCGTAAACCAAGGCCAAAAATTCTATGTTTCTGAAATCGACACTTGAGCAGGAAGTAATCAGCTTAACAAGATTCCGATGCCTAACATTCTTTAAAGCTTCACATTCTGCACCGAAACTCTTCAATGATCTAGTTTGTTGCATGTCAAAGACCTTGATTGCTACAACAGAACCATCTCCAAGTAACCCTTTGTACACGGACCCGAAGCTTCCTTTTCCTATCAAATTCTTCTCATCAAAGTTTTCGGTCGCCTGGGGAAGTTCTTGGTACGAAATCATCTGATGTTGTTCTTTCAGTAAGCTTGAAGACTGAGCGATTTCTGATTTATTTTGCCTCATGAAGAAAAAATAGCAAACAACAAAGCATAATGCCAGGAATGAGACAATGGCAGGAATGATTACGTAAACTCTGACTGGTCTTCTTCCGTCACCCCCATTTCGTGAACAAACCGAAAGCTTTGGATTACCTTTGAATTCGACTCTAGAAAGATTCAAAAATAATCCATTGCAGGGAACTTTTCCTTCCAAGTTATTGAAGGAAAGATTCAAGGATTCAAGGGCTTGTAGTGTTTGAAGCTTATCAGGAATGGAGCCGGAAAGATTATTATAAGAAAGGTCCAAAATTTCCAGGCCTCTCATCTCACCAAAAGAATCAGGAAGAGGGCCGGAAAACGAGTTTTTCGCCATGTATAATTTCTCCAAGCTTTTGCAGTTTCTGATTGAGCTTGGTATATTGCCAGACAAGAGATTATTAACAAGGTCAATAGTTACAACACTTTTCAGAAGGCCAATTTCATCTGGCAAATTCCCTGATAGGAAATTATTTGAGAGATTCAAAATAGTGCTCAAACTTGGAAGATTGAGAGTTTCTTTTGGTATGCTTCCATTGAGTTTATTTGCAGATAAATCCATGGAAAGAAGATTCTGAAAATTACCAAAACTATTGGGAATCCTGCCGGATAATTCATTTCTTGATAAATCAATTAGGTTCAGCTTTTGCAGGTTGCCTAGAGAATCAGGAATCTCTCCTGAGATTTGATTTCCAGCCAAATTCAACTCCTGTAGATTCACCAATTGTCCAATTTCTTTAGGCATTGGACCTGTAATTCAGATTAAACAAGTTCAAGCTGCTAAGACTACCGATTGAGGCCGGAATCCGGCCATAAATACGATTGCCTCCCATGTACAACTTCATCAGATCCTTTGACAGATTTCCAATTGATTCAGGAATTATGCCCTGCAAATAAATGTGGCAAAATTAGACATGACACAAAGTAGAGATGTACCAGTTAAGCCATTCTTCTTTGCTAATAATTATTAAGGGTGAGCATCGGTTGGTTCGGTAACCGAACCGAACCGAATTTTTCGTTAACCAAACCAAACTATATATAATACTTAGAACCGAACCAGACCAAATAAGAATAAAAACCGAACTTGAAATTTTTCAGTTCGGTTCGGTTATTACCAAAATTTGTTATTTTAACCGAAAATAGATAAAGAAAATATTTGAAAATGATTTGTAGGGCAATTAATTGAACCATTAATTCATTAATTCATGATTTGGCAGGATTTAGGTTAGGAAGTGTTGGGCCTTGGTAATAATGGACTAATACAAAGCCCATCCAACATATATATATATATAAAATAATTCGGTTCGGTTTCGGTTAAACCGAATTTTTTTTACGGAAAAACCGAACCAAACCGAATACCAAAATATTTATAAAATTGTTACGAAACCAAACAAAAAAAAATTCGGTAACCGAACCAAACTTTTTTTTTCGGTTTGGTTCGGTATTGGTATTCAGTTTTACCAAATAGTGCTCACCCCTAATAATGATCTCATTATTTAGATTATCATTCATGTAACATTTTTTGTTTGTGACTTTATATATAGAATATAACTGAACATATTCATAACTCTATTAGCGAGTAACTAACAGTTACCATTGACTATTACTAACATTTCCAAACAGGCCCTTCGACTACCCATCCTAATTAAATTTGGAGAAATTTTATAGTGGACTGTTCCAATAAAAAATTGACATGTAAGCAACATGAGTATTGGGAAAATAAAAAACACTTATGTGTCAATTTTTCTTTGAGAAGATCCACATGGACCAGATCCATTGTATAATTTCTCCTAAATTTGTGGGTACCTATTATTACCAGATCCAATTATATTGCCTGTTTAATAAAAACTAAAATAGTAAATTAGGACTTATTAAAATTACAAATAAACAAACAAATAAATCTATAAATTATATTTTTTTATAACAAACAGAAACCTTTTTAATTAATAAATCAAAATAAGCTTCACAACTTAAGAAATAAATAAACTTCAAAATTATTTTCAGAACTAAGAACATCTCCAATGGTTAATTTTGAGATGGTTTTTGTGTTAGCAAAAGCTAGTTGTACTGATGGAGAAAAATTAAAAAGTGGGTTTTATAAAAAAAAAAATAGTTTTGCAAATACATACTAGTGTTTGTATTAGAAAACTAACTTTATTGTTTTTTTTTTCTTTTTTATACTTTATTATCTAACGGAAACTTTATGAGGTGGGGCCATTTAAGAAGTGTTTTTGGAAGTTTTATTGCTGGAGAGAAAAGTGCTTTTGAGAGTATATTGATAAGAGATATATTAAAATAATGCAAATAATAGTTGAAAGGGTATTACCCTTGAAGATGCTCTAATATAAATTTGGAAAGTACTTATCCGCACACGCCATCACTAACCTATGCGGATATACTTTTTGAGACCAGTTCTTATTCGAAAAGACCAAACTAGGAATCTAATAAGGCGGAGATACACCGGGGAATGATTCCCCATCCTCGTTTATGAATTGGAGAAAAAATTGTCCTTATTCCCCACCCAACCAAGATCCGCAAGGGGACATGAAATTTCATGGAGATTTTTTTATTTTTTTAAAAAATATTAATCAAAAATTAATTTATACCACAAACATATCTAATTAATGGAAGAAAAATATAAAATATTTAAACAAAATACATATAGTATGTTTAATTTTTTTAAATGAAATTATAATTAGACTAATTAAGTATAAAACTAATATTAATATTAAAAAAATAAAAATAAATAAAATGAAAATTACCACTATACCTGTAAAAGGTTGCCATCAACAGCAAGAAATTTCAGGCGAGTGCTGTTGGTCAACGATGTAATAAACTCTAGTCCATTATCTCCAGAGCTAACAATCTTGTTGAAACTAATATTATACATCTCCAACAATGGAAGATTTCCCAATCCTGCTGGCACACTTCCTTCAAGAAGATTATGTGCCATACGAATCACCCTTATATTTGTCAGATTATGAACCGAACCTGGAATTCCTCCGGTGAACATATTGAAGCAGAGATTGAGGATTAAAAGATTCAGAAGAGTAACACCAACATCACCAGGAATTTCACCCCACAATTGATTAGAGGCCAAGGCCAAATTAACCAAAGAAGATATGTTATAAATTGCAGAAGGAACAGTTCCCCTCAATTGATTAATGGTGAGATCACTAACTTTTAAACCTCGGAGACGGCTTAAATCGCCTGGAATCATTCCTGTGAGAGAATTAGTCCCTAAAATTAAGTTTTCCAGGGATGAAAGGTTTCCAATTGAAGGTGGAATTGGACCCGAAAGACTGTTTCTACCTAAGTTCAGAACTTGGAGATCTGTAAGAGAAGTGAGCTGTTCAGGAATTTTTCCTGTGAGTCGATTCATTGACAAGTCGAGCAGTCGGATTTTCGACAGGTTGCTTACGTTCGATGGTAACGAACCTTGGAAGCTATTCGAACTCAATTTAAGGAGCTTAAGGCGAAAAAGGTTGCAGATTGCATCCGGAAATGTTCCTGAAAGTTGATTATTCTGAAGCTGGAGGGACCTGAGGAAGGAGAGATTCCCAATATGAGGACTTATGGACCCAGAAATACCCGAGTTTGAAAGGTTCAGGCCTACCACTCTACGGCCGTCCTTGTTGCACGAGACACCCGTCCAGTTGCAAGGGGAGGAGGAGTTCGTTGCCGTGAAAGTAGAGAATCGGAATTGTTAAGGTTAAGTTGAAATTTGAAAACAAGCAGAGATTGTTTCTCTATTTCAATGGTTCGAGAAGAAGACTCTATAGAACATAAAAGGATAATACAAAAAAAGACGATCACTAGTAAATGAGAGTACTGGAGGAGACTCATTTCTGACACTAATAAATTTTGAGTTTGAAGCCAGTTTAATTTATAAGCACATCGAGGGTATTTTGGATACAAAAAAATTGTAAATAATATAAACATAAAAGAAAAGAAAAAAAGCAAAAGTTTCTTGTGTGATTCGACGACTGTGTAGTCTATATCGTTGGATGATTGATACGTTATCAGCTATGCAGACCATGTGGTTCCTCAACCATAATAGAATCTCTCGAAAAAAGGTTAAACCCACTCGGATTATTCGTCTGATGGTATACAAATAGTAGTTTCTTACTTTTGAGTATTAAATTATTTCAATTTCAATAACATTTGTGTTGGGACTGGTATAATATTTATAGTTTCAAGTTAATTTGATGTACTTTATTAAATAATAAATGTATAATAAATAAGCGATATATTAGTAAGATTATAAAATAACAAAGTTTTAGAAATTTAAAATTGTCTATAATTTGTAGTAAATAGTAATTTACAACATATATACTTTATATTACTGATATAAAACTACAAGGGCCCACTAGCTTTTGATTCAGTTGTACCAAATTTTACTAGTGAAATTGAAGGTCTTTGGTTCATTTTAATAACTTGACAAAAAAAAAAAAAAAAAAAAAATCAAGCGACTGTGACCACAATGTGCTGCAAAATAGTGCCACCACAAAATGTATTTAAGACGTCAAGTTGATCTTTGATTTTGGTTAGCTTAATAAAAATGGTTTAATAAGTCAACTTTGCATATGAATTTAGTGTTACAATTTAGCATTTTTAGTCAAAAAGAAGTTTGAAAAGAAAACATTTACAAACGTTTGGTATGTGATGGGATATGGACAGGGATAAGGGTTGGAATAGAAATAGAGATAAAAAATTGAGATATAGATATGGATAAAGATTATAGATAATATAAGATTTGTTTGGGATAAAGACGGGAATAAAACAATAAATTTTATTATATTACTCTTATATATAAAATGAAACTTGCGGATCTTTTTTAAAAATGGGTAAAATAATCATTTTCATCATTAAATTTTTATATCATCCTTTATGCATGCCTCCTCTGTGGGATACAAAATTTGGGATAATTAATCCCCTAATCCCTATACCAATTCATAAAAAAAAAAAAAAAAAAACATCCTCCCTTATAAACAAGAGATAAGGGTAGATAAAGTGATTTATCTCACTCCCACTCCCTTATCCCACGTGCCAAACGCCCATCAAACACAAGTAGTTTGTGTGTCAAGTAAATACATTCATGTTACATCAATTGTTTTAGGGTCTAGGATTTATAATTTAGATTCTTAAATTACCGGAATTTATATTTCCGATATATAATTCTATTTAAAAAAAAAAAGATAAGCATAAAAATAAATGTGGTGGTTTTTTTATTCACTTGCGAGGAATACATGATTTTGTAATATTAAGGAAAGTAGTCTATCGTCCAATATAATTCTCTAAAAATTCTCTTATCCTTCGAATTTCCATCTAAAATTAACATATAACGGATTTTGGTCTCGAGATTTACAAATTTTCAAGAAACGCTTATATTTTTATTAATTACTAATGCAAAACAAAAAAAAAATACAAAAAATAGAAATATGTCTAGAAAATTTTCAAATATTCAAATTTTGATTGAAAATTATTAAATAGTGCGTATAAATTATCTAGATATTAATAGTAGAAAACGTTTCATGAGGATAAGATTAAAACCCTAAGGCTCACACCTTTAACTTGATCAACATGCAAAACTTAATTTTCTCACTATCTATCATCCAAATAGTTTTACCTACATTAGTTAAGAGTATTTCCCAAAGTTTTGAACATTTTTCAGCTATTTTCTATTTTTATTTTTATTTTTTTGCATTCCTCATATAAAAAAAAAAATACATATGCGCTTTCCGAAATTTTTTTAGCTTTGTCATTAAAGTTTATTGTATTTTTGACAACTAACATTCAGAATTTTAGGTGAAAAAAAATTCTAAGGCTAAAAGAGTTTTTAGAAGAATGTATTGAACGATATACTACTTTTGTTAACAATTCAAAACCACATATCCCACGTTGTACCGTTTGACACCACATATAACATTTTACATGCAAATGTGTTTATTTTTAATTTACATAGAGTGTTATTATTTTATTAGTTAAAGTGTCACATGATATGAATTTATTGGTTTGACATATAGTGTGCAAGATATATACTGCCACATGTTGTAGAGTGATATTTTAATTTTATTTTTTATATTAATTTATTTTAGAAAATGCAATACGAACCAAGTTGTGATCAAATTTAAATAGCCGAAAGAGAAGGGAAGTGTTGACCGTGTATGACTTTTTCTCTACCGGGCCGTGGAGGACTGACAGACCGTGTATGACTTGACCCCATTATTGCATTCACTTTGGACTATAGGAGTTGCTTTCACATCTAATCTTACTCAACTTCTTGAGTCAAAAATTCAAAGTCGAGGGAACATTAATCAAATAACGCTCATGTTATGATAACCCACTTTTGGTTTTTTTAGAAAAATATAAAATTCAACTGCTTAATTATAACACTTTGCTGGATGAGTGGTAAGAATATTGATAAACATTTAAGTCTTAAAAATTCAATTTAACTAAACTAATAGTCGATGGTTATATCCATCTATATTTGGAATCATTTTTTTTTTCTTTAATCAGAAATTCATCATGTTTAACTTAATCTGCCATAATTTTTTTATCAGACCAACCTACTATAAGACTGTGATCTTGCAATCAAAAACCCTCACAATTGATCAACATAATTGTGTCTTCCTAGAAACTGGTGTTGTCGGAATAATAAACTCACTCCAAATCATCCTCATCCGCCATGATTAACTGTTGCAGATCGTACCAATGTTTGTTAGCTCAGATGGTAGATGATAAGCTGAGTTAGAGACAAGACAGTTGTTTGACTCACAGTACCAATATTGGAAGGAGTCTTGATATCATAATCCATCAAACTGTTACCCCGAAACCGGATTAGTCGGCATCCAATGTGGTGTCCGGAAACCAGAGGTATTTACCAAAAAAAAAAAATATATATTGTAGATCATGTATAGTTTTCATCGCCACCAACAATAATAATAAATAAAGAAAACTTCATAAAGAAAACAAAAACTATTAAAGAAAACCAGTAAACCTAGCAAAACCAACTATGGAGAAGACCAATAATTTTTTTAAAATAAAATTTGTTATTTTCTAATTTTTCTAACAAAACTCTTATTTGTTATGCGTATAAATTAACAAAGTGAACCAAAATAACCATTTCTTTTATTGAAAGAAGATCATCGTATTACATCAGAAGCCAATACATCCATAAACCATTGGAGCCGCATAAAAACTACTACGAATATTAGGTGAAGCTACCCAGCTTGGCGAGCGAGTGACCCACTCTATTATCATTCATTCTAACCAGGAAAAAAAGAAATTAAAAGAATGACTAGAAGAAATAAACGAAAAATAATCATAAAGAACCATCCCCGTCGGAGAAAGCTTTTTAAAAACTTTCTTTTGAATCTAAAGAACATTATCTTCAACGTCTACTTCAAAGTAAAACACGTAAAGGAAGAAAATTTCAGTCGAAGAAAAAGGAAAAGAAAGAAAATTAACCCAAATAATAGCTTTATGCAGCTGACGGATTCAAATTACATTCAAATCATAAATATCATACAAATTTTAATACATATGTAAGAAAATGGTAATAATTTAATATTTATCCACTCATACTTTATAAGTTAAATAAGTGTAAGTTAGTTATTTGTGAAAAATTATTTTCTAACTTTATTAAGTTATTAACTACTCTTTGCATTTCTCTATCATATATTTTAGGCTTGTCATTGTCAGAGAAAATAATAAAAGCTATTTTTGAGCCTTACATGTCGGTTTAACCTCTTGACCAAATGTTTACATAACAATTATCATAAATATTAAAAATGTTTATTAGCAGCTCTTCCATCAATGTTACGGATTTCTTCCATCAATGGTTTGGTTTGTTTGTTAGCAGCTCTCAGATTGTTTTTTGCTCCTATCTTTGGATGATCGTTAGTGGAAAATTTGGAAAAGAACTGAGATGAGGGTTTTTTACATTTATCAATTTTCTTTGCTAAGTGTAAAGATTCTCACTTCCTTTTTGCTGCTTCGGATGTAATTAAAAACCCTTCTTCTTGATTCCTTTTGTAATATTTTGATTTTCCCTCAACGTCGTCTTAATAATATCTCAATTATTGAAAAAAATAAAAAAAAAATATTAATTAATCTATTAAAATTTTTAATTTATTAAATTTTTAACAATCAGTAAATAGTGATGGTATTGAATCTTTCAGACTTTATCTAGTCGCATGCCAAAACAAAACGTTTCAACAGCAACCACAAGAAAAAATCAGAGCTCATAGAAAAGAGAGGAGGAAAAAAATTAGGGAATTATCAAAATTACGTTGGGCTTGGGCTTTTGTTTTTGGGCCTACATTTTCTTATATACTAAAATACTTTTATTTTATTTTATTTTTTTTTACTTTTCGGGGCCACGCTTTTCTTTTATATGTTTCTCATTTGGTTTGTTTACCTTTTTGTATTCCATCATTTCTGCTTCATGTTTTCGGCGTTCTTTTTCCTGCTTTTTCTTCAATTTTTCTACTGTGTGCTTTTTCTTCGATTTTTCTACTTTCGGCGTTCATCATTTTCTTCTTGGTTCATGAGTTTGTTCATCATTTGTCTTCGGTTCATCATTTTTATAGGTATTTTTTTGCTTTCGTTTAGGTTTTTTTTTTCCATGCGTTTGTTTGTTTGTTTGTGTGTTTGTTTTGTGATTTTTGTAGTTTTGTTTTTGCAGTGTTATATTTGTCTAAAATGGTGAAGGGTATAAAAAAACACTGATTCTTAGAAGGGTAAAAATGTTAAGAAGTCTCTGGCTGTTTTTAAGAGAAAATCCAGGGAGGATGTTGTTTCTGATAAGCTTGTGGTAAGTTTTTTGTGTCATTTTATCCTGTATTTTTATAATTTTGTTATTTTTCTGTTTTTTCTGGGTGTGTTTATGTATAATCACTGCAATAGCGTATCGATTGATTAAACATAGTTTATGTTTGTTGTCATACACTGATTATACATTAATTATACCTTTTGAACCTATTATACATTAGTTATACCTTAGTTATACATTAATTTATACTATACAGAGACTATACATTAGTTATACCTTGATTATACATTAATTTATACTATACAGAGACTATACGTTAGTTATACCTTGATTATACGTTAATTATACCTTAAGATAAATTATTACGTTTATTATACCTTGGTTATTCCTTAAGATACACTACTATAATCATTATACACTTATTATAGACTTATTATACTGTGTTTATACTGATTATACCTTATTTATACATTATTATACTGATTATGCGCTACTTATACATTAATTATGCCTTATTTATACATTAGTATGCACTATTACATTCATTATACATTTCGATACACTATTATATTGATTATACATTAGTTATACATTTTTATACCTTAAGATACACTATTACAATGATTATACCTTAGTTATACCTCAATTATACCTTAGTTATACTTTAAGATATACTGTTATAGTGATTATACCTTACTTATACATTAATTATATCTTACTTATACATTAATTATACCTTATTTATACATTAATATGCATTATTACAGTCATTATACATTAGTTATACCGTATTATTTGAGTAGTTATACTTTAATTATACCTTAATTATACTTTAAGATTCACTTTTACAGTAATTATACATTAGTTATACCTTAGTTATACCTTAAGATACGCTATTACAATGATTATATTTTGATTTTAACTTTGTTATGCTTTTGTTATACCTTAACAAACACTATTATATTGTTTATACCTTAGATATACCTTAATTATACTTTTAGATGCACTTTTTCAGTAATTATACCTTAGTTATATCTTAATTATACCTTTTAGATACACTATTACTTTGATTATACCTTATTTATACCTTAAGTTGCACTTTTTTAGTAATTATACATTTGTTATACCTTTGTTATACCTTAATTATACCTTAAGATGCACTTTTTCAGTAATTATACCTTAGTTATTTTTTAATTACTAAGATATAATCAGTGTATAACCAAGTTATACACTGATTAGACCTTAGTTATACCTTAATTATACCTTTTTATACCTTAATTATACCTTTTAGATACACTATTACTTTGATTATACCTTATTTATACCTTAAGTTGCACTTTTTCAGTAATTATACCTTAGTTATACCTTAATTATACCTTAAGATGCATTTTTTTAGTAATTATACCTTTTAGATACACTATTACTTTGATTATACCTTTGTTATACCTTATTTATACCTTAAGTTGCACTTTTTCAGTAATTATACCTTAGTTATACCTTAATTATACCTTAAGATGCACTTTTTCAGTAATTATACCTTAGTTATTTTTTAAATTTTTTAATTACTAAGGTATATGTTTTACTCTTCCTGTTTATTTTTTTATGATACATTTTTTGATATATTTCTATTACATTTTTCAGAGTGGGAGACCTATTTACAAGAAACACGAGTATTGGGGAAGTCGTGTTTCTGTTTTTTCTGATTACGATCTGCTGACATTCTAGAAGTTAAATCTACTGATCGAGTCATTTAGATGTTTAAGGAAACCATTTTTGGTTATTTCCTGGATTTGCCTATTCTGAGGGTTACAAAGCAGCTGATACATTCTTTGCTGCCACGGGAGATTTATCAGGAGGAAGAAAATGACTCCATTATTGTTGAGGTAGCTGGCACTGAGTTGAGGTTTGGTGTCGAAGAGTTTTTGTTGATTTCTGGCTTGAAATCAACTGCTGATGATGATTTTGTACTGTGTTCTACTGGTGTGGGTTCTAGATTATTGTCCTGTTACTTTCCTAATAAGACTGAGGTGAAGAAGAAAGATATTGAAGAAGTCTTGAAGAAGGATTCTTATGTTTTTGATGATGATTGTGCTGAAGATTGCACTGATATATTTCATCAGCTTCTACCTAATGGGGATAGATTTTTCGAAATCTATTCCAACTTCATATTTTGATGTGGTGGAGTCAGGTGACTACGTGAAGGCTGCATAGGGTTGTGAGTCAGGTGACTTCTTATCGGGTTGAGGGTTGTCCCATTTTTTTCAGTTATGGTTCTATGAGGTTTGTCCTGCATGCAGCGAACTAATTTACGACAGAGTTATTAAATTTTCTCCCTAGGGTTTTCAATTGGGGGACTTATGTTGAGGATTTTCGCAGGGAAAAATTGGACAAGTTTTTATTCAACAATTCAGCCAAAAGCTTATGTTATTCCTCATTTATTCATTAACTATACTTTGTTATACATGTTTTATACTTTAACAGACACTATTACATTGATTACACCTTAGTTATACCTTAGTTCTACCTTAGGATACACTATTACAGTGATTATACCTTAGTTATATCTTAATTATACCATAAGTTAAACTTTTACAGTGGTTATACCTTAATTATACCTTTATTATACATTAAGATACACTATTACCTTGATTATACGTTAGTTATACCTTTCTTACATCTTTGTTATACTTTTTCTATTCATCAAAAGACACTATTACACTGATTATACCTTAGTTATACCTTAAGATACACTATTACAATCATTATACTTTAGTTATACCTTAATTATACTATAAGATTCACTTTTTGTTCTTATTTTTTTCATTATACCTTACTTATACAGTTATTATACCTTAGTTATACCTTGATTACACCTTAGTTATACCTTAGGATACATTATTACAGTGATTATACCTTAGTTATACCTCAATTATACCTTAGTTATACCTTAAGATACATTATTACAATGATTATACCTTAGTTATACCTTAATTATACCTTAGTTATACCTTAGTTATATCTTAAGATACACTATTACAATCATTATACTTTAGTTATACCTTAATTATACTCTAAGATTCACTAATTATACCTTTATTATACCTTAATTATACCTTAAGATACACTATTACTTTTATTATATCTTAATTATACCTTTGTTGTACTTTAGTTATTATTTATGATACACCAATTATACCTTAGTTATACCTTTTTTCTTATTTGTTTTTTTTAGTTGGTATTAAAAAATATATATGCCACGGATGAGGAGATTGAGGAGCTTTCTCTGGAGAATTTTTATGCGAAAAGGGACTTCTCTTTACAAAATTGGTTGAAATAGACGATGTTGAAGGTGATAGTGATGATAAGCACGTTGAGCCTGATATGGAAGAAGCTGATAGTGACCATGCACAGGTTAATGATGATAAGCATGATGTGGATGTTGATGACTTGAAAGGTTCTTCTTCTCAATCTCAAGCTTCTAGTCATGGAGTTGTTCTATCTGAGATTGCATTGTTGAAGAAATACATCGAGCAACAATGTGGTTTAGTTATCCAGAAGTTGGATGATATCAGCAGCCGTGTTGATAAGCTGGTATTTCTATGTTTACTTATGATTTTATTCTTATATATATATATATATATATATATATATATATATATATTCTATTTTTTAACTTTTGTTTTTTATTTTTTGTTTCTTAAAGGAAACTTCAAGGGACTTTATGAATAAGGTTTGTTTTTGTTCTTATACAGTTATTATATGTTTTATTTTATTATTTGTTTGTATATATTTTATTATATCTTTTGTTTTTTGATTAACTTTTGTTTTTTCCAGTCTATTTTTAATGAGGATATAAAGGTTTCGTCTGATGGGAGTGATGAGGGCGATGATGATGAGGATGATACTATGGATCATAAGGTTAGTAAATTGATCATCACTATTTTTACTATATGTATCTTACTGTACATGAGTTATGTTTTTGGGATAAACTGATTATACCTTAGTTATACATTCTGATACGTTAATTATACTTTAAGTATACTTAGTTATGCCTTAATTATACCTTAAGATACACTGTTACAGTGATTATACCTTAGTTATACCTTAATCATATTTTAAGATACACTATTATATCTCAGTTTTACATTGATTATACCTCAGTTATACCTTAATTATACCTTAAGATACACTTATACCTTAGTTATACAGTGATTATACCTTAGATATACCTTAAGATACACTATTACATGGATTATACGTTAGTTATACCTTAATTATACCTTAAGATACACTTATACCTTAGTTATACAGTGATTATACCTTAAGATACACTATTATATGGATTATATTTTAGTTATACATTAATTATACTTTAAGTATACTTAGTTATACCTTAATTATACCTTAAGATACACTATTACAATGATTATACCTTAGTTATACCTTAATCATACGTTAAGATACACTATTATACCTTAGTTATAAATTGATTATACATTATTTATACCTTAATGATACCTTAAATACACTATTACATTGATTATATTTTAGTTATACATTAGTTATATGTTAAGATAGTCTATTTAAGTAATTATACCTTAGTAATACAGTAATTATACTTTAATTATACAATTATTTATACATTTATTTATATATTTGTTTTGTTTTGCAGTATGTTGATAGTCAAGCACAGGAGGATAAGGCTAAGAATATGGAGGATAAGGAGGATAAGGCTAAGAATATGGAGGATAAGGAGGATAAGGGTGATAATGTTTATATGGATGATAATGATGTTGGTATGGAAGGGGGGTTGACGACTGATGGAATGGATTCTGAAGATAAGGAGGATATTATTGAAGAAAGTTTCAGTTTTGACGATGTGGTGCCAGAGAGGGCAATAGTTGTGTATAAACCTCCTGTTGTTCCACCAATAACAATGAATGATCCAGAGTTTGATTGTACTAGGTATTTCAACTTTGATGCTATAACTGCAATTGCTGATGAGGTTGTATTGTCTTTGGGTGATTGTTTAGAGATCCCTGATGTTGTTGATAAGGAGAATGTTGTTGAGGGGAGTGAGCAAGTAGGTGTTGGTGTTAATAAGGAGGGTTCTATTGTTAATAATGAAGTAGCTGCTGGAAAAGGACATTTGGATTCTGTGAAAGATGAAAAGGATGACACAGAGCATGAAGCTGTTGTTCTCTTGAAAAGCTTAAAGAGGCTATATGTTTTTCGTATTTATGATTTGTTTTGTTCTTTTTTTTTTGTGTTTTTGTAATATTTATTTTTGTATTTTTTATTGATTTTTATACTTTGATTATATGCTGTATTATAATCTGATAAATTAGTTATACACTTATTATTCATTGTTATACAATCTTTATACACTGCTTATACATTATTTTTTTACACTGTTTATACATTGTTATACACTTCTTATACATTGTTATGCATTTATATATTGTTATGAATTGTTTATACACTGTTTTTACACTTCTTATACACTGTTATACACTGTTTATATATTGTTTATACATTGCTTAATTGAATATAATGATTATATTTCTGACTTTACTCATTACATGTTATAGGGTATTGGTTCTATGTGTTTCTTGGACTTTATTGATCCTGATATTTTGGATGAACTTGAAGTTGAGAATTATGAGAGAGTATATTCTATCAAAGATGTGCGTATGTTTTTTTTTTTTTTTTGTTTGTTTTTTGTTTTGTTTATGTCGGGTTTATCTTTCTTATTGTTTTCTTGTTTTTTTAGGATGATGATATTGTGGTTATTGAGGATGAAATTGTGAAGAAGGGGATTTATAAGAAGAGAAGGAGAGTTGGTGGTCGTGCGGTTTCTTCACCGTACACTACTAAATTTGGATCTGATGAGAAGGTTGTTTTGAAGGCTGTTAATGGATCATTTGTGTTGGATGATTTATGTGAGTTAGGGGAGTATCTTGGTGATGATCAACTCACTCGTGATTTTATCCGCTTTATTAACAAGAATAAATACCCAGCTAAGAAGTAATTTTTTTTTCTTCTGTTGTTTTTTTTTTTTTTGTATTTTTTGATTTATGTTGTGTCCTTTGTTTTTTTTTCTCTTTTCCAGTACAAGGAACAACTGGTATGCTCCCAAAAATAATCTGATAAGTCCTCCTTTACGTTATGGTGTTGGTACAATTGATTCAAAGACTTTCTTTCTTGAATTGTATACTCCTGGCGAGTATTTAAGTAGCACTGTAAGTATTTTTGTTTCTTATACATTAGTTATAGTTCAATTATACCTTACTTATACTTTTAGATATATTACTAGAGTGATTATACTTTAGTTATACATTAATTAGACCTAAAGATATACTATCATAGTGATAATACTTTATTTATACGTTAATTATACTTTAGTTATATGTTATTTATACATTATGAGGGATTATTACATTGGTTATACATTATTTATACTTTAGTTATACATTAAGATGCGCTATTATTTTGATTATACAAGAATTATACATTTTTTATACATTACTTATACATTTTTTGTATTTTTGTAAATGATACACTGATTATACAATTATTATACTTTAGTTATACACTGATTATACCTTAGTTATACCTTTTGGTACAGTGATTATATATTAGTTATATCTCTAGTTTGTTACTTTTGTAATGTATACACTGATTATACACAGTTTATGTTGGGATTTATCACCGAAAATCACCCGATTAAAGCGGAAGAACGCAATGATTTCCTCAAATCTGTGCCCAGGAGCAATTGAGATGGAAATTGGAAAAACAAATGTTTAATAGAAAGAGATAAATCTCTTACCTGGAATATCTCTTTCAGAGATGGATGCAGACCGCAGGAATCAACTTAGAAACCCTCCTCGATCACGTACACGAACGCCTAACGAACACCACCTGTGCTAGCGTCGGAAAACACAAATCTTTGGAAAGGGAGCGGGGCAAAATTTCGGCTATAGTGGCTTGGCTTGATGGTGGCCGAAATACCTAGGGTTATTAAACCCTAGGTTGGCCGAAATTCCTTACAGGAATTTTGGCCCAACTTGGCTCCTTATTTGTATGGGCTTCCATCTTTTAATTTAGGCCCAATCTTATTTTAATTAGTCTGGTTTAAATTAATTTCAAGCCCAACTTTAATTTACCCATGTATTTAATATATTACACCAAGTGACATATTATTTACATTTAAATTAAAATTAGTTTGACCAATTAATTTAATCCATCAAATTAAAATTAGATCTTCACAAAATAAAATCATATGTAAGCCTATACATATGAATATTTCCACCTAGGAAATAATCTCATAATTAATCCAATTAATTATGAAGAGCCAATCAAATATTAATTTTAGTATAATAATCAATCCAATTGATCTTTATAATATAATTAATATACACCTCTCTCTCCAGAGTGTATGCTCCAAGTATACATGTGATTTCTTAAGTCAGTGTTCAGTCTCTCAATGTGTACGATCCCATGGGTCCATCTTTATGTTGGCAGTGGGCCTGTGGCCCACAGACTTCAGTTGGGCTCTAGCAAGCCACTGCAGCCCCCAATTAAGATAGAGATGGCAGTCTAACTGTTATCATAACCCTGTAGTTTGAACTTGTACATCCCATGTCATTGATATCGGAGTCCAACACAGAGGCATGGATTGATCACCCTCTTTTGTGTTAGACATTAACTTGATCCCGAATGCACTGAAGCTCACAACAAGTTCCCATTTGTTTGGGTATGGCCACACTCTTATCAATTGCATTCATCAAGAGGCCGGTGATATCTTCCTAGTGGATTACTAAGTGACAAATCCCTTCTGCATATCCATAGCATTACCATGCTAAGTGACATACCCGAAAGTACCCATACTTGGCACCCTATTACAGGCCCTTTAGGCGTACCCCTAAGTATGTGACCTCACATGCAACACCATCATATGGTCAGGTCAAAGGATCCATACAAGTACCAAAAGAGAATCACTTGTGATACTATACCATGTGGATTTCTCGTTAAGTGGATCTATCCAGTACCATGCCCTTTTTACATGTACCTATTAACTTGGTTGACATTCTATGTCCAGTGACCGGTAAGACACCACCACACAACCAGGTTAATGATAGTCTCTCGTTCCATTCATTCCCATGACTGGAACAGACTATGGATCTATTTATGGTCATATCGTTCACCCTATCCATGGTCTTACTGCCAAGTGCATGACACTGGTCATCATGAATATGGATATGTCCATTGGATACTTCATTTAATATATTGCACAAGATAAATATAATAAATGAATTAGTGCCTTTATTAATAACACAAATAAGTATAATACATAAATCCAGTAAATGTATGATACAAATACAAGGACCAATGCCTCGGGACTAGGGCATATCCAACAATCTCCCACTTGCACTAGTTCCAACTAGGCATAGGCCTAATCCTTATAGATCTAGTATGACCCTCATGCTTGGGCTGGGCTAGCGCCTTGGTTAAAGGATCTGCGACATTATACTTGGTGTCCACTTGTGCAATGCAATGTCACCTCTCTCCGCGATCTCTCATATGAGGTGAAACTTTCTGAGCACGTGCTTTGTGTTCTTGTGTGACCGGGGCTCCTTAGCTTGTGCAACGGCCCCATTGTTGTCATAGAAGATATCAACTGGGTCTTGGATAGTTGGCACTACTCCTAACTTAGTGATAAACTTCTTCATCCACACAGCTTCCTTAGCTGCATCACATGCCACAATGTACTCAGCTTCTGTTGTAGAGTCCGTGATGGTTGGCTGCTTTGAGCTCCTCCAGCTTACAGCACCACCATTTAGCAAAAACACATACCCAGACTGTGACTGGTACTCATCCTGGTCAGTCTGAAGTTTGCATCAGTGTACCCAATAACTGATAGCACTTCCTGACCACCATACACCAAGAAGCTATCCTTAGTCCAGTTAAGGTACTTAAGGATTGCCTTGACAGCCTTCCAGTGATCCTCCCCCGGATCCTGCTGGTACCGGCTCGTCATACTTAGTGCAAAGGTGACATCAGGTCTCGTACATAACATGGAGTACATAATGGATCCTATAGCCGAAGCATATGGAACTAATTTCATGTTCTCCCTGTCCTCCCTTATCTTAGGATAGTGCTTCTTACTAAGTTTCAGCCCATGGCCCATTGGCAAGAAACCTTTCTTAGCCTGGTCCATGCTGAACCTTTTCAAAACTTTGTCTATGTACGAGGCCTGACTTAGGCCCAGAAGCCGATTTGATCTGTCTCCATAGATCCTGATCCCTAGGATCATCTCATCTTCGCCAAAGTCCTTCATTGCGAAGCACTTACTCAACCACTGCTTTACCCCTTGCAGTGTAGGTATGTCGCTTCTAATGAGTAGGATGTCGTCTATGTAAAGTACCAAAAATGCGACAATGCTCCCACCATTCCTCTTATACACACAAGGCTCATCTTGATTCTGTATGAAGCCATATTCCTTTATAGCTTCATTGAATCTAAGATTCCAACTTCGGGGATGCTTGCTTCAGTCCATAAATGGACCTTTGAAGTTTGCATACCCTTCCCGGATACTCTAGATCGACAAATCCCTCAGGTTGTGTCATGTACACATCCTTGAGTAGCTTCCCATTAAGGAAAGTGGTTTTGACATCCATTTTCCAGACCTCATAGTCGCACCATGTGGCTATGGCTAGCAAGATCCTGATGGATTTGAGCATGGCTACTGGTGAGAAAGTCTCATCATAGTCTATTCCATGGACTTGTCTGAAACCTTTCGCAACCAGACGCCCCTTGAAGGTATTGTCAGCCTTAAGCTTGAAGCACCACTTGCAACCTATTACCTTAGCACCCGGAGGTGGATCAACTAGGTTCCAACCCTAGTTATCGTACATAAATTGCATCTCTACCTCCATGGCTTTACGCCAATTTACAGACTATGGGCTTGCCAAAGCCTCCTGGTAGGTTTTGGGTTCTTCCTCATCCCAGATGAGAAGAGTTTGATCATCGGTGATGAGGAAACCATACCTCTCCGATTCCCCACGATCCCTACCAGACCTTCTAGGTGCTTGTGTGGCCTGGGTCGGTGCTTCCTCTTATGGAAGCTCCACCTGGGCCTCGGAGTTATCCTCTTCAGGAGCTTGTGGACCTTGAACTTCCCTGAGTTCAACATTGCTCCCACTATCTTTCTTGGAAAGGAACTCCTTTTCTAGAAAGACCCCCTTCCTTTCCACGAACACCTTGTTCTCGACGGGGTTGTAGAAGTAATACCCTTTGGTTTCCCTAGGGTAGCCCACAAATAGGAATTTATTGGTTTTGGGCTCCAGCTTGCCACTAGTCAATTTCTTGACATGTGCTTCGCATCCCCAAATCCTTAGGAAAGACACATTGGGCTCCCTACCCGTCCATATCTGATATGGGGTCTTTTCCACTGCCTTAGTCGGAGTATTATTTAAGATAAGAGCTGCTGTCTCGAGGGCGTGTCCCCATAAACTAATTGGGAGAGAGGCTTGACTCATCATTGAGCGGACCATGTCCAACAGGGTCCTATTCCTCCGTTCGGATACCCCATTCCATTGTGGTGTTCCGGGAGGAGTGAGTTGTGGAACTATTCCATGCTCTCTCAAATATGAGTCAAACTCTAGGCTCATATACTCACCACCTCGGTCCGACCGAAGGGTTTTGATATTCCTACCTAGCTGGTTCTGTACCTCGTTCCTAAATTCCTTGAACCTATCAAGGGTCTCAGACTTATGTTTCATCAGATAGACATAGCCATATCTGCTGAAATCATCCGTGAATGTGACGAAGTACAAGTGTCCACCTCTGGTCGCTGCGCTCATGGGTCCACATACATCTGAATGTATTAGGTCCAATAAGCCAGTGGCCCTTTTAGCCTTCTTGCTAAAAGGTGCCTTAGTCATCTTGCCTCGTAAACATGACTCGCATGTATCAATTGACTCCAAGTAAAATGACCCTAAGACTCCAGCTTTATGAAGCCTAGCTATGCGCTTCTCGTTTATATGGCCAAGACAACAATGCCATAGGTAGACAGGATTAAGTTCATTGGGCTTAACCCTTTTAGTGTTTATGTTATAGACGTGATTGGTTTCATTTAAGTCCAGGATATACAGGCCATTATTTAATAGAGCATCTCCATAAAATAATCCCGCTCTAGATATGGAAATTCTACCACTAGAAATAGTAAAAAAAAATCCAAAAATATCCAACATTGATACCGAAATAATATTCCTGCACATAACAGGTACAAAATAACAATGTTTTAAAATTAAAACCAATCCACTGGGCATCACAAGGTGATATTCACCAATCTCTATGGCAGCAACCCTTGCTCCATTTCCGACCCACAAGTCCACCTCTCCCGACCCCAGTGACCTTCTGTTCTTAAGTCCCTTCACATTGCAACAAATGTGAGAACCACATCCAGTATCCAATACCCAGGATGTTGAAACTGTAAGGTTAATGTCTATAACATAAATACCTGAAGAGGATGCACCTTGGCCCCTTCTTTGCTCTCCCATCAGCTTGGGACACGATCTCTTCCACTGGCCTGCCTGCCTGCCTACACCCGAAACAGACATCCTCAAGACCTGGCTTCTGCTGGACCTTGGGTTGGGCCTTGGCCTTCTTAACCTTGGCCTTCTTGGCCTTGGCCTTGGCCTTTTCCTTGGCCTTACCCTTGGCAACAGGAGGGTTCCCCTTGTTAACCAGCAGCACCGGCGGAGTCTTTTTGATCGACTGCTTAGTAAGCTTAAGCATCCTATGCAGCTCACTGATAGTGCGGTTCATCCTTTGCATATTATAGTTCAGGATGAACTGATCATAAGAATCCAGCAAGGATGCAAGGATTGTGTCCACCGCCAGCTCCTGAGAGAAGGGCGATCCGAGACGGGCTAAAGTGTCCAAATAGCCCTTCATCTTGAGCACGTGTGTGCTCACAGATGTCCCAGCCCCCATCTTACAGGAGTGGAATGCCTTGTTGGTCAGGTACCTTTCCTGACGAGCTTGCTCCTAAAACATCTCGTTTAGAGTTGTTATCATAGCAAAGGCTTGATGGTCCATGAACTGTTTTTGCAGCTCAGGGACCATACAGGCCAACATTAGGCATGTCACATCCCTATTATCCTTGACATGCACCTCATATTCCTCCAGCTGGGTAGTCGGTGGATTACATCCCTGAGGCGCAGCCGGTACAGGCCTCTCCAGCACATACTCTTTGGACTCCTATCTTAGAACTATTCTTAAGTTCCTAGACTAGTCCAAAAAGTTAGGACCGGAAAGCTTGTTCCTCTCAAGAATTGATCGCAGTGATAAAGAATTGTTGTTTGCCATTTAGAGTTTCTACATAAAAAAACATTTAGAGTGTTAATAAAGGACTTTACTTTGTTTTTCCCATATGAAATTAATAATGAATCAAGTTATTAATTAAACCGAGTTGTTGGGCTCATGGGCTGAGATCCATAGTTCATCAAGATATAGCCAGACGAGGGTATGGTACAACTATACCCTAACTATTTAGGTAGGAACGCTGTCCAATCCCAACCTAGGGACTCTCGATTTGATGGGCTTGTTGGCACTTACCCATCTGTGCTTAGGGCCAGGAGAATCCTACTACCTACTAAGTCAAAACCTCCATTCAAATGTTAGAGTATCCCATACCTTAACCCAATACAAAATGACGATACTCCAGTGTATCCTGCGAGGGCAAGGTCTACAACTGGCATATCCCCACTTCGAGCTGGTTTTGAATGAGGGAAGTACTTTTAAACAACTTAGTAATTTCATTTGGTTATTAGATTCATTTAATAACGGCTTACATACATAAGGCGGGTGAAAGTGTTGTTGGATCATACATTCATACATGCATATAAATATAAAGCATAATTAAATAAATAAGTAAAATGGATTGCTATAGGCCTATATTACATCCTAATATTATTCTAGTAAACCTATACTAGAATACAATATCAGGTGGGCCTCCATCTTCTTCCTTCTGGGCTTGCACCTCCACTTGGGCTCACCACTCCATTGGCTTCTTCTTTTACAAATTTTATAATAATTGAATAAAATAAAATTACATTAAAAAAAAAAAAAGAAAAACGACACACAGGCTGTATTTACCCAAAAAAGAAAATACAACCCATCTTGAATAAGGCCCAATAGCATCCAATCATACAAAATATTTAATCACCCATATGCATCCAATACATACAATTCATAAGCATGCTACAATGCATGATTTAAGCCCATTTCAATTATGTCCAAGCCATTATTTTGAAATCATCAATTTTGGCCCAGCATGGTTCTAACCTTTGATGGGCTTTGGCCCTCCAGCCCAGGCAGTCCAATTGCTCCCACTGGAATTGGAAAACCATGGGTCCAATTCAGCCGTCCAAGTAATTGTGCCAAAATTACCCAAACCAATTTCAATTAACCATATTAATTTCCAAAATTAATATCTCATGAATAAAATTAAATTTCATTCAAGAAACCACATGCATTTAAATTACATAAATTTAAACACACGAATTTTAAAACCAATTAAAATTTCAAAACTGGGCCTCGGGCCCAAAACCCGCCAATACAAAAACACTGGGCCCGGCCGCTGCGGCTAGGGGCAGCAGCGGCTGCCTACTGCTACCGTGCGGCAGCCACTGCCCAGCAATGGTTGCCGCCCAGCAGCGGCACTACCGCTGCGTAGTGGCAGCCCAGCGGCCACTGCCCAGTAGCAGCCTGCCGCTCCGGCAGCAGCAGCTGCTGGAACCAGCGGCCGTAGGCGGTGATTCCGCAGCCGGTAACCCCGCGCCCCCGGGAACAGCCAGATTTTTTTATTTTTTTTTAAACAGAAAAAAATAATTAAAATTAAAAAAAATACCATGGCATCCAATAACAAGAAATTCACCAAGAATCTCCAAACATACAATTAAATCAAACAAACATAAACCTATATGCATATTCAATTTCAATTGTATAAAAATCAAATGGGAAAAATCTTAAACCCAAACCAAGAACTCCAATTAAAAAACCTATAATTTTAAAACATGGGATTCAACCAATTTTAGCAATTTCCACGGATCAAAAGCCTGCTCTGATACCACTGTTGGGATTTGTCACCGGAAATCACCTGATTAGAGTGGAAGGACGCGATGATTTCCTCAAATCCGTGCCCAGGAGCAATTGAGATGGAAATTGGAAAAACAAATGTTTAATAGAAAGAGATAAATCTCTTACCTGGAATATCTCTATCAGAGATGGATGCAGACCGTATGAATCAACTTAGAAACCCTCCTCGATCACGTACGCGAAAGCCTAACGAACACCACCCGTGCTAGCGTCGGAAAACACAAATCTTTGGAGAGGGAGAGGGGAAAAATTTCGGCTATAGTGGCTTGGCTTGATGGTGGCCGAAATATCTAGGGTTATTAAACCTAGGTTGGCCGAAATTCCCTAAAGGAATTTTGGCCCAACTTGGCTCCTTATTTGTATGGGCTTCCATCTTTTAATTTAGGCCCAATCTTATTTTAATTAGTCTGGTTTAAATTAATTTCAAGCCCAACTTTAATTTACCCATGTATTTAATATATTACACCAAGTAACATATTATTTACATTTAAATTAAAATTAGTTTGACCAATTAATTTAATCCATCAAATTAAAATTAGATCTTCACAAAATAAAATCATATGTAAACCTATACATATGAATATTTCCACCTAGGAAATAATCTCATAATTAATGCAATTAATTATGAAGAGCCAATTGAATATTAATTTTATTATAATGATCAATCTAATTGATCTTTATAATATAATTAATATACACCTCTCTCTCCAGAGTGTATACTCCAAGTATACATGTGATTCCTTAAGTCAGTGTTCAGTAGCTCAATGTGTACGATCCCATGGGCCCATCTTTATGTTGGCAGTGGGCCTGTGGCCCATAGACTGCAGTTGGGCTCTAGCAAGCCACTGCAGCCCCCAATTAAGATGGAGATGGCAGTCTAACTGTTATCATTACCCTGTAGTTTGAACTTGTACATCCCATGTCATTGATATCGGAGTCCAACATAGAGGCATGGATTGATCACCCTTTTTTGTGTTAGGACATTAAATTGATCTCGAATGCACTGAAGCTCACAAACAAGTTCCCACTTGTTTGGGTGTGGCCACACTCTTATCAGTCGTATTCATCAAGAGGCCGATGATATCTTTCCAGTGGATTACTGAGTGACAAATCCCTTCTGCATATCCATAGCATTACCATGCTAAGTGACATACCCGAAAGTACCCATACTTGGCACCCTATTACAGGTGCTTTAGGCGTACCCCTAAGTATGCGACCTTACATGCAACACCATCATATGGTCAGGTCAAAGGATCCATACAAGTACTACACGAGAATCACTTGTGATACTATACCATGTGGATTTCTCGTTTAGTGGATCTATCCAGTACCCTGCCGTTTTTACATGTACCCATTAACTTGGTTGACATTCCATGTCCAGTGACCGGTAAGACACTGCCACACAACTAGGTTAATGATGGTCTCCCGTTCCATTCATTCCCATGACTGGAACAGACTATGGATCTATTTATGGTCATATCGTTCACCCTATCCATGGTCTTACTACCAAGTGCATGACACTGGCCATCATGGATATGGATATGTCCATTGGATACTTCATTTAATATATTGCACAAGATAAATATAATAAATGAATTAGTGCCTTTATTAATAACACAAATAAGTATAATACATAAATCCAATAAATGTATGATACAAATACAAGGACCAATGCCTCGGGACTAGGGCATATCCAATAGTTTATACCTTAATTATACATTGTATAATCACTAGTTATACTTATAAATGATTTTTTTTGTTAGCATATGGATATAATTATGCATTATTTGGGGAAGAAGGGCAAATATTGTGATCGGATAACATATAACTTCTCAACTACTGATATGAGGTTTGATGCAAGTGTGAAGTATATGTTTGGACGTGTGGATGGTATTCTTGGGACTAGTGCGGTTTTTGAACAGATAAGATTTGATGATGTCATCACCAGTTTCATGATGGGTGTCGATATTTGGACCAGGAAGGCCTGGTCTGATGTAGATGAAATGTTGATGCCAATTCATGTTGGACAAAATCATTGGGTGTTGGGAAGGTTTTGCTTAAGGTTGAGGAAGCTATTCATATACGATTCTTATTTGGGTAGATGTAGTGCTGATTCAATTACTGAATGGGCTAATCAATATGCTATTATTCTTCCATACTTTTTGCATCAGTGGTCAATTCTCAGTAGCAGGGTTGATCTTATGGAATCTAATGTGTGTAGGGTTGGGAATCCTTTAAGTCCTCTCGAAGTGGAAATTGTCGAAGATTTACCTCAGCCGTCTGACAGGTGTTTTTTATTTACTTTTGGTTATATTTTCATTATGTATTATTTGTTCTTTGTAATACAAGGATCATACATGAGTTATACTTACTGATAAGCTGATTATAACTTAGTTATACTTTCTGATTCGTTAGTTATACTTTAGTTATACCTTAGTTATACTTTAGTTATGCATTGTGATACACTGTTTATACCTTAGTTATACCCTAATTATACCTTAGTTTTACCTTAAGATGCACTATTACAGTGATTATACCTTATTTATACCTCAATTATACCTTAGTTATACCTTAAGATACACTATTATAGTGATTATACCTTATTTATAACTTAATTATACCTTAGTTATACTTTAAGATACACTATCAAAGTGATTATGGCTTAGTTGTACGTCAATTATACCTTAGTTATACCTTAAGATACACTATTACAGTGACTATACCTTAGTTATACCTTAATTATACCTTAAGATACCTTATTACATTGATTATACATTACTTATACCTTAAGATACACTATTACAGTGTTTATACCTTAGTTATACCTTAAGTTACACTATTACAGTGATTATACATTATTTATATCTTGATTATACCTTAGTTATACCTTAAGTTACACTATTACAGTAATTATACCTTATTTGTACCTCAATTATACCTTAGTTATACCTTAAGATACACTATTACAGTGATTATGGCTTAGTTGTACGTCAATTGTACCTTAGTTATACCTTAAGATCACTATTACAGTGATTATGGTTTAGTTGTACTTCAATTATACCTTAGTTATACCTTAAGATACACCATTACAGTGATCATATCTTAGTTATACCTTAATTATACCTTAAGATACCTTATTACATTGATTATACATTACTTATGCCTTAATTATACCTTATGATACACTATTACAGTGTTTATACCTTAGTCATACCTTAAGTTACACTATTACAGTGTTTATACATTATTTAAACCTTAATTATACCTTAGTTATACCTTAAGTTACACTATTACAGTGATTATACCTTATTTATACCTCAATTATACCTTAGTTATACTTTAAGATACATTATTACAGTGATTATGGCTTAGTTATACCTTAATTATACCTTAAGATACCTTATTACATTGATTATACATTAGTTATACCTTAATTATATCTTCAGATACACTATTATAGTGATTATGGCTTAGTCATACCTTAAGTTACACTATTACAGTGATTATACATTATTTATACCTCAATTATACCTTAGTTATAACTTAAGTTACACTATTACAGTGATTATACCTTAGTTATACACTATTATAACGATTATATCTTAGTTATACATTAGTTACTCCTTAGTCATACATTTTTTTACAAATGATTATACATTACTTATACCTTTTGTAAAAGTCTTTGACTTCAATTATAACTTAGGTACGCATTATTTAAGCATTTTTATATATTGATTATACTTTTTTGATATTGTGTTTACTGATTATACATTTTATATGGTTACTGATACCCTGTTTATACCTTTTTTTCCAGTGATTGTGGAGTTTTTGTGTTGAGCTTTGCTGAGTATCTCATAGAGCAAAAGCCTTTCCCAGATCCATTTGATGTTAAAGCTCATAGGACAAGGTTGGCAGTTTCGCTGTATAACCATGGATTATTGAGGAATGAGAAGGAAGAAGAAAGTGATAATGAATATGTACATCCAATGGATGTGTGCAATCTTTTGATTAAACATCCTCAACTAATGAATACGTTTAATATGTTTGTATGATTTTTTTTTATTTTTTATTTCAAATATAGCATTTTTATTGAATGAAAAAGTGCAAGTGTAATATTTTTTTTATTCAATACAATTCAATTCAACACAACAATCAGTTAATCATTGTTTTGCTCCTCCACATGTTCTCTTGTTATGGCCTGGATTGCCACAAGTTCCACATTTTACTTTCATTTTTGTTTTTCTCTCCCAAGCTGCTCTAAATCTCTGTTTTCTTGGTCTTCCTGCTTTTTGTTTTGCTTCTGGTGGATTGAGTTTCTAATCCCTTATATCTTCAGGTATGTCCCACATATCTTTTGACGGCATTGGGTATATTGTTCCTTCATAAGTTGCTAACATGTTTTGTTTTGTGTAGTAAGGGGAGCAGTAATTATATGTGTTGAGGTGGAATTTCCTTATGTATGCAAGGGCATGTGGACATGGAAGCTCATCCATTTGGAATCTGTTGCAGGTACATGTCTTTTCTTTCATGTCAACTATGTAATCTATCACGTTTCTTGTGACTGTTACCAGATTACCTGTGGATGGTTTTATCTGCATTTTTTGTAATCAATATTATGTGTATGTAGTGTATATTGAATGTATAATAGAAGTGATCAGTTGTGAATTTGAACCTGCATTTTCAATGCTGGTATGTAGTTTGCCTGCAATACTTGTTCTTGCCTTTGTGTGAGTATTGTCATCGTTACCTGTGCAATGCTTCTGTTTTTATGAAAGAGATCTTGTAGCATGCTCCGTAAGTACTCCACTAGAGTCATTATTGATAGGTCTTTTGCTGCTTTGTTGATAGAGTTTATTGATTCTGCAATGTTTGATGTCAATATGTTGTATCTGTTGTTTGTTGAGTGTACTCTACTCCATTTGTCATACCAAACATCTTGAAGGTACGTTGGGATTTTTTGTTGATATTTTCCAGTTCAGTCATGTACTTATTGAACTCCTCTATCGTGTATGCTCTTGTTGCTTTGTTGAAGTACTTCTTCATGTCGTTTGTGTTGTTTTTGTATTTGAGTTTGAGTTTGAGGTTTTGCAGCAGATGGAATGCACAGACACAATGTGGAACATCTGGTAGCACTGTTTTTTAAGCTTTTTCTATGCTCTTATGTCTGTCTGAAACTATAACCATTTCTTGTCTTTGTCCACACACGTTTTTGAATTGTTTGAAAAACCATTCCCATGATTCATCATTTTCTCCGTCAACTATTGCAAATGCCAGCGGGAAGATCATCTTTGCATTTGTTCTTTTAAACTTTTTGCCATTTTTTTTAGTTTAATCAATTTGACGAACACATAAAAGAACTGTTTGGCATTTTTGTCAAATAGATTCCATGGCTCTGAGGCGTAGAGATCAAAATCTTTGATAGCATTGTGAGGAAGAGATCCTCCTTTTAATTTCTTCGAAAGGAAAAAAAAATTGATGAGTTCTTCATCAGTAGGTGAAAATCGGAATCCTGATGGTACTTTTTTCATCGTCGATTTATTAAAAAAAATAATTTTTTAACTAACTAATTAATAACTAAGTAAAAATATAAAATACTGCACTCTATTATTAAAACCAAAAATCGAGAATCGAAAGAATTTTAGCAGAGAATAGAAAAGGATTGTTACAATTTCAATGGAGGAAAGAAGAGAGTTGTTTGTTGAGTTGTACTTTCTTTTGTGAAGGATAAGAGGGGAGAGAGGTATTTATAGGAAAGTGAAAGGAAGAATCGAGGATTATAAACCGTCTATGATGGAAGGTTACTTTTTTTGGATTCTTCTTCTTATTCATTAACAAACGCGGTTTAATTAATAATAAATAATTTAATTTTAATAAATAGATGCCAAATCTATATATAATATAAAAGAGAATACGCTTGGGACACGTGGCGTTCTCTTAATTTTTTTCAAATTTTTAATTTTTAATTATAAAAAAATAAAAAAATTATTAATAATATCTTTCCCTAATTAATAAAAAAAAATCAGAAAGAAATTCCGATATCTTCATTAATCAGAAACATAAACCCTAAAAGATATCTTCGGCATCTCACTGTAATCTCATCTAAAGAAATTTCGATATCACTTTCCCTTTCCTTTTTCTTCCTTTTTCTTTTTCTTGTTTGATATGTCTCTATAATTTAGTAAATTATAATAAAATTGTAATTAATTAACCAAATCAGTAATAATAGCTTATTCCCAATTAGGTAATACAGATGATAATTAAGTGACAAAATCTATTTATAATATTAGGAATCTATTTATCAAATCATTGATATTAACTTATCCCCATTTACCTAATTAGGCCCATACTACTAACAGCGGCACGATGACTTCCTTTGTGATTTTATCTTGTATGATGGCTGCTATGGATGGAGTAATCTTCGGCTATAATATTGGAAATTCAGACTTGATTAAATTTAATTAATCCTTATTTTAGTATATTTAATTAATCCTGATTAAATGGGATGCTTGCTCATTTAATTGTCAATTAATTATAAGTTAATATTATTTTACTATTATAATTGAGTAAATTACAATAAAATTGGAATTAATTAACCAAATCAGTAATAATAGCTTATTCCCAATTAGCTAATATAGATGACAATTAAATGACAAAATCTACTTTTATTATTAGAAATCTATTGATCAAATCATTAATATTAACTTATCCCCATTTAGCTAATTAGGCCCATACTACTAACAGTGGCATGATGACTTCCTTCGTGGTTTTATCTTGTATGATGGCTGCGGTGGGTGGAGTAATCTTCGGCTATGATATTGGAATTTCAAGTTTGATAGATTATTGAATTCATTTTGCAAATAAGCATCCCATTTAGTGTATTTTCGAAATATACTTAAATAAATATTATAATTTTTGAAATTTCCTATATACTTTTCTTACCTTATATCATATTTATCCGCGTAATAGTTAACCATATGATTAGCGAATGACTACATTATTTCCAGTTGACATTCTAAGCATCTAATTTATCTTCATGTAAGTAATCTATTTGTTACTTTTGTTCGTAGTATGCCTTTATATATTAATTAGTTCCCAATAGCTACTTTGATTGACATAGTCTGCTTGTAGATTCAAATATGGTGAAACATTATGTTCAGCTTAATTAAATAACAAAAGATAAAGACGATTGTAAAATAAGAGTGAGGGTCATGAGGACTTGGAAAGAGCCTCATTTCTATCGTGAGGGATATACAAATATACACATGATTCTCCTCAGTGAGAAGGTATGAAATGTTTTTAATATTAATTCAGATTCTTTTCTGATTTCAAATTCCAACTTGATTTATTCTATTGATGAAAAAAGTGATTTTTTTTTACAAATAATATCGCATTCGTACTTTGCACACATATATTAACAAATATTTTATTTATTTTGTTTATGAAGGATACAACTATAGAGGCAATTATGCTAGAAAATCTCAAAACCAAACTACAAAGAAAATTGGAGAACAACAAGATATGTATTATTGAGAACTTTAGTGTAAATTTAAATGCAGGAGCTTATAGGGCAACAACTCATGCATATAAGTTGGTTTTTTTCTCAAAAACAGTTGCAACTAATGATGTTATTTGTGATACTATTAAAAAAGAATTTTTCGTTTTCACTCCTATCAGTGATATCATATCTGATTCCGTAGATGCCGATTATGTAGTTGGTGAGTTTGTCACCAAGAAGTAAATTAACTTAATTTATTATTTTTCAAAATTATTTATGTCTTTAATATATATTTGGTTAATGATATGTTATTACAGATGTCATTGGAGAGGTCACGTATGTTGGAGAAATTGTAAAGGAAAGTAGTGATGGAAAATTGATGAAGAGAGTCAATTTTACATTGAGTGATGAGAATTGAGTTATTTCCTAAACATATTTAGTTTAATGCTTCTAAATGATTGTGTTACATATGTACATATGATGTACTGATTATATCAAAATTTTTCACCACCTTCATTTCACTAAAGAATGGAGAGGACCCTATGAGCAATTAGTCGATGAGATTATTAGCCAACGTGTTGATTTAGTCCACTTATTTATTTGGAATATATATGCCTCAATTTGTATAATCATTTTATACTGTTTAAACTTATATGAAATCTTTTACCCTACAAAAAATCCAATGCCAAAACCCATGCGGTAATCAATTCTATTAATTTGTATTATAGATATTTCAGCACCCGTTCGAATTAATCTAATATCATTTAGATATAAATATATGATATTAATTTTTTTTATATTTTTTGTATTTAATAACTTTATGTTTGTATAAAGCATTTGATGCCTTAAAAAGAAAAAATAATTTCAAAAATAATTATTGACATACAAAATAAATTAATGACTAAATTATTGAGATAAATATTGAGATACAAAATAATTTAATGAATAAGAATCTATTATAATTTGAATTAGGAACCAAATTTTATGAAAAGAATGATTCATCCGTTCAAAAATGCATAATTTCTTTTCATTCTTTTTAAATTACGGTGTTATATTTAACTTTTTCATTATGATATATTAAAGATGCATTATTCACATATAAAGCTAAATTACTACTATCATAACTAGCATTATATTCACGCTTAATGAATTGTTCTGCCTCAAATTTTAAAATAATTATTATATCATAAATATCATTAGAGAATAAAAAAAATATTTGTGAACTTACATTAATATTATATGAAATTGTACATAAGTTTATATATATATATATATATATATATATATATATATATATATATATATATATATATATATATATATGAAATTTTGTTTGCATAAATATGATACATATGAAGAAATCTATTCCGTTCGATAGTTACACTCAAGCTTTGAAGGATATATCACCATATTTTATAAAATATGACATAAAATATGGTGACAACAAACTGAATGACAATTTTTATTTATAAAGTGTGCTATTGTTATTTACATTGTCAAATAACAATTTACAATTATTTTCCTAAAAATAACAGTTTATAATTTATCTTCTCATTCCATTTTTTAGCAGGTGGAATTCTCATTGATAGAGCTAAGCTGCTTGCATGATTCATAGACAGTTACTAGGATTAGTATCTACTGCAAAGATGCAGAAATGAAGAATATTTAAAGGAACATGCTATTCTTGCGCCCTCATTAGATATTGTGAATAAGGTGAATGATTATATCTTGCCTATATGGCCATGTGAAGAAGTATCATATTTGAGTTCAGATTTGCAAAGTAGGAAATCACTCTGATAATCAAGGAGATATTTGCACACCAGAATTTTTAAATACAATAAAATCTTCTGATTGGCCAAACCATAAGCTGACATTAAAGATTAGTGTTCCTGTGATATTGCTTCGTAATATTGATCAGACTTCTAGATTATGTAATGGTACTCGATTAGTAGTGACTCAATTAGGAAAACATGTAATTGAAGCCAAAGTAATTACTGGTTGAAATATTGGGCACAAGGTTTTTATCCCTCTACTTGCTTTGACTCCATCGGATATCAGGTTGCAATTCAAATTTCAAAAGAAAACAATATACTTTGGTTGTTTGTTTTGCCGTGACAACAAATAAAAGCCAAGGCAATCACTTTCGGTTTATACCTTCCTCGCCTGTTTTCAGTCATGGTCAAATATATGTTGCAGTATCCAGAGTTAAAAGTAAGACTGGATTGAAAATACTTATTTGTGACAACAAAGACAAAACATGTAATTGTACTTAAAATGTAATATTTCAAGAAGTTTTCAATAATTTATAGTTGATTACATCAATATAATCAAATATATATAAAATTTTACATGCATTTATTTTTGGCATATTAAATTTGCTGTTATGTTAAATATATTTAGAAACATAAAATACGTTGCATACTGCTTAAAAATTTAATATAAATCAATATAAAAATAAAATATTATAAATTAATAAATAACGAGTTAAAATTAAATTTTATTTTTTACATTTGAAGTAAAATATTCCGGGCATGGCACGGGTATTACGCTAGTGGATGTCTAATTAGGATACATCTAAGTTATTTTGTATTCTGAAAAAAAAAAATATTTGTTATGGATAATTTATACAGTTTTTTTAAGATTTTACATATTTGTTTTAACTATAGCTTTCCTGTATGGGATAAAATATACGATTGCTTCATCTGTTTATCTAGAAGATAATTTTGATTATCCAAAAAAATACCTATTGCTTCATACCTATTTCTATCATCAGCATATAGCAAGCATATAAACACCAAGTCAAATACATGGCTCAAATATTGTAATTTTCTTCTACATTTTTATTTATAGACTCGAACTGAGAGTTTTATAACAAGGGAACATTTAATTTGTATTTCTGCAATCATATTATCCTGCAAATTCAATCATTAACATTTTCATGTAAAAGTCAAAAAGCAAACTATGATGAACTAAACAAAACACTATACAGAAAGAAGTAAAAGGTAACAGCTTAGCGGATATTTGGTGCTACATTTACCTCTTGCTACTATGTCTATCTCATATACCAAAACCATCAAACACAACCTAATCAGAATCTGTATCGGTATCCATATGGGAATCTGTTTGAGCACTGAAAACAGGGCTCCGAGGTGGACCAGAATAGGTTTCGACACCGGAATCTGTTTTGGAACTGAAAACAGGAATCTGAATGGAACCAGAATCGGTATCAGAAACAGAATCCGAATCAGAATCATAATCCAACTCTTCCTCAAGTATATAAACATCTTCAGCCTCCCTGCGCAGCTTCAATTTGGCGCACCTACTAAACAGATTAATAAAATGATTAGAAAGCGACAAAAATAGGGAGCTTTCAAATTCATTTTAGACCTCATTCTTGTCCTAATGTGTATGCAACACTATCTTATTAAAGTTCAAAGTTGGAGTTCATTACCACAAGCACTGCTTTAAACTAGCATGGTTGTGTCAATAAAGGAACAAGAGGCTCTGAAAAATAAATAAATATATAAAAACCTATAAGCGTCTTATACCTTGACCCCAAATTGAGCACCTTCACATCATATCCTGATATAGCATGTTTGAGTGACACAAAGCTTGGAATATGAACAATTGCTTCCGCCCCTTGTGGTTCCATCCCGCGGACCTCCAAACATCTACATACACTTCTTTTTGGATCCACATACACAAACGCACTTGCATGAAACATCAGCAATGCCCCATCGTTCAGGTACTTTATGGGTTGACATGAGCCACCAAGATACTGTCTTCCAAAACAACACAAGTTAGTGGAGAAAACTTTGGACCACATCTTTTCGGCACCATCATTTTTCATAGCCCAAACATGAACAACACCAGACCTATAAACAACAGATATGCAAAGTTCTCCCCCTAATACTCCCATGCTCAAGTTGTCAAATTCATAAGGTTGATCAACTATTGGTGCTGAAACTATCCCAAAACATTCCTTCTCGACGTCAAAAGTAATTAAAGATAGTGGTCGTGAAGCAGAAAACCAATAAAGAAACCCATTCACATAAGTAGGGAACTTACTCCATATTGAAGGATTGAAAAAACTAATGTCTTTCCATGATTCAGTACCGAGAATATGTATGTCTTTCCATGATTCAGTACCAAGAATATGTACTTTAACCACTACATTACCCACTATATTACGCGCAAACCTGCAATCGTCGGGAACATACTCAAAGATTCTCAGCGCCTTGTATTGTTTTGTCACAGGACTAAAACCAAGACCACAACGAATAGAACCCCGGTAGTACACAGCCCTTTCAAGCTCTGGAAGGTTAATATACTCACCTGTAACTGGATTGCAAACAATAATTCGATATTTATGGGGTGGATCATTCAAGCAAAGCAAGCCGTTGCATGAATTAACTATCCGATATACGTGATTCCTCATTCTCAGTTTGATGCACTTGTTGCTCTCAGCCCAGCTGTTTGGATCAAGCATATTACGGCCACTATCATCAACACGAAATATGAAATCGATGTTGCGTAATGGGAGCTTAAATTTGGTGTCAAGTTTAACCATAACTCTACAGACACATCCAGGCTCGGAGTTGGTATGATCACACATCCCAAGCTTGAGCTCAAAATCATCCTTCTCTGGCTGCACAAGATAAAGCAATCTTGATAGGGATGTAAAACCTATTTCTCGAAGCAAAGGATAAACCTGAGCTTGATCAAAATGGCGCTTTGCAAATTCAGGGTCTGAAATTAGACGATACCATGTTTTGCATGTACGTTTGCATACAACAATCTTCTTTATGGGGAGCCTAAGTAGGATATTTACCATAATATCCCCTGGAAGATCTGAAAATGAAGGACCTGAATATTGAGTTTGAATGTGACTGACTTCCCCTGTTTCAATTCTGCCTTTCTTTGCATTAGAGTCTGTAACCATAGAAATCCTTCCTCTTTTCATGGTGCTGTAACAGAAAAAATGACATTATTCTACATAGTTCGGAAAATAAATGAATACAATTCAAGATAAAAACAAATTAATTCTACAATTCTTTCTGCTCCAACCATTTCCACCTAATCGAAACCTAAAACTGAAATTCTATCACGCAATGCCACAATAAATGAAATAGCTACAAGAAAATTGGGAGAAAGGACATCAAAAGAGAAAAGCATAGCAATTACAGACCAGTTAACAATTATAATAAATCAAGATTAACAACTGCAGAATATCGGAGTTGAAGACAAGAGAGGATTACCGAAAACTGATGGCCAGAAGCCAGATATCGGAAACGAGTGTAGCCGCAGAGCGGAGCAGTAGAATCAAGAACGTCGAGAAACTAAGGGTAACTGAAATTGGGGGAAATTTGCGGCGGGAAAGGAATTACTAAGGAAGGAAATACTAATAGCTTTGTATTTATTGCTATTAGTTATATTATTTATATATTTACATAAAATCAAGAAAATCAAGAAAATCAAGAAAACAAAAACATAACCGTATGTTAATTGAATATTATTGATTCATTCAAATAATAATAATAATAATAATAATAATAATAATAAATCAGAATATAAACAAAAAGATCATTTTCAACAAAGTTATATTCAATCTGTATATATAAAAAACGATTTTCAAGGTTAATATTAATACACAAAATACATCAAACCATTTAATTAGTTTAACAAACCCACGAATTCATTAAACAAGCTAAGAAGAGGAAACCTAGTAACATTGATAGAGAATATAACGTTGTATTGCTGAAACTCTATTAACCATAACTGATATTACTTAAGACAGAACTTGACAAAAAGGCCACGAGATATTTACTGGATAGATTGAATCTGTGTAAATGTTTCTCTGAGTCTATGCGCTGGACTTGTTGGACTAGCTATAGAAGAGCCAAAAATTAGTAAAAAAGAAGCATAGATGCTTGAGGAATATTTTGAAAATTTTCAACAATACCAGGATTTTACCTCTTATCTACTGGGTTTAAATCAAAGAACCCATTCACCAAAAAATTTAAATTGATAGATAAAGCACAAAAATAGTTCTTGTTTTTATATTTGACAGTAGAAACACATGCAAAGAAAGAAATTTATTTAACAAAAAAGTTAGTGAACCAATGATACACACAAAATATGTTACAAATTATTATGGAGTTTTTGTTATGAAATTGAAATTTTTTTGGTGAAATGGTGAATTCAAAAAAATATGGAAAGGTAAGAGAAGGGTTTGGAAAATAATAAAAGGAAAAATAATGCAGGCTAGGATTTGTTGTGAATTTTCTGTCACATGCAACGATAGTAGGATTCATGGGAGGAGCAGCAACAGTAGTATGTTTGCAGCAGCTGAAAGGGATTTTGGGTCTCGAACACTTTATTCATTCTACTGATCTTGTGTCGGTTATGCGCTCTGTCTTCACCCAAACCCATCGGTTATGCTCTCTCTATTTTCCTATTTCATTTTATCCATTCATTTATTCTACATCCATTTATTAATCAATTAATACTCATGACGATATTAATTATATCACAACTCTGATATACGGAGACTAGCTAATTTGAAAATGATGTATCTTATTTCAATATATGTGTGTGTGTGTGTGTGTGTGTGATGAAGTCATTAAGATTAGAAAGAAGAGGAAATCTAATAACATTGACAGAGAATATAACTTTGTATTGCTGAAACTCTATTAACTATAACTGATATCAGCATATGAACAAGCTTAGGTAACGATAAACTATCATCATCAACAAACAACACACTCTATTAACTATAACTGCTATCAGCATATGGATAAGCTAAGGTAATTAGAGTATGTCAATCCCCAATCCTCATTAGAGTTCTTCCATTAATAAATAAATAAATATAGGACATTGGAACTGATTAATCATCTAAATGTAGAACATTAATGAACATTAATTAATAGTTATATACAAGGATGAACAATAATTTGAGCGACATCAACAGACTTCCTATAATACTCAATCCTTCTCGGGTATATCATCCCAAAATGTATCTAAAACATCACAATCTAGAACTGAATCAAAAGAATCAAAACACCTAGTCATAGTGCTTGTATGTTTCTGAGATCTTGAACCTGCCTGTCATATTCAACATGGTATTCGACGTTTCCTTCAATCACAGCAGCAGCATCCATTAATGGCGTAAACAGAGCCGGATATTGGGGGCACTGACCAGTGGTTTGGCCACACTCCGGCCACATAAGATTCCCTTGGCCTCCACAACTCACTTGGTCTGATGGTGTTGCAGTGTTCAAAGAGCCATGCACTCTTGGAGTTTCTTCACCGAGCGCAAGCATATTCATGTTGGGAGCGTACCTCTGTGATCTGTCCTGAGAGCTGTATCCATTTTGCAAATTTTCCGACTGGTTTTCAGCAGCATTGATACTGATAGTCATAGTGCTTGTATAACTCTCAGATTCCTGAACCTGCTGCCTGTTATATTCCACATGGTATTCGACGTTTCCTACAATCACAGCAGCAGCATCCATTAATGGTGGAAACAAGGGCAGATATTGGGGGCACTGACCAGTGGTTTGGCCACTCTCCAGCCACATAAGATTCCCTTGGACTCCACCAATTGCTTGGTCCGAGGGTGTTGCATTAGCACCATTGAGAGACCCGTGCACTCCTGGAATTTCAGTCCAGTATTCGTCACTGAGCGCAAGTTGTTCATTTGCTGGAATCATGTTGGTATCATACATCTGTGATCCGTCCTGAAAGCTGTATCCTTTCGGCAAAGTTTCCCACTCGTATTCAGCAGTGTTTGCATAATTCTGAGACTCCTGAACCTGCGGATTAGCATTCATAATCACAGAATTACGAGCCCTTTTCATAGGACGATTATCGACTAAATCCGGATTAGCACTCCTCAAGGATTCTTCTAATCCGTCAAGATCCCTATTTCTGATTCTACAAACAACATAATCATCAGAATATTGCGGAACCCAAAATTCATGCATAATCCAATTCCCATTGTCAGTCGTTTTATGCTTAAAAGTCAATGATCTCTTCCGTCCGATAACATTACCGCATCGGTTGTATACAGGTAAGTTATTCTGGCCGCCCCAGGTGCCGGAGCCGGCAGTTCTTTTAATCCTTGTGCCATTTTTGTTGAGTTTAATCAATTTGACGAACACAAAAAAGAACTGTTTGGCATTTTTGTCAAACAGATTCCATGGCTCTGAGGTGTAGAGATCACAATCTTTGATAGCATTGTGAGGAAGAGATTCTCCTTTTAATTTCTTCAAAAGGAAAAAATTGATGAGTTCTTCATCAGTAGGTAAAAATCGGAATCCTGATGGTATTTTTTTCATCGTCGATCTATAAAAAAAAAAATAATTTTTTTAATTAACTAATTAATAACCACGTAAAAACGTAAAATACTAATTAAAACCGAGAATCGAGAATTTTAGCAGAGAATAGAAAAAGGAGGAGAGGATTGTTACAATTTCAATGGAGGAAAGAAGAGAGTTGTTGGTTGACTTGTACTTTCTTTTGCGATGGAGAAGAGGGGAGAGGGGTATTTATAGGAAAGTGAAAGGAAGAATAGAGGATACAGTATTCTAATTAGGATACTTTGTTTGGATTCTTCTTAATAAATAGATGTCTAATTAGGATACAGTATTCTAAACGTGGTTTATTTTGTTTTAATTATTTTCTAATCTATAGTTTACTTGTTAATTATATTTATTAGGATAATATCACTACAATATGCTAATTAGGAAGAATAATTAGAAAAATCTCCTCTCCAAGAAAATCATATTTAGCTATTATTATCCTATAAAAGTTACTTAAATATATGTATTTATATATAAAAAAGTAAATTTTAATTAAATTATTTATTGGTTCATAGTACGATATTTTCTTAATTTTCTGCCCCATTTAGAATAGCCACGTTTTTTAATTATTTTCTAATCTATATTTTAATTGTTAATTCTATTTATTAGGATAATATCACAAAAATATGCTAATTAGGAGGAATAATTTGAAAAATCCGCTCCAAGAAAATCATATTTAGCTGTTATCATCCTATAAAAGTTACTTAAATATATGTATTTTCAACAAATTAGTAACCACGTGAAAATATAAAATATGAATTTCAATTCTTACACTGTAAAGTAGTGATTATTATTATTATTATTATTATTATTATTATTATTATTATTATTATTATTATTCTTTGAATGAATCAATAATATTCAATTAACATTGGTTCCTTAATTATTAATTCTTGATTTTTCTTGATTTTCTTGATTTTCTAATGCATATTTTAACATTGGTTCCTATAAAAGTTACTTAAATATATGTATTTATATAAAAAAAAAAAAAAAAAGAAAAAATTTTTTTCCACAAATTAATAACCGCGTGAGAATACAAAATATGAATTTAATTCTTACATTATAAAAATTTTAACTAAATAATTAATAACCACATAAATATATAAAATATGACTAACATATATAAAAAAAAGGTAAAAAAAGGAAATTTATATTACCTTAAATTTTAAAATATAAATTCTAAATTCTGTATTTTAGTTCTTAAATTTTAAAGTGGTTAATTCTTTTTATTGATAGAAATGATAAAATAATAAAAAGGCCAATTGAATAATGAAAGGGATTTTGATTGTAGCACAATAAAAGGATTAAAAAAAAAAAAAAAAAAACTCTAAAATACGGCGGTAATGTTAAGTGTAACATTCCATTTTTATACATCCATTTTGCATTTGTGCATGGACATTACATAACACTAATAGAGTGTATATACAATTGCATCATATATGTTATGGATTAAGATAAAATAGGTAAGAAATTTAGTTAATTGAGTATACGAAATACAACACTAGAAATTGAATGTGTTTTAAATGTCTAGGGATATAATCGAATAAAACTAGAAATCGATGGATTAAAATGTGATTTAGGAGGGATATTTTTCAGAGATTAAAATCTCTACAGCCTATTATTATTATTGTTATTATTATTATTATTATTATTATTATTATTATTATTATTATTATTAAAATTAGAATTATTAGTTAAATATTGGACAAATGGACCAATTGGGAAGGGATAAGGATGATAAGGGTTATCATTAATCCTCTTAGGAAGGAACTCTGCCAGAATCTACAGGAATGTGTAGGAAACGTAGAAGAGGAAAAGAAGAAGAGAAATAGAGAAGTGGAGAAGAAGAAGAGAAAGGAGCTCAAAATCTTGAAGGTATTCCGGAAGAGGTTACAAGCCGTTTTGAAGAAAATTAGCTGTTAATGTTGTGAGTATAAACTTGATTTGAATTTGCTTGTATTGTGGTGATAGTTGTGAATTGATTAATGTGATATGTGTTGTTAAAGATTGTGACTTGTTATATTGATATGTTTGTATTTGTATTGCTATGATTTGTTGGAATTGGTTTTTAGGTGGATTTATGTGTTGAGATGAAACCATATGTATACGAGTATATGTTGAATATATGGCGATTGCATAGTGTACAAAAGTGAAATGTTGTTAAACCGATTGTATGTATTACATGAATTATATAGAATTATTTGGAATAAATGTTATATGAGAGAATTGGTGTACATAGTCACATGAAAGATAAAAGCTGTTGTGACATATCAGACTAAACACTGCAATTACATGAATCACACGGATTATCTGATTATCAGGACCTATGAGGTCAAACATATGGAATATCTGATTATATGGACCGAAAGGTCAAATACATGTTTATATGAGCTGACCAGCGAAATCATCTGATATTTGGTATATGACCTCGGGGCAGTAGTTTGGTTGGTTGTGTTACAACAAATAAAGAAATGGTTCATTCATTTGTATATGTATGACTGTTTGATAAATTTTGTATGTGTGTTTAAGTATGGTTGTGTTTGTATTGATTGTTTATACTCACTGAGTAGCGACTCATAAAAATAGCTAATTTTTCCAACTAGGTGAAGTTGTAAGATAAAGCTTGGATATAGAAGTTTATTGTATAGTAGATACCATGGTTGAAAGGTCGGCCGGCTGAGTTCCATCTCACTCCCTCTCCTCTCATCACAAGCATATAGAATAAATAAGTCCGGGTTAAGAACAATGTAATATATGTGTGGATTTTGATATGTGTAATAGTAAAGTTGATATCTATTAAGTAGATACGGTTTATGTTATAAAAAAAAAAACTATCATATATTCTGATAAATAAGAAAAGATAAGGAGTGTTACATTAAGTCCTTTCCACGTGCCGTTACATACAGCATGATATAGGCACGCGGTATAATGGCAGTTTTCTTTTTATAATTTGTAACCAAAATTCATAAAATTGTAATTTGACTATAGGAAAAAACTTTTATTTATAATATTTAGATTCGTAGTTTATATTTATAATACTTTTATTTTATATTTAGATAATTAATATTAACTATATCGTGAAATATTTTAGAATTAATCATGGGTCAATTGCATAATCCATGAAAATTCAAAAAAGTCACCAGTTTTGCTTAGAGTAAAAAAATCACGATTATATTGATAAAAAAAAATCACGACCATTATAAATTTTTCGTTTGAAAATTTTCTACGATCCTTTTATGATCCAAATTAAAATAGGATTAGGTTTTATAACATGAAAAGATTTATAATCCAAATTGGAATAGGATTAGGTTTTATAATATTCATTAAGGGGGTGGTATTCAATTAAGACTTTTATAGACTTTTTTTGACTGAACGATTTTTATAGACTTTAATGAATTTTAGTGACTTTTAATATCTTTCAGAGAATTTTTAAAAGTATTGATGACTTTCAAAAAGTTTATTTCATTGATTTTGATAGACTTTTAAAGACTTTTATAGACTTATTAGAAAATACTAATAATCTCTATGTGTGCAATGATAATACACCACATAAATTACTACAACAATCACCGAACATAAAATATGAAATAATAACATAAAAATTGAGTAGTATTGTTGATTAAAAAATTGTAATTTGGCTATAAAATTTCTAATATTCATCATCATTCATATGTTCAACATTATTCCACATTTCAGTAGCAATTCTAGCTCTCCATTCATTAGCATCATTTCTTTGTTGCTCTTGTATTCCAACAAATGGCTCAAAATCTTCTTCTTTATTAATTGACATTGGTGTAGATGAATTAGTTTCACTATTTTGTTTAATTGGAAACTCATCTAATCGACACTCCTTTCTAAGAAAATTATGAAATCCTGCACAAGCCAAGACTACCTCTGTTTGATGGGCTTTGTTTCCCTTCCTATGTGGAGGAAGAAACCTCATGTGTATCCTTCAAGCCCTTGAAGCTCTTTGTGAAGGAAGAAACCACATGTGCATCATTCAAGCACTTAATCTTCCTATGTGAAGGAAGAAACCACATATGCATTCTTCAAGCCCTAGGGGCAGTTTCTTTGTGAGATGAGGAGCTTATAAAAGGAGCATTTGAGGCAGATGTGAAGAGGAAGAGAGGATATAACAACATTTGAGAGGTTTTTGGATACAAGGGAGTAGAGAGAAAATCCTTTGAGGTTATGAAACTTGTTCTTCAACTTTTTTCTTCATCTTGTTTCAGCGATCTCTAGTTCATACAGAGTCTGATCATGCTGATTTTTGGAGAGCATATTGGAGACTGTTGTTTCTTGATTCTGAATGGTCGGATCAGAATTTGGAGGTTTATAAGTTTGAATTTTTTGGGTTGCAACAACTGCTGTTTTCTAGGAGCTTTTCTGCGACCAACTTTGGTTTTCTGCTTGAAGTTTCATTTCTAGCCGTTGGTGTAATACCCAGAATATTTCATAAGAATTAATATTTAAAACAATACATTGTAAATTCAAAATTATTCATGAACATTTGCATTATGAAAAATTCAAAACAATTATCAAAAATCTCGTGAATAAAATCACTTTTCCAAAGATATCCTTGTTATCTACATATGTATACATTTATTTGGAACTTATAACTCTTGAGTCAGATGTAACAGACCAATGCATAATCGATGCAATGTACATTATGACTCATAATATGTGATGTAATTTCATGATGCATGTGTGTATGCAATGACAACATCATCTGATCTCAAGGTTAAAGTTCCAAAATATTCAAGAAAAATATTGCAAAACTCTTTTGAAAATTATCTATCGTATATGTTTTATCAATAATCATTATACACTCAATCACGAATCCCATTAATCAACTTCATAGAGCGAGACCACGTAGGGATGACTAACCAGCTCTAGGAAGCAACTGAAGATACTTGCGTGAAATCTTCACATTTCACGTCTTATCACATATGAAATAAGCTCGTGGAAACCATGCATCCACGGCCTATCATATACAAAGTATGCGTGGAAACCTTGTGCATCCACGTCTTATCATATATAAAATATCTGTGTGGAAACCATGCATCCACATCTTCGCTTCATTATCATCGTCATCAGAATACCCGTCATCATGGACATGATCAAATAGTTTCATGATTGAGTGTATAATACTCTTTTATAAATTTTACTGATTCTACCTCTGAGACCACAAAAATAGTACCACAAGGTAAAGATCTTACATTTATCTTCTTCTTCTCCACTTCTTTATTTCTCCTCTTTTTTTCTTCTTCTATGTTTCCTTTCACAACTCTCTTCTTTAAATCCTCAAACTCATTCAACCGGGTATACAACTCTTAGTTTCAATCCATTATTCGATCACTAATTTTAGAATGCATATGGTTTTCTATTTCCCTTTCCAAAATACTATTGTAATAGAAATACTCTTTCGAATAACGAAAATACCATCATTCTGCATAATATATATGAATATATACTTGGAAAAGAAAATGCTTTTCTTTTATTTCAAATCATAACTTTTTTTTTGTATTGGTATGTCAAGTTATCAAAATATCCATGTGGAACACCATAAGAAAAAGATGATTCCACAAAAATCTCCTCATCATCTTTTCCACATGCGCATAAATCATTTTCCTCAATCCATTGGCTTTCACAAATTTCCCATGAAACTTCACATGTTCCACATTCTTTGAAATTTTAAAACAATACTCACAAATACGTATTAATTTCCTTGTGGGCAGCTTGTATCCCCTTCTGGATTATCTCCAAGGTTTTGAGCGCCTCTCAATATGAATTCATATCAAATACAAGTACTCATATATGTTTTCTTCCCTTTCTATGACAACACTCTCTTATGCATAACTATTCTCACTTATATATATATATATATAGGTTTTTATGACCTTACCACACTTAGAAATTCATAACTTTCGCTATATATATTCAAACGACCTAATTCTTATTTCATTTTACTCCTAACACATAGGTACATAACATAATAAAATTACAAAATTTTTGAACTATCAGACAATTTATTATTATATTTACTTTTCAGCCCTGTTTCTGCCCTGTTTTACCTGAATAGCCCCTAGTAATTTCACTATAACTTTATCCGTACAACTTGGATCAAGCTAATTCTTTTTCTTATCTAAACTAGACACATAAGGGAACAACATATCCAAAAATTAGCAATTTCTAGGTGCTAAAATAATTATGGCATAATAACACAATTAATTAACAAAAAAATGCATCAACAATATATAGAAAATAATCTAATGAAAATCATGAAAAATACCAAGAATTAAAGTTGTTCTAAATAATATTTAGAATTTTCTGAACTTAAATTCAAAATTTTCCACCACTGTTCTGTACCTTGCCAGAAACCGCCGCCGGTGCTGCCATGCGCGGTGGCCGTGAATTCAAACATTGACCAACTAGTAATCCGATCATTCCATCACGATCCTTGCAACCTGAGGAGCCCAAATATACCTTTAAATCACTCTAATGTAGCCAGAAAGGCTGTTAATCGGAGAAAAATTCATTTTCTACGACGAAGCTCCGATCGCTAGCCAAACCACCGTGAAAACTTCAAGATCCACTTCACCCATAGGTTTTCTAGCCTTCTGAGTCTATTTTTGGGGTTAATTTTAAGAGATAATGGCTAGAACATGTAGAAACGGGAGTGACAGCCATAGTTATGAAATTTCACTCCCCTTTGATTTTCCTAAAAAGTAATTTCTCCCTCTAATAATCATATCATCTTGTAGTACGAGTTGAGAGCTTCGTTTTGGTATCAAGAAATAAAAAAAAAAAGAGGTCGGACGAGGGAGAAACAGTTGCCGGAGTTTTGACGAAAAACAATGGCGGTGGAAAGAAGAAGAAAAACGAGAAAGAAGAAGATGTCTGCTTCCCCTACTTCTCTTTTCCACCCTTTTTTTTTGGACTTGATAATTATTTATTATCAAGCTTCCTACGTATCCCAAATTCCGATTTGGGAATCAAAGCCACATAGTTCTTCTAATATTAAATAACCTAACTCCTTATTCCACTCTAATGTTTCTTTAACACATTACAAAACTTCCATGGCATACCATTCTACCAACAAATTACATAATTAAAATATTCTCATTGTATCAAATTGATCTCAAAGCAATTATCATTTCTCCCATAAAAATTCACCAAGTCAAAAAAGAGCAAAATTAGGTAAATTAAAACCAACTATTCATCAAGGAAATCCAACTTGACATCAAGTCAAATTGGATAGAAAAGATATCACTGAAACTCCTAAACATCTCCAAATATCTATTTACATCAACTAAGTACAAAATCTCCACATACTTGTATATAAATTTTATTGATGCATTAATATAAGAATATTCTATATTAGAATTTGTAGATTGATGTCAATGAGAAATTTATGTGGTTATTAAGGAAATTATTGAGTGGTTCGAGAGCTGTTAGGAGGAGTATAAAGGTTAAAATATTTCGGAGTTGGGTGTCACATTTGGATTTGCTGAAACTTTAACACAAGTTTGAGGACACATTGTTCTTGATTCTGGACGGTGGGATCAGTCACTGGAGGTGAGGAAGGTCCTCATTTGTTTGTCTCTGTTTGGCTATTTGCAGTGTTTCTTCTACTGGTTTTCAGCATTGAGCTGCTTCACCCCTTTCAGTCCTTTAAACAGGTTGTTCCTCTCGGATTGGGTTGAAATTTGGTGAGCTTGTTCTAGACTCATTTGTCTTCATTTTTAAGGTGGAGATCTTGTTTGGAGGTCTAGAAATTTTGCTCTTGCTGTGTAACATTGGTGTATCCATTTGTTGTTGTTATTGTATGTTGGAGCCGTGAAACTTGTTGTGGTTCACTAGCTCGGTTTTATATCTGCTGTAAAACACTCATATTATAGTGGATACTTTATCTTAGGCGAGGAGAGGCCTTGTGGTTTTTATCCTCCACGTTGAAGTTGTTTTCCACGTAAAAATCTCGGTGTTCCTTTTCTATGTGATTGTGGATCTTCTGCTAATCACGCTCCTCACAGATTCTTTAAGCGAGGGATAGTTTATTCTGCATTCCTTCCCTATCACTGTTTGTGTGTCAAACTGAAATGGGGGAGCTGTCTTAAAGATGGTAAATCTTAATTTGAAAATACCAAATAACCTCACAACCGTATTTCTTAGAGAAGCATGACGAAGATTAAATAACTCATTTGAATCTTCAGGATGTCGACCTTGCCCATGAAAATCCCATAGATGATAGCGAAAACTTCAAAATGGAGCTAAAAATTGTCTTCGATTTGGAAATTCACAATCCACCAAAAAATATTTACCTAATATATGTAATACATTAAAAGAAATAAAAGGCGATATAACAATAGATATAAATTATAAATCACCTTGAGGCACTTTAAGTCCATTATTCCTTGATAAAGCTACATGGTAAGAGCACGTCTACATTTATCCTCTATATATACATCTCCACTTTTTGCCCTCACTTAAGCCTTACTCTGTATAAAACTTTCCACAGTTTCTATTGGCATAAAAAATTCCATATTCCATTGCATGCCTAACTATTGTGATAAATTGGTTGCTTTATGCATTGATTGATATTTCACAGAGCAACTAGTTCTAGTCTGACTTCTACTAATATGCACCATAAAATACAGCTATATTTTACATAGAAATTCATGTAGCACTAGCCTAGCAATCAAACCAGAAAAGAACAGTCAGTATCCACATAAAATATAGAAACCATAAAGATGCAATTAACTATCATTATGAAGTTACTCCATTAGAGAAATTTATAAGTATAGGAACGGAAAGTAATCCATCAGCAATTCACAAATTGAATGAAATATTCCAAATATAACCAATTCATAACTCACTTCAAAAAACTAACCATAAATTGAACGAAATTGAGACAGGTGATGAGGGAGCAAGCAGAGACTTCAATCAACTCAATTCTGTCGAAGTAGTGAAACTGCAAATCAAGGAAAATAAAAAGAAATTAACTTGTTGCATTCTTATTTTATTCTAGCAGAAAATAGACCAAAAAAAAAAAGCTTAAAACCTAGATGTGGGGCTGTATCTGAAAGGAGATAGCAGAATTGCAATTGAAAATTGCCGTAGTATTAACAGGGTCTGAAATCACACGAGGGGAAAAAAGAGAAAGGATTGAGAGAGAGACGATAGGATGGAGGTCGGAGAGGTGATTATGGAGGTCAGAGAGGATGATTATCGAGGTCGATCGTTTTCCAGAGATAGAAGAGAAATAGATATTGCCGATGGATTTCACGATAAATAAAAAGTCTTATGTATAGATGCAACACTTTTTTTCAACGATTTTGTGTTATATTTTGTTAAAAAAAAAGTCTATAAAAGTCATTCTCATCAATTGTAAATGACTTTTTGAATACTGGATGGCTTTTAAACACTTTATAAAAGTCCTAATTGAATACCTGATAATTTATCAAGATTCTTAAAAATTCACAATTCAATACCTGATGACTTTTGAAGACTTATAAAAAATCTTAATTGGATACCTCCAGATTTTAAAAGTATATAAAAGTCTTAATCCAAAACAACCTTGTAATAGAATTGGATCCGAAAAAAAATTCCTTTAGGATTGTATTTCTATTTTTTTGCTCGTTACATCTGTTTTTTTTTTTTTTTTAGCAATTATAGAGAATATCATATATCCCCTAAACAAAAGGCGCAAATTAATACAATCATATACCATTTAATAGCTTTCCTGTATGGGATAAAAGTAAAAACACAATATTTTCAAAACCAAGCTTTGAAATGAACTTTAGTAAAAGGAAAAAAAAAAAAAAAAACTTTGAAATGGCATTTAGAAGAATAAATGATATGTTTGTCCACTTATAGCTTGGTGTTGAAACATCTCTCTTAACTAGGAAATCCATGGTTGCATTTTATTAAAATATATGATTGCTTCATATGTTTATCTAGAAGATAATTTTGATTATCCAAAAAGATTAATAAAAAATTACCACAATAGAATCATTAGCATGTAATGGATCTGCAGTTTCTCTAGTTGAAGACTTCAGTTAGCAGAATAAGTAATAGAAACACCAAGTCAAATACATGACTCAAATATTGTAATTTTCTTCTACATTTTTATTTATAGACTTGAACTGAGAGTTTTATAACAAGGGAACATTTAATTTGTATTTCTGCAATCATATTATCCTGCAAATTCAATCATTAACATTTTCATGTACAAGTAAAAAAGCTAACTATGATGAACTAAACAAAACACTATACAGAAGTAAAAGGTAACAGCTTATCAGATATTTGGTGCGACATGTACCTCTTGCTACTATGTCTATCTCATATACCAAAACCATCAAACACAACCTAATAAGAATCTGTATCGGTATCCATATGGGAATCTGTTTCAGCACTGAAAACTGGACTCTGAAGTGGACCAGAATAGCTTTCGACACTGGAATCTGTTTTGGAACTGAAAACAGGAATCTGAATGGAACCAGAATCGGTATCAGAAACAGAATCCGAATCCGAATCAGAATCAAACTCTTCCTCAACTATATAAACATCTTCGGCCTCCCTGCGTAGCTTCAATTCGGCGCACCTACTAAACAGATTAATAAAATGATTAGAAAGCGACACAACTAGGGAGCTTTCAAATTCATTTTAAACCTCATTCGTGTCATAATATGTATGCAACACTATCTTACTAAACTTCAAAGTTCGAGTTCATATGGTTGTGTCAATAAAGCAACAAGAGGCTCTTAAAAAAAATATTAATAAATAAAAACCTATAAGCGTCTCATACCTTGACCCCAAATTGAGCACCTTCACACTATATCCTGATATAGCATGTTTGAGTGAAACAAAGCTTGGAATATGAACAATTGCTTCTGCCCCTTGTGGTTCCATCCCGCGGACCTTCAAACATCTACATACACTTCTTTTTGGATCCACATACACAAAAGCACTTGCATGAATCATCAGCAATGCCCCATTGTTCAGGTACTTTATGGGCATGAGCCATAAGGCAAATATCTTCGATAACAATACAAGTTAGTGGAGAAAACTTTGGACCACACCTTTTCGGCACCATCATTTTTCAAAGCCCAAACACGAACAACACCAGACCTAGAAACAACAGATATGCAAAATTCTCCCCCTAATACTCCCATGCTCAAGTCGTCAAATTCATAAGGTTGATCAACTATTGGTGCTGAAACTATCCCAAAACATTCCTTCTCAACATCAAAAGTAATTAAAGATAGTGGTCGCGAAGCAGAAAACCAATAAAGAAACCCATTCACATAAGTAGGGAACTTACTCCATATTGAAGGATTGAAAAAACTAATGTCTTTCCATGATTCAGTACCAAGAATATGTATGTCTTTCCATGATTCAGTACCAAGAATATGTACTTTAACCACTACATTACCCACTATATTAGGCACATTCTCGTATACATCGGGAGCATACTCGAAGATTCTGACCGCCTTGTATTGTTTTGTCACAGGACTAAAACCAAGACCACAACGAATAGAAACCCCACGGTACGAAGCCCTTTCAAGCTGTGGAAGGTTAATATACTCACCTGTAACTGGATTGCAAACAATAAGACGATATTTATGGGGTCGATCAATCAAGCAAAGCAAGCCGTTGCATGAATTAACTATACGATATATGTGATCCTTCATTTTCAGTTTGATGCCTTGTTGCTCTCAGCCCAGCTGTTTGGATCAAGCATATTATGGCCACTATCTTTAACACCAAATATGATATCGATGTTGCGTAATGGGAGCTTAAATTTGGTGTCAAGTTTAACAATAACTCTACCGCCACATCCAGTCTTGGAGTCGTTATGATCACACATCCCAAGCTTGAGCTCAAAATCAGCCTTCTCTGGCTGCACAAGATAGCAATCTTGATAGGGATGTAAAACCTAAGGCTCGAAGCAAAGGATAAACCTGAGCTTGATCAAAATGGCACTTTGCAAATTCAGGGCCTGAAATTAAATGATACCATGTTTTGCATGTACATTTGCATACAACAATCTTCTTTATAGGGAGCCTAAGCAGGATATTTACCGTAATATCCCCTGGAAGATCTGAAAATGAAGGACCTGAATATTGAGTCTGAATGTGACTGACTTCCCCTGTTTCAATCCACCTTAACATATATTATTGAATTTGCTTATACTTAAAATCCTGATAACTTGTTGATCTGCTGTTGTTTTGATAAAAGTTGCAAGCTGAGAAGGGGTTAGCCTTTTGGGTGTTTGGAGCCTTTAGACCAGTGGGAGCAAAGAGTGTGTTGTTTGTTGATGATAGTTTATCTTTACCTTTTGCGTGTTTTTTTTTTTTTTTTGAGAAGATTTTTTTTCATTTTTCTGGGCATATATATATGCTTTTAATTGACATATATATGTGATAGTTTCTAGTCCGATTATAACTATAGGATATTTTTTTTCTCAAGAAAAAGAAAAAAAAAAAAAAGAACTGTTGGATTGTTTTTCATAAATAATTACATCGAAAGACCAAAGTACCCATAAACTCTAGAGCAATCAATGTATATCACATGAACTATACCATTGTGCATTGTCATATATATCAAAGTAAAATAGTAATACACTATAAATTGTGCATTGTGCATTGAAAATCACTTAAGCTATAAATTTCAAGTTTGAGTTAAGTGTTTGATCAACTTCAAATTTAGAAATCTTAAAAAATAATAAGATATATTCAAAACTCAGAGAAGAAAGAAACCAATATCCTATGTTTGAACAATGATATGATTAATATCATACGTCTCCTATTTCTAATAATTTAATGGTATGGTTACATTATATGGGTACACCTACCTCCTTTTTTAATAATTGAAATTACCTTACCAAAATAAATAAATAAATAAAATAAGCATTAGTCATGTTTGTGTTTAATTTGCTTTCGTTAATTTGAATTTCATTAATCAAAATTTACAAATTTTAAATTTTTTATTTGTAGTCTAACTGAGTTTAACTTAACTGTGATGAGATCGAAAACGAAACAAAATCAATTATTCGAAATCAACTAATTATTAAACTAATCACAGTATATAATAACTAAGAACATATAACAATTTTTCAAGTACAATTATTTTTCTTTGGGTAGTAACTAAGAACATATTACAGTTTTTAAGCCATTTTTTTTTTTTTTTTTTTTGGGATATGATCACAAGTATCCCTATTGAAATAACCATGTTCCCATCAAACCGTAGTCTCCACCCATAAACTCAGCCTGTGCTGACAGCTGAGCTATAAAACAGTTATTTTCAAGCTATTATTAAACAATCTAATAGTTATCATTCTTAAGAAGTTCATCTCTAGCACGTTGAAGCTTTAAAAGAGCATTTCTTATACTGATTCTACCATCTGCACATTCTGCACTACAGCATAATCCAACTCCAACAACTGCTATCACACAATCACATTCGATTTCGGCCGGAACTTGAGAATTTCCACACTTAAGATGATCAGTACTATTTTTCATGAGCATCAGCAGCTCAGGATCAAGCACTTGCTGGATTTTGGTGGAGATAGCAGACTGCACCCATCCAACCAGATTCTTTTCTCCCTTGAAAATATGGTCGGTAGGGCTTTTTCCGGTGAACAACTCTAACAACATTATTCCAAAGCTATACACATCTCCGGCAGTCGAAGGTTTCGCCCCTTGGCCGTACTCTGCATCATGATTAATTGGGATTGTAAGTTTTTCTTCTTACATAGTATAAGATAATTTTGAAAAACTAGTTCAGAAGTACTGACCTGGAGGTATGAAACCTGTTGTGCCTTTAAGTACACTGGAGGAGCTGATGGAAATTTGATCATTCTTCATCTCGAGCAATAAGCGAGCGAGGCCGAAATCTCCAACCTTGGCAGTCATGTCCTCATTCAAAAGAATATTGCTAGGCTTCAAATCACAATGAACAACAGGATTTTCACAATCATTGTGGAGGTAATCAATGGTGGCCCCCACATCAATAGCCACATTCAATCTCTCCATAACGTTCAACCCTTCACCATTTTCTTTCTTCCTCTTGCCCTTGATCCAGTCTTCCAAGCTTCCATTACTAAGGAACTCGTAAACCAAGGCCAAAAATTCTATGTTTCTGAAATCGACACTTGAGCAGGAAGTAATCAGCTTAACAAGATTCCGATGCCTAACATTCTTTAAAGCTTCACATTCTGCACCGAAACTCTTCAATGATCTAGTTTGTTGCATATCAAAGACCTTGATTGCTACAACAGAACCATCTCCAAGTAACCCTTTGTACACGGACCCAAAACTTCCTTTTCCTATCAAATTCGTCTCATCAAAGTTTTCAGTCGCCTGGCGAAGTTCTTGGTACGAAATCATCTGATGTTGTTCTTTCAGTAAGCTTGAAGACCGAGCGATTTCTGATTTCTTTTGCCTCATGAAGAAAAAGTAGCAAACAACAAAGCATAATGCCAGGATTGAGACAATGGCAGGAATGATTACGTAAACTCTGACTGGTCTTTTTCCGTCACCCCCATTTCGTGAACAAACCGAAAGCTTTGGATCACCTTTGAATTCGACTCTAGAAAGATTCATAAATAATCCGTTGCAGGGAACTTTTCCTTCCAAGTTATTGAAGGAAAGATTCAAGGATTCAAGGGCTTGTAGTGTTTGAAGCTTATCAGGAATGGAGCCAGAAATATTATTATAAGAAAGGTCCAAAATTTCCAGGCCTCTCATCTCACCAAAAGAATCAGGAAGAGGGCCGGAAAACGAGTTTTTCGCCATGGATAATTTCTCCAAGCTTTTGCAGTTGCTGATTGAGCTTGGTATATTGCCAGACAAGAGATTATTAACAAGGTCAATAGTTACAACACTTTTCAGAAGGCCAATTTCATCTGGCAAATTCCCTGATAGGAAATTATTTGAGAGATTCAAAATAATGCTCAAACTTGGCAGATTGAGAGTATCTTTTGGTATGCTTCCATTGAGTTTATTTGCAGATAAATCCATGGAAAGAAGATTCTGAAAATTCCCAAAACTATTGGGAATCCTGCCGGATAATTCATTTCTTGATAAATCAATTAGGTTCAGCTTTTGCAGATTGCCTAGAGAATCAGGAATCTCTCCTGAGATTTGATTTCCTGCCAAATTCAACACCTGTAGATTCACCAATTGTCCAATTTCTTTAGGCATTGGACCTGTAATTGAATTGTAACTCAGATTAAACAAGTTCAAGGTGCTAAGACTACCGATTGAGGCCGGAATCCGGCCATAAATACGATTGCCTCCCATGTACAACTTCATCAGATCCTTTGACAGATTTCCAATTGATTCAGGAATTATGCCCTGCAAATAAATGTGGCAAAATTAGACATGACACAAAGTAGAGATGTACCAGTTAAGCTATTCTTCTTTGCTAATAATTATCTCATTATTTAGATTATCATTCATGTAACATTTTTTGTTTGTGACTTTATATATAGAATATAACTGAACATATATTCATACTCTATTAGCCAATAACTAACAGTTACCATTGACTATTACTAACATTTCCAAACAGGTCCTTCGACTACCCATCCTAATTAAATTTGGAGAAATTTTATAGTGGACCGTTCCAATAAAAAAATTGACACGTAAGCAACATGAGCATTGGGAAAATAAAAAACACTTATGTGTCAATTTTTCCTTGGAAAGATCCACATGGATCAGATCCATTGTATAATTTCTCCTAAACTTGTGGGTACCTATTATTACCGTATCCAATTATATTGCTTGTTTAATAAAAACTAAAATAGTAAACTAGAACTTATTAAAATTACAAATAAATAAATCTATAAATTATATTTTTTTATAACAAACAGAAGCCTATATAACTTTAATTAATAAATCAAAATAAGCTTCACAAGTTAACAAATAAATAAACTTCAAAATTATTTTCAGAACTAAGAACATCTACAATGGTTAATTTTGATATGGTTTTTGTATTAGCAAAAACTAGTTGTATTGATGGAGAAAAATCAAAAAGTGGGTTTTATAAAAATATAGTTTTGCAAATGCATACAAGTGTTTGTATCAAAAAACGAACTTTATTTTTTTTTTCTTTTTTATATTTTATTATCTAATGGAAACTTTATGAGGTGGGACTATTTAAGAAGTGTTTTGGGAGTTTTATTTAGGGGTGGCAACGGTGGGGGGTGCATTCCCCACTCTGCCTCCAATGATTGCGGGGAGCGGTTTCGGTGATTCCGCATTTAACATTTCGGGGATTTTTTCACCCCCATCCCCGCCCCGCGCGAGTGCCTACGGATTTCGGTGAATCCCCGACCGCCCATATTGTGTGCACTTTAAAAGAATTATCAGTACTAGTAAAAGAATTATCATACATGTATTTAAACGTAGAGAGTTAAGGAACCCAAAAACTATCAGAGAAGCCACTAGAGAGTTGCGCACGAAGTTATTGAAGAGAAAAAAAGACAAAGGCAGCTGCGATTTGGGAGGCTAGGGTTTAAACAAAAACAGAGAGCTTGACATATATATATATATATACCCATCTCACTTTCCTTATATTTATTTATATATATGTATACGGGTTTTTATACGGGGATTTATTCGGGAGCGGGGCGGGGATAGTACTCCCCACCCCCACACCCGTTTAAGTACTGGGGGTAAAAAAAATCCCCACCCCCATCCCTGTGAGGGATAATATCGGTTATTCCCCGCGCTCGTCGGTTCAGATCCCCACGATTTTCGGGTAATCCCCGTCCCATTGCCACCCCTAGTTTTATTGTTGGAGAGAAAAGTGCTTTTGGGAGTATATTGATGAGATGTATATTAAAATAATGCAAATAATAGTTGAAAAGGTATTACCCTTGAAGATGCTCTAATATAAATTTGGAAAGTACTTATCCGCGTACGCCATCACTAACCTATGCGTATATATTTTTTGAGACCAGTTCTTATTCCAAAAGACCAAACTAGGAATGTAATAAGTAGGGGTGAGCAAAACCGAACCAATATCCAAAAACCGAAAATCCAAACCGAACCGAACCGAACAAAACCGATCCATTTTATTGTTTGGTTCGGTTTGGTTTTAAGTTGTTAATAAGTTTGGATTTTGGTTCGGTTCGGTTTGGTTTCGGTTCAAAACCCAAAAAACCAAAAAACCGAATAATTGGTAAAATATTAAAATTAATTATAAAATTAATATATACTAATTGTAGAGAATTTTAGACATTATATTCTTTTATAGTGTTATATGGTGATTTTTGGATGTTAATTTATAGTTATTAAAACTTGAGGGTTGAAAAAAAAAAGTAGAGAATTTTAGTATTTTATTGTGATGTAATGGTATTATTTAGTATTAGTGATTTTTTAAGTTAATTTTTTTGTATTTCTTTTTTTTTTTAAACAAACTACTTATATAAAAAATTTTTTTTTTTATTTTTTTTTTAAGAAGTTGATGTTTTTGGTTCGACCTAGTCCAAACCAAACCGAGCTGATTCGGTTTGGATAGAACCGAACCAAAATTTAGTTTGGATCGGATTGGTTTATAAAATTCAGTGTTTTTCAAATCGGTTTTTTGGTTCGGTTTTTGAACCGAACCGATCCATGTTCACCCCTAGTAATAAGGCGGAGATACACCGGGGAATGATTCCCCATCCTCGTTTATGAATTGGAGAAAAATTGTCCTTATTCCCTGCCCAACCAAGATCCGCAAGGGGACATGAAATTTCATGGAGATTTTTTTATTTTTTTTTTAAATATTAATCAAAAATTAATTTATACCACAAACATATCTAATTAATGAAAGAAAAATATAAAATATTTAAACAAAATACATATAGTATGTTTAATTTTTTTAAATAAAATTATAATTAGACTAATTAAGTATAAAACTAATATTAATATTTAAAAAATAAAAATAAATAAAATGAAAATTACCTCTATACCTGTAAAAGGTTGCCATCAACAGCAAGAAATTTCAGGCGAGTGCTGTTGGTCAACGATGTAATAAACTCAAGTCCATTATCTCCAGAGCTAACAATATTGTTGAAACCAATATTATACATCTCCAACAATGGAAGATTTCCCAATCCTGCTGGCACACTTCCTTTAAGGAGATTATGTGCCATACGAATCACCCTTATATTTGTCAGATTATGAACCGAACCTGGAATTCCTCCGGTGAACATATTGAAGCAGAGATTGAGGATTAAAAGATTCGGAAGAGTAACACCAACATCACCAGGAATTTCACCCCACAATTGATTAGAAGCCAAGGCCAAATTAACCAAAGAAGACATGTTATAAATTGCAGAAGGAACAGTTCCCCTCAATTGATTAATGGTGAGATCAAGAACTTTTAAACCTCGGAGACGGCTTAAATCACCTGGAATCATTCCTGTAAGAGAATTAGTCCCTAAGACTAAGTTTTCCAGGGATGAAAGGTTTCCAATTGAAGGTGGAATTGGACCCGAAAGATTGTTTCTACCCAAGTTCAGAACTTGGAGATCTGTAAGAGAAGTGAGCTGTTCAGGAATTTTTCCTGTGAGTCTATTCATTGACAAGTCGAGCAGTCGGATTTTCGACAGGTTGCTTACGTTCGATGGTAACGAACCTTGGAAGCTATTCGAACTCAAGTTAAGGAGCTTAAGGCGAAAAAGGTTGCAGATTGCATCCGGAAATGTTCCTGAAAGTTGATTATTCTGAAGCTGGAGGGACCTGAGGAAGGAGAGATTCCCAATATAAGGACTTATGGACCCAGAAATACCCGAGTTTGAAAGGTTCAGGCCTACCACTCTACGGCCGTCCTTGTTGCACGAGACACCCATCCAGTTGCAAGGGGAGGAGGAGTTTCGTTGCCATGAAAGTAGAGAATCGGAATTGTTAAGGTTAAGTTGAAATTTGAAAGCAAGCAGAGATTGTTTATCTGTTTCAATGGTTCGAGAAGAAGACTCTATAGAACATAAAAGGATAATACAAAAAAAGACGATCACTAGTAAATGGGAGTACTGGAGGAGACTCATTTCTGACACTAATAAATTTTCAGTTTGAAGCCAGTTTAATTTATAAGCACATAGAGGGTATTTTGGACACACAAAAAATTGTAAATGATATAAACATAAAAGAAAAGAAAAAAGCAAAAGTTTCCGGTGTGATTAAAAAGACTGGGTAGTCTATATCGTTGGATGATTGATACGTCGTCAGCTATGCATACCATGTGGTTCCTCAACTATAGTAGAATCTCTCGAAAAAAGCTTAAACCCACTCAGATTATTCGTCTGATGGTGTACAAGTAGTAGTTTCGTACTTTTGAGTGTTAAATTATTTCAATTTCAATAACATTTGTGTTGGGACTGGTATAATATTTATAGTTTCTAGTTAATTTGATGTACTTTATTAAATAATATATGTATAATAAATAAGCGATATATTAGTAAGATTATAAAATAACTAAATTTTAGAAATTTAAAATTGTCTATAATTTGAAGTAAATAGTAATTTTTAACATATATATTTTACATTACTGATATAAAACTACAAGGACACACTTGCTAAATTATGTTTTAGGACCTTGGGTTTATAATCTAGATTCTTAAATTACTAGAATTTATATTTTGGATATATAATTGTATTTTAAAAAAAGATAAGCATAAAAATAAACCCGATGGTTTTGGCTACTTGTGAGGAATACATGACTATCATCCAATATAATTCATTAAAAATTCTCTTAACCTTTGAATTTTCACCTAAAATAAACATATAATGGATTTTGGTGTCGAAATTTTAAAATTTTCAAGAAACGCTTATATTTTTATTAATTAATAATGCAAAACAAAAAAAAATACCAAAAATGGAAATACATTTAGAAAATTTTCAAGTCTTCAAATCTTGATGGAAAATTATTAAATAGTGCGTATAAATTATCGAGATATTAACAGTAGAAAATGTTTCATGAAGATAAGGTTAAAACCCTAAGGTTCACACCTTTAACTTGATCAACATGCAAAACTTAATTTTCTCGCTATCTATCATCCAAATAGTTTTACCCACATTAGTTAAGAGTATTTCCCAAATCTTTGCTATTTTTCTTCTTCTTTTTTTCACGTTCTTAATATAAAAAATACATATGCACTTTACGAAAATTTTTTGAACTTTGTCACTAAAGTCTAAAGTATTTTTGTCAACTAACATTTAAAATTTCAGGTGAAAATTCTAAGACTAAAAGAGTTTTTAGAAGAGTGTATTGAACGATATACTACTTTTCTTAACAATTAAACACATATCCCACGCTGTACCGTTTTACACCACATATAACAGTTTTCATGCAAATGTGTTTATTTTTAATTTATATAGAGTGTTATTGTTTTATTAGTTAAAGTGTCACATAGTATGAATTTATTGGTTTGATTCGTGGTGTGTGAGACATATATTAACACATGTTGCAGAGTGATATTTTAATTTTATTTTTGATATTAATTTATTTTAGAAAATGCAATACGAACCTATTTAATCTTTAAGTTCAAGTACCAAGTTGTGATCAAATTTAAATAGCCGAATGAAAAGGAAAGTGTGTATGACTTTTTCTCCACCGTGCCGCGGAAGATCCTCAACAGACAATTCCTTTCCGTTTATGCTTGAGATAGTTTTTGAAATCACTCCAACTAGGTGGCAATTTCTCAATGATTGCAGCCACTTGGAAAGTTTCACTAGTCTCCATCCTTGCAGCTTGCATCCCATGGATCAAAAGCTGGATTTCTTGCACTTAACTCACAACAGATTTGGAATCAATCATTTTGTAATTAAGGAATAGGCCTACTAAGTATTTCTTAGCACCAGCATCCTCAGTTTTGTACTTCCTATCCAAGGAGTCCCATAATTCGTTTGCAGTTCGTTTAACAATATAAACCTCATACAAATCAGGAACCAATCCATTCAGAATGTGGTTTCTACAAAGGAAATCCAAGTGATTCCAAGCATCAACAACTAATTGAATAGAAAGATCCACCACACCCTCGGGAACAATAAGAGGATCTTCTTTCAGTAGCCTATGATATTGCATGCTAGTCAAGTAGAAAAGCACTGGCTGCTGCCACATCTTAAAATTCATTCCGTTGAATTTTTCCGGCCTTTCAGGCACTGTTACTGGGCATGAACCCGAACCAGCTACAGGACTGTTAGGCATAACAAGCCTAGAACCACTAGGACCATTTTGTCCATGTTGGTTATTCTGCCCTTGTCCAGTTTCAGAACCATTGCCTACAATAGGTGGGACAATATCAGCCATTTTTCAATCTGAAAATTTCAAACAAACAAAGTTAGTGAAATTCCAGAATCAACAAAACAAATACAGAAAATAAATCACAAAATAAGAACTGTTAATATAGAACAACAAATCCAAATGTTTAGGTATAAAATATCCAGAATGTCAAGGTATTAAATATCCAAAATGTCAAGGTAATCCTGCAAAACTTAACCAAGCACTACGTATATAATTGTCTTAAGATTGTTAGTTGCAGATTATAGAATACACAATTGAAAATAAACGGAAGAACAAACGAAAGATTTAAAATATTTTTCAACCTTAACAGAAGAAAGGAAGCAGTAGAGCCGAGGCCTGTATAAACAGTTTCCTTAAGACAATTATCTGCCCCGTAATGGCAATTTATCTCCCACGATACCGAACTGTGTGAAGTGGACTATCACCGGAAAAAGGAAGGCTTTCTTGAAGGAAACAGAATGCAGAGAAGGAGGAGGAATTTCGAAATCAACAGATCGAACAAGAAGAAAAATAGGCAGAAGGAGGAATTAAAAAAATGGAATTAAATGACATTAAACTGAATTAATTCTCTCATTAAGAGAATTAATTTTGCAGTTATATTTTTTATTCAAAAATAAAACTGACACAGAATTCGCATAAGCTCAAAAAATATCTAGAGAAAATTTAGTTGGATCGGAGCAAAAACTAGGCAGGTCCGTAGTGGCCCATTTCGGTCCTGCATTCGCGACACCCACGTCGTGCGGGTACGCATTAGGCCTTTGAAGGATTTGCACCCCCCTGCGCGAGCCTTTTGGCTTATACAAGTTAACACCTTAAAAAAAGTGTGTTTCAATATAAACACATTTTCCCCTTTGTTATTTTCCCATGTGGGATAAGTTAACTTGGACCAAAATTTCTCCAAATATTCCATTTCATTAGGCTAACTTTGAGCAACAATTTCTCATCCACTACTTGTCCGTTTTGGGTAAATTATATACCGTTGGAAAGCTCACGTTACGTACTATACAATGACACTAATCATTTGATGTAATATACTCCCTTTTCATAATATAATTTGGTCCAAAGTTGACAAATAGTCACTAATAGATAATCCAATATATTTGTCAAATTTCCAACAATCCCCCACATGAATGAAATTGATTGACGAAAAGATAAAAAAGCGAAGTGATGATAGTAAACTACAGTCGATATTTGCATAGGATAGGTAGGCATCAACCCTTGAACCTTCCCCTGTGCTAGTATATTTACTTTACTGGCTGACTAGTAGACACGATGTCCTTGAACTATTCTGCCGTTTGTCTAAACGATGATATACCTCACACAAATACCAACATAACACAGTTTTTGGTTCTCATGGTTATATCCGTTATGGTCATGGACATCTCCTGGTTCTGCAAGAGTTTCAGATAACTAAGCCCCATTAGTTTCTTTTGAAGCGACCCCACTTCACTCTCACATAGGTAATCTCCTTTGCTTAAACTTTTGAAGCACAAAGAATCAATAAAAGCATAGCTTAACCTTTCCACGTTTTTATCACTATTTACATCGTAGGAATAGACAAGGGTTTGACCCCCACAGTGACCTCACAAGTTCTATACAATTAGGTTGTCCCATTGAACCTAGATCTTGGGATCTCCAGTCAACAAGGTTGGGTTTTCCTTCACATAGCACCTTAAATATTCATGGGCTTTAGTCCCATTCCTCTTGATGTCTTTTCAACTTGATCTCGGTTTAAACCTTTGGTTAGCGGATCCGCAGTGTTATCCTTTGACCCTACAAAGTCAATAGAGATAACTCCCGTTGAGATCAGTTGTCTAACGGTATTATGACGACGACGCATGTGTCTCTTATTGTTGTACATAATGTTCTGTGCTTTTTTAATCGCTACTTGATTATTACAATGTATACAAATTATGGGCACAGGCTTTGGCCATTCTGGAATATCTTCTAAGAAATTCCGTAACCATTCAGCTTCCTCTCCAGTTTTATCCAAGGCTACAAACTCAGCTTCCATAGTGGATCTAGTTATAATCGTTTGCCTTGAGGATTTCCAGGACACTGCTCCTCCTCCTAGAGTGAACACGTACCCACTTGTACCTTTAGAATTCTTGATGTCAGCTATCCAACTGGCATCAGAATATGCTTCTAGTACCGCAGGTTCTCTCGTATAGTGTAAACCATAATTACGAGTCTATCGTAAATACCTTAGTATTCTCACGATAGCTACCCAATGAATCTTTCCTGGATTACTCGTATATCTGCTTAAACTACTTACAGTGTAAGCAATATCTGGTCTTGTGCAACTCGAAAGATACATCAGACTACCTATAACCCTAGCATACTCCACTTGGTCTATGCCTTCACCTTTGTTTTTGGACAAATGTTGACTAATGTCCAATGGAGTTTTGGCTATATCAGAATCATCCTCGTTAAACTTATCAAGTATCTTTTCCACGTAGTGTGACTGAGTTAAAATGAGACCATTAGGTGAACATTTAACTTGGATGCCTAAAATCACATCCGCCAGTCCCATATCTTTCATGTCAAATCTGGAATTTAACATGTTCTTGGTACTCTTTACCATTTTCTCATTGCTTCCCACAATGAGTATGTCATCAACATACAAGCATAGGATAACATATCCTTCAGTTGTAGTTTTGAAATAAATACATTTGTCACACTAGCCATCATGGCATCATCAAAATTTTTATGCCATTGTTTTGGTGCTTGCTTCAAACCGTATCAACAGGAGGAATTTCGAAATCAACAGATCGAACTATCATATCTGGAGAAAATTTAGTTGGACCGGAGTAAAAACTAGGCAGGTCCGTAGTGGCCCATTTCGGTCCGGCATTCGCGATGCCCACGTCGTGCGGGTGCGCATTGGGCCTTTGAAGGATTTGCACCCCCCCCCTGCGCGCGCAAGAGAGAGCCTTTTGGCTTATACAAGTTAACACCTTAAAAAAAATGTGTTTCAATATAAACACATTTTCCCCTTTGTTATTTTCCGATGTGGGATAAGTTAACTTGGACCAAAATTTCTCCAAATATTCCATTTCATTAGGCTAACTTTGAGCAACAATTTCTCATTCACTATTTGTCTGTTTTGGGTAAATTACATACCATTGGAAAGCTCACGTTATGTACTATATAATGACATTAATCATTTGATGTAATACGCTTCCTTTCCATAATATAATTTGGCCTAAATTTGACAAATAGTCACTAATATATAATCCAATATATTTGTCAAATTTCCAACGCTAAGTGTAAAGATTCTCACTTCCTTTTTGCTGCTTCGGACGTAATTAACAACCCTTCTTCTTGGTTCCTTTTGTAATATTTTGATTTTCCCTCAACCTCGTCTTAATAATATCTCAATTATAAAAAAAATTTAAAAAAAAATATTAATTAATCTATTAAAATTATTAATTTATTAAAATTTTTAATAATCAGTAAATAGTAATGGTATTGAATCATTCAGACTTTATGTAGTCGCATGCCAAAACTAAACGTTTCAACAGCAACCACAAGAAAAAATCAGAGCTCATAGAAAAGAGAGGAGGAAAAAAATTATGTAATAATGACATTGGTCTTAGTTTTTCTCAATATAACTATAATTATAGAATGCATTATTTAATTGTCGTTATGCTAAGAAATTATGGGCAAGAACCAAGTATTATAATTTGGTTTGCAAATGTCATGCAATCCCACAGCGGGTGGAATTTTATATTCAATAATTTGGATGGGAATGATTTGGGTATGTTTATCTCAATTGCTTAGAAAAGTTGGCAATGTAGAAATACTTGTATCTGGGATAAAAAGAGAATTCCTTATGCTTTGGTAATTGGTCAAATTAATTTGTATCTCTCTTCATGGCGTTCTTTTCGCTCAAGGACAAATGTAAAGAGCTACATATTGTGGATTTGGATCATTGGAAACTTCCTCCGCTTTGGATAGGTGTGGATCATTATAGAGGTTTTTTCTTGGACTGCCACTTTAGTCATGTAAGGAGTACTGCAGATCCGACTCTTGTCGAATCCTTAAATTGCAGAGAAGCTCTTGGTTGATATTGCTTATATACAAGCAGCTTATTATAGAAGGAGATGCCTAGAATATTATTCTTCATCTTTGTTGCTCATCCATCTCTAGTAGATATGGTGCTAGAATATTGTATTTCCATGCTCAATGCTTTCTCTTTAGTGTAATTTTTTTTATTATTTTTGAGAAAAGGAAAGCTAATAGAGTTACTAATGTTATAGCTAGTGATATTATTTTCCTTGTTAAAAATGAGCTGCAGTGATGATTAATTAGGACCCCGTTTGCAACCACTAATATTGAAAGAAAAGAGCATAGGAAGTATACTAGAAATTGTAATATGGAAAAATGAATCTTTACGATAAGCTCTCATTTGTCATTGAAGACTCTCAAGGCGTAAAGAGTTTCTTCGCCTAACATATATATCAGATGCTGAAATTACGTCGTTCCTTCTCATTTTTTCAAAAATGGTGAAAGGATGGTGATGGAGAAGGGTAGAAAGTGACGGTGATGATGGCCACTTTTTTCATTTTCTTTTTTTTTTTTTTTTTTTTTTTATCATCTTTTAGTTTTAGAATGATTTTTTAATTATTTTTCTACTTTTTAATTATTAAATACTTAGCTTTTTTTTTTTTTTTTTTTTTTTTGTTCACACATCCAAGTAATTTTTACTTCTACTACCTACCATGTCACCTAGAGGGAGTTAAGTATTCAGACCTTTTTAAAATACGAATAAGAGTAGATATTTAGAACTTAGTTAAGGAGACAACTTAGATATTTGGACTAAAATGAAATGCTACATTAATAGAAATGGTTATTAATAATACTATGATCTTGTTGCTCCTTTTACTTCTTCGTAGCACACCATATAAAACATGCATTTAAAGATTATAAATACTAGGCCATATTGTTTGGTCCCTCTCATTTTATCAACTTGATTGAGAATTTAAAGGCTTGGTGTTGGATTTATACATATATTGTTGCCATTTCAATTGATGAGTAATATGGTTCACCTAGGGATGTAAACCAAGCCAACTAGGTGGCAATTTCTCAATGATTGCAGCCACTTGGAAAGTTTCACTAGTCTCCATCCTTGCAGCTTGCATCCCATGGATCAAAAGCTGGATTTCTTGCACTTAACTCACAACAGATTTGGAATCAATCATTTTGTAATTAAGGAATAGGCCTACTAAGTATTTCTTAGCACCAGCATCCTCAGTTTTGTACTTCCTATCCAAGGAGTCCCATAATTCGTTTGCAGTTCGTTTAACAATATAAACCTCATACAAATCAGGAACCAATCCATTCAGAATGTGGTTTCTACAAAGGAAATCCAAGTGATTCCAAGCATCAACAACTAATTGAATAGAAAGATCCACCACACCCTCGGGAACAATAAGAGGATCTTCTTTCAGTAGCCTATGATATTGCATGCTAGTCAAGTAGAAAAGCACTGGCTGCTGCCACATCTTAAAATTCATTCCGTTGAATTTTTCCGGCCTTTCAGGCACTGTTACTGGGCATGAACCCGAACCAGCTACAGGACTGTTAGGCATAACAAGCCTAGAACCACTAGGACCATTTTGTCCATGTTGGTTATTCTGCCCTTGTCCAGTTTCAGAACCATTGCCTACAATAGGTGGGACAATATCAGCCATTTTTCAATCTGAAAATTTCAAACAAACAAAGTTAGTGAAATTCCAGAATCAACAAAACAAATACAGAAAATAAATCACAAAATAAGAACTGTTAATATAGAACAACAAATCCAAATGTTTAGGTATAAAATATCCAGAATGTCAAGGTATTAAATATCCAAAATGTCAAGGTAATCCTGCAAAACTTAACCAAGCACTACGTATATAATTGTCTTAAGATTGTTAGTTGCAGATTATAGAATACACAATTGAAAATAAACGGAAGAACAAACGAAAGATTTAAAATATTTTTCAACCTTAACAGAAGAAAGGAAGCAGTAGAGCCGAGGCCTGTATAAACAGTTTCCTTAAGACAATTATCTGCCCCGTAATGGCAATTTATCTCCCACGATACCGAACTGTGTGAAGTGGACTATCACCGGAAAAAGGAAGGCTTTCTTGAAGGAAACAGAATGCAGAGAAGGAGGAGGAATTTCGAAATCAACAGATCGAACAAGAAGAAAAATAGGCAGAAGGAGGAATTAAAAAAATGGAATTAAATGACATTAAACTGAATTAATTCTCTCATTAAGAGAATTAATTTTGCAGTTATATTTTTTATTCAAAAATAAAACTGACACAGAATTCGCATAAGCTCAAAAAATATCTAGAGAAAATTTAGTTGGATCGGAGCAAAAACTAGGCAGGTCCGTAGTGGCCCATTTCGGTCCTGCATTCGCGACACCCACGTCGTGCGGGTACGCATTAGGCCTTTGAAGGATTTGCACCCCCCTGCGCGAGCCTTTTGGCTTATACAAGTTAACACCTTAAAAAAAGTGTGTTTCAATATAAACACATTTTCCCCTTTGTTATTTTCCCATGTGGGATAAGTTAACTTGGACCAAAATTTCTCCAAATATTCCATTTCATTAGGCTAACTTTGAGCAACAATTTCTCATCCACTACTTGTCCGTTTTGGGTAAATTATATACCGTTGGAAAGCTCACGTTACGTACTATACAATGACACTAATCATTTGATGTAATATACTCCCTTTTCATAATATAATTTGGTCCAAAGTTGACAAATAGTCACTAATAGATAATCCAATATATTTGTCAAATTTCCAACAATCCCCCACATGAATGAAATTGATTGACGAAAAGATAAAAAAGCGAAGTGATGATAGTAAACTACAGTCGATATTTGCATAGGATAGGTAGGCATCAACCCTTGAACCTTCCCCTGTGCTAGTATATTTACTTTACTGGCTGACTAGTAGACACGATGTCCTTGAACTATTCTGCCGTTTGTCTAAACGATGATATACCTCACACAAATACCAACATAACACAGTTTTTGGTTCTCATGGTTATATCCGTTATGGTCATGGACATCTCCTGGTTCTGCAAGAGTTTCAGATAACTAAGCCCCATTAGTTTCTTTTGAAGCGACCCCACTTCACTCTCACATAGGTAATCTCCTTTGCTTAAACTTTTGAAGCACAAAGAATCAATAAAAGCATAGCTTAACCTTTCCACGTTTTTATCACTATTTACATCGTAGGAATAGACAAGGGTTTGACCCCCACAGTGACCTCACAAGTTCTATACAATTAGGTTGTCCCATTGAACCTAGATCTTGGGATCTCCAGTCAACAAGGTTGGGTTTTCCTTCACATAGCACCTTAAATATTCATGGGCTTTAGTCCCATTCCTCTTGATGTCTTTTCAACTTGATCTCGGTTTAAACCTTTGGTTAGCGGATCCGCAGTGTTATCCTTTGACCCTACAAAGTCAATAGAGATAACTCCCGTTGAGATCAGTTGTCTAACGGTATTATGACGACGACGCATGTGTCTCTTATTGTTGTACATAATGTTCTGTGCTTTTTTAATCGCTACTTGATTATTACAATGTATACAAATTATGGGCACAGGCTTTGGCCATTCTGGAATATCTTCTAAGAAATTCCGTAACCATTCAGCTTCCTCTCCAGTTTTATCCAAGGCTACAAACTCAGCTTCCATAGTGGATCTAGTTATAATCGTTTGCCTTGAGGATTTCCAGGACACTGCTCCTCCTCCTAGAGTGAACACGTACCCACTTGTACCTTTAGAATTCTTGATGTCAGCTATCCAACTGGCATCAGAATATGCTTCTAGTACCGCAGGTTCTCTCGTATAGTGTAAACCATAATTACGAGTCTATCGTAAATACCTTAGTATTCTCACGATAGCTACCCAATGAATCTTTCCTGGATTACTCGTATATCTGCTTAAACTACTTACAGTGTAAGCAATATCTGGTCTTGTGCAACTCGAAAGATACATCAGACTACCTATAACCCTAGCATACTCCACTTGGTCTATGCCTTCACCTTTGTTTTTGGACAAATGTTGACTAATGTCCAATGGAGTTTTGGCTATATCAGAATCATCCTCGTTAAACTTATCAAGTATCTTTTCCACGTAGTGTGACTGAGTTAAAATGAGACCATTAGGTGAACATTTAACTTGGATGCCTAAAATCACATCCGCCAGTCCCATATCTTTCATGTCAAATCTGGAATTTAACATGTTCTTGGTACTCTTTACCATTTTCTCATTGCTTCCCACAATGAGTATGTCATCAACATACAAGCATAGGATAACATATCCTTCAGTTGTAGTTTTGAAATAAATACATTTGTCACACTAGCCATCATGGCATCATCAAAATTTTTATGCCATTGTTTTGGTGCTTGCTTCAAACCGTATCAACAGGAGGAATTTCGAAATCAACAGATCGAACTATCATATCTGGAGAAAATTTAGTTGGACCGGAGTAAAAACTAGGCAGGTCCGTAGTGGCCCATTTCGGTCCGGCATTCGCGATGCCCACGTCGTGCGGGTGCGCATTGGGCCTTTGAAGGATTTGCACCCCCCCCCTGCGCGCGCAAGAGAGAGCCTTTTGGCTTATACAAGTTAACACCTTAAAAAAAATGTGTTTCAATATAAACACATTTTCCCCTTTGTTATTTTCCGATGTGGGATAAGTTAACTTGGACCAAAATTTCTCCAAATATTCCATTTCATTAGGCTAACTTTGAGCAACAATTTCTCATTCACTATTTGTCTGTTTTGGGTAAATTACATACCATTGGAAAGCTCACGTTATGTACTATATAATGACATTAATCATTTGATGTAATACGCTTCCTTTCCATAATATAATTTGGCCTAAATTTGACAAATAGTCACTAATATATAATCCAATATATTTGTCAAATTTCCAACGCTAAGTGTAAAGATTCTCACTTCCTTTTTGCTGCTTCGGACGTAATTAACAACCCTTCTTCTTGGTTCCTTTTGTAATATTTTGATTTTCCCTCAACCTCGTCTTAATAATATCTCAATTATAAAAAAAATTTAAAAAAAAATATTAATTAATCTATTAAAATTATTAATTTATTAAAATTTTTAATAATCAGTAAATAGTAATGGTATTGAATCATTCAGACTTTATGTAGTCGCATGCCAAAACTAAACGTTTCAACAGCAACCACAAGAAAAAATCAGAGCTCATAGAAAAGAGAGGAGGAAAAAAATTATGTAATAATGACATTGGTCTTAGTTTTTCTCAATATAACTATAATTATAGAATGCATTATTTAATTGTCGTTATGCTAAGAAATTATGGGCAAGAACCAAGTATTATAATTTGGTTTGCAAATGTCATGCAATCCCACAGCGGGTGGAATTTTATATTCAATAATTTGGATGGGAATGATTTGGGTATGTTTATCTCAATTGCTTAGAAAAGTTGGCAATGTAGAAATACTTGTATCTGGGATAAAAAGAGAATTCCTTATGCTTTGGTAATTGGTCAAATTAATTTGTATCTCTCTTCATGGCGTTCTTTTCGCTCAAGGACAAATGTAAAGAGCTACATATTGTGGATTTGGATCATTGGAAACTTCCTCCGCTTTGGATAGGTGTGGATCATTATAGAGGTTTTTTCTTGGACTGCCACTTTAGTCATGTAAGGAGTACTGCAGATCCGACTCTTGTCGAATCCTTAAATTGCAGAGAAGCTCTTGGTTGATATTGCTTATATACAAGCAGCTTATTATAGAAGGAGATGCCTAGAATATTATTCTTCATCTTTGTTGCTCATCCATCTCTAGTAGATATGGTGCTAGAATATTGTATTTCCATGCTCAATGCTTTCTCTTTAGTGTAATTTTTTTTATTATTTTTGAGAAAAGGAAAGCTAATAGAGTTACTAATGTTATAGCTAGTGATATTATTTTCCTTGTTAAAAATGAGCTGCAGTGATGATTAATTAGGACCCCGTTTGCAACCACTAATATTGAAAGAAAAGAGCATAGGAAGTATACTAGAAATTGTAATATGGAAAAATGAATCTTTACGATAAGCTCTCATTTGTCATTGAAGACTCTCAAGGCGTAAAGAGTTTCTTCGCCTAACATATATATCAGATGCTGAAATTACGTCGTTCCTTCTCATTTTTTCAAAAATGGTGAAAGGATGGTGATGGAGAAGGGTAGAAAGTGACGGTGATGATGGCCACTTTTTTCATTTTCTTTTTTTTTTTTTTTTTTTTTTATCATCTTTTAGTTTTAGAATGATTTTTTAATTATTTTTCTACTTTTTAATTATTAAATACTTAGCTTTTTTTTTTTTTTTTTTTTTTTTGTTCACACATCCAAGTAATTTTTACTTCTACTACCTACCATGTCACCTAGAGGGAGTTAAGTGAATCGGTTTTGTCAGGTTTAGGGACTATTCAGACCTTTTTAAAATACGAATAAGAGTAGATATTTAGAACTTAGTTAAGGAGACAACTTAGATATTTGGACTAAAATGAAATGCTACATTAATAGAAATGGTTATTAATAATACTATGATCTTGTTGCTCCTTTTACTTCTTCGTAGCACACCATATAAAACATGCATTTAAAGATTATAAATACTAGGCCATATTGTTTGGTCCCTCTCATTTTATCAACTTGATTGAGAATTTAAAGGCTTGGTGTTGGATTTATACATATATTGTTGCCATTTCAATTGATGAGTAATATGGTTCACCTAGGGATGTAAACCAAGCCAACTAGGTGGCAATTTCTCAATGATTGCAGCCACTTGGAAAGTTTCACTAGTCTCCATCCTTGCAGCTTGCATCCCATGGATCAAAAGCTGGATTTCTTGCACTTAACTCACAACAGATTTGGAATCAATCATTTTGTAATTAAGGAATAGGCCTACTAAGTATTTCTTAGCACCAGCATCCTCAGTTTTGTACTTCCTATCCAAGGAGTCCCATAATTCGTTTGCAGTTCGTTTAACAATATAAACCTCATACAAATCAGGAACCAATCCATTCAGAATGTGGTTTCTACAAAGGAAATCCAAGTGATTCCAAGCATCAACAACTAATTGAATAGAAAGATCCACCACACCCTCGGGAACAATAAGAGGATCTTCTTTCAGTAGCCTATGATATTGCATGCTAGTCAAGTAGAAAAGCACTGGCTGCTGCCACATCTTAAAATTCATTCCGTTGAATTTTTCCGGCCTTTCAGGCACTGTTACTGGGCATGAACCCGAACCAGCTACAGGACTGTTAGGCATAACAAGCCTAGAACCACTAGGACCATTTTGTCCATGTTGGTTATTCTGCCCTTGTCCAGTTTCAGAACCATTGCCTACAATAGGTGGGACAATATCAGCCATTTTTCAATCTGAAAATTTCAAACAAACAAAGTTAGTGAAATTCCAGAATCAACAAAACAAATACAGAAAATAAATCACAAAATAAGAACTGTTAATATAGAACAACAAATCCAAATGTTTAGGTATAAAATATCCAGAATGTCAAGGTATTAAATATCCAAAATGTCAAGGTAATCCTGCAAAACTTAACCAAGCACTACGTATATAATTGTCTTAAGATTGTTAGTTGCAGATTATAGAATACACAATTGAAAATAAACGGAAGAACAAACGAAAGATTTAAAATATTTTTCAACCTTAACAGAAGAAAGGAAGCAGTAGAGCCGAGGCCTGTATAAACAGTTTCCTTAAGACAATTATCTGCCCCGTAATGGCAATTTATCTCCCACGATACCGAACTGTGTGAAGTGGACTATCACCGGAAAAAGGAAGGCTTTCTTGAAGGAAACAGAATGCAGAGAAGGAGGAGGAATTTCGAAATCAACAGATCGAACAAGAAGAAAAATAGGCAGAAGGAGGAATTAAAAAAATGGAATTAAATGACATTAAACTGAATTAATTCTCTCATTAAGAAAATTAATTTTGCAGTTATATTTTTTATTCAAAAATAAAACTGACACAGAATTCGCATAAGCTCAAAAAATATCTAGAGAAAATTTAGTTGGATCGGAGCAAAAACTAGGCAGGTCCGTAGTGGCCCATTTCGGTCCTGCATTCGCGACACCCACGTCGTGCGGGTACGCATTAGGCCTTTGAAGGATTTGCAACCCCCTGCGCGAGCCTTTTGGCTTATACAAGTTAACACCTTAAAAAAAGTGTGTTTCAATATAAACACATTTTCCCCTTTGTTATTTTCCCATGTGGGATAAGTTAACTTGGACCAAAATTTCTCCAAATATTCCATTTCATTAGGCTAACTTTGAGCAACAATTTCTCATCCACTACTTGTCCGTTTTGGGTAAATTATATACCGTTGGAAAGCTCACGTTACGTACTATACAATGACACTAATCATTTGATGTAATATACTCCCTTTTCATAATATAATTTGGTCCAAAGTTGACAAATAGTCACTAATAGATAATCCAATATATTTGTCAAATTTCCAACAATCCCCCACATGAATGAAATTGATTGACGAAAAGATAAAAAAGCGAAGTGATGATAGTAAACTACAGTCGATATTTGCATAGGATAGGTAGGCATCAACCCTTGAACCTTCCCCTGTGCTAGTATATTTACTTTACTGGCTGACTAGTAGACACGATGTCCTTGAACTATTCTGCCGTTTGTCTAAACGATGATATACCTCACACAAATACCAACATAACACAGTTTTTGGTTCTCATGGTTATATCCGTTATGGTCATGGACATCTCCTGGTTCTGCAAGAGTTTCAGATAACTAAGCCCCATTAGTTTCTTTTGAAGCGACCCCACTTCACTCTCACATAGGTAATCTCCTTTGCTTAAACTTTTGAAGCACAAAGAATCAATAAAAGCATAGCTTAACCTTTCCACGTTTTTATCACTATTTACATCGTAGGAATAGACAAGGGTTTGACCCCCACAGTGACCTCACAAGTTCTATACAATTAGGTTGTCCCATTGAACCTAGATCTTGGGATCTCCAGTCAACAAGGTTGAGTTTTCCTTCACATAGCACCTTAAATATTCATGGGCTTTAGTCCCATTCCTCTTGATGTCTTTTCAACTTGATCTCGGTTTAAACCTTTGGTTAGCGGATCCGCAGTGTTATCCTTTGACCCTACAAAGTCAATAGAGATAACTCCTGTTGAGATCAGTTGTCTAACGGTATTATGACGACGACGCATGTGTCTCTTATTGTTGTACATAATGTTCTGTGCTTTTTTAATCGCTACTTGATTATTACAATGTATACAAATTATGGGCACAGGCTTTGGCCATTCTGGAATATCTTCTAAGAAATTCCGTAACCATTCAGCTTCCTCTCCAGTTTTATCCAAGGCTACAAACTCAGCTTCCATAGTGGATCTAGTTATAATCGTTTGCCTTGAGGATTTCCAGGACACTGCTCCTCCTCCTAGAGTGAACACGTACCCACTTGTACCTTTAGAATTCTTGATGTCAGCTATCCAACTGGCATCAGAATATGCTTCTAGTACCGCAGGTTCTCTCGTATAGTGTAAACCATAATTACGAGTCTATCGTAAATACCTTAGTATTCTCACGATAGCTACCCAATGAATCTTTCCTGGATTACTCGTATATCTGCTTAAACTACTTACAGTGTAAGCAATATCTGGTCTTGTGCAACTCGAAAGATACATCAGACTACCTATAACCCTAGCATACTCCACTTGGTCTATGCCTTCACCTTTGTTTTTGGACAAATGTTGACTAATGTCCAATGGAGTTTTGGCTATATCAGAATCATCCTCGTTAAACTTATCAAGTATCTTTTCCACGTAGTGTGACTGAGTTAAAATGAGACCATTAGGTGAACATTTAACTTGGATGCCTAAAATCACATCCGCCAGTCCCATATCTTTCATGTCAAATCTGGAATTTAACATGTTCTTGGTACTCTTTACCATTTTCTCATTGCTTCCCACAATGAGTATGTCATCAACATACAAGCATAGGATAACATATCCTTCAGTTGTAGTTTTGAAATAAATACATTTGTCACACTAGCCATCATGGCATCATCAAAATTTTTATGCCATTGTTTTGGTGCTTGCTTCAAACCGTATCAACAGGAGGAATTTCGAAATCAACAGATCGAACTATCATATCTGGAGAAAATTTAGTTGGACCGGAGTAAAAACTAGGCAGGTCCGTAGTGGCCCATTTCGGTCCGGCATTCGCGATGCCCACGTCGTGCGGGTGCGCATTGGGCCTTTGAAGGATTTGCACCCCCCCCCTGCGCGCGCAAGAGAGAGCCTTTTGGCTTATACAAGTTAACACCTTAAAAAAAATGTGTTTCAATATAAACACATTTTCCCCTTTGTTATTTTCCGATGTGGGATAAGTTAACTTGGACCAAAATTTCTCCAAATATTCCATTTCATTAGGCTAACTTTGAGCAACAATTTCTCATTCACTATTTGTCTGTTTTGGGTAAATTACATACCATTGGAAAGCTCACGTTATGTACTATATAATGACATTAATCATTTGATGTAATACGCTTCCTTTCCATAATATAATTTGGCCTAAATTTGACAAATAGTCACTAATATATAATCCAATATATTTGTCAAATTTCCAACGCTAAGTGTAAAGATTCTCACTTCCTTTTTGCTGCTTCGGACGTAATTAACAACCCTTCTTCTTGGTTCCTTTTGTAATATTTTGATTTTCCCTCAACCTCGTCTTAATAATATCTCAATTATAAAAAAAATTTAAAAAAAAATATTAATTAATCTATTAAAATTATTAATTTATTAAAATTTTTAATAATCAGTAAATAGTAATGGTATTGAATCATTCAGACTTTATGTAGTCGCATGCCAAAACTAAACGTTTCAACAGCAACCACAAGAAAAAATCAGAGCTCATAGAAAAGAGAGGAGGAAAAAAATTATGTAATAATGACATTGGTCTTAGTTTTTCTCAATATAACTATAATTATAGAATGCATTATTTAATTGTCGTTATGCTAAGAAATTATGGGCAAGAACCAAGTATTATAATTTGGTTTGCAAATGTCATGCAATCCCACAGCGGGTGGAATTTTATATTCAATAATTTGGATGGGAATGATTTGGGTATGTTTATCTCAATTGCTTAGAAAAGTTGGCAATGTAGAAATACTTGTATCTGGGATAAAAAGAGAATTCCTTATGCTTTGGTAATTGGTCAAATTAATTTGTATCTCTCTTCATGGCGTTCTTTTCGCTCAAGGACAAATGTAAAGAGCTACATATTGTGGATTTGGATCATTGGAAACTTCCTCCGCTTTGGATAGGTGTGGATCATTATAGAGGTTTTTTCTTGGACTGCCACTTTAGTCATGTAAGGAGTACTGCAGATCCGACTCTTGTCGAATCCTTAAATTGCAGAGAAGCTCTTGGTTGATATTGCTTATATACAAGCAGCTTATTATAGAAGGAGATGCCTAGAATATTATTCTTCATCTTTGTTGCTCATCCATCTCTAGTAGATATGGTGCTAGAATATTGTATTTCCATGCTCAATGCTTTCTCTTTAGTGTAATTTTTTTTATTATTTTTGAGAAAAGGAAAGCTAATAGAGTTACTAATGTTATAGCTAGTGATATTATTTTCCTTGTTAAAAATGAGCTGCAGTGATGATTAATTAGGACCCCGTTTGCAACCACTAATATTGAAAGAAAAGAGCATAGGAAGTATACTAGAAATTGTAATATGGAAAAATGAATCTTTACGATAAGCTCTCATTTGTCATTGAAGACTCTCAAGGCGTAAAGAGTTTCTTCGCCTAACATATATATCAGATGCTGAAATTACGTCGTTCCTTCTCATTTTTTCAAAAATGGTGAAAGGATGGTGATGGAGAAGGGTAGAAAGTGACGGTGATGATGGCCACTTTTTTCATTTTCTTTTTTTTTTTTTTTTTTTTTTTATCATCTTTTAGTTTTAGAATGATTTTTTAATTATTTTTCTACTTTTTAATTATTAAATACTTAGCTTTTTTTTTTTTTTTTTTTTTTTTGTTCACACATCCAAGTAATTTTTACTTCTACTACCTACCATGTCACCTAGAGGGAGTTAAGTATTCAGACCTTTTTAAAATACGAATAAGAGTAGATATTTAGAACTTAGTTAAGGAGACAACTTAGATATTTGGACTAAAATGAAATGCTACATTAATAGAAATGGTTATTAATAATACTATGATCTTGTTGCTCCTTTTACTTCTTCGTAGCACACCATATAAAACATGCATTTAAAGATTATAAATACTAGGCCATATTGTTTGGTCCCTCTCATTTTATCAACTTGATTGAGAATTTAAAGGCTTGGTGTTGGATTTATACATATATTGTTGCCATTTCAATTGATGAGTAATATGGTTCACCTAGGGATGTAAACCGGGTGCGGGGATTGGCAATCTCGTTCTCTGGTTAGACTGGGATTACCGTTGCTTTTTAGCAAATAGGGACAATTCTAATCCCCATCTCCAATCCCGTTAAAGAATGGGTTGCCCGGCAGGATCCTCGTCTACGTTAAAACATTTTTTTTTTAAAAAAAAAAAAAAAGTAAATATTCAATTTTGAACACATGACCTTTTAAAGCTCAACATAATTTAAATTGAAAATTAAAAACCTTAGTTTTAATTTCATTTTAGCATTACAAAATTCAATTATTTATATAAGATAATTGTATAACTATATATGTAATAATATAAATAATTAAAGTTGGAGTTCCTGTTGACAACCCTAGGTTCACCTCTTCTTTTTAATAATTCAAAGCATCAATTTTTTTTTAAAGAAAATAAAAATGCTTTGGGGTATTTCCCCTAAATTATTCTTTAAAAGACAATATTATCCCCAACTTTTTGCAATCGTCAATATCACCTTTTATCTTCTTAATTTTCAATAATTTACCCTCTTTTACAACAACAGTTTACTAAAATAAAAAAACACTTAGACCACCGTACCTAGCAAATATTTTTCTAGATATATTATCGGACTTTTTTTCAGTGGCGGCAAAATTATAACAGCAAAATTTAAAAAGCTATTAAATTTTACTATAAATATATACGATAACAACTTTATAGCAATAACTTGCAATAAATTTTTTTATTTTTTTTTTTTTTTGTTAGTTAAAGTAATCTTTAACAGTTTTTTTTTTTGTTAGTTAAAGTAATCTTTAACAGTTTTTATATTTTTTTGCTGGCAAAATCTTTCTGCTTTTATGATTATGTTGAAATAGTTGGATGGGGTAATTAAATTAGAAATTTTCAAACATTTGGAGAAAAAGAAAACCAATACTTTGTATTTTTGCCAGAAGCAAAAAGTTTTTTTGGTCATAGCATGACAGCCTACTTTAAAACTACTTACAATTAAACATTTCCTAATGTGAATACTTGAACAAATTTTCCTGTAATGGGAAAACAAAATGAGGCAAAGACGTGACATGAGATTTTCTGCCATAGGTCACTTGCACATCCACCCTTTTTTTTTCTGTAGGGATAATATATAATGGTTCAAAAATCATGTTCGGGTATGAATTTGGCCATTTATTTTGATAACTGAGATCAAATTAGTTTAAAACGATACTTTTTACGAGAAAAGTGACACATATTAAAAGACCAATTATATGTTTGACACTAGTCATTTTAGACTAATTTAACTCCAAATAGCAAATTTAAAGATTAAATTAATATTCAAATTTGATTTTAGATCAAATTGATCTTATAAGGCAATTTAGTGCTAAAGTTCACCATATCATCCTTTTTTTTTTTTTTACTATGGAATTGAGATTTTCTTTCCTTGAGGTTGGTGTTGAATGATTCAAACAGTACATACCCAAATATTGTTGTGTTGTTTGCTGCTGCTACTGCTATTGTTGGTTGTTGTTTTCTGTTGTTGGTAGTTTTTGTTGTTTTTGTTTTCTGTTAGTAAACAACTGTTTTTTTATCTCCAAAACAATTAATAATAGTTGTTTTGATAATTCTAACCAAATACTCAAAATTTGTTATTTGAAACAGAAAGAGCAAAAAGTAATTATTAAGAGAAAACCAAACACCCACTAAATATTGGTAAATAGTGATAAAGTCTTTATTAACGAATGATGTTTGTGTTCCTCAACTTTGAATGTTAACTCAACGGTTGAATTTTAAAAAATAAAATTAGAAGTAGAACTATATAAAATTTAAATTCGAACTTTTCATCTCTAATATACCTTATAGATAACATTGATAAACAAAAAGATATCATTTTAAAATAATTAATGAAATTCATAATAACATTTATTTTTAGTTTATATATATTATATTAAACTAATAAAAAATTACAATATATATTAAAGAGAAGAGTAATAGAAATATTTTCATTTTTATAACTAATATATAAAAGTATAGAAATATTGGTGTCTGTGTACATGCTACAAAAAATTTTATTAGAAATATTTTAATTAGATTTAAAAACTAAAAGATATATATTTTTACCCATAACCAAGGGTAATTTTATCCTTTCATAAATAAAAATAAAAAAGAAAAACTAAAGAATTCATTAAAACAAAACATAAGGACCTTAAAATTTATCTATGAATTAACTAGTGTAATATATAAAACCATAGGGGCTAATATATTGTTTAGCCTAAATTTTATTATTTTAACCCTCAAATATGAAAATTGGGTTTCCCAATTATACATGTTGCTATTAGTTATAATTATATATTTACATATTTGAATTCTTTCACTAATAATTATCCTATAAAAAAATTAGAATAAATTACAATAAATAATCTAAATATAAGCTTAGTTTGCTTTGTGTATTTAAGGCATGAATACACTTTATGAATTTGTTACAATATCTATTAAATAACTAGATGTGTTATGTGTATTGAATATAGCCTAAGAATAGGTTCAATGACACTTTATGGGTCTGTTAAACTCATTAAATGATTTGATGACCATTTATATATATAGAGAGATTGAATATAGCTTTGTTGAAAATGTTTTTTTTTTTTTTCATATAATTTATACTAAATAATATGTGAAAAAGTTTTTTTTTTCTTTGTTTGTGGAGAAGAGTTCCATGTTTTTTTTTTCCTGGCCCATATGAAAATATGCTTTTTAATTGACATATATATGTGGTAGTTTCTAGTCCGATTATAACTATAGATTTTGTTTTTCTCAAGAAAAAGAAAAGCTGTAGGATTGTTTTTCATAAATAATTATAGGACTTTCTAAATGTAAAATAAAAGAAAAAACATAACCCGTTTCCTGCATCATTAACCCGTATTAGTTTTTATATTTTAAAATTTTAAAGTAATATAAAATTGCCTTTTTTTTCCTATTTTTCATATGTAGTCATATTTTATATTTTTACGTGGTTATTAATAAGTTAGTTAAAAAAATTATTTTTTATAATATATATATATAACTTTTATATGATAATAACATCTATGATTTTCTTGGAAGGGAGTTTTTTTTATTCTTCTTCCTAAGTAATTAGGATCTTTTTGTGATATTATCCTAATAAAAAGAATTAATAATTAAAATAAACATTAGAAAATCAAGAAAATTAAGACATAACTCGTATCCGATCAGGAATCAATGAGATCATTGTCATATATAAAAACATCAGATTTAGTTAATTGAAAACAATTGATTCATTAAAAAAAAAAAAAAAACTACTTTACAATTTAAGAATTAAATTCGTATTTTATATTTTCACTTTGTTATTAATTTGTTGAAGAAATTTAATTTTTTTATAAATACATATATTTAAGTAACTTTTATATGATAATAGCAGCTATATAAGATTTTCTTGGAGGGGAGATTTTTTTAATTTTTCTTCCTAATCAGTATATTTTTGTGATATTATCCTAATAAATAGAATTAACAAATTAAAAAATTAAATCATAAATTAAATTACATATTAACAAACTAAGTTGATGACTTTCCATAAAAATTCTAGATTTTCTGTAAAAAGATACCGGCTGTAATGTTTAGTCGGGATTCCCTCAGAGATCCGTCTACACAATCAAAATATTCCGAATTACCGACGATATTTTTTGCGCTAAGTAATGTAGCGATTGAAATCTATACTTTTCCATCGGTAAAGTTATTTTTTTAAAAAAATTCCCCAGAGATCAACAGACCCCCCATGACCTCTTGGGATCCCCCACTACCTATGATTAAGATTGAGGTTCGAGTAACAGATCTGATATAATGATGTTTTTTGGCAGAATCAGAGATAGGGTGAATCAACACTAATCCCGAGTTAGTTGATGATAATCCGATAAAAAAAGAATGGTAATGCTGTGATTATGAATAGAAATACAAGAGCAGTTATTGTTCTTCAATTAGAAGACAACAATCCTTAGCTGGAATCACATTATATACCTGCAAATTCATTCACAGGACTGATGCTAAAAGCTTGATATTATAGTTTTTTGAAGTCAAATATGACATCAAAGTAATCAAAATAAATAATGATTTTATTATAAAAAAAAAATATGGAAGTATGCATTAAAAACTTGAGGTTAACTTAAATGATGGACCTAACTGTAAATCATATGACTAAAAATATACTTGTAATATAAATAAAAGCCTAATCGTCAGAATAAACCATAACCCCTAAATAGTCTCTCATTACTTGCGTGATCCGGGGATCTCACGATCTATGCTAACATATCAACAAAACTGATAATGTGTCAATCATTCAATCGTGTGGATCACATTAGAATCTCCCCCTATTTAGGCATATAATAATAAAATTCTCCTAAAACATGATCTGAATTTAGCCACACTATATCTCCTAAAACTGAATCTAGAGATCCAGCAATACTACTCATAATGTCAGCGTCCATTAATGGCCCCGGGAGCAAAGGCGGACGTAGGGGGTGGCCAGGAGGGATTTGCCCACACACCGGCCACAAAAGATTTCCTTGGACTCCACTAGTACTCGCTTGGTCTGAGGGTGTTGCACTCCCACCGTTCAAAAACAAGTGCACCCGAGGCGCGAGCTTTTCATTTGCAGGCGTATTAATAGGGACAGTTCCACCTTCCTGTTGCAAATTGTCTGATTGATTTTCAGCTCTATTCCTGAAAGTTGAATTAATAGGGACACTTTCGCCTTTCTGTTGCACAAAATCAGAAACTGGATCAGCATTCATAATCACAGATTTGCGAGTCCTTTTCGTTGGACGATTAACGACTAATCCTGGATTAGTACCCCACATTGATTCTTCTAATCTGTCCAGATCCCTATTTCTGATTCTGCAAACAACATACTCATCAGGATATTTAGAAACCGACAATTCGTGCATAATCCAATTCCCATTATCTGTTGTTTTATCCTCAAAACGCAATAATCTCTTCCATCCGATAACATTACCGCATGGGTCGAATACAGGTAATTGATTCTGGCTGTCCCAGGTGCCGGAGCCGGCTGTTCTTCTAAACCTTTTGCCATTTTTGTTGAGTTTAATCAATTTGACGAACACATGATAGACCTGTTTGGCATTTTTGTCAAACAGATTCCACGGCTCTGAGGCATAGAGATCGCAATCTTTGACAGCATTGTGAGGAAGAGATTCTCCTTTCAATTTCTTCGAAAGGAAAAAAGTGATGAGTTGTTCATCAGTTGGTGTGAACTGAAATCCTACTAGTAAGTCTTCCATTAATGATTTTTATTCTTATATCGTGGTTTTGTATTTTCTCTTTTAATTACTTGAAATCTGATGATTTTATATTGGTTAATGATGCTTATATGGCGAATTTTCGTTGTTTAATCCTGATAGGATACGGGTTATGGTTTTTCTTTTACATTTAGAAAATCTTACTGTTTTTTAATTTAAAAAACAACGACAAGATCTTATAGTTATTTGTTTTCTTTTAGGAAAAGAAAATCCTGTAGTTATGATCCTACTAGAATTACAATTGGACAATCCAATAAAAATATATATATATATTTCAAAAGCATATATTATATATTGACAGAAAAAAAAAAAAAAAAGAACTCTCATATGGTTTTTATTACAGTAGATAGACATTTTTTACAAATAACTTTTCTAGTTTATTTTTATTCAATTTATTGATATGACTGTATGAATATCAAATTATTATAATTTTTAAACGAAATTCGTGTTGAGATTGGTACAATATTTATAATTTTTAATTTAATTTAATAGACTTATGATATTTTAATACGCAATGAATATAATAAATCTGAAAAGAAAAGTTATTTATAATTTATAGCAAAAAGTTATTTAGAATTTACTTGGCTAAGATGGGCTTTTTCGGCCTTAATTGGTTGGATATGGGCTTTCTTGTATAGATTGGACTTGGCTGGTGACAAAATTTTCTTTTAAAAATAAAAGAATAAAACATCTATATATAAACATATGAAAAAAAAAAAAAAATTATAGATGCTATTCTTCTAGCTGATTGTAAATTGTAAAACTAATTTTGTAAATTTTTTTTTTTTTTGGTTATTAAAGCTGATGTTTTATGTAATTTTTTCTTAAAAAAAGCTAATGTATCATGTTATAGACGTTACCGGAAATTATTTTTAAAAATATAGTAAAAATATCTTATTTATTTAATTCCGTTTCTCAGTTTTTTCTTGCTTAATTTGTCAAGTAATAGCAACGTAGAATATAGGATGAAGAAAACATGATTAAATAAATAAAATTAATGAGAGGCTAATTAACATAGTAATGGTTATTATAATAATATGATCTTCTTGCTCCTTTTACTTCTTCTTAGCACACCATTTAAGACATGCATTTAAAGATTATAATTAATAGTAGGCCATAGTGATTAATCGGTCCATCTCATTTTGTATCAACTTGATTGAGCATTTAATTAAAGGCTTGGTGTTGGATTTCTATATTGTTGGCATTTCAATTCATGAGTGGTATGGTTCACCTCCTTCTTTTTTGGAATAATTCAATGCATCAATTTTTTTATTTTTTTTTTTTTTAAGGATATATTTGGACCTTCTAGATAGTAATGGTGAACAAAAAACATAGATTAAGCTGGGTAATTTCATTTCTTCAATTTAAAAAATAACAGAAAGGAACAATTATTCTTACATAAATTATTAAACAATTAAATCTCAATCAATTAATTAGAAATTCAATTTAATAAATACCGTATCCTGAAAATTTGTCAAATGTATTGAAATTTTTATGATTTATATTTGTTAGATTCCAATAAGCTATGGTCATAGCTTGACACAGCCTACTTTGAAACTATGTGTATAGCATAGAAATGTTATCAAGTCCATTACATGGATCATAGCCGTTAATCAAACATTTCCTAATGTGAAAACTCCAACAAATTTTCCTGTAATGGAAAAACAAAATGAAGCATGAGATTTTCCGCCATTGGTCACTTGCACATCCACACATTTCTTGGGATATATATTATGAAGTCGGATATCAGTTTGATCCCTTATTTTCACAACTAAGGTCAAATTAGTTTAAAGTGACACTTATCAGTACAAGACACGTGTCATTTTAATTAGGCTAATTTCACTTCAACCCTTAAATTTAAGGGCTAAAATGATAATCAAATTTGATTTTAGATAATCAATTTTAATATTCAAAGTCACCACACTTTTTTTTTCTTTTTTTGGTCTTACTATCAATTGAGATTTTTTTTTTTTTTTTTTTTAACTTTCTTGAGGTCAAGTCTTAATTGACAAATAATGTTTGTCTTCCCCAGCTTTGAATTTTAACTCTAACGGTTGAATAAAGAGCTGCTGGAAAATTAAATTTCCCCCAACCCAAGTAGCACATCAAAATGAAACTGCAAAGCAATTATGGATCAAGTACAGTCGTAGCTAGCAACCAAACTAAAAGTCAAACGCTAAACTTTATTTCTCTTTTTTCTTTTTCTTTTTTTTTTTTCTTCTTTATTTTTCTTTTTCCAATTTTTCCCATTTCAAATTTGGTGGTGTTATCATTTTTCAGCAAGAAATATTTGAACCTTAAAGAAAAATTTGGATACTATTCGTCTATTTTTAGTTTTAAATAGAAATCAATATATTAATTTAACCAATGTACACTAAATTCTGGCATATTAAGAAACTGAAAATTGAAGTATAGTCTGAAATAGGAAAAAATATAATTTGGACCCACAAAACGGAATCATGGACTATTTGTCTTTCTAGACATATGGAGTATTGTCTATTTATATGTCTATGGCATACCTTATCATTTTATCAAAAAAAATATTCCAACTCAAAAATTGGTGTGAGATCAGAAAAAATGAGTCTCCTCCACTCCAATTTACCATTAATTATGATCTTTTTGTGTATTATCCTTTTATGTTCTATAGAGTCATCTTCTCAAAGCATTGAAACAGATAAACAATCTCTGCTTGCTTTCAAATCTCAACTTAACCTTAACAATCCCAATTCTCTATTAATTTCATGGCAACAAAACTCCTCCTCCCCTTGCAACTGGACCGGCGTCTCCTGCAACATGGATGGCCAACGAGTGGTTGGCCTGAATCTTTCAAACTCAGGTATTTCCGGGCCCATAAGTCCTTATATTGGCAATCTCTCCTTCCTCAGGTCTCTCCAGCTTCAAAACAATCAACTTTCAGGAACATTTCCTGACCAAATCTGCAACCTTTTTCACCTTACGGTCCTCAACTTGAGTTCGAATAGCTTCCAAGGTTCGTTACCATCAAACTTAAGCAACCTGTCGAAACTCCAGCTGCTCGACTTGTCAATGAATAGGCTCACAGGAAAAATACCTGAACAGCTCACTTCTCTTACAGATCTCCAAGTCCTGAACTTGGGGAGAAACAATCTTTCGGGTCCAATTCCACCTTCAATTGGAAACCTTTCATCCCTGGAGAGCTTGATTTTAGGGACTAATTCTCTTACAGGAATGATTCCAGGCGATATAAGCCGTCTCCGAGGCTTAAAAGTTCTTGATCTCACCATTAATGGTTTGAGAGGAACTGTTCCTTCTGCAATTTATAACATGACTTCTTTGGTTGATTTGGCCTTGGCTTCTAATCAATTGTGGGGTGAAATTCCTGGTGATGTTGGTGTAACTCTTCCGAATCTCTTGATAATCAATCTCTGCTTCAATATGTTCACTGGAAGAATTCCAGGTTCGTTGCATAATATGACGAATATAAGGGTGATTCGTATGGCTTCAAATTTTCTGGAAGGAAGTGTGCCAGCAGGATTGGGAAATCTTCCATTGTTGGAGATGTACAATATTGGTTTCAATAAGATTGTTAGTAATGGAGATAATGGACTTGAGTTTATTACATCGTTGACCAACAGCACTCGCCTGAAGTTTCTTGCTGTTGATGGCAACCTTTTACAGGTATAGTGGTAATTTAGTACGTATAGTCTAAGGACCTGTTTATAATATGAATAATTGAATAATTAAAATTAAAAAACATTAATAAATAACATTTTTATAATCCGGATCCTCCACATCTCTCTCTCTCTCTCTCTCTCTCTCTCTCTCTCTCTCTCTCTCTATATATATATATATATATAAAAGAATCTATGTGCATAGTGCTGTTTGAGGTAGAGGAGTAATGTGTTTTTTTGTATATTAATTATTAGTTTATAGTGTTCTTTTATTGAATTAGATATAAAATTGAAGTATTTTAATTTGGTTTTGGCTTAGTGATGTGTCTAATAATTTTACCACTTCTATTTTTGCAGGGCATGATTCCAGAATCAATTGGCAATCTGTCAAAGGATCTGATGAAGTTATACATGGGAGGCAACCGTATTTATGGCCGCATTCCAGCCTCAATCGGTAATCTCAGCAGCTTGACCTTGTTAAATCTGAGTTACAATTCAATTACAGGTCCAATGCCTGAAGAAATTGGACAACTGGTGAATCTACAGGAGTTGAATTTGGCAGGTAATCAAATCTCAGGAAGCATTCCTGATTCCCTTGGCAACCTTCAAAAGCTGAACCTAATTGATTTATCAAGAAATGAATTAGCAGGGACGATTCCGATTAATTTTGGGAATTTTCAGAATCTTCTTTCCATGGATTTATCTGCAAATAAACTCAATGGAAGCATACCAAAAGAAATTCTTAATCTGCCAAGTTTGAGCACTATTTTGAACCTGTCAAATAATTTTCTATCAGGGAATTTGCCAGATGAAATTGGCCTTCTTGAAAGTGTTGTTACTATTGACCTTGTTAACAATCTCTTGTCTGGTAATATACCCAATTCAATTAGAAACTGCAAGAGCTTGGAGAGATTATACATGGCAAAAAACACGTTTTTGGGCCAAATCCCTCATTCTTTTGGTGAGATGAGAGGCCTGGAAATTTTGGACCTTTCTTATAACAATCTTTCCGGTTCCATTCCTTATGAGCTTCAAACATTACGAGCACTTCAATCCTTGAATTTGTCCTTCAATAACTTGGAAGGAGAAGTTCCCTGCAGCGGACTATTTACCAATCTTTCTAGAGTCGAACTTGAAGGTAATCCAAAGCTTTCAGTTTGTACACGAAATGGGGGTGATGGAAAGAAACCTGTCAAAGTTTATATAATCGTTTCTGCTACTGCAATAGCATTAGCATTATGCATTATTTTTGTCTGTTATTTCTTCGTAAGGCGAACAAAACCGAAAATTGCTCACTCTTCTAGCTTGATGAAAGAGCAACATCAGATGGTTTCGTATCAGGAACTTCGCCAGGCAACCGAAAACTTTGACGAAAAGAATTTGATAGGGAAAGGGAGCTTCGGTTCCGTGTACAAAGGATTACTCGGAGATGGTTCTGTCGTAGCAATCAAGGTCTTTGCCATCCAACAGACAGGATCATTGAAGAGTTTCGGTGCGGAGTGTGAAGCTCTGAAGAATGTCAGGCATCGGAATCTTGTTAAATTGATTACTTCTTGCTCGAGTGTAGATTTCAGAAACGTGGAATTTTTGGCCTTGGTTTATGAGTTCCTTGTCAATGGAAGCTTGGAAGATTGGATCAAGGGAAAAAGGAAGAAAGAAGACGGCAACGGGTTGAATCTTATGGAGAGACTAAATGTGGCAATTGATATCGCGGGCGCCATTGATTACCTCCACAATGATTGTGAACATCCTGTTGTTCATTGTGACTTGAAGCCGAGCAATATTCTTCTGGATGATGACATGACTGCCAAGGTCGGAGATTTCGGCCTGGCTCGTTTGCTGTTCGAGAAGACGAATGATCAAATCTCCATTAGCTCTACCAATGTCCTTAAGGGCACAACAGGTTTCATACCTCCAGGTCAGTACTTATAAACTAGTTCTTCAAAAAGATCTGATACGATGTAAGAAAAAAAATAACGATACCAATTAATCATGATGCAGAATACGGCCAAGGGGGGAAACCGTCGACTGCAGGAGATGTGTACAGCTTTGGAGTAATGTTGTTAGAGTTATTCACCGGAAAAAGCCCTACCGATGATATTTTCTCTGGAGAAAAGAATCTGGTTGGATGGGTGAAATCAGCTTTCTCCAACAAATTCAAGCAAGTGCTTGATCCTGAGCTGCTGCTGCTTATGAAAAATAGTAGTGGAAATTCTCAAGTTGAGGCCGAAATGGAATATGATTGTGTGATGACAGTCATTGGAGTTGGATTATGTTGCAGTGCAGAATCTGCAGATGGTAGAATCAGTATAAGAAATGCTCTTTTAAAGCTCCAAGGTGCTAGAGATCATCTTATTAAGAATGATTACTATTGATTAGATTAATTATGTGATTATATATAGCTTTAGGTTTTATTATGTTCTTAATTACCGCTTTGTTTACTGTTTAATCATGTTATTGGTGGTTTTTTATGCTAATTGAAGGTCATTATGTAAAATAAAATGGAGACCTGGGACCTAAAATTTAAATTTTTCGTTAAATTTGCATAATAAAACTTGAAGTCAATGTTCTATTACAAAAAGGTATAAAATTAACTGCTTTTTAGACTAATTTGCTATAATAAGGCGTAATACATAGATACCCTTGAACTTGACCAAGAACACCTACTGCCCCCCTGAACTTCTTGAAAGTGTTCTAATGCCCCTTTGAATTTCTTAAAATTGACCCAGTTTGCCCCCCAAGTTCTATAAAAACTAGAGTTTGCTTTAAAAAGTCAAAGATGAGACAACCAATAATTGAGTGACACGTGACAGCGAATGGACAAACTAGGTCACTTTTTCAAAGTTCAGAAGGGCAGTAGGCGTTTTTGGACAAGTTCAGAGGTATCTATGTATTTAGCCTAAACTTGTAAGTTGACTCATTACAGCAAAAATTCACCCAAAAATTTTTCTTTTATCGGATTGTCGTTATTTTGTCCCGTGATTTATTAAAATTTGCATGTGGTTCGATTTGGCCTTAATCAGTCTCCACACTTGTAAATTTGTTCGATGAGTCCATATATTTCTACTTAGCCCTTGTACTTGTGATTTTTAGATAATATAGTCCCTAGATTACAAATTAATTATATATGTATCTCAATTTTCACATTATTATCCACATCAAATATAATTTTCTTAGTTTCTAACCAACAAATCAAAGGAAAAGTTCATCAAATTTGTTTTTAGATCCCAGAAATTAGCATCTGCCGGTATATTTCTATCACACTGGAGGCCCATGAAGTAGCCCACGTGGTATTTATCCAAGCCCATAAGTTAATAACACAAGCTTGTCCAACAATTCGTCCATTTATATTTGGAGAAATTACCAAAAATACCTCAATTTTAACTTCCCTTTCATGCTCACATTCAGTCATTCTTTGAAATACGCTCATTTAATTGTTAATTTTGCTTTCACCCACTTTTTTGCCCCTATACTATTATCTCTTCTCTTTTATATTTTTAACCTCAATTTTATTATTTATCTCTTAATCCGTTAATTTTTTTACCACGACACTTTAAAATGCTTTTTTTCATCTTTTTTTTCTCTTCAAAATAAAATCCATATGTATATATTTTTTCGATTTTTTTTTTCGGATTTCGATAAATGTATCAGAATTGTATGATATATCGACATTGTGTCAAAAATGATTTTATTTATAGCGAGTAACTAAACTGATTTTTTTTATTGTTATGAAAACTAAATAAAAGCTAACCATAGAAAAAAAATTTAGAATAAAGTATATTGTATCAATGTTTGTTTGTCGATATTTTATGATACATTTTTGATACTCTGCGTTTTGTGTTTTATGTGCTAATTCCACATGTTTTATCTATAGTAAAGAATAACTTAAACTGATTTTTTTTATTGTTATGGAATTAATGCATAACACAGTGTGTAAAATATTAGAAATGGATCAAAAAATGTATTAAAAATGTATTAGAGAATTATCAAAAATGTATCTTTAATACAATTTTAATACACTTTTGATACATTTTTAGGATTCTTTTTTCCGATTTCCAAAAATGTATCAGAATTGTATCAGAAATGTGTTCAAAATTATATCATAAATGTATCAAACTGTATCAGAAATGTATCAAAAATGATTTTATCTGTAGTGAGGAACTAAACTGGTTTTTTTATTGTTATAAGGGCTAAATAAAAGCTAACCATAAAAAAAAATATAGAATAAAGTATATTATATCAATGTTTGTTTGTCGATATTTTCTGATACATTTCCAATACTTTGTGTTTTGTGTTTTATGTATTAATTCCACATGTTTTATCTGAAGTGCAGAATCACTTAAACTGATTTCTTTTATTGTTATGGAATTAACATATAACACAATACATAAAGTATTGAAAATGTATCAAAAATATATCAGAGAAGTATTAAAAATGTATCTTTGATACATTTCTGATACAACATTGACGGTTGGAAAAAAAAATAAGAAAATATATATATGTGGATATCAATTCGAAGATAAAATAAAATAAAATAAAATAAAAAAGAACTTGTTAAAGCGGAATGTCGAAAAATTGAACGGTTTGAGATATAAATGGAAAAATAACATTTAAATGATAAAATAAAAAATAAAAAATAAGATGGAGTAATTAAAAAATGCTTAGAGCGTATGACAAGAATTTGTCATAGTTTTGAGAGTATTTTTTAGAGTTTTAGAGGAGAGCATATAATAGTTGAAAAAAGTAGTATTTCTCTAAATTATCCTTATATTTGTGTTTGTGTCATGAATTTATTATTCAATTCGTCCATAGTATTTGTGCATGATTTTATTCATGAATTTCAAATTCTTACACAAGTTTATCAATTTTGTTCCTTTTTTTTTTTTTTTTTTTTTTTTGTATTTCAAATGGGGCATTTTATATATATATATCAAATTTGTGCATCACAATCATGTATGCACTTTTCCACAAATCTTAAAAAAAAAAAAACAAAAACAAAAACAAAAAAACTTGGATTTGAAAAATTAAATTAGACATGAAACATTAATTTACGTTTAATAAGAAACGATGTTGCTCCTTTTCATTTGGGGAGAATACTTAGTTATCATTGTTCCGATACCGACAAAAGTAGTTAAAATCCTCCCAATTTAAGTTGACCCAATTTTGCAAAACTAAAATTTAGACATTGACTAAACTATTTCATTATTATTATAATTATTTACTTAAGAAAACGATGTGGTTGAATCAAGACCTATGCCAATTGCAATACGAAACAAAAAAAGCTACATTTCTTTGAAAATAATAAAAAAAATTTTCTTTTTCATCTTTTCCAAAATATAGTTTATTTTTTCTTTTTAATTTATTTGCTAATGTATTTATCATGTCTTTAGTAAATTAATGCATATTATCATAGATAAAAAAAAATTAATAGTATTATATATTGAAATAATTGAACAAATAATAAAAAAAAATTATAAAATAGGATCAAATAGTATATAAAATGTTTATAAATTATACTAATATCGCATTACTATCGCCAAACTTCCCAATACACTCATGGGTTGTTTGTTTAATGGGATAAGAAGGGGATAGGGATTTCTTATCCCATAACCCCTCTTAATCCCATATTTGTTAGATATTGGTGAGCGATAAGACAATGTCTAATATCCTATCCTTATCCCACCATTTTAATCTTAGGCCCCCCATGTGGAAGAGGTGTGATAACTTTTATTTATAGAATTTACACATTTATACCACCCCAATTATTTTAAAGAAACATAAATCCCCAATTTTCTTATCTCTTTTTATTATTTTTAATATAGTTAGGGGTAATATAATAAAACTTATTATTTTATTCCTATATCTATTCAACATACCAAACATATCTTATATTATCTCTATCTCAATCTCAATCTTTATCCCTGTCCCTATCTCAATCTTTTATCCATGTCCCTATCCCTATCTCCATCACACACCAAATGTCCTGTCGTTAATTTTTTTTTTAATTTTAATTATTAATTATCTATATGAATGATCTATTTTACAACCAAAAAAAAAAAAAAAACATAATCACGTTATCTACTTTATGTAATTTATATATAGAGCCAATATTTTATTTTTATTTAAAAAAAAAAAAAAAAAAAAAATAGTTTGAATCCTTTTCTCATAATTTTTAGTCATAAAGTTAGGATGTTAGTCGTTTTCACCATTCCACTTTTTCACACTGTTTCAAAAGGCTATCCAAGATTTCAATGTCTTGCAGCCTTGTGAATCTTTTACTTTCCCTTTAAGCTCCACTTCCATTGCACTTCCAACAGAACCATATTTTTTTATAATTTTGAGAAAATCAAAGCTTAGAAGTTAAGTAAATAAATAATTACAAAGTAGAACAATAAGCTTTGGATTTTCAGTCAATTCACATACATCGTGCTTTTAAATATTAGCTCATCTAATTGCATTTTAGTCATAAAATCATCTCTCCTAATATGAAAATTTCAAGGTTAAATCTTTTCAAGAATAAATACTAAACTCTTTTAAAAAGTATAAAAAAATTATCCAAAGTAAAAAGTTTAACTTTCATACGATTCATGGAAATAGAATCTCATTCCTTTATTTCTTTTTTTTTTTTTTTTCTTAAGTGAAATTCATAAGAAAAAAAATATATTCAAATTTCCGTACACATGTAATATTTAAAATTTTTAAAGTTCTTTGATTAGTAATGACAAGGAAGAGTCATGATTTATTGAAGATATATAGCAAATAAAATACATTCTAAAGTAATGGAATAAAATCAACAAAATATACTATTAATTATATTATACTTTGATTCCATTCATCTTGCTTATACTTCCACTTCACTATAACATATATATTACCCTAATAATCACAATCAACTTTCATTAAAAGCCCACCAACATAATTATTAATGATATATAAAACTATAAATTAAAGAGATGGACACCATATTCTTTTACATTCAAAAATTAATCTAGCTTCTTTCTTGAATCCGGCCAAAATAAATGTATGTAAACGTCACATAATCCTAATATATCTTAAAATTGAACATAAATATTGATAGATTTAAATTTGTGGTAAGAGATTTAAATTCGATTTACTTAACTAAATATATCTACATGAAAGAATGGAAAATCTAGCTGTGATTAAACTCCAAATAAGAGTATATCTGCGATGAATTACATTTAAAATAATACTTGCCGAAAAAATTCAGTAATTTTCAAACATCAAAACTTCAACATCTAAAACTATCTAATACTGACATACAAACATATTTAAAGTTTGTAGTTACATAAGATGCATTAAAAAAAAAAAAATGACCATTAAAATTTAAATACGATAAAGTGGAACATTTTTTTTAACTTACCTAAATTTACTTTTTTACTTGGATTTTTTTACTTTTACTTGTTAAATTTACCTCGTTTTGAGGACACCGTTGGTCGCGGCGGCTGCCGTTTCCGCGGCTCGATAACAGAGTCTCTGTATCTAGACGGAAGAACTTGGCTCCTTCCTCTCTTTGATCTCACCACCGGCAACACTTCCTCCACCGCCGGCGGCGGCGCTTCATTTTCCAATTGAGAAGGAGGAATTTCTTCCTTACCATTGGAGTCGCAAGAAACCATTTCTGCTGCTTCAATTAGAAGTGAAAAACAATCGCTCTTTCGTTTTCCTTCTTCCTCATCTTCAATCATCGCCGCCGCTTTGATTCCTCTTTCTTCGTTTACTTTTTCTTCCACAGATTGTTGTATTCCAACTTCTGATTTTTCAGATCCTCTCTCAATCGCTTGAATTGCGTTTGGATCGCATTCTCCTTCTGATGAGCTTTTCTCCACCGCGAAATCCGGACGAAATTCGCCGTCTGCAGAATCGTGGCTGAAAGCTTTGCTGCCGGCCACGGCGGCGGTAGTACTACTAGCGGTAAAACTCTCCGATTCTTCCGGCCACGGAAACAATTCCATGTTCAAATCGAAAGCCAGCCCTTTCTTCTCTTCAAATTCAATAACTTGAGGAATGGGGGAGAATTCTTCTTCTTTCGATGGATATGAAGCAATGATTTGTAAAATCTTGTGGAGACAGAATTGTGATTTGGAAAATCCATGGCGGAACTGGTGCGAATCCATTTTTGAAAATGGATTAAAAATGAAGAATTTGATTTTTTTTTTTTTTTTTTTTTCCCTTGCGAGAATTGTTGAAGAATAAGATTGAATTCTACGAAGAGAGTTGAAATCAACAAGAAATTTGATATCTCTTTTGGGTCTAATAGACGACTTTTTCCAATTTGTTTATTTTACTATTATTGTTACTCATTCATATTGTTTGTTTAATTAATTTTTTTTTTTGCTTTTGGTGTTTTCTTGGCATGTCCTTATTGGTAATCTTTTTGGCATGCCATGCATATTTTTGCCATGTCATCTTCCATGCAATCATAACTTGCCAAATATTATTCTCTCTCTTTCTTAATTTATATGGTGTTGAAATTAACCAACAAAAAAAAAAATCTCAATGATCATTTTGAATTGATTAATGATATTTAGAGCTGTCAATCACATTAAATGTTTACTTAAATTAATTAATTAACGCAGCTCAATTGGTACATTTTTAAAAATGTATATGAAAATTCATTTTAATATCCAACTTCTTCAAAATTTATATTCATTTGAAAAAACCCTCACCTAATTAAAATATTAAGCACAAAACTCATTTCAAATTTTTAACTTTAAAACTTAACCGAACTCTAGGCTTCCAATTAGACAATAAGGGCTAGTTTGGGGCTGCAAGCTTTCAGCTAAAGCATGAAGAACTTTACTTTGGCTGAAAACTGCTTTTAGAGCTGCGGAGAGCAGCCTCAAATGTACAATTGATAAAAGTTAAATTGTATTCAGGAAAGAACTGGAAAACACTTAAAACTACTTTTAAAAGAAGCAATCAAACCGAGCTTTCTCTGACAGTATTTTCACTAACAGCAATCCCAAACTGACCCTAAGTACCTACATGAGCTTACTTACATATCTTAAAAAAATTACAATCTAGCAATCAATTTACACTTATTAATAATCATTCCAAAATATGAATTAATTAGAAGAATAATTATTAACTAGCGCATTGTAGACAAGAATAATTATTAATTATTTATTTTTGGAAAAAAGATTAGTTTGGTCTCTCAAATAGGGTTGAACAAAATTAAGTTAGACTTTTTTCTCATTTTCAAACCAAACTTTAATTTAAGTATTTCCAAAAATAAGCCCAAAAAGAGAACAATAATATGCTTCCCTCCATCAGACCATTTTCGCTGAGGGGCTTGAAGTTATATATGGGCTGGGTTTACGGATCTCGTTATGGCCCATTAATAGGCAACCATTTGCTTAAATTTGGCCCACTATTTAATTCAGTCAAATTGATTATAATGCCTATCAAATTGATTTTTTTTTTTTTTTTTTTTTTTTTTGATAATCATCCAAAATATGTAATAGTTAATGGTGATTTTTTTAGCCAGAAAATTCCTCTCCACTTCCATCAGTTTTAAAATGATCACCTTTCATGACAGAAAAAAATTGAGGCAACAAAATGTGTGAAATTAAGGAGGAATCCTATGGAATTAAGTAGCATGATTAATTGATCTTTGTTTTTTTAACAATAATCTTTATTGTCCATGTTGAGTTAATTGCATAACTGGCTTATTTGCCATTTTCACTGTTTATTCATGGTCTTACCAGCCCCTTGTATTTCTTTGATTTGATAATTAGAAAAAAAAAAAATGGTTGAGTGGGTCTAATGTAAATATAAAAAGTAACAATTCAAATATTTTAGCTGATGGAGCAGAGGAATTTAGTTGGGATTTTGATACAGAAGATTAATTGCTTTTTGTTGTTTGTTGAGTCTCATGATGAAAAACTATAAATTATTGTAATGATAATATGGTTAGTCAAGAGTCACATCCTTTTCTGGCTTTTGTCTCCAACACTTGAGAACTTGGCAAGATAAGATTTCTAAATAAAGCCAAGATTCCTGGTTTAGGCTGCATTGCACATAACACTCAATCATTAATTGCATTTCGGTTCCAATCTTTGCCCCACTTTCACCTCGCATAACTTCGAGAATTTTATACTACACGTGTAGGAATATATGCCCGTTTGGCTATCAAAAAAGGATTTTATATTATTTTTATAATATCCTAAAGACCATTTGGTAACCTTTCATATCAATACAGGTGTTTTTTCTATAATACCAATCGATTTCAGGTTTCGAGCCGAGAAAACCGTTTTGGTTATCTACACAAAATTCGAACCTGAGAGTTCACTCGAAGAGAAAGAACTTTTTAGATTCGAACTAACAGTTTGATGCATTGTGTTATGGAACTAATTGATCAAAAAATTAAAGCCGATAGGTTATGACAAATAATAGTAAATAGTTATTGTTATTATTATTTTTAACACGCCTTGATAAATAGCTTTTTATATTTTCTCCACTCTGGTTCATTTTTATTGCTTCATGATTGACATATATGATATATATATAGGTGGCCAAATTGAACCTGAACCAGCCGAACTGGACCAGATCGGACCGAGGCACAACCGGTCAAATCTTGAACCGGATCGGACTAGAACCGGACCTGTGGTTCAGAAGAAAAGAAGATTAAGGGTCAGAATCGATCAATCCCTAAACTTTTGAACCGGTGGTTCAACCGACGGTTCAACCCTTAGGTCCAACAAATAGTTTTTATATTATGTAAATTATTAATCGTAAAATAAAAAATGTAAGTTGTTTTTCATAGTTAAGAAATTATATTAGTTTGTTATGTATATTAATAATTTATGGAGAAATTTCTACATCGAAACCACACGCGAATTGAATTCTAAATGTTTATTTAAAAGGGTTGAACCTGAATCTGGTCAAGCTCGGCGTTTCATTCCTTTTGAAGGTTAAAATTCAGGTTCAAGGATTTCTTGAACCTGAACCGGCGGTTCATGAAAACCTTTGCCACCTATAGACATATATAATGTAGACATCCTTCATAGTGAAAGTGAATGATCAACGGATGGGCTCAGATTAATGAAACTGCTAATAATAATTCTTGAAATTATTAATAGACCTAAATAATGCATGACGGAATATTGTTGGCTGCTTCAGATGAATTTGCTTAATCCCAAGTTTACAGAGGAACATAATATGGTATTTTACCACAATATTTAAGTACTGAAATATGCTAATTAATAAAAGATATTCTAAGGAGCCTTATGTATTAACTTAATTGATTAAATTATTAGGTTTGATATAATAAATTTTTAAATTAATTAAGATTAATTCTTGAACGATCAAATTACAGTTACTGCATATAATTATTAATAGTGAAATTTTAGCACGTGATATACAGTTGATGAACCTTCAAGTTATAATGAGCATTTGCAGGTTGAATGCATCGCTCAACACTAATATTATAATTGAATATATTCTAATAGTTCAACTTTTTGTGCTAATATCCCATTTAATGCATAAAAAAAAAAAAAAAAGGTCCTAAATTGCTGTTGAAAAGGTTGAAAAAATTGAGGATGTCAGTTGTGTAGAGTTAAATGCCATAACTCTGTAATACAGTTGAAATGTGTCATTAGTTACATATGTAGCTAATAGGTTCACTCAGCACAACTCCTAACTGCCTACTGAATTGCTTTAATGTTCAATCCCAAATTCAACTACCAAGACTTTGAATATCATATATGATTTATGAACTTAACATTTTTTCCTACTGAAATTCTGATTCCACTGATCTCTCTGTTTCTATTCGTGTCAAAAATTCACAGATTTCATTAATTTGGACTTTTGTGTTTAATCATATTTTATTAGTTATGATTATGCATATAGATAGATACAGAGAAAAAAAAAAACGATAATTGTATCAGAAGTATCATACAGTCGGCAGATTTATAAAATATCTCACATTATACATAAATAAATTGGTTTTGTATTACATAAACTTAAGCTCACTTATATAATCACTTATGCAGTCAAGTTCAATATTCTCAAGACTTACGGAGTTTCTTCACGGTATCAGAACTAGAACAAAATTTGACATCCGAAATGTTCTGGGCCATATTTAAAGACCTGGTGTAGTTTCGACTGGTAGAAAAGACTAGACCATAATTACCTTGAACTTAAAAAGAAATAAGCAAGAAAATTTTTAACTAGTGACAATTGTTCTAGGTCTAATTGTATTTGAGGAGTATAAAAAATCTCACATTTGAAATAAATGAGTCTTTTCAAGCATATATAGTGTCGGAAATGAACATTACTAGTGAATTTAATGGTCTTATATCACATGATTATTATTCAGAAATTGGAAACTAAGCTTGTAGATTCAAACATGATAGAAATAGATTACAATATTTATATAATGAGAAACATATAAAGAAGCATTCGAGCTTCTTGTTATATATATATATAATATGGGCCTAAATTGGAAATAGAGCCATTGCTTATACTTCAAAATCAACAAAGTTGAAGCTTTCAAGGCTTGTGGTGCTGGGTGTAGATGTAGTCCAAGTGAGCCTCTGACATGATTCTTCTCTTCAAGCATTCTTCTTCCCCATTTTCACATCTTTCCAACCCCATTAGCTGTTGCAATATCATTAACATCACAAATCAAACAAGATAAACAGGAAAAAAAAAGTCATTATTTTTTTGAAAAATTGTTATGAGAGAAACATACATCAACTAGTTCACTTTCTTCTATTTCCTTCTTATTCCCTGCAAAAAACATGCATACTTCAATTTGTTAGAGGGGCCGCTTAAAAGGGTTTCTGAATAACCTTGAATCGGTTAATCGAATATACTTACAAGAAAAATTAAACCTACAAGGATGAGGCAATACCTTGTTTGTTTTCTTCCACGGGGAGTGCATAAAATCTTGAAGAATGAAGAAGGAAAAGGAGTGAGAGAAGAAGAAAACAATAGTAAAGATTATGCTTCATAGTTTTGAGAAGTTTTTAGAGATATGCAAAGCCAAGAAAAAGAAAAGAGAGAATATGTAAATGATTTGGAGGTTGGGGGGGAAGAAGGTGGTGGTGATGATGGATTTAAATACATGCACAAAATAAAAAGAACAGATAGCACCTACTTCTTTGAGTCACATGAAAGTCCCTCTCACACAGTTGCATTACCTCACTGTGTGGGTCCAACTGCTTTATGTGTTTTTACACATTAAAGTTCCGAGCTGAAAGGGTATTTCACGTTAAGTGCTTCCGAAAGTCTTAACATTACAGAAGAATTTACAATAATATTTATACGGCAATCATTTTTTTCAAGTTAACCCAATAGATATTAACCATTCAGTTTAAGATAAATGTTAAGATATTTCAATAATCTTATCGAAGTTCATTTTCCTAATTAGAATAGAAATTGAAAACCTACATATATAAGCAAGGATTGTTTCAGAGGTTATGCTTCAAGAATGTTTATATACATGAACTATGGTTATAATCGAATTTCATGGATTTGAAAATTAGGGATTCACGTAAAGATGTGATTTTTTTTACTAGCCTTTTTGTCTGTTCAAATCTTTGATTTTTTTTTTTTAATGTAAATTACTGATATACTCATTGAGAATATATTTTTCGAATTGAGCTACGTACAATTTAAACTCTCCACCCATTTATAAGGATATATTTAGTAGGAACCAAATTTGAATATTTCTTCACTCAAATTACAGTGTGAACTGAGTTTAACTGGAGGTTTAAATCTTGATCTTATACTTCTTTTATGGTGTGATTAAAAAAAAGCATGCTAATCTCGTATGGAAATTGAGAATGGGAGGGTTGACTAGATACAATTATCAACAAATTATGATTGGATAAAATGTTGTTAACAGTGAATAAATTAAGAATAGTTGAAATGAAAGTAAGAGATGGCTTTGGGCACTGTCTGCCATACAGTGGTCCTGACAAGAAGTCTAAATACTCTATGGTTGAGAAACCAATGCAGATTAAGCTCTGCATAGTGGTTGACAGGATTACCCAAGTCAACCTTTTTTTGTACATACCAACAGCTGTTCTCCATTTTCACATGTCTTTTGGCTTTTTACAATCTCTTCACGTCTTCTTTTTTTTTTTTTTTTTTTTTGGACCAAAAAGGCATATTAATATTATGTTATGCGCAAAAAGCAAAAGCAATTCCATTATACTTTAAAGTCGAAACCCATATCACTGAAATTGCATGCTGCATGTAAATCAAATAGGATTTAAGTGGCTGTGCCACCATCACCTTTGCTTCAGTGCCTATGTCCACTTTTTCAGTTTTATGGTTTTATACCCAACCTCTATTAAAAAAAAAATTTTACATGTTCATATAATTCATGTCCTTTTGATTTGGAATATTTGATTTCTGATATACCGCAATTACACGCATATATTTGATCTTTTCTTAAGAAAATATTTGGCATACGTTAAATACATAGATATAACGATAAAATCATAAAATAGTTGTTGCATGTTGTTGTTATATAAAAAATTATGACTGTAAGTGTTTGTAATAAAAATTTGATATGATTTTACCAGTGAATGTGCTTTTTTTTGCAGCAATTTTTAGATGTTACTATTAGATAAATTTTTTTCACAGTTGTTAAAGCTAACATTTCTTACGGTGAGAATTAAGTTACGGTAATAGTTTTTATTATTATATCGAAGAAGAGTAATATTATAATATTATAATGGTTAAAATTTTGATCAAATTAATGCTATACACCGGTATTTATATATGCATACATTGTTTTAAGTTGGCTTTAACTTAGGAGATAATGTTGAATTGTTGATAGTAGCTATGAACCATTTTGTTATCACAATTGCATAAATGTTTGCAAATATTAGGATTTAAATCTATGCCTTGAAAAATAAATAAATAATTACACATATATATATGAATTAATTTACTCCATAAGGAAACACATAGATGACGGAATCATCCACTCAATTTTGTTAAAATTAGTGAAGAACTTTAACTGTGATCACACATCTTAAAAAAAATCCAATCAATTCACTCAAAAGTCACTATTGATGCTACTGTTTTTGATATGCTAATTATTGACTGTTATAGTTTTTAAGATAATCTTTCCATTTGTGTTTCTTTAATGTCAAACTGAACACACGCATTTACCCAATTCGTACAAGTAGTGGATTGAAAATAATGGGAACCAGTCAGAATAATACATTCTTTAATTTGTAGTTAAAGGTGCTTGTTTAGTTGAAAATTGGTGGACTCTCACTAAACTAAATGTTGGAGTTTGCAAAATGTAGGGTTGTCGTTTCTTTTCTGTAGTTGATGCTGCATTTTAATATGCAATATTTTACCAAGATTATGCTTCTCTTTTGGAAGATTTGAATCTTAATTAATATACATAGAAAATTATAAACATTATCATTTATATATATATCTATATCCAATGCCACTATCACAAGAATCTTAACTTAAATCATATTTTATATTCAGATTTGTCTGGGACTAGCAGACATGGACATTCAATATTTTCAGCTCTATTCTCTATGGTATCAGATTGCTCTTAAAAATTAATTATAGACTTAAAAATTTTTGAGAGAAAATTATTGGAAATAAAATTAGTTAATACCTTAAATTTTGGCCTTCTCTATATAATCTTAAACTATCATACATCTTCAAGTCGGTTAGTTGGTATCACGGGCAAAAACCAACTACAAGAAATGTTGAATTTTACGGCAAAATAAATGTTGTTGTCAAAAAGCTGATATAACATGTACATAGTCAAAAATTTGTTGCTATTTGTATATTAATATCAACAAAAGTATACATACAATAATAATGTTATAGCATCAACATGTCACAACTTTTTTTGTTGCTGCTAAAAACTATGACATCAATTTATATATTTGTGGTAGCAAATTTTTTTACTACTTAATCTTGTAGTTCTTGTGGTGAGATACCGAAAAAATGGCTAAAACATGTATGATTGGGAGTGCCAACGCAAAGCCCTTCTTGAGGTGAAATAACTTTTTTTAGAGGAATCATGTGTCACCAATGTGCATACGTGGGTTGGATAAAGCGTAATAAATGATTCGATATTTTGTAAATATTACGTGTCTATTTGTATTGAAAACATACCTTAGTTATATAACTCTCTCCTTTAGTTGATTTGCAATTTAGTTTACTACTGTTTCTATCGCAATCCCCGTAGAATTGCTTCTTGCTTAGGTCTTATGCCTTGGCGTCATCCATCTCAGGACCCGAGAGTCAGCTCCAATATCAATTATAATAATACGATGTAGTCTAATATCATGTAACAATTCATTCTGGTTCAAGTTTTCAAATTATTTTCAATAAGGGTATCAAAATAGGTTGTTATGTCGTTTTCGTATCGTGTTGACCTATTTTGATGACATATATAAAATCAACAGTAACACGACTATAAGTGGACAGATTAAACGTGTCGACTCGTTTTTTATACTAAAACTACAAAATTTCAACTAGATTCATGAAATTTACGAGTTATACGAATCGCATTGTCTTATCACGATCAATTTTGACATCCCTAACTTTCGATAGTTGTGAAATTAGTTCAAACAAAACCCTCACGAGAAAGTGGTTGATCATGATATCTGACGAAGTCAATATTGGAACAAAAGCAACATAATTTTGCATGTTCTTTTCTTTTGGCTGTTTCCCCAGCTTTGCACATCTTAACTCAATTATTTCTTCTTCTTTTTTCCCTATTATCCAGATTTCTTATTGACCTAACAGTCTGGTGGTCAATCTTCTTTCATATAATTCTCATAATATTATCAATTTATTTCACAAAAGAAGTGAAAGGTAAAGTTGTTTGTTTTTTATTTACTTTCATATTGCTTTATACCTTTGTCACTATAGAGAATATGCCCTATCTCCAACATTGAAATGCCTATTTGTTTTATATATTAAATGCTGTGTAAAAATCAAACGAAAAATAATGGAGAATTGATATGGAAAATGTTGGATTTGAATCTCAACTAGTCAACTCGTGAGTTCTTATTTTGTAAAATGTGCTATTTAAGGATCAACCATACAATTTATATTTTGTGGTAAAACTCAATAAATAATTTACTCTTGTAACATAAAACAAAAAAAATAAATAATTCATTAGTTTTTACACAGGGCATAAAGACTTTTTTGCCCCTATGCTATTACCGGTTTGCACTTTTAGCTCATGTCCTATTGACATTTCCCTTTTACTTCTGTGGTATGCAAAAAATTCCAAAATAATTCCCTAAAAAACATACTCCGTCAGATTCTATTAATAATTTTATTAACGAAATCTGACGAAATATAATTATTAGAAGTTATTTTGGAACTTTTTTACATACCACAGGGGTAAAAATGAAATTTCAATGGAACATGGACCGAAAGAGCAAACCGATGATAGCTCAAGGGCCAAAAAGATATTTAGTCCGTTTTTACATATTACACTATTCAATTATTTTATCGTAAAATTGAAAATTTTCTTTACTAGCATGTCTGTAGTAAATTTATTCTTAATAGATATATAAATAATTGGGTTAATAATGAATTCCCACAAATTGAGTAACTTTCCCTTTAATGGTCTTTTTTCTCTTGAGAATCATTGAAACCAAGCCCAAGCCCAAAGCTTTTGAACGGTAGGTCGGGCTTCCCTTTTTGGGCCCGTTGTATGTGGGCTGAAGTTTGGTGGAGCCTATAAGCTTAGTGAAAATTACACCCAAATACACGCTTTTAAACTCTAATTATAAACATATCACCCCACTCTAACAATAATATCACCCCCACTGATTTTCATAGACAAAAATTCACTTCCAGCTTTTTTAATTCTAAAGATATCATTTTTTAAATTTTTTCATTATTATTACTCGTTATCCGAAATAATAAAATAAAAAGTAATAAGTTATTTTTATCACACTCCACTTCCCCATGTAAAAATCAGTTATACCCCCACGTTCTTTACATTTTCTTTTCTCTTCTGATTTTTTTTTTTAAAAAATAAAGTACTATTCATTGAATTAAACCATTCTATGCTACATAAAAAAGAAAAAAAGTTAATTCACTAAACCACTTTTCTATTATCGCCGAATAAGCCGCAGACTGACGAGCAAACTTAAACAACATATATCCTAGATTATGAGCTAAATTAATACAATCATCAACAACGAAACCTAAAGGTGTAGAAATGTGAGTTTGTGAATTTATATAACCAACAACCCCTTTAACATTTTTTTCGATGATTGTAGACGAATAATCCAGTTCCTTTAACCATGAAAGTGCCTCCTTACATGTCATCGCCTCTGCATCTACTGCCGAAGAAACACCATTTAACCTGAGACATTTGAAAGCTAACGTCTGCTCAAGTGAGTTGCGAATGCTACCCCCTGCATCACCACTCTGTGCAAAGAAGTTAGCACCAATGTTACTTTTAAATTTCCCCATAGGATACTGTCAGCGATGTCTGCTCAGCCTCCGAGCCTGCCAGATTGTGTACTGCTGGTTGGGCAAGCGGTCAGTCCTGGACCGTTGCTCCTGCTAAGAATATTATCCGATCGACATCAACCTGCTCATGCCGCCGTAGTACACAATCTGATTAGTGTAGCCACTAATCACTTTTTGAACGTTCATCTCAAAACTCCAATTTAATTAATTAATAAAATAACATTTCCACGGTTTTGAAAAATTATGCCGCATGGATATAGACAATCATGGGTGATAAGTTTGAAAGAGTTTCAAGCTCTTTAATATAATTGTTAAAACTAACAATTGTGTGATTTCTATAATATTAATTGCTACTGTACCAATATCTATGCAAAAAATCCGCTGCACTGCAGAGTGCAGAGATTTTTTATTATTATTTTTTTCTAAGTGAAATTTCAACGAATCAAGCTCAATCTCTCTAGAATGGCTTTACAAGTCGATTGATTGGTTGGAGTCTCCTTAATCATCCGATAAATTTGTAATGGAGGTCATTATTTAGCTCAATTTGAAACAGTGATGAACTTTGGTGTTCCCAATTGAAATTGAACAGAGCAACGAAGCTCTCCTTCTCAGTTCTCGCGAAATCAGCCACCAAATTCACACTTGAAAATCTAAGCCATCTTTTGAATTTGACAGTTCAGACGAATACTATGCCGCTGCAAAACAATTTGTCACTGAATTTGATCCTTCAACGAAAACCCTATCCAATTCTATTGTACTATTATTATTATCCCACCCAAAGAGAGCAAACGGCGCCTCTCACAAGCGCACGAAGAGCATCCGGCGGGGAAAGCCTCCGTTTTGGTTGTAGCCACCGTCGCAGACGACAACGACGATAAGACCATGTCTTGCGGTCTTAATCTCCGAGATCCGAGGAATGCAGATAGTACGTTGGTGGGGGCAGGAGTGAAAGGTCAGCAGAAGGATGAGAGAAGTGGTATTTTGTTTATAGAAATTTCCAGATACGATCGAGTATTCTGTTGTACTGCATGCAGGTAATTGCTATGCACCTTCTTTATATGTCATTTCTGCATATATTTAAATCAGCTATCTTTGACAATTTATGTGTCTTCGGTTATTAATGAATATTTAAGTATATTAATTCAAAATTACTTCATTCAACTTGAGAATTTTTTTAAGCTTAAAAAAAGCCATTAATTCCGACAATTATGGTGCTGGGAGTATTACATTATTTGGACCTAATCAGGCGCCTTCTCTTTAAAACGCAATGCCTCTAATATTAGTCAATGAAGTCTGCTAATCGGGCCCGAAACTAAAATATATGTTATGTAGGTAATTTCTATGAACCATTTTGATGACTTCTCTATGTATTATTGCTCCCCATGCTGAAATCAGCTACTTTTGACAATTGAAATGGTGAGGATATTATACTGTATCAGAAGTGGACAAAACTTCTAGAAATTAAAAGGAGATCCATAAAAACATAGAAGAAACTTTCTATTTGATAGAAGTTGCGTTTCCAATTCTCTTCTTTCCAAGACAAAACTTGGGGGTTAATAGTTTCAATGGATGCTGTGGGTGGTTCAGTCCTTTCTGCTTGCATTGATGGGGTTATTGACAGGTTGAAGTCCATTGACTGGCTCAAGTATGCGGATCAAGGGCTAGTCCTGCATCAACTCAAGAAGTGGGATAAGATGCTGAGGAGAATTTGTATTTTGCTTGATGATGCAGAGCTGCAGACAACCAACCAGTTGGTCGACATTTTGGTTGACTGATCTAAGACACTTGGCTTACGACCTTGAGGATCTACTTGATGAACTTGCAACTGAGATTCAGCAACGCAATTTGGAGGAGGAAAATGACAAAGTCCGTCCAAATAAGGTGCGTAGAATCATCTCTTCTTTCTCTGCTGCTGTTGATCCTAGAACTGTTAAGTTCAATATGGAGATGATTTCCAAGATAGACATGATTACCGTGAGATTAGATGAGATCATTAAAGAAAAAGATGACCTGAATCTAATAGAGTCCAATAGAAATAGGGCCTGCCAAGAGAGTGAAAGACCGCCCTCGACCTCTTTGGTCAATGAAGCCAAGGTTTATGGTAGAGAAAATGATAAAAAGGCCATTCTCGAACTGTTGGAGGCTGCAGATAGTGGTGTAGATGTTCCTGTCATTCCCATCATTGGCATGGGGGGTGTCGGCAGGACAACTTTAGCTCAGCTGACTTACAATGATATCTCATTACAGTTTGATTTTAAGGCTTGGGTTTCTGTTGGTGAAGAGTTTGATATCTTTAGGATCACAAAAACAATCCTTCAATCCATTGATAGCCATGATATAGATAGAGATTTGGATTCGTTACAAGTAAAACTAAAGCAAGAGTTGTCTGGAAAAAAGTGTTTAGTTGTATTGGATGATGTGTGGTCGGAGAACTATGAGCACTGGACTCTTTTTCGTGGTCCTTTTGAAGCAGGGGCACGAGGAAGCAGAATTATCATCACAACTCGCAGTCAGGAAGTTTCACGTGTGTTAGCAGGTAACTACTTTTAACTAGCTCACACTCATTAACAGCTTTCTTATAATGAGCACTAATCTGGAAAGTTTCATTGATGACAGGTACTGTTACTGCGTATCATCTCAAAGAGCTAATGTACGATGAATGTATGTCAGTTTTTTTGTCAACATGCCTTAGGAGTAGCAAATTTTGATCAACACTTGGATGTAAAAGCTATAGGCCAGAAGATTGTTGAAAGATGCAAGGGATTACCTTTGGCAGCTAAAGCACTCGGAGGCCTTCTAAGAGGTAAACCCAATATTAATGCATGGGAGGGAGTTCTGAAGAGTGAGATATGGGATTTACCTTACAACAAAAGCAATATTCTTCCAGCTTTAAGGTTGAGCTATCTCTATCTCGCTCCTCACTTGAAGCGATGTTTTGCCTATTGTTCAATTTTTCCGAAGGGTTACAAGTTTGACAGGAAGGATTTGGTTTTATTATGGATGGCGGAGGGTTTTTTGTATCCTCAAACAAAAGAGAAGAAAAAAGAAGATTTAGGTCATCAGTATTTTGATAATTTATTATCAAGATCGTTTTTTCAACAATCGAATCATAATAAATCAAAATATGTAATGCATGACCTTATCAATGATCTTGCTCACTTTGTTAGTAAAGAGACATGCTTTCACCTAGTTGATAACGGACTGGACAGTCTAAAGTCATATGCTGACATTCGGCATTCATCATTCATCTGTTGCGACTACGACAATTCTCAAGGATTTGAATGCTTTAACAAGATGACGAAGTTGAGAACATTTTTGTCTCTACGGCTATTTGATTATTGGGGAAAAAATTTAGATAGAAAGGTGTTGCATGATATTCTGCCAAAATTAAAATGCTTAAGGGTATTGTCCCCACGAAGTTATGATATAACAGAGTTGCCGAGTTCTGTAGTTGAATTGAAGCAATTAAGGTACCTTGACTTGTCTTACGCTCTTATTAACCGGTTGCCTGAATCAATGGGTAATCTTGTTAACTTGGAAACACTAAAGCTGCATGCATGTCGTAAGCTTGTTGAGTTACCCAAATGCATATGCAGTTTAACCAATTTGCTGCATCTTGATATTAGTGCCACAAGTTCTTTGAAAAAAATGCCACCGGGAATTGGTAATCTGACAAGTCTTCGTACGTTGAGCAAATTCATTGTGGGAGAAGGCAATAATGGGCTTAAGTTGTCAGAGTAGAATAAACTTTCTCAGTCTGCAGAGCAGCAAGAGATTGAAGGTCTACAGAATGTCAGAGATGTTAGATATGGAAACATGATAAAGAGGAACCCTGAACTTGTTGAATTACACTTGAAATGGGATTATGCTACTATTGAAAACTCAATTCAGGATGAGTGTATTCTCAAATCACTAGAGCCGCATAAAAATGTATTAAGGGTTTCAATTACAAATTTTGGCGGAATGAAATTCCCATCATGGGTAGGAGATCTCATATTCACCAAAATGGTACAGCTGCAGTTGGGTTTTTGTAAGAATGTCAAATCATTGCCGCCACTTGGACGACTGTCCTTACTAAAGGAGTTGAAAATTGATGGTTTCACTGAAGTGGAAAAAGTGGGCAGTGAGTTTTACGAGGATGCTTCTTCATTTCCTTCTTTGGAGATTCTAGAGATTGCATTCATGTCAGAGTGGATGCAGTGGTCTTGGTTTAGTGGCCGTCTGAATGAAGAGTCTGTGAGTAAATTCCTTAAGCTTCGTAAGCTTATAATGAAATATTGTCCAAAGTTAGTAAGGAAGTTGCCAAACTTCCTTCCTTCCCTGGAACAACTTGAAATTTTATGGTGCAAACAGTTAATTGATTTACCTACAGTGCTTCCATCTCTTAAAAGGCTTTATATTCATGGTTGTCAAGGGGCACTTATCACAAACCTGCGTCACGTTCCTTGTCTCACTGAGTTGAAAATTGAAAGCATGAAAGGCCTTTTGAGTTTGGATGAAAGCTGTATACACGGCATGGCAGCTCTCAAAAAGTTCGAGATTAGTAGATGTGATCAACTGACTTACCTGTGGGCTGATGGAACTAATTTGGACTATCTTACAAGTCTAAAGGATTTGGAAATTTCACACTGTACACAGCTAGCATCACTAGTCAATGGAGAGGAATGCCTCGACAGACTCAAATCTCTTAAGAGATTATGTTTACGTAGTTGTCAGCAACTCATTTTATTCGGAACCAGGGGTTTGCCGAACTGTCTCAAAAGTCTTGAAATCTATGGCTGCCGTTCCTTGGAGTTCCTTTGCAATAGCAAGATGCCTAATCTTGAGACATTGGATGTTCGTGGGTGTAAATCTGTTAACTGCTCTCAAAATAGCAAGTTTGAGGATTCCCTTAAGTTTCTTGGAGTTGAAAAGGGGGCAAAAGAATTGCTTGAGTCAGTTTATTATGCGTTTTCTCATCTCACACAATTGCGAGTAAGTGAGTGTGATGCATTAGAGTCGTTCCCCGAGAGGGAATTGCCCAGCATCCCCACTCTTATCTCTTTAAGAATTATCAGGTGTAAAAGATTCAAGTATCTGTCCAATCATATGCAAGGCCTCCACCTCCTTCAATGTTTAGAAATATGGTACTGTGATGAGTTTGAGGTGTGGCCCGAAAGGGGATTGTCCAACTCCTCTCTTGTCTCTTTCACAATTAAAGGCTGCTGCAAGTTGAGGTCTTTACCCAATCAGATGCAGAATCTCACTTCCCTTGCATATCTGAAAATAGACAACACAGAGATATCGCGTCTTGAAGGCTGCTTACCCCCAAATCTAACTGAACTAGTGATCTCAGATTGTAAAAATCTGACTCAGCCTATGGCAGAGTGGGGACTCAACGCACTCACTTCCCTTAGAAAGTTAAGGATGGACTTAAATACAGATATGGTTTCCTTTCCAGATGATGACGGCTTGATGCTTCCTACTTCTTTAACCGCTCTGTCCATCTCTAAATTCGAGAATATGGAATTCATATCCCCGAGTGTCCAAAATCTCACCTCTCTTCAAGAATTATAGATTGCTGGCTGCCCTAAACTCAAGTCCTTCCCCTATGGTGCCTTCCCTCTTACACTTCAAACTTTACGTGTCAAAAGTTGTCATCGTCTAGAAGAATAATGAGAATATGTGCCCATTACTTGTTTGGCATTGGAGGCTGCAGTTGGTGACGCCGATGTTGCTGTCATTTCCATGTTTGGTATTGGAGGTCAGCATGACAACTTGTCTAGAATTTTTTTTTTTTACATTTTTCATTCTATTTCCGTTAACTAGTATTCTTTTCTTTCTTTCTTTTTGTAACAGAGAATGGAGAGTGATTTGTGTTGCTCACAGGTCTAGATATGGAGAAACTGTCAGCAGTTTTTGATCGAGCAGCTAAATTATGCCCTGCTGGGATTGCCGATGGCCATTGTCAGCTTGTTTGATGAATTATTTGCTGTACTTCCATATGCTTATCTTGTGTCTAACTTCAAGTCTATCGTTTATTTTGAGAAAACAGTAAGTATCAATTCTCGAGATCCTTAACTAGATGAAAAATATTGCATGTTTTTAGAAATGTAACGCAATAATATACAATTGCAACAAGTTCCTTGACAGCACTATTCTGTATCATTCCAGTAAGGTGTCGGCATGCCATTTCAGAGTTCCAAGTTCATGACATCCTTTCTTTATCAACATCCTCCTTCAATCTATGACTAATTTCATAGGGTTAATTGAGTTGAGATAATGTATGAGATTGTTGTGGACTAGGAGTTGCATGCATTGGAGATGATATGTATTTACCAGCCTTCGCTACTGCAGACTTGACGACAGCAAACAATAAAACAGATGGTTAGCGAGGAGTGAATTTAGAAGCTTCTATCTTTTCATTCTTATTTCTTTTTGCATCTTGATCTCAAATTATACTGATAATTCAGTGTGGTGGGGCAGAGCTGTGACAGAGTTACAAATGTATGTTGGTTTTTGCTTCTTTGGAATGAAAGAACTTGGAAGAATCACCTTTTTTTGGTATCTGAACCATAACTTTTCTGTACAGCTGCTTTCTTCCAGTCTCTGTCAGCTGTCTTTGGTGATCTTTGAAAATGTATGAACAGATTTTCCAGCTATTCAGCTTTTATGTTTAAGCCATTAACAAGTTATGTTGGGCAAATGTTAGCCTGATATCTCTCAGTCACCTTCTTTCCCACACCCTTGCTTCCAGTGCTGCTCTTACTGCAATTGAACACCCATTCTGATGGTAAGTATCTAATTATGCATTGCTTTTTTTTTTTAGCATCACCTTCCTTTGGTCTCTGAATCACAATTTCGGTATAAAAGTACAGCTTTTTCATACAGTTATTGAAAACTAGGAAATTATTTGCTTTTTTATTAAAATGCAAAAGAATGGGACTTAACAGGCAAAAGAATGCATTAACTGGTCACTTAATTTGGTGATCTTGAAAAATGTATAAACAGAATTTTCCACCAAATAAGCTTTTGTGTTTAAATCATATTCACTTAATTTATGCTCATCTAGGACAGGATTCACCGGATAAGGCCATAACCTTACCAGTAGCATCATGTGTGAATGGGATATTCGAAGAATGGTGAATGAGATTCAATCAAAATCATCCTGATGATCAAGAGGTAACATTTTTCCAAAAATCCTGGCTGTCTTAATTTGCTGATGTTGTAGAGTGTATGAACAGAATTTTCCAGCATATTATAAGCCTTCATATGTAAAGATCACAACTTTTTTTTAAACAGATAAGCTATTTATGTCTATTTACCGATTTTAAGTTCCATCAATTTCAATGCATTCTGTATCCTATATCTTAAACTTGTTAATTTGTTTTTATAATTTGATCAGGGAATCCAAACCCTCATCTCTCGTCGCCAATTATTAATTGCTCGTTGCCCTAAGCTCAAGTCAGTTCCTGTTGAGAGCCTCCCTCCTAAGCTTAAAATTTAGAAATTTGTGAGTGTCCACTTCTACAAGATTGGTGCTCAAAAGACAAGGGAGAATATGGCCCCATCATTGCATATAAGGTTAGTAACTAAAAGCTCTATTTCATATTCTCACCAGCTCTTTATTTTGGATCATAACTTTGTTTTGAAATTTGGTATTTCTGTCCATTTATTATTATTAGATTCTGCTTTGCAAGGTTTTTGCCACCTGTTCCCTGTTTCCCAAAAAGGCATGTACGGCTTACCTTTTCCCTTGTTAATTTCATAGGACTAGGACCCATGGGGTCAGCCTCGAAAGAAGGAATGAGACTGGTGTGTTGCACTCCAAAAGGCCAGATAATGCCTGCATCTCCTACTACAAACTTCTTGCTGCACTTGCATCTGCTTTACCTTTGTACAAATTCCTTTTATTTTGAGAAAACAGTAAGCATGAATTGTCAAATCCTTATATGAAAATTATTGCATCTTGTTAGACATCTATTGTAACACACAAATTGCACAGGTTCCTTGAGGGAGCCGCGGCCAAGTTCTAAGCTTATGACTTCGTTCTTCATCAGCATGCTTCTTGAATCCATCACTAGTTTCAGAGATTTCTGGACTTTGCTTCTTATGAGGCAAGTAACCTCAGAAGCTTTAGTGTTAATCATGGACTCATTAAATTTGAAATGTACTTTCTACCATTTTGTTCATTCATTACTTGGTTTATATAGTATTAATCAGCTTCAATTAAATAACTGTAGAATTCACTTCAAATTTTTATTGTTAGTTTCAGTTGGTGATGAAGAAGATGCAACAATATGTAAAAGAAAAAGAGCGAAATGTAGCATTTAAACAGGCCTGGACGGTGGATCCACTCATGAAGGATGACCCGTTTAAGATATGCTGGATCTCAAATCAATGTGCCATTTTGGACAGTTCTTCACTATAATTTTTAAAGTTCAATCCACAATGAATTGGGCTTGGGGTAGGCTAATATTTATGTCAATGCCATGCCCAATCCACTATGTATACACTTGTTGGTAACCATAATCATCTCAAATGTGTGTTAATTGAATTTTATTATTTTATCAGATTTTGACATTTCTAATTGATTTGATGGAATAGTATATACATTGTAATTAAGTTACAAAAAGAAAATTAATTTACTTTTCCCACATTTTAAAATTTATAGCCCCTACTTTTATTCATGTTCATTTCAAAAATTATTGATGAAGTAAATTTTTCCTATGTTTTCAGTAATGCATATGCTTTAATTTATAATTATAAAGTAATAGTTTATTATGATTATTTTAAGAGTTAAGAGCAACTTGTTGAGATGGCCGAGTTGGTCTAAGGCGCCAGATTAAGGTTCTGGTCCGAAAGGGCGTGGGTTCAAATCCCACTCTCAACAATTCTTTCTCTTTTTTTTTTTAATCTTTTGCAGATTTGTTTTTATTCCTTTCTAATTTTTTATGAATTATTTTTCATTTTAGGATAAATTGATGATTTCTCAATTTACTTTCTTAGTATGCTAATTACAATTCAGAAACCTTGAGTGTCATAGAATATATTTACAGTCCATATCAAAGCATATTTTTTGGATTTTTAGAGCATATGCTGATTAGAGGGTGTCAAATCAATGATTTTATAAATCATTAATGATTAATTACTAAGTTAAATAATAATCACTGAGCTATCAGTCAAAAAGAATATAGAAATGGAGGCTTTGAGCTTTCTAGACCAATAAATATTTATTTGTTGTAATCATCAAAATTACTTTGTATAATTACACACTTAAATGCGGTAGTCTTTTCACCAATATTTTTCAAGGTCAAGAAAATTATTCATATTATGATGGCTTTTCAAATTAACCAATTAATACAAATCTTGGTTAGTTATAGTGATGATTAAGGCTGCTCATAGTTAATTAATTAGACATTAAATAATAATAATAATACTTTTAGCAACTCAATTTAGCCAAAAAATTTTGCAAATTATTCAAGAATTTTCCATTTTACAGTCAGTTAACATCATTTGAGGAGATAAAGTTTGAATAATAATATTTGTTTCTCTGAATTTTTTACTAAAAAAATAGAATTTGTTGTGTTTTCTGGAATGTTGTTGGGCCATGGAAGTTCAACCCAAAATGTATGGACTTGAATTTTTTGGCCCATTAAAATTTCTTTTAATCAAATTGATTATGCTTAATTAATAAATTTGATTAAACCCAGGAAAAATTGTGAGTTGAAATTAGTATTGAAATGTTGAATTTTAAATATTATTAATCTATGAAGTGAAATTAGGATTCAATTTGATTAAAAGTTCATTTACATAAATAATTATATCTTGATTGGAAAGAAACCACATGGAGGAATTCAATTATCATTATACAAAACAAGCTAATTTGATATATTTATAAATAATGTAAGAATTCAATTGAGTTTATTTCTTTCTAGTAAAATTGTTCCAAATGATTGAAACTCGAATGAATTAATTTTTTTTTTTTTCTTTCATAACAATAATTTAACGAGTTATTATGATATTATTTATTTATTTATTTCAATTTTATGAGATATATAACTTGGTTTCATCTTTCAATTAATTTTTTTTAACTAAATCAACATTTAATTTGTTCTCTAAATATGTTTACTACAAACTACAAAGAGTAAAAAATTTATCATAATGTATTGAGTATGACGAATTAATTTTACCAGAATTTTTTTTTTTTTTTTTTTTTTTTTTTTTTTTTGTCCTTTAAAAAAAAAGGTTGAAATTAATTTTCCATTATGTAAGTTGTCTTTTTTATATATGGAGAATTACACAAAAAATTAAATCAGAAAGAGAGAGCAAGAGAAGGGAATGAGTCTATTTCTATGAAGTTACACATGCATCAAACAACCAAGAATCTGGATTATTTTGGAAACATAGTTTTCCTCAAATTTCATGTCAATCTTTCTCATTTTAATGTGACAACTTCAGCTAAATTTCACCCAAAAAAAAAAAGTCCAGAGATTTTTTGTTTAAAAAAAATTATAAAATAAAGAATCATTTCTACACCTATTTAGTAAAATAATATTATAATTAAATATTATAAATTAGTTTTAAGTCATGTCTATAAAAAAAAAAAAAAAACAAATATTGCAAATCCAAAGGCATAACCTAATCTTCAATAGTGGTTAATTAATAAATGATGATAAAATTATTTTTTTTCCCTTATTATTTTATTATAATAAGATATTTAATAAACAAAAGTTTCTACCAACCTTGATTTGGACCTTCAATTTGATTATCAAGTTTAAGCAAGGCGTTCTGAGCCACAAATTAAGATTATTTTTTGAAGATTTCTCATTAATATTGCAATTGGTCATGTATATAACTATTAAGAAAACAATGTTTCACTAAAGGAATATATACATGAATTATTTTTACTATCAAACTACTCAAATAGAAACAAAATAATAATAATAATCCCAATAAGCATAAGGAGCAAAAAGAACAAGTTTTTATATGTGAACTTTATAATATTTAAAAATTATGATCTTATCAAACTGGGAATTAAGTATATGTTTGGAATTTTCCTTTAACTGAATTTAATTGAGGCCAAATTATTTCATATTAGGTAGTTAATGTGGTTAAATAGTTTACTAATTCAGTCTATCTGGCAGGGAGGGAGGTTGCTTACAAAGTGTTAAAAATAATTTTGAGATAATTAATGGGATCTGCTTACACTTATAACTAATAACAATGAGAGGATTTGTATTCTCTCTAACCACGGACACGGACATTGATACGGACACAAAAAACATTATTTCTGAAAAATATAGGATATGATATCTAGGGTATACGTGTCGATAATAATAATATCTGGGTTTATAACGAATATTAAATTATAAACGTATAGGTTTTATGACAAACATAAACATAAAAAACCAACGGTAGCAAAATAAAAAATTTATAAGTTTCAAGTATTCAAGTCCACAAGTTCCATTTTATTACTACGATGATTTTACCAGGTGTCGAAGACTAAGTCCGAGACATATGAATTTTTTTTTTTTGATCCAAAATAGAGTGTTGAAGGCTATGTTTTGATAGTGTCTGGTGATAGTGTAGAATTTGGAATATGAAACAACTGCACAAGATTTAGGATTGAAAAACTTCATAAATAATTTAGCACGAGACACGTTTGGAAATTATGGACAAGTATCATCAAACTTTCAAGAATTACTGACACATTTCCCAATGTATGTTCAGTTGAGTATCCAACAGTGTCGATGTCGAAAACATATCGAACACCGGATACGACAAATTCCCATTCATCATAATTTCTAATACATTATCAAAAGTTTAAGTTGATAAAGACCAATAATTCAATAGTAGTTATTTCATTTCTATAAATATTTCAAATTTGAAGAGAAAAAAAGACATTTTTAGAGCTTGAGAATCCAAAATCTAATACTTTAGAACTGGTTTATTGATTTTGGACTTTTTCCTTTCAAAATTTTTTTTTTTAGATAACATATTTTTTCAATTGAAAAATTTAACTCAATTTAGATATGTGCCATCTACATTACAAATTTATCATCTTTGCCTAATGTATATATATGTGATTTATAGGAAAATACACTCACACGTCTAATTAGGCTAAATGTATTTAATTGTTATAAATCATTGAATGTGTCAAATTTTAAGTCAACGGTTAAGTAAGCACTTCATTGGCCAAAAAGATTATTTTTTTTTTTCAAATTCAAAATGTATATAACTCAATATATTGAAAATTTAATAATAAATGGCGTTATTAAGATTTGAAATTATGATGTGGTGAATTAAAAGACTCTATGCCATACCATAGAGTCATTAGCTAACATACAAGTTCGAGAATAATATTTATATTATTTATGATGTCACAAGCCAAATAAAAGTTTGCTAATTAACTTAGTTTTTAGTGGGTAAATTTCGGTCTATGTATATGTCTAAAATTTTTAATAAAAATTTATATTTCAATGACTTTAGACAGTTGTATTTATAAATATTTGGAAATTGACTAATCAATCTGTCGATGTCTTGTTACCTACTAATTGGCTTGATATAAACTAAACTACAAATAATAAATAATAATAGGCGAGTTAATAAAAAGTGAAAGATATATCTAAATAATTTTTTAATCAAATATTCGACTTCAAAAATTTATAAATACTAGAGTATATTTGTACTTATTGAAAAAAAAAAAAAAAAAAAAAAATAGTAGTACGTGGCAGTTGTTATGTGTGAAATCTCCAATTTTTTATTTTTTAAATTTTTTTTAAATTATAATTAGTAGGTGAAATAGTAGTACGCGGTGAAGACACCAAGAATGACTTTGAATGGTCTTTGTTTTTTTTTAGGAATGTCAAAAGTCTTGTCCGTGTTGATGACACTTTCCACTTATATTAAAAGGGTATACTTTGAAAAAAATACTCTATTTTTTAGTGTATTTAAAAAAAAAAATATTTAAAAAAAATATGTGATTTCAACCGTTATTAAAAAAAAAATAAAAATTAAATCATGATATTATAAAAGTTATCTTTTTCTATTTTGAACAGAAATTTTTCAAATTGATTAATAAAAATATAAAATACTTTTATGATAATTAAAAAATTTCGAGAAAAACAAATATTTTTCTTAATTATATAATGATAATAAATTTTATAAAAAAATGACAATAAAATATAAAAATTTAGAAAAACATTCAAATATTGGTGTAAGGTTCTTAAATAATATGAGTAAGCTCTTAAAATGCTAAATTGTTACAGATATCTTCATTCACATCATTATTTTTAGGTCAAATACATACGTGGTCCCTTCAACTTTAATTTTTGAACCGCTTGGACCCCTTAACTATTTTAGCGACCTAGCTAACCCCTCATCTAAAAACCAAATACATACGTGGTCCCTTCAACTTTTATTTTTGAGCCGCTTACTCCCCTCAACTATCAGAAAAATATTAGTTGTTCTTTTTATGATAACAGTTGAAACCATGTATTCCGCTTTTATATATATCATCCTCATTTTCAAAATGCGGGATATTTTTTTGAAGTTTAGCCATATTAAAGTCGCGATGCTAACCACTATTCAATTATTATAAACAAATAATTAAACATAAGTTGAATGAATAGTAGATTGGTCTTTCAAAAAGCAACATTTTTCCTAAATAAATCAAAAAATGGTTGGTAAAGAAGAAAATCCTAACTATAAAATATGGACCCGCCGCTGAGTTTAAAAATTTGTTCACATCTTAAGTAATATTTTCTCTTTATTTTATGTCTTTTTGCACATTTCACAACATAATATTAAATTCCATCAATCATTACACAAATACAAACAAATATAATATAGCACACGAATTTATATCACATATGATTAATCTCTAGTTATGGGATTTCTTTTTTTTTTTTTTTTTTTAATAAAATCAAGAAGAAAATTTTGTTTTGATAAACGAGCAAATTTTTTAATTTAACCAAACCCAATTTAAGTCAAAAAAATCTTTTATTGTCTAAATTAATAATGTTTCTTAAGTCTTGCCTTCTCCAGCTACCTTTTTGATATATTGTTTTTTTTTCCCTTTCCTTTTTTTATTTTTCCATTTCGATCCTAACTAATAAATAAATAAATAAATGGAACATATTAATTTTAATGGAAATGAGCAAATATCATTATCAAGTGTTTGTATTTATTCTATGATCTCCACAAGCAAATGAAAATGGAATCATGAATTTATCTGAGTATCTGTAATTCTTAAAATGGAAATAACTATAAAATTAATTTCCTTAAAATTCTCATAAAAAAACCCAGCAAGTTTAAACATTTTAATTACGTGATTTTTTTTATTGTAATTAAGTGATTTTTTTTTTTTTTTTTTGGAAGGAGAAGTAGTATTAATGAATTATGATGATGGACATATATAAATTGAATTTCAAATTCGCAATAAATCAAGAGTAAATTATTAAATGATCGATATGAACAAACTGTGTTTTCAATACATGTAATCTTTTTTAAAAAAAAAAATATTGAGATTTAAAGAATAAGAGTAGGGAGTATATTTATGGTATTATTCCATGAGAATTGGTTGACAATAAAGAAAGTTTGATATTGGCTAATGAATGCATGAATTTCTTTTTTTTTTTTTTAAAAAAAACCCTCAAAATTCTTGAATGAAAAACTGGAAGTTAGTTTGGTACCCTACAAAGGGGGAATTGATTGAACTGGTGCATTAATGCCTCTCTTGACTGTTAGCTTTTCGCAATTTTTCATTTTTATTTGGGAGCACCATCAATTTGTTTTTTCCATATTTAATTTATTCCAATCTTCCAACACTAATTGGCGGATTCGATAGAAATCCCTTGAGAGATTCGGGCTTGAGTTGTGCCAGACCGGATCTAGTAACGTTCATGTGAAACAGTAGAGTTGAGATACCAATTACCTCTGGGGTATGCTCCGGTACCTAAGGTAGTATAGATTGTTTAAGCTTAAAATATATTAGCTTGATTAGAATGAATTAATTTTACTTCTATGCTTTTTTTCTTTTATAAGGTCAATGACAAAGTTTGTTTTATATTAGAAATACTCTACGACCCTTGTTTTAGTCAAATTATGAGACTTTCCCTCTAGACTCCATATGAGATATGGAATCCTCCTTTAATCGTAACACTGTAAGTAGACTCCTGCGAAAATTCCATCACTCACCTTCTAGAACCTTTCTGTAGGAAAGACAATCTGGCCCTGATCAGATCCATAATCCACCGCATCCTTTCCACGAAACCGGATAAGAGACTCGGTACCGACAAACCGGATGACAGACCCGACATCCTGATATCCGGATGTCATCACTATTATATCAAGGAATATTGCATTTTTTAAATTGGGAAATTATTCTACTGATTATTTTTATATTTGGGTAATGTTATATTGAGCCATTATTAAAAATTATAATGATAATATAGAATAAATCAGAGAAAAATTAATAACCAGAGAAAACCAATATAATAATAATAATAATAATAATAATAATAACAATAAGTAATATTATTATTATTATTATTATTCGCTCAGCAACCCCAACTTGCTATGTAAAAGTGAAACCAAACATAAAGCATGATTGGTCAAGAATTGCCGACGTGCGTCATCCAGAGCTACGAGATACATCACTAAAATAATATTAATAAATAGTAAAGTACTATTGTGCCCTTCAGTATTTAATTTTTTGAACTATTTAGTTTTTTTTTTTTTAGTTTTGTGCACCATTGAAAACTTTATTTTTGAATATATATATATATATATAGGCTTATAAAATTGCTTAATTTTCTGAAGTTTTTTGAGTTGGATTCTTGAATTCTCTTTTGGGGTTGGTATGAGATTTCAATTTATAACAAAAAATATCATGGTTTTTATTCTAAGTAAATCTTGTAAAGGTTAAATACAAATTCAAATATATTCAATAGACTTGTGAAACTCAACATAAACAACATTGAATCTAATTTTTCAAATTTTGTTGATTAATAATTAAACTTCTATTTTTACAAGTTGATTTTTTGGTTACCTAAAATCACAAATGATAGGCGTTCCACAAATAGTACAAATATCAATTATTATTCATTTCATGTCCACGGAAAATGACTTTGTTTTTCTTTTTCCGAAAGCGGTGTTTTTTATTCATGTTACAACTACAAGAAGATGACAACAAGACTTTTTGTTTTTCCAAATAGGGATGCTAAAACCGCAACGTCAGACCTATACGAAATAGATTGTGAACTCTTGTTTAAATGTGAATGTTTATCTTGAATTTTAATATCTATAATTATAAATAATTTATTACTCAATTTCTCAAATTAAAATACCAAAAATTTAATAAATAAAATTATGTAAACAGAATGTAGACGCTAACAATTTAATTATTTGGTCCCATAATAAAAAACCATAGCCATTTTTGGGTAAAAGTTTCTATCACTATTTAATTTTAATTAAACAAAAAAAAAAAAAAATTAGTAATGTCCACTGTTAACAAGCTCAACACCTTCACCTACCACAAACCCCACATAAACAATAAAACATTAATCTACTCACTAATTACTTGCTCTCTTCTTTTACCAAACCCTCTAATTGTCCTCCTTTCATTTCATGCCTTCTATTCTTATTATTCTTCAATGATATTAATTATCATCTTCATCATCATTATTGTCATTATCCACTACTATTCTCATTAAATAAATCACCACTTGATTTATAATTATAACTCTATCTTAATTACACTAATTAACAGCTTTTTGCTTAATTTCTGTATGTTGTATAATTATAAACTAGATTATATATAATATCTATGTTTTTGTTTTTATCTTCTCAATAACTAATTTTATTTATCTAAAGAACTATGATACATTTTGGATTCATATGATAAAATAAAAAGCTATATATTTAAAAACACACGTCGGCCTTAAGTGTTGGAACTAACTACATCAATGAGTATATATGTAGGATTTTCAATAAAATTGATATAATTTTATCGTTAAAGATGTTTTTTTTTTACATTTACTACTAAATCTAACATTTGTTGTAGTGATTGAATCTATATAACACAAAACCAATTAAAACTCACTTTAAGCATCCCTAATTAGTCTTTGAAATAAAGACGGTTGACTAAATAAGCTCTTATAAATCTAATTCTATACGTAATAATTTTTAATTTTTTTAAAAAGATGGAAGTATAATAATTACAAAATCCTCAATTAACTTCGCTAAATTTAATTTAAATATAATTTTTTATATAAATTAATCGGTTGGTGTGGAAGTAAGAAAGATCAAAGAGGAGATTGAAACTACACATTCGAAGCTTGACTTGATAACAAAATTAATGGAGGCATTAAGTTAGAATTTTGTCATGGTTGGTGAGTAGGGTTCATATCATGTGTAAGCAATTAAGCAATTTGCAATAACAGTCAAGATTGATAATTACAATTAAGCAATTTTGTTTGTTTATTTAAAGTCCTAATTAAAGAAAGGAAAAAATAGTGGCAGGTAATCCCAATATAATTAAATAGTGCAGGTAGAAATATCTAACTTCCAATACAAATTTTGGTACACAAATATCAAAATTTTACATTTATCATTTTCTCAAGTACATGTTAAATTTATATCTCTTTCTACCACATCTCAAATAATTTTTTTTTTTTTTACAAGGCTTCAGCATTTTATTATAATTTTAACAATAAAAATTAATTAATTAATTAATTAATTAATACACCAGGTTTTTCTAATTTATTTACATTTTCTAGGAAAACCCGGTATACTAAATTATTATTAATTTCATTTGCTTATAAAGAGTAGGTGGGTGGAATATTAATAAAATTAAAATTTCCATATCACCAATAATATGAGGTAAAGATTTCAACTTTTAATAAAAATATTCTAATTAAAAAAAAAAAAAAAAGTAGCATGATGAGATAAAGACCATTAGATTACCACAATGTGACAACCTGCATTTCCAACATCAAAGGGAGGATCCACCAACCCAAAACTTGATAGCCATGCTCTTCGTCTGGCTCTTTTTTGTTGTAAATTGCCATCTAATCTTCACATCTCCTGCCTGCATGACCATTAGTCTCAACAAATTTTTTCATTTTGTAAGTCAACTCTCGCTAATTAAATTCTAATATGGTTTTAGATCGAAGTGGTCTGGAACTGCTATAATAATATCATGTCAACACAATTATTGACATAAAATCAGTGTAAGAATCAATTTCACATGATAATACAAAGAACGTTGTCATTCACCTAACTGGATTTCTCGTAATAGTGCATTGGAATATTATCGGCACACATATTAAAACAGCTAATTTTCTCTTGTGCCATGAACCATATTATTCAAAACCCCAGAGTAAAGAGAGAATCATTAATTTGATAATAAACCTAAACGACATCATTTTAATTCCTGTTTTGAGAATAAATTTTGTTTAAAATCATTGACACATTCAAACAAAGCGATTATGAAATACTACTAATATATCTATTACATAACTAGTGTTAAAAAAAATATACTATCAAATTAATTAAAATTAACTTGAGTAGTTAAAAATTTCAATTCATTTAAATTATTTAAAAAACGTATACTTCATCTACCTAAAACTGATTAAACATCTTCACTTAAAAGTATATCTGACCGACCTGAAACTGATTAAACATCTTCACTTAAAAATATCTACGACTACAATGTTTCGAAACAAAGTCGGATCTTGTAGAAATTTAGATGTCAAAATCTATAAAAATATCCAAAAAAGTTACAGACATAGACAAAATTACAATTGACATTGAAAGGGCAATCCATAAAGAAACATCGATAAGCAACTAAACAACAATTAAATTACAAAATTTATAACAATTAATTCATAACATATTTACATTTTGTGTAAAATAATTTGACAAACTATAATTAACAGAAGAATGACTAAAAATGTTTTATAATATAAGCTTTCTTTTTCATGTCCCTTTCCTTTGAAGGTCTCTCAATTTTCACAACAAATTAACATTAACATACAAAGAAGGGGTTGAGTGCCCAATGGTATTCACATTCTTACACGTAACACCCAAATTTTACAAAAATATTTACCCAACATTTTTTTTCTTATGAGTTTTGATGAATTAATTGAAAAAGCTGACAACTTTAAAAATTAAAAAATAAAAAAGAAATTCCAAAAAAATAAATTAATTAATATCCTCCTTTTTTTGTGTAAATAATAACACTTTGAAGGATTTTTTTTTTTTTTTTTGGAATTCTTTTTTTTTTTTTTTCTTTTCTTTTGTCTTTTTTGTTTCTATGGTGGGTTTTGCTAATCTCCCCTTGACGGGCACCAAGGCGTCATATCCATAGGATAGCTACCCAGTACCCTCAAAAAAGACGTGAACTCCTGCACCTCAGCCAACGCGTTTTGCGCCCTCACCTCCGCCATTGACGCCTCGAAATCCACGTAAAACATGTATTCGAAATGTTTCGCCGTTCCGACATTGGCGTCGTCGACGAGTCGAATCGGCCGGTTCCGGTGAGGCCGAGACTCGATCTTCGTTAAGCTGATGTTTCGGAAGGCGAAAGCAGAGAGCACCTTGAAAAGCACACTGGTTCCCTTATCGTGAGCAAACACGATGCTCGTTTTGAATGGCCGGTCAGTTCGTGGGATTATCGGCTCACGCGCTAGCATCACGAATCGCGTGACGTTGCTTGAATCATCCTGGATTCCATCCGCCAGTATCTGGAGACCGTACAGATCCGCCGCGCGTGCGCTGGCTATGGCCGCCGTGTCGCGGAGGTTGTTGGCGGCGATATACTCAGCGGCGCCGGCTGTGTCGTCTACTGCCTCCCTTGCGGCTTGTAATCCGAGTTTGGTGAGCGTTAACTCACATTGTGCGAGAGCTTGAGGATGAGAAATCACTCGATTAATGTACTCCTTCCGAACGCCGGGGAGAGCTAAGAGACAGTGGTGGACCGGTAATTGTACTTCTCCGACGATGTGGAGACGGTGACGGAGAAGCAAATCGTAATTCCTGTGTATCGATCCACCCAATGAATTCTCAACTGGTAAAACCGCTCGATCTGCAATCCAGAGCTCCACCGCCTGAAAAGCAACCTCGAATTGATCGCAAGGAATTGCTTCACAATTCGGGTAAGCTTTACCGGCAGCGGCCTCCGAGTAAGCACCGGGAACTCCCTGGTACGCAACACGAAGCTGAGAGCCGTGCATAGGAGCCGGAGATAGATCGGTGATAGTCAGAGGCTTCATCGGCTTATTGTTCTCATCCTCACCGGTAGGTTTTCTCAGAGGAACTAAATTGAGGTCCATAGAGGTCTTATGGCCATTCACAGCAGCGACATGGTCAGCGCCGCCGCCGGAATCACCACCAGATTTATCAGTAGGTTGCTCCTGAGAAACGACTTTACTGGCCAAAATAGCGCAGGAGCTTTGCCAGTCGGTTCGGCTGGTGCCGACGCCGTTGGGAAACTGAACAGAGTCGGAACGATAAATACAATGAAGAACTAACTTCTTGTTATTGTTATCGTGACTGACGCGGCCTAATCTGCGGCGAGTCGGGAGTAACGACTTGAGCGGAGAGGGAGGAGAAATCGCCTGCATCTTCTTGTGAAAATGATTCCGAAACGAAAGGAAGAAGACGAAGGAGAGAGAGACGCGGATAGAGAGAGAACAGAGGGACTTGATTTAAGCTTGGTGTTCTCTGTAAAAGAAAACGTCAAGCTGAGAAAAAAAGGAAGAGAAGAGGGGTTTTTATATGTAAAAAAAGAAATGGAGATGGGTTTGGTCAATCTCACACCTACCACTTCTTAGACCTCTTTCCCCTCCCTTTCTCTTATCAACCATGTTTTTATATTTACAATTAATTAGAAACTAATTACTTCTTTATGCAAATAAAGCAAAAGAATCAATTAAACATTTTTTTTTATTTTTTGATTTTTTTATTACGCATATTATTACACAGCTAGTCAATAAACCGCCGGATTAAGGATTAAGAAACACCTTATTGTTTCCGGGGAATAAATTTGACTCTAACGTAAAATCAGTAAGAATGTGAAATTTGAAATTTAAACTTTTGTTGGTAAGAAATGTTGAAATCACTTAATTTTCTTTTAAAAAATCTTTTAGTTCATCTGCATACGTACTTAGTTGCATCATACATCGGTGGTTGACATGATATTTTTTGTTTTTTGAAGATACTATGTCTCATGCAGAGTAACTCATCGCAAAGTGCTTAGCACGAGACTTATTACCTCTAAAACGCAATACCATATTAACGACATATCGGTGACACATGAATAATGTAATTAAATTTTATCTGACAACAAGAACATGTGGCTATGAGTTTAAATGTTATTAACAAAAAAACCACGTTGTTCTATATTCCTTGTTGTTAATGAGAGTTTAAATTACACGTTCTCAAAAAATTTAAAGTAAAAAACACAAGTTTTTTTAGTTTTTTTTCTTTTACGTTGGGGTGTCTCCAAAAATCACAATTCTTTTTGACATAACTCTTAAAAAAATGATCCTATATCGATTAAGCAACATAAGTTTTATTTCTAAACTTCAAACTGATTAATCGGATTGAAATAACGTCTGTATATGTAGATAATAGTATTTATGCTTAATGCTTTCTTTTACAAGTTGAATGGAGTGTTTGTTTGATCATAGAAGGCAACTGGAGATTAAAAAAGAATAAGCTTTCTGTTCTTACTATATTTGAGAAGGATATAAGATGGCATAATGTAAAATAATCCATAATTCAAACATATCATAATGATTATATTATTTTTAAAATTCGCTTTTATACAGAGATATTTTTATTATAGTTATATGCTTTTCAAATTAATAGATATTCCAGAAATTATGTGGCTATGTTTTAATTTTTTTTTTTTTTGTTTATTTTTACGTTATAGATAAATTTATAATGATATTGATATTTTTATATATATTAAACTTTAAATAGTTAAATATTGTATATGTACGTACTGTACGCTGACTAATTTATTTTTTAGAAATAGTACATCTATTAATTAATAGTTTATAAAAAAGGATATGGAATTTATAATTTGGAAAAAGAAAAATTGAGTATTTGATTTTGTAGACTTCAAAGTCGTGTATTGAGCATCTAGAAAATAAATAACGTGGGACAGGTCAGGTTAGTTTGGATAAATTGGATTATTTTGGAATATTAACATTGGGAGTGGTAATGGAGCAGGAATTAACCGAAAATCGTAGAGATCCGAACCGGTGGGTGCGAAAAATAACCAATATTATCCCCCACGGGATTGAGGGTGGATGTTATTTTATCCCAGATTCTTAAATGGGCCTGGGGGCCCGTCCCATGGGAATCTCCGTCTCGCTCTGGTATAAATCCCCGTATATATATATATATATATATATATATATATATATATATATATATATATATATATACACAAAGAGAAAGAAATAAAGGAAGAGAGATGGGCTTGAACGATTAAAGCCCATCTCTCTTCTTTTCTTTCTATTAAACCCAGCTTTCTAATGAATTTGTACATATTTTGTAATATTTGATATATTTTGTAATTTGAATATTTAATGTTAAACCATATTTGTGATGTGGTAGAATTTGTATTTTGGATATTGAATGTTAAAATAGTTATTAAAATAAAGAAATACTAATTTTTTTAATTTGTTAGATATGGGTGGCGATTCACCGATATCCAGACACCCACGCGGGACTGGGATGAGAGTGAAAAAATTTCCAAAATATTAAATGGAGAATCTCTGAAACCACCCCACAACTATTAGGGGCAAAATAAAAAATACACCCCTATCCCCATAACCGGACCGTTGCTACCTCTAATTGACATTAGTCCATCTAATTTTCTTATTTTCTATCTCTTGTCAACCACCTCAGTCAGTCTAAAGAAAAATTAAAATTAAAATATATCTGTGAGTAATCAAATAATTATGTACAGAAAAATTGTATTGATTTTTTCTTTTAAAAAAAAAAACGAAATATGCAAATATCATTTTTCCGAGACCTGAATTATACATATAATGGTATTGCCATGTGTGTGGATAGCCGAAGCCTGAGGTTACCTGACAGTTCCGACAAGTACTATCAACGACGCCTATTCCAAGTCTACACGTGTAAAAACAAGGACAAAATTCAGATTTTAAAGTGAATTAATTATTCCTTATTACAGTACTGTAGAAATATATTAATGATTTAACAGCAAGTGTAGAGAGGTCGAGGGACCAACACCCGCTCACCTCGATGTTTCGTACCGTTATTCTGACAAAATCATTGGAGCTCCGATTGAGAAGAAGTTTAGTGACATCTGGTACCAATTATGCTTGGCGCTAAGTCGATCTTAATTAGTTCATAAATTAAAATATAGCTTGTGGTTATTAAGTATATTATCGGATTGCTAATTAATGAAAATCCAGGCCTTTTTTCTCCATTGTATGTAGATAAATTATAATATGTATATGAACTTTAAGAATCTTGATATTTGTAATGATAATAAATAAATAATGGAAGAATTATTTCTAAGCAAACAAAAATAAAAAATCTCAACAAAATTGAAAATCACCAACCAACAAATGAACCGTTGTTTTGAAAATTATCATTTAAAAAATAAAAAAATTATTGACTTTTTGCACGATTTACAATAATTATATTGAGTTAATTTATTTTTCAAAGAAAAAAGTTGAACTGATTATTTCATTTCTTTTTTTTTTTTCATTTTTTTTTTTCTTATCAATAACAAATTTTATGAAAGTATAATTGAATTGAATTTCTTTTAAATTTATTCACATGAAAGTTTTCGGATAAAGAATATTAGGGTTAGGAGTAGCTATTTAGGAATATACAATACTATCCTTTACAAAGGTCATGCATAAAAGTTCTAAGATATACCCTTACTCATGTGAAGGGTAATTTGGTCCCCCCGATTAAACGGAGATAGAAGTAAATAACTAGTCATGGCATTCATTGGTCATCAATTTCACCCGTTGTTAACTTCTTTTTTTATCCACAGTATAGGAAACTTTTGCGTTAAATATAACTGGTTGATTTTCAACTCCAATATTGTAGTGTTGTAGGGGATATGGTGCATTCTTCGAAGAAATCTTGATTTCTATCTATGACTTTGGCTTATGTTTGCCAACGTATGATAACGAAGAGTTTTCTTTTTTAGGCTTTTAAGGTTGCTAACAGAGCCCATAACCCGGAGAGCTCGAGTGGGAGTTTTGAAATTATTTAGATGTTAAAGTATTAGAAAATGCTTCTATCATTATAAGAAGTTAGAAGCTGCACAAAGGAAACTTGCTTTAATGAAAGGCTAAATTGATGAGCTCGAGGTAGAAACTTTGGCTATTCAAGTGAGAGTCCTAAAGGAAAGTTCAAATGAGCAAGAATCCGTGATGGATGAGTTAACAAGTCAGTTGCACCAAATGATAGATGAGTGGGCAGCCGGCTTAAGTTAACTCGCATTGAATTGGTCGAGTATATACATGAAATAACCATAGTTTCATTACAAAGAAATTATTTGAAAATGATAATGTCTAAGTATCTTCGATTGCCCAATTTAAAATAAATTATTGAAATTTGATTTTTTTTTTTTTTTAATATTAAAGACTTACAAATTTATTATTATCATGGAAATTTTAATCAAAAAATTTAAATTGATAAATACGACCTGGCAATAATATTTATCATTATCTTTAATATATACACTACTTGAAACGTGTATAATACAAGTCCATCTATTATGATGTATTGAAATATAATCAACAAATGGATTTGACGGGATTTGAACTCTCGACCAATTGGTTTAAGAGGCTCAAATACAACATTAAGAAACCTTTTGACCCAATGCCAAAATAATATTAAATCATCATCTGTAATATTTATTAGCTAATTAAACTTCAACAGTTTATTGTTTAAATAATTAAAATTATTTAGTTATTTTCCTTATATTTACTCTCTCTTTTTTCAAGAATGTTCTTGTTATTTACTTCAAATATGAAGAATTTCAATCCTTAATTTCATGGTTGTGTCAGCAGAATGGACCATATTCTAAAAGGAGAATCTAAACGACATGAAATTAACACGAAAGTTTCACACCCAACCAACAATATTTTATCTTTGGGTTATATAATCCTTTACACAATTAAATCAATTAATTTATTATTTTTCATGCTTTATAATGTTCGAATAGAGATATTAAATCATATATTAATTATTGATTTTTCAGTCCTCATTAAAAGAATTTTCACAATTTTTTTCAAAGTGAATTCTAATATATCACTAAATTGCAGCAAAATATAATTAGAATGCAAACTATATTAGAGATAATAAAATTATTGTCCCACAGAAAATACGTATTTTTTGTATAATAAGTATCATTAGATGTGTATAATGTAGTAATTAACCCAAGAAAAAAACAATTAAAGATTATTGAGCAAGTTGAAGCAATGGAGAGGGTAGGCAGAAAGTGGCGGCAGGCTTTGATAATGATATATAATTATTTGAATCCCAGAAATAAAATAATAATTAACTTAAATGAATTATGTGGGTAATATTTTGCATCCATTTAACTTGGTCCATGATCTAATGTAAATCTAGAGTTGCACTTCTAGATAATTGTATTTGACTTGACTACATCTTACAAAATTCCAACAAATAATTTCAAAAAAAAATATTAAAAAAGTGAGTTTTGTATGTTTTCTTTCTCTTAATTAGGCAAATTAAGCTTAAATAGGACAAAATCTTATGCAATTAATCTAATAAATTAAATAGTTGTAGCCTTTGATTGCTTTACACGATAGTGAGGGAAGTAGTAGGTAAAGAAATTTTGAGATCAATTTTGCTTCCCAACTAACGCTTACTTTTGCTTGTACTAGTATTTTTATTATTTTTTAAAAATAAATTCAATTTTCAGAAGAAAAATATTAATTAATAATTATAAATTAAACACGTGTATAATTATTTGAATTGCCTTATGGCTAATACTACACGTGCACCTTTGGATTATAGGTAGTTTTGGACCTTTGGTCAAACTATTTAATTTTGGACAAAGTCACTACGTTGACAAAATGGTAATTTTTTTTTCTTTTTTTTTTTTTATATGTAGATTTTTATTGTTATATTTTAAGAAGATATTTTTCACCTTAAATTGTTTCGTGAAAGATATTTTTCTTATTTTTCTAGTTAAAGAAATATTTTCTTGATTAAAGGAATATGTCTCTTTACTCAAAATTTAATCTTTGAGAAATAAAAGAAAATATATAACTTTTCATTTTGTATATGAAAAATTAAATTCTAGAAGAAATAACAAAATAAAAAATCAGTGTTACTTTGTATTTATTTAACATAATTTATTCTTTCATAACCATTTTGTATTTTAGTGTAATGTGAGACAATATAATTTATTTTCATTAATCTACTTTTAAGATGAGATTAAAATCGTATTTCTCCAATTAAATGCTTCAAGAGATATTTTTAGTTTAACTCCACAAAGGAATTAGCACATCAAATAAACGGGAGAAATTTGCTAATGGTCCTTACAATTTTTTGAATTGTTTCAGAAAAGTTTGTTTTAGAAAAATTTAATTCAATAGTCACTACAATTTTTTTTACTAATTAGAATAATTAGACATTAAAGATCCTTCAAAAAACGAATTAGAATTAAAGATGATCGACAATATTACCACATGCCATGCCTACGTTAAATGATCAATAATATTGCCACCACATCATCATAGGAAAGACAATAATTGTGACGTGGATATTTTAAATTAATGTCTAATTTTTTTTTTAAATTAGTCATATATATTACAAAATCAATATGTAATTCTTACTGATTTAAATTTAAGATTTTTTTCTATTTTAATATTAATTTTGGAAATTGGGCACTTGACTAGTTTTTTAAGTTAATTTTAGGTTTAATTATATTATGGTTAAATTGTGGTTTGAATAACGTGAGTTATGTCATCATATTTAGGGGTGAGCAAATTACGGTTTGGTTCAGACGAACCGAACCAAACCAAACCGAACTAAAAACCAAACTATAAAAATTATAAAAACCAAAACCAAACCAATCTAGATTTGGTTCGGGTTGAACCGAACCGAATTCGGTTGTAGTTCGGTTCGGTTTAAAACCAAACTATCAATACTGAAATCTGTATCTTATTGTAAAATAGAGAATGATTTTTGCCACCTTCCTTATAATGGGAATTGTAAAATCTATGATTTAATGACAAGATTTTCTTTGAAATACTATGAATTTTAGGAAGTGGTTTTCATATTTAATGATTGTGGAATTTTAGTTTCCTTATAATAAGAATTTTACAAACTATCAACATTATGACAATTCTAGTGGTATATAAGAATTTATCTATGCACACAGATTTGAAATATTGAAATGAGAATGATGAATAAGTAAAAATTATCTTAATAGATTGCTAATAATAAGAGTAATTTTAACAACCGAGTGTACTTTATGGGACATATATATATATATATATATATATATTAATGGAGATTAATTTGATTGATTACAACAACTATTGAGTTTTTCTGTATGAAATTGAAAGTTGAGGAAGTATGATGAGTAAAACCCACAAAATTAAAAGAGTTTTGGAAATTGGGGGCTTCTAGGCATGATTACAATCGAAAGAGTTTTGATTTGGGAAATCAAAAAAGGAGAAAAAGATTTGGTAATTGGGGGCTGGGGTAGAGCCTAATTACAATTGAAAGAAGAAGAAGAAACGCAACTCACAGAGCCGGAAATTATACGTATTATATTAATAATTAAAAATATTTCTTATAATTATACGGTTTGGTTTGGTTTTTCAACAAAAACCGAAACCGAACCGAACTAAACTTATTTTGGTTCGGTTGGTTTTTTAGTTTCGGTTTGGTTTGGTTTTTCTGTTTCGGTTTGGGTTTGCTCATCCCTAATCATATTCTACGGAGCGAGATCTTTCCAATGGTATATAATACGCCTAAAACGGATTAAGGATGAATGAAAAATCAACGCTCTAAATGACCTTAAGATAAATGATTTTGTAGAGGAAAATTGATTGAAATTCTCAAATCTCACATCCTTTGTTTATGGAAAGTTGAGTGGTTTATAAAGAATTGTACTTCCTTAGGTTTGTAAGAATTTCTAGTAGAGAGGCTCTTTCTTCTGCGTGCAGGGGGTGTGCAAACCCAAGTCTGGACCTCCAAAAACCCAATACGCACCCGCACGATGTGGACGTCGCGAATGCTGGACCAAAATGGGACACTACGGCCGTTTATTTTTCTTCTAAAATAGTCTTTTTGAATTCTCAACAGAAAAATTTATTGAGATTATTCTCCTTAATTGTCTGATCTACTCTTAATTCCTGCAACTACTTCTAAAATTTCTTAGGCTGGTAGATTAGGTTCTGGTAATATTCTTTACGCACGGTTGAGTTTATTTTGTTGTTGTTGTATCCTGTAAGACAGAAATTCAACGAGAATTAATCAGTTTTGAGGAGACTAATTTTACTCGAATCTCAGCAAACCGTTATCGCTTTTCTCTTGTTAAGGTTTAATATAAACTTCTACAATTTGTAATCCGTATATATTTTAATAAAATTCTATTTCTATTCTTTCTTATTATTCCTATATATATTTATGCATTGGTTCTAACAATTAATTTCTCATCGATATATCGTATTGGTTTGTTAATTATCAACTTAGAAAGTTGTTTATGTGTCAGTTAAATTCTCATCATTTCGAATAAAAATAGAATGATTAAAATGTTTAATTAATATTTAAGCATTATATTTAAAGTACATGGAAGCGATTCTTTTATTATAATAGTAGTAAAGTTTATATATTTGAAATCTTTATAATGCATCAAGATAAATCTATTGATAAAACTAAATAAATATAATAATTTTTCCTATAAATATTAGAATATAATAACGAATATAAAAAAAAGTAGAAATTACACCAAAAATCATCTTTTTAAAACCTTATGTATTTATGACACCCTACAATTTAAAATTAACAAGAAAAATAATTTTGAATATAAATTTATCAAATCTATATCATTCTATTATATTTATGTCACTTACCAAATTTATTTATTAATATTTTTTAGTCAATTATCTAATAAAATAGAGTCAATTATCTAACTAATTAAAGCTAATTATGTACTAGTTAATTTAGAGTTGTTGCCCTTTCATTGTCTTACTTAAGTCTTCTTCCTTTCTTTTTTTTATTTTTTTGTATCATAAACGTTTTCTTCCTTTTTACTGTATCTCTATTCAATTCGTATATTCTTCACATATGGAATCAACATGAAAACTTATGAAAAAATTTATTAAATTATAAGGTACGTTAATTAGATATGTTGTTTATTGCTAAGAGTTTTATCATTTCATTCTTCTAGTTTTATATGAGTTTTTATTCTGTTTCTTCAATATTAAAGTTATATTCAAATTATGTTATATTAAAGTAAAATTGAAGCTATATTAAACAACTAATTTAATAAATAAGTTCAATACACCCAAAATTACATATTAAAGTTATATTCAAGTTATAATGAATCTATATCAAAGTTATATTAAACCTATATTCAAGTTATATTTAATCTATATCCATGATGAAGATACAAAATAAAACAAATCTTGTTTGTACACGAAATTGATATTATATGAATCTAATGCTCTGCGCATTTACATTGAATTATGTATATATTCAAGCTATATTTAAGATATATTCAAACCCACAAAGTACATCCTACTATTTCATATACAAGCTTAACAAACTTAATAAATTGTATTCAAGCTATATTTAAGTTATATTCAATAGACAAAGCAATTCACCAATTCGCAAAAATAATTCATAGAAAAAGCAAAATAAAATAGTAAAACGTGAATTAAAGAAAGTTGTTTATAAAATAGTCAGTTGAATGAGTATTAATTGAATATTCAATACACAAAACACATCCAACCATTTCACATATGAGCTTTACAAACTTAATAAATTATATTCAAGCTATATTGAAGTTATATTCAATACACAAAGCAATTCACTAATTTCTAAAAATAATTAATAGAAGAAGCAAAATAAAATAGTTAAACATGTTTTAAAGAAAGTTGTTTATAGAATAGTTAGTTTGATGAGTATTAATCGAATATTTGAATGGATAAATGAAAAATTATTAGTAAAAATAATATATATATATATATATATATATATAAGAGGTTTCTACATATTTGAAAATTTATTAGGAGATAAATGTTGATTTTATTATATATTAATTTAAAAAATACAAATTTCTCTATTTCTGTATTTTTTATAGTGATGACACGTATTTAATAGGTTTTTGCAGTTTTCGTTATATATTGAAATATAATGGTGATGATCCCATTTATATATATTTTATAGTTAATGATCACATATATATCGAAATTCCTATAAAAAAAACACTATACTAACATATATATTTGAATTGTTTGGATATAATGTCAATAAGTCACTTTGGCCGGATTTGAGAAATAACCAATCAAAAAGCTAACATAACAAGTTAACTCGAAGTTTTACCTATCAAATCATCGCGACATTACATTTTTTATCCTTACGGTCAAAATCGAATCATTAAATGAAGAAGAAACAAAAATGAATTTGATTACTACCATAAAACCACGACTAATGAGATTATTTTACTGATAATTCTTTAACTACATTGTAATAGATTTCACTTTCATTCATGTTTCATAAGAATGTACATTAATTTTCTGTACTATCTATCTATCTATCTATCTATATATATATATATGTAAATTATGCATCCATACAAAATGCATTAATTGTAAAAGTACACTAATTCACATCTATTAAGTGATTATATTACATTCATAAAAGAAAAAAGAAAAAAAGAAAAAAAAAAGTGGTTATAGTAACAGTGAGCCATGTGCTTCACACGTGAACTTATACTACACATAGATATAGAAATAAGAAAAGAGAAGAAGACTTACAAGTGTTAATTGAAAGTCTTGGCAATAGAACATCAATACAATACCTAAATTTCAACCAATTAATTAATGTATACATACAGAATATTTTGATTTGATCTGAACACAAGGAAATTAAACTAACAGATCTGAATCTATATTAAAACTTAAAATTAGATTATGAAAATGTAGTTAGTGGGACAATCTATGTTAATTAAACATTAATTAGGAGTTATAAATCAAATCTCCATTTCCCATCAACTATAGAGATAAATATGCTATTCTACCTGTATATATATATATAAATAAGCCAAATACATAGATACCCTCCTGAAATTGTCCAAAAACGCCTATTGTCCCCCTGAACTTTTAAAATGTCCTAATGCTCTCCTGAACTTTGAAAAAGTGACCCAGTTTGCCGCCTTACTGCCACATGTCACCCAATTATTGTTTGTCTCATGTTTGACTTTTCAAAACAAACTTTGGTTGTTTTGGGATTTAAGGGGTAAACTGGACCAATTTTAAAAAATTCAGAGAGGGTATTAAAACACTTTTAAAAAGTTCAGGAGGGCATTAGGACATTTTTAAAGTTCAGGGGAATAGTAAGTGTTTTTTACCAAGTTCAGGAGGTATCTATCCATTCGGCCTATATAAATGTAAAGAGGTGGTCCTTCAAATATAAGATGATAAAGTCATAATTGAAGAATGGAGGGTTAGGTAGGGAGTAAGGTTGGAAACCAATGGACAGTTTCTGCTAATAATTTTGGACACGAATTCCATATATTTTATTGATAATGATTTGCTCTTAATTTATGTTCACATTATGTATGCATCCTTCACAATTCATCCCTTTGTTTAACTAACATTTGGGGTTTTTTTTTCTTTAAAAAAAAAAATATAATGAATTCTGTACATCTCAATCATCTTATAAACATTCACAGTTTAAGTAGATGAACAAGTGAACTCAATTTTACTATTGTTTTTTTTTTTTCTTATCAAATACGAGTACAAAACTTTTAGAACCTGCTCTCACTGAACTTAACATTTTAGAGAAAGTTTAACTTCTAATGGAGACGAACCTTGTTCTTGATTCGGTGTGACTCGCCTTAAGTTGACAAGTTGAAGAGCAAGTATATTCATAAGAGTGCAGTGCAGTCAAATTTGATATGTTTAGAGTATAATCGAGGGTAGTTCCAAAGGATCACATGGGTTCACCTAACTCCTCCGGCCAGCCAGTCAAGTATGTTGCTTCAATTGGGCTGGAAAACCAGAGTTCCAACCAAGTACATTGCTTTAATTGGGCCAGGAACACGTGAGTTCCGTCTTAGTAGGTTGCTTCGATCCAGGATGATGGTTATTTCATACTCTACCAATGGTTTCTTCAACCCCGTCTCTCTCCGACACACCGAAATTTTACCCTCACTCCACCCGCGCTAATACAACTTCAAAGAAAATCATAATAATTTGATAATTTGATGGTATGATATTCCCTAAATCACCTAAAATCATCTAAGTTGCATCCTACATTTCATAAAATCAAGAAAAAAAAAAAAATCAGACTTGATTGTATAGAACAAAATGGTAAAAATAGAAGCAAATAAAATTGCAGAGGAAGCTGAATAAGAATATTAACTGAGGGAAAGATATACAAGATGAGGATGGAACAAACTCAGCGTCCTCTCGACCATACAAAGTCTCTATCTAAATAAATAATTCTCCAATGACTCAAAAACTAGATACATTGTTGATCATTCGAAATTACAACACAAACAGATCCCTATGGAATCATTAAAAATGTACACAAATTACTCATTTCTATTAGACCTGTAGTCCCGAGGAGGCCCGTCGTGTAAGAAAAATCATTTTGTACCCTGATATATTTATACCAGATGAGCTCAAGGGACTTACATTCGAGAATCGAAAGAAGCAGAATCATCCCTTGCGAATAAGAGCTCGATTGCAAATGATGGGAGAAAAACGCCCAAGAAGCAGCCTTTACTCATTCACAGCCCAACCCACTTCACCCATCTGAAGAGCCGGCCAACTCTGAAGGGCAGCTCGTAGTCTTTGGTAACAGCCGGCTCTCTCCTTGCTGTCTCCCGGTCAGACCAATCATACACACCACGTTCTTGCCTGCTACCAGGAACAGTGTTGTCTAGGATAACAGCCACGAGGAATGCAATCACCATATGCAAGGATAGTAACGTGTTCAAGAAGTAGTTCAGCTGCAGAACATATTACCAAGATTTGTCACGAATGTTGCATGTTCAGCAGAAAAAACCAGGTTTTCGATACAAAATTTAGACCGTTCTGAATGGAAAAAACAATGCTGTGTGGTAAAATATGCATGAAAACATAGCCAGGAAGTTATTTGATCAATCCAGATAGAAACTAATACAATATACAAATACATATAAAATATATTTGCATATTAAGATATCCTGGACCTTAAGACAACTAACAAAAATGAGTGATGCAATTACGACGTGTACTTCTCAACTGCATATCAATTTAGTCAACTTCATACTTTGGCCAAACTAGTCCGAAGATGACATGTATCAATCATAAATTGATGTGTCCAAAACTATGAAACACAAATGAACACGTTTCATTTCAAACTAATCTGACCCTAAATGCCAAGTTGTGGACCAATTTACCCAGAAGTTCACTTTGGGCCAGTTTGATCTACCTGCCAAATTTAAGGACCAAATAATCTTTTAACCAAAAAGAAGCATACCCCTGCATTTTTACTTTTGAACGGTCCATGAGATGCCACAATGTATGGCTGAAAATAACTTGGAACAGACAAGTTGCCATTTGGGGAGATGCCATACTGCTGGAAGTATGCTGGAACAGAAAGTGAAAAAAACAAAGACAGCCCCACTATGATGATATTCCGCGAGCTTCCAGCCTCACTATAACGTAGATTCGACAACCCTAGTGCTGCAAGCATTCCCCACATGAAGCAGAGGAGAGCAGCAACCATTGCTTGCGGAATTGAAGCAATAAAGCCTCCAACTTTACCTGTATAAAAAAATGTGGTTAGGTTGGAAATACGAAACATGGTACTAGAATTCCTGCATTCTATTTCTCTCAGAAAACTCGTGTATGAGACCAAGATTTAAACCAGGCACCATTTAGAAGATGACATAAATCGAAACACGTTGCTAGCAAACTACTCCTACCCGAAATACTATTCTGCAAAATTCATTATGTAGAGAACAATAACAGTGTTACCCACAGTTAACCGCAGACAAAAAGTATATATCGACTTCAAATGCCGAAACAAATAATTTGCCTGCCTCTAGTACAAAGCAAACACAATCCAATGATTGAATACTGACAATTCCAAGGAGTATTTTAAAATTCAAAAACCATTAAATCAAGTCATGCTTATCCCAAATTGCGTGCACCAGGAGAAAAATTACTGTGATTTTTTTCAGAATTTTATCATCATAGTCATAATAATACTACATTGCCGTAATGCATACCATTAGAGAGCAATGTCCCACATATGCTGTTCCCAAACATTTGTTGTCCTTCAATAATTAAGAACATCTTAATTGGAATGGTACTAGATAGTATTTTTGCAGTTATTTATTGCAGTAACACCGTAGAATTTAAATACCATTCAAAATGGTAATTTAACAAGTCGGATGCTATTTGAATCACAAGTTGGGGTCTAGCAACAACCTCAACAATAATTTCATCAAGCAGATGTTGCCAACACAATCATGGGATTCTCATAACAAAAGTTTTAAAAAGAGTTACAAGAGGAATTCAACACAATCATGGGATTCTCATCACAAAAGTTTTAAAAGAGTTACAAGAGGAATTCAACACAATCATGGGATTCTCATCACAAAAGTTTTAAAAGAGTTACAAGAGGAATTCAAGGCAATACAGGAGTCAAAATGCACCTTACAGACATTACACCCATGGACTTGAAAGAGTTTCAAAAATACAAAGAACCTACGGGAAGGTCCAATTTTACCAGTAATGTATTTAGATGCACACAATTAACATTTTCAAGGGCACCATGTTACCTCATCATTTTTCCCTAGTTCAGTGTTGCCTTTCTCCAGTGAACTATGCTGGAAAATATACTGGTAATCACAAACAGATGTATGTTTGTCGCTAATTTTCATACATATTTACTCAAGAAAGGGTAAAACTGAGCTAGGACAAAAATGATGTAGTATGCCCTTGCAAGTTGAAAACGTCAGGGTTTTATTGCGCACACTCAAATATGTTACAGGTTTTTTTAACCCTTAACCCATGAAATTAACAATGATATCACTGTTATTCAACCCATGTATACCAAAATTTATAATTACCATCTAACTTGAGTTAGCACCTTTGCCAACTCCTAAAGAAGATCTCAAGTTTTTACGGTCAAAAGAAGAGCTTGTAAAATAAGAACATGATTAAGAGTTACCTATAAGGGATAAGAGAATCAGAACACATGCACCAAACTCAACCGCCCTACGGCTTCCCATTTTAGTCACAGCAATAGTGTGAACATTCTCGGTTAGAGTTGTCGAGCCAGTTCCAGTGCCCCAAAGACCAGCCAAGATGCTAGAGAGTCCTTCAAGGCCAATCCCTCTACTAAGAACACCTGCAGTTGGAGGTCTAGATGCCACCAACAAAGACGATGCATGATATGAGCCAACCTGATTTCGAAACCAGAGAAAAGTCAGTATGTTAACATCACCTAACTTGACTCTATATCATATCAGCTTTTAAAAAAATAAAATACAATGCACAATGCTTTTGATGCAATGGAAGCGCTGAAGACCTAGGGTTTTGATTTGAGCAAGTGCATAAGATTCCAAATTTAGATTGTTTGCAAATTCAACAGTGAAAAGGCTTATTGATTCTGTAATCCTGAGACCATTTGCAAATTTGTTCACTGTTACCAAAGTAAGACATCATCTATTTTACCAACACATTCCTAACAAAAAAGTTCGAAAATGGCAAAACATTAACTAACAATTGAACTCAGAAATTCATGTATCAGAAACCAGTAAAAGTAACAACTCAAGATATTTCACAAATTCCTCATCAAGCATAGATTACGTGCAAAAGTATGAAATTCAATTTCAGCTTAAATTAAGTTTTCCACAATAACTATTCTTTGATGTAAAAAAAATAAAAAATAAAAAAATAAAAAAAAAAAGAAAAAGAGAAGGGAGATATGGGAGTAGAGAAAGGGGGAAGAAAGCACTTTCTCTACTTTCTTCAGAACAGATGAATTTTTGGAGTGAGGTTATTTGATAACAACTATATTGTTTTTAGAAAAATAAGAACAAACTTGAAAATAGAAAAGCTAAGCTAAAACAGATGGCAAAACTTTTCACATTTTATCCCACCCTTTCAATTCATTTTTTCTTCAAGATGGAGGAAAATTTTGGTGTACCTATGGGATCAGAATTTCATTCATTTTTTCTCATTCCTACACTTCCAAACAAAGGAAAAGTGCATTTTCTAGGAAAATTCTTGCATAAACCAGGCCTAGCAAATGAAATAAGAGTATTTTAAGAAATACTATTCTAGAGCAGGGTCCGGTGAAATCTATAATTTCCAACATAAGATTCAACAGATCTATAATGAGACACTTACCGAGTCCACTGATGTAATAATGGACACCACGCACATAAGAATAGCCAGTTTCCATTCAAAGACAGGAGTACCCCATTGCAAGGGATAAGGAAACCTGAACCATGGTGAAGATTGCAATGCATGAGAAGTATCAACTCGACAGTACCTCATCTTGGAAACATGCTTTCTGCAGTGATCAGATATAATATTTGATGCAGGGATATTTGCATCACAACCTTTGTAACTATATGTTCCAATTTCAGTCAGAAGCAAAGCAGCTGCCCAAGTGAGTGCTAGAGCCAATGGAACCTGAAAATCGAAAAGAAAAGGCAACACTAAGATCTAGGAAACGACATGAGACCTTAAGCAACCAATGAAAAGTATATTAAAATTCTTACCGCATAAATAAGAAATATGCGATGACCAAGAACAGAAATTTTACGAAGGTACTGCAGAAAGTATACTACAGTGTTAACATTTTGCAGAATAAGTAAATTAAAGTAAAATAATAATTTTCCAGGGAAAAAACAAGCGAACTCCAATACTGGGAAGTAAATTAAGGCTCCAAACTTACAAGAGAAAAAATAATAACCAGTAATATCTGCACCACACCAATCTCAAGACAGTTACCAACTATTGGAAAACCATAACTGTAAAATGAAAGTCCGACAGCAGCAATAGTTGGGGCAACAACTACAGGATTGATCAACCTGAAGAAATAAGAGATGAACTGAGCATTGTTATTGGGCATGTTCTGCTAAGTCCTGAAATATAGTACATCTTGCAAACGAATGTTCATCATTATAAAGAAATTATAGTCAACTCAACAAATATATGGGAAGTCAAGTAGCACTACACAATTGCTGAAATCACACCTCAAAAGTACTGACATCAAGCCACTATATCCAAGTAATGCCTGGAAAGCTGAAGCAATAATTATAGATCCCTGTAACCTCTTCATAATGTGCTTGAAATTCTGCCATGGTAAGCAGCTGTTAGAATCTGGTTAAGAACTAAACATGTGACTACAAAATTATGTCAAAAAATATATATTCAAGTTGCTCAAACAGGCTTTTTGACATCATAATCTTCATTAAAATACTAGTTCCATTCCAAATGATTAGAAGATTAATAAAAAATTCAATCTCTGATAAGAAATAGAGTGAAGACTATCATATTCACCGTCTCCATATCTGCCATCGTTTTATCTTCATCATAATTCTAGAATGTGTATTTAAACAAAAACTGTACCAGATCAAATCCTCCGCATTATTTTTAATTATATAATTAACAAATTCAAATGGTCAATTAGGAAGTCTTAAGCAATAAAGTTTCTTTCAATAAACAGACAGCCAGAGCAAATTGACATGAAATTCACCATATCACCACATTTAACCATCTTCTGATTATTAGCAATAGTTCAATGAGCTTACTCCAGGAGAGCAATGGGAGTATCTTTCAAGATTCCCGTTTTCAAGGCACAATAAATTTTATGTGCGAGGAACCTATGTTTGAGCTACATATTTTCGTACGTACAGCATGATGTTCAAATCAGAATACTAGACAATTTTCATGTCAAAGCAACTAACATGGACCTCTCTATCTGTTTATATTGGTATAGAAACTTCCAAAATAACAAAATTACAAGTTTACTTTTTTCGTCCACTAGCATGGTGATGAATACAAAAAGCAAACCGGTAGCTTTTATAGATAAATAAACAATAACCTAAGAAAAAAAACTTACATTTCCACTTAGTACTTGGAACTCCGGGGAATGTATTACTGCTAATGCTGGGGCAAGGTAAACAAAAGACGGGCCTTGTATCAGAGGCAACCTTGATCCAAACGATGTATGCAAAAGTGTGGTCACCCCAGAAACAAAGAGCACTGTCGACACCACCATTGCAGTATCCTCCTACATCAAACTAAGTGCAATCAGATCAAGCTATTCAGACTATATGCTCACCAGGACAATGAACTATCACAAAAAAATATGAAGGGAAAATAAAACAATACACAACTACTCACATAAGAGCCACCCATTGCAGGAACAATGACGAGTGGAATGAGAATCAATGAACCTAACATCGAAAGGTAATGCTGGAACCCATATAGACCAATGGGAACTGAAAGATTACACAACAAACATAAGCAAATTTTAATATATCCAGAATAACCAATAAAAACACCATTTCTTAACCTTAGAATGTATACTAATGCTAGTCAACAACAATTATTTTAACAAACATAATCATCCAAACTGTGAACATAACCATTAAGAAAAGAACATCAATTTCACATGTCAACATCCAGTAGTCAGAACCAAAGATGGCCATTCTCAAATGAATACACACGCAAAACCAAACGAGCAAAAAGAAAACTTACATCATATGATTTGATCTGCGAAACAAGGAGTCATAATTTCTACCAAATAAGAAATTCACTCTCACGACACACTCAATATCAAGTCAAGCTTCACACCATCAAAGCATAGAGAACTTTAAATTATTAACAAAAATCAATTCTCAGCACTTTGTTTTACTAAAAAAATCATGATAAACACCTAAGAATTCCCAAAGTATAGACATCCATAGTTCCACACCAAGCAACAACAATTCATATTCCCATGTTGAATAGTAAACTACTATCTCTCCTTCTCTGTTATATACATAATAACCAACCAATTATATCAGGACTTACCAAGACCGGGAGTATCTCTTAGCTCATACTTCATATGAGAATGCCTTCCAGCGAACGTATCAGCATCCACAATCATCGGCAACGCATCAACAACCTCCTCATTCCTAGTTGCTCTTCTCGTTCCCTCAGTTGGCCCGGCCAGACCCTGCCCATTAGCTCCATGGCCCGACTCTTTCTTCGGAGCCCCACCACCATCGGAGTCCCTCCTTCTCTTCACAGAAGTCTGATCTTTATTTTCAGCAGGAGCCGCCGGAGCAGCAGTGCCATTGACAGCAGCCGGAGATGGTTTGGTCGTCGTGGCTGTAGTAGTAGCGGTGTTGGTGTTGGTGTTGGTGTTGGCCTGTGATGTTCTGGCCCGACCCGCCTCAAGATCCACCTGGTTATCAGGCTGCTCTCTAGGCCTCGGTGGGAGGGAAATCTGCCCGGAATCACTAGCATTGGTCTCGCCGGAGAACTTAGGTCGAAATCCAGTTCGTTTAGCCCAAGTAGAAGGAGGCAATGGGGAAGATTCAGGCAGAGGTGGCCAAGGAGCAGGCTTTGGGCGGGTTTTGGGGTCGGAATTAGACATTGAAACAACACGAATTACTTCGAATTCCTCGCTCGTTCATGAAAGTGCATAACATGTAAAATGCAGAGTAGATCTGAGGCAAATGGGTAGGGTTTTGAGAGCTTTTTAGGGTTTTGGGAAGAGATAAAAGAGCAGTCTTTTTAATTTTGAGAGACAGAGAGAGAGAGAGAGATACACAGTGAAGCTTCTCTCTGAGTGTGAGAGTGAGAATTTTAGAGAGAGAAAGAAAGATCACAGCTGAGGTACAGCTAAAGAGAGAGAAAAGGAGAGTGTTGTAGTGGAGAAGCCAAAACCGCGTTTGCCAAGTTTTTCTTATTTAATTATTTTATTTATTGTCTTTTTTTTTAGATTTTTTTTTTTTTTTTATAGATGGATTAAATAAAAAAATAATTTGTTTTTGCGAGATAATCGGGATTAAGCAATAGACTTTGTTGGCTTAATTGAGGGAAATCAAGTTAGTTAGTTGTTGTTGTTGATTAAAGAAACGACCATCTTTGTAACATTAGGTGTAATTATGGTTATTAAGCATGCAATGATCCTAATCACATTTATCCGTTACTAAGCTAAGTGATTAAGACATGTAAATATGGTAGTTAAAATCTCTATTAAACTAGTTAATATTCTTTTGGATTTTATCATTTCTTTCTAAGTGATCACAATAATATTTTTTATCAACTTTAGGAAATATTTGGTTCATCCGTTAGTCAATGATTGTTTAAAGTTATTGTGTTTTGTTTTTGTTATAGTACAAAATGATCGATATAGATATATTTCAAATATACAAAGATATGAGGATGCGTTAGGAGGATAAATAAAAATAAAATAATTAATTGAATAATTAAGAATAAAATTTTAAACAATAGAGCAATAAATGATTATAACGACTTTTAATTTTGATAGTATTGCAAATTGATTAGCATATCACCCAAGGATGAAAGGGAAAAAGTTGTATTTTATATAAATTTAAAGATAATAGTTTTGTGTTTATAATAATATATATATAAAAAAAAAAAGAATTAAATTTGAGCTTTTGAGAAACAAACTATGCTTAGAATCTCAAAAGTTAAAAAGTTATTGTTTAAAAAGTTTATCAAATACTATTTTATTTAAAAATATTTACTAGATGGGCTTAGACGAATTCGGGAAAGGTCTAATTGAGCTTCCCACTAAAAATGTAAATTCGATCTAGTTTATCTAATTCCTTCACGTATTCTTTTATGTCGGACAGAATTGCGCTACGAGATCAATTGCTAAATCCAACTCCGAAACAACCCATAATACTAATCAAATAAGCTAGTTTTCTCTACTTGATCTTTAATGAGAATCATTAATAGTTTTCTTTTCATACGCGTTCATAAATACTAACATATTAGTAAAGATATCACTTTCTAAAGCACAGAAATTTTCTTAGTCATTGGTCTCTTGCCAATTAGAAATGAGTGTATTGTCAAAGATATTTCTTAGTCGTCCAATTAGTTTCTAAAGTCAATTCTTTAGAAAAATTTTGTAATTATCAACCGATTTTTCACCTTATTTTTTTAGTTTATATTTTAGTTTATATTTTTTTCTTACTAATTCAATGATCTTGTTTCATATTTTTGTAGTAAATATCAAACTAGTCCAATATGGACTAAAACATAAATAATAAATAGATTATGTGAAAATGTAACTCAATTAAACATATTTTCTAACTTCCCAAACACGACTTAAATATTTCTTAACCTTTCAAAAAATTTATTCCATTACACAAGAAATTAATAATCGTGGCTAATTGTATTCATAAAGTGGAGAGACTAATTTTTTATTTTTTATTTTTAAAAGAAAACACCAAGTTTAATTGATGCATAAAGTAAGAAATATTTTTCAGCTAACATTTACTGACCAACTCAATCATTAAACTGAATAAAATTGGCTAAGTCAATTTTGCATTCATTTCTTGTACAACGCAATCGTTGAACTGAAAAAAAAAAGACCTTGTATTTTTTCGAAATTAATAACTTTTAATTTTTAATTTATATATTTATTGAAATTAACATATTATACTAGTCGGTCCCTATAATAATTTCAGTCCTTAAGTTTCATCGTTGTCAATTATTTAATTCTTCACGTAGTCCTAACAAACAAAAAGAGATCATCTTAAAATATATGTATTGTTAGTACGATTAAACTTAAAGATTTTAAAATATATTTATACACTAACTAGTATAATATGTAAAAATATAAAAACTAATAAATTATTTAACCAAATACTATGTAAGTAACTCGGAGGATCAAGATGGTCCAATTTAGCTCATCAACATGAATTAAAAATCATGCTCATCAATAAATTAGTAAGAATATGAATATGAGAATATATTAATTTTATTATCTTCATGTAAATAGACTGATAAGACATCATGGCACAAATTTTCATATTATTGAGGATCAATACTATTGAACGAAAAGTTATTTTAATTAACTTTATTACGAAAAAAACAAAATCCAATATTTTAATTAACTTTATATTTTTTTTTCCTGTTGATAATTAATTAACTTTATGTTTTTTCCTTTTGATAATTAATTAGCTTTATGTTTTTTCCTTTTGATAATTAATTAACTTTATATTAGCAACAAAATGACAAAAGATACACAGGCTTGCTAGATGCCACAAGCCTACACCAGCTGTGGCAATAAGTCACGTGCATCACGTGCAGTATCGGTTGCATTTACAACTATCCCTTTTTTTTCGGGGGCTACTCAACTATAATATATTAACTTCTACATTTTGATCAAAATTTGCATTAATGATATATATGAACAATAATATTAATAATTTATGCACCTATTTCGTTGGAAAATAAATGGAGCCAATATACCTAAATAAATTTGCTGCATGTGAATTAATTAAATAATAATAATTCACCTAATCTTTTTACTGATTAAATTTAGCTTAATTTAAATATCATAAACTAAAACATTACATAACTAATAAAAGATAAACAAACATTAAGCTATGTCCCTCTATTTATCGAAGAATCAATAGTTTGTGCTAATAAACGAGTCATCTGATTGCATACCGCCGAATAAAAATGAAATTAACTATTCATACGTCTCATGCCAATATACAATAACTTTGTACTATACCTTCAATTAGAGATCAAATATAAGTACTAGAGTTCAACATGGTGACCAGATTAACTGCATCATACTCTATTACCAACTTATGAATGAGTAAACTCTTCAACCAACTCAGCGTCTCCCCATAACTTATACGAGCTTACCAAAGCCTGATCACTTAGCTCTCTTGGTAGCAAATATCTTGCTGCCACAAATATAAACATGGAGGTTCGAATAATGTAACCATGTCGAATACTCTCTTCATCGGTAAACACGATAATGTCTATGCATTTTAAAAATTCGGCTAACTAAGACTGCCACCAATGAATCAATTGCTTATTTTAGCTTTGCGAAACTCTATTTTAGGAAAATAGCTTTTTTAGTCCTTAGTATGTTCAAAAAGTAATATTTTAATACTCAATCTATTTATATGATACATTTAGCCCTAACCTATCGCAATAAGCACACTTATTTTATATAAAAAAAAAAGTTTTATAACTAAATATTATTTATATTCAAATAATAATGATTGCACTAATATCAAAATTACCATGCAAGAGACATGTTCACGAACATAGTTTTTTTTTTGTTGAGCGTATATATTTTTATTAAGATAACCTTGTTTATGTTTTTTTCATAATTAAAGCTACTCACATATACATATATCTCTAAATGACGTTAAAATTGAGTTATTTTCTATAAACTCTGCTTATATTACTAATTGAATCACATCCTAACCTAACACTTGATACGACTTTTTTGAATATGATATTTGAAGAAAATTCTATTTTGAACAGATAAAACAGAATATACCTTATCACGAATCTTTTCTATAATTTTGTTTTTGAAAATAAATAGAAAAAAAAGCTGACCCCACAAAATAATTTGATCAAAAAAATTCGGATAGAAGAAATGTGCTAGCTGGGATTGATGGAGGAAGCTTGATGAGACAGAGAGGCGAAAATTGAGGCGGATGAAAGCAACGGCTAGTTTTGGATTTGAATGTGAAATTATAATTTTTGCAGAGCACAATATTGAATTATTGAATAAAAAGTAGTAGCCGTTAGGGTCTGAAAATGATAGGGAATCCATCACCATCTCTTAACAAGCCAATACATACACATATATATATATATATATATATATATATACGTCATTATATATACTAATTTTTAGGATTAGATTTTAATTAGTTCCTCAACTTTCTTTAATCTCTCCCTAACATGAAAATAAGACTAGAAGAAATACTAGATTTAGCAGTAAAAAAAGTTAGCAGCAAAATGAATTTCGTTGCTAAAAAATACATTTAACACCAAAAATCCAAAAACTGTTGTAAAAAATCACATTTAATAGCAAAATTATATCAATTTTTTTTTATTGCAAATATCTACAACCACAAGTTTTTAGTAGTAACATGCAACAACTACTTTGTTGTTGCCAAATGTGCTCTTTGACAGCAATTTATGAATATTGCTATTAAATATGCTATTTGGCAATAATAAAATAGTTGCTACAAGCTGCTACTATAAAGTTGTGGCCGTGAATATTTGCAACAAAAAAAAATAATATAATTTGGCTGCTATGTATTTTTGGTAGCTGCTTTTAAATTTTGCTGCTATATATTTTTTGGCTGTTAATTTTTTAACTACTAAATCTATTATTTGTTGTAGTGTAATAATAACATTAAAAAGTCAGATTCATCGATCTCATACACTAGTTGCTTGATTTTCAATAAATTTAAGAAATTTGTTTTATTGAATTGCCTCTTTTACAAGGATTGTAATTGATATAAATGTAAACGATTAAAGTCCATGTTTTATTGAAAAAGGAGAGGTGGGCTCATTAAAACAAAATAATTTATTGAAATGTAATGTGAAAAACACATCGACATAAGATATATATGTGATATATGAAAAGTAAAAACCAAAACATATCGTGAGTTCCTTTTTGGTTAAATACATATGTGACCCTTTTAATTTAATTTTTGAGCCGTTTGGTCCCTTAACTATTTTAGAGATTTATCTAACCCCTTATTTAAAGGTAAAATACATATGTAGCCCCTTCAATTTTTATTTTTGAGCTGTTTGGTCCCCTCAACTATTTTAGCAACCTATCTAACCCCTCATCTATTTTAAAGTGGTATTTTTAAACCTTTGAGTGAACATAACCAGACACAACAGAGTACCATGCATTACACGCGTCCGACACTAAAAACATTTAGGACACACGCTGAAAACTATCTTCTATCTAATTAATATTACAAATTATTATAAAGTGAAAATTTCCCAATAATTAATTAAACTCAAGAGGAGGAAGAAATACGACACATTAGCATTTAAATGTCTAAAAATACCACTTTAAATAGATGAGGGGTTAGATAGGTTGCTAAAATAGTTGAGGGGGCCAAGCGGTTCAAAAAAAAAAGTTGAAGGGGCTACGTATGTATTTGGCTTTTAGATAAGGGGTTAGATAGATCATTAACATAATTGATGGGACCAAGCGACTCAAAAATTAAAGTTGAAGGAGCCGCATATGTGTTTGGCCTTCCTTTTTCTATAATTCTTGTTTTTTTTTTAAACATCTCATATATATAATTACTCTTATACCCAATTGCTTAAAAATGTCTTTATATTACTAACATTGTTTATCAATTAATTTTTCTCATTGCAATGGTTTAATCAAGTTTTTATTTTTGTTACATTTTAGATACTACTATCAGCATTGGGAGGACGAAGTGAAGGAAATCCAAAGAAGCCGGTCAAGGAAACCTATACATCAAACAAATTCTTCAAACATATTTTGAAGAATTAAATTTGCTCGTGAAACTTGCTCCAATATTTATAAGCAATTAAATTGTAACCTAATGTTACTACCGGATATAGTTTATTTTATTTTGTAATGCTAATGTTTCTTTAGACCCAAAGCAACGCAAGAGCAACCTTCTAATATATATATATATATATTAAGATTTCCAATTTATTCCTGGACATCTTGAATAAAACTTTCTTTTAGCGCACTAAACCTATTATAAATTTCTTTAAAATTGTATAGTTTAAAATTTTTGCTTTCTTTTTATTCATATAATATATTTTGAACTTTTGTAGATATTTTTTTTTATCTTCCGGATCTTCAATCTTTTCTATTATATATGAAAAGAATTCTTATTTATTTCTTAACAAATTTATCTTACTGCATTTACAAGGTTTTATACATTCATAGATCCTGACTCGGTTTTAGATTCGTAATTACTTATCCTATTTAAATCATTTTCTAAAAAATCTGAAATTTCTATACTAGATTCTGATGATTCATTAATCATAATTTTCATAATTTTATTTTCCAAGTTTCAGATATTTCTAAATTATATATCTTACCTTTTACTTTACAATCTCTTGAATAATGTTCTTGCTTTCCACACTTATAACAAATTACTATATATTTATTTTTCCTATAATTCTTATGTTTTCTTTTTTATATTTATCTTTAACTAGTTCTTGAGATTTCTCTTGAAGTTTTATTTTCCTTTTTGGAGGTTTATAGTTATGATAATTTTTCTTATAACCATATTTCTTTCTTTTGGGTTTTATTCTTTTTTTTTTTTTTAACGACGGGGCTTTTATCTGTTCATACCAATATTGTTGACAAAATTATCCTAATTTTTTTCTTCCTACCAAGTTATCAGTTTTTAATTTAGCTTTCAACTTCATATTTGAACAAATTGCTAGTCCTTCGTGATTTATATAATTGATCAATTGACCATAAGTTAATTCTTGATAATGAATTATTTTATCGAATTCTGAATTTAACTTATTTCTAATTCTTTCAGCAAATAACTTAGGTAATTCTGCAATAAATCTTTCATTCCAATAAAAATTATTACAATCATCTTTACTCATAACCTTAGTTAAGAACAAATCTTTATACCATCTAAAATATTGCAATTGTGGACATGCTAAATTTTTAGTATCTCTGAACTTCAATCTTTGATAAACTCTAGGGTTTCCTACAAGGTTCTCTAGAATGACAAAAAGTAAAATTGGTACTATATCTTCCTCTTCTGCTTGTAATATTTGATTATTTTATTCTTTAATTACTATTTTTCTATCTGTTATTTTTTTTGTTTATCTACAGGGGTTATGTTATAATCCCACCATCCTTTTAATTGTCCTATAAATCCTAAAAGTAGAGCTCGCATTACGTGTAAGTCATTATTATTTATAGATCTATAAGCAGTAGCTGTCATCGACATTTTTCGAAGCAAATTTATAATTTGATATTCTACTAAGTTATCTACATTCCATTCATATAAAGATTCTCCAACATATCTAGCATGAATAATATTTCCTCTTTCTTCATATTGAGTATTTGGAGGTGTGGGTCTAGGATAATAATTTATAGTTTATGGCATAGGGGTGTAGGTATTAAATTTTATTTTTTTGAATAAATTGTTCTTCTAGATCCTGAATATCATCTGATTCTGAATTTGTTTCTTTATTTATAACCATTATATGTTTCTCTATCGTATTAATATTTAATTGAGCAAGTCTTGCTTCTATTTTATTTAAAATTGTATCTTCTTTTTTAACCTTAATTTTTGTTCCTGACGAAAATTCAAAAGGTTTGAATAATAAGGCTTCACTATCTGTAGGTACAAGAGTGGATGTCTGGTTGTTGGAATTTAAACTTGAATTGGAGTTCGAACTTAGTGTATGGACTATGGATTCAATTATACTCAATTGATCGGGTTAATTTCACTCATGGTATACCAACTATCTTCCTAATCACAATTTGGTATACCAACTACCGTTTTGCACACTGTAGTACCCCAACTTCTAGGTGACCTCCCATTGTGGTACATGTGACCTGTTATTGCAGGTTAACTGTGCCACATCAGCACTTTGTTGGGCTTAATTTCACTTATGGTATACCAACTATCTCCCTAATCACAGTTTGATATACCACTTTATACGTATTGTTTCATTTTTTTTTTAATAACAGAAATATATAAATCAAATATTTTTCTTTTATTTTCTTTGATTTATATATTTTTGTTATTTTTTTTATAAAAATAAAATGAAACAATCTGTATAAAGTGATATGCCAAACTGTGATTAGGGAGATAATTGGTATACCATAAGTGAAATTAAGCCCAACAAAGTGCTGATGTGGCATAGTTAACCTGCAATAACAGGTCACATGTACCACAATGGGAGGTCACCTAGAAATTGGGGTACTACAGTGTGCAAAACGGTAGTTGGTAGACCAAACTGTGATTAGGGAGATAGTTGGTATACCATGAGTGAAATTAAGCCCAATTGATCTGACATAGTATGTAAAATTTAATTAGAATAATTGTTTTGTAATATAGTTTGTCATATCTCTTTTGACGGATTGTTTTCTGTAGTAGCAATTTTTCTAAAAGGAGTTCCTATAAATGATTTATTATTATTTTTAATTACTATACTTTCTAAAGGAAAATGTATAGAAACTATAGGTTCTTCATTAATAGTTTTCCAAAGTTTAGCAATTTTAGTGTTAACATTTATTTGTTCTTCAAAGGGGAAATTTATATTATTTTTATTACAATAATTTTCAAATCATAAAAATAATGGAATATTTACCTCTTTTCTTTTCCGCATACCAAAGAGTTCTAAAATATTTTAACTCAGAATCTGAAAAATTATTGAAGTATCATTCTCTTTTTTCTTTATTATAATTCGCCTTTAAGTCTTACCTTAAAATTTTTTTATTAATATGAAATTTATATATATATTATTTAAACCAGAGAATGCTTCCATTTGTGATCTTGTGGGAGTAATTGAAGTGTCGTCCTTCTCTTCTACATAAACTGGTATTGGAATACTTCCACTAAAATCTACTCCCGATAAATTTAAATTTTTAATTGAACTAGACCTAGATACAGTACTTGCACTAGCTGTTGGTCTATTATTTGCATAAATAGACATTATAGCTGGTTGACTTATACTTGAAGAAAAATCTATCCTTATTGATTTATCACAATGTTCTATAATTCTTGACATTGGATTATTTATTTCTAAAAGTTTAGGTTCATATATTTCTTTTAAATCTCATGTTCCTGACCTAGTTATTTCATTCCATTTTAATTTCTTTGGAATCTAGATATTAGAATGAGTTTTATTAGCTTCAAACAAAATGGTTTCATCTCTCTTAAGTGTTCTCTTAGACCTAGGATTTAACATAGGTGTTATAACTTTATAATATATCTTATAAATTATAGCTATAGAATTTACATTATCTTTAAATTATAGATTTGTTGTTTTAACCATTAAAGTTAAAGTATCTAATGTATTTGGATCATATAAACTAATGGAAAATCCTGGATAACAATTAAAATATACTGGTCCATTAGCTAAATTAGTTTCTGCCATAGCTAGCAAAGAATTGGAAAATTTACATATCTAGCATCTCTCAAACACATCAAAACTGGAATATCTAATCCTAGTCTAAACAATGGTTTAATTGCTATTTGAACTTATCCAATATGTAAAAACTTGTATTTCTTTTGTTTATGCTCATTAATTGCTCTTTCTGAAAATAATTTAATACATTCATGCTCTTGATTTATGGCTATAGTTTGCTCTACAGTTTTAATTGAATAATCTGTTAGAAATTTAAATGTTCCTATTGAATATATAGTCTAATATCTTGCTCATGGATAGTCCAATCAAACAAATCATTTTCTATCTTTCCAATATTTACTTCCATGGAATTCATATCTAAATTATTAATATTATCTTCTATTCTACAAGTAGAACCTAGTTTCTCATTGGAGAAAATTTCAGACAATCTATCCATCCTAAATTTATAATTATTAGGTTTAATAAGAAGTAATTAACAATTAAGATTAAATCTGTTGTTGATCTCACTACCACTCAGTCTATCTGGACCACCTTGGCACACATTGGCTTTTCTTCTGGGTGAACATTGCTAGACTTTCAGAGCTGACTAACATTTCAACAACAACAAGCTAGTTTTACATTCATTGTTAATCTTCTGCTTAAACTTAATAATTATAAATTTGAGAATGCTAAATTGTAAGTTTTAATCCCCAATACTCCCAACCGGCTCCGATACCAAAACAGAAGGATGGCATATTTTATATATATATATATATATAGTATTTAGAAACTAAAATAGCCAACCAAATTGAGCCCGACTTCTTTAAATCATTTGCTGAAAACAGCTTTGCTGCTCATGTGTGATCTGAATTTGGATTCATTGGCCATTTAGTAAATTAGCCTTTATTTGAAGCTACCTAAAATGCGATAATATAATTAATTACTTATTTCATTATTTATCCAGAGAGTATTAGGAAATCTTAATTTGGGATAAACTGAACTCAATTGACCAATTTTCATGTTTAGAAACAATGCTTTTATGTTTTAGATTTTGTTTTGGTGTGAAAATTATATGTTGTAAAAAATGATAATTTTTTTAATTACTCAATAGAATTATTATCTAAAAAAAAAAAAATTACTTTCCAATATAAAATGAATTTAGTAAATAAATTAAATTAAAGCAAGGAAACTCAACTTTTTTATTGCGTAAAACTTATTCTAAATAAAGGGTTAATTTGAGCTTGGCCAATTATTCAAAGTTTCCCATTACTAGACTGGGAGATATGTACTGATTCAAAGAGACAAATTGGTAGTTAGAGCCAATTTACATTTTTTTTTTTCAAAAAAAGAAAGATAAACTGGTAGGTAGAGATAAACTGGTATTGATATTTGAATTTCTAATATTATTTTTCTTTCTCAAAAATTGTTTTATGCCGTTAAAAGATGTGACAAAGTTGAAATCATAAGTAATGATTATAAAATTAGTCAACATTTGGATTCATATTAATTAAATATCAATTTAATATTAACTATTCATCAATATTATGCAATATTTAGAGAGTTGTCAATTAGTTTAAAAGCTAATTACGTTTATGTCAACAATAAAGGACTATAGTAAATCTATTTTCATATTGATTAATGTTATGTTTGGAGCAAAATAATAACGCATAATTACCTTTTTTTAATTAAGCTTACAAAGTTTTCAAATTATATTTTGACTATTAGTTAACACATATCTCATACTTTAACTTTTCCATATTGATTGATGTTGTATTTTCTTTTAAAATTAATTTTCTACTTTTAATTGCTTGATAATTTCAATATTGTAAGATTATTAATAATATATTATTGGATTATTAGTAGTATGTTGCTGGATTAATAAACGGTTGATAAAGGTTGAACTCTAGTTATTTAGGAAGATGTGCAATTACCACCAGCATAGAGCTAAATGCACCTCACATATAATTTTGGTAGATCATTTTGTAGTCGTACACTTTTGGATCATAAGTGGTATATTGTTGGAGAAATTAAGCGGCTAGATTTTTTTCATATCATTTTGTTCTTCAATGATTTTAGTTTATAATTGTATGTCTCATTCGCTTTGATTGTTTGGAAATTTATAAATAGAACCAATATAATTAATTAGTAAAATAAATGTAATTACAATGCTAAAATTTCTTAAGCATATTATTGATATCAATTATGCTTCCAAATTATTAGCTATTTTTCATGTACACATACTATTGATATCTTAAGCTATTGACTAGTAAGTAGTAACTAATTTGTTACCCAATATTGACATTTAGTTGATTCACCCAAAAAATAAAAAAATAAATTAGGGTCTCAACTGTAATTTACTCTACAATTTCTCAAAACGCAGAACAGAAAAGGAGAAACGGGAACAAAGATAAAAGTAGGCCCTACGTTACACGTGTCATTCTCTTGTCTGCCTCCTTTCGATAGGATCAACGGTAACCACTAACTGCAATACAAATTAGCGCCAAAAAAACAAAAACCCGCTAAAGAAAAAACGGGTCGATCCAAATGGTTTCACTCTCGCCGTCGCCGTCGCTTCCTCTCCACAACTGTCTTCTCTTCCGCCGTGGAAATTTGACTGCTCCGATCACAGTCCGCGCTTCTTCTAGCGTTAAGGAGATAGAAAAAAACACACAAGAAAAAGATTTGAGCTCGGAGCTTTACTCCGTGCCGTTTCCTTCAATTCAAGGGGCGAAGAGAGTGGTCTTGGTCCGCCATGGTCAGAGCTCGTGGAATGCGGAAGGAAGGATACAAGGGAGCTCTGATTTCGCTGTTTTAACTAAGAAGGGCGAGGCTCAGGCGGAGACTTCCCGGCAGATGCTTATTGATGACTCCTTCGATATCTGCTTCAGTAGGTTTGTTGTCGTTTTACTCACGGAGTTCCTGCCGTTTTTGTTTAATTACTCGTAATTGAGTCGTCAATTTTTTCAATTTCAGCCCCCTGGTTCGGTCGAAACGAACTGCTGAAATTATTTGGGGATCTCGTGAGGAGGAAATAATTACGGATTCTGATTTGAGAGAAATTGACCTCTATTCTTTTCAAGTAAGGTTAATATTTTGCTTAATGTTTTTGAAATCGAGCTATTGTAGTATTGGATTGCTGAATTTATGGGTGGAATCTAGGGCCTTTTGAAGCATGAGGGGAAGGCAAAATTCGGAGCAGCTTTTCGTCAATGGCAGGTCGATGCTCCGAATTTCAACATTGATGGTCATTATCCAGTTAGGGAATTGTGGGCTCGTGCTAGAAATTGTTGGGATGTAATATTATCACATCCAAGCAAGTCTGTTCTTGTGGTTGCTCACAATGCTGTGAATCAGGCTCTTGTTGCTACAGCTATTGGTATTATTTCCCCTCTTTGTTGCAATTTCATGCTGAAATATCAGGATTTTCACTTTGGAGTTACTCGATCTTCGTTCTCTCTCTTTATTTTTTATTTTTTTATTTTTTTTCCAGGATTGGGAACTGAATATTTCAGGGTTTTACTTCAGAGCAATTGTGGTGTGACTGTGTTGGATTTCACCCCGCAATCTGAGGGTGAACCACCATTTATATGTCTTAATCGTTTGAATCAGGTATGTCCCATGTTTGATAAGAACTGATATTATACTCTATTCTTGACATTTTGAATTAAGGATGCTGTTGTTGACAAAATTTGATTTAGTATTCTCTATATCTTCTCTAGTTTAGCGCACAATTTAATGCTAGAATGTACCAATTTTTTTTATATAGATTTATGTTTCTTTAAATGTAAGACAAGTAATGTTATACAAGTTTATTTTTGTTAAAGATTGTTGATATGTTAGCGGCAACTGGATATGAGATAATAAGGCCTTACTTCTGACATTTTCGAAAATTGCACTGCAACGTTGATACAGACACCAAGTTCACCTGTTGCCACTGGAGCTTCTGCAGGCAGAAAGACTAGCAAGCGGATCATACTTGTTTGTCATGGAAATACAGAGGTTTGAAACCAAAACGAAACTGTAGTTTGTTTGTTTTTTTTTTTTTTACTTTTCTTTTCTAATATCCTGTCGGACTTCTTTCTTTTCTAGTTTGTTTGGATAGAATTTTTGGTGTGGTTAGATTGTCAAAGAAAGTAAATTAGCGACTCCTCATCTCGGTTTGGATTTGGAACAATGTGTTGTATGCCTCCAGGTTTTGAGTTGGAAAGATATCTTCTGTAACGCCAAAACACATTATGTGGAAGAAGTGAAAAAGCTGCATCTAATGGATTGGATACGATGAATCAATGAACTCACGTTCTTTTTCCATGAAAATCAGCAATCACACTTGCACTGTCTTGACCCTTGAGCGTGAGAAAAGTCATATTTCCTTAGTTAAACACGATTGATTTTATTGATAGGCAATGCAATCTTTTCCAGTAATACATTTTGACCAATTTATTTTTTTTGGAGAGTAACAATGGTTACATTTAATCCCTTACTATGTTATGCAGGCTAGTTATGTTGATTCCGGGGAAAAGCCAATGAATATGCTTGGAATTATACAGGTACTTCTGTATAAAACTGGTAAACAATTTGGTTATGAAGCTGTATCCTGAGCTTGTTGTCTTCTCATGGCAGTCCCAGAAAACTGCAGAGCTTCTTCTTGATCTGAATATAAGCACAATAATCAGCAGTCCTACAAATGCTTGCGTTGAGACAGCCACGACAATTGCCAGGGTAATCTCATGCTCTTGATTCTTGAATCATTAGTTCTTTTTTCCATCTCGATTTCTTTCCCCTGATATCTATTTCGATTGGGTTAACTCTATTAGTTGCAAGAAGCAGCAGATTGCTTGGGTGCTGATTGCGTGGCACGCTATGTAGAACTGAAGAAACTAGAGGACCTTGATGTGAAAGACATCCTTCAGCAATCAAATGAGGCAAGTTATTAAGACAAAATTAGGAATACACAAACCCAGTTTTACTTTGCGCAAGATTTATTTTACAGTACCTATATTGACCTCATATTTACCTGTTTGATCAATGGCATATGTGAACTGAACTTAGCATACCATACTAGGGGATTAGATACAAATTACAATTTGCTTGGAAATACACGTTCAAATTACTACAAAGTCACAAATAGGTCAACTCAGTCCTCAATTTGCCAATTTCATTGCCTACTTAGTGCCAATTCATTTCCTATTTTGTTGCATTCATGATTCAACCAAATTGCCTCCTTATTTCACTTCAAGGGCAAAGTTTACGGTTGAATGTCTCCACTTGGCAAGCTGATGGTTCAGTTGAACTTTCTGAAAGTTTGCATATCAATTTGGTCTCATGTCTCCACTTCCTACATTAGTCTTGAAAGGGTGCATGATCTCTCCAAGTATGATTTTATGTTCTAAGTTTATCCTATTTAAGCTTGATTTTCAGCGCATTGTTTCTCTGTGATTTCCACAGGATGGAAATGGAGCTCTGGCTTATGGGGTTGGTTTTCTGAACAGATTTGAGGATGAAACACTTGTAGCACTCTGGAATAAGTCCGAGAAAGCATGGAAGTCTTTGTTGAATGAATTATCTGATGAATCAGAGGCTGAAAAGGTGGTTGTTGTTGTTGGTCATTCTGCAATGCACATAGCAATTATGGCACATTGCCTAAATTTGACCAAGGAGTGGATGGGATCATTTCATCTTGATGCAGGGAGTATTACTGTGCTGGACTTCCCGGATGGACCAGCCGGAAGAGGCGTAACCCGGTGCATAAATTACACAGCTCACTTAGGAAGATGGTCTATACCCATTACAAGACCAACAGTAGATGATGAAGAGTTTTGATTGTTGTATTGTATATATATTATAGTAATCTGTCAATATTAACTTCAATTAATGATTTAGCATTAAAGTTATAGGATTAACAACCAAACTTGCTGTAATTATGATCTTTTTTTTTTTTTTTTTTCAATGATAAAAAAACACATCATTAAAACATCAAGAGCAAAGTAACCTAGCTCAAGCTTACGAGAAAATGGGCTGTCCTAAATCTAAGCCCACTGACAGATCCAACTCTCACTCACATTTGAATCCGTAGATTTTTTTTTTTTTTTTAATTTTTATACATATGCTAAAAGAACTTTAAAAAATAAAAAATAAAAATCCCATTATGCTATATTTCCATGGATCAATTACAATTGTTGTAATTTATTGGATCATCTCATATTCCTATGACATTTTCTAAAATTTATGAATTAAAAATCACAACCATTCAATTAAAAAATGAAAGGTTAAAATTTTCTAATATGACTTACCATGTTGAAATAAATATTGGAACATCAAAATACTAGGGTAAAACATTACAATTTAAAATACTGAACAAAGTTTCATTTCTTGAACTTTCTTGTTAGTATAACAAATGTATAAATGTTTCATATTTCATCCTAATTATATGCCATGAATATTTAGGCTGCGTTTGGGACTGCTTTCAGTAGCTCTGAAAGCAGCTTTTAGCAAAAGTAAAAGGAACCTTACTTTGGCTGAAAGCTGCTTTTGGGGTTGCGAAAAGCAGCCTCAAATGCACAATTAATAAAAGCCAGATTGTATTCAAGAAAGCACTGGAAAAACACTTAAAACTACTTCTAAATAAAACAATGAAACCTAACTTTCCCTGACAGCACTTTCACTAATAGCAATCCCAAACTAGCCCTTGAAAGAAGGAAATGCCATTGATTACTCATATTTCTGTCCTTATTCCTTCTTTTTTAAACCTGGCGGTACAGGTGGACCTCCCTAATTCCATTTCATGTCAAATTTAATTAATTCATTTTGTAGTTTGTGTCCATTTATTTGCACTTTATATATTTTATTTATTTTCGTTCATAATAATAATTAAAAAAAAAATGTTGTTAGTATTCTGCAGATGCTACTTGACTTCTTGTTTTCTTGGATTTTTATTCTGATTTTCCAACAACGATCATGAACACATGGATTTTAATTCAATAATGTAATTAATTAGGTTAGATATTAAATGATATAATTGTTTATCGTTTGAAGATTTCCCTTTGCCAAAAAAAAAAAAAAAAATACAAATTGACCACATGTGGTAAAATTAAATTAATTGACTTTGTGCTAATTGTGGGAGTGTATAATATTTAATCATAATTCATTATATGGAATACTTGAAATTAACATATAGTATGAGGGGTTTCTTGTGGGATGAATAGATTTTAGGAAGATTGTGAAAAGATATGGAATAAGTCGTATTTGTTATTATAATTGATATAAATTCTGATATTAATTAATATATATATTAGTTAATTAAAATAATCTTATAAATTAGGGATTAATAAGTACATGTTTGATCCACTGTAGTTTACCAATATAAATTATTAGAAAATACTAAATGAAAAATTCTTATTATTTTTATGGATTACTATATTCCATGATGTATTTTAAAATTTTTTCTTACTATATTCTTATTATTATTTTTTTCTTATTTTTAGATATTTCTTTTTGTGTTTAAGAACTTCAAATATTAGAAAATAAAAAAAAAAAATTCTTTCAAAAAAATAATTCTGAGCTAAATAATACAAAAAAAATAATTGTGTGGAATTTAAAGTGTCGTATTCGTTGATTTGTTAGAATTTATTAGACATATTAAGAAAACGACTGATAACAACTTACTCAATTTATCATCTAAAATTAGCTACATATAATCATATATAAACAATAATATGGCTGACCTTAATTCGTGTTTAATTATATGTGTTAGTTTGTTGCTCTTATTAATTTATTTATTAATTATATATGCTATAAGTACAATTTTAATAGTTAAAACTTGGGAAATTAATAAAATGCACATGCGGATTGTAGCTGAGATGTCATTTTATAATTGACTAATCGCAATGTGATTATTTAATAAATAGCTAGCTAATTAATATGGGAGGATAATGGAGTTTTCTGTAATAAATTAAGAATACAAATTAAATATGAAGAAAAAAAAATTGCGGTGCAATTTATAAAAAAAAAAAGAGTATAAAATGATTTTTTTTTGTTAAATTAATAAAGATATATTTTTATAATTTTGAGCAATTTAAGATAATAGATATAAAAACTTTACAAAAACCCTTATTATCGCAAAATGTACCCCGTCCGTTTTTTTATTATATGATGCTTTAGGTTTTCACTTTATTCGTTTTTATTTGATACTTTCAATTACCAATGTATTTTTTATCATGTTTTCTCATATTTGCCTTTATTTAAAGTATAAAAGATGTTTGTTATTTAATAGAAAAAGTACAACATTTGATAATTAAGTAGAAAGAGAATTTTTGCAAGGAAAATAGAGTTTTAGGAGAGAAGTATCGAGGGTAAACTAGTCATTTTAGAAACCTAATTAATATTTCATTGGTTTTAGTGAACAACTTTAAACATTATATAATAAAAAAAAAAGGAAAGAGTAACTTTTTTTTCCCAAATGTAATTATTATTTATTTTTTAAGTATAGTTATCAGATTCATGTACGTTACATTATACGCCGACATATGTATACTCCGACATATGTATAGAATTCGTAACGGTATGATTTACTACATAAATCTTTTTTCATGTATTTTAAGGAATCATAAATATCATATTAACATTTGTGCATGATCCGGCCATTGAAAAATCAAAGTTTGAGAAATAATATATTTTTTGAACTATAGTACTTAATTTTATGGAGATAATCCTAATCGGGTAATTAGCCACATTTAAAATTTTTTTATCCTTTCCCACAAATGTATGAAATAGAAATCGTATTTCAATTTCATCCTTGCGTTATGATTGAATTACAACTTATAAGTTACGTGTAGTTCAAACCGTAATATGTATATCTTCAAATTCGCATCATTGTTTAAAAGTTTTCCTTTTTATAATATTTTTTTGGTAAAACACATCTGAGCCCCTTGATCTTTTAATCAAAACTGTAATTAGCATCCTGATTAATTTTTTGGATACATTGAGTACCTAATCTTTTCATTTCAATATTATTAGCCCCAAACTCAACCTATCTTTTATGTATATGTAATACGCTTCGTTCAGTGATGGTAATGTGAAATAAACATTCCAAAATAATTTAACAATTATATGGTTTTATTGCTTGAAATTGTAAAATATACACTTCCAGCAAATTTGTTTTCTTATTTTGGTAATTTTTTGAAATTGTTTTACGTACTAAAATATTATCGGTCATGTCACTTAACAGTGCCTGTTACATAAATATAAAATAAAATAGAGTTTGGGGTTTATATTATAAAAAATAAAAAATCAGGTATTCAATATGTTCAAAAAAATTGATTAGGAGGCCAGTTCTAGTTTTGATAAAAGATCACGGGTTCAGATATGTTTTTTTTTTTTAGAGGTGATAGTTTGAAAGTTACCGTCGAAAGAGTTAAAAAAAAAAAAATGATAATTAATTAGTTGTAATACAAATGAAGTGTGAGGTTCTTTTATTTTTAATTTTTTTTATTTGTTGCCTTAATGATTAGGAGAAATGATGATAAAGAAGTGCAGAAGTCAGCTTCATAAGAGTGAGTATGATTAAATATTATTAATTTCCCCTTAATATAAGGATATGGTTTGCAGTTTAGGTACAATATTTAAACATAAATTAAACAACTAATCGTTAGTTGTTTTCCTCAAAACTGATTTTCATTAAAATTCTCATCTGCCTGCCATCCTTTATTTATTTTTTATTCTTTTCCTTCTTTTATCTCTTCTGAATTTTTTTATTAATTAAAGCATGCAAATATATATTTATATAATTAATTTCCTTTCTATTGTTGTGGTGTGGTGAGCAAAGCAAGTTCATGTCCATTGGATTTGTACGGGGTTTAATTACAATCATTTGATCTGTAGAAAACAAATACTATTATTTGCAAGTTGTACTTATGGGTGATTCCAAATTAAATTTCGTAATCAATTTTTTTTAATTAGAATTCAACTCGTGTACCTATAATTGATGTGTCTGTATGATGAATTAATATAACGAAACGGGTTGAATTTGATATTTATATTATTATTTTTTAGATAACCAAATTAATTAATTTTGTAGCTTTTCCCTAGCTTATGTTTAAATTTTAGATTAAGCATATCTTTCACATTATATTAAAATTTAAACAAAACATTTCTAATTTATCAATTAAGATTGATTTGTGTAAGAAGATCGAATTCGAATTTTAACGTGCATAAGAAAGAATCAATAACTGAAAATTTTTATTTTATAGTAAATTACTAAATTATGTTATTTGAAGAAATACTATGATAAGAAGAAGATAATATATCAAAAGGAAATTTATTTCCTTTTATTTTCAATTTCAATTTACTTGAACAAGAATTGTTTGGTGTGAGATTATGATTTTTGAATTATGGCAAATGGAAATCTGAAATAGAGAGAATTTCTTGGAATCATATAAAGCCAAAACAATAGAATTTTGAATTCAGTAGGATTATTCTGTTTTCAAATATTAATTATTTGTGAATTTCTCTCACATATATCTCAATGGTTGCTTTTAGGTGGACTGACAACTACATATACAATTACTTTTATATATTTATTTATTTTAATTGAATATATATATATATATATATATATATATAGATAAAAGAAAGAAAGGAACAAGAAAGGATACTTTGAATTCTTCTTTTTTCTCGGTTACCAAACAAGAATAAAGTTAGTAATTTTCGACATTGAAAAATAAAACAAAAAATTATTAACTATACACACATTAATCATTTGTTAATGATGACAGATCAATCCAACTTTATACACTAATCACCAAACCTTTTGTTTATTTTTCGTTTTCAGGTATTAATTAATTAACAAAATCAAGATCTAATAAGAAAAATTTTGCAATATCGGACTTTCTAAATAAACGAATAAAATATTTACAAAATAATAAAATAAACATTCTATTAAAAAATATAAAATTAATGTCAACAGTGTAGAAAAAATAAAAATAAAAAATATGAATCTCATTTTAAAAAGAAAAAAAGAAGAAAAATATGTATACAGAAATATATGAACAAACAATTGTAATTATAAAAGATTTAAAAGAAAAGTAAAAATAAGAAAAAAGGAAAAAATAAATATATCACAGACTGAAAATAATAAAAACTGTTTTGTTAATATTTTATTTTTCTAAAGAGAAAATACTGTATTTTTCTAAAAAATATATATATATATTTTATTTGTTAACATTTCTCTTATACAAGCCGTGATTGGAGTCCTAAATCGACCTTTTTAGAATTCTCACCTGACCAAGAATCATGCAAATATAGAACTCCAAATTAGGATTCTTCCATGCATCTTGATTTTATTCATTTTATATAAATAATATCTGTTGTAATTCAATAATTATGAATATTTAATTATATATCACTATAAAAATACAATAAAATTGAATTTTATAATTTTTGCAACAATAAAAAATTTGTTATATATTATTACTAAAATGGTATCATTCTATGTATTTACATTGGTACTAAAATGTGATATAATTTTGTTTTTTTTTTTTTTTTTTACTTAATTAAGGGTGCAGTATATGTGATCTTACTGATACTCAAATTTTGGACTTTTCGGCTTGAAAAAGATGCCTTTTAATTAGGTTATAGCTAATTTTGTTGTTGTTAATATTACATATGAGAACAATTTTTTTAATTATTTGCTGCTTATTAGCTTTTTGGCATTAAGATTTGCTTTGTTAGAAAATGTTTTACAGCTAAATTAAGAGTCTATTTGGATACTTATTTTTCTAGCTTTTTTTACTGTTTAATGGCAAACAACAGTTTTAAAAGTGTTTGGTTAGATTTTGTTAGCAACTCTTGATAATTTTTTATGAAGGAAAAACTGTTTTTTTTCTATCAACTGATAATATTTTTTCAGGAAAAAACACTTTATTTTATTTTCCAAATTAGTTATTTTATATCCCAACAGCAAAAATTTGTCATATTTTTACAAAAAATTAATTATCAATCAGCAAATAACAATTAACAGAATACAACAAACAACAAACAACGAGAACAAGCAGTAAACAATATTAGCATATAACAACAGCAGAACCAAACAAACCTAAATGCATATATGTAATTGGCGAGGAAGTAAATCATAATTGTAAAAGATTGGTATAAAGATATTTTTGACCCTATTGTCCTATCCTCAAATTGCCTTTTATCCCTTGATTTGTTAAATTACCCATTTACCCTTCACATAATTTAATCCGTCAAATTATAATAAAAAAATTAAAAATAATCTTTTAAATAAAAAAAAATGAAAACTAAAATTTGGATGTTGAATTAGTACTAACCTTCACTTTGAATTAGTATTTGTTTTCTAATTTTTTAATTCTAATTTAAACAACGTTAGTGACTGAAATTGGTACAAAAAGACCATTTCAATGAACAAAGTATGTGGAAAACAAAAACGGAGGTAAGGAAAAATGAAAAAATGAGGGGCAAAAATGGTAATTTTCTACCTAAAAAAGGAGCAAAATTTACTTTGGTGAAATTGGAGGAGGCAAATTTGGGTCCATAGTTGGAAATCATAATAATGCTTTTACTTTAATTGTTCTTTACGTTTTTGCAGAGCAGATTCGTCCATGCTTCTGCTTCTTATCATTCCTTTTTCATCTTTCTAATTAATTTCATCTAATAATTATGTTTGGTTGGTTAATTATAACATTAATTAATTAATTCATACCCAAACCATCTAATCACAAGTCTCTTCCTCTAATTTTTCTTCTCCAGTAAGCTTTTTGTTAGTTTAAAAGTTTAAATCATAACCATTATTTCTTTAATCATAATTCTTACACCTTTCACTTTCCCCTTAATTAACGATTCTAGGACAAAACAATATATATATATATATATATATATATATATATATATATATATATATATATATATATATATATATATATCATTAGTGGTAAATTTTGATTTCCAATTTGAGATAAAAATTATTCAGTTTTCAAATTGAATAAAATGTGAAATCTCTTAAAATGTATAAATACATCACAATTAAATTAAAATCTATGAGCAAATAATAATTAATAATAATAATAATTATCTATGTACTTGACTCGATTTTAATGGTCTTTCTTGCCAACTGCAGCCAGCAGCCACATGATAACATGCACACCATCACTTCATTTAAGACATTCATACTTTGTACTTCCATTATTATATATATAAGGACCTCACTGGTTGTTGTTTTTTTTTTTTTTTAAATTAATTAATTAATTAAAATGAAAGTCAATAATTAAACAAAATGAAGGAAATTGATTAAAGAATATTGCAAAATCAAAAACAGTTATATGGCTCATATTTATCCCTTGCTTTTAATCATAGGGTGTCTTTCTGGGTCTATACACTAAATTTATTTCGTGGGCCAACATTCATTATCATATCTATAATTCTTTTATTATTATTATTATTATTATTATTATTATTATTATTATACTCAACTCAAATTAATTCTAACAACCCAATAAGCAAATTAATTGGTTAAGATGATTAGATTACCTAAACCAACTAATTCAAAATGGTTTAATTTTTTGATACTTAATTGTTTTAATACCACGAATATTCAATTTCAATCTAGATTAAAAAATAAATCAAATAGATGCCTGATGAAGTAGTAAAATTATATTTCATCAATCGTTACAAATTTACAATCAAATAACAATTATTATTAGATTCAATTTGATATATAAATTAGGATCCACACCATTATACCCCATAACTCTATTTATAGTGACTATACTAAATATATGAATGTAGTTAAGCAACCACAGTACAATAATTTTGTTTTGTCCCATCATATATATATATATATTTATTTATTTATTTATTTTGTCTCATAAATTATAAGATATTAATTTTTTATTATGTTTTTAGTTATAATAGTTTAAAATTATTAATAATATATTCATTCAATTATTAAAGATTTATGTAATTATATGTATAAATAAAAATAATAATTTATTTTTATTTTTATTTTTTTACATGTGTAAATAAATATATTTGCACGAACAGCTTATTATTGAGGCCATTGATATTGCGTTTTATATGGTCGGATTTGCCTAAGTAATTTAAATTGATACATAGTTAATACACATAAAATCTGACTACTTTTTTTTTTTTTTTTTAACATTTAACTAACTTTACTAAGCATAATTAACTCGAATTTAATTCATTTGTACTAATATAACTAGATTATAAGGTTGTCAATCGGATAGTGGGATCCATTTCCGATAGGGTCCGTCTGGACGGAAACGAGAAACCTCGATTAAGATCTCTGCGGGACAAGGACGAGGATGAATTTGTTCCCATCTCTTAATCGGGGACGGGGATGGTAATAGTTCTACTCTCTTCGCAGACCCTTGTCCCTATCCCGGTTTAAAACCAGCGTGGATCCTCTGTAAATTCACATATTAAATACCCAAATTTCTGATAATTTCCTGTTTTTATTTCTTTATTATTAATTTTATTACATTACATTATTGTTGTTTATAATTCATAATTTTATAAACTAAAGTAAAAAGGAAACTAATTTGTCATGAATAATTAATAATTATATGTTAGTGTATTTGAGAATTCAGTTATGAGAATTTTATGTCTATAGTTTAATGCATGTTTGAATAAAAGTTAAAGGGTGAAAATTGAAATTTTTTAGATTTTTTTTATAAAATTGAAAATTAGTTTAACGGGGATGGGGATCCCTGCGGGGAACCGATTCTCCACCGGGTTCAGAGATTGAATAAAAATTTGTCCCCAATTAATAAATGGGACGGGGACAAATATCCCTAAATAGTCTGAGAATAAGAATGGGAAGTGCAATCTCCCGTTCCGTCCCATTTACAACCCTATGGTTATACTATAAGAAAAATAATAAATTACCGGCTGATTATAAATGATTTTATTCTGGATACGGTGGAAAGGGCTATATCGTCAAGAAAATATTTTACCCACTCATTTTAATATTTAGCCTCTCAAGTCAATTCGTTTGGAAAATTTTTTGACTGCCCACCAAATTTCTGGCTCTATTTCTTTTAAGTTATATTTTAATTCATTGGATTTTTTTTAATATTATTCATTTTTTTTTCATTTTCTTTAATATTTGTTACAATTATTAACTAGATTGTATTTTATTATTTTTTCCGATATGGTTGCAAAAATAAAATTAAAATTTAGGGATTATTCCTAATTAAAGATTGTGGCTTGATTACATACGATTTCTATGATACAATGATTCAGTAGAACTTTTTATGAATTTTTCTATAGAAAAGGGATGAAAAAATTCTTTTTCGTTTGTGATTATTGATCAGTGAGAGTGAAGAACTTACCAAGTGTAATTCTTTTATTTATATATATTTTTTCAAATCTCCATTAGCAGTTTATCACCAAGAAGAATTTCTCTTAACAACATTTGCTAAAAAAAAAAAAGAAAAAAAATCGAATCTAAACCTTAAGAAGGATTGCAAACAATATTTCAATTACAAAATTTATATATAAATTAAATAATTAAAATTAAATATGTGAAGCCATGAGGTGGAATTAAAGGCAAACCACCATTATCATGCATGTCACAAAGTGGTGCTGCTATTAATTTAGACCAGGTCCAAACAAATCTTTTTTTTATTCTATTTCCTTTTGGCCTTTTGTTTTCTTTTTAAATAGATAAAATAAAAATAATAATAAATAATTATTATACGTGAACTGTCAAAATCAATTAAATAAAAAAATAAATAACACTTCAAGGTTTCTGCTTCCTACCTTCTTTGTTTTTTTCCCTCTCTCATAAAACCCTGAATTAAATTTTATAAGATTAAGATGCAGTTTTTAAGGTGAAATAATTAATAAAATATTATTTCGTCAACAATTTGATTTCCTCTCTGAATAAATATGAACTTCCTTTCCTCTCAAAAGCACTAAACTAAAATTTGTCGCTTTTTCTCTCCAAATCTCAGATCCCTCAATTCTGTCTCAAAATTCAAAAAAACCCAATTGCAGATTTCAATCAAAGATTTGATCTTTCTTGTTTAAAATAAAATAAAATTTCTCAAAAAAAATGAGGGATATAGTTTCTTGTTTCAATGAAAATTCCATAAATGTATCAACTCCTTCGTGTTCTAGCTACTCAATTAACAATTCTTGCATCTCTCCATCTTTGATCCCTTCAACCCAGAATGCAATCTCATGTTTCTACAAAATCATCCTCTGCACCCAGAAACAGCTTATGATCACTGTAACCTGGTGCAAGAACCACACATCACAAGGCCTAAGCATAAACTTCGGAACTCAACCATCAACAAGCTTCAAGCTCAACACAAGCACAAGATTCTTCAGGAAGAAAAAGGGCAGCAAATCAATCGAAACCGAAAACTTCAAAATCGAAGTTTTTTGGGATCTTTCAGCAGCCAAATATGAAGCTGGGCCTGTTCCTGTTGAAGGATTTTATGTTGTGGTAATGGTGGATTCAGAAATAGGACTAATTTTAAGTGAAGAAGAAGAAGAAGGGACTGTTTTGAAGAAATTGAAAAGTAGCAGCCCCAATTCAGTAATTTCAAAAAGAGCAAGAAAAAGTCTAATTTCAAGGCAAGAACATTGTACAGGGAACACATTATATGTAACAAAAGCTCAATTTTGTGATGAAGGGATAAAGCATGATGTAGTGATTAAATGTAGTGGTGAAAATGAAGGGCTAAAGTATCCGGTTTTATCGGTATGTATTGATAAGAAGATGGTGATCAGAGTTAAGAGACTGCAATGGAATTTTAGAGGGAATCAAACAATTTTTGTTGATGGGTTACTTGTTGATCTTATGTGGGATGTTCATAATTGGTTTTATAGCAACTCTGGTTCTGGTTCTGGTTCTGGTTCGGGTTCGGGTTCTGCTGTGTTTATGTTTAGGACAAGAAGTGGAATGGATAGCAGATTATGGTTGGAAGAGAAAATTGTGCAGAAAGATGAAGAAAGAGTTGATTTCTCTTTGTTGATTTATGCCTGTAAGAGCCCTTAATTAATTCCCTAAATTAATTTTTCTTCTTTTTATTATTTTTGGTTCTTGTTCATGTTCATGTTCTTCTTCTTCATCTCTTTGGTTGACTTTTTTTTTTTGGCTAATTGTTAATTTATTATCCTTTCTTCTTGAAAGGGATAGATACTTGAAAAATTTAAAATTCTTTTGTTCACATGATGAGTAATAAAATTAGTTGATAAAGATGAAGATTTACGAGTGAAATTCAGACAAAACAGACTAAATTTATTTCTTTGATTTGATGCTTCTGTCTCATTTTTTATGTTTCTTTTTACACCCTTTTTTTTTTTTTGAATAAATTCACCCAATTTGTCCATTTAGCCTCCTTAGGTCTTTGAATTTTCACTATGTCTCAACAGATCCCTCAACTTATTTATTTTGTATTTACTGAATTCACTAATACTTCACAGCAATACTGTAATTTCTACATATTGAGAGACATGTGGATAAAATAATGTATAATTTGATGTTTTATTGATTTATTGCACATAAAATAAACAAGTTAAGCGATCTAATGAAATTAAATAAACAAATTTAGGGATTTAATGAGACATTTTGAAGTTCGGAGACATAATAAAACTAAATGGACAAATTGAGGGACCCTTTGTTAAGTTAAACCTTTTTTTATTGTTAATTTTATGCTTATAGGAGAAAATCAATTTTATACTTATTGTTCATAATTCAGAAATTCTAGGTAAATTTTACTCTTTTTCAAAGGATTTTATTGGTAATTTTGTTGCTATAGATATCTAGAATAACGTAAAATTAAGTTATAATTTGTATAATGTGGTAAAATTGAACTAAAATTTGTCTAACAAAAGCTCCAATTGAACTAAAATTGGAACACATTTGTGTAAATTTCTTTTGTTACACTTTTTAGATGAAGATTAATGAGTGAAATTCAGATAGAACAAATTATTTTGCTCTTTTTATGCTGTTTCTTTTTTTCTCTATTTCCTCTTTAGGCCTATTTTTTTTTTCTAATAATTAATTACGATAAAAAGAAAATTCATGAAATTCTTCAAAATCTATATGATGTACAATAATTCAGGAGGGCAATATTGTGAATGATTGAGAGATTCAAATTATTCAAAAAAAGGTAAAAAAAAAAAAAAGGGTAAAGAAATAAAAAATTAAAAAAAAAAAAAAAGCCAAAATGAGCTTTTGGGGATTTTGAAGGATATCAATGAAGATATTGGTTTAATGGGCACTAAGAAGATGCTGAAAGAAAGACATCAATAATTATGAATATAGCTTTAATTTTTTAAAAGGGACAAAGTAAAGTTGGGTCACATGATGTTACAGTGCATTTTGACCAATTACATAATTATTTTCCAATTTTTACATATACTTATTTATAGCTTTTGTATGAATTCATTTAACAAGAAAATCCAATTTTCAGCAATTAATGTTGGAGCCTCCTAATTAGATCAGTTTTGAGCAGTTGCAGGCTTGTGAAGTGGCAAAATACAGTTGTGAAATTAAATACTGTGAACTTATATATATATTTTTTAATTTTTGCACACATATTGCTATTGCAAAAAATTTACCTACAGAATGATTATTCTATGAGTTTCTTTCACTTATATTAGAAGGGTTTAATTGCATCATAATAAAATTGTCACAAAAAATTAATCTGTAACTCTAATTTTACCAGTGATTAAATTCACTAATTAAAATTGGTTTGAATAGTAATGGTTTTAAGGTACGTAATAACTTTAATTAAAAGAAAATTCGCCTAAAGATTGCCTAAGCAGCCTCCAACGGTCAAACCAACCCATCATAAGTAATTAAAAGAAGTAAATCATGATTTAATTACAAAAAAATTAATCAGACTCTGCAACAAAATGTATGTGGGTATAGAAGATGGAAAATTTGACTTGTGGGTCAAATTATTTTAAAAAAATATTTTTAAAAAATTTAAAATTTTATTAAATGTTTTTTGAAGTTGGCTGTGAACGTATAAAAGTCAAATACATACGCGGCCCCTTTCAAAAATAAAAGTTGTAGGGGTCACGTATGTATTTGGTTTTTAGATAAGGGGTTAAATAGGTCGCTAAAATAGTTGAGGAGACCAAACGGTTCAAAATTAAAGTTCAAGGGGCCGCACATGTGTTTGGCCGCATATAAATGATAGAAATAGAAACAGAATTTTGAATTAAAAAGAAAAAGAAAACATGGTGAGGACGGGTGTCATAGTTGCTGACAATGTATGTATTGAAAGAAGGAGACATTAAGTGCTCAATACAACTCAGTCTGTTCATTGAACGATCACAACGTAGAAGACCATTGCATTTATTTGCAAAATTGGTGAGCCCATTTTTCACAACTTGTATTTTGGGATTTTGTTATTTGCAGAGATTGCAATTTGGATTTTGTATTTTGGGATGTCATTTTCTTCCCCACAACACATGGCGTCATTATTTCCTTTTGTGGTTTATTTTGCAATTTTTCATCTAATCAATTTTTTCAATAAACTATATATATAATAGTTCTAACATTTTCAGTTTATTATGGATTGTAATTTATGTTAATTGAGTTGTGACATAATTTTTAAGGAAAGTAGACGACTCTGAAGGAATCGGAACCATAGTTCTTATGAAGGCATGGTATATTTATGGATCTCGACAATATTTTCAGTCCAATGTCAGTTGTTCAAAAAAACTATGTCAAGCATCAGTTATTGGAGATTGCAATCCAAACGATGTAGACGTGTTATGTTTGGAGATAATATTATCAAAACATAAAAATTACGTACCTAATTTATTGAAAAAGTTGATTAGGGGTCCTATTGCAAAAATCACAAAAAGTTTAGGGAGCTCAAGATACATTTAAGTTACCACAAGTTACAAGATTTTCCATTCAATTCTCAGCTTTTAGATGTCACTATTAATTTAATTTAAACTGAGTATTTTTTATTCTTAATGTAAGCTAAATTAGAGGCTTATTTGTAATAAACCAACTGTTGTTAATCAATGTAATTGGGAGCTTATCCTCTTTAAACAAGGCTTTAAGATGAACTCGAGTCTATATCCCTATAGCGAAACAACTGTTTAGAGAGTTTTATATCCTTTTAAAATAATTGTTGAAAAAATTGAGGAGGCTGATTCTTATGTAAGCCCTGACTAGATAGATTAGACACATAGTTGGATTGTGTCTTTACATAGGCAAACATGGTCCAACATTACTTAGGACTCAACAATGCCTGTAAGAAGGCTTCAAGGCTTTGTAGGTATTCTCTTACGTTTTCAATCTCAATATAGAGATTAACTGTGTAATTTATTTTCTTAAGCTAAATTTTGACTTAAGCATATCAGTGTCTCTTGAAAGACTCTCTGGACCGTGAGATTGTTGAGTCTGACTGCTTAATTTATATAACACGAAATAGATATGAGTTTATTATCGAGTACACTACATATGAAAAATGATTTTTTTTTTTAAAATCTAAGTAAGTTGAAAAGAAAATCATATAATGCTTAATTAATCAACACGCATGTTTGAATTATCAAATTATATACTGTTACATAATGTTTGTGAAAATAAATGAATAAATAAATAAGAAATTCTGAAGGACTTATTTTGGTTAAATATAATCAATGATAAATAAAAAAATTAAGCTATAAACCAACTCCAAAAATTTTAATAAAAAAATATTTTCTCTTTTTTTTTTAAAAAAAAAAAAAAAAAAACTTGTGTGATACAGTTTAGAGCTGTGGCCATTTAGTTAGGATAAGAGTATTATTTTGAGGGCAGATAAACTTTCATTTGGTGCAACAAAGAAATTACCTAATTTTAATTAGATTTGACGAAATAATGAATATGACCCACTCAGTTTAATTTCCGGTCAGTTCGTTAATCTAACATTTTAATAAACTTAATAATTGATAATTAAGTAGAAACCACTCACATTGTTCAAATTTGAATTTTAACATTCAAATTTGAATTTTGTGAAATTTAATTAAATTTCATGAGTTCTTTTTCTTTTTTTATAGGATTTTTTTTTTTTTTTTTGGGGTGTCGGGTTCAATGTTTAGGGCTAATTTGGTTAATTAAACCCCAATTGGTTAAGTGTCATTGTTGCAGCAGCTAGAAATTGAAATATGCACTACATTATCACATTACATTATTAGGTATACAGAGGATTAGGTCAATGAAATTTACCAAAATCTTTACTTTTGGTTATTATTTTTTTGGCTAAAAATCTTCAAGCAAGCCATAAAATTCATCGTTAGGTACTTCACCATTAGCACAAAAAGTAGGAAAGAAATTTAAATTTCAAAGTCTTTTAGCAATAATACTCCCTTTCTATTCAAAATCCTGACTTGACTCGAAATTGGGAAACAACACATTGGTTTAAAAGGAATAAAGTAAAAAAAGAAAAAATATGCATTTTAGTATTTATCTTAATTTGTTCAATTGACTTCGATTGGACTTAATTTTCTGTTGTATTTCTAATTTTTGTATTATTTAATCGATGACATGACATGAGTGTTGTATTTCATTACGGTATAGTGTCACATTTTTTTTAATCAATATGGCAGTTTGATTGAAGAGAGTGGAAGATATGTCTGAGATACTAATATAGTAACGAGTTAAATTACCCAAAAACTACAAGTACATCAACAAATTAAATTCAAATTGAAATACATGATTTAATAAAACAATTTAAGCTATTATGGAGTAAAATATTTCTTTTTTCTCCCCAAAAAAAAAAGAAAAAAAAAAGAAAAAAAAAAAAGATAAACAATGAACTTGAATGCCCACTTTTCAGAATCATCTTGAATGGGACATTATTAAGGGTATATGTTGTTTTTAATTTTTTCTTTTTAATTTTTTTTTTTTCCATTATTACGCTTAGATAAAAACAACGCTTGTCAATTGGTGGGTAATACCCATATCCACCAGCTCCTGCCTCGTTATGGTTGGAGATCCCCAAAACCTATATACTCCCTCCGGTTTTAAATATTTATCGTTTAAAGTTATTTATCAAAACCAATAAATTATTAATTGTACTATTAAAATGACTAATCTACCCTTAATAATTTTGTACTAAATCTTTATTTTCTATGTTAAAATTCTCTTCCCTCTTAATTATTAAGATTTATTTGTATTAAATATTGAACTTCTCTCGTACTTTTATTAAGGGTAAATATGAAAAAATATAAAAAAAATACATTGATAATCTAAGATGACATATAAAAAAAAAAATCAAAGTAAAAATCCTAAAGTGACTAATATTTGAAACCGGAAGTAGTACATAGGATTGGTGGTGGAAATAAAAATTATCCTCTTGATTGGAGATGTCCTTAACTCACATGATTCCCACTCCATCACCATTGGGATTACCCATAGGTCCATTAATATTAAAAAAAATTAACTTAGTAATATATTATATATACATTTTTCCTTAATTAACCATTTGATTTTTTTTTTAAAGGAAAAAGAATTAACCATCTAATTTTTAGTTTTAAAATATGATTTACCTAATATCCATCTATCTTATATAAATCAATATAATTATTGGACATTTTATTTTTATTGAATTTTTTTATTATATACGAAACAATATCTTGAATTCCCCATAAATTCTTTGTTATTTGTCGTATCGCAGAATTTATTTAAGTTACTTTATTATTTATTTTTAAAAAAAAATATTTTATGTAGTAAATTAAATATATAATTATTCAATATTATTATAAAAGAACAAAGTAGAATGAGTTGAGGATTTTTCATGGGAATCCATGTATCCACTGGGGTAGGAACAAGTACAAAATTTTCCTCAGTATGAGAAATCCCATTAAGAATGGGATGAGGATAAAATACCCCAATAAACTTGAAAGTGTTGTTGCGAGTCGTGAATGAAAAAAACCTTTTTGAGGCCTGATTTATTGATATGGTTTTTTTGGTATCTAAGATTTCGAAATCAAGAACATTTAGTATTTTAGTCTATTAAAATCTAGAATATTTTGGTTCTTAGACAATTATTAGTATCACTATAATAACTTATACAATGATCGCTATTGTAATAGATAGACGATTATTACTTTTCACTATCACTCTTTAAAACACTAATATTATCAATTTCATTAAATTTTATTGTTCAGTTATTAAATGTTATCGATTTCTATATGTTAGGTATCAAAAGGTCCAAATTATTAGGTTAAGTATCAAGTGGGCATATGGTGGATAGATCAAGCGCCAAAAAGGTACATATTCCGTAAATTGCATAATACAATTGTCGTCTCATTTTAACAATTTGAGAAGCAATTTTTGCCTGTGAGACCACTTTCTTACCTTGTTTCAAAGGTCAACATCAGGGTTTTTTTTTTTAAATTTTTTTAAGGAAGCATGCATCAGACAATGGCAAAAAATTTTCTCATATCTTCTCCAATTGTTATAATAAAAAGATTTTTTATTTTACGATCCAAAATTTCACTTAAATAACAAACTAATTAATCCAAAATCAATTACGACGCTGAATTCCTACAATTACAGGAAAGTTGATCACTTCTGAAATTATTTTGGTGTAGCACAATAGTGAGCTTAGGTTAGGCCTTAGGCAAGCCCAATAAAGTGAGGCCTTGGCCTTTGGTTTCAATAAGGCCCATGACTTCCTAATCTGACCAAGGTTTTTGGTTTAGCCCATAATGCTGCAGGCTTACAAAATCAAGCTGACCTATGCACACATAATAACAGTTTTAATTTTTTTTTATTTTTTTAAATATTAATAAAAGTAGTTTTGAAATTTATTATTGCCCACGAAAATACCTTTTGCTATGTCATTCTTACATAAGAGATTTGCTAAAGCACTATATAATTTTAGACTAGTTATTAGAATTCATAAATAAATGTAAGCTAAATTTATATTGGGTTGCAACGTAAACTCTCATTTGTATCATTTAATACGTTAAATGTAAAATTACACTTTTCCGTCAATTTTCTTATATCCTTTTTATATTTGTAGTTATGCGGACTTGTATGAGAAGGTGCACATGAACCGGATCCATTGTATAATCTCACTTATACGTACTATCAACTATTCTTGTTCTACATTAATAAAAATTCGACTCCAGATACAGAAAACTATGACACTAAGAGATTTGATCCTACATGGCAAATCACCGTCAATATCTTGGTGTAGGTAAGTCCGGTATCATCCCTTTTGTTACTTTGTCTGGGGCTAACATAAGAATCCATTCTTAAACATCAGAATTGATTTTTTTAATTACTCCATTATCGATAAACATTGTAGGGAAAAGGCAATCCAAATTGCTCACTTCACTCGACTCCATCAATTACAAGAATCACATTAAAAAAAAGGTAAAATAAAAAGGTAAAGAAAGAACTAATTAACAATCAATTATTAGGCTTGTGGTGTCCATACACAGCATAAAAAGTCTGAACAGTGGTAAGAATAATAACAAACAAAGCTGCTGAAGCTGATAAACAAATCCATACACTCCTACAATACTTGTACTTGAATTCTGCCCATCTCACATGGCAAACATTTCTGTAATAAATTTCAACTTCTTGAGCCACTTTCATCAAATAATCATCGTTGAAGTAATAAGGAATATTCTTTCCTACTTCATTAAAAAAATTCACAAGTTCTTGATCTGTTCCAAAGAAATTTTCAATAATTTTCTTTTCTCTCAAGTACCCAGCATCAAATGTTGTGTTGATGAGGTAACCCATGAAATTAAAATAGGATGTGAAGTGCTTCGAGCGATGTTTATAGCATTGCTCGAATGCTATGCAGTTTAGTATCAATGTGCTCATCGTTTCGCCTGTAACTAGAAGTGGAATTCTAAGAGCTCCATGGCTGAAATCTATGTCCAAGAAACTATCCGTGCCTAAGCGTTTCTTGAACTTGATTCCAGCTTGTAAGAGCTTCTCCACAGGTTGAATGAATTTGAGTAGATCTTCGTCTGTGTCTGCCTTTTCCTTGAATTGAATCCCCAGGAATCCGCAGAGTTTCTTGACCGGATGAATCAACCATTTCTTGAACTTGTTTCCTGCTCCACGGGGCTCTTCTGCAGGTTGATCAATCAATCGAAATGACTCATTTTCTTGATCACCAGCAGCATGATCATTATCCGTTTCAGGGATAAACGTTGAGCGATACAAATCAAGGATATGTTCACCATTACGATTCTTATACTTCTCGCAGAGTTTACTCACATCCTTATATCTCGGGAGCGAATAATTGATCAATTTAAGGATGAGTTCTTGCAACGAAGGAACATTTTCAAAATGATCCGCGACAGATAAAGCATACAAAGTACGAAGAACAAAGAAAGGGATTTGATTCTCGAGCATCAACAGATCCCGAGTTATGGAAGATAACATCCATGGCATATTGAATACAGGATCATCAGACGGGGGGTCGACTATTTCCCCTACAACACAAAGCAGCTCGATAATGAAACAGCCATCAAGTACCATCATTGAGATCAGCTCACCGCTGGTATATTTATCAATTTTCTCCGAATAACAGTCCCTTATTTGCTTCTCTTGGATCTCTATGGCCTTGAAGAAGTCATCAAGACCAACATTGAAGCGTTGTAAACGGCCAAGATTAAGACCGAGGATTCTGCATTTGTGTTCCTCCATCATCTGGAGGTGTTCTTCTCCGTGGTAGTACGGACCAATAGAGACCAACCCGGGTTGAAATGATGTAGGGTGAAGTTCTTTTATCTTTTGTGGAACTCGAAAGATTGTACAAGAGCTTCGAGCTGCTGTGCTGTTGAGTAACTCAGGTGGTTTCTTTGTTCTTTGTTCTAATGCAATTAATTGGTGCTTGTATTTAGGCTCTGTGTAGATGATCACTTGTAAGCAAGGTTCTACTTCATTTTCTGTTGATGGATTTGGCATGGTTTCCTCCATTGTTGTGTCTCTTGCAAAAACTGAAGGAGACAAATCAATTATTTTAGGGATGCAGACAACGCAGTTAAAAAAAATAATAATGAAAAGAGTAGAACCAACATCTATATATAATTAAAAGTGAATCCTAGAGGGACCCACCACAGAATTCAATTTCCTTTTTAATTTTTCCCTTTTTTTTTCAATTTTTTTATTTTATTCTTTTTAATTTTAAGAAAACAATGATTTTTTTTCTTCCATTTTTTTTTAAAAATTTTTACATTATTTTTTCCTATTTTTATGTTTTTATTTTCTTTTACTTTCTCTTTTCTTCTTCCATTTTTTCTTCTTTGTAATTTTTTTTTAATTTTTTCTCTTCCCTTTTTTTTTTTTATTTTTTAAAAATTTCTCTTTCACTTTTTCTTAGGAAGTGTTTGGTTCAAACTTCGAAATCGGAATCGGAATGATATGGAATCGGAATGAGAATGATACAGAATCAGAATCGGAATCATAATTTATTAATTCTGTTTGGTTTTGGTGTGGTATCGAAATTTATCTCCCATTTATTTTTTTTTCCTTTCACATTAAATGAAATATAACATGTTTATAATATTATTTTATTTGAACAATCTTTTAGCAAATTTAAAAAATATGCGTAAGACGTAAAATACTATTAAAAATTCTATATATAATAATAATACAATATAATGTTTGTTTATTTTTCATAATTTGTATTATTATATAATATTTTTATGAACGCAATATTTAATAATAATTAATATAAAATGTCTATATATATATATATATATATATAATGAGTTCATCCGTATAAAACAAACTTTATGGATTTATACAAGACTTTTCAGTTTGTATTGATAATACTAACAGATTGGTACAAAAATGAGAATTGTGGGCATTAAAATTTTTTTTTTCAAAGAAAAACGTATGGAAAAAAAAAACCTAATAAAAATGAAGTTACAAAAGATAGTGGGAGTGGAATCAAGTTGATTGATGTGAGGGGGTGAGAGAATCATTGATTCCTATATAAAAGGGAATCACATTCCCATTACTATGTTGAATTTAAGCTAACAAACATCATTAAAAGGAATCAAGCATTCTCATTCCCATTACATGATAAAAACTTATTATAGCAAACACTCCCTTATAGTTGAAAATCAATTTTAACAAAAAAATATTCATAGTTACAATATGTAAGTTTACGTATAATTTTAAAAACAATGGTTTCATATATATTTTTAATATTTTTTTAATCATATATGCATCTAAATAAATTGTTTCTTTTTTATGAATCCCATTGAAATTTTTTTCAAATTTATTAAAATTTATGTTGGCATATAAAATTTATTATATGATTATAGGTCGGGCCCGGGTCGAGCGTAACAGGTTTTAAAAAAAAAAATAGTAGGGTTTTATTTTTTTTACCTATTGGACATTCATTAGATATCATTGTGAAAAATTTCAACCGTTGGATTTGGTCACAATTTTTTTTTGTAGTCTTCTCTTTCTCCAGTTAGTCTTCGTCTTCTTCGACTAGATAGCCAACCGTTGGATTTGGTGAAAGCGTAGACAAGTTTTTCCTTACAATCTTCTCTTTTCACAGCCAGTCTCATTTTTTGTCAGTCACGATTCTTTACATCTGCTCCTCCCGTTCCATCTTTCAAAATTTTTTCACGTAATTTTCTCTTTCCAAGTGATGGTTCCTCTCATCTGCTTCTCCCTTTTGAACATTTTATAAATGCAAATTTTGATCGTTAAAAAAAACTGAATCCACATCGTTGTATATATTAAAATATTACTAAAAAAATTGAATCAACTCTACTTTCCACTTCACTGTATGTATTATTAAAATTGAATCTACTTCACTGTATTTATTAAAATATTATTAAAAAAACTGAATCTACATCACTGTATATAATAAAATATCTATGTGTATATATATATATATATATATATATATATATATATATATATATATATATATATATATATATACATATATATATAAATTGAATCCTTTAGAGCCTACCACAGAATTGAGTTTTCTTTTTTTTTTTTTCCTTTTTATTATTTTCTTTAATTTCTCTTTTCAATTATTTTTTATTTTTTCTTATATTTCCTTTTCTTCAATTTAAAAAAAAATGAATTTTCTTTTCTTTTTATTTTTCTCTTATTTCCTTTCTTCCTTTTCTTTCTACTTTTCAATTTTACTTATTTTTTCTTTTTTTTTGTTTTCTTCTATTTGTTTTCTTTTTCTTTCACTTTTTTCTTCTTTTTTTTTATGTTTTTCTTTTTATTTTTTTTTTCCTTTTACATTTTTTTAAGTGGCTCTTTTACTTTTTTTATAGTTGAAAATTAATTTTAACAAAAAATATTCATAGGTACACAAATATAAGTTTACGCATAATTAAAAAAAAAAATTTCATATCTACTTTTAATGTTTTCTTTTATTATATATGTATCTAAATAAATTGTTTCTTTTATAAGAATGTCGCTAAAAAAATTTTCAAATTTATTATTCAATATGTATAGAATTGAATTTTTGACATATAAAATTTATTATTTGAATCACTGTTCATGGGTCAGGCTCGGGTCGGACGTAATTGGCTTTTTCCAAAATTCATAAGGGTTAGATTTTTTTTATTCACCGGGCTGTCGGCTGTTGGACCTTAAAAAAAAAAAAAAATTCAATCATTGGATTTGGTCAAAGTATAAATAAATTATTTTCTTGCAGTTTTCTCTTTTCTCAGTTAGTCTTCTTTCTTCCTCAACTCGGCAGTCAGGCGTTGGATTCGGTGAATACATAGACAAAGTTTTTTCTTGCAATCTTCTCTTTTCTTAATCAACCTTCTTCTTCGTTAGTCATGATTCTCCTCATCCGCTCTTCCTGTACCATCTCTCAAACTTTTTTCCTGTAATTTTTTCTTTTCTAAGTGGTATTTCCTCTCATCTACTTCTCCTTTTTGAACGTTTCATAAATGCATATTTTAATCAGGGGCTCAATTCATATCACCGTTACTTTTGTTTTTATTTTCTCCCTCAATGATATTAAAAATCTTTAATAATAATAATAGAAATATTGAAAATAAATCCACTTAAAATAACAAACCCATACAGATAATTGCAACTTAGAAAAAAATAAATAGCTGGTAGAAATATAATGATAAAAAAAAATGAAATTGGTTTATCAATTAATTATATATGTAAGTTGTGATTTGAAATTAATTGGCATTATCCTAACTATATATATTATCATTGACGTCTTTTAGAAAATAGAAAATTAGAACACATTAGACATGGAAATATACGAATGCTTTCACACACATACAGCTGGCCATGTGGAATTAAATATATTAGTTGGATTAATTAATATCAGAAAAATTCTTCAATTATATATTATGTAACTAACACTAGTTTGTTCTTCGTTATTATGAATATAGGTAGCAATTCGTGTAGATACGTGTTCGTGTCGTGTCGAATTCGGGTTCATGTTTCAGTGAGCAAAACCCAAATCCGACCAAAAAATTTGTGTGTCATAATCGAGTTAACACAATCATGTTCGTGTCGGTTTCGTGTCGTGTTTTCGGGTGACATGCAAAAATATTATAAAAGAAATATTAAAAATTTTAAGTATTTATGTCATATCTAAATTAACTTTATGTATGTGAGATGAGAAACGGGAAGCAGAGAAAGAAACCAAGAAAAGAAAAAGAGAGAAAAAGAGTGTTGAAAACCAATTTTCTTCTCCATCATGACCTGCACGTTTTTGGCATTTGCTGGAGTTCCGACCGTTGGATCGCTGAGAAATTTGAACACCATCTTCTTGATGTCCGTGGCTTCAATCTGAATAGTGGAGATCGTCGTTGGAGGTCCAGAGGGAATTTTCGTCCAAAGGCAGATTGTGTGTATTTTTGGTTTGTTCTTAGTCTTTTCTCCCACATTTTATTTGATTTCTATAGTTCTTGATGATTCATTCCAAGAATATGATGTTGATGGTGTATACCTCTAGTTCATATAGGGAAGACTTATTGTAATTTCCCATTATAGGTTGATAGTGGAAGATTAAGCGGCCTAAGGGTCCCGTGGTTTTTACTTCTCGATTGAGAGGGTTTTACACGTAAAAATCTTGCATGTTTGTGTTTTTATGAATTGCTCTATTTTTGTTGCTTGGTGTTGCTCTAATTTTTAGTTTCCTCAAAGATTCATACGAGTCGGGAAAAAGAATCACAACAAAGATTTATTCCGTATTTGTTGTCGCCGTTGTGGTCGGTGTATTTTCTCATCAGATTGGTATCAGAGCTATTGGTTGTTGATATTGTTGTTATTGGACTTGTGTGAATGATGGAGACTAATAACATTAGAATGGTTCATTTAAATGGTTCAAAATTACCATGTTTGGGAAACAAAAATAGAAGACCTTCTTTAGGTGAAGGACTATTATCTACCAGTTTTTAATGATAAACCTGAGGACAAGAAAGAAGCAAAATGGACTATTTTGCTTCGGCAAGCTTGCAGGTTTATTAGACAATGGGTAGAGGATAGTGTTTTGAACCTTATTATTGGTGAGAGAGATGCATGAAAATTGTGGAACATGCTTGAGGAGCTGTATGCTCAAAAAATAGGGAATACCAAGTTGTTTGTAATTAAACAAATGATCAATTTGAAGTATCAAGATGGAAGCCCAATGATAAATCACTTGAATGCCTTCCAGGGAATTATGAATCAGCTTGAAGGAATGGGAATCAAGTTTGAGGATGAGATACAGGCTTTGTGGGTTCTTGGTGCATTACTGGACACTTAGTAGACATTTAGAACGTCTTTGTGTAACTCTGCTCCAAGTGGTATTGTTTCCTTTGAGTTAGCCAAGGGCAGTATTCTGAATGAAGAGATTAGAAGAAAGTCACAGGGTTCCTCTTCACAATCAAAAGTCCTGGTTACAGAAAGAAGGGGGAGAAGTTAGAGGAGAGGTCCGGGTAATAGAGGGAATCAGCGCAGCAGTTCTAAGGGTAAGTTTGCCAATGTTGAGTGCTACCACTGTGGCAAAACAGGGCATACCAGAAATTACTGCACAAAGCTAAAGAAGGAAAAGGCGAAGGACAAGAAGAAAGGTACACAGAACAATCAGAAGGAAGATGACAGTGGTAATGAAAATGATGTTGTTACTGCTACTACTGGTAATCTCCTAATTTGTTGTGATTGTGATGTTATTAATCTTGCACATGATGATTCGAGTTAGGTGATTGATAGTGGTGCTTCATGTTATGTTACATCACGAAGAGACCATTTTTCATCTTACACTCCAGGTAACTTTGGTGATGTACAGATGGGTAACAATATGCTATCAAAGACTTTTGGTGAAGTCTGTTTAAAGTTTGACACTGTGATGGAGTTGGTTTTGCATAATGTGAAACACGTTCCAGATATGAGATTGAATTTAATTTCTACAGGCTTGCTTGATGATGACGGTTACCATAACAGCTTTGGTAATGGACAGTGGAAGCTCACTTGAGGTTCTTTGATTATGACAAGAGGTAGCAGACATTCTAAATTGTACCGGGTGCAACCAAAGATCTCTAAAAGCATTGTTAATACAGTGGAGAATGTTGATGCGATTAACTTGTGGCATAAAAGACTTGCTCACATGAGTGAAAAGGGCATGTCTATATCTTCCAAGAAGAATTTGCTATCTGGTGTGCATAATATTCACTTGAAGAGATGTTCTGATTGCTTGGCAGGTAAACAGACGAGAGTCTCCCTTTATAGCTATCCTCCTTCTAGGAAAGAGAACATACTTGATCTAGTGCATTATGATGTTTATGGTCCAATGTCCACAAGGACAGTTGGTGGTTCTCTTTACTTTGTTACGTTCATCAATGACAAGGAAGATGTAGGTTTACACCTTGAAAAGTAAAGATCAAGTATTATTTGCTTTCAAACGGTTTCAAGCTCTTGTTGAGAGACAGACTGGGAAGAAGCTCAAGTGTATCCGAATAGATAATGGAGGTGAATACATAGGTCCTTTTGATGCTTATTGCAAACAGTAGGGTATTCGAAACAAAAGGACTCCTCATAAGACCCTGTAGCTTAATGCTTTAGTAGAGCGGATGAACAAGACAATGATTGAGCAAGTTAGATGTGTGTTGTCACATGCTGGATTGCCTAGATCATTTTGGGGTAAGGCTTTGAGTACTGTTGTACATGTTTTAAACCTTACACCCTATGTTCCTTTGCATTTTGATGTTTTTGAAAGGGTTTGGGGTGGCAAAGATGCTTCTTATGATCACTTGCATGTCTTTGAATGCAAGGCCTTTATGCATATTACCAAAGATGAGAGATCTAAGCTTGATGTGAAGACTAGGCAATGTGTATTCCTTGGCTATGGACAAGATGATATGGGTTATAGGCTTTATGATCCAGTCATAAAGAAAGCTGTGAGAAGCCGAGATGTCATATTTATGGAAGATCAGACTTTTAAAGATGTTCAGAAGGCTTAAGCAGTTCCTCAGCCTATTAATGATCTTCTATAGCAGCCCGAAGCAGTTTCTTAGCTTACTGATCATTCCCTACAGTAGCCTAAGATAGTTCTTCAGCCTACTGATGACCTTACTGATTTGGATCCAATTCCTCCTATGCATGTTGATAGACATGCAGGAAATGATGATCACGCTATTGACCAATAGGGTATCGATGATGTTGATGCTCCACAGGGAGCTAAAATGGATGGGATTGTCCATGATGAGTCACCAATACCAGATGCACCACCATTTGTTCGTTTAGGCACTTAATTAGAGACCATCCTTCCACACGGTATTTTACTGATGAGTTTGTGTTATTGACTGATGGGGGAGAACCTGAAAGTTATGCAGAAGCCATAGAAGATGAACACATGAAGAAATGGATCGATGCCATGCAAGATGAAATGAAATCCTTATATGAGAATAATACATTTGAGTTGGCGAAGTTGCCTAAGGGAAAGAGAGCTTTGAAGAACAAGTGGGTGTACAAAGTGAAGCAGGAAGAGAACTCTTCATAGCCACGGTACAAAGCTAGATTGGTGGTCAAGGGATTCAGTCAAAAGAAAGGTATTGATTTTGATGAGATTTTCTCTTTGTGAAAATGGCATCTATTCATGTTGTCCTTGGTCTAGCTGCTAGCCTTAATTTGGAGGTTGAGTAGATGGATGTCAAGACTGTATTTCTCCATGGTGATTTAGACAAGGAGACTTACATGCAACAACCTAAAGGTTTTCTGATGAAAGGAAAAGAGGATTATGCATGTAGACTGCATAAGAGTCTATATGGTTTGATGAAAGCACCAAGGCAGTGGTATAGGAAGTTTGAGTCTGTTATGGGGGAGGAAGGGCACCGGAAGACTACTTCAAATCACTCTGTCTTGGTTCAGAGATTTGGTGATGATGATTTTATCATCTTATTGGTTTGTGTTGATGACATGTTGATTGTTGGCAAAGATGCTAGAAGAATTGCCCAGTTCAAGCAACAGTTGAGTAAGTCCTTTGCTATGAAGGACTTGAGGCCAACAAAATAGATTCTTGGGATTAAAATCACAGGAAAAGTACATCGAAAAAGTGCTTTGTAGGTTTAACATGGATAAAGTTAAAGTGGTTAGTTCTCCTCTTACTACCAACTTTAAGCTAACTGTAAAAGATTGCCCTTCTATTGAGAAAGTGAAGGAAGTGATGGATAGAGTTCCATATGCCTCAGTTGTAGGAAGCTTGATGTATGCCATGGTGTGTACACAGCCTGATATAGCTCATGCGGTTGGTGTTGTTAGCCGTTTTCTTTCAAATCTAGGTAGGAAGCATTGGGAAATAGTTAAGTGGATTTTCAAATATCTTTGGGGTACTTCCAAATTGGGTCTCACATTTGGGAATGGAAAACCAGTGCTGGTTGGGTACATAGATTTTGATATGGCAGGTGACAAGGACAGCTTGAAGTGTACTTCTGGTTATTTGATGTCTTTTACAGGGAGAGTTGTGTCGTGGCAATCAAGATTGCAAAAGTGTGTTGCACTTTCTACATTGGAGGCTGAATATATAGCAGCAACGGAAGTGAGTAAGGAGATGTTGTGGTTGAAAAGGTTTTTGCGGGAGTTGGGTTTCAAGCAACAACGCTATATTGTGCTTTGTGATAACCAAAGTGCAATTGACCTTGCCAGAAACTCTACTTACCACTAGAAAACAAAGCATATCGATGTGAGGTATCATTGGATTAGGGATGCTCTTAAAGAAGGGTTGTTTGAACTTGATAAAGTTCATACCAATGATAATGGTTCTGATATGTTGACAAAGGCCTTAGCTAGGGAGAAGCGAAAGGTATGTTGCTCGATCACTGGGTTGGTGAGTTCTTCCTCATAGTTAGAAAGGGGGAGATTTGTTAGGTTTCCAACATGAGGAAGCTCTTTTATGAACTACGCTTTAAGAGGTTAAAAAATGGACTTTGTAGGTGAGGTGTAAGAAATACTTTATGTATGTGAAGTGAGAAAGACTTTATGTATGTGAGATGAGAAATGAGAAGTAGAGAAAGAAACTAAGAAAAGAAAAAGAGAGCAAAAGAGCATTGAAATCCATTTTTCTTCTCCATCACCACCTGCACGTTTTTGGCAGTTACTAGAGTTTCGACCGTTGGATCTCCGTGAAATTTGAACTCCGTCTTCCTGACGTCCGTGGCTTCAATTTGAACGATGGGGGATCATCTTCAGAGGTCTAGAGAGCATTTTCGTCCAAAGGCAAATTATGTGTATTTTTGGTTTGTTCTTGGTCTTTTCTCCCACATTTTATTTGATTTCCATAGTTCTTGATGATTCATTCCAAGAATATGATGTTGATGGTGTATACCCCTAGTTCATCTAGGGAAGACTTGTTGTAATTTCCCATTATTGATTGATAGTGGAAGATTAAGCGGCCTAAGGGTCCCATGGTTTTTACTTCTCGGTTGAGAGGGTTTTCCATGTAAAAATCTTACGTGTTTGTGTTGTTGTGCATTGGTCCATTTTTTTTGCTTAGTGTTGCTTTAATTTTTGGTTTCCTCAAAGATTCATACGAGTGGGGAAAAAAAACCATAACGAAAATTTATTCCGCATTTGTTGTTGCCGTTGTGGTCGGTATATTTTCCCATCAGTCATAATACGCTAACACGATTCGCATAACATGTAAATTTGGTAAGTCAGGATTGAAGTTATACATATTAGTGTCGAAAATGCGTCATCCATCGAATGAATGTATCACGGGTTGACTCGTCAATTTGTTTATAACTTGTTTAACTCATTGAAAGATTAAACACAAATATTTAATACACATAGTAAATGCATCAAAATGGATCTTGACAAGACAATACGATTCATATAATATGCAAATTTAGCAAATCAAGGTAGATGTTATGCGGGTTAAAGTTGGAAATGGATCGACACATTTAATTCATCCAATTAGTCAATTGTGTTAGTGTTAACTTTACATGTATAACTAGAGCAGGTAACTACATAAACACAACACACTGCAACTAGTTTTCACAACTTTAATATATATAGTATAATATTATTAGATTAAATTAAAAACAATATGATAATTCCAATTTGCCAAAGCAATTTGGCCTTATTTATTTCCATCGGTTGCATTATTACAATTTTTTCTCCTATGCAAAACCCTACCACCACCTTCCATGAACATTAATAAACAAAAAATAAAAAAACGACTGAGACGTTGATCAAAATTGAAAACACTAAATTAAAAAAAGAAAAAAGTAGGTCGAAAAAAGTAGGTCTATTATTGGGCGAATATAATTTGAATCTTTCTCATGACATTATTCCATAGCGTCTATTATTGGAATCTAAAAGTAGTTGTAAATTTTTAATCTTTCTCATGACAGTGTTAATTTATTGATATTATTGTTTCCATGCTTTTCCCAAATTAAACAAATTAATAAAATGGAATCTAATTAAATAAAAAAAAAACAAAAAACAAAAAACAAAAAACAAAAAACAGAAGAAGAAAAAAACATGGAAAGAACCAAAGACTGTCACAAGGTCTTCCAACTGGACTTGCCATTTCTCTCACATGGTCTTCCTTGAAAAACTTAAATAAATCAGTACGAGGATAGTGTAAATTAAATACTAAAATTACAACCCAATTTGCACAGTGATTCTCTCACAACAAACATGCATTATATTTAAAAACCACAGAGAAAAAGACCTGTTTGCCCCATTTATCGTCCATATTACGAATTTCGGACTAAACAAATAGAATGTATATTATTGTACAAAAAAATCACACCAGGTAAATTCCCAGGAAAGGATGGAGGGTCACAAGTGGATCACTTACATACCAGCCTCCTTAGACAGAATTTTCCTAGACATGTAATTTAATAGCACAATAGCCTGCTACAACTATACCCGACAATAGCTATTAAATAAACAAATAAAGAACACCAAGAAGTTTAACGAGGTTCGGCCAATTATGCCTACGTCCTTAGACGCTACTAAATTAAAAATTTCGTAAAATATTAATTACATGAGAGAAAAGAATTCAATTGCCTTAAGGAAAGATAGGCAATTTTCAGATGATTTACAAATGAGGAGGGGGGGGGGGGTTAATTTATAGGAATAGAAATACTATTCCTATTGGCAATTTCCCGATGTGGGATTGCCAAAAAACAACAAATCTCCACCTTGGCAAATTCCACATCTTCAAATCTCTCATCTTCTGTAGTGTCTCAAATGCGGTCTTCATTTCTTGACAATATTGATCAAGTCCAAGCTATGTTGCAACTTGACCGTAGTCACTACTTTTGTTAACATATCAGCAGGATTCTCAGTGGTCCGAATCTTCTGGATGGAAACGCCACCTTCTTCCAGAACCTCTCATACAAAGTGGTAACGAACATCGATATGCTTTGTTCTTGCATGGTAAACCTGGTTCTTCGCTAAATGGATAACACTATGACTATCACAATGCACTTTGATGTGCTTCTGTTAAACCCCTAATTCACCGAGTAACCCTTGAAGCCAAATTGCCTCCTTCACAGCTGTAAGCGCCGGAATTTTCTGTAAAAAAAAAGTGCACGTGTCACACGACTGTAATTATAGTCGTGCGACTGTTGTTATAGTCATGCGACTGTAATTAAAAATTACAGTCGTGCGACTGTTGTTACAGTCATGCGACTGTAATTAAAAATTACAGTCGTACGACTATAATCTCGGAGCAGGTACGGCAGCCTATACCTATGAAGCAGAAAATGGAGGCTGATTAGAGGGGCATTAAATGCCCCGTTTTTGCAGCAAGTAAAGTGGGGATAAGAGAGGAAAGAAGGAAGAAAAGAGAGACTTTTGGCTTCTGATCTTAAGGAGTTTAGAGAGAGAGAAATTGGGAGAGAATTGAAGAAAAAGGGAAGAAAAAGAAAACCTCAAACTCAAGCATCTTTTTCTCATCTTTTTCTTTTTAATTCTTAAGTGTTTAAATTAAAAATCCATTAGAAATCCTAGGTTAATAATCTGACACTCTAAACTCATTTAATTTTGGACTTAAAATTCTCAGAAACCTTGACATTTTGGAGATTTTTGTACTCAACTTTTCAAACTTCAACTCAAAGGAAAAGAAGTGATTTGGAGGTGATTTGGGTGTTTCCAGCGGTCAATCCTACAGTGGATCAGCGCTAAAAAGGTAAACATACCCCAAACCTTCATTTTTCGTGTTTTTTGGGTGATTTGGTGTGTTTTGGTGCATATAAACTTTATTTTCGCGCATTCTGTTTTTGGAAATCAAGAACAGTCGTACGACTATTCTTGAATTGAAGAACAATTACACTTGTACAAGTGTTCTTGATTTTCCTCCAAGTTTAGTCTTATTCAAATAAAATTTTGGCGAAATCCTGAAATTGGAAGGATTACAGTCGCACGACTATAACCTCTGGCTAAGGGCAGAATTTCCAAATTAATTTCTAAAAATCTATAAAAATTCAGAAATTCAGAAAATCATTAAAAATGAATTTTTTTGTGTGTATTCATTACCTTAGATTTAATTTCCAATGTAATTGCATTTAAAACAATGCCACGACGGAGACCTGATTCTCCCGAAAACCGACCCACCGCACATGTTAAATTAAATTAAACCGGAAAAATGTTTTCAAAATGATTTTCTCACAAAACAAAAATACAGGGACATTTCAAATGTTTTCCAGGTCTAATCGGGCCGGCTTGCCTAGCCAACCCGATTATCCCCCTAAATGCATGCCCTGAATTCTAATTTCCCGATTCTATCCTATTTGAGTCCTATTTGTGGTGTGCTCTAAACTGTGCTAACCCTCTGTTTTGTAGCTTTTAATTTTTTTTATTTGGATGTATTTAATAGATTTATCCGTGTATTTTAGGGGATTGTATTCTTCTAGACAAATCGTATATTTTAGGCGGTTGTAAAGTGAGGTTGAGAGTTTTTATTGTTGTTCGATTGGGTTGTAAGCAATTCAATTATTTACTGCTTCACTTTTATTTTTATTATATGTGTATGTGCGCTGTATGATTTAATAAAATTGACTTTAGAATTATAAAATACCTTCAAAGAGCATTGGTTGTATTTATTTTAATTAGATACAAAATAAGGGACTTGTCCGGACCTAAATCTCTGGATAGTGTAGCGGCCTTCATCCAGTTCAGCTACGCTATAAATTTCCTGGTTGAGCTGAGCCGGGTGGCGACTCCTACACTATTCATCGAGACTTAGATCTTGGTTATTTTATGAAATAATCTAATTTCCTAAAAATGAATTTTTATTACAAAAATCCCACGCGAGGGAGGGTTGCCCGATCTCGAGGCTCCCTTCCGAGACAGTCCGTGTTTCGTCGAAAACGTTGTCTGCTCACAATAGCTTTAGTAACTGCCATATACTCTTCCTCTGTAGTAGACAAAGCAACCGTTGACTATAAAGTGGACTTCCAACTGACCGGTGTCTTCGTAAGAGTGAGTATGTAACCAGTAGTTGAGTATCATTTGTCCAAATCACTAGCATAATCAGAATCACAATATCCGACTATACATTGACCGTCTTACTTATCTTGCTGAAATGTTAAACCAACATCTACAGTGTTCAAAATGTACCGTAGAATCCATTTCATAGCTTGCAAATGTTCCTTTCTAGGATCATGCATATACTTGCTCACAACCCCAACTGCATGTGAAATATCAGGCCTTGTAAACACCATAGCATACTTCAAGCTACCAACTGTCATTTGCATATGGTACTTTCTACAAGTGTTCTTGCTCTGCTTCATCTGTTTAAGACATAGCTGCACTGAGCTTGAAATGAGGAGCAAGAGGAGTACTAACAGGTTTTGGCTTTTCATTCATGCCAAAACGAGTTAACACCTTTCTCAGATATTGCTTCTGAGTCAAACAAAGTCTCTCAACTTCCTATCTTTGCTTATCTCTATGCCAACAATCTTCTTGGCTTCACCGAGATCCTTCATTTCAAACTCCCTATTCAACTGAGTCTTTAACTTTTCAATCTCTATGAGACTCCTAAAAGCTATCAACATATCATCACATAAAGAAGTAGATATATGAAGGATCCATCTTGAAGCTTGCGTAAATACACGCAGTGATCATATTTGCTTCTTGTGTAGTTCTGCCCTATCATAACCTAGTCAAATCATTTGTACCATTGTCTCGAAGATTGCTTCAATCCGTACAATGATTTTTCAAGTTTACAAATCATATATTCTTTTCCAGCAACCTTGAATCCTTCAGGCTGAACCATATAGATTTCCTCCTCCAAGTTCCCATGTAAAAATGCAGTTTTTACATCCAACTGAACTAATTTCATATCCAATTATGCTACCAAAGCCAACAAAATACAGATGGAAGAGTGTTTTACAACTGGAGAAAACACTTCATTATAATCAATTCCCTCCATCTGAGCATAGCCTTTAGCCACCAACCTTGCTTTGTATTGAACATAAGATTCATTAGGAAATCTATCTTTCTTTGCATAAACCCATTTGCACCCAATTGCCTTCTTTCCTTTGGCAGACTAGCTAGCTTCCATGTCTAATTCTTATAAAAGGATTGCATTTCTGCATTCATGGCATTTCTCCATTTATCTTCTTTTGAACTTCTGACTGCTTCATTATAAGTGGTAGGAATGTCATCATTTGCAATTTGGAATACGTAAGCCACCATATCAATATAGCGACCAGGCTTTCTGATTATTCTTTTAGGCTTACTCAATGCAATTGATTCTTGTTGCTGTGGAGGTTCTTAGGTTGAAACCTTATCTTCATCTGACTCTGTATCTACCATCGGAGTTTCTGCATTTGCTTCAGCATTTGCTAGTCTAACGATTTTCCTTTCAAACTCCACCTGTCTAGGAGTTCCATTTGTCTGCTCAATGGTTTCAGTCGTCACTTTTCTTAACATGGTAGATTCATGAAAGGCAACATCCCTGCTGAAGATTACTTTCTTCGACTCTGGACACCAAAGTTGGTATCCTTTCACACTAGAGGTGATCCCCATGAAAATTGCTTTCTTTGTAGTAGGATCCAATTTTGACTCCTTAACATGATAATAAGCAGTACAACCAAACACATGCAAGGAGTCATAATCTGTAGCAGATTTTCCATACCACTTCTCTAGTGGTGTCTTACCACCAATAGCAGTAGATGGTAGGTGATTAATGAGATGACAAACATATGAAACTGCTCTAGCCTAAAATTCTCTGCCTAAACCAGCATTGAACAACATACATAGAAAGTTCTCCAGCAATGTCTAGTTCATGCGTTCTGCCACCCATTTTGTTGTGATGTATGCCTGACTGTGAAGTGTCTAACAATGCCTTCTTCCTCGTAGATCACTCTTGTATCCATTTGGAGACGTTTGATCTTTCGACCTGTCTGAGTTTCCACCATCTTTTTCCATGTAAGAAAAATTCGAAGCACTTCATCCTTAGCCTTCATCATATACACCCAAACTCTTCGAGAAAAATCATCAACAAAGGTGACATAGTAATGTTTTCCTCCCATCGATGCATTCTTGGAAGGTCCCCATACATCAAAGTGAACATAGTCTAAAATACCTTTAGTATCATGGATTGCTATTCCAAATTTCACCCTTATCTTTTTCCTTTTGACACAATGCTCACAAAAGTCCAATTTGAAAGCCTGAACATTTTTCAATAATCCTTGTTTCAGCAGAAGATTCAAGGAACCACAACCTGGCCGCTTCTAACTCTTTCTCATCATTAGAAGCCACTGCTATAGTTCCACTAATAGTAGTACCTTGGTAGTGGTACAACCTGTCATTCTTCTGAACCATCTTCAATACCACCAATGCTCTCAAAATTATCTTTGTCACTCCATGTTCTGCTTCCACCTTAAGACCCTTTTCTTCTAGATCCCCTACTGAAATAAGATTCTTTGATAAATCTGGCACATAACGAACATCGTTCAAAGTTCTGATTGATCCATCTTGGTTTTTTAAACGAATGGAACCAATCCCATATGTGGTAAGAGGCAAATCATTTACTGTATAAACAACTCCATCTTCTAGTTCTTTAAATTCATAGAACCATTCTCGATTGGGACACATAAGATGACTACAGCCTGAATCAAGTAGCCACACACTAGAAGAGTTTGTTGAAGATGTAACGGCAAGTGAACAATCTGAGTCTTCATTATGCTCAGCTACATTTGAATCTGCAACATTCTTTCCCTTGTCGAATTTGGCTTTGTTCTTTAGCTTAGGGCAATCTTTCCTCTAAAGTCCTTTTGCCCGACAAAAGGCACATTCATCTTTTCCTAATTTGGACTTTGACTTTGATCGCGCTTTCTTTCCTTTTGTTTGGCTCTTCGGACATCCTCGTACGATTAAAGCTTTAGTAGCTCCTCCTGAGTATCTTTCCTTCTCAATTCATAGTTCTACAAAGCTCCATAGACATCACTGAGAGATACAACTGCCTTCCTATGGAGTAGAGTTATTTCGAGAAACTCAAACTCCCTAGGAAGGGTTCCCAACAACATCAAGGCTAGATCCTCATCTTCAAATGTCACATCCAAATTCAATAAATCAGTGACAGTTGATTAAAACTGGTGATGTGATCATTTATTGTGGTACCCGAAATGTAAGTGAATCAAAACAGCCTTTTCTTCATGTGAAGCTTATTTTGACTGCTTTTCTTCGAGAACTTTTCTTCTAATGCTGTCATTAATCTACTAGCAGAAGTCTCTTTACAGAATGCATACTTCTGCTCTCTAGATAGACACGATCGAATTATACCACATGCCAAACAATTGAGGGTCCTCCATTCTTTCTCTTCAACATCATCTGGTTTCTCTCCATCAATGGCAATGTTTAGACCTTGCTGAAATAGAGCATCTAGAACCTCACTTTGCCACATGCCGAAATGACCCGTACCATCAAAGATTTCCATTGCAACTCTTGCATTTGTCACAGCAGTTCTTGGAAAAAATGATGAAGCAGTTGATGTGGATGCTTTCTTTCTGAAAGGATTTTCTCTGTCTGTCATTTTCGCAATCTAATTTTATTTAATAGCTGTCAATGTCGAATGGCAATAGTCCAAGAGTCTTTTCTGATGTGGTATGGATCAGACTATGCTGAAAACCACAGAGCATAATAAGATAAAACCTTGGCTCTGATACCAATTGTTATGAATTTTTGGCCAAACAAATAGAGTGTATACTATTGTACTGAAAACCACACCAGGTAAATTCCGAGGAAAGAGTAGAGTTCACAAGTGGACCACTTAAATACCAGCCTTCTTAGACAGAATTTTCCTAGACATGTAATTTATTAGCACAATAGCCTACCACAACTATACCTGACAATAGCTATTAAATAAACAAATAAAGAACACCAGAAAATTTAATGAGGTTTGGCCAATTATGCCTACGTCCCCGGACACTACTAAATTAATATTTTGTAAAATGTTAATTACAAGAGAGAAAAGAGTTCAATTGTCTTAAGGAAAGATAGGCAATTTTGGGATGATTTACAATTGAGAAGGGGGGATTAATTTATAGGAATAGAAATACTATTCCTATTGGCAATTTCTCGATGTGGGATTGCCAAAAAACAACAGTCCACCCTATGGAATTTGATAAAATCTCATCTAATTCGAATGGCAAAGCACATAGGTCATCTTTGGTTCGTGGAATGAAAAAGGATGAGAATAAAATAGCTATTTAATGGAATGGAATAGCTATTGCTTTCCCCATCCTATTTCAATGTTTGGTTCAATACTAGAATAATATATGGAATATGTATAATTGAAACAAAAAAATGAATAAAACTTATTAAAATCGGGTTAAACAAAGAAAAGAAAAACAATGAAAACGAAGAAAAAAAATGAGATAAAATAAAAAAAGAATGAAGAAATAACTGAGTAAATTGAAGAAAAACATACAAAAAAAAAAAAAAAAGGAAACGGAAAAAACGAAGAAAATAGAAAATACGGAATAAAACAATGAACATAGAACATCAAGGGAAATTGAAGAAATTGGTAGAACAATGAATAAAATAAATTAGTGTTGAAGTTATATAAATTAGTATTGAAAATGGATCGACAAGTTTAACCATCAAATGAATGTATCAAGGGTTGACTCATGAATTCGTCTATAACTCGTTTAACTCATTCAAAGATTAAATATAAATATTTAATACACATAGTAAATGCATCAAAATGGATCTTGACAGGACAATACGATTCATATAATATGCAAATTTAGCAAATCAAGGTACATGTTATGCGGGTTAATGTTGGAAATGGATCGACACATTAACTCATCCAATTAGTCAATTGTGTTAGTGTTATCTTCACATGTATAACTAGAGCAGATAAACACTACATAAACACAGCACACTGCAAAGTTTTCACAACTTTAATATATATATAGTATAACTTTATTAGATTAAATTAAAAACAATTTGGCCTCATTTTATTTCCGTCGGAAATATACGAATGTTTTCACGCACATACAGCTGGCCATGTTAAATGAAATATATTAGTTGGTTTAATTAATATCAGAAAAATTTTCAATTATATATTATGTAACTAACACTGGTTTATTCTTCATTATGATGAAGATGCTTGGTAAGTGGACCAATTCAACAATTTGGCAGTAAAACATAAGAAATTATATATTCAAGTTGGATTGGTTGCAATTAGACAAGGAAATAAAATTGAGGGCCAGGACTCGTTGGTTTACATGTATTAATTAGTGTATTATATTTATGCTTCATTGATTAACATATCATATATTTAATATTTCAATACAAAAATAAATTGACATGTCTAATATGTAAATTAATAACACAAGGAAATTATAAACTGTTTGTCCTATTCAATCATTCATAGGTATATCAAAAGACAGGTCATTGTTGGGTTCCAACATGAGGGAGCTCTTTTATGAGCTACACTTTAGGAGGTTAAAAAGTGGACTTTGTGAGGTGAGGTGTACGAAAGACTTTATGTATGTGAAGTAAGAAAGACTTTATGTATGTGAGATGAGAAACGAGAAGCAGAGAAAGAAACCAAGAAAAGAAAAAGAGAGAAAAAGAGTGTTGAAATCCATTTTTCTTCTCCATCACCACCTGCACGTTTCTGGCATTTGCTGGAGTTCCGACCGTTGGATTGCCGTGAAATTTGAACACCGTCTTCCTGACGTCCGTGGCTTCAATCTGAAGGTGGAGATTGTGGTTGGAGGTCCAGAGGGAATTTTCATCTAAAGGCAGATTGTGTGTATTTTTGGTTTGTTCTATGTCTTTTCACCCACATTTTATTTGATTTCCATAGTTCTTGATGACTCATTCCAAGAATATGATGTTGATGGTGTATACCTCTAGTTCATCTAGGGAAGACTTGTTGTAATTTCCCATTATTGGTTGATAGTGGAGATTAAGCGGCGTCAGGGTCCTGTGGTTTTTACTTCTCGACTGAGAGAGTTTTCCACGTAAAAATCTTGCATGTGTGTGTTTTTATGTATTGCTCCATTTTTGTTGCTTGATGTTGCTCTAATTTTTAGTTTGCTCAAAGATTCATATGAGTCAGGAAAAAGAATCACAACAAAGATTTATTCCACATTTGTTGTTGCCGTTGTGGTTAGTGTATTTTCCCATCAGATTGGTATTAGAGCTATTGGTTGTTGATATTATTGTTATTGGACTTGTGTGAATGATGGAGACTAATAACATTAGAATGGTTCTTTTAAATGGTTCAAAATTACCATGTTTGGGAAACAAAAATGAAAGACCTTCTTTATGTGAAGGACTATTATCTACTAGTTTTTAATGATAAACCTGAGGACAAGGAAGAAGCAGAATGGACTATTTTGCATCGGCAAGCTTGCGAGTTTATTAGACAACGGGTAGAGGATAGTGTTTTGAGCCTTATTATTGGTGAGAGAGATGTATGGAAATTGTGGAACATGCTTGAGGAGCTGTATGCTTGAAAAACAGGGAATAACAAGTTGTTTATAATTAAACAAATGATCAATTTGAAGTATCAAGATGGAAGCCCGTTGATAAATCACTTGAATGCCTTCCAGGGAATTATGAATCAGCTTGAAGGAATGGAAATCAAGTTTGAGGATGAGATACAGGCTTTGTGGGTTCTTGGTGCATTACCGGACTCTTGGGAGACGTTTAGAACGTCTTTGTGTAACTCTGCTCCAAATGGTGTTGTTTCCTTTGAGTTAGCCAAAGGCACTATTCTGAATGAAGAGATTAGAAGAAAGTCACAGGGTTCCTCTTCACAGTCAAAAGGCCTGGTTACAGAAAGAAAAGGGAGAAGTCAGAGCAGAGGTCTGGGTAACTGAGGGAATCAATGTAGCAGTTCTAAGGGTAAGTTTACCAATGCTGAGTGCTACCACTGTGGAAAAACAGGGCATACCAGAAATTACTACAGAAAGCTGAAGAAGGAAAAGGCGAAGGAGAAGAAGAAAGGTACACAGAACAATCAGAAGAAAGATGACAGTGGTAATGAAAATGATGTTGTTAAGGCTACTACTGGTAATCTCCTGATTTGTTGTGGTTGTTGTGTTATTAATCTTGCACATGATGATTCGAGTTGGGTGATTGATAGTGGTGCTTCGTGTCATGTTACATCACGAAGAGACCATTTTTCATCTTACACTCCAAGTGACTTTGGTGATGTACAGATGGGTAACAATATGCTATCAAAGACTGTTGGTGTTGGTGAAGTCTGTTTAAAACTGTGATGGAGTTGGTTTTGCATAATGTGAAACATGTTCCAGATATGAGATTGAATTTGATTTCTACAGCTTTTCTTGATGATGATGGTTACCATAACAGCTTTGGTAATGGACACTGGAAGCTCACTCGAGGTTCTTTGATTATGGTAAGAGCTTGCAGACATTCTAAATTGTACCGGGTGCAACCAAAGATCTCCAAAAGCATTATTGATGCATAAAAGACTTGCTCACATGAGGGAAAAGGGCATGTCTATATTGTCCAAGAAGAATTTGCTATCTGGTGCGCATGATATTCACTTGAAGAGAATTTCTGATTGCATGGCAGGTAAACAGATGAGAGTCTTCCTTCATAGCCATCCTCCTTCCAGGAAGGAGAACATACTTGATCTGGTGCATTATGATGTTTATGGTCCAATGTCCACAAGGACAGTTGGTGGTTCTCTTTAATTTGTTACATTCATCAATGACTATTCAAGGAAGATGTAGGTTTACACCTTGAAAAGTAAGGATCAAGTATTGTTAGCTTTCAAACGGTTTCAAGCTCTTGTTGAGAGACAAACTGGGAAGAAGCTCAAATGTATCCGAACAGATAATAGAGGTGAATACATAGGTCCTTTTGATGCCTATTACAGACAACAGGGTCTTCGGCACAAAAGGACTCCTCCTAAGACCTCGTAGCTTAATGGTTTAGCAGAGCGGATGAACATGACACTGGTTGAGCGAGTTAGATGTGTGTTGTCACATGCTGGATTGCCTAGATCATTTTAGGGTGAGGCTTTGAGTACTGTTGCACATGATTTAAACCTTACACCCTATGTTCCTTTACATTTTGATGTTTCTGAAAGGGTTTAGGGTGGCAAAGATGTTTCTTATGATCACTTGCATGTCTTTGGATGCAAGGCCTTTATATATATTCCCAAAGATGAGAGATCTAAGCTTGATGTGAAGACTAGGCAATGTGTGTTCCTTGGCTATGGACAAGATGATATGAGTCATAGGCTTTATGATCCAGTCATAAAGAAAGCTGTGAGAAGCTGAGATGTCATATTTGTGGAAGATCAGACTTTTAAAGATGTTCAAAGGGCTGAAGCAGTTCCTCAGCCTACTAATGATCTTCTACAGCAGCCCGAAGCAGTTTCTCAGCTTACTGATCATTCCCTAAAGCAGCCTAAGATAGTTCTTTAGCCTACTGATGACCTTACTAATTGGGATCCAGTTCCTCCTAGGCATGTTGACACACATGTAGGAAATGATGATCACGCTATTGACCAATAGGGTACTGATGATGTTGATGCTCCACAGGGAGCTAAAATGGATGTGATTGTCCATGATGAGTTACCAATACCAGATGCACCACCATTTATTCCTTTACACAGTCAATTAGAGACCGTCATCCTTCCACACGGTATTTTACTGATGAGTATGTGTTATTGACTGATGGGAAAACCTGAAAGTTATGCAGAAGCCATAGAAGATGAACACATGAAGAAATGGATCGATGCCATGCAAGATGAAATGAAATCCTTATATGAGAATAATACATTTTAGTTGGCAAAGTTGCCTAAGGGTAAGAGAGCTTTGAAGAACAAGTGGGTGTACAAAGTGAAGCAAGAAGACAACTCTTCACAGCCATGATACAAAGCTAGATTGGTGGTGAAGGGATTCAGTCAGTAGAAAGGTATTGATTTTGATGAGATTTTCTCTCTTGTTGTGAAAATGGCATCTATTCGTGTTGTCCTTGGTCTAGCTGCTAGCCTCGATTTGGAGGTTGAGCAGATGGATGCCAAGACTACATTTCTCCATGGTGATTTAGACAAGGAGACTTACATGCAACAACCTAAAGGTTTTCAGATGAAAGGAAAAGAGGATTATGCATGTAGACTGCATAAGAGTCGATATGGTTTGAAGAAAGCACCAAGGTAGTGGTACATGAAGTTTGAGTCTGTTATGGGGGAGCAAGGCTACCGGAAGACTACTTCAAATCACTATGTCTTTGTTAAGAGATTTGGTGATGATGATTTTATCATCTTATTGCTTTATGCTGATGATGTGTTGATTGTTGGCAAAGATACTAGAAGAATTGCCCAGTTGAAGCAACAGTTGAATAAGTCCTTTGCTATGAAGGACTTGGGGCCAACAAAACATATTCTTGGGATTAAAATCACCAGAGATAGGATGGCCAAGAAGTTGCATATGTCACGGGAAAAGTACATCGAAAAAGTGCTTTGTAGGTTTAACATGGATAAAGTTAAAGTGGTTAGTTCTCCTCTTACTACCAACTTTAAGCTAACTGCAAAAGATTGTCCTTCTATTGAGAAAGTGAAGGAAGAGATGGATAGAATTCCATATGCCTCAGTAGTAGGAAGCTTAATGTATGCGATGGTGTGTACATGGCCTGATATAGCTCATGCAGTTGGTGTTGTTAGCTGTTTTCTTTTAAATCCGGGTAGGAAGCATTGGGAAGTAGTTAAGTGGATTTTCAGATATCTTCGGGGTACTTCCAAATTGGGTCTCACATTTGGGAATGGAAAGCCAGTGGTGGTTGGGTACACAGATTTTGATATGGCAGGTGACAAGGACAGCTTGAAGTGTACTTCTTGTTATTTGATGTCTTTTGTAGGGAGAGTTGTGTCGTGGCAATCAAGATTGCAAAAGTGTGTTGCACTTTCTACATTGGAGGCTGAATATATAGCAGCAATGGAAGTGAGTAAGGAGATGTTGTGGCTGAAAAGGTTTTTGCAGGAGTTGGGTTTCAAGCAACAATGCTATGTTGTGCTTTGTGATAACCAACGTGCAATTCACCTTGCCAGAAACTCTACTTACCACCAGAAAACAAAGCATATCGATGTGAGGTATCATTGGATTAGGGATGCTCTTGAAGAAGGGTTGTTTGAACTTGATAAAGTTCATACCAATGATAATGGTTCTGATATGTTGACAAAGGCCTTAGCTAGGGAGAAGCTAAAGGTATATTGCTCAATCGTTGGGTTGGTGAGTTCTTCCTCACAGTTAGAAAGGGGGAGATTTGTTAGGTTTCCAACATGAGGAAGCACTTTTATGAGCTACACTTTAAGAGGTTAAAAAGTGGACTTTTAGGTGAGGTGTAAGAAAGACTTTATGTATGTGAAGTGAGAAAGACTTTATGTATGTGAGATGAGAAATGAGAAGCAGAGAAAGAAACTAAGAAAAGAAAAAGAGTGTTGAAAACCATTTTTCTTCTCCATCACCACCTGCACGTTTTGGAATTTACTAGAGTTTCAACCGTTGGATCTCCGTGAAATTTGAACTCCGTCTTCCTGACGTCCGTGGCTTCAATCTGAATGGTGGGGATCGCCTTCAGAGTTCTAAAGAGCTTTTTCGTCTAAAGGCAGATTGTGTGTATTTTTGGTTTGTTCTTGGTCTTTTCTCCCACATTTTATTTGATTTCCATAGTTCTTGATGATTCATTCCAAGAATATGATGTTGATGGTGTATACCTCTAGTTCATCTAGGGAAGACTTGTTGTAATTTCCCATTATTGGTTGATAGTGGAAGATTAAGCGACTTAAGGGTCCCATGGTTTTTACTTCTCTGTTGAGATGGTTTTCCATGCAAAAATCTTGCGTATTTGTGTTGTTGTGCATTGCTCCATTTTTTTTGCTTGATGTTGCTCTAATTTTTTGTTTCCTCAAAGATTCATACAAGTGGGGAAAAAGAATCACAACGAAAATTTATTCCGCATTTGTTGTTGCTGTTGTGATCGGTATATTTTCCCATCAGTTATAATACGCTAACACGATTCGTATAACATGTAAATTTGATAAGTCAGGATTGAAGTTATATATATTAGTGTCGAAAATGCGTTGTCACATTTAATCCATCGAATGAATGTATCACGGGTTGACTCTTCAATTTGTCTATAACTTGTTTAACTCATTCAAAGATTAAACACAAATATTTAATACACATAGTAAATGCATCAAAATGGATCTTGACAAGACGATTCATATAATATGCAAATTTAGCAAATCAAGGTGGATGTTATGCAGGTTAAAGTTGGAAATGGATCGACACATTTAATTCATCCAATTAGTCAATTGTGTTAGTGTTAACTTTACATGTATAACTAGAGCAGGTAAACACTACATAAACACAACACACTGGAACTGGTTTTCACAACTTTAATATATATAGTATAATTTTATTAGATTAAATTATAAACAATATTTAATACACATAGTAAATGCATCAAAATTGAAAACACTAAATTAAAAAAAGAAAAAAGTAGGTCGAAAAAAGTTAGTCTATTATTGAGCGAATATAATTTGAATCTAGTTGTAAATTTTTAATCTTTCTCATGACAGTGTTAATTTATTGACAGTGTTAATTTTTAATCTTTCCCCAATTAAACAAATAAATAAAATGGAATATAAGATAAAAAAACAAAAAAAGGAGAAAAAAACATAGAAAGAACCAATGACTCTCACAAGGTCTTCCAACTGGACTTGCCATTTCTCTCACATGGTCTTCCTTGAAAAACTTAAATAAATCAGTACGAGGATAGTGTAAATTAAATATTAAAATTACAACCCAATTTGCACGGTGATTCTCTCACAACAAACATGCATTATATTTAAATACCACGGAGAAAAAGACCTGTTTGTCCCCATTTGTCATCCATATTACGAATTTCGGCTTAAACAAATAGTGTATACTATTGTACAAAAAAATCACACCAGGTAAATTCCCAGGAAAGGATAGAGGGTCACAAGTGGATTACTTACATACCAGCCTCCTTAGACAGAATTTTCCTAGACATGTAATTTAATAGCACAATAGCCTACTACAACTATACCCGACAATAGCTATTAAATAAACAAATAAAGAACACCAGGAAATTTAACGAGGTTCGGCCAATTATGCCTACGTCCCTGGACGCTACTAAATTAAAATTTCATAAAATGTTAATTACATGAGAGAAAAGAATTCAATTGCCTTAAGGAAAGATAGGCAATTTTGAGATGATTTACAAATGAGGAGGGGGGCTTAATATATAGGAATAGAAATACTATTCCTATTGGCATTTTCCCGATGTGGGATTGCCAAAAAACAACAAACCTCCACCTTGGCAAATTCCACATCTTCAAATCTCTTATCTTCTGTAGTGTCTCAAATGCAGTATTCATTTCTTGAAAATATTGATCAAGTCCAAGCAATGTTGCAACTTGACCGTAGTCACTACTTTTGTTAACATATTAGCATGATTCTCAATGGTCTGAATCTTCTGGATGGAAACGCCACCTTCTTCCAGAACCTCTCATAAAAAGTGATAACGAACATCGATATGCTTTGTCCTTCCATGGTAAACCTGGTTCTTCGCTAAATGGATAGCATTATGACTTTCACAATGCACTTTGACGTTCTTCTGTTAAAAGCCTAATTCACCGAGTAACCCTTGAAGCCAAATTGCCTCCTTCACAGCTTCTGTAACTGCCATATACTCTGCCTCTGTAGTAGACAAAGCAACCGTTGACTGTAAAGTGGACTTCCAACTGACCGGTGGCTTTGTAAGAGTGAGTATGTAACCAGTAGTTGATTGTCATTTGTCCAAATCACTAGCATAATCAGAATCACAATATCCGACTATACATTGACTGTCTTGCTTATCTTGCTGAAATATCAAACCAACATCTACAGTGTTCAGAATGTACCGTAGAATCCATTTCATAGCTTGCAAATGTTCCTTTCCAGGATCATGCATATACTTGCTCACAACCCTAACTGCATGTGAAATATCAGGCCTTGTAAACACCATAGCATACTTCAAGCTACCAACTTTCATTTGCATATGGTACTTTCTTCAAGTATTCTTGCTCTGCTTCATCTGTTTGTGACATAGCTGCACTGAGCTTGAAATGAGGAGCAAGAGGAGTATTAACAGGTTTTGGCTTTTCATTCATGCCAAAACGAGTTAACACCTTTCTCAGATATTGCTTCTGAGTCAAACAAAGTCTCTCAACTTCCTATCTCTGCTTATCTCCATGCCAACAATCTTCTTGGCTTCACCGAGATCCTTCATTTCAAACTCCCTATTCAACTGAGTCTTTAACTTTTCAATCTCTATGAGACTCCTAGAAGCTATCAACATATCATCACATAAAGAAGCAGATATATGAAGGATCCATCTTGAAGCTTGCGCAAATAAATGCAGTGATCATATTTGCTTCTTGTGTACTTCTGCCCCATCATTACCTGGTCAAATCATTTGTACCACTGTCCCAAAGATTGCTTCAATCCGTACAATGATTTTTCAAGTTTACAAATCATATCTTCTTTTCTAGCAACCTTGAATCCTTTAGGTTGAACCTTATAGATTTTCTCCTCTAATTTTCCATGTAAAAATGTAGTTTTTACATCCAACTGAAATAATTCCATATCCAATTGTGCTACCAAAGCCAACAAAATACAGATGGAAGAGTTTTTTATAGCTGGAGAAAACACTTCATTATAATCAATTCCCTCCGTCTCAGCGTAGCCTTTAGCCACCACCCTTGCTTTGTAGTGAACATAAGATTCATCAGGAAATCTATCTTTCTTTGCATAAATGATAAGTGCTTTTTGTTTATATATTTTTATCCTATTCCGTGGGCTTTAATTATACTAGTTTGCTTTAATTTAGGCGGATTTTATCTCATTTGTTCTATTTTTGTGTGTTAGGGCATTAAAGTTGGAATTTGAACATTTAGAGGCTAAATCGCCTATTTTTGGGGCTCAAACGTGCTATTTGGAAGAGTGAGGAAGTCTTAAGGCATGGGCGTGCCTTATGAAGAGCCAAAACTGAAGAATTTTTGAGAAACAGAAGCTGACCAGTCTTAAGACACGCCCAGGCTGCAGAATTACGAATTTTGCACTCCAACTAGGGTTAGGACTTTTAACTTTTCAACTTTTGGGCTATTTTATTTCTTCTCCTTTTGTAATTAGGATATGGAGAAATAACTTCCATTTAAGACTTTTATTTTTGGAATAACTCTCAATTAGGATTATTTTATTATTAATTTTAGGAGAGTTATTTCCTAACTAGGTTTTTCTTCTCTTTCTCCCTCTTAAAAAGATCTTTTGGTGGAGCTAGGAGGGGGGACGTTTTTCTTTATTCATTCTTGGAGGCATAATATTTTTGGTCTCTCAACTGAAGAGAACCTGATTTTGGAAGAAAGTCAAGAAACTAGGGTTTTGAAGGTTCAATCCACAATTCTTCTCCGATTTCTCTACGCAAGCCACCATTTGGATCTCCATCTTCCTAGTTTTTTTTTTCTTTAATTCCTTTATCATGTTTTCTATATTTTATTTGTTTGTTTATAACTCAATCATGAACTAATTCCTCCATAGCTAAGGCTATGGTGGAGCTTAGTAGGACTTCTATGTAATTTCTTCTTTTAATGCAATTAATTCATATTATTTTTCCATTATTGTGTTATGATTGCTTAAAGCTTTGAAGGCATGACCATCTATTTCAAAGATCGTAGTTAATTCATAATTGACCAAAGGATTGGATTAACGGAATTTCATAGCATAACAAATGCACGACCATTGCTTTGTGGCTCACTAGTTTGTGCTAGGTTTTCGTATGCTTAATGCTTTCCAAACTAATTACTTAAGACCGAACCAGTTTAAGTAGTTAGGTTGAGAATTAGAGTTAGTAGCCCTAACCAGTGTTAATTGCTTTAGGAATTCACCATCTTGGGCAATTTAATAAGTTTAATTGCATAACTTGGGGAAATTGCTAGAATGAATGCTAAGTAAAACCATATGCCTTAGCCAATTTCTCCATTGAGTTTTATCCAATTGCATTATAATCTTAGTTTAAATTATTTTATTTAATTTGTTGCATAATAATAGATTTTATTTTACAAATTACAATCAAAGATATAATTTCCTTTGCCTAAATTAATAGAACCTGACTGCATTTAGGATTAGTATACATAGTCTTCGCAGGATCGACATCCTTCTTATTCTATATTACTTGAGCGACAGAGTACACTTGCTCTATAGTGTGTGTTTTAGACGCATCTTTGGTTCGTGGAATGAAATAGGATGAGAATAAAATAGCTATTTAATGGAATGGAATAGCTATTTCTTTTCCCATCCTATTTCAATGTTTGGTTCAATACTAGAATAATATATGGAATATGTATAATTGAAATGAAAAAATGAATAAAACTTAGTGAAATCGGGTTAAACAAAGAAAAGAAAAACAATGAAAATGAAGAAAATAATAAAAAAATGAGATAAAATAAAAAAAGAATGAAGAAATTGTTGGATATGCCCTAGTCCCGAGGCATTGGTCCTTGTATTTGTATCATACATTTGTGCTTTGATGTGAGCTTTATGTATTATACATTTTGTGTCATTAAATAAAGGCATTAATCTATCTATTATATATCTTGTGTCATTAAATAAAGGCATTAATCTATCTATGATATATCTTGTGCTATGTTTTATATAGAGTATCCAATGGACATATCCATATCCATGTTGACAAGTGTCATGCACTTGCCAGTAAGACTATGGATAGGAAAAACGATATGACCATAAAGTCATCCGTAGTATATTCCAATCATGGGAATGAGTGGAACTAAAGACTATCATTAGCCTGGTTGTATGGCGGTGTCTTACCAGCCATTGAATATGTGATATCAAACAGGTTAATGGGTACATGCAAAAGGGCATGGTACTGGATAGTTCCACAAAACGAGAAATCCATATGGTATAGTATCACAAGTGATTCTCGTGTAGTACTTGTATGAATCCTTTGACTTGACCATATGATAGTGCTGCATGTGAAGTAGCATACTTTGGTTTACGCCTAAAGGGCCTGTAACAGAGTGCCAAGTATGGGTACGTTCAGGTATGTCAGTGAACATGGCAATGCTATGGATATGCAGAAGGAATGTCACTTAGTAGTCTACTGAGAAGATATCACCGGCCTCTTGATGAATGCAACTGATAAGAGTGTGGCTACACCCAAACAAGTTGATATTCGGCTGAAGCGGAGAGTTGGGAGTAAAAGAGTTTGATTCGGAGGAGCAAGATGACATAGAGAGTTCTATGTTATCGCTGATACCATGTAAAGAGTCTTTAATGAATGATTAATTGTATTATTGTGTGTATTGAATGTTACAAGGGGTACACATATATATATAGTGAGAAGAGAAGAGAGATTGAGTTAGAGTATACAACAACAAATAAGGGATAACCCTTATCAGTGAAGTTCTTTTATCTTTTGTGGAGCTCGAAAGATTGTACAAGAGCTTCGAGCTACTGTGCTGTTTAGTAATTTGGGTGGTTTCTTTGTTCTTTGTTCTAATATGATTAATTCGTGCTTGTATTTAGGCTCTGTGTAGATGATCACTTGTAAGCAAAGTTCTACTTCATTTTCTGTTGATGGATTTGACATGGTTTCCTCCATTGTTGTGTCTCTTGCAAAAACTGAAGGAGACAAATCAATTATTGTATTTTGTGAAGGGATGCAGACAACGCAATTAAAAAAAATAATTATGAAAAGAGTAGAAGCAATATATATGATTAAAAATGAAATTGTTAGATCAATAGAACATTATCATTGACTTCTTGACTTCATGTAATTTTCTCTTTCCAAGTGATGGTTCCTCTAATTTACTTCTCCTTTTTCAACATTTTATAAATGCAAGTCTCGATCGTTAAAAAAACCTGAATCCACATCACTGTATATATTAAAATATTAATAAAAAAATTGAATCCACTCTACTTTACACTTCACTGTATGTATTATTAAAATTGAATCTACTTCACTGTATTTATTAAAATATTATTAAAAAAACTGAATACATATCACTACAAATATTAAAATATCTATATTTATTAAAATTGAATCCTATTGGGGCCCCCCAAATTGAATTTTCTTTTTTTTTTTTCCTTTTTATTATTTTCTTTAATTTTTCTTTTCAATTATTTTTTATTTTTTCTTATATTTCCATTTCTTCAATTTTTTAAAAAAATAAATTTTCTTTTCATTTTATTTTTCTCTCTTTTATTTTCTTTCTTCCTTTTCTTTCTATTTTTCTATTTTATTTATTTTTTCTTTTGTTTGTTTTCTTCTATTTTTTTTCTTTTTCTTTCACTTTTTTCTTCTATTTTTATGTTTTTTCTTTTTAGGTTTTTTTTCTCCTTTTACATTTTTTTAAATGGTTCTTTTGCTTTTTTTATAGTTGAAAATTAATTTTAACAAAAAATATTCATAGGTACACAAATATAAGTTTACGCATAATTTTAAAAATAATAATTTCATATCTACTTTTATGTTTTCTTTTATTATATATGCATCTAAATAAATTGTTTCCTTTATAAGAATTTCGCTAAAAAATTTTTTCAAATTTATTATTTAATATGTATAGAATTGAATTTTTGACATATAAAATTCATTATATGAATCGCTGTTCATGGGTCAGGCTCGGGCCGGATGTAATTGGCTTTTTTCAAAATTTGTGAGGGTTAGATTTTTTTTATTCATCCGGCTATCGGCTGTTGGACTTTTTTTAAAAAAATTTTAGTCATTGGATTTGGTCAAAGTATAAACAATTGCCTTCTTTCCCCTTTGGCAGACTAGCTAGCTTTCATGCTTGATTCTTATAAAAGGATTGCATTTCCTCATTCATGGCATTTCTGCACTTATCTTCCTTTGAACTTCTGACTACTTCATTATAAGTAGTAGGAATGTCAGCATTTGCAATTTGGAATATGTATTCCACCATATCAATATAGCCAGCAGGCTTTCTGATTATTCTTTTAGGCTTACTCAATGCAATTGATTCTTGTTGCTGTGGAGGTTCTCGGGTTGAAACCTCATCTTCATCTGAATTCGTATCTACCATAGGAGTTTCTGCATTTGCTTCATCATTTGCTGGTCTAATAATTTTCCTTTCAAACTCCACCAGTCTGGGAGTCCCATCGGTCTGCTCAATGGTTTCAGTCATCACTTTTCTTAACATGGTAGATTCATCAAAGGTAACATCCCTGCTGAAGATTACTTTCTTCGACTCTTAACACCAAAGTTGATATCCTTTCACTCTAGAGGTGATCCCTATGAAAATTGCTTTCTTTGCACAAGGATCCAATTTTGACTCCTTAACATGATAATAAGCAGTACAACCAAACATATGTAAGGAGTCATAATCTGTAGCAGGTTTTCCATACCACTTCTCCAGAGGTGTCTTACCACCAATAGCTGTAGATGGTAGGTGATTAATGAGATGACAAACATATAAAACTGCTCCAGCCTAAAATTCTTTGCCCGAACCAGCATTAGACAACATACAGAGAAAGTTCTCCAGCAATGTCTGGTTCATGCGTTATGCCACCCCATTTTGTTGTGGTGTATGCCTGACTGTGAAGTGTCTAACAATGCCTTCTTCCTCACAGGCTTTCATAAACAGACCACTCTTGTACTTCCCGCCATAATCTGTTTGGAGACGTTTGATCTTTCGACTTGTCAGAGTTTCCACCATCTTTTTCCATGTAAGGAAAATTCCAAGCACTTCATCCTTAGCCTTCATCATATACACCCAAACTCTCCGGGAAAAATCATCAACAAAGGTGACATAGTAATGTTTTCCTCCCATCGATGCATTCTTGGAAGGTCCCCATACATCAGAGTGAACATAGTCTAAAATACCTTTAGTATCATGGATTGCTGTTCCAAATTTCGCCCTTGTCTTTTTCCCTTTGACACAATTATGAACGGACGACCTTTTTAAGGAACACGCGGCGAACTGGGAACCAAGGATTTTCTTTTTGAAGTGTGATGATGTGATTTTGAATACGGTTTTTTTTAATCTTCTTTCAGAAAACCTTTCATCTTATTGGGAAAAACCCTTTTGTAGAAAACTTAATTGTAAGTATGAATTTTGGAACATAGGTTTTTAGAAAATCCCAATTTGAACTTAAAGATCTCGAAACCTAAATTTTGAAATTAGATACAGAGTCGCCACCCGGATCAGCTTATCCGGGAAATTCCGGTACAGCTCCCTACCAAGTGTAGACTCGCGGCACCTAATTTAGAGATTCAGGGTTTGGGCAATAATTATACTAATCCTCACTTATTTTCAATTATTATTTCATAATTCAACATAACATCCACTTAGTTCTACTCATTTTATCTTCTTTTTATTTTCAGTTAATGCTCATACGCATGACATAAATATAAATCCAAAATAAAGTGCAGAAAAGTAAAAGTGTGGGAAAAAGTAAAGTAGAGGCCAAATTATACAACCCATAAAAAGAAAAAGCTCTCATCTTCACCATTACAATCTCCTAAATACACGAAAATCTAAAAAGTACAATCGCCTAGATACACGAATTAATCTATAAAATAAATCCAAAAATAAAAATAAAGAAAAATAAAAGCTGCATCCAAATACATTAGCACAAGTAAAAAAAAAACACACCAAGAACTCATACAAGACAGAATAGGGGTATTCTAGGAAACGAGGTCATGCATAGGGGGATAATTGAGAAGTCTAGGCGACTACTCGATTAGACATGGAAAACATTTTATTGAAACGCCATGTAGATTTTATGGATGAAAAACCAATTTTGAAAATAATTTGGCTCGTTTTACATGCATTTTCCAACTTTTAGCGAGCCAGATACCCCGGCACTCGGGGGTGCCGTTCGTGAGTGGACCTAAATTGAACATCCATCTATGGTCTGAAAATGTAAACACGCAAAAAATCCATTTTTAATGAGGAAGCGAGGCAAAATTACAAGTTAAAAGCCCAAAAGGGCAAAACTGTAATTCTGTTTATTGGACTAAAGCCGCGCGGCTGTAGGGCACTACAGTGGAGTGGCTGTATTGACCAGATTAGCTTATTTTTTTATTTTTCCCCTTTTCTCTTTGTTTCTTTCAAATGCTCACTTAACCTTCTTCGGGGTTCTGTACCAAGACTTGTCACACACATTCAGGTCATCCAGGATATCTTCGACACCATTCCCGCGATAGGGAGCACGGTGAGAAGGAGAAGAAGACGTACCTGGTGGCTCCTCCCTCGTCGACCAGCTTTGATGTTTGTAGGGACTTGTCTCGGTTGTTTTGCGAAACAACGGTCTTACCCAGGTTGATTTGATTCTTCAGGGACTTACTTTGACTCTGTTACGAAGCATAGAACTTTGCCCGAATTGATTCGATGTTCTCCAGGGACATGCTTTGACTCCATCATGAAGCAGAGGACTTTGCCCAGATTAGGTTGGTTCTCCAGGGACATGCTTCAACTCCATCATGAAGCAGAGGACTTTGCCCAGATTAGGTTGGTTCTCCAGGGATGTGCTTCAACTCCATTGCAAAGCAGAGGACTTTGCCTGGATTGGGTTGATGCTCCAGGGACGTGTGTCGACTTCTTTGCGAAGCGGAGGACTTTTCCCGGATCGGGTTGATGCTCCAGGGACGTGCTTCGACTCCATTACGAAGGAGAGGACTTTGCCCGGATCGGATTTTCCTTATGAATTGATTGTTCATGAAGGTGAAGCGTATTTTGGTAATTTTGTAGCTTGGAAAGTTGGTGTCCTTTAGAGGAAGGGTATTTTGGTCATTTCACCTCTAGTGGAGCCTATGTCACTAGGGGAAGAAATAGTTTGATGGTTGGGTTTCCTGTGAAGCCTGTGTCACTAAAGGGAAGGTGTTTTAGCCATTTGGTAGTTTGGTTACTAACAGAAGGGCATTTTGGTCATTTCACTTCTAGTGGGGCCTATGTCACTGAAGGAAAGGATAATAGTGTTTCCCGTGAAGCTTGTGTGGCTGGGGGCTTTGGTGAATTGAGAAGCTTGATTATCTCCTTTGATGTTTTAAAGTTGTTTCGGGTGCGTATTCGTTCCTTGATCGATAATTTTGGAAACAAAAATTTTTGCCTCTTCGATGAAGAATGAATATGGATTGAATATCTTGCCCCTTGATACCATTGAAATCGGCTCTCTGTGGCGGAGCAATACCATTAAAATAAGCTCTTTGTGGTAGAGCAACACCATTGAAGTTGGCTCTCTGTGGTGGAGCAATACCATTGAAGTCGGCTCTCTGTGGTGGAGCAATACCATTGAAATTGGATCAGGGGTACATATTTATTCCTTGATCGATAATTTTGGAAACAAAAATTTTTGCCCCTTCGATCAAGAATAAATACGGCTTGATTGTTTTGCCCCTGGATACCTGTAAAAGACAAGGAATACCCTTCTCAGGATTATATTAGCGTAAAGATGAATTCTGAAATTGAGAAAAGTCTCTTACTTGGGATTTGAGGATGCCCTAGTGTCAGGTTATTTTTGCTTCCGTGAGTACTCATGGCTCGAGATAGCCTGATGATGACAGCATGTACCTGTACTTGAGTACACATTGATGCGTGTATGCATGTGTGTGTGCATGTTTTGAGTGTATGTGTATGTGCATGTCTTGGATGCATATGCGTATGATTATGGTACTTTTTATGGTTTGCTTGGTGTAGACGGTGATTGGGATTGAGCGCCGTGAGTCTGCTCATTTGAGAACAGAGGTTGATCAGTTGCGTCGGCGGGTCGTCGAGCTGGAGGTCATGAATCAGACTTTCAGGGATCGGACGGATGATTGGGATGCCTAGATGGGTCTGTCCTTGGTGGGATATCGCATTGAAGTTTGGTTGATTGACCTGATTGCTTGCTCCACGATGCATGGGTGTGAGGCACTGGGTTTGATGTACTTCAGTTTTTATAGGATTAGAGTTGTCTGAGCTTGATACTACTGTATTACTTTTGTTTTATTTTCATTGCTTGTCCTAATTTTTGCATAGGTCGCCCTTTTTGGGTTTCCGGCCTATCTGACTGTTTTTATTTTTGCCTGAACCGCCCTTTCGGGTTTTCAATTCAATAGACTTTATTTTATGCCCTAAGTTTTGCATAGACCGCCCTTTTCAGGTTTTCGATCTATCGGACTGTCCTTATTTTTGCATGGACTACCCCTTCGGTTTTCGATCCATCGGACTTTTTTTTTAGGTGAGATGCATGTAAACAGAAAATGTGGACATTCGTACCAATTCAATCTCAGGCAGACTTGGGACATTTGACCAAACAGAAAATGACATTCATTCATTCACTCATTTATAATGTCTTAGCACAATGCACATTAAAGATGAAATGAGGCTAAGGACAGAATCAATAATGGTATCCGTCTCGATCGGTCCCATGCCTGCCACCAACTAGGCTTCGCAGATTTTCCCGCTGATGGTGCTCACCTCTCTGTCCTAACTTTTGCATGGACCGCCTTTTCGGTTTTCGATCCATCAGACTGTCCTGATTTTTGCATGGATCACCTTTTTAGTTTGAGACCCATCGGACCCTCTTTTTTTTTTTAAACACGTAACAACGCTTGGGCTTGTCTCCCCCGGTGGAACTGCTTCCATCCTATAGGCTAATGAGTATGACGTTTCTTCAGTGCGTACTCTGATGCTAGTTTTGTGTCCTTGCAAAACAAACGGTAATTTGTCGACCCATATTCTGTACATAACTACCACTTTTGATGGAATCCCTTTGATGGATTTATTGGTTGCTCCTATCGCCCCATTGGTTTGTGAGAGATACGGAGATTGTCTATGATGTCTAACCCTTTATTTTGGAGCACAGTGTTATTGCCCCTAGGAATTGTACTCCATCATCATTCATGACATAATAGCACTTTTTTTTGCTTTCTTTTTTTTGTCTTTTTTTTAAGAAGTGACATTCATATATAGTCCTGCTTCTACCCACTTTGAGAAGTAGTTGACGATTGCGACCATGGAGCGATGTCCGTTAGATGCCAGTGGCCTTACTTTGCTGACACTGTCAATTCCCCATGTTGTGACAACCCTCCTTTTTCTAGTCTGAGTCTATGGAGCTCCTGCTTGGTTGATTTCAACTTTGAATCCTTTGGAACTTGGTATTCAGTAATTTCTCCGTCACCTCGGCATGACATCATACAGCTAGGCAAAGATTTCCATGTTCTTTTGTGGTATGTTGCAATTTTCTTTCCTCTCATCAGGCGTGAGGTCTTTTGATATGGATATTATTTTTGGTTCGTCATCTGTCCCTAGATTCATTTCATGCATTGATGTATCATGTGTGTTAAAGGCATTAAATGAATGTTTAGATGCATGCACAGTTCCATCCGAAAAATATTGCACAAATAATTGAAATCAAACTCTATTAAATTAAACACCTCAGAGGCTAAATTGTTCACATGATGAATAAAATAAAAGCATTAAAACATCAAAATGACTATCGCCTCCACATGCGGAGGGTCTTCTCTTTATTGCAGTGTCATGGTCCTTAATGTCTTGTGAAGCCGAATCATCTGAGGTTGTGCAAGGGATTACTCTGAATGCTAGGTTTCAAAGCCGGCTCGATGATCCTTCCATCAACTACCAACTGCTTGATGGCTCTAATCAACTGGGCACACTTATTTGTATTGTGACCCGTCATCACGTGATAAGTGTAGAAGTTATCTTTATCTGCCTCAGCTAGAGGCAAAAATGGCTTCAAGCTCTGTAATAACCTATCCTTTCTACACTTAGCAAAAATTCAGCTTACTGACTCAGCCCATGGACTGTTGACCCTTTGAGGAGTCTATCTTACCAGGTTCACAGCGGCTACGTCCTCCCATTGCACTTCAATCGGGGCTACATTTTGAGTCGACTTAGCATTGGACCCCACTAGAGTAGCCTTAGAGTTGTTGCCTTTGTACCCTTGAGAGTACCCCTGATTGCTTCTGTAGGAGCCTGAACTCTGTCTACCCCTCTGCTCCTCTTCCTCGTATCGCTCGATACGTTTGGCAAACTCCACCACCTCATTGAAGGAGTGGAACCTCTTCAGCTTCATCTTATCCTTGTATTGGGGGAGACTACCATCTACCAGCTTCATAATGAGTGACTCCAACTTTGGTGCCCCATCCACCAAAACTTGCACATCCATCCACCATTTGTAGTAAGCCGAGAAGGACTTATTTGGCTTCTGGTGGATTCTTTCCAGGTCTTCGAGGGTAGTCTCTACTTGGGTATTGTAAGCATACTGCTTTACAAAAGCTTCAGATAGGTCCTCCCAAGTAGAACGGGTGTAGAGAGGCATCTTCATATACCACTTCGCCGTAGCACCCCTAAGTGTAGTCAGAAACAGATTTAAGAGATGACCTTTCCCAATCCCCATGCTAGTCATCAACCTCACATAACTGTCCAAATGGGCTTCTAATGGGCCCTCTCCAGTGTACGGAGGTAGGTAAGGCATCTGAAAACCAGTTGGGAGTGGCTCTCCTCCTTCAGCCATCAAAGTAGTCGGGTCGACATACTTAACAGGGTTATAGTGGACTATCTCTTTCAGCTTAGGTAGCATGGCTTCAATATCAGAAAATTTCTGATTGAGACGCTTCTCTAGCATCATCTCAATTGAGGCTTCCCTTGCCTTCTCAAAGGCTTTACCCTCTTCGGACTGACGGTTAGGTTCTCTATGGTTAACCACTCCACCACTTCCTCCAGGAAGACTTCCTGTGCACCATTAGTAATTTGGATAAACTGTTGTCCCTCACTTCCAACCGAAGTCTGAGCCGGTGGAATAGTCTGAATAGGGATGGTGCTTATCACAGGTTGCACTTGTTTTTTAAGAGTAGCCTTGAACTCGTCTGAGGTTAGGAAGCTCCTCATAAAAGCAGCCATGTCAAAAGGCAAGTTTCCATTGTTTCTATCGGCCATCTCAGCTCTATCAGCTTCTTCTAACAAAATCTGACTGTCAACTGGTAGAGTAGGCAATTGAGTTTCAATCTCCCAATCTGAGTCTGACCCTGAACTGATCCCCTCCACGGTGACCGGCTCTGATTGAACTGATTGGTTTGGCACTGACTCGACACGAACTAACCGCTTTGAGGTTCATCTCCAAACTGCACATTCAACATAAGGTTAGAGTCGCGGATGGATGTCATGAACCTAGACTCGACACCCCAAATGATGTGTATGGTGTGTTCATGTTCATGATCGGATGATGCTTTATAGGTGTGGATGATGATGAAAATGACTTTTGTATTTTCTTTCTTTTTGTTTTAGATGTTCCAAGCATACCCCATGTCATGCAAAAGAAAATGTCACGTGTGGGCCGGCACACGGATAGAAATTCTGCACCTTCGGGGCACCTAGAGGATGTCGTGAAATGGTCACGTGTGTACCGACACATGGACAATGATTCGACGCTTTATAGGTCAATGAAGTGACATATGATGGTCATATAGGAGCCGTTCCATAGACAGAGGTTCGATGCTTTTATTAGATGAAGTGATGTCACAAACAAGTCGCGTGTAACTCAAGACACGGATAGCATTTCGGCATTCATGGAACACCTTGCATGATTAAACATGTTATGAAACATCCTAATATTAATTCTAGTTTGGCACTCGTGGAGTACCTCCAATGGGTCATCAATGTTATGAAATGATAAGTGCGTTTTGTGCATATATTTTTTTCCTATTTTGTGGGCTTTAATTGTGCTATTTTGCTTTAATTCAGGCGAATTTTATCTCATTTGTTCTATTTTTAAGTGTTAGAGCATTAAAGTTGGAATTTGAACATTTGGAGGCTAAATCGTCCATTTTTGAAGCTCAAACGTGCTATTTGGAAGAGCAAGAAAGTCCTAAGGCATGGACATGCCTTATGAGGAGCCAAAACTGAAGAATTTTTGAGAATCGGAAGCTGACCAGTCTTAAACACGCTCGGGCTGTAGAATTACGAATTTTGTACTCCAACTAGGGTTAGGAGTTTTCCTTTTCAGCTTTTGGGCTATTTTAATTCCTCTCCTTTTGTAATTAGGATAAGGAGAAATAACTTGCATTTAAGACTTTTATTTTAGGAATAACTCTCAATTAGGATTTAATTATTAATTTTGGGAGAGTTATTTCCTAACTAGGTTTTTCTTCTCTTTCTCACTCTTAAAAAGACGTTTTCTTTTCTAGTTTGGAGGCAACAATTATTTTTCTACTCTTTACACAAGAGAACGTGATTTTGGAAGAAAGTCAAGAAAGTAGGGTTTTGAAGGTTCAATCCACAATTCTCCTTCTCTGATTTCTCTCTGTAAGTCACCATCGGGATCTCCATCTTCCTAGTTTATTCTTAACTCTCTCCTATCATGTTTTCTGTATTTTATTTGTTTGTTTATAACTTAATCATGAACTAATTTCTCCATAGCTAAGGCTATGGAGGAGCTTAGTAGGATTTCTATGTAATTTCTTCTTTTAATGCAATTCATTCGTATTATTTTTCCATTATTGTGTTATGATTGCTTAAAGCTTTGAATGCGTGACCATCTATTTCAAAGTTCATAGTTAATTCATAATTGACCAAAGGACTGAATTAACGGAATTTCATAACATGACAAATGCATGACCATTGCTTTGTGGCTCACTAGTTTGTGCTAGGTTTTCGTATACTTAATGCTTTCCAAACTAATTGCTTAAGACCGAACCATTTTAAGTAGTTAGGTTGAGAATTAGAGTTTGCAGCCCTAACCGGTGTTAATTGCTTGAGGAATTTGCCATCTTGGGAATTTAATAAGTTTAATTGCATAACTTGAGGAAATTGCTATAATGAATGCTAAGTAAAACCATATGCCTTAGCCAGTTTCTCCATTGAGTTTTATCCAACTGCATTTTAATCTTAGTTTAAATTATTTTATTCAATTTGTTGCTTAGTAGTAGAATTTATTTTACAAGCTATAATCAAAGATATAATTTCCTCCGCCTAAATTAATGGAAACCTGACTGCATTTAGGATTAGCATACATAGTCTCCGTGGGATCGACATCCTTCTTATTTCTATATTACTTGAGCGACAGAGTACACTTGCTTTATAGTGTGTGTTTTAGACGCATCATGAAACAATCTGATGTGGATCGTGACACACAAGCAAGACGTTAGTGTCACCATGACACCATGATGAATGGACATGATATCATGTGATGGTGTTGTGTGATCCACCACACGAACACAATCCTAAGACCATTGTGGTCCTCTAATGGTGCAATGATGTAATGAAATGGCCAAGTGCAATCAGGTGCACAGGTGAACACGGGTAATCTTGGGGACTCCTAATATGTCATGAAATGAAATGTCGTGAGGGGCATACTTTGAACATCCTTCATTTTAGATAGGATGAGATGACATGAATGCCCATGTCATACAGAATGCAAATGGCTACACAAAAATGTGGTTAGGATGTATGACACACGAGATGATGTCGTGTATGCTTTATGAATGTAAGCACACAAGATGTATATGACACACGAGTAAGATGTCATGGCTGCAAGAAAACATGGTTAGTATAATACCACACGTATGATGATGCTTGTGTTTGGCTGCATAAAGGTGTGGTTAGAAAATGGCACACGGATGATGCTTGTTTAATGTTGCATGTGAAGGTAAAAAATGAAACCACCATAGAACAAACGTTAGCACACGAAACAATATGCTCACCCTTCCAACCTTATTCCTCCTCGATTGGTTTCGCATTCTTCCTAGGTGTTAGGTCTCTTTGGCATCAACCGGGGATACCAAAGGCGTACTCTCAATGTCCATTTTCAAATATATGTTTTGGTAATCCTAAGGGGAAGTTGCTAGGCCATTACATGAGGGTATGAGTCAAACCAAGGGTCATACAGGTTCCTATAGCAAAAATATACTCCTCACTTCTCCCCACTCAAGGGTCCAAACGAAGGGGTACGTACGAGGCTATGAGTGGTTTACCCCCTCGGGTGCCTCCAATCCTAGCTGAAGAGGTAGGTCACCTTTGGAGATAAACCGGGCTTAATCATGTGTTGGAGGGATTAAAGAAGAGAAAATGTCATGCTATGCGGTTGTGGATGAGATATCGGATTATGAATTAATAATTGACTTCAAGTGAGGATGTACTTCGATTGTTGCCTAAGTTCCTTAAGTTTTTATGAAAAAATTTAAAGAAACCGTTAATCCCCAGCAGAGTTGCCACTGTGAGCGGACAACCTTTTTAAGGAACGCGCGGCGAAGTGGGAACCGGGATTTTCTTTTTGAAGTGTGATGATGTGATTTTTAAAACGGTTTTTTTTAATCTTCTTTCAGAAAACCTTTCATCTTATTGGGAAAAACCCTTTTGTAGAAAACTTAATTGTAAGTGTGAATTTTGGAAAATAGGTTTTTATAAAATCCCAATTTGAACTTAAAGATCTCGAAACCTAAATTTCAAAATTAGATACAGAGTCGCCACCCAGATCAGCTCATCTGGGAAATTCCGGTACAGCTCCCTACCAAGTGTAGACGCGGTACCTAATTCAGAGATTCAGGGTTCGGGCAACAAATCTACTAATCCTCACTTATTTTCAATTATTATTTCATAATTCAACATAACATCCACTTAGTTCTACTCATTTTATCTTCTTTTTATTTTTAGTTAATGCTCATACACATGACATAAATATAAATCCAAAATAAAGTGCAGAAAAGTAAAAGTGTAGGAAAAAGTAAAAGTGTGGGAAAAAGTAAAGTAGAGGCCAAATTATACAACCCATAAAAAGAAAAAGCTCTCATACTCACCATTACAATTGCTTAGATACACGAAAATCTAAAAAGTACAATTGCCTAGATACACGATTTAATCTATAAAATAAATCCAAAAATAAAAATAAAGAAAAATAAAAGCTGCATCCAAATACAGTTAGCACAAGTTAATAAAACACATCAAGGACTCATACAAGACAGAATAGGGGTATTCTAGGAAACGGGGTTATGCATAGGGGGATAATCGAGAAGTCCAGGCGACCACTCGATTAGACCTGGAAAACATTTTATTGAAACGCCCTGTAGATTTTATGGATGAAAAACCAATTTTGAAAACAATTTGACTCATTTTACGTGCATTTTCCAACTTTTAGCGGGCCAGATATCCCAGGACCCGGGGGTCTTGTTCGTGAGTGGACCTAAATTGAACATCCATCTATGGTCTGAAAATATAAACATGCCAAAAATCCGTTTTGAATGAGGAAAAGAGGCAAAATTACAAGTTAAAAGCCTAAAAGGGCAAAACTATAATTCTGTTTCTCAGACTACAGCCACGCGACTGTAGGGCACTACAGCCAAGTGGCTGTAGTGACCAGATTAGCATATTTTTTATTTTTTTCCCCTTTTCTCTTCGGTTCTTTCAAACGCTCACTCGACCTTCTTCAGGGTTCTGTACCAAGACTTGTCACACACATTCGGGTCATCTGGGATATCTTCGGCACCATTCTGGTCGCTCCAAACCCGCCTCAGGTTTATCCGTGAAAAAGGTAATAATAGCTTTTATTACTGAGGTCGGGCAAAAACCCGTGCTCACAACAATGCTCACAAAAGTCCAATTTGCAAGCCTGAACATTTTTCAATAATCCTTGTTTCACCAGAAGATTCAAGGATTTCTCAACAGCATGCCTTAAGCGCATATACCACAACCTGGCTGCTTCTAACTCTTTCTCATCATTAGAAGCCACTGCTATAAACAACTCCATCGTCTAGTTCTTTAAATTCATAGCATCATTCTCGTTTGGGACATATATGATGACTACAGCCTGAATCAAGTAGCCACACACTAGAAGAGTTCATTGAAGATGTAACGGCAAGTGAACAATCTGAGTCTTCATTATACTCAGCTACATTTGAATCTGCAACATTCTTTCCCTTGTCGAATTTGGCTTTGTTCTTTAGCATAGGACAATCTTTCCTCCAAAGCCCTTTTGCCCGACAAAAGACACATTCATCTTTTCCCAATTTGGACTTTGACTTTGATCTCCCTTTCTTTCCTTTCGTCTGGCTCTCCGGACATCCTCATACGATCAAAGCTTCAGTAGCTCCTCTTGAGTATCTTTCCTTCTCAATTCATAGTTCTACAAAGCTCCACAGACGTCACTGAGAGATACAGCAGCCTTCCCATGGAGTAGAGTTATTTCGAGAAACTCAAACTCCCTAGGATGGGATCCCAACAACATCAAGGCTAGATCCTCATCTTCAAATGTCACATCCAAATTCAATAAATCAGTGACCAGTTGATTAAAATTGGTGATGTGATCATTTATTATGGTACCCAGAATGTAAGTGAATCGAAACAGCCTTTTCTTCATGTGAAGATTATTTTGACTGCTTTTCTTTGAGAACTTTTCCTCTAATGCTGTCATCAATCTACTAGCAGAATTCTCTTTACAGAATGCATACTTCTGCTCTCTAGATAGACACGATCGAATTATACCACATGGCAAACAATTGAGGGTCCTCCATTCTTTCTCTTCAACATCGTCTGGTTTCTCTCCATCAATGGCAATGTCTAGACCTTGCTGAAACAGAGCATCAAGAACCTCACTTTGTCACATGCCGAAATGACCGGTACCATCAAAGATCTCCACTGCAACTCTTGCATTTGTCACTGCAGTTCTTGGAAAAAATGACGAAGCAGTTGATATGGATGCTTTCTTTCCGAAAGGATTTTCTCCGTCTGTCATTTTACAATCTAATTTTATTTAATAGCTGTCAATGCGGAATGCAATAGTCCAAGATTCTTTTCTGATGTGGTATGGATCAGACTATGCTGCAAACCACAGAGCATACTAAGACAAAACCTTGGCTCTGATACCAATTGTTATGAATTTCGGGCCAAAAAAATAGAGTGTATACTATTGTACTGAAAAACCAGACCAGGTAAATTCCCAGGAAAGGGTGGAGGTTCACAAGTGGACCACTTAAATACCAGCCTTCTTAGACAGAATTTTCCCAGACATGTAATTTAATAGCTTAATAGCCTACCACTGAGATAGCTCTTTTATGAGCTACACTTTAAGAGGTTAAAAGGTGGACTTTATAGGTGAGGTGTAAGAAAGACTTTACGTATGTGAAGTGAGAAAGACTTTATGTATGTGAGATGAGAAATGAGAAGCAGAGAAAGAAACCAAGAAAAGAAAAAGAAAGAAAAAGAGTTGAAAACCATTTTTCTTCTCCATCACCACCTGCACGTTTTTGGCTTTTACTAGAGTTCAGACCGTTGGATCTCTGTGAAATTTGAACACTGTCTTCTCGACGTCCGTGGCTTCAGTCTTAACGGTGGGGATCATCTTCAGAGTTCTAGAGAACATTTTCGTCCAAAGGCAGATTGTGTGTATTTTTGGTTTGTTATCGGTCTTTTCTCCCACATTTTATTTGATTTCCATAGTTCTTGATGATTCATTCCAAGAACATGATGTTGATGGTGTATACCTCTAGTTTATCTAGGGAAGACTTCTTATAATTTCCTATTATTGGTTGATAGTGGAAGATTAAGCGGCCTAAGGGTCCTATGGTTTTTACTTCTCGGTTGAGAGGGTTTTCCATGTAAAGTCTTGCGTATTTGTGTTGTTGTGCATTGCTCCATTTTTTTTGCTTGGTGTTGCTCTAATTTTTGGTTTTCTCAAAGATTCATATGACTGGGGAAAAAGAATCACAACGAAAATTTATTCCGTATTTGTTGATACCGTTGTGGTCGGTATATTTTCCCATCAGTCATAATACGCTTACACGATTCGTATAACATATATATTTGATAAGTCAGGATTGAAGTTATATATATTAGTGTCGAAAATACGTCGTCACGTTTAATCCATCGAATGAATGTATCACGGGTTGACTCATCAATTTGTCTACAACTTGTTTAAGTCATTCAAAGATTAAACACAAATATTTAATACACATAGTAAATGCATTAAAATGGATCTTGACAAGACAATACGATTCATATGATATGCAAACTTAGCAAATCAAGGTAAATGTTATGCGGGTTATAGTTGGAAATGGATTGACACATTTAATTCATCCAATTGGTCAATTGTGTTAGTGTTAACTTTACATGTATAACTAGAGCAGGTAAACACTACATATACACAACACACTGCAATTGGTTTTCACAACTTTAATATATATGGTATAATTTTATTAGATTAAATTAAAAACAATATGATAATTCCAATTTGCCGAAGCAATTTGGCCTTATTTATTTCCATCGGTTGCATTATTACAATTTTTTCTCCTATAGAAAACCCTATCACCACCTTCCATGAAAATTAATAAACAAAAAATAAAAAAACGACTGAGACGATGTAAATTTTGAGCAAAAAGTAGGTCTATTATTGAGCGAATATAATTTTGAGCAAAAAGTAGGTCTATTATTAATCAAAATTGAAAACACTAAATTAAAAAAAGAAAAAAGTAGGTCTATTATTGAGCGAATATAATTTGAATGTAGTTGTAAATTTTTAATCTTTCTCATCACAGTGTTAATTTATTGATATTATTGTTTACATGCGTTTCCCAAATTAAACAAATAAATAAAACGGAATCTATGATAAAAGAACAAATAACAAAAAACAAAAGAAGAAAAAAACATAGAAAGAACCAAAGACTGTCAGAAGGTCTTCCTACTGGACTTGCCACTTCTCTCACGTGGTCTTCCTTGAAAAACTTAAATAAATCAGTACGAGGATTGTGTAAATTAAATACTAAAATTACAACCCAATTTGCACAGTGATTCTCTCACAACAAACATGCATTATATTTAAATACCACAGAGAAAAAGACCTGTTTGCCCCATTTATCGTCCATATTACGAATTTCTGACTAAACAAATAGAGTGTATACTATTGTACAAAAAAAACTACACCAGGTAAATTCTCAGAAAAGGGTGGAGGGTCACAAGTGGATCGCTTACATACCAGTCTCCTTAGACAGAATTTTCCTAGACATGTAATTTAATAGCACAATAGCCTACTACAACTATACCCGACAATAGTTATTAAATAAACAAATAAAGAACACCAGGAAATTTAACGAGGTTCGGCCAATTATGCCTACGTCCCTGGACGCTACTAAATTAAAATTTCGTAAAATATTAATTACATGAGAGAAAAGAATTCAATTGCCTTAAGGAAAGATAGGCAATTTTGAGATGATTTACAAATGAGGAGGGGGGCTTAATTTATAGGAATAGAAATACTATTCCTATTGGCAATTTCCCGATGTGGGATTGCCAAAAAACAACAAATCTCCACCTTGGCAAATTCCACATCGTCAAATCTCTCATCTTCTGTAGTGTCTCAAATGCAGTCTTCATTTCTTGACAATATTGATCAAGTCCAAGCAATGTTGCAACTTGACCGCAGTCACTACTTTTGTTAACATATCAGTAGGATTCTCAGTTGTCCGAATCTTCTAGAAGGTAACGCCACCTTCTTCCAGAACCTCTCATACAAAGTGATGAACATCGATATGCTTCGTCCTTGCATGGTAAACCTAGTTCTTTGCTAAATGGATAGCACTATGACTATCACAATGCACTTTGACGTGATTCTGTTAAACCCCTAATTCGCCGAGTAACCCTTGAAGCCAAATTGCCTCCTTCACAGCTTTTGTAACTGTCATATACTCGGCCTCTGTAGTAGACAAAGCAAGCGTTGACTGTAAAGTGGACTTCCAACTGACCGGTGCCTTCGTAAGAGTGAGTATGTAACTAGTAGTTGATTGTCTTTTGTCCAAATCACTAGCAAAATCAGAATCACAATATCTGACTATACATTGACTGTCTTGCTTATCTTGCTGAAATGTCAAACCAACATCTACAGTGTTCAGAATGTACACCTTTCTCGGATATTACTTCTGAGTCAAACAAAGTCTCCCACTTCCTATCTCTACTTATCTCCATGCCAAGAATCTTCTTGGCTTCACCGAGATCCTTCATTTCAAACCCCCTATTCAACTGAGTCTTTAACTATTCAATTTCTATGAGACTCCTAGAAGCTATCAACATATCATCAACATGAAGAAGTAGATATATGAAGGATCCATCTTGAAGCCTGTGCAAATACATGCAGTGATCATATTTGCTTCTTGTGTACTTCTGGCCCATCATAACCTTGTCAAATCGTTTGTATCACTATCTCGAAGATTGCTTCAATTCGTACAATGATTTTTCAAGTTTAGAAATCATATCTTCTTTTCCGGCAACCTTGAATCCTTCAGGCTGAACCATATAGATTTCCTCCTCCATGTTTCCATGTAAAAATGCAGTTTTTACATCCAACTGAACTAATTCCATATCCAATTGTGCTACCAAAGCCAACAAAATGCATATGGAAGAGTGTTTTACAACTGGAGAAAACGCTTCATTATAATCAATTCCCTCCGTCTGAGCGTAGCCTTTAGCCACCAACCTTGCTTTGTATTGTACATAAGATTCATCAGGAAATCTATCTTTCTTTGCATAAACCCATTTGCACCCAATTGCCTTCTTTCCCTTTGGCAGACTAGCTAGCTTCCATGTCTAATTCTTATAAAAGGATTGCATTTCCTCATTCATGGCATTTCTCCATTTATCTTCTTTTGAAATTCTGACTGCTTCTTTATAAGTGGTAGGAATGTCATCGTTTGTAATTTGGAATACGTAAGCCACCATATCAATATAGCGAGCAGGATTTCTGATTATTCTTTTAGGCTTACTCAATGCAATTGATTCTTGTTGCTGTGGAGGTTCTTGGGTTGAAACCTCATCTTCATCTGACTCTGTATCTACCATAGGAGTTTTTGCATTTGCTTCATCATTTGCTAGTCTAATGATTTTCCTTTCAAACTCCACCTATCTGCGAGTTCCATCTGTCTGCTCAATGGTTTCAGTCGTCACTTTTATTAACATGGTAGATTCATCAAAGGTAGCATCCTTGCTGAAGATTACTTTCTTTGACTCTGGACACCAAAGTCGATATCCTTTCATGCCAAAGGTGATCCCTATGAAAATTGCTTTCTTTGCACTAGGATCCAATTTTGACTCCTTAACAAGATAATAAGCAATACAACCAAACACATGTAAGGAGTCATAATCTGTAGTATGTTTTCCATACCACTTCTTCAGTGGTGTCTTACCACCAATAGTAGCAGATGGTAGGTGATTAATGAGATGACAAACATATGAAACTGCTCTAGCCTAAAATTCTTTGCCCAAACCAGCATTGGACAACATACACAGAAAGTTCTCTAGCAATGTCCGATTCATGCGTTCTGCCACCCCATTTTGTTGTGGTGTATGCCTGATTGTGAAGTGTCTAACAATGCCTTCTTCCTCACAGGCTTTCATAAATGGATCACTCTTGTACTTCTCGCCATTATCTGTTTGGAGACGTTTGATCTTTCGACCTGTCTGAGTTTCCACCATCTTTTTCCATGTATGAAAAATTCCAAGCATTTCATCCTTAGCCTTCATCATATACACCCAAACTCACCAAGAAAAACCATCAACAAAGGTGACATAGTAATGTTTTCCTCCCATCGATGCATTCTTGGAAGGCCCCCATACATCAGAGTGAACATAGTCTAAAATACCTTTAGTATCATGGATTGCTGTTCCAAATTTCACCCTTGTCTTTTTCGCTTTGACACAATGCTCACAAAAGTCCAATTTGTAAGCCTAAACATTTTTCAATAATCCTTGTTTCAGCAAAATATTCAAGGATTTCTCGCCAGCATACCCTAAGCGCATATACCACAACCTAGCTGCTTCTAACTCTTTCTCATCATTAGAAGCCACTGCTATAGTTCCAATAACAGTAGTACCTTGGTAGTGGTACAACCTGTTATTCTTCCAAACTCTCTTCAATACCACCAATGCTCTCGAAATTATCTTTATCACTGCATGTTCTGCTTCCACCTTAAGACCCTTTTCTTCTAGATCCCCTATAGAAATAAGATTCTTTGATAAATCCGGCACATAACAAACCTCTTTCAAAGTTCTGATTGATCCATCTTGGTTTTTCAAATGAATGGAACCAATCCCATATGGGGTAAGAGGGAAATCATTTACTGTATAAACAACTCCATCTTTTAGTTCTTTAAATTCATAGAACCATTCTCGATTGGGACACATATGATGACTATAGCCTGAATCAAGTAGCCACACACTAGAAGAGTTCTTTGAAGACGTAACGGTAAGTGAACAATCTGAGTCTTCATTATACTCAGCTAAATTTGAATCTGTAAAATTCTTTCCTTTGTCGAATTTGGCTTTGTTCTTTAGCTTAGGGCAATCTTTCCTCCAAAGCCCTTTTGCCCGATAAAAGGCACATTCATCTTTTCCCAATTTGGACTTTGAATTTGATCGCCCTTTCTTTCCTTTTGTCTGGCTCTTTGGACATCCTCGTACGATTAAAGCTTCAGTAGCTCCTCCTTAGTATCTTTCCTTCTCAATTCATAGTTCTACAAAGCTCCACAGACTTCACTGAGAGATACAGCAACCTTCCCATGGAGTAGAGTTATTTCGAGAAACTCAAACTCCCTAGGAAGGGATCCCAACAACATCAAGGCTAGATCCTAATCTTCAAATGTCATATCCAAATTTAATAAATCAGTGACCAGTTGATTAAAACTGGTGATGTGATCATTTATTGTGGTACCCGGAATGTAAGTGAATCGAAACAGCCATTTCATCATGTGAAGCTTATTTTGACTGCTTTTCTTCGAGAAATTTTCCTCTAATGCTGTCATCAATCTACTAGCAGAAGTCTCTTTATAGAATGCATACTTCTGCTTTCTAGATAGACACGATCGAATTATACCACATGCCAAACAATTAAGGGTCCTCCATTCTTTCTCTTCAACATCATCTAGTTTCTCTCCATCAATGGCAATGTCTAGAACTTGCTGAAACAGAGCATCTACAACCTCACTTTGCCATATGCCAAAATGACTGGTACCATTAAAGATCTCCACTGCAACTCTTGCATTTGTCACTGTAGTTCTTGGAAAAAATGATGAAGCAGTTGATGTGGATGCTTTCTTTCCGAAAGGATTTTCTCCGTCTGTCATTTTCGCAATATAATTTTATTTAATAGCTGTCAATGCGGAATGGCAATAGTCCAAGAGTCTTTTCTGATGTGGTATGGATCAGACTATGCTGCAAACCATATAACATACTAAGATAAAACCTTGGCTCTGGTACCAATTGTTACGAATTTCAGGCCAAACAAATAGAGTGTATACTATTGTATTGAAAAACCACACCAGGTAATTCCTAGGAAAGGGTGGAGGTTCACAAGTGGAGCACTTAAATACCAGCCTTCTTAGACAGAATTTTCCTAGACATGTAATTTAATAACACAATAGCCTACCACAACTATACCTGACAATAGCTATTAAATAAACAAATAAAGAACACCAGAAAATTTAACGAGGTTTGGCCAATTATGCCTACGTCCCCGACACTACTAAATTAATATTTTGTAAAATATTAATTACAAGAGAGAAAAGAATTCAATTGTCTTAAGGAAAGATAGGCAATTTTGGGATGATTTACAAATGAGGAGGGGGGCTTAATTTATAGGAATAGAAATACTATTCCTATTGGCAATTTCCTGATGTGGGATTGCCAAAAAACAACAGTGCACCCTATGGAATTTGATAAAATCTCATCTAATTATAATGGCAAAACACAAAGGTCATCTTTGGTTCGTGGAATGAAATAGGATGAGAATAAAATAGCTATTTAATGGAATGGAATAGCTATTCCTTTCCCCATCCTATTTCAATGTTTGGTTCAATACTAGAATAATATATGGAATATGTATAATTGAAACAAAAAAATGAATAAAACTTATTGAAATCGGGTTAAACAAAGAAAAGAAAAACAATGAAAACAAAGAAAATAATAAAAAAATGAGATAAAATAAAAAAAGAATGAAGAAATAACTAAGTAAATTGAAGAAAAACATACAAAAAAACAAACAAAAAAGAAACGGAAAAAACAAAGAAAATAGAAAATACGGAATAAAACAATGAACATAGAACATCAAGGGAAATTGAAGAAATTGGTAGAACAATGAATAAAATAAATTAGTGTTGAAGTTATATAAATTAGTATTGGAAATGGATCGACAAGTTTAACCATCAAATGAATGTATCAAGGATTGACTCATGAATTCGTCTGTAACTCGTTTAACTCATTCAAAGATTAAATATAAATATTTAATACACATAGTAAATGCATCAAAATGGATCTTGACAGGATAATACGATTCATATAATATGCAAATTTAGCAAATCAAGGTACATGTTATGTGGGTTAATGTTGGAAATGGATCGACACATTTAACTTATCCAATTAGTCAATTGTGTTAGTGTTATCTTCACATGCATAACTAGAGCAGATAAACACTACATAAACTGTTAATTGCATGAAATTGAAATACAATTGATTTAAGTAAATTGCAGATTATAGAATATACAATTGAAATAAACCGAAGAACAAATGACAGAGCTAAAATACTTTTCAACCTTAACAGAAGGAAGGAAGCAGTAGAGCTGAAGCCTTTATAGACAGTTTCCTTAAGACAATTATCTGCCCCGTAGTGGCGATTTGTCTCCCAGGATACAACGACTCTCGAAGGCAAACCGAACTGTGCGTAGTGGGCTATCACCGGAAAAAGAAGGCTTTCTTGAAGGAAACAGAATGCAGAGATGGAGAGGAAAATTTCGAATTTCAAGGGGTAGAACCAACAGAAAAATAGGCAGAAGGAGGATTTAAAAGAATGGAATTAAATGAAATTAAATTGGATTAATTCTCTCATTAAGAGAATTAATTTTGCAGTTATATTTTTATTCAAAAATAAAACTGACACAGAATTTGAATAAGCTCAAAAATAGCTGGAGAAAATTTTGTTTGGCTGGAGCAAAAACTAGGCAGGCCCGTAGTGGCCCATTTCGGTCAGGCATTCACGACGCCCACGTCGTGCGGGTGTGCATTGGGCCTTTGAAGGCTCGGGGCTAGGATTTGCACCCCCCTGTGCGCGCAAGAGAGAGCCTTTTGGCTTATACAAGTTAACACCTTACAAAAGTGTGTTTTAATATAAACACCTTTTCCACTTTATATTTTTCCCATGTGGGATAAGTTAACATAAGCCAAATTTTTCTCCAAATATTCCATTCCATTAGACTAACTTTGAGCAACAATTTCTCATTCACTACTTGTCCGTTTTGGGTAAATTATATACCGTTGGAAAGCTCATGTTACATACTATACAATGACACTAATCATTTAATTAAATACGCTTCCTTTCCATAATATAATTTGGCCCAAAGTTGACAAATAGTCACTAATATATAATCCAATATATTTGTCAAATTTCCAACAATCCCCCACATGAATGAAATTGATTGACGAAAAGAAAGATCAAAATCGAAGTGGTGATAGTAAACTACAGTCGATATTTGCATAGGATAGGTAGGCATCAACCCTTGAACCTTCCCTTGTGCTAGTATATTTACTTTACTGGCTGACTAGTAGACACGATGTCCTTGAACTATTCTGCCATGTGTGTAAATGACGATATACCTCACACAAATACCAACATAACACAATTTTTGGTTCTCATGGTTATGTCCGTTATGGTCATGGACATCTCCTGATGCTGCAAGAGTTTCAGATAACTAAGCCCCATTAGTTTCTTTTGAAGCGACTCCACTTCACTCTCACATAGGTGATCTCTTTTGCTCAAACTTTTGAAGCACAAAGAATCATTAAAAGCATAGCTTGACCTTTCCATGTTTTATCACTGTTTACATCGCAGGAATGGACAAGGGGTTGACCCCATAGTGACGTCACAAGGTTTATGCAATTAGGTTGTCCCATTGAACCTAGATCTTGGGATCTCCAGTCAACAAGGTTGGGTTTTCCTTCACATAGCGCCTTAAATATTTATGGGCTTTAGTCCCATTCCTCTTGATGTCTTTTCAACTTGATCTCGGCTTAAACCTTTGGTTAGCGGATCCGCATTGTTATCCTTTGACCCTACAAAGTCAATAGAGATAACTCCCGTTGAGATCAGTTGTTTAACGGTATTATGATGACAACGCATGTGTCTCAACTTACTGTTGTACATAATGTTTTGTGCTCTTTTAATCGCTGCTTGATTATCGCAATGTATACAAATTGCGGGCACAGGCTTTGGCCATTCTGGAATATCTTGTAAGAAATTCCGTAACCATTCAGCTCCCTCTGCAGTTTTATCCAAGGCTACAAACTCAGCTTCCATAGTGGATCTAGTTATAATCGTTTACCTTGAGGATTTCCAGGACACTGCTCCTCCTCCTAGAGTGAACACATACCCACTTGTACCTTTAGAATTCTTGATGTCAGCTATCCAACTGGCATCAAAATACGCTTCTAGTACCGCAGGTTCTCTCGTATAGTGTAAACCATAATTACGAGTATATCGCAAATACCTTAGTATTCTCACGATAGCTACCCTATGAATCTTCCCTGGATTACTCGTATATCTGCTTAAACTACTTAGAGTGTAAGCAATATCTGGTCTTGTACAACTCGAAAGGTACATCAGATTACTTATAACCCTAGCATACTCCACTTGGTCTATGCCTTCACCTTTGTTCTTGGACAAATGTTGACTAATGTCTAATGGAGTTTTGGCTATACCAGAATCATCCTTGTTAAACTTATCAAGTATCTTGTCCACGTAGTGTGACTGAGTTAAAACGAGACCGTTAGGTGAACGTTTAACTTGGATGCCTAAAATCACATCCGCCAGTCCCATATCTTTCATGTCAAATCTAGAATTTAACATGTTCTTGGTACTCTTTACCATCTTCTCATTGCTTCCCACAATGAGTATGTCATCAACATATAAGCATAGGATAACATATCCTTTAGTTGCAGTTTTGACATAAATACATTTGTCACACTCGTTGATACGATAGCCATTAGCCATCATGGCATCATCAAACTTTTTGTGCCATTGTTTTGGTGCTTGCTTTAAATCGTATAAAGACTTCACCAATTTACAGACTTTCTTTTCTTGACCTAGAACTCCACAACCCTCAGGTTGTTCCATGTAGATTTCTTCTTCCAGATCTCCATTCAGGAAAGCTATCTTCACATCCATTTGATGTACCTCAAGATTCCGTAGAGCGGCAATAGCAAGTACCGTCCTAATGGATGTTATTCTCGACACTGGAGAATAAGTATCAAAGTAGTCAAGACCTTCCTTTTGTCTATAACCTTTTATAACCAAACAGGCCTTGTACTTATCAATTGTTCCATCTGCTTTCAATTTCCGTTTGAAAATCCATTTAGAGCTTAGTGGTTTAGTTCCGGGAGGAAGATCCACTAATTCCCAAGTATGATTTTGTAGAATGGAATCAATCTCACTCCTTATGGCTTCTTTCCATAAAGGACTTTCTATTGAACTTACAGCTTCTTTGTAAGTTTGTGGTTCAGCCTCTAACATGTAAGTTAGAAAATCTGGACCAAAAGATTTTTCCACCCTTGCCCTTTTACTTCTTCGAGGTTCAACCTCTATGTCCATCTCATCCTCTTCTTGAAGATCTTGAACATTCTCTTCCACCTCTTGTTGAAGCTCTTCATTATTCTCAACTACGTTATGTTGACCATCTTGACTGTCAACTTCAACATTCTCACGAGACCGTTTAGATCTCGACCCCACATCATTTTGTTTGCATGGAAACATATTTTCAAAGAAAGAGGAGTCCTTTGACTCCATTGATGTATTCTTGTGTATTTTCGGGTTTTTAGATTCATGCACAACAAACCGATACACGTTACTGTGTTCCGCATATCCAATGAAAATACAATCCACTGTCTTTGGGCCTATTTTCATTCTCTTAGGTAATGGGGCCATTACCTTTGCAAGACACCCCCACACTTTCAAGTAATTATAAGAAGGTTTTCTACCTTTCCATAATTCATAAAGGGTTTTGTCTTGTTTCTTACGGGGTTCCTTGTTTAAAAGGTAATTTGCTGACAACATAGCATCCCCCCACATGTTTTGTGGTAACCCAGAACTGGTTAGCATCGCATTCATCATTTCTTTTAAGGTACGATTCTTTCGTTCAGCTACACCGTTAGATTGAGGAGAGTACGGTGGTGTTACTACGTGAATAATACCATGTTGGGAGCAAAACTCGCCAAATGGTGCAACATATTCACCACCACTTTCACTTCTTACCACTTTAATCTTTTTATTAAGTTGGTTTTCTACTTCTTGCTTATAAAGAACAAATTTCTCTAAAGCCTCATCTTTGCTTTTAAGCAAATACACATAACAGTATTTTGTGCTATCATCTATGAAGGTAATAAAATATTTATTTCCTCCCCTTGATTGAATAAACTTCAAGTCACAAATATCTGTGTGTATAAGATCAAGTGGTTCTGAATTTCTTTCAACAGAATGAAATGAGGATCTTGTCAATTTTGTCTTTACACAAATTTCACATTTATGGTTTTTATCAATTTGAAAGATGGGGATATGATTCAAGTTAATTAAACGTCGCAACGTATCAAAATTAACATGTCCAAGTCTACTATGCCATAAATTAGAAGACTCAATAATATAAGCAGAAGAAACGTTATTCTTATTCATTTCAATTGAATTTGATTTACAAGATATACAATTAAATTTGAACATCCCATTACATTCATATCCCTTGCCCACATACATACGCCCTTTAGACAACATAAATTTCTGAGACTCAAAGACCATCTTGAAGCCATATGAGCTCAAGAGGCTCCCGGAAACCAGATTCTTCCTCATTTCAGGAACATACAAGACATTTTGTAGCTTCACTTCTTTCCCAGAAGTCATGTCCCTTGGTCTTTGAAGTAGCAGAATTGCCCATGTAGAGATTCTCTCCTTTCTTTATAAGAGTCAATCCAGCAAAAGACCCTTTGTCACAGCAAATGTGGCTTGTAGCACCAGTATCAAGCCACCATTCTCGTGGATTTGAGTCAACCAGGTTGACTTCAGAAATCACTACACACAGATCGATGTCAGACACATCTCTAGCAATTTCTTCCACAGCATTTGCCTCCATTTTGTTGACCCTTTTTGGCAGCCTACAATCAGAGGACTTGTGTCCCATTTTGTTGCAATTGAAGCATTTCCCATTAAACTTTGGTTTCTTGGAAATGCCCCCCTTTAGGTCCCAATTTAGACTTAAATCCAGCAAGCTGTTTGCCTTTCTTGGGGTCTTTCCTGACCTCCACTACATTCGCTCTAGCCACAGCTTGATTAGCAGCAACAGAAGACTTCCTCTCTGATCTTCTATTGTCTTCTTCAATATGAAGTCGAACAATTAGATCCTCAACAGACATCTCTTTCCTTTTATGCTTGAGATAGTTTTTGAAATCAATCCAACTAGGTGGCAATTTCTCAATGATTGCAGCCACTTGGAAGGTTTCACTAGTCTCCATCCTTTCAGCTTGCATCCCATGGATCAAAAGCTGGATTTCTTGCACTTGACTCACAACAGATTTGGAATCAACCATTTTGTAACTAAAGAATTGGCCTACTAAGTATTTCTTAGCACCCGCATCCTCAATTATGTACTTCCTATCCAAGGAGTCCCATAATTCCTTTGCAGTTCATTTAATAGTGTAAACCTCATACAAATCAGGAACCAATCCATTCAGAATGTGGTTTCTACAAAAGAAATCCAAGTGATTCCAAGCATCAACAATTGAATAGAAGGATCCACCACACTGCAAAGTTTTCACAACTTTAATATATATATTATAACTTTATCAGATTAAATTAAAAACAACATGATAATTCCAATTTGCCAAAGCAATTTGGCCTTATTTTATTTCCGTCGGAAATATACGAATGTTTTCACACACATACAGCTGGACATGTTAAATGAAATATATTAGTTGGTTTAATTAATATCAGAAAAATTCTTCAATTATATTATGTAACTGACACTGGTTTATTCTTCATTATGATGAAGATGCTTGGTAAGAAATTATATATTCAAGTTGGATTAGTTGCAATTAGACATGGAAATAAAATTGAGGGCCAGGACTCGTTGGTTTACACGTATTTATTAGTGTATTATATTTATGCTTCATTGATTAACATATCATATATTTAATATTTCAATACAAAAATTCATTGACATGTCTAATATGTAAATTAATAACACTAGGAAATTATAAACTGTTTGTCCTATTTAATCATTCATAGGTATATCAAAAGACAGGTCATTGTTGGGTTCCAACATGAGAGAGCTCTTTTATGAGCTACACTTTAGGAGGTTAAAAAGTGGACTTTGTGAGGTGAGGTGTGCGAAAGACTTTATGTATGTGAAGTAAGAAAGACTTTATGTATGTGAGATGAGAAACGAGAAGCAGAGAAAGAAACCAAGAAAAGAAAAAGAGAGAAAAAGAGTGTTGAAAACCATTTTTCTTCTCCATCACCACTTGCACGTTTCTGGCATTTGCTGGAGTTCCGACCGTTGGATTGCCGTGAAATTTGAACACCGTCTTCCTGACGTCCGTGGCTTCAATCTGAAGGTGGAGATCGTTCGTTGGAGGTCCAAAGGGAATTTTCATCCAAAGGCAGATTTTGTGTATTTTTGATTTGTTCTTAGTATTTTCTCCCACATTTTATTTGATTTCCATAGTTCTTGGTGACTCATTCCAAGAATATGATGTTGATGGTGTATACCTCTAGTTCATCTAGGGAAGACTTGTTGTAATTTTCCATTATTGGTTGATAATGGAAGATTAAGCGGCGTAAGGGTCCTGTGGTTTTTACTTCTCGGCTGAGAGGGTATTCCACGTAAAAATCTTGCATGTTTGTGTTTTTATGCATTGCTCCATTTTTGTTGCTTGGTGTTGCTCTAATTTTTAGTTTGCTCAAAGATTCATATGAGTCGGGAAAAAGAATCACAACAAAGATTTATTCCACATTTGTTGTTGCCGTTGTGGTCGGTGTATTTTCCCATCAGATTGGTATTAGAGCTATTGGTTGTTGATATTATTGTTATTTGACTTGTGTGAATGATGGAGACTAATAACATTAGAATGGTTCATTTAAATCTTTCAAAATTACCATGTTTGGGAAACAAAAATGGAAGACCTTCTTTATGTGAAGGACTATTATCTACTAGTTTTTAATGATAAACCTGAGGACAAGGAAGAAGCAGAATGGACTATTTTGCATCAGCAAGCTTGCGGGTTTATTAGACAATGGGTAGAGCATAGTGTTTTGAACCTTATTATTGGTGAGAGAGATGCACGGAAATTGTGGAACATGCTTGAGGAGTTGTATGCTCGAAAAACAGGGAATAACAAGTTGTTTATAATCAAAAAAATGATCAATTTGAAGTATCAAGATGGAAGCCCATTGATAAATCACTTGAATGCCTTCCAGGGAATTATGAATCAGCTTGAAGGAATGGGAATCAAGTTTGAGGATGAGATACAGGCTTTGTGGGTTCTTGGTGCATTACCGGACTCTTGGGAGACGTTTAGAACGTCTTTGTGTAACTCTGCTCCAAATGGTATTGTTTCTTTTGAGTTAGCCAAAGGCAGTATTTTGAATGAAGAGATTAGAAGAAAGTCATAGGGTTCCTCTTCACAGTCAGAAGGCCTGGTTACAGAAAGAAAAGGGAGAAGTCAGAGCAGAGGTTCGGGTAACTGAGGGAATCAATGCAGCAGTTCTAAGGGTAAGTTTGCCAATGCTGAGTGCTACCACTGTGCCAAAACAGGGCATACCAGAAATTACTACAGAAAGCTGAAGAAGGAAAAGGCGAAGGAGAAGAAGAAAGGTAAACAAAACAATCAGAAGAAAGATGACAGTGGTAATGAAAATGATGTTGTTAAGGCTACTATTGGTAATCTCCTGATTTGTTGTGGTTGTGATGTTATTAATCTTGCACAAGATGAATCGAGTTGGGTGATTGATAGTGGTGCTTCGTGTCATGTTACATCACGAAGAGACCATTTTTCATCTTACACTCCAGGTGACTTTGGTGATGTACATATGTAACAATATGCTATCAAAGACTGTTGGTGTTGGTGAAGTCTGTTTAAAATTGTGATGGAGTTGGTTTTGCATAATGTAAAACATGTTCCAGATATGAGATTGAATTTGATTTCTATAGGTTTTCTTAATGATGATGGTTACCATAACAGCTTTGGTAATGGATAGTGGAAGCTCACTCGAGGTTCTTTGATTGTGGCAAAAGGTAGCAGACATTCTAAATTATACCGAGTGCAACCAAAGATCTCCAAAAGCATTGTTAATGCAGTGGAGAATGTTGATGCAATTAACTTGTGGCATAAAAGACTTGGTCACATGAGTGAAAAGGGCATGTCTATATTGTCAAAGAAGAATTTGCTATCTGGTGTGCATGATATTCACTTGAAGAGATGTTCTTATTGCATGGCAGGTAAACAGACGAGAGTCTTCCTTCATAGCCATCCTTCTTCTAGGAAGGAGAACATACTTGATCTGGTGCATTATGATGTTTATGGTCCAATGTCCACAAGGATAGTTGGTGGTTCTCTTTAATTTTTTACATTCATCAATGACTATTCAAGGAAGATGTAGGTTTACACCTTGAAAAGTAAGGATAAAGTATTATTAGCTTTCAAATGGTTTCAAGCTCTTGTTGAGAGACAGACTGGGAAGAAGCTCAAGTGTATTCGAACAGATAATAGAGGTGAATACATAAGTCCTTTTGGCGCCTATTGCAGATAGCAGGGTCTTCGGCACAAAAGGACTACTCCTAAGACCTCGTAGCTTAATGGTTTAGCAGAGCGGATGAACATGACATTGGTTGAGTGAGTTAGATGTGTGTTGTCACATGCTGGATTGCCTAGATCATTTTAGGGTGAGGCTTTGAGTACTATTGCACATGATTTACACCTTACACCCTATGTTCCTTTGCATTTTGATGTTTCTGAAAGGGTTTAGGGTGGCAAAGATGTTTCTTATGATCACTTGCATGTCTTTGAATGCAAGGCCTTTATGCATATTCCTAAAGATGAGAGATCTAAGCTTGATGTGAAGACTAGGCAATGTGTGTTCCTTTGCTATGGACAAGATGATATGGGTTATTGGCTTTATGAGCCAGTCATAAAGAAAGCTGTCAGAAGTCGAGATGTCACATTTGTGGAAGATCAGACTTTTAAAGACGTTCAAAGGGCTGAAGCAGTTCCTCAGCCTACTGATGATCTTCTACAACAGCCCGAAGCAGTTTCTCAGCTTATTGATCATTCCCTATAGCAGCCTAAGATAGTTCTTCAGCCTATTGATGATCTTACTGATTTGGATCCAGTTCCTCCTAGGCATGTTGACACACATGTAGGAAATGATGATCATGCTATTAACCAAATCAGTCAGAAGAAAGGTATTGATTTTGATTAGATTTTCTCTCCAGTTGTGAAAATGGCATCTATTCGTGTTGTCCTTGGTTTAGCTGCTAGCCTCGATTTGGAGGTTGAGCAGATGGATGTCAAGACTGCATTTCTCTATGGTGATTTAGACAAGAAGACTTACATGCAACAACCTAAAGGTTTTCAGATGAAAGGAAAAGAGGATTATGCATGTAGACTGCATAAGAGTCCATATGGTTTGAAGAAAGCACCAAGGCAGTGGTACTGGAAGTTTGAGTTTGTTATGGGGGAGCAAGGCTACCGGAAGACTACTTCAAATCACTGAGTCTTTGTTCAGAGATTTGGTGATGATGATTTTATCATCTTATTGCTTTATGTTGATGACATGTTGATTGTTGGCAAAGATGTTGGAAGAATGGCCTAGTTGAAGCCACAGTTGAGCAAGTCCTTTGCTATGAAGGACTTGGGGCCAATAAAACAGATTCTTGGGATTAAAATCACCAGAGATAGGATAGCCAAGAAGTTGCAAATGTCACAGGAAAAGTACATCAAAAAAGTGCTTTGTAGGTTTAACATGGATAAAGTTAAAGTGGCTAGTTCTCCTCTTACTACCAACTTTAAGCTAATTGTAAAAGATTGCCCTTCTATTGAGAAAGTGAAGGAAGAGACGGATAGAGTTCCATATGCCTCAGTAGTAGGAAGCTTGATGTATGCCATGTGTGTACACGGCCTGAGATAACTCATGCGGTTGGTGTTGTTAGCCGTTTTCTTTCAAATCCGGGTAGGAAGCATTGGGAAGTAGTTAAGTGGATTTTTAGATATCTTTGGGGTACTTCCAAATTGGGTCTCACATTTGGGAATGGAAAGCTAGTGCTGGTTAGGTACACAGATTTTGATATGGCAGGTGACAAGGACAGCTTGAAGTGTACTTCTGGTTATTTGATGTCTTTTACAAGGAGAGTTGTGTCATGGAAATCATTGGAGGTTGAGTATATAGCTGTGAGCGGACGACGTTTTTATAGAACGCGCGGCGAAGCAGGAACCGGGGATTTTCTTTTTGAGATGTGATGAAGTGGTTTTGAAAACGGGTTTTAATCTTCTTTAAGAAAGCCTTTCATTTTATTGGAAAAACCCTTTTTGTAGGAAACTTTAATTGTAAGTGTGAACTTTGGAAAATAGATTTTTAGAAAATCCCAATTTAAACTTGAAGATCTAGAGACCTAAATTTCGAGATTAGATACAGAGTCGCCACCCGGATTAGCTCATCCGGGAAATTCCGGTACAGCTCCCTACCAAGTGTAGACGCGGTACCTAATCCAGAGATTCAAGGTTCCAACACACCTACTAATGCTCACTCATTTTCAATTATTATTTCATAATATAATATAACATCCACTTAATTCTACTGATTTTATCTTCTTTTATTTTTAATCAATGCTCATACACATGACATAAATATAAATCCAAAAATAAAGTGCAGAAAAGTAAAGTGCAAGAAAAGTAAAGCAGAGGCCAAATTATACAACCCATAAAAAGAAAAAGTTCTCATCCTCACCATTACAATCGCCTAAATACACAAAAATCTAAAAAGTACAATCGCCTAGAATACACGATTTGGTCTATAAAATGCATACAAAAATAAAAATAAAGAAAAATAAAAGCTGCATCCAAATACAGTTAGCATAAGTAAATAAAACACACCAAGGACTCATACATGACAGAATAGGGGTATTATAGGAAATAGGGTCATGCATAGGGGGGTAATCGAGAAGTCCGGGCGACTACTCGATTAGACCTGGAAAACATTTTATTGAAGCACCCTGTAGATTTTATAGATGAAAAACCAATTTTGAAAATAATTTGGCTCATTTTACATGCATTTTCCAACTTTTAGCGGGCCAGATATCCTGGGACTCGGGGGTCTAATTCATGAGTGGACCTAAATTGAACATCCATCTATTGTCTGAAAATGTAAACACGCCAAAAATCCATTTTGAATGAGGAAGAGAGGCAAAATTACAAGTTAAAGGCCCAAAAGGGCAGAACTGTAATTCTGCTTCTCGGACTACAGCTGCGCGGCTGTAGGTTACGGCCGTGCGGCTGTAGATTGCAGCCGTGTGGCTGTAACACCTATAGCTGTGTGGTTGTAATGCTTCAGAATGCATTTCGGTTTTCTTTCCTCATTTTGAAAATCGTTTTGGAATTTTGATGATTTTCGGATTTTTGGAAACTAAAGAAATTCCACAAAAACGGATCCGGATCAGATCAAACGAGTCTGGAAATCCCTAAAAACTCGAAATTTCCAAACTTTATCATTACATCCATCAATTGTAAAATTCAAAAACCAAAAATCACATGCATATGGATGTAATTGGACCGATAATATTCATGAAAAATGCATTTGATTTGAAAACGGAAGCGTTATCAGTCGATTTGGGACATTTGGAGCTTCTGCCCCTGAAGATTACAGCCATACGGCTATAATCAGAAGATTACAGCCGTGCGGCTGTAAGTTGTAGCCATGCCCCTGTATATTACAGTCGTGAGGCTGTAATTGTCAGGTGGGGCGGCTGTAACCGCAATCGCTTTCAAAATCGCTAAAAACACAAAATCACAAACCAACAACACCTAGAATGAATAAAAAAGTGTTTTTAAGGCCTCTCAGAATTACCTTAACTGTGTTCCAGCGTTTTGGATCACCAAAAATGGATTTGGATGTTAGGTAAATGCCTTGCAATCATGAACAACCCGAACACGTATGCGATCTCCGAGACCCGAACGGAACCCCGAATCAAATTGGATGAGCATTTACAGATTAGACCCACCCCAGAAAGTTAATCCCTAAAGACTTCTAATTGTTTCTTATTGATTTAATTAAGGATTTTTTAATCGTTTTCAATGGGATTGTTTGATTTTCTCTCTTTTTTCCTTCAAAACTCTAAAAAAACCCTAATTTCTCTCTATGGTGGCTGCTCTCTCTGCTCTCTCTCTCCCTTTTTGTTATTTTCCTTTTTATACCTCCCGAAATAGGTTAAAAAATCAGAATTTAAGACTGATTTACGCTAATTAGGAAATCTGATGATTACAGCCACGTGACTGTAATAGACTACAGCCGTGCGGCTGTAGTGACCAGATCAGCCTAATTCTATATTTTTCGCCTTTTCTCTTAGATTTTTCCAAACGCTCACTCGACCTTCTTCGGGGTTTCGTACCAAGACCTATCATACATATTCGGGTCATCCGAGACATTTCCGACGTTGCCCCGGCTTCTCCGAATCCGTTTCACGTTTAACCGTGAAAAAGGTAATAATGGCTTTCATCACTGAGGTCGGGAAAAAACTCGTGCTCACAATAGTAGCAACGGAGGCGAGTAAGGAGATGTTGTGGTTGAAAAGGTTTCTGCCGGAGTTGGGTTTCAAGCAACAACGCTATGTTGTACTTTATGATAACCAAGTGCAATTCACCTTGCCAGAAACACTACTTAGCACCAGAAAACAAAGCATATCGATGTGAGGTATCATTGGATTAGGGATTCTCTTGAAGAAGGGTTGTTTGAACTTGATAAAGTTCATACCAATGATAATGGTTCTAATATGTTGACAAAGGCCTTAGCTAGGGAGAAGCTAAAGGTATGTTGCTCGATTGCCGGGTTGGTGAGTTCTTCCTCATAGTTAGAAAGGGGGAGATTTGTTGGGTTTCCAACATGAGGAAGCTCTTTTATGAGCTACACTTTAAGAGGTTAAAAAGTGGACTTTGTAGGTGAGGTGTAAGAAAGACTTTATGTATGTGAAGTGAGAAAGAATTTATGTATGTGAGATGAGAAATGAGAAGCAGAGAAAGAAACTAAGAAAAGAAAAAGAGAGAAAAAGAGTGTTGAAAACCATTTTTCTTCTCCATACCTCCTGCACGTTTTTGGCATTTACTAGAGTTCCGACCGTTGAATCTCCGTGAAATTTGAACTTCGACTTCCTGTCGTCCGTGGCTTCAATCTGAACGGTGGGGATCGTCTTCAGAGGTCTAGAGAGCATTTTTGTTCAAAGGCAGATTGTGTGTATTTTTGGTTTGTTCTTGGTCTTTTCTCCCACATTTTATTTGATTTCCATAGTTCTTGATGATTCATTCCAAGAATATGATGTTGATAGTGTATACCTCTAGTTCATCTAGGGAAGACTTGTTGTAATTTCCCATTATTGGTTGATAGTGGAAGATTAAGCGGCCTAAGGGTCCCAAGGTTTTTACTTCTCGGTTAAGAGTGTTTTCCATGTAAAAATCTTGCGTGTTTGTGTTGTTGTGCATTGCTTCATTTTTTTTTGCTTGGTGTTGCTCTAATTTTTGGTTTCCTCAAAGATTCATACGAGTGGGGAAAAAGAATCACAATGAAAATTTATTCCGCATTTGTTGTTGCCGTTGTGGTCGGTATATTTTCCCATCAGTCATAATACGCTAACACGATTCGTATAACATGTAAATTTGATAAGTCAGGATTGAAGTTATACATATTAGTGTCGAAAATGCGTCGTCACGTTTAATCCATCGAATGAATGTATCACGGGTTGACTAGTCAATTTGTCTATAACTTGTTTAACTCATTCAAAGATTAAACACAAATATTTAATACACATAGTAAATGCATCAAAATGGATCTTGACAAGACAATGCGATTCATATAATATGCAAATTTAGCAAATCAAGGTAGATGTTATGCGGGTTAAAGTTGGAAATGGATCAACACATTTAATTCATCCAATTAGTCAATTGTGTTAGTGTTAACTTTACATGTATAACTAGAGCAGGAAAACAATACATAAACACGACACACTGCAACTGGTTTTCACAACTTTAATATATATAGTATAATTTTATTAGATTAAATTAAAAACAATATGATAATTCCAATTTGCCAAAGCCATTTGGCCTTATTTATTTCCACCGGTTGCATTATACAAAACCCTATCACCACCTTCCATGGAAATTAATAAACAAAAAATAAAAAAACGACTGAGACGAATATAATTTGAATCTAGTTGCAAATTTTTAATCTTTCTCATGACAGTGTTAATTTATTGATATTATTGCTTCCATGCGTTTCCCAAATTAAACAAATAAATAAAATGGAATCTATGATAAAAAAACAAAAGAAGAAAAAAACATAGAAAGAACCAAAGACTGTCAGAAGGTCTTCCTACTGGACTTGCCACTTCTCTCACGTGGTCTTCCTTGAAAAACTTAAATAAATCAGTACGAGGATTGTGTAAATTAAATACTAAAATTACAACCCAATTTGCACAGTGATTCTCTCACAACAAACATGCATTATATTTAAATACCACAGAGAAAAAGACCTGTTTGCCCCATTTATCGTCCATATTACGAATTTCGGACTAAACAAATAGAGTGTATACTATTGTACAAAAAAATCACACCAGGTAAATTCCCAGGAAAGGATGGAGGGTCACAAATGGATCACTTACATACTAGCCTTCTTAGACAGAATTTTCCTAGACATGTAATTTAATAGCACAATAGCCTACTACAACTATACCCGACAATAGCTATAAAATAAACAAATAAAGAACACCAGGAAATTTAACGAGGTTCGGCCAATTATGCCTACGTCCCTGTACGCTACTGAATTAAAATTTCGTAAAATATTAATTACATGAGAGAAAAGAATTCAATTGCCTTAAGGAAAGATAGGCAATTTTGAGATGATTTACAAATGAGGGGGGTTGATTTATAGGAATAGAAATACTATTCCTATTGGCAATTTCCCGATGTGGGATTGCCAAAAAACAACAAATCTCCACCTTGGCAAATTCCACATCTTCAAATCTCTCATCTTCTATAGTGTCTCAAATGCAGTCTTCATTTCTTGACAATATTGATAAAGTCCAAGCAATGTTGCAACTTGACCGTAGTCACTACTTTTGTTAACATATCAGCAGGATTCTCAGTGGTCCGAATCTTCTGGATGGTAACGCCACCTTCTTCCAGAACCTCTCATACAAAGTGATAACGAACATCGATATGCTTCGTCCTTGCAAGGTAAACCTGGTTCTTCGCTAAATGGATAGCACTATGACTATCACAATGCACTTTGACATGCTTCTGTTAAACCCTTAATTCGCCGAGTAACCCTTGAAGCCGAATTGCCTCCTTCATAGCTTCTGTAACTGTCATGTACTCTGCCTCTGTAGTAGACAAAGCAACCGTTGACTGTAAAGTGGACTTCCAACTGATCGATGCCTTCGTAAGAGTGAGTATGTAACCAGTAGTTGATTGTCATTTGTCCAAATCACTAGTGATGGCTCCTAGGCGAAGTAGTGAAACTAAACCTAGAATCGCATAACTAAGGCAGTGTACCTATCGTTGACAAGTAATAATTCTGGTTGGTCCAGGTATCGATCCCACAGAGAAAAATATTCTGCAAACACTAAACTACTCGGGTTCCTTGCGTGTCCTAGGTGGAACTTAGTTTTTGGATTTGATTATACTAACAACTAAATTATCCTACTCCTAGTTGATCTATCCCAGCTTACTTTGCACTTGAATTTGGGTTATCAATTGGCGGTTTACCGACCTATGAATGCTAATGGAGATGGCTTTATCAATTAATTACAATAGACGAATTTAACTCAACAATTAGCCCTTAATTATGTTCTTTCGATAATTCAACCTAGCGTATAGCGTATCTAGATCTTTTAGGTCCTTAGCCGGTTTCCCTTGTTTAGAGGCGGTCTAATTCTAAAGCTTAGAAAATAGGGGCACGTAAGTTCCACAGTGTCGTCAATACTAATGGTTTCCTAGGTGTCAATCTAGGTAATGCCACAAATATGAACTTGATAAATTAAGATCTTATGAGACTAGATTATCATTAAAGGAATTGCATAAAGAAAAGGAATAAAAATTAAAATTAACTTGCAATCAATTGCATTAATCAAGAAAGGTGATATGAATTCAGTGTTTACAACCAAACACAATCAATTGCGGAATCAAGAACTAACTTAATCAAATTACAAAAGAGAAGAAGAAAAACTTATGCCCTGTTGGTCCGATTAACCGGATTCCGACGGTGTGAAGATGCTTGGGGTGTACCTCTATAGACGAACTCAAGCCGGAACCAAGAACGTCGCAAAAGGGGAAGGTTCAATGTAAGACTTCTACCAATTGATGGTTCAAAACTCAAAGAAAACAAATAGTTCAAGCCAAAACCTAGCTACAAGTTTCTGCTTTACACTCTAAAAGTCTGGAAAAAGATCCTTCAAACTTAGAAAATAACCTATTTATACGGCTAGGTTAAAACCACGAAAAAGAAAAGATGAAAGTAGGGCAACAGCAAAATTCCGGAGTTCGGCACGCCGTGCTGGTGGAGGTGGCATGCCGTGCTGTGCAGAATTGTGGGTGGCACGCCGTGCTGGTGGAGGTGGCATGCCGTGCTGTGTAGATTTGGGGTTGGCACGCCGCGCTGGTAGGGTTGGCACGATTTCATGCCGATCCGCTGGATCCCATCCCTTGGCACACTGAAATGGCACGCCGTGCCCTCATTGTGGCACGCTGTGCCACCTTGCTTTTCAGCACTTCAAACTCTTCTTCGCCGCCGATGCTCCAACTTTCGGTCCGGGTCATAATGCCTGTCCAAAACAAACATAAAGAAACATAACCGCACCAAAACCACGGACCATAAAAATGACATATTATCCAAAATTACAAAAACACCCCTAGAAAACACGAAAAATACTAGAAGTTATGAAAATCTATCCCAAACATAAAAATCACAAAATACTCAAAAGCCAAACAAACATTCACACAAAGGACTCTAAAAATTGCCGTTAAGGTCAAAAACTGACCTTATCAACTAGCATAATCAGAATCACAATATCTGACTATACATTGACCGTCTTGCTTATCTTGCTGAAGTGTCAAACCAACATCTACAGTGTTCAGAATGTACCGTAGAATCCATTTCATAGCTTGCCAATGTTCCTTTCTAGGATCATGCATTTACTTGCTCACAACCCCAACTGCATGTGAAACATCAGGCCTTGTAAACACCATAGCATACTTCAAGCTACCAACTTTCATTTGCATATGGTCCTTTCTTCAAGTATTCTTGCTCTGCTTCATCTGTTTGAGACATAGCTGCACTGAGCTTGAAATGAGGAGCAAGAGGAGTACTAACAGGTTTTGGCTTTCATTCATGCCAAAACGAGTTAACACCTTTCTTGGATATTGCTTCTGAGTCAAACAAAGTCTCTCAACTTCCTATCTCTGCTTATCTCTATGCCAAGAATCTTCTTGGCTTCACCGAGATCCTTCATTTCAAACTCCCTATTCAACTGAGTCTTTAACTTTTCAATCCCTATGAGACTCCTAGAAGCTATCAATATATCATCAACATAAAGAAGTAGATATATGAAGGATCCATCTTGAAGCTTGCGCAAATTCATGCAGTGATCATATTTGCTTCTTGTGTACTTCTGCCCATCATAACCTTGTCAAATTATTTGCACCACTGTCTCGAAGATTGCTTCAATCTGTACAATGATTTTTCAAGTTTACAAATCATATCTTCTTTTCTAGCAACATTGAATCCTTCAGGCTGATCCATATAGATTTCCTCCTCTAAGTTTCCATGTAAAAATGCAGTTTTTACATCCAACTGAACTAATTCCATATCCAATTGGGCTACCAAAGCCAACAAAATACAGATGGAAGAGTGTTTTACAACTGGAGAAAACACTTCATTATAATCAATTCCCTTCGTCTGAGCGTAGCCTTTAGCCACCAACCTTGCTTTGCAGTGAACATAAGATTCATCAGGAAATCTATCTTTCTTTGCGTAAACCCATTTGCACCCAATTGCCTTCTTTCCTTTTGGTAGACTAGCTAGCTTCCATGTCTGATTCTTATAAAAGGATTGCATTTCCTCATTCATGGCGTTTCTCCACTTATCTTCTTTTGAACTTCTGATTGCTTCATTATAAGTGGTAGAAATGTCATCATTTGCGATTTGGAATACGTACGCCACCATATTAATATAGCGAGCAGGCTTTTTGATTATTCTTTTAAGCTTACTCAATGCAATTGATTCTTGTTACTGTGGAGGTTCTTGCGTTGAAACCTCATCTTCATCTCACTCTGTATCTACCATAGGAGTTTCTGCATTTTCTTCATCATTTGCTAGTCTAACGATTTTCCTTTCAAACTCCACCTGTCTGGGAGTTCCATCTGTCTGCTTAATGGTTTCAGTCGTCACTTTTCTCAACATGGTAGATTCATTAAAGGTAACATTCCTGCTGAAGATTACTTTCTTTGACTCTGGACACCAAAGTCGATATCCTTTCACGCCAGAGGTGATCCCCATGAAAATTGCTTTCTTTGCACTAGGATCCAATTTTGACTCCTCAACATGATAATAAGTAGTACAGCCAAACACATGTAAGGAGTCATAATCTGTAGCAGGTTTTCCATACCACTTCTCCAGTGGTGTTTTACCACCAATAGCAGTAGATGGTAGGTGATTAATGAGATGACAAACATATGAAACTGCTCCAGCCTAAAATTCTTTGCCCAAACTAGTATTGGACAACATACACAGAAAGTTCTCCAGCAATGTCCGGTTCATGCGTTCTGCCACCCCATTTTGTTGTGGTGTATGCCTGACTATGAAGTGTCTAACAATGCCTTCTTCCTCACAGGCTTTCATAAATGGATCACTCTTGTACTTCCCGCCATTATCTGTTTGGAGATGTTTGATCTTTCGACCTGTCTGAGTTTCCACCATCTTTTTCCATGTATGGAAAATTGCAAACACTTCATCCTTAGCCTTCATCATATACACCTAAACTCTCCGAGAAAAATCATTAACAAAGGTGACATAGTAATGTTTTCCTCCCATCGATGCATTCTTGGAAGGTCCCCATACATCAGAGTGAACATAGTCTAAAATACCATTAGTATCATGGATTACTATTCCAAATTTCACCCTTGTTTTTTTCCTTTTGACACAATTCTCACAAAAGTCCAATTTGCAAGCCTGAACATTTTTCAATAATCCTTGTTTCACCAGAAGATTCAAGGATTTCTCACCAGCATGCCCTAAGCGCATATACCATAACCAGGCCGCTTCTGCTTCCACCTTGAGAACCTTTTCTTCTAGATCCCCTACAGAAATAAGATTCTTTGATAAAATCCGGCACATAACGAACCTCTTTCAAAGTTCTAATTGATCCATCTTGGTTTTTCAAATGAATGGAACCAATCCCATATGTTTTAAGAGGGAAATCATTTACTGTATAAACAACTCCATCTTCTATTTCTCTAAATTCATTTGATTGGGACACATATGATGACTGCAGCCTAAATCAATTAGCCACACACTAGAAGAGTTCGTTGAAGACGTAACGGCAAGTGACCAATCTGAGTCTTCATTCTACTCAGCTACATTTGAATCTGCAACATTCTTTCCCTTGTTGGATTTGGCTTTGTTCTTTAGCTTAGGACAATCTTTCTTCCAAAGCCCTTTTGCCCGGCAAAAGGCACATTCATCTTTTCCCAATTTGGACTTTGACTTTGATCGCCCTTTCTTTTCTTTCGTCTGGGTCTCCGGACATCCTCGTACTATCAAAGCTTCAGTAGCTCCTCCTGAGCTGTCTTTTTTTGTCTTTCCTTCTTAATTCATAGTTGTAAAAAGCTCGACAGACTTCACTAAGAGATACAACAACCTTCCCATTGATGGGGCTAAAACACACACTATAGAGCAAGTGCACTCTGTCGCTCATGTATTATAGAATAAGAAGGTTGTCGATCCCACGGAGACTATGTATGCTAATCCTAAATGCAGTCGGGGTTCTATTAATTTAGGCGTAGAAAATTATATCTTTGATTTCAATTTGCAAAATAAAATCTCCTGCTAAGAAACAAATTAAACAAAATATTTAAAACTAAGATTGAGACGTAGTTGGATAAAAATCAATGGAGAAATTTCCTAAGGCATATGGTTTTACTTAGCATTCATTCTAGCAATTTCCCCGAGTTATGCAATTAAACTTATTAATTTTCCAAGATGGCGAATTCCTAAACCAATTAACACCAGTTAAGGCTGCTAACCCTAATTCTCAACCTAACTACTTAAACTGGTTCGGTCTTAAGCAATTAGTTTGGAAAGCATTAAGCATATGAAAACCTAGCACAAACTAGGTAGCCACAAAGCAATGATTATGCATTTGTCAGGTTATGAAATTCCATCCTTTGGTCAATTATGAATTAACTACGATCTTTGAAATAGATGGTCACGCATTCAAAGCATTAAGCAATCATAACACAATAATGGAAAAATAATATGAATTAATTGCATTAAAAGAAGAAATTACATAGAAATCCTACTAGGATCTACCATAGCCTTAGTTATGGAGGAATTAGTTCATCATTGAGTTATAAATAAAATATAGAAAACATGATAAAGAGAGTAAAGAAAAAAAAACTAGGAAGATGGAGATCCCAATGGTGGCTTACGGAGAGAAATCGGAGAAGAATTGTGGATTGACACTTCAAAACCCTAGTTCTTGACTTTCTTCCCAAAATCACATTCTCTTCATTTGAGAGCCCAAAAATATTCTGCTTTCCAAGAATGAAAAAGAATCGGTCTTTTTCTCCCTAAAAACACGTTGGTCTTTTTCTCCCTAAAAACACGTTCTCTTAAGAGAGAGAGAGAGAGAGAGAGAGAGAGAGAGAGAAGACCTCTAGTTGGGAAATAACTCTCCCCAAAATTAATAACAAAATAAATCCTAATTTAGAGTTATTCCTAAAATAAAAGTCTTAACCAGAAGTTATTTCTCCTTATCCTAATTACAAAAAAAGAGAAGAAATAAAATAGCCCAAAGTTGAAAAGTCAAAACTCCCAACCTTAGTTGGAGTACATAATTCGTAATTCTACAGCCTGGGCATGTCTTAAGACTGGTCAGCTTCTGTTTCTCAAGAATTCTTCAATTTGGCTCTTCATAAAGCACGCCCATGCCTTAGGACTTCCTAGCTCTTCCAAATAGCACGTTTGAGCTCCAAAAATAGATGATTTAGCCTCCAAATGTTCAAATTCCAACTTTAATTCCCTAACACATAAAAATAGAACAAATGATAAAATCTGCCTAAATTAAAGCAAAATAGAACAATTAAAGCCCACATAATAGGATAAAAATAAATACACAACACGCACTTATCACCCATGGAGTAGAGTTGTTTCAAGAAACTCAAACTCCCTAGGAACAGATCTCAACAACATCAAGGCTAGACCCTCATCTTCAAATGTCACATCCAAATTCAATAAATCAGTGGCCGATTGATGAATACTGGTGATGTGATCATTTATTGTGGTACCCCAAATGTAAGTGAATCGAAACAACCTTTTCTTTATGTGAAGCTTATTTTGACTACTTTTCTTTGAGAACTTTTCCTCTAATGCTGTCATCAATCTACTAGTAGAAGTCTCTTTACAAAATGCATACTTCTGCTTTCTAGATCGACACGATCGAATTATGCCACATTCCAAACGATCAAGGGTCCTCCATTCTTGCTCTTCAACACCATCTGGTTTCTCTCCATCAATGGCAATGTCTAGACCTTGCTGAAATAAAGCATCTAGAACCTCACTTTGCCACATGCTAAAATGACCGGTACCATTAAAGATCTCCATTGTAACTCTTGCATTTGTCACTGCAGTTCTTGGAAAAAATGACGAAGCAGTTGATGTGGATGCTTTCTTTCCGAAAGGATTTTCTCTATCTGTCATTTTCGCAATCTAATTTTATTTAATAGCTATCAATGCAAAATGGCAATAGTCCAAGGGTATTTTCTGATGTGGTATGGATTAGACTATGTTGTAAACCATCGAGCATACTAAGATAAAACCTTGGCTCTGATACCAATTGTTATGAATTTCAGGCCAAACAAATAGAGTGTATACTATTGTACTGAAAAACCACACCAGGTAAATTCCCAGGAAAGGTGGAGGGTCACAAGTGGACCACTTAAATACCAGCCTCCTAGACATGTAATTTAGATAGAATTTTCCTAGACATGTAATTTAATAGCACAATAGCCTACCACAACTATACTGGACAATAGCTATTAAATAAACAAATAAAGAACACCAGAAAGTTTAACAAGGTTCGGCCAATTATGCCTACGTCCCTGGGCACTACTAAATTAATATTTCTTAAAATATTAATTACAAGAGAGAAAAGAATTCAATTTTCTTAAGGAAAGATAGGCAATTTTGGGATGATTTACAAATGAGGAGGGGGGCTTAATTTATAGGAATCGCAATACTATTCCTATTGGCAATTTCCCGATGTGGGATTGCCAAAAAAACAATAGTCCACCCTATGGAATTTGATAAAATCTCATCTAATTTGAATGGCAAAGCACATAGGTCATCTTTGGTTTGTGGAATGAAATAGGATGAGAATAAAATAGCTATTTAATGGAATAGCTATTTCTTTTCCCATCCTATTTCAATGTTTGGTTCAATACTAGAAAAATATATGGAATATGTATAATTGAAACGAAAAAATGAATAAAACTTAGTGAAATCGGGTTAAACAGAGAAAAGAAAAACAATGAAAATGAAGAAAATAATAAAAAAAATGAGATAAAATAAAAAAAGAATGCAGAAATTGTTGGATATGCCCTAGTCCCGAGGCATTGGTCCTTGTATTTGTATTATACATTTGTACTTTGATGTTAGCTTTATGTATTATACATTTTGTGTCATTAAATAAAGGCATTAATCTATCTATTATATATCTTGTGCTATGTTTATATAGAGTATCCAATGGACATATCCATATCCATGTTGACAAGTGTCATGCACTTGCCAGTAAGACTATAGATACGGAAAACGATATGACCATAAAGTCATCCGTAGTCTGTTTCAATCATGGGAATGAATGGAACTAAAGACTATCATTAGCCTGGTTGTATGGCAGTGTCTTACCGACCATTGAACATGTGATATCAACCAGGTTAATGGGTACATGTAAAAGGGCATGGTACTGGATAGTTCCACAAAATGAGAAATCCATATGGTATAGTATCACAAGTGATTCTCGTGTGGTACTTGTATGGATCCTTTGACCTAACCATATGATGCTGCATGTGAAGTAGCATACTTTGGTGTACGCTTAAAGGGCCTGTAACAGGGTGCCAAGTATGGGTACGTTTGGGTATGTAGTGAACATGGAAATGCTATGGATCTACAGAAGGAATGTCACTCAGTAGTCTACTGAGAAGATATCACCGGCCTCTTTGTGGCTACACCCAAAGAAGTTGATATTCAACTCAAGTGGAGAGTTAGGAGTAAAAGAGTTTGATTCGGAGGAGCTAGATGACATAGAGAGTTCTATGTTAGCTCTGATACCATGTAAAGAGTCTTTAATGAATGATTAATTGTATTATTGTGTGTATTGAATGTTACAAGGGGTACACACATATATATATATATATATAGTGAGAAGAGAAGAGAGATTGAGTTAGAGTATACAACAACGAATAAGGGATAAGTTCTTTTATCTTTTGTGGGACTCGAAAGATTGTACAAGAGCTTTGAGCTGCTGTGCTGTTTAGTAATTTGGGTGGTTTCTTTGTTCTTTGTTCTAATGCGATTAATTCGTGCTTGTATTTAGGCTCTGTAGATGATCACTTGTAAGCAAAGTTCTACTTCATTTTCAGTTGATGGATTTGACATGGTTTCCTCCATTTTTTGTGTCTCTTGCAAAAACTGAAGGAGACAAATCAATTATTTTATTTTGTGAAGGGATGCAGACAATGCAATTAAAAAAAATAATGAAAAGAGTAGAAGCAATATATATGATTAAAAATGAAATTGTTAGATCAATAATACATTATCATTGACTTCTTGACTTCATGTAATTTTCTCTTTCCAAGTGATGGTTCCTCTCATCTGCTTCTCCCTTTTCAACATTTTATAAATGCAAGTCTCGATTGTTTAAAAACACCGAATCCACATCACTGTATATATTAGAATATTACTAAAAAGATTGAATCCACTCTACTTTACACTTCACTGTATGTATTATTAAAACTGAATATACTTTACTGTATTTATTAAAATATTATTAAAAAAACTGAATACATATCACTGTATATATTAAAATATCTATATTTATTAAAATTGTATCCTGTTGGAGCCCACCAAATTGAATTTTCTTTTTTGTTTTCCTTTTTATTATTTTCTTTAATTTTTCTTTTCAATTATTTTTTATTTTTTCTTATATTTCCTTTTCTTCAATTTAAAAAAAAAAATGAATTTTCTTTTCTTTTTATTTTTCTCTCTTTTATTTTTTTCTTCCTTTTCTTTCTACTTTTCAATTTTATTTATTTTTTCTTTTATTTTTTTTCTTCTATTTTTTACTTTTTCTTTCACTTTTTTCTTCTATTTTTATGTTTTTTCTTTTTATTTTTTTTCCTTTTACATTTTTTTAAATGGTTCTTTTACTTTTTTTATAGTTGAAAATTAATTTTAACAAAAAATATTCATAAGTACACAAATATAAGTTTACGCATAATTTTAAAAATAATAATTTCATATCTACTTTTAATGTTTTCTTTTATTATATATGCATCTAAATAAATTGTTTCTTTTATAAGAATTTCGCTAAAAAAATTTTCAAATTTATTATTCAATATGTATAGAATTGAATTTTTGACATATAAAATTTATTATATGAATCACTGTTCATGGGTCAGGCTCGGACCGGACGTAATTGGCTTTTTTCAAAATTCATGAGGGTTAGATTTTTTTTATTCATCGGGGTATCGGCTATTGGACTTTAAAAAAAAAAAAAATTCAGTCATTGGATTTGGTCAAAGTATAAACAAATTATTTTCTTGCAGTCTTCTCTTTCCTCAGTTAGTCTTATTTCTTTCTCAACTCGGCAGTCAGGCGTTAGATTTGGTGAACACATAGACAGTTTTTTCTTGCAATCTTCTCTTTCCTCATTCAGTCTTCTTCTTTGTTAGTCACGATTCTCCTTATCCGCTCCTCCTATTCCATCTCTTAAACTTTTTTCCTGCAATCTTATCTTTTCTAAGTGATATTTCCTCTCATCTACTTCTCCATTTTAAACGTTTCATAAATGCATATTTTACTCAGGGGCTCAATTCATAGCACCATTACTTTTGTTTTTAATTTCTCCCTCAATGATATTAAAAATCTTTAATAATAATAATAATATAAATATTGAAAATAAATCCACTTAGAATAACAAACCCATACTTTTTCCAAAATCTAAATTTTTTCTTTCTTTCCCCGGCAAAACGGGTGTTTAAAACTAATATATGATTAAAAATGAAATTGTTAGATCAATAATACATTATCATTGACTTCTTGACTTCTCGTAGGAAGTGCAAGATAAATGAAACTTACAGCTAGCCATATTAATTAATTCAAGTTTTTTTTTTTTTTTGGATCTCTGAATGATAAATTAAGATTAGTTTCGTATTCTTTCTTTTCAATTTTGTAGGATTTCCATTTACAAGAAAAATTTGATTGACTGAAAATAATTGGTTTTATCACGTTCATTTATGATAAAAAATCTTATCAAATAATGACAGCTGAAAAAATGTGTTAATTTGCTTCTAAAATATAATTATACCCCCCCCCCCCCCCCCGGTGTTCTACCTGTAGCTTCAGGGGGTATTCACGTTTGGTATATGCCTACTTTGACCGAGATCTTTGGAGATGATTCCGTACTACAATTCGGTGGAGAAACTTTACAAGCTCGTAATGAGAGATGTGATCTTGCTCGTGAGGGTAATGAAATTATCCGTGAGGCTGGAAAATGGAGTCCTGAACTAGCTACTGCTTGTGAAGTATGGAAATAAATTAAATTTGAATTTCCAGCAATGGATACTTTGTAATCTACTAATTGACGTTCGTTCTCTTAATTGAAATTTAACTCGGCCCAATCTTTTACTAAAAGGATTGAGCCGAATACCAAGATCCTAATACAAGGATCCTATTGTATATGGATGTATATGTATACATTTTTGATAGATACATATTTAACTAAATATACAATACAAGATTTTAAAGACAAAATAGAAAACTAAGCAACTCAAACCTTTCTATTTTTATCTTGGATCCACAATTAACCCTAAGGATCCATGAAAACTTAATGAGGCAACCTGAGATTTGTATTGATAATAGGAGATATATAAACAAGTAGAACCCTAACCCTACAAGGAAAGTAGAACCCTAATCATACAAGGATTGTACAACGTGAAAAAGATTACAATATCTTTTACTCCTATATCTATCACCCTCCCTCAATTTGGGCCGGTAGAGAGTAAAGGCCCAAATTGTCTCGAAAAAGTAAGAACCGATCCTTGAGTAGTGGCTTGGTAAGGACATCGGCAATCTGATCTCAAGTGGGGACGTACCGAATAGTAAGGAGTCGCTTGGAGACTCCATCACGAACAAAAAAGAAGTCAACCTCAATGTGTTTGCTTCGGTTGTGGAAAATAGGGTTTGCCGCGAGGTAAGTGGCAGAGAGGTTGTCACACCAGATTTGTGGAGTGCGTGGCAGACGGAACCCAATTTCCTGGAGAAGAATTTGCAACCATCTAATTTCAGAAGCACCCGTAGCCAAGGCGCGATATTCAGCTTCAGTAGAAGAGTGAGCAACCGAATTTTGCTTTTTGGAGCTCCAAGAGATAGGGTTTCGGCCAAGGAATATGATGTAAACCGAGGTGGAATTTCAATCATCCAAGCTGCCCGCCCAGTCAGCATCAGTGAACCCATGCAAATCAATGGTGGAAGAGCTGTGATGAAAAATACCGTGTTGGCGGGTGTGATTAAGATACCGAAGTAGCCGTTTGACGGCTTGCCAATGACAGTGGTGGGAGCATGCATGAACTGGGAGAGTTTGTTGACAGAGAAAGCAATGTCAGGCTGAGTAAGACATAAATACTGAAGACTGCTAAGAACACAACGATACTCGTTTAGATCCGATTGAGGATCACCATCGCCCAACATGAGGCGAGTCTTGGGGCACATCGGCGTTGAGATTCCCTTACTGTCCAACATTTTACATTTTCCAAGAAGATCAGTTACATACTTGGACTATGGCAAAAACAACCCATTAGAGTTCCATGATGCTTCAATGCCCAAAAAATATGACAATTTACCCAAATTTCTGATGGCAAACTGTTGTTGTAGTTGCGGTACAAGACTAGTGATGAAGGAGTGATCGGATCCCATTAGTATAATATCATCCACATAAATAAGACATGCCACAAATAATTTACCAGTGTTAATGAAGAACAGATTTGTGTCTGACTTGGAACCCGAGAAGCCAAGGGTACGTAGGGCGTCTATGAGCCACTTGTGCCACATTCGAGGGACTTGCTTAAGGCCATAGAGAGACTTCCTTAATTTGCAGACATATTCAGGCTTGTGAGGATCAACATAGCCAGGTGGTTGTGACATTTAGACATCTTCATCTAGGGTCCCATGTAGGAAGGCATTGGAGACATCGAGCTGAATAATAGTCCAGTTGGAGGTGACAGCAAGAGCTAGAAGAAGCTGAATGGTGTCAGGCTTAATCACTGGACTATATGTTTCAAAATAATCAACTCCCGGGCGCTGATGGAAACCCTTGGCCACTAGTCTTGCTTTGAACTGATCAATACTACCATCAGCCTTAGTTTTCAGTCGGTAGACCCATTTACAACCAACTACATTGTGACGTTTGTCAGGAGGAATAAGTATCCAAGTGCCATTATTAATAAGAGCATTGTATTCTTCAGTCATGGCCTGACGCCATTCAGAAACCTTGAAGGCTTGTTGAAAGGTGGCAGGCTCCCGTGGTAAAGAGTTGACAAGTGCTTTGGGATCCCAATTTTTGAGAGAGCTAGTTTGAGACCGCGTAACCATGCGTCTCGGTGGAGAGGAAATACTAGAAGTAGGTATCACAGAAGTAGAGGTAATGGACACAACAGTAGAGGGTAGAGGGCCATAGGATGAGAGGTCAATGGTAAGTGTGGGTAAATATAGGGCTGGTTCGTTGGTGGTGGCGGGTTCGGTTTGTGGTGCTAGTTAGGTGTGTGGGGCTGGTTCAGTTGGGGGGAGTGGTTCGGTTTGTGGGGCTGGCTCTTTTGGAGAGGAGGTGGTGACATCAGTGGGTAGGGGAGGAACGGTGGGAAAAGGTATGGTGAGGGTAGGGGAATCCAATTGAGAAGTTGATGGTGAGTGCCCATCATCATATAACTTTGAGTAGGGGAAAACCTGTTCATCAAATAAGACATGGCGTGAGATAAACAGATGAGAAGTAACGGGATCAAAGCATTTAAAACCCTTGTGGAGTCTACTATAACCAAGAAAAATACATTCTTTAGACCTGGGTTCAAGTTTATTTTTAGTGTAGGGGCGGAGCCAGGGAAAACACAGACATCCAAACACTCTCAAGTTCATGTAATCAGGTGGTACACCGAAGATTTTTTGGTAGGGTGTGTAAAAATTAATTGAGACCATTTGAATACAATTGATTAAATATGTGGCAGTCTCAAAGGCGTAAGTCCAAAATTCGATGGGAAGGTTGGCACGGTGTAGCAAGGCTAGACCATGTTCAACAATATGTCTGTGTTTCCGTTCATCACTACCATTTTGCTCACGGTAATATGGGCAGGAGATTTTGTGGGTGATACCATGTTCATGAAAAAAAGGTTGTAAGGCAATAAATTTCCCTCCCTCGTCTGATTGAAAGGCCTTAATGTGAGTGTTAAAGTATTTCTCCACAAGAAGTTTAAAATGCACGAATCAGATTTGTGCTTCAAGAAATATATCCAAGAATATTTACTGTAATGATCCAAGAATAATACATAATAAGAGTAACCATTTATAGATAAAGTGGGTGCTGGCCCCAAACATCAGCACAAATTAAATCTAAGGGAGCTTTGGATTCAGATGTAGATAAAGCAAATGGTAATTTATGGCTTTTATTAATAGCACAAGAGTTGCTAGAATCGGAAACAGCAATTTTATTCCAACGCAATAATTGTTTGACACAAGGAAAATTAGCATGTCTTAGGCGATCATGCCAAGTATTTAAAGAAGCTAAGTTGGCTGAAGGAAATTTAGAACCCGTAGACGGATTGGCTCCCACGGCAGCAGCATATAGTGAGTAGAGACCGTTGTCACTCTGGCCTTTGAATCGGATTTTCCCCGTTTCCAAATCCTTAATAACAAAAGAATCAGCAAAAAAATTCCACGGAGACAAGATTAGCGTTAGTTAAAGCATAAACAGACAATAAATTATGAGAAGAATGTGGAACATGCAAGATATCATGAAGCTGAAAAATTTCAGTACCAATTTGGAAAGAAGAGTGACCGATTTTAGAGATGGAGTTTTTAGAACCATTACCAATAGTGACTTCTTCAGGTCCGTGATATTCTGAGTGAAGGTTCAGGTTTCCCAACTCTGAAGTCATATGATGGGAGGCACCAGAGTCAACAACCCATGGTTGAGAGGGAGTAGTGCTAGCGGCATAGTTGGATTGTGGACGGTTGATGTTGGATTGGGTTAGTTTCGGGGAGGAGCAATCTCTAGTGTAGTGTCCAATACCTTTGCAATTGTGACATGTGACGGTTTGGGGATCAAAATTTATGAATTGTTGCCGAGAATCATAATTATTATTGCTGTAATTTTGTTGTTGCTGATTTCGGTAATATGAAGAATACCCACTGCTGTTGCCACGTCCATGCTGCCCACCCCTTCCAAGTCCACGCTTTCCTTGTCCACGTTGCTGTTGGGACAAGCTTCGGGCAGCCACCATGGCTGTAGGCAGTAGTTCTCAGCAACGGTAGTAGCCCTGTGTTGTGCAAGCCGTGCTATATTTCTTTCTTCTGTCAAGAGGAGTCCAAGAAGATCCTCAAACTTAATAGGTTCCATTTTTGCCTCAAGCGTTAAATTAAAGAGCTGATAATCTTCACCCAAGCCCCCCAAATTTGAGTCAATAAAATCATCTTCTTGTACCTTGTATCCCAAGGATGCCAATTGATCTTTAGTTCCCTTTGCTCGAAGAGTGTATGCTGTAATAGTTTCAGCCTTTTTGCGGACAAGAGTTTGAAGTTGGGTGCGAAGGTTACGAATCTGTGACCTCAAACCTGATGAGTAGGCACGGTTGAGTTTATTCCACGCCTCAATGGCTGTAGAGGCATCAACTAAACTTGAATCAACCGAGGCAAAAATCCAACTTAATACTTGTTGATTTTGCTGTTCCCAAATATCAAACGCGGGATTCCAAATTTCTCCATTAAGGAATTCCGGCGGTATGGATTGATTTTCATCAACATGGTGCCACATCCGGCAGCCTCGCATCATGGTGATGAATTGGGCCTTCCATAGAACAAAATTGGATGAATTAAATTTGTTGGTGATGAAGGTGGCGGGATTGGGATAAGTGATTGGTGATGGAGAGGCCGTAGCAACAAAGGATGATGGTGATGTGTTTGGGATGGTGGAAACAATAAGGGAATCGGCTGCAGTAGGCGGGGGCTAGATGGCGGAGCTAAGATTCACGGTTGCCATGGTGGACAATGGTGGCGGCGGAGGTGGAAGGGAGGAGGAGGTGGAGTTTTCGGGTAACGACATTCTAGGGTTAGGATTGTGGCTCTGATACCATGAAAACTTAATTAGGCAACCTGAGATTTGTATTGATAATAGGAGATACATATACAAGTAGAACCCTAACACTACAAGGAAAGTAGAACTCTAATCATACAAGGATTGTACAATGTGGAAAAGATTACAATATCTTTTACTGCTATCTCTATCAATCTATAGGATTGGTGTATTCTTTTCTATTCCCCAGTTTCGGATAGACCAGTATCGCAACTTCTTATACCCATCCTGTATATTGTCCCTTTCTTTCCGTGTTGGAATAGAAACTTATTAATAGACGAGATTTTACAAAAAAAAAAGTGTGTTTTTTGAAAATTGCTTGAATTGGATCCTTTCTATTTCGATTTACACTATAACCCAACAAAAAGTGAGATTTCGAGTGTATAAATATAACAGAACAAATGATGTCGAGCTAGGAGCACTCTCATTCCTATTCCTATATATATTATTATTATTGCTATATTATTATTATTGCTATATTATATATTATATATTATATATTATTATTATTATTATTATTATTATTATTATTATTATTATTATTATTGCTATATAATATTCTAAATATTAAACATATAATTAGAATCTAATAGTATTTAAAAAAATTCCAATTATATGCTATATTATATATATAACTATTATAATAATATTTAATATTCTTAATATTATTTATTACTATTTATTAATTATTTTTTAATATTAATTATTTTAATTAATATTTAATTAAAATTAATTAAAGTTTATTTATTTATTTATTTATTATTTTTTAATAAATAAATATTATTATTATTTATTAGGGTATAATAAGGTGGATGTAAGAATCCACAGTTGACTATGTCCTTCAAGTCGCACGTTGCTTTTTACTATATCATTTCAAACGAAGTTTTACTATAACAGCCCTTGCGTTTTGAACTAGTATGTAATTAATTTGATTAGGGAATCCTGAATAGTCAGGATGAATGGGATTGGTCTGACCTCTTGCTCGGATGTTAGACTCCTACCACCGACAGATGTCCCATGCCACCTTTCGTGAACAACTATGCCCGACAATGAATGAATCGTGATATAGTGTCGAATAAGCCACTGCTCTATTCCCGACTTTCAATCTATCTATAAAGGACTTTAAGGGAGAGAAAATAGGGGCCCTACACCATACATCCTGCTGCCTCGGGACGACTGCATGTTACATCATAGCAGCACGACCAATTGGAGGTGGAAAGCCGGTTGGGCGCTAGCTAGCGCCTTATACTAATATAAAAAAAGGGCCTTTGCTCAACCCATTGATAAGACTGATTCACAACTCCAAGGTCCCAGTTGACCCCATATTTATTAAAAAATTCTTGGGCAGCAGTGCCATAAATGCCCCGGCTTTTACAGCAAAGCAGACCAGGAATTCTCGGTCTTTTGGGGAGCAACTGGGGAATTGTATTCATGACTTCTTATGCCTGAGTCTCATTCGGCGGATGGTCGGTATCGCGCCTCAAGAAGGCCTACTTCATTACTTACAAATCGGCTTTGAGAGCCCTTGGCTTGGACCCTTGTTTGGAACTTCCACTCAAAAATAAAGAAGTTATTTATTGCAACAGTTGAATGTGAAAAGCATTTTTATTTTTGAATAGTTTTTTACTATTCGATTCTTTAATCTATATATTTAATCTGAAAATTAGACTCTTTTCATCAAAGAAGCCTATTCGCCTTATTTCTGTCTTTTTTCATCATATTAAATGTATAAAAAAATACATCAATAAAGTTTAAGAACCTAATTTTTTTTTATCCAGAAATTGTTAGTTAGCCTAATATATTTATAATAAAAAACCTTAAACTTTTTTTTTCGTATAACTGGTCAAGGTCAAACTCAACGAAAAAGTATATCTAATTCAAATTGAATTTGAAAATGCAAACGAGCCTATTAATTAATTTGTTAAAAAAAGAAATTTTTAGTAATTCTTTACTTTATACCTATGGAAAATGGAAAAGAAAAGTGTCAAATATAACAGCCTTTTTTATAAACATATTGAAAAAAAATAACTCCGTTCGAAAAGGTACTAGTTAATGGTCCTGAATAAATAAACAAATAAAATAATTATTTTATTGAATCCGCTAACATCATCCTTTTTCCTTTTTATGATAAAATTATCCTTTTTTATTTATCAAAATTTAATAAACCACTTTTCTTATAATTCTTTAACCTTTTTCTATGTAGATAAAAGTTTGTAATTAAAACTAAAAAATTTAGATAACTGCACCTTAGAAAAAAAATAAATAGCTGGTTGAAAAATAATGATAAAAACAAAATGAAATTGGTTTATCAATTAATTATATATGTAAGTTGTGATTTGACATGGAAATATACGAATGCTTTCACACACATACAGCTTGCCATGTTGAATTAAATATATTAGTTGGATTAATTAATATCAGAAAAATTCTTCAATTATATATTATGTAACTAACACTGTTTTATTCTCATTTTTATGAATAGAGGTGTCAATTCGTGTAGGTGGGTCGTGTTCATGTCGTGTCGTGTTGAATTCGGGTTCGTGTTTCAATGAGCAAAACCCAAACCCCACTAAAAAATTTTCCTATCATAATCGAGTTAACACAATCATGTTCGTGTCGTGTTTTCGGGTGACATGCAAAAATATTATAAAAGAAATATTAAAAATTTTAAATATTTATGTCGTATCTAAATTAACAATTTAACCCTCATTGACCTAAAATATTGATCCAAAAACCTATTTTATAAATCTTAACGCACTATTTTTTATTTTGGATTATGTTCTGTTCGCATTTATATGTCATTTTACTACATCTATTAAGAATAACGTGTGAAATTATTGAAAAGTTATTTTGTGTTTTTGAGTTATATATTTTATATTACATTTCTTAATAGTAACATGTAAAAATATAGGAAAATATAATAATAAATTTTAAATATTTGTGTCATTTTCGGGTTAGTAGGCCAACCCTAACCCGATACAAAAATTATCGTGTCACTTTCGTGTTAACCCAAAAATGACCCATACTTGTTTAATCAAACTCAAACCCACTAAATTCGTGTCGTGTCAGCAGGTCGTATACATAATTGCCACCTCTAATTATGAAGATGCTTGGTAAGAGGACCAATTCAACAATTTGGCAGTGAAACATAAGAAATTATATATTCAAGTTGGATTAGATGCAATTAGATAAGGAAATATGATAAAGTGCTAAAAAAACACTTATATATGATATAATCTATAAGGAATTTGCGTTGTTTTTACTTATTATATATTAGATTTCACGTTGGTATTGCTTGTTTTTAATGATTTACAGTTTTAAAGACTGAGTATGCAAATATGTGGAATTTAGCCATAAAAGGAAGCAAAAACAAAGAGAAATTAAAGGAAAAAGACAAGTCACGAGCGCGACACCTATCACGGTCGCGACCTAGCCTATGGGCAGATTTTGACTTCAGCATTTTGTAAAGAAACCCATGTGAATCACGACCGCGACACTCTGTCACGATCGTGACATGCACTCAGTAGCAGTTATTTGATCTTATCCATCCAGAACTTCAACCACCACGATGGAAAGACATAACCCTTCATGAAAAGATACAACTTTTCATGAAAAGACACAACCCTTCATGAAAAGATACAACTCTTCATGAAAAGACACAACCCTTTTTGAAAAGACACAACTTTCCAAGAAGAACCAATAGTATTCAGGAGACACAACTATTCAATGAACCAACACAACTTTACAAAGAGACACAGCTATTCAACGAACCAATACAACCTTTCATAAAGGGACACAATGCTTCAATGCTTATAAATAGAGAAGGAAATCCAAATTGTAGTGTGTGCCCCCAATGGGACGCCAAAGGGAGAAAACCGGCCAAATGGAAGATACCTGTAGTACATAAGTTAGAAAAATAAAGTGTCTAGAGAGTTCGAGTGTTGTTTGTAATATTTAGTATACGTAAATGGGAGCCTAACGCCAAGGTCCTTAAATCAAGTACTATCACTGTATAGAAAAAAGATACCCCCGACTGTTTTGCTTCACTTTGTTAAATTAATTAGAGATTATCTTAATATATCTTAGTCGTTGTGTATTAAGACGTTTAGTTATTTTGGTAAAGGTATTCGATAATTTGTCTATGAGTTATTGAATAAAATCTATTTTTAGACATGCCCATTGAAATAGAACTTATCCGACATACTCTTATCATAGGGATTGAATAGATAATTAATGCATGTGCAACGAATATCTAAGATAAAATGCTTGTATATTTATGTAACTAACTAGTACTTTAATTGATTTAACTTGCCATGTACCCAATTCCCCATATCACTTTATAATTTGATACTCTACAAACGCAAAGCAAACAAGCTAAAGTGTACATACTTATTCTTCATGGGATCGATATCTTTTATTACTACGTTGCGATTCGTATACTTGCGAGCACTAATCTCTGAATGGAATTATTATTAAAATTATTATCAAAAGCTAAATTGGAGATTTAGTAAACAAGCAACCAAATAAAGTTGAGGGCCAGGACTCGTTGGCTTACACGTATTAATTAGTGTATTATATTTATGCTTCATTGATTAACATATCATATATTTAATATTTCAATACAAAAATTCATTGACATGTCTAATATGTAAATTAATAACACAAGGAAATTATAAACTATTTGTCCTATATAATCGTTTATAGGTATACCAAAAGACAGTCATAATACGCTAACACGATTCGTATAACATATAAATTTGATAAGTCGGGATTGAAGTTATATATATTAGTGTTGAAAATGCGTCGACACGTTTAATTCATCGAATGAATGTATCACGGGTTGACTCGTCAATTCGTCTATAACTTGTTTAACTTATTCAAAGATTAAACACAAATAATAAACCCCCAAATCTTTTTAACTTTATGCAGTTAGCCTCTGATTTTTACTTTTCACACAATGAGTGCTTCATCTCTTTATCTGTATTCTAGTCATGTGGTTTTTAAACCTTCCTTCACACGTGTATTATAAACCCCGTTACATGGCACATGGACCCGTTAAATGTGCCATATCATACTCCATGCTGAAAAAAAAAAAAATTTGACACGTTAGTTAGACCCCATCCCATCCTTAATTCATCTCTATTCAAATATCCATATCCAACTCGTGACCCGTTTTCTTATTAAAACCTAATTTTTTTAAATGAAATAGTTTTTTTATTATTTTGTTTTCTTCTCTCTTAAATGTTTAATGTATGGGCCCATTAGGGAAGGAGGGAGAAAAAGGAAAAAAAGGGTGGCTATGGGTTACGGGCTGGACTACTTGAAGGCATATGGGTTAGGGAGGGAGTGGATTCTAGCTAACATGGTAACATTTTAATGGCGTGGATGCTAATCTGGCAATTTCAATGGGGTGACGCGTCAAGCAATATGGTTTGTAATAACACTTGATAGAATGATTAAAAATCGGACAACTAAAATATAAATAAAGAGATCAATGACTCTGATGTATGTAAAATGAACATTTGAGAGCTGATTGCATAAAAAGAAAAAATATTAGAGGGTTTATAAAGTGTTTTGCCAATTCCGACCGGATTTAGGGAGTGTATTAAACACATTAAATTAAAAGTATTACTCGTCAGCTAAATGACAAGATGGACAACTAATAATTTTATATTAAATTTGTTTAAGATAAATAAGAAGTAAATAAATGTTTCTTTGGAAAGTTACACGTGTACCAGATTCGCCCTAAAATTTCACACATAAAATATAAGGGTGTAAAATTTCATCAAATTCATTATGTCAAGGGCAAACACCAATATTTGGGACCAATGAGGGGACCACTACAGTTATATGCTAATACGATATAGAAACAAGACAAGTCAACAACTGAGATGTGGACTTCAAGAAAAAAAACGAAGACTGTGCTCTTGATATAAGAAGTGAAACCAGCAGCAACACTTAACAATCAACAGAGGAAAAAAAAAAAGGGAACAGTATCAACTCACAGAAATTAATGGCTTCTTTTTCTACATTCTGTATTGCTGAATTCAAAGGTCTTCCAATTCAACAGCAAGAACAAGAGATCGGAAAGCTCTTCGTTCTCCTTGGAGGAATTGAAATCACCAAATATCCTAATGAAGAATATCGGGATTTCAGAAACCGAGCTTTTACCAAAGGATTGCAAGAACTTCCATCAAATTCCAAATTCAAGAGAAAGTTCTTCGAAAATAGAATGATTCCTTCTCTAATCAAACATTTTAAGGATCTATCTGACACCAAACAGGAACGGCTTCTCCATCAACTCTACGCCGTAACCGGCATATCAGACACAAAGCGGTCCCATGAAACTGAGCGTAGCTTCAGAATCCGGTCATATTCCAGGCTTTTGCCCAAACTTGGACCCGGATCCGAGTACGAAGCGATAGAGTTTTGGAAGCTGGTCTACGACTCAGATGATATCGTCACGACTGTCATATCGGGTATATTTGAAAAAACTTGTTAATTTCTTTTGTTTCCTAAAATAACAATTATTTTAAAACAAGAGAATTTTTCTTCCATGAAATCCTTTATAAAAAACGGATGCAATAGTTTTTGAAGTTGACATGTTATTAATTTGGTCCAAAATTAAGTTTATATGTTGAATTGATTCTTTAACTTCACATTTAGATTAAATTAATTTAAAATGACACATGTAAATGTAAAAAAGTGACACATTATTTTGGACTCATTTGTGTCAGAGATAATAATGAAAACTATGATTGGCCTTACCTATTAGTTTAAGCTTTTGGGTTAAATGGTTCCATGATATGGTATCAGAGCCGCTTAGACCTAGAGGTCAAGGGTTCGAACCTTGTTAGTTCCATTTATTGATTAAAATTCAACATATGGCAAGGTGAGCATGTGTTGTACACGCTTCAAACTCAATGAGCATTCGCATGCGGGAGAGTATCAGAGTTAATAATAAAAGCTATGATTGAGCCTTACCTATCAGCTTAAACTTTTGGGTTAAATGGTTCCATGACAATTTGATGCCTATAAATATATATATATATATACACACACACACGTTGGTGTTGAGAAAATGAATCAGGTTGATGAATATTGGTTTATTTATTATTAAATTATATTTTTTTGTTTAGGTTTGATTCAATTCAACTATTAAATAAATCAGCCATGGTAGAATGAAACAGACATTATAAATAAGTAATATTAAAGAGTTTTATATAAATAATATAAATTAAACTCTAATCCAAACAATTTATTTTATGTTCGATGAGATATCATGTGGCTAGATCGGATGTGGACAATATGTAATAGGGCAGTTGCCCACTGCCCCTCCCCCCCCCCAAAAAAAAAAATGTATAAACCTTTTTTTAGTCCTTCATATGTATATAAATTACACTTTGTTCCCACTCATTAAAAAGAACATTTATATGATTTTTGTAAGGGAATTATAATCATATTATAATTCCATTTTATGTATGATACATACAATGGAATTATAATATGATTATAATTCCCTTACAATTTTGAAAGAACAAAAGTTAAAATAACCTTTTAATCTCTTTATTTTTTCATTTCTACACAAGAATAGTTATGACTTTTTCCCCTATTTTATTTACTCACTTTACTGAACAAAATAACTCAATTATGCTATTATAGTGAAAATTATAGCTCAAATTTATCCTTTTTCAATTGAGTTTGTTACTGATTTTCATGAATATTTAGTTAGAAAATGTTAAATTGAGTTGCGTTTTTTATGATGAGATTAAATTTTAAGCTAAAATTATTATTGTGGATGCAAAATTAACCTATTTGTTTGTTAGGGGTAAAATTGATCTTTCTCAATAATCTTAGGAGTAAATTTGACTCTTATATCCTTCTAGAATTGTAAATTTAGGTGTTTTATATGTAGTTTAAAAAATGCACGATATGTAAAATGCATGATATGTTTTGTTATTTGATTTTTCGCCATGCATTAAGTACGTATCTTTTAGTTTTGACTATATATATATACTGTGATATTGATTTTTTTATTTTCTTTTTGGTTTTATAAATCATCTAATATAAGTGCTTAATAATTACTTTGCCTCTACTATATTAAAATCCTGGATTCGTGCCTATTATGTTATGTGATATTCTGGGCGGATTGAATCTTCAGAACCGCAGCGGTCACTCTCAGTACCAAATTATGAAAGAACAATACCAGTATGTGCACCGGAATGGAATGATGGAAGTGAAACAGCTAGATTCAATTCAAAACTTCAACCCAAAGGTGATACTTCCAAAAAAACTACTCGTCGTGGTAAATTGAGTTGCATTTTTTATGATGAGATTAAATTTTAAGCTAAAATTATTATCGTGAATGCAAAAATAACCTATTTGTTTATTAAGGGTAAAATTGATCTTTCTCAATAATCTTAGGATCAAATTTGACTGTTATATCCTTCTACAATTGTAAATTTTGGTGTTTTATATGTAGTTTAAAAAATGCATGATACGTGAAATGCATGATATGTTTTGTTATTTGATTTTTCGCCATGCATTAAGTACGTATCTTTTAGTTTTGACTATATATGTATATTGTGATATTTATTTATTTATTTGAATCATCGAATATAAGTGCTTAATAATTACTTTGCCCCTACTATATTAAAATCCTGGATTCGTGCCTGTTATGTGATACTCTGGGCGGATTGAATCTTCAGATGGCAAAGCATCAAGCTCAAATGATGGAAGTGAAACAGCGAAATTCAAATCAACAATTCAACCCAAAGCTGATACTTCCAAAAAAACTACTCGTCGTTGACCCTAATCGAATTCCATTTCGGGTTTATTTGAATGGGGCTGCTGGTTATGCCTTCCTTTGTTGTCAGGTCGGCCTCTATGTTTAGTTGCTGCTGTTTTAAGTAGCTTTTTGTTTTGAATTTCCCTTTGGTTTGTGTAATATTTGCAGTTTATTTCGCTCACTGGACACCCATTTTGAGGTCATGTAATGCTGATACTATCAATAAAATTTTGGTTTATGAAAAAAGAAAAAACCATTTCCTCCTCCATCTTTGGAGAAGAATATTATAGATTTTGTTGATGCTGCTTTGCTTTGGAGGACTTTCTGATTCCACTCAGTGTTCTCCTAGTTAGCTTCTAATTGGTCGTCTTGTCTTATCCAAGGCAATATTCTACCTGTATCAGTTTGAAGTAAATAACCAGCTTTACTCTATATATATATTGCAAATCGAAATTGGAATAATTAATGAAAATTCTTAGTAAGAAGTGTTGGGAGATAAGTGTGAGCTCGAAAGTGTATATCTGATCAAAGTAAAAAGTAAAAAAATATTATTTAAATGGATTGAATTGGAATAAACTGTTGGATTGTACTTTAATAAAATTTTAGTATTAATACTAAAGTTGGGCTTGGGTAAAGACTGAAGGCCTGCATGGGGGCTAGATTGCTACTGGACAAACATTTTAAGAAACACAAAACATTCCGATGAAGATTAAGCTTTTCTTTTGGAGAAGTATCCATGAAACTCTGCCTACAAAGCCCATCTTACAACGAAGAGTTATGGATGTTAATGAATCAATTATTCATGCTTTGTTTTCTTGTCGTTTTGCAAAGCAAGTTTGGGCCAAAACTCAATTCCACTCTTTGAATATCCTTCATCTGGGTATTGTACAGTAGTGGACCATGATATCTAGTTTATTTTCCCGTACACACTAGCCTAATTCATTGCTATTGCATGAGTTATTTGGAAAGAAAGAAATCTTTGGATTTGGGAACACAAATGAAATTCCGATATGAAGATCGTCAATATTATCATATCTTTTGTTGCTTCTTAGCATGCTAGTCGCTGTCTTGATGTTAGTAGAGTCACTTCCTGGATTTTCATTTCAATAAATTCGATTGCATTGTTAATCTAGAACTTGTTGAAGCCATTACCTGTAGAGAAGCTCTTGATTGGATTAAATCCTTACCATACACACAAGTTCTTATTGAAGGAGACTCTCAAGTTGTTATTGCTCATCTTCAGAAAGCTCAAATGAACTGTATGGATTAACAACATTCTCTTGTTAGTTTGAGGCATAAAGACCTTTTTGGCCCCTATGCTATCATCAGTTTGCCCTTTTGATCCATGTTCTATTAGCTTTTCCCTTTTACTCTTTATGGTATACAAAAAGGTTCCAAAATGACCTTTAAAAAGCATATTCCGTCAGATTCCATTAACAAATTTATTAATGGAATCTGATGGAATATGTTTTTCAGGGGTCGTTTTGGAACCTTTTTGCATACCACAGAAGATAAAAAGGAAATGTCAAAAAGACATAGGCTAAAAGGGCAAACCGATCATAGCACATGAGCCAAAAAAGTATTTAGTCCTTAGTTTGATTATTGATGATTGTATTGCTCTGCTTCGATCTTTTTCTTTTGTCTCTTTTAATTTTGTAAGAAGGAGTGTGAACCCAGTGGCTTTTTCCTTAACTAGTTTGAGTTTAAGTTGTTCTTTTGCTTGTACTACATTAGGAGATCCTCCTGATGTTATTCACAGCTTGTTGGCGCATGATTTAATACAACAACCCATTTCTCAGTGAAAAAAAAAACACATGAAACATGACAACACTATACAAGCATTCAAAAATAAATAAAAAAAATGTCTACATTATGTATATTAAGGCACTAGTATTCTAGTAAATGCATAATCCACTAAAGATACACATGAGTTCAATCCCATGACTTACACAGAAAACTACCCCTTCCCCACTATCTAATAGTAAATGCTATACCATTAGATTCAAGGATTCAAGGCCTTGATTCATCAAAAGATTCAAGGATTTCTCACCAGCATGCCCTAAGCGCATAACCTGGCCACTTTTAACTCTTTCTCATCATTAGAAGCCACCGCTACATTTCCAATAACAATTGTACCTTGGTAGTGGTACAACCGGTTGTTCTTCTGAACTCCCTTCAATACCACCAATGCTCCCAAAATTATCTTCATCACTCCATGTTCTGCTTCCACCTTGAGACCCTTTTCTTCTAGAGCCCCCGCAGAAATGAGATTCTTTGATAAGTCAGTCACATAACGAACCTCTTTCAAAGTTCTGATTGATCCATCTTGGTTTTTCAAACGAATGGAACCAATCCCATATTTGGTAAGAGGGAAATCATTTGCAGTATAGACAACTCTATCTTCTAGCTCTCTAAATTCATAGAACCATTCCCGATTGGGACACATATGATGACTGCAACCTGAATTAAGTAGCCACACACTAGAAGAGTTCGTTGAAGACGTAACAAGAACTGAACAATCTGAGTCTTCATTATACTCAGCTACATTTGAATCTGCAACATTCTTTTCCTTGTCAAATTTGGCTTTGTTCTTTAGCTTTGGACAATCTTTCTTCCAATACCCCTTTGCCCGGTAAAAGGCACATTCATCTTTTCCCAATTTGGACTTTGACTTTGATCGCCCTTTCTTTCTTTTCATCTAGCTCTCCAGACGTCCTCGTACAATCAAAGCTTTAGTAGCTCCTCCCGAGCTGTCTTTCCTATCTTTCCTTCTTAATTCATAGCTGTACAAAGCTCCATAGACTTCACTGAGAGATACAGCAGCCTTCCCATGGAGTAGAGTTGTTTCGTGAAACTCAAACTTCTTAGGAAGGGATCCCAACAGCATCAAGGCTAGGTTCTCATCTTCAAATGTCGCATCCAAATTCAATAAATCATCGACCAGTTGATTAAAACTATGATGTGATCATTTAGTAGGGTACCCGGAATGTAAGTGAATCGAAACAGCCTTTTCCTCATGTGAAGCTTTTTTTAACTGCTTTTCTTCAAGAACATTTCCTTTAATGCTGTCATCAATCTACTAGTAGAAGCCTCTTTACAGAATGCATACTTTTGCTTTCTAGATAGACACAATCGAATTATACCACATGCCAAACGATTGAGGGTCCTCCATTCTTTCTCTAAACATAATCTGGTTTCTCTCCATCAATGGTAATGTCTAGACCTTGCAAAAACAAAGCATCTAGAACCTCGCTTTGCCACATGCCGAAATAACCAGTACCATCAAAGATCTCCACTGCAACTCTTGCATTTGTCACCGCAGTTCTTGGAAAAAATGACGAAGCAGTTGATGTGGATGATTTCTTTCTGAATGGATTCTCACCGTCTATCATCTTCGCAATCTAATTTTATTTAATAGCTGTCAATGCGGAATGGCACTAGTCCAAGGGTCTTTTCTGATGTGGTATGGATCAGACTACGCTACAAACCACAGAGCATACTAAGATAAAACCTTGGCTCTGATACCAATTGTTACGAATTTTGGGCTAAACAAATAGAGTGTATACCATTGTACTGAAAAACCACACCGGGTAAATTCCCATGAAAGGGTGGAGGGTCACAAGTGGACCACTTAAATACCAGGCTCCTTAGACAGAATATTCCTAGACATATAATTTAATAGCACAATAGCCTACCACAACTATACCCGACAATAGCTATTAAATAAACAAATAAAGAACACCAGAAGATTTAACGAGGTTTGGCCAGTCCCCAGACACTACTAAATTATTATTTCGTAAAATATTAATTACAAGAGAGAAAAGAATTCAATTGGCTTAAGGAAAGATAGGCAATTTTGGGATGATTTACAAATGAGGAGGGGGGCTTAATTTATAGGAATAGAAATACTATTCTTATTGGCAATTTCCCGATGTGGGATTGCCAAAAAAACAACACTCCACTCTATGGAATTTGATAAAATCTCATCTAATTTGAATGGCAAAACACATAGGTCATCTTTGGTTCGCGGAATGAAATAGGATGAGAATAAAATAGCTATTTAATGGAATGGAATAGCTATTCCTTTTCCCATCCTTTTTCAATGTAAGGTTCAATACTAGAATAACATATGAAATATGTATAATTGAAATGAAAAAATAAAAAAAAAAACTTAGCGAAATTGGGTTAAACAGAGAAAAGAAAAACAACGAAAACGAAGAAAATAAGAAAAAAATGAGATAAAATAAAAAAAGAATGAAGAATTAACTGAGCAAATTGGAGAAAAACATACAAAAAAAAAAAAAAAAGAAACGGAAAAAATGAAGAAAATAGAAAATACGTAATAAAAAAATGAACATAGAGCATCAAGGGAAATTGAAGAAATTGGTAGAAAAATGAATAAAATAAATTAGTGTTGAAGTTATATAAATTAGTGTTAAAAGTGGATCGACAAGTTTAACCATCAAATGAATGTATCAAGGGTTGACTGACGTGTGTCGAATCCGTCAAAAATAAAATAATTCTCAACCTATTCCTTGCAAAATTAATTTGTAGACAGAGTAAGTGGAGGTCGAACCCAAGGGAATTAACTACTCAGTTTAATTAAAGATTATGACCTAATAAGGATAAATAAAAAGGGATTTGAGATTATGAAATTAAAATAAAACAATTGTAAGAAAGTAGAACTAGCAATTAAATTAAATTGGTGATTGATTGAGAGAAAACTTCAGCTAAGGGAACTTTACCATATTGATCATTGACAGAGATTATGACCTCCAATTAATTATACCGGATTGGTTTGGGATATTCTTAATAATGAATTAATCAAGTAAGACTGTAATTAATTCCTAATTGACGGATAACCTCGCCTTCGCGGTAGAGATTCAATCAATCAAAAGCATGAAGATTTAGAAGAACCCAATCTTGGCCAACCGATTCAAGCGAATTCGATTCAGAAACTAAATTATTTATTCATTCAATATTATAAATCTCCTAATCCTTATATTAATGTCACGGTGGAATTAACCCGATTTTGTCAGAAACTGATTAATTTTCCAACATAAAGAAAATTCGAAATATAAATATTGATTACTACCTCCAATTGGTTCAATTAAGATTACGATTAATTTCCTCAAATAGCAAATTGTTAAGTAATTCTAAGAACAAGCCATTATCATTCAAAGATGAAATAACAAAATTAAATCTCCATGAATAAATAAACAATAAATTAAAAGGAGAAATTAAAGTGAAACGATCTCACAATATGGATGAATAAACCTTGTCGATTAATCCCTTAGCCAAAATTAAAAGCTTAGCTACACATAGCTAAAAGAAAATAATACATGAAGAAAAAAATAAATGTTGAAGAATGATAGAACTAGGAAGAAAAAAAAGGAGAGAAGCACGTTAGAGAGTCCCCCTAAAATGACTCCTAAAAATCTCTTAAATACTAACATCTTGAAAACCTACTTTGAATCCAACTCTAATTAGGAGAAATAACAATACTCCTAAATAAGAAATATAACTATTTTAGAAAATAATCAATTATCCTAAATTGATGCTGTCAAAACTTCCTAAATAATTGCTGGAAATTAGCTTCCATGATAAGCCTTTTTCCCTGAATTTCAGCTCTTTCCTCTTTTGCAAAATAGCCCCTGCCACAGCTCCCTTAGCCTTGGGCAAGGCTAATTATGGTTCAGTTCCAAAAGACCCCAAATTCTCCACATTTTGTCTCCTTTTCTTCAAAACATTCCTGAAAACACACAATTCACTGAAAGCAAGTAAAAGGGCCCAAAATTGTGGATTTAAAAGTCAAAATGAAACATATTTCATAGCAAAATACCAATATAAAAACGAGTTATCAAAATTCCCCCACACTAACTCCATACTTGTCCTCAAGTATGAATCAAAACAAAACCACAACCCTCTCTAATGTCATTCACCCAAGATCGAGCTTCTCAACTTCACTAATTTAGAGAAAACTGAAGAAACATAACTTCTTTAGGCAACCTCCACACTCATGTCACTTTCGTAAAATTCAAGCAGAATGGCTTTCACAATATTTTCATTCAAACCCAAGCAATTGAGTCCAATTAATTATTTATAGCACACATAATTAAGTTACCACTTCGAGATTTTAATCTTGTACTTGTGGAATTCTCAACCAAGACTAAACAAAATACCTCATCAAATGACACAACCACTTGATTAAAGAGGACAGAAAATAATTTGGACAATTAATCTTTGAAACCGTTTTGTCTCATTTTTTCTTTTGTTTTGGGGATGCGAATATCCGTTCCTATTAGAGCATTCCCGGTTGCTAGCCGAGTACCCCTAATCATAGTAAATATTGCAGTCCTTAACCTTACTTTGGGACGCAAATATCCATTTTTATTAGAGCATTCCCGGTTGCCAGCCGAGTACCCCTAATCATAGTAAATATTGCAGTCCCTAGCGGCTACTAGCACGGCCCATAACCACTTTTGTGGACAGCGGGACCTATGAGACAATTAATATGAGACCAGAAAAAAATTATCCATCTCTTTAACCAAACAATTCATGGACTTAACAAGGCAGTAAGCTAGCTCAATTAGAATTTTCATAATACAAGAAAGATTAAGAGCATGCACTAACTTTTTAGTTTTATCCAAATTTGAACTCAAATCACATAATCATTTGAATTATCTTCTTGCTTAGCCTATTTACTCAAACTAAATTCAGTGATAGAGATGGGGTATCCCTTGTAAGTTATGCTGATCAATTTATTCTTAAAAAAAAAATTTAAAAATCTTCTTGGACAAATACTATCTCCGAGGGTTGTAAATTCAGCAATCATTCAGAGGACGAGTTTGTGAATTAGTTTCAAATGCAATCAGCCCAAATTTAATCAGAAGAAAAAAGTCAGCAGCTTCTAAAATAAAAAAAATTCACTTATCAAGTGTAAACCCAATTCACCAACCAATTCACCAATTCACAGCAAATACCAATCAATTAGCAGCTCATCAAAAAATCAAAAATCAATTCTTAGACTATTTCATCAATTCACAGCAAATATACCACTCCCCCACACGAAAAAAAACTTGTCCACAAGTTTGAAATAGAAGAAAATCAACACATAAAAGACAAGAAAAGGAAAGAAATTACCCGGAGTTGATGATTACACGGTGGTTACTGTTGGTTCTAGCGATGGCCGGTAGAGGTGCTGCTCGTGGTAGATCGGTTGCTGCTGCACGTTTAGACTCCGGCAGGTGATGAGATCGAGGCAGACGCGAGGGGAGCGGTAGATCGTTTCAGGGCATCGTTTGCTGCGGCGGTTCCGGCGTGGCTGGGCGTCGTTTGCTGCGGCGGCGCGATGAAGAGGTATTGGGGAGAAGGAAATGTGGGGTGCGGCTGATGAGTTGAAATTAGGTGAGGCTGATGAATTGAAATTAGGTGAGGTAGGGTAAAAATGTGGGCCCATAATAAAAGCAGAGTATTTAAAACAAGTGGTTCTCCTTTAAAGCCCATGTACCCATGCTGCAATATAAAGAGCTGAAGCCCAACTTATTTCCATGAAAACCCAGACCCTCATTTAAAAGCTGAAACCCAAGAGCCATTAAAGCCTCCCTCCATGAACAAGCCCAAACCTGCAAATTATAACATAAACAGTAAAAATTCAAGGAAGAAGATGACAGGCAAATCAGATATTAAAAAAAATAAATAAATAAAAATGAAACAAGAACATGGATAGCCTTGCTCAAGGCTGACCACGGGTTGCCTCCCGTCCAGCGCCTCTATTTACTGTCTATGGCCAGACATGAGTTCTGAGGTTGTTATGGTGCCTTGGGTGGTTCCTCTAGCTGCACCTCTTGTTCAATTTTAGGCTCGAATCCCTCATAAAATGTTTTGAGTCTATGACCATTAACTTTAAAAATTTTGCCAGTCCCTAAACTTTGAATCTCTGCTGCTCCAGGATCAAAAATTTTCACCACTAAGAACGGACCAATCCATCTGGAACGCAATTTACCCGGAAATAGTTGCAACCGAGAGTGGAAGAGCAAAAATTTCTGGCCTATCTTGAAATGCTTCCGGTTCAACATTTTGTCATGAAATTTCTTTGTTTGATCCTTATAGACCATAGAACTCTCATAAGCTTCGTTCCTCAGTTCTTTTAACTCGAGCAGTTCCAATTTTCTTTCCTCATCAGCATCCAACATCTTCTGGATTTCTTTCTTCACTACTTCCATCATCGGTGGATTTAATCTTCTTTGAGCTTGACGCCTTGGTTTAGCACCATCCTCCATGTGAATTCGGTGCATACACACGGCTGGAATGATGCCTTTAATATCTGCTATGGTCCACCTGATAGCCTCCCTGTGAGCCTTCAATGCTTTAATCAGCTTCTCTTCTTCTTGCGGCTTTAATTTGTTTGAGATAATTACTGGAAGTGTTTCGTTGCTGCCTAAGAATGCATACTTCAAGTGGTTGGGCAGCTCCTTCAATTCCAATTTCGGTGCCTGCACAATAGAAGGTAAAAGTCGGTGGTCAGTTTGAGATATAGATTTTACAGAATTTTCATGCTTTTGTCTCAAGGCTGCCAGCTCATGTATAACATCAATTATTCCTTCTTCTAGCTGAAAATCAGCCTCATTTTCCAGAAATTCCAGCGTAATATTATTATGCATCACCACTTGCAATTTATCTTCTTTCGACAGCTCAAATACTCGTTCTACTAGTGGATCAATAACATCAATGCTACATACGGAAGACACATCGTTAGGAAATTTCATCGCATCATATACATTAAATTGAATCGTTTTACCGTCAAACTCCATGGTTAGTGTTCCTTTATGAACATCAATTTTTGTTCGAGCGGTAGTTAGAAAGGGCCTTCCTAACAAAATTTCCAATGATTCTTTAGAGCTTTCACCGTGTTCCATATCAATGATGTAAAAATCTGCTGGAAAGATTAATTCACCCACCTGCACTAAAACATCTTCTAACAATCCTTCAGGGTAAACAATAGATCTGTTAGCAAGTTGAATTACTACTCCTGTTTCTTCTAAGGGACCAGCATTTAAAGATAAATAAATAGTTTTAGGCATAACATTAATAGATGCACCCAAATCACACATTGCCTTATTAATGCTAGTTTTTCCGATTTGACAAGGAATAGCAAACATACCTCTATCTTTACATTTTTGTGGCATACTACCTTGAAGGACAGCAGAAACGTTAACGCCCATAGTTATCTTTTCATATCCAATTGTTTTGACTTTGTTAGCACATAACTCTTTCAAGAACTTAGCATAACGAGGTATTTGACGAATAGCATCAATTAAAGGAATATTTACCTCGATTTTTCGAAAAACCTCAAAAATATCCCTATCCTCTTTCTCTTTTTTAGATTTATCAAACGGAGAAGGAAAAGGAGGAGGGATAGTGATATTTTTGGATGAGGACTTATCTGTAACTAGAAGAGGCAGCAGCTGTTTGCCCTCTTTTTCAACGCTTTCTTCGTGTTTACCTTGCTGATTCTCCTTTACCGGTTGCTCAACCGTCTTGCCACTTCTTAATGTAATGGCACTGGCATTCTGCTTTGGATTTACCTCCGGTTGAGAGGGTAATTTCCCTTGTGATTGGATCGAGCTTAAAGCATTAGCTAGCTGCCCAATATGCTTCTTGATCTCTACGATTTCAGCATCTTTCTTTTCTGAATTTGCCAACAACGTTTGAAGCATCTCTTCCATTTGTTTGTTTGGATTTACACCAGCATAATTTGGTCTAGGCTGGAAGCTCGGTTGCCTTGGTGTATAGCTGAGATTTGGATGTTGACGCCACCCCGGGTTATATGTATTTGAATAGGGATCATTCAATTTAGGAGCTTGTCCTTGAAATCCACCGAGAGCGTTCAACTATTCCGAACTATCTTCTTGCAACATTGGGCAAGCCTCCGTGTAATGAACCGTAGCGGCACAAATTCCACACTTCTTAACGGGAGCCATTTGTCCCATAGCTAAAGTCTGCATAAGATCAGTTAGTTTATTCAATTTATCTTCAATATTAGATTCTCGTACCTCATAAGCTTTTCGCGGGATCTCTTGTTTCCTTCTGAATTGTTGAGAAGTTTCAGCCATAGCTCGAATCAATTCTTTTGCAGCTGTAGGTGTTTTGTCTAGAAAACTTCCGCCGCTTGCAGCATTCACCATCTTTTTTTCCATGGTCAACATTCCTTCGTAGAAATATTGAATCAAAGAATTTTCAGCAATTCCATGTTGTGGACAGCATCCACACAACTTTTTGAAGCGTTCCCAATAATCATGAAGGTTCTCTACATCTCTCTGCTTGATTCTGCTGATCTCTCTTCGAATGTCCGCAGCTCGGGAAGCTGGAAAATATTTTTCCAAGAATAATTGCACCATGTCGGGCCATGTTGTAACTGTTCCAGATGGTAAATTGAGTAACCATTCCTTTGCCGAATCCTCCAATGAGAATGGAAAAGCTCTCAATTTGACTTGCTCTTCGGTTATTCCATGAGGACACATACCCGAACATACTACATGAAATTCTTTGAGATGCTTGTGTGGGTTTTCGTTTTCCAACCCGTGGAACTTAGGAAGTAGATGAATCAATCCCGATTTGAGCTCAAACGCAGCATTCAGGTTCGGATAAAGAATGCACAGGGGCTGGTTGTTTGTTTTCGGTGTATTCAACTGCCTCAACGTTCGTTCAGCCATTGTCGCTGGTGCTGGAACCCTTTTTTCTGGTTCGTTGCTGCTATTCCCTTCTTCCTCGCTATCGCTTTGGGAAAATTCTTCAATTAATTCCTCTTCGTTGGGGACTAAAGATGAGGCAGCTTGTGCCTTTCGCAATTTTTCCTCTTTCCGGAGCTTCTTTACGGTCTTCTCAATTTTTGAATCAAAAAGAATGGGCTCCGAAATATTGCTCCTGGTCATAAAAAAAAAAATTAAATCAAGTTAGAATAACTCCCCGGCAACAGCGCCAAAATTTGACGTGTGTCGAATCCGTCAAAAATAAAATAATTCTCAACCTATTCCTTGCAAAATTAATTTGTAGACAGAGTAAGTGGAGGTCGAACCCAAGGGAATTAACTACTCAGTTTAATTAAAGATTATGACCTAATAAGAATAAATAAAAAGGGATTTGAGATTATGAAAATAAAATAAAACAATTGTAAGAAAATAGAACTAGCAATTAAATTAAATTGGTGATTGATTGAGAGAAAACTTCAGCTAAGGGAACTTTAAAACGGCAATTCATACCATATTGATCATTGACAGAGACTATGACCTCCAATTAATTATACCGGATTGGTTTGGGATATTCTTCCTTAATAATGAATTAATCAAGTAAGACTGTAATTAATTCCTAATTGACGTATAACCTCGCCTTCGCGGTAGAGATTCAATCAATCAAAAGCATGAAGATTTAGAAGAACCCAATCTTGGCCAACCGATTCAAGCGAATTCGATTCAGAAACCAAATTATTTATTCATTCAATATTATAAATCTCCTAATCCTTATATTAATGTCATGGTGGAATTAACCCGATTTTGTCAGAAACTGATTAATTTTCCAACATAAAGAAAATTCGAAATATAATTATTGATTACTACCTCTAATTGGTTCAATTAAGATTACGATTAATTTCCTCAAATAGCAAATTGTTAAGTAATTCTAAGAACAAGCCATTATCATTCAAAGATTAAATAACAAAATTAAATCTCCATGAATAAATAAATAATAAATTAAAAGGAGAAATTAAAGTGAAGCGATCTCACAATATGGATGAATAAACCTTGTCGATTAGTCCCTTAGCCGAAATTAAAAGCTTAGCTACACATAGCTAAAAGAAAATAATACATGAAGAAAAAAAAATAAATGTTGAAGAATGATAGAACTAGGAAGAAAAAAAAAGGAGAGAAGCACGTTGGAGAGTCCCCCTAAATTGACTCCTAAAAATCTCTTAAATACTAACATCTTGAAAACCTACTTTGAATCCAACTCTAATTAGGAGAAATAACAATACTCCTAAATAAGAAATATAACTATTTTAGAAAATAATCAATTATCCTAAATTGATGCTGTCAAAACTTCCTAAATAATTGCTGGAAATTAGCTTCCATGATAAGCCTTTTTCCCTGAATTTCAGCTCTTTCCTCTTTTGCAAAACAGCCCCTGCCGCAGCTCCCTTAGCCTTGGGCAAGGCTAATTATGGTTCAGTTCCAAAAGACCCCAAATGCTCCACATTTTGTCTCCTTTTCTTCAAAACATTCCTGAAAACACACAATTCACTGAAAGCAAGTAAAAGGGCCCAAAATTGTGGATTTAAAAGTTAAAATGAAACATATTTCATAGCAAAATACCAATATAAAAACGAGTTATCATTGACTCATGAATTCGTCTGGAACTCGTTTAACTCATTCAAAGATTAAACATAAATATTTAATACACATAGTATATGCATCAAAATGGATCTTGACAGCACAATACGATTCATAAAATATGCAAATTTAGCAAATCAAGGTCGATGTTATGCGGGTTAATGTTGGAAATGGATCGACACATTTAACTCATCCAATTAGTCAATTGTGTTGGTGTTAACTTTACATGTATAACTAGAGCAGGTAAACACTACATAAACACAGCACACTGCAACTAGTTTTCACAACTTTAATATATATCGTATAACTTTATTAGATTAAATTAAAAACAATATGATAATTCCAATTTGCCAAAGCAATTTGGCCGTATTTTATTTCCGTCGGTTGCATTATTACAATTTTTCTCCTATACAAAACCCTATCACCACCTTCCATGAAAATTAATAAACAAAAAATAAAAAAAACGACTGAGACGTTGCCAAAGTTGAAAACACTAAATTAAAAAAAGAAAAAAGTAGGTCGAAAAAAGTAGGTTGAAAATTGAGCGAATATAATTTGAATCTAAAAGTAGTTGTAAATTTTTAATCTTTCTCATGGCAGTCTTAATTTATTGATATTATTGTTTCCATGCTTTTCCCAAATTAAACAAATTAATAAAATGGAATATAAGATAAAAAAACAAAAAACAAAAGAAGAAAAAAAATAGAAAGAGCCAAAGACTGTCAACAAAGCTTGGACTTGCAACTTCTCACACGTGGTCTTCCTTAAAAAACTTAAAAAAATGAGTACGAGGATTATGTAAAATTAAATACTAAAATTACAACCCAATTTGCACAGTGATTCTCTTATAACAAACATGCGTTATATTCAAATACCACACACAAAATGACCTGTTTGCCCCATGTTATGAATTTCGGGTTAAACAAATAGAGTGTATATTATTGTACTGAAAAACCACACCAGGTAAATTCCCAGGAAAAGGTGGAGGGTGACAAGTTGACCACTTAAATACCAGCCACCATAGACAGAATTTTTCATACCACTTTACCACCAGTAGCACTAGATGGTAGACGATTAATGAGATGACAAACATATGAGACTGCTTCAGCCTAAAATTCTTTGCCCAAACCAGCGTTGGACAACATACACCGAACTTTCTCCAGCAATGTCCAATTAATGCTTTCTTCCACTGCATTTTGTTATGGTGTATGCCTGACTGTGAAGGGTCTAACAATGCCTTCTTCCTCACAGGCTTTCACAAATGGATCACTCTTACACTCCCCGCCATTATCTGTTCGGAGACATTTGATCTTTCAAGCTGTCTGAGTTTCCACCATCTTTTTCCATGTAAAGAAAATTCCAAGCACTTCATCCTTAGCCTTCATCGTATACACCTAAACTCTCCGGGAAAAATCATCAACAAAGGTGACATAGAAATGTTTTCCTCCCATCAATGCATTCTTGGAAGGTCCCCATACATTAGAGTGAACATAGTCTAAAATACCTTTATTGTCATGGATTGTTGTTCCAAATTTCACCCTTGTCTTTTTCCGTTTGACACAATGCTCACAAAAGTCCAATTTGCAAGCCTGAACGTTTTTCAATAATCCTTGTTTCACCAGAAGATTCAAGGATTTCTCACCAGCATGCTCTAAGCGCATATGCCACAACCTGGCTGCTTCTAACTCTTTCTCATCATTAGAAGCCACTGCTACAGTTCCAATAACAGTAGTACCTTGGTAGTGGTACAACCTATTATTCTTCCGAACTCCCTTCAATATCACGATGCTTCAGAAATTATCTTCATCACTCCATGTTCTGCTTCCACCTTGAGGCCCTTTTCTTCTAGAGCCCCCATAGAAATTAGATTCTTTGATAAATCCGGCACATAACGAACCTCTTTCAAAGTTCTGATTGGTCCATCTTGGTTTTTCAAATGAATGGAACCAATCCCATATGTGGTAAGAGGGAAATCATTTGTTGTATGAACAACTCCATCTTCTAGTTATCTAAATTCATAAAACCATTCCCGATTGGGATACATATGATGACTGCAGCTTGAATCAAGCAGCCACTCACTAGAAGAGTTTGTTGAAGACGTAACAGCAAGTGAACAATCTGAGTCTTCATTATACCCAACTACATTTGAATCTGCAACATTCTTTCCCATGTCAGATTTGGCTTTGTTCTTTAGCTTAGGACAATCTTTCTTCCAATGCCCCTCTGCTCGGCAAGAGGCACATTCATCTTCAAATGTCACATCCAAATTCAATAAATCAGCGACCAGTTGATTAAAACTGGTGATGTGATCATTTATTGTGGTACCCGGAATGTAAGTCAATCGAAACAGGTTTTTCTTCATGTGAAGATTATTTTAACTGCTTTTCTTCAAGAACTTTTCCTCTAATGCTATCATCAATCTACTAGCAGAAGTCTCTTTAGAGATTGCATACTTCTGCTCTCTTGATAGACACAATCGAATTATACCACATGCCAAACGATTAAGGGTCCTCCATTCTTTCTCTTTAACATCATCTGGTTTCTCTCCATCAATGGCAATTTTTAGACCTTGTTGAAATAGAGCATCTAGAACCTCACTTTGCCACATGCCGAAATGACCGATACCATCAAAGATCTCCACTGCAACTCTTGCATTTGTCTCCGCAATTCTTGGAAAAAATGACGAAGCAGTTGATGTGGATGCCTTCTTTCTGAATGGATTTTCTCCGTCTGTCATCTTTGCAATCTAAATTTATTTAACAGCTGTCAATGCGGAATGGCAATAGTCCAATGATCTTTTCTGATGTGGTATGGATCAGACTACGCTGCAAACCACAGAGCATACTAAGATAAAACCTCGGCTCTGGTACCAATTGTTACGAATTTTGGGCTAAACAAATTGAGTGTATACTATTGTACTGAAAAACCACGCAAGGTAAATTCCCAGGAAAGGGTGGAGGGTAACAAGTGGACCACTTAAATACCAGCCTCCTTCAATAGAATTTTTCTAGACATGTAATTTAATAGCACAATAGCCTACCACAACTATACCCGACAATAGCTATTAAATAAACAAATAAAGAACACCAGAAAATTTAACGAGGTTCAGCCAATTATGCTTACGTCTCCAGACACTACTAAATTAATATTTCGTAAAATATTAATTACAAGAGAGAAAAGAATTCAATTGTCTTAAGGAAAGATAGGCAATTTTGGGATGATTTACAAATAAGGAGGGGGGCTTAATTTATAGGAATAGAAATACTATTCCTATTGGCAATTTCCCGATGTGGGATTGCCAAAAAACAACAGTCCACCCTATGGAATTTGATAAAATCGTATCTAATTCGAATGGCAAAATACATAGGTCATCGTTGGTTCCCGGAATGAAATAGGATGAGAATAAAATAGTTATTAATGGAATGGAATAGCTACTCCTTTTCAAATCCTATTTCAATATTTGGTTCAATATTAAAATAATATATGGAATATGTATAATTGAAACGAAAGAATGAATAAAACTTAGTGAAATCGAGTTAAACAAAGAAAAGAAAAGCAACGAAAACAAAGAAAATAATAAAAAAAACGAGATAAAATAAAAAGAAAATGAAGAAATAACTAAGTAAATTGGAGAAAACATAAAAAAAAAAAAAGAAAAAAAAAAAGAAAGAAAGAAAAAAGTGAAGAAAATGGAAAATACGGAATAGAACAATGAAAATTGGTAGAAAAATGAATAAAGTAAATTAGTTTTGAAGTTATATAAATTAGTGTTGAAAATGAATCGACAAGTTTAACCATCAAATGAATGTATCAAGGGTTGACTCATGAATTCGTTTGGAACTCGTTTAACTCATTCAAAGATTAAACATAAATATTTAATACACATAGTATATGCATCAAAATGGATCTTGACAAGACAATACGATTCATAAAATATGCAAATTTAGCAAATCAAGGTAGATGTTATGCGGGTTAATGTTGAAAATGGATCGACACATTTAACTCATTCAATTAGTGAATTGTGTTAGTGTTAACTTTACATGTAAAATTAGAGCAGGTAAACACTACATAAACACAGCACACTGCATCTGGTTTTCACAACTTTAATATATATAGTATAACTTTATTAGGTTAAATTAAAAACAATATGATAATTCCAATTTGTCGGAAATAGACGAATGCTTTCACACACATACAGCTGGCCATGTTGAATGAAATATATTAGTTGGATTAATTAATATTAGAAAAATTCTTCAATTATATATTATGTAACTAACACTGGTTTGTTCTTCATTATGATGAAGATGCTTGGTAAGAGGACCAATTCAACATTGGCTGTAAAACATAAGAAATTATATATTCAAGTTGGATTAGTTGTAATTAGACAAGGAACTGATATTGAGGGCCAGGACCTCCTGGTTTAATCGTATTAATTAGTGTATAATATTTATGTTTCATTGATTAACATATCATATAATTGATATATCAGTACAAAAATTCATTGACATGTCTAATATGTAAATTCATAACAAAAGAAAATTATAAAATTGTTTGTCCTACTTAATCATTTATCAAAAGACAGGTCGTAATACACTAACACGATTCGTATAACATGTAAATTTGATAAGTTAGGATTGAAGTTATATAGATTAGTGTCGAAAATGCGTCGATACGTTTAATCCATCGAATGAGTGTATCACGGGTTGAATCGTCAATTCGTCTATAACTTGTTTAACTCATTCAAAGATTAAACATAAATATTTAATACACATACTAAACGCATCAAAATGGATCGTGACAGGACAATACAATTCATATAATATGCAAATTTAGCCAATCATGGTTGATGTTATGCGGGTTAAAGTTGAAAATGGATCAGCACATTCTGCTCATTCAATTAGTCGATTGTGCTAGTGTTAACTTTACATGTATAACTAGAGCAGGTAAACACTACATAAACATAGAACACTGCAACTGGTATTCACAACTTTAATATATATAGTATAACTTTATTAGATTAAATTAAAAACAATATGATAATTCCAATTTGCCAAAGCAATTTGGCCTTATTTATTTCCATCGGTTGTATTATTACAATTTTTTCTCCTATACAAAACCCTATCACCACCTTCCATGAAAATTAATAAACAAAAAATAAAAAAACGACTGAGACGTTGACCAAAATTAAAAACACTAAATTAAAAATAATACGCATACTTAATACTAAATAATGTTAAAACGAAGACTTTGCTCTTCCTATTGGTTCATAAATACGAGGATTAAGTATGATTAACAATAATAATTATTAGCATAAATCAAAAATTCGAAATTCAAGTTCTGAAATGGATTCTTTTGCAATCCTCTACCGTGAATTCAGCCACCTGCCAACCGAAATACAAAACGAAGAAATCGGAAATCTCTTTATATTTGTCGGAGGAATTCGAATCAGCCGGAATCGTGATGAAACCGACGAAGAATTCAGAAACCGAACTTTTGCAAAAGGATTGAAAAATCTTCCCGACGATTCCGAATACGAAGGAGAATTCTTCGAGAACAGAATCATTCCTTCTCTAATAGAAGATTTCAAAGATTCCTCTGTTGAGGCACAAGAAAGGCTTATGTATAAACTCTCTGAGCTAACTGAAGGCCTTTCTATTACGAGAAAATCTGGTGAAAGTGAACGCCGATATAGAAACCGATTTTATTCGCGGTTGTTGCATAAACTTCCGGCTGGTTCTGAGTATGAAATGGTGGAGTTTGCGAGGCAGATTGATGAGTCAGATGAAGACGAGTACGATGAGGACGAGTCCAACGAGGATGACTCAGATGAGGACGAGTATGATGAGTCAAGCTCTACATGTAGTGACCGTGGATATAGTCGAGGCCGGCAAGTCCAATCTAAAAGCTATTCCCATAAAGGTATAAATCCAATTAATTACATGCTATTACTTTTGAACTAATTTTACTAAAAATGTTATGAATGGAGTAAATACTTAAAGTTCATGTGAGAACAAGTAGATCATATGTACAAGCCAAGTTTAGAGGCTAATTGAATTAATCGCTTATTCGTATTTAATCAAATATTAGAGAAAAAAATTTCTAGCGTGATCACCGTTGGAGTATTAACACATCATCAATTATGTTGGCGTATTATAATATATATTAAAGTGTCAATCATCCAACGCTGATGATGTTAGAATGTCTCGTTAGATATGGTTAAATAATATTTCATTAACGGCAGGCTATGGGAGACGGAGAAACGAGTCAGACTCAGAAGGTGGACGGTCAAGCTCAGTGTCAGCAGATGAAAACGGAGGGGATACAGAGCCAGTAGAAGAAGGTAGATGGAACGATGGAAGCAAGAAAGCTGGATTCAATTCTAAACTCAAACTCAAAGCCAAATCTAAGCCAAATCCTGCCACTAGTAGATCTAAACCCAATTATTCTCGTCCGCCAATATCTTATTAATTAAGTTCAATAATATTAATTATTATGGTTTTTGTTCATTGTGTTTAATTTCTGCTATATTTTCATTTTCTCCTACTATTGGTTGTTGTCTTCAGAAATGCAATAAAATTAAAGAAACATGCGGTATTAGATTGAAATAATTAACGACCAGCTTATTAATTTGTTGTAATTGTATTTCCATTTCAGACAATTAAATGAATGAAAAGTTTCATAAAACCTTAATTATTATCTTGTTCATAAAACCTATATATCTTACTACTTAAATAATTAAGTTAAATAAGTATTAATTATAAGTGATTTTTTTTTCCATTTTTTCCCATATACTCATATTTTAATATCTACTGTTATTTAGTACAAACTATGAAATATATTTGGTAATTCATACTTAATTGGAACAATAAAATGGTCATTAATTTTTATGTCACGAAGAAAAAAATGTGTAAAAGCTGTGCTTAAATATATATATATATATATATATATATATATATATATATATATATATATATATATATGTTGTACTCTGAAATTCAAATTGAAATACATGATTTAATAAAACAATTTAAGCTATTATGGAGCAAAAATATTTCTTTTTTCTGCCAAAAAAAGAAAAAAAAAAAGATAAACAATGAACTTGAATACCCACTTTTCAGAATCATCTTGAATGGGACATTATTAAGGGTATATGTTGTTTTCTATTTTTTCTTTTTAATTTTTTTTTTCCATTATTATGCTTAGATAAAAACAACGCTTGTCAATTGGTGGGTAATACCCATATCCACCAGATCCTGCCTCATTATGGTTGGTGATCCCCAAAACCTCTACACTCCCTCCGGTTTTGAATTTTTGTCGTTTAAGATTATTCATCAAACCCAATAAATTATTAATTGTGTTATTAAAATAACTAATCTATCCTTAATAATTTTGTACTAAAACTCTATTTTTTATGTTAAAATTCTATTCCCTCTTAATTATTAAGACTTATTTGTATTAAATATTGAACTTCTCTCATACTTTTAATAAGGGTAAATATGAAAAAATATAAAATAATACATTGATAATCTAGGATGACATATAAAAAAAAATCAAAGTAAAAATCCTAAAGTGACTAATATTTGAAACCGGAGGTAGTACATAGGATTGGTGGTGGAAATAAAAATTATCCTCATGATTGGAGATGTCCTTAACTCATGTGATTCCCACTCCATCACCGTTAGGATTACCCATAAGTCCATTAATATTTAAAAAAAATTAACTTAGTAATATATTATATATACATTTTTCCTTAATTAACCATTTGATTTTTATTTTTTTTAAAGAAAAAAGAATTAACCATCTAATTTTTAGTTTTAAAATATGATTTACCTAATATCCATCTATCTTATATAAATCAATATAATTATTGGAAATTTTATTTTTATTGAATTTTTTTATTATATACGAAACAATATCTTGAATTCCCCATAAATTCTTTGTTATTTGTCGTATAGCAGAATTTATTTAAGTTATTTTATTATTTATTTTTTTAAAAAATATTTTATGTAGTAAATTAAATATATAATTATTCAATATTATTATAAAAGAACAAAGTAGAATGAGTTGAGGATTTTTCATGGGAATCCATGTATCCATTGGGGTAGGAACGAGTACAAAATTTTCCTCATATTTCTTAATGTGGAGAGAATGAGAAATCCCATTAAGAACGGGATGAGGATAAAATACCCCACTCCATTCCCAGCCAGCGCAATTGACAAGTTTAGAATAAACTTGAAAGTGTTGTTGCATTGCAAGTCGTAAATGAAAAAAACCTTTCTGAGGCCTGATTTATTGATACGGTCTTTTTGGTACCTAATATTTTGAAATCAAGAACATTTAGTATTTAGTCTATTAAAATCTAGAATATTTTGGTTCTTAGTCAATTATTAATATCACTATAATAACTTACACAATGATCGCTATCGTAATAGACAGACGATTATTACTTTTCACTATCACTCTTTAAAACACTAATATCATCAATTTCATTAAATTTTATTGTTCAGGTATTAAATATTCTCGATTTTTACATGTTTGGTATCAAAAGGACCAAATTAATAGGTCAGGTATCAAGTGGACATATGGTGAATAGATGAAGCCCCAAAAGATACTTATTCCGTAAATTGCATAATATAATTGTCGTCTCATTTTCACAATTTGAGAAGCAATTTTGCCTTTGAGACCACTCTCTTACCTTGTTTCAAAGGTCAACTTAATGGTTTTTTTTTTTTTTTTCCAAGGAAGCATGCATCAGACAGTGGCAAAAAATTTTCTCATATCTTCTCCAATTATTATAACAAAAAGATTTTTTATTTTACGATCCAAAATTTCACTAAAATAACAAACTAATTAATCCAAAATTAATTACGACGCTGAATTCCTACAATTACAGGAAAGTTGATCACATCTAAGATGATTTTGGTGTCGCACAATAGTGAGCTTTGGTTAGGGCTTAGGCAAGCCCAATAAAGTGAGCCCTTGGCCTTGGTTTCAATAAGGCCCATGACTTCCTAATCTCACCAAGGTTTTTGGTTTAGCCCATAATGCTGCAGGCTTATAAAATCAAGCTGACATATGCACACATCATAACAGTTAGTTAGTTAGTTTTTTTTTTTTTTTTTTTTTTTTTTTTTTTTTTCAAATATTAATAAAAGTAGTTGTACGTTAAATGTAACTTAACGTTTGTATCATTTAATATTGGGTTGTATCATTTAATATATATATATATTTTTTTCAAATATTGGGTTGCAACTTAAACTTTCGTTTGTATCATTTAATATGTTAAATGTAAAATTGCACTTTTCCGCCAATGTTCTTATATTCTTTTTATATTTGTAGCTGTACGGACTTGTATGGGAAGGTGTAAATACACTGGGTCCATTGTATAATCTCACTTGTACATACTATCAACCATTCTTGTTCTAAATTAATAAAAATTCAATTCCAAATATAGAAAACTATGACACTAAGAGATTTGGTTCGACCTGTTCCTTGTGTCTTTCTTTCTATTGTATTCTATCTCATCATATTCCATTCTGTTATGTGATATTTGAAAATCACCATCAATATCTTGGTGTAGGTAGGTCCAGTATAATCCTTTGTGTTACTTTGTGTGGGGCTAGCATAAGAATCCAATATTAAACATCAGAATTGATTTTTTTAATTACTCCATTATCGATAAACATTGTAGGGAAAAAGCAATCCAAATTGCTCACTTCACTCCACTCCATCAATTACAAGAATCACATTAAAAAAAAGGTACAATTAAAAGGTAAAGAAAGAATTAATTAACAATCAATTATTAGGCTTGTGGTATCCATACACAGCATAAAAAGTCTGAACAGTGGTAAGAATAATAACAAACAGAGCTGCTGAAGCTGATAAACAAATCCATACACTCCCACAATACTTGTACTTGAATTCTGCCCATCTCACATGCCAAACATTTCTGTAATAAATTTCAACTTTTTGAGCCACTTTCATCAAATAATCATCCTTGAAGTAATAAGGAACATTCTTTCCTACTTCATTAAAAAAATTCACAAGTTCTTGATCTGTTCCAAAGAAATTTTCAATAATTTTCTTTTCTCTCAAGTACCCAGCATCAAATGTTGTGTTGATGAGGTAACCCATGAAATTAAAATAGGATGTGAAGTGCTTCGATCGATGTTTATAGCATTGCTCGAATGCTATGCAGTTTAGTATCAATGTGCTCATCGTTTCGCCTGTAACTAGAAGTGGAATTCTAAGAGCTCCATGGCTGAAATCTATGTCCAACAAACTGTCCGTGCCTTCGCGTTTCTTGAACTTGATCCCAGCTTGTAAGAGCTGTTGGGATACAAACCCAAGTCCCACATCGGAAGTTTAAGGAAGAAACTCCTTGAATATAATGTGCCACCTTGACTCAATTAGTATGAGGCCTTTTGGGTAGGAACCCAAAAACAAATCCGTGCGGGCTTGGCCCAAAGCGGACAATATCATACTAATGTGGAGTTAAGGTGATGTTTGGCAGCCCCTACAAGTGGTATCAGAGCCATGGTTTGGCAACGGTCAGGAATAGTGGACTGCGTTGTGTGGGAGGCTCTCGGTATGACCTCGTGATTGGAGATTCGTGTTTGATGCCTTGTGTCGAAAGTCTTCCTGACATTGTGGTGGTCAGGCGGCGTGTCCCGTTGGTTGATAACGGCGGTGCAAGATGATTTGACGGATCAAATGAATTATGGCTCGAGGGGAGGACATGTGTGGTCCTTGGTTTGAGGGGAGGATTGTTGGGATACAAACCCAAGTCCCACATCGGAAGTTTAAGGAAGAAACTCCTTGAATATAATGTGCCACCTTGACTCAATTAGTATGAGGCCTTTTGGGTAGGAACCCAAAAACAAATCCGTGCGGGCTTGGCCCAAAGCGGACAATATCATACTAATGTGGAGTTAAGGTGATGTTTGGCAGCCCCTACAAGAGCTTCTCGACGGGTTGAATGAATTCGAGTAGTTCTTCGTCTGTGTCTGCCTTTTCCTTGAATTGAATCCCCAGGACTCCGCAGAGTTTCTTGACCGGATGAATCAACCATTTCTTGAACTTGTTTCCTACTCCACGGGGCTCTTCTGCAGGTTGATCAATCAATCGAAATGACTCTTTGGCCTCTGTAGTCTCTTCATTTTCGGATAAGTTATCTCCTGAATTGCCTTGATTTGTAGTGATCTCTTCCTTTCTGGATAGTGATTGTAATGAGTTTATTCGAATTGTGGTCTCTTTTCGGGATGAAGATATGTTTGAATCTCCGGCATTTGTAGTCTCTTCTTTCGACAATGATTGGAAAGAATCGTTCCGAACACTAGTCTCTTTGTGTTTTGGGGATGAACGGACTGTGAGGCAACAGCAACACCGGCTCCAAATAGTCTTTTCTTGATCACCAGCAGCATGATCATTATCCGTTTCAGGGATAAACGTTGAGCGATACAAATCAAGGATATGTTCACCATTACGATCCTTATACTTCTCGCAGAGTTTACTCGCATCCCTATATCTCGGGAGTGAATAATTGATCAATGTAAGGATGAGTTCTTGCAAAGAAGGAACGTCTTCGAAATGATCCGCGACAGATAATGCATACAAAGTACGAAGAACAAAGAAAGGGATTTGGTTCTCGAGCATCAACAGATCCCGAGTCATGGAAGATAACATCCATGGCATATTGAATATAGGATCATCAGATTCGGGGACGACTATTGTCCCTACAACACAAAGCAGCTCGATAATGAAACAGCCATCAAGAACCATCATTGAGATAAGCTCGCCGCTGGTATATTTATCAATTTTCTCCGAATAACAGTCCCTTATTTGCTTCTCTTGGATCTCTATGGCCTTGAAGAAGTCGTCAAGAACAACATCAAGGTGTTGTAAACGACTAAGAATAAGACCGAGGATTCTGCATTTGTGTTCCTCCATCATCTGGAGGTGTTCTTCTCCGTGGTAGTACGGACCAATGGAAACTAATCCGGGTTGAAATGATGTAGGGTGAAGTTCTTTTATCTTTTGTGGAACTCGAAAGATTGTACAAGAGCTACGAGCTGCTGTGCTGTTTAGTAACTCGGGTGGTTTCTTTGTTCTTTGTTCTAATGCAAGTAATTCGTGCTTGTATTTAGGCTCTGTGTAGATGATCACTTGTAAGCAAAGTCCTACTTCATTTTCTGTTGATGGATTTGGCATGGTTTCCTCCATTGCTGTGTCTCTTGCAAAAACTGAAGGAGACAAATCAATTATTTTATTTTGTGAAGGGATGCAGACAACGCAATTTAAAAAAAAAAATAATGAAAAGATTAGAAGCAATATGTATGATTAAAAATGAAATTGTTAGATCAATAATATATTATCATTGACTTCTCGACTTCTCGTAGAGAAATATAAGATAAATCAAACTTACAGCTAGCCATCTTAATTAATTCAAGTTTTTTTTGGATCTCTGAATGATAAATTAAGATTAGTTTCGTATTCTTTCTTTTCAATTTTTTAGGTTTTCCAATTACAAGTAAAATTTGATTCACGGAAAATAATTGGTTTTAGGATAAAAAATCTTATCAAATAATGACAGTTGAAAAAATGTGTTAATTTGCTTCTAAAATATAATTATAATTTGGGCCGCCCCGTGTGGTTAATTTAGTTTCCTTGTGAAAGGATACAGATAACTGCAACTTAGAAAAAAATAAATAGCAAGTAGAAAAATACTGATAAAAACAAAATGAAATTGGTTTATCAATTAATTATATATGTAAGTTGTGATTTGAAATTAATTGGCATTATCCTAACTATATATATATTATCATTGACGTCTTTTAGGAAACAGAAAATTAGAACACATTAGACATGGAAATATACGAATGCTTTCACACACATACAGCTGGCCATGTTGAATGAAATATATTAGTTGGATTAATTAATATTAGAAAAATTCTTCAATTATATATTATGTAACTAACACTGGTTTGTTCTTCATTATGATGAGGATGCTTGGTAAGAGGACCAATTCAACATTGGCTGTAATACATAAGAAATTATATATACAAGTTGGATTAGTTGTAATTAGACAAGGAACTGAAATTGAGGGCCAGTACCTCTTGGTTTACTCTTATTAATTAGTGTATAATATTTATGCTTCATTGATTAACATATCATATAATTGATATATCAGTACAAAAATTCATTGACATGTCTAATATGTGAATTCATGACAAAAGAAAATTATAAAATTGTTTGTCCTACTTAATCATTTATCAAAAGACAGGTCGTAATACACTAACACAATTCGTATAACATGTAAATTTGTTAAGTTAGGATTGAAGTTATATAGATTAGTGTCGAAAATGCGTCAATACGTTTAATCCATCGAATGAGTGTATCACATGTTGAATCGTCAATTCGTCTATAACTTGTTTAACTCATTCAAAGATTAAACATAAATATTTAATACACATACTAAATGCATCAAAATGGATCATGACAGGATAATACAATTCATATAATATGCAAATTTAGCCAATCATGGTTGATGTTATGCGGGTTAATGTTGAAAATGGATCGACACATTCAACTCATCCAATTAGTCGATTGTGCTAGTGTTAACTTTACATGTATAACTAGAGCAGGTAAACACTACATAAACATAGAACACTGCAACTGGTATTAACAACTTTAATATATATAGTATAACTTTATTAGATTAAATTAAAAACAATATGATAATTCCAATTTGCCAAAGCAATTTGGCCTTATTTAATTTCCCTCGGTTGCATTATTACAATTTTTCTCCTATACAAAACCCTATCACCACCTTCCATGAAAATTAATAAACAAAAAATAAAAAAACGACTGAGACGTTGACCAAAATTAAAAACACTAAATTAAAAAAAATTTGCGAGAAAATCTGGTGAAAGTGAACGCCGATATAGAAACCGATTTTATTCGCGGTTGTTGCATAAACTTCCGGCTGGTTCTGAGTATGAAATGGTGGAGTTTGCGAGGCAGATTGATGAGTCAGATGAAGACGAGTACGATGAGGACGAGTCAGACGAGGATGACTCAGATGAGGACGAATATGATGAGTCAAGCTCTACACGTAGTGACCGTGGATATAGTCGAGGCCGGCAAGTCCAATCTAAAAGCTATTCTCGTAAAGGTATAAATCCAATTAATTACATGCTATTACTTTTCAACTAATTTTACTAAAAATGTTATGAATGGAGTAAATACTTAAAGTTCATGTGAGAACAAGTAGATCATATGTACAAGCCAAGTTTAGTACTTAATTCGTATTTAATTAAATATTAGAGAAAAAATTTTCTAGCGTGATCACCGTTGAATGATTAACACATCATCAATTATATTGGCGTATTATAATATATATTAAATTGTCAATCATCCAATGCTGATGATGTTAGAATGTCTCGTTAGATATGGTTAAATAATATTTCATTAACGGCAGGCTATGGGAGACGGAGAAACGAGTCAGACTCAGAAGGTGGACGGTCACGCTCAGTGTCAGCAGATGAAAACGGAGGGGATACAGAGCCAGTAGAAGAAGGTAGATGGAACGATGGAAGCAAGAAAGCTGGATTCAATTCTAAACTCAAACTCAAAGCCAAATCTAAGCCAAATCCTGCCACTAGTAGATCTAAACCCAATTATTCTCGTCCGCCAATATCTTATTAATTAAGTTCAATAATATTAATTATTATGGTTTTTGTTCATTGTGTTTAATTTCTGCTATATTTTCATTTTCTCCTACTATTGGTTGTTATCTTCACAAATGCAATAAAATTAAAGAACCATGTGGTGTTAGATTGAAATAATTAACGACCAGCTTATTAATTTGTTGTAATTGTATTTCCATTTCAGACAATTAGATGAATGAAAAGTTTCATAAAACCTTAATTATTATCTTGTTCATAAAACCTATATATCTTACTACTTAAATAATTAAGTTAAATAAGTATTAATTATAAGTGGTTTTTTTTTTTCATTTTTTCCCATATACTCATATTTTAATATCTACTGTTATTTAGTACAAACTATGAAATATATTTGTTAATTCATACTTAATTGGAACAATAAAATGGTCATTAATTTTTATGTCACGAAGAAAAAAATGTGTAAAAGCTGTGCTTATATATATATATATATATATATGTTGTACTCTGAAATTTATAACATTAATTTTCATTACATTAAGATTTGTAGTTGTATATATTTTAACTTATAATATAAACAATGTAGACTAGCTATTCTAAAATACTGGTCATTATGTCAATTGCAATTTTTGAGTTGAAAATCTCTCTACCCTTAATATGTTAAAACATTGCTATCAGATTTAAAATATGATGCAGTGGATAACCAATCGAATTCCGTTGATCGCGCACGATACCGGAAACGATTCCTCTAACCCTAGAATTTACGAAAAATCAAAGAGATAGGAAAAATAGAACAAAATTCGAATTCAATAAAAACTGAATAATTCTTGTCTTACATGCCGTTAAATAGTGAATAGAAACTAGGGTTAAAATTTCAGAAATAACAGAATAAAGGAAAATCTTTTAAAAGTTTGCAATTAGGTCCCTAAAAATATAAAAACGCAAAATTGAAGGACTAGATGGCATTTTTTTTCCAAATTAGGGTGGGGCCCATGGTAAAGAAATGGGTTCTGTTCATCAGGCCGATTCCCAAGAAAACACACTATTTTCGAGACCAAATCGGACACTTTTCAAAATTGTCACTATTCACCGCTTCGCTAATTTTTTCCCGTCTTCGAATTTCTCCAAATAGGTCAATGCCAATTCTTCTACTCCATCAAAATAGAAGTCAGTTGTAGAAAGACAATCAGTCGGTTAAAGGATTTGGATTATGATATATCTTCCTAGAGTTGGATGCGTTGGCTTTGATTCAATATTTAACTTCAGTAGCTGAAAGTTACTTCTCCTATTGGCTCTGTTTTTATGACTTTAAGTTGTTGGCTAGCTAGGGGTGTTTTTTTTTTTTTTTTTGGAGTGAAATGTGATGGGATTCATTAAGACGCCAAATCGGCAACCACAAGAGGTACAATGGAGGGAGACATAAAATCTGAAATACACGAAAAAGGAGATTGTAAACCAAGTTTGGCTAAATGGTGAGCCACTTGGTTAGCCTCTCTTCTAACAAAAGTAAAAGTGATCGATGCCAGGGAGCTAGCAATCGCTCTACAATCATCTATAATCATTCCAAACGAAGAGAAATCATCATTTTCCGCGCTTTTCAGAGCCAAAATCACAATTTGCGCATCACCCTCCAGCTCAACTTCTTGAAAACCACTATCTTTTATCCAACTTAAAGCCTCTCGGCACGAAAGAGCTTCAGCGATGGGGGGAGTAAAATAACCGGAGATTGAAGAGTACCAGGAGGCAATAAACTCTCCATTTGCATTTCGCAAAACACATCCCAATCCAACTCTCCCAACCTCCACATCTATTGCAGCATCAAAATTGCATTTCAGACCTTGCATTGAGGGCTGCCACCTGTTGCGTGAAACATCTGCAGAAGACGTTTGCTGCCGCCGATCCTGCGCCCTGCTCCAACGACCCAAAAACGCTACAGCATTCCGCGCGATAGTTGCAGGCGGGGTGGATTGCTGTTCCCAAATCAATTTATTCCTGCTGTACCAGATGTACCACGCCACCACTGCCCCTAAGGTCGCCTCCTCCTTGTTGCAATTTAGAATGAGCTCCTGCCACCATTCCCAAATAGATCCAGCGTGCCAAACATTTTCTGTCAGCGGTGCTGCTTGCCAAATCTGTTTTGCAATTCGGCAATGGACTAAGACATGTAATGCGGTTTCCGCTCCTTCAAGACACCACGGACAACAAAGATCAACCTCTACCCAACGCGTTCGAAGATTTACTCGAGTTGGAAGAACATCCCAAGCTGTACACCATAGGAAACTTTTAACCTTTGGGGGACAGTTTAAAAGCCAAAGCCTATTCCAAGGAGCTGATTGGATTTCCAAAGATGGACTTGGAAGTAGCCCCATAAGATGATAATAGGCTGATTTAACACTATAATTTCCTTTCTGTTCCCACCTCCAACATAGACGATCTTCAGTTTCACACCTTGCAAGGGGAATAGCCAAGATTAATTGGTGATCCTCCAGTGAAAACAAGTCGGATAAAATATCATAATCCCATTGACCTGAATCATTGAACAACGAGGCAACCACACTACCTTCTAGTCCCGAAATACATGAAGCCACATCTGGATACCCATTTTCGGATGAGAGCCATCGATCCCCCCAGATTTGTGTTGATTTTCCGTTACCAATACGGTGGAAGAGACCCTCCCTAACCAGCTCTTGAGAGGAAAGAATGCTAGACCAAATAAAGCTTGGGTTCCGTCCCTTCTGAGCCATACAAAAATTTGAATCCGGGAAGTACCTTGCTTTAAAAACTCTTGATACCAGAGAGTTTGGTTCAGTCAGAAATTTCCAAGCTTGTTTCCCCAGGAAGGCAATATTGTACTCTCGAAAACGTCTGAAGTTCATCCTCCCCAGGCTCGTCGGATACATAACGATTCCCATGCCTTCCATTTTACTCCTCGCCCCCACCAATAACCATTCAGGAGTACCTTCATCTGTCTACAGATACCTTGAGGTATAAGGAATACTGATATGATATATGAGGGCATTGCTTGTGCTACTGCTTTTAACAAAATTTCCTTTCCGCTTTGAGAGACCCTTTTAGCCTTCCAACCCCTAATTTTCCTTTTCAGCCGATTGACCACATACTGGAATGCATCGGTTCTGTTTCTTCCTACCATTGTGGGAAGCCCTAGATAGGTGTCTTGGATATTCACAACTTCCACCCCTAACACCTGCTTGATATCCGCAATACACTCAGGTCTAACATTCTGGCTGAACATAATTTTTGATTTCACAAAATTTATTTGTTGACCCGATGCCCTCTCATATCTTTCAAAAATATCTTTAACAGCACGACACTCTCTCGTATCCGCCTGGAAGAAAAAATAGCTGTCGTCCGCAAAAAGCAGGTGCGAAATTGGAGGTGCCCTAGGACATATTCGGCACCCATGAATAATGCCCCTCTCTTCTGCATTTCGGAACAATTCTGAAAGCCCCTCTGCACAAAGAATAAAAAGATACGGAGACAACGGATCACCTTGCCTCAGACCACGAGTCGGTTTGAAAGGGGGAAACTCAGCATTCCTGTTTAAAATCTGATACTCAATGGAACAGACACAGTGAAGAATCAAATGATTAAAACAAGGAGGAAAACCCATCTGATTCAACATCGCCTTTAGAAAATCCCATTCAATTCGATCATAAGCTTTAGACATGTCGATTTTAAGGGCTGCAAAACCAGCTTTTCCTCTGCGTTTCAGCCGCATAAAGTGACCAATTTCAAAGGCCATCATAACATTATCCGAAATAGACCGTTTGGGAACAAAAGCACTCTGCATTTCAGACACTACAGAATTGAGCACCCTTTTTAATCTGTTAGCAATCACTTTTGTCATAATCTTGAAAAGAACATTACACAGAGCAATAGGCCGTAAGTCTGACACAGCAGTAGGAACAGGTTTTTTCGGAATAAGCACAAGATTCGTCTTATTTAAATCAGTTGGAATATGTCCCGTGTTTAGACAATTGAGACAGAATTTAGTTACCTCGTCACCGATGAGGGGCCAATGTTGTTGATAGAATCCCGGGTTCAGCCCATCAGGACCTGGGGATTTGTCTGGGTGCATGGCAAAAACAACATCTTTTATCTCAGCCGCCGCATAATCTGCCTTTAGCCGCAATATCTGCTCATCGGTTAGTCTAGAGCGGATCAGTTGCACAATATCCAGATCCGAGCATCCTTGGGATCGAAATAACGTTTGGAAATGCTCTTGAATATGCTCAATTAAACCGTTATTCCAATAGAAGCAGTTCCCTTGCAAGTCTGTCAACCCGTTAAAATTATTTTTCTTTCTCCTAGCCGAAGCTGACATATGAAAGAACTTGGAATTTCGATCTCCCTCCCTCATCCACTTCTGTTTCGCCCGCTGCTTCCAGTATTTTTCTTGGGCCAGACGAACATCATCCAATTCGGAACATAGCCGCTGGAGGTGATCTGAGTCTGCCACATTTCGGGTAGCTTCAATTTGCTGCCGCAAAGTGCGAGATTTTCCTCGGAATTGGTTTCTGTGCTTTGTACCCCACCGCTGAAGCTCGGTTGTGTAGGTCTGCAATTTTTCCTCCAAATTCCGCGTGCCTTCCCTTTGCCAAATCTCAGCTATTAAATCCTTGCACTCTTTTTCCTCAAACCAGCTGTTTTCATATCTGAAAGGAGAGCAGCTTTTTGGACGGTGAGTAACTAGAGCAAGTATCAAAACACTATGGTCCGATTGTGTAGCAAAGACATTATCAACTGCAGCCCGTGGAAATCTGTCCGACCACTCTTTGTTAGCAAGAACTCGATCTAATTTCTCTTCCATTACCACTCTTCCATTCCGTTTTCTGTACCAAGTGAAGGGATAGCCATGCATAGGAATTTCAGCCAAGCCACATTGCATTAAAGTCTCCTGGAAACCTCGGATATAGTTGGCTGGTTGCGGTCTCCCACCTCTTTTCTCATAAATGGATAACATGTCATTGAAATCCCCCATGATGCACCAAGGTAATTGGGATATGCGATATAAATCTTTCATGCTCCGCCACGATTGTTGTCTCCTTGCTCTTTCCGGAAAACCATAGAATCCCGTAAGCCTCCATGGAGCATCATTGATAGACGTAACCACTACATCAATGAACCATCTACTGTACTTCAACAGCTGAATCTCAACAAAGTCATCAATTTTAGTATTGAGCTTAAAGAACTTTTTAACCATGTGTTATAATCAGTTCCTCTTATCTATCAACTTAAACTTTTTGGGTCAAATAGTTCTATGACTTTGTAGACCTTCAGAGTACTAAGTTTGACTGGATAAGTGAGCACATAAGTGGAGTTGAACTCATGTAACATAAAACCAATTAGCTTTTGTTAAGGTCCAATCTACACCATTAAAAAACCACTCTGTAATCTCATTTATTTCCGATGTGTGATTCATTTTCAAACTTTTTTAACATTCTCCCTTAAGTACAACTGGATGTGGACCGGTTATCACTTGTCAAACATTCGTCGGTCTATCTTCTTTGAAGTCCATGGTCATCAATGGATCTAGCCTTCACTACTAGCTAAAACTCTACAAGGACTTTAATTATGAGTCTAAGAATTTTTCGGCTGTCAAGCCTTTTTCTGTTCTGATATCATGTTATACAACCGTTTGACTCAAAAGATTAAGCTGATAGATAAGGTCTAATAATAGCTTTTATCATTATCTCTGACACTTCCCCTCACGTGAATGCACATTGGGCTTGAAGCTCACAAATTAATGAGGATGCTACGATTTAAGCCCTCGACCTCTTGGTCCAAGAAACTCTGATTGTCAGAGATAATAATAAAAATTATGATTGGATCTTGACTATCAGCTTAAGTTGATAGGTAAAATCTAATTATAGTATTTATTCCTATCTCTGGCAGTTTTGTCTCAAAAATTCTAATAGGTGCTGGAATTAGACTACTCCCAACCAATAAAATCGGGCCTAGACTTTCTCGTCTTGTCCAAGGCAATAATAAAAAAGAATACTCTACCTCTATCAGTTTGAAGTAATAAACAGCTCTTTTTTTTTTTTTTTTTTTATCTAATTGCATTTCAAAATTGGAATAATTAATGAAAATTGTTTGTAAAAAGTGTTGGAAGATAAGTCTGAGCTCGGAATTTTACGATGTTTAAAATTAAAAAATTAGTGAAAGTATAATTTAGAAGTATCAATTTAGCTCCTACTTTTTGTTTTTTTCGTTAGATGTGGTATCAAGTTTACTAGTGTATTCATTTCTCGTTCCCGTTGGATATAATGTTCAAAATAACAATTAAATTGCAGATTTTCCAATAATTTAAACTTATTCTATATTGAATTCATGTGACTGATAATTAAAGGGTGTTTCCTTGACCTTCTAAAATAGCATTAAAGGCAGTTTGGCATTCTGAGGTTCATTTAATTTGAACCCATTTGAGAACTCACTAACAACTTCTTTTTTTTTTTTTTTTAAATGAAGTTATGAGTGGGACTGAAGATCGATCATTTGATAGAGACAAAACTGCAAAAGCTACAGTTTGGGAATCTCCAGATGAAGAACTAGTTTACAACTACTATTACATACCCCGAAATTTGCAACATTAATTTTATTACATTAAAAATTTGTAGTTATATATAAAAATATAAAAATAAGTTATAAATTATGTGTTTTATCCGATTTGTAAATAACATTATGTGCTTTGATTAAAACGTTACAAATTTAGATATGTTGTTTCGCAATGTTAAAAAAAATAGTTTACTGTTCAATATACTCCATTAAAAACTCTTTTATGTTTCGAATGTTTACATGAAATTTTACATGTATATTGATTAAAATATAATAGATTTATTGACAAAATTCATAAATTTTCAGAAAATGCATGTATTTTTTTAATTAATAATAAAAAAATAAAAAAAATAGCTGAAAAATTTCAAATCACATATTCTTTGAATAATATATATAAACTATTAATATAATAAGAAGTTAAAAAAAGTTATAGAAACTGGGTTAACGATGTGAAACTTGAGTTTTTCCTAATATCTGTGTAAAATTCAACATATTCTACTATTTGGTATCCTAATAATTTATACACATTATTTAATAAGTTTCCATCAAGATATATGAACATTTGAAAATTTTCTAGCCATTTTTTTAATTTTTTTTTATTGATTTTTCCATTTTTTGCATTATTAATTATTAAAAAAATAAGTGCTTTCCAAAAAATTCTAAATTCAATTTAAGGTCTATTGTATTTTAATAAACTAACATGCAAAATTTTAGATAAAATTTGAAAGATAAGTGAGTTTTTAGGAGAAAATATTAGACGATAATCTACTTTTATTATTATTGCGAAACCACATGTTCATATTTGTCATGTTTTAAACAACATATTGTTATTTACAAATCGGATAAACTAGAAGGTTTTTTGTAACATAAACAATATAAGTTAGCTATTTTAAAATACTAAACTGGTCCAATGCCAATGGTAATTTACGAGTTGAAAATGCACATCTCGCTTCCCTCCAAAATTTTTTTGGTATAAACTATCCAATTGACTCTAAATTCTAGCTGAAATTGAACAATTAAAAAAGTAAAGCTATTCCGAAAATTATTAAGAAAATGAGCTACTTACCCCTCTAAACAAATCAATTTTTTATTCTACCCTCAACACATTAAAACATTGCTATCAGTTTTCTTCGCCTCCGAGGGAAAAAAAGTCAACTCCCCTAATTACAACAGATAAGTATGGAGGCGATCACAAGCGCCCAAAACCATGAAATTGAAGAGGAGGGACACGTACATCCTTTGCAGATCCATGAAATTGAAGAAGAATCAATTCATTCACAAAACGTCCAAAATGAAGAAGAAGAAGAAGCATCTCCTTCACAAGTGGCCATCGACGCAGTGTGGCTAAGCTTAACTGAGGAAAAAACAAAGAAATTATCAAAGTTGCTGAACATCTCAGCTGACAGCAGATCTTGTTCAATCTTCCGAGTTCCTCAAAATATTATGAACCTTCACTACTCCAAATTTTTTCAACCTGCCATGGTTTCCATTGGCCCTTACTACCATGGAGCAGAACATCTTCAGATGATAGAAGAGCACAAATGGCGAATTCTTCGTGGCAATCTTGACCGGCTAAAAGACGTCAATGTCACCCTTCATGATCTTTTCAAAGCCATAGCAGTCAAAGAGAAAGAGATAAGGGGTTGTTATTCAGAGAATATTGACAAATTCACTAGTCATAAGTTGATTGAAACGATGATACTTGATGGTTGTTTCATTACCGAGCTCCTTTGTGTTGTAGGAGAATTAGTGTTCCCCGAACCTAATGATCCTTTATTCAATATGCCATGGATGTTATCTTCCCTGACTCGAGATCTATTGATGCTTGAGAATCAAATTCCTCTTTTTGTTCTTCAAATTTTGTATGATAAATCTGTTGCAGATCATTACGAAGTTCCTTCATTACAAGAACTCATCCTTACTTTGATCAATTATACGCTGCCAAGATATAAGGATACAAGTAAACTCCGCAAAAAGTATAAGGATGGTACTGGTGAACATATCCTCGATTTTTATCGCTGGACGTTTATCCCTGAAGTGGATAATGATCATGATGCTGGTAATCAAGAAACGACTATTTGGAGCCGGTGTTGCTGTTGCCTCAGTGTCCGGTCAACCTCAAAACGAGACGAAATTAGTGTTGGGAGCTATTCTTTACAACCGTCATCGAAAGAAGAGACTACAGATGCCAAAGATCAAGGAGTTTCCGAAGAAAAGTTATCTGGAAATGAAAAGACTAGAGATGCCAGAGATCAAGGAGGTTCGGAAGAAAAGTTATACGAAATTGAAGAGACAACAGATGCCAAAGAGTCATTTCAATTGATTCAACCTGTGGATGAGCCCCGTGGAGAAGGAAATCAGTTCAAGAAAAGTTTCATTCATCCTGTCAAGAAGCTCTGCGGGTTATCAGTAGGGGGTCCATTCCCATCTACTCTACGGAGCCGGTGTTGTTGCCTGAGCGTTGGGCCATCCTCGAAAAAAAAAGAGATTAATGATCGGAGTGATTGTTTAGAATTGTTGTCGAAAGAGGAGACTACAGATGCCAGAGATTCAAACATATCTTCATCCCAAAAAGAAACAACAATTCACATAAATTCATTACAATCATTATGCCAGGAAGAGTCTGCAGATCAAGGAGGTTCGGGAGAAAAGTTATCCGAAATTGAAGAGACTGCAGATGCCAAAGATTCATTTCAATTGATTCAACCTGTGGACGAGCCCCATGGAGAAGGAAATCAGTTCAAGAAATGGTTCATTCTTCCGGTCAAGAAGCTCGGTGGATTATTAGCAGGGGTTCAATTCCCATCTACTCTATGGAGCCGGTGTTGTTGCCTGAGCGTTGGGCCATCCTCGAAAAAAGAAGAGATTAATAATCGGAGTGATTGTTTAGAATTGTTGTCGAAAGAGGAGACTACAGATGCCAGAGATTCAAACATATCTTCATCCCAAAACGAAACCACAATTCGCATAAATTCATTACAATCATTATCCCAGGAAGAGACTGCAGATCAAGGTGATTCGAGAGAAAAGTTATCCATAAATGAAGAGACTACAGATGCCGAAGAATCATTTCGATTGATTCAACATATGGACGAGCCCCGTGGCAAAGGAAATCAGTTCAAGAAATGGTTTATTCATCCTGTCAAGAAGCTTGGAGGATTAGTAGGGATTCAATTCAAGAAAAAGGCAGATACAGACCAAGATTTACAAAAGACGGATACAGATGAAAATTTACTTCAATTCATTCAACCTGTGGAGAAGCTCCGGGAAGCTGGGATTAAGTTCAAGAAACGTGAAGGTACAGACAGTTTCTTGGACATAGATTTCAGCCATGGAGCTCTTAGAATTCCACTTTTAATTACAGGCGAAACGATGAGCACTCTGATACTAAACTGCATAGCATTCGAGCAATGCTATAAACATCGATCGAAGCACTTCACATCCTATTTTAATTTCATGGGTTACCTCATCAACACAACATTTGATGCTGGGTACTTGAGAGAAAAGAAAATTATTGAAAATTTCTTTGGAACAGATCAAGAACTTGTGAATTTTTTTAACGAAGTAGGAAAGAATATTCCTTATTACTTCAAAGAGGATTATTTAATGAAAGTGGCTCAAAAAGTGGAAATTTATTACAGAAATAATTGGCATGTGAGATGGGCAGAATTCAAGTACAAGTACTGTGGGAGTCTATGGATAATTATGTCTGCTTGTGCTGCTGTATTCGTTATCCTTCTCTCTGTTCTGCAAGGTTTTTTGGCTCTATATAGATTCATCAAGCATTCTCCATGATTTTTTTTGTAATTTGTAGTTGATTTTATTTTTGAGTGTGATAAATATCAAATTGAATGAATAAAATGTGGTCATTTTCAATTTTAATTAGCTGATGAGAAGCATTCTTTTATCTGAAATAGATTATATCAATTTCTGTGTTCCAATTAATTTTAAATTTCACAGTGCTGCATGTTTGTTAAGAGAGAACCAATTAATGTGGCAATTGGCTTGTAATATTTATTTTATTATTTTAAAACTAATTTATTGGAGTAACTAAGTTTTTTTTTTTTTCCTTTTCGAGTGAAGTTGTGTTGAATTTCATTAGAGAGCCAAATCGGTAACAAAAGCAATGACAATGGTAGAGGGGATATTGTCCGAAACAATCGGGGAAGTAGAGTGCAAACCAAGTTGAGCAAGCTGGTGCGCAACTTGGTTAGCCTCTCTTCAAACAATAGAAAACGAAAAAGATGCTAAAGAGCTAGCAAGCACTCTACAATCCTCAACAAGTAAACCGAAAGAAGAGAAGTCTTCAGTACCCGAATTCTTTAGAGCTAAAATCAAACTTCGTGCATCACCCTTTATTTCGACAATCTCAATCCCACGTTCTTTTATCCAGTTTAAAGCCTCTCGACAAGATATTGCCTTCGCTACAGATGGGGCAAAAGAACCCAAAACTGAAGAATGCCAAGAAGCAATAAAGGAACCGTCGGAGTCCCTAAGAATGCAAGCCAAACCAATCCTCTCACCTTGGATGTCAACAGCAGCATCAAAATTTCACTTCATTCCCATCACGGGTGGCTGCCAACATTAAAGCACTAAAGAACCAGCTGATGTTGATGACAGCAATTGCTGCTGGTGTTGAACAGTTTGCCAACGTCGCAGGAAATCACCAGCAGATCGAGCTAAAGCTGCCGGCGGAATGGTCTTCTCATTCCATACCGCTTGATTCCTACTGAACCAAATAAACCACGCCACCACTGCTCCAAAACTAGCATCCTCCTTTCTGCAATTAGTAACCAATCCTTGCCACCACTCCCAAATATTCGTTGCATTCCAAACAGTAGCAGCCAATGGAGTTGAATGCCATACCTGTGCAGCAATCTGGCACCGTAGCAAAATATGTAATTCGGTCTCCACCTCTTCACGACACTAGGGACAATTAAACTCAACATTTACTCGACGAGTTTAAAGGTTTACTCTAGTTGGTAAGACCCAAAGCTGTTCGCCATAGGAAACATTTAATTTTAGGAAGACAATTCAATTGCCATAGCCTACTCCAAGGTGCCAACTGTATCACTGTAGATGGATTCGGATATGACTCCATTAACTTATAGTAGGCTGATTTAAAGCTGTAAACTCCTCTCTTATCCCACCTCTAACATAGCCTATCTTCAGTATCACGCATTAATAAGAGAATTGTCAAAATCAATTGACGATCCTCCGGTGAAAACAAGTCAGATAAAATAACATAATCCCAATGACCTGTGTCGGTTAGTAACGAAGCTACAAGACTTCCTTCCAAACCTAGAATAACGGGATACCCCACGTCTGAGGGTAGCCAATGATCACCCCAAATTCGAGTATTTCGACCGATGCCAATATGATGGAACAGACCCTCCCTGACCAATTCCTGCACCGCTCGGATACTAAACCAAAAGAAGCTCGGCTTCTGACCTTTCAGAGCCATACAAAAATTAGTATTAGGAAATACCGGGCTTTAAACAATTTTGAAACTAAAGAATGCAGGTTTATCAGAAAACACCAAGCTTGCTTCCCTAAAAAGGCAATGTTAAACTCCCGAAAATGTCGAAAGTTCATACCACCCCAAGCCCAATGTACACATTGAGACTCCCACGCCATCCATTTAACTCCCCTACCCCACCAATAACCATTTAAAAGGACCTCCTTCTATCGGAAAATGTGTTGGGGGAAGACTGACATAATATATAAGGGCATGGCCTGAGCAACAGCCTTAATTAAAATCTCCTTTCCGCTTTGAGACACCCGTTTAGTATTCCAGCCTCTAATTTTTTTCTTTAAGCGATTCATAACATACTGTAACATGTTAATTTTGTTCCTTCCTACTAATGTTGGAAGCCCTAGATAATGATCTTGCACATCCACAATCTCCACGCCTAAAGCTTGTTGGATTTCAGCAATACAACTGACCCCCACATTAGGACTAAGCATGATTTTTGACTTCACATAATTTATTTGCTGCCCAAAAGCCCGTTCGTACTTCTCAAAAATCTCCTTCATACCTAAACTCTCCCTTATATTAGCCTGGAAGAAGAAATAACTATCATCAACCAAAAAAAAAAAAGATGAGAAATAAAAGGTGCTCCGAGACAAATTTGACAGCCATGTAAAATCCTAGAATCACCGAAACAACTCTGAAAGCCCCTCGGCACACAGAATAAACAAGTAAGGAGAGAGAGGATCTCCTTGTCTCAAACCACGGGTCGGCTTAAACGACTGAAAAGTAGCATTCCTGTTTGAAATCTGATATTTTACCAAGCATACACAATGCAAAATCAAATTAATAAAGCAAACAAGAAAACCCATCTGATGCATCATAGATTTAAGACATTCCCATTCAATAAGGTCATAAGCTTTCGACATGTCAACTTTTAGAGCTGCAAACCCCACCTTGCCTGTTTTTCTCAAGTGCATAAAATGCCTAACTTTGAAAGCTATCATGATATTATTAGTGATGGACCGTTTAGGCACAAAGGCACTCTACATCTCAGACACAATAGAATTAAGCACCAACTTCAACTGATTTGCAATAGCTTTTGTCATAATTTTAAAGATGACATTACAGAGAGCAATAGGATGCAAATCAGTAACAACAATAGGTACAGGCTTTTTAGGAATAAGCATAATGTTGGTTTTATTTAAATCAGCAGGAATACAACCAGTATTTAGACATTGAATACAAAAATTTTCTACCTTAGTGCCAATGAGAGTCCAATGCTGTTGATAAAACCCCAGATTCAAGCCATCAGGACCGGGGGCTTGGTCTGGGTGCATAGAAAAAACCGCAGCCTTGATCTCATCCATTGAATAATCTGCTATCAAACTCAACACCTACTCCTCACTAAGTCGTGATATGACAAGTTGAATAAAATCTAGACCCGTACAACCTTGAGACCAGAATAAACTTTCAAAATGATCTTGAATGAGCCATTCTAAACCATGGTTCCAAAAAAATTGAGTACCCTGACCATCCTGCAAGCCATTAAAATCATTCTTCTTCTGTCTTGTTGAAGCCATCATATGAAAGAACTTAGAATTCTGATCTCCATCCCGCAACCATTTATGCCTCGACTGTTGCTTCCAATACCATTTTTGAGCTAGTCTAACTATATCTAATTCTGAACAGAGTCACTGAAATTCGTCGGTATCAGCTTCATCTCATTTGGTCTCAATCTGCCTCCACAACTGTGATGTCTCCCCCCTAAACTGATTTCTGTAATTATGACCCTAATGTTGCAGTGTAGATGTACAAACTTTCAATTTTTGCTCAATTGAAATTAGTCCTTCTCGCTGCCATACCTCAACCATAAGGTCTTTGCAACTTGCTCTTCAAACCAACCATTTTCATAACGAAACGGGACAATTCTACTCATGTGCCGAGAGAACAATTAAAGAACCATTACACTATGGTCCGATTGAGTAGCAAATACACTAGAGACTGCGGCCCTTAGGAATCGATCAGACCACTCCCTTGTGGCAAGTACATGGTCAAGCTTTTCCTCTAACTCCACCCGTCCATATCGTTTCCTATACCATGTAAAAGGATAACCATGCATGGGAACTTTAATCAAGCTACAAACATCCAAGGTTTCCTGAAAACTAGGAAGATATCTAATCGGGTTGAGGTCGTCCACCCCTTTTTTCATAAGTAGAAAGCATATCGTTAAAGTCACCAAGGATACACTAGGGTAATATAGATATCTGATACAAATCCTTCATACTTTGCCAAGACTATTGTCTCCTAGCCGGAAACCATAGAAACCCGTTAGGCGCCATGGATCTTCGTTGGTGGGAGTGACAACAACATCAATAAAGTGCCTACTATACTTCAAAAGTTGAACATCTACATTCCTATCCCACATAAGAGCAACACCACCCCCTCCATTTACACTGTCCACTGAAAAACCACACTGCTAACCTAGCTGACGTTTAACATCTTCGACTGCATCTCACGTAATCATAGTTTCCATCAAAAAAATGATGGAAGGATTTTGGGTAGATTTGAGCTCTCGAAGCTCACGAACTGTCTAGAGGTTACCCAAGCCTCAACAGTTCCAGCTTAAGCAAATCATGGCATCCGACAGGCCTGCTGAACAGGTCCCGCTGATATCTTAATAATGTTTTCAGAAGTTTCCATTGCTGTTATATCCTTTGTACCCTCATTTCCTACCCGTTTGCGTTTTGCATCAGTAACCATAGTCACATCATCCTCCACTGCCACTGTTTGTGCCAATTGCTCTTGAGATTGCAGGAGATTTACAAAACCTCCCTGTGGGGGTGCTGCAGCACTAGGGGCGGATGAAGATAAAATAGGAGCAGTTAACCACTAAGATGAGTTACGTTGTACACGTCGAGGGGCCACACGTAAGAATGCCCCATATTGTTTAGGTAAGTCAGGATTATTCAAAGCCCTGAAAGCATCACAATCCATCTCGCTATGACCAATTAGACCACAGTAAAAGCAAAAGTGAGGTAAGCGTTCGTATTTGTAGTTCACCCAGAACCAATCAGCCTCGGATCGTCCCATTTTCGTTATTCGCTTCAAAGCTACACGAACATTAATCGAAACTTGAACCCTAAGATAGGGAAAGGTTCATTATAATCTTTAACATCAGGTCGAATAAGATTCCCCATGTTGAGTGCACATAATCTCGCGACACGTTCAGTTCTAAAACCAACAGGTAAATCATGCAATTGCACCCAAAAATCAACAGTATTCAGTTCAACTGTATTAAATTCATCCATGGAAGAAACACAGCATAGAGCCAATAACTTATTCTCAACTGGCCATGGGCCACCACAAAGCATAGCATTGACATTAAATAAGTGAGTGAAATGAAATAAAAATCGCTTCCCCTCTAATTCAACAACAGCCATGTCGCCTGCTGGAGCCCACACTTTCGAGAGGGTTACCTTCATCCCCTCTATATTGATTTCTCTCTCTGTAACAAATCGTCCCACACAACTCCACCGGAGATCATAAATCAGTGACACCTCCTCCTGTGGCACTAGGACTGGGGCATTGTCTTCGGACGCAATGGACAGACGCTAAAATGCATTAGTAATGTCGTCTGTATTTGGGGCAGCCATGGGTAGAAGAAGAAAGGTCGAAGAAAATTTTTTGTAGCAACACCCTAATTTGGGGTAAAAAAACAAAAACCCTAAGTCGCAGGGTAGGGACGGGAAGAAAAAGTTTACATTTCTCTATCTACATATGTTTGTTAATTATATGTTTTTCAACACTTTCCATCATGTAAATGCTTTTATCATGTGAACGATTTTAAGGAAGTATGTAATTTGATTATCAAATTTTGATAAGAAACTGAAGTATAGGGGGACTAAATATGTCAAAATTGAAAATTGGAGCCAAATTTATAAATTACAAAGTCCAAATTATGGTATCAACAAATTTAAAATATGGAATATCAAACTTGCAGGTTATCAAGTATGATGAAATTGTTTATCATAAAAGAAAAAAGTAGGTCGAAATCAATTTTTAACATTATTCCATAGCGTCTATTATTGAGCGAATATAATTTGAATCTAAAAGTAGTTGTAAATTTTTAATCTTTCTCATGACAGTGTTAATTTATTGATATTATTGTTTCCATGCGTTTCCCAAATTAAACAAATAAATAAAATGGAATATAAGATAAAAAAACAAAAAACAAAAGAAGAAAAAGAATAGAAAGAACCAAAGACTGTCCAGCCAGGAACGTCCCAGCTGGACTTGCAACTTCCTCACATGGTCTTCCTTAAATAACTTAAATGAATCAGGACGAGGATTATGTAAAATTAAATACTACAATTACAACCCAATTTGCACAGTGATTCTCTCACAACAAACATGCATTATATTTAAATAACACAGAGAAAAAGACCTATTTACCCAATTTATCGTCCACCCCATGGAATTTGATAAAATCTTATCTAATTTGAACAGCAAAACACATAAGTCATCTTCGGTTCGCGGAATGAAATATGATGAGAATAATATAGCTATTTTATGGAATGCAATAGGTATTCCTTTTCCTATCATATTTCAATGTTTGGTTCAATACTAGAATAATATATGGAGAAAACGAAAAAATGAATAAAACTTAGTGAAATCGGGTTAAACAAAGAAAATTAAAACATCAAAAATGAAGAAAATAATAAAAAAATGAGATAAAATAAAAAAGAATGAAGATATAACTGAGTAAATTGAAGAAAAACATACAAAAAAATAAGAAATGGAAAAAACGAAGAAAATAGAAAATACGGAAGAAAACAATGAACATAGAACATCACGGGAAATTGAAGAAATTGGTAGAAAAATGAATAAAATAAAAATTAATATATAAAAGTGATATATTCATTACTTTAAAGAATGACTATTTCATCTTCAAAAATTAAATCAAACATTGGAATAGCTATTCCACTTAGAATAACTATTCTATTCCCCCTCTATTCCATGAACCAAATATAGCAATAATGAACCCCCAAATCTTTTTAACTTTATGCAATTAGCCTCTGATTTTCACTTTGCACACATTGAGTGCTTGATCTCCTTATCTATATTCTAGTCGCGCGGTTTTTAAACCTTCCTTCACGCGTATATTATAAACCTAGTTACTTGGCGCGTGGACCCGTTAAATGTGCCACGTTATACTGCATGCCAAAAAAATTGACATGTCAGTTGGAACCCATTCCATTCTTCATTCATCTCTATTCAAATATCCATATCCGACTCGTAACCCGTTCTTATTAAAACCTAATTTTTAAAAAATAAAATAGTTTTTTTATTGTTTTCTTTCCTTCTCTCTTAAACGTTAATCTATGGGCCCATTAGGAAAAGGGAGGGAGAAAAGGGAAAAAAGGGTGGATACAGTTACGGGCCAGGCTACTTGAAGGCATATGGGTTAGGGAGGGAATGGATTCCAGCTGATGTGGTAACATTTTAATGGCGTGGACGCTAATGTGTCAATTTCAACGGGGCAACACGTCAAGTAATATGGTTTGTAATACACACGTGATAGAATAATTAAAAATCAGACAACTAAAATACAAATAAAGAGATCAATGACTCGAGGTATGTAAAATGAACATTTGAGAGCTGATTGCGTAAAATGGAAAAATTAGGAGATTTAGGATGTGTTTTGGCAATTCGGATCGTATTTAGGGGGCGTATTAAACACATTAAATTAAAAGTATTACTCCTCAGCTAAATGACAAGATGGACAACTAATTATTTTATATTGAGTTTGTTTAAGATAAATAAGAAGTAAATAAATATTTCATTGGAAATGTACACGTGTACTTGATTCGTGCTAAAATTTCACACATAAAATATAAGGGTGTAAAATTTCATCAAATTCATTATGTCAAGGGCAAACACCAATATTTAGGACAAATTTATATGCTAATACGATATAGAAACAAGTCAACAACCGAGATGTGAACTTCAAGAAAAAAAAAAAAAAAAAAAAAAACCAACCAATATTTGGGACAAATGAGGGGTCAACTACAGTTATATGCTAATACGACATAGAAACAAGTCAACAACCGAGATGTGGACTTCAAGAAAAAAAAAAAAAAAAAACGAAGACTTTTGCTCTTGATATGAGAAGTGAAACCAGCAGCAACACTTAACAATCAACAGAGAAAAAAAAAAAAAAAAGAAAAAGAAAAAAGGGAACAGTATCAACTCAGAGATATTAATGGATTCTTTTTCTACATTCTGTATTGCTGAATTCGAACATCTTCCAATGCCACAGCAAGAGCAAGAGATCGGAAAGCTCTTCGTTCTCCTTGGAGGAATTGAAATCACCAAATATCGTGATGAAGATGATCAGGATTTCAGAATCCGAGCTTTTACAAAAGGATTGCGAGAACTTCCATCAAATTCCGAATTCAAGAGAAATTTCTTCGAAAATAGAATGATTCCTTCTCTAATCGAAGATTTTGAGGATCTATCTGACACCAAACAGGAATGGCTTCTCGATCAACTCTACACCTTAACCGGCAGATCAGTCACAAAGCGGTCCGGTGAAACTGAGCTTAGCTTCAGAATCCGGTCATATTCGAGGCTTTTGCCCAAACTTGAACCCGGATCCGAGTACGAAGCGGTAGAGTTTGCTTGGAAGCTGCTCGACGACTCAGATGACCTATCCGCTGATGAAGAGTATAGTCGAGGCCGGCAACTCAAATCAACTAGTTTTGCTCCTGGTTACAAAACTAAAGGTAAATTAATCCTTAGCTTATTAAAATTATTAAGTTACTTTTAAATTTTTTTTTTTGGTCAAAAATTCATAAATAGTATACAACGTTCTATAAATTGAACAAATTAATAATACTAATAATTAAGTCTTATAAAAAGACAAAAGGATGTAGTATTAAAATTGGACCGGACAACAAATTGATAATGTTACAGATTCACAGTTTAATCGGAGGTTTATTTAAAAAAAATTATATAAAAATTTTATTCAAAATGTTATTGAACCATCACTAGATTTTTTTTTTTTTTTTTTTGTCAAACTGTCAGTGGTAGTTTCTTCAAAACCACTTGTCTATTTTAAATCGACCAAACCAATAACTAGATTATAATTAAACCGTCCAATCAGGTTTTGATAATATTGGTTATTATTATGCTTTGAATAAAATTATGGATTAATTTTATGTCTCCACATTTTTTAAAACGTGTTATGTAATTAAGAAATTGACACACATTAAAAAAAAAAAATTTCTTAATTGTAGTGCCATTTTACTAAAATATCTCTGTAAATTTGGTCATATAAACTACTTTATTGATTTCATTGTAATCAATGTCATATTGGGTATATTTGAGAAAACTAATAAATTTCTTTTGTTTCCTAAAATAACAATTATTTTAAAACAAGAGAATTTTTCTTACACGATATCCTTTGAAAAACGGATGGAAAGTTTTTGAAGTTGACATGTAATTAATTTGGTCCAAAATTAAGTTTATATGTTGAATTGATTTTTTAACTTCACATTTGGATTAAATTAATTTAAAATGACACATATCAACATAAAAAGGTGACATATTATTTTGGACTGATTTGGGGCCATTTGTGTGTGTGTATATATACACACACTGAGGGTTCATTGGTTTAGAGAAATTGAATCAGGTTGATGAATATTGGTTTATTTATTATTCAATTATATTTTTTCATTAGGTTTGATTCAGTTCAACTATTAAAGAAATCAGCCATGGTAGAATGAAACACACATTATAAATAAATAATATTAAAGAGTTATATATAAACAATATAAATTAAACTCTAATCCAAACAATTTATTTTATGTTCGATGAGATATCATGTGACTAGATCGGATGTAGACAATATGTAATAGGGCAGTTGCCCACTGCCCAAAAAAAAAAAAAAAAATTGTATAAACTTTTTTCTAGTTCTTCATATGTATATAAATTACAGTTTGTCCCCACTCATTAAAAATAACATTTATATAATTTTGAAAGAATAAAAGTAAACAACCTTTTAATCTCTTCATTTTTTCATTTCAACACTAGAATAATGATCACTCTTTCCCCCAATTTTAATTATTCACTTTACTGAACAAAATAACTCGGTTATTCTATTAAAGTGAAAATTATAGATCAAATTTATCCTTTCTCAATTGACTTTGTTACTGATTTTCATGAATATATACTTACAGGGGTGTATTCAATTAAAACTTTTATAGACTTTTAAAGACTTTTAAAATCCAATGTTATTCAATTAAGACTTTTTATGAGTCTTTAAAAGTCATAGGTATTCAATTAAGACTTTTTAAGAGTTTTTAAAAGTCATCAGGTATTCAATTAAGATTTTTATATAATCTATAAAAGTAATCTTGTATCCAAAAAGTCATTAACAATTGATGACAATGACTTTTATATACTTTTTTATAATTTTTTAACTCAAAACACAATTAAAAAAGTCATGCATATTGATAAAAGACTTTTTATTTTGATGAAAGACTTTTTATTTTCACTTTCAATCGTGATTTTTCAAAACTTTCCCTCCTTCACTGTCTATCTCTGCTCTCCCTACTCTTCCTACACCTCCTCTCTCTCCTCCATCCTATCGCTGCCAGAAACCTCTACTCAGTCCCCTCTTCCCATTATTGATTGGCTGCTCTTCTCACGCCACCACCTTGTTCCACTGCTCCTTCATTCCAAGCCTCCTACCATTTTTTTAACGATGAAATTGTCTAGTCTTTTCCTCCATTCTTTGCTTTCTTTGTTGAATCTCCTTGTAATTGATCAACCACAAGCAAATCAACCCTTAAGTCCAGCCTAAATATTTTTTTATGGTGAAATTTATCAGTTTCAGATGGAATTCAAATAAGAATGTATTTTGAGATGATTTTTATTTTTTGAGCTGGTTCTATACTTTGTTTAGATATATTACCTTTATAATTTATGTTCCGATAGTTTACTCTTTTGAATGGGATATTCTCTTGGTGAACTTCTGTAAATTATATTCGATACTTCATTACTCAGGTATGCGGTTGTTCCATATTTATCAAATTGCTTACATTTAAATGTATAATTTTCTTAGAAAAGAGTGTCGATCAGTTAAGTTTCCAATTGAACCAAATGGTGAAACTTTTTCATTTACACCAATATCAATTAATCCAGAAGAATATTTTGAACAATTTGTTAGAACGCAAGAGCAATATAGAAATAATACTAATGAATGGAGAGCTATGATTGCTACTTACATGTGGAATAATGTTGAGTATATGAATGATAATGAAGATTAGAAATTTTATAGTTAAATTACAATTTTTTAAATTAACAAAACTATTCAATTTTAGTGTTATTATTTTATATTTTATGCTTGTAGATTTTTATAGTTATTTATGTTTTGGTGTATTATCATTGAACACATGGAGATTATTATGATTTAGTATTTTAATAAGTCTATAAAAGTCTTTAAAAGTTTATGAAAGTCTGTGGAATAAACTTTTTAAAAGTCATAAATACTTTTAAAAAAGTAATTAAAAGCCATTAAAAGTCATCAAAGTCTATAAAAGTCATTCACTTAAAAAAAGTTTATAAAAGTCTCAATTGAATACCAGCCGCTTAGAAAATATTAAATTGAGTTGCATTTTTTTATGATGAGATTAAATTTTAAGCTAAAATTATTATCATGGATTCAAAAATAACCTATTAGTTTGTTAAGGGTAAAATTGATCTTTCTCAATAATCTTGGGAATAAATTTGACTCTTATATCCTTCTAGAATTGTAATTTTTGGTGTTTTTTATGTAGTTTAAAATAGCATGATTTGTTTTGTTATGTGATTTTTCGCCATGCATTATGATGTTGATATTTTATTTTTTATTTTTTATTTTTTTGGTTATATAAATCATCTAATATAAGTGCTTAATAATTACCTTGCCCCTGCTATATTAAAACCCTGGATTCGTGCCTGTCATGTGATATTCTGGGCGGATTGAATCTTCAGATGGCAAGGCATCAAGCTCAAAACCGCAGCGGTCACGCTCAGCAGAAGGTGATGGATATGATACGCAGCCAGTAAGTGTAGCGGAATGGAATGATGGAAGTAAAACAGGTGGATTCAATTCAACACTTCAACCCAAAGCTGATACTTCCAAAAAAACTACTCGTCGTCGACCAGTGATTTAATCGAATTCCATTTCGGGTTTATTTGAATGGGGCTGCTGGTTATGCCTTCCTTTGTTGTCAGGTCGGCCTCTATGTTTAGTTGCTGCTGTTTTAAGTTGCTTTTTGTTTTGAATTTCCTTTTGGTTTGTGTAATATTTGCAGTTTATTTCGCTCACTGGACACCCATTTTGAGGTCATGTAATGCTGATACTATCAATAAACTTTTGGTTTGTGAAAAAAGGAAAAACCATTTCCTTCTATATCTTTGGAGAACAATATTATAAATTTTGTTGAGGACTTTCTGATTCCACTCAGTGTTCTCCTAGTTAGCTTCTAATTGGTCGTCTTGTCTTGTCCAAGGCAATAGTCTACCTGTATCAGTTTGAAGTAAATAACTATATATATATATTGCAAATTGAAATTGGAATAATTAATGAAAATTCTTAGTAAGAAGTGTTGGGAGATAAGTGTGAGCTCGAAAGTGTATATTTGATTAAAGTAAAAAGTAAAAAAAATATTATTTTAGTATTAATACTAAAGTTGGGCTTGGGTAAAGACTGAAGGCCTGTATGGGGGCTAGATTGCTACTGGACAAACATTTTAAGAAACACAAAACATTCCGATGAAAATTAAGCTTTTCTGTTGGAGAAGTATCCATGAAACTCTGCCTACAAAGCCCATCTTACAACGAAGAGTTATGGATGTTAACGAATCAATTATTCATGCTTTGTTTTCTTGTCTTTTTGCAAAGCAAGTTTGGGCCAAAACTCAATTCCACTCTTTGAATATCCTTCATCTGGGTATTGTACAGTAGTGGACCATGATATCTAGTTTATTTTCCCGCGACACACTAGGCTAATTCATTGCTATTGCATGAGTTATTTGGAAAGAAAGAAATCTTTGGATTTGGGAACACAAATGAAATTCCGATATGAAGATGGTCAATGTTATCATATCTTTTGTTGCTTCTTAGCATGCTAGTCGCTCTCTTGATGTTAGTAGACTCACTTCCTGGATTGTCACTTCAATAAATTCGATTGCATTGTTAATCGAGAACTTGAAGAAGCCATTACCTGTAGAGAAGCTCTTGCTTGGATTAAATCCTTACCATACACAAAGGTTATTATTGAAGGAGTCTCTCAAGTTGTTATGGCTCATCTTCAAAAAGCTCAAATGAACTGTTTGGATTAACAACATTCTCTTATTAGTTTGGGGCATAAAGTACATTTTGGCCCTTGTGCTAACACCAGACTACGCAACAAACCACAGAGCATACTAAGATAAAACCTTGGCTCTGATACCAATTGTTACGAATTTTGGGCTAAACAAATAGAGTGCATACCATTGTACTGAAAAACCACACTGGGTAAATTCCCGGGAAAGGGTGGAGGGTCACAAGTGGACCACTTAAATACCAGGCTCCTTAAACATAATATTCCTAGACATGTAATTTAATAGCACAATAGCCTACCACAACTATACCCGACAATAGCTATTAAATAAACAAATAAAGAACACCAGAAAATTTAATGAGGATCAGCCAGTCCCCGGACACTACTAAATTAATATTTCATAAAATATTAATTACAAGAGAGAAAAGAATTCAATTGGCTTAAGGAAAGATAGGCAATTTTGGGATGATTTACAAATGAGGAGGGGCGCTTAATTTATAGGAATAGAAATACTATTCTTATTGGCAATTTCCCGATGTGGGATTGCCAAAAAAAAAAAACAACAGTCCACCCTATGGAATTTGATAAAATCTCATCTAATTCAAATGGCAAAACACATAGGTCATCTTTGGTTCACTGAATGAAATAGGATGAGAGTAAAATAGCTATTTAATGGAATGGAATAGCTATTCCTTTTCCCATCCTTTTTCAATGTATGATTCAATACTAGAATAACATATGTGGAGTGTCTAAAGGTGCCAACCTAGTTGGGATGTTTAGCCTCTTCCTTCCTTCATCCCGCAAAAAAAAAAAAAAAAAAAAAAAAAACTTAGCGAAATCGGGTTAAACAAAGAAAAAAAAATGAAAATGAAGAAAATAATAAAAAAATGAGATAAAATAAAAAAAGAATGAAGAACTAACTGAGTAAATTGGAGAAAAACATACCAAAAAAAAAAAAAAAAAGAAACGGAAAAAACGAAGAAAATAGAAAATACGGAATAAAACAATGAACATAGAGCATCAAGGGAAATTGAAGAAATTGGTAGAAAAATGAATCAAATAAATTAGTGTTGAAGTTATATAAATTAGTGTTAAAAGTGGATCGACAAGTTTAACCATCAAATGAATGTATCAAGGGTTGACTCATGAATTCGTCTAGAACTCATTTAACTCATTCAAAGATTAAACATAAATATTTAATACACATAGTATATGCATCAAAATGGATCTTGACAGGACAATACGATTCATAAAATATGCAAATTTAGCAAATCAAGGTAGATGTTATGCGGGTTAATATTGGAAATGGATCGACATATTTAACTCATCCAATTAGTCAATTGTGTTAGTGTTAACTTTACATGTATAACTAGAGCAGGTAAACACTACAAAAACACAGCACACAGCAACTAGTTTTCACAACTTTAATATATATGGTATAACTTTATTAGATTAAATTAAAAACAATATGATAATTCCAATTTGCCAAAGCAATTTGGCAGTGTTTTATTTCCGTCGGTTGCATTATTACAATTTTTCTCCTATACAAAACCCTATCACCACCTTCCATGAAAATTAATAACCAAAAAATAAAAAAAAACGACTGAGACGTTGACCAAAGTTGAAAACACTAAATTAAAAAAAGAAAAAAGTAGGTCGAAAAAAGTAGGTTGAAAATTGAGCGAATATAATTTGAATCTAAAAGTAGTTGTAAATTTTTAATCTTTCTCATGGCAGTCTTAATTTATTGATATTATTGTTTCCATGCTTTTCCCAAATTAAACAAATTAATAAAATGGAATATAAGATAAAAAAACAAAAAACAAAAGAAGAAAAAAAAAAAAGAAAGAACCAAAGACTGTCAACGCAGCTTGGACTTGCAACTTCTCACACGTGGTCTTCCTTAAAAAACTTAAATAAATGAGTACGAGGATTATGTAAAATTAAATACTAAAATTACAACCCAATTTGCACAGTGATTCTCTTGTAACAAACATGCGTTATATTCAAATACCACACACAAAAAGACCTGTTTGCTCCATTTATCGTCCATGTTATGAATTTCGGGTTAAACAAATAGAGTGTATACTATTATGCTAAAAAACCACACTAGGTAAATTCCCAGGAAAAGGTAGAGGGTCACAAGTTGACCACTTAAATACCAGCCACCATAGACAGAATTTTTCATACCACTTTACTAAAGTAACGGCTAAATCTCACTCAAGTTGTTTGAGGAGAGTATCTTATATTTATAGTAAAGGGATTATAGCAGATAAATTACAGCAGATATATTTACAAAAATATCCCCCAAATACACGTTAATATGGACATTATATAAATTACAATTTATATTACTCTATTACTCCCCCGCAAGTTGAGCTGGGGTGGCAACCACAGCCAACTTGTCACGCAATTGAAGAAACCGAGTACGGGGCAAGGGTTTCGTCAAAATATCTGCAACCTGGTCCTTGGTAGAGATGTACTTGACGAGGACTTCTTTAGCAGCAACATGTTCCCAAACAAAATGGAAGTTGAGTTCAAGATGTTTGGTGCGGCTGTGAAAAATCGGATTGGCCGTCAAGTATGTAGCACTCAAGTTATCACACCAAAGGATGGGTGCTTGACACAAGGGAAAACCGATTTTCGGTGAGAAGCATACCAAGCCAAGTAACCTCGGATGTTGTAGTCGCTAGGGCCCGATATTCCGCTTCCGTAGAGGACCGTGACACGGTTCGTTGTTTCTTAGAAGCCCATGGCACTAAATTCGTTCCATGAAAAATCCCAAAACCTGAAGTAGAACGCTTGTCATCAACATCCCCGCCCCAATCCGAGTCACAAAAGGCATTCAGAGTGAGTGATTTTTGAGGCTGAAACCGAATACCCATGGAACCTGTGGCTTGAAGATACCGAAGAATCCTTTTCAAAGCCTGCTAATGAAGTGTGGATGGGGCATGCATAAACTGTGCTACTTTATGAACCGAATAGGTGATATCAGGATGGGTGATGGTCAAGTATTGGAGGCCACCAACTAAGGTACGGTACATAGTAGGATTATCAAAACCGTGACCCCCACGAAGTGACAAGGAGTCGGCTGTACTGCGGGCGTGGAGATAGCCTTACAACCATCCATGTTAGACTGTTTTATCAAGTCCTGAACATATTTCTTTTGAGACAAGAATAAGCAGTTACCATGCCACAAAAGTTCAATCCCCAAAAAATATTGTGCACGGCCAAGATTTTTAATTGCAAATTGGGACTGCAAGTAGTGAATAAGATGAGCAGCCCTAGCATCATTATTGCTCAAGATGAGGAGGTCATCCACATAAATAAGACAAAATAAAATGGAACCTGAGTCACGTAGCATGTAGAGGGAGACGTCGGCTTTGGACCCCTGAAAACCGTACTGAATAAGTGACTGAGTGAGCTTTTTATGCCACATCCATGGGGATTGTTTTAAGCCATAAAGAGATTTGCAGAGACAGCACACATGAGTGGGATAAGAGGGATCAATAAACCCCGGTGGCTGGGTCATAAACACCAGTTCATCTAAATCATCGTGCAAAAAAGCATTAGAGACATCAAGATGTAGTACACTCCACCCAAACGAAACAGCCAAGGACAACAACAAACGGATTATGGTTGGCTTAATCACAGGACTGAACGTGTCCTTAAAATCCATGCTGGGCAGTTGGTGAAAACCCTTTGCAACCAATCTAGCTTTGTACCGATCAACAGACCCATCTGCCTTTAACTTTGTCTTGAAAACCCATTTACATCCCACAACATTAGGGGCCACAAAGTTGGGAACCAATTCCCACGTCCCATTACGGATAAGAGCTGTAAATTCCTCCTCCATTGCACGTCTCCAGTGTTCACTTTTAGCCGCCTCGGAATAGCAAGTAGGGTCAGGAGCAACAACAATGGTATGGAATAAATGAGATGACAAACATATGAGACTGCTTCAGCCTAAAATTCTTTTCCCAAACCAGCATTGGACAACATACACTGAACTTTCTCCAGCAATGTCCAATCAATGCTTTCTTCCACCGCATTTTGTTGTGGTATATGCCTGACTGTGAAGTGTCTAACAATGCCTTCTTCCTCACAGGCTTTCATAAATGGATCATTCTTGTACTCCCCGCCATTATCTGTTCGGAGACATTTGATCTTTTGACCTGTCTGAGTTTCCACCATCTTTTTCCATGATCTGGGAAGAGCTTTGGTGAGCAAGTCGGCAAGTTGGTGTTCCGTTGGCAGCGAACAAAAAGAGACTTCGCTGCCACCCGTTCCCGGACAAAATGAAAATCAATCACCAGATGTTTTGTCCGAGAATGAAAAATAGGATTAGCCGTCAGATTAGTGGCACTCAAATTATCACACCATAGAACCGGCGAATTGGATAGAGGAAAACCGATATCCCTGAGTAGCATCGTGATCCAAGACAACTCATAAGTCGTGGTGGCTAAGGCACGATATTTCACTTTAGTGGAAGAGTAAGAGACTGTTCGCTGTTTTCTAGAGACCCAAGAAATTAGGTTGCCGCCGAGCACAATTGCAAAACCAGTAGTGGAGCGCCGATCATCAGAATCACCCCCCCAATCAAAATCCGAAAAACCATGTAACTGAGTAATAGGGCCTGTCCGAAACATAAGGCCATAGGAGGAGGAGGCCTGAAGATAGCGCAGAATCCGCTTGACCGCCTGCCAGTGAAGATCAGTTGGAGCATGCATGAACTGGGCAACCTTATGAACCGCATAAGCAATGTCCAGCCTAATGATCGTTAAATACTGTAGGCCACCAACAATACTACGTTACAAAGAGCCATCTGAAAGGGGTTCACCCCTGGAAGCCGAGAGTTTGGTAGAAACACATGCTGGAGTGCTCAACGACTTGCAGCCAGACATTTCCGACTGATGTAACAAATCCCGAATGTACTTTTGTTGATTGATATATAAACCATCATTCCCCCACTGCATCTCAAGACCAAGAAAATATTGGACACGACCCAAATTTTTAATGGCAAACTGACGCTGTAGGTAGGCAACCAATAACTGAAGTTTCCCCGAATCATTACCAAGCAACAGAAGATCATCAACATATATGAGACAAAAAAAAGTAACCGTACTAGACTGGAAGACATACAAAGAGATGACGGCCTTGGAGCATCGAAAACTGAACCTAATAAGAGCAGTGGTGAGTCATTTATGCCACATCCTAGGAGATTGTTTTAGACCATAAAGAGATTTTTGAAGAGCACAGACATGGGAGGGTCGGCCTGGATCAACAAAACCAACAGGTTGCTGCATAAAAACTTTCTCCTCAGGGTCACCATGGAGAAAGGCATTAGAGACATCCAAATGTAGAACCTGCCAAGAAAGAGAAACAGCTATAGCCAGGAGAAGTTTGATCGTGGTAGGCTTCACAACAAGGCTAAAAGTATTAGTGAAGTCCATGCCTAGATGTTGGTGATATCCCTTAGCAACTAACCTTGCTTTGTAACGGTCAATGGAACCATCAGCCTTGCGTTTAGTTTTAAATACCCATTTGCAACCAATTATGTTTGCATTCAGTGGAGGAGGCACCAATTCCCAAGTGCCATTTACAATCAATGCATTAAATTCTTCTGCCATTGCTGCCCACCAATGAGAAAATTTCACTGCCTCAGTATAAGTAACAGGATCATCCGGAGCAACTGTCACATTGAAGTCCCGTGGCTTAGAGGACCTGGTTTAAGAACGAGTGACCATACGACGAGAAGGAGCCTGAGGGGGCTGATCAGAAATAGCAGGAGACGGATGAAAATCCGTCAGATCCACAACTAAAGGAATACCAGGGGAGGGGGTGCCGCTCGTGAGGAGGGGTGTTGGTTCGGTGGAGGTTGGTTCGGTTTGGGTGGAGGGTAATGGGTGAGGTTGTGTGGGCTGTAGAGGACGGTGGGGAGGGGATGGGTTGCGGGTACTGGTCGGGTTAGAGCTGGGCGTTGGCGGGTTATAGGTGCTGAGCGGTTTAGGGCTGGTTGGGGATGAGTTGTAGCGGGTTGCTAAAGGAGGTGATAGCGGTGGGTTGGTAAGTGCTGGAAACTATAGTATCGGATTAGTAGAGGAGGGATGTGGTGTGGAATCATGGAGCCGAGCCATCTCAGTATATGGGTACATGGCGTGAGACAAAAATTTTTCCAGTAGAATAATCAAAACAACGATAACCTTTATGTAAGTGACTATAGCCAACAAAGATACAAGGATGAGAATGATAATCAAGCTTAGATGCAGAGTATGGAAGAAGCCAAGGGTAGCACAAACAACCGAATGCACGAAGAAAATCATAATTAGGTGGGGAATGCATGAGTTTCTTAAAGGGTGACACAAAATTAAGTAATTTAGTAGGCATACGATTGATGAGATATACAGCGGTGTCAAATGCATGGGTCCAAAATGATTTGTCAAGTTTGGCATGGAATAATAAGGACAAACCCATTTCAACTATGTGGCGGTGTTTCCTTTGCGCACACCCATTTTGCTCTGGGGTGTATGGACAGGAAACCCGATGCTGTATACTATGTTGAGATAAATATGATGAAATGCACTGAAATTCCCCACCCCAATCAGATTGGAAAGATTTAATTTGGCATTCAAATTGTTTTTCTACCAAAGACCGGAATTTAATAAAAGCAGCAAGATCATCTGACTTATATTTCAAGAAATAAATCGAACTGAATTTACTGTAATGATCATAAAAAAGCACATAATAAGAAAAATTATCACATGATTGCACAGGGGATGGTCCCCAAAGATCAGAATAGATAAGTTCTAAAGGCCGATTGGCATGAAAAGATGACTCAATAAAAGGTAGTTTGTGACTTTTGCTAACTAAACAACTGGGACAAACAAAGTCAAATTTATTGGAAACAGGTAAATTATGCTGACTAAGAACTTTTCTGATGATGGGTAATGCTGCATGTCCAAACCGTGCATGCCAAGTAGAGAGAAAATAATAAAAAAATGAGATAAAATAATAATAAAAAATGAGATAAAATAAAAAGAGAACGAAGAAATAAATGAGTAAATTGGAGAAAACATACAAAAAAAAAAAAAAAAAGAAAAGAAAAAAAAAAGAAAAAAAGAAAAAGAAAAAGAAAAAAATGAAGAAAATAGAAAATACGGAATAGAACGATGAAAATTGGTAGAAAAATGAATAAAATAAATTAGTTTTGAAGTTATATAAATTAGTGTTGAAAATGAATCGACAAGTTTAACCATCAAATGAATGTATCAAGGGTTGACTCAGGAATTCGTCTGGACTCGTTTTAACTCATTCAAAGATTAAACATAAATATTTAATACACATAGTATGTTTATCAAAATGGATCTTGACAAGACAATACACATTCATAAAATGTGCAAATTTAGCAAATCAAGGTAGATGTTACGCGGGTTAATGTTGGAAATGGATCGACACATTTAACTCATCCAATTAGTCAATTGTGTTAGTATTAACTTTACATGTATAATTAGAGCAGGTAAACACTACATAAACACAGCACACTGCATCTGGTTTTCACAACTTTAATATATATGGTATAACTTTATTAGGTTAAATTAAAAACAATATGATAATTCCAATTTGCCAAAACAATTTGGCCTTATTTTATTTCCGTCGGAAATAGACGAATGCTTTCACACACATACAGCTGGCCATATTGAATGAAATATATTAGTTGGATTAATTAATATCAGAAAAATTCTTCAATTATATATTATGTAACTAACACTGGTTTGTTCTTCATTATGATGAGGATGCTTGGTAAGAGGACCAATTCAACAATTTGGCTGTAAAACATAAGAAATTATACATTCAATTTGGATTAGTTGTAATTAGACAAGCAACTGAAATTGAGGGCCAGGACCTCTTGGTTTACTCTTATTAATTAGTGTATAATATTTATGCTTCATTGATTAACATATAAGTACAAAAATTCATTGACATGTCTAATATGTAAATTAATAACAAAAGAAAATTATAAAATTGTTTGTCCTATTTAATCATTTATCAAAAGACAGGTCGTAAAACGCTAACACGATTCGTATAACATGTAAATTTGATAAGTTAGGATTGAAGTTGTATAGATTAGTGTCGAAAATAAGTCGACACGTTTAATCCATCGAATGAATGTATCACGGGTTGACTCTTCAGTTCGTTTATAACTTGTTTAACTCATTCAAATATTAAACATAAATATTTAATACACATAATGAATGCATCAAAATGGATCGTGACAAGACAATACGATTCATATAATACGCAAATTTAGCAAATGAATGTTGATATTATGCGGGTTAATGTTGGAAATGGATCGATATATTTAACTCATTCAATTAGTTAATTGTGTTAGTGTTAACTTTACATGTATAACTAGATCACGTAAACACAACATAAACACAGCACACTGCTGCAACTGCTTTTCACAACTTTAATATATATAGTATAACTCTATTAGATTAAATTCAAATTTTATTTCCGTCGGTTGCATTATTACAATTTTTCTCCTATACAAAACCCTATCACCACCTTCCATGAAAATTAAACGACTGAGACGTTGACCAAAGTTGAAAACACAAAATTAAAAAAAATACGCGTACTTAATACTAAAATAATGTTAAAACGAAGACTTTGCTCTTCCTATTGGTTCATAAATACGAGGATTAAGTATCATTAACAATAATAATTATTAGCGCAAATCAAAAATTCGAATTCAAGTTCTGAAATGGATTATTTTGCAATCCTCCGCCGTGAATTCAGCCGCCTGCCAACCGAAATACAAAACGAAGAAATCGGAAATCTCTTTATATTTGTCGGAGGAATTCGAATCAGCCGGAATCCTGATGAAACCGAGGAAGAATTCAGAAACCGAACTTTTGCAAAAGGATTGAAAAATCTTCCCGACGATTCCGAATATGAAGGAGAATTCTTCGAGAACAGAATCATTCCCTCTCTTATCGAAGATTTCAAAGATTCCTCTGTTGAGACACAAGAAAGGCTTATGTATAAACTCTCTGAGCTAACTGAAGGCCTTTCTATTACGAGAAAATCTGGTGAAAGTGAACGCCGATATAGAAACCGATTTTATTCGCTGTTGTTGCATAAACTTCCGGCTGGTTCTGAGTATGAAATGGTGGAGTTTGCGAGGCAGATTGATGAGTCAGATGAAGACGAGTACGATGAGGACGAGTCCAACGAGGATGACTTAGATGAGGAAGAGTATAATGAGTCAAGCTCTACACGTAGTGACCGTGGATGTAGTCGCGGCCGGCAAGTCCAATCTGAAAGCTATTCTCGTAAAGGTATAAATCCAATTAATTAAGAACCAATATTAAATTTACGAAGTATATAATGCCTATTTATTTCCTAAAAATAGATATTTATTTGGTAAATAGGCTCAATGCATAGATTTAACAAAAGGAAAAAAAAAAACCCTCATTTAACAAATAAATCATGAATTTTACCAGAAAAAAGAAGATGAAATACACTATACTATGATCGAAACAAAATATGAAGTTTTTATACTTTTGAGATGAGGATTAAAAATAGTTAAAATGTTGGGAGAAAATTTAAATTTTATCCTTAAAATACGAAATGACTCAAGACGGGACGATTAAATAGGTTTAAGTCCTTCAATTAATTGGTCATTAGAGCCTTTAATAAAGGGTTTAGTTGATTGACCCATTTTTGTATATTAAGCATAAAATTCAATTCCTCTGTTAATATTATAGGTCCTTATCTCCATTATTTTTAACCGTTACCTCAATGAATTTTAGATATTTTAACCCAAAAAAAAAAAAAAAAATTTAGATATCAATATGGTACTTTATCATGCCAATTTTTTTCATCTAACTCCAAATAACACGTGCTGTTCTTTACTAGAAACCGACGCATACCAAATTCTAATTATTACATGCTATTACTTTTGAACTAATTTTACTAAAAATGTTATCAACGGAGTGAATAGTTAAAGTTAATGTGAGAACAGGCAGATCATATGTACAAACCAAATCCAAAGGCTAATTGAATTGATCACTTATCGGTGTTTAATGAAATGAGAAATTTTAGAATATTATTGGAGTATATATTTCTATACTTATAAAATGTGATATCTATTTTTTTTATTATATCCTTAAAAGAAAAGCAACAACCCTTGTTGCTAATATATCTTACGGGAATACTATACACCGGAATTATTCTAAGATTCTTAATGAAATATTAGAGAGAATTTTCTTGCGTGATAAATATTGAATGATTAGCACGTCATCGATTATGCTGACATGTTTAAACAAAAAATATATACTAAAGTGTCAATCATTCAACAATGAGAATATTATAATCTCTCATTAGAGAGGGTTATATAATGTTTCATTAACAGCAGGCTATGGGAGACGGAGAAATGAGCCAGACTCAAAAGCAGGCGGTCGCGCTTAGTTTCAGCAGATGAACCGGTAGAACAAGGTGGATGGAACGATGGAAGCAAGAAAGCTGGATTCAATTCTAAACTCAAACTCAAAGCCAAATCTAAGCCAAATCCTGCCACTAGTAGATCTAAACCCAATTATTCTCGTCCTCTATATCTTATTAATTAAGTTAAATAATATAAATTATTATGGTTTTTGTTCATTGTGTTTAATTTCTGCCATATTTTCATTTTCTCCTACTATTAGTTGTTATCTTCACAAATGCAATAAAATTAAAGAACCATGCGGTATTAGATTGAGATAATTTGTTGTAATTGTATTTCCATTTCAGACAATTAAATGAATTGAAAGTTTCATAAAACCTTAATTATTATCTTATTCACAAAACCTACATATCTTACAAGTTATTTTTTTTTTTTTTTTCATTTTTTCCCATATACTCTTATTTTAATAGTACAGACTATGAAATATATTTATTAATTCATACTTGGAACAATAAATTGGGGATTAATTTTTGATGTCAGCAAGAAAATAATGTGTAAAAACTGTGCTTAAACTATATTCATTAACTGATTTCTTTTTAAACTATGTAAAAACCTCAATCAAGTAGTGCACTACTTTTAGCATGTGGTAGAATTTTTGTTTACTTAAACATACGAGTAATGGGCCATTTTTTTTTTAAAAACTATTGATAGCATGGAGTCTAAAAGTTTACCGCATTATTCACACGGCTAGTAACCGCGTCAACGCATCAATCAATTGCCTCATAGCTCTTCTTGCTTTCACTCAGTCGCCAAAGAATAAGGCGAAGTAACACCATCAACAATTACCGGCTGAATCAGGAAGAGGAACCTGTTGAACACCTGTTGAAATAACTTGTGCCGTAATTAGGTTTTCTGTTTCAAAAAACAGATAAGCTGATCTCTACTGTACACATGTAAGGACGCGATTCTGTACCAGCAACAGGTGCCGCGAGGACAAACACATGGTGAGTCTGCTGCCTAGACATGCCAGGAGGGGACCAAAAAGCAGACCATACTCAGCCAGTGAGAGAGGACCGTACATAATGGCCTGACAAGGCCACGCGGAACAATCATGTATAAAAAGGGGGCAACGAGGAACCTCCAGGTATCTCTTCCTGAATTCTCAAGATTTCATTCTTGTTTTCTATTCCTCTCTTTCAAATATCTGACTTAGGCATCGGAGTGGACCTAGAGATTACCCGGTCCTCACATTTTCTTTCATACAGGCATTCGGTCATTTCTGAAGAGAGACGGTTTTTCAGTCATCTTTGACTGCGTGAAGCCACATCCTTTCCCGGAGCTATCAACTATATATATATATATATATATATATATATATATATATATATATATAGAGAGAGAGAGAGAGAGAGAGAGAGAGAGAGAGAGAGAGAGAGAGAGAGAGAGAGAGGAAAATTATGGTATATAATATCAAATTTAATATGCTAAATTAAATATATTGTATATATTTTAACTTGTAATATAAACAATATAGGCTGGCTATTCTAAAATACTGGTGATTATGGCAATTGCAATTTATGAGCTGAAAATCTCTCTACTCTTGATATGCTAAAACATTGCTTTCAGATTTAAAAGAGTCAATTAGTTGTAGGGAGACGATCAGTCGGTTAAAGGATTATGATATATCTTTCTGGAATTGGATGCGTTGGCTTTGATTCAATATTTAACTTCAGCAGCTGAAAGTTACTTCTCCTATTGGCTCTGTTTTTTTGTGATTTTAAGTTGTTGGCTAGCTAGGGGTGTTTAACTTTTTGCGATTTTTTTTATGTTAGATGGTCTGCGAATTAGGTGATCCACATATTAGTCCGGATAGCTGATTCTTCGACAAGTAGAAGGATATAGTTTTATTACTCATCTTTCATTCGTGTTGTAATTATTTCCGTTCTCTCTTAATATTGGTCTAATATCTTCTTCAGTAAAAAAAAATTGTTAATTGTAAATTGATATGATTAGTAATTGTAATAACGACTTAAATAAAAAAAAAATTAATTAGAACGAAAAAGAAGAGTCATAAAAAAAGTGCAAAACAAAGTATTTTTTTTTTTTTAAAGGAGAGAAGGGGTATCTCAGTTTAGGGTCAGGAAAAGTTTTAAGGCTATAAAGGAACTCACAATATAATTTATCCATTGCTCTACCAAATGGGACTCCAACAACGGCAGTGCAAACCTAGATGGAGGTGCCGTAAAAGTCGTTTTCTTAATCTGAGTCCATCCTCATTGGCAGTGGAACAAAATTATGGCGGTAGAAGGAAAACTAGGGGGTAATACTAATATTAATTAAAAAAAAAAAACAACTTATGACATGTTAAAAAATCGATATACTTCTTCTCTCTCTCTCTCTTTTTTTTTTTTCTTTTGAAATAGGAAATCAATTAGGAAAAAAAGAAGCTGATAGAACTAGGAATGGTTTGAAACCATTCTCAGCGAACAGGATATTGTACAAAGAAATCCGTATACTTAATACAAAATTGTTAAACCTTAAACGAAGACTTTGCTGTAGCTATTGGTTCATAAATACGATTAAGTATCATTAACAATTAAACGCAGAATAATAATAGCTATTAGCAGAAATTAGAGATTCGAAATTCAAACTCTGACATGGAATCTTTTGCAATCCTCTGCGATGAATTCAGCCGCCTGCCAACCGAAATACAAATCAAAGAAATCGGAAACCTTTTTATACTCGTCGGAGGAATTCGAATCAGCCGGAATTGTGATGAAACCGATGAAGATTTCAGAAACCGAACCTTTGCAAAAGGACTGAAAAATCTTCCCTACGATTCGGAATACGAAGGAGAATTTTTTGAGAGCAGAATCATTCCTTCTCTGATCGAAGATTTCCAGTATTCCTCTGCTATTACACAAGAAAGGCTAATGGATAAACTCTCAGAGCTAACCGATGGCCTTTCGATTAAAGAGAAAACCGGATGAAAGGCATCGCTGATTTAGAATCCGATTTTATTCGCGGTTGTTGCGGAAACTTCCGGCTGGTTCTGAGTATGAAATGGTGGAGTTTGCGAGGTAGCAGATTGATGAGTGAAATGACTCGGATGAAGACGAATATGATGACTCAACCTCAATCCGTAGTGACCGTGGATATATAGTCGAGGCCGGAAACTCAAATCTAAAGGCTTTCTGGTAAAGGTAATCCAGTTAACTAAGACTTGAATTTTTTTTCCTTATCTTGGATTATATATATTATGACTTAAAATTAGATTAAAGGGGTAAACTGTATTAATTGGTTTATTAGAAAAAAAACTAAGAAAAAAAAAAGTTTTTTTGGGGTCCATTTATTCCCAATCTATCCATTTAGTATTGAGCTTAAAGACCTTTTTAACAATGTACTATCAACAGTTCGTCCTTTTACCCCATATCCTATCGACGGTTATTTTTTACTCACTATGCTATTCAAAAAAGCCTCTAAAAAGATAAAAAAAAAATATACATATTCCATCATATTTTATAAACAAAATTATTAACGGAATATGATGAAATATGTTTATTTTGGATCCATATTGAAACGTTTTTATATACCACAAGAGACAAATAGGCGATGACCATACCAGAAGGGGCTGAAATGGAGAAATGTGATAGCACAAAGAGTAAAAAAGTCTTTAGTCTCTTTGTATCTTATCCATTCACAACTTGCAGAAATCGATGACATTTTGACCTTAGACAATCTTCAACATCTTTGTAATAGCACCCGTAATCAAAATGCCATTGTAATATGTATATCCTTCGCACTCTTCAATTTTACTCTTTAAACAACTAATATTGTGTCATTAATTAAATTTCATTTTTCATCTGCTACCCTAAATTCTAAGAGATTCTATTGTGACTCGAAATCACGGTGGCCACGTTGATGATGTGTCCATCATCTACCATGCAAATCATGGTGGTTGCATTCCACAATAAAAATTTTCTAAATTGCTTTTGATTTATATAAGTGAAGCATCAAAATGATCAAATTAATGGATTATGTACTAAATAGGTGGATTGTTAATATTATGATTAGGAAATTGAATAGTAAATTACTAAACAGTAAAAAGCAGTTCTAGATTAGATAAATCTATGATATGAAAACTATTTCGAAAAATAAAATTTTATATCGAAAATAAATAAAACTAAGAAGTGATATTAAGTGGTGTGCATTAAACGTTAATATAAACTAATTAATTAATTTTGTGTTATATGAATATACTACGGACTCCGGCTCAAATCGACGCTCAGGCTCAGCACCATGTACAGTCCCAATAAGCGTAGGGGTATGGAACGACGGAAGTAAAAAAGGTGGGTTCAATCAATTCAACACTTCAATCCAAAGCCAAATACAAACCCAATCCCACTGCTGGTACTTCTAAGAGCACCACTCGTCGTCGGTGATCTAATCAGGTTATTTTCTCCTATATATTTGGAAAGCAATTTTATAGTTTTTGACTTCTGTTAATGCTGCTTTGGTTTCTCTAGGACATTCTGATTCTATTTGGTTTTCCCCTAACTAGCTTCTCTGTCTTCTTGTTATTTTGTCTCAAAAATTCTAGCAGGTGCTGAAATTAGACTACTCCCAACCAATAAAATCAGGCCTTGCCAATGCTGTTTGCCTGGAATACGTGCTAGACTTTCTCGCCTTGTCCTAGGGAATCAGAAAAAAAAAAAAATAAAAATAAAAAATCTACCTGTATCAATTTGAAGTAATAACTAGCCCTTTTTTTTTTCTTTTCTCTAATTGCATTTCAAAATTGGGATAATTAATGAAAAGTGTTGGAAGATAAGTCTGCGCTGATAATTTTACATTGGAAAAAGTAAAAAAATTATCGAAACATATAATTTAGAAATATCACTTTTTGTTTTTTTTTTTTTTTGGTTGGATGACGTGTCAAAGTTTACAGTGTATTCATTTCTGGTGCGACTCGTATACAATGTTAAAAAAATATTCATTCCATTTTTTATTATATGATGTTTTAAGTTTTTTATTTTATTCTTTTTTATTTTATATTTTACATTACTAATAAGAAGAAAGATAATTTTCGCATGGAAAATATAATTTTAAGAAAGAAGTATTGAGGTAAACTAGTTATTTTAGTAACTTAATTAATACTTCATTGGTCTTAGTGAATAACCTTAAACATCATATAATAAAAAACAGAGGGAGTAAAAATTAAATTGCAGATTTTGCAATAATTTAAACTTAGTCGATATTTAATTCATGTGACTGATAATTACATACTCTTGAATTTGCAACATTAATTTTTGTTACATTAAAGATTTGTAGTTATACATACGTAGGGAAAAGAACTACAAAAATAAATTTTGTGTTTTACCCGATTTGTAAATAACATTCTATGTTTTAAAATGTTACAAATTTAGATATATGGTTTCGCAGTTTAATAAAAGTAGTCTATTGTCTAATATATTCCCTTAAAAACTCTTTTACCTTTTGAAATTTTACTTAAAATTTTATATGTTTGTTGATTAAAACATAATAAATTTTATTGACAAAATTTATAAATTTTTGGAAAATGTATGTATTTTTTATTGATTAGTCTACTTTTTGCATTATTAATTAATAAAAATAACGCGCTTCCTGAAATTTCAACACTAAGGTCAATTGTATTTTAATAAACCAACGTGAAAAATTTTAGATAAAAAATTTGAAAGATAAGTGAGTTTTTCGGGAAAAATATTAGACAATAGTCTATTTTTATTTCTATTGCGAAACCACATGTTTTGTCACGTTTTAAATAACATGATGTTATTTGCAAATAGGATAAAGTTCAAGGTTTAATTTAATACTTTTTCCTATAACTTATAACATAAACATATATGTTGGCTATTTTAAAATACTGAACTGGTTTAAGGTCAATTGCAATTTATGAGTTGAAAATGCACATCTCGCTACCCTCAATATTTTTTTTTTATTTTTTTATTTTTTTATTTTTTTATTTTTTTATTTTTTTATTTTTTATCAACCATCCAATTAGATTTGAGCTGGGATGAATGCATCAAAGCTATCCCGAAAATTATTAAGGAAAGGACTTACCCCTCCAACCAAAACTATTTTTTTGTTTACCCTTAATACATTAAAATATTGCCATCTGTTATAAAATGGCTTAAATATATAAAGCTTATAATAATAACGAGGAGATTATAATAACAATAGCACTGAGACAGAGAGAAAATATGAGAATAGAAACTTTCTATTATTGAATTTTAGTTGTATAGATTAAGAAAAACTAACATCTATTTATAGGAAAAGTTCAGGGGCATTTAGGTAATTTCACAACCTCTAATTATTATTAATTGATGTAAGCAATGATGTCATCAATCAATTATTTCAACACTCCCCCTTTGATGTTAATCATTGCGAATGAGACACTGCCTCGTTAAAAACCTTATCAAGGAAAAACCCAGTGGGAAAAAAACTTTTGGTTAAGGGAAAAAGAGTACAGTGTTTACTCCCAATGTTCGCAATATTACTGAAGATTTTTGAGACGACGCATTCCAACACCGTAAACCAATTTCTTAAAAGTTGCAGTTGGTAATGCTTTGGTGAACAAATCTGCTAGGTTGTCGCAGGAACGGATTTGTTGAATGCTGATTTCACCATTCTTTTGCAAATCATGAGTAAAGAAAAATTTTGGCGAAATATGCTTTATTCTGTCTCCTTTGATGTAGCCTTCTTTCAATTGAGCAATACAAGCAGCATTATCTTTATATATTGTTGTTGGAGTTTCTTTATCTGATGATCTTCCACATGTATCTTGTATATGCTTGATTAATGATCTTAGCCAAACACATTCTCGACTAGCTTCATGAATAGCTATTAACTCCGCATGATTGGAAGAAGTAGCAGTAATGGTTTGCTTTGTTGAACGCCAAGATATAGCTGTACCTCCATATGTGAATAAGTAGCCAGTCTGAGATCGGGCTTTATGTGGATCAGATAAATAACCTGCTTCTGCATATCCAACTAATTTGGGTTTGGATGCATATGAGTAATATAAACCCAAATCAATAGTTCCTTGAAGATAACAAAATATATGCTTAATTCCGTTCCAATGTCTCCGTGTAAGTGCAGAACTATATCTCGATAATAAATTCACAGAAAAGGTAATATCAGGCCTCGTATTATTAGTAAGATACATTACCGCACCAATTGCACTTAGATATGGTACTTCAGGACCAAGAAGTTCTTCAATATCTTCTCGAGGACAAAAAGGATCATTGTTTACATCAAGTGATCACTCAATGGATGTGCTTTAATGTGGAAAAGAATATCACATGGAAGGTTCCGTCACTTTCTCATATGGATCCTAAGTCAAAGCTTTATGAACAAGAAGTTCAAAAGATAATCCTTATTCAAAGATTAGCAAATCAGTTGCCAGATGCACTTGCTGATCCAAAAAGAATAACAAAGTCGCATATACCAGCAGTAAATGCGCCAATACGTATTGAAATTCCTGAAGAACAACCTAATAATAATTCTCAAACACGCTTGAAGTGTGGGAGACCTATTGGTTCTAAGGATAAAAATCCTCGGAAAAGAAAAGGTGTTAATAGTACAAATGATTTTGATGAGGATAAGAGAACAAATAATACAGATGATCCTGTTGAGGAAGAAGGTACTAATATAAATATACACTTCCTGAAGAAGTACAAGTACCTGAAGTTACTAAAAATGAAGAAGTTGAAATCAATTATGTTAGTACCAGAAAAAGATGGAATCGAGATGAAATAGTTATGGACCATATATTTGCATATAATGTGGCAATGAATATTGTTGATAAAAATATGGATAATGAACCACAATCTATTCAAGAATGTCAAAGTAGAAATGATTGGTAGAAATGGAAAGATGCAATTCAAGCCAAATTAAATTCTCTTAAAAAATGTGAAGTTTTTGGACCAGTAGTCCAAACTCCACAAGGTGTACAACCTGTTGGATGTAAATGGGTATTTGTGAGAAAGAGAAATGAGAAAAATGAATTTGTAAGATATAAAGCAAGGCTTGTTGCACAAGGTTTTTCCCAAAGACCAGGGATTGATTATGAAGAGACATATTCACCTGTAGTGGATGCGATAACTTTCTGATATCTTATTAGTTTTGCTGTACAAAAAAATTTGAGTATGCATCTGATGGATGTAGTTACAGCTTATTTATATGGTTCACTTGATAATGAAATTTATATGAAAATCCCTAAAGGATTTAAATTGCTAGAAAAATATGGTAAAAGTGAACTTTATTCGGTTGTAAGCGCCGGAATTTTACACCTCTTAAAAAAAAAAGAGTATAGTTGTACGACTTTAACTACAGTCGTACGACTGTAATTAAACTACAGTCGTACGACTATAGATCGTTGCAGGTGAGCCAACCCACACCCTAAAAGCTAAAAAAAGCAGAGGAAAGGGGGAGGCTGAACAGAGACAGGAAGAAAGAAAGAAAAGGGAGAAAAGAGAGAAAAGGGAAAGAAGAAAAGAAACAAAGAAGAGGAAGGGAAGAACTGATCATCAGAAACCCTTACATTTGGAGATGTTGGACCCAAAAGCTCTCGAACCCTAACTCAAGGAGAAAAGTCCGGATTTTAGTGGATTGGAGCGATGCCAGGGGTCAATCCTACGGTGGACGCACGCCAAAGAGGTAAACACTCCTGTTCCCCTCTCTTTTACAAGCTTTCTGGGTGATTGGTGTGGTTTGTGCCATTTCTATCCATTTTCTGCGTTTTCCGTTTCTGCAAATCAAGAACAGTCATGCGACTGTTCTTGAGTTTGATGAACAGTCGTACGACTGTAGTTACAGTCGTATGAGTGTTCTTGATTTCCAGGTGATTTTCTTTCCAGTTTGCTTCAAATAAAGTTTTGGTGAAATTTTGATACCAGGCCACTTACAGTCACACGACTGTAACGTAGTTTCCAGAATCAGAATTCCTGTTTTTAATCCAAAAAATCCCCTAAAAATTCAGAAAACCCCAAAAATCATCAAAATGAATTTTGTTGTGTGCATTCACGACCATAGATTCAATTTCCAGTAAAATTGCATTTAGAACAATGCCACGACAGAGACCCAGTTCTCCTGAAAACCGACCCACCTCACATGTAATAAATGCATGTAAACCAGAAAAATTGTTTTCAAAATGATTTTCCCACAAAACCAAAATACAGGGATGTTTCAAAATGTTTTCCAGGTCTAACCGGGCCGGCTAGCCGAGCCAACCCGGTTATCCCCTAAATGCATGTCCCCAATTCTTGATTTCCCAATTCTGTCTATTTGAGTCCAACTTATGGGGTGCCGTAAAATTGTGCTAACCTTTGTTTTGCAGCTTTTGTTTTTATTTTTATTTTTGATGTATTTAATAGATTAATACGTGTATCCTAGGCGATTGTATTTTTCTATATAAATCGTGTATTCTAGGCGTTTGTAAAAGTGAGGCGAGAGTTTTTATTTTTATTTTTTATTCGATCGGGTTGTAATAATTTAATTATTTACTATTTTACCTTAACCTGTATGCGCTCTGTATGTCTATTTAACGCAATAAAACTGATTTTAGAATTTGAAATACCAACATTGACCAATTTTATTTATTAGACACGAAATAAGCGACTTGTCCGGACCCGAATCTCTGGATAGTGTAGCAGCCGTTTGTCCGGTTCAGCTGCATTATAAATTTCTCGGTTGAGCTGAGCAGGGTGGCGACTCTACAATATTCATCGAGACTTAGGTCTCGGTTCTTTTAAGAATTAATTCTATTGATTTTCCAAAACCGATTTTCCATTTATAAAAACCCCACGCGAGGAAGGGGCCCGCCCGAGATCGAGGCGCCCCTTCTGAAAGGGAGTCTCGCGTTTCGTCGAAAACATCGTACACTCACAGTGGCGACTCTGCTGGGGATTTCTTAAAAAAGTTTTCTTAAAAACTTAAAAGAATTTGACAAGCCCTGAAAAGTGTCTAATTAAAATAAGGTGGATGATTCTCGATTGGCATTTCATTTTGCATTTTTAGTTAGACATGCTTGCATTAGATTTAGTATCCCTCTTCAGCCCGGTGGATTGTTGAAATGTCACCTAAGTTCCTCTTGGTCTTAGGGGCATGAATACGAAACACCACCCATAGCCTTGTACGAACCCCTTCGTTCGGACCCTTGAGTGGGGAGAAGTGAGGAGTATATTTTGCTATGGGAACCTTGTTTATAAACCCGACTTGGACCGAACTCATATAGGTAGCCCTAGTTGGATTCCCTTAGGATAGCAAAATAATTGTGTGAATAATAATAAAATCGCGCCTTCATCACCCCCGGTTGGTGATCGAAGTGAACCCCACTTAGGACTCGGTTAGAAATTTTTGAGACCGACCACGTGGAGGAATAAGGTTGGAAGTATGCGTTTTGTGTGCTATGTGTCTCTCACCATCTCGTGACACACCGTCATTGCCACCCACACGTGCAAAACATACCATAATCACACATATGACATTTTCCATGCATCGAACATTTGTGTGATACTAACCCACATTTTTATGTAGCCATTTGCACTTTATTTTCGTGTGAGGACATTAAATCATCCATTTGCCATTCATACTAACCCTTTCTTTTTCAGCCATAACATTAAATTTGTGTGATTAGCATTTTTTCACATGGCATACATAACATCATTATGTATGTCACGCATCCTAACCACGTTTTTGTGCAGCCATTTGCATTTTGTGTGTTATAAGCATTCATGACATATCACCTAAATTAAATTAGGGGCATTCCAAGGATACCCACCATGATCATATCATTCCATCATATATCGGGTATCCTAAAATACCCGTGTTTTGCCAATGCACTGGATTGCATTCGGCCATTCCACCAAATCATTTCATTCAATAGAGACCACAATGGTCCTAGGTATATTTCCGTGTGACAATCCACACGATACATTTCATGACATCATATCCATTCATCATAAATATTATATAGCACTGTGATCCACATCGGGTTACTTCATGACATTACTTCATTATTCAAGGCACTCCCCGATTGCCGGGTTAGTACATATGTAGGAGCATTTCATAACATCCCAAATCATGCAAGGTGCTCCTCGAACGCCGAACTTCTGTCTGTGTCTCCTATGGCACATGACTCTCTTACAACATCATTTCATTTCATATGCTCAAAAGCATCAGAACTCTGTCCATGGGCCGGTCCCATGTAACCATTTCATATCATCTCATAGACCTACAAAGCTTCGAACTCCGTCTGTGTATCGGTACACACGCGACCATTTCACAAAATTCATTAGGTGCCCCAAAAGCGCCGAACTCTTATTCGTGTGGTGTTCCACACATGATATCTTTGCATAGCATTGGGTGTTCTTGGAATGTCCAAAGTAAAAAAAAAAGAATAAAAACAAAGGGATCATCCTCATTATCTCATGATGTACGTCTCATTCATCCATCAAACATTCAAGCACTCCATAACGTTCAAGCATTCCATAAGCACCAAGGACTTTACAGCATACACTGAGTCATTTAAGTGTTCCAAAAACGCTAGAAACTTCATTAAGCCCCTTAGGTCTTCCATAATCATTAGAAACCTTATCCTTGTGTCCCGTGTACCCAAATACCAAAAAATCTTCCCCTGTAAGACCAGCTCTGCACGTACCGCATCAAACTCTACCCATCCTCTGTTGGGGATTAATCACACAAAACAAAATATGCGCAGCGGAAATAAAAGGATTAATCCCCACCAAGAACCCATGTACATTGCATTGAATTGGAAGGAGGGTTAAAGAATTACCTTAATTCTTTGTAGGTTTTGAATCAATTAGGAACCAAAATAGCTTCCCTCTACGGTTGATCCACACGGAGCAATACGTCCACCGCGTGCTAGCGCCGGATTTGAAGAACGATTCTTCGAACGAGAGAGAGACCAAAGTTTCGAAAACTTGGAAGGAGAAGAAGAGGAGGTCGGCTGGCTCTTAGGGGATGGGGTGGCCGAAATTTTCTTCTCCCTGTTTATTATTGGGTTGATTAGGTTTAGGTTAATAGTTTTCTTAAATAATTAACCTAATTAGTTAATTATAATTATGACCTAATACACCTATTAGTCATAATTATATATTAACCCACACAATTTAATATTAATTCTCAATTAACATTAAATCAAATCAATTCTCCATAATACTCATATGTATAAGTAATGTTATAATTAATTATATCTCTATATAATTTAATTATGACATGTAGCATACTTTATGCAATATTAATCACATTAATATTTACATATACATACATAAATATATATCACTATATATATATTTATTCTCTTTCTCATTCATAAATTATTATCCAATAATAATTTATACCCGATAAGATGAACTTCATTTTGCTCTTGTGTGTGACCCCATAGGATCATATTAATTGGCAATAAGGAAATTACCATAATGTCCTTATAGGTCACAAGCGGACTCTAGCAAGCCATTACGACTACCCAATTAATATGATTGGAATGATCCGATACCTATTTATAGAATGTCATATTCCCTTTTGTCTCTTTGATATCATGATTAATCATAAGACATGGTACACTTGTCAATCTTATATAATTAATCATATGCTTTCTCGATCTCAAAGTAAACTGTTCAGACAAATCAATTGATACTCTTATCAATTATTTGAGCACGGCCATGCATTTAACAGTCTTACTTATCGAGGGGCCCAGTGATATCGCTCTCTTGATAGAGAGGGACAAAATCCCATATCTGTCACTCACATCCCAAAGCATGAGTCATATTGTACCCAATCACAGCCTTTATAACTACTCTGTTACAAGCAGCGTTTGACTGCGTCAAAGCACAACATGAGTTCATCCCGGAATCAATGGTGACCTCAGGTCAAAGGAATCAGCTAATGACACTACTATAATCAAGATCAGTTGTGACACATGACCATGAACTTGATCTCATAGTGGGTCTCCAGTAACATGTTCTCTAACATATTACCCGTGAGTATAATCTGTATCTGTATACACTATATTCATCTTATGAATATCCATTATCACTCACACTAGTCTTAGTTTGTTATTATTCCCATAATAACAATCGACTAAGGATATTTAGAATAACACGATTTATTCATGGATACTTATCATAAATGCTAACATACAAACATAAATGATAATATTAATCTACACTAGATTAATCTTAGAAGTCAAATTACATAATCCAATATTGGCCTTAGGGCACAATCTCCAACAATCTCCCACTTGCACTACGGCCAATCATACATGTATCTTATACCCATTGACCTACATGACTTTCATGTATTCATTCGTGCGAGAGTCTTTGTCAGTGAATTATTAATTTTCACTTCCGTTGCTACTTTACACATTTTCACTCTCTTTTTAGAGACAGCCTCTCTAAATTAGTGAGAAACGCCTAAGTATATGCTTGTGTCATACAAGGTTCTTACGCATTGAACTATTGTCCCTACAATAGTCTCACAGGATAAGCAATGCTTAGAACAAAACACAACATTTTGTGATGAACTTCTTCCTCCAAAATTTCCTTTACATCATATGTAACAATATACTTTGACTACTATTATAGATATTTAGCTATATCGTTTTATTTTGAACCTTTCAAAATCATAACATCTCTTTTTAAGAGAATACTAGATCTCGACTGATATATTGCAACTAATTGCAATCAGTTGTATATGTGCAGTTAACATAAGCAAGCTTCTATTAAGTCTTTTTACATTGAACGCTTTCAATGCTTTGACTTAAGCCAAAACATTCTTTTAGATCTATCTCTATAGATTCCAATTTCAAGAACACAGGCAGTCATGCTTATAACATTAACCGAAATTACTTTCTTAGCCAAGATTTTACTTCTTGCAAGGTAAGAATGTTATTTCCAACAAGCCATATGTCATCCACATATAGCGTTAGGAATACCGATATGCTCCCACTGATCCTTTTGAAACACAAGATTCATCATCCTTTTGATAAAATCAAACCATTTGATTTCTTTATCAAAACTATGATTCCAACTATTTGATGCATGTTTCGATCCTTATAAGAATCTTTGAAACTTGCATACGCTATTTGAATTCTTTGGATGCTCAAAAACTTTGGGTTGTGTCACGTACACATCCTCAATCATGTTTTCACGTAGAAAACAGATTTTGATATCCATTTGCCATATTTTATAATCATATTATGCGGATGTGGCAACAAGAACTCAATTTGACTTGATCATGATTAATGACGAAAAAGGATTTTATCATAGTCCTACTATGAATTTGTTCGTATCCTCATAGTCACTACTATGAACTTGTTTATTACCCCTTTTTGTCACTAGTCGTGCTTTATAAGTTTGAAGATCACCATTCATGTCGGTTTTCAATTTGAAAACTCACTTGCAACCATTGCATATGCATCTTCTAAAAGATTTATCAAAGTCTATACTTTGATTGTCAGACATGGACTTATCTTCAACCTTTGTAGCATCAAGTCACTTATTAGATTCAAAATCTAACATTGCTTCTTCATAAAAGAAGACTTACTTCATCTAGTAAAATTACATCATGATTTTGAGAAATCCATATCTCTCCTAATCATGTCGTATTCCACTAGACTTTCATTGGACTTGTGTAATTTCAACAATGATCATGAAACCATTTCCACGTTCCTCTTCAACGTTAAATGTCACTTTTGTGAATTACGAGTTTTGTAGGTGTACTTTACTCCCACTAACTCTTCTAGAAATTAACTCCCTCTTCAAGGGGAAACCATTTCTAGCTACAACTATTTTGTATCCCAAAGAAACACAGGAGTAACAACTCCTACTTTCCTTTTGAGTAATCCACAATACGACATTTAAATTTAGGTGCCAACTTATTCGAAATAAGCTTTACAGCCCTAAACTTATTCAATGAAACAACTTGGGTCTCTTACCCAACCATATCTCATATGTTGATTCATGAATTATTTTAGACGGAACAATATACACAGCTGCTTTAATGGCATATTTTCGAGAAAACGATGATCAACTTGACTTCATCATAGATTGAACTATATCTGTATAGAGTTCGACTACTCCCTTTTCGACACAACATACTTTGTGGCGTACTTGGAGGAGTCAATTGTGAGACAGTCCCACAACCCCTAAGATGATTGTCAAAATCTTGACTCAAATGTTCAGCACTTGGATCATATCTAAGTGACTTTACTATCTTGTCAAGATACTTCATACTTCATTTTACAAGCTTTTGAACATTTCAAAAGTTCCAAACTCGTGTTTCATTAGATACTCTTATCTAGCGAAAAGTTCCATGAAAGTAATGAAGTATTAGAACCTCCGTTAGCAGTTGATTTATAATTCATATACATCCACATGTATAATGCTTAATAAATCGATTATTCTTTGACTACTTTTAGCAAAGAAAACCTTTTGTCATCTTTTACAATAAACAACATTCGCATGATTCAAGATGATTCATAATCTCATGAATCCAAAAGTCCATTCTCATGGAGTTTCGTAATGCGATTTTGCTTATGTCTCCAAGACGACACTGCCAAAATAGGTTGAATCAAACTATTTGATTTGATCCTTACAGTATTTATGTTACAGATGGGCTCCACATATAAAGACAATTATGTAAATCTACATTTCATAATCATGTCTTTATAAAGTTTATAATTCACAATTATAAAATAAACAACATTTGTTTACACAAGCCAGCAAGCTCAATAGGCAACAAGAGTTCGTAACTCACATGTAAAAGTTCATAACCTTTTAACCAAAGTTCATAACTTTTATGTAAACGATTCACAACCTTTACGTAGAAGTTCATAACTTTCATATAAAAGTTCATAACTGTTATGTAAAAGGTTCATAGCTTTTAACTTGAAGTTCACAACTTTCATGTAAAAGTTCAAAACCTTCGAGTAACAACCTTTGCTTCTCTTGCCTATTCACATTCTACCTTTCACCTTCATAAGGTTTCTACTCAATTTGCGATTCTACATATTCTACTAATATGAGATCCACAACAGGTATCTAATACCTTTTGATATAGAAACAAAAGTAGAATAGTTAATAAATACTTAAGGTAGCGGTCTTACTGCCTTTCATCTTCTTATAGTTCTCCAAACAGAGTTTGCTATTTCTATTCTAATGAACGATTCATTCTAGAAATGGCAACACCCTTCTTTTGGAGATCTCTCTATGCCAACAGCTTTGGTCTTTAAAACATGTTTACCCAAACCCTTTTGGTCTTTATGCTTTTCGACCTTCCTTGTATCCTTTTCCTTTTGAACCATAAGCACACAATTTGAGGCGGAATTATCCTTTATGGATAACTTAACATTCTTTTGCATCCTATGCAACTAATTCACAATTTTCTCCATGTCATTCAAATGATAGTTCATCATCAATGACTATCAAATAATAAATTCAAGATCACATCTTAATACCTTTTGGAGGCCAATGAGAAAATGTTGCCTCAAACACTTATCTTTTCTTGCTCACTAACTGATGGAACATTTCCATTTGTGATGTATCATGTACCTCAAGTAAAACTTCCACGTGCGGAAGAATTGGTGGCAAGTGTAAGATAATAAATTTTAAACAGAGTCCCTTCGATGCTTCAAGTAAGCATCTTTTATACTCGTGTTACAATTGCTAGTGGTTCATTGGGCAAAAGGATTATTGAGAACATATGATTCCTTTTGATTTGAGAACAATTCTCAAAGTTCAATAACAATCGAGACCATGGTAATAGCAATCATAACTATAATAAAGCGTGTAAAGATTTTTATTTAAATGCTCCCACTTAAATTATAAAACCCTTTAAAATATTTAAGTGGGTGAAGATCCAAAATCCATACTTAACCATAGCACTGCTTTGGCATGTCCCTATGATTAAATATAATTTCGGTAGGCAAAGACTCAAAATCATGCTTTAAACCATTTAAACATATTTTGGATGTGCACTTCTTTGCCAATTGCATCATTATGCAACTCTTCTAATTTATGAGATGCATGATATCATATATCATATTTAATTGTATGTCACTCATCTCATCTTTGCCTCGGGCTCAAACACCGTTTTGATTAACCCTTTGTTAAACCAATTACAACACAATGAGAATCACCATTTCTCATATTATCGCTTCGCTAAGGTCACAACATGCGTACCCGCTTTGGCGTGGCTACCATGATGCGAACATAGTACTTGACTAGTGTTATACGTAATTGGGTGGCAAAAATATAAACTTCATAAGTTTATTTAGGGTTTATTAATTCCTGTGATTAAAATGTATCTCATACAATACATGGCATTAACATTAATCTTTCTAAGTTAATATTAATTCTAGCATGGCATCCAATGTCATACATTCATCTAGCATGCATATTGAATATTTAGCATGGCATCACATGGCATTTAAATGTATCAAAACATGCATTTACATACATATATATTAACATTTGCATCACATGCAAAATAATTTCTAACATGCAGCAATATTTATTAACATGGCATCTTATGGCATAAAATAAATATAACATGCATAAGACTCAAAACCGTGTTATGGTATGGTTTTATCTACATTGATTTTCATAGGCCAATATGAAAATCAACAAGGCCATTTCCTAGGTGGTTGTAACCATCGCATGGTCGCAGCACAGCCGCATCCCTTGGATCCGTCTTCACGTCTTTGTTCCTTGGCACCATCTCATGGATTTACATACTTTACAAAATTTACAAACAATAAATTGCATCCTATACAATTTATCTAGAAAAATAAGATTACATAAATACAAACGACTCGCAGGCCGTATTTATAAAACCTTACATTCACCAAAACCAAAAGAAAAACAAAAAAAACATCCACGGGGTGCAAAACCATACCACAACACCATGCATAAAATTATCACAATAATTTTACATCTACAAGATTTAGGGTTCAAAGGCAAAATACAATCTTATTGCATTGAGGAATTGATTTGAAAAGGCTAAATGTGTAGAAACAATTTCTACACTGCAGCACCAAGGGAACACGGCGTGCAAAACCGGTTTGCACGGCGTGCAGCACCTGCACGCCGCCGTGTTCCTCGCTGTGTCTCAGCACACACGGAAACAATTTCAGGTTGCACGCCGTGCCAAACCATCACACGGCGTGCACTTCATGTTTGCACGGCGTGCAGAGCCTGCACGCCGTCGTGTTCCGAACTGAAAGCCAATACTGGAAACAATTTCCAGTTGCACGCCGTGCAAAGACAGCACACGGCGTGCACAGCATGTTAACACGGCGTGCAGCACCTGCACGCCGACGAGTTCGGAACTGAACTCATATCTGGAAACGATTTCCAGTGCACGAATGAGCAAAACAATTGAAGAGACACATCATTCACAATGATCAATTCCAAATCAATTCAAAATAGTTATCCACAATAAGAGAACAAATCATTCATAATGATCAACATTGAAATCAAATTTCAATTTGTTATTCACAATAACAAAAGAACCCTAAATCAAAACACACAAACCCTAACATGCATTTTGATCTAATCAAAATAACAAATCCAATTCAACCAATGCACAAGTGGCTCTGATACCACTGTTGGGGATTAATCACACAAAACAAAATATGCGCAGCGGAAATAAAAGGATTAATCCCCACCAAGAACCCATGTACATTGCATTGAATTGGAAGGAGGGTTAAAGAATTACCTTAATTCTTTGTAGGTTTTGAATCAATTAGGAACCAAAATAGCTTCCCTCTACGGTTGATCCACACGGAGCAATACGTCCACCGCGTGCTAGCGCCGGATTTGAAGAACGATTCTTCGAACGAGAGAGAGACCAAAGTTTCGAAAACTTGGAAGGAGAAGAAGAGGAGGTCGGCTGGCTCTTAGGGGATGGGGTGGCCGAAATTTTCTTCTCCCTGTTTATTATTGGGTTGATTAGGTTTAGGTTAATAGTTTCCTTAAATAATTAACCTAATTAGTTAATTATAATTATGACCTAATACACCTATTAGTCATAATTATATATTAACCCACACAATTTAATATTAATTCTCAATTAACATTAAATCAAATCAATTCTCCATAATACTCATATGTATAAGTAATGTTATAATTAATTATATCTCTATATAATTTAATTATGACATGTAGCATACTTTATGCAATATTAATCACATTAATATTTACATATACATACATAAATATATATCACTATATATATATTTATTCTCTTTCTCATTCATAAATTATTATCCAATAATAATTTATACCCGATAAGATGAACTTCATTTTGCTCTTGTGTGTGACCCCATAGGATCATATTAATTGGCAATAAGGAAATTACCATAATGTCCTTATAGGTCACAAGCGGACTCTAGCAAGCCATTACGACTACCCAATTAATATGATTGGAATGATCCGATACCTATTTATAGAATGTCATATTCCCTTTTTTCTCTTTGATATCATGATTAATCATAAGACATGGTACACTTGTCAATCTTATATAATTAATCATATGCTTTCTCGATCTCAAAGTAAACTGTTCAGACAAATCAATTGATACTCTTATCAATTATTTGAGCACGGCCATGCATTTAACAGTCTTACTTATCGAGGGGCCCAGTGATATCGCTCTCTTGATAGAGAGGGACAAAATCCCATATCTGTCACTCACATCCCAAAGCATGAGTCATATTGTACCCAATCACAGCCTTTATAACTACTCTGTTACAAGCAGCGTTTGACTGCGTCAAAGCACAACATGAGTTCATCCCGGAATCAATGGTGACCTCAGGTCAAAGGAATCAGCTAATGACACTACTATAATCAAGATCAGTTGTGACACATGACCATGAACTTGATCTCATAGTGGGTCTCCAGTAACATGTTCTCTAACATATTACCCGTGAGTATAATCTGTATCTGTATACACTATATTCATCTTATGAATATCCATTATCACTCACACTAGTCTTAGTTTGTTATTATTCCCATAATAACAATCGACTAGGGATATTTAGAATAACACGATTTATTCATGGATACTTATCATAAATGCTAACATACAAACATAAATGATAATATTAATCTACACTAGATTAATCTTAGAAGTCAAATTACATAATCCAATATTGGCCTTAGGGCACAATCTCCAACATCCTCCCCGTGTAAGACACGCTCTGCACGTACCACTTTAAACTCTACCCATCCTCCCCGTGTAAGACCAGCTCTACACGTACCGCTCCAAAATATCTTCCCGTGCAAGACAAGCTCTGCACACTTCCTCCCCATGTAAGACAAGCTCTACACGTACCGCTCCAAAATATCTTCCCATGCAAGATAAGCTCTGCACACTTCCTCCCCGTGTAAGACAAGCTCTACACGTACCGCTCCAAATCTCTTCCCGTGTAAGACACGCTCTGTACGTACCGCTTTAAACTCTACCCATCCTCCCCGTGTAAGACCAGCTCTATATGTACCGCTCCAAAATATGTTCCCGTGCAAGACAAGCTCTGCACACTTCCTCCCCGTGTAAGACAAGCTCTACACGTATCGCTCCAAAATATTTTTCTGTGCAAGACAAGCTCTGCACACTTCCTCCCCGTGTAAGACCAGCTCTACATGTATCGTTCCAAAATATCTTTCTGTGCAAGACAAGCTCTGCACACTTCCTCCTCGTGTAAGACAAGCTCTACACGTACCACTCCAAATCTTCCCATGCAAGATAAGCTCTGCACGTACCGCATCAAACTCTACCCTTCCTCCCCGTGTAAGACAAGCTCTACACGTACTGCTCCAAAATATCTTTCCGTGCAAGACAAGCTCTGCACACTTCCTCCCCGTGTAAGACAAGCTCTACACATATCACTCCAAATACCAAACCTCTCCCGTGTAAGATACACTTTACACGTACCGTTTTAAACACTACATCTCTCCCCGTGTAAGATCCGCTCTACACGTACCGCTTTAAATATTAACTCTCCTCCTGTGTAAGATACGCTCTACACGTAAGTGCTTCGCAAGTATAACCTTGCTTCGATCCGTGGACACCATGTGTGTCATTTTATCCATGTGGTGTATATTTATATGCCACACTCCACTTCAGCATATAGCTTCATCAACAACATTCATTGCATTTTGCATGTTTCCATCCCTGGCTTTGTGTGCACTTGACTAGCTTAGAATTGCATAACATGACATGGCATCACATGACATCATCATTCATACATGTATGCATCACGTCACGCATTCATTCCTACATCATCCCTTGACTTGGTATTCTCCGTGCGTATGTCCCAGTCAATGCTAACAGGTTTTTTATCAGGACAGAAAAGGGAAGGAGTCTCAAGAATGGATGGCCCAATTAACTTTTACACCGTAACAGATGTCCTAGATGATTATGTTACCTCATCATGATTCCGAAAGGCGGTTGGAGAAGAGGCAGCAGCTATGTTGAAGGAAATGCTAGGAGGTGACCTGGACAAGATTGAAAAGCTGACGACAAGGTGCTCTGAACTGGAGGCACGTGTGATTGAGCTTGAGGGAGTAATAAGAGGGTTGACCGGTGAAGCAGAGTCGAAGGCCCCCCTCAAAGCCAACACTGACCTTGTTCCGCGACCAACCAGGAGTCCACTCCCCAAGGGTGATGGAAAGGGCATATCCCCGTGGCCTATTTCACTGAGCCAATTAGTTGCCAAATGTAGAAAAGAGGGGCTACTGCAGAGCATCAAGCCGTATGTGGAGCCGGCATCGGATCAAAAGAACAACTTCTGCACCTATCATGTAGTGACAGGTCACCGAACCAATGTTTGCTATATTTTAAGCAAGGAGATCCGGAAGTTAGTTGATGAGCGAAGATTAAAGGTGCCATCCACTACTAATGAGCAACTAGGGGCAAGCAAGGAGAATAGCAAGGAAATTCCTCAAACCTCCCGGGGAAAGGAATATGATGAAGAGCTCCAAAGCCTGATCTGATGAGAGTGGGGCAGTGACATTGAAGCTGGGGCAGTGACCGGATAAGGAATAGTCAGACGCTGTGAGATCAATACCTTTAGGGGCTCCTTCCTGTAGGGAACTCATTTTGTTTGTAAAGTGTATTGAACTCATTTTGAATGCAATGCATCTTGTTGTTTTCTTACTTATGTGGTGATTACATGTATATGGCATTAAGCATGCATTTGATCATCTGAAACGACATGTCCATCACGCATAATATTAAGATGCATGACATCAATCTGAGTCTTATAGGGAATTTAAAAGTGAACCTGACTTCGATTAAATCCCTTCCTTTCAAAAAAAAAGAGAAGAAGAAAAGAAAAGTCTGCCAAGCAAATATGGGATGGCACCATTTCCATCAAATCAATTGCCGACCTAGATCAGTGATCCCAATAAACCACGATCCAAAATACTGTTGGTCTTACCCTAAAAAAGTTTCAACTTGAATAGCCCACAATACATCCAGATCATTCCAAACCAGAGACCATGGCCAAATTTCAGAGCCGACCCCCAAAGCGAAGCTTTGAGCCTAATTCATGCTCGAAAAAGCTTCTTACATCAAAAACCCAAGCTCATCAAAAGCACCAAGCCCTAAAAAATCCAGATGCCCTTCGCCACCCACCATGCTGTAAAACTCTGAAGCAGACTTTGGTTTTAGTGCATGTATAGTCTTGTTTGTATGGCATTCATGTGCATATGACATTACACATGCATTGTTCATCCAAAAAGATATATCAAACACGTATGACATACATGGATCTGAATGCAGCAGGAAAATCAATAGGTGGCTGTGGTTTGGATTTAACCTCTTCAAAAAAAAAAAAAAAAAAACCAGCACCGATGGAAGACTTCATCTCTCCCTTACAGTCAAATTTCTGCTCCTGGTCTAAAGTTGCGCTCTCTTCAATCACAGAGTCAAACTTTGTCGAGTGCTTGATGAATCCAGGGGTGGCCCATCTATTGCGTGAAATGCCGGGGTCAATGAGTTGGGACAAGGGAGATAAGTATGTTTTTGCCTGTTCTGAAAAGTTAACTTCGCGCGGTGGCAGAAAAGATCAGTGTCTTTATCCATATCATACACGGCAGCCATAATTAAGTCTGAAGTGTCTCATGGCGTTAAATGGCAAGGCACAATACTTTCATCTCCTCCCTTGAACCGACTCTGTGAAGCCTTATTTTCTGCCATTAATGGCTTCTAACAAGAAATTAAACCCCAATACTGCTCCATGTCGCATTTTTCTACATCATCTCATCACCAGAAGGGCGACAGAGCAAAGAGAGGACTTGAAAGTCTGCTTCAAATGAGCTCAACAATGGTTACCCAAGAACCTAACTATTGAAGAGATCAAGTCGAATAAGAGGGAGATCAACGCCAGTCTCGGTGGGAAAACAAGCCTGATGATCAGAAATCTGCCAGGCCAGTTCCAAAGACATAATCTGCCACAAATTCTGGTCAAGAGTAAGTCCAAAGGGAAGTCTGCTTATGGTTTCCCCTACTTCCTTATGGATTTCAAGACTGGAGGAAATGTCGGTTATGCATTTGTGAACTCCACCGACAACGTTGGAGCAACTTGGTTTTACAAAGCTTTCAATGATCCTTAAGGAGACGATACCATCAACAGGAAAGCTTACAAAGTCTATTGTGCTCATTTTCAAAGGGGAAGTTGCATTTACCAACCATTTCAAGGATTCAGTCTTGGGGAACCGTGCCTGAACTGGAAGCTGGGGTGAATTGGAAACATGAATACGGCATCAGACCGCAGGAGAATCCAGTGGTTAATTGAATTCATCTCAGTTGTCCGTCCACAATGGCAGCTCTATCCAGTGATCGGGCATTCATTCCTTAAAAAAAAAAAACTCCAATGCGGAAAACCGAAAGGGCGCATTGGTAATTTGAAGGGGCATCAATTAAAACCAGAGACACATTTTAGATTTTCCTAATGCATCCACATTCATTATATCATGAATGTTTTATATTCAATTTTGGTGTTCAATATGCATATGTTGTGTCATAGCATGTTAATGTTCACTGACGGGTTACATCACGCATCAAATCTTGTCTGTAGAAGTGTTTTACTCCCCAAAAACAAACCTATAACGCCAGGGGCAAGTCAAAAACCCCAACCACTGGGTATCATCGACAGCAGTATCTTCACGAGTCACAATAAACATATCCAAATACATCTTTCCCCTCCTAAAACAAAACCGTTGCGAAAGGGATCAACGCAGACAAAATGCCCATCACAGAATCTTTCTAAAAAAAAAAAGTTTGTTGACACAGAAAACTGAAAGGACGTGTCGGCAACAGGAGAGGGGTGATATACAAAGTCAGAGTCAATGTCATATTCCATATTTTACTCATTCTGATGTCACCATTGCAATATTGTATATGTTTGGATTTCCGATCAGATGTTCATCTTGCATACACCATGCCATTACATATAAACATCCATCAGTAGGACATTGCATCCAAGCCCGTGACAATATCGCAGAAACTCCTGTTATGTGGTACGGAAATGCAAGGTCTCACTCTTATCTCCTTGCTCAACCAAACGGACCATCCGCCAGTACGGTCTATTATCCTCATCCGTTGAGCACTGACAACGCTCCAGAATATACAGAGGGTAAAGTGGAAAGTCACTCGAGACGGCCAACTCCTCTAATACCTAGATCAGCGTAATAGTCAGTCGGTCAAAAGAAACGTCGGAACAATTGGATTAGGTCACCTGGGTTACCATCAGGGCCAGTCACAAGCTGTGAATTTCGTCTCCGGGCTCGCACGGATACCAAGAACAAAGCATAAGCCACATGTTGCATGTATACATACATTTAGAATCACACATGCATCCGTACATACATGCATACGTTTAAAGTAAACACGCACAATTCATATGCATATGCATCGCAACTCATCCAAATGCAGGTATCCACTGCCATCACCAGGTCTCCCTTAACAAGGATCGCTCTCAAAGCAGAGATGGCACAACGCCGGGGCATCTATTGGGCCTTAAGCATCAGCAGAAACCTAAATCTCAACATACCAAGGGGCAGAACAATTAAGCCGTATTTATCCTTGATTGAAGGGGCAAAAATTTTTGTTTCCAAAAGTATCGATCAAGGGATAAATACTCATCCTCAAGCCAACATCAAAATTATCATTCCTAAAGCTAACCCCTTTCTTCATTCAAGCTAGATTTCAAACCCTTGAACTCCATTACGTTCAAGCATGGTTGCAGATCCTTGAACCCGTTTCTTTATTTAAGCCAGATTTCAAACCCTTGAACTCCATTACGTTCAAGCATGGTTACAAATCCTTGAACTCCTTTTCTTTATTAAAGCCAGATTTCAAACCCTTGAACTCCATTACGTTCAAGCATGGTTGCAAATCCTTGAACCCTTTTCTTCAGTCAAGCTAGATTTTAAACCCTTGAACTCCATTGCGTTCAAGCGTGGTTACAAATCCTTGAACCCTTTTTTTCATTCAAGCCAGATTTTGAACCCTTGAACTTCATTATGTTCAAGCATGGTTTCAAATCCTTGAACCTCTTATTTCATCATTTAGAGTCCATCTAATTCCAGCAAAATTTCAAACTCTCAAAATTTCAGCAGATTTACCTCGGGTAACCTAGACCCAGTATCGGCTTAGTTCTACATCAAACCCCTTATTTCATTAAAGCTAGATTTCTAATCCTTGAACTTCTTCAAGCATGATTCCCAATCCTTGATAAACACCTCTCCAAGCTAGATTTTGAATCCTTGAACTTCTTCAAGCATGATTCCCAATCCTTGAAAATCGCCCAAGCCAGATTTCGGATTCTTGAAGATCGATTCAAGCAAGATCCTGTTAGAGATTGTGCCCTAAGCCAATGTTGGATTATGTAAACAATCTTCTTAAGTCATTAATAAAGACTTATTTTATCATATATATTTGTATGTTAGTATTTATGATAATGTATCCATGAATTAATTGTGTAATTCTAAATTTCCCTAGTCGATTGTTATTATGGGAATAATAACAAACTAAGACTAGTGTGAGTGATAATGGATATTCATAAGATGAATATAGTGTATACAGATACAGATTATACTCACGGGCAATGTGTTAGAGAACATGTTGCTGGAGACCCACTATGAGATCAAGTTCATGGTCACGTGTCACAACTGATCTTGATTATAGTAGTGTCATCAGCTGATTCCTTTGACCTGAGGTCACCATGGATTCCGGGATGAATTCATGTTGTGCTTTGACGCAGTCAAACGCTGCTTGTAACAGAGTAGTTATAAAGGCTGTGGTTGGGTACAATATGACTCATGCTTAGGGATGTGAGTGACAGATATGGGATTTTGTCCCTCTCTAACAAGAGAGCGATATCACTGGGCCCCTCGATAAGTAAGACTGTTAAATGCATGGCCGTGCTCAAATAATTGATAAGAGTATCAATTGATTTGTCTGAACAGTTTACTTTCAGATCGAGAAAGCATATGATTAATTATATAAGATTGACAAGTGTACCATGTCTTATAATTAATCTTGATATCAAAGAGACAAAAGGGAATATGACATTCTATAAATAGGTATTGGATCATTCCAATCATATTAATTGGGTAGTCGTAATGGCTTGCTAGAGTCCGCTTGTGACCTATAAGGACATTATGGTAATTTCCTTATTGCCAATTAATATGATCCTATGGGGTCACACACAAGAGCAAAATGAAGTTCATCTTATCGGGTATAAATTATTATTGGATAATAATTTATGAATGAGAAAGAAAATAAATATATATATAGTGATATATATTTATGTATGTATATATATAAATATTAATGTGATTAATATTGCATAAAGTATGCTACATATTATAATTAAATTATATGGAGATATAATTAATTATAATATTATATATACATATATGTATTATGGAGAATTGATTTGATTTAATGTTAATTGAGAATTAATATTAAATTATGTGGGTTAATATATAATTATAACTAATAGGTGTATTAGGTTATAATTATAATTAACTATTTAGGTTAATTATTTAAGGAAACAATTAACCTAAACCTAAAACCCTATATATACTAATAACCCAGCAGATTTTCGGTAGAGCAACAACAAAGTGGAATAGTGGCAGCCGAAATTCTCAAAAACTCCAAGGAAAAATCTGATTTTTCGCTTTCTCTGTCTCGTTCGAAGAATCGTTCTTCAATCCCGGCGCTAGCACGCGGTGGACGTATTGCTCCGTGTGGATCAACCGTAGAGGGAAGCTATTTTGGTTCCTGCTTGATTCAATCTTCAAAGAATTAAGGTAATTCTTTAACCCTCCTTCCGATTCAATGCAATGTACATGGGTCCTTGGTGGGGATTAATCTTTTATTTCCGCTGCGCATATTTTGTTTTGTGCGATTAATTCCCCAACAGTGGTATCAGAGCCACTTGTGCATTGATTGAATTGGATTTTTTTTTTTATTTTGATTTGATCAAAATTGCATGTTAGGGTTGTATGTTCTTGTTTTAGGGTTCTTTGTTATTGTGAATAACGTTTGGAGTTGATTTGGGAATTGTTGTTTTGAACAAATTATTGCAGACTGTGTTTTTCAGCCTAGAACACGTCGGCGTGCAAGCTCTGCACGCCGTGCAAACGTGTGTTGCACGCCGTGTACTGGTTTTGCACGGCGTGTAATCGGAAATCGTTTCCGTATGCTGAGACTCAGTGCAGAACACGTTGGCGTGCAGGCTCTCCACGCCGTGCAAATGTGTGTTGCACGCCGTGTACTGGTCTTGCACGGCGTGCAACCGGAAATTGTTTCCGTCCGTGCTGAGTAACAGAAAGGAACACGGTGGCGTGCAAGTGCTGCACGCCGTGCAAACTGGTTTTGCACGCCGTGTTCCCTTGGTGCTGCTATGTAGAAATTGTTTCTATACATTTACTTTTCAAATCAATTTCTTTTAAATGCAATGAGATTGTATTTAGCTTTTGAACCCTAAATCTTGTACATATAAAAATATTGTGATAATTTTATGCATGGTGTTGTGGTATGGTTTTGGACCCCATGGATGATTATTTGTTTTCTCTTGGTTTTGGTGGATGTAAAGTTTTATAAATACGGCCTGCGAGTCGTTTGTATTTATGTAACCTTATTTTTCTAGATAAATTGTATAGGATGCAATTTATTGTTTGTAAATTTCATCTTACTAGAAAATTGTATAGGATGCAATTTTGTAAAATGTGTAAACCCATGAGATGATGCCAAGGAACAAAGACGTGAAGACGGATCCAAGGGGTGCGGGAGTGCTGTGACCATACGATGGTTGCAACCACCTAGGAAATGACCTGTTGATTTTCATATTGGCCTATGAAAATCAATGTAGATAAAACCATACCATAACACGGTTTTTCGAGTCTATTGCATGTTTTATATTTTGATGCCATGTGATGCCATGCTTAGTATGAAATATGCATGCTAGACGAATGTATGACATTGGATGCCATGCTAGGATTAATGTTAACTTGGAAAGTTTAATATTAATGCCATGTTTTGTATATGATAAAATTTTAATCACGGGATTCAAGAAACCCTAAAATAAACTTATGAAGTTTATATTTTGCCACCCAATTACGTATAACACTAGTCAAGTACTATGTTCGCATCATGGTAGCCACGCCAAAGCGGGTACGCATGATGTGACCTTAGCGAAGCGATAATATGAGAAATGGTGATTCTCATTGTGTTGTAATTGGTTTAACAAAGGGTTAATCAAAATGGTGTTTGAGCCCGAGGCAAAGATGAGATGAGTAACATGCAAATTAAATATGATATATGATATCATGCATCTCATAAATCAAAAGAGTTACATAATGATGTAATTGACATGGTGATGTCTACCGAAATTATATTTAATCATAGGGACATGCCAAAGCAGTGCTATGGTTAAGTATGGATTTTGGGTCTTTTACCCACTTAAGTATTTTAAAGGGTTTTATATTTTAGTGGGAGTTTAATTCTCTTATGTAATTAACTTTGCATATATTTTCTGTTGTAGATAAATGGCCAACACAAGCAATCCCGGTTCTATTCGATCTATCCTTGAGAAGGATAAACTGAACGGAACCAATTACCTAGATTGGTATCGCAACTTGAGAATTGTTCTCAAGCAAGAGCGAAAGCTGTATGTTCTGGATGGGCCTTTGCCCGCTAACCCTCCACCCACCACGGCTCCAAGAGCTGAAAGAGATGCTTTCCACAAGCATCAAAATGATCAGATTGATGTGCAATGCCTAATGCTCGCTTCTATGATTCCGGAACTTTAGAAGGATCTGGAAATGTTTGAGGCATATGAGATGTCTCAAGAGCTTAAGGAAATGTTCCAAAAGCAAGCGAGAAGGGAAAGGTATGAGACCTTGAGATCTTTGGTTGCGTGCAAAATGGCCGAAGGTAGTTCGGTTAGTGCACACGTTCTGAAGATGAAAGGGTACATTGATCAGTTGGAGAGACTTGGTTCGCCACTCAGACCTGAATTGGCAACGGATTTGATCCTAAACTCTCTTCCCGATAGTTACTCCCATTTTGTCATGAATTATCACATGAATGATATGGACAAAACGGTAAGCGAATTGCATGGGATGCTTAAAAACGCTGAAGTGACTATAAAGGAGAAGCCAAGCTCCAAAGGGATCCATATGGTGCAAAAGGGTAGGATCCAGAAGAAGAAGGGTAAAGCAAACAAACCCAAAGAGTTTGGGAAGGATGCAAAGAAGCCCAAAGCTGTTACCAAGGCAAAGCCTCCAAAGGAAGGCACATGCCATTTCTGCAATCAGCCTGGTCATTGGCGCAGAAATTGCAAGCTTTATTTGGAGGACTTGAGGAAGAAGAGAGGCGGTGAGACCGCTAATCAAGGTATTCATGTTATTGAAATATTTCATTCTACTTCTGTTTCTACTTCGTGGGTATTAGATACCGGTTGTGGTTCTCACATTTGTATGAATGTGCAGGGGCTTAAAGGAAGTAGAAAGCTCAAGAAGGGCGAGGTAGAATTCCATGTGGCGAATGGAGCTAGAGTTGCTGCTTATGAAGTCGGTCGCTACGAGCTCAAGTTGCCAAGTGGACTTGTTCTTTCTTTGAATAATTGTTATTTTGTTCCTAATTTGTCTAGGAACATCATTTCTATTTCATGTTTGGACAAGGAAGGATTTAAATGTGTTATTGAGAATAATCACTTATTGCTTTTCAATAAAGACTTGTTTTATGCAAATGCGGATTTACATGATGGTCTTTATTTGTTGAACCTTAGTGAAGGTTATAATGAGCATGTATATAACATAAATACCAAAAGGATAAGAACGAATGTTGTGAATCCTACTTATCTCTGGCACTGTCGTCTAGGACACATTAATGAGAAACACATTTCAAAACTTCATAAAGATGGAATTTTGGGTCTAGATGTTTTTGAAACATATGACACTTGCGAGTCTTGTTTAATGGGTAAGATGACCAAGAGTCCCTTTACTGGTCACAGTGAAAGGGCTAGTGACTTATTAGAACTTATACATACAGATGTATGTGGGCCTATGAGCACAACTGCTAGAGGTGGTTTTCAATACTTCATTACGTTCACTGATGATTTCAGTAGATATGGTTATCTATATCTAATGAAGCATAAGTCGGAATCCTTTGAAATGTTCAAAGCCTTCCAAAATGAAGTACAAAACCAACTTGGCAAGACAATTAAAGCACTTAGATCTGATCGAGGTGGTGAATATTTGAGCCAAGACTTTGACGATCATCTTAGAAAGTGTGGGATTGTCTCACAACTAACTCCTCCTGGTACACCACAGTGGAATGGTGTGTCTGAGAGGAGGAACCGTACTTTATTGGATATGGTTCGGTCGATGATGAGTCAAACAAATCTTCCTCTATCCTTTTGGGGATATGCACTTGAAACAGCGGCATTCACACTGAACCGAGTTCCATCAAAAGCAGTTGAAAAGACACCATATGAGATATGGGTTGGTAAGAGACCAAATTTGTCTTTTCTCAAGATTTGGGGTTGCGAAGCTTATGTGAAATACTTGATTTCAGATAAGTTAGCACCAAAATCTGTGAAGTGCAATTTTGTTGGTTATCCAAAAGAAACTAAAGGTTATTTCTTTTACAATCCTAGTGAAAACAAAGTGTTTGTTGCTAGGAATGGTACATTCCTGGAAAAAGAGTTTATTTCCAAAGGAATCAGTGGGAGTAAAGTACACCTACAAGAAAATATGGATAACCAAGTTGAAAGTGAGTTTCAAATGGAACAATCTGATTCACAAGAAGTTGTTGAGTCAGAACCGATAACACAAGTCCAACGTAGATCAAGTAGAGTTCGTCATGAGCCCGAGAGATATGGATTTCTCATCACGAACGAAAATGATCTGATTCTGTTAGAAGAGAATGAACCTTCCACGTACATGGAAGCTGTCTCTAATTCAGAATCTGAAAAATGGCTTGATGCTATGAAGTCAGAAATTCAATCCATGGACGACAACAAAGTATGGACTTTGGTTGATCTCCCAAAGGGTGCTAAAGCAATAGGGCACAAATGGGTTTTCAAGTTGAAAACGGACATGGATGGGAATATTCAGACTTATAAAGCAAGGTTAGTGGCAAAGGGTTACCGACAAGTTCAAGGTATAGACTATGACGAAACCTTTTCGCCAGTAGCTATGATCAAGTCCATCAGAATTCTTGTTGCCATAGCAGCATATTATGACTATGAAATATGGCAAATGGATGTCAAAACAGCTTTCCTAAATGGAAACCTTGTTGAGGATGTGTACATGACACAGCCTGAAGGTTTTGTCAATCCAAAGAATCCTGATAAAGTATGCAAGCTTCAAAAGGCCATTTATGGTTTGAAGCAAGCATCAAGAAGTTGGAATCATTGTTTTGATGAATCAGTCAAAAAGTTTGGCTTCATCAAAAACAAAGATGAGCCTTGTGTGTACAAGAAGTTCAGTGGGAGTAGTATAGTTTTCCTAGTTCTATATGTCGATGACATATTGTTAATAGGAAATCACATTCCTACCTTGCAAGAAGTAAAATCTTGGCTAGGAAAGTGTTTTTCTATGAAAGACTTGGGTGAGGCAGCCTACATTCTTGGAATAAAGATCTATAGAGATAGATCTAAGAGATTGATAGGTTTGAGCCAGAGTACATACATTGACAAAATACTGAAAAGGTTCAGTATGGATCAATCAAAGAAAGGAAATGTTCCTATTGGGCAAGGGATAAAGCTTAGTCGTAAGCAATGTCCTGTGACAGTTGAAGAACGTCAACGCATGGATAAGATTCCTTATGCGTCAGCTATAGGATCTATCATGTATGCCATGGTATGTACTCGGCCAGATGTCTCTTTTGCTTTGAGCATGACAAGTAGATATCAGTCTGATCCAGGTGATAGTCACTGGACTGCTGTCAAGAGTATTCTTAAGTACTTGAGAAGAACTAAAGATACATTCTTGATATATGGAGGCTCGGACGAAGATCTTGTTGTAAATGGTTACACGGATGCAAGTTTCCAAACTGATCAAGATCAGATGCAGTCACAGTCTGGGTATGTGTTCATTCTGAATGGAGGTGCGATAAGTTGGAAGAGTTCTAAGCAAAGCACGATAGCTGCATCTACAACAGAAGCCGAGTATATTGCTGCATCAGATGCAGCCCAAGAGGCTGTTTGGATCAAGAAGTTCATCGAAGAACTTGGTGTCGTTCCTAGCATAGTGAATCCTGTGAGCCTCTTGTGTGACAACAATGGGGCAATATCACTTGCTAAGGAACCTAGTGTGTCACAGAAATCCAAACATATACTTCGGCGTTTTCACTACATAAGAGAAGTCATCTCAAGAGGAGATGTGAAGATATGCAAAGTTGCGTCTGAAGACAATGTTGCCGATCCACTAACAAAAGCTCTTTCACAAGCTGTACATGATGGTCATGCTAGGTCCATGGGTATTAGATACATTTGAAGATTGGACTTAGGGCAAGTGGGAGATTGTTAGAGATTGTGCCCTAAGCCAATGTTGGATTATGTAAACAATCTTCTTAAGTCATTAATAAAGACTTATTTTATCATATATATTTGTATGTTAGTATTTATGATAATGTATCCATGAATTAATTGTGTAATTCTAAATTTCCCTAGTCGATTGTTATTATGGGAATAATAACAAACTAAGACTAGTGTGAGTGATAATGGATATTCATAAGATGAATATAGTGTATACAGATACAGATTATACTCACGGGCAATGTGTTAGAGAACATGTTGCTGGAGACCCACTATGAGATCAAGTTCATGGTCACGTGTCACAACTGATCTTGATTATAGTAGTGTCATCAGCTGATTCCTTTGACCTGAGGTCACCATGGATTCCGGGATGAATTCATGTTGTGCTTTGACGCAGTCAAACGCTGCTTGTAACAGAGTAGTTATAAAGGCTGTGGTTGGGTACAATATGACTCATGCTTAGGGATGTGAGTGACAGATATGGGATTTTGTCCCTCTCTAACAAGAGAGCGATATCACTGGGCCCCTCGATAAGTAAGACTGTTAAATGCATGGCCGTGCTCAAATAATTGATAAGAGTATCAATTGATTTGTCTGAACAGTTTACTTTCAGATCGAGAAAGCATATGATTAATTATATAAGATTGACAAGTGTACCATGTCTTATAATTAATCTTGATATCAAAGAGACAAAAGGGAATATGACATTCTATAAATAGGTATTGGATCATTCCAATCATATTAATTGGGTAGTCGTAATGGCTTGCTAGAGTCCGCTTGTGACCTATAAGGACATTATGGTAATTTCCTTATTGCCAATTAATATGATCCTATGGGGTCACACACAAGAGCAAAATGAAGTTCATCTTATCGGGTATAAATTATTATTGGATAATAATTTATGAATGAGAAAGAAAATAAATATATATATAGTGATATATATTTATGTATGTATATATATAAATATTAATGTGATTAATATTGCATAAAGTATGCTACATATTATAATTAAATTATATGGAGATATAATTAATTATAATATTATATATACATATATGTATTATGGAGAATTGATTTGATTTAATGTTAATTGAGAATTAATATTAAATTGTGTGGGTTAATATATAATTATAACTAATAGGTGTATTAGGTTATAATTATAATTAACTATTTAGGTTAATTATTTAAGGAAACAATTAACCTAAACCTAAAACCCTATATATACTAATAACCCAGCAGATTTTCGGTAGAGCAACAACAAAGTGGAATAGTGGCAGCCGAAATTCTCAAAAACTCCAAGGAAAAATCTGATTTTTCGCTTTCTCTGTCTCGTTCGAAGAATCGTTCTTCAATCCCGGCGCTAGCACGCGGTGGACGTATTGCTCCGTGTGGATCAACCGTAGAGGGAAGCTATTTTGGTTCCTGCTTGATTCAATCTTCAAAGAATTAAGGTAATTCTTTAACCCTCCTTCCGATTCAATGCAATGTACATGGGTCCTTGGTGGGGATTAATCTTTTATTTCCGCTGCGCATATTTTGTTTTGTGCGATTAATTCCCCAACAGATCCTAGATCATGGAAGCCAATGCAAATCTCCAGCATTGCCTCGGGTAACATAGACCCGATATTGGCTTATTTCTTCCTCAGCTTTGCCTCGGGTAACCTAGACCCGACATCGACTTATTTCTTCCCCAGTTTTGCCTCGGGTAACCTAGACCCGATATCGGCTTATTTCAATGGCGGGTTCTTTCCTGTGTCTTCGGTGCTTTGAGTTGCATTTCTCAAATTCACGTCAACTATCCTAGACTAAGATCTGGTGGTGAATCTGATCACACGAGGGGCAGCTGTAAGCGCCGAAATTTTGCTCCTCTTTTAAAAAAAAAGAGTATAGTCATACGACTTTAACTACAGTCGTATGACTGTTATTAAACTACAGTCGTACGACTGTAGATCTTGGCAGGTGAGCCAACCCACACCCTAAAAGCTGAAAAAAGCAAAGGAAAGGGGGAGGCCGAACAGAGACAGGAAGAAAGAAAGAAAAGGGAGAAAAGAGAGAAAAGGGAAAAAAGAAAAGAAACAAAGAAGAGGAAGGGAAGAACTGATCATCAGAAACCCTTGCATTTGGAGATTTTGGACCCAAAAGCTCTCAAACCCTAACTCAAGGAGAAAAGTCAGATTTTAGTGGATTGGAGCAATGCCAGGGGTCAATCCTACGGTGGACGCACGCCAAAGAGGTAAACACTCCTTTTCCCCTCTCTTTTACAAGCTTTCTGGGTGATTGGTGCGGTTTGTGCCATTTTTATCCATTTTCTGTGTTTTCCGTTTCTGCAAATCAAGAATAGTCGTGCGACTATTCTTGAGTTTGATGAACAGTCATACGACTGTAGTTACAGTCGTACGAGTGTTCTTGATTTCCAGGTGATTTTCTTTCCAGTTTGCTTCAAATAAAGTTTTGGCGAAATCTTGATACCGGGCCACTTACAGTCGCACGACTATAATTTACAGTCGTACGACTGTAGTTACAGTTGCACGACTGTAACATGGTTTCTAGAATCAGAATTCCCTTTTTAATCCCAAAAATCCCCTAAAAATTCAGAAAACCCAAAAAATCATCAAAATGAATTTTCTTGTGTGCATTCACGACCATAGATTCAATTTCCAGTAAAATTGCATTTAGAACAATGCCACGACGGAGACCCAGTTCTCCTGAAAACCGATCCACCTCACATGTAATAAATGCATGTAAACCAGAAAAATTGTTTTCAAAATGATTTTCCCACAAAACCAAAATACAAGGACGTTTCAAAATGTTTTCCAGGTCTAACCGGGCCGTCTAGTCGAGCCAACCCGGTTATCCCCTAAATGTATGCCCCCAATTCCTGATTTCCCAATTCTGTTTATTTGAGTCCAACTTGTGGCGTGCTGTAAAATTGTGCTAACTTTGTTTTGCAGCTTTTGTTTTTATTTTTATTTTTGATGTATTTAATAGATTAATACGTGTATCCTAGGCGATTGTATTTTTCTAGATAAATAGTGTATTCTAGGCGTTTGTAAAAGTGAGGCGAGAGTTTTTATTTTTATTTTTTATTCGATCGGGTTGTAATAATTTAATTATTTACTATTTTACCTTAACCTGTATGCGCGCTGTATGTCTATTTAACGCAATAAAACTGATTTTAGAATTTGAAATACTATCTTTGAACATTGACCAATTTTATTTTAATTAGACACGAAATAAGGGACTTGTCCGGACCCGAATCTCTGGATAGTGTAGCGATCGTTCGTCCGGTTCAGCTGCATTATAAATTTCCCGGTTGAGCTGAGTTGGGTGGCGACTCTACAATATTCATCGAGACTTAGGTCTCGGTTCTTTTAAGAATTAATTCTATTTATTTTCCAAAACCGATTTTCCATTTATAAAAACCCCATGCGAGGGAGGGGCCCGCCCGAGATCGAGGCGCTCCTTCCGAAAGGGAGTCTCGCGTTCCGTCGAAAACGTCATCCGCTCACATCGGTAAAGTTACAAAGGTCTTTGTATGGACTAAAACAGTCTAGGCGCATGTCGTACAATCGCCTAAGTGAGTATTTGATGAAAGAAGATTACAAAAATAATCAAATTTGTTCATGTGTTTTTATAAAGAAATCAGAATCTAGGTTTACAATTATTTCTATTTATGTAGATTATTTGAATATTATTGGAACTCCCGAAGAGATTTCCAAAACAGTAAATTTCTTGAAAGAAGAATTTGAGATGAAGGATCTTGGAAACACGAAATTTTGTCTTGGGTTACAAATTGATCATCTAGACAAAGGAATTTTAGTTTATCAATCAAGATATACAGAAAAGATCCTTAAACGATTCAATATGGACAAGGCACATCCATTGAGTAATCCAATGGTTGTTCAATCACTGGATGTAAACAATGATCCTTTTCGTCCTCGAGAAGATATTGAAGAACTTCTTGTTCACAAAGCTTTGACTTAGGATCCATATGAGAAAGTGATGGAACCTTCCATGTGATATTCTTTTCCACATTTACAACATTATTATTTTCTCCCCCAAATTTTGGAAATGTGGTTTCATCAAAATGACAATCTGCAAATCGTGCAGTAAACATATCGCTCGTTAATGGCTCAAGATATTTAATTATTGATGGAGATTCATATCCAACATAAATTCCTAATCTCCTTTGAGGACCCATTTTAGTACGTTGTGGTGGGGCAATGGTAACATATATTGCACAACCAAAAACTCTTAGATGAGAAATGTTGGGCTCATGACCAAAAGCTAATTGTAAGGGAGAATATTGATGATAGCTTGTTGGTCTTATACAGATAAGTGATGCTGCATGCAAAATTGCATATCCCCATACAGAGGTTGGAAGATTAGTTCGCATAAGTAATGGTCTAGCAATTAATTGCAAACGCTTAATAAGTGATTCTGCGAGACCATTTTGTGTATGAACATATGCTACAGGATGTTCAACTGTTATCCCAATTGACATACAATAATCATTAAAAGTTTGGGATGTAAATTCAACAGTATTATCAAGATGAATTTTCTTAATTGGATAATCAAGAAATTGTGCTCGTAACCGTATAATTTGAGCAAGTAATCTGGCAAAAGCCATATTATGTGATGATAATAAACACACATGTGACCATCTAGTAGAAGCATCTATCAAAACGAGAAAATACCTAAATGGTCCACATGGTGGATGAATCGGTCCACATATATCACCTTGAATGCGCTCAAAAAATGCTGGTGATTCAATTCCAACCTTAGCCTTTGATGGCCTTATAATTAATTTTCCTTGTGAACAAGTAGCACAGAAATATTCAGTATTGTGAAGAAACTTATGGTTCTTCCGTGGATGCCCATTTGCATTTTCTATAATTTTTCTCATCATTATTAATCCAAGATGGCCTAAACGATCATGCCAAATTTTATAAGTATTTGAATCTGTAAACTTCTGGTTCACAATGAAATTTGCTTCAATCATATTTACAAATGTGTAATATAGACCAGATGGAAGAGTATTTAATTTTTCAAATACACATTTCTTTCCGAAATTGATTTTTGTAATGTAAAGATATTCATGATTATCTTCACTTATAGTCTAAATATGATATTCATTTCTGCGAATTTCTTTAAAACTTAATAAATTTCTATGAGACTTTGGGGAAAATAATGCATTATCTATAATAAATTTCGTTCCCCTTGGCAAAATTATACTAGCTCTTCCAGAGCCTTCAATTATTTTTGTGTTACCAGAGATGGTAGTAACAACTGCTTCACCCATTCTTAAAGCAGAAAAATATTTTGCATCTTTGAGGATGGTATGTGTTGTGGCACTATCCACGATACATATATTTGCTTCATTGAAGTCAGTAAAAACCGGGGAAGAATTCATGTTCTTCATTAAAAGAAATAATATATTATTATTAATTTGAAATAGAAAATTACATAAAGATTGAAAAATAAAAGAAAATAAAATTAGAAAATAACAAAATAATATTAATTATCATGTACAATTTCTTTTCCACTAGTACCGGGTGCGAACAAATCAGCCATATCTAGATGAGTAATATTAAGTGGATCATCATTATTAAAAACACAATTTGTTTCCATATTAGTATCTTTATTTAATGATGCTAGGTAAAGATCAACTAGATGTTTGGTCGTACGGCAGGTACGTGACCAGTGACCAGTTATACCACAACGATAACATATTTCTTCATTATTATTTGAATTCTGACTATTTTTCTTCTTTTCAATTTTTCTAGTTGGATTTTTGCACTTTTCGTGGAAATTACTATTATTATTATTATTATTATTATTATTATTATTATTATTATTATTATGGCTACCACGACCATATCCATATCCATTACCATGACCATAACCACGGCCACGTCCTCGTCCACGACCGCGACCACGTCCGCGACCGCGGCTATAACCACGATTATTAATATCATTATTATTATGTGACGTTGCATTCACTTCAGGAAATGCAGTCGATCCAGTTGGACGTGTTTCGTGGTTTCTTAATAAAAGCTCATTATTTTGTTCTGCCATAAGAAGGCAAGAAATTAAATCAGAATATTTGTCAAAACCTTTTTCTCTATAGTGCTGCTGCAGGAGCACATTGGATGCATGGAAAGTGGAGAAAGTTTTCTCCATCATATCTTTGTCAGTGACTGCCTCTCCACATAATGTTAATTTTGATGTAATTCTGAACATAGCAGAATTATATTCACTGACAGATTTATAATCTTGCAACCTTAAATGCATCCATTCATAACGAGCTTTTGATAAAATAACGGTCTTTTGATGGTCATACCTTTCTTTCAAATTTTGCCATAAAATAGATGGATCTTCAATAGTCAGGTATTCCGTTTTTAACCCCTCGTCAAGATGACGCCGGAGCAAAATCATGGCTTTTGCCTTTTGTTGTGGTGTAGCATCATTATTTTCATGGGTCGTTTTCCCGAGGCCCATAGCATCTAGATGAATTTCCGCATCCAGTACCCATGAAAAGGTAATTCTTCCTGGTCACATCAAGTGCCACAAATTCAAGATTTGCAAGATTTGACATATCTAAAAAAAATAGTTTTGTGAGATCAAATAATATATAGATCTAAGAAATAAAAATTAAAATTCCAACTTAATTTGGACAAAAATATTAACCAGATGGATGAATCCGAGCAAATTCGTGCTGATAACGTGTTATAAAATGGTTTAAATATATAAAGCTTATAATAATAACGAGGAGATTATAATAACAATAGCACTGAGACAGAGAGAGAATATGAGAATAGAAACTTTCTATTATTGAATTTTAATTGTATGGATTAAGAAAAACTAACATCAGTTGGTAGGAAAAGTTCAGGGGTATTTAGGTAATTTCACAACCTCTAATTATTATTAATTGATGTAAGCAATGATGTCATCAATCGATTATCTCAACACCGTCAGTTTTCTTCCCCTCTTACGAATAATAATAATAAAAAAAAAAGTCTACCCCCTAATTACAACAGATAAGTATGGCGGCCATCACAAGCACCCAAAACCATGAAATTGAAGAAGAGGGACATGTACATCCTTTGCAGGTCCCTAAAATTGAAGAAGAATCAATTCATTCACAAAACGTCCAAAATGAAGAAGAAGAAGAAGCATCTCCTTCACAAGTGGCCATTGACGCAGAGTTGCTACGCTTAACTGAGGAAAAAACAAAGAAAGTACCAAAGTTGCTGAACATCTCAGCCGACAGCAGATCTTGTTCAATCTTCCGAGTTCCTCAAAATATAATGAAACTTGACCACTCCAAATTTTTTCAACCTGCCATGGTTTCCATTGGCCCTTACTACCATGGAGAAGAACATCTTCAGATGATAGAAGAGCACAAATGGCGAATTCTTCGTGGCAATCTTAACCGACAAAAAGTCACCCTTCGTGATCTTTTCGAAGCCATAGCAGTCAAAGAGAAAGAGATAAAGGGTTGTTATTCAGAGAATATCGAACAATTCACTAGTCATAAGTTGATTGAAACGATGATACTTGATGGTTGTTTCATTGTCGAGCTTCTTTGTGTTGCAGGAAGCATAATCATCCCCGAAGCTAATGATCCTTTATTCAATATGTCATGGATGTTATCTTCCCTGACTCGAGATCTATTGATGCTTGAGAATCAAATTCCTCTTTTTGTTCTTCAAATTTTGTATGATAAATCTGTTGCAGATCATTACAAAGTTCCTTCATTGCAAGAACTAATCCTTACTTTGATCAATTATACGCTGCCAAGATATAAGGATACAAGTGAACTCTGCAAAAAGTATAAGGATGGTACTGGTGAACATATCCTCGATTTTTATCGCTCGACGTTTATCCCTGAAGTGGATAATGATCATGCTGCTCGTGATCAAGAAACGACTATTTGGACCCGGTGTTGCTGTTGCCTCAGCGTCTGGTCATCCTCCAAACAAGATAAGATTACTGTTTGGAGTACTCTAAGGAGCTGGTGTTGTTGCCTGAGGGTTGGGCCATCCTCAAAAAAAGAAGAGATTAATGATCGGAGTGATTCTTTAGAATTGTTGTCGAAAGAGGAGACTACAGATGCCAGAGATTTAAACATATCTTCATCCCAAAAAGAAACAACAATTCACACAAATTCATTACAATCATTATCCCAGGAAGAGACTGCAGATGAAAATTTACTTCAATTCATTCAACCTGTGGAGAAGCTCCGGGAAGCTGGGATTAAGTTCAAGAAACATGAAGGTACAGACAGTTTCTTGGACATAGATTTCAGCAATGGAGCTCTTAGAATTCCACTTTTGATTACAGGTGAAACGATGAGCACTCTGATACTAAACTGCATAGCATTCGAGCAATGCTATAAACATCGATCGAAGCACTTCACATCCTATTTTAATTTCATGGGTTACCTCATCAACACAACATTTGATGCTGGGTACTTGAGAGAAAAGAAAATTATTGAAAATTTCTTTGGAACAGATAAAGAACTTGTGAAATTTTTTAAGGAAGTAGGAAAGAATATTCCTTATTACTTCGAAGAGGATTATTTGATGAAAGTGGCTCAAAAAGTGGAAATTTATTACAGAAATAATTGGCATGTGAGATGGGCAGAATTCAAGCACAAGTACTGTGGGAGTCTATGGATTGTTATGTCTGCTTTTGCTGCTGTATTCGTCATCCTTCTCTCTATTCTACAAAGTGTTTTGGCTCTCATTAGATTCATCAAGCATTCTCCATGATTTTTTTGCTTAATTTGTAGTTGATTTTGAATGTGACAAATATCATATTGAATGAATAAAATGTGGTCATTTTCAATTTTAATTAGCTGATGAGAAGCATAATCAATTTTAATTTTACAGTGTAGCATGTTTGTTAAGAGAGAATCAATGTGGCAATTGGCTTGTAATATTTATTTTATCATTTCAAAACTAAGTTATTGGAGTAACTAAGTTATTTAAGGAAGACTGTATGTGATTTGATTATCAAATTTTGAGAAGAAACTGAAGTATAGGGGGACTCAATATGTCAAAATTGAAAAATAAGAGCCAAATTTATAAATTACAACAGATATAAACTTTTACCTACCCCGTCAAGACTTGTTCTTATAAATTTAAAATATGGAATATCAAACTTGCAGGTTATCAATTGCAGGTTATCAATCAAGTATGATGAAATTGTTTACCATAAGGGAAAAAAGTAGGTCGAAATCATTTTTAACATTATGGAATATCAAGTATGATGAAATTGTTTCCACGCGTTTCCCAAGTTAAACAAATAAATAAAATGGAATAAAATATTGAAAAAAACGAAAAAAACAAAAAAAACAAAAAAAAAAAAAAAAAAAGAAGAAGAAGAAAAAAATAGAAAGAGCCAAAGACTTTCCAGCCTAGAAATTTTTTTTTTTTTAAAAAAAAAGTCTTTTTATTATTTTGTTTTCTTCTCTCTTAAAAGTTCAACCTACAGGCCCATTAGGAAAGGAGGGAGAAAAGGGCAAAAAGGGTGACAGGGGTTACGGGCCAGGCTACTTGAAGGCGTATAGGTTACGGAGGGAGTGGACTCCAGCTGTTTTGGTAATATTTTAATGGTGTGGACACTAATGGGGCGTTTGGTATTTGATGGGGATAGGGATAGGGATAAGAATTGGGATAGTGATAGGGATAAAAGATTGGGATAGGGATAGGGATAAAAGTTAAAAGTGGGATATGGATAATATAAGATATGTTTGGTATGTTGGATAGGGATAGGGATAAATCGATATAATTAACGAGATTACCCCTAAACATGTTAAAAATAATAAAATATATTTTACTTATGTCAAAAATAATAAAAATTAATCTATTTATAAAAAAAACTTGACACAGCAACTTTTGTTAAAATAATTGAGCATAGAAAAAAATTAATTACTGTTCACAAAACGAAGTAATATGCATAAAAGAGTACAAGAAAGATAAAAAAAAAGGTATAGTAATAAGATTTTTTTTTTTTTCCAATAAAAGCAAAGTCGCAAGCGTGACAAAATGTTGCGCTCGCTACCGAAGCTTTTACTGGCAGCATTAACTTACGTCGCCAGCGCGACAACATACCGCACTGGCGACTAGTCAATGAAAGCCAAGTCGCGAGCGCGACAATATGTCGCGCTCGCGACCGAAGCTTTTAACGGCCGCGTTGACTTGTGTTGCCAGCAAGAATTCAAAGATTTGTGTATGAAGTAATGTCGCGCTCGCGACCGAAGCTTTTAATGGCCGCGTTGAGTTGTTGCGTATATGAAGTAATAAGAATTCATACAAAAACTAATTATCTTGATAACTAGAATTCATGCAAATTCGTAAATGTTTCTTAAGTACTCATTATACTTGAAGTACCAAAACTGAAATAACAGCCTGGCCCCATAATGCATCAAAACTTCTGTTAGGACTAAAAAAGGGATACTTGTAATTATTTTGATGAATAATTACATTTACAATTTCATACAATATAACTTCTATACAACAAAACAAGCATACGAGGGATTTTTTTTCAAAAAAAAAAGAAGGTAATCCTAACAACTGCATATATATTATATATTGCCATTTTGGAGTATCCAAGTTCAACCTCTTGACATTGATGGAAAACAAGAAAAAGAATGGTAAAAAAAAAAAAAAAGGCAATTTGTTGCCATACACATTCAATTATTTCACACTTCTAGTTAATCACAGACACAGTTAGAAAGAATAAAATATTTCAAACCAAACTCACCCTATGCTACAAGGACCGGAAAAGTGATTTGAACTCATTTAACTGAGTAAAACTCGGTGCATCTTCATTTAATTGGGGAACAACGCATCTGCATTGTCACTTTCTCCATGACATGATGGCAACTCATGCTCTTCTGGTTATAGTGGCCTGCAAACACATTTCAAGCACAAAAATAATTTGACAAATTCAAGGCTGAAGGGCGATGCACACAAGTATATATCTCCATCTCATGCTAACAGAGATTGACATGGTGATGCAGCGGATAAACAATCGAGTTCCGTTGATCGCGCACGATGCTGGAAACTATTCTTCTAACCCTAGAATTTACCGAAAATTTAAAGAGATAGGAAAAAAAGGAATAAAATTCGTATTCATCAAAAAACTGCGAAATTCTTGTCTTACAAACCTTTAAATAGTAACTAGAAACTAGGGTAAAAATCTCGAAAATAACAGAGCAAAGGAAAAACTTTTACAAATTTGCAATTAGGTCCCTAAAAATAATAAAACGCAAAATTGAAGGACTAAACAGCATTTTTTTCACCAAAATCCGGTGGTGCCCACCACATAGTCGTGGGCCCTGTTCACCAGCCCGATTCCCTTGAAAATCCACTAATTTTGGGCCCAAATCAGACACTTGCAAAATTTCACCGCTTCGTTGATTTTTTTCCGTTTTCGACTTTCTCCAAATAGGTTAGCGCCAATTCCTCTACGCCATCATTCTCCCCGGGTTGGACAGAATTCGCCCTCGAATTTTCATCCTCAGAAGAATCACTAACATACGGCAGAAGGTGCTTCACATTGAAAACATCATGTGTACGAATCGAACTCGGCAACTTCAAGCGGTAGGCATTGGAATTAATTTTTGCAATGATCTCAACAGGCCCAATCTTGCGAGCGGACAGCTTGTTGTAGTCGCCAACAGAAAAGCGATCCTTGGTCAGCACAGCCCAAACAAAGTCGCCCACTTCAAACTCCACATGTCGCCTTTTTTTGTCTGCAGCCTTCTTATACTGGGCAGCCGATGCCCGCAAATTGTTGCGCACTGCTTCATGGACTTCCTGCAAACTACCAACAAAATCCTCCGCCTTGCCATGGAGCTTATTCTGAGAAGGCAAGGGCAACAAGTCCAGTGGTCCTTTAGGAATAACCGAGTAGACTATTGCAAAGGGACTGAACCCCGTGCTCCGGTTCACTGCATGATTGTGAGCAAATTCCGCTAGACACAGCTTCAAATCCCAACTCTTCACATGTTCACCAACCAAGCAGCGTAACAGATTGCCTAGGGAACGGTTCACCACTTCCGTTTGCCCATCCGTTTGAGGATGATATGCACTGCTAAAGTTAAGCTGAGTGTTCACCATTTTCCACAAACTCCGCAAAAAGTGACTCAGAAACCGCGTATCCCGATCCGAAACAATGGACTTGGGCAGCCCATGCAACTTATACACCTCTCGAAAGAACAACTGCGCCACTCTAACTGCATCCGTCGTCTTTTTACACGGAATAAAATGCACCATCTTCGAGAACCTGTCCACCACCACAAAAATGGAGTCGTTACCACGCTGAGTACGCGGCAAGCCCAATACAAAATCCATACTGATATCCACCCATGGCTGTGACGGTACTGGTAATGGCATATACAATCCGGCGTTTGTGGCTGTGCCCTTCGAAATCTGACAAACCCCGGCAACGCCGCACAAATTTCTCCACTTCTTTGTGCATGGAAGGCCAAAAATAGTTAGACTGCACCAACTGCAATGTTCTGTCCCGACCAACATGACCTTCATTATGCATCTCCTGGATGATCTGGAGCCTCAAACTACAATCAGGAATACACAACCTGTTGCTTTTGAACAGAAACCCATTCTGCAGATGGAAATCTATCCGTTCTCCTGCTTCCACTTTGTTTAAGACAGCAGCAAAGTACGGGTCAGACTTAAAAAATTCAGAAAAATTTTCAAACCCCGGTACCTGGACTGTCATGCGAGCCAGCAAAGTCTTCCTCCTGCTCAACGCATCAGCCACCTTATTTGCCACCCCCGACTTGTGCTTGACTACAAATGTGAACTGCTGCAAATAGGCAACCCAACTAGCATGTCTTGTTGAGACTTTATCCTGACTGTGCAGATGTTTGAGCGCCTCATGATCAGTGTACAAGACGAATTCCCTCTGAAACAGATAATGCCTCCAATGTTTAACAGCCTGCACGACTGCATAGAACTCTACATCATAAGTGCTGTAATTCAGTTTGGCTCCGGACAGCTTCTCACTGAAGTATGCGATTGGTCTTCCGCCCTAACTTAGCACTGCTCCAATCCCCAATTTTGAAGCATCAGAATGCAGCTCAAAAGGCTGCTGGAAATCCGGCAGAATCAGTATAGGGGCGTTGGTCAGTCGGTGTTTAATCAGCTCAAATGCTTCCTCCGCTGCCTCCGACCATTCGAACCTCCCTGTCTGCTTCATACAGTCTGTAATAGGTGCCATGATAGTGCTAAAATGGGGAATGAAACGCCTATAAAAAGATGCCAACCCATGGAAGCTACGAACTTCAGTGATTGTACTGGGTCTAGGCCACTGCTAAACAGCCCGCACTTTTGCCTCATCAACCTGCAATCCCTTGTCCGATACCACATATCCCAGAAACAGAACACTACTGGACAAGAAAATACACTTTTTCGAGGCAGCAAACAAACGCTCTTTTCTTAACACCTCAAGCACAGCCCTCAAATGGCCCAAATGCTCAGTCTCATTAGCACTATAAATTAATATATCATCAAAATATACCACAACGAACTTACCGATGAAAGGCCTCAACACTTGGTTCATGACTCTCATAAAGGTGCTAGGAGCATTTGAAAGCCCAAAGGGCATAACTAACCATTCATAAAGCCCTTCTCTCATCTTGAACGCAGTTTTCCACTCATCCCCCGGACGGATCCGTATGTGGTAGTAACCACTCTTCAAATCCAGCTTGCTAAACACAGTGGCACCACTTAATTGGTCAAGTAAATCATCCAGCCTAGGGATAAGAAATCGATACCTGACTGTAATTTTGTTGATGGCACGGCTGTCAACACACATTCGCCACGTTCCATCTTTTTTTGGAATCAGTAATGCAGGTACAGCACAGGGACTGAGACTCTCCCGAATATAACCCCTGGCCACTAACTCCTCAACCTGCCTCCTCAACTCTTCATGTTCAACCGGACTCATTCGGTAATGGGGTCGATTCGGAAGAACTGCTCCAGGCTCCAAGTCAATCTGATGTTGAATATCTCGTAAAGGTGGCAAACCATCAGGTAAATCTTCAGGAAACAGATCTGCAAACTCCTGCAACAGGGGTTGTACTGCCTCAGGAACCTGCTGTTCCTCCGCCACTGTTTTTCCCACCAAGGCAAAAACAACATCCGACTTCTGCAACTCTTCATCAAACTGTGCCAATGTCAATAAACTTCCAGCCTCCTTACTGGTCTCTTTTCGAGGAACCAGCACGATCTTCACCCCCTCAAACACGAAGCTGTAGGTGTTCTTCTTCCCATCATGGTGAACATCTCTGTCATACTGCCATGGACGCCCCAGCAACAAGTGACACGCGTCCATCTCCACAACATCACACCAGACTTCATCCTTATACTTACTGCCCATTGAGAAAGGAACTAACACCCTTTGTGAAACTGTCAACTCACCTCCTTGTTTCAACCAAGACAGCTTATACGGTTTAGGGTGCTTCTCCGTTGGGAGCCCTAACTTCTTCACAGCTTCAGCGGACATTATATTCTCACAACAACCAGAATCAATGATAAATTTACATATTTTACCTTTGATGGTGCAAGTAGACTGGAATATGTTTTGCCTCAACCAATTCTCCTCGACGACTCGAGGGGCCAGACACGACCTCCTCACCACCAGAGCAGGACCTACATCCCCCCCCACAATTTCTTCTTCAAATTCATCTTCTTCAAAAATTGGCTCGCCTTCATCTTCATCATCATGATCCTCTTCTTCAGCCACATCAGCAAACATGGCTCGTTTTCCGGTTTTCTTACATTCAGACTGACGATGTCCCATCTCGCCACACGCAAAACACTTCATACCGCTACTCTGTCCTACCCTTCTGTTGTTATTGTTGGCCGTTACAGGTGTGGGTTTTGGGGTAATTACTGTTGCTGACCCTGAAGGTCGGGGTACTGTCACTGAAGTACGGGGCAACCCGCTACTGCTGAAACCCGTAGGGCGCGTTCTCCTCTCCATCCGCACTGCCCTTTGATGCGCCTCTGAAACAGTCAGGGGATCAAAATCGTTGACTGATTCCCGGAGTTGCTCCTTTAGGCCTCCAATATATCGCGACACCAACTGCTCCTCCGTTTCTTGAATATCATTCCTGGCTATTAATTGGTAGAAATCAGTGGTATATTCCTCGACTGTTCGGCTCCCTTGTCTCAGGTTTTGTAACCGTTGATACATCAATCGCTGGTAATTATAGGGTAAGAAATTCGCCCTCATATGTTTCTTCAACTTCTCCCACGTTGTAACCTTAGATTTTCCCATCCGTTGCCTGGTCAGCTTTAACTGTTGCCACCAAGCCATCGCTCTCCCCCGTAATCTGGTCGCAACCAGCGGGACTCGCCTATTCTCAGGAACGCCCTTAAACTCTAAAACTTCCTCAACAGTCGCAAGCCAATCTAGGAATTCCTCCGGTTGAAGGGTACCTTGGAATTCTGGGATTTCAGTCTGCAATCCGCTCTCTCAACGTCGATCTTCGCCTGCCGCATGACGCCTGATAGGGGCCTCTTCGCTATCTGATACCAACTGATGCAGCGGAAACTCGAACAAAAGATACTAAAATCCGTTGATCGCGCACGATGTCGGATAATAGCCTTCTACTAATTGAATTTCGCAAAATTCACAGAAGTAGGGTAAAAAGGAATTTAATTCCGAAATTTTATTTCAATCAAAACTGCCATTACAAACTATATTATAGCCTATTTATAGGCAAAGTATCCTAAATGTAATAAAACTCCTAAATAATTAAAACTCCTAAATAGTTTAAATTCCTAATTAGACTAAATAAGAAAAACTACTAAATAAATTAAAATACAAACAAAATAGGAATCCTTATCAATTTAGGATCCTTTGAATAAAATCTATTCCTAATCCTAATTATAAAATAATTACAATTAAAATAAAGATACAATTTAAAATATATCTTTAATTTATTTTTATGACAGGTAATTGTTCCCAAGTTGAATTGTTGATCCCTTTTACTATTTGTGGCCCGCATCATACTCCTCCTCTTAGAAAAAACTCGACCTCGAGTTTTCCCGTTAAGAAACCAAGCTTTGAGTTTGTTAAATGGATCTATATTCAAAATATAGTTGACTCCCATCCAATCAGCATCACCCTTCCAATAAGAATTCTCATATTTGTCTTCATATACATCATAGATTGGCTGTAAAGTTTTTTCAATACCAATAATCTTGTCACAAGAATCATAATCTACTACTTCAACACAAGCATAATCTTCATCATATGTTGGAGGTAAAGTGAAATCAAAGAATTTACCTTCTTCAAGTTTTGATTTTTGAGAGAAAATTAGTTCATTCTTTCTGTCATAGAATTCTTCCAATCCAACAAAAGGGTCGTCTCTACCGAACGAGTTGACCAGATTCGCTTGTCTCCTATGGGGCTGATTAACCCTAACTTGGGCAGCAATCATCTCTCCCATCCTCTCAGTCAATAGATCGACAGCCGCTTGGATTTGCTGTCCGATCGCTTGATTGAGGCGTTGCTCAATCCGTCGTTCCAGGTCCTCTTCCCCTGCGATGTCACCAACTCGTCTCTCTCTTCCTCGAGGCATGATGACGCAAGGTTAGGCTCTGATACCAACTGATGCAGCGGAAACTCGAACAATAATACTAAGATCCGTTGATCGCGCACGATGCCGGATATTAGTCTTCTACTAATTGAATTTCGCAAAATTCACAAAAGCAGGGTAAAAAGGAATTAATTCCGAAAATTTTATTCAATTGAAAACTCCCATTACAAACTATATTATAGCCTATTTATAGGCAAAGTATCCTAAATATAATAAAACTCCTAAATAATTAAAACTCCTAAATAGTTTAAATTCCTAATTAGACTAAATAAGAAAAACTACTAAATAAATTAAAATACAAACAAAATAGGAATCCTTATCAATTTAGGATCCTTTGAATAAAATCTATTCCTAATCCTAATTATAAAATAATTACAATTAAAATAAAGATACAATTTAAAATATATCTTTAATTTATTTCTATGACAGGTAATTGTTCTCAAGTTGAATTGTTGATCCCTTTTACTATTTGTGGCCCGCATCATACTCCTCCTCTTAGAAAAAACTCGACCTCGAGTTTTCCCGTTAAGAAACCAAGCTTTAAGTTTGATAAATGGATCCATATTCAAAATATAGTTGACTCTAATACAATCAGCATCACCCTTCCAATAAGAATTCTCATATTTGTCTTCATATACATCATAGATTGGCTGTAAAGTTTTTTCAATACCAATAATCTTGTCACAAGAATCATAATCTACTACTTCAACACAAGCATAATCTTCATCATATGTTGGAGGTAAAGTGAAATCGAAGAATTTACCTTCTTCAAGTTTTGATTTTTGAGAGAAAATTAGTTCATTCTTTCTGTCATAGAATTCTTCCAATCCAACAAAAGGGTCGTCTCTACCGAACGAGTTGACCAGATTCGCTTGTCTCCTATGGGGCTGATTAACCCTAACTTAGGCAGCAATCATCTCTCCCATTCTCTCAGTCAATAGATCAACAGCCGCTTGGATTTGCTGTCCGATCGCTTGATTGAGGCGTTGCTCAATCCGTCGTTCCAGGTCCTCTTCCCCTGCGATGTCACCAACTCGTCTCTCTCTTCGTGGAGGCATGATGATGCAAGGTTAGGCTCTGATACCAACTGATGCAGCGGATAAACAATCGAGTTCCGTTGATCGCGCACGATACTGGAAACGATTTTTCTAACCCTAGAATTTACCGAAAATTCAAAGAGATAGGAAAAAAAGGAATAAAATTCGTATTCATCAAAAAACTGTGAAATTCTTATCTTACAAACCTTTAAATAGTAACTAGAAACTAGGGTAAAAATCTCGAAAATAACAGAGCAAAGGAAAAACTTTTACAAATTTGCAATTAGGTCCCTAAAAATAATAAAACGCAAAATTGAAGGACTAAACAGCATTTTTTCACCAAAATCCGGTGGTGCCCACAACATATTTGTGGGCCCTGTTCACCAGCCCGATTCCCTTGAAAATCCACTAATTTTGGGCCCAAATCAGACACTTGCAAAATTTCACCGCTTCGTTGATTTTTTTCCGTTTTCGACTTTCTCCAAATAGGTTAGCGCCAATTCCTCTACGCCATCACATGGCCATAGATTCTGCATCAGATTGCACATTGATCTGAATAGCACAATAACAATTACTTCTGATTAAAAGCAACAACTATATGTAATATTTTCGCACTATTGTATTACTTCTACATAAATAAATAAATAAATAATTGGTATTTTCAGAAGCCCAAATCACAACTGCCAGGTTAAAGCTAATGGTTACAGGCATTCTATTGAATCAGTAAATGCAGAGCCAGGTACCATTGTTTAAGTATTTTTATAACAAGTATATAGAAAAAGGACAAAAGAAAAATAACAAACCATGCCAGGTCAAAAAGTCTTGACCGTCTCTTTCTTCGTATGGCATTACTCTGGCGGATGAAATACTTCTGAGCATGGCTTGCTACCTGAGTAGGAGTTCTAGAAACCACATAGGTTCGAACGAGCATGATCTGTCAAGAATTTGATAATTTTCTTTCCCAACTGCCGCCCATGAGAGTTGGAGTCAACTACAATGTCTTCAATGTGCCCAGCTTTGCCACAATTTCTTATGAACTTCTTCTCAACAAACACACTACCAGTCGCAATGATCTTCCCAGATTGATCATCTTCAATTACACATATAAAATGATCATCACCATAAGATCTTATCTCTTGAAATTGCTGTTGGAATTCCTTGTCTGATAGAGAATCACAAACAGTTAGTTGTTGCAACTACTCTACAAAACCTTTGTTTTTGTCCGACATTTCCAACTTCCGGACCTGAAGCTTCTCATCGCCAGTGGACGAGTTACTGCTCTGCATCTCTTCTTGTTGAGGCTTCAATTGTTAGTGCAAAGGAACAACAACAAAACTGTCAATAGAGAAGTACTGACAAAAATCAAGAACCTGATACGTAATCCCAATTGTGAATGGAAGACTGCTCAATTGAATACCATTTTACGTTTTAAAGAAAATGGAATCCTTTCATTACTTGAAATGTCAAAATTCATCAATTGCAGAACTTAAGAAAGTATACCAAAGCTATAACAATTTAAAAAGGCTGCACCTTGTGTGTTTAGAATCAATATTTTGCTCATACCAACAAATGATTTCAGATGCAATCCACTGGATTCATCCATTGTGGCAGTACATGAATTTAAAAATATTTACTTTTGATAAGAAAATTCTATTGACAAGAAAATTTACATTTTGGACCAGATCCCAACCATTGCAGCCTTTGGAGAGTGAGAAGTAAGACTATAATCCCATTAATTCAAGGTGAGTTTTTATATTGGATGAAAAAGTTAGATAAACCCCATTTCAATCCTAAATTCAAGCATAGAAAATTTGAAAACAAAATCATAACTGCTTATATACTATTCAAAGTTAGAATGATTGGTATGAGGAGGTGAAATAAAGAGGAACCCCTGTTCTAATCAGCTGAAGAGATACTTAGCAACCAGACTCATTTAGAATGAACAAGCTTCAAAATTGGCATTAAAGAAAATCAAGAAAGAAAATGATGCAGCGGATAAACAATCGAATTCCGTTGATCGCACACGATGCCGGAAACGATTCTTCTAGCCCTAGAATTTACTGAAAATTCAAAGAGATAGGAAAAAGGGAATAAAATTCGTATTCATCAAAACTGTCTTATTCTTGTCTTACACGTCTTTAAATAGTGACTAGGACCTAGGGTTAAAATTTCGGAAATAACAGAATAAAGGAAAAACTTTTACAACTTTGCAATTAGGTCCCTAAAAATATAAAAACGCCAAATTGAAGGACTAAACAGCATTATTTCACCAAAATCCGATGGGGCCCACAAATTAGTGGGTCCTGTTCAGCAGCCCGATTCCCTATAAAATCCACTAATTTTGGGCCCAAATCAGATACCTTCAAAATTTCACCGCTTCGTTGATTTTTTCCCGTTTTCAACTTTCTCCAAATAGGTCAGCGCCAATTCCTCTACGCCATCAGAAAAAGACACAAATGTTCCCAAAGACGAGACTAGTTTGCTGTAGATGTTGGAGAAACTCAAAAGAAGAGATTGAAGCAGAAGAACAGTCAATTTAATGCATAAAGAAAGAAAAGAACGAAACAGAGAGAGAACAAATTAGTAAAGATCAGTAGAAAAATGAAAGCCTTACCTGTCAATTCAAATTCAGCTTGAAACTTGACCAATCAAGAGATTTTAATTATTGTAGACACATAAGATAACCTTGTTTGGATGATAGAAGACTCCCTACCTAACTGCATCATTTTAAAGTAAAAGAGTCATTAACATGGATTGAGTTAAGAATTGCAAATGACAATTGCAATTTAGAATCATGAATTGAATTGAAAAGTAGCATATATGCATTCAATGAAAAGCTAAATAATGGCGATTTCGTAGCAACGTAAATTAGAATGAAGAAAATCCACAAATTTGTGGCAAACATGAAATAAGTAAAACTGATGCATCACAAACGGGAAATTAAAAATGTAGAGAAAGAAGAACTAACCAGAAGATGAAGAGAGCTTGGAAGGAGAATTTCAAACAAAATGAGACGGAAGAGCAAAACCCAATTTGAAAGTAAGCCTAAAACCCAGACCCATATTATGGAAAAATGAAACCAAAAAAGAGGAAACACCAAATACCATTTTGGATTGCAGTGACTCGGAGCGGGAGAGAAAGCAGCAAGTGAAGGCGTCCAAGAAGCAGGTAGGGTTGAGGGAGTCTTCTTCACCTTCAGCTGGAGAAATGGGTAAATTCCCACAAGGAAGATTTATCCCAGATGCTTATACCAGGGGGAGGCTGAGACAACGAAAAAGGGATAAGGGGAGGATAAAAAAAATTTATCCCCATCCTATAGAAGGTAACCAAACGTTGGATAAGAGTGGGATAGGGATAAGAAATCCCTATCCCACCTCTTATCCCTAATAACAAACAACCTGTAATGTGACAATTTCACGCTCTCGAGTAATATGGTTTGTAATACATACGTGATATAATGGTTAAAAATCGGACAATTAAAATACAGATAAAGAGATCATTGAATCGATGTATGTAAAATGAACATTTGAGAGCTGATTGCATAAAATGGAAAAAATTAGGAGATTCAGGATGTGTTTTACCAATTCTGACCAGATTTGGGAGTGTATTAAACACATTAAATCAAAAAGTATTACTCCTTAGCTAAATGACAAGATATATATATTTTATATGCTAATGCTAATACAGTTATTCCTAAAAAACAAACGAAGACTTTGCTCGTGATATGAGCGGGGTTGAGCACTGAAGAGACTCTGTGGGCTTTGAGAATGCTGGGCTTGACTGTATGAGTGAGTATATAAGTGGGGTTGAGCTCATATAACACAAAACCAATTGGCTTATGTTAAGGTCCAATCTACTCCACATATATATCACTCTTCATTCTCATTTATTATTGATGTGGGATTCCCTAACATCTCCAACACTCCCCCTCAAATGCAATTGGACTTGGATCAGTTGCCACTAGTCAAAGATTCCTTGGCCTCTCTATTTTAAGGCCCAAGGTTATCAACGGGTCTAGTTTTCTCCACTAGCCCAAACTCCACTAGAACTTCAAACATAGGCCCATGATCTTTTTCGGCTGTAAGACCTTCTTCTGCTCTGATACCATGAAGAGACTCTGTGGGCCTTGAGAGTGCTGGACTTGACTGGATGAGTGAGCATATAAGTGGGGCTGAACCCATGTAACACAAAACCAATTGGCTTGTGTTAAGGCCCAATCTACTCCACATATATATCACTTTCCATTATCATTTATTTCCGATATGGGATTCCCCAACATCTCCAACAAGCACAATCGAACCAGTGTCCAAAAACCAAAAATCCAAACCGATCTATTTTATAGTTTGGTTCGGTTTGGTTTTAAGTTGTTAAAAGTTTGGACTTCGGTTTGGTTCGGTTCAAAACCGAAAAAAAAACCAATAATTGGTAAAACACTAAAATTAATTATAAAATTAATATATACTAATTGTAGAGAATTTTAGACATTATATTCCTTTATAGTTTTATGTTGTGATTTTTGGATGCTAATTTATAGTTGTTAAAACTTGAGAGTTGAAAAAAAAAAAGAGAATTTCAGTACTTTATTGTGATGTAATAGTATTATTTAGATTACTAATTTTTTAAGTTAATATTTTTGTATTTGTTTTTTCTTTTTAAGCAAACTACTTATATAAAAGTTTTATTTGAATCTTTTTTTAAGAAGTTGATGTTTTTTGTTCAACCCAGTCCAACCGGTTCGGTTTAAATATAACGAAATCAAAATTTAGCTTGGATCGGATTGGTTTATAAAATATAGTGTTTTTTTGGCTCAGCTTTTAAACCGAAACGTATCAATTAAAGAAATTAATGGATTCTTTTTCTACATTCTATATCGCTCAATTCGAATATCTTCCAAAGCAAGAGCAAGAACAAGAGATCGGAAAGCTCTTCGTTCTCCTTGGGGGAATTGAAATCACCAAAAATCCTAATGAAGCTGATCAGGATTTCAGAATCCGAGCTTTTACAAAAGGATTGCAAGAACTTGTTGGGAGGAAAAAGGAAGACTTTAACTAAAACAAAATAATATATATATATATATATATATGACAAGTAACACTCAAATAATAAAACTAATTATATTTCTCTCTAACTTGGTACAATATTACGATTGAATGTTGCTCAATTTATAGAGCTGAAAACTAAAGCAAATTTTGGCCAATATTATGCCAACAATTCAAACAATTTAGTACCACAAATTCTAAATATATTTCCTGCCATAAGTGCTTGTCTTCCAAGCAAATAGCAAAGACTTAATTTGTTTTGTTTGGTAGTGACTCACACCACATAATTCATCTTGTCTTCATCTGCAAATTAAACATTTCAACGTGTACTCTTCTCTTCCTCTTCTTTTTTTTTATTTATTCTTTTATTAAATTAAGTTTAATTATTCAAAACTCCCCCCTTAAACTTAATTTTCGGTAATTCCCAGGAATACTCGCAATTGACTGAACGCATCATTCTTTAACGTCTTTATGAAAATATCCGCGACTTGATCTTGCGTCTTGACGTATTTCAGAGTTACCTCCTTTTGTTCAATACATTCCCTGATGAAATGATATCTCGTGTCGATATGCTTACTTCGATCATGGAAGACTGGATTTTTTGCCAACGCCAATACCGATTTATTATCGACAAAAATATCCTTTGGATCATGTTGTGTCATTTGAAGTTCCTTCAACAATCTTCGTAGCCATATTACATGACACACACATGATGTTACTGCAACATATTCTGCTTCACAGGTTGACAGTGTCACAACCCGCTGCTTCTTTGAACTCCAAGTGAACGCCGTGTCACCAAGAAAAAATACAAATCCGCTAGTGCTTTTTCGATCATCTTTATCACCAGCCCAGTTACTGTCGCTGTATCCAACTAATTTGAATTCGTCAGATTTTGAATAATGTAATCCAATATTAGTTGTACCTTTCACATAATTAAGTATCCTTTTTGCTGCATTCCAATGTGACACTTTGGGTGCTTCCATGTATCTGCTCACTAGCCCAATTGCATACAAAATATCTGGCCTCGTGCACGTCAAGTATCTGAGACTCCCGATCAAGCTTCGAAATAGTGTTGGATTCACTCTTTCTCCATCTTCATCCTTGGTCAATTTTAAATTGCATTCAACAGGTGTATTGACAGGATTGCAATTCTCCATCTTGAATTTCTTCAAGATCTCCTTTGTAAAGCCATTTTGAGAAATAAAAATCCCTTCTTCATTCTGCTTCACTTCAATGCCAAGATAATATGACATTAGGCCAATGTCAGTTATCTCAAATTCACGAGCCATAGTCTTCTTAAAATCATCGAACATTTGAGGATTGTTTCCGGTGAAAATGAGATCATCCACGTACAAGCAAATAAGCATCATGTCTCCATTTTTCACCTTCACATACAAAGCATATTCATGGGGGCATTTGACAAATCCATTCTCTTGAAAGTATTTGTCAACACGACTGTTCTAAGCTCTCAGTGCTTGCTTGAGTCCATACAACACCTTCTTCAGTTTCAACACTTTTTCTTCATGACCTTTGATAATATAACCAGACGGTAGTTGGACATAAATTTCTTCCTCCAAGTAACCATTCAGAAAGGCTGACTTAACATCCATTTGATGGATTTTCCAACCATTTTGAGCTGCAACTGAAATCACCAATCTAATGGTCTCCATTCTTGCAACTGGTACAAAAACTTCATCATAGCGATACTGGGTTTTTGACTATATCCCTTTGCAACCAATCTTGCCTTGTGTCATACAATTTCTCCTTTTGCATCTTTTTTCACCTTGAACACCCATTTAACACCAATGGGTTTTTTACCAGATGGAAGTTTAGTAAACTCTTACGTCTCGTTCTTCTCGATTGCTTGGATCTCCACCATGGCTTTTCTCCATCTCTCATCTTTCATGGCTTCTTCAGCATCAACAGGCTCATTATCAATTAGATGACAGTAAAGAGTTAATTCTTCACTGAGATTTCTTGTGGCATCATAGAGATCTTCAACACGTCTCAACTTTCTTGGCCTTTGTCTAGGACTTTCATTTTGTGCTTCTTCTTCCGCTACAGGAGATGCACTTGAAATAAGACCATCTGTCATTGGTATTGTGGCTGGTTCCTCCGAATCTTGTTTATTGTTTTCATCCATGGTGAAAGGATAAAAACTATAATTCTTCTTCTTATCATTGTTCCACTCCTAAATTGCTTCTTCGTCGATAGTCACGTCTCTGCTAATGATAGTCTTTCCAGTATCCAGATCAAACATCTTGTAACCTTTAGAAAATTCTGAGTATCTCACGAACAAGTATTTTTTGCTTTTATCATCAAGTTTTCTCCTTTCTTTATCAGGTACATGAACATGTGCAACACTCCCAAAAACACGAAAATGAGAGATATTGGGCTTTCTCCCACTCTATGCTTCTTGGGGTGTAATATCCCAAACACTTGTTGTTGGAGATCGATTCAAGATGTAGATAGCACAATCAACTGCTTCTGCCCACAACTCTTTGGGTAAATTCTTACTTTTCAACATGCTTCTCTCCATGTCTAGCACCGTTCTGTTCTTTCTTTCGACAACACCATTTTGCTAAGGCGATGTTAGGACTGATAGGAAATGACGGATTCCATACTCCTCGTAGAATCTTTTGAATTCACTGGATGTGAATTCTCCTCCTCTATCGGATCTTAGGGATTTGATGTAACAGCCGCTTTCTTTCTCGATAAAAGCTTTGAATTTCTTGAATGCCCCAAAAACTTCTGATTTGTCCTTCAAAAAATAAACCCACGTCTTTCTGCTATAATCATCAATGAAAAGCAAGAAGTATTTGTTGTTTCCCAATGACATTGGAGTCATTGGTCCACAAACATCAGCAGAAATGAGCTGAGTAGTGCCTTTGCTCTTGACATGGACTCCTTTAGAAAACTGGTTCTGGATTGTTTTCCAATGAGATATCCTTCACAAAGTTGATGGGGTTTATCAATAGGGGGCAAACCAGACACCATCTTCTTTTAACTCAGCAGCTTTAGCCCTCCAAAATTGAGATGCCCGAACCTTAGGTGCCAAAGCCATTGAGAATCCTTCACATAGGCTTTTAAACATTTGGCGACGTCTGTCTGGATGTTAAGCATGAACTTTCTGTTCTTCGACATGAGCACGCTTGCTAACAGCTCTTTCTTCTCATTCAACAGCAACAGCTTTCGATTCGCCATATGGACTTGGTAGTTTTTCTCAAACAGTTGGCCCAAACTCAAAATGTTGCTCTTCATGTTTGGAACATAATAAACATTACTGATGAACTGGTGCTCACCATTCTTTAATCGAATAAGATTGGTTCCTTTTCCTCAAATAGGTACTTTAGATGAATCTCCAAAGACAACATTGCCACTGAAGGATTGATCAAGCTCGACGAGCTTTTTCCTGTCTCCACACATATGATTGCTTACTTCATTGTCAAGATACCATATGTTGGATTCTGGACTTTGCTCTCCTTCACGGGTTAGTAATACCGTGTCGGTTAAATCCTCATCTCGGATATTGTTGGCTGTCTCCTCCACTTGCTTAGGTTGACACCAACATTCTGATGCGTAATGGCCATATATATAGAGCAATTGTAAGATTGAACATTTGACTTGTCTCGTCCATCATTCTGTCTCCAATTTCCTCGTCCACGTCCGCGTCCACGTACACAGCCTCTGCCTCTGCCTCTTGCGAACTGAGCATTTCCGTCATTGTTGTCACCACTATCAAACCGCTGATTTCTGCCAAGTCCTCTTCCTCTTCCGTTTCCTCCGCGACCTCTTCCGAATTGACTTGCATCTTGACTATTTTCATTTTCTTTTAAAGAAGCTTTTGTCACTAAGGCTTGTTCTATTGACTCTTCCTTCTGCCTGTTGAGTCTTTCTTCAGGTGCTTGCAACGAGCCAACAACTTCGTCAACGGTCATTGCACTTATGTCTTGTGATTCTTCCATAGCCACTACTACATAATCAAACTTAGGTAGTAGTGACCGCATAATTTTTTCGACAATTCTGACTTCATCAATTTTTTCTCCATACTGCCGCATTTGATTAACGACAGATTTAACTCGTGAGGAGTAATCTGTAACCGCTTCTGTCTCCTTCATCTTCATTGTCTCGAATTCACCTCTCAACATCTGTAGTCGAACTTTCTGTACTTTCTGCTCTCCTTGAAGAGAAACTCGTAGTATGTCCTATGCCTGCTTGGAGGTGGTAGCTTCTGCCACTTTCTCGAACATAACGTCATCCAATCCTTGATGGATGAGACTGAGTGCCTTTTGGTCATTTCTACGACTTTTATGCAGACTGTCTTTTTCCGCCTGAGACAGTTGTGCATCTTCTGCTGGGACTACGTAGCCTTTCTCGACAATATCCTAAACATCTTGGGCTCCAAGGATGGCTTTCATTTTAATACACCAATTTGTATAATTGGTTTTGGTGAGTTGAGGAAAATTGTCAATACCATTACTATTCATTTTTTCTTTTAGGAGGGTCTCTCAAACACTCAAAATAAGGATTTTTTGGAGGAATAAAAAATCTCACAACTCTCACTAACAAGGCTTTTAGCGTGGCACTGATACCACTTTGTTGGGATGAAAAAGGAAGACTTTAACTAAAACAAAATAATATATATATGACAAGTAAGACTCAAATAATAAAACTAATTATATTTCTCTCTAACTTGATACAATATTACGATTGAATGTTGCTCAATTTATAGAGCTGAAAACTAAAGCAAATTTTGGCCAATATTATGCCAATAATTCAAACAATTTAATACCACAAATTCTAAATATATTTCCTGTCATAAGTGCTTGTCTTCCAACCAAAGAGCAAAGACTTAATTTGTTTTGTTTGGTAGTGACTCACACCACATAATTCATCTTGTCTTCATCTGCAAATTAAACATTGCAACGTGTACTCTTCTCTGCCTCTTTTTTTTTTATTTATTTATTCTTTTATTAAATTAAGTTTGTTATGAAATGGCTTTAATATATAAAGCTTATAATAATAAAAGGAGATTATAATAACAATAGCACTGAGAAAAAGAGAGAATATGAGAATAGAAACTTTCTATTATTGAATCTGAGTTGTATGGAATAAGAAAAACTAACATCTATTTATAGGAAAAAATCAGGGGTTAAAAGGTAATTGCACAGCCTCAAATAATTGAGGCTACGCAGGCAGCAGCCTTAAGGCTGCTGCCGATATCAATTATTTAACACTCCCCCTTTGATGTCGATCATTGCGAATAGGACACTACCTCGTTAAAAACCTTACCAAGGAAAAACCCAATGGGATAAAAACCTTTGGTCAAGGGAAAAAGAGTATAGTGTTTACTCCCCCTGTTCGCAATATTATTGAAGATATTTGAGACTATACAACCCAATGCCATGAACTAACTTCTTAAAAGCTGCAATTGGTAATGCTTTGATGAACAAATCTGTGAGATTGTTGCATGAGCGAATTTGCTGAATATTGATTTCGCCACTCTTTTGCAGATAATGAGTGTAGAAAATTTTTGGTGAAATATGCTTTATTCTATCTCCTTTGATATAACCACATGTCTCTTGTATATGCTTGATTAATGATCTTAGCCAAATATAATTTCCATTAGCTTCATGAATAGCGCCATATGTGAACAAGCAGCATGTTTGGAGTCGAGCTTTACATGGATCAATTAAATAACCCGTATCCGCATATCCAACTAATTTTGGGTGCAGACTGATATAATAAAATAAACCCAAATTAATAATTCTTCAAAGACATCATAATATATGTGCTTAATTCCATTCTAATACCTCTGTGTAGGTGCGGAACTGTATCTCAATAATGCAATATTAACTCTTGTATAATTAGCAAAATACATTAGTGCACCAATTGCACTAACAAATATGGTACTTTAGGACCAAGAATTTCTTCACTATCTTCTCGAAGATGGAAATGATTATTATTTGCATCAAGTGATCAAACTACTATTAGGTTATTGAATGGATGTGCTTTGTTCATATTGAATCATAAAGTAATTTTATTTGTAACTGAATCAACGAAAAAATATTCTTGTCTAGGTTATCAATTTCTTATCCTAGATAAAATTTCGTTTTTCGAAGATCCTTCATTTCAAATTCTTCTTTCAAAAAAATCTACTGCTTTTGGAATCTCTTCTGGAGTCCCAATGATATTTAAATCATTCACATAAATAAAAATGAGTGAATCCGGATTCTAATTTCTTCATAACAACATATTGACAAATTTGATCATTTTTGCAACCTTCTTTCATCAACTATTCACTTAGGCGATGTTGCCACATGAGCCTAGACTGTTTCAGTTCATACAAAGATCTTTGTAACTTTATCCAATAAAATTCATATTTATCATATTTTTCTGGCAATTTAAATCCTTCGGGGATTTTCATATAAATATTATTATCAAGTGAACCATATAAATAAATTGTACCTACATGCATACTCAAATTTTCTTGTACTGCCAAAGTAATGAGATATTGAAAAATCATTGCATTCAACACAGGGCATACGATATTGAAAAATCATTGCATTCAACACAGGAGCATACGTCTCCTCATAATCGATCCCAAATCTTTGGGAAAATCCTTGTGCAACAAGCCTTACCTTATATCTTATTATTTCATTTTTCTCATTTCTCTTTCTTATAAATACCCATTTGTATGTTATGGGTTATACACCATATGGCATTTGGACTGCTGGTCCAAAAACTTCACATTTTCAAGAAAATTCAATTCTGCTTAGATTGCATCTTTCCATTTTTAGCTAATTTGACATTCTTTAACAAATTGTGGTGCATTATCTATATTTTCATTCACAATATTCATTGCCACAATATATGCAAATATATGGTCCACATCTATTTCATCTCGATTCCATCTTCTTTCAGAACTAAATAATTTATTTGAATTTCTTCATTTTCAGCAACTTCGGATGCTTATACTTCTCCGGGAAGTGTATTTATATTAATATCATCTTCCTCAACAAGATCATCTTTTTTAAGGATTTTTATCCTTCTAACCAATTGGTTTCCACGCTTCAGGCGTGTTTGAGAACTATGATTAATGTATTCTTCAAGAATTTCAATATAAATTGACACATTTACTATTGGTATATGCAATTTTGTTACTTAAGATAATAACATGAATAAATAAAATTTCATATAAAATAAAATATAATGAAGAGAAAAATCATAATTCTTCATTGTCACATACTACCTTCATTGTCACATACTACCTGCCACTGAATTACTTTTGCTATTTTGGTAAATCTGTCAACATATAATTTCTCAATACATGAAAAAATATGTTAATTCACATACATAGTTTATAGTGGATTTCTCAAAATTTCATATCTATCAATTTTTCTTTATATATAAATCTCACTTAAACTAATTTTCCAACAAATAATATAATTAATTTTACTCCAAATACTTCAATAATTCATATAAAATAATATACTCAAAATCATCAAAAACTTCAAGAATTAATATTACTCCAAATAATTCATAGATCAATATAAAAATATTAACCTAGCAGAGGCTCGCCGGAAAATATTTTGATCACCGGAAAAATACCCATAATTCGAACCGAGAATACCAATAGATTCAGAGCACTGCTAGGAGTCCAAAAATACTAATTTTATTCTCATATCACTTTATATTTAGAATTAATTTATAAAAATACTCTAAAATTTCATTTCTAAATTCTCTATCATATTAACCTCAATAAAATTTTAACTATACATTTTGAAATTCACTTACTCCTGAAAACGTACCTGAAATTTCATTACGATCGGACCACGGAACACTCAATTATCAAATTTCATATATATATATATATATATATATATATATTATTTATAAAAATATCCAAAGATTTCTTGTGAGACTTTGAGAAAAATAATGTCTTATTTATAATAAATTTTGTTCTCCTTGACAAAATTATACTAGCTCTTCTGGAGCCATTATTTATATTATCTCTTCCAGAGCCATTACAATAAATTTTCCTTATAAAATTATACTAGCTCTTCCGGAGCGATTAATATTTTTTTTCATATACTTTGAAGCCAAATAAAATTGATAATCCATGTTCTTCATTAAAAGAAAATAAAAATTAAAAATCGCAACTTACTTTGGATGAACAAATCCGAATTAATATTATTGGATGTGCAAACTCGTACTTACACTGCATGAGCAAAACTCATGCTGATAACGTGTTATGAAATGGTTTTAATATATAAAGTTTATAATAATAAAATGATATTATAATAACAATAGTACTGAGATAAAGAGATAATATGAGAATAGAAATTTTCTATTATTGAATCTGAGTTATATGAAATAAAAAAAACTAACATCTATTTATAGAAAAAAAAATAGAGGCTAAAAGGTAATTACACAGCTTCAAATAATTGAGGCTGCGCAGACAGCAGCCTTGCCGACATCAATTATTTAACAGGAAAGGCTTCTCAAATTGAGGCGGGAGTTTTAATATACAGTATAATATAATATAATAGCAAAGACTTAATTTGTTTTGTTACCACATAATTCATCTTGTGTTCATCTGCAAATTAAACATTGCAACGTGTACTCTTCTCTTCCCTTTTTTTTTTTATTTATTCTTTTATTTAATTAAGTTTAATTATTCAACAGAACTTCCATCAGATTCCGAATTCAAGAGAAATTTCTTCGAAAGAAGAATGATTCCTTCTCTAATCAAAGAATTTGGGGATCTACTGACATAAAACAGGAAAGGCTTCTCAATCAACTCAACACCTTAACCGACGAATCAGTCACAACGCCGGTCGGTGAAACTGGGCGTCGCTTCAGAATCCGGTCATATTCCAAGCTTTTGCCCGAACTTAAACCCGGATCCGAGTACGAAGCGGTAGAGTTTGCTTCGAAGCTGATGAGCGACTCAGATGATAGCTTCGCGGCTGACCTATCCGCTCATGAAGGTAAATTAATGAACTAATTTTGCTTCTGGTTCCAAAACTAAAGGTAAATTAATCCTTAGCTTATTAAAATTATTAAGTTACTTTTAATATATATATATATATATATATATATATTTTTTTTTTTTTTTGTCGAAAATTCATAAATAGTATACAAGCTTGACACACACATTAAAAAATAAAATAAAATAAAATGTCTTAATAGTAGCGTCATTTTACTAAAATATCTCTATAAATTTGGCCATATAAACTACTTTATTGATTTTCATTCAGTTTATTATAGTGAAAATTATCGATAAAATTTATCCTTCTTCAATTGAGTGTGTTACTGATTTTCATGAATATTTACTTAGAAAATGTTAAATTGAGTTGCATTTTTTATGATGGGATTAAATTTTAAGCTAAAATTATTATCATGGATGCAAAGATAACCTATTTGTTTGTTAAGGGTAAAATTGATCTTCCTCAATAATCTTAGGAGTAAATTTGACTCTTATATCCTTCTAGAATTGTAAATTTTGGTGTTTTATATGTAGTTTAAAAAATGCATGATATGTTTTGTTATTTGATTTTTCGCAGTTTAGACTATATATGTATATTGTGATATTGATTTTTTTTTACTTTTTTTTTGGTTATATAAATCATCTAATATAAGTGCTTAATAATTACTTTGCCTCTACTATATTAAAATCCTGGATTCGTGCCTATTATGTGATATTCTGGGCCGATTGAATCTTCAGATGGCAAGGCATCAAGCTCAGACTTCGAACTATATTGTACCAGAACACAGCCACTACGTGTAAAAGAATGGAATGATGGAAGTCAAACAGCTGGATTCAATTCAAAACTTCAATCCAAAGGTGATACTTCCAAAAAAAACTACTCGTCGTGGTAAATTGAGTTGCATTTTTTATGATGAGATTAAATTTTAAGCTAAAATTATTATCATGGATGCAAAGATAACCTATTTGTTTGTTAAGGGTAAAATTGATCTTCCTCAATAATCTTAGGAGTAAATTTGACTCTTATATCCTTCTAGAATTGTAAATTTTGGTGTTTTATATGTAGTTTAAAAAATGCATGATATGTTTTGTTATTTGATTTTTTGCCATGCATTAAGTGTCAGATATAATAATTAAAGCTATGATTGGACCTTACCTATAAGCTTAAGCTTTTGGGTTAAATGGTTCCATGACATGGTATCAGAGCCGCTTAGACCTAGAGGTTAAGGGTTCAAATCCTGGCAGCTCCATTTGTTGATTAAAAATTCAACACATGGTAAGGTGGGTCTGTGTTATACACGCTTCAAGCCCAAGGAGCATTCGCGTGCGGGGGAGTGTCAGATATAATAATTAAAGCTATGATTGGACCTTACCTATAAGCTTAAGCTTTTGGGTTAAATGGTTCCATGACATTAAGTGCGTATCTTTTAGTTTTGACTATATATGTATATTGTGATATTGATTTTTTTTTTTTTTTTTTTTTTGGTTACATAAATCATCTAATATAAGTGCTTAATAATTACTTTGCCCCTGCTATATTAAAATCCTGGATTCGTGCCTGTTATGTGATACTCTGGGCGGATTGAATCTTCAGATGGCAAAGCATCAAGCTCAAAACCGCAGCGCACAGCACAAGGTGGTGGATTACATGGACAGCCAGGAAGAGGAGTGCAATCGAATGATGGAAGTAAAACAGCGAAATTGAAATCAAAAATTCAACGCAAACCTGATACTTCCAAAAAAACTACTCCTCGTGGTAAATTGAGTTGCATTTTTTATGATGAAATTAAATTTTAAGCTAAAATTATTATCGTGGATGCAAAAATAACCTATGTGTTTGTTAAGGGAAAAATTGATCTTCCTCAATAATCTTAGGAGTAAATTTGACTCTTATATCCTTCTAGAATTGTAAATTTTGGTGTTTTATATGTAGTTTAAAAAATGCATGATATGTTTTGTTATTTGATTTTTCGCCATGCATTAAGTGCGTATCTTTTAGTTTTGACTATATATGTCTATTGTGATATTTATTTATTTATTTTTTTTTTTTTGGTTACATAAATCATCTAATATAAGTGCTTAATAATTACTTTGCCCCTGCTATATTAAAATCCTGGATTCGCGCCTGTTATGTGATACTCTGGGCGGATTGAATCTTCAGATGGCAAAGCATCAAGCTCAAAACCGCAGCAGCACGGCAGAAGTTGGTTGGAACGATTGACAGGCAGGAAGAGTAGCGCAACCGAATGATGGAAGTAAAACAGCGACATTGAAATCAACAATTCAACCCAAACCTGATACTTCCAAAAAAACTACTCGTCGTTGACCCTAATCGAATTCCATTTCGGTTTTATTTGAATGGGGCTACTGGTTATGCCTTCCTTTGTTGTCAGGTCGGCCTCTATGTTTAGTTGCTGCTGTTTTAAGTTGCTTTTTGTTTTGAATTTCCCTTTGGTTTGTGTAATATTTGCAGTTTATTTCGCTCACTGGACACCCATTTTCATGTAATGCTGATACTATCAATAAAATTTTGGTTTATGCAAAAAGAAAAAACCATTTCCTCCTACATCTTTGGAGAAGAATATTATAGATTTTGTTGATGCTGCTTTGCTTTGGAGGACTTTCTGATTCCACTTAGTGTTCTCCTAGTTAGCTTCTAATTGGTCGTCTTGTCTTATCCAAGGCAATATTCTACCTGTATCAGTTTGAAGTAAATAACCAGCTTTACTATATATATATATATATACATATTGCAAATCGAAATTGGAATAATTAATGAAAATTCTTAGTAAGAAGTGTTGGGAGATAAGTGTGAGCTCGAAAGTGTATATCTAATTAAAGTAAAAAATAAAAAATATTATTTAAATGGATTGAGTTGGAATAAACTGTTGGATTGTACTTTAAAATTTTAGTATTAATACTAAAGTTGGGCTTGGGTAAAGACTGAACGCCTGCATGGGGGCTAGATTGCTACTGGACAAACATTTTAAGAAACACAAAACATTCCGATGAAGATTAAGCTTTTCTTTTGGAGAAGTATCCATGAAACTCTGCCTACAAAGCCCATCTTACAACAAAGAGTTATGGATGTTAACGAATCAATTATTCATGCTTTGTTTTCTTGTCGTTTTGCAAAGCAAGTTTGGGCCGAAACTCAATTCCACTCTTTGAATATCCTTCATGTTGGGATACAAACCCAAGTCCCACATCGGAAGTTTAAGGAAGAAACTCCTTGAATATAATGTGCCACCTTGACTCAATTAGTATGAGGCCTTTTGGGAAGGAACCCAAAAACAAATCCGTGCGGGCTTGGCCCAAAGCGGACAATATCATACTAATGTGGAGTTAAGGTGATGTTTGGCAGTCCCTACAAGTGGTATCAGAGCCATGGTTTGGCAACGGTCAGGAATAGTGGACTGCGTTGTGTGGGAGGCTCTCGGTATGACCTCGTGATTGGAGATTCGTGTTTGATGCCTTGTGTCGAAAGTCTTCCTGACATTGTGGTGGTCAGGCGGCGTGTCCCGTTGGTTGATAACAGCGGTGCAAGATGATTTGACGGATCAAATGAATTATGGCTCGAGGGGAGGACATGTGTGGTCCTTGGTTTGAGGGGAGGATTGTTGGGATACAAACCCAAGTCCCACATCGGAAGTTTAAGGAAGAAACTCCTTGAATATAATGTGCCACCTTGACTCAATTAGTATGAGGCCTTTTGGGAAGGAACCCAAAAACAAATCCGTGCGGGCTTGGCCCAAAGCGGACAATATCATACTAATGTGGAGTTAAGGTGATGTTTGGCAGTCCCTACACTTCATCTGGGTATTGTACAGTACTGGACCATGATATCTAGTTTATTTTCCCGTACACACTAGGCTAATTCATTGCTGTTGCATGAGTTATTTGGAAAGAAAGAAATCTTTGGATTTGCGAACACAAATGAAATTCTGATACGAAGATCGTCAATAATATCATATCTTTTGTTGCTTCTTAGCATGCTAGTCGCTGCCTTGATGTTAGTAGAGTCACTTCCAGGATTGTCGCTTCAATAAATTCGATTGCGTTGTTAATCTGGAACTTGTAGAAGCCATACCTGTGGAGAAGCTCTTGCTTGGATTAAATACTTATCATGTTATTATTAAAGGAGACTCTCAAGTTGTTATTGCTCATCTTTAGAGAGGTCAAATGAACTGTTTGGATTAACAACATTCTCTTGTTAGTTTGAGGCATAAAGACATTTTTGGCCCCTTTGCAATCACCAGTTTACCTTTTTTGTTCATGTTCTATGGGCATTTACCTTTTACTCCCAGTGGTATACAAAAAGGTTCCAAAATGACCCTTAAAAAGTATATTCTATCAGATTCTATTAACAAATTTATTAACGGAATCTGATGGAATATTTTTTTAGGGGCCATTTTGGAAACTTTTTTCATACCACAGGGGATAAAAAAGAAATGCCAAAGGACATAGGCCAAAAGGACAAACCAATCATAACACAGAAGCCGAAAAAGTATTTAGTCCTTAGTTTGATTATTGATGATTGTCTTGCTTTCCTTAGCTCTTTTTCTTTTGTCTCTTTCAATTTTGTAAGGAGTGTGAACTAGTAGCTTGTTCCTTAACTAGTTTGAGTTTAAGTTAATAGATTTGGGAAATCCCTTAATTGTATTGCTGAAATAATTAGTTTATATATATACATGAGGTGGGGGATAATTACACAAAACCCCAATAGTGGAAAATATATACATTAAGTGGTCCCTCTATAATATATTCCTAACACACCCCCTCAAGTTGAGCATGGAGAGGCGACAATGCTCAACTTGTCCCGAAGAGACCGAAACCGCGTCTTAGCCAAGGGCTTAGTGAGGACATCGGCAAGCTGAGCATCAGTGGGTAGATAGCGAACAAAAAGAGACCGATTGGCCACCCGTTCCCGCACAAAGTGAAAATCGATCTCCAGGTGTTTTGTGCGGGAATGAAATATGGGATTAGCTGTCAGATATGTGGCACTAAGATTATCACACCAGAGAGTGGGAGCAGTGGACAGTGGAAGACCAATATCACGGAGGAGCATAACCAACCAAGACAGCTCAGAAGTAGTGGTAGCAAGGGCACGATACTCCGCCTCCGTAGAAGACCGAGAAACTGTCCGTTGTTTGCGAGAGACCCATGAAATCAGATTATCACCCAAAAAGATCGCAAAGCCAGTAGTAGAGCGAGGTTCCCCATATCCGAAGTGAGGTGATGTGTGGCACCCGTGTCCATGATCCAAGGTTGGTATGAATGATGGCTAAGGGTGGTGTTATTGGCTTGGGGAAAACGGTGGGGCTGCTGAAAATTATTATTTTGTCTTGGAGACGGACATTGCCTCGCATAGTGACCATTCCCTTTGCAATTATGACACACAACCGTAGATACATCAGCTGTAGCGGAGGTGCTTTGGTTTTGATTCCACTGCTGAAAATTATTATTTTGTTGCCAATGCTGTCCCCCACGGGACTGCTGCTGAAAATTACCCGGATAATACCCAAATTGCTGAAAATTATTATGGTGATGGGGCTGCCTACCACGGCCTCTACCACGGCCACCACCACGCCCTCTCCCGGGGCTGGAAAACGGACTCAATCCATGTCCGGACTGCTGCTGTTTGACAGTAACATTAACGGCAGGAAGGGAGGTTTCTCGCTTCACACGGCGATTTAAATTTCTCTCCTCGGTAAGTAACAAACCATACAAATCATCATATCCAATTTCATCCATACGAATCTCAAGAGAACGACAAAACTCATGAAAATTATCATCTAACCCATCCAAAATAAATTCAACAAAATCATCCTCCCTTACTTCATAACCCAAGGACATTAGTTGGTCCCAAATTGATTTAGCCTTTTTCATATACTCATCAATAGATTCATTCCCTTGTTTTAAACTATGTAAACGATGCCTCAATTCTCTTATTTGGGCGCGGGAACCCGAAGCATACACCGCATTTAATCTACTCCAAGCTACTCTAGCAGAATTAATTCCAACAACTTGATGAACCAAAGATTCAGAGAAAGAGTTAACTATCCAAGAAAGTACCTGTTGATCTCGTCGCTCCCATATGACAAAGGCTGGATTTTTTGAACCATCCGGTAGCGTCATCGGTGGGATGGGTTCGGACCCATCGAGGTGCCCTTCAAGACCACAACCCCTAATCATAGGTAACAATTGGGTTTTCCACAACAAGAAATTAGTTGATGTGAGTTTGATAACCATTTGAGTGGAGATGTTGGGAAGGGAGAGAGGAAGGGGCTGTATCACGTGGTGGTCATTGGTGCCATTGACGGCGTCAGAGGCATCGGAGTGGAGGTTCTCACCGGTGGACATGGTGGCTGCTGGTCGGCGACGGGACTGCTGTCTCTTTTCTTGATGGGCGGCGGCTGTAACCTTGTGTGCCTTAGGGTTTCGGCTGCCTCCTCTTCTTTTCTTTCTTTTCTTTCTTGTTTTAGGGTTTTCCTAGTTTAGCTCTGATACCATAATAGATTTGGGAAATCCCTTAATTGTATTGCTGAAATAATTGGTTTATATATATACATGAGGTGGGGGATAATTACACAAAACCCCAATAGTGGAAAATATATACATTAAGTGGTCCCTCTATAATATATTCCTAACATAAGTTTCCTCTGCTCATACTATATCAGGAGATCCTCCTCTCCTTATGTTATTCACAGCTTGTTGGCACATGATTTAATACAACAATCCATTTTTCAGTGAAAAAATAAAAGAAACACATGAAATATGTCTACACTATACAAGCATTAAAAAAAAAAAAAAAAGTCTACATTATATAAATTAAGGAACTAGTATTCTAGTAAATGCATAATCTACTAAAGATACACATGAGTTCAATCCCATGACTTACACAGAAAACTCCCCCTTCCCCACTATCTAATAGTAAATGCTATATCATTAAGAAAAAAATATTGCTGCCAAATGTCACCATTAATTATGTACTTTTTGTTTGGAAAAGGTACAACTAAAATCGATGGACATCGATCTTTAAATCTAACATTCGAGAATATTTTTTATTGAAATCTTTTGAAATTTTTCTCCTCTTTCATCTCCATTCTTAATTAACGCTACTCAGAAGCGTAAAAAAAAAAAAAAAAAAGTTTAATTCTTTCATAGAATAAACAAATTTTGGGATCCCTACAAATATTGAAAACTATGAAACAATATTCATAGAAAGCAAATGAGTCTCATTATAAGTGGAAGGACCACAAAAAAATGTCATTTTTTGGAATAATCATATTAAATTTTTGTGTCATATGATAATTTAGGTTGAATAAGAATATATGATTTTACATGAGAGAAATTAATTAGGTTAGACAATGTGGACCAAGTAAAGCCAAACAAACGTGAGTTTGCAGGTAGAGACAGACAACAGACTGTTACTATTGTCTTCAACCTTATGTCCAACAACACTGCTACCATATGTTCACACTTCAGACACACAGCACTCACTCACCTAATATTAATCATTCAGCCCTTTTTTTTTTTCTTCCTTTCCAATTAAAAAAAAAAATCTCATGGTAAATATTTTCTTAATCCATAAATCATATAATTGCATATGATCCAATATTGACACTTAACAATTTAATCCGAAAACTCAAGATAAAATAAGCTAAAAAAAAATATCTTCTATTATTATCATTAAATCACTTGCGCGCATTTACCTTATGCATTTGAAACAGCTATAATATATGTTTAACCTACCACGTGTTGAAATTCTACTAATAAATGAAATTGTCAGACACTTTCGATCGCTTGATTTAAAAGGTTCTAATAACAAGCCACGTGATGAGGTACCTGAGTTGGAGGTGGTGCTCCCGTCCTGTTGTCATACCGGAGATAGTCATGTGGATGAACCTAAATGGTAAAATTAGTAGATAGAGAGTTTAGAGAAGCAGAAGCGGAAGATCCTAGCCTTTTATAGGCATTTGGTGATTGGTTTGTTCTCTCTAATGGGCTGACATTGGTGAGTTGGGCCTGTAGGAGCTCGATATTAGATGGGCCTGATGTGGACTTATTGGGCTTATATCTTCGGTCAAATCTTCATCACGAAATTATTCAATTTCAAAAGGTTAAATTGATAAATTAAATTCAAAAATAATATTTACAATAGGAACATGAGTTATTATTATTATTATTATTATTTATTTTATTTATTTTATTTTTTGGTTTCAATTGAGCTTGTGAGAATAGACAAGATGTGTACTGATGAAATTATTCTTCCACGAGGGAAGGGTTTGGCCTCCCTGTCGGCAAGGTTAAATAGTAAAAACAATTGTGTCCCCATCAATCTTACAACAGTTAACTGTAAATTTCTTTTTCCCAAAATTCTAATTATAAAATATTAAAATATAAAATGAAAAATAAAAATAAAAAAACTTATTGAGCAAAAACACAATTCAACCAATCTTTAATAATATTCAAACAAGTTAAACTACTCATTTTTATTCGTGAGATATATTTATATAAATCAATTAATTCGACAAATAACCTAATTACATGAAATTTTCAAGGAGCTAAAATCTTTAATTAATACAATATTCATTGATCTGTAAATACAATCATTATTCTTCCTACTTTTGGCATTGAATTCTATTTTCGATATATATTTGGGCAAGCAAATTAATGAACAGCTTTTAACCAGAGGAGAAAAAAGCTGCAAGACAGTGAACTTTTTACATTAAGAATAATAGCAGTAAAAATTCTAAGTCCATGATTTTATGTCAAAAAAAAGGTGCACAGCTATCATAAACTTGAAATTGACATAGGAAATTGGAAATTTATACTCTAATTTCTCATACTTATATAATTATATGTTTTTAGAATTTTTGCTTTATATTTATTCACAAACTTCATGTATTCTCTATGAACTTCATTAACCATACAAATTGGGAGTATACCATACAACTAACAAATTGGGTAAAACATGTAATCATTTTATTATATTAAATTTATTTTTTTTTAATTTTTTTCCCTTCAATAGCACTAAGGATAGAAAAGTAATTTCCAAAGCTCCTAATTAATTCTACATAATTTAATGATGCCCCTATTGAGATATCTCAAATTTAGACAATTAGCAATATTTTTTTTTTTTTTTATGAAATTGGCATTCATTTATAATTATCATAGAACAAAAAAAAGGAAAAAAAGGGCAACCACCCCATTATTAATTAGTTAACTAATTAAGTTTCAGATATATTTGACCAGAATTCAAAGATTTAGGAAAAAGCCATGTTAATTGTTTTTTTTTTTTTTTTGCCATGTTAATTGTTTTACTTTATGCTAATTGGAATCTGCATAAATCTTATGAATTGACTAAAGATAATGAAGCCAAACACTAATGGACAAAAATTATGAAATCTAATTTGTGAGAGAAATGATAATAACCATGCAAATGAATGAAAAGAAAACTTTAAAATGTCCTAAGTTTATGATCATAACTGATGAAAGTAACCTCTCAACTTCTCTTAAATTAACCTTTGCGAAAAAATTTCCAAACAACCAATAATTCATGTCTTCAAACTTCTGAAATAGATTTTCAAATAATATATTTGCAAATTCAAACTATATGTATGTGTATATTAAATATATACTCAAACAAATATTTCTTATATATATACTTTATTGAAGTTGATTAAAATAATATTGGGGAGAAAAGAAACAAAGTCTTTTTAATTAGTTATTCCAGACTTCAAATCGAAAATTGTAATTTTGTTTTTTTTTTTTTTTTTTTTTCAAAAGGTAAAACTCTCCCGGCTATATACGTCATATACAATTAATCTTAAATACTAATGTAAGCTTAATTAATTATTTTTCTTAATATAGTAACCCGAGGATTTTGAATCCTTAAAGTGTCATTTGCCGCTAAATTTAAACATATATTAGAATGGAGTTACGTTACACGCTTCAGTCCTAAGAAACATTTGCATTCAAATGTATAAAAATATTAATATTAGACCTTACTTATCAACTTTAACACTAAGGGAAAGAATGCAATTTGCCAACAATAAAGTCTAGCATGGTAATAAACCAAAATGGTATGAGATTGTTTGATGAGTGACACGTCATCACAGCTGCTAACGTGTCGCTTATTGAACGGTCCTAGATATCAATCTAGTCCAAAACCTCACTAAAAATTTTCCGTACCAGATTATGATAACACCAAAAGAAAATTAAGGGTTATCATATTCATCATCACTAAAAACATATATGAAATTCAAAATTCAAGAAAATACAGCGCTAACCCACTAAGGACCCCATTGATAATCCATGTGCAAAAGCAAATGGGTAAGGGTTATAAGACAAGGACGATGAGGACAAATTTCACTGAGAAGTAAGAGCAAAGAAATTGCTGACTAGTGGGTCTCTACAAACATGCAATATTTTGTAGCGTTCCATATATTTAGCTGCATTTTCTGTACAAATAATTCTTATATATATTTTTCAAAACGTATACAAAGAGGGTGAAAAGTGTCAAAGGGCATGGGGCTGTGACAGTGGACAGGTAGGTACGACTGTGGAATTTGACGCATGAACACTTATAACTCTCTCTCTCTCCCTCTCTCTTAGTCTTTTTGCCTATATATACACACAAAATCAAGGATTCATATGTTTAAATTAATCAAGTCCAGTTAGCCATGGGAGTATTCAAGCATTTGGTGATTGTTAAGTTTAAAGAAGGTTCTTCTGTTGAAGAGATCTTGAAAGGAATGGAGAAGCTTGTGGCTGATGTTGATCTTGTCAAGTCCTTTGAATGGTCAGTTTTCACTTGCTCCTTAATTATCTTTATATCCTTTTTTTCCTCTGCTGGGTTATACAGACGGGCATTAGGACTCAATAGGGCAAAGACATGACTTTCCCCCTTACTTGTGATGTACACTACAACATATGTTAGTTTCCGTAGCAAAATTGTTATCATATGAAAAATTTACAGAGTAGTCCGGGGATCACGTGGTTCCATCCAACAATGCGTACCACATGATCCCTGGACTATAGTAGAATATGCCTACCATATGCATATCAATAACATCAAAATGATATCAAAGTTTGCTACAAAATAATATAACACGCAACAACTTTTTTATTGTTGCTAAAAAACCATGACAACGATTTTTATTTTGTTGCCAAATGTAGTATTTCTTGTAGTGTATATGTGTCATACTATCACCTTAAGTTTAATTTCTTGGCATGATACCAAAATCTCTTAAACCCAAAGATCGAGGTAGATTCAAATCTTGAAAAAGCCATATATTTTTAAAATTTCATTCAAGATCAAAGGATATTTGTAGAAATGTGTTAAAAAAATATGAATACTATTCTTGTGACTTATGTATTAGTTTAAGCTTTTAAGATTAATTGGTTTATGCACGAAAGACATGTTTTACTCTAGTAAATTGCTTGTATTGACAGGGGACAAGATTTAGAAGGACCAGAGATGTTGACACAAGGCTTCACTCATTCCTTCTCAATGACATTTGATAACAAGGAGGATTACATTGCATTTCAAACTCATCCTAATCATGTTGAATATTCTGCTACTTTCTCAGCTGCTATTGAAAAAATTGTGGTGCTTACTTTCCCATCTGTTCAAATTAAACCACCACCCCCACCACCTGTTGCTGAAGCATAATCTAGAATTAAATATATATAATAATTAATAATAAAAAAAGAAAATGGTATTTTGTATTTTTCCTATAATTATTTGTGTGTATCAACATATTTGCTAGCTTTGGAGTATTGTATGGAATTTCAACATCATGTAATGTATATCAAGAATATGTGCTTTCTTGATGTTTTGTAGTCATTTTCAGTTTGTGATAACACAGACAGGGTACCATCTATGAGATTTGATATGTCTTCTTATTGTTTTCATTTGTTAATATTGAAGCTATTGTTAAACTAATTAAAAAGCTATTTCATCACTTGTTTTTTCTTGACTCTGCAACTTTATGTTATAATGGGTGATATATTGTTACTAATGAAGGTCCCATGCTAACAAATCTTGTCTGTCTCAAATTAATCCTCTTTTACTATATTGGCACCATCCAAGAGTTTCAAGTAGACATATATCGATAGATAAAATAATTGGCAGAACAAAATCATGCATAGTGGGATTCAAAATTTCTTTAACTAAATATAAGGAGTAAATTTTAAAATTTGCCTTATTATCAGTCCATGATACTGCTATAAAATTGTGCTTGTATGTATTTGTATTAAAACTAAATATAAATTTTGTTGCTATGAATATATATATCACTAAAAAAAATGTTAGTTTTGACTGCTAAAAAAGTCATTTAGTAGCAATAAAAAAAAATTGCTACTATATGTATATGTGAGCATAATTATAGAGAATTTAACTACCAACTATATACGGCCACAAAGTTTACGGCCAACTATATACGGCCACAAAGTTTACAGCATCAACATGTAACAATACTTTTGTTGTTATCGAAAGTTAATTTTTAATAATTTCGGCAACAAATATTTTACTGCCAAATTTTATATTTCTTGTAGTGTATCGCAGCAATTTTGGAATATTGATACTATATTAGTTTATTTTTAAACTAAATCCAATATTTTTTTTATGGTGAATTATACAATAGGTTTATAGTATAGTTCATGAACAGAAACAATAGTAGGTGACCTAACATGTGCTCTAATGACCCATTAGTGGTGAGATATCATGTGCTGGTATGTAAAGTGAGAGAGAAAAAGAACAGACATTTAGAATCTACATAAATAAATGGCAAAAAGTACTGCCAAAGGAGATTATTGATGCAGCACAAAATAAACATCATTATGGTTTAAAATTTCAAGAATAACCCTCAAAAAGCTAAATAGAATTATATGGTTATTTAAGTATTTAGTAGTAAGATGGAGGGTTCGTTGTTGTAGAACTTGAACTGAAATGTAATTGGTTTTGATCGATTTTATAATTGTGAATTTATTCGATTCGGTTTTGTTTAATTCAATTCCGATTTCGTTTCCATTTCAGTTCTAATGATACATTAGTATATCACTTACCCAAAAATGACCCCTTGATAATGCTAGGGGAGGGTAAGGGTTATAAGCAATCTTATTGAAAGCGGACCAGTCAATGGACCACCAAGACTAACGGTTCACGATTTGACCAATTCAACTGGATTCAACCGAAGGTTCAACTGAATTTTTATTTAAAAAAAAATATTTAATTAATTTCATTTTGACCGGTTCGATTTTTTAGTTCAACTGGTTTAATCTGTTGGCTTTATTAAAACAGTTAATTTGTATCAAATTGACTGGACCAATAGCCGATTTATGGTTGAACCGTTAGTCTAGTTCGGTCCGGTTTTGATGACATCGGTTATGAAACAAGGTTGACGAGGACAAATTTTACTGAGAAGTGGAGCAAAGAAATTACTGACTAGTGGGGCCTATAAAAACATGCAATACTTTGTACCATTCCATATATTTAGCTGCATTTTCTGTACAAAAAAGTCTTATATTTTTGAAAAACATAAAAAGAGGGTGAAAAGTGTCGAAGGGCATGGGCTGAGACAGTGGACAGATAAGACTGTGGAACTTGACACAAGAACAATTATATAAGTGTCTGTGTTTTTGTTTTTGCATATATACACACACATGCTAGGTTTTGGTGAAACATTTAAGGATTCATGGTGTTTAAATGAAAGTAGTCTAGCATTTATTAGTTACTGTTAAGTTTAAGGAAGGTTCTGCAGTTGAAGAGAATTTTTGAAAGGCATTGAGAAGCTTGCTGCTAATAAAAGAAAATGGTATACAGACAGGCTATCAATTATGTGATTTGATGTCTTATTGTTTTCATTTATTAATATTCAAGCTATTGTTGAACTAGTCAAAAAGATGTTTCAAGTCATCACTTTTTGACTTTTGTAGCAATATGTTACAATGGGTCATATTTAAGGTTGAGTTTCATATGGGTCATATTGGTCCCATGTGTAACAAATCTTTTCTAGGTTGATAAATCTTTTTTTTTTTCACTATTGGTAGCAAGAGTTTCAAGAAAATATACAAATAGATAGAAGAAAATTTGCAGAACAATATCATTATAAAAATACAAGATTTGGTAGCACGGAATAAAAAAAAGTTGTTGCATATAAATCGAAAGCATTAGAATTTGTCAACTTTAACGGTTTCTTTTAAATAAGAGAGACATTTATAGTGCTCTAAAAAAGATGTTAGGGGTAATAAATAGGTTGGGGGAAAATTTGTACATTACAGCTAATATTGTTGGTTGGAGTTTTTTATGCATATTTATGAGCTTATTATATGATGTAGCAGTTTATAAAAATTCATGAACAGACACAGTAAGAGGTGACCAAACATGTGCTCTAGTGACCCATCAGGCAGTGAGATATCATTTGCTTTGCTGATATGTAAAGTGAGATAAAAGGAGGAGAATCTAAACTAAAATATGGCAAAAAAGTACTGGTAAATGAGGATTACAAATGCAGCAGAAAAAAAAAAAGTATTAATTATGGTTTTCAATTTTCTAGAAAAACCAAAAGACATATTTAAAGAAAGATAAGATAAGATGGAATTTTACTGAATGTTCTTCATTTTATTCTCAATGATGCCTTTATCACCAATGGGCAAAAAAAAAAAAAAAAAAAAGTAAAAAAAATGACAGGCAGAAAGTTAAGATTCCCGGCAAGATTAAAGTAAATTCCCTGTTATCTATATTTGAGGGCAAAATGCACTGATTGTCGCTCAACTATGATGATAAAACCTTAATTATGTCGTTGAAAAAAAAAAAAAAAAGAAAAAGAAAAAGAAAAAGAAAAAGAAAAAGAAAAAAAAAAGAAAAAAGTTTTATTTTGTTTCAATAAAATTATATTCAAATAAAGATTAATTGGTCCCTAAACTTGTTTGCAAAGTCCATTTTTTGTTCTAAAAGCGGATTGAGATATCACTCTGGTCCTTCAACTTTTCATTTCGAGTTAAATTCTTTCAAGTTAATGTATCACTATAAAAATTAACACGTTCAAAAAGTCACCAATTATATATTGACACGTCATTTTTGGACTAATAATTTATCGTGAACGATGAAATTAATAGCTAAAACTTATTTTGAAGACCGTACCAATCAAACTAAATTTTAAGAGTGAAATTGACCATTTGATCAAATTTTGTCCACACTTGATCATCAAGGCCAAGAATCAAACCTATCCATATTCTTATATTATGTCAATGAGCAAACAACAACAACAAAAAAAAAAAAAAAAAGCCATACCTTGATGAAGGAATTCAAGTTTTTGCATTCTTTCTTTCTCTTTCTCATCCTCAATTTCTTCTCCACTAATTGCCAATCCCAAAACAACACATCAAAAAGCTTCTGTGGCAAAATCCCAATTCAGACTCCGTTTTTAAGCTCAAATTCAACCAATTCGTCATCACCATTAAACCACATGGTATTATGCAGATCTCAAAAGCTGTACTTGAGAACAAGTATTGGCCTTTTTCAAGTCTCTTCCATCAATTACACAACTAAAACACTAACCATTTCTCACCCTTCTTCTTCATCAAATGATGATTCACACATTAATGGACATGAATTGGGAACAAGGATCTCTTTCGGCATACCGGATCATGTGCCTGATATCTGCAAGGAGTGTGAGAAGTCTAATGGAAATTGTGGAGTTGGAATGAGATGTATATGCCATCCTAGAGAGTGTAGTAAGTGTTTCAATCTCTTCATAAATTTGTTATTTTGAGTTCTATCACTTAATAATAGTAAGATTGTCAATTTCTCACACAACAACACGATTTCCGAATTGAGCATCACCCATTTGACAGGAATATAATTTTTTTTTTTACGTTTTTATCATATTTATATACATGTATTTTTTATTTTTATTTATTTATTTTTTTTTTTTTGTGTGTGTGCAGAGGATAAAGTCATTGCTATGGCTGGTTCAGTGAAGCAATATGGTAACTGTGTCCTTTTCTCTGCACTTTCTGCCATTGTAGTTCTGGTTTCTATAACAAACTCTCAGCATCTGATATAGATGTTGGGTGAATCAGTTGATCCTCAATGAGACACAAACTTCCTGCAGCTGACTTAAATGGAAAATGAGAGCTTATTGTATACATTCAGTCTTGCATACTACAATTTTGAGTATACTCTGCTCTTGTTCTTGGAAATGGGTTCCTAATCTTTCATTGAAGATCATTTTTAACCGGGAAAATAAAATCCTGAAGGCTCTTGATCTTTTCGATTTTTTAGTGATTAAACTTTGGCTTTTTTAAATTTGATCCATTGAACTCTCATCAATTATGATCACACACATTGAACATCTTGCTAGCAAAATGAATATCAAATTTAATTAAAACTTAGCTATTTCATATGCTTGTGACATGTTAAGTACAGGGGATAGTCCCTCAAAATAACAAATTCAAACACATTAAATAAGCAACGCACTTACCATCGAGTTTGATATTCGTTCCCCTACTTCTTCACATTTTATTCTTAAATTTTGGGTTAACTTGGACGTGGATAAAGGCCCATATAAATGAATCAAGTTGGATTTAAATAACAAGCTTTTTAGATCCTTCTATTTTGGCCACAACTTCCTTTTTTTTTTTTTTTTTTTTTTTTGGGTTTTGTTTTTTTGTTTTTGTTTTGTTTTGTTTTTTTTTTTTTTTCATGACGCAGAGATTTTTTCCAAAAATACTATAAAAGAATTTCAAAATTCCTAAAACACATGTTTCAAATTCCTAAAATACATATCCTAAGGCCGAAAAAATTAGAAAAAGATTCAAAATAACCACATTACCTACTTGCGTCAATCTCTCCATCCTCGTGAAAATTCTCCAAATGCAAAAAACCTAACGGAAAAGATATTTCAAAAAAATGTGTATCACAGATATATAAAAAATGTATTAACAATGTAACAACACAGTATACACAAAAACAATAAAACACTAACACATGTATCAATACATTACAAATGTAACAACATTATATTAAGCATGTATCATCATCAATAAAACAACAAACACCAAACAACGTAGTGTCAATATAATATTATAAATGTATCAATAATGTAATAATATCAAACGTAAAATCATACACAAGAAATACATATCCCAACCGGAGAATATAGACAGAAAAAAAAAAAAATACCTTCTCAAAACATATATAACAACAACCAAATACTAGAACATATATCTACACAATATCACAAATATAAAAAAAATGCATCAACAATGTATCACTCATGTATCATCATCAATTAAATAACAAAACAAACAAATAAACAAAAATAGCATAATACCAAACAAAAATAGACACATATCTTCTCAACTGCAGCACTACTCCTAGTGACCCCCCGAGTCATACCCTCCCTTCAGTATTGGTTTTGCGATAAGTTTCACCAATCGGAACATTCTTGTCAGAGCCACCATCTACTCTTCTCATCGGAAACAACCCAACTTTCTTCACCATTATCAACACACAATGAACAATAGGATAAAAAAATATAAGAATTGCAACAACAAAAATAAACAACGTAGCAGAAAAACATTGCAATATCAGTTGAAGAAAAATGAAAATAGCAACAACAAACGATTATTGTGATAACAAAAGAGCATGAGGAAATGAAAGATCGTAAAAGTGGAAAGAGAATTATAGAATACGAAAAGGCAAAAAGGTATAAAAGCGTGTAAGAAAACAGTAAAAGTGGTAGACATATAAAAAGAACTGTGTTTATATATATATATATCCAAAAATAATTAAAGGTATGCGCTGAAATTAAATAAAAAATAACGCATTTCGGGTAATTTCTCTTAAATAACCAAGACATTTCAGAGATGGGCCCATATGAAGCGCATATTTCCTGTCCAAAACGGTAAGCTTACTGGGCCCGTTTACTTCCTCCAGGAAGCCCACAAATCCATAAAATATTCGGGCTTCATTTGATTTGTGAATTGTTATTAATACATTTTTTTTTCTTTTTCTACTCATGAATAATAGTGTTAAATTAAATTTTTGACAGAATAACAGATATAACTTGCATTATATGATAAGTATGAACGATTATGGCTTTTTTTTATTTTTATGTAAAATATCTAAATAATATTATAGTATGATATATGACCTGACAATTCCAAATTGATAATACTAGATAAGAGAGAAATTAGTTAATAATTATTGGATGGAAATACGATAGGTTCACACCTAAAATATAATTAATTAAATCAAGTTTTGGAAATAGAATTGAAACTTTTCCATTATATTTGTTTGAATTGGAATACAATTCAAATAAACACTGGTTATATACAAGATTCTCAATATTTATTGCCTTGGTGAAGACGACCAAGTAGGAGGAAATTAAAACATCAAATTGATTTTTTTTTTTTTTGGTGTGTGCACATAAAGTGATGACTAATTGTGTGAGGAGACGTAGACTGAGTATGTGGGAGCAGATTCAGGTTCGAATCCCATTAAATACATTAGCAAAGAGGGGTAAGAAACCTTAACTGTGATTAAATGCTGAACAGGATTATCTCAATGAGAATACCTGTGGTTAATACCCAAAAAATACCACCTAACAATGATAAGAAAATCGGTGAGAGAAAACGTTCATCCCTTGTATTTTCGTGTCACGAAAAAATTCGTATTTCCCTTTTATTATGATCTAGTTCAATTAATTTACTATGTTGGGAAAAATATTTTTTAATATAAAGAAATCTAAATTTTTTTTTTGCAGAAAAAAAATTCAATTGGTAATTGAGCTAATTTGTAGTTTATAAACCACTTTGAATTGAGTTTTCGAAAAATCATGAAGGTTTTTGCATGATTTTCAATTATCACGTTACAAACTACTTCTTAACTTCATGTTATAAAAAACAACTTTTAAATATATAAAGATTTATTTATTTATTTTTATCTTAATTCAAATATGAAATTTGAATAAATAAAATTGAATTGATTTGTACCTCTGGATTTGGGCGAGGAGAGTCATCATAGGCGTTTAGAGTCCATGTATGAAGTATTTTGAGTCTCTTCTAGATTAATTTCTGCCAATAATTATAATTTCATACATATTGTTGGTGCACTCATACGTCTCATATTTACGAACCAATTTTAAGAAAGAATCATCGGTTTGTTTTGTGGTTTTCTTGTTAAAATATTTTTCATTGAAAATTAAATATTTTTATTTGTTTTTGTATGTAATATTAATGTTTATAAAATAAAGATATGGTAATAGAATTATTATGATAAGTGAGTATATATAATATCGTTTCTCTCTTTCAGAAAATAACTTTCCCTCTGTGAAATGAGGAGTTGTTTTCCTTTAATTGTTAAAGATTTTCCTTTGATTAGGAAAATTTTTTCATTGATTTTTTTTTATTATTTTTTTTAAATCACAAACGCAAAAAACATAAAGAAAACGGTTTTCGGAAGAATATTTTCTGTGAAACAAACCGATCTCAATTGTGATTTGTATCTATTAAAATTCACTATACCTCAATTCAAATACTTTATTTTCTAATTAGTACCTAAACGTGTACAGTGATAACTGTTTCCAAATACTTATTTAATTTTATAAAAATTTAAAAATAAAAAATTTAATTCATATTAAATATTAATATAAAAAATATAGATATGGATATTCGAGTAAATTAATGTTTATTATATTAAACTAATTAATAATAACTATATAATTTTATTTTAATATAACAAGTATATAAATAAGGTTGTCAATGGGGATGCAGGCGCTCGCCAGAAGGGGGACGGGGTTTCCCGTTTAGGATTCCTGCGGGACAGGATAGGGGATAAATTTATCCTCGAATGCTAAATAGGGACGGGAATGGGATTACCTCTTCCCGCCCCCGTCCCCATTTAGTCCCCATGGAATCCCTGCTAATGTCCCCGTCAAAATCTCTACTTATAATTCTTTATATTATTATATATATAGTAGTAGTTATATATTTATCTTATATAAATAATTGAATCTTATAATACTAAAATAAAATTAAAACTAAGGTTTTCAATTTTCATTCACAAATGAAAAAGTCATGGCTTCAAAATTGAATTTTACTTATTTTTTTTTAAAAAATTATCTTAACGAAGACGGGAATCCCTGCAGAGATTCCGTTCTCCGATGGGATTAGGGATAGAGATTAGGATTATACCCCTTTGCTAAACCGGGGATGGGGATTAGGATTATACCCCTTTGCTGAACGGGGACGGAGATGGGAATCCCCGCCTAGTCGGAGAACGGGAATGGGATTGCCAATTCCCGTCCCGTCCCGTCCCACCCCGCCTTGTTTACATCCCTATATATAAGGCACTACATCCATCGATCTAAATTATCCAAATCGGATATAATTAAACATAATGACATACTCTATAAATTTCATTACAAAAATATTCTTGATTTAATTAATGTGCGAAATCAAAGTTGACAGTTGATATAAAGATCCATTAAAAATTGTTAGTTATGATCAACTTTAATTCACGATTTATTAGATAAAATAGGAGAATGTTAGGACGAAGTCTTGCTAATTGGAATCAAAGTCTAACATTATTTATTTCACAACATGAGCAACATTGCGATATATATAAAGAGTGTATTGATAAATATTAAGAAACGAAGCATATATAATTAAGGTCAACTTAATTAAGATTAAATATACTAATTTAGTTATATAATTAATGGCAACCATCCAAGTAGTATATATTTTTCATTGTATTCTGGTCAACTGTTGAATTAGTCCTTTTACCCAATTGGTCCTCATTTAATTTAATGAGATGCTTAAGCCATAGATAACCTATATTACGGATGAGAGCTACTCGCCCCATTCATTTTTAATATATCATTTTAGTTTTTTTTAGTTTGTTTCTTTTTATGTGAAATTTTATATTATATCAATACGATTTTGACACTTTATTTTCTTATATTTTCCCTTATTTATACTAAAACATCGAGATGTTTAATATTAATGGAGACAAACATAGAATTCAGTCGGGGGGGGGGGGGGGGGGGGCAGCTGACCCCTCAGCCGCCGGAAAAGCCCCTGAGTAGGGGGCTTTCCAGCGGCCCCCCGCCCCCCCAAGAGCAGGGCATCGCCCCTGCTCTTCCCACCTGATACAGGGGGCGAAACCCCCTGTATCAGGTGTTTATTTATTTATTTATTTTTTTGGGATGGGCAAAACGATGTCGTTTTATCCTGTAATTTAAAAAAAAATTAAACAAACCAGGGAAAAACGACGTCGTTTTGCCCTGGTTTGGAAAAAATAAAAATAAAAGTTACAGAGACAGAAAACGTCTCTCCCACCCCCCCTCTTTCACTTGATTAAATCACCCTCTTCTTCTCCTCTCTACTGCTGCAGGCCGCCAGCCCGCCAGCCGCCGCCGCCGCTCACCGTCCGTCCGTCCGTCCTCTCCTCTCCTCCTTTCCTCCTTGCTTCATTCCGGTTAGTTTTAATTTTAAATGTTAGGTTTTTGTAATTTATTTAGGTTTTATTGTAATTAGGTTTTAAAGAAAAATATTTGTGTAAATTAGGTTTGAATTAATAAATTGAGGTATTAATTGATAAATTAATAAATTGAGGTATTAATTGATAAATTAATAAATTGATTATGTTAATTGTGTTGTTATTTGATAAATTAGGTTTGAATTGGGGTTTGATTTGATAAATTGATAAATTGGGGAATTGATTGATAAATTGATAAATTGATTGTGTAAATTGTGTTGTTAATTTTAGTTTTGAATTGATAAATTAGGTTTATATGTGCGTTTGAATTGATAAATTGATGAATTATGTTTGAATGTGGGTTTGAATTAAATTGATTGTGCATTGTTATTTTTGGGTTTGAATTGATAAAATATGTTTAAATTTAGTTATGAATTGATTAATTGATTATAGTATTTGTGTTTTTTTTATAGGAATTAGAAATATGGATAAGTTTATTACTAGAACAAAACGGAATACTTTTTCAAATCCCGAACCATCATCAACTAGTAATGAAACCCCTATTGATCAAGGTAGTGAAAAAAGAGCCCGCATAGAGGTTGAAATTTCAGACAATGATATTATTAGTAATCCAGGATTGAGGAAACCAATTGATAGTTATCCAATTGAGATGAGAGATACATTGAGAAGGAGGTACTTAGAGTTAGGGCCCTGTCAACCAATTGGTTATCAATTTTCTCAAAGTACTTATAGTGGATGTAAAAGGAGGTTTCAATCTGCTTGGTTTAAAAATTTTGCTTGGTTAGAGTATAGTGTTTCTAAAGACAAAGCATTTTGTTTATATTGCTACTTGTTTCCTACAAATAGCAATAAAAGTGGGGCTAATTCTTTTACAGAATTTGGGTATAATAATTGGAAACATGCTATGGAAAATTTTGTTGGTCATGAAGGAGGTCGGGATAGTCCACACACTTTTGCTAGAATTAAGGTTGGTCAATATCAAAACCAAAGAGAGAATGTGGATTTTGTTTTAAATAATAAAAGTGATGCTTTAAATGATGAGTATAGTACTCAGTTGACAACGGTTGTAAGAGTAGCTCGATATCTCTTAGGGGAAGGTTTAGGTTTTCGAGGACACGATGAGTCCGAAGAATCAATACATAGGGGTCATTTTCTTGAACTCATTAGTTGGTTTTGTAAATATAATGAAGAAGCAAATAAAGTAATGCAATCAAATGCTCTAAAAAATAATCAAATGACTTCGTCTACCATTCAAAGACAAATAATTGAAGCTTGTGCAAAAGAAACGAGAAAAGTCATTTTGAATGAGATCAAAGACAAGTACTTTTCTCTTTTGCTTGATGAGGCCCGAGATAGTTCTGTGAAGGAGCAAATGGATGTGGTTTTGAGATTTGTGAATGATAATGGAGAAGTTATTGAAAGAATTGTTGGAGTGGTTCATGTAACTGAGACTTCTGCACAATGTCTAAAAAATGCCGTTGATGAATTCTTTGCGAAGAATGGATTATCATTATCAAGACTTAGGGGTCAAGGTTATGATGGGGCTTCTAATATGCGCAGTGAGCTTAATGGATTGAAATCACTCATTCTAAATGAAAATAAGCATTGCTCACCAACTTTAGTTGGTTGTTGTGTCTGCTGCGGAGGAAAATGATGATGTGAGCCAATTCTTTGACTATGTTTCCATGATTGTGAATATAGTTGGAGGTTCATGTAAAAGGCAGGATACTCTTCGCCAATTGCACCATGAAGAAGTTGTGAAGAGAATACAAAGTGGTGAGATTTCAACAGGAAAGGGGCAGAATCAAGAAATAAGTTTAGCGAGACCAGGGACTACACGTTGGGGTTCTCACTATAAGATATTACTTCGGCTTTTTGATATGTAGAATTTAGTGGAAGAAGTGCTTTTGGCAATAAATAAAGATGGTGATACAAGAAAAAATCGAGACACAGCTAAGGGTTTGGTGAATAAAATGGGTTCTTTTGAATTTGTGTTTATTGGAAGGTTAATGTTGTATATTTTGGGGGTGACAGATCCTTTATCAAAGATGCTTCAAGCCAAGGATCAAAACATAGGCACTACTGTTCGTATGGTTCAAAAGCTGAAAACGAAGTTACAAACATACGGAGAAGATGGCTGGGAAAAGCTGTTGAAAGAAACCACTGAATTTTGTGTGAAACAAAAAATTAAAGTGCCAAAGATGGAGGACATTATTGAAAGCCGTAGTAGAGCACTTATTGATGGAGAACCCGTGACTCATTTTCACCATTTTCGGGTGGAAATCTTTGCAAAGGTATTCCATTTTATTTTATGGTAATTGATATATATATATATATATTATTGGTTTCTATTTTTTAAATGGATAGTGTTCTAAATTGTTTTTACTTATATAATAATAGGTAATTGATGAGGTTGCTATAGAATTGAACAATCGTTTCAATGAGGCAAACATGAATCTGCTTAAGGGCATAATGAGTCTTGATCCTTCAAACTCATTTGCACATTTTGATCATGATGAAGTACTCAATCTTTTTGGTTTATATTCTGATGATTTCTCTAGTATTGAGCTAATCGAGCTTCGCTACCAACTTGAACTATATATTTCTGCTGTGAGAGAGAATCCTGAATTCTCTAATCTTGATGATATTGGAGCTCTTGCAAGAAAGATGGTGGAAAGTAAGTCTCACATTTGTTTTCCTTTGGTGTATCGGCTTATTGAGTTGGCATTGGTCTTACCAGTTGCAATAGCTACTGTTGAAAGATGTTTTTCTGCCATGAATATTGTGAAGACTGATCTACGCAACAGGTTGGGCGATGAGTTACTGTCAGATTGCTTATTGTGTTACATTGAGAAAAAGATATTCATCAGCATTGATGAAGAGGACATTATGCAGTGTTTTCAAAAATTGGCATCTTGGAAAAACTATTTGAAACCTCTCAAAACTTCTCATTTTACTAGTTCTTTATCGTCTCCTTCGATTAGAAAAAATTAATTGTTGGTATGTTTTTTGTATTGAATTGTTTGGATTAATTTGATTGTGTTAGAGTAGACCTATGTTTTAAATAAAATTGTTGTTTGGATTAATTTAATTGTGTTTTTATTGAATTGAATTAAATTCATTCAGGTTTGTCGGTCGATCGGAAATTTTGGTTCGTCGGCCGAAAATTTTTCTTAACTGGCCGGAAATTTTTTGAACCAAATTCTGCCCCCCCAGCAGACTAATCCTGGCACCGCCACTGAATTCAGTTATGATAATTAAGAATAAAAATAGTTTTGCTTTGAAAAATAAATTTTTAGCGAAAAAAAATATTAAGAGTAAATTAGTTATTTTGATAACTTAATTAGTTTTACATTGATCTTAGTAAGCAATCTCAAGCGACATATGAAAAGAAATAGTTTAAAAAAGAAAATATAAATAGCCTAATTAGTTCTACAATTTTATGTTAAATTCCAGTGAATCGGTAAGCTAATGTTCATCCGTTGATTAATTGATCTTTTTCTCATGAACAAGTTTACGATGACTATTACTTTGAAATTTGCGACATTAATTTTTATTACATTAGAGATTTTTAGGTGTATATACAGCAAGAAAATGTAAATATAGCCATAAAATGCCAATAAACTTATATTTCTTTTCTAATTATATAGCTAGGATTTAGGAGGGAATTAGACATTCCGTGATAAATTACGAAGCCAATTAATAGGGGATTGATTATTTCCTAGTTAAGTGGAAAGGAATATATATGAAATTTGAAATCTATCCGTATATTATTTGATTATTTTTCAAAATATTAAACAATATTAAAAACTTTAAAAAGATACTAAATAAATAAATTTTTTCCGTGACTGTATTGGTGAGGAAGTGCATGCTCTCTCATTTCTGTCGCTAAAAATGATTAAGGACGGAAACAAGCAATCAGCTACGGCGTTTTCCCTAGCAATATTTTATCTTTCTTGTTGTGATATAACTTATAATATAAACAATATCTATAGGTTAGCAATTTTAAGATATTGAACTGTTCATCATGTCGATTTCCATCAATTTAATTTCTTCCCCTCTGAGAAAGAATATGACTAATATGGAGGCAATCACAAGCACCCAAAACCATGAAACTGAAGAAGAGGGACATGTACATACTTTGCAGATCCATGAAATTGAAGAAGAAGCAATTCATTTACAAAACGACCAAAATGAAGGAGAAGAAGCATCTCCTTCACAGGTGGCCATTGACGCAGTGTGGCTAAGCATAACTGAGGAAAAAACTGTTGGAAATGTTGGGGAATCCCACATTGGAAATATATAAGATCAAAGAGTAGTATATAAGTGGTGTAGATTGGACCTTAATACAAGCCAATTGGTTTTGTGTTATATAGGCTCAACCCACTTATGTACTCACTCATTCAGTCAAGCTCAACACTTTCAAGGCCCACAGAGTATCTTCATGGTATTAGAACATAAGAAAGTCCGACAGCCGAAAAGATCCTGGGCCCGTGTTTAAAGTCCTGGTGGAGTTTGTGCTAGTAATGAAAACTAGACCCGTTAATGAACTTGGGCCTCAAAGGAGATAGGCTAAGGAATATTTGACAAGTGACAACTGGTCCAGACCCAGTTGCACTTGAGGGAGAGTGTTGGAGATGTTGGGGAATCCCACATCGGAAATATATAAGATCAAAGATAGGGGTGGCAACGGTGCAGGTGCGGACGCGGGGGTGCATTCCCCACTCCGCCCCCAATGATTGCGGGGGCGGTTTCAGAGATTCCCCATTTAATATTTTAGGGATTTTTTCACCCCCATCCCCACCTCGCGCGGGTGCCTACGGGTATAGGTGAATCCCCACCTATATCCAACAAATAAAATAAATTAATATTTCGTTATTTTAATAACTATATTAACATTCAATATCCAAAATACAAATAGCATTCTACCATTGCATGCACAAACGAGAGCCAATTACAATGAGAACTAACTACTGTCGAAAAACCACAAAGGTGAAATAAAACTGAAATAGAAAATACCAACATGACATTCAACTTTTCACAGAAAAAGATAATTAATATACAAACCAGCAGCTAGCCAAACAAATTCTCTTTTTTTTTTGTTCATCAAAAAATTAGTTCCAAATTAGCATCCTAGCAAGCTTCGTTTCTACAAAGAACTAGGGAAAGATATAGGAAATGCTAATAACTTATATTTTCTAATTTGCTGTTCAACAAAAATCAAATTAGTATTGTAGGAGTTAAGATTACAACAACATCAATAGCTGTTAAATGGAAGCACATTCTCTATTATTGTATTCTCAAAAAGTAGAAGGCACTTAAGATAGATTTGAATGTCACAACAATATAGCTTAAGCAACCATACTCTTCAAAGTAGAAGGCACTTAAGATAGAATTATCATATTAGTATTTAAATGCAGAGAATAAAAAATCCCAAAAAACCATCAGAGAAGCCACCAGAAAGTTGCGCACAAAGTCATTGGAGAGAAAGGAAGGCGGAGGCGGCTGCGATTTAGGAGGCTAGGGTTTGAAGTTTTGAGCAAGGATGAGGAAAGGAAAGATAAGGTTTGATAGAGAACGAAAAAATAGATGGGCTTGGTAGTGTTGTGGTAAGATTTTACAGATAAAGAAAATCATTAACATATATATATATATATATATATATATATATATATATATATATATATGGGGATTTATAGGGGGCGGGGCAGGGAGTACTATCCCCACCCCCATCCCCGTGGGGAATAATATCTGTTATTCCCCGCATCCGTCGGTTTGGATCCCTACGGTTTTCGGGTAATCCCCGCCCCATTGCCACCCCTAATCAAAGAGTAGTATATAAGTGGTGTAGATTGGACCTTAATACAAGCCAATTGGTTTTGTGTTATATGGGCTCAACCCCACTTATGTACTCACTCATCCAGTCAAACCCAACACTCTCAAGGCCCATGGAGTTTCTTCAAAAACAAATAAAGTACCAAAGTTGCTGAACATCCCAGCTGCCAGCAGATCTTGTTTAATCTTCCGAGTTCCTCCAAATATTATGAAACTTCACTCTGAATCTTTTCGACCTGCCATAGTTTCCATTGGCCCTTACTACCATGGTGAAGAACATCTTCAGATGATGGAAGAGCACAAATGGTGAATTCTTCGTGGCAATCTTGATCGACTAAAAGTCGTCAATGTCACTCTTCATGATCTTTTTAAAGTATTAGCAGTCAAAGAGAAAGAGATAAGGGGTTGTTATTCAGAGAATATTGACAAATTCACTAGTCATAAATTGATTCAAATGAAGATATTTGATGGTTGTTTCATTATCGAGATCCTTTGTGTTGTAGCAAAAAAAAAAAAAAAAAATCAACCCCAAAGCTAATGATCCTTTATTCAATATGCAATGGTTGTTATCTTCCATGACACGAGATCTGTTGATGCTTGAGAATCAAATTCCTCTCTTTGCTCTTCAAACTTTGTATAATAAATCTGTTGCAGATCACTTTGAAGCTCCTCCCTTGGAGGAACTCGTCCTTACATTGATTAATTTTTCACTGCCAATATATAGGGAAGTAAGTAAACTCTACGAAAAGTATGAGGATTGTAATGGTGAACACATCCTCGATTTTTATCGCTCTACCTTTATCCCTGAAACAGATAATGATCAAGCTACTGCTCATAAAAAAAAAGACCATATGGAGTTAGTTGGTGTTGCTGTTGCCTGAGCGTCCAGCCATCCTCAAGAAAAGAAGAGATCAGTGACCGTAGAGATTCTTTACAATCATTGTCAAAAGAAGAGACTAGAGATGCCAGAGATCAAGGAGGGTCTGGAGAAAAGCTAGCCGAAAATGAAGAGACTACAGATCAAGGCGATTCGGGGAGAAAAGTTATCTGAAAATCAAGAGCCCCGTGGCATAGGAAATCAGTTCAAGAAATGGTTGAATCATTCTGCCCATAAGCTATGCGGATTACTTAGGATTCAATTCAAGAAAAAAGTGGATATGGAAAAAAATTTACTTCAATTCATTCAACCTGTGGAGAAGCTCCGGGAAGCTGGGATTAAGTTTAAGAAATGTGAAGGCACAGATAGTTTCTTGGACATAGATTTCAGCCATGGAGCTCTTAGAATTCCACTTCTAGTTACAAGCGAAACAATAAGCACTTTGATACTAAATTGCATAGCATTCGAACAGTGCCATAAGCATCGGTTTAAGCACTTCACATCGTATTTTAAGTTCATGGGCTACCTCATCAACACAACTATTGATGCTAGATACTTGCGCAAAAAGAAATGTTGGATAATATGGAGGACACACACACACTTTGGAATACTTTGGATCCTTTTTATTTCTTCGATTGATTACAAATAAGGGGGTGAGGCCTATTTATAGGCATTCCACCTCCTTAATGTGTGGTCCATATTAATTTGGAATATTCTAGGCATATTCCATGATTTTTACACTTAAAATACATTAAATAATAGGTAAGGACGCTTTCTAGAAGGAGTAGAGTCGGTTTGGGCGTTCAAGAGGCAATCTAGCAGATTATCGACCGATCTGGGATGCTCCAGCCGTTTCTGGAAGCTTCTAGTGGATTCTGGAACCGAACAGCTATGGAATTTCTGTTGGTAAACCATAGAGACACTTCTGGATCCTTCTAGAGACAGTTTTAAGTGTCTCTACCATTTTAGCTCTCTTCTTTAGGCATTTTTGGGCTCTTCTTGGCCTAAACCTCCATGGGCCTATAGGAAATGTGTGCTAGGTGATGAATAAGTTGGTGACTTCTCAATACTCCCCCTCACCGACTACTTTCTTTCGTACAGCTTATCGAGTCATCATACCAAGTTGCCTTCTAAACCTTTCAAACCTTTTTTCACTTAGACCTTTAGTAAATATGTCCGTAACTTGGTTTTCGGTCTTGACATACTTCATCTTGATATCTCCTCTCAACACCTTTTCTCGAAGAAAATGATAATGAACCTCCACGTGCTTGGTCCTCGCATGGAACACTGGATTTTCTGCCAAACGAATAGCTGATTGGTTATCACAGTTTAGCTCCACCACTTGATCAATTAGTTGATGCAAATTTTCCAATAACTTCATGAGCCATGTGCATTCTTGAGCTGCCATAGCTGCTGCTCTATATTCTGCTTCTGTACTTGATAAAGAAACCATAGGTTGCCTTTTACTGCACCAAGACATGACTCCTGATCCCAGTGAGAACATGTATCCAGTCGTTGACCGACGAGTGTCGCGATCACCAGCATAGTCCACGTCGCAATATCCCACGATCTCAAGAGTAGCACCCTTCTTGGACAATATACCACAGTCAATGCTATTCTTGACATACCTTAGTATTCGACGTACCGCTTCCAAGTGTGGCTTCTTTGGATTTTGCATGAACCGACTCAAAACACCGACCGCGTATGAGATGTCAGGTCGAGTCAATGTTAGGTAGATTAAACTACCCACCAATTGTCTATACATCGTGGCATCTTTCAAATCCTTTCCTTCCATAGAGCATAATCTCGCATTCACTTCCATAGGTGTTGAAATGGGCTTGCAGTCAATCATGCCATACCTCTTAAGTAAGTCTTGAGCATACTTTTGTTGGCAAAGGAATAAACCATCTTTGGTCTCTTCAACTTCGAGTCCCAAGAAATGCTTAAGCTCTCCAAGCTCCTTCATTTGAAAGCGAACAGATAGATTGCTTCTAGTTTGATGAATCTCTTCTTTATCGTCTCTTGTTATGATCAAATCATCCATGTATACTAGCACAATAGAGACCTTACCATCTCGTACCTTCACAAATAAACTTGAATCTGCTGATGCCATTGAATATCCACTTTGCAACAGGAACTCTGCTATCTTTCCATACCAAGCTCTCGGTGCCTGCTTTAAACCATAAAGCGCCTTCTTCAGTTTGCACACATAACTTGGATGGATCTTGCTTTCGAACCCTCTAGGTTGCTCTATGTAAATTTCTCGATCTATCTCACTGTGCAGGAATGCATTCTTGACATCCATCTGCCAAAGCTTCCAAGACTTGCTAGTTGCTAAAGCTAACAATACCCGTACTGTAGTAATTTTGGCAACTGGACTAAATGTGTCATCATAGTCCAATCCATAATTTTGTGAAAAACCTCGAGCCACTAACCGAGCCTTGAACCTCTCCACCGATCCATCAGGACGAGTTTTCACTTTGTAAACCCATTTACAGGAGATGGGTTGTGTATTTGCAGGTTGTGGCACTAACTCCTAAGTTTCATTTTCTTTTAGTGCCTTAATCTCTTCCTCCATAGCATTTCTCCACTCCTTGGACCTTGCTGCTTCTTCATAGGTGCTTGGCTCTTTTATATTGTTATATTTCACCAATGCAGTATTTGCATGCTTAGGATTTGGCTTTCTTTGTCTTGATGACCTTCGTACTTGTGCTTGTGATTCTTCATCATCTACTTCAATTTGACTTGGATGATCTTCTTCACGAACCTTCTCGTGTACTCCACCATGCCAAGGTGATTTGGTTTTATTCGGAGACCTCTGCGCAACACTTTCATCACCTGAAGGAACTTCTAGATGATCTTTCTCTACTTCCGACCATTGCTCGTTTCTTTCTTGTAATTTTTCTTCGATTTCTTTGGAATCTGGCAAAGCTACAGCTTGGGGAGACCACCATGATGACATTTCATCAAACACCACACTGCGAGAAGTGTAGCATTTTCTGGTCACCGGATCGCAACACTTCCATCCTTTCCTTTGGTCATCATAACCCACAAATATACATCTAATCGCCTTCTTATCGAACTTGTTGCGCAAGTGATCAGGCACAAACACATAGCATACGCAACCAAATACTTTAAAATGACTCACCGTGGGTTTTATGTTCCACAACTTCTCATATGCTGAAACAAATCAAAGCCTCGCCTGTGGCATTCGATTGATAGCATGTACTGTTCTCTTTATGCATTCTGCCCAAAAATGTGATGGTACATTCTTGGCATGTAACATGCTTCTGCATATCTCCGCAAGATGCCTATTCTTCCTTTCTGCTACTCCATTTTGTTGTGGAGTGTTAGGGTAGGTCAGTTGTTGCTTTATCTTGCACTTCTCCAAATACCTTGTGAATTCATGCGATGTGTATTCTCCCCCATTATCCATACGAAGGCACTGAATCCTTTGGCCAACTTCACTTTCAACTTTTTCCTTGTAGCTCTTGAATTTGATAAAGGCTTCTGACTTTTCTTTCATAAAGTCTACCCACACGTACCTTGAAAAATCATCGATGAATGTTATCATGTAGCGTAAACCACTGAAGGACGACTACTTCACTGGACCGAAAACATCTAAATGGACTAGTTGTAGTGGCTCTCTTGCTTTGAACTTGGACTCCTCGTATGGTAGTTGATGTGCTTTCCCGTACTGACAATTGGCGCACACTATATCTTCTCGTATCTCTAGTTGAGGAAGTCCCTTTAACATGGATTTCTTCATCATGATCTTTAATTTATGGTAGCTGACGTGTCCCAAGCGTTCATGCCACAAATCAACAGTCTCACTCCTTTGAGTTTTATCTACATATGCCTCTTGTATAGACATGACGTAGACAGACTCCAATTTCTTTCCTTCCAATACCGACATGCTGGTAGGTTTGAAACTTTTATAGACCTTAACATCTTCTGGTCCAAACACCACATAATTTCCTGAGGCTGTTAGTTGTGATACTGATAGTAAATTCTTCTTCATTCCTGGTACGTGGTAGACATTTTGAAGTTGCACTTGCTGCAGATTATGTCGTGGTACTATCACCGCTTTTTCGATATGTGTGATCGGCATTTCTGAATTATTGGCAGTGATTACTACTCGTCCACCTTTGTATTGCGATATGCTAGATAATTTTTCTTTGTCTCCCGTCATATGATTAGAACATCCAGAATCCACGATCCAATCTATTTTATAATTAATTGATTTCTCACTTACCGTAGCAAGTGCAAGCTCCTCCTTTGGTTTGTCCATTGCAAAGGACGTCTGGAAGTCCCATTCTTCTTCACTTTCATTTGAAATCTGCTTTTCGGTGGCTACGTTTCCTTCTTTTCTCTTATACTAGCAATCCCAAGCAAAATGTCCTTTCTTGTCGCAGATGAAACACTCATTGCTTCGCCTTGTTTAATGATTATAGCTCTCGCGGTTGCTCTATACTCCCCCTGCTTGGTATTTCCTTTGTCGACCTCTTGGCCTTTCCCTTTCATCATTGCTTGTTCTATTCTTGAAAAATTTCTTTCCTCCTCCTTTTCCTTTGTTACTAAATAATGCCTCCTTATTGTTTTCTTTAATGGAAACTTGTGCCACTTGTTTTAAAAGAGCTTCTTGGCTAGCTAGGATATTTTCTAACTTATTTAACGAAGGTTGAACTGGCCAACCTTGTATTGCTATGATAAAACTCTTATATTCTTGTTTTATACCATTACAGATAATTCTTCTCATCCTAGCTTCACCAATTTTAGATTCAGGATCTAACTGTTCTATTTCTCGGCACAAATTTCTAATCTTCTAGAAGTAGGCGTTGGTGGATAGCGTACCTTGTGTAGCATTCATTAACTCTCCTTCAAGAAGCTGGAGGCATGCACCATTCTTCTTTGAAAATAGAGCTGCTAAAGCATCCCATGCTTCCTTGGGTGTCTCCACATCTTCAATTATTGAAAGTAAATTTTTATCAATTGTTGTTTGAATCACGTACAGAGCCTTACCCGCTTTTACGTTCCACTTCTTGATGGCTTGGGCATTTTCTGTTGGTGGTGAGGTGCCTTCTCCTTCCACTATATCCCATAAGTCTTGCCCTTTGAGGTAAGACTTGATACAGGTTCGCCAGTCCCGATAGTTATACTAGTTCAACTTCTCAATACTACCTAGAGTGCTTATTTGATCTGACATCGTGACTTGGTTGGTATACTTTCACCAAGTAAGCTTTGTCCCGGACAACAAGCTCCACAGTCCTAGACTGCACACGAACAAAGTCTTCTAAACTCTCCTCACCGATCCCAGATCGGCTACTATGTTTACTTGAAAACTCCGGCAGCACCACAACTATATTTTACGCGAACACGGTCCCGGACCGTCTTGCTCTGATACCAAAATATGTTGGATAATATGGAGGACACACACACACTTTGGAATACTTTGGATCCTTTTTATTTCTTGGATTGATTACAAATGAGGGGGTGAGGCCTATTTATAGGTATTCCACCTCCTTAATGTGTGGTCCATATTAATTTGGAATATTCTAGGCATATTCCATGATTTTTACACTTAAAATACATTAAATCATAGGTAGGGACACTTTCTAGAAGGAGTAGAGTCGGTTTGGGAGTTCTAGAGGCAATCCAGCAGATTACCGACCAATCTGCGACGCTCCAGCCGTTTCTGGAAGCTTCTGGCGGATTCTGGAACCGAACAGCTACGGAATTTCGGTTGGTAAACTATAGAGACACTTCTGGATCCTTCTAGAGACAGTTTTAAGTGTCTCTACCATTTCAACTCTCTTCTTTAGGCATTTTTGGGCTCTTCTTGGCCCAAACCTCCATGGTCCTATAGGAAATGTGTGCTAGGTGATGAATAAGTCGGTGACTTCTCAATAAGAAAATCATTCAGAATTTTGCTGGAACAGATCAAGAACTTGTTAGTTTCTTTAACCAGGTAGGAAAGAATATTCCTTATTACTTCCAAGAGGATTATTTGATGAAGGTATAACAGGAAGTAGAAATTTACTACAGAAATGTTTGGCATGTGAGATGGGCAGAATTCAAGTACAAGTACTGTGGGAGTCTGTGGATAATTATGTCAGCTTGTGCTGCTGTATTCGTCATCCTTCTCTCTATTTCGCAGAGTTTTTTCGCTCTACATAGATTCATCGAGCATTCTCCACGAGTTTTTTTTTTAATTTGTAGTTGATTGTATTTTTGAGTGTGATAAATATCAAATTGAAAGAATAAAATGTGTTTCAGTTTTAATTAGTAGAATAGATTATATCGATTGCCCTGTTCCAATTAATTTTAATTTTAACAGTGCAGCATGTTTGTTGTGAGAGAATCAACGTGCCAATTGGCTTGCAATTTTAACTAATAAAAAGTATTTGTTAATACTTTCATATAAAAAATAATAGTTTTTTTTTTTTTTTTTTTTTTTTTTTTTTTTTTTAACTATACAAATGGCGCACCTCGTATAGTCCAAATATTATAATAGGGGCACCTTTTGGGGATTCTCGTGAAATGTGCGGAATTATATTGTTTTTAAATTAATTTAATAAAGTGATATTATATGAAAATGAAATGTTAACTCATCTCCCTTTATTCTTTCTGTATTGCAGAATGATTTAGTTTAATGAATTTGCATTGTTTCAAAAAAAAAAAAAAAAAAATGTTAACTCATCTCCAAAAATATGTTAAAGAAGAATATTGCCCTGCATATATAAGGAACGATAGTTTCACCGTCTGATATAAATGTTGGGTGAAGAAACTCCGATGGCCTTAGGAGTCTTCAATGGCAAATGAGACCTTATTGTACACATTCATTTTTGCATATTCCAATTTCTAGCGTACTTTCTATGCTCTTTTCTTTCGGTATTAGTACTTGCAAATGGGTTCCTAATTAATGATCATTGCAGATAATTTTTTCAAACAAGGAAAATAATCGCACCATTGATCTTTTCAATTTTTGTTAATTAAATTTGGGATCTTTTAATTTGGTACAATTAGCTGTAGATTAGTTCTAATCACACATTGAATCTCTAGCTAGCAAGATCGACATCTAACTTGATCAAAACATGTAAAATAAGCTGACTAAAAATAAGCCATTGGAAATATGGGCCCTGTTTATTTCAATTTGATACAGATACAAGATTCTTTATTTTTATTGCCTTGGTGAAGACGACCAAGTAGAGGATGCAATGAAGTAGAATCACAATATACCAGAAATTAATAAAGCACCATAAAGAAAACCATAATATTATTTTAGGCAAAACACACATTTAAGTCCTTAAACTTTATATGTTCATACTATTGAGTCCCTCGAGTTCAACTTTAATGTTAAGCCACTAAACTTTACCATTCACACCGATTAAGTCCTTTTTAACGCAAACAGTACATAGGCACCCTAAAAATGGCATGATAGAACAAAGGAAAAAAACCTTTTTTTAACACAAACAATGCATGTGTACAGTAAAAGATACATGATAGAGTTGACATAAAAATTTCGAAAAAAAAAGAAGAGGTTCGAAAGTTTTCAATTATAAAGATAAAAGGTTCCATAGAACAAAAATAAAAAAGTTGAAGGGTTATTAAAAGCACAGAGTAAAATTTAAGGACTTAATAGAAAAATGGTTAAAGTAATGAGGCTTAGTAACACAAAGATAAGAAGTTAAAGGACTTTAAATGTGTATTTTGCCTATTATTTTGCTTGGAAATTAGAAATCGGAAGTCCCTTGGCTTTAGAACTAGAAACAGGTTTGCCTTGAGGTTTAGCAGTAGGATTGACTTGGAATGCTCGAGTTTGACTTTGACCTGCTGCTGGGTTGACTTTGGATTTTAGTGCTGTATTAAATCCAGCTTTCTTACTTCCATCATTGAAGTCTTCTGTTTCTACTGGGATTGTATCAATTTCAGCCCAGTCTTCTGAATAGCCTGCCAATTTTTTTTAATATATATATATTTCATCAGAAGAATACATGTTCAAGCTATATGTATAGTAAAATAGAGTCCGGGCGGAAATTTCTACATTTTGGTTCAACTCCGAAGTGATCGGGATCGCTATAATCATGACATATTAGTAATTATTAGTAATTATGCTAACGTGATATGATCTGATGCATTAGTCTAAACAATGGCCATAGAAGAATTTTGGGGGAAAACATAAATTTTAAAATTTTTCTGTCAAAATAATATTAATTGTTACGTGAGTTTTGTTATTCTTTAATTATGGTTACTTTTTGGCTCGAATCTGTATTTCCCTCTCTCTATATAGCTATTGCATAAAACTTTATTTATTAGTAAAATCATTGTAGACTGTTTTGACTCAAAACATCGAAATTGATGATTAAAATTCATTTTTAACCAAATTTATCTAGGAAATCAAATTTAGAAATCAAATTGACTCATTGTATGCACGTAAACAATGAACAAATTTGTAACTATTACATATATAACATATCATCTAAATTTGTAGGTAAAAGTGTCAATATAACTTTTAAAAAATAAAATAAAATCACAAGCAGCAAATATGATAAGAAAATCAGTTATAAACCACTCTAGAATTTAATTCTCACAAAAGCAGTTAGCATGATCTACAATTCTCGTATTACAAACTACTTCTAAATATGTTAGAGTTCATTTCTTGTATTTCTTTGTTTTTTTTTTTCAATCATAAAATTGGAATAAAAAAATTGAATTGAATCGAATTGAATTTACCTTTAAATTGGGGGCGAGGATCGCCTTTATATTTTGAGGTTGAGCCATCATAGCGTTTATCCATGTATTAGAGAGAAGTATTTGGAGTCTCTTCTCTCCAATTAGATTAATTTGTGTCAATAATTATTTCCTACAAATTGTTGATCCAATCATGCTCGTATTTATGAACCAATGTTAAGACCAAGTCTCGGTTTAGCCCTTTTTCATAATAATACATTATTTTCTGAGTACCTAAACGTGTATAGTGTACTTGTTTAAATTCTCATTAAATTTTTTAAAAATTAAAAATAAAAATATTTAACTAAATAATACATTATACATATATAAGTTTATTTTGATATAGCTATATACGGGACTAAATCCATATAAACCCAAGCAGCATATATTATCAAAATCTGATATAGTAATATACTACTTCATTCGTCCCAAATTGATAGACTACTTTTAGTTTTTAAGTAAATTAAAAAAATATATAGTTAAGTTATTTAAAAAACAATTTTTATGTATAATATTCCTACTTTACCCTTATTTAACTAACCATTATGAGTAGATGAGTATTATTAGTGACAATTTTCAATAAAATTTGTATTGGAATTAAAAAAATATTTATAATTTCAAGTTAATATGGTGTAATTTGTTGATTTTTATACACAATAAATAAGGGTATAATGAAAAAAAGTAAATAATAATAATATTTATAAATAAAAAGATTTTTATAATTTGGGACAGACCAAAATGATAAAGATATCAATCAATTTGGAAAGGAGGGAGTATAACGACAAACTGTATAAATTTCATTATAAAAATATTATTGATTAATGTGCAAATTAAATCAATTAAACTTGATTGTTGACATAAGTAACCAATAAAATTTAGCTATTGTCAACTATCAAAATCATGATTTATTAGATGAAATAGGACAATGTTAGGATGAAGTCTTGTTAATTGGAATGTTTAAAACATTATTTATTTCATAACATCAGCAATATTTATAAATAGTGTAATGTAACATATAAAAGAATGAAGCATATATATAATTAAAATGAAGCATATATATAATTAAGGTCAACTTAATTAAAGATTTGATAAGCTAATTTGGTAGCATAAATTAACCATCCAAGTGGTATATATTTCTATTGTATTCTAGTCCACTGTTGAAATAGTCCTGGTACGCAACTGCACCTTCATTTTAGCATAAATTTCCCCCATTTTACAACATCAATAAGATATCAATTTGATAAGGGAATAAGGGCCATTATATATAAAAGTAAGGGATTTATGGGTTTAATTTGTAAACTGTAACTTTTGCCTTTACTTTGATATTCTATAGAATTTTTGAAGGCCTAATACTCTGGAGTCTCCTGAACTTGGCCCAAAGAGCCAATTATCCCATTGAACTTACAAAGTGTCCAATTAACTCCCTGAACTTTGAAAAAGCAACCCAATTTGCCCATATCTTCTCAACTAGACACATATCTTCTCAACTGCAGCACTACTCCTAGTGACCCCCTGAGTCATACCCTCCTTTCAGTATTGGTTTTGCAATAAGTTTCACCAATCGGAACATTCTTGTTAGAGTCACCACCTACCCTTTTCTTGTGAGACAACCCAACTTTCTTCACCATTATCAATAAACAATGAACAATAGAATAAAAAAATATAAGAATCACAACACCAAAAATAAACAACGTAGGAGAAAAACATTGCAGTATCGGTTGAAGAAAAATAACAATGCCAACAACAAACGATTATTCTGATAACAGAAGAACATGAGGAAATGAGAGATCGTAAAAGTGGAAAGAGAATTATAGAATACGAAGTGGCAAAAAGGTATAAAAGCGTGTAAAACAACAGTAAAAGCGGTAGATATATAAAAAGAACTGTATTAAAAAAAAAACACAAAAAAAAGATATTTTAAAAAATAATTAAACATTATCAACAAACAATGAACAATAGAATAAAAAAATATAAGAATTGCAACAACAAAAATAAACAACGTAGCAGAAAAACATTGCAATATCAGTTGAAGAAAAATGAAAATAGCAACAACAAACGATTATTGTGATAACGAAAGAACATGAGGAAATGAAAGATCGTAAAAGTGAAAAGAGAATTATAGAATACGAAAAGGCAAAAAGGTATAAAAGCGTGTAAGAAAACAGTAAAAGTGGTAGACATATAAAAAGAACTGTGTTTATATATATATATATATTCAAAAATAATTAAAGGTATGCGCTGAAATTAAATAAAAAATAAAGCATTTCGGGTAATTTCTCTTAAATAACCAAGACATTTCAGAGATGGGCCCATATGAAGCACATATTTCCTGTCCAAAACGGTAAGCTTACTGGGCCCGTTTACTTCCTCCAGGAAGCCCACAAATCCATAAAATATTCGGGCTTCATTTGATTTGTGAATCGTTATTAATACATTTTTTTTCTTTTTCTACTCATGAATAATAGTGTTAAATTAAATTTTTGACAGAATAACAGATATAACTTGCATTATATGATAAGTATGAGCGATTATGGCTTTTTTTATTTTTATGTAAAATATCTAAATAATATTATAGTATGATATATGACCTGACAATTCCAAATTGATAATACTAGATAAGAGAGAAATTAGTTAATAATTATTGGATGGAAATACGATAGGTTCACACCTAAAATATAATTAATTAAATCAAGTTTTGGAAATAGAATTGAAACTTTTCCATTATATTTGTTTGAATTGGAATACAATTCAAATAAACACTGGTTATATACAAGATTCTCAATATTTATTGCCTTGGTGAAGACGACCAAGTAGGAGGAAATTAAAACATCAAATTGATTTTTTTTTTTTTTGGTGTGTGCACATAAAGTGATGACTAATTGTGTGAGGAGACGTAGACTGAGTATGTGGGAGCAGATTCAGGTTCGAATCCCATTAAATACATTAGCAAAGAGGGGTAAGAAACCTTAACTGTGATTAAATGCTGAACAGGATTATCTCAATGAGAATACCTGTGGTTAATACCCAAAAAATACCACCTAACAATGATAAGAAAATCGGTGAGAGAAAACGTTCATCCCTTGTATTTTCGTGTCACGAAAAAATTCGTATTTCCCTTTTATTATGATCTAGTTCAATTAATTTACTATGTTGGGAAAAATATTTTTTAATATAAAGAAATCTAAATTTTTTTTTTGCAGAAAAAAAATTCAATTGGTAATTGAGCTAATTTGTAGTTTATAAACCACTTTGAATTGAGTTTTCGAAAAATCATGAAGGTTTTTGCATGATTTTCAATTATCACGTTACAAACTACTTCTTAACTTCATGTTATAAAAAACAACTTTTAAATATATAAAGATTTATTTATTTATTTTTATCTTAATTCAAATATGAAATTTGAATAAATAAAATTGAATTGATTTGTACCTCTGGATTTGGGCGAGGAGAGTCATCATAGGCGTTTAGAGTCCATGTATGAAGTATTTTGAGTCTCTTCTAGATTAATTTCTGCCAATAATTATAATTTCATACATATTGTTGGTGCACTCATACGTCTCATATTTACGAACCAATTTTAAGAAAGAATCATCGGTTTGTTTTGTGGTTTTCTTGTTAAAATATTTTTCATTGAAAATTAAATATTTTTATTTGTTTTTGTATGTAATATTAATGTTTATAAAATAAAGATATGGTAATAGAATTATTATGATAAGTGAGTATATATAATATCGTTTCTCTCTTTCAGAAAATAACTTTCCCTCTGTGAAATGAGGAGTTGTTTTCCTTTAATTGTTAAAGATTTTCCTTTGATTAGGAAAATTTTTTCATTGATTTTTTTTTATTATTTTTTTTAAATCACAAACGCAAAAAACATAAAGAAAACGGTTTTCGGAAGAATATTTTCTGTGAAACAAACCGATCTCAATTGTGATTTGTATCTATTAAAATTCACTATACCTCAATTCAAATACTTTATTTTCTAATTAGTACCTAAACGTGTACAGTGATAACTGTTTCCAAATACTTATTTAATTTTATAAAAATTTAAAAATAAAAAATTTAATTCATATTAAATATTAATATAAAAAATATAGATATGGATATTCGAGTAAATTAATGTTTATTATATTAAACTAATTAATAATAACTATATAATTTTATTTTAATATAACAAGTATATAAATAAGGTTGTCAATGGGGATGCAGGCGCTCGCCAGAAGGGGGACGGGGTTTCCCGTTTAGGATTCCTGCGGGACAGGATAGGGGATAAATTTATCCTCGAATGCTAAATAGGGACGGGAATGGGATTACCTCTTCCCGCCCCCGTCCCCATTTAGTCCCCATGGAATCCCTGCTAATGTCCCCGTCAAAATCTCTACTTATAATTCTTTATATTATTATATATATAGTAGTAGTTATATATTTATCTTATATAAATAATTGAATCTTATAATACTAAAATAAAATTAAAACTAAGGTTTTCAATTTTCATTCACAAATGAAAAAGTCATGGCTTCAAAATTGAATTTTACTTATTTTTTTTTAAAAAATTATCTTAACGAAGACGGGAATCCCTGCAGAGATTCCGTTCTCCGATGGGATTAGGGATAGAGATTAGGATTATACCCCTTTGCTAAACCGGGGATGGGGATTAGGATTATACCCCTTTGCTGAACGGGGACGGAGATGGGAATCCCCGCCTAGTCGGAGAACGGGAATGGGATTGCCAATTCCCGTCCCGTCCCGTCCCACCCCGCCTTGTTTACATCCCTATATATAAGGCACTACATCCATCGATCTAAATTATCCAAATCGGATATAATTAAACATAATGACATACTCTATAAATTTCATTACAAAAATATTCTTGATTTAATTAATGTGCGAAATCAAAGTTGACAGTTGATATAAAGATCCATTAAAAATTGTTAGTTATGATCAACTTTAATTCACGATTTATTAGATAAAATAGGAGAATGTTAGGACGAAGTCTTGCTAATTGGAATCAAAGTCTAACATTATTTATTTCACAACATGAGCAACATTGCGATATATATAAAGAGTGTATTGATAAATATTAAGAAACGAAGCATATATAATTAAGGTCAACTTAATTAAGATTAAATATACTAATTTAGTTATATAATTAATGGCAACCATCCAAGTAGTATATATTTTTCATTGTATTCTGGTCAACTGTTGAATTAGTCCTTTTACCCAATTGGTCCTCATTTAATTTAATGAGATGCTTAAGCCATAGATAACCTATATTACGGATGAGAGCTACTCGCCCCATTCATTTTTAATATATCATTTTAGTTTTTTTTAGTTTGTTTCTTTTTATGTGAAATTTTATATTATATCAATACGATTTTGACACTTTATTTTCTTATATTTTCCCTTATTTATACTAAAACATCGAGATGTTTAATATTAATGGAGACAAACATAGAATTCAGTCGGGGGGGGGGGGGGGGGGGGGGCAGCTGACCCCTCAGCCGCCGGAAAAGCCCCTGAGTAGGGGGCTTTCCAGCGGCCCCCCGCCCCCCCAAGAGCAGGGCATCGCCCCTGCTCTTCCCACCTGATACAGGGGGCGAAACCCCCTGTATCAGGTGTTTATTTATTTATTTATTTTTTTGGGATGGGCAAAACGATGTCGTTTTATCCTGTAATTTAAAAAAAAATTAAACAAACCAGGGAAAAACGACGTCGTTTTGCCCTGGTTTGGAAAAAATAAAAATAAAAGTTACAGAGACAGAAAACGTCTCTCCCACCCCCCCTCTTTCACTTGATTAAATCACCCTCTTCTTCTCCTCTCTACTGCTGCAGGCCGCCAGCCCGCCAGCCGCCGCCGCCGCTCACCGTCCGTCCGTCCGTCCTCTCCTCTCCTCCTTTCCTCCTTGCTTCATTCCGGTTAGTTTTAATTTTAAATGTTAGGTTTTTGTAATTTATTTAGGTTTTATTGTAATTAGGTTTTAAAGAAAAATATTTGTGTAAATTAGGTTTGAATTAATAAATTGAGGTATTAATTGATAAATTAATAAATTGAGGTATTAATTGATAAATTAATAAATTGATTATGTTAATTGTGTTGTTATTTGATAAATTAGGTTTGAATTGGGGTTTGATTTGATAAATTGATAAATTGGGGAATTGATTGATAAATTGATAAATTGATTGTGTAAATTGTGTTGTTAATTTTAGTTTTGAATTGATAAATTAGGTTTATATGTGCGTTTGAATTGATAAATTGATGAATTATGTTTGAATGTGGGTTTGAATTAAATTGATTGTGCATTGTTATTTTTGGGTTTGAATTGATAAAATATGTTTAAATTTAGTTATGAATTGATTAATTGATTATAGTATTTGTGTTTTTTTTATAGGAATTAGAAATATGGATAAGTTTATTACTAGAACAAAACGGAATACTTTTTCAAATCCCGAACCATCATCAACTAGTAATGAAACCCCTATTGATCAAGGTAGTGAAAAAAGAGCCCGCATAGAGGTTGAAATTTCAGACAATGATATTATTAGTAATCCAGGATTGAGGAAACCAATTGATAGTTATCCAATTGAGATGAGAGATACATTGAGAAGGAGGTACTTAGAGTTAGGGCCCTGTCAACCAATTGGTTATCAATTTTCTCAAAGTACTTATAGTGGATGTAAAAGGAGGTTTCAATCTGCTTGGTTTAAAAATTTTGCTTGGTTAGAGTATAGTGTTTCTAAAGACAAAGCATTTTGTTTATATTGCTACTTGTTTCCTACAAATAGCAATAAAAGTGGGGCTAATTCTTTTACAGAATTTGGGTATAATAATTGGAAACATGCTATGGAAAATTTTGTTGGTCATGAAGGAGGTCGGGATAGTCCACACACTTTTGCTAGAATTAAGGTTGGTCAATATCAAAACCAAAGAGAGAATGTGGATTTTGTTTTAAATAATAAAAGTGATGCTTTAAATGATGAGTATAGTACTCAGTTGACAACGGTTGTAAGAGTAGCTCGATATCTCTTAGGGGAAGGTTTAGGTTTTCGAGGACACGATGAGTCCGAAGAATCAATACATAGGGGTCATTTTCTTGAACTCATTAGTTGGTTTTGTAAATATAATGAAGAAGCAAATAAAGTAATGCAATCAAATGCTCTAAAAAATAATCAAATGACTTCGTCTACCATTCAAAGACAAATAATTGAAGCTTGTGCAAAAGAAACGAGAAAAGTCATTTTGAATGAGATCAAAGACAAGTACTTTTCTCTTTTGCTTGATGAGGCCCGAGATAGTTCTGTGAAGGAGCAAATGGATGTGGTTTTGAGATTTGTGAATGATAATGGAGAAGTTATTGAAAGAATTGTTGGAGTGGTTCATGTAACTGAGACTTCTGCACAATGTCTAAAAAATGCCGTTGATGAATTCTTTGCGAAGAATGGATTATCATTATCAAGACTTAGGGGTCAAGGTTATGATGGGGCTTCTAATATGCGCAGTGAGCTTAATGGATTGAAATCACTCATTCTAAATGAAAATAAGCATTGCTCACCAACTTTAGTTGGTTGTTGTGTCTGCTGCGGAGGAAAATGATGATGTGAGCCAATTCTTTGACTATGTTTCCATGATTGTGAATATAGTTGGAGGTTCATGTAAAAGGCAGGATACTCTTCGCCAATTGCACCATGAAGAAGTTGTGAAGAGAATACAAAGTGGTGAGATTTCAACAGGAAAGGGGCAGAATCAAGAAATAAGTTTAGCGAGACCAGGGACTACACGTTGGGGTTCTCACTATAAGATATTACTTCGGCTTTTTGATATGTAGAATTTAGTGGAAGAAGTGCTTTTGGCAATAAATAAAGATGGTGATACAAGAAAAAATCGAGACACAGCTAAGGGTTTGGTGAATAAAATGGGTTCTTTTGAATTTGTGTTTATTGGAAGGTTAATGTTGTATATTTTGGGGGTGACAGATCCTTTATCAAAGATGCTTCAAGCCAAGGATCAAAACATAGGCACTACTGTTCGTATGGTTCAAAAGCTGAAAACGAAGTTACAAACATACGGAGAAGATGGCTGGGAAAAGCTGTTGAAAGAAACCACTGAATTTTGTGTGAAACAAAAAATTAAAGTGCCAAAGATGGAGGACATTATTGAAAGCCGTAGTAGAGCACTTATTGATGGAGAACCCGTGACTCATTTTCACCATTTTCGGGTGGAAATCTTTGCAAAGGTATTCCATTTTATTTTATGGTAATTGATATATATATATATATTATTGGTTTCTATTTTTTAAATGGATAGTGTTCTAAATTGTTTTTACTTATATAATAATAGGTAATTGATGAGGTTGCTATAGAATTGAACAATCGTTTCAATGAGGCAAACATGAATCTGCTTAAGGGCATAATGAGTCTTGATCCTTCAAACTCATTTGCACATTTTGATCATGATGAAGTACTCAATCTTTTTGGTTTATATTCTGATGATTTCTCTAGTATTGAGCTAATCGAGCTTCGCTACCAACTTGAACTATATATTTCTGCTGTGAGAGAGAATCCTGAATTCTCTAATCTTGATGATATTGGAGCTCTTGCAAGAAAGATGGTGGAAAGTAAGTCTCACATTTGTTTTCCTTTGGTGTATCGGCTTATTGAGTTGGCATTGGTCTTACCAGTTGCAATAGCTACTGTTGAAAGATGTTTTTCTGCCATGAATATTGTGAAGACTGATCTACGCAACAGGTTGGGCGATGAGTTACTGTCAGATTGCTTATTGTGTTACATTGAGAAAAAGATATTCATCAGCATTGATGAAGAGGACATTATGCAGTGTTTTCAAAAATTGGCATCTTGGAAAAACTATTTGAAACCTCTCAAAACTTCTCATTTTACTAGTTCTTTATCGTCTCCTTCGATTAGAAAAAATTAATTGTTGGTATGTTTTTTGTATTGAATTGTTTGGATTAATTTGATTGTGTTAGAGTAGACCTATGTTTTAAATAAAATTGTTGTTTGGATTAATTTAATTGTGTTTTTATTGAATTGAATTAAATTCATTCAGGTTTGTCGGTCGATCGGAAATTTTGGTTCGTCGGCCGAAAATTTTTCTTAACTGGCCGGAAATTTTTTGAACCAAATTCTGCCCCCCCAGCAGACTAATCCTGGCACCGCCACTGAATTCAGTTATGATAATTAAGAATAAAAATAGTTTTGCTTTGAAAAATAAATTTTTAGCGAAAAAAAATATTAAGAGTAAATTAGTTATTTTGATAACTTAATTAGTTTTACATTGATCTTAGTAAGCAATCTCAAGCGACATATGAAAAGAAATAGTTTAAAAAAGAAAATATAAATAGCCTAATTAGTTCTACAATTTTATGTTAAATTCCAGTGAATCGGTAAGCTAATGTTCATCCGTTGATTAATTGATCTTTTTCTCATGAACAAGTTTACGATGACTATTACTTTGAAATTTGCGACATTAATTTTTATTACATTAGAGATTTTTAGGTGTATATACAGCAAGAAAATGTAAATATAGCCATAAAATGCCAATAAACTTATATTTCTTTTCTAATTATATAGCTAGGATTTAGGAGGGAATTAGACATTCCGTGATAAATTACGAAGCCAATTAATAGGGGATTGATTATTTCCTAGTTAAGTGGAAAGGAATATATATGAAATTTGAAATCTATCCGTATATTATTTGATTATTTTTCAAAATATTAAACAATATTAAAAACTTTAAAAAGATACTAAATAAATAAATTTTTTCCGTGACTGTATTGGTGAGGAAGTGCATGCTCTCTCATTTCTGTCGCTAAAAATGATTAAGGACGGAAACAAGCAATCAGCTACGGCGTTTTCCCTAGCAATATTTTATCTTTCTTGTTGTGATATAACTTATAATATAAACAATATCTATAGGTTAGCAATTTTAAGATATTGAACTGTTCATCATGTCGATTTCCATCAATTTAATTTCTTCCCCTCTGAGAAAGAATATGACTAATATGGAGGCAATCACAAGCACCCAAAACCATGAAACTGAAGAAGAGGGACATGTACATACTTTGCAGATCCATGAAATTGAAGAAGAAGCAATTCATTTACAAAACGACCAAAATGAAGGAGAAGAAGCATCTCCTTCACAGGTGGCCATTGACGCAGTGTGGCTAAGCATAACTGAGGAAAAAACTGTTGGAAATGTTGGGGAATCCCACATTGGAAATATATAAGATCAAAGAGTAGTATATAAGTGGTGTAGATTGGACCTTAATACAAGCCAATTGGTTTTGTGTTATATAGGCTCAACCCACTTATGTACTCACTCATTCAGTCAAGCTCAACACTTTCAAGGCCCACAGAGTATCTTCATGGTATTAGAACATAAGAAAGTCCGACAGCCGAAAAGATCCTGGGCCCGTGTTTAAAGTCCTGGTGGAGTTTGTGCTAGTAATGAAAACTAGACCCGTTAATGAACTTGGGCCTCAAAGGAGATAGGCTAAGGAATATTTGACAAGTGACAACTGGTCCAGACCCAGTTGCACTTGAGGGAGAGTGTTGGAGATGTTGGGGAATCCCACATCGGAAATATATAAGATCAAAGATAGGGGTGGCAACGGTGCAGGTGCGGACGCGGGGGTGCATTCCCCACTCCGCCCCCAATGATTGCGGGGGCGGTTTCAGAGATTCCCCATTTAATATTTTAGGGATTTTTTCACCCCCATCCCCACCTCGCGCGGGTGCCTACGGGTATAGGTGAATCCCCACCTATATCCAACAAATAAAATAAATTAATATTTCGTTATTTTAATAACTATATTAACATTCAATATCCAAAATACAAATAGCATTCTACCATTGCATGCACAAACGAGAGCCAATTACAATGAGAACTAACTACTGTCGAAAAACCACAAAGGTGAAATAAAACTGAAATAGAAAATACCAACATGACATTCAACTTTTCACAGAAAAAGATAATTAATATACAAACCAGCAGCTAGCCAAACAAATTCTCTTTTTTTTTTGTTCATCAAAAAATTAGTTCCAAATTAGCATCCTAGCAAGCTTCGTTTCTACAAAGAACTAGGGAAAGATATAGGAAATGCTAATAACTTATATTTTCTAATTTGCTGTTCAACAAAAATCAAATTAGTATTGTAGGAGTTAAGATTACAACAACATCAATAGCTGTTAAATGGAAGCACATTCTCTATTATTGTATTCTCAAAAAGTAGAAGGCACTTAAGATAGATTTGAATGTCACAACAATATAGCTTAAGCAACCATACTCTTCAAAGTAGAAGGCACTTAAGATAGAATTATCATATTAGTATTTAAATGCAGAGAATAAAAAATCCCAAAAAACCATCAGAGAAGCCACCAGAAAGTTGCGCACAAAGTCATTGGAGAGAAAGGAAGGCGGAGGCGGCTGCGATTTAGGAGGCTAGGGTTTGAAGTTTTGAGCAAGGATGAGGAAAGGAAAGATAAGGTTTGATAGAGAACGAAAAAATAGATGGGCTTGGTAGTGTTGTGGTAAGATTTTACAGATAAAGAAAATCATTAACATATATATATATATATATATATATATATATATATATATATATATATATATATGGGGATTTATAGGGGGCGGGGCAGGGAGTACTATCCCCACCCCCATCCCCGTGGGGAATAATATCTGTTATTCCCCGCATCCGTCGGTTTGGATCCCTACGGTTTTCGGGTAATCCCCGCCCCATTGCCACCCCTAATCAAAGAGTAGTATATAAGTGGTGTAGATTGGACCTTAATACAAGCCAATTGGTTTTGTGTTATATGGGCTCAACCCCACTTATGTACTCACTCATCCAGTCAAACCCAACACTCTCAAGGCCCATGGAGTTTCTTCAAAAACAAATAAAGTACCAAAGTTGCTGAACATCCCAGCTGCCAGCAGATCTTGTTTAATCTTCCGAGTTCCTCCAAATATTATGAAACTTCACTCTGAATCTTTTCGACCTGCCATAGTTTCCATTGGCCCTTACTACCATGGTGAAGAACATCTTCAGATGATGGAAGAGCACAAATGGTGAATTCTTCGTGGCAATCTTGATCGACTAAAAGTCGTCAATGTCACTCTTCATGATCTTTTTAAAGTATTAGCAGTCAAAGAGAAAGAGATAAGGGGTTGTTATTCAGAGAATATTGACAAATTCACTAGTCATAAATTGATTCAAATGAAGATATTTGATGGTTGTTTCATTATCGAGATCCTTTGTGTTGTAGCAAAAAAAAAAAAAAAAAAATCAACCCCAAAGCTAATGATCCTTTATTCAATATGCAATGGTTGTTATCTTCCATGACACGAGATCTGTTGATGCTTGAGAATCAAATTCCTCTCTTTGCTCTTCAAACTTTGTATAATAAATCTGTTGCAGATCACTTTGAAGCTCCTCCCTTGGAGGAACTCGTCCTTACATTGATTAATTTTTCACTGCCAATATATAGGGAAGTAAGTAAACTCTACAAAAAGTATGAGGATTGTAATGGTGAACACATCCTCGATTTTTATCGCTCTACCTTTATCCCTGAAACAGATAATGATCAAGCTACTGCTCATAAAAAAAAAGACCATATGGAGTTAGTTGGTGTTGCTGTTGCCTGAGCGTCCAGCCATCCTCAAGAAAAGAAGAGATCAGTGACCGTAGAGATTCTTTACAATCATTGTCAAAAGAAGAGACTAGAGATGCCAGAGATCAAGGAGGGTCTGGAGAAAAGCTAGCCGAAAATGAAGAGACTACAGATCAAGGCGATTCGGGGAGAAAAGTTATCTGAAAATCAAGAGCCCCGTGGCATAGGAAATCAGTTCAAGAAATGGTTGAATCATTCTGCCCATAAGCTATGCGGATTACTTAGGATTCAATTCAAGAAAAAAGTGGATATGGAAAAAAATTTACTTCAATTCATTCAACCTGTGGAGAAGCTCCGGGAAGCTGGGATTAAGTTTAAGAAATGTGAAGGCACAGATAGTTTCTTGGACATAGATTTCAGCCATGGAGCTCTTAGAATTCCACTTCTAGTTACAAGCGAAACAATAAGCACTTTGATACTAAATTGCATAGCATTCGAACAGTGCCATAAGCATCGGTTTAAGCACTTCACATCGTATTTTAAGTTCATGGGCTACCTCATCAACACAACTATTGATGCTAGATACTTGCGCAAAAAGAAATGTTGGATAATATGGAGGACACACACACACTTTGGAATACTTTGGATCCTTTTTATTTCTTCGATTGATTACAAATAAGGGGGTGAGGCCTATTTATAGGCATTCCACCTCCTTAATGTGTGGTCCATATTAATTTGGAATATTCTAGGCATATTCCATGATTTTTACACTTAAAATACATTAAATAATAGGTAAGGACGCTTTCTAGAAGGAGTAGAGTCGGTTTGGGCGTTCAAGAGGCAATCTAGCAGATTATCGACCGATCTGGGATGCTCCAGCCGTTTCTGGAAGCTTCTAGTGGATTCTGGAACCGAACAGCTATGGAATTTCTGTTGGTAAACCATAGAGACACTTCTGGATCCTTCTAGAGACAGTTTTAAGTGTCTCTACCATTTTAGCTCTCTTCTTTAGGCATTTTTGGGCTCTTCTTGGCCTAAACCTCCATGGGCCTATAGGAAATGTGTGCTAGGTGATGAATAAGTTGGTGACTTCTCAATACTCCCCCTCACCGACTACTTTCTTTCGTACAGCTTATCGAGTCATCATACCAAGTTGCCTTCTAAACCTTTCAAACCTTTTTTCACTTAGACCTTTAGTAAATATGTCCGTAACTTGGTTTTCGGTCTTGACATACTTCATCTTGATATCTCCTCTCAACACCTTTTCTCGAAGAAAATGATAATGAACCTCCACGTGCTTGGTCCTCGCATGGAACACTGGATTTTCTGCCAAACGAATAGCTGATTGGTTATCACAGTTTAGCTCCACCACTTGATCAATTAGTTGATGCAAATTTTCCAATAACTTCATGAGCCATGTGCATTCTTGAGCTGCCATAGCTGCTGCTCTATATTCTGCTTCTGTACTTGATAAAGAAACCATAGGTTGCCTTTTACTGCACCAAGACATGACTCCTGATCCCAGTGAGAACATGTATCCAGTCGTTGACCGACGAGTGTCGCGATCACCAGCATAGTCCACGTCGCAATATCCCACGATCTCAAGAGTAGCACCCTTCTTGGACAATATACCACAGTCAATGCTATTCTTGACATACCTTAGTATTCGACGTACCGCTTCCAAGTGTGGCTTCTTTGGATTTTGCATGAACCGACTCAAAACACCGACCGCGTATGAGATGTCAGGTCGAGTCAATGTTAGGTAGATTAAACTACCCACCAATTGTCTATACATCGTGGCATCTTTCAAATCCTTTCCTTCCATAGAGCATAATCTCGCATTCACTTCCATAGGTGTTGAAATGGGCTTGCAGTCAATCATGCCATACCTCTTAAGTAAGTCTTGAGCATACTTTTGTTGGCAAAGGAATAAACCATCTTTGGTCTCTTCAACTTCGAGTCCCAAGAAATGCTTAAGCTCTCCAAGCTCCTTCATTTGAAAGCGAACAGATAGATTGCTTCTAGTTTGATGAATCTCTTCTTTATCGTCTCTTGTTATGATCAAATCATCCATGTATACTAGCACAATAGAGACCTTACCATCTCGTACCTTCACAAATAAACTTGAATCTGCTGATGCCATTGAATATCCACTTTGCAACAGGAACTCTGCTATCTTTCCATACCAAGCTCTCGGTGCCTGCTTTAAACCATAAAGCGCCTTCTTCAGTTTGCACACATAACTTGGATGGATCTTGCTTTCGAACCCTCTAGGTTGCTCTATGTAAATTTCTCGATCTATCTCACTGTGCAGGAATGCATTCTTGACATCCATCTGCCAAAGCTTCCAAGACTTGCTAGTTGCTAAAGCTAACAATACCCGTACTGTAGTAATTTTGGCAACTGGACTAAATGTGTCATCATAGTCCAATCCATAATTTTGTGAAAAACCTCGAGCCACTAACCGAGCCTTGAACCTCTCCACCGATCCATCAGGACGAGTTTTCACTTTGTAAACCCATTTACAGGAGATGGGTTGTGTATTTGCAGGTTGTGGCACTAACTCCTAAGTTTCATTTTCTTTTAGTGCCTTAATCTCTTCCTCCATAGCATTTCTCCACTCCTTGGACCTTGCTGCTTCTTCATAGGTGCTTGGCTCTTTTATATTGTTATATTTCACCAATGCAGTATTTGCATGCTTAGGATTTGGCTTTCTTTGTCTTGATGACCTTCGTACTTGTGCTTGTGATTCTTCATCATCTACTTCAATTTGACTTGGATGATCTTCTTCACGAACCTTCTCGTGTACTCCACCATGCCAAGGTGATTTGGTTTTATTCGGAGACCTCTGCGCAACACTTTCATCACCTGAAGGAACTTCTAGATGATCTTTCTCTACTTCCGACCATTGCTCGTTTCTTTCTTGTAATTTTTCTTCGATTTCTTTGGAATCTGGCAAAGCTACAGCTTGGGGAGACCACCATGATGACATTTCATCAAACACCACACTGCGAGAAGTGTAGCATTTTCTGGTCACCGGATCGCAACACTTCCATCCTTTCCTTTGGTCATCATAACCCACAAATATACATCTAATCGCCTTCTTATCGAACTTGTTGCGCAAGTGATCAGGCACAAACACATAGCATACGCAACCAAATACTTTAAAATGACTCACCGTGGGTTTTATGTTCCACAACTTCTCATATGCTGAAACAAATCAAAGCCTCGCCTGTGGCATTCGATTGATAGCATGTACTGTTCTCTTTATGCATTCTGCCCAAAAATGTGATGGTACATTCTTGGCATGTAACATGCTTCTGCATATCTCCGCAAGATGCCTATTCTTCCTTTCTGCTACTCCATTTTGTTGTGGAGTGTTAGGGTAGGTCAGTTGTTGCTTTATCTTGCACTTCTCCAAATACCTTGTGAATTCATGCGATGTGTATTCTCCCCCATTATCCATACGAAGGCACTGAATCCTTTGGCCAACTTCACTTTCAACTTTTTCCTTGTAGCTCTTGAATTTGATAAAGGCTTCTGACTTTTCTTTCATAAAGTCTACCCACACGTACCTTGAAAAATCATCGATGAATGTTATCATGTAGCGTAAACCACTGAAGGACGACTACTTCACTGGACCGAAAACATCTAAATGGACTAGTTGTAGTGGCTCTCTTGCTTTGAACTTGGACTCCTCGTATGGTAGTTGATGTGCTTTCCCGTACTGACAATTGGCGCACACTATATCTTCTCGTATCTCTAGTTGAGGAAGTCCCTTTAACATGGATTTCTTCATCATGATCTTTAATTTATGGTAGCTGACGTGTCCCAAGCGTTCATGCCACAAATCAACAGTCTCACTCCTTTGAGTTTTATCTACATATGCCTCTTGTATAGACATGACGTAGACAGACTCCAATTTCTTTCCTTCCAATACCGACATGCTGGTAGGTTTGAAACTTTTATAGACCTTAACATCTTCTGGTCCAAACACCACATAATTTCCTGAGGCTGTTAGTTGTGATACTGATAGTAAATTCTTCTTCATTCCTGGTACGTGGTAGACATTTTGAAGTTGCACTTGCTGCAGATTATGTCGTGGTACTATCACCGCTTTTTCGATATGTGTGATCGGCATTTCTGAATTATTGGCAGTGATTACTACTCGTCCACCTTTGTATTGCGATATGCTAGATAATTTTTCTTTGTCTCCCGTCATATGATTAGAACATCCAGAATCCACGATCCAATCTATTTTATAATTAATTGATTTCTCACTTACCGTAGCAAGTGCAAGCTCCTCCTTTGGTTTGTCCATTGCAAAGGACGTCTGGAAGTCCCATTCTTCTTCACTTTCATTTGAAATCTGCTTTTCGGTGGCTACGTTTCCTTCTTTTCTCTTATACTAGCAATCCCAAGCAAAATGTCCTTTCTTGTCGCAGATGAAACACTCATTGCTTCGCCTTGTTTAATGATTATAGCTCTCGCGGTTGCTCTATACTCCCCCTGCTTGGTATTTCCTTTGTCGACCTCTTGGCCTTTCCCTTTCATCATTGCTTGTTCTATTCTTGAAAAATTTCTTTCCTCCTCCTTTTCCTTTGTTACTAAATAATGCCTCCTTATTGTTTTCTTTAATGGAAACTTGTGCCACTTGTTTTAAAAGAGCTTCTTGGCTAGCTAGGATATTTTCTAACTTATTTAACGAAGGTTGAACTGGCCAACCTTGTATTGCTATGATAAAACTCTTATATTCTTGTTTTATACCATTACAGATAATTCTTCTCATCCTAGCTTCACCAATTTTAGATTCAGGATCTAACTGTTCTATTTCTCGGCACAAATTTCTAATCTTCTAGAAGTAGGCGTTGGTGGATAGCGTACCTTGTGTAGCATTCATTAACTCTCCTTCAAGAAGCTGGAGGCATGCACCATTCTTCTTTGAAAATAGAGCTGCTAAAGCATCCCATGCTTCCTTGGGTGTCTCCACATCTTCAATTATTGAAAGTAAATTTTTATCAATTGTTGTTTGAATCACGTACAGAGCCTTACCCGCTTTTACGTTCCACTTCTTGATGGCTTGGGCATTTTCTGTTGGTGGTGAGGTGCCTTCTCCTTCCACTATATCCCATAAGTCTTGCCCTTTGAGGTAAGACTTGATACAGGTTCGCCAGTCCCGATAGTTATACTAGTTCAACTTCTCAATACTACCTAGAGTGCTTATTTGATCTGACATCGTGACTTGGTTGGTATACTTTCACCAAGTAAGCTTTGTCCCGGACAACAAGCTCCACAGTCCTAGACTGCACACGAACAAAGTCTTCTAAACTCTCCTCACCGATCCCAGATCGGCTACTATGTTTACTTGAAAACTCCGGCAGCACCACAACTATATTTTACGCGAACACGGTCCCGGACCGTCTTGCTCTGATACCAAAATATGTTGGATAATATGGAGGACACACACACACTTTGGAATACTTTGGATCCTTTTTATTTCTTGGATTGATTACAAATGAGGGGGTGAGGCCTATTTATAGGTATTCCACCTCCTTAATGTGTGGTCCATATTAATTTGGAATATTCTAGGCATATTCCATGATTTTTACACTTAAAATACATTAAATCATAGGTAGGGACACTTTCTAGAAGGAGTAGAGTCGGTTTGGGAGTTCTAGAGGCAATCCAGCAGATTACCGACCAATCTGCGACGCTCCAGCCGTTTCTGGAAGCTTCTGGCGGATTCTGGAACCGAACAGCTACGGAATTTCGGTTGGTAAACCATAGAGACACTTCTGGATCCTTCTAGAGACAGTTTTAAGTGTCTCTACCATTTCAACTCTCTTCTTTAGGCATTTTTGGGCTCTTCTTGGCCCAAACCTCCATGGTCCTATAGGAAATGTGTGCTAGGTGATGAATAAGTCGGTGACTTCTCAATAAGAAAATCATTCAGAATTTTGCTGGAACAGATCAAGAACTTGTTAGTTTCTTTAACCAGGTAGGAAAGAATATTCCTTATTACTTCCAAGAGGATTATTTGATGAAGGTATAACAGGAAGTAGAAATTTACTACAGAAATGTTTGGCATGTGAGATGGGCAGAATTCAAGTACAAGTACTGTGGGAGTCTGTGGATAATTATGTCAGCTTGTGCTGCTGTATTCGTCATCCTTCTCTCTATTTCGCAGAGTTTTTTCGCTCTACATAGATTCATCGAGCATTCTCCACGAGTTTTTTTTTTAATTTGTAGTTGATTGTATTTTTGAGTGTGATAAATATCAAATTGAAAGAATAAAATGTGTTTCAGTTTTAATTAGTAGAATAGATTATATCGATTGCCCTGTTCCAATTAATTTTAATTTTAACAGTGCAGCATGTTTGTTGTGAGAGAATCAACGTGCCAATTGGCTTGCAATTTTAACTAATAAAAAGTATTTGTTAATACTTTCATATAAAAAATAATAGTTTTTTTTTTTTTTTTTTTTTTTTTTTTTTTTTTAACTATACAAATGGCGCACCTCGTATAGTCCAAATATTATAATAGGGGCACCTTTTGGGGATTCTCGTGAAATGTGCGGAATTATATTGTTTTTAAATTAATTTAATAAAGTGATATTATATGAAAATGAAATGTTAACTCATCTCCCTTTATTCTTTCTGTATTGCAGAATGATTTAGTTTAATGAATTTGCATTGTTTCAAAAAAAAAAAAAAAAAAATGTTAACTCATCTCCAAAAATATGTTAAAGAAGAATATTGCCCTGCATATATAAGGAACGATAGTTTCACCGTCTGATATAAATGTTGGGTGAAGAAACTCCGATGGCCTTAGGAGTCTTCAATGGCAAATGAGACCTTATTGTACACATTCATTTTTGCATATTCCAATTTCTAGCGTACTTTCTATGCTCTTTTCTTTCGGTATTAGTACTTGCAAATGGGTTCCTAATTAATGATCATTGCAGATAATTTTTTCAAACAAGGAAAATAATCGCACCATTGATCTTTTCAATTTTTGTTAATTAAATTTGGGATCTTTTAATTTGGTACAATTAGCTGTAGATTAGTTCTAATCACACATTGAATCTCTAGCTAGCAAGATCGACATCTAACTTGATCAAAACATGTAAAATAAGCTGACTAAAAATAAGCCATTGGAAATATGGGCCCTGTTTATTTCAATTTGATACAGATACAAGATTCTTTATTTTTATTGCCTTGGTGAAGACGACCAAGTAGAGGATGCAATGAAGTAGAATCACAATATACCAGAAATTAATAAAGCACCATAAAGAAAACCATAATATTATTTTAGGCAAAACACACATTTAAGTCCTTAAACTTTATATGTTCATACTATTGAGTCCCTCGAGTTCAACTTTAATGTTAAGCCACTAAACTTTACCATTCACACCGATTAAGTCCTTTTTAACGCAAACAGTACATAGGCACCCTAAAAATGGCATGATAGAACAAAGGAAAAAAACCTTTTTTTAACACAAACAATGCATGTGTACAGTAAAAGATACATGATAGAGTTGACATAAAAATTTCGAAAAAAAAAGAAGAGGTTCGAAAGTTTTCAATTATAAAGATAAAAGGTTCCATAGAACAAAAATAAAAAAGTTGAAGGGTTATTAAAAGCACAGAGTAAAATTTAAGGACTTAATAGAAAAATGGTTAAAGTAATGAGGCTTAGTAACACAAAGATAAGAAGTTAAAGGACTTTAAATGTGTATTTTGCCTATTATTTTGCTTGGAAATTAGAAATCGGAAGTCCCTTGGCTTTAGAACTAGAAACAGGTTTGCCTTGAGGTTTAGCAGTAGGATTGACTTGGAATGCTCGAGTTTGACTTTGACCTGCTGCTGGGTTGACTTTGGATTTTAGTGCTGTATTAAATCCAGCTTTCTTACTTCCATCATTGAAGTCTTCTGTTTCTACTGGGATTGTATCAATTTCAGCCCAGTCTTCTGAATAGCCTGCCAATTTTTTTTAATATATATATATTTCATCAGAAGAATACATGTTCAAGCTATATGTATAGTAAAATAGAGTCCGGGCGGAAATTTCTACATTTTGGTTCAACTCCGAAGTGATCGGGATCGCTATAATCATGACATATTAGTAATTATTAGTAATTATGCTAACGTGATATGATCTGATGCATTAGTCTAAACAATGGCCATAGAAGAATTTTGGGGGAAAACATAAATTTTAAAATTTTTCTGTCAAAATAATATTAATTGTTACGTGAGTTTTGTTATTCTTTAATTATGGTTACTTTTTGGCTCGAATCTGTATTTCCCTCTCTCTATATAGCTATTGCATAAAACTTTATTTATTAGTAAAATCATTGTAGACTGTTTTGACTCAAAACATCGAAATTGATGATTAAAATTCATTTTTAACCAAATTTATCTAGGAAATCAAATTTAGAAATCAAATTGACTCATTGTATGCACGTAAACAATGAACAAATTTGTAACTATTACATATATAACATATCATCTAAATTTGTAGGTAAAAGTGTCAATATAACTTTTAAAAAATAAAATAAAATCACAAGCAGCAAATATGATAAGAAAATCAGTTATAAACCACTCTAGAATTTAATTCTCACAAAAGCAGTTAGCATGATCTACAATTCTCGTATTACAAACTACTTCTAAATATGTTAGAGTTCATTTCTTGTATTTCTTTGTTTTTTTTTTTCAATCATAAAATTGGAATAAAAAAATTGAATTGAATCGAATTGAATTTACCTTTAAATTGGGGGCGAGGATCGCCTTTATATTTTGAGGTTGAGCCATCATAGCGTTTATCCATGTATTAGAGAGAAGTATTTGGAGTCTCTTCTCTCCAATTAGATTAATTTGTGTCAATAATTATTTCCTACAAATTGTTGATCCAATCATGCTCGTATTTATGAACCAATGTTAAGACCAAGTCTCGGTTTAGCCCTTTTTCATAATAATACATTATTTTCTGAGTACCTAAACGTGTATAGTGTACTTGTTTAAATTCTCATTAAATTTTTTAAAAATTAAAAATAAAAATATTTAACTAAATAATACATTATACATATATAAGTTTATTTTGATATAGCTATATACGGGACTAAATCCATATAAACCCAAGCAGCATATATTATCAAAATCTGATATAGTAATATACTACTTCATTCGTCCCAAATTGATAGACTACTTTTAGTTTTTAAGTAAATTAAAAAAATATATAGTTAAGTTATTTAAAAAACAATTTTTATGTATAATATTCCTACTTTACCCTTATTTAACTAACCATTATGAGTAGATGAGTATTATTAGTGACAATTTTCAATAAAATTTGTATTGGAATTAAAAAAATATTTATAATTTCAAGTTAATATGGTGTAATTTGTTGATTTTTATACACAATAAATAAGGGTATAATGAAAAAAAGTAAATAATAATAATATTTATAAATAAAAAGATTTTTATAATTTGGGACAGACCAAAATGATAAAGATATCAATCAATTTGGAAAGGAGGGAGTATAACGACAAACTGTATAAATTTCATTATAAAAATATTATTGATTAATGTGCAAATTAAATCAATTAAACTTGATTGTTGACATAAGTAACCAATAAAATTTAGCTATTGTCAACTATCAAAATCATGATTTATTAGATGAAATAGGACAATGTTAGGATGAAGTCTTGTTAATTGGAATGTTTAAAACATTATTTATTTCATAACATCAGCAATATTTATAAATAGTGTAATGTAACATATAAAAGAATGAAGCATATATATAATTAAAATGAAGCATATATATAATTAAGGTCAACTTAATTAAAGATTTGATAAGCTAATTTGGTAGCATAAATTAACCATCCAAGTGGTATATATTTCTATTGTATTCTAGTCCACTGTTGAAATAGTCCTGGTACGCAACTGCACCTTCATTTTAGCATAAATTTCCCCCATTTTACAACATCAATAAGATATCAATTTGATAAGGGAATAAGGGCCATTATATATAAAAGTAAGGGATTTATGGGTTTAATTTGTAAACTGTAACTTTTGCCTTTACTTTGATATTCTATAGAATTTTTGAAGGCCTAATACTCTGGAGTCTCCTGAACTTGGCCCAAAGAGCCAATTATCCCATTGAACTTACAAAGTGTCCAATTAACTCCCTGAACTTTGAAAAAGCAACCCAATTTGCCCATATCTTCTCAACTAGACACATATCTTCTCAACTGCAGCACTACTCCTAGTGACCCCCTGAGTCATACCCTCCTTTCAGTATTGGTTTTGCAATAAGTTTCACCAATCGGAACATTCTTGTTAGAGTCACCACCTACCCTTTTCTTGTGAGACAACCCAACTTTCTTCACCATTATCAATAAACAATGAACAATAGAATAAAAAAATATAAGAATCACAACACCAAAAATAAACAACGTAGGAGAAAAACATTGCAGTATCGGTTGAAGAAAAATAACAATGCCAACAACAAACGATTATTCTGATAACAGAAGAACATGAGGAAATGAGAGATCGTAAAAGTGGAAAGAGAATTATAGAATACGAAGTGGCAAAAAGGTATAAAAGCGTGTAAAACAACAGTAAAAGCGGTAGATATATAAAAAGAACTGTATTAAAAAAAAAACACAAAAAAAAGATATTTTAAAAAATAATTAAACATTATCAACAAACAATGAACAATAGAATAAAAAAATATAAGAATTGCAACAACAAAAATAAACAACGTAGCAGAAAAACATTGCAATATCAGTTGAAGAAAAATGAAAATAGCAACAACAAACGATTATTGTGATAACGAAAGAACATGAGGAAATGAAAGATCGTAAAAGTGAAAAGAGAATTATAGAATACGAAAAGGCAAAAAGGTATAAAAGCGTGTAAGAAAACAGTAAAAGTGGTAGACATATAAAAAGAACTGTGTTTATATATATATATATATTCAAAAATAATTAAAGGTATGCGCTGAAATTAAATAAAAAATAAAGCATTTCGGGTAATTTCTCTTAAATAACCAAGACATTTCAGAGATGGGCCCATATGAAGCACATATTTCCTGTCCAAAACGGTAAGCTTACTGGGCCCGTTTACTTCCTCCAGGAAGCCCACAAATCCATAAAATATTCGGGCTTCATTTGATTTGTGAATCGTTATTAATACATTTTTTTTCTTTTTCTACTCATGAATAATAGTGTTAAATTAAATTTTTGACAGAATAACAGATATAACTTGCATTATATGATAAGTATGAGCGATTATGGCTTTTTTTATTTTTATGTAAAATATCTAAATAATATTATAGTATGATATATGACCTGACAATTCCAAATTGATAATACTAGATAAGAGAGAAATTAGTTAATAATTATTGGATGGAAATACGATAGGTTCACACCTAAAATATAATTAATTAAATCAAGTTTTGGAAATAGAATTGAAACTTTTCCATTATATTTGTTTGAATTGGAATACAATTCAAATAAACACTGGTTATATACAAGATTCTCAATATTTATTGCCTTGGTGAAGACGACCAAGTAGGAGGAAATTAAAACATCAAATTGATTTTTTTTTTTTTTTTGGTGTGTGCACATAAAGTGATGACTAATTGTGTGAGGAGACGTAGACTGAGTATGTGGGAGGAGATTCAGGTTCGAATCACATTAAATACATCAGCAGAGAGCGGTGAGAAGCCTTAACTGTGATTAAATGTTGAACAGGATTATCTCAATGAGAATACCTGTGGTTAATACCAAAAAAATACCACCTAACAATGATAAGAAAATCGGTGAGAGAAAACGGTCATCCCTTGTATTTTCGTGTCACGAAAAAATTCGTATTTCCCTTTTATTATGATCTAGTTCAATTAATTTACTATGTTGGGAAAAATATTTTTTAATATAAAGAAATCTAAATTTTTTTTTGCAGAAAAAAAAAAATTCAATTGGTAATTGAGCTAATTTGTAGTTTATAAACCACTTTGAATTGAGTTTTCGAAAAATCATGAAGGTTTTTGCATGATTTTCAATTATCACGTTACAAACTACTTCTTAACTTCATGTTATAAAAAACAACTTTTAAATATATAAAGATTTATTTATTTATTTATTTTTATCTTAATTCAAATATGAAATATGAATAAATAAAATTGAATTGATTTGTACCTCTAGATTTGGGCGAGGAGAGTCATCATAGCGTTTAGAGTCCATGTATGAAGTATTTTGAGTCTCTTCTAGATTAATTTCTGCCAATAATTATAATTTCCTACATATTGTTGGTGAACTCATACTTCTCATATTTATGAACCACTTTTAAGAAAGAATCATCGGTTTGTTTTGTGGTTTTCTTGTTAAAATATTTTTCATACAAAATATTTTTCTTTGTTTTGTATGTAATATTAATGTTTATAAAATAAAGATATGGTAATAGAATTATTATGGTAAGTGAGTATATATAATATAGTTTCTCTCTTTCAGAAAATAATTATTCCTTTATGAAATGAGGAGTTGTTTTCTTTAATTGTTAAAGATTTTTTTTTTTATTAGGAAAATATTTTTCATTGATTTTTTATTTTTATTTTTTTAAATCACAAACGCAAAAAAAATAAAGAAAAAGGTTTTTTTTTTTTTGAAAATAACTGCTGATTCATTGGCTGAAATCAAAGGCCAAAGGCCGAATACAATCTGGAGGGAAAAATCCCCATACATGAAGACCATTGTTAGAACTCACTTCTCTAGCAAGTGCATGAGCAGCTGAGTTTGCAGATCTTCTAATAGGAACAACTCGAACATTAGAAAGAGTTGATAGGATAGAGATACAATCAGAGATTATGCTACTTACTACGGATCTAGATTCAGTAAGAAAATTGATGGCATCCACAATTGCAGTGCAGTCACTTTCCACTATAATGTTGCTCCTTCTTCTTTCCTTAATCCAGCTAAGGACCTCTCGGATTCCTAATGCCTCAAGAGTCTCTGCGTCCTTTATCCCTTCAAATGGCCGGGCAAACCCACCAGTGAAACGACCCTGAGCATTTCTAAACACAACTCCTATACCCCCCGCTCTACCATTGGTTGCAGCATCAACATTAGCTTTCTCCCAACCTATCTCAGGACGTTTCCAGGATTTAGTCAGCTCCATACTGCGACGAGGAACTATCCCACGAACTCCCTTTTGTTGGGTAGCCTTCCAAGTACTGAAGTAGGCCATCTGTTGGGAGATTAAAGTCTGGACATTCATCTGCTTCCCCTCCCACACCAATAGGTTTCTACTCTTCCATATAGCCCAACTCAGGACCGCAATTTTACTAGAATCGTCCTCATTCCCACGAAGCAACTGAAATCGCAGCCATTCAACAAGAGAGCCAACAGAAGGATCTGTAGAACCCAAGCCTGCTTTCATCCATATTTCTTTCGAAAAAGGGCAGCAACAAATGACATGGAACGCGGTTTCCTCTTCACTGTGACAGAAGGGACAAGAACTGTCCTCAATTGGAATATGTCTCAGCTTCAAAGCGCCCTTAGTGGGAATGCAGTTATTTGCTGCTCGCCATAAGAAATTAATGCATTTAGGGGGAGCTTTAACAGACCAAAGGGCTTTCCATAAAGCATCCACCGGGCCAAAAGGCACACCACGCCCTACCAGAAGATGATGAGCACTCCTCACACTGTATTCACCCTTCTTCTTAAAAATCCAACACCAGAAGTCCTGTCCTCCACGAAAACTAACAGGAATGGATAAAATAAGCGACACATCTCTCTCATTGAATAGTGAGGTCAGCTTATTAATATCCCAATTAAACGTTCCAGGAGAGAACAAGTCAGAAACCAACAGGTTATCATCCGCGCCAACTTCGGATTCAATGCAAAAATTGTTCATATCAGGCAGCCATGGGTCAGTCCATACCTTTATAGAACGACCATTTCCAACCTGTTTAACACTACCACTCAATAAAATAGGCCTAGCTGCAGAAATGCTTTTGAAAATAAAGCTGGCAGAGCCTGGAATTGGAGAAGAAAGGAAATCTCTATCATAGTAATACTTAGCTGAGAGAATTCTTGCCATTAAGCATCTTGGATTAGTTAGTAGACGCCAACATTGTTTACCCAGAAGAGCCAAATTGAAATTTCTGAGCTCTCTAAACCCCAAACCTCTGTTCTTCTTCCGATTGCATAGGCGTTTCCAACTCATCCACCGAACTCCTTTTCGATCCCTAGAGCTATCCCACCAGAAGGCATTGAGCATTTTTTCTATACTATCACAAAGGTGAAGAGGAAGCAAGCAGAGACCCATAATGTAATTGGGAATAGCCTGAGCAACTGTTTTTATAAGCAATTCTTTCCCAGCTTTGGAAAGAGCTCGACTCTTCCAAGATTGAATGCGCCGCCAAACCTTGTCCTTAACGTATGAGAACACAGCATTTTTATTTCTGCCTATCCCAATAGGAATCCCTAAATAAACAAACTGGCCATTCTCCGAATGGATTTGAAGCTCATCACACATCTGCATCCTAACCTCTGCTGGAGTATTATGACTGAAGTAAAGCGCCGACTTGGCTAAGTTAATAGCCTGACCAGAAGCAGCTTGATAATCATGCAGTATTTGCTTCAACATCCGACATTCATTCAAATTAGCTCTACAGAACAGGAAAGAGTCATCGGCAAAAAACAGATGCGAAATGATAGGAGCATGTCTCGCAATTTGAATGCCATGGATCAGCCCTTCTTGCTCTTTTCTTCGCAACATCGCAGAAAGCCCTTCCGCGCAAATGATAAACAGATAAGGCGAGAGTGGATCCCCTTGCCTAATTCCCCTTCCTGGAACGAAAGGACAGAGCAATTCAGAGTTAAATTGAACTCTAAATCTCACCGTACGAACACACTCCATCATTAATTTCACCCAACGGTCACAAAAGCCAAGCTGTATCAACATACCTTCGACAAAGCCCCATTCTAACCTGTCATATGCTTTTGAGATATCAATTTTCAAACCCAAGTAGCTCTTACTTCCTTTCATAAAGAAAACGGTTTTCGTCAGAATATTTTCTGTGAAACAAACCGATCTCAATTGTGATATGTATCTATTAAAATTCACTATACCTCAATTCAAATACTTTATTTTCTAATTAGTACCTAAACGTGTACAGTGATAACTGTTTCCAAATACTTATTTTATTTTTGTAAAAATTTAGAAATAAAAAATTTAATTCATATTAAATACTAATATAAAAAATATAGATATGGATATTCGAGTAAATTAATATTTATTATATTAAACTAATTAATAATAACTATATAATTTTATTTTAATATAACAGGTATATAAGTAGAGTTGTCAATGGGGACGCGGGCGCCCGCCAGAAGCGGGCCGAAAATTCCCCATTTAGGATCCCTGCGGGCCGGGACAGGGGATAAATTTATCCCCGAATGCTAAACAAGGACGAGAATGGAATTACCTCCCAGTCCCCGTTTAGTCCTCACGGAATCCCCGACAATGTCCCCGTCAAAATCTTCACTTATAATTATTTATATTATTATATATATACATAGTATTAGTTATATATTTATCTTATATAAATAATTGAATCTTATAATACTAAAATAAAATTAAAACTAAGGTTTTCAATTTTCATTCACAAATAAAAAAAGCCATAGCTTCAAAATTGAATTTTTTTTTTAAATTGTCTTAACGAGGGCAGGGATCTTTGTGGAGAACTCGTTCCCCGTTGGAACTGGGGATGGAGATCAGGATTATACCCGTTTCACAAACTATATAAATTTCATTACAAAAATATTCTTGATTTAATTAATGTGCGAAATCAAAGTTGATAGTTGATATAAATATCCATTAAAAATTTTTAGTTATCATCAACTTTAAATCACGATTTATTAGATGAAATAGGAGAATGTTAGGACGAAGTCTTGCTAATTGGAATCAATGTCTAACATTATTTATTTCACAACATGAGCAACATTGCAATATATATAAAGAGTGTATTCATAAATATTAAGAAATGAAGCATATATAATTAAGGTCAACTTAATTAAGATTAAATATACTAATTTACTTATATAATTAATGGTAACCATCCAAGTGCTATATATTTTTCATTGTAAAATAGTCAACTGTTGAATTACTCCTTTTACCCAATTGGTCCTCATTCAATTTAATGAGATGCTTAAGCCAGAGATAACCTATATTACGGATGAGAGCTACTCCCCCGTTAATTTTTTATATATCATTTTAGTTTTTTTAGTTTGTATCAATACGCTTATGACACTTTATTTTCTTATATTTTCCCTTATTTATACTAAAAGATTGAGATGTTTAATATTAATGGAGACAAACATAGAATTCAGAATAAAGATAATTTTGCCTTGAAAAATAAATTTTTAGCAAAAAAAAAATATTAAGAGTAAATTAGTTATTTTAATAAGCTAATTAGTTCTACATTGATCTTGGAAAACAACCTCAAACCCGCATAAAAAGAAATAGTTTAAAAAAGAAAATATAAATAGCCTAATTAGTTGTACAATTTTATGTTAAATTCCAGTGAATATCGGTAAGTTAATGTTCATCCGTTGATTAATTGATTTTCTCATGAACAAGTTTACGATGGCTATTACTTTGAAATTTGCGACATTAATTTTTATTACATTAGAGATTTTTAGGTATATTTACAACAAGAAAATGTAAATATGGCAATAAAATGCCAATAAACTTATATTTCCTTTCTTATTATATAGATTTAGGAAGGGAATTAGACATCTCGTGATAAATTACAAAGACAATTAATAGGGGATTGATTATTTCCTAGTTAAGTGGAAAGGAATATATATGAAATTTGAAATCTATCCGTATATTATTTGATTATTTTTCAAAATATTAAACAATATTAAAAACTTTAAAAAGATACAAAATAGAGAAACTGTATTGGTGAGGAAGTGCATGCTCTCTCATTTGTCTTTAAAAATGATTAACGATGGAAACAAGCAATTAGCTACGGCGTTTTTCCTTGTTATATTTTATTTTTCTTGTAGTGATATAACTTGTAATACTTATAATATAAACAATATATATAGGTTGGCAATTTTAAGATATTGAACTGGTCATGATGTCAATGCCATCAGTTTAATTTCTTCCCCTCCGAGAAAAAATATGACTGATATGGAGGCAATCACAAGCACCTAAAACCATGAAATTGAAGAAGAGGGTGTTGGAAATTTGACAAATACTGGGTTATGTATTAGTGACTATTTATCAACTTCGAGTCAAATTATATTATGGAAATGAAGCGTATTAAATCAAATGATTAGTGTCATTGTACAGTACGTAATGTGAGCTTTCCAACAATATATAATTTACTCAAAACGGACAAGTAGTGAATGAGAGATTGTTGCTCAAAGTTAGCCTAATGAAATGAAATATTTGGAGAAAATTGGCTCATGTTAACTTATCCCACATGGGAAAAAAAATAAAGAGGAAAAAGTGTTTATATTGAAACATACTTTTGTAAGGTGTTAACTTGTATAAGCCAAAAGGCTATCTCTTGCGCGCGCAGTTTATTTCATATCCAGTGTTTCTGTAATCTGTAATTTATTTATATAAATTGTATTTCAATTTACTGCATCTATATATATTTTAACTATATAAATGTCGCACCTCTTATAGTCCAAATATTATAATAGTGGCACCTATTGGGGATTCTCCAAAAGGCGTCCGTTTTAGCAAACGCAGACTTCGCCGTCCGCTTTTAAAGAAAATAGACATTTTTGGGCCACTTCTAAAAAGAATTCAGATGTCCGCCTATATGACTAGCGAATCTAACTCAAAATACTAAAAGTAGTTTCCGAAGTACCATGAATTTGTAAATTTTTTGAAATAATACTACAAATTTGTCATTAATTCTTAAAGAGTCTGCAAGACTAGTTGTGTCCCTCTTGTCTTAGGCTAATTATTGACTTTGTTTTTGTTGACGTTCTTTTTAAGGATATAATATATATTCTCGAACATACTCGAAACCTGGACCTTCTAATTAAGGAGATATGCATTTATGTACCACCAGACTATAATTCGATAAGCCAATTCTTTCTACTTATTGGCCATGTTTGATTCACAAGTGAAATAGAGTGGGACTATAATAGATATTCCATAGAATGGAATAGAGGAGGAACGATATAGCTATTCCTTTTTCCGTTCTACTCAAATGTTTGGTTTAATACTGAAAAATTATATCAAATATTCCTTATTGAAATGAAAAAAACGAAGAAAACTAGATGAAATTTGTCAAACAATGAAAATGAAGAAAAAAGTAAACAGATGAGATAAAATGAAGAATAAAACTGAGTAAAACGAATAAAACTCGATAAAAAAGAAGAAAATAGTAAAACACGAAAGCAAACAAATGAACAAAGAACATGAAGAAAACAATAGAGAAATTGGAGAAATGAGTAATATAAAAATTAATTAAAAAAAAGTATAAATGTAACGAAGAATGAAATAGTTATTCTTCTTTTTTTTGGTAAGTATGTCCAATTACTCAGTTTGAGATTGATTAGGCACCCTTTAGATAACCTCTCTTCCAATTAAAGTTTTCTGCTTACACTAGGACTTGAACTCAAGATCTCTAGCTTAAGAAACTGAGGTCCTTACCACTCAAGCCAACTTTAAATAATAACTATTTATTATTTTGACGAATGACTATTCCATGGAATAACTATATTTTATGGCAAAATATTGAACCAAACATTAGAATAGTTGTTCCACACGGAGTCACTATTTTATTCTACCTCTATTTCATGAATCAAATATAGCAATTGATCCTTAGTTTTTGTTTTTCTATATTCTATTTCATTTTTTTTTTTTTTGTTTCTTTTTAATTCGTGAAATGTGTAGAATTATATTGTTTTTAAATTAATTTAATAAAGTGATATTATATGAAAATGAAATGTTAACTCATCTCCAAAAATACATTAAAGAACAGTATTGTCCCGCATATATAAGGAACGACGTAGTTTCAACATCTGATATAAATCTTGGGTGAAGAAACTGAAACAATTAGGTTTTCTCCTTAACTATTATTAAAAAATAAGATTATATATACATACACGTATGGATATGGGCCGAATATACATGGGCCAATTACATCTAATATTTACAGCATATACATAAGTGAGTGGGCCTATATACAATACTCTATCACCCCCCTGCAAATTGAGCGGGGCTAGACACGGTCAACTTGGCACGAAGTGTAAGGAACCGATCTTTTGAGAGTCCTTTGAAGAATGTCAACCGGTTGTTGGGTGGTAGAGATGTGACGCACTTTTAGCTGGTGTTGTGCCACTTTATCACGAATAAAATGGAAATCTAGCTCAAGATGCTTGGAATTGTTGTGAAAAACTGGATTGGCAGACAAATAGGTAGCCCCGAGATTATCCGACCAAACTGTAGGTGCCATGGGCATGGGAAAGCTGAGTTCTCGAAGCAACATAGTGAGCCAAAGAACTTCGAAGCTGACAGTAGCAAGGGCTCGATATTCCGCCTCCATTGATGATCGTGAAACTGTACGTTGTTTCCGAGAACTCCAGGAAACTAAATTTCTGCCAACAAACACAGCAAAACTAGTTGTATACTTTCGATCATCTAAATTCCCACCCCAATCAGAGTCACAGTATCCATGAATAGCAAGGGAAAAGGACGGCCGCAGTAGGAGGCCGTGGGACAGCGTGTTCCGTAAGTATCTAAGGATGCGTTTTACCGCTTTCTAGTATTCAGTTGGCAGGGCATGCATATATTGAGAGACTTTATTCACCGAGAAGGCCACATCAGGCCGAGTAATCGTCACATACTGAAGTTCCCCAACAATGCTCCGATATAATGAAGGGTCTTCAAATGGATCACCGGATTGGAGAGTGAGGTGAGTACTTGAGCAGAAGGGAGTGGAAATTGGCTTGGATTCATGCATTTTGGCTCGCAAGAGTAAGTCTTCAATGTACTTGTGTTGATTAAGCAGTAAGCTATCGGATTGCCAAGTAACCTCAAGACCCAGAAAGTATTTTAATCTCCCCAAATTCCAAATTGCAAATTTCTATTGCAGAAAATTAATCACCTTATGCAACACAGCCAAGTCATTGCCTGTCACCAAGACATCATCAACATACAGGAGACAAAAAATCCGAATATTGCCAAATTTATAGTGATATAGTGAGATGTCAACTTTGGAACAAGAAAAACCATACTAAAGAAGTACATCAGTTAAGCATTTATGCCACATACGGGGTGCCTGTTTCAGACCATAAAGAGACTTTCTCAAAAGACAAAGATGGTCCAGTTTGAGCTTGTCAACAAAACCAGGAGGCTGTCCCATATAGACTTTTTCTTCCAAATTGCCATGTAGAAAGGCATTCGACACATCAAGGTGAATTACGGTCCAACCAAAAGAGACAGCAAGAGATAATACCAGTCATATGGTCGTTGGCTTGATAACAGGACTGTATGTCTGAGCATAATCCAAGCCGGGTCTTTGATGAAAACCCTTGGCCACTAGGCGAGCTTTATGGCGTTCAACAGAACCATCAGGATTAAGCTTGGTCTTGAAGACCCATTTGCATCCCACTAAATTCTGTGCTTGACGAGGGGGAACTAAATCCCATGTGTGATTTTGTACCAAGGTAGTGTATTCTTTCAGCATAGCATCACGCCATTCGGGCACTTTGATAGCTTTCGTATAACACGTCAGTTAGCTGGATTTTCTGGTGACAAAATCTTGTAAGCAACCGGGCTTAGTTGTGGGACGTGAAGAGCGACACAAAGGATTGGATGAAGGACTTAGTGTAGCAGCAGAGGGAATAGCAGTTGAAACCTCAGTAGAAGCCTGAGAAGAAGCAAAAGGAAAACACATTTCATGAAAAACAACATCCCTGAAAGCAACAAACCTCTGAGTATCAAGATCCAAGACCTTATACCCCTTTTTGCCCTTTGCAAAACCCAGAAAAATACCATGCCGTGCCCTGGAGACAAATTTATCCTTAGTAGGAAACACATTAGTGTAGGGACAAGAACATCCAAAAACATGATACATGTTATAATCAGGGGCCCGCCCATATAATCTCTCAAAAGGAGTTACCCAAGACAAAAGACGCATAGGCAACACATTAATAATAGAAGCAGCCATAAGAATGGCTTCTCCCTAAAATTTTGTTGGAAGAGAGGCCTGGAGTAATAAAGCTCAAGCTACCTCTAAGAGATGTCTGTGCTTGCGCTCAATGACCCCATTTTGTTATGGGGTATAAATGCATGTGGTTTGATGAACAATGCCACGTGCCTGAAACAATTGTCTTCTTTTCTCATTAATAAATTCAGTGCCATTATCACTACGAATAACCTGCACATTGGCTTGAAATTGGCAAGAAACCATGTTAAAAAATACATCCAGAGCTTTGATAGCCCGTGACTTATGTTGCAGCAATATAACCCAAGTCATTCTTGTAAAATCATCCACTAATGTTAGAAAATAGCGAGCACCAGTAACAGAAGGCTCATTATATGGACCCCAAAGATCAATATGCAATAATGCAAAAGCTTGGGTTGTCTTAATAGAACTACGCACAAAAGACAACCTATGTTGTTTAGCACAAGGACAAATGACACAACTAGAAGAATCATTTTTTACAGTGATAGCATCAATATGGCTAAGAGCATCTAAGGAGGCATGCCCAAGTCTAAGGTGCCAAACATCAGGTTTATTATTTGTAACACTTGAAAACATACAGAGATTCTGTACTTTATTAATGACAGTAGAAGAAAATGACTTTGAGTCCAACAAGTATAAGCCATCAACTAACCATCCCACATTAGAAATTTTGTGGCTCCCTTTATCCTGCAAGTAGCAATATGCATCATGAAAAACAACTTCCAGATTTGTCTGTCGTAACAACTGTCCAATTGGCAGTAAATTATACTGAAAAGCTGGTACGTGAAGTACATCTTGAAGCACAAAATCAGCATGTAGTTCTACATTTCCCATATGAGTGATCCGTGTAACAGTGCCATCAGGTAACAAAACAGTTTGTGCAAGTAGTGTTTTGCTTTTAGAAAACAAATTCATATTTGGTGTCATATGTGCAGTTGCTCCACTATCTAAAATCCAACAATCATTAGCAGGAGTAGACAGACAATTCTTACCAGAAAATCCAGCAAAAGCTGAAAAATCCGTAGATGATTGTAGTGGATTAGCCGCCTTCTTCCCCTTTAACATTTTATAAACCTCTTGAAGCATAAAAGCCATGTTAGGTTGTTCCAGCCCTTTCTGCTCTGCATCCCCTTCAGAATCGCTGCTATATGGAGACGGATAAGTGGTGGTATTCATGACATTATTAGCCTGGTTAACCCTTAGCTTGTTTGAATGTGCAAGATTCTTGCCTTTAGACTTTGGATGCCAATCCGGATAACCAACTAATTTCCAGCAATTGGCCTTTTCATGTCGAGGCTTACCACAATGGTCACATTTCAAACCATCTTTGGACTCATTTTCTTTCTTCTGTGATCCATAAGAAAATTGTCCTCGACTAGTCTTCTGGTCAATTTGCACCATACTAGCCATCTCTGTAGCATTCTCCATCGAGATCTCATGCTGCTTTTCTACTTTCAAAAGCATAGAGTATGCTTTGTTAAGATTGGGCAAAGGATCCATTAATAGAATCTGATTTTTCACATGATCATATGCTTCATTTAGTCCCATGAGAAATTGAATTAATTTGGTTTCCTCTGCTGCATCAGCAATTCTTTGAAATGCATTACAAGCACAAGTTCTAGAGGCTCCACAATGACAGCTAGGAACCGGAGTTAAAAAATTCATATCATCCCAGAGTTTCTTCAATTTATTGTAGTATTGCAAAATAGCCATATTACCTTGAGTCAATAGGCTAATTTCTCTCTGAATCTGATAGAGAAGGGGACCATTGCTCATGCCAAAACAGTGCTCAAGATCCTTCCATAAAGATCGAGAAGAAGAAACATATTGGAAGCCTTCAGCCACCTCCTTATCCATACTGTTAATGATCCACGCAGTAACCAAACAATCCTGCTTTAACCACCTCTGATATCCTGGTGAATCAATTTCTGGAACAACTTCATCTTTCATTACGAAATCGATCTTCTCTTTTACTGTGAGCGCACGGATCATAGCTCTCCTCCAAGCAATGTAGTTCTTGCCAGTAAGCTGAAAGTTGATAATCAAAGCACCAGGATTATCATGACTCTACTGTGAGTACATACCTGCAGAACCGGTTGCTCGATCTCTCGCAAAATCGTAATTCTGATCTTGAACGAAATGAGTTGATCCTTCGTGATCGGATTCCTCATCAGAGAATCGCTCAGCTACAGGGATTTCTCTATTTTTCTTACGCCGAACCATTGTTACACGCTCAGGATGAATACCATGAGCTCTGATACCATATGAACCAAACTGAATGAAATGAGAAGAAATCAATTAACTCCCCATTATTCATCAATTATCAATTACAGGTTGTTTATATACAGCAAGAAGAAAGTAAAGCAGATGGAAAAATAAAAGAGATAGAAGCTAATACAAGAAAAGGGGTTTTTAGTTGAAACAGATTCCGTCTTTCCTGCTAAAACCAATTTCCCTCCAATTAGTTTTCCCTCCAAGATGCCGGTGCCAGCTCAGCAAAGTTAGTTGCCTCATAACCCCCCTAGTCCGATTGAAAGGTTTTTATCGATTTCCCAAAGTGTTTTTCCACAATAGAAAGAAATTGAATAAAAGCATTCATAACATCAGACTTGTATTACAAAGGATATATCCATGAATATTTGCTGTAGTGATAAAAAAAAGAGGACATAATAATTATAATTATCAAAAGAAGTTATAGGTGCAGGACCCCAAAGGTCAGAGCATACAAGTTCTAAAGGTTCTGAAACAGTAGAAGTAGAAACAGGAAAAGGTAAACGATGCACTTTACTAACAGAACAAGCATGGCATAAATGTTCATGACTCTTATTTGACACAGCAATATCATTTAAAACTAAGATCTTCTTTACTGCAGGATATGCAGCATGTCCAAGGCGAGCATGCCACTGAGACACCGACGCGAGATTGGCCTTTATTCGATCTAGGGGACTCTTGGGAAGACTAAGAGAGGCCATTTTTATTCTGCCCGGTATGAAAAACCTGTTTGGTCACCAAATCCTTAAGAACAAAAGAGTTAGCAAAAAACTCAACAGAGATTGGATTAGATTTTGTAAAAGCCGAAATTGACAAGAGATTATTTGAAGCTATTGGAACATGTAAAATATTATCAAAAGAAATAGAATGACCATTAATGGAGTGTGAAGAAGTACCAACATGAGAGATAGGGAGTTTCGATCCATTACCTATGGTTACTTCTTCTGGACCTGAATACTCATCATGAACATGAAGGTTTTCCAAATCAGCAGTAAGATGATGAGTTGCACCTGAATCTACTATCCAATCTTGAGTGGAGTGCATATTGGTGGTGGTGAAATAGGAGGCTGGTCTATTTGCAGCATTTGTTCGGTTGGTTCGGGGTTGTCTTGGGGATGGGCAATTTCGGGCTATGTGGTTGATGCCTCTATAATTGTGACAGTAGAAGGTGGTATTTGTGTCTAGTGGTGCCATAGTAGTGTGGGGTTGTAAATAATTTACAGCAGCAGATGAATTTGGATAATTAGTGTGCTGAGTAAATGAATTAAATTGATGAGTGTTACCGGAATTGGGCTGGAAATTGGGATTTTGCCCCCTGCCCATGTTGCGCCGTTGCTGGCCATGGGGCTATCCAGAATTGCTTCACTGCCCAGCATAGCGAGGCGGACCAGCATTGGCACGAGCGCCATATAGCGCAGTTGGAGCAGCCCTGTCCACCGAAATTTCTCGCTTCAAGTTCCTCTCCTCGGACAGCATCAGCCCATGAAGATCTTCAAAACTGTTGGGTTCGACCTTGATTTCCAATGACCAGTAGAAAGGACGGTATGAAGGGAGGAGACCGTCAACTACAGCATCAACGAGGTCTGTCTCCGAAATTGCGGATTAAAAGGCAGCAAGGTGATCTGAAATTTGCTTCGCACGATTAACATAGGAGGAGATTGTTTCTGTTTCCTCTTGCTTCAGATTACGTAATTGCAATCGATAATCCCGGATTTGAGATCGTGAACCAGCAGCATAGGCTACAGTCAGTCGATTCCAAGCATCCCGCCCAGTCTCAGCGCCTACTATTTGAGTCATAATTTCGGGTGACAAAGAGTTTATGATCCAGCTGATAACCTGAGCGTCTTTTTCTTCCCAATGTTCAAAATCGGGATTAATATCAGCCGATCCCGGCAAGTTCCTAGGAGGCGGAACGATTCTTCCATCGATGTGGCCAATTAATCATGACCCTTTCAACAGCGGAATGAGCTGTGTTTTCCATAACAGGTAATTGGTGGTATCAAGTTTGGTGGGGAAGGTGGCGGCTGACGGGATGATGAGGGCTGGCATGGGCTGTGTGGCGGCGGAAGAAGTGGTGTTGCCGGCAACATTAGGGTTTGACATGATTCTTTGTGGGGTTAGCCGATTAAGCTTTGATACCATGAAACAATTAGGTTTTCCCCTTAACTGTTATTAAGAAAATAAGAGTATATATACATACACGTATGGATATGGGCCGAATATACATGGGCCAATTACATCTAATATTTACAGCATATACATAAGTGAGTGGGCCTATATACAATACTCTATCAGAAACTCCGAGGCCTTGGGAGTCTTCAATGGCAAATGAGACCTTATTGTACACATTCATTTTTGCATATTCCAATTTCTAGTATACTTTCTATGCTCTTTTCTTGCGGTATTAGTACTTGCAAATGGATTCCTAATTAATGATCATTGCAGATCATTTTTTCAACAAGTAAAATAATAGCACCATTGATCTTTTCAATTTTTGTTAATAAAATTTGGGATCTTTTAATTTGGTACAATTAGCTGTAGATTAGTTCTAATCACGCATTGAATCTCTAGCTAGCAAGATCAACATCTAACTTGATCAAAACATGTAAAATAAGCTGACTAAAAATAAGCCATTGGAAATATGGGCCCTGTTTATTTCAATTTGATACAGATACAAGATTCTTTATTTTTATTGCCTTGGTGAAGACGACCAAGTAGAGGATGCAATGAAGTAGAATCACAATATACCAGAAATTAATAAAGCACCATAAAGAAAACCATAATATTATTTTAGGCAAAACACACATTTAAGTCCTTAAACTTTATATGTTCATACTATTGAGTCCCTCGAGTTCAACTTTAATGTTAAGCCACTAAACTTTACCATTCAAACCAATTAAGCCCTTTTTAACGCAAACAGTACATAGGCACCCTAAAAATGGCATGATAGAACAAAGGAAAAAAACCTTTTTTTAACACAAACAATGCATGTGTACAGTAAAAGATACATGATAGAGTTGACATAAAAATTTCGAAAAAAAAAAAAAAAAGAAAAGGTTTGAAAGTTTTCAATTATAAAGATAAAAGGTTCCATAGAACAAAAATAAAAAAGTTGAAGGGTTTATTAAAAGCACAAAGGAGTAAAAGTTTAAGGACTTAAGAGAAAAAAGGTTAAAGTTAAGAGGCTTAGTAACACAAACATAAGAAGTTAAAGGACTTTAAATGTGTATTTTGCCTATTTTTTTTTCTGAAAATAAGAAATCGGAAATCCCTTGGCTTTAGAACTAGAAACAGGTTTGCCTTGAGGTATAGCAGTAGGATTGACTTGGAATGGTCGAGTTTGACTTTGACCTGCTGCTGGGTTGACTTTGGATTTGAGTGCTGTATTAAATCCAGCTTTCTTACTTCCATCATTGAAGTCTTTTCTTTCTACTATATCTGAATTAAATTCTCACGATAAAATTAAACCGTATTAATAAGTCTTATTTATGTATAGTAAAATAGAGTTTGGGCGGAAATTTCTACATTTTGGTTCTATCCTGAAGTGATCAGAATCGCTACAATCATGACATGTTAGCAATTATTAGTAATTATACTGACGTGATATAATCGCAATAACGATGGATTAGTCTAAACAATACCATAGAAGAATTTTGGGGGAAAACATGTATTTTAAAATTTTTCTGTCAAAATAATATTAATTGTTACGTAAGTTTTGTTATTCTTTAATTAAGGTTACTTTTTGGCTCGAACTTATACTTCTCTCTCTATAACTTTATTTATTAGTAAAATCATTTTACACTGATTTGACTCAAAACATCGAAATTGATGACTAAAATTCATTTTTAACCAAATTTATCTAGCAAATCAAATTTAGAAATCAAATTGACTCATTGTATGTACATAAACAATGAAGAAATTTGTAACTATTACATATAATACAACATATCATCTAAATTTGTAGGTAAAAGTATCAATATAACTTTAAAAAAACAAAATAAAATCACAAGCAGCAAATATGATAAGAAAATCAGTTATAAACCACTCTAGAATTTAATTCTCACAAAAGCAATTAGCATGATTTACAATTCTCACATTACAAACTACTTTTAAATATGTTAGAGTTCATTTCTTTTATTTCTTTATTTTTTTTTTTCAATCACAAAATTTGAATAAAAAAATTGAATCGAATCGAATCGAATTTACCTTTAAACTGGGAGCGAGGATAGCCTTTATAGTTTGAGGTTGAGCCATCATAGCGTTTATCCATGTATTAGAGAGAAGTATTTGGAGTCTCTCCTCTCCAATTTGATTAATTTGTGTCAATAATTATTTCCTACTAATTGTTGATCCAATCATGCTCATATATATAAACCAATGTTAAGGCCAAGTCTTGGTTGAGCCTTTTTTTTTTTTTTTATAATAATACATTATTTTCTGAGTACCTAAACGTGCATATTGTAATTGTTTAAATTCTCATTAAATTTTTTAAAAATTAAAAATAAAAATATTTAACTGAATAATACATTATACATATATAAGTTTATTTTGATATAGGACTAAATCAATATAAACCCAAGCAACATATATTATCAAAATCCGATATAGTTATAAATTACTCCCTCCGTCCCAAATTGATAGGCTACTTTTAGTTTTTAAGTAAATTAAAAAATATATAGTTAAGTTATTTAAAAGATAATTTTTATGTATGATATTCCTACTTTACCCTTATTTAACTAACTATTATGAGTAGATGAGTATTATTAGTGACAATTTTCAATAAAAATTTGAATTGGAATTGAAAAAATATTTACAATTTCAAGTTAATATGGTGTAATTTGTTGATTTTTATGCACAATAAATAAGGGTATAAGAGAAAAAGTAAATAATAATAATATTTATGAATAAAAAGATTTCTATAATTTGGCACAGACCAAAATGACAAAGTGATCAATCAATTTGGAAAGGAGGGAGTATAACGACAGATGGTATAAATTTCATTATAAAAATATTCTTGATTAATGTGCAAATTAAATTAATTAAACTTGATAGTTGACATAAGTAACCAATAAAATTTAGCTATTGTCAACTATCAAAATCACGATTTATTAGATGAAATAGGACAATGATTGGATGAAGTCTTGTTAATTGGAATGATTAAAACATTATTTATTTCATACCATCAGCAATATTTATAAAGAGTGTATTGTAATATATAAAAGAATGAAGCATATATATAATTAAGGTCAACTTAATTAAATATTAGATAAGCTAATTTGGTAGTATAAATTAACCATCCAAGTGGTATATATTTCTATTGTATTCTAGTCCACTGTTGAAATAGTCCTGGTACGCAACTGCACCTTCATTTTAGCATAAATTTCCCCCATTTTACAACATCAATAAGATATCAATTTGATAAGGGGATAAGGGCCATTATGTATAAAAGTAAGGGATTTATGGGTTGAATTTGTAAACTGTAACTTTTGCCTTTACTTTGATATTCTATGGAATTTTTGAAAAATAGTGTGAAATGTGATGGGCCATATGTCCAATAGTCCACAAAGTAATGATCCTAAGTAGGTACACTTCTCCCATTTTTTGGTGAAAAAAAAAGTCGGAAAAAATATATATATATGGATCTTGTTTCGAAGAGAAAAAAAAAAAAAAACTTTCTAAAGTCTCATGATAAAAAAATAAACGGTTTGAGAGATAAATGCGAAATTAGATTAAAATTATGAAAAGATGAGAGAGAAATGTAGACAAAGTAGACTTACGTATTTGAGTAAATTTGAAAAGTTTGAAAGAGATTTTTATCAGGGAAAATGTATAAAAGATATGAATTAAGAAAAAAAAGGTAATTCAATAATTATGAAACAAAAAAAAAAGGTAGTGTGAGCGGACGACGCGTTTTCGACGGGACGCGAAACTCCCTTTCGGAAGGGGCGCCTCGATTTCGGGCGGGGCCCTCCCTCGCATGGGGTTTTTGGATTGGAAATTCGTTTTTTGGAAAATTAATTGTTTTGTAAAAGAATCGAGACCTAAATCTCGATGAAAAGTATAGGAGTCGCCACCCGGCTCAGCTCAACCGGGAAATTACAGTGTAGCTGAACCGAAGCGGGAACTGCCACACTTTTCAGACATCTAGGTTCGGACAAGTCCCTTATTTCATGTCTAATCAAAATAAATTGGCCAATGTTCTAATTACGACACTTTAAATTGCTAAAAATTGATTTTTATTGAATAATACATGAGTCGCTCATACATAATAATACAAAAATAAAAGTAAGAAAATAAATATTCAAAAGGTTTACAACCCAATTGAATGGAAAATAAAACTCTCGCCTCACTTATACAATCGCCTAGGATACACGAGAATCTAAAAATATTTACATCCGCCTAAATACACGATTAATTCTATTAAAATACAAGTAAAATGAAAATTAAGATAAAATAAAAGCTGCAAAACAAAGGTTAGCACAATTTATACGGCACGCCACAAGTAGGACTCAAGTTTGACAGAATTGGAAATTCAAGGATTCGGGGTCATGCAATTAGGGGTAACCGGGTTGGCCCGATCGGCCGGCCCGGTTTAGACCTGGAAAATCATTTTGAAACGTCCCTGTATTTTTGGTTTTGTGGAAAAAATCATTTTGAAAATATTTTCCCGGTTTCATACATTTATCACATGTGAGGTGGTCAGTTTTCGGGAGAACCGGGTCTCCGTCGTGGTTTTGTTTTAAATGCAAAAACACCAAAAAATAAATCTAGGGTCGTGAATGCACACTCCAAAATTCCTTTTTGATGATTTTTGATTTTTTTAAGATTTTTCTAATTTTTCTGAATTTTCTGATTTTTATGAAATTTTTGGGATTTTATGAATTTTTTGGATTTTAGGGATTTCTGCTTCTGGCCGAAAACTACAGTCGTGCGACTGTAGTTACAGTCGTACGACTGTGTACTACAGTCGTGCGACTGTAGCCTTTACCTGAGGCAGAAATCGCTAAAAAAACTTAAAATGAAGAACTTAAAACTGGAAAAACAAAACAGTGGTACGACTATAAGCGATATGGCACGACTGTAATTACAGTCGTGCCCCCGTTCTTTGTGAAAAGAACAGTCGTACGACTGTTATTATTTTTCCAGAAGCAGAAGTGCAAAAACTTTGATAAAAATGCACAAAAATCAACCACAGCACCCAGAAAGCTGGAAAAAGAGAAGGGAAAAGAAATACCTACCTCTTAGAAGCTAATCCAACGTCGAATTGACCCCTGGCGTCGCTCTAATCCACTGAAATTCGCTCCTTTTCCTTGTGTATTGAGGTTGCAAGAGAGGTCCGAAAATACTCCAAAAAGTCACGGATTCTGAGCTCGTTTTTGTCCAGAGATGACTTAGACTTTTTGTGTGTATGTTAGCCTATGATTTCTAATTCGTTTTAAACATTAACACACAAGATTTGAGAAGAAAAAGGTTAAAGAAATGTTGGGTTTTGTTTTTGTTTCTCTCTCTTCTCTCTTCTTTCTCCCTCTAAATTTCTCCTCTCAATTGTTTCTGCCCCCAAAGGCCCCCCCCCCTCTTTCTGTTTTTCTGCCTTTTATCCCTCTCTTTTCCGGAAAATCTTGAGCATTAAATGCTCAAGATTTTCCCCAATTTTTTAATTCAGGGGGTATGGGTTCTACAACCTGCCCCCGACCCTACAGTCGTACAACTGTACTTATGTTACAGTCGTACGACTGTAACCAAAACCCCACGACTATAAATACAGTCGTGGGTCAACGGTCAGAGTTTTTTTTTTTTTTTTTTTGAGACCCGGAAAATTCCGTGTTCATAGGTAGAATAGTAATTTTGAAAAGGCAGAGTCCCAAAACAAATCGTAAAACAAAGGTATTTTTGACAATTTCCCTTAAAATAGCAGTAAATTTTATTGGGCTTTTTTTTTTTTTTTACACAATTAATCCAAAATCTAAAATAATTATAGATATACACCTTTAAAAAAAAAATTAAATAAAATTTTCAATGTCTCGAAGTGCATCAAAAATTTGATTAATTTATGATATTATCTAAATATTTTATTAAAATTAGTATATGAATTGATTGTTAATTTGTGGAAGACTAGTACCTTGAAATTAATAACTCATAAAAAAAAGACAAAAAAATTAAGTTTGTATAAAACGAGTAACTAATTTGTGAATCTTAATTAGGAACTAACAACCGTGTAAATCCAAATTGATTGATTAAGATATTAATAATTAGATTAAATTGAGCATCCTTCTTAAGCCCACGAATTTTATTAAGGCATTTGAACAAGAGTTCAATGCGTAGGTTTTATAGATGAAGAGTTTAATGTATAAGTTCATAAATGAAAAAAAGACTTAATGTGTAAAAATAAAAAGAAAAAGATAAAAATAAATTAATCAAAACATAATTGAATCACCTATAATTTCGACATTGAATGATGCTGTGAAAGGATATTTCATACGCGTGAGTCAATTACGAACTTTATCTCTATTTTCATGTGTTAGATTTATAATAAAAGTGTTTTATTAAATTTGTGGTCCAAAGTAATGAATGATTGAAGTGTCCCAAATGTGAAATGTAGATGCTTTGTTCTGAAAATGATTAAGCATATAATTATTAGTTAAGTGAATTTACGTCCATAAAAGAAATTAATTGAATGCACCTCATTTCAATTTTGATTTATATATTGAGCTATCAATCAATTATAATCATACACATTAAAGTCATAATTATCAAGAAAGAATTAAAAATAAATTTAGTTAAAAGAATGCTATTCATTTTATCTGTATTTAAAATTGTATTTTTTCATGATTTGAAAGTAACTTTTTTATATTTATGAGAAAAATTGTATAAATCTTGTTTCGAATGGTAGATAAAATGAATAACGGTCTTTTAGCTATGTTTGATGTTTACAACTAATTATTCTAGTTGGTAACCATGAGCTTAATACATGTACATGGTTAAACCATTGATTAATCGAGTGCTCAACATGTCAAATTGAAAGGTTAATAATTTAATCAACAAAAATTGATAAAGTTAAGAGCTAACTTTTTTTTTTTTTTTAAAGAAAAGAATCAACTTATTTAAAAAAATGAAATGAAATGATTTTTTTATTTTATTTCTTTCCAAACAATTAAATTTGTGAAATTAGTAAATTCTTTTGAAATTCATAAATGATGGTTAATTTCCAAATAAGAGGAAATAAATTTTCATAATTACTTAGGTTTAAAGATTTCAAATTTGACTACACACTTTTAATTAATTACTTTCCTACTTGAAATACGATGAGTAAGCTATAACAGAAACTTAATATCTCTAATTTAAATGACCTGATGTCATTATCAATCAAAGCAAACTTCAGTTAAAAGTTATAAATTTGTACCCGCCAGTTTAGTTAAGCACAAAACAAATATTTAAACTGAATTAAAAAAAGAAAAAGAAAAATTACAATCAGCAAGGAGGAAAAGTCAGAAATAGGAACCTATGATCTTCCTAAAAATTTCTACTGTAGACCCAAACCACGGTGATCTATATTGTTAGATGTGTGACATAATCATCATAATTGTTAACATGTCAAGTATCTAAATGTGTGGACCACCGTGGTCTCGGTCCACAGTGGAATTTCTCAATTTTCCTCTATAAAAAGAGAAAATGTTGAAATGATTAATCATTTGTTCACTGTTTACGACTCAAATGACCGGTAAGTAACTAAAATCTTTCCTCAAAGTATTTTTTGAATATTAGTAAAATGTATTTCTTTATATATATATATACAAGTGGTAACCCTCGCATTGCTTCGGTGAGGAAGCAATAATGGTATAAAAATTATAAGAAGTTTTAATTATTTAACTGCCAATAACTTTTTAAATAGTATAGTACAAAGATATGTAACTTAAACATGAAGATAAGTACATATTAATTCTAGCAAACAAATATATATGTTTAAATTACACATTAGTTGTCTTTTTAAAATTATAGAGATGCAAAGTACTAAGTTATGTAGTAGACAACTATGTAGTAAAAGGGTGACTTCTTGTTACTTTTAATCCTAACCATTTGAAGGTGTGGAAGCCCTGAAATATGAAATAATAGGAAATGAGAAATAAAAGTCAACATCAATCGCTAGTAAAAGTCAAATAAAACCTTGCTTCTATGGATATCAATCGCTAGTAACTTGGAAATATTTCCTGTTTAGATGTTTCTTAGCCTCAATATCAATGACCTTTGGAGTCAATTTTTCAATCTTGGTTGATATGGAATAAGGCTGGCTTAATCTATATGAAATTCAACTGTAAGCGACAATAATGAGAATGTATATAATGCATTGTTGTTGGTCAAGTTTTCCCTTAAAACATTACATAAATCAACAAAAAGAACATGCAATCTTCATGTTTTTTAATCTAAGTTTATAACAAATTAGCAACAAAATAACGTTAATCCCTTTTTTCATAGATCATGTATAAAAATGGGGTTCAACATAAATAATAAAAATAACAAATTAAATATGGTGTCTTTTTTTTTTTTTTGCAGGAGTATTTAGAAGAATGGAAACATTCTTGTTACAGTAATTGTTAATACAAATAAGAAATACGAATAAGAAAAAATTTGTTACAAAATAAATATGAATTAAAAAAATAGAATAATTAAAAATAATAATATTAATTAGAAAATAAAAAAAAAGTAATTAGACAATATAGTATATGGTGAAATTAAATTGAATAGCTGAAAGTTACAAATGTATCTCTAGAAAATAAGAAAACGAAGAAAGAAAGAAGACATGGGTGAGAAGGAAAGATAAGTATATAAAAAAAAAAAAAAAAAGGAATGAAACCATTAATACAATACCAATACACAGAGAGGAGAGTGAAAAAAAGAAAAAAAAAAATCAAAGATATCTTTTAAAGTACTATAAAAAAACTATTATTAGATATTTAAATGATTTACATTCTTTAATTAATGCTCTATGTATTTATTCAACTTTAGAAAGTCCACGGATTATGCCAGCAAATTCAAAATCTATTTTGAATAGATATTCCATGTTGTATTTTAATTTTATAGAATTAAAATATCCATACAAAATTAGAGTTATATTTTACTATTACAAAATTTTATATTAATAATAATTTTATATTTATAAGTATTTTAGTTTAATGGTAAATAATTTATTAGTTTTTTGTATAATATTAGTGCCAAAAACAAAGAGAAAAAAATAATATATACATATTGATCTCATTCCGAAGAGGAAAAAAAATAAAAAAAATTTCTAAAACAATGAAATCATGAACGGATACAGAGATAAATAAAAAAAATCATTTTTTAATTATAAAAGGAGACAGAGAAAAACAATGAATAAGGGAGAGAGAAATTTGTTTGGGATGAAAGTTAAAACACGTTAAAGATAGTATAACATTTTTACCAATTATGCCATACATGTAATTCAATGGTATTCACCTAGTTTTCGGATGGTGCCAACAGTTCTTGAGGAGATGGCGATGGTAGAGTTTGTCTGTGATTGATTACTAAAATGAATTTGGACTGGAATGATGATGACAATATAGTGAAAGTATTTGGTTAAGAATGAAAACAATTTTCTCAAATGAATATTGGTTTGGTTCAATTGAATTTGGTTGCAGAGAAATTCATTTCAAGTCCCATGGAAAATGGAAGTAGATAATCTATTCTCTTACAGATTTTCCTTCGGTTTTACCCCTTGTTTGGTTTAAAGGTTAATAAAATATAGTAAGATATGATAAATAAAGTGTAGTATAATAATGATTTATGAAATACCATTTTACGTTTGGTTTTATAGTAAGGTAAATTTATGGTTTAATAATGTAAAGTTATATAAAAATTACAATTATAACATTTACATATATAATTTTTAAGGTTTATAATTGTGAATGAGAATAATAGAAAAGATGAAAATATATCACTATGAAAGTTTAAGGTGTTAAAATAACTACATTATTTAGCTTATAGATTTACCATACGCTACCATATTCCTCATCGCCTTAAAACAAATATTGACATATTTTTACACATATTTTGCCTTCCATGATAATCCCTCACCAAATAAAGGGTTAAGGTATTAAATTAATCAATGAAAATAAGTTTAGATCTAAGCCATTCATTTAATATTGAGGGCTTGTATTTTTTGAACAGGACCTCTCCACGGAACCTGAATTTATTTGTCGTTTGTTGGAACTTTATGAATAATTCATTGTAATTCACCTATCAATTTAAGCAGTTAAAGTTAGATCAATTGATTTTATGATATTAAAGCTTCACAATAATCGATCACATGTCTATCGAAATCCTAAAGTTTAAATACATTAATAAAAAAAGTTATCAAAATATCTTTAATTATAATATTCAGTTTTCTCTAGATTTTTAAAATAACAAACATTTCAAAAGAAAAGAATAATTTCCTAGAAAAACATTATTTCAATGATAGAAGAAATTCTTTTCCTAGAAAAGATTTTCAAAAGAAAATAATAATTTCCTAGAAAAATATTATTTCAATGATAGAAGAAATTCTTTTCCTCTCATCCATGTCAGTTCTAGCTGGATAAAAAATAATGGTGCAACTTTTGAAAAACTTTAAATTACTCCCGGCACATAAAATAATATATTTTAAAGTCTAGAATCTTTAAATTAAAATCTAAAATTTATATTTTAGGATTTAAAATTTTTATTTAGGGGTCTAGAATGTTATTTAGATAACTAACCATTAAATAATTATTTAATTATATAAAAGTATAAATTATCATAGTTTTACTAGTTTGGCACATGAATACCCCAATGTATTAGGTCAAATCTTTATCAATTGAGATTTCTACACACAAAAATCTTATTAAGAGAGGGTGACTTTTATTTTTATTTTTTTCTAATATTTTTGTGTGGCCTAGAACTACTCATCGGATAATTAACACATTGTATTTCATTTAAAGAAAAAGAAAATAATTCGTATGGATGAATGAGACATACCCATGATTTTCCTCTATAAAAGGAGAGGATGTTGAAATGCTTAAAACCATGCATATATCACTCACTCACTCACTCTATCAGTATTCTGTAAGTATATAAAATCTCTCTCTCTCACTTTTATTGATTTTATCTTATTTGTACATATTATTTATTTTCTTTACTCAAAAAGATCGGTTTGATATTACAGATACCAAATTCTTTTATTGGTTGATAGTACGCAGAATCCATTTTTAATTTTTAAATGCATGTAACTAGACCAGAAATTATCAAAATTTACATAATTTAAAACTGGATTGTTGATAATTTAACATTTGTTTAAAATATTTATAGTATATTGTAGTATGCCAAAAATTATTAACCTCAAATAACTTATTGCCTTGACTCTATCATGTCAAACCGAAATCCAGTTGATACGAGAACAAGATTTACAAATACAACTCGACTAATACAATACATTTGACATAATTATAATTTTTAGTGATTTCATATCATATATAACATACCATATTTAAATATACAAATAAAATAACATAATTATGATATGGCAACTAGAATTACCACCCTAGAATTACATAAACCCATAATCAAACATGCACAACAAAATATATCTTTGCTCTACAAGGCGGACCCTTGGACTGCTGATAACACTAGGGGTTTGGTTTCCATCATTGTCTGAATCCATAAGTCTTCATTTTCTTCAGCAACCACCCAGAGATTTTATCTTGCTCCTTTTTTCTTGGATAAATAATATTTTCGGCTTATGTTTTATCTGTCAATTGTCTTTTTGATCCTTGACGTTTCAAAGTTGCCCTTTTGACTCATGTCCTAGCTATATGAAATCATATCTAATTGGACTACAATTGACCCTTTTGCACTTCAGCTTTAATTCATCTAAAGCGCAAAAGAGTCAATTGTAGTTCAATTGGGTATGCTGTTCATATAGGACAACTTTGAAATAACAAAAGCTAAAAGGATAATAAAGAGGAAGTTCAGAAGAAATTAGTGAGTCGAGATGATCGATGTAGAATTTTACGAATCGCTGATGTAGATCGGAAGAGATGTGCTCCAAATCCTAGCCTCTCAATCACGGCTTCCTCAAGTTTACATCTCCCAAGAGAAAAACGTTCTTGCCAAGAAGAAGAGAAAACAAATAATAACCTATCTCTAAAAAAAAAAAGTAAAAGCTCAAAATTCCTAATAATAATATCCCAACTAAACTAAAAAGGGAAAAAAATAAATGAATACAACAAAGAATCTTTATACTATATACTTCTATACATCAACAAGCATTTTAGTCCATGAGATCTAACTGAAATCAATGGCTCTAATCTACCTTTATTAAGGTATAATATACACTACTTATATACTACTTTTTAGACTCATTGATTTTCAATATGGGATTTCCAACAATATATATATATATTGAAATTGAATTGATATCGCATATACAAACTTATATTGAATTGTATATATATATATATATATATATATATATATATATATATATATATATATATATATATATATATATATTGAAATTGAATTGATATCGCATATACAAACTTATATTGAATTGAGGCTACATTAGCTTTTTGGGTGTGTGTTGGTATCTAATATTTCTTATAGTAGTATTTTTTTTTTTTTTAATTTTATTAAAACTCTGCCGCATTAATGTTCAACAGATAGAACATCGCTCGACTTGAGTTGTGAAGAAGTTGAAAATGAAGTTGTGGGTTGTGTTGGAAACACGGTTAATCTGCAACATACTAATAGCTTCGTCACTAAATTACCCAACGGTCCAATTAACAACGCATCTCGCCAGCGTTGGAAGCTACCAAAGCTTCATGTCCACATTACGAAGCAGTTTACAAAGCAAAACCACAAGCCATGATATACCAGTTCTGCTGAAACCATCCCAAATAAACAACCAGAATAAGTTTCTTCAAGTTCAACTCAGTAACTACGATTCGCAAAACACAATCACATTAGCATTATATGTTCTTGATGTATATGTAATCGGTTATAAATCTGAAGGTAAATCCTTCTTTTTAAAGGATGCTCCACCAGGGTCAGAAAGTCTCCTTTTTGATGGAACACAAAAAACAAGGCTCAATGTGGAAACAAATTACGCTACATTACCCAACAGAGATTCTATTCCGTTGGGAATTCGAGCATTGAAGACAGCAATTGATACACTCCATAACTTCGACAGTAAAACGGTTAACGACGCTTTCAAAAAGAGTCTAGTTGTTGTTGCAGAAATGGTTTCGGAGGCAGGGAGATTCAAGTTCATACAGCAATCTATAGAGCAAAATTTTATATATGGGTTTACACCGAAAGGGGATGTTATTAGCTATGAAAACGCATGGCGTGCACTGTCTGAACAAATCCAGCTATCCGGTCCAGACGGAGTATTTAAAAAACCGGTTAGAGTGCAAAATGCAAACTATACTAGCAAAGACATAACAAATGTTGCACAGGTAGAAAAAGTTATTTCACTCTTGCTCTATAAAGGAAATGCAGAAACACTTGGACAGGGAAAATTTGGTGACATTTATACTGAAGACATCGTCCAAGTGGTGGTTCCAGTTCTTTGAATTAAACTTACTAGTCATTCACAATAATTACTGCTCTAGCAGATTGTGATTGTCTCTTAAGTATTAATGCTTGATGTTTATCAGCTATAAATAAAGTCTGAGCAATTCATATATGCTGAGTTTAATTATATATAAATAAGGTTGTGATTGTAACTATAAATAAGGGACTCAGCATTTTATATAGATTTGCTGAAAGAGTCTGTGTACTTCTGTTCTAGTTTTATGATGAATAATGGAAAATAGTTTTGTGTACTTTTTCTTTTAATGATGCTTTCTATGGTAGATGGAACAGAACACCGGATTTTGATAACTTAGAGCTAGAGGAAGATAGGAAGACTAAAATTGGGTACTAAAGAAGAAAGCATCGAAGGCATCATTAGTAGTTATCTCTGTCATGAAACTAATTGACCTAAAAGTTTAAGCTGATAGGTAATGTGTAATTATAGTTGTTATTATTATCTCTGACAATCTCCACAAAAGAAAGAGAATTGGTTTTAAAGCCCTTTTATGCTGTAATTAGAATGATATTGTGAACAAAGCAATGATATACCAGTCTTTCTAATAACTTGATTATGAAAATTGTATGAAATTAAAAGCCTTTTTTGTTGCAAATATGTCTAATTATGTTCCTTGTATTCATCTTTTACTTTGTCTATTAAGTATATCTTACTAGTCTACTAAGTATAAGGTGAGTTTATACATAGTTTATTGACATATTCATTTCTATAGGGCTACTTTTATGGATTTGGTATGATTACTATTAAATGATATTTGGATAAGCATATTAATTTGCATAGCAGGGTGATTTCTTCGATCCAAATTATATCTTTTTTGGTTTTTTCATAACATTACCGACCGAAATTGGGTGCGTAGTTGGGAAACCAAAAAGTCAGTCGTTTCTAAAACCGAAATAAAGGCGTTTGTTGTTGTAATGCAATTAGATATTCTTAGCCCCAGTTTTCTAAAAATGAGTAATGCACGTGCGTTCATGCATCTGATAAAAATCTCAACTTGTCATTATGCAAATAATTGATTCCCTCATCGTTGTCTCTTTCACAAATATTACGGATATATATATATATATATATATATATATATATATATATATATATATATATATATATATATATATATATATAGAAAGATCCTGTATATATCTTATAGTTGGACTGAATTAACTAATCTACTAAACTTTTAAGATCTATTTGCATATATTATAGTTAACTTATTTAAGTTACCCATATTAGTTTTTTTTTTTTTTTTAAAAAAAAAAGCAACAATTCATGATATATTTATTAAACCCTAATCATGAATTATCTAACAACTAATCGTAACTACAGGTAAACTAAAGGGTTTAATAAATTTAGAATTTTTATACAATTATAAATGTAAACTTAGTTAACATATTTTGCAATATATAAAGGATTAAATAATTATTGTTGGGACAAAATAATGTGTTTTGTGCTATCAATAATTATTGTTGGGAAAAAATAATGCAAAGCAAAGTCATGTGAAGCATGCTTTCTTGACATCTCATATTTCCCACTTTGTTTCTTGACATCTCATGATTAATTATGATATTGATGAATAACATAACATAAACTTCACTAATATTATTCTATTTTGGCTACTCTTTCTTCTTTTAATTGTTCTTTTTTCTTTGTGACCATAATTGATAATTGACAATTTCAGGGTTGGACTTTCAACAATTAATTAATACTCCTATTCCAAAAAAATTTTCCATATTTTTATTTTGATGCATTTGAAATTATAGTCAGGTTTCCATTTTCAGACTATAATTAAATATTTAGATTATCAATATGCATGCCCCTAATTAATGTATATTGGTATGCAGATAATGTATAAAAAAATATAAATTTGAAATCATAAATTGACCAATAATATCAAGTTTAAAAGAAAATATAGATGAAAACTAATGTGTTAAAAATTATCCTTAAATTATATTAACTATATTTTTTTAAACCAAGTGAGTATTAGTTAAATTAGACTACACGATGAATTAATATATGCTTGAAATTTAAAAAAAAATATTTAAATTAGATTTCAAGCTCAAGTCGTAGGGAGAGGGATCACTTATAGAGTGTTTGAAGACTCTCAAACCAATTAATTGGAACTAATTAATTACCAAGAAAATTTTTTTTTTCCCCCTTTTTAGAATCAACTAATGTGTACTTGTATGTTTTGTGGCTTTTGCTGAAGTTATGTCTCGAGTTTGATTCTTAGTATATGCAAAAAATTTTAATTAGTTGAGGAACCACACGTGAGTGAAGAATTTTAAACGATTAATTTAATGATCAAAATAAAATATGATTTTCTAAAAATAGGAACCCATGAATTATAACAGTTTGGGAGATAGAAAAAAAGTCGGATTAGGAATTGGACCATTAAAGAGAGCAATTGATGCACTCCATGAGCCATGCTTTTCCTCTATAAAAGGAGAAGATGTTGAAATGCTTAAAACCACCTCTTGATCTCTTGCTCATTCGGTCGGTATTCTGTAAGTAAGTAAAATCTCTCGCTCTAAATTTTCATTGTATTTCTAAGTAAATATTCATCATGTAGGTAACTAATTGTTTATTCTTTTTTCCTACTCTTAATACTTTGCTTGGCATGGATGGATTTTACTTATTTTATGGAATTTATTTACAGATTCCATATTTTTCTGTTTTGTTTGATATTATAAATCCTTTACAATTTTTAAATGTTAATTCAATAATGTTACTTATAACTGAATAAAATTTCTATATATTAAAATTGAAGGCATTTGAAAATACATTATTCGTAATGAGTAGCGGTTTTTTTTTTTTTTTTTTTTTTTTATGACCAATCACTATGTTTAAAGTTGATCGGATACTCTTTAGGTAATCTATCTCCCAATTAAAGTTCTTTGCATACCCTAGGACTCGAACTCGGAATTTCTAGTTTAAGCGACTGAGTCCCTTACCACTTAAGTCAACCTTAATTGGTTTGATAAGTAGCTTAATGTCATGATAAAATAAATGATGAGTGGAATATAACAGTGAAAGTTACAAAGCTTCAAGATGCAAAAGTTCAACCATGATTAGTCTAAGAACAAATTGCTGACGTGGCATGATCACAGTGATATTGGAACAGTTTTATCTGAGATCACAATAAAATTTCTTCTTAAAATAGCATGTTGCTTACGTATATACATATGTATTTGTATAACTAAATTTTCTCCATTTATGAAGGGTTTTTACAACTTGAATTTTCAACAGGTGAAACTTTTAGAAGATGAAGACGTGGATAGTGTTGGCGACATGTTTATGCTGCAACATAGCAATAGCTTCGTGTTACACAACTGTCACATTTACAACCGACGATGCCAGTGTTGGAAGCTACCAAACTTTCATATCCTCTTTACGAACCAATTTAGATTCCAAATCTGAAAGCCATGGCATTCCGTTACTAAAAAAATCGTCGGAAATTACAAAGCAGAATATGTTTCTTCTGGTTGAGCTGATTAATTACGATTCAAAGCTCTCAATTACAGTAGCATTAACTGTTATCAATGTCTATGTGATTGGCTATAAATCTGGAGATAAATCATTCCTTTTAAAGGATGCTCCAGATGAAGCACACACAAATATTCTTTTCGGAACAACTGAGAAAAAAAAAAATCTAACAGTGGATTCCAATTATAACAGTTTAGGAGATAGATCGAAAGTCGGATTAGGAATTGGACCATTAAAGAAATCAATTGATAGACTGAAATAATTTCTTTTAATAATTTCTTTCTTGTTATATGCAAATGGAATAATAAATTAGAGATAAAGCTAGCTTCTATGTCAATATGAAAGGATATGCATACAGCAATATTACAAAAATTTTCACTTTGAGATTGCATAAAATAATCTTAAACCATAATTAAACTTAAATCTAAAGAACTTAACACTCTTAAAATGAAAGAAAATATTTTAAATATTGACAAAATTTGTAATGAAAGAGATGGGCCCATATGAAGCCCATATTTCCAAGGGCATTTTACATAAATACATAATTTTTGACACCATATAACATTTTTACTTCAAAATGAGAAGTTTGCATAAATACCTTAAAAACTTTTCAAAATTTCAAAAATACCTAAAACAAAAATTATCATTTTTACGTGATTCATTCACAAAATAAACAACAAAATGCAAATCAAAATCTCCAAAATACATTCTCTACTTTGTCCACGTTTCTCTCTCCTCTTTTTATAATTTTTATTCTAATTTCGCATTTATCTCTCAATCCGTTTATTTTTTTGTCATTCGACTTTAGAAAGTTTTTTTTATTTTTTTTTTATCTTCGAAACAAAGTCCATATGTATATACTTTTTTTGACATATTTTTTTTCACTAAAGTATAACTAATTATGCCTTTGTATATTAAGGTATAACTAAGGTATAATTAAGGTATAACTAAAGTATAATCATTGTAATAGTGTATCTTAATGTATAACTAAGGTATAATTAAGGTATAACTAAGGTATAAACACTGTAATAGCGTATTTTAATGTATAATTAAGGTATAACTAATGTATAATCAATGTAATAGTGTATCTTAAGGTATAACTAAAGTATAATCACTGTAATAGTGTATCTTAATGTATAACTAAGGTATAATTAAGGTATAACTAAGGTATAAACACTGTAATAGTGTATCTTAATGTATAATTAAGGTATAACTAAGGTATAATCACTGTAATAGTGTATCTTAATGTATAATTAAGGTATAACTAAGGTATAACTACTGTAATAGTGTATCTTAAGGTATAATTAAGGTATAACTAAGGTATAATCACTGTAATAGTGTATCTTAAGGTATAACTAAGGTATAACTAAGGTATAATCACTGTAATAGTGTATCTTAAGGTATAACTAAGGTATAATTAAGGTATAACTAAGGTATAATCACTGCAATAGTGTATCTTAAGGTATAATTACTGCATAACTAAGGTATAATCACTATAATAATGTATCTTAAGGTATAATTAAGGTATAACAAAGGTTTAATCACTGTAATAGTATATCTTAAGGTATAATTAATGTATAAGTAAGGTATAATCAATATAATAATGTATCTTAGAGTATATATAGTGTATAATAATGTATAAGCAGTGTATAAAGAGAGTATAACAATGTATAAACAGTGTATAACAATGTATAAACAATATATAATAATATATAAGAAGGTATAACAATGTATAATAATGTATAAGAAGTGTATAAACAGTGTATAACAATGTATAAACAGTGTATAAAAAGTGTATAAACAATGTATAAAGTGTATAAACGATGTATAAATAATGTATAATAATATATAAGAAGTGTATAATAATGTATAACAATGGATAAGAAGTGTATAAACAGTGTATAACAATGTATAACAGTGTGTAAACAATGTATGAACAATGTATAACAGTGTATAAACAATGTATAAACAACGTATAAACAGTGTATAAGAAGTGTAAAAACAGTATATAAACAATGTATAAATAGTGTATAAACAATGCATAACAATATATAAGTGTATAAGAAGTGTATAACAATGTATAAACATTGTATAATAATGTATAAGCAGTGTGTAAAGAGTGTATAACAATGTATAATAAGTGTATAAACATATAATATTGTATAAGAAGTGTATAATAATGTATAACAGTATATAAGTAGTGTATAAATAATGTATAAACAGTGTATAAAACAATGTATAATAATATATAAGAAGTAAAAACGTATAAACAATGTATAAACAGTGTATAAAAAGTGTATAAACAATGTATAAACAGTGTATAAATGATGTACAAACAATGTATAATAATATATAAGAAGTGTAGAAAAATGTATAACAATGTATAAGAAGTATATAAACAGTGTATAACAATGTATAATAAGTGTAGAAACATTGTATAACAATGTATAACAGCGTATAAGAAGTGTATAAATAGTGTATAAACAGTGTATAACAATGTATAAGCAGTGTATAACAATGTAAAATAAGTGTATAAACATATAACATTGTATAAGAAATGTATAACAATGTATAACAGTGTATAAGAATTGTATAAATACATTAGGAACAAAAGGACCTAATCTAAATTACAAGATAATACTAATATGTCTTGCAGCAAAGGTGTTGGGTACAAATATAAAAAAGATGACAAACTTAAACTACTCAATGTTGATATTCTATTCAGTTCCTTCAATCTTCTTCTTCAGTAAAAAGAAAAATTCTTCTTGGTTTTCAATTGTACCACCAAAGATGAGATTCTATTCGGTTCCTGCAACAAAAAAACGCATATATAACAGCATATAAGAAGGTATTTTCACCTTTAAAAGGTGGATTTCAACTTTTTCGGTAACAAATCTTCAAATTTATGAATATGAAAATCTCCTTTTAAAATTAACATTAGCAATTGCATAACAAATATTAATTAAGATTTGAAGATTGTATAACAATGTATAATAAGTGTATAAACATATAACATTGTATAAGAAGTGTATAACAATGTATAAAAGTGTATAAGTAGTGTATAAACAATGTATAACAGTGTATAAAAAGTGTATAAACAGTGTATAACAGTATATAAGAAATATATACACAGTGTATAAACAATGTATAAACAGTGTATAACAATATATAAGAAGTGTATAAACAGTGTATAAATAATGTATAAATAGTGTATAAATAATGTATAAACAGTGTATAACAATATATAAGAAGTGTATAACAATATATAAGAAGTGTATAACAATGTATAAGAAGTGTATAAACAGTGTATAACAATGTATAACAGTGTATAAGAAGTGTATAAACAGTGTATAACAATGTATAACAGTGTATAAATAGTGTATAACCGTGTATAAGAAGTATATAAACAATGTATAAACAGCGTATAACAATATATAAGAAGCGTATAACAATGTATAAGAAGTGTATAAACAATGTATAATAATATATAAGAAGCGTATAAATAATATATAACAATATATAAGAAGTGTATAACAGTATATAACAATGTATAAAAAGTGTATAAACAGTGTATAACAATGTATAACAGTGTTTAAGAAGTGTAGAAACAGTGTATAAGAAGTGTATAAACAGTGTATAACCAATGTATAACAGTGTATAACCAATGTATAACAGTGTATAACAATGTATAAACAGTGTATAAAAATATAAGTGCAGTCCCAAAATTGCAGTCCCAAAATTGCAGACCTAGAATGCAGTCCCAAAATTGCAGTCCTAAAATGCAGTGATAAAATGCAAATGCAGTCCCAAAATTGCAGTCCTAAAATGCAGTCCTAAAGTGCAAATGCAGTTCCAAAATTACAGTCCTAAAATGCAGTCATAAAGTGCAAATGCAGTCCCAAAATTGCAGTCCTAAAATGCAGTCATAAAGTGCAAATGCAGTCCTAAAATTGCAGTTCTAAAATACAGTCCCAAAATTGCAGTCCCAAAAATTTTGCTTTTTCAAAAAATACATGTCAGTGTTTCAAATGTACAAATAATCAAATTAATTCACTTCAGTAGTTAGCATGTCATTCTCATTATCATATAAAAATAATTGGTAACTGACAATACAAAAAAAAAAAAAATTTCTATAATATATATATATATATATAATAGCAATCTTAACAGATAGTATATTCATTGTTCTAGGAGGACATCTCATAAGTACAGTCATCTAATATGTACAGAGGATCCACAAAATTTGGCAATCTTGAGATATGCATAGCTAAACTGAAGATGCTTCCATAGAATGTTTCAAAGAGTGATATATTCTATTACCATAGGACTCTAAAAGAAGACTTTTCACTTCAAAGTCTAAAATACATCTAGGTAGTGAAAACTTTATATAAGGAAGCTCTCTTGTTTATGTTGGAAGTAAATCACAATATTAACAATGGAATGAACCATATTTTCCAAGACATTTGAGCTTGGAGATATAATAACATTCAAGGAGCTTACTGCAAGGAACCAAATCAAATAATTTTCAATACCAACATGTGCTTCAAGTTATTTAGGCAGCAAGTACAACAGTTTTAAGAAGTAGAAGGTGCAACAAATAAACTAGTATTTCTACATGTTTGGGAAAGCAAATGCAAATCACTCAATTGTTTTTGACAATTCGCTGCCCATCTCCATGGTGCACAGACACAATGGAATAATTTCAGTAGAGAGAAAGAAACTAATTACTTCAGTGTCATCAACCTGTTAAGAAAAACAAGATTAAAATATTAAAAATAACCAAGAGTAAACAATTATGGGATAAGAATCATCAACGGCAACAGAGCTTAATGAACCATGTAACTTTGAATATAACATTTTTTTTCTTATATGTCTCATGTTTGCATATGAACAAAAAACTAAAACCAGCGTTCATAACAAAAAAGAGGTAAAAAAGGCAAGCATAACTTTCGAAAAGATATTTACCCTCAATTTCAAGATAAACTAAGAGAATCATGGCCTGGAAATTGAAATACTTCAATGCAAGTACTAAAGTGCACAATTCTTTATTTGAAGCAATTAGGAACCACTTCAATACATATCTCGCAGTACCTGGTGAATAAAAATAACTGTGGAGCTTTTGTACTTGGTTCCAAAACACAGATAGAAACAAAGCCATAGCATAAATTTTATGAACATCATGCAATGAACTAAGCTTTTATAACTTAATTAATTACAGCTACGCAACAAAAAAAGAAGAAAGCACACCAGATGAAGAGATTGTTTGTGAATCCTTGCAATGCATGCATCCAACGCCTAATAATTTCTGCAACATCAACAGTGGGTTGGTCTTCCACTTATATCATCAACACGAGTATGCATCTCATCCTCATCCACTTTTCTCCTTCCCTAAAAAAAAAAAAAAAAAAAAGGGTTGGGGTCACCATTTTAGGTGTGGTTTAATCAACATAAAGGCTCCATTACTGCAGTTCTTGGCGTTAGAGAATTTGATGAATAGAGATAGAAGGAAAACAAATGCCTAAATCCCACCCACCTTCTTCCATTAATCTCAACAAACTTCCTCCTATACCTCAATCAACAGCAACCGCTTCTGGCGCCGGCACCCCTACCCCCTCCTCCGATTAGGCTAAGCCAAGCTCAGAAGGGGTCACAAAATCGGTTGAGGCACAGTTCGTATAAGGCGTTGTTGGTGGAATCTTGCGGAAGAATCGGATTTCTTAGTGATGATTTTGAAGACTGAGTACAAAGGAAAAAATAAAAAATACGTAAGAAAGGAAGAAATGAAGAAGGAACGTAAAGAAGAATTAGGTCTAAAAGAAAACGTAATAGTGTAAATAAGAAAAGATAGGCCATCAAAATAAACCCTGGAATGAGGGTAATTTTGATAATTTCCCTATTTCCAATATGCTTACCGGGCCAGTTTATTTCCTCCAGGAAGCCCACATTTCATCATCCAGCCCAGAAGATATAATCCATTAATATTGAGGGTTCATTAATTTGATTTGTGAATTATTATTAATACATCTTTTTCTTTTTGTTTCCTTCTCATTTGCTTTGTGTATTATGAATGAAAATTTTCATTGTGAGTCACATATGGTAGAGTTGAGTAATTAAAATAATTTTCCATTATTCATAAATCTATAAAAGAAGCACACAAACTCTCAACAAATGTACAAAATGTTGAGGCCTTATTGTCTTGGTTTGCATTTGAATTCCAAAGAATTAGATTAAAAAAAAAAAAGATATTTCATTAATTTTTTTATTATTTTAACACATGAGAAATATAGAAAAAAATTAGCATATTATCTAATTTAAAGTCAACTTCATAATGGAAGCAATGGAATATCTATCTATATATATATATATAATTACGTTCATAATCCTTAACTATTAAAAAGAAACTGAATAAAATTATCATAAAACTGTAATTTGAAACTCAAATTAAACTCATCACATTTTGACTTTTGTTTCTTTAGTTGTCCATTTAGCCGAAATCCAAGAAAGCAATTCACTCAAAATGTCATTTAGATGCTAAATAATCAATTTTTACACTTAGAACATTAATAAATAAAAATAAATATAACTCAATTTCTTTCCTTTAATCACACGGGTCAAAAAGCTGATGATTTTCACAGCTATTTGGGATTCCACACAAATGAATTTGACGAATTTAAAAAAATCACAAAAAAAAGAAAGAAAATTTATAAAAATATTCAAATATTGATGTGAAAGACTTAAATAATATGGGTAAACAATTGAAATGTTTAATGAACAAAAATGACATACATAATCATTTTTTTAATAAAAAATATTAGTTATTTTTTTTTTGCTAACTTTTGAAACTACAAGTTCTCTTTTTGACAAAAATAAAATACAATCCTTAATTTCTCAGAGGGTGAAACCACAGGGTGGTTTTTGAAGTTTCCCCTATTTCTTATCCCAAAATTATAATTAGCTCCATCATATGGATGAGTCAATTACAAACTTTATCTCAATTATCATGTGTCACATTTGTAATTTTTAGTGTTTTGATTGTTTGTCTAGCTAGTAGAAGTGTTTTATTAAATTTGTGGTCCAGAATAATGAATGATTGAAGTGTCCCAAATGTGAAATGTAGATTCTTTGTTTTGAAAATGATTAAGCATATAATTATTAGTTAAGTGAATTTACGTCCAAAAAAAAAAAAAATTAATTGAATGCACCTCATTTCAATTTTGATTTATATATTGAGTTATTAATCAATCATAATCATACACATTAAAGTCATAATTATTAAGAAAGTAATTAACAATAAATTTAGTTAAAAGAACGCTATTCATTTTATATGTATTTAAAATTGTATTTTTTCATGATTTGAAAGTAAATTTTTTAGATTTATGAGAAAAACTGTATAATTGTTTCGAATGGTAGATAAAATGAATAACGGTCTTTTAGCTATGTTTGATGTTCGCTACTAATTATTCTAGCTGGTAACCATGAGCTTAATACATGTACATAGTTATAACATTGATCGATGGAGTGCTCAACATATCAAATTGAAAGGTCAATAATTTAATCAACAAAAATCGATAAAGTTAAGAGCTAACTTAGTATTTTTTTTTTTTTAAGAAAAGAATCAACTTATTTAGAAAAATAAAATGATTTTTTTTTATTTTATTTCTTTCCAAAAAATTAAACTTGTGAAGTTAGAATTCAATTCAATTAAATTCTAATTTCCAAATAAGAGGAAATAAATTTTTATAATTACTTAGGTTTAAAGATTTCAAATTTGACTAGACACTTTTAATCAATTTATTTCCTACTTGAAATACGATGAGTAAGAAACTTAATATCTCTAATCTAAATGACCTGATGTCATTATCAATCGAAAGCAAACTTGTATCCGCCAGTTTAGTTAAGCACAAAGCAAATATTTAAATAGAATTCAAAAAAAAAAAAAAAAATACAATCAGCAAGTAAGAAAAGTCAGAAACAAGAACCTATCATCTTCCCAGAATTTTCTACTGTGGACGGAAACCACAGTGGTCTATATTGTTAGATGTGTGACATAATCATCATAATTATTGATGTGTCAAGTATTTAAATGAGTGGACCACCGTGGTCTCGGTCCATGGTGGAATTTCTCAATTTTCCTCTATAAAAGACGAAGATGTTGAAATGCTTAAGATCGTCATTTGTTCACTATTTACGACTCAAACAATCTGTAAGTAACTAAAATCTTTGCCTCAAAGTATTTTTTGAATATTAGTGAAATGTATTTCTTTATATCTATATACAAGTGGTAACCCTCGCATTGCTTTGGTGAGGAAGTAATAATGGTTTAAAAATGATAAGAAGTTTTAATTATTTAACTGGCAATAACTTTTTAAATAGTATAGTGCAAAGATATGTAACTTAAGCATGAAGATAAGTACATATTAATTCTAGCGAACGAATATATATGTCTAAATTACACATTAATTGTCTTTTTAAAATTATAGAGATGCAAAGTACTAAGTTATGTAGTAGACAACTAAGTAGTAAAAGGGTGACTTCTTGTTGCTTTCAATCCTAAGCATTTGAAGGTGTGAAAGTGTAATATCTCGAAATTTTATATGTAAATTTTGATTTCTAATATTGTCTTTAATATTACTATGACTAATTTATATATATATATATATATATATATATATATATATATATATATATATATATAAAGAATAAAGTCTCAAAATTATAAATTAGTTATCTCATTAATTATTCCAGGGAATTATAATAAAAATGAAATAATAATAATAATAATAATAATAATAATAATAAAGAAAGTTCCGGAGAGAAAATTATATATATAATAAGGATATAATCAAAACGAATTCAAAATTATGTGGAAAAATTTAGAAATTAAAAATATATATAAAGTTAAGGGTAAAATGGTAATTACGTGGGAAAGATATTTTTATAAAAGAAATAGGGTAAATAATTATGACTTCTCTGAGATTTGGTCAAATGCAATAGTATCTCCCTATATTTTACATATCTAATTTATACCTCCCTGAAGTTTGTCTCTATCACATTATTACCCCCCTCAATTCATTATTAAGCATTTTTCTTTCAAAATTGTTGATATTGTTGAGATTTATGACTAGGATTAGCTTTGTTTTCTATCTAACGTTGGTTTTGTAAGGTCATTTGTCATAAAAAAAATTTTGTTCACTTATTATGAGACTTTTTCCATACCATTTAAGTTGTGATTACATTAGGAAAAAAGACAATAAATGGGTCTAATTAAGAAAAAACTTAAATGTAGAACATTTTAAGAGATGGTATTAGTCCGTAAATATATATTATGTTCATAATTTTGAACGAAAACCAAACAATAATAAATAGAGGGAGGTGATAGTGTAATGGATGCAAAATACATGGATGAATAAATTAGATATGTAAAACACATGGAGGTACTAGTGTATTTGATCAAACCTCAGGGAGGTTATAATTATTTTCCCAAAGAAATATATAAAGAAAAGAGGGAAAGGTAGAAAGAGGGAGGCGAAAGCTCTGGAGAAAACGTACAGAGCGAAATGGCCATGGATATATGTATACGTATATTTTGAAGAAACTTGATAATTATTTGTTCTGTGGTCTGATCGTGATAAAATTCGAGGTACGTGTTTACAACTAAGTGAATTTTAATATGTACGGTTAAGATTTTATTTTGAGGTCAATATGATAGAGTATTTAGAAATGAAATTTTAGAGTATTTTTGTAAATTAATTCTAAATATGAAGTGATATGAGAATAAAATTAATATTTTTGGACTCCTAGCAGTGCTGTGAATCTAGTGGTATTTTCCGTTCGAATTATGGGTATTTTTCCGGTGACCGGAATATTTTCCGGCGAGTCTCTGTTAGTTTAATATTTTTATACTGATCTATGAATTATTTTGAGCAATATTAATTCTTGGAGTTTTTGACGATTTTGAGTAGATTATTTTATATGAATTATCGAATTATTTGGAATTAAATTAACTATATTATTTGTTGGAAAATTAGTTTAAATGATATTTATGTGTGAAGAAGACATGAAAATTTCTAGAAATGTATTTGGAGGAATATATGATATTTATGGTGATTCTTGAAAATTTCTCCTTAAAGCAGTGATCCAAACGTATCATGATGGATACATAGATATATTTGAAGAGTAATAGAGTGTATTTACCTTATTGAAATCCATAGTAGAGATAATTAGGAGAAGAAATGGGGCTCTTGCTGATCTATGGTGAGTTAGTGGATCATCAGAGGTATAGAATTTTCATTTTTCATCCATAGAGTAACGTTGGCTTACTGGTTATCTTACCATTGAAGAGAAAAAGATACTAGTAAGTGGAAATTACTTGGTCCATAACAACCAATCATGCTCCATTTTCCTTTGGGCTTTGCTTAGAATAATTATTGGGCCACCAAAACCCACGTTGTGGGCAACATACTTTATTTTTTTTTCTTTTTTTATTTTCTTCTCCTGATTCTTGAAAATTAATTAAAATGTTTGTATTATATAAATTAAAGATCTTTCTTACAAAGAACAAGTTATATACAAATGATAATTTAGTTAGTTTAATATTAGAAGAACTACGTGGCTTTGATTCCCAAATCGGAATTTGGGGTACGTAGGAAGTTTGATAATAAATAATTATCAAGTTCAAGCCAAATAAGTATATTAAATTAGATAGATTAGATATAATTTTACTGATGCATTAATATAAGAATATTCTATATTAGAATTTGTAGATTGATATCAACGAGGAATTTATTTGGATATTAAGAATATTTTTGGATGTTTCGAAAGACGTTAAAAGGTGTATTAAGGTTAAATTATTTTGGAATTGGGTGTCACAGAAATCCCTGAAACATGAAATAATAGGAAATGAGAAATAAAAGTCAATATCAATCGCTAGTAAAAGTCAAAGCCTTGCTTCTATGGATATCAATCGCTAGTAACTTGGAAATATGTCATGTTTAGATGTTTCTTAGCCTCAATATTAATGATCTTTGGAGTCTCTTTTTCAATCTTGGTTAATATGGAATAAGGCTGGCTTAATCTATATGAAATTCAACTGTAAGCGACAATAATGAGAATGCATATGATGCATTGTTGTTGGTCAAGTTTTCCCTTAAAACATTACATAAATCAACAAAAAGAACATGCAATCTTCATGTTTTTTTTAATCTAAGTCTATAAGAAATTAGCAATAAAATAACGTTAATCCCTTTTTTGACAAATCATGCATAAAAATGTGGTTTAACATAAACAATAAACAATAATAAATTAAATATGGTGCCTTTTTTTTTTTTTTTTTGCAGGAGTATTTAGAAGAATGGAAACATTCTTGTTACAGTAATTGTTAATACAAATAAGGAATACGAATAAGAAGAAATTTGTTACAAAATAAATATGAATTAAAAATAATAATAATAAAAAATAATAATACTAATTAGTAAAAAAAAAAAGTAATTAGACAATATAATATATGGTGAAATTAAATTGAATAGGTGAAAGTTACAAATGTATCTCTAGAAAAGAAGAAAACTAAGAAAGAGAGGAGATAGAAGTGAAAAAAAGAAGACATGAGAGGCGATGATAAGTCAAAAAAAAAAAAAAAATAATAATAATAATAATAATAAAATAAAACGAATGAAACCATTAACATAATACCTATACACACAACCAAAAAAAATTAAAAAAAGAGTGAAAAAAGAAACAAAAAGTAATAAAAAATACCTTTTGAAAAAGGCCAAATACATCGATGGCCCCTTGAACTTTACTTTCAGACCCGCTTGACCCCCTAAACTTAATTATGTGTCCCATTTAACCCTTGAACTTATTTAAAGTGGTTTTATTTAGCATTCTATTGCTGATGTGTCATCCAACATGGATGAAAGAGAAAAAAAAATCAGTGAAATGTTTAGACATTAGATAATCTAAAATTCTAAATACAATTCTCTCTATCTAAATACATTAGAGAAATGTTTATAATTCTTTTCATCTCTCTCTTCGTTCTATTTCTCTGCCTTCTTCTCTCTTTTTTTGCTCTTTCTCTGTTCTTCATATTATTCTTCAAAGATTTTCTTTATAATTTCTTTCGTTCTTCTTCATATTATTAAAGAATGCTTTTTTGCGATTATTTCCTATATATCAAAACTAGCATGATAAGAACTATAGAGGAATCTTTTGTGATCATTTAGTTACTCATAACATAGAGATACAATATTGCAATTCCTTAAAAAAAAAAAAAAAAACTCATCAAATCAATTCAAACACATAATTAAATTGTACCCATGAGTTTATTGAAATTAAACCCCAACTTACATTAGAACAAGTCCAACCAGTTTTGTCACTGACAAAACCTCATATTCTTCCATCCTTGGCTTTTCCGTCTAACAATTTGAGTTGATTAACAATTATTTCATGCTTAAATCTGTAATTTATGCTCAAATTCCATGTATATGCTTAAACCCCCAATTACTCCTAATTTAACAATAACCTTAAATTTTCTCATTGTTTCTACAATACCATTATCAGCGATTTTTCCACTTCCAATTTTATAATCAAGACTAAGAAAGAAGTGAAAAACAATAGATTCTTACTTGTTTGCAGAATCAGAGTCTTATGCGTTTAAATAGCTTTTGATTTTAAAATCCCAAACTACTGCCAATCGCTCAAGTGCCGAAAATTCCAGATGAAACCTTCAATTCGATGTGGATCCAATGTGGCTTAATTGTCAGACGCGTGTAAATCACGCTCCATGGTGTAACTGGTTGTGTCAAGATGGAGTGTCAAATAGTACCACTTTAGATTAGTTGAAGGGTTAAATAGGACATTAAATAACCTTAGGGGTCCAAACGGCCTAAAAAACAAAGTTCAGGGACCATGGATGTATTTGGCCTATAAAAAAACTATTATTAGATATTTAAGTGATTTGTAATCTTTAATTAATGCTCTATGTATTTATTCAACTTTAGAAAGTCCACGGATTATGCCAGCAAATTCAAAATCTATTTTGGATAGATATTCCATGTTTTATTTTAATTTTATAGAATTAAAATATCCATACAAAATTAGAGTTATATTTTATTATTACAAAATTTTATATTATTAATAATTTTATATTTTATAAGTATTTTAGTTTACTTGTAAATAATTTATTAGTTTTTGTATAATATTAGTGCCAAAAACAAAGAGAAAAAATAATATATACACATTGATCTCATTTCGAAGAGGAAAAAAAAAAACTCTCTAAAACAATGAAAAAATGAACGGATATAGAGATAAATAAAAAAATAATTTTTTGATTATAAAAGGACACAGAGAAAAACAATGGATAAGGGAGAGAGAAATTTGTTGGAGAGGCGAGTTAAAATACGTTTAAGATAGTGTAACATATTTACCAGTTATACCATACATGTAATTCAATGGTATTCACCTAGTTTTCGGATGGCACCAACAGTTCTTCAGGAGATGGCGATGGTAAAGTTTGTCTGTGATTGATTACTAAAATGAATTTGGACTGGAATGATGATGACAATATAGTGAAAGTATTTGGTTAAGAATGAAAACAATTTTCTCAAATTGAGTTGAATTTGGGTATAGAACTTCATTTCAAGTCCTGTGGAAAATGGACGCAGATAATCTAGTAAAACCTATATTTCTCCCACAGATTTTCCTTCGGTTTTACCCTTTATTTGGCTTAGAGGTTGATAAAGTATGGTAAGGTATGGTAAATAAAGTGTAGTATAATAATGATCTATGAAATACCATATTACGTTTGGTTTTATGGTAAGATAAATTTATGGTTTAATAATGTAAAGTTATATAAAAATTACAATTATAACATTTACATATATAATTTAAGGTTTATAATTGTGAACGAGAATGATAGAAAAGATGAAAATTAACTTAGTAATAACAACATATATTACTATGAAACCACCTCAGATCTCAATTTGAGGTGTTAAAAAAACCACATTATTTAATTTATAGATTTACCATGAGTTACCATACTCCTCATCAGCTTAAAACAAATATTAATATATTTTTATGCATAGTTTGTCTTACCATGATAATTCCTAACCAAATAAAGGGTTAAGGTATTAAATTAATCAATGAAAATAAGTTTAGATCGAGCCATTCATTTAATGTCGAGGGTTTGGATTATTTGAATAGGACCTCTCCACGTGGAGTATTCATCTTGGCTCAGGACAAGGAACCTCTATTTATCTGTCGTTGTTGGAACTTTATGAATAATTCATTGTAATTCACCTATCAATTTAAGCAGTTAAGGTTAGATCAATTGATTTTATGATATTAAAGCTTCACAATAATCGATCACATGTCTATCGAAATCCTAAAGTTTAAATACTAAAGTTTAATCAAAAAAGTTATCAAAAGATCTTTAATTATAATATTCAGTTTTCTCTAGATTTTTAAAATAACAAACATTTCAAAAGAAAAGAATAATTTCCTAGAAAAACATTATTTCAATGATAGAAGAAATTCTTTTCCTCTCACCCATGTCAGTTCTAGCTGGATAAAAAATAATGATGCAATTTTTGAGAAACTTTAAATTACTCTCGGCACATCAAATAATATATTTTAAAATCTAGAATCTTTAAATTAAAATCTAAAATTTATATTTTGGGATTTAAAATTTTTATTTAAGGGTTGGGAATGTTATTTAAATAACTAACCATTAAATAATTAGTTAATTATATAAAAGTATAAATTATCATGATTTTACTAGTTTGGCACACGAATAACACAATGTATTAGGCCAAATCTTTATCAATTGAGATTTCTACACAAAAATCTTATCAAGAGAGGGTGACTTTTATTTTTATTTTTTTCTAATATTTTTGTGTGGCCTACAACTACTGTTGGAGAATTCCACATCGGAAATAAATAAGAATGAATAGTGGTATATAAATGCTGTAGATTGGGCCTTAATACAAGCCAATTGTTTTGTGTTACATGGGCTCAACCCCACTTATATGCTCACTTATCTAGTCAAGTCCAACATTCTCAAGACGCACGGAGTCTCTTCAACTACTCATCGGATAATTAACACATTGTATTTCATTTAAAGAAAAAGAAAATAATTCGTATGGATGAATGAGACGTACCCATGATTTTCCTCTATAAAAGGAAAGCATGTTGAAATGCTTAAAACCATGCATATATCACTCACTCACTCGCTCCATCAGTATTCTGTAAGTATATAATTTCTCTCTCTCAAGATATTCATATATTTTCTTATATTTTCCATATGCATAATATGAAAGGATATGCTTACAGTAATATTACAAAAATTTTCACTTAGAGATTGCATATATAATCTTAAACCCATAATTAAACTTAAATCTAAAGAACTTTAACACTCTTAAAATGAAAGAAAATATTTTAAATATTGACAAAATATGTAATGAAAGTAGCCATTTCGGAGGTAGGCCCATATGAAGCCCATATTTCCAATATGCTTACCGGGCCCTTTTATTTCCTCCAGGAAGCCCACATTTCATCATCCAGCCCAGCACATATAATCCACTAATTTTGAGGGTTCATTAATTTGATTTGTGAAATTATTATTAATACATCTTTTTCTTTCTTTTGTGTATTATGAATGAAAATTTTCATTGTGAATCATATATGGTAGAGCTGAGTAATTTAAATAATTTTCCATTATTCATAAATCTATAAAAGAAGCACACAAACTCTCAACAAATGTACAAAATGTTGAGGCCTTATTGTCTTGCTTTGGATTGAAAAACGAACAGTAATTTATAAACTTTCTGAAGCTCTAATTATATAATATCAAACAATGCATTTGAATTCCAAAGAATTAGATTAAAAAACATAGATATTTCATTAATTTTTTTATTATTTTAACACATGAAAAATATGGAAAAAAAATTAGCATATTATCTAATTTAAAGTCAACTTCATAATGGAAGCAATGGAATATATATATATATATATATATATATATATATATATATTTCTCCCACAGATTTTCCTTCGGTTTTACCTTTTATTTGACTTGGAGATTAATAAAGTATGGTAAGGTATGATAAATAAAGTGTAGTATAATAATGATCTATGAAATACCATATTACGTTTGGTTGTATGGTAAGATAAATTTATGGTTAAATAATGTAAAGTTATATAAAAATTACAATTATAACATTTACATATATAATTTAATGTTTATAATTGTGAATGAGAATGATAGAAAAGAAGAAAATTAACTTAGTAATAACAACATATATTACTATGAAACCACCTCAGTTCTCAGTTTGAGGTGTTAAAAAAACTACATTATTTAACTTATAGATTTACCATAAAACAAATATTGACATATTTTTATACATATTTTTGTCTTACCATGATAATCCCTAACCAAATAAAGGGTTAAGGTATTAAATTAATCAATGAAAATAAGTTTAGATCTGAGCCACTCATTTTGTATTGTTTGAACAGGACCTCTCCACGTGGAGTATTCATCTTGGCTCAGGACGGTGGAAATTCGAAACCGTTGCTAAAGAATAAATTAAGATAGAAGAAGAAAAGCCTCCGTACCGATAGCAATTGTTTACCATGAATTTGTGATGTGACCTTTCATATATAAAATTCCACGTGGAAGTAATTATATTGGGTGAAGGGTTGGACGGTGGAAATTAAGGAACGTTGCAGAAGATAGGAGGAGGAACCTTTATTTATTTGTCGTTTGATGGAACTTTATGAATAATTCATTGAAATCTGTTGGCATCTTGAAAATTAATTAGTAAGTCTTAAGGTTGTCTTTTAGGAAAAAGAACAAATCAATTAAAAATAATATGTTTTGCATGCGGTGGTGGGTGGTGGTGGCTCCTACAACTAAACACTTCACATATATGATCAAATTATAGATCAATTGATTTTATGATATTAAAGCTTCACAATAATCCATCACATGTCTATCGAAATCCCAAAGTTTAAATACATTAATTTAAAAAGTTATCAAAATATCTTAATTATAATATTAGGGTATAAAAATTTTCCTCAAAATTAGTTTTGTAGCTGTAGATTTGGAAAAAGTATTCTGTTTTCTCTAGATTTTTAAAATAACAAACATTTCGAAAGAAAAGAATAATTTCCTAGAAAAACATTACTTCAATGATAAAAGAAATTCTTTTCCTGTCATCCATGTCAGTTCTAGCTGGATAAAAAATAATGATGCAATTTTTGAGAAACTTTAAATTACTCCCGACACATCAAATAATATATTTTAAAGTCTAGAATCTTTAAATTAAAATCTAAAATTTATATTTTAGGATTTAAAATTTTTATTTAAAGGTCTATAATGTTATTTAAATATAACTAATCATTAAATTATTAGTTAAGTATGTAAAAGTATAAATTATCATGGTTTTACTAGTTTGGCACACGAATAATCCAAATCTTTATCAATTGAGATTTCTACACAAAAAAATCTTATTAAGAGAGGGTGACTTTTATTTTATTTTATTTTTTCTAATATTTTTGTGTGGCCTACAACTTCTCATCGGATAATTAACACATTTTATTTCATTTAAAGAAAAAGAAAACAATTCGTATGGATGAATGAGACGTACCCATGGTTTCCTCTATAAAAGGAGAGCATGTTGAAATGCTTAAAACCATCTGTCTATTGCTCACTCACTCACTCACTCACTCAGTCGATCAGTATTCTGTAAGTATATAAAATCTCTCTCTCAAAATATTCTTATATTTTCTTATATTTTGTAGTAAATATTTTCCAATATGCATAATATACATAACTCACTTTTATTGATTTTATCTATTTGTACATATTATTTATTGATTCCATTTTTAATTTTTAAATGCGTGCAACTAGACCAGAATTTATCAAAATTTATATAATTTAAAACTGGATAGTAGATAATTTAATATTTGTTTAAAATATTTATAGTATGTTTTATGTTGATAATTTAATGTTGCAACAGGTAGAAATTGAGAAGATGAAGATGTGGACAGTGTTAGCAACATGGTTATGTTGCAACATTGTGATCGGTTCATGTCTTATTAACTACCCAACTGTGAGGTACACTACTCATCTTTCAAGTGTAGGAGGCTACCAATCTTTCATGAACTCTCTTCGAAACTATTTACAGAGCGGATCTGAAAGCCATGACATTCGAGTACTGCGAAAACCATCCCAAATCACAAACCAGAACAAGTTCCTTCTAGTTGAGCTCATCAATTACGACTCGAAGCTCTCAATCACATTAGCAGTAACTGTTGTTAATGTATATGTGATTGGGTATAAATCCGGAGCTAATTCCTTCTTCTTAAAAGATGCTCCTTCTGATGCATCAACTCTCCTATTTGAAGGAACAACTAAAAAAAATTTATCAGTGGATTCGAATTATAACAGTTTGGGAGATAGAAAAAAAGTCGGGTTAGGAACTGGACCGTTACAGAGAGCAATCGATACACTCAATAAGTTCGACGGTAAATCTGTTAACACTCAATTTAAAGAGAGTCTTCTTATTGTTATTCAAATGGTTGCAGAGGCAGCAAGATTCAAATACATTGAACAACAGATAGAGAATCATATATTAGACGAGTATAAGCCGAAAGATGACACTATTAGCCTCGAAAATTCATGGGAGAGACTTTCTGAGCAAATTCAGTTATCTGGTTCTAATGGTTTGTTTCAAACACCGGTTCAATTGCAAACTGCTGATGGTGCTAATAGAGTTGTGACCACTGTTGCACAAATTAAACCGGATATTTCGCTTTTGCTCTACAAAGGATCTGGAGGAACAGTTGGGGAAGTAATTTCTGCTGAAGAAGTTGTGGAAGAGTTGCTGCCGGTGCTGTGAAAATGAATATGTTCTTTGTTTAAAAGGTTGTGCTTGTAACTATAAATAAGGGACTCAGCATTTTATATATATTTGCTGAAAGAGTCTGTGTACTTTTGTTCTAGTTTTATGATGAATAATGCAAAATAGTTTTGTGTACTTTTGCTTTTAATGATGCCTTTCTATTGTAGATGGAACATAAATCGGATTTTGATAAATTAGAGCTAGAGGAAGATAGGAAGACTAAAATTGGGTACTAAAGAAGAAAGCATTGAAGGCATCATTAGTAGTTATCTCCATAAAAGAAAGAGAATTGTTTTTAAAGCCCTGTTATGCTGTAATTAGAATGATATTGTGAACAAAGCAATGATATACCAGTCTTTCTAATAACTTGATCATGAAAATTGTATGAATTTAAAAGCCTTTTTGTTGCAAATATGTCTAATTATGTTCCTTGTTTTAATCTTCTAGTTTTTCTACTAAGTATAAGGTGAGTTTATACATAGTTTAATGCGAAATTTTGCAACCAAGCTGTTGGGCCGAAAACAGTCTCAAGTTTTTAGCGACCTGCTTTAGTGCGACTGGTCGGGAAAACCAAAAAGTCAGTCATTTCTACGACCGAAATTCGGTGGCTAAAAGCGTTTGTTGTTGTAACGCAAATTAGATATTTCTCACGAAATACAAATTAGCCCCAGTTTTCTAAAAATGAGTAGCACGTGCGTTCATGCATCTGATTAAAATCTCCACTTGTCATTATGCAAATAATTGATTCTCTCGTCGTTGTCTTTGTTCAATTAAATAAACATTTTTCTTTATACGTAAACAATTATTTATCATCGTACGGGTTATTAACCTTACACAATCATGCGCGCCGGATCCGCCAAAATATGACATATATAATTGATAAGTATATTTTATATGTTTATTTTGCCTTAGTTTATGAGCTTCAATCAAGTTGTTTTTATTTTATTTAAGGCATATTTTACTTTATTTGTGTTTTTTTTTTTTTTTTGTAAGGACTTTAAAGAGAAAAATGGAATTAAAAGTGAATGAAAAAGGAACGAAATTTGGAACAGCACAGGAATAGTCTTAAGGCATAATGCTTTAGGGGATGCTGACTTTGGAGACTTGGAGCTGAATTAGTGATTTGGGCCAGCATTTTTGGTGGGCCTAAAAGGAGTTGCGGGTTTGACTTACAAGGAGTCAAAACCTTTTATTTGGGATATTTTCCTTGTTTTTATTTACTCCTATTCCTAGTGGGAGTGCTTTTAAGTTGTTTCCTCTAGAGAGGATTGGGATATATTTTTATTATTTTATTCTTTCCTTTTTTAGTGTAGGTTTAAAAGGGAGAAAGTTAGCAGTAATAAAAAAATTCATGAGTTTTAGCATTAGTTTTTTTTAGTCTTTTTTTTTCTATAGCTGGGAACGTTCTTGGAGTACGTGATTTTGGAAACTAGGGTTTGGAGCACTTCATTCCATCTGCATCAACGTTTCGTTCAATTTTCAGTCGACCATCTCGACTCTCTAGTTTCTTCTAAACTTTCTCTTTATTATGTCTTCTTTAATTTTCATGGTTATAATTAGTTTAGTCATGAGCTAATTCCACCATACCTAAGGTTATGGTGGATTTTAGCATAAACTCTATGTAATTACTTTATTGTTTAATGCAATTTAATTCGTATGATTTTCTAATGATTGTGTTTTGTATGCTTAATGCCTTGAATGCATGACCATTAATTTCATTGTTTCTATTTAATTTATAATTGACCAAATGACTAAATTAGCGGAATCACACAACACAACGATTGCATGACCATTGCTCTTGTGGCTCACTAGTTTGTGCTAGGGTTTCTTGGACTTAGCGCTTTCTTGTTTGCTCGCTTAGAACTAAGAGATTTAAGTGCTTAGGTTAAGAATTAGAGTTGATATCCCTAACCGGTGTTAATTACTATTGGAAATCGCCATCTTGGAACCTAATCGAGTCAGTTGCATAACTTAAAGTATTACTAGGATTAGTGCTAAGTGAAACCGAACGCCATAGTTAGCTTTCTCATCGATTTTCTCACATCAATATTATATCATTCTTAGTTTTAATTATTTTGTTTAAGTAGTTTGCTAGTAGTAGATTTATTTTATAAACCAAAATCAATGACATAATAATCTCCGTATAGATTAATAGATCCCGATTGCGTTTAGATTTGGATATTTAGTCCTAGAGGGATCGACACTTTACTTATATTATATTACTTGGTCGACGAAGTGCACTTGCTTCTATAGTGTATGTATTTACTACGCATCAATAATATTATGGGTATATATATATATATATTACATAAAACTTCAAAACGTAAAAATATAATATATATATATGAAAATATTCAAAAAAAATATAAAAAACATGAATTTGTAATCAAATAGTTTGATTTAAAGATCCTGTATGAAATAGTGGCTGCTTTAAATATTATTGATATAGGAATACAGGTATAAATATACACAGATTAAGGTTAGGGTTAACCCTTAATAGATACACATTTACAAATATAACCCTCTTTACTCTATCACTCCCCCTCAAGTTGAACCGGGGCTAAAGCTAAGTTCAACTTGGAATAAAGATACTGAAACCAAGACTTAGTGACTGGTTTTGTGAGTCCATCCGCTAGTTGGTCAACTGAATTTACAAAGCGAACTTGAAGTTGTTTTCGGGCAACTTGATCACGTACAAAGAAGAAATCAACCTCAAGATGTTTACTTCGAGAGTGGAAAATGGGATTAGCTGTGAGGTACATCCCACTTAAATTATCACACCAAATAAAAGGTGTAGAATGCAGTCGATAACCAAGTTCATTGAGGAGGATACGGATCCATTAGACTTCAGATGATGCAGTGGCAAAAGACCGATATTTTGCCTCGGTCGAACTGCGGGCCACTGCATGTTGCTTGCGAGAACTCCAGGAAATTAGGTTGCGTCCTAAGTAAATAACGTAACCCGTTGTTGACTTATGGTCATCAAGAGAGCCAGCCCAATCAGCATAATAATATCCCTGAAGAGTTAAAGAGGAGTCTCGGTGGAAGAAAATCCCACCGCCACCCAATGGACCGATGTAGGGGCATGAAGGAATTGAGAAACCTTGTTAATAGCATAGACAATGTCTGGTCGTGTGAGTGAGAGATACTGTAGTGAACCAACCACACTTCTGTATTGGCTAGGGTCGGACAAGGCTTCACCCAAACCGATGTGTAGCTTTTCGGACGGAGAAGCAGGTGTGGACACACCACTGTAATTGTGCATAGAGACACGTTTCAGCAAATCATCAATGTAATTACTTTGAGTTAGTAACAGACCAGAAGACTGCAGTGTGCTTCGATGCCCAAAAAATACTTAAGTTGACCCAAATTCTTGATAGCAAACCGTGATTGCAGCATAGCGATCGTGCGATCCATTGTGGCACGATTATTGCCAGTTAAGAGAAGATCATCCACATAAATTAGATAAAGCATTTTATCACAATTATGACTGTAGAAATAAAGAGAGTAATCTGATTTTGAACCTTGAAAACCAAGTGCAATTAAAGCTTCAATTAAGCACCGGTGCCACATCCGAGGCGTTTGTTTGAGACCATACAGAGATTTCTTGAGAGAGCAAACATAGTCAAGAAACGATGTATCAACAAAACCAGGTGGTTGTGTCATGAAGACCTGTTCATCCAAAAGCATTGGAGACATCCATGTGAATAACTGACCAATTCAGAGACACAGCTAAAGTGAGAACAGTGCGAATTGTTGTTGGCTTGACAATGGGGCTGTAGGTGTCACCATAATCAAGGTCGGAGTGCTGATGATAGCCCTTGGCCACTAGTCGAGCTTTGTAGTGATCAATTGATTCGTCAGGTTTCCGTTTAATTCGAAACACCCACCTACATCTAATAAGATTCTGCTTATGATTCGGAGGTACCAATTGCCAGGTACCATTGCTGATAAGGGCATTAAATTCTTCTTGCATAGCTTAGCGCCAGTGAGGAACTTTGTATGCTTGAGTGAAGCATGTGGGTTCAATTTCAGCATCAATGGTAAAAGAGAGAAATTACCGTGGAGGAAGTAAGGAGCAAGTCTATTTTTTGGTGACTATACGGCGGGTTAGAGGGAGAGCTGTTTCAGCTGGTTTAGAGGGAATTTCCTGTAGAGGGCCAAAGGAGGTCAGGTCGACGGCTAGTTTTGGTGGGGAAGAGGGTTCGGAGGGCATGATGGGTGAGGAGGAACCAGATGCGGGTGAGTCAAGGTCGGTGTTTGGAATGGGGGACGCGAGCTGTATAGAGGCAGGGGCTGTATAGATAGGTGGGGCGGGTCGGGTTGAAGGGTTGCGGGTTGTAAAGGAAGTTGCGGCTGGGGAGGTAGGTGGCAGGAATGGCTGGTCGATGCTGGGGTAAGGAATTGGAAAGTGAATCTGCGGTCCTGTAAGTATGCCAAGGCATCGAGTTGCTGAAGCTGGCGCGGACTCATCAGAAAGATTGCGGAACGGGAACACCTGCTTGTCAAAAAGAACATGGCATAAGAGATAAGTTTTGCCAGATGGAATATGATAACAGAGATATCCCTTATGCACCTTACTATAGCCAAAGAAAACACATGGAAGTGAACGAGGTTCCAATTTGTGCTTAGAATATGGATGTAACCAGGGATAACATAAGCAACCAAAAATGCGTAGGGAAAAATAGTCAATGGTGGTATCAAATAAACGATGAAAGGGGCTTTGATATTTTAATTGTGGCATGGGCAAATGATTAATAATGTGAATAGCACACTTAAATGCACGACTCCAGTATTTAAGTGGAACATGAGCATGATTAAGAAGGGATAAGCCAGTTTCAACGATGTGGCGGTGCTTTCGTTCAGCACAACCATTTTGTTCATGTGTATAGGGATAAGATACCCTTTGTGTAATCCCATGCTCTCGCAAGAAATTGGTTAAGGCACGAAACTCACCACCCCAGTCAGATTGAAAGGCTTTGATTTTAACATTAAAGTAATTTTCAACCAAGGTTTTAAAATGTTGAAAGATGGAGAGAACATTTGATTTATGTTTCATGAGATAGAGCCAGGTGTACTTACTATAATGGTCATAAAAAACAACATAGTATGAATAACCATCATAGGAGGTATGGGAGCTGGTCCCCAAACATCAGAACAAATAAGTTGTAATGGTGCAGTAGCATGAAAGGGAGATGCAATAAATGGTTGCTTATGCATTTTACTAAGACAACAGGCATTACACAAAGATTTATTAGAACGACAATCAGAAGCAATTTTATTAAATTGTAAAACTTTGGAAACAATAGGTGTAGTTGCATGGCCTAATCTAGCATGCCAAGTAGCAAAAGAAACATAATTAGCTTTAATGGAGACAGGTGGTGCGAGACACATGGAGTACAATCCGTGATCACTCTTGCCTTTGAATAGGACCTGCTTCGTTGCCAAATCCTTAATAAAGAAACAATCAGCAAAAAATTCAACAGAAACAGGATTAGTGTTGGTTAGGGCATAAACAGATAACAAATTTTGGTTAGAGTGAGGAACATATAAAATATCACGGAAACGGAGTAATTTGTCATGAATTAAAAAATTGGAACTGCCAACACTAGATATAGCGAGTTTAGAACCATTACTAAGTTGGACTTCCTCTGGACCTTGATATTCAGAGTGAATAGCAAGCTTTTCGAGGTCAGAAGTGATGTGATGAGTTGCACAAGTATCAACAACCCAAGGCTTCGGGTGAGGAATTTTACCAGTGGTCACATGGGAGGTTGGATGGACAGGTTCATTGGTTCGGTGAGTTTTAGGTGAGGGACAGACGTTGGCAAGATGTCCACTTCCACGGTAATTGTAACAAATAGTGCCTGGCCGAGGTGCATTATTTTCAGATGAAGAATAACCATAGGGCTGTCTAGTATAAGATTGAGGATAAGACTGTCCACCGCTATGGCCACGGGAGCCATGACGACCACCACATCCACCTCTGCCAGTCGATATAGCCTGCGGTGATGGGTTCCTGGCATTGTAACGAGCTATGGGAGGAATGGGCGACGGAACGGCTGATTTGGCACGGTTCAGCTGTCTTTCTTCTATCAACAATAAGCCATAGAGATCGCCAAATCTGATTACTTCAAGTTTGGTTTCAACTGTGCGAGAAAAAATGCTGTAATGAGGCCCGAGTCCTCCAATGATTTGATCAACAAGATCCTCCAGCCAAGGGCAGCCAACTCATCAGAGATAGATTTGGCTCGCTAAACATAGGTTTTGATGTCATCATATTTCGATCAAGAGTGTTGAGCTGACAGAGTAGGCGGAATGCAACTTGTCCCAGGCATCACGAGCGGTTTTGACACCCACAATCTGAGGAAGAAGAGATGGTTCAATTGATGAAATAAGCCAGCTTAGGACCTGCTGGTCCCGTTGATCCCAAGCAAGAAATAACGGATTAACAGATCCATCCGGTAAAAATTGAACGGGAGGAGGATTGTCTCCAATAACATGATGTGGGAGTCCACATCCACGCAACAAAGGCATCAATTGCAGTTTCCACACAAGGAAGTTATTTGGATTGAGCTTTAAGCCCAACTGAGTAGTCAAAGCCGGTTGGAAGGTTATGGGTTGCGGCTGAAAATTTCCGGCGGGAGGCACATAGCCTGAACTAGAAATGGGCATGTCACACACAATGGATACAAGAGAATTATTGGGTGTGGAGATGGCAGCAAGAGCGGAGCTGATGGGCACAGCCATGGCAGCGGTAATCGGAGCAGCCGTAATTGGAGTTGATGGGGCGGCGGGCGAAGAAGACATGGCTGACAGTGGTGTTAAAACCTAGGGAGCTCTGATACCATGAAATAGTGGCTGCTTGAAATATTATTGATACAGGAATACAGGTATAAATATACACAGATTAGGGTTAGGGTTAACCCTTAATAGATACACATTTACAAATATAGCCCTCTCTACTCTATCACTGTATATATCTTATAGTTGGACATGAAGTAACTAATCTACTAAACTTTTAAGATGTATTTGCATATATTAGAGCTAACTTATTTAAGTTAACACCACATATTAGTTTTTTTTATTTTTTTTTTATTTTTTATTTAACAGGAACAACTCATTATAGATTTACTAAACACTACTCATGAATCATGCAATAGCTAACCTTAACTGTAAACAACAAACAAAAACAATTAACAGCTAACAGGTAAGCTAAAAGTGTTAATAAAATTAGAATATTTAAACAATTATAAATGTAAAGTTAGTTAACATATTTTGCAATATATAAAGGATTAAATAATTATTTACCTTGGAAATACACAAGGTAATTGTTGGGACAAAAATGTGTTTTGTGCTATCAATAATTCATTGTGTATACTGCGACTAATGCAAAGCAAAGTCATGTGAAGCATGCTTTCTTGACATCTCATATTTCCCACTTTGAGGCTAAATGGCTCCAACACTAGCTACATGATTAATCATGATATTGATGAATAACATAACATAAACTTCACCATTATTCTATTTTGGCCACTCTTTCTTCTTTTGATTTTTCTTTTTTCTTTGTGACCATAATTGATAACTGATATTTTCGGATTAGGAATTTTAACACTTAATTAATACTCCTTCTATCCCAAAACATATTCCATAATTTCATTTTGATGCCTTTCAAATTTTAGTTAGATTTCTGTTTTTAGACTTTAATTTATCAATATGCATGCCCCTAATTAATGTATATTGGTATTCAAATAATGAATAAAAAAAATATAAATTTGAAATCATAAATTGACCAATAGTATCAAATTTAAAGAAAATACAGATGAAAACTAATGTGTTAAAAATTGTTCTTAAATTATATTAACTATATTTTTTAAACCAAGTGAGTATTAGTTAAATTAGACTATCTTTTTCAAGATGAATTGATATATGCTTGAAAAAAAAAAAAAAAAAAGAATATTTTAAATTAGATTTCAAGCTCGAGTTGTAGGGAGAGGGATCACTTAAAAAGTTTCTGAATACTCTTGAACCGACAAATTGAAACTAATTAATTACCAAGAAAAAAAAACTTTTCCATTTTAGAATTAACTAATGTATACTTATATGTTGTGTAGTATGTTTTGTGGCTTTTGCTTAAGTTATGTCTCGAGTTCGATTCTTAATATATGTAAAAATTTTTAATTAGTTGAGGAACCATGTAAAATGTGAGCGAAGAATTTTATTAATTATCAAAATAAAATATGATTTTCTTTTAAGCATATAACTACTATTTATATTAGTGAATATCATTAGTTGATGCAATAGAAGAAAAGGCCTTGATGTATTTAGAGAAGTGGCAAACCCGTAAACAGTTTCAAGTTTGGATTGTCGGTTTTTCGCAATTTTAGACCCTAATTTTATTGGAAACGGGCCAGTGATCAAATTTCACAGCTTTGTTGTATAGTCCGTCGCTTTTTCGCCAAAAAACATCGTTTAGGGCTTCAAAATTGTGATTTACTGTTTTTCGGAATCTTTTTGTAATTTTTCTGTTTCGTTTTCCTTTTTATTTTGGATTCTAACTAGGGTTTTTTTTTTTTTTCTATTTAAGCTGTATTATGTCTCTTGGAAGGCAGTTTTTCTTTGATTAATAATATTTTCGGATTTATTTCAATTCCCTGCTTTGTGAATTTTACGAAATTCTAATAGTAGAAGGTTAATTTCTGGTATCGTGCGCGATCAACGGATATTAGTGTTTTTAGCTACATCATTAGTTCTTGTCAGCAATTCAGAAAAGTTTTTTTTTTTCTTTGGCCTATTTAGGATTACTCAATCGGATGATTAACACATGTCAATTGGCAAGGAAGAAAGTAAAAAATAGGAACCCATGATTTTCCTCTATAAAAGGACAAGATGTTGAAATGCTTAAAACCATGATCTTGTTCTCTTGCTCACTCTTTGAATTTACTCGATCAATTATTCTGTAAGTAAATAATATCAATTCTTTTTTATTTTTCATTTTTACATTTTGTATGTAAATATTCTTCATATGTTTACTCAAGTCTGATTACCTCATTAGTACATATATCTATTAAGTCTATAATGAATCCCACAAATTTTGTGAAATTCATTTATATATATAATTCAAGTCCTCTATTTTAAAAAATATTTTCATTACAAAATGAAAAACTATTTAATGTACAAATTTTATGGAATTCATATACAGGATTTTATTTGGTTGTTTAAAAGTTATTTGTAAATTTTAAATGATAATTCCATAAAAATACTTATAGCTAAACCAAATTTGATCAGAATTTATGAAATTTTTAAATGGTTATTCTAATCCAAAAGTTAAAAGTTAATATAATATATGTAGAAAAATCTCATCCAGACACCTCTAACTTCCAGTGTTTTATGCATTGTCTGATTGATTATTTTAGTCATTGAGCCCGAATCATTAATTTTCTCCATTCATTAATATTTCTGATAAGTACCACTTGAATTTTCTTACAGTTGGAAGTTGACAAGATGAAAATGCGGATAGTGTTGGCAACATGGTTATGTTGCAACATTGCAATCTGTTCGTGTCTGAATGCAGCAATTAAGTACCCAACTGTCACATTTGCAACCCATCTTGCCAGTGTTGGACGCTACCAAAATTTCATTTCCTCTTTACGAACCAAATTAGAAACCAAATCTGAAAGCCATGATATCCTGTTACTAAGAAAACCGTTGGACATCATAATGTAGCGGAAACTCGAACAAAAGATACTAAAATCCATTGATCGCGCATGATGCCGGAAATTAGCCTTCTACTAATTGAATTTTGCAAAATTCACAAAAGCAGGAAAAGGGAATTAAATCCGAAATTTTATTGAATCAAGAAAACTGTCTACAATTGAGAAATAAAGGCCTATTTATAGGCCACAAAAAAATAGGAAATTCCTCCCTAAACAATCCTAGTCAAACAAAGAAACCAGAACAAAAAAGGAAAAAAGAAACAAAACCGAAAACTCCCCGAAAAATGCCTGAAATCAGTAAATCGCGTTTTTGAGGCCCTAAACGACGTTTTTTGGCTGAAAAGCGATGGACATCATGGCCAAAAGCCGTGTGTTTTGCTCGTTGGCCCGATTCCAATAAAGTTAGGCTCAAGAATCACTGAAATCGGACATTTTTTCGGAATTTCTTATTCATCATAAAATTTGCTCTAGGTTGCTTTTCTACATCACATCACAAACCAAAATGAGTTCCTTTTAGTCGACCTGATTAATAATGAAACCAAGAACTCAATCAAATTAGCAGTAACTGTTCTCGATGCATATGTGATTGGGTATGAATCTACATCTAAAAAACAATCATTCTTCCTAAAAGATGCTCCTTCTGATGCAACAGCTCTCCTATTTGAAGGAACAACTAAAGAAACTTTATCAGTGAAATCGAATTATAACAGTTTGGGAGATAGAAAAAAAGTCGGATTAGGAATTGGACGATTAAAGAGAGCAATTAATGCACTCCATGAGTTCGATGGTGAATCTGTTAACACTGAATTTAAAGAGATTCTTCTTATTGTTATTCAAATTGTTGCAGAGGCTGCAAGATTCAAATACATTGAACAACAGACAGAGAGTCATATATTAGACGAGTATAAGCCGAAAGACGACACTATTAGCCTCGAAAATTCATTGGAGAAACTTTCTAAACAAATTCAGTTATCTGGTTCTGATGGAGTGTTTAAAACACCGGTTCAATTGCAAGCTGCTGATGGTTCTAATAGAATTGTGTCCAATGTTGCACAAATTAAACCGGATATTTCGCTCTTTGCTCTACGACGGATCTGGAGGAATACTTGAAGAAGCAATTTCTGTCGAAGAAGAATTTGTGGAAGAGTGGATGCCATTGCTCTAAAAATGATTATGTTCTTAGTTGTGATTGTAAGTATAAAAAATGTCTCGGCTCGGCATTTCATATGTATGTGCTGAGAGAGTTTGTTATGTTTCTCGTTAATAATGAAAAGTAGTTTACTTGCTGGGTTTTTTTTTTTTTTATAATAATTCTCGTTCTATTTAACGGTGTAGTATATGGTTAAAGAAGACTCCAACTCTGAATTGCTCATTTAGGTAGATCAGGTGCATCTTGCCATCTACCGGCGCGACGTAGTTGGATGTGCAAATACTCTGTTTTTATATGGTTCAATAAAATTACGACAAATTGTCTTCCAACCAATAAAAAAGTAACATGTTGTAATTAATTAATTGTTTATTTAATAGTTGATTACTTAAATACAATTCTAAACCCTAAACCCTAAAATATAAATTCTAGAAGCTAATTTATCAATGCTATATGCTAAAATATATGACATGGCGTGATTTTATTGGTTTGACACACAGATGACGTAGTGTGCCGGGTATATTCTATAATTTCTCATGGTATGATGTGAAATCAATGTATTTAATGGTTAAAATATCCTTCACTTGTACTTGTACGGTAATCTCCTTGAGTAGATCCCAATGGGCTTTAGTACTGCATAGTTGGTTCTGCGCTTTATGGGCCTATGTCCTTTATATGCGTCTCTCTTCCTTCAAATGGGTGGGTACGTTACTTGCACTACAATTGACTAAATTAATAACTGATTAATTTTTCAGATAAATATCACTTATTTTAAAATAAGGTATTTGAGAAATTTTAAAGTATTCCAGGATTGCATACCCTTTAATTATAAAATAGAATTTATATTTTAGGATGTGCATTAGTCTTTATTGCTAATAAATTTTAAATAAATACTATAATTCAGAAATATTTTAAAATTTTTTAACGTATCGATGTTTCATTGAATAATAAAGAGAGTTACAAAGTTTCTCTTTTAAACCAAAATGGTATATATATTTCACTTCGTGAATTTTCAAAAAAATGTCAGTGTATGCCGAGAGAAGTTTACATGAGCACTGACGATAGTGTGACACGCTTTGATGGGCTAGAAATAGATGTACTATTTCTGGCATATTTTGCATATTGTAAAATCTCTTGTCAATCTGATGGTAAAACTGTTATTACCAAAATTACTTTGACTTATTGACAAAAAAAATTAGGTAAAGGAAGGCATATCGACTTTTAAGCCAATGAAAAACCACAAATCTCCTAAAGATTTTTTCTAATTTACAAATTTTCTATTAAAAATGGCTAAATTCCAGAGGATGGAAAATTGAATTCTAAATCTGATAGGTAGAGAATAAATCATTTGCATAATGCCAAAAATATTCATTACGTATGCTTTAATTTTTGCACGTGGAGCTCATTGATGATTAATTTCTATAATATAAATAGTGAAACCACCAGCTATCATTGATGATTGATTTATTATTTAATATATAAAAAAGAATTAATATAATAATTTTGATCCAAAATCAATCGAGATAGAACTTTGCAAATCGTTAAAAGACAAAGCTCGTATAAATATATTAGATCTTATCAGCAGAGTTTTTATTTTATTTGGCATATAGGAACTCATGGGATAATTAACACATGGTTTATAAGAAAATTAAATCACAACTTGAATTGGAAGCCATGCTTTTCCTCTATAAAAGGAGAAGATGTTGAAATACTTGAAACCATCTCTTGCTCATTCGGTCGGTATTCTGTAAGTAAATAAAATCTCTCTCTCAAAATTTTCATTGTATTTCTAAGTAAATATTCTTCATGTAGGTAACTAATTGTTTATTCTTTTTCCAACTCTTAATACTTTGCTTGGCATGGATGGATTCTACATATTTTATGGAATTTATTTACAGATTCCATATTTTTCTATTTTTTTTGATATTATAAATCCTTTACAATTTTTAAATGTTAATTCAATAGTGTTACTTATAACTGAATAAAAATTTCTATATATGAAAATTGGAGGCATTTGAAAATAAACTATTATTAGTAATTCGCCAGTTGTTGTCAAGCATTGTCTTTTCTTTTTTCTTTTTTCTTTTTTTTTTTTTTTTTTAATTATGACCGATCACTCGGTTTAAAGTTGATCAGACACTCTTTAGGTGATCTTTCTTCCAATTAAAGTTTTTTTGCATATATTAGACTCGAACTCGGAATCTCTAGTTTAAACGACTGAGATCCTTACCACTTAAGTCAACCTTAATTAGTTTGATGAGTAGCTTAATGTCATGATGAGTGGCATATACATAGACTGTGAAAGTTACAAAGCTTCAAGATGCAAAAGTTCAACCATGACTAGTCCAAGAACATATTGCTGACGTGGCATGATCATAATGATTTTAGAATAGTTTTATCCGAGATCACAATAAAATTTCTCCTTAAAATAGCATGTTGTTTACGTATATACATATGTATTTGTATACCTAAATTTTCTCCATTTATGAAGGGTTTTGACAACTTGAATTTTCAACTGGTGAAACTTTGAGAAGATGAAGATGTGGATAGCGTTGGCAACGTGTTTATGCTGCAACATAGCAATAGCTTCGTGTTACACAACTGTCACATTTACAACCCACGATGCAAGTGTTGGAAGCTACCAAAGTTTCATATCCTCTTTACGAGCCAATTTAGATTCCAAATCTAAAAGCCATGGCATTCCGTTACTAAAAAAAATCGTCGGAAATTACAAAGCAGAATATGTTTCTTCTGGTTGAGCTTTATAATTACGATTCAAAGCTCTCGATTACAGTAGCATTAACTGTTATCAATGTCTATGTGATTGGCTATAAATCTGGAGATAAATCATTCCTTTTAAAGGATGCTCCAGATGAAGCACACACTAACATTCTTTTCGGCACGACAGAGAAAAAAAATCTAACAGTGGATTCCAATTATAACAGTTTAGGAGATAGATCGAAAGTCGGATTAGGAATTGGACCATTAAAGAGATCAATTGATAGACTGAATAAGTTTGATGGTAAATCTGAAAACACTGAATTTAAAGAGAGTCTTCTTATTGTTATACAAATGATTGCAGAGGCTACAAGATTCAAATTCATTGAATTACAAATAGAGTATCATATATTAGATGAGTATAAGCCAAAACCTGACACTATTAGCTATGAAAATGCTTGGGATAAACTTTCTACACAAATTGAATTACTGGTTCTGATGGAGTATTTAAAACTCCAATTCAAGTTGAAAATGAAGACGGTTCTAAAAGAAATGTATCAAATGTTTCACAAATTAAACCCGATATTTCAATCTTGCTCTACGTAGGACCTAAGGAAAAACTTGCAGAAGCAATTTCCGATGTAGAAGACGCTGTGGAAGAGTGGCTGCCATTGCTCTGAAAATGATTATGTTCTTAATTTTATTTGAAAGGTTAATTCTGATTGTAACTATAAATGATGTCTTAATTGGCTCAGCATTTCTGAGAGAGTATGTGTGCTTCCTTTCTTGTTTTATGTTTATCATTAATAATGAAAAAGTATTTTTAATTTCTAGCTATATATTTTTTATATTATTATTATTAGTAGTAGTAGTATTATTACTATTATATTATATTAAGAGTGTGTTATTTGGAATTAAAGAAATCGAACTCTAGAGTTCCCATCTAGGATGAGATGTACTTACCACCAATACGTAGTTGGATGTGCAATTATTTGATTTATATTTAGAGACTTTCTACTATGATATGGGGGACCTTGTAGGCCTTACTATTAAAGTTTAAAATGTCAGCATGATTGAACAATTCATCCATTGATTCCAAAGATGGCTTTTGTGGGTTACATAGAAAGTGGTGCAAACCTTCACACATCGGAGTTGTGTAACATATATATCGCTAGCAAGACTCGTCGACTCTAAAGAGCCTCACATTGTTGAATGGACAAGTTTATCTGTTCGAAGTGTAAATGTTATCAAAAGAAACATATTTTTATGAGCGTTTCCTCATCATTGTCAAAGATAATAATGAAAGCTATAATTTAATTTTGTCTATCAGTTTAAGCTTTTATGTTAATTAGTTTTGAGACATGGTATCATAACCTCTTGAACTGAGAGGTCGAGGGTTCGAATCCTGATATCCTCATTAATTTGTGAAATTTCAACATATGGTACAGTGGGCCTGTGTTGCTCCATAAGCTGACTAAAAGTAGCTATTTCAGAGATGGGCTCATATGAAGCCCATATTTCCTATCCAAAACAATATACTTACCGGGATCGGGGTGTAAAATATTTAAATTTCTGAAAATCAAACAGTGAATTTGAATTCCAAAGAATTAAATTAAAAAAAAAAAAGATATTTCATTTTTATTTTTTATTTTTTTTAACACATGAATTGTAAAAAGAAATTAGCAGATTATCTAATTTAAAAAGTCAACTTCATAATGGAAATAATGGAATATCTTTTTTGGTTAATAACATTCAAGATCCTTTAACTATAAAAAAAGAACAAAATTGTTATAAAACTTTAATTTGTAACCCAAATTAAATTCATCACATTTTGACTTTTGTTTCTTCAGTTGTTCATTTGGCCAGAATTCACAAAATCAATTGAAGTATTACGGATGTAATTAACCATTTTCTTTTTCTCATATATATATTGTGGTCAATTTCTATAACTGTTAATACATATCAAGTTTTTAATATAAAATTTCACGACATATATAATGATTAGATGTCTCCTTCCATATTGTAAGACTAAGACATGTCATTGTAATCATAAATCCAAACTAATTAAATGATTGTATATATTTAATTTAAATTTGATATTTACAATTTTTTATCTTGTTAATCAGCAATCTTTATACATGCAACTATATATAAATTATTGAAAATTCAACGTGTGAAAATGCATTATCAATGGGATGTATAAGAATAAAAAAGATTAAAGGTCTTATCAAAACCTTTCCTTATGATGCATTATAGTATTATACAAACATGTAATAATATTTATATTGTCCATATATTGCTAGACATTAATATATGTGTTATATATTAGCGGATTTATCGTGCAAGATTCTTTCATAACTCAGTACAATAATAATTGATAATTAGAAATGTTTATTTAACTTAAAAAAGACAAATGATAAGATAAAATATATAAATATATATATATATATTTGAACTCTAACCTATTAATTTTCTTTTTGTCTCTCCCTATCCAATTTATAAAAAAATTACTCAATCAGAGGATGTCGTTGTATAACGATGGGCCACCACAATTTCAGCCAAATTACTATTAATATGTGAAACATAAATTGATCACATATTAATAAACAAACATTTGGTCTTCAATTGTATATTACTTTATATATATTAGTTAAGTAAATACCCAAAATATTTTAAAATTAATATATAAATGTGCCATCATAATTGTAAATTACTTCGTATTAGTTAATTAAATATCCAAATAATTTAAAATTAATACATAGATAGCTAACCGTCCATTACACAATAGACACGACACGTGGGAAATGAGCCTGCAAATTCAAGAGTCGGAATTGTTAATTGAGGAGAGGTACGTAACAGTGTTTAATTAATTACAATAACTTAATATGATAAGGGTTCTGATTGTAACCCTTAATAAGGGCATCACAAAATTAACTGAAACCGAAAACCAATTCTGGAAATCGAAAATAAGCCGAAAAATAGGTTAATTGAAATTGAAAAATTTATGTACAATTTTAATTATTGATATATTAATTAATATACATATTTTAATTAATTTTTAAGATAAAACATTTATGAATTTCAAATTTATTATATATTTTTTTAATTGTGTTCATAGTTTAAAATATAATACTTATTTTTTATATTTGAAAACTTATTTTTTTTTTAAATGAAAAGTCAATAATGATTAACTAACCAAAATAATAGATTAATCGATTTGGTTAACCAATTATAACATACTAGTTAATGGATTATGAAATTTTTCATTAGTGGACCAATTAGCCGACTACATACACCTCAAACCCTTGAATACATACAAGGTAGCCCATATAAATTACCTTAGCAACTGTTAAGATATGCAAAGAATCCTATTTACATGGGTAATCCTAATTAGAATAAGACTTTAGAACTTTTTATTAAGAGAATGATTACTTTAAGGTCTACATAAGTGAGAGTTGTTTGGTTATTTATTTATGTTGAGACTTTCAGAGCCTGTGCTTTGGAAATATGTATATGTATAAGTTGTGGATGTAATCGGGTCTCATGGGAATTGAAAGTTAGATTTTTAAGTAAAATCTTTCCAGCTGTATCGATTTGTTGATTATTGATAAATTATGTGCTCCTCCTTACCCATAAATATATGCAAAGATAGCATAAGTACGTAAATTTCTTGTTATTGTGATTGTATTTCTAAATCCTTGTTAGGCATATCAATCCGATGGAAATTCTAACAGTAACTATAAAATAAATACAATAAGATTGGATAAGAAATCTCTATCAAGAATAGCCAGCCATAGTTGACCTATATTTTGTTAGCTAGCTTTGAAGTATGTCGTTAATTAATTATACAATTGATTTCGCACTTAATTCATGACTTGCTTATAAATTAATAAGAAGTAATCGCCATCTACTATCTCCACACTCAAAAGTTTTTTTTATAGCTACTACTGATTCTTATTAACATATATGTATATTGTTTTTCTTTTTTTTTCATATAGTATATGATTTTAGCTAGATATGAATAGGAATGAGTCATTTCTGATGAATGAATTTGTGATGCACATATTTTTCAGGTGATCAAATCAATTAAAGAAAAGGTAGAAAGATGATGAAGTTACAAATTGTGTTAATAGCAACATGGTTTTTGTGGAATTCAATCATGTGTTTGTCCAATGTTGAATTTTCATCACTTTTAAAAACTCTGGTTAGTGATGATGATGATGATGTTATCCCAGTCTTCAGAATTAGTGGTCCAAATGGTTATTGTGCTCATGCGGATGAAGACACAGAGTTACTCTTATATAGATGTGGAGCAAATTTTCATGTTCAAAATTTTACATATCACTACACCGATGGAACACTTCGAACTAACGGTAAATGTGTAACTGCTACTGCATTTACTCAAGGTTCTTATGTAGTGACATCAAATTGTTCCTCTGCTGACAAAAATGCAACCTTTTGGATACCACAAACTCATGGAATCATTATGAATCCAGTAAGTGGACTAGCTCTATCCGCGATCTTTGGAACGCCCTTGACTCGACTCACGTTGGAGGCAAACGTCTTCTCCTCCTACCAAACTTGGCGTCTCGACCATAGTCCACCAGTGATTACTGCGTATGTTCTCGCGGTGAACGGTTTTTGTATGTATACATCAGATCATGCGGTTTGGGTAACACCATGCGAAAATAGAGATTTAGGGGCAAAATGGCTTATTTACCCAGATGGAACCATAAGGCCTGAGCAAAACTCGAAAGGGTGTCTTAGCTTTGATAATCTTATGGATAGAAGAGTTCTTGTTACCACATGTGGGCTCGCACCGACTGGCGAACGATGGCTGTTCACGGACAATGGTACCGTTTTAAATGAAAGAACAGATTTAGTTTTGGATGTTGAGGCAGACCTCAGCAAAATCTTAGTTTATCCTCCTATTGGAGCACCAAGTCAACAATGGAAAATAGTTCAGTTACCTTAATGTATATAAAAAAATATGATGGAAATAAATGGATGTGTTGTATTTTTATAATCAGTTTTTGTGTAAGTAATTTCACATTTGTATATCCACCGCCAACGTTTTCTCTTGAGTGTTTTCTCCTGGCTTTGCCTCTAGTTGTGAATTAATTTCTCTTTGTAGAAGTATTGGACCACGTTCCGTTACTAAAAATATGATGGGCCGAACCAGTGATGGGCCTTTTTTCTAGGAAGTTATTGGGTGAATTAGCTCTATAGCTCATAGAATAGAATTTATATCCAAAAAAACCTAAACATGATTATAGATAGAAAAATAACCCAATAATTAAATATATATTCAAAATGGTATTGTGTATATCTAAAAAAAATATTTAATACATATTATCTATGCTAGATATTAATAAAAAAAAGCAACAAAAAAGGTAACTACAATACGATTATAACTCAATAAATAGAATCCTATTATATTTAAAATACAAATGGAATCACGTATATATTGTAATCTTCAAAATAATATATTATTGCTACCAATATGTTATATTATAATATGAATATAAGCAATATATAGCAAATGTATACAGATATAACATGAATATATAACACTAAAATAAGAATATGTTATTGCTGCCAATATACTACAGGTATAATATGAATTTAAGTAATATATACTAAACATTATACAAATATAATATCAATATAATATGTATATACAATACATATAATATCGATATATACCAAACTAAAATAAGAATATGTTATTACTTTCAGCCAATATACTACAAGTATAATATTAATATAAGCAATATAATCTAAACATTATATGAATATAATATCAGTATAAAATGAATACACCATAAATATAATATTGAATATAAGCAACATGCAAAATATGTTATACAAATATAATATGAATATACAACAAAATGTAAAAAAAAAATTATATATATATATATATATACTGTTCAAGGATATACAAAATACTAACTACCAATATACTGCATTTAGAATATGAATATAAGGAATATACACCAAATGTTATATAATATAATATGAGTATACAACAAATAGTTAAAAAGAATATAAGAAATATAAGCAATATATAGCAAATTTTATACAGATATAACATAAATATACAAGACTAAAATAAGAATGTGTTATTATTGCCAATATACTACAAATATATTAATATGAATATAAGCAATATACACCAAACAATAATAAAAAAAGTGAGAATCTATTACAAAATTGTTAATACAACAAACATAATAAATTTTAGAAATACTGATAAATCAATGCTTTAATATAGATAGTCTAATAAAAGAAATAAGATTGGAACAAGATAATTACATTTAAAAAAAAAAAGATAAAGAAAAAAGATAAAAGGAAAACCTAAGTAAAGATATAAGGTTTAAATATCGATGATTGCATACTGAAAGATAAAAATGGGTTAATATTAAAGCAACATTAATAAAGTAAATTAAATCTAATAAAAAAAAACTGCAAACTGAATTTGGGTTAAAAGGGAAAAAAATTGTATTTGTAGTTTAAGTAGAAAAACGAGGGATGCTAAAAGAGATAATAAGTAAGAGATTAGATTATATATGCTAAAAAGCTCTACCTTTTATATGTCCAACTCTACTTCATCCCAACCCACATTAACTTTGCATCGTGGGCGGAACTGGGCTGTGGTTCAAGAATTAATTCCCATATGGTGCATTTTATATAATTCAACTCATGGTTTATTTCTAAAATGAAGTTTTTGTTATTCAAATAGACATATCAACAATTGAAAGGAAAGCAAAAGAAAACAAACAAAACTGCAATAGAAAAATAACTAACTAGGCACAGGAATCCCTAAAGCTATCTTGTCCTCTTCAAATATATAGATATGGTTTTGAATTTTGATGATTTTGATGTCTTGGCCTCTTAGCTTCTTCCTTCCTCAACATAAAATTTGGCCTTAAAAAAGTTCCATAAGTATATAAAAACTTCTTATTTAGCATGTCTAAAAGTTTTTAAAATTATATTATTAACTCAAGAAAAAAGTTCAATATAGTTATGTTTTTAATTTTCTAATTTTGCAAATTTATTTCCTGTTGATTGTAAATCAATTATATTTCTTACAAGAAATAGAGTAAAAGTGAAAATTAAAAATATAAAAAAGGAAAAAAACGTAAAAGAAAAAAAAAACATAAAAATACTAGATAAACAAGAAAAAATTTATAGAAATAGTGCAGGCAAACTTGCATAAAAATAAAAATAAAAATGTAACAAAGCTTCTATTAATGTGAATCAAAATCTTTGGACGTAAGGACGTGATGAATGACGTGGCTTTCTATATCTAACTTTCATTTGGATTTTTCCCAATTTCATGTCATAAAAACCATAAGGCTACCTCATATCAAACCTACCTCTCTCTCTCTCTCTCTCTCTCTCTCTCTCTCTCTCTCTCTCTCTCTCTCTCTCTCTCTCTCTCTCTCTCTCTATATATATATATATATATATATATTTATCTTGTTGAAGACTTTTATTGAGTCAATTTCTATAGGTGTTCATATATATACCAAACTGCAGAACATGTATAAAAATTGACTCAATAAAAGTCTTCAACAAGATTATAATTTAAGTATGAAATGTTAGTTATCTGTTTAACCCAAAAACTTATTAATAGCTTTATTATTATTATTATTATTTATAATATTTCTTTCCATGTGAATGCCTCCTAGATTTTAAGTGTGTCTAACACGGATTCACTCTATCTTGTGTTGAAATTTAAACAACAAATAGAGTTGTCAGGATTTGAACCATTGATCTGTAAATTTAAGCGACTCTAATATCATGTCATCAAACCATTTAATTCAAAAGTTTAAATTGATAGGTAATCCACAAACAGCTTTTTATTATTATTATTATTATTATTATTATTATTATTATTATTATTATATCTGTGAGACTTGAAAGTCTTCAGTAAATATTTTAAATATAATTTAAAAACCAATCAGTCATCTATATATTATAGTTTTTTTTATGGAAAAATCACTGCATTAACAATCAAGGGATAATAAATCACAGAGAAAGATGAGTAACTTTAACAGTACATGACAATCAAATATAATTATACAAATTATAATTGGGCTTTATTTATCGACTTAAATTTTTGGGTCAAATAAGTTCATGATATGGTATCAAAACCGCTTAAACTTAAAGGTCGAGAATTCGAATTCTACTAGCTTTATTTATTGATTAAATTTCGACACATAATAGAGTGAGCCTGTGTTAGACACACTTTAAACATAAGGAACATTCGCGTACGAGGAAATGTGAGATATAATTACAAAAGCTGTAATTATATGGTTTTTTATTTTTAAACGGAACTTTTGACTCAAATGGTTTTTTTTAAAAAAAAAAAAATAAATAAATAAATTGTAGATCATTGACTCTTGGGGAAAAAAAAATGAAAGAAGAAGACAACAAATAGAGGGTTGTTGTTAAATTAAAAATGGTTTAATGAGATGAGATCAAGAGATCTGACTTTAGGAAATTAAGAAAAAATAAAAAGGGTGCTATAAATGGATGAATTAAGTATTTCATCAAGTACTTCTATCCATAGCCATTGTTCCTCTCCCTTCCTCAACTAAACTCTTACTCATTTCTTACTTTTTTTTTTTTTTTGTATTTCCATTTCTGTTTCCGTTTCTTGTTGTTGAGGTATTTTCAAGGTTCTTTTTGGTGTTTTCTAATATTTCATTGATTTGCTCATCCATGTTAATGTCTTCTTCCTTTTCTCTTTTGGGCATTATTATTATTATTATTATTATTATTAAGCAAAATCATTTTTAATTACCAGACCAACTTTGACTTTTGTTACTAATTCTAACATTTTTTTCAGGGGCAGATGGCTGATATTGATATTAAGATGTGATGGATTCGGTAAAATCCTCTGGGTGATCCGGGTCTGGGTTGCTGCTCTGACCGGATCCAATATGGTTTCTGCAATACCAAACAATGAGACACCGGTAACCTCTGGGGTATACTCCGATGCCTAAGTTAGTATGTTCCTGAGTGTTGAAAAGTACTTTTAGGAGAATTAAGAAAAGAATTCGATAGCCCTTACCTCAGGCAAAATATCCTCCTTTTATAGGAGGGGATAGTAGAGTTGGATTGATATTAAAAGAGCTTCCACGTGGGTGGCGTTCCTGCTCCAGTGAAACACGGGGGTGGACTCCTAGTGGGACACCACCTCTTCCCCTAGGATCTCTCCGCGGATCCAGGGAACTTATCTGCTCTGGGGTAGTTGAGATCCGGATGCGGGAAGCGGTTGCTTAGCCAGATGATGTGATACGGGTCCGGACTACCGGACTGGGCCGGGTGTTCCAGACCGAACCGTGAAGCCGTACCGGATGTCATCAGAAGTCCCCCCTAAGTCTGAAGTAAGCCCTTTAGGGTTTAGCTCCTAAAACCCTGCCTGGGAACGCGTGCCTACCCACTGCCTGCCACGTACTGTGCAGCCGCAGGGACGCGACCTTCGATGTGACTTAAATGCTGCGACCTTCCGATTTCTCGCCAGTTGGGTATTTAAGTTACTGATTTCTGGTCTGGGCGTCATTCTGAGTTTCAGGCGCTTTCATTTCTCCAAAAATCCAGTAAGTTTCATCTTCGTCCTTTCTGCAATTTTTCTTTCTTAAGTTCTTAGTTCCAGGGTCACTGTTTGGTATGGGTTCTTCGAGCTATTCGTGGACCGCAAGTACTGCTCCTCGCCCTGTGTCCCCTTCTGTGGAGGTGGACTCTGACGCCGCGAGGCTCTCCACCTCTGAGTCTTCTGAAAGAACTCGCTCCGCCGGAGAGACCAGTGCACCAGTCCGCCTCCCTGAGTCTTCTCGGTTGGTCAGGAGTATCTCAGGGAGAACCCTTACCCCCAGGATATCCCAGATGGCTTCCTCTATTGCTTTCCGCGAGATACACCAGTTGGTTTCTGATTACCCCTGGTTAGAAGCCTGCGAGTGTCTCATCCCTGCTTCCGACCAGCGGGTTCATCGACCGCCGTCCGGCTATTTCTCCATCTATCTTCACCATGTTGTGGGCGGCTTCACCTATCCGCTCCCGGAGGGCATATGCTCTGTCTTGAACCGGTACGGGGTATGTCCGGCCCAGTTGCACCCGAACGTGATGGAGGACGTGTGCGCCATGTATTGGTTGTGCTGTAACCTCAGCATTCAACTGACCGGTTCTCTCTTCCGGCATATCGCCACTCCAGTTCTCCGAAACTCCAATAGCGACCATTTGACAATGGCTAAGGGGCCTCTCTTCCGGTTTTTCTCTGGTCGTACCTCTTCGGTGAAGGGGTTCAAGGGTCTGTTTTTCTTCATCAAATTGAAGGAAAATGTGCCAACGTTTCCCACCGCCTGGTCTTTCCGGCCCGCGAGCGAGATGAGGGGGGAGAAGGATAAGCTCTCGCCCCGGGAGCAAGCCAATCTTGATCTGTTGACAGCGGTCCCGACTCAATACTGGAAGCTGCAATATGCCACGAGGGCTTACCGTGAAGGGTTGCCTCTGGCAGCGCTTGATGACCGGACCGGTCTCCCTGTGTTCTTTAATGATCCCTTAGAGGGCCGAGGTATTTATTCACTTATTTTTGCATTCTCCCTTTGTGGCAGGGATGTCACTTGCTGATACTGTTGCAGCCTTGCGTGCCCGAAAAAGCGGATCAAAGGCGTCTACTGCCGCGCCGGCTCCGGTTCCCGCAATCAATCCTGCTGTTCCGGGCCCTGCTGCTCCTGTAGTGGACGCGGAGCCTGTAGGAAAGAAGAGGCCCAGTGCCCTTGCATCCGGGTCGGGTAAAGGGAAGAAAACCCGAATGGTACGTTCTTGACTTTTTCCCTTTTAGCATGAGACTCCGGATCGTGCTTACTTTTTGTTATGCAGGAGGTGGTACCTGACTTCGCGGGTCCGGTGAATACTGATAGCTCGATACGGGATATTCTGATGTCCAAGTTTGGCCAAGATGCGAGCCTTGCTGATCCTTTAGTGCAGCTGGAGCTGAGCAACGGCATGTATCTCCCTGCTGACTCCTCCCGGGTGAAGACTATGTCCAACCGGAGCATAGGGACCAGAGTCCTGAGCAAGCTATACACGGTAAGTCCTAGATTCTTTCTTTTACCCTCTGGCCGAATCTAACTGTTTCTCTGCAGGCCATCCCCTTTCTCTACGAGGAGTTGAAGAGGGTTGAGGAAGCTGACCGGATCCTCGATCAGAGCATTGCCGGTGCACTGGAGAGGAAGAAGCTGGAGGAGAGCCTGGCGAAAGTGAAGGCTGAGGCAGAGCAACAGAAAAAGGCGCTTGATGATGTGACTGCTGAGAATGTGGCCCTCAAGCGTTCTGTCGAACTAGCCGAGGCGGCCCTCGAGCAGGAGAAGAAATCCCGTGAAAGTGACCGACTGGCGGTAGAGGCGAAGTTGAAGGAGAGGACCCTGACCTATGGGCGTCTTGCCCTACTGTATGGGGACCGTATCCTTCAAAGGTGCTCTGAGGTCTTCCCGGATGTTGCCTTCGGGGACATAGAAGTGGATTTCCCTGATGAAGCCGATCTCCCGGACGAGGATGAAGATGTCCCTCCAACCGCCTCGGCGCCTGAAGAGGGATCAGCTGAGGGGTCCGGTAATCATAATAGGGATTGACATTTTGTACATGTATATTTTTCCCGTTAAGGGTATTTAATGAAACAAGTATATATTTTCTCATTCGATGCGGTTCAAGAATTATTTCTTTGTTTGAATGCAAACTTAACGCATCTGCTTATGACTGCCCTTTTCAAGCCGAGTCTAGGTTCGGAATCCAATGTTAACCCAGGACTTGAATTTTAATCGAATGCGAATGGGGGGGGTTGTGCATATACTTATTCGAAAGCGTATTAAAATAGCCAAGTACTTCAGAAGAATTATTCGAAAGCGAATGATAAAATGATGTATTCGAAAGCGAATCTCCCTTTAATATAAAGTTCAGCATTAAAGTTACAACACTACAGCTATAGTTGCCTCATTAAAAACCTCGGTAGGGAAAAACCCTGTGGGAAAAAACCGCTACCGAGGGAAAAAGAGTGCAACACGCTCTACTGGTAGTATTTCCTAAGTGCCCTGGAGTTCCATGTGCGGGGTATGCCCCTTCCATCCATGTGGCATAGTTTGTAAGTAGCTGGTCCAAGGACCTTAATGATCCGGTATGGTCCTTCCCATTTGATTGCCAATTTTCCTCTTCCTTCTCTAGCCTGTGAGGCTTCCGCGTCTCGTAATACAAGATCTCCCTGCTGGAAGGCGACAGTCTTTATTTTCTTGTCATGGTACCGGGCGACTTTATTCTTGTATGCCGCCATGAGGACGAAGGCTCTCTCCCTCCTTCCCTCCAGTGAGTCTAAGTGAAAGCACAAATTGATGTCATTCTGGGCTTCGCTGTAGTAGGTGACCCTGTCACTTGGAGAGCCAATTTCTACTGGGATTACTGCTTCGGTACCGTATGTTAGGGCGAAGGGGGTTTCCCCGGTGGCCCGTCTTGGCGTGGTTCGGTACGCCCATAGCACGCTGTTCAATTCATCCGCCCATGCTCCTTTGTGTCCCTCCAGCCTCTTTTTGATGCCGTCGCATATGGTGCGGTTGGTGACCTCTGTCATGCCATTGCTCTGCGGGTGGGCAACCGAGCTACACCTATGTGAGATGTGGAAGCTTTCGCAGAAATCTTTGAACTTTCTGGAGGTGAACTGAGTTCCATTGTCCGTGATGATGGTATTCGGTATGCCGAATCTTCCCAGGATGTATTCCTTGACAAAGGAAATCACTCTCTCGGGGGTGATGGTAGAAAGGGCTTCTGCTTCCACCCATTTGGTGAAGTGATCAACAGCTACGATCATCCATTTCCTCTGTCTGCTTGCTTCCGGTAATGGACCTACGAGGTCGATCCCCCAAGTTGAAAAAGGCCAAGCCGTTAGGATTGGCTGTTGCTCCGCCGGTGGCCGGCTGGTTTTCTTTGCGTGTACCTGACATTGGTGGCAAGCACAGATGTAGGCCTCTGCGTCTTCTCTCATTGTTTCCCAGTAGTATCCCATGAGCATTGCTTTACGGAGTATGGTTAGGGCGGCCTGATGCGACCCGCAGATCCCTTCGTGGAGCTCTCTCAAAACATAATTGCCTTCTTCTGGCGGGATACATTTCATCCAGGGCCGACTAAAAGACTTGCGGTAAAGTTGTCCGTCTATGATAGCATATCTTGAAGATTTCCTTGAGATCCGGCGAGCCGTTGGTTCGTCGTCCGGTAATTTTCCTTCCTTCAGGAAGTCCATGATGGGTGTAATCCAGCAGTTTTCGTGGTGGTCCGCCGTCAAGACTTCGTTTTTCTGAATGCTGGGGTGCGACTGTACTTCATACGGACAGTGTAGATATTGCCACTCTTCTTTGCTGGAGGCAGCTTTAGCGAGTTCATCCGCAAGGCAGTTGGCTTCCCGGGGAATGTTTTCAATCTTCCACACTGTACCCCGCGCCTCAATCTGTTTCAGCAGGCCCCGGACCGTGTCCAAATATCCCTTCATGGCCGGGTCTCGGACTTCAAAGTGTTTGTTTATCTGATTGGACACCAGTCTGGAATCACTGAGTATCCGGACTTTGTCTGGCCCTATTTCTTTGATTAGCTCCAGGCCTTTGATCATGGCTTCGTATTCTGCCGCATTGTTCGTTGTTGGGAAGTCCAACTTCACTGCATAGGAGAGTTGGATCCTGTTCGGTCCTTTGATGTATACACCTGCTCCGGCCCCTTCTTTTGACGACGCTCCGTCCACAAAGACGTCCCATTCTTCAGATGGAGGTGTTGAGTTGTGCTCAAGATTATGGAACTCTGTTACGAAGTCCGCTAGGATTTGGGCTTTTAAAGCCTGCCGAGGCTCGAATCTGATATCAAATTCCCCCAGGCGTATCGCCCACTCCGCCAATCTACCGGATGTTTCAGGCCGTTGCAGCACCTTTCTGAGTGGGAACCCGGTTCTCACAATGATAGTGTGTGCCTGGAAGTAGGGCCTCAATCTATTGGCTGCCGAGAGCAGGGCCAGTGCCATTTTCTCAATGTTGGGGTATCTTGTCTCCGCCCCTCGTAGTACTTTGCTGGTGTAATACACCGGATACTGTTGCCCATCCTCTTCTCTTACGAGGACCGATCCGACAGCTTCCTCCACCGCTGCCAAGTATACATACAATTTTTCTCCCGGAATTGGTCTGCTCAGCAGCGGGGGTGATGTGAGGAATTTCTTCAATTGGTCGAACGCCTCGTGGCATTCCTTGTCCCACTTGAAGGCCTGCCCTTTTTTGAGCGCTTTGTAAAATGGCATGCATCTTTTAGCCGAGAATGAGATGAATCTTCCTAGGGCTGTGATCCTTCCATTTAGCTTTTGGATGTCATTGAGGGTCTTGGGTGGAGCCATCTCTAGTACTGCATTTATCTTCTCCGGGTTTGCTTCAATTCCTCTTTGTGAGATCATGAATCCCAGGAATTTGCCGCCTCGTACTCCGAATATGCATTTTTCCGGATTCAGCTTAAGTTTGTACTTCTGGAGGATGCCGAATGCCTCCCTCAGATCCCTGGGGTGATCTTTCATTGTCCGGCTCTTGACGATCATGTCATCCACGTATACTTCGACAGTTTTCCCAATCAAATCTCTGAACATACAATTTACCAGCCTTTGGTAAGTAGCTCCGGCGTTTTTCAATCCGAAGGGCATGACCTGGTAACAGTATGTCCCTCTGTGCGTGATGAAAGAGGTCTTCTCTTGGTCCACTGGGTCCATAGGTATCTGATGATATCCGGATGCTGCGTCCAGGCATGAATATATGGCGTAGCCGGCCGTCGAATCCACCAGCTGGTCAATGTTAGGCAGTGGATAACTGTCTTTCGGACATGCCTTGTTGAGGTCGGTGAAATCGACGCACATGCGCCACTTTCCATTCGCCTTCTTCACCATCACTACGTTCGCCAGCCATTTGGGATATTGAACTTCCCGGATGTGTCCTGCGTCAAGTAGTCTCTGGATTTCTTCTTCGATTGCCCTCTGCCTTTCCGGCGCATACTTTCGCCTTTTCTGCACTACTGGGGTTGCTTTCGAATCTACATTGAGTGAGTGTTTTATTATTTCTGATGGCACCCCTTCTATGTCACTGATTGTCCAGGCGAAAGTGTTCTGCTCCTCTTTTATTGCTTGTATAATCTGCTCTTTAATGTCACTATCCAGCTCTTGGGATATCTGCACGTTCCTGTCCGATGCGACTGTCAGCGTTTCAAGTTTGTCCACCGGTTCTGCCTTCCTTTCTTCTTCTTCCGGGTTCTTTTCTGGCTGCAAGGAAGCGAGGTATGTTCGTTGGGCGGTCTGCTGGCTCCCCCTGGCTATCGCCCATCCGGAGGCGGTAGGTATTTGAAGTGTCAGGTACCGGATCGACAAGACGGCCTCTGATTCCGAGAGAAGCGGTCTACCCAATATGGCGTTGTATGCCAGAGGCGAGTCTATTATGGTGAAGTCAGCTGTTGTCCTCCATACATGCTTCTCATCTCCTATCTCCATATCCAGCGCTACCTGACCTGTTACCGGTACGGTGTGCCCACTGAGGCCTACTAATGGGGCATGAACCGGATGGATTCTACTAGGTGCAACCCTCAGCTTTTCTATTGCATGCCTTGTGATGATGTTTGTCGAGCTTCCCGTATCTACCAAGATACGTTTGACCAAATAACCTTCAATCTCTGCTTCCATGACCAAGGCATCGGTGTGACCCGGTGCTATTCTGTTCTCCGAAAGGGGAGGGTTAGGCTTAGCGTCTCCTTCGGCTTTCCTTTTGACCTTTTTAGCTGGCGGATCTCCTCCTGCTATTACCATGACCACTCCTTTTGTTTTTTTGGTCGGTTGGCAGTCTTCATCAGGCCTCTTTGATTCTTCCTTGCCCTTTCTCTCTACAAATTTTCGGAGTTTGCCCTTCTTGATCAGTTCTTCGATGTCCTCAGCTAACCGTTTACAGTCATTTGTGTCGTGGCCATTCACGCGGTGATATCTACAGAATGCCTTCTCGTCCTCCCCCATGATCTGCCCTCTTCTGGCATCTGGGTAGGGGAGGCTCTTCTTATCTCTGCTCTTTTCTACCGCCACCAGTACCTCGCCTAACGGGCGGTTGAGGGGTGTGAAGTCTTTCGGTCTTCTATGATCTCTCCTCTCTCTTCTATCCCTCCTGGGTCGCTTGTCCTCTGATCCCCTCTCGCTATCTCTATGGTGCCGGGTTGGTGCACCCACCTCATCCAGTTCTATGAATGTTTTCGCCATCGAGATCATCTGTGTTACGTTTTGGGGTTTCCTTAATACGAGGTCGGCCCTTAACCTTTCGTTGGTTGTGTTGGCGATCAGTGCTTCTAAAGCCGTGTTAAAGTCCAATCTCCGAATCTCCACTGTTGCCAAGTTGAACCTGTCCACGAATTCTCGGAGGGACTCTCCTTGCCTCTGTTTCACATCATGTAGGGTTCTACTAGCCGTTCCGGTGGGGACCGAACCATAGAACTTCGTGCAGAATTGCTCCCGGAGCTGCTCCCAACTATTAATTGACGCTGGCTCTAACGTCTCAAACCAATAGGAAGCCGGACCTACCAGCGTTGATGAGAATAATCTGCACATTAGACCCTCGTTGGCCCCGGCTATCTCCATCCTGTTCTTGTAATTTCTGGAATGGACGTAGGGATCTGTTTTCCCATTGTAGTTCTCGAAGTTTAGCTGTTTAAATTTGGGATCACATGGCATGCTCAGGATCCGATTGGTGAAACAGGATCCTCCGCTCTCTAATAGCGGTTCTTGTATGGGCACTGAGAATCGGGAAAAGTAGTGTTTGAACAACGCCATCATCTTTGGGTCATCTGCCCCTTCCGGCGTAGGTGTTGCCGCCTGTATTGGGGGTGGGCCCAACATGTACCCGTGGGTCGGGTGATAACTCGGCGGAGGTGTCTGAACTAGGGTTTGGAAGCTGGGTAGTCTGGCCTGTGACATCATTGGAGCCAGTGGAGCCCCGAAAACCGCATGTTGGGCTGTGGGATCCCCAAACCCATGGAATGTGCTAGGCTGATTCATCTGCCTGGTGTCTTCTGGAAAAACAGGTGCTGGGTTTGTGATTGGAGGGGCCCTAGTGTATTCTGGTAGTGGGAAAAGGTTCCGAGCTATTCCTATTCCCAAGCCATCAACTCCGGTGATCAGAGGGGATGTGCTGCTACTGATGGTTGGTCCAACCATGCCCTGATTCTGGATCTGGAGAAACGCCTGTCTCAGATCCCTGGCATCGGCGGGGCTCAAGTTGCTGGCTATTCGATTGACTATCGCTGCCTGGGGACATATGGAAGAGTTCAACGTCGCTTGTGGAGTTGTGGTTGTGAGAGAATCTCCCAAAATGTCTGAAGTCATGTTAGCGGAATTGGAATTCATGATTATCCGTCCACGCTCACCGCACCAAAATGATGGATTCGGTAAAATCCTCTGGGTGATCCGGGTCTGGGTTGCTGCTCTGACCGGATCCAATATGGTTTCTGCAATACCAAACAATGAGACACCGGTAACCTCTGGGGTATACTCCGATGCCTAAGTTAGTATGTTCCTGAGTGTTGAAAAGTACTTTTAGGAGAATTAAGAAAAGAATTCGATAGCCCTTACCTCAGGCAAAATATCCTCCTTTTATAGGAGGGGATAGTAGAGTTGGATTGATATTAAAAGAGCTTCCACGTGGGTGGCGTTCCTGCTCCAGTGAAACACGGGGGTGGACTCCTAGTGGGACACCACCTCTTCCCCTAGGATCTCTCCGCGGATCCAGGGAACTTATCTGCTCTGGGGTAGTTGAGATCCGGATGCGGGAAGCGGTTGCTTAGCCAGATGATGTGATACGGGTCCGGACTACCGGACTGGGCCGGGTGTTCCAGACCGAACCGTGAAGCCGTACCGGATGTCATCAAGATGGAAGCAGATGGCGAGGCCAGCCTACAAACAGTTCTAAATGTTTGTAGACCTGACAGCACCCCTTATCTATCCCATAGCTAGATTACCCTTTTATTCCTGAACTATTTCAATCCTGAAAAAATTCATTAACTCCAATTAAATAAAATAGACCTATAATTTAAAAAGAAGAATAAAAAAATAATATTATAATAATAAATTTAAAACAAAATTTTGATATTGGAATAGTATTTTTCTCCATTTAAATTACTATTGGTTTTTTTATATATTTTTCTTTAAATAGCATGTTTATTCATATAACAAGTTAGTAGCTGTATCAAGTTTGGGTGAGATTGTCTTAAGATTGAAAGTGCCTAAGTGGCAAAAAGAGTATCTTAAAAGTTGAAGGACGAATGGACAATCTCTTATAAGACAATGACCAAAAAGCCCTTGTGTAATATACAATTTATTACAATTTTGGTGCCATTGGTATAATAATAACTTTTAATAGCAAATTTTATTCTGTTGCAAACTATTTTACTATTAAATCTTACATTTATTGTAGGAATACTTTTTTTTTTTACAAGAAATTATCTCAATACTCGTTTAGTTAATTAGACAAATTTTAACTTTTGGTCCTTGAACTTTACTTTTACTTTGCTCATGAGATTCAGAATTTTGAACTTCAATTTTAGCTTTTCATAAACACAAAACTATCATACTTGAAATTCAAAAACATTGGGCCTGAAGGTTTTTTTTTTTTTCCCTATTATATATTAGGTGCTTTTAGTTAAATAATTAATTCTAAACAAGTTTAGATAATGTTTCAACAGGTGGAGCCTCCGAGATCAAATATTGATTACCTAACGGTCAGATTTAATACCGACGGAGCCAGCGTCGGTAGCTATCAGACTTTAATTAACACCTTAAGAAGCTACTTAAAAAGTGGAGATACAAGCCATGATATCCCATTACTACTAAAATCATCACAAATTACCAAAAACAATATGTTTCTTCTGGTTGAGTTTTTTTATTATGATGAAGAAACGAAGAAGAAGATCTCAATCACAATAGCATTATCTGCTATTAATATATATGTGATTGGATACAAATCCAAAAATCGTTCATTCTTCTTTAATGAAGCTCCCGCGGCATCTCAAAATCTCCTTTTCGATGGAACAACAAAAATACCTGTAGATTTGTCTACTAGGTATGACAAGTTAGCTGTAGACAGAGCGAAAATTCCACTAGGAGTTGGAGCATTGAAGAAAGCAATCGGTATACTCCACGATTTCGATGGCATAGTTTATAAAGATCCTTTTAAAGAGAGTCTTGTTGTTGTTATAGAGATGGTTGCAGAGGCGACGAGATTCAAATTCATCCAGCAATATATTGAGTTTCACTTATTAGATGCATATTTACCAAAAGGTGACACAATTAGCTTTGAAAACGCTTGGGATCCACTTTCGGAACAAATCCAGCTTTCTGGTCCGGATGGGAAATTTAGAACACCAGTTCGAGTGCAAAATGCAGACTATTCTTTCAAGGACATAACCACTGTTGCAGAAGTAAAAGCAGATATCGCAATCCTGCTATACAAAGGAAACGGAGAAAAATTTGCAGAAGGAGAAATCGGCGAAGTTTGTGTCGAAGGTGTCGTTGAAGAGTAAGCTACCATTGCTTTGGAGAAGCTTGATTTGTTTCGTCACTAAAAGTATTTAGCTGGGGGACTACAACCACAAATAAAAGAAACATCAATGTTCTGATGTTCGAAAATAAGACCTTAGCATTTCATATGAATATGCGAAGAATTTATATCTCCTCTTATGTTATTTTTATCTTCATTTTTGTGTAACATATTTATCATATGATGAATAAAAATCTCTATTGGCAAAAAAAAAAAAAAAAAAAAAAAAAAGCGTCTTTGGTAGCTTGGAAAATGTTCAAGCAATATTTTATTAGGCATATCAATCCGATGGAAATTCTAAGCTGTATCAATTTGTTGATTATTGATAAATTATGTGCTCCTCCTCACCCATAAATATATGCAAAGATAGCATAAGTACGTAAATTTCTTTTTATTGTGATTGTATTTCTAAATCCTTATTAGGCATATCAATCCGATGGAAATTCTAATTGTAACTATAAAATAAATACAATAGCCAGCCATAGTTGACCTATATTTTGTTAGCTAGCTTTGAAGTATGTCGTTAATTAATTATACAATTAATTTCGCACTTAATTCATGACTTGCTTATAAATTATAAGAAGTAATCGCCATCTGCTATCTCCACACTCAAAAGTTTTTTTTATAGCTACTACTGATTCTAATTAACATACATGTACATTGTTTTTTTTTTTTTTTTTTTTTTTTTTTCATATAGTATATGATTTTAGCTAGATATGAATAGGAAAGAGTCATTTCTGATGAATGAATTTGTGATGCACATATTTTTCAGGTGATCAAATCAGTTAAAGAAAAGGTGGAAAGATGATGAAGTTACAAATTGTGTTAATAGCAACATGGTTTTTGTGGAATTCAATCATGTGTTTGTCCAATGTTGAATTTTCATCACTTTTAAAAACTCTGGTTAGTGATGATGATGATGATGTTAGCCCAGTCTTCAGAATTAGTGGTCCAAATGGGTATTGTGCTCATGCGGATGAAGACACAGAGTTACTCTTATATAGATGTGGAGCAAATTTTCATGTTCAAAATTTTACATATCACTACACCGATGGAACACTTCGAACTAATGGTAAATGTGTAACTGCTACTGCATTTACTCAAGGTTCTTATGTAGTGACATCAAATTGTTCCACTGCTGACAAAAATGCAACCTTTTGGATACCACAAACTCATGGAATCATTATGAATCCGGTAAGTGGACTAGCTCTATCCTCGATCTTTGGAACGCCCTTGACTCGACTCACGCTGGAGGCAAACGTCTTCTCCTCCTACCAAACTTGGCGTCTCGACTATAGTCCACCAGTGATTACTGCGTATGTTCTCGCGGTGAACGGTTTTTGTATGTATACATCAGATCATTCGGTTTGGGTAACACCATGCGAAAATAGAGATTTAGGGGCAAAATGGCTTATTTACCCGGATGGAACCATAAGGCCTGAGCAAAACTCGAAAGGGTGTCTTAGCTTTGATAATCTTATGGATAGAAGTTCTTGTTACCACATGTGGGCTCGCACCGACTGGCGAACGATGGCTGTTCGCGGACAATGGTACCGTTTTAAATGAAAGAACAGATTTAGTTTTGGATGTTGAGGCAGACCTCAGCAAAATCTTAGTTTATCCTCCTATTGGAGCACCAAGTCAACAATGGAAAATAGTTCAGTTACCTTAATGTATATAAAAAAATATGATGGAAATAAATGGATGTGTTGTATTTTTATAATCAGTTTTTGTGTAAGTAATTTCTCATTTTTAAAGAAAAGGGAGATTTAGCTTATTAACGTGTTTGGTAGAAAAACTCTCTCTAATAACCCATTCATAGTTATAATATATAGAATATCCAAATATGTGAATATTATGCTTCCTAATATTGTGGCACAATAATAGCATTTTCAATATTTTCAAAATATAAAATAAATATAATCATTAGATAATTACAGTATAACAAGATAGAATTCTAATAAAACACAACTGTCGAAAAAAAATATACAATAATAATTAAGTAATAATAGCCAAATTATGTTCTCTAGCATACTAAATAAAAAGCAATTAAAATGATGTATTAAAACATCATGTGGTGACATTTTATAAATCTATTTAGCATATTACACATACATTTTTACAGTATATTCGTGATATACTTGTAATATGTTCTGAATTTATAATGATAATAATAGTATTATAAAATCATCGAACATATATGTTTGCAATATATTCATCATATATTGGTAATATATCTACAATATACTCAAAAGACACTTCTAATATATTTTGAATATATCTACAATATACTCAAAATACACTTCTAATATATTTTGAATAGTGAAAAATATATGACAAATATATATAATTGCTCATAGTATGCATACAATAAATATACAACTAATATACATACCATAGAGGTTGTAAGTAAAAAAAAAAAAGGTGAGTTGAGGATGTGAAAGGAGATGAATTGAGGTTCTGTTTCCATATTTATACTGAAAGCAAGTGATCAATGAAATCATAAAGTGATGAATATGAAAAGCGGAATTATTAACCTTCAAATTAAATGATAGTTTGATGAAATCGGAAACCTAATCAAGAGAATAAGCAGATGAATGAAATAGAATTTGATAGAAAAAGCAACAATTAACCTCTTTTCTTCACTAGTGTAGAACTCTTGAACAAAACTGAATTTCTTGGAATAGAATTAGCTTAAAAAAAAGGGGCAAGAATGAACCTGAGACGCCATTGGATTGTTTGAAATGAAAAAAAAAGCTTCAACGCCAAAAATGGAGGAAGACAGAATAATTGAACTCAATAGCTTCTTTATATGAATTTAATGGCTATTTAATAATAGAAAATTATACCTACTAAAACAAGATAGGATCAAAATCGTAAGGATTAGATAAATCCTCTTAAAGATAATGAAGTTTTTAATTACATAAAAAATGAATAAATATAAAAAAATACTAATAATATTTAAAAAATTGTGATAGGTCTACTATTGGGCTAAATAAAAAATAAATTTACTTATAATCAAAAATAAAAAATCATGGGATGCTAGAATAAAGAATATTACAAATCTATAGACAAATGGGGTAATTTCCCCAAAAGAAAAGAGGTTGTAGGAGAAAAAAGGTTGTAGGATTATTAATAAAATAAGTACAAATATTAATCAGAGAGAGAGGCTTTTGAACTTTTCCCTTCACAACAACAGCAATAATAATAATAATTAGAACAATAATTAGAACTGTAGCAACTTTAGAGTTACAAGATAATCATTAATAATGCTAATTTGATAACAAAAAATTAATATAAATAGCAATAATAATAGAGATAACGAAAATTTTTATTTAATCATTATTTGATCCGATTCAATTTCTTAAAAAAAAGTGCGGAAGAAAAGATAATTTTTTCAGAGAAATCCTAGTTAGGAGGATTGAGAAAAATTTTCAAAATTAATGATGTCAGAAACTTATGGTGGGACACAAAAAATACAATGATTTAAAATTGATTTTAAAAAACAGGAAAAAAATATTAATTAGTACATATTTCATCAAACTTGAGAGGATTCTAAATTATTTACCCCAAAAGCCATCATTGAAACGATGTAAATCTGCAACATGTACCTTTTGACTTCAATATTAGTTCAATCGATAAACAATAATGATAATGTATAATAATGATGCATAACAATAATTGTAATAATGATGATGCCAATAAATTGACAATAATAATAATAATAATAATAATAATAATAATTATTATTATTATTATTATTATTATTATTATTATTATTATTAATGATAATATAAAATAATAAGAAAACGAACTTTCAAAGATCTTGACAATTGAAATCTATTGATACCTGGTACAGCATTGTACTACTTAGAATTGTAAATACAACCATAGCACAATATCTCAATTGTTATTTTGCCCAAAAGAAGAAAAGTAAAGTAAAACATTGAACATATTATCGTTCTCACCAATTATAAAAGTTGAACTCCATGGCTGCTAGCTGCTAAATTATTTGATACAGATAATTATTTCTTCTTACTTTTGAAAGAAATAATAATTCCTTTTTCTGCTATATATGCATTTCCTTCATAAATATTCAACACAACAAATTCCAGAATTTCATCAAAAAGAAAAAAAAAAAAAAAAAATTCTAGAACGAATTAAAAAATGAAGATCATAGAGGTTATGTTGGCAACATGGTAATTGCGATGGCCTCTTGTTTCCCGACGGTCCGATACACCACCCTAGACGCTAGTGTTGGATGTTACCAATTATTCATCGGAAATGTTCGAAGAGCATTAGCAAGTGAACTTACAAGCCACGATATTCCACTGTTGCGCAAACCATCCGCTATGACAAATGACAACAAGTTTCTTCTTGTTCAATTAGACGGGGACACTCCAACTGAATCAATCACTTTAGCATTAAATACAGTTAATGCTTACGTATTCGGCTACAAAGCAGATGATGGCCGTTCTTTCTTCTTCAAGGACGCTCCGGCAGGTGTAGAAGCAGCAAACAACGGCCTTTTCGACGGAACAATGAAAGTCAGACTTGAATCCCAAGATTCAAATTACGTCAATTTAGGTGACAGAACAAAATACCCGTTGGGAATTTCGTCACCAATAAAGGACGCAATCAATATTCTGCGACGATTTGATGGTAAAATTGTGGATGATAATTTTCGTTATAGTTTTCTAGTTCTTATACAGGTGGTTTCAGAGGCTGCGAGATTCAAATTTCTTCAGCGACAAATTGAGGCGGACATATACGATTCGTACAAACCACAAGGTGTTGCTATTGGCTACGAAAATCGGTGGGATCCTCTTTCGGAACAAATTCAATTGGCGGGTGCAGACGGAACCTTTGGGAAGAAAATTCAATTACAGAATGAGGATTTCTCTCCTAGATATGTGTCTAATGTTGCAGATGTAAAAGCCGATATGGGTATATTGCTTTACAAAGGATCTGGAGATAGAGTTGGAGATTGAATTCAAGAACAAGAGAGCATTTCTACTGAAGATCTTCGTCGGGCACCTCTTTGTGGATCACATTATGAACTATAAGAAGCTTATAGATGTCTAATCATGAATAAGTTCTTAACAATTTATGTTGAGAGTTTGTGTGTTTTGTTTACAACATCTTTCTTATGTGTTATATTTCCATGGAATATATATGTAAACATGTATGTGATATAATTTTGCTTGAAAAACTGGTACATGATGCGGAACATTTTCCATGGAATATATATGTAAACATGTATGTGATATATTGTTGTTTAGAAATTTTTTTTTTTTTTTCCATTTTTGTGCAATGCAGATTTTTATTCATCATCATATAATAAATACGTTACACAAAAATGAAGATAAAAATAACATAAGAGGAGATATAAACTCTTAGCATACTCATATGAAATGCTAAGGTCTTATTTTCGAACATCAGGACATTGATGTTTCTTTTTATTTATGGTTGTAGTCCCTCAACTAAATACTTTTAGTGGCGAAACAAATCAAAAGTCTCCAAAGCAATGGTAGCTTACTCTTCAACGACACCTTCGACACAAACTTCGCCGATTTCTCCTTCTGCAAATTTTTCTCCGTTTCCTTTGTATAGCAGGATTGCGATATCTGCTTTTACTTCTGCAACAGTGGTTATGTCCTTGAAAGAATAGTCTGCATTTTGCACTCGAACTGGTGTTCTAAATTTCCCATCCGGACCAGAAAGCTGGATTTGTTCCGAAAGTGGATCCCAAGCGTTTTCAAAGCTAATTGTGTCACCTTTTGGTAAATATGCATCTAATAAGTGAAACTCAACATATTGCTGGATGAATTTGAATCTCGTCGCCTCTGCAACCATCTCTATAACAACAACAAGACTCTCTTTAAAAGGATCTTTATAAACTATGCCATCGAAATCGTGGAGTATACCGATTGCTTTCTTCAATGCTCCAACTCCTAATGGAATTTTCGCTCTGTCTACAGCTAACTTGTCATACCTAGTAGACAAATCTACAGGTATTTTTGTTGTTCCATCGAAAAGGAGATTTTGAGATGCCGCGGGAGCTTCATTAAAGAAGAATGAACGATTTTCGGATTTGTATCCAATCACATATATATTAATAACAGATAATGCTATTGTGATTGAGATCTTCTTCTTCGTGTCTTCATCATAATAAAAAAACTCAACCAGAAGAAACATATTGTTTTTGGTAATTTGTGATGATTTTAGTAGTAATGGGATATCATGGCTTGTATCTCCACTTTTTAAGTAGCTTCTTAAGGTGTTAATTAAAGTCTGATAGCTACCGACGCTGGCTCCGTCGGTATTAAATCTGACCGTTGGGTAATCAATATTTGATCTCGGAGGCTCCACCTGTTGAAACATTATCTAAACTTGTTTAGAATTAATTATTTAACTAAAAGCACCTAATATATAATAGGGAAAAAAAAAAAAATCTTCAGGCCCAATGTTTTTGAATTTCAAGTATGATAGTTTTGTGTTTATGAAAAGCTAAAATTGAAGTTCAAAATTCTAAATCTCATGATCAAAGTAAAAGTAAAGTTCAAGGACCAAAAGTTAAAATTTATCTAATTAAATAAACAAGTATTGAGATAATTTCTTGTAAAAAAAAAAAAAGTATTCCTACAATAAATGTTAGATTTAATAGTAAAATAGTTTGCAACAGAATAAAATTTGCTATTGAAAGTTATTATTATACCAATGGCACCAAAATTGTAATAAATTGTATATTACACAAGGGCTTTTTGGTCATTGTCTTATAAGAGATGGTCCATTCGTCTTTCAACTTTTAAGATAGTCTTTTTGCCACTTAAGCACTTTCAATCTTAAGAAAATCTCACCCAAACTTGATACAGCTACTAACTGCTTATACGAAAAAACATGCTATTTAAAGAAAAATATTATAAAAAAAAAAAAAAACCAATACTAATTTAAATGGAGAAAAATACTATTCCAATATCAAAATTTTGTTTTTAATTTATTATTATAAGATTATTTTTTTATTCTTCTTTTTAAATTATAGGTCTATTTTATTTAATTGGAGTTAATGAATTTTTTCAGAATTGAAATAGTTTAGGGATAAAAGGGTAATCTAGCTATGGGATAGATAAGGGCTGCTGTCAAGTCTATTATTATTATTTTTCATTTTTTGTAGTGTATAAATCATTGCCCAACAAATAATGCAAAAGGTGACACTCACTTACATTTAGAACTGTTTGTAGGCTGGCCTCGCCATCTGCTTCCATCTTAATATCAATATCAGCCATCTGCCCCTGAAAAAAATGTTAGAATTAGTAATAAAAGTCAAAGTTGGTCTGTAATTAAAAATGATTTTGCTCAATAATAATAATAATAATAATAATAATAATGATAATAATAATACCCAAAAGAGAAAAGGAAGAAGACATTAACATGGATGAACAAATCAATGAAATATTAGAAAACACCAAAAAGAACCTTGAAAATACCTCAACAACAAGAAACGGAAACATAAATGGAAATACAAAAAGAAAAAAAAGTAAGAAATGAGTAAGAGTTTAGTTGAGGAAGGGAGAGGAACAATGGCTATGGATAGAAGTACTTGATGAAATCTTAATTCATCCATTTATAGCACCCTTTTTATTTTTTCTTCATTTCCTAAAGTCAGATCTCTTGATCTCATCTCATTAAACCATTTTTAATTTAACAACAACCATCTATTTGTTGTCTTCTTCTTTCATTTTTTTCCCCCAAGAGTCAATGATCTACAATTTATTTATTTATTTATTTAAAAAAAAAAAACCATTTGAGTCAAAAGTTCCGTTTAAAAATAAAAAACTATATAATTACAGCTTTTGTAATTATATCTCACACTTTCTTGTACACGAATGTTTCTTATATTTGAAGCGTGTCTAAAACAGGCTCACTCTATCATGTGTTGAAATTTAATCAATAAATGAAACTACTAGAATTCGAACCCTCGACCTTTAAGTTTAAGAGGTTTTGATACCATATCATGAAATCATTTGACCCAAAAATTTAAGTTGATAAATGAAGCCCAATTATAATTTTTATTGTTATATTTGATTGTCATGTACTGTTAAAATTACTCATCTTTCTCTGTGATTTGTTATCCCTTGATTGTTAATGCAGTGATTTTTCCATAAAAAAAAAAAGTATAATCTATAGATGAGTGATTGGTTTTTAAATTATATTTAAAATATTTGCTGAAGACTTCCAAGTCTCACAGATATAATAATAATAATAATAATAATAATAATAATAATAATAATAATAATAATAATAATAATAATAATAAGCTGTTAGTGGATTTTACCTATCAGTTTAAACTTTTGAATTAATGGTTTTATAACACGATATCAGACACAGATTTAAAGATTAATGGTTCGAATCCTGATAACTCTATTTGTTGTTCAAATTTCAACGCATGGTATAAATAATGTAATAATAAAACTATTAATAAGTTTTTAGGTTAAACACATAACTAACATTTCATACTTAAATTATAATCTTGTCGAAGACTTTTGTTGAGTCAATATACATATACATATATATATATATATTGTTGAGTCAATATACATATACATATACATATATATATATATATATATATATATATATATATATATATATATATATATATATATATATATATATATATATATATATATATATATATTGGTTTGATATTCGGTAGATATGTACATGCCTTATGGTTTTTATGACATGAAATTGGGAAAAATCCAAATGAAAGTTAGATGTGGAAAGCCACGTCATTCATCACGTCCTTGCATCCAAAGATTTTGATTCACATTAATAGAAGCTTTGTTACATTTTTATTTTTGTTTTTGTTTTTTTGACTTTTATGCAGGTTTGCACTGCACTATTTCTACAAATTTTTTCTTGTTCATCTAGTATTTTTATGTTTTTTTTTTCTTTTACATTTTTTTCCTTTTTTATATTTTTAATTTTCACTTTTACTCTATTTCTTGTAAGAAATTTAATTGATTTACAATCAACAGGATATAAATTTGCAATATTAGAAAATTAAAAACATAACTATACTTAACTTTTTTCTTGAGTTAATAATATAATTTTAAAAAACTTTTAGACATGCTAAATAAGAAGTTTTTATTATTATATATAATTATGGAACTTTTTTATGGCTAAATTTATGTTGAGGAAGGAAGAAGCTAAGAGCCAAAGACTATCAAAATCATCAAAATTCAAAACTATATCTATATAACAAATTTATGTTGGGGATTCCTGTGCCTAGTCAGTTATTTTTCTATTGCAGTTTTGTTTGTTTTCTTTTGCTTTCCTTTCAATTGTTGATATGTCTATTTGAATAACAAAAACTTCATTTTAGAAACAGACCATGAGTTGAATTATATAAAATATTTTGTACCATATGATATAGATATTTGTGTGTGGGCTTGGGAACTAATTCTTGAAGCGCAGCCCAGTTCCGCCCACGATGCAAAGTTAATGTGGGCTGGGATGAAGTAGAGTTGGACATATAAAAGGGCATTTTACATAAATACATAACTTTTGGCATCATATAATATTTTTACCTCAAAATAAAAAGTTTACATAAATACCTTAAAAACTTTTCAAAATTTCAAAAATACCTAAAACAAAAATTATCATTTATACGTGATTCATTCAGAAAATAAACAACAAACACAAATCAAAATCTCCAAAATACCTTCTCTACTTTGTCCACGTTTCTCTCTCCTCTTTTTATAATTTTTAATCTAATTTCGCATTTATCTCTCAATCCGTTTATTTTTTTGTCATGCCACTTTAGAAAAATTTTTTTATTTTTTTTTTATCTTCGAAACAAAGTCCATATGTATATACTTTTTCCGACATATTTTTTTTCACTAAAGTATAACTAATTATGCCTTTGTATATTAAGGTATAACGAAGGTATAATTAAGGTATAACTAAAGTATAATCACTGTAATAGTGTATCTTAATATATAAATAAGGTATAATTAAGGTATAACTAAGGTATAAATACTGTAATAGTGTATCTTAATGTATAATTAAGGTATAACTAATGTATAATCAATGTAATAGTGTATCTTAAGGTATAACTAAGGTATAATTAAGGTATAACTAATGTATAATCACTATCTTAAGTATAACTAAGGTATAATTAAGGTATAATCAATATAATAATGTATCTTAGAGTATAAATAGGGTATAAATAAGGAATAACTAATGTATAATCACTATAATAATGTATCTTAAGGTATAATTAACGTATAACTAAGGTATAAAGATTGTATAAACAGTGTATAAATAGTGTATAAGCAATGTATAACAGTGTATAAGAATTGTATAAACAGTGTATAAACAATGGATAAACAGTGTATAATGTATAAACAATGTATAAAAAATGTATAAACAATGTATAACAGTGTATAAATAATGTATAAGCAATGTATAACAGTGTATAAGAATTGTATAAACAATGTATAAACATTGTATAAACAGTGTATAATGTATAAACAGTGTATAAAAAATGTATAAACAATGTATAACAGTGTATAAATAATGTATAAACAGTGTATAAAGAGTGTATAACAATGTATAATAAATGTATAAACATATAACATTGTATAAAAAGTGTATAAACAATGTATAAATAATGTATAAACAATGTATAAGCAATGTATAACAGTGTATAAACAGTGTATAAATAATGTATAAGCAATGTATAAGCAATGTATAAGCAATGTATAAACATTGTATAAACAGTGTATAATGTATAACAGTGTATAAATAATGTATAAACAGTGTATAAAGAGTGTATAAATAATGTATAAACAGTGTATAAAGAGTGTATAACAATGTATAATAAATGTATAAACATATAACATTGTATAAAAAGTGTATAAACAATGTATAAGCAATGTATAACAGTGTATAAGAATTGTATAAACAGTATATAAATAATGTATAAACAATATATAAACAGTGTATAATGTATAAATAATGTATAAACAATGTATAAGCAGTGTATAATAGTATAAAACAATGTATAAGAAGTGTATAAATAATGTATAAACAGTGTATAAACAATGTATAAGCAATGTATAACAGTGTATAAGAATTGTATAAACAGTGTATAAATAATGTATAAACAATATATAAACAGTGTATAATGTATAAATAATGTATAAATAATGTATAAACAATGTATAAACAGTGTATAATAGTATAAAACAGTGTATAAGAAGTGTATAAATAATGTATAAACAGTGTATAAATGATGTATAAACAGTGTATAAACGATGTATAACAGTGTATAAGAAGTGTATAACAGTGTATAACAATATAAGTGCAGTCCCAAAACTGTAATCGTAAAATGCAGTCCCAAAATTGCAGTCCCAAACTTACAGTCCTAAAATGCAATCCCAAAATTGCAGTCCTAAAATGCAGTCATAAAGTGCAAATGCAGTCCCAAAGTTGCAGTTCTAAAATGCAGTCCTAAAGTGCAGATGCAGTCCCAAAATTGCAATCCTAAAATGCAGTCCTAAAGTACAGATGCAGTCCCAAAGTTGAAATGCAGACCTAAAGTGCAGATGCAGTCCCTGCTGCTGAAGATGTTATTTGTGTTTTGCAATTTTAATTTCCATTGCAGGTGGAGTTTCTCTAATTCTTAGAAGTTTGTAACTGTTGATGCTGTTGAAGCTCAAACTGCCAATCGGTAAATAAAAAAAGAAGAAGTCTGAATTCTGAAATGTGAATTGCCTGATTAGTAAAACAAGTAAAAATGGCAATCTTATAGCAGAACAAGCTTAGATTCTACTGTTTATTGTAGTAAAAAAAAAAAAAAAAGCTTCGATACTGTTTAATTTTGATAGGCCTTGTGTTTGATAGGATGGGGTTTATTATGACAAGATTGAAACTAAAATAAACAAAAAAGTTGCCTAAAGTTGGCTTCTTTTTTGACTTTGTTGATGCAGAGACCAAAGAAGCAATATTGAGTGGGTGATGTGAACCCAGAAAGTAGCTTTTTGTATTCGTTATTGAAGAAAAAGATTCTACAGTAATTAGTGATTTAAGTATACAGCAAGAATTTACAGAGCCTCACAAGATTGACCGTTACCATAGCAAAACAGTAATAGTCGCCGGAATCAGAGTAGCAGGCAACACCAGAAATTGACGGTGGGCAGAGAGGAAATCGGCAACAAAGGCGCCGAAACCAGAAGAGACAAGAAAGATACAGGGGAGAAGACGACCACCGAAGGGCAGCGGGCACCGGCAGCAAAGGACGCCAGAGACACAGGGGAGGGGATGATGGTGTTGGGTTTTCTCCATTTCTGCCATTTTCCCTTAGTAAGAAAAAAGAACGTAAAAAAGAAAAAAAAAACACAAGTATTAAGTATTAAATAAAAGAATTGAAAGAAAAAAGGTAATTGAGTAAATTGTTGAAGGTACAGGTTGAAATAAAGTTATTATTTAGCGTAAAACTGACAATTTCCCCATATAAAAAGTAGAGGTTTTTAGCCTATATAGTCTAATCTCTTACTTATTTCTTTTAACATCCCTCATTTTTCTACTTAAACTACAAATACAATTTCTTTTCCTTTTAACTTAAATTCAGTTTGCAATTTTTTTTTAATTAGATTTAATTTACTTTATTAATGTTACTATAATATTAACCAATTTTATCTTTCTGTATACAATTATCGATATTTAAACCTTATATCTTTATTCAGGTTTTTCTTTTACCTTTTTTAAAAAAAAAAAAAAAATCTATATTGAAACATTGATTTATCAGTGTTTCTAAAATTTATCATGTTTCTTGTATTAGCAATTTTGTAATGGATTTGCACTTTTTTTTTATTATCGTTTGATGTATATTGTTTATATTCATATTATATTTGTAGTATATTGGTAATAATAATATATTCTTATTTTAGTCTTATATATTCATGTTATATATATATAACATTTGTTGTATATTGCTTATATTTCTTACATCCTTTTTTACCATTTGTTGTATACTCATATTATATTATTTAACATTTGGTGTATATATTCATATTATATTTGTAAAACATATTATGTATATTGCTTATATTCAATATTATATTTATGGTATATTCATGTTATACTGATATTATATTGATATAATGTTTAGATTATGTTGCTTATATAATATTATACTTGTATTATATTGACTAAAAGTAATAACATATTCTTATTTTAGTTTGGTATATATTGATATTATATTTATTGTATATACATATTATATTGATATTATATTTATATAATGTTTAGTACATATTATTTATATTCATGTGATACCTGTAGAATATTGGCAATAATAACATATTCTGATTTTAGTCTTGTATATTCATGTTATATCTGTATACATTTGCTATATATTGCTTATATTAATATTATAATATAGTATATTGGTAGTAATAACATATTCTTTTAAAGATTACAATATATACATGATTCCATTTGTATTTTACATATAATATGATTCTATTTATTGGGTTATAATTGTATTGTAGTTATCTTTTTTTTTTTTTTTTCTTTATTAATATCTAGCATAGATAATTGGTATAAAATATATTTTTTTTTTAGATATACACAATACCATTTTGAATATATGTTTTATTACTGGGTAATTTTGCTATCTATAATCATGTTTGGATTATTTTGGATATACATTCTATTCTATGGGCTATATAGCTAATTCACCCTTTAATTAAATGGCCTAAAAAGTTTAAAACATATTAAAAATATAAATATTGTTAAAAGAAACTGCAAAGCTAGTATTTGTAAAATTACAAATTATAATACATAGCATTTTTTCATGGGAGATAGAAATAACGCTTTTAAAAATGTAGAGAGTGATATCATGATAACATCATCTACAAACTTTCTGCATAGTATTTGTCTAGTATCAAAATAAAATAAAATAAAATGGAGAAAAAAGATATAGACCTTATTTAGCAGAGAAAAGATAAAAAAAAAAAGGAAAACTATGTAATGTTGGATAGCAAATTTATTATGAAAGACGAGAGAAAAGTAGAGATGAAGTGTAGAGATAAAGAAAAAAAGAAAAAAAGAAATATATATATATATATATATATATATATATATATATATATATATGTTTCATGGGTTGTAAATAGTAAAAACACTTTTATTTTTCTAGAAAAAAGACACATGGTATGAATAGTGAATTTTTATTTATTCATTTATTTTGGTAATTGGACTTACTATCTTTACCTGTTTCAAATTTTGCAACGTTCTTAGGTGATGTAATATCTGTCCAATTAAAGTTTTGTATGCAGATGAAAAATTAAACTCCAAGACCTAACATTACAAGAAATACTAAATTTGACAATAAAATTGCTTATTTCACTTGCGAAACACTGTAGACATATATGATAGAATATTCTAAATTTTGCACTTGAACTGGTTGCTTAAAAATTCAATCCAGATTGGATAGCTTATTTTGTTCACAAAGTGGATTCCATTTGTTTTCGTAGCTAATAGCAACGCCTTTCGCTGTGTACCACATGGCCTTTACAACCAATTCTCCAAACTGTGGATCGCATGGTCCCTTGATGATGCTAGAAATTAATTTTTCAGCATAAACACTTTTACCATCGAAGTTATGGAGTTTATTAATTGCTGTCTTTAATGCTCTAATTCCCAACGGAATTTTCATTCTGTGCCTATTTAGCATTATTTTTATTCACATGATCTAGTTCCTTTTTTTTTTTTATTATTATTATTTATTCTATCAAAAATGAAACTTCCTTCTCCTGCTTGAGCATCCTTTAAAAAGAACAAACGCCCTTCAATTCCATAAGGAATTACATAAACATCACTGCAAGAAAAAGTCCGATTAGTAACTGAAAAACCGGTAAGGTGGAATTCTTTACTTAACGGCCCTATTAGTGTTTTTTTACATGTTCTTGCTCCTTTTATTTCTTAATTTAATTTTTATTTTTATCATATAAGCTCCAAGTTGGGTAGCTATAATAACAAATTAGCTTGGGCCTGCTTGACGTATTAAGAGATCGAAGCTTGAATTAATGAAAAGTAGTTGCTAGAAAGTTATGCACCATTCATATCAAAGCAAATATCTAAAACTCAATTAGCAAAACAGTTTTACAATTACATGTCAACCTCTGCCTGCTGTAATAGCGACAGGAAAAAAAAAACAGAGACAACAACAGACATTTCAAGGACAACAACACTTTAGCTTACATAAACACAAAATACTAGATTTGGACATCAAAATGATACATCAAAATGATATCCTTTATTTAAGGCCAAAAGTAGATAGAATCATAGGACTGAATATCCTTCAAGCGGGGGAAAGTACTCCAATTCCCATATTTCCTTGAACTTGTCCAACGGTAGTGACCCTGAAAGTAATATCATTTTCGTTTATGAGTTCAACTGGCGGCGAAAACGTTCCATCGGTAGCTCGCTGGATGTTCTTCGATAGTTGATCCCAATTATCCTCGTAGCTAATTATCTTTTAGTCGGGCGAACATTTTTGTTAAAATTGCTAATCACAGTATTCTCAATAAGTCTGAATCTGGCCGCCTCTGAAACCATCCCAATAATAGTTATAAGCCTGGTTTTGATCGAGGATTTCTCGTTCCTAACGATAACATCGGCTGCATTTTTAAGTGCAGACTTTCCCAAGTCGACAGCCTCTCGACTGCCTAAAGATGCATATGAATTAGTGAATTCCGTGGTGACTTTGGTTGTTCCTTCAAAGAGTTGGTCCTTCAATGTCTCAGTATTCCCAAAGAAGAAGGACGAGCTTCCAGTTTTATACGCCACGAGCTTCAAATCGACAACATTGAGTGCCAATATCACAGTGTTACCTGTGTAGGTCAGATCAACCGTGTAATACAGTTTTCCTTGGAGATCGGCTGCCCTACACAAAACTGGTAATTTATATTTTTCAAGTGTTTGTTAGTTTCTGTCGCAAATCTTTCAAGAATTTGGAGTAGGTTTCAACAGTTGGATCATCAAGATAAAATGCCAAATCGCTGGCTGATTCAACTATAACACTAACACTGCTCCAGCACAACAATGCTGCCACTGCTACCATCCATGCCTTCATATTTCCTTCCATTTTGCTGCCAAAGTTCACCTTTCAAATTTACCAAACTTACCTTTATTCAATCTGATATTTTATTTTGTGTAGACTGTAATAAGCTTGATATGCAGAACAAAAAAATTAAACATGCAATCATAAAAACAAATAGATTTACTTGATTCAACTAATCTTGCCTACGCCCATAACCAAACGAATCACAAAAGTTACTAGTAATCGGCAAGTTGATAGAACAATAAGAAAATCATATGTTTTATGTCATAGCTCACAAAGTTTTCGATTAATTTTTTTGATTAAGAAAACCACACTAAATAGAATTTTAGAATCTAACTTAACAAAAATTTAAAAAGTAGGAAAAATCAACCTAGTCATTAGAATATGCAATTACATATTTAAATATTAGCTTTGGTTTGAAGAGCTAATTGATTAGTGAGCTAGCTAGCTAATTAATTAACAAGTGAAGATAGGTTATACATTATATATAAGTTGGAGAAAGATTTGATTAACTTACAGAGAGTAGATATAGAGGTAGAGAATAAGAGGTGATTTTCACTATCACATATCTTCTGCTTTTATAGAGCATTTGATCAAGTGGGTAGTAAGGGGTATTTTTGACTATTTCTTTTTCTTTTTCATATTTCTATAGTAATATTTTATACAGCTAATTAGATGTACAGACACTTCTTTTATAGTAAATTTTTTTCTTTTCCGTTGATAATCATCTTTCTTCTCTTAGCAAATTTTCTTTTCAGTTTCGTCCCTGTGAATGGAATGCTTTTCCTGATTCCTTAATTAGCAAAAACTGGAGCATTAAGATCTTAAAACTTTGTAGCTTGGTTAAGTTAGTTTGTTTGTTGCTCCAGCTGCTGAAATTATTGGTTTTAATTGTGGTCTTTTAGATTATACTCTTGTACTTGTCTACTCTACTGTAAGTTTTGGTTTGCCATTTTTCTGGGTTTGAACTGGTTTCAACTTCTCATGTAAGTTTCCTTTTTTGATAATATCACAGCTGGTTTATTAAAAAAAAAAATATTCAATTCATGTTAATCTATTTAATTTTATATGAATGTTTTATGAAATTGGTAAAAAGAAAAAAAAGTAGTGTTGGTATAATATGTTTCATAATAACAATAATTATTCAAATAACATATTATTTAACGTTAAAATTCATTGTAATTAAATTTGATTGATTGTTAAATATTAAACTTTATCGGATATATGTTTTGTAATGAGGTACATCGAGTTTTGATTCATTTTGTTTACATTATAACAATAAATAGCAGTAAGAAAAATTACAAAAACAGTGTTGATAAGATAAGGAATCTGTAGAGAATATTGTATCCCTACATCGTGAAGATACACAACAGAATTTGAAAGTTTTGGAGTTCACTGCACAAGTTAGCATATTTACTGGGTAAGATCAATGTAACACAAAATCAATTGGTTTATGTTAAGGTTTAATGTACTTTACTTATATGTCACAAGATATTATAATTTATTTTCAATGTGAAATCTCCATCATATTTGCAAATTGTTTTTCTAGACTAGAAATTCTACAATGATCTGGGTTCAAAATGACATGAGCAATGAGAACTTAACAATTTTTTCATATTTATGTATCAATTTTTCATTCATCGGATCTATTTGGGCATAGATCGTTGTATTAATTTTCTGTTGTTAATGCATTAACAAAAAGCTCAATAAATTAACTGATATTGTTTTTATTGTTTTTAAAAAAATAAAAACATTAAATATATGAACAAACTCTATAAAACTTAGTGTACTAGATTGGACTACATAAGTACATATATGGGGTAAAATCATGTAACACAAAATCAATTTATTTTGTTAAATCCAAATTTACACCACTTATTATTTATTTATTTATTTTTAAATAAAAATACGACGCAATGGCAAATAAGAATAAAAAAAAGCTAATTAAGAATGTCTAAGAATAGGTAGCTAATATAAATAATAGTTGTGCTCTTACCAAAGAATTGTGTTCTTACCAAAACACGAAAATAATAATAGTACTTGCGCTTATATCAATTATTCGTTTGGCATTATGCAAATAAACACGGGACTTAAATTATTGAAATAAATATCAATTTGCTTATCTTACCCTCATGCCATGACTCATTTACCATTAAAAGAAAAAGAAAAAAATTCTGTTGATAAAATCTAAGCATAGGTAGAAGTAGCTAAGATAAATAATAGTCGTGCTTAGATCAATTTGGCATTATAAAAATAATTAATCACCTAACTTTAATTGTCTCTCATTATATGTCTTATTGAAATAAATTGAGTAATGCTAAATGTCTCCGTTTGAGGTATCTTAGTAGGTTTAGGTTGATAAGATCTAAGCATAGGTTGCTAACACAAATAATATTTGTGCTTTTATCGATTTGGCATCATGAAAATAAATAATCACCTTATTTTAATTGTCCCATTATATCCTAAAAAAAGAAAAAAAAAAAAAAAGAAAAAAAAAAGTCCCATTATACTGTCGAGTTGAAATAATTAAAAAGATATTTTGCTTATCCGCTTTCACTACTGTATCAGGCATGTGCTTCGTATATAACTTAGATTTTAGAGTTTAGGATAAGTTAAAAAATAGTGCTATATGGTTATTGAGGGGCGTGGTGTTGCAGATGTTGGGGAATTCCACATCTGAAATAAATGAGATGATGAGTAGTATATAAAGAGACTCCATGAGCTTTGAGAGCGCTAGGTTTGATTGGATCAGTGAGCATATAAATAGGGTTGAGCCCATGTAACACAAAACCAATTTACTTGTGTTTAGATCTAATCTACTCCACATATATATCACTATTCATTCTCATTTATTTCCGATGTGGGATTTTCATTCCTCAAAATTCCCAAATGGGCTCAACTCCACTTATATGTTCACTCATCCAATTGGTTTTAAACTTTTTTTTTTTTTCTAAACACGAGATTTGAATAAAATTCCATCCAAAATGGGGATTCCAAACACAATGATAAACTTAAGATTTTAGGTGAATTAGTTCCTTCACATGGTACGAGAGTATATATTATCAGAGATAATAATAAAATCTATGATTAAACTTTACCTGTAAACTTAATCTTTTAGGTCAAATGGTTCCATGATATGGTATTAGAGCCACTTAGACCTAGAGGTCGAGGGTTCGAATCCTAGCAGCTCCATTTGTTGATAAAAAATTCAACACATGACAAGGTAGGCCTGTGATGTATAGCTTCAAGCCTAAGGGACATTCGCGTGCGGGAGAGTACCAAAGCTTAAACTTTTATATCAAATGGTTCATGACATATATTACCGAATGTTGAATAATTTCTGGCAAAACACTTACCAAAAAATGGCCGCAAAGCCAGTAGCAAATTTTAGCCACCAATATTCGCAACCCACATGTTGCTCGCACACCTTGCGACTTATCCACCGAAAACAGTTGCAAGATTTTACAAACCTCCTTTAGTGGGTCGGATTTAATTTTGGTCGTCAAACCCAAAAGGCCGGTCGGTAACACCGTTTCAGCAGCTGAGAAATTCGGTCGATGCAAGCTTTTTTTTTTTTTTTTCCTCTCTTATGGTTGCATTTGAATCTTAGTTTTTCTTGATTGTTCTGTCAAGTTCAAATTTTACTTATATTTTCCGGTTAATTTAGAAGATTATGATTAAATCTCATTATTCTATCTTTTTTTGTCTTTAGTCATTATGCACGACTGTGTGAGCAGAGATTGATCTTCTGTGTCATTTTTTCTTAACTACTATTTGTCTTCCTCTAAACCATTCTCTGCCATTTTCTTTCTCTTCTTTGTTGCTATTATTCCTGTAACCTATTAGCTATCATCCAGTACTGGTACCAAAACCAAAAGTTCATGCTACAAAAACTTTGTTACGCATAAAAGTTGAGAGATTTTCTGTGAAAAAAAAAAAAAAGCTAAGAGATCGATGATTGGCGTAAGTAAACAAGGATAATGAATTTTGTACCACACAGATATTCATCTTATGATTTTTTTTTTTTTTTTTATTCATACATATCAACCTCAATAAAAGGACATAATTACTAGGACAAGAAACACAGTTTTTGCATACACATAGATGCATTGGACTGACTGATCGATGTCCTTATTAGGTAATTAGTATTTTCAGACATCCACAGAACCAAAGATAAGCCATTCCCACCACCGAGAACATCTCCTCATCATCTCCAGATTCTGCAGCAGCAGCAGCATATTGTCTATTTAATCCAGGTTTGAAGTACTTGAGGATTCCAATGTCTGCTTTTACGTCTTGTACACTTGTGACCACGCGATTAATTCCGTCTGAGCAGAACTGGAGATTATTTCCGTCTGAGCAGAAGCATTTCAATGTTACTGCAGGAAATTTTCCGTCTTCTGAACTCTGGATTGCTTCAGATAGATCACCCCATTGATTCTCGTAGCTCATATGGCTAGCCAACGGACGAATGTTCTGGTCGTATCTGTTTACGTATCGCTCAATAACTGTGTATCTTGCTGCCTCTGAAACCATTTCAATAACAGTTACAAGACTAGCTTTTACTTTTGGCCCATTACTTTCTTTGAGTATATTGATTGCATTGCGAAGTGCAGGAAATCCCAAGTCCACGTCCTGCCTTGGGGGTAATACTGAATATGAACCATTGAATGAAAACACTGTAATCTCTAATCCTTGCCCGAAAACACTGTCTTTGATATTCTTATACTCGTCGAAAAAGTAGGCTTTGTTTCCAACTTTATAACCCACCACATACAGATCCACTTTCTTTAATGCCAGTGTGATTGTTGTAGTACTGTATGACAGATCCACAAACAGATACTTGTCCTTTCCTACTTCAGATTCCGAACACAAAGCTCGTATGCCATGCCTTTCATGAGAAGGACATTTCACCAGATTCCGCAGATCTTCCAAGAATTTTGGGTAGGCTCCAGGAGGGCGAGCATTGAAATCAATTGCAAAACTCAAGAACTTGCCTGAAGATGATCATTAGCTGTGTAATTATCAAGACCAGAGCAAATCGTGTGTGATTCAGCTATGATACCAGTCCAACACAACCATGTTGCCACTACTCCAGTAATCCACACTTTCATATTTTCAAAAACTAGCTTATTCCTCCTGCCAAATTTACCATCAGTGAGTTAGAATGAGGGGATCAATCGGAAATCGATGTAAGAAACAAGATCAATGTGTTTTCGTGTTATTTGCAAGTCGAACAATGTTTTTTTTTTTGCTTCAAAAGAAGTTAATATTGATGAAATCACAAATTCTCTTAATTTTGAGGGATTTATATAGACTTTATTTGTGATTTTGTGGGTATATTTGGATGGATACTGCTGTGGTTTGGTTTTATTGGTGCAGGAGGTAACTTTTGGGCTGAGTTGGATTAATGGGAGCTGATTCCGGACTATAATGGAGTGCTGTCTAGTTTTTTGCGATTAGCCTTGGGCAAGGCTAAACCTTCGGCGAACTGGCAGAATTATTCAGGAGTTAATTTCCAGCCTCCTTTTCAGAAGCCTCCTGTTTTGACTTTGAAGCAGTCAAACTTGTAAATTGCACAAATAGTGGGAGACAATTTAGTTATTTAGGAGTTTTATTTTTAGTAGGATTCTTTCTTTGCTAAGATTCTCTTTTAGGTTTTTAGGGAATCTATAAATAGCACAAGTTTAGGTTAATTTAGGGCGGCCATCAATACAACTCTTCTTCTCCTTCTTTTCTCTATCATATTTCGAAACATTGAAGAAAAGTAGATGGTGTTTATGATTGATATGTGTAACTAATTCCTCTACTCGCCTAAGGAATTCGAGGCTTGATTTAGTATTGTGAGATCGATTATTTTATTGTTCGTTTAATTCCCCTATGTTTTTAATCTTGCTTCAAGAGATTGTTTTCTCTTTTATTATATTGTAATTTGGATTTCTTGGCCAGATTTTGATATTGCAATTTAATAAATTGTTGTTAGTAACTAGATTCGTTTCCAATCTCAATTATTAACTTAAGAACGTTTTTAGGGATTAATCAAACTTGAACTTAAATTATTTTCGCTAAGAATTTAATTGGTTTAGGCTAGGCTTTCCTTGAACTTAAAGCTCCCATTGGATTAAACTCTAACCCGCTAAGGAGGGGTTATCTTTCGGGAATAGATTTATTTGAGTCGTACTAGGTAAATCTGATTTTGGGAAGGTTGATCTCGATGCGCTAAGCTAGAGGTTTTAACTGGTCTAGGGGAAATTAAATAATTATCTTTAACATCAATGATCGATACTAACATTCAAGTTAACGAATGTCCTAGGGCGAAGTACATTTTTATATCATTCTTTTCACTTCATTAAAATTCCAGCAATCTTTAATTCCTGTTTTAGTTATTTAATCTTAGTTCCTTTGTTTCAACAATCATCAACAAAAACCCCCCTATTTTTAATTTTCTGTTTTAATTTATTTTTGGTTAAGAAGCAATTGTTAAATTGAGTATTAAATCCCTAGGGTTCGACCTCGACTTATCCGGCTACAATCATTTATTGTTAGGAATAGACGAGAAAATTCTTTAATTATTTTTGGCGGATTCGACACCCGACCAAACATGATCCGGGTTTTAGCCGACGTGCTATTCGATACATTATCAAGTCAACATACAATTTCAAGAAAGTTAACAAAACACATTTGCAAAGACTAGAACTATTGGTCGAACTCTGTACTTTAGCTAACAGTTTAAAACAAAAACCCTCTTTTGCAATGTTATTAAAACTGAACCGAGGAAGGATCCGATGAACCTATTGGTTCGAGATTTGACCAGTCAAATTGGTTCCACCAATAATTCAATTATACTATTTCCATTTTAAAATAGATATCATTTAAGGTATATGCACACATAGTATAATTAATATGTCTACATAATAATGTTAATTTACTAAGTTAGCCTTATTAAATTTCAGTTTGGAATTTGTTCCATCTTGATATTTGAATTCAACATAGTTCATGATAGGTGCAATGAAGAGAATTTAATGATTTAATTTATCTGTTTTTGTGCTAAGCAATTATTGTATCAAGTTAATATAAGGGTAAAATAAGAAGATTTATCTAAATTTGCATTGGTTTTCTAAAATGACATCTATTTTAGAAAAAATAGAATTGGCTTAAATGACTTCTATTTTGGAATAGAGGGAGTATATTTAATTTGTTTAAAAAAATATTATTAATTATAAATAATACTAAATAGGGTTGAACCGATAGTTTAACGATCCGGTTTTTTAGTTAACCATCGACCAAACCATTTTGGTTGGTTTTTTCTAAAATTAAATTTCTGATCGAACCAACCAGATCTATGATCAGTTCGCAATCAAACAGGTTGAACCGACCCGTCTGACCCCATTCTTATAAGATTGCTCTTTTGCAATATCATGTGTGTGCATGCGTGTGAGTGTACTTGTCTCTAACCCCTAAAATATTAATATTAGTTTCTAGTTTATAAACAGTACATCCCAATTAAAATATTTTACATAACACAATTTTATTGGTTCGGTACACAGATAATATGATGTTTCTTTTCAACTATTTTACGGTAAACTAAAATTAATGGTAAGTGAAATCTTGTAAACAAAGAGAAAAACAATATTTAAATTATCTTGAGATCGCATTGTGAAATAACCATCAAAATTCCAATAGCTAACACATTGGTTCAACGGTAAAAAATTACAATTATAACCTTAGTCTTTGAACTTTTGCAAGTTTGGAAAGAATACAATAACCAAACATGGAAATAAGAAAAAAGATTAAGGGTAATTTGGTAATAACCAAATATATTATCATGAAAACACTTAAACTGGGGTGTTAAAAAAACTAATTCCTTCAACCCATAGATTTACCATGGGTGATGCGTGCCGAACACACCAAAAATAAATTCCTACTCTCGAAAACAAAAGTTTGTAGTACAAATGGAGCAGGGTCGAATCCACAGGGATTGGCCGATTATTTCTTCTAAAATTAAACAAGAAAAGTAAAGGGGGTTGTTTGAGAATTGCAATTAAAATATAAAAATAACATAAATTAAATAATTGGGTAAAAATCTAGATGAGGCGAATTCCAGCTAGAAGGTGAATTCGAGTCTTGAGTCAAGTCAACCGATCATCGATCAAACACAAAAGATAACTTCAATGCATTCAAATAAATTAGCTATAGCAATCATAAAGCATGAATCGCCTAATCTCTTCTTATGGAATAGATAACCAAGAGAAGCTCGTTAATTATCTCTAATTAATCAAACAGTTCCGAACAAGCTTCGGAATTTAATTCAATTAAAAGCTTTAACACACGAAAGAGACACTAATTCTACTCAATAATCACCCAAGCGGGATTATTTAAAGCATATTAATTTCATCCATAACACAAATTAAAAACTTGTCCATAATTAATCGTGTTATTCGCTACCTAGGTTAAATGAATTAAACGATTACGTATTTAATCATCTAACTAGCAAATCAATCACAAGTAAATAATTAAATCAAGAATTTAATTAAATCATGCAAAAGTAATAAGAATAGAATGAAATCAATTACGTGAATTAAAGAATAAAATAAGAACAATGATCTCACAGTTGACGTTATAAGACTGAACTTTCCTTCTAGCTAGAAATTAGGGTTTTTAGTTTATCATGGGTGAAGAACACATTGCGAGAGGGAAAGAAAAGAGGCAGCCGAAATTCTAAGAGAAGAAGAAAAGAGAAGAAGAAGAGAAGAAAAAAATAAAATGACCTAACTACTTTTAAACCTAATCAACTAAGGAAAGAGTTCTAAAAAGGAAATAACTCTAATTAAGATTTTTGTAGGAAAATCTAATTAGAGTTATTAAAAATAAAATATCTCTAATAGCCTATCACAAAAAGGCTGAAATAAAATAAAATAAGACTAAATTAGAAGTCTTCAAATTCCCTAAAAAATCTTCAAAATTCGCAAGTCCCCTTAAGCCATGGTCTTGGCTTATGCAAAACAGCTTTCTAAGCCCAATTTCAGCATCAACAGCACTCCATAAGCCATGCCCATGGGTTATGACTTCAAGCTCCATCCTTCAAGCACTCCAAGCTTCCAAAATCGGCTCTTTAAGCTCATTTAACAACTTCAGAGTCCCTAGCACGAGTAATTACACAAAATAGAGTAAATCCGCCTAAGTTAACTAAAAATACATCAATTAAAGCCTATAAACAAAAACGGATTACGTGCATAAAATGCACTTATCAATGGGTTACCATACCCTATATTAAAAATTCAAAATAATAAATGGGTAGAACTATATCTTATCATACTATGAACACCCGTAAACCAAACATAATTTAACTGTTTTAGAATTTAAATGCTTGTATTATTATTTTTGGGTAGAAAAATACTTCTATTATTTGCACTAATAAGAAAATCAAAAGTTGAAATTGCAAATTGAAACAAAGATAAACTCCAATTTGGCAATATAAAAGCAACTATTAAATGGAACTTATATATAAATGAGAGAGATTTTATTGTACTTACAGATAAAGAGCAGGTGATCGAGAGTGATATGATTTTGAGAACCGCATTAATTACTTCTGCTTTTATAGGACAAATAACTTCTGACTGTCCTTTTGTCTTGTTCCCATTTAATGAAAATTAACTTTTAGATAAGGGTATGACGATATCATTTAAAATAATTTCATTGGGGGCCCAACACGTGATAAACATTTATATCATTTAAAATAATTTGAGAAGTTATAAAATACCTTATTACACCCATGGTTTTCAGACTCGGACCGGTCATCGGACCGGTGAAGGGATAGATTCATGGATTTTGGATTAAACCGGAATAAACCGGAATCGAACCGGATTTAATAAATATATTAAAATATTAAAATATTTTTATTTTTATATTTATAATTTATGAAAATTTGAATATTTTTATTATAATTTTTTAAGTTTAAGCATTTCAAACACAATATACTAATTAAAAAAACTCAATTTATGAAATATAGTTTTTATAGTTACAATTAAATGTCAATTTAATTTAAAATAATTTAAAAATACAAACTATATTTTATTTTAATTAAAAACACCTCAAAATAATAACTTAAATTTTATATTTAAATATTTTTTTTAATCTGGTCGAACCGGAAAACCGATCCGGTTCACGGTTTTCCGGTTCGACCGGATGATCCGATCGGCCGTTGACCGGTTATTGACCAAAGTGAAAACCGGATAGAAACCGACCGGTCTGACCTCCGGTTCCGGTCGAACCCGGTCCGACCGGCCGGTTCGATCCGGTTTTCACAACTATGATTACACCACATCCTACGTAATTGACAACCAAACTAATAAAAAATTAACAATACATAATTAATTAATTATTTAATAGTTAATTATTAAATAAAATTTTAGATTTTAAATTAAAAATTCTAATTTTATAATATAAATTTTACAGATTAATTTACAAAATTTACATTCTAAAAATATATTAAATTATATAATTTTTATTAATTTTAAAAGTAAATAATGTAACATGGCAAACATATTGTATGATATTTTAAGTAATTTTAATCTCATAGGCAATGAAGTTAAGGATGAAAATGAATTGTAGACGAAATGGAAAATATTGTTCACGTACCATTAGTGGAATGTGTAGCAAATTTCCAAAAAAGCTTTTAGCTATTAATGGATTAATTAATGCCAAAAGTAATTAATGAGAACAATTATGGATCAAGTACATCAACAACTTCAAACGTTTTAAAATTACATCTTTCACTGAAGGAAAAAAGTTAATATAATTGGTTTTTTAAGCTTGTAACATGACAAATTTATATCTCAATAACCGATATTGTGCTTCTTAAAAAAGTGGGAAAAAAAAGTGAAAACTAAAGAAAAAAAAAATATAAAAATTAATACAAAAGGGACAAACTTGTTAAAACCTACAATTATATGCGGTGGAATATCAACAAGAAATGTAGTACAATAATTTGTGTGTAGCCTTCTGCATAAAGAAAAAAATATATATATTATTAGCCTTGTGAACTTAAGCAACTTAGGCTGATAGCCAGGCCGATTGATAAAACCTATGGATAACTCTCAATATATATATATATATATATATATATATGGTTAAAAACTGCATTTGAAATGGTCAAGTAAATTTGGCTAGAAAAGGATATCTTTCAAATTTTTTTTTTTTAAGAAGAAAACTATCTAATTTTAATTTAAAGGTATGGGCAGATGAAATTGGACAAATTAATATAGTAACATATTGCCACGTTTAATAAAATTGAAATACTCCACTAAGTTGTTATATATTTTTTTTTTCGTTACAAATTTAAAATTAGTAGAAAAATAAACAAAGTGGTTTTAGCTATTTGTAAAATGGGACATATGGTTTAAATTTTATAAGATAGGGCATGTGGCTTCATAATGTTAACAAAAGTAGTCTATCATCAAATACTCCCTAAGAACTTACTTATCCTTCGAATTTTTATCTGAAATTATGTATATTGGTTTCTTAAAATACAATGGACTATAATATTGAAACTTAGAATTTTTTGTGAAGTGCTTGTATTTTTAATAATTAATAATACAAAAAAATAAAAAAATTTATAAAAAATTGAAAAATAGCTAGAAAATTTTTAAATCTTCAACAGTTGATGGAAATTTATTTAATAATGAGTATAAATTATTGGAATGCTAAATAGTAGAAAATATTAAGTTTCGCACAGAGATTAGATTAAGAACCTAAAGTTTGTTAAACTGATTTCTATGTGAAACTTAATTTTTTTCCCTGTTTATTATCTCAATATTTTATACACATTATTCAACATTATGTTACAAAGTTTTAAAATTTTTTGGGCTTTTTTCTACTTTTTGTAATTTTTTTCTCTTTTTCTCATTATTAATTTAAAAAAATACATGCACTTTCTAAAAATTTATGAACTTTGTTACTAAGGTTCATTATGTTTAAATCAACCAACATATGAAATTTCAAGTGAAAATTCAAAGGATAAGTGAGTTTTTAGGGAGTGTATTAGATGATAAATTACTTTTATAAGCATTGTGAAACCACATGTCTCATTTTGTAAAATTTTAAACCACAGGTACCATTTTGCAAATAGCCGAAATCACAAGGTTTATTTTTATACTTATCCCTTAAAATTATTTAAAACAACGTCCAAAATTGTATTTAATATTCAGAGTTGGTTCATAACTGTGAAACAATAATAATACTTATTATTAGACATTGTTTATATCAGTTTTAAATAATTTTAGGGTTAAATGGCTTCATGATATAGTATATATCAGAATTACTTAGACTAAGATATCAAGGGTTCAAATTATGGTAACTCCATTTGTTGATTAAATTTCAACAGACAGTTCCAGTTCTTTGTAACTCCCAGTTAGTTTTTCTTCTTATCGATATGAGCCATTTTTAAGATTGCAAAGGTATACAAACAATCCAACAGACAAACCAATAAAAACTTAGTAAAGTCTTCTTGGTTTTGCATTCAAGATTCTCTGAAAATTTACTTTTAAAGCGTTCAGATTGTTTGTCCTTAATTTACTCTTATTCCTTAGTAAGTACTTCTGTTTTCAATTTGAGAATTCTTCGAATTCTAGTAAGTTTTATTTTGGTGTGTTCATTCTTGATTAGCAAAAAAAAAAAAAAAAAAAAAAATCTTACTCTACAAAATTTTAGCTAAAAGGCAAAATTCAACACTAATAAAATGAACTCAAAATAATAAATAAGGATTGTTAGTAATAATATATAAATATTCTTAAATCTGTCAGAGATAATAATAAAAACTATAATTGGACCTTACCTATCAGCTTAAACTTTTGGGTCAAATGGTTCCATGATAAAATCTAGCAAAAGCAAAACATGTATATTAATAAATCACTTAGTAGAAACTTGATCCATAAATATAGTGTTATTAAATCAAAGAGAAAGTAGACCTTTTGGCAATATAAGTGACGTGTGTCGAATCCGTCAAAAATAAAATAATTCTCAACCTATTCTTTGCAAAAATTAATTTGTAGACAGAGTAAGTGGAGGTCGAACCCAAGGGAATTAATTACTTAATTTGATTAAAGATTATGACCTAATAAAGACAAATAAAAAAAAGGGGGAATTTGATGTTATGAAATTAAAAATAAAACAATTGATAGAAAATAAAACCAGCAATTAAACTAAATGTGTGATTGATGGAGAGAAAACTTCAGCTAAGGGAATTTAGTACGGCAATTCATACCATATTGATCATTGACAGAAATTGTGACTTCTAATTAATTATATCGGATTGGTTTGGGATATTCTTCCTTAATGATGAATTAATCAAGCAAGACTGTAACTAATTCCTAATTGACGGATAACCTCGCCTTCGCGGTAGAGATTCAATCAATCAAAAGCATGAAGATTTAGAAGAACCCAATCTTAGCCAACCGATTCAAGCGAATTCGATTCAGAAACCAAATTATTTATTCATTCAACATTATACATCTCCTAATCCTTATATTAATGTCACGGTGGAATTAACCCGAATTTGTCAGAAACTGATTAATTTCCCAACATAAAGAAAATTCAAAATATAACTATTGGTTACTACCTCCAATTGGTTCAATTAAGATTACGATTAATTTCCCCAAATAGCAAACTTGTTAAATAATTCTAAGAACAAGCCATTATCATTCAAAGATTAAATAACATAATTAAATCTCTATGAATAAATAAACGATAAATTAAAAGGAGTAATTAAAGCGAAACGATCTCACAATATGGATGAATAAACCTTGTCAATTATCCCTTAGCCGAAATTAAAAGTTTAGCTACACATAGCTAAAAGAAAATAATACATGGAAAAAAATAATGTTAAAGAACTAGCAAGAGAAGAGAAACACGTTGCAGATAAAAAATAATAGATGGAAGATGGAGCTTGACTCCTAAAAACAACTCTTAAATACTAACCTAATGAAAACCTACTTTGGAACTAACTCTAATTAGGAGAAATAACAAGACTCCTAAATAAGAAATATAACTAATTTAGAAAATAATCAACTATCCTAAACTGATCCACGTCCAAACTTCCTAAATAAATGCTGGAAATTAGCTTCCATGATAAGCCTTTTTCCTTAATTTCAGCTCTTTCTTCGTTTGCAAAATAAATCCTGTCGCAGCTCCCTTAGCCTTGGGCAAGGCTAATTATGGCTCAGCTCCAAAAGACCCCGAATTCTCCACATTTTATCTCCTTTTCTTCAAAACATCCTGAAAACGCACAATTTACTGAAAGCAAGTAAAAGGGCCCAAAATTGTGGATTTAAAGATCAAAATGAAACAAATTTAATAGCAAAATATCAATATAAAAACGAGTTATCAAAATTCCCCCACACTAACTCCATACTTGTCCTCAAGTATGAATCAAAACAAAGCCACAACCCTCTCTAATGTCATTCACCCAAGATCGAGCTTCTCAACTTCACTAAGTTACATAACTTCTTTAGGCAACCTCCACACTCATGTCACTTTAGTAAAATCTAAGCAAAATGGCTTTTACAATATTTTCATTCAAACCAAAGCAATTGAGTTCAATTAATTATTTAAAGCACACATAATTAAGTTACCACTTTGAGATTTTAATCTTGTATTTATGGAATTCTCAACCAAGACTAAACAAAATACCTCATCAAAATCACACGACCACTTGATTAAAGAGGACAGAAAATAATTTGGACAATTAATCTTTGAAACCGTTTCGTCTCATTTTTTTCTTTCTCTTTTTTTTTCTTTCGGGGATGCGAATATCCGTTCCTATTAGAGCATTCTCGGTTGCGAGCCGAGTACCCCTAATCATAGTAAATATTGCAATCCTTAACCTTACTTTGGGACACAAATATCCGTTCCTATTAGAGCATTCCCGGTTGCGAGCCGAGTACCCCTAATCATAGTAGATATTGCAATCCCTAGTGGCTACTAGCACGGCCCATAACCACTTTCGTGGACAGCGGGACCTATGAGACAATAAATATGAGACTTATTATTACCAAGAAAATAAATTTATCCATCCCTTTGACCAAACAATTCATGGATTTAACAAAGCAGTAAGTTAGCTCAATTAGAATTTTCATAATACAAGAAAGATTAAGAGCATGCAATAACTTTTAATTCCATCCAAATTTGAACTCAAAACACTTAATCATTTGAATTATCTTCTTGCTTAGCCTGTTTACTCAAATTAATTTTAGTGATAGAGATGGGGTATCCTTTGTAAGTCATGCTGATCAAATAAAGAATCAAAAATCTTCTTGGACAAATACAATCTCCTAGGGTTGTAAATTCAGCAGTGATTCAGAGGACAAGTATGGCAATACTATGTTCAAATGCAATCAGCCCAAATTGAATCAGAGAAAATAAATCAGCAGCTTCAAAAAAAAATTCACTTATCAAGTGCAGAACCAATTCACCAATTTACAGCAAATATACCACTCAATTAATGGTTCATCATTTGAAGATAAAAAAAAATCAATTCTCAGCAAATATAATCAATTCCCAATTCGCCAATTCACAGCAAATATGCCACTCCCCCACACTAAAAAAAACTTGTCCACAAGTTTAAAATAGAAGAAAATCAGCACATAAGAGACAAGAAAAAGAAAGAAATTACCCGGAATTGATGATTAGACGGTGATTATTGCTGGTACTGGCGATGGCCGTAGAGGTGCTGCGTTGCGTTTAGACTCCGGCAGGTGATGAGATCGAGGCAGACGCGAGGGGAGCGGGGCGTCGTTTTAGGGCGTCGTTCGCTGCTGCAGTTCCGGCGTGGCTGCTGGATGCACCGTCGGCGTGATGAAGAGGTATTGGGGAGAAGGAAATGTGGGGTGCGGCTGTGACTTGAAATTAGGTGAGGTAGGTGAATTGAAATTAGGTGAGGTAGGTGAAAATGTGGGCCCATAATAAAAGCAGAGTATTTATTTAAAAGAAGTGGTTCTCCTTTAAAGCCCATGTACCCATGCTGTAGTATAAAAAGCTGAAGCCCAAAAGCCATGAAGCCTTCCTCCATGAACAAGCCCAAACCTGCAAATTATAACAGATCAGTAAAAAAATTCAAGGAAGAAGATGACAGGTAAATCAATTATTTTAAAGAAATAAAAATAAATAAAAAAAAATTGAAACAAGAACGGGGTTAGCCTTGCCCAAGGCTGACCACGGGTTGCCTCCCGTCCAGCGCCTCTATTTACTGTCTATGGCCAGACATAGAATCTTTGCAGGGTTCATGCCAAGATCAGATCGATGCTCTCAGTGCTTCCAACTTCTGCATTTTCGAAATATGGTTTGAGCCGGTGGCCATTGACAAGTTGTGTTTTCCCACTTTCCAAACTCTGAATTTCAATTGCTCCATGGGAGAGTATTTTAGTGACTAAAAATGGACCAATCCATCGTGAGCGGAGTTTACCAGGAAATAACTTTAGTCTAGAATGGTAGAGCAACACCTTCTGACCAATCTGAAAATTCTTCTGGTATATTGAGTCATCATGGAACTTCTTCATTTTGAGCTTGTAAATTTTAGAGCTTTCGTATGCATTGTATCTCAATTCTTCCAGCTCTTGAATTTGCAATTTCCGCTGTTCTCCTGCCTCATCAAAATTCATGTTGCACCTTTTTATTGCCCAAAAGGCCTTGTGTTCTAATTCAACTGGCAGGTGACAAGCTTTGCCGTATACCAAGCGATATGGAGTCATGCCAATCGGGGATTTGTAAGCCGTACGGTACGCCCATAATGCATCATCCAGTTTCACGCTCCAATCCTTTCGAGTGAAATTCACCGTCTTTTCCAGTATGGATTTTATCTCCCTGTTGGACACTTCTGCTTGGCCGTTTGTCTGTGGATGGTAAGCTGTAGACGTTCGGTGGTGTACGCCGTACTTCTTCAGAAGATTCATCATCAATTTATTGCAAAAATGTGTACCTCTATCACTGATGAGAACTCTAGGCGTGCCAAATCTGCAAAAAATATTAGCCTGCACAAATTTTGTTACGGTTTTAGCATCATCAGCGTGTGTGGCTTTAGCTTCAACCCATTTCGATACATAATCAACAGCTAACAGGATGTATAAATTTCCGAAAGAATTTGGGAACGGACCCATAAAATCTATACCCCACACATCGAATATTTCGCAAGCGACGATCGATGTAAGTGGCATTTGATTTCTTTTACCAATATTTCCTGTTTTTTGACAATTCACACAACTTTTACAAAAAACATATGAGTCACGGAATAAACTAGGCCAGAACAAACCACTCTCAAGAACCTTACGAGCTGTTCTTTCTGGACCAAAGTGTCCTCCACATGCTCCTGAATGACAAAATTCCAGCACTGAATTTATTTCATGATTGGGAATGCATCGGCGGATGATTTGATCGGAGCAATGTTTCCATAAATATGGTTCATCCCACACGAAATATTTTGATTCGGCTCTTAATTTATCCTTCTCATGTCTGCTATACTCTGCTGGTATGGTACCTGTCACCAAAAAATTCACCAAATCAGCGTACCAAGGTGTAAGAGTTTCTAATCTAAACAAACCTTCATCGGGAAAGTCATCTTTGACAGGTAATGCTTCTTGACTATTCGGTAGGCGACTGAGATGGTCAGCTACCAAATTTTCTGAACCCTTTTTATCCCGAATTTCTATATCAAACTCTTGCATCAGCATTATCCACCGTATCAGTCTTGGCTTAGATTCCTTCTTCGTCATTAAGTACCGGAGGGCTGCATGATCGGAGTGTACCACCACCTTAGTTCCTAGTAAGTATGATCTGAATTTTTCTAAGGCGAAGATTACGGCTAGCAATTCTTTCTCCGTGGTGGAATAATTCTTTTGAGCACGATCCAAGGTCCTTGAGGCGTAGTAGATCACGTGATGATTCTTGCCAATTTTTTGACCTAACACAGCTCCCACGGCATGATTGCTGGCGTCACACATAATTTCGAATGGAAAGTTCCAATCGGGGGGCTGAATTATAGGTGCTGTCACCAATTTTTCCTTCAATGTATCAAATGCAGTCTTACATTCTTGGTTGAAATCAAATAGCACATCATTTTGCAACAGCCGACATAAAGGTTGAGTGATGTATGAAAAATCTTTAATAAATCGTCTGTAAAAACCTGCATGACCAAGAAAAGAGCGAACTTCCCGTATATTGACGGGGTAAGAAAGAGTTTGAATTACATCAATCTTTGCCTTATCTACCTCAATCCCTTTAGATGACACAATATGTCCTAGAATCAAACCTTGTTCAACCATAAAATGGCATTTTTCATAATTTAAAACAAGGTTAGATTCTAAGCAACGATTTAGAATTTTTGTGAGATTAGATAAGCAATGGTGAAAGGAATCTCCATACACGGTAAAATCATCCATAAAAACCTCAATTATGTGCTCCACATATTCAGAAAAGATACTTACCATACACCGTTGAAATGTGGCTGGGGCATTGCATAGCCCGAATGGCATCCTTCGGTAAGCGAAAGTTCCGAATGGACAGGTAAAGGTAGTTTTTTCCTGATCATCCGGAGCGACTGGGATTTGGTAAAACCCTGTATAACCATCGAGACAACAATAGTAACTCTTACCTGCCAATCTTTCCAACATTTGGTCTATAAATGGAAGGGGAAAGTGATCTTTTCTTGTTGCAGCGTTGAGCTTCCGATAATCGATGCAAACGCGCCACCCATTTTGCACTCGTGTTGGAACCGACTCCCCATTCTCGTTCTTAATTACTGTAATGCCCGTTTTCTTGGGTACCACTTGGACCGGGCTTACCCACTCACTATCCGATATGGGGAATATAACACCAGCATCTAGCATCTTTTGAATTTCTTTTTTTACCACTTCCATCATTGGTGGATTTAATCTCCTTTGAGCTTCACGCCTTGGTTTAACACTGTCCTCCATGTGAATTCGGTGCATACACACGGCTGGACTGATGCCTTTAATATCTGCTATGGTCCACCCGATAGCCTCCTTGTGAGCCTTCAATGCTTCAATCAGCTTCTCTTCTTCTTGCGGCTTTAATTTGTTTGAGATAATTACTGGAAGTGTTTCGTTGCTGCCTAAGAATGCATACTTCAAATGGTTGGGCAGCTCCTTCAATTCCAATTTCGGTGCCTGCACAATAGAAGGTAAAAGTCGGTGGTCAGTTTGAGATATAGATTTTATAGAATTTTCATGCTTTTGTCTCAAGGCTGCCAGCTCATGTATAACATCAATTATTCCTTCTTCTAGCTGAAAATCAACCTCATTTTCCAGAGATTCCAGCGTAATATTATTACGCATCACCACCTGCAATTTATCTTCGTTTGACAGCTCAAATACTCGTTCTATTAGTGGATCAATAACATCAATGCTACACACGGAAGACACATCGTTAGGAAATTTCATCGCATCATATACATTAAATTGAATTGTTTTACCGTCGAACTCCATGGTTAGTGTTCCTTTATGAACATCAATTTTTGTTCGAGCGGTAGTTAGAAAGGGCCTTCCTAACAAAATTTCCGATGATTCTTTAGAGCTTTCACCGTGTTCCATATCAATGATGTAAAAATCTGCTGGAAAGATTAATTCACCCACCTGCACTAAAACATCTTCTAACAATCCTTCAGGGTAAACAATAGATCTGTTAGCAAGTTGAATTACTACTTCTGTTTCTTCTAAGGGACCAGCATTTAAAGATAAATAAATAGATTTAGGCATAACATTAATAGATGCACCCAAATCACACATTGCCTTATTAATGCTAGTTTTTCCGATTTGACAAGGAATAGCAAACATACCTCTATCTTTACATTTTTGTGGCATACTACCTTGAAGGACAGCAGAAACGTTAGCGCCCATAGTTATCTTTTCATATCCAATTGTCTTGACTTTGTTAGCACATAACTCTTTCAAGAACTTAGCATAACGAGGTATTTGACGAATAGCATCAATTAAAGGAATATTTACCTCAATTTTTCGAAAAACCTCAAAAATATCCCTATCCTCTTTCTCTTTTTTAGATTTATCAAATCGAGAAGGAAAAGGAGGAGGGATAGTGATATTTTTGGATGAGGACTTACCTGTAACTGGAAGAGGCAGCAGCTGTTCGTCCTCTTTTTCAATGCTTTCTTCGTGTTTCCCTTGCTGATTCTCCTTCACCGGTTGCTCAACTGTCTTGCCACTTCTTAATGTAATGGCACTGGCATTCTGTTTTGGATTTACCTCTGGTTGGGATGGTAATTTCCCTTGTGATTGGATCGAGCTTAAAGCATTAGCCAACTGCCCAATATGCTTCTTGATCTCTATGATTTCAGCATCTTTCTTTTCAGAATTTGCCAACAACGTTTGAAGCATCTCTTCCATTTGTTTGTTTGGATTTACGCCAGCATAATTTGGTCTAGGCTGGAAGTTCGGTTGCCTTGGTGTATAGCTGAAATTTGGATGTTGACGCCACCCCGGGTTATATGTATTTGAATAGGGATCATTCAATTTAGGAGCTTGTCCTTGAAATCCACCGAGAGCGTTCAACTGTTCCGAACTATCTTCTTGCAACATTGGGCAAGCCTCCGTGTGATGAACCGTAGCGGCACAAATTCCGCACTTCTTAACGGGAGCCATTTTTCCCATAGCTAAAGTCTGCACAAGATCAGTTAGTTTATTCAATTTATCTTCAATATTAGATTCTCGTACCTCATAAGCTTTTCGCGGGATCTCTTGTTGCCTTCCAAATTGTTGAGAAGTTTCAGCCATAGCTCGAATCAATTCTTTTGCAGCTGTAGGTGTTTTGTCCAGAAAACTTCCGCCGCTTGCAGCATTCACCATCTTCTTTTCCATGGTCAACATTCCTTCGTAGAAATATTGAATCAAAGAATTTTCAGCAATTCCATGTTGTGGACAGCTTCCACACAACTTTTTAAAGCGTTCCCAATAATCATGAAGGTTCTCTACATCTCTCTGCTTGATTCCGCTGATCTCTCTTCGAATGTCAGCAGCTCGGGAAGCCGGAAAATATTTTTCCAAGAATAATTGCACCATGTCGGGCCATGTTGTAACTGTTCCAGATGGTAAATTGAGTAACCATTCCTTTGCCGAATCCTCCAATGAGAATGGAAAAGCTCTCAATTTGACTTGCTCTTCGGTTATGCCATGAGGACACATACCCGAACATACTACATGAAATTCTTTGAGATGCTTGTGTGGGTTTTCGTTTTCCAACCCGTGGAACTTAGGAAGTAGATGAATCAGTCCCGATTTGAGCTCAAATGCAGCATTTAGGTTCGGATAAAGAATGCACAGGGGCTGGTTGTTTGTTTCTGGTGTATTCAACTGCCTCAATGTTCGTTCAGCCATTGTCGCTTGTGCTGGAACCCTTTTTTCTGGTTCGTTGCTGCTGTTCCCTTCTTCCTCGCTATCACTTTGGGAAAATTCTTCAATTAATTCCTCTTCGTTGGGGACTAAAGATGAGGCAGCTTGTGCCTTTCGCAATTTTTCCTCTTTCCGGAGCTTCTTTGCTGTCTTCTCAATTTCTGAATCAAAAAGAATGGGCTCCGAAATATTGCTCCTGGTCATAAAAAAAAAATTAAATCAAGTTAGAATAATTCCCCGGCAACGGCGCCAAAATTTGACGTGTGTCGAATCCGTCAAAAATAAAATAATTCTCAACCTATTCTTTGCAAAAATTAATTTGTAGACAGAGTAAGTGGAGGTCGAACCCAAGGGAATTAATTACTTAATTTGATTAAAGATTATGACCTAATAAAGACAAATAAAAAAAAGGGGGAATTTGATGTTATGAAATTAAAAATAAAACAATTGATAGAAAATAAAACCAGCAATTAAACTAAATGTGTGATTGATGGAGAGAAAACTTCAGCTAAGGGAATTTAGTACGGCAATTCATACCATATTGATCATTGACAGAAATTGTGACTTCTAATTAATTATATCGGATTGGTTTGGGATATTCTTCCTTAATGATGAATTAATCAAGCAAGACTGTAACTAATTCCTAATTGACGGATAACCTCGCCTTCGCGGTAGAGATTCAATCAATCAAAAGCATGAAGATTTAGAAGAACCCAATCTTAGCCAACCGATTCAAGCGAATTCGATTCAGAAACCAAATTATTTATTCATTCAACATTATACATCTCCTAATCCTTATATTAATGTCACGGTGGAATTAACCCGAATTTGTCAGAAACTGATTAATTTCCCAACATAAAGAAAATTCAAAATATAACTATTGGTTACTACCTCCAATTGGTTCAATTAAGATTACGATTAATTTCCCCAAATAGCAAACTTGTTAAATAATTCTAAGAACAAGCCATTATCATTCAAAGATTAAATAACATAATTAAATCTCTATGAATAAATAAACGATAAATTAAAAGGAGTAATTAAAGCGAAACGATCTCACAATATGGATGAATAAACCTTGTCAATTATCCCTTAGCCGAAATTAAAAGTTTAGCTACACATAGCTAAAAGAAAATAATACATGGAAAAAAATAATGTTAAAGAACTAGCAAGAGAAGAGAAACACGTTGCAGATAAAAAATAATAGATGGAAGATGGAGCTTGACTCCTAAAAACAACTCTTAAATACTAACCTAATGAAAACCTACTTTGGAACTAACTCTAATTAGGAGAAATAACAAGACTCCTAAATAAGAAATATAACTAATTTAGAAAATAATCAACTATCCTAAACTGATCCACGTCCAAACTTCCTAAATAAATGCTGGAAATTAGCTTCCATGATAAGCCTTTTTCCTTAATTTCAGCTCTTTCTTCGTTTGCAAAATAAATCCTGTCGCAGCTCCCTTAGCCTTGGGCAAGGCTAATTATGGCTCAGCTCCAAAAGACCCCGAATTCTCCACATTTTATCTCCTTTTCTTCAAAACATCCTGAAAACGCACAATTTACTGAAAGCAAGTAAAAGGGCCCAAAATTGTGGATTTAAAGATCAAAATGAAACAAATTTAATAGCAAAATATCAATATAAAAACGAGTTATCAATAAGAATATAAATGGGAACCCTGAAAAGTGAATGAAATAATGCATAGTTTAAAATTATTATATAAATTAAAACATACATATAAAAAGGAAAATTAAGGCATGGTCAATGCAATTGATGATGGAATTAGAAGAAAAATCAATAAAAATGTATGCCGGCTTTTTGGTTGGATTCATAGTTTCTAACTTTTCTTCTTCCCAAGCTAGCTAGGCTATCGTTATCTCCTTATTAATTACCGTACTTAATAATAACATTAATATTAATAATAACATTAGTAATTAGGGATTAGAAAAATAATGAACCAATACTATTGTTCCTTTGTAAATTAAAAAAATAAAAAAAATAAAAAACAAAGAAAGCAAACTTTTGTTCCCACCAATAATCTTATCCAGCATCAATTATTACAAACATGGATTTGTTAAATATATAATCGATTATTTTTTCCTTTATAAACAACATAGATTTTTACTGAGATAATTAGTTTTGTACATATAATCAATTAGTGAGTTACATTGGTAATAAAACTCCTAAATAATCAAAACTTCTAAATAGTTTAAATTTTCTAATTAGATTAAATAAGAAAATACTAAATAAATTAAAAAACAAACAAAATAGGAATCCTTATCAATTTAAGATCCTTAAAATAAAATCTATTTCTAATCCTAATTATAAAATAATTACAATTAAAATAAAGATACAATTTAAAATATATATTTAATTTATTTTCATGACAAGTAACTGTTTCCAAGTTGAATTGCTGATCCTATCTACAACTTGTGGCCTACATCATACCCTTTTCTTAAAAAAAAACTTGTCCTCGAGTTTTTCCATTAGGAAACCAAGCTTTAAGTTTGTTAAACGGATCTATATTCAAAATATAATTAATCCCAATAAAATCCATATCACATTTCCAGTAAGAATTCTCATATTCGTCTTCATATAAATCATAAATTGGCTGTAAAGTTTTTTAATACCAACAATCTTGTCACAAGAATCATAATCTGCTATTTCAACACAAGCATAATCTTCATCATATGTTGGAGGTAAAGTGAAATAAAAGAATTTACCTTCTCTAAACTTTAATTCTTGAGAGAAAATTACTTCATTCTCTCTATCATAGAACTCTTCCAATCCAACAAAAGGGTTTCTGAATTCTCCATAATTAGGATTCCTCCTTTGTCGAGAATTCGCCCTCATGTGGATTACGAACAGCCCATCTATTCGGTCTACCAACCGATCCATAATAGTCTCCATCTTCTAGTCTATTAGGGCATCGATATGTTGTTCTAATCTCTGCTCTAATCGGTTCATATCTTCCTGCCCCGCAACTTCATCAACTCTTCGCTCTCTTCTTGGGACATGATGATGATAGCGGCTAGAGTTTAAGCTCTGATACCAACTGATGTAGCGGAAATTTTGAACGATAATACTAAGATCCGTTGATCGCGCACAATACTGGAAATTAGCCTTCTACTAGTTGAATTTTCGCAACAAAAGCAGGAAAATAGGAATGAATTCCGAAATTATTATTAATCAAAAATTGACTATTACAAACTACATTAAAGTCTATTTATAGGCAAACTATCATAAATGTAATAAAACTCTTGAATAATCAAAACTTCTAAATAGTCTAAACTTTCTAATTAGATTAAATAAAAAAATACTAAATAAATTAAAATACAAACAAAATTGGAATCCTTATCAGTTTAGGATCCTTAGAATAAAATCTATTCCTAATCCTAATTATAAAATAATTACAATTAAAATAAAGATACAATTTAAAATACATTTTTAATTTATTTCCATGATAAGTAATTGTTTTCAAGTTGAATTGTTGATCCTTTTTACTACTCAGCGAAAATTTCGAACGATAATACTAAGATCTGTTGATCCGCACGATATCGGAAATTAGCCTTCTACTAGTTGAATTTTCGTAAAAACTCACAAAAGCAGGAAAATAGGAATGAATTCCGAAATTATTATTAATCAAAAACTGACTATTACAAACTACATTAAAGCCTATTTATGGGCCAACTATCCTAAATGTAATAAAACTCCTAAATAATCAAAACTTCTAAATAGTCTAAACTTCCTAATTAAATTAAATAAGAAAATACTAAAGAAATTAAAATACAAACAAAATAGGAATCCTTATCAATTTAGGATCCTTAGAATAAAATCTATTCCTAATCCTAATTATAAAATAATTACAATTAAAATAAAGATACAATTTAAAATACATCTTTAATTTATTTCCATGACAAGTAATTGTTTCCAAGTTGAATTGTTAATCCTTTTTACTACTTATGGCCCGCATCAAGACCCCTGTAGATACTCGATCAAGGATTAGTCAGGATATGGACTTGGACTTAAAGGTGCTTACCACAGTGGTGCGGATCCATCAAGAATTACCTCGTGAGAAACCGAAAAAATAAAATAAACTTAGTTACACAAGCAGATGAACACAAATAGATAAGTCCGATTTTATTATTATTATTATTATTATTATTATTATTATTATTATATTTTTGTTATGAGAATATTATTTCTAACTCCTGTTGAGTTGTAACATATATAATCTCCACCCATTTAGTTAAACTTCACTAAAATATCATTTCAAATTTTATCAAAAGTATTTGAAATATTATATTAATATTTATTTAGGAGGTGATAACAAAAACTAAAAAAATAAGAGACTTGAAAAGTATAAAAGCTGTTACCATAATTTTAGAAATCAATAAAAAAGGTTGCTGCTATAAAATTGTGACAATATATATTTGATAATAAAATTTGATGAAGTTTTGTTACCATTGATATACATATAACAACTTTTAATATTGTTTTATATACGACGTTAGCATGTCAACACATCTCGGGGATCGGAACTAATCTGGGATCGTCGGATGGCTATACCATGTCCCAAAATTTGACTGACCGGGGCCGTTGCATGGGTATACCAGGTCAGCACAAATATACAACGTTGATTAAATTGCTAAATCCTTTATTAGAATAAAAATATTATCCCTGCAAGCTTAACAGAAATTAATACTAGGAAAAACATAGTTTAAGTTTAGTCTTCAACAGATATATTAAACACAAGGTAGGATAAATTTAAAATGAAAAATACAAAAATTATTCAAAAGGCTTGAAGTATGAATAGACAGAAAAAAGGACCGAAGAATGGTAAAAAGGAGAAGGTATATAGCAACTAAGGGCCAGTTTAAGATTGCTGTTAATGAAAGTGCTGTTATGGAAAGCTAGGTTTCATTGCTTTCTTTAAAAGTAGTTTTAAGTGTTTTTCTAGTGCTTTCCTGAATATAATCTGACTTTTACCAATTATGCATTTGAGACTGTTTTTAGCAGCCCTAAGAGTAGCTTTCAACCAAAGTAAGGTTTCTCATGTTTTGGCTGAAAACGGTCCCAAACTGGTCCTAAAGCAGACAAGCAAATCCATGGACTCCCAAAATAGTTACACTTCAATTCTGCCCATCCCACATGCCACACGCTTCTTTAATAATTATCATCATAGGAGAATCTCCATCGGATCAATTGTACATTTCATTTTATATTTTTCAAAAAATTACAAAAGAAAGAAAAAATCTCCGACAGATGTAGTAGGAGAAATACATATGAGAATCTCCATTGGATTTTCTACAAAAGTGTTTGCTGGAGAAATCTCCGTATTTAGTATTGCGTACCAGACATTGGTTTCAGCAATCACCGTCAGATATTTCCGTCGGTGAAGATTTTTTTTTTTCAGATCTAGCACTTTCTAAGGAACCCAAACAAGGAACATTATTAGATTTTTTATGATTTGGGATTATAACTAGAAAATTTTTGTTATCTAGTTTGTCTGTAACTTAATTTACAAAAGATTTTCGTACGGATTTCCTCTTTGTTATTTTTTAATTTCTTGCAGTGGGCTAAGATTTTTTTTTTTTTTTTTTTTTTTTCTAATAAACGATGAAGAAGAGAAGCACAATTTAAATTCAATTAGTCGTATAGCTGGGAAATGGAGACGCATAATTTAATTTATATCATCATTTACTTAGAAAACATGTACATAATATATAGCAAAATAACTATTAAAAAAAAAAAACACATATATTTTCCTTTTAATAGGATTTCATCGGAAGGCTTTAGATTGACGAGTCCATTTTTCCGCTATTTATTCTAGAATCTAGTAAAATTTACAGGGTAGACAATTCTGGGCCAGTAAAATACACTATTTCAATATTGGCTAAGAGTAGTATACCTTGGCATATAAAAAATTTTATTGTGAACCGGAAATATGGTAGTTCACACTGTTGGATGACAGACAAGATACCATGATGCTGACCACCGTGATCGCAGTACACAGTAGATTTTTTCCCACACACAATAGGAGTTCTCGAGATCTAGAATATTTTGGATTAAACCCAGTTGGTACTTCATCATCAAATTAGGCCTTATTATTGAAGTAGAATAAGGAACAAAGTCATCATCCACATCGAACGGAAACTCCAAACCCAAATACGTATCTTCGAATTCAACTTCAAACTTTGAATCGGGCGAGGTTTGAGCAAAAGCTCATAAAAACATCGGATTTTGAAATCACTGTTTCTTTCCTCAGGTTTTTTTTTTTTTTTTTCTTTTTTTGGCAGGATTACAACATCTCCGATTTCACCGGAAAACTTTGCAATAGCTTGTTCTTCTCCGTGGACTATGAGATCCTTTAACGCATCCATTAATGAAGGTAGTGGACCAAATCTCACAGGAACATCGGATTCTGAAATAATTGTCGCTTTCATAGGAAAGTTTTTTCAGGCCGATTGAGATATCTCCAGCTAGAGTGGGGAGTTCTGCAATTTCTTGTTTTTGTTGATCGGCTCTGAAATTCTTGAATTTCCTGATGAGAGAAGGGAAAAGTTTCTTCTCATCGTTAGTATTCGACATCTTGTGATATACTTTTTTTTTATAGCTGCCCATATTATTCTCATTCTTACTTGCTTCTGCAACTACTCGCATTTAAAGTCACCATTAGCGCTCGTAAAAAAAAAAGAAGTCACCATTAGCGAGCTCAGGCATCTTCCAGCTTTTAGGCTTTCTTCATCTCTGATACCATAAAGAAACTACATCATGATTGTATAGGTGAACCCATCAGTATGGGTGAGCATATGTAACACAAAACCAATTGCCTTATTTTAAGATCCAATCACACAACTTTTTTTGCTTTATACCAATTTTTTCATTGAGTTAATCCTATTTGGGGTCTAGTTATAGTTAAGGTTCCTCACCGTTTCCTACAGATGTATTTAGTGGGCTTCGAACATGGGTCTTCCCCCACAGTCTAAGTCTAATAGCCAACTGAACAACAACCTATAGGTGCCCAATCACAGAACTTATATGCCACTTTTTTATTTCAATTGTAGGATTTCCAACATTGGTAACTTCATTTATTAATGGAATTTTGATACATAGTCGGATAAACCTGTAATATTCTTGGTTTTAAGTCCAAAAAATATTTACATGTAAGAGTGTTTCAGAAATAATATATATAAGCAATTTCTTTTGCTTCTCCAAAGCTTCCATTTCTTCTTGAGTTGCACTAGGTTGAATTATAGTTTCAAATAGCTTTCAGGTTAGGAAACAATAAGGCTCTGACAGATTAGAAATATATTAGAAAAAGAAATTTGAGTGAACACAAGCTCAAAGCGTTTAAACCTTAAATCACCAAAAATATTGAACACAAGCTCAAAGCGTTTCAATACATGATTTCAACACATGTTAGTGAAGTATTTAAACCTGGGCAAGAAGTGAAAATATATATATATGGATTACTATAGCTTGAGTAATGGCAAACAATAAATATATAGCTAGAAATTCTAAAAACAATGTCCGGTGTCGTTGGGGGTTAAGGTGTGCAAGCAATTCTAGATTCTGTTGTAGCATAAGGCACACATATGCTTTAAGGAGGACTGTCTGCTACATTCCTGCATTCACTATATGTGATGCCGTCGTCAGAAAGTCGATACCATTTTGTTTAACAACAACTTTTTGAACCCTACAAGCATATATATATATATATATATATATATATATAGATGCCAAATTTAATAAAGATACATGGTAATAATGTTGGAAATTTGACAAATATATTGGATTATATATTAGTGATTATTTGTCAACTTTGGGCCAAATTATATTATGGAAAGGAAGCGTATTTAATTAAATGATTAGTGTCATTATATAGTACGTAACGTGAGCTTTCCAACGGTATATAATTTACCCAAAACGGACAAGTAGTGAATGAGAAATTGTTGCTCAAAGTTAGCCTAATGGAATGGAATATTTGGAGAAAAATTTGGCTTATGTTAACCTATCCCACATGGGAAAAATATGAAGTGGAAAAGGTGTTTATATTGAAACACACTTTTATAAGGTGTTAACTTGTATAAGCCAAAAGGCTCTCTCTTGGGCGCGCCGAGGGGGGGGGTGCAAATCCTAGCCCCGAGCCCTCAAAGGTCCAATGCGCACCCGCACGACGTGGGTGTCGCGAATGCCGGACTGAATCCAGATATATATATATATATATATTTTTTAGCCTGTTCAAATTCTGTGACAGTTTTACTTTTGAATAAAAGTGTAACTGCAAAATTAATTCCCTTAATGAGAGAATTAATCCAATTTAATGTCAATTATTTCCATTCTTTTAAAACCCTCCTTCTGCCAATTTTTTCTTTCACTTCCATTCTATTGATTTCGTATTTCCTTTGCATTCTGCTTCCTTCAAAAAAAAAAAAAATCTTTCCTTTTTCCGGTGATAGTACACTTCACATAGTTCGGTTCGCCTTCGAGAGTCGTTGTATCCTGGGAGACAAATCGCCACTACGGGGTAGATAATTGTCTTAAGGAAACTGTTTTTACAGGCCTCGTCTCTGCTGTTTTCTTCCTTCCGTTAAGGTTGAAAAGTATTTTAAATCTTTCTTTTGTTCTTCGTTTTATTTTCAATTCTGTTTTCTATAATCTGCAACTAACAATCTTAAGACAATTATATACGTAGTGCTTGGTTAAGTTTTGCAAGATTACCTTGACATATTGGATATTAGAACCTTGACATTTTGGATATTAAAACCTTGACATTCTGGATATTTATACCTTGACATTTGGAGAATTTTTGGACCTTTTAGTGGTTTATTGTGGACTGTTTGGACATTTGTTGTTCTAAATTAACAGTTCTTTTTGTGACTCATTTTTTGTGTTTAATTTGTTAGTTTTGGAATTTCACTAACTTTGTTTGTTTGAAATTTCAGATTGAAAAATGGCTGATATTGTCCCACCTTTTGGAGGCAATGGTTCTGAAACTGGCCAATGCCAGAATAACCAACATGGACAAAATGGTCCTAGTGGTTCTAGGCTTGTTATGCCTAACGGTCCTGTAGCTGGCTCAGGTTCATACCCAGTAACAGTGCCTGAAAGGCCGGAAAAATTCAACGGAATGAATTTTAAGATGTGGCAGCAGAAAATGCTTTTCTACTTGACTAGCATGCAATATCATAGGCTGCTAAAAGAAGATCCTCCTGTTGTTCCCGAGGGTGTGGTGGATCCTTCTGTTCAATTAGCTGTTGATGCTTGGAATCACTTGGATTTCCTTTGTAGAAACCACATTCTGAATGGATTGGTTCCTGATTTGTATGAGGTTTACACTGTTAAACGAACTGCAAAGGAATTATGGGACTCCTTGGATAGGAAGTACAGAACTGAGGATGCGAGTGCTAAGAAATACTTAATAGGCCAATTCCTTAGTTACAAAATGGTTGATTCCAAATCTGTTGTGAGTCAAGTGCAAGAAATCCAGCTTTTGATCCATGGGATGCAAGCTGAAAGGATGGAGACTAGTGAAACCTTCCAAGTGGCTGCAATCATTGAGAAATTGCCACCTAGTTGGATTGATTTCAAAAACTATCTCAAGCATAAAAGGAAAGAGATGTCTGTTGAGGATCTAATTGTCTGACTTCGTATTGAAGAAGACAATAGAAGATCAGAGAGGAAATCTTCTGTTGCTGCTAATCAAGCTATGGCTAGAGCCAATGTTGTGGAGGTCAAGAAAGACCCCAAGAAGGGCAAACAGCCTGCTGGATCCAAGTCCAAATTGGGACCTAAAGGGGGCATTTCCAAGAAACCAAAGTTTAATGGAAAATGCTTCAATTGCAACAAAATGGGACACAAGTCCTCTGATTGTAGGCTGCCAAAAAGGGTCAACAAAAATGAGGCAAATGCTGTGGAAGAAATTGCTAGAGATGTGTCTGACATCGATCTGTGTGCAGTGATTTCTGAAGTCAACCTGGTTGAGTCAAATCCACGAGAATGGTGGCTTGATACTGGTGCTACACGCCACATTTGTTGTGACAAAGGGTCTTTTGCTGGATTGACTCTTACGAAGAAAGGAGAGAATCTCTACATGGGCAATTTTGCTACTTCAAAGATCAAGGGACATGGAACTGTCATTCTGAAAATGACTTCTGGGAAAGAAGTGAAGCTGCAAAATGTCTTGTATGTTCCTGAAATGAGCAAGAATCTGGTTTCTGGGAGCCTCTTGAGCTCACATGGCTTCAAGATGGTTTTTGAGTCTCAGAAATTTATTTTGTCTAAAGGAGGTATGTATGTGGGCAAGGGATATGAACGTAATGGGATGTTCAAATTTAATTGTATCTCTTGTAAATCAAATTCAATTGAAATGAATAAGAATAACGTTTCTTCTGCTTATATTATTGAGTCTTCTAATTTATGGCATAGTAGACTTGGACATGTTAATTTTGATACGTTGCGACGTTTAATTAACTTGAATCATATCCCCATCTTTCAAATTGATAAAAACCATAAATGTGAAATTTGTGTAGAGACAAAATTGACAAGATCCTCATTTCATTCTGTTGAAAGAAATTCAGAACCACTTGATCTTATACACACAGATATTTGTGACTTGAAGTTTGTTCAATCAAGGGGAGGAAATAAATATTTTATTACCTTCATAGATGATAGCACAAAATATTGTTATGTGTATTTGCTTAAAAGCAAAGATGAGGCTTTAGAGAAATTTGTTCTCTATAAGCAAGAAGTAGAAAACCAACTTAATAAAAAGATTAAGGTGGTAAGAAGTGATCGTGGTGGTGAATATGTTGCACCATTTGGTGAGTTTTGCTCCCAACATGGTATTATTCACGAAGTAACACCTCCGTACTCTCCTCAATCTAACTGTGTAGCTGAACGAAAGAATCGTACCTTAAAAGAAATGATGAATGCGATGCTAACCAGTTCTGGGTTACCACAAAACATTTGGGGGGATGCTGTGTTGTCAGCAAATTACCTTTTAAACAAGGTACCCCGTAAGAAACAAGACAAAACCCCTTATGAATTATGGAAAGATAGAAAACCTTCTTATAATTACTTGAAAGTGTGGGGGTGTCTTGCAAAGGTAATGGCCCCATTACCTAAGAGAATGAAAATAGGCCCAAAGACAGTGGATTGTATTTTCATTGGATATGCGGAACACAGTAATGCGTATCGGTTTCTTGTGCATGAATATAAAAACCCGAAAATACACAAGAATACATTAATGGAGTCAAAGGACGCCTCGTTCTTTGAAAATGTGTTTCCATGTAAACAAAACGGTGTGGGGTCGGGATCTAAACGGTCTGGTGAGACTGTTGAAGTTGACAGTCAAGATGGTCAACATGATGAAGTTGAGAATAATGAAGAGCTTCAACAAGAGGTGGAAGAGAATGTTCAAGATCTTCAAGAAGAGGATAAGATGGACATAGAGGTTGAACCTCGAAGAAGTAAAAGGGCAAGGGTGGAAAAATCTTTTGGTCCAGATTTTCTAACTTACATGTTAGAGGCTGAACCACAAACTTACAAAGAAGCTGTAAGTTCAACTGAAAGTCCTTTATGGAAAGAAGCCATAAGGAGTGAGATTGATTCCATTCTGCAAAATCATACTTGGGAATTAGTGGATCTTCCTCCTGGAACTAAACCACTAAGCTCTAAATGGATTTTCAAACGGAAATTGAAAGCAGATGGAACAATTGATAAGTACAAGGCCCGTTTGGTTATAAAAGGTTATAGACAAAAGGAAGGCCTTGACTACTTTGATACTTATTCTCCAGTGTCGAGAATAACATCCATTAGGATGGTACTTGCTATTGCCGCTCTACGGAATCTTGAGGTACATCAAATGGATGTGAAGACAGCTTTCCTGAATGGAGATCTGGAAGAAGAAATCTACATGGAACAACCTAAAGGTTGTGTAGTTCCAGGTCAAGAAAAGAAAGTCTGTAAATTGGTGAAGTCTTTATACGGTTTAAAGCAAGCACCAAAACAATGGCACAAAAAGTTTGATGATGCCATGATGGCTAGTGGCTATCGTATCAACGAGTGTGACAAATGTATTTATGTAAAAACTACAACTGAAGGATATGTTATCCTATGCTTGTATGTTGATGACATACTCATTGTGGGAAGCAATGAGAAGATGGTAAAGAGTACCAAGAACATGTTAAATTCCAGATTTGACATGAAAGATATGGGACTGGCGGATGTGATTTTAGGCATCCAAGTTAAACGTTCACCTAACGGTCTCATTTTAACTCAGTCACACTACGTGGACAAGATACTTGATAAGTTTAACAAGGATGATTCTGGTATAGCCAAAACTCCGTTGGACATTAGTCAACATTTGTCCAAAAACAAAGGTGAAGGCATAGACCAAGTGGAGTATGCCAGGGTTATAGGTAGTCTGATGTACCTTTCGAGTTGTACAAGACCAGATATTGCTTACACTGTAAGTAGTTTAAGCAGATATACGAGTAATCCAGGAAAGATTCATTGGGTAGCTATCGTGAGAATACTAAGGTATTTGCGCTATACTCGTAATTATGGTTTACACTATACGAGAGAACCTGCGGTACTAGAAGCATATTCTGATGCCAGTTGGATAGCTGACATCAAGAATTCTAAAGGTACAAGTGGGTACGTGTTCACTCTAGGAGGAGGAGCAGTGTCGTGGAAATCCTCAAGGCAAACGATTATAACTAGATCCACTATGGAAGCTGAGTTTGTAGCCTTGGATAAAACTGGAAAGGAAGCTGAATGGTTTCGGAATTTCTTAGAAGATATTCCAGAATGGCCAAAGCCTGTGCCCGCAATTTGTAATCAAGCAGCGATTAAAAGAGCACAGAACATTATGTACAATGGTAAGCTGCGACACATGCGTCGTCGTCATAATACCGTTAGACAACTGATCTCAACGGGAGTTATCGCTATTGACTTTGTAGGGTCAAAGGATAACACTGCGGATCCGCTAACCAAAGGTTTAAACCGAGATCAAGTTGAAAAGACATCAAGAGGAATGGGACTAAAGCCCATGAATGTTTAAGGCGCTATGTGAAGGAAAACCCAACCTTGTTGACTGGAGATCCCAAGATCTAGGTTCAATGGGACAACCTAATTGCATAGACCTTGTGAGATCACTGTGGGGGTCAAACCCTTGTCCATTCCTACGATGTAAACAGTGATAAAATGTGGAAAGGTTAAGCTATGCTTTTAATGATTCTTTGTGCTTCAAAAGTTTGAGCAAAAGAGATCACCTATGTGAGAGTGAAGTGGGGTCGCTTCAAAAGAAACTAATGGGGCCTAGTTATCTGAAACTCTTGCAGAACCAGGAGATGTTCATGACCATAACGGACATAACCATGAGAACCAAAAACTGTGTTATGTTGGTATTTGTGTGAGGTATATCGTCGTTTACACAAACGGCAGAATAGTTCAAGGACATCGTGTCTACCAGTCAGCCAGTAAAGTAAATATACTAGCACAAGGGAAGGTTCAAGGGTTGATGCCTACCTATCCTATGCAAATATCGACTGTAGTTTACTATCACCACTTTGATTTTGATCTTTCTTTTCGTCAATCAATTTCATTCATGTGGGGGATTGTTGGAAATTTGACAAATATATTGGATTATATATTAGTGATTATTTGTCAACTTTGGGCCAAATTATATTATGGAAAGGAAGCGTATTTAATTAAATGATTAGTGTCATTGTATAGTACGTAACGTGAGCTTTCCAACGGTATATAATTTACCCAAAACGGACAAGTAGTGAATGAGAAATTGTTGCTCAAAGTTAGCCTAATGGAATGGAATATTTGGAGAAAAATTTGGCTTATGTTAACCTATCCCACATGGGAAAAATATGAAGTGGAAAAGGTGTTTATATTGAAACACACTTTTGTAAGGTGTTAACTTGTATAAGCCAAAAGGCTCTCTCTTGGGCGCGCAGGGGGGGGGGGGGGGGGGGGGGTGCAAATCCTAGCCCCGAGCCCTCAAAGGCCCAATGCGCACCCGCACGACGTGGGCGTCGCGAATGCCGGACCGAATGTCAAAATTAATTCCCTTAATGAGAGAATTAATCCAATTTAATGTCAATTATTTCCATTCTTTTAAAACCCTCCTTCTGCCAATTTTTTCTTTCACTTCCATTCTATTGATTTCGTATTTCCTTTGCATTCTGCTTCCTTCAAAAAAAAAAAAAAAAAATCTTTCCTTTTTCCGGTGATAGTACACTTCACATAGTTCGGTTCGCCTTCGAGAGTCGTTGTATCCTGGGAGACAAATCGCCACTACGGGGCAGATAATTGTCTTAAGGAAACTGTTTTTACAGGCCTCGTCTCTGCTGTTTCCTTCCTTCCGTTAAGGTTGAAAAGTATTTTAAATCTTTCTTTTGTTCTTCGTTTTATTTTCAATTCTGTTTTCTATAATCCGCAACTAACAAATAAACATGTAGAAAATATAATTAACCTCAGCATATATAAAATGTTGAGAGTTTATTTTAGCAGATAGACATTAGCATTAATTAAGAGACAGTAATAAGCTAGAGTAGAAATTATTCTTAATAACTAGTAAGCTTTCAACTAATAAGAACAATGTTGACATAGTTTCACAGAACTGGCAGCAACTCTTCGATAAGATCCTGAGTAAAAACGTCCCCAAATTTTGCTTCGCAAAGTCTTTGTCCGGTTGTTTTATACAGCAAGATTCCGATATCTGGTTTTACTTGTGCAACATTTGTTATGTCTTTGAAACTATAGTCTGCGTTTTGCACTTGAACTGGTTTTTGAAATATTCCATCTGGACCAGATTTCTGGATCTGTTCGGAAAGAGGTTCCCAAGCGTTTTCGTAGCTGATAACATCCCCTTTCGGTGTAAACCCATTGATCAAATTTTGCTCAATATATTGCTGGATGAATTTGAATCTCGTCGCTTCTGCAACCATTTCTGCAACAACAACAAGACTCTTTTTGAAAGCATCATTTACATTTCTACCATCGAAATTATGCATTGTGTCGATTGCTGTCTTCAATGGTGTAATTCCCAACGGAATTTTTGATCTGTCGCCCAACTTAGCATAATTTGTTTCCACACTTAACCTTGTTTGTTGGGTTCCATTAAAAAGGAGTTCTTCTGATTCTGCTGGGGCATCCTTTAAAAAGAAGGATCGACCTTCAGATCTATAAGCAATTACATACACATTGAGAGCATATACTGCTAATGTGATCGAGTGTTGCGAATCGTAATTAATCAGCTGCACCAGAAGAAACTTTGTCGCGTTTGTTATTTCCGATGATTTTGGCAGAACTGGTATTCCATGGCTTGTGTCTCTACTCTGTAAGTCGGTTCGTAAAGAGGACATGGAAGTCTGGTAGCTACCGACGCTGGCCAGATGCGTTGTAAATATGACGGTGTTGTGACTTAGAGCTATTACAATGTTGCCGCTTAACCATGTTGCAAACACAACCCACAGCTTCATTTCCAACTCCTTGTTTTTCTACCTCCTGAAAATATCACTTGTTAAACAACAGCCAAAATTATAGATTGTAAAAAATTGATCATAAATAACAAAAAACTACAAAATAGCACAGAATATATGAATTATCAATTAAGTATGTGTTCGGTATATATATTATATGTATATATACTTAATTGATACCGCAAATATTAGTTATAAATTGATCTTTTCTTTTGTTAAGTTTCTGAAAAATTGTTTAAAATAAAATATATTCACAAAAATATACCGAAAATTCAATATCAAAACTAGGCTGTTAACATATTAAAATTATAACAGCACGCAAATTAATTTTGACAGTAATAAATTTTAAGTGAAAAAGAAAGAGATTCAAAGAAAAACAGTCTACAAATGAATCAGCAAAACCTAAAAAATAAATAAGCAAAATGTTGTGTATTTCTTTAAATATTTATTAGAAAAAAAGTATATGCTCAGTGATTTTGTATTAAGAAAGAGAGAGAGAGAATCTACTCACAGAAAATAGATCGAGTGACCAAGAGGTGATTTTTTTTTTTTTTTTTTTTTTTTTTTTTTTTTTTTTAAGATAAGGAGCAAGAGGTGATTTTTACCATTGCAACTGATCATCTCTTTATATAAAGGAAAATCATGGGTTACTATTTTTGACTTTTCTTCGTAGCAAATTGCAATTATTATTTTTTAACTTTTTTTTAATGAAATACGACACGTTTTAATCCAATGAGTTAGCAATGCCAAATAATATAAAAACACTGTTGTTACTTTCTAAGCATAGGTGGCTAATACATAAAATAAATGGTCTCTTACCAAAAACCCAAAAAAATAATAATAGGAGAGACTATATCGTAAACCTAAACATCACATTATCCATGTGGTAAACTAATAAAATTAAGATAATTTATATTCCAATAAATAAAAAAATAAAAATATGTAATTAATTAATTATTAATTATTTAAAGTAAAATTTTATAACCTAAAATTTTAAATTTTAAATCTTATAATATATTATGTTATATAATTTTATTAGTTTGATACGTAGATAATGTGATATACAAGCTGTATTTTAAAATTTCTAAACCACAGTTGTGCTCTTAAGAAAAAAATAAAAATAAAAAGAAAAAAATTAATCTGTCGTTGTGCCTACACCAATTACCGGTTTGGCATTACGTAAATTGTCTAATTATACGTCTTAGTGAAATAAATAAACATTAATTTCTTATTTAACATACATTTTAGGGTTGGGGATCACTTTGTCAAGTGATGGATAAGGTTTATTTAAAAAGACAAAAAGAGGTAAGTCAAAAATACCGCTAAATTATAATAATAATTATTATTTTGCTACTGAAGCGGGATGATGAAATTAAGCATTAAGAAAGGAAGTAAAATGTACAAACGAAGCCATACGAGACAAACTTCATAAAACATAGAACCAAAACTAGAAATTACGGGTTCCCAAACTCAACGAAGAATGACAGTCCATGCAATTGATGAAAACAGGAATGCTATAAGATAGGATTCGTCAATGGATCTCTCAAAGGGGATGTTATTTTATTCAAGAGAAGCAGCTAAAACTGCAGCTAAAGAATACATTATGAGAATTCAAAAAGAGTTTCGGAGTAGAGAGACAAGGCTGAATACTATCACATTGGTATGTCATTATTATGATGATGGATGTCCTTGGAGGTTACATGAGACGCTGAAAAAGAAGTCTTATTTGTGGGAGACCACAAAGTATGTCGGTGAACATACTTGTCATGGGTTGAAAAAGTCTCAAGACAACCGAAATCGTGACACGGCCTATATGTATCCCATAGTGGAGGCTATGATTAGGGAGGATCCCTCACTAAAGGTAAAGGTGATTGTTGCAAACTTTGATGAATGATATAAGATAAAAATCTCTTACAAGAAGGCATGGTTGGAAAAAAATAAAGCAATTGAGAAGATATATGGAAGTTTTGATGAGTCATATAACTATCTTCGCCCTTGGCTTCATGTTGTAACCCAAATGAACCCCATCTCATTCTACCATATTGCTGAGTCTAATCACTTTGTCAATGGTAGATTTGTGCCAGGAGTTAAACGTTTTTAGCGTCTTTTATTGATTTTGAAACCATGCATTGATGGGTTCAAACATTGTATGCCAGTCTTGTACATTGATGCCACTTTTCTAACTAGAAAGTATAAAGGTGTAATACTAGTAGCATCAGCGCTTGATGGCCAATGAAACATATTTCCAATAGCATTTGCCATAGCTGAAGTTGAAAACCAGGCAAATTGGGAATTCTTCTTGGGTTGTGTACGGGATTTTGTTTGCACAGACATGCCCGATGTTTGTGTCGTACCTTATAGGCATGCTGGAATCTTAAGAGCTATGGAGTGTGAAAAATGGAATATGGCACCTCATCGATTCTGCATTCGACATCTAGCAAGCAACTACAATAAGCAATTCAAAAATGAAGAAGTTAAAAACTTTATCATCAATGCAGGTATTCAAGAGTATTGCTTTTTCAATTGCCCTAAACCTAAACCATAATAAACAAGTTATACAATTGTTTAACTCATTATGCTTTGAAATATGTTTTCATGTTTTTTTAGCATATCAACAGCAACCTCGGAAGTTTAATCGGATGATGAGGTTGCTTGAGGAGAAAGAACCCGATAGCTTTGAATGGTTGAATCGGTTTCCAAAGGAGAATTGGGCTCTCGCTTTTGATGTGGTTGTCGATGGGGTAGTATGACAACTAACATTGCTGAATCAGTGAACAGATGGCTGCTAAAAGATATTCGAGGATTGCCAATAACAACAATGATGGAAAGCCTATTTTTTAAATTGGTCGATCGTTTCGAAAAACACAGATGTGAAATCACAGCCCAAATGCAAAAGGGATTCTCATATACTACTTTTGCAATAGACCTTTTGAGGACAATATTTGAAAAGGCACCTGGACACGTAGTACAAAGCTTTGATTCGAGGAATGGTGTTTTTGAGATTAAAACTGCCCGTTGGAATTCAGCAAGGAAGGGAGGATACAAGCAAGTGGTCAATCTGAAAGAAATGACTTGCAGTTGTGGGAAGTTTCAACAATTGAGAATACCATGCTCCCATGCCATTGCTGGGTGTTTGGCATATGGCATTGACTATAGACAATTTATTCATCCAATTTATAAATTAGAAAACAACATGAAATGTTGGTCAACAGCATTTAACCCACTTGGAGAACGTGACTACTAGCCAACAATAGATGGACCATCACTTATACCAAATCCAAATTTGATGAGAAAGAAGGGTCGACCAAAAACAACACGGATTCGGAATGAGATGGATTGGAAAGTTACCGGTGCTAACACCACCACTTTTTGTAGTAAATGTGGCTTACCTGGTCATAACACTAGGACATGTGGGTGTAGTTAAATATATTGTAATTATAATGAATAGTTTGTAATAATTGGAATGGATTGTAATATTTTTTTGGAATGCTTGCTACTATGATAATGTGTGTTTTGTGCCTATATTGCTTTAATAGTAATAGTAGTTTGGTAAAGCTTACTAGTATGTTGAATTCTTAATGTGCATCATTTTATTATATTGACATCAATTGTTTGTGTTTTTAGGTATGTCAGGTAATCTACCACCACAGCGAGCATACATTGATCCTGGACTGATTGACCCTAGCGTTTTACATTCACAGAGATCACATAGATCGGAGGCCATATGGTTTAATGAGGTGCAAATATGTCACTTTCTATTTACAAAAACGAATTATTGAAATTAAATAGTGTGTTTTGAATTAAGCTAATGTTAGTTATGATCATAATTGGCATTATTTTATAAATTTATCCAAAATTTTAACTTCTAAAAACATTGTCCTCTTTAATATATTAAGAAATTAATATATGAAGGTTTAGTATATTAAGTTGAATTGAGTTAAATTAAAATTCCAAATTTTTAACAAATTAAACTGGTAATAGATCAAAACCCATAATCTCATTACATGTTTGTTTCTATTTTTAACTATATTTGTTTTGTTATATTTGTGACTATGTTATTCGTTAATATATTTTTTGGTGAATATATTAGGATAAGGAGACAACACTAACTTGCAGGACCGACGGTACGATCCTACGTGAAGAAGAAATTGATGAACGACTAGAACAAGTCTTGAGACAGACTGGTTTCTATGGAGTTGTAAGTTTGGGCTTTTTTCAGTTGGACCACCTTCTCATTACTGCTCTAGTTGAGAGATGGAGTCGGAGACTCATACTTTTCATCTTCTCGAAGGTGAGGCAACAATTACACTGCAGGATGTTGCTATACAAACTGGACTACCAATAGATAGTAATCCATTGATTTGCCCACTGCCGACAAAATGGGTTGATGAATGTGAAAGATTATTAGGTGTTCGTCCTCCTAGAGATGCCTTCAAAAAAATATGCTACAATTGAGTTGGTTGAATGCTAATTTTCCTGCTATGCAGGCTAATGATAATGAAGACGACATTGCACGGTACATCCGTGCATACTTGTTGCAACTTTTATCGAGCATGTTGTTTAGTACAAAAACATCAGGCTATGTGAACCTTATGTTTCTACCTTTGTTAGAGAATATTGCAACAATTGGTCAGTATAGCTGGGGCAGCGGGTGTTTAGCATATTTTTATAGAGAGCTATGTAAAGCCGCCCGACACAACACTGCACAAATTGGTGGTGCTTTAATTTTGTTGCAGGTTTGGACATATGAGAGATTGAGAGATATATCGTCGAACCTACGGAGTGGAGTTATCACACCTGGTTTACCACTTGGTCGGTGGTACGTATATATAACACTTATGATATATATGTATTAATATATCAATTTTTTGTGTGTATATATATATATAGAAAAATAATTGAAATTACAAATAAGCAAGAGAAATCAATTTTTGTGTCCTACTATGTAAAAGGAAACCAATCAATAAAATACAACAAATTAGGGTATACGATGCCGAACTTCTGTAATGAGTAAATTAAATGAATTAGGGTCATGCCTTAAAAGGTACATCAGGTTATAACACATGTAATATATTCATGAAAAAAAGAAGCTAAACAAAATTAATAACATGTTTAGTATTCAAAATTAACTTCTGCATATTTATATTTCTTTGTTATGATATAGTTGTACAATTTATTATAACATGTTTAGTATGGAAATGAATATCTCCTAATTAATTACAGGTGGAGCACACCTAAGGATTCTACTGCTGTGCCAACTCATACTCTCAGACATATACGATATGTACTTGATTTGGCTGACAAAGATTCTGTAAGTCATACAAATTAGGCATGCATTGATGTTAAACATTTATGACTAAAAATTTGCTTTAGAATGGTAAAATCATATACATATTTATGTAAACTCGTGTTGCTTGTAGTTCACTTGGGAGCCATATACTGATGATATCCGGGCAACATTACTGGAATATTGCTTTCAAGGAAATCATTTATGGAGAGCTGTTGTGTCATTGATTTGCATGCACATTGTAGAATGGCATCAACCTGACAGAGTACTTCGACAATTTGGTTTGCAAAAACACATACCTGTTGCACCCATGCAAACCAATGAGCTGCATGATATTGAACTTATTCAGGTTAAAGGTTCCATTATGCAGAAAATGGCCTACTGGGTCGCAATATGGAATAATAGGGCAAATTTTATATTTGCAGCTCAACCATGTGCCGAACCACTCCATTATCATTCTGAATACATGGAATGGTATAGGCGAATAACAAGGAGGTGGATTTCTGTTAGAGGTGTTGCCCATGGTGCCACTGTAAGTCATTAAAATTGAAAATTCATATGGTTGAGTTTTTTTATGCCCAACTAGATAGTAATAATATATGTTATATACAGGTTGATAGAATGGAGCAACTTGCCTTGGTTAGAGGTTTGGATATTGTGCACATGATAAGAAACAACATATGCGGGGCACTTGGGGAGGAATGACGTTATGTTCGGGGTTCCCCACCTCCTCATCCAGCTCCGACTGCTACTTATCTGAATATTGAAGTGGATGAAGAGGAACCGGTTGCTACCACTGGTAGACACCGCTAATGTTCCAGATCGAGGAGACTGGAGGTCACAAGACCAACTGATCCTTCTTGTGACATTGTGCCACATCCAGTATCCTGCCATTCACATGATCCATATGGAGCTAGCACATCACAATAATCACAACCAACACAACAATATTCATCATGGGTTCCTAACCCATCTGCACCTGGTTCATTTGGTAGTCTTTCAGGTCCATCACAGTATGGGTTTAACACTTCTCAAAACCCATTTACACAATGGACTGGGTCGGGCCAATCACCTTCGGCTATGCATAGTATGGGTACACCTCGTACTCCTTCTAATATGATATTTCCATCGTTCGTGCGGCCATCTTCAATGGAACAGTGTGTTGGTATGTCTAGTATGTACTCTCAGCAACAACCCACTTTTCCCTATTCCAACTATGGAACAACATCAAATGTTGAATATAATCCATCACAGTGCACTGATCCATCACAGCCTTCGAATAGAAGTGGACGTAATATTTGATGTTTCATTTTAAATAATGTATAATATTTTTATGTTTTAGTTGGAGAATTGTATCTTTGAATATTTAGAATATTTACTATAAATAATATGTCATATATTTTTTTTATTGTACATCCCTGTTCCTTTGAAATCGAACGAGTGGTAATTAAGATTTTATTACCATATCTATCGTATTTTAAATCATAGTTTTTTTATAATATATAATTTTACAGTAATTAATTAATTGTAATTAATATACAAAGAAAATTTTATAATTAATTAATTAAAAAATTGTATATTCTTATTAAAATTTTATCATATTTTAAATCATAGTTTTTTTATAATTAATAATTATTTCGAACGAGTGGTAATGCATATTTTTAAAGTAATGTAAAATTTTTCCATGTACTCATAGTTCTTTTATAATAATATTTTTATTTTATAGAATTTCATATAAAAACTATGTATTTAAAAATATTTTTTTACAAATAAAGAAAATTAAAAAAATATTTTTAATTATACAATCAAACGGAAAAGAAAATAAGCGAAATATGCACTTGTGTATTAATGTGCCAAATCAATAAGTAATAAACTAAATGGTCAGATTTTGAAAATTTTTTTTAATGACTTTGCAATGTTATGGTCCAAAAAATTAAATATAATTATCTTATGACTTTTTCAATTGAATAATTACTGCAAAAATACCAGCGCTATACAATAACTTAATTTCCTAATAAACACATGAATTATTAAACGAGAGAAGAAGTGATAAAAATACAAGCGGGTGAGAATGGAAATAAAGCAATCATTTTAATCCATAACACGTGGAAGTGGGTGTAGCTGTTGGCTATGAAGGTTGCGTCATAATATCAACCGCTTTAATACGGGCCCATGTGGCAGATTACACGTGAAGGTAGATCCGCCTTCTGCCCGTCATTTATTTTTATGTATATTTATTTAGATTTCTTTTTTATTTCTTTATTATTATTATTTAATATGACAATTAATAAATATAAAACTAGAAAGATTGTAATCTGAAAGAATTTTTTTTTAAATGAACGTTCAGATTTAAAATACGAGTGGTAATCAATTTTTTCCATATTTATTTTTTTTCTGCTATGCCAATTGACTGTTATTAATAATACCATAATAGTAAAATTGTATATTTATTCAACGATTGTTATAACTCTAGAGTTCATTTATGTTCTATATAATTTAAGGACTTTACTAAAAATAATAACACTGAATTAGATAATCATAATACGAAATTACATAATAGTATTAAATTACATTATAACACTAAACTACAAAAAACTACCTAAGTTACAAAATCATAAAATTAAACTACTACTATAGTCATCTCTTAATCTTGAATTTAAAACTATTCCTAGCGTTCATTTTATTACAATAGTCTACTTGACATATTGGCAGAGTTTCTAAAACTTTACCAACCAATTCTTGGGGTAAATTAATACATTCACTTTCCTTCGTAATTAACATCTTCACCATATCGTCATATTCTATAGGTGATTGGTCGAAAATCTCATCAAAATAGCATTTATAACGTCAGGATAATCCATTTCTTAGCAATGTCATTTGTTCCCTCGTTCGCTTATCGAATTTGTAGCCAGACATTATTATGTCTTGTAATTTTTCATTTATATTTAGCAGGTACTCTAATAAATTTTTGCCTCTTCTCATCCAAATTGCTTTTAAGTTTTCTAATTTCTTCATTGCAAATTTTGGGAATCGGAGACTCTTCGGGGTAAGTATTGTTTTAACCATCGATAAGTTGCATAAAAAAAAAAAACCTTAATTTAAATAATTCAAATGCACATTAATTAATTAATTTACAACTTAAATAAAAGATTCTACATATCTACACCAGTTTTTTTTTTTTTTTTTTGAAACCCTTGTAATAATAATAATAATAATAATAACAACAACAACAACAATAATACAAATAAAAATACAAATAAAATTTTACACCAAAAAATAAATCTGATTCACTGCCCCACTTTTATTTTTTTTTCCAATAACTTGTAATAATAATAATAATAATAATAATAATAATAATAATAATAATAATAATAATAATAAAATTACAGCAAATTTTACCCCATCACTACCCTAGTTTCTTTTCTTTCTTTTTTTTACATAACTTACAATAATAATAATAATATTTCAAAATCTAATAACAAACTAATACAGAAATTACATTTACTAACTATATAGTTTATATTATATATTTAAGATTTTTCACACATATAAATATTATATACTAACATCACATATATATTATTACACAAAATAAAAATTTTAAAAAAATTTTATATTTACCTTTTTTTTGTTTAATGCTTCACAATAACTGTTATTTAATGGTTGTAGTGTTAGGATTTTTGTTTTCAATTTGCTGATGCCAATCCTAAAAAAAAATTATAAGAAGTTAATTAAAAATATTACAAAAAAATTAATTAAACAATTATAAATATAAAATAAAATTAGGCTAAGTAATAACTTACTAAATAATAACGAAATTGACAGTTTGAAGAAGGTAGAAAATTGCTTAAAAGAGCTGAAGAATAAGGAAAAGAATTGAGCTTTAAAACGAAGATGAAGGAAGAAAAATTATCAGGTAAAAGAAAGCAGAAGAGATTTGAGCGTGAAAAATAGGAGGAAGTATAATTTTATAACCAGGTGAAACAAATCTGAAATCATCTGACAGTTGGATTCATTTTTAATTAATGATCGGACGGGTGGGGAAGGGACAGAATCAAAGTGTCCACTTTTATCACATGCAGATACAATATGCCCGCGTTTCTAAGATTTGGACCAATCAAAGGTCCGCTTTTCGCATGCGGACACATTGATCCGCTTTTGACACATGCGGACTTGGAGTCCGCTTTTTAAAAATGCGGACTTACAGTCCATTTTCCCTACATGCGGACCTTGCTACGTCACCTCATTTGCAGCTTTTGAAAGTCCGCTCCTTAAATTTGCGGACTTATTTGTCCGCTTTTTCAAATTGCGGACGTTATGACTCCGCTTTTCTGTTATCCGGACATTGCCACGTCATTTCAACCCCCCATATGTACGCTTTTTAGATTTGCAGACTTATTTTGTCTGCTTTTTTTAATTGTGGAAATTTTAAGTCCTCCTTTTTAATTTGCGGACCTCTTTGGGTCCATATTTTTTATTAGCGGACTTGGCCCGCCAGGAAAAAAAAAAAAACCAATGTCCGCCAACTGTCATGGAACCAATTGACCTAAAAGCTTAAGCTGATAGGTAAGGCCCAATTATAGTTTTTATTATTATCTCTGACACTCCCCCGCACGCGAATGCCCCTTGGGCTTGAAGCGTGTACAACACAGGCCCACCCTGCCATGTGTTGAATTTTAATCAACAAATGGAGCTGTCAGGATTCGAACCCTCAACCTCTAGGTCTAAGCAGCTCTGATACCATGTCATGGAACCAATTGACCTAAAAGCTTAAGCTGATAGGTAAGGCCCAATTATAGTTTTTATTATTATCTCTGACACCAACCTCATGCGCGGACTTTTACAAAAACACCACAAACTGGGAATTAGTTTAGTTTTCACCCTATATTGAGAAATACTTTGGAATAATGCTACAAAATTTTCTTTAATCATGTTGCATGTTGCTACTACAAAGTTATGACTGTAGGTATTTACAGTAAAAAATTTGATATAATTTTATTGCTAAATATGTTTTTTTGCATTTTTTTTTTTATATTGCTGCTAAATGTGCGATTCTAAATCTAAGATTTCTGGTAGTTTTAATTAAGGATGGAAGCTCGGAAATACTTTTACCAACGCCATTTGGCAATGGCATCTCGATGTATTAAACCAAGAACAACAAGCAATAATAATAATAATAATAATAATAATAATAATAATAATAATAGCAATTACAATCTGCAAAAAGAAAACGAGTCTACGAAAAAAAAAACAAAGGGGTAAATCCAATTGATACCATATATAATTAAGATACCTAGCATGAATAAACAACCACAACAAATTAACAGCTAGTTATTAAATAAAAACAAAATTACAACAAAGTACTGTGTTCTCCGGTTCTAATACACATTAAATATTCAATTATTGTACTTATTGCCTTGGTCAAGGCAAAGGAAAAAAAACACAGAGCACAAGAACATGAGAAATTTTACAATCGACCGGGTCTATGTGGATCGTTCCACTGAAAAATTGATACGTAAGCAATATGACCATTTTGAAAATAAAAAACGCTTCTGTGTCAATTTTTCATTGGAAAGGTCCACATGAACCGGGTCTATTGTATAATTTCCCAACACAATAGATCACCGAAAAGAGAGAAGTTGTACTATCATCCGTCGGGACTGGTCCAGGACTGTTGAGATCACGGCACATAATGGCTGGACTTAGTTGGGTCTAGGAGGATAGTAGAATTTTTGCCAAGAACACAAGATCAATTTTTTTTAGTAGGAGGTTTATAATCTGGATTAAAACCGGGTCGTGCTTCACAATCAAGATTTAATGACCTTGATTGCCTAACACTATTGGTCACCCCAGGATGTCCATAAGTCTTATAGAATCTCAATTCGTAAGACTTCACAGAATCAATAGCAAGTTTCAGCAACAGCGCAAAAAAACATCGGATTCTAAAATTCTCCTCGCTTTCTTTTGGTGATTTCATGAAGACCGGTCCGCCTCCACCGTTTAGCTCTGAGAGTTTCCCAATTTCTTCTTCTTGTTTTTCGACTGCTAGACTAGAGAAGCATTCGATCAACAAATCAATATCATATGGTGGGCCATGAGTCCCGAAGAACATCTTTTTGTAGGTGTTGAGCAAATCGGATGGAAGCCTGTGCAAGAGCTCGGAAAACGATCGGATGGTGAAATCATAGTCATCTTCATCGGGTTGTTTCAGGATTGAAGTGTCGATGTTGTTGTCCCCTAGAAGGGTGGAGAGTTTAGCAAGCTCTTCTTCTTGTTCCTCGCCTGGTTCAAGATCTTGAAAACGGCGGAAGATCATATCAATGAGAGTGGCAACATTTGAGCCACTGCTAGACATTTTCTTTTCTCTTTTTGTTTTTGTTTTCTGCCTATTTTACTCTCGCTCAATTTTGCTATCTCAAGCATTATACCACTCATTTTATAGCCTAAGAGATTCTGCTTTGTTTTAGGCCAATTGATATTAAAATATTATTGATCCAATCTTGATTAAGGTTTAATAATCACAACTTTCTAAAATCCAGCCAAAAGACAGCCAAAAAAAAAAAAAATCTCATTTATTATATTCATTTCTAAGATAAGCTAGATATCTGCTCACTTTTGTAATTAGATTCAATATTCTTAGACTCGTGGAGTTTTGTTATGGTATTTGAAAAAAAAAAAAAAAAAAAAAAAAGCCAATAACTGAAATATCATGAACAATTTTCGATGACAAAAACAATTTTCGATGGTTTTCAATTATTTTAAGCGCGGCAATATTTTACTACATTTGCTTGTCTAATTCATGTGTTCACACCTTTAAATTAAGATATAGGTTGTTTTCTTCTTAAAGAATATTAAAATATGATTACTTTAAGCCAACTTGCAATGCCAATTTGAGAAAACGTTGTAACAAACTGCTACACTGAAGTTTTAATATATATATATATATATATAATTATAATTGTAGGTCAAGTAGGAGAGGTCCTGTTAGCTTCATCTTCACCCTTGGTTAAATTTGAAGGGCTAAGATTAGGTTACCAGGAACTCTCATATTTGACCAAAACAGTGTGTTTGATTAAGTGTAACGTAAGGGGTGTAAATCAAATTTTACTGGATTTGAGAGTTAGAGATAGATGTGGCAATTCGTGTTTTCGTGTCATAATCGTGTTAGACTAGGATAAAGTGTAACGTAAGGAATGTAAATCAAATTTTACTGGATTTGAGAGTTAGAAGAGACTAGGATAAAATATACGTTGATGTCATATCACTCTTAGACTAAAATATATAACTGTAATATAATCAAGTGGATATAATTTAATTCATAAAGGACTTTTGAAATTTGATTGAAGCTATTGTGTGAAAAGCTGGAAAATAGTTTTATTATAGGGAATCTTAAGGTTTTTAGCATGTGAGTTTGGTCAAATAACCATTATATTATTATTATTATTATTAAAACTCAAATATGACTTTGGCCAAATAACCATTACATCATCTTGTATACGTATGCATGTAATAATATTTGCAATGACGACCTAAATCACATGCATATAATAATATTTACTATTCTTAAGTAACAAAAAATCATATCACTTTCATTTTTTTTTTTTTTTTTCAGTCTTAACAAAATGTGAAACCGAAAGTCTACTTTCCCCTGCACATGCTGGGATTAAATTCAACCAATTTTACATATCCGAAAGTTCGGATCAGGGAATATAATGTATTAATCAATTAATTATAATTTTCAGATCATTATTCTTAAGGGAAATAATCAGTACACAACTCAGCATTCTACCATACATTAATTTTTTTTTTTTAATAAATTAGTCTGTACGATTTAATTAAACCATCAATGATAAGTGCGCAAAATGCGTTCAATTTACCTTTGTTTATAAACTTTAATCACTACACTTTTGGTTAACTTAGGCGGATTTGTTTCATTTTCTGTTATTATTCGTACTAAGGACCTTGAAGATAAAGTTGAGCTTAAAGTATCGATTTTAATACTTGGAATGCAAAAGATGGAGAGTTGTGAAGGCATAACCTATGAGCATGGCTTGTGGTGTGCTGCTGATGCTGAAAAGTTAAGCAAAAAGATGTTTTTGCATAAGCCAAGAGCATAGCTTAAGGGAGCTACGAATTTTTACTTATTTTATGGGATTAAGAGACTTCTTAATGAAATTTATATTAATTTTATCAGCTTTTATTGTAGTTTGGTTTTAGAGTATTTTTATTTTTATTCCTAGAATAACACTAATTAGATTTTCGTACAAATCTTAATTAGAGTTATTTCTTCTTTAGAACTCTTTCTTTAGTTGACTACGATTAAAAGAGTTTAGGAAGGGCAAATGTTCTTCTTCTTCTTCTCTAATTTTGAACGCGATTTTGAAGCTTTCTTTTTCACTCTGGGCCTTTCTTTTCTTGCCATGAAGAGCTAAACCCTAAAACATTGCTAGGAGGAATTCAGTCTTATAAAATCAAGTGTGAAATCATTTGTTCTTATTATGTGATGCGGGCCACTAGTTGTAAAAATGATCAGCAATTCAACTTGGAAACAGCTAGTTGTTATGGAAATGAATTAAATATATATTTTAAATTGTATCTTTATTTTAATTGCAATTATTTTATAATTAGGATAAGGATAGATTTTATTGTAAGGATCTTAAATTGATAAGAATTCCTATTTTGTTTGTATTTTAATTTATTTATTATTTTTTTAATTAGGAAGTTTAGACTATTTAGAAGTTTTGATTGTTTAGGAGTTTTGTTACATTTAGGATAGTTTGCCTATAAATAGGTTATAATGCAGTTTGTAATGGACAGTTTTTTTGATGAATAATATTTTCGGAATTAATTCCAATTTCCTGGTTTTGTGAATTTTGCGAAAATTCAATTAGTAGAAGACTAATTTCAGGCATCGTGCACAATCAACAAATCTTCATATTGTCGTTTGAAATTACCGCTGCATCAATTGGTATCAGAGTCTAGACCCTAGCCATCATCATGCCACCGAGGAGAGAGCGAAGAGTTGATGAAGTTGCAGGGAAGGAACATATGAACCGGATAGAGCAGAGACTAGAACAACACCTCGATACCCTAATAGACCAGAAAATTGAGGCTATTATGGATCGTTTGACAGATCGAATAGATGGATTGTTCACAGCTCGCATGAGGGCGAATCGTCGACAAAGGAGGAACCCTAATCCTCGTGGCGGGGGTCGTTACTCTCATGTGCATGGTCAACCTTACTACACCCCTGGAACTCACTGGAATAATTCTGGACAGCAACAAACTAATAATCAGTCCTTTCGAAGTGCTGTCCCGGGTCAATCGGACGATCAAATTGCTACTTGCTTCAATTGCCGTGGTATTGGACACAAGGCGAATAGGTGCTCTGATAGGTACATTTTGTGCATATATTTTTGTCCTATTTTGTGGCTTTTATTGCACCATCTTGGTTTAATTTAGGCAGATTTTATCTCATTTGTTCTATTTTTATGTTTTAGGGCATTAAAAGAGGAATTCGAACATTTGGAGACTAAATCGCCTATTTTTGGAGCTCAAACGTGTAATTTGGAAGAGCAAGGAAGTCCCAAGGCATGGGCGTGCCTCATGAAGAGCCAAAACTGAAGAATTTTTGAGAAATAGAAGCTGACCAGTCATAAGACACGCCCGGGCTGCAGAATTGCGAATTTTGTACTCCAACTAATTTTAGGAGTTTTCCTTTTTAGCTTGTGGGCTATTTTAATTTCTTTTCTTTGGCAAGTAGGAGAGGGAGAAATAACTAGCATTTTAAGACTTTTATTTTAGGAATAACTCTAATTAAAGAATCAGTTTTAGCATTAATTTTAGGAGTTATTTCCTAAGTAGGTCTCTCTTTCTCTCTCTCTCTCCATCTCTTGGAAGGAAACGTGTTTTAGTGGGGGAAGGGGACGTTTTTGGGGTATTATTCATCAAGTCTGGAATTTTATTTTTCTTGTTTGGGGAAAACGTGATTTTTGGGGGAAGGAAGGAGGAAGCTAGGTTTTCAAAGGTTCAAGCCGCAACTCATCTCCGATTTCTCTCCGCAAGCCTCCATTGGGACCTTCATCTTCCTAGTTTTTCTTCTTAACTCCCATTACTATGTTTTCTTTAATTTATTCATTTGTTTATAACTCAATTATGAACTAATTCCTCTATAGCTAAGGCTATGGTGGAGCTTAGTAGGATTTTTATGTAATTTCCCTTGTTTAATGCAATTAATTTGTATTATTTTTCCATTATTGTGTTATGATTGGTTAAAGCTTTGAATGCGTGACCATCTATTTCAAAGTTCATAGTTAATTCATAATTGACCAAAGGACTGAATTAACAGAATCTCATAACATGACAAATGCATGACCATTGCTTTGTGGCTCACTAGTTCGTTCTAGGTTTTTGTATGCTTAATGCTTCTCAAATTAATTGCTTAAGACCAAACAAGTTTAAGTAGTTAGGTTGAGGATTAGAGTTAGCAGCCCTAACCGGTGTTAATTGTTTTAGGAATTCGCCATCTTGGGAATTTAATAAGTTTGATTGCATAGCTCGAGGAAATTGCTAGAAAGAATCTAAGTAAAACCATTTGCCTTAGTCAATTTCTCCATTGAGTTTTATCTAATTGTATTCCAATTTTAGATTAAATTATTTTATTTAATTTGTTGTTTTACAGTAGATTTTATTTTACAAACCACAATTAAAGATATAATTTCATCCGCCTAAATTAATAGAAACCCGACTACATTTAGGATTAGCATACATAGTCTCCGTGGGATCGACATCCTTCTTATTTCTATGTTACTTTAGCGACAGAGTACACTTACTCTATAGTGTGTGTTTTAGACGCATCATGTTCATCCCCAAGAATGCCCAAAAATCAGCCCCAATCTCCACAAACAAACCTAGCCGCAACACACATACCAAACCACAAAAATCTACCCCCTATAACCCATTACAAAGCCTAAATCTGATTCCCTCCCCACCGATCAACTCGTCACCACAACCCAACCCGTCGACCGATTCCCTCCCTGTACCCAGCACCGGTTTGCCGTCCTCACCAGCTCGGGCTGTGAGTCCGCCTCCTCCCAACCGAGGTGTGACAGTTGCTGATCCCGAGGTATCATTGGTTGTTGATCTTCAACGTCATGGGCCCTTACAGCCCATACCTCCTGGCAAGTCTCAATTGGCTCATCCGATGATCACAAGGGCCAAATCCGGCCCCTTTAAACACAAAGATATTTTTGATTTAGTTGCCACTGCTACTGGAGATTCGATTGTTGAGCCCTCTACTTATGCTCAAGCTGCAAAGATACCTGCTTGGCGGGATGCCATGGCCTCGGAGTTCAATGCACGTATTCAAAATGGAACATGGGAACTTGTCCCTCCCTCTCAGGCTCAGAATATTATTGGGTGTAAATGGGTGTTTCGTATCAAACAGAAGTCTGATGGCTCAATTGTTCGATATAAAGCTCGTCTTGTTGCCAAAGGTTTTCATAAGCAACCCGGTATTGATTTTCATGATACTTTCAGTCTAGTGGTTAAACCCACCACTATTCGGATGTTACTCACTTTGGCTATATCATACAAGTGGACTGTTATTCAACTTGATATTTCAAATGCTTTTCTTCATGGAACACTAGATGAGGCCATTTTTATGCAACAACCTCAAGGATTTGTTGATCCACGATATCCCCATCATGTCTGACGCCTCAAGAAGTCTTTGTATGGTTTAAAGCAAGCTCCTTGTCAATGGCACCGATGTCTCACTACTGCCCTCATGCAATCCGGTTTCAAGAGCTCCAAATCGGATAGCTCTTTATACTTCCTCCATACAGTATCGGTAAAAATATTCTGCTTGATCTACGTTGATGATATTTTATTGATGGGTGATACTCCTGCCTTCTTGGACAAAGTTGTTAATTTTCTCCAAACTCAATTTGCTGTGAAAAATCTGGGTCGCTTACACTATTTTTTGGGTATTGAGGCTGATTGGACATCTTCTGGTTTGTTTCTTCATCAAACAAAGTATGTTAATGATTTATTACTTCGACCTAAGATGCATAATTGCAGCTCTATTGCCTCTCCAATTAATATTGACTTTGGATAGTGGGGATCCCTTTTCTGATCCCACAATGTTCCGTTATGTGGTTGGTGGTCTTCAGTATCTCACGTTTACACTACCTGACATTGCCTTTGCTGTCAACCGCATCTCCCAATTTATGCATGCCCCAACAACAGTCCACTGGAGTGCCGTGAAGCGTATTCTGCGTTATCTTCGGGGTACATCTAACTTTGGTATTTTTATTCGCCAATCTAAAATCACTTTGACAGGTTTTGCTGATTTTGATTGGGCAAGCTGTATTGATGATAGAAAATCTACAACTGGCTTTGTTATTTATTTGGGTGTGAATGCAATCTCTTGGTCATCTCGGAAACAGAAAGCCGTATCCCGTTCTTCTACAGAGGCCGAATATAGGGCCTTGGCTTCAGCTACATCAGAATTACATTGGTTGCAAATCTTTCTTCATGAAATCGGCTTTCCTCGTCCTTCCCCTCCTACCTTGTTTTGTGATAATCTTGGGGCTACTTATCTCACTTTAAATCCTGTGTTCCACAATCGAAGTAAACACTTGGAGGTTGATTTTCACTTTGTCCATGACCGTGTTCAGAAGGGTTCCTTGCAGGTAGCATATCTTTGCTCCCATGATCAAATTGCGGATGCCCTTACAAAGGGTCTTACCAATCAACGCTTTCTCTAGCTCTGTGACAAGTTTACTGTTGGTTCATCCCCCGCTCAACTGGCGGGGGGTGTAAGAGATAGTATTCTACTCCTTGTAGGAGATAGTATTCTACTACATTGTAAATTGTATTAAGGATAAAGTTGTAATTATGCTACCTAGGGTTTGTGTATATATTTCTATTATTCCATTAATGAAAGACACGGTTTGCCATTATCTTACACAAAGCAGATGATGGCTGTTCTTTCTTCTTCAAGGATGCTCCGGCAGGTGTAGAAGCAGCAAACAATGGCCTTTTCAACGGAACAATGAAAGTCAGACTTGGATCTCAAGATTCAAATTACATCAATTTAGGTGACTGAACAAAATACTCGTTCGGAATTTCATCACCAATAAAGAATGCAATCAATATTCTATGACGATTTGATGGTAAAATTGTGGATGATAATTTTCGTCATAGTTTTCTAGTTCTTATACAGGTGGTTTCAGAGGCTGCGAGATTCAAATTTCTTCAGCGACAAATTAAGGCGGACATATAAGATTCGTACAAACCACAAGGTGTTGCTATTAGCTACAAAAATGCGTGGGATTCTCTTTCGGAACAAATTCAACTGGCGAGTGTAGACGGAAGCTTTGGAAAGAAAATTCAATTAGAGAATGAGGATTTCTCTCCTAGATATGTGTCTAATGTTGCAGATGTAAAAGCCGATATGGGTATATTGCTTTACAAAGGATCTGGAGATAGAGATGGAGATCGAATTCAAGAACAAGAGAGCATTTCTACTGAAGATCTTCTTCGGGCACCTCTTTGTGGATCACATTATGAACTATAAGAAGCTTATAGATGTCTAATCATGAATAAGGTCTTAACAATCCAAGTTGAGAGTTTGTGTGTTTTGTTTTTATCATCTTTCTTTTGTGTTATATTTCCATGGAATATATATGTAAACATGTATGTGATATAATATTGCTTGAAAAACTGGTGTATGATGCGGAACATTTTCCAAGCTACCAAAGATGTATATTATTGTTTAGAATTTTTTTTTTCTATTTTTAATGCCAATAGAGATTTTTATTCATCATCATATAATAAATATGTTACACAAAAATGAAGATAAAAATAACATAAGAGGAGATATAAACTCCTAGCATATTCATATGAAATGCTAAGGTCTTATTTTCGAATATCAGGACATTGATGTTTCTTTTATTTATGGTTGTAGTCCCTCAACTAAATACTTATAGTGATGAAACAAATAAAACGTCTCCAAAGCAATGGTAGCTTACTCTTCAACGACACCTTCAACACAAACTTCGCCGATTTCTCCTTCTGCAAAATTTTCTCTGCTTCCTATGTATAGCAGGATTGCGATATCTGCTTTTACTTCTGCTACAGTGGTTATGTATTTGAAAGAATAGTCTGCATTTTGCACTAGAACCGGTGTTCTAAATTTCCCATCCGGACCAGAAAGTTGGATTTGTTCCAAAAGTAGATCCCAAGCGTTTTCAAAGCTAATTGTGTCACCTTTGGGTAAATATGCATCTAATAAGTGAAACTCAATATATTGCTAGATGAATTTGAATCTCATCGCCTCTGCAACCATCTCTATAACAACAACAAGACTCTCTTTAAAAGGATCTTTATAAACTATGCCATCGAAATCGTGGAGTATACCGATTGCTTTCTTCAATGCTTCAACTCCTAATGGAATTTTCGCTCTATCTACATCTAACTTGTCATACCTAGTAGACAAATCTACAGGTAATTTTGTTGTTCCATCGAAAAGGAGATTTTGAGATACCGCGGGAGCTTCATAACGAAGAATGAAAGATTTTTGGATTTGTATCCAATCACATATATATTAATAACAGATAGGCTATTGTGATTGAGATCTTCTTCTTCATTTCTTCATCATAATAAAAAAGCTCAACCAGAAGAAACATATTGTTTTTGGTGATTTGGGATGATTTTCGTAGTAATGGGATATCATGGCTTGTATCTCCACTTTTTAAGTAGCTTCTTTGTTAGATATTTTATCTGACTTAGTCTTTATTTTTCTGTTGGCTAACCGAGTCCCACTTCTTTAGGAATGCCTAATTTTTGGGATATCAGTATGATATCTTTCTGTTGCTATTTCTCAGTTTCAGTAACTTGTTTCAATTCCTTTGTAAGGCTATTTATAGCCTCTTTTGTTAATGAATAAAATATCCTTCCAGCAATTATCAATTTCATCTTTGATTTTTACAATTGGTATCAGAGCTGGTGGGAGAAAAACTTGAGTGTGAGAAATTAAGAGAGTGAAAGATGGCAAATTCTGAGAAATTTGTGCAGCCAGCTTTTCCAAGGTTTGATGGCCATTATGAGTTTTGGTCAATGACAATGGAGAACTTCCTGAGGAGTAAGGAGATGTGGAATCTGGTGTACGAAGGCATCCCTGCAGCAACAATTGGGACATCACCAGCAAGTGAAGCACAAAGGAAGTTGGTTGAAGAACCAAACTCAAAGACCTGAAAGTGAAAAATTTCTTGTTCCAGGCAATTGATAGAGAAATTCTGGAGACGATTCTTGACAAACGAACATCGAAAGCTATCTGGGACTCTATGAAGCAGAAGTATCAAGGATCGACAAAGGTGAAAAGAGCACAACTTTAGGCGTTGAGAAGGGAATTTGAGCTGCTGGTTATGAAGGAAGGAGAAAAGGTGGATAACTACTTGGGACGAACTCTGACCTTAGTGAACAAGATGAAGTCAAAGGGTGAGATCATGGAGCAGAATGTGGTGGTCAGTAAGATACTTAGATCATTGACTAACAAATTTAATTATGTTGTCTGCTCCATAGAAGAGTCAAATGATCTAAGTAGCTTGAGTATCGATGAATTACATGGGAGTCTACTTGTTCATGAACAAAGGATGCAGGAATATCAAGAAGAAGAACAGGTACTGAAAGTGACTCAAGATGACAGATCAGGTAGAGGAAGGGGTCGAGGAACGTTCAGGGGTGGACGTGGCAGAGGAAGAGGTAGACAATCTCCAAACAAAGCAACTGTTGAATGCTTTAAATGCCACAATTTGGGACATTTTCAGTATGAATGTCCTGAATGGGAGAAGAAAGCTAATTATGCTGAGATAGAAGAAGAAGAGGAGATGTTGCTGATGTCAATTGAAGAACCATGTCATGAAAAGAAAGAAGAATTATGGTTCCTCGATTCTGGTTGCAGCAATCATATGACAGGAAATAAGGAATGGTTCTCGGATCTGAAAAACTTCAGTCGAACAGTGAAGCTCGGGAATGATATGAGAATGGCGGTGGTGGCAAAAGGGAGCATAAGGCTTCAAGTAAAAGGCTTAATCCAGGTGATATCTGATGTATACTATATTCCTGAGCTTAAAAACAACTTATTAAGCATAGGACGGAACTTGTAATATTTATCATCCTGGAAAGGGATTAATTATGCAAACTAACATGAGCCGAAATAGGATGTTTGCTATGTTAGTCTCTCTGCCACAAAGAAATTCTATGTGTTTGCAAGTTGAAGATGTCTCGGACAGGGAAGCACACATGTGGCATTGTCGATTCGGTCATCTGAATCACAAAGCATTGAGGACATTGGCATTCAAGAAGATGGTGGTTGGCCTCCCCTGCTTGAAATCTTCCGAGGAGCTATGTGCTACTTGCCTATTCGGAAAACAACACCGAGAACCCATTCCAAAGAAAAGTATGTGGAGGGCATCAAAGCAACTTCAAATTGTGCATTCAGATATCTGTAGTCCTATCAAACCATCCTCACATAGTGGCAAGAGGTACATCCTAAGTTTCATCGATGATTTTTCTCGAAAAACTTGGGTATATTTCTTACATGAAAAATCAGAAGCTTTTGTTACTTTTAAAAATTTCAAAGATTGTGTTGAAAAGGAAACAGGTGCATCCATAAATTCCTTGAGAACTGACAGAGGTGGAGAGTTCACCTCAAATGAATTTGATGAATTTTGTAGATCTCAAGGAATTAGTAGACAATTGACGGCAGCATACACACCTCAGCAGAACGGAGTAGCTGAGAGAAAGAACAGAACAATCATGAATGTTGTTCGATCCATGCTGAATGAAAGAAGAGTTCCTAAAGTGTATTGGCCTGAAGCTATAAAATGGTGCGTTCACATACAAAATCGAAGCCCAACAGCAGCTATTAAAGACAAAACTCCAGAAGAAACATGGAGTGGAGAGAAGCCAGGAGTGGAATACTTTCGGGTATTCGGATGTGTATCACATGTCCACATACCAGACCAGAAAAGAAGCAAATTAGATGACAAGAGCAGAAAATGTATCTTCCTTGGAGTCAGCGACGAATCAAAGGCATGGAGACTTTATGATCCGGTTTCGAAGAAAATTATCATTAGCAAAGATGTTATCTTTGAAGAAGAAAAATGCTAGGAATGGGATAGAACTGAGGAAGAAGTAAGGCTTGATACGCTTGAATGGGAAGATGAAAATGAAGGCAATGATGAAGAAGAAGAGGGCTGGAATTCTACTCAATCCAACGAATCCACTCAATCTAGTGGGCCCAACAGCCCAAATCATTTGAGTTTCAGCAGCCCAAACACTAGCACATCAAGTAGCCCCACTAATTCAACTCCTCCTAATGACCTAAATGTTGATTTAGATGAAGGAAGAGGCATGCGGCAAAGAAGAGCACCGAGGTGGATGAGCGATTACGAGGTGGGTTTCTCAGAAGAAGAAAATTTCAGCTTAATGGTGACAGAAATGATCCTGTATTGTTTAAAGAAGCAGTGAAGAGTAGACATTGGAGAGAAGCAATGAAGTCCGAAATCGAAGCAATTGAGAAGAATCAAACCTGGGAGCTTGTTGTACCGCCTAAGGAAATCAAACCCATTGGTGTCAAATGGGTTTTCAAGATGAAGCTCGATGAAAATGGGGAAGTGGAGAAGTTTAAAGCGAGACTGGTAGCAAAGGGGTATGCACAACGAGCTGGAATCGATTACACTGAAGTATTTGCTCCGGTGGCGAGAATGGACACAATTCGCACAATTCTCTCAGTAGCTGCTCATTACAATTGGGAAGTTTTTCAACTTGATGTAAAGAGTGCCTTTCTCCATGGAGAACTCAAAGAGGATGTTTTTGTGCAGCAACCTGAGGGATTCATAAAGGAAGGAGAAGAAGAGAAGGTTTACAAGTTGAAAAAGGCGTTATATGGCCTGAAGCAAGCGCCACGTGCCTGGTACAGTAAGATTGAAGCCTACTTTGTACAAAACAGCTTTGAAAGAAGTCCCAGTGAACACACACTATTCACAAAATCAAAGGGAGGTAACTTGTTAATTGTCAGCCTCTATGTTGATGATTTAATTTTACTGGGAATGATAGAAGCATGTGTGATGAATTTAAGAATTCTATGATGTTGGAGTTTGATATGTCTGATTTGGGAAGAATGAAATATTTCCTTGGAGTGGAGGTGAAACAATATGCAGGTGGCATCTTCATTTGTCAAAGGAGGTATGCGAGAGAAATTTTAGCAAGATTTGGCATGGAAGACAGTAATGCTGTGAAGAATCCAATAGTACCAGGAACTAGGTTGCACAAGGATGAAAAGGGTGTTGGGTTTGATAAAACAATGTTCAAACAAGTAGTTGGGAGTCTTATGTACTTAACTATGACCAGACCTGACTTAATGTATTGTGTTAGTTTATTAAGCAGGTTTATGGCTCATCCTAAGATGTCCCATTGGTTGGTAGCAAAGAGAATTCTAAGGTACATAAAGGGCACAATCAATCTGGGAATTTTCTACAGGAAAGGAGAAGGTAATTTGAAGCTGTTGGCATTCACAGATAGTGATTATGCTGGTGACTTAGATGATCGAAGAAGCACTTCTGGTTACATCTTCAAATTGGGAACATGAGCCATTTCTTGGGCTTCAAAGAAACAGCCTGTAGTCTCACTCTCCACCACAAAAGCGGAGTACATAGCAGCTGCATTGTGTGCAAGTCAGTGTATTTGGCTTAGAAGAGTGTTAGAAAAGCTCGGAATTGAAGAGAAAGAAGGGACTGTGATCTTGTGTGACAATAGCTCTACTATCCAGCTATCCAAAAATCCTGTCTTCCATGGAAAAAGCAAGCATATTGATGTGAGATTTCACTTTCTCAGAGATTTAGTGAATGATAAGGTTATTAAGCTAAATTATTGTGCCTCTGAAAGTCAAATTGCAGATATCATGACGAAACCTTTGAAGCTAGAACAATTTTTGAAGCTGCGTGACATGCTTGGGATGATTGACATCACAGAGATAAGCTAATTTCAGATGAATTTAACTTAAGGGAGGGATTGTTAGATATTTTATTTGACTTAGTCTTTATTTTTCTGTTGGCTAACCGAGTCCCACTTCTTTAGGAATGCCTAATTTTTGGGATATCAGTATGATATCTTTCTGTTGCTATTTCTCAGTTTCAGTAACTTGTTTCAATTCCTTTGTAAGGCTATTTATAGCCTCTTTTGTTAATGAATAAAATATCCTTCCAGCAATTATCAATTTCAGCTTTGATTTTTACATTCTTAAGGTGTTAATTAAAGTCTGGTAGCTACCGACGCTGGCTCCGTCGGTATTAAATATGATCGTTGGGTAATCAATATTTGAAGTCGGAGGCTCCACCTGTTGAAAAATTATCTAAACTTGTTTAGAATTAATTATTTAACTAAAAGCACCTAATATATAATACGAAAAAAAAAAAATCTTCAAGCCCAATATTTTTGAATTTCAAGTATGATAATTTTGTGTTTATGAAAAGCTAAAATTGAAGTTCAAAATTCTAAATCTCATGATCAAAGTAAAAGTATTCAAGGACCAAAAGTTAAAATTTATCTAATTAACTAACAAGTGCTGAGATAATTTCTTGTAAAAAAAGTATTCCTACAAGAAATTTGATTTAAAAGCAACAGAATAAAATTTGCTATTAAAAGTTATTGTTATGGCAATGGCACCAAAGTTGGAATAAATTGTATATTATATAATGATAGAGTAGTGTACTTAATCATGTTTATATGCTGTAAATATAATGTAATTGGCCCATGATTATTGGCCCATATCCACACATGTAACCTGTATATATACTCCTATTTCTCAATATCAATTTAAGGGAAAACCTAATTATTTCTTGGTATCAGAGCTTATTGGCTAACCCCCACAAGAATCATGTCAAACCCTAACATTGCAGGCAACACCACCTCTTCCGCCGCCACACAGTCCACGACAGCCCTTGTTATTCCGTCAGCCGCCACCTTCCCCATCAAACTTGACACCACCAATTATCTCTTATGGAAGACACAGCTCATTCTGCTGTTGAAAGGGTCGCGTTTAATCGGCCACATTGATGGAAGAATCACTGCTCCTCCTAGACACTTGCCAGACTCGCCTGATATTAATCCAGATTTTGAACATTGGGAAAAAAAAGACGCTCAGGTCATGAGCTGGATTATAAACTCTCTATCGCCCAGAGTAATGACTCAAATTGTAGGCGTTGAGACTGTGCGGGATGCTTGGAATCGACTGACTGCAGCATATGCTGCTGGTTCACGATCTCAAATCCAGGATTACCGATTGCAATTACGCAATCTGAAGCAAGAGGAAATGGAAACAGTTTTCTCATATGTGAATCGTGCAAAGGAAATTCCAGCTCATCTTGCTGCCCTCCAATCCGCAATTTCCGAGTCAGATCTTGTTGATGCGGTAGTAGATGGCCTTCTCCCTTCCTACCGTCCTTTTACCCGCGCATTGGAAATAAAGGTTGAACCCACTAGTTTTGAAAATCTTCATGGGTTACTGCTGTCCGAGGAGAGAAATCTGAAGCGTGAAGTTTCAGCAGAGAGGGCAGCTCCAACTGCGCTATATGGCGCTCGTGCAGCTGCTGGTTCGGCTCGTCAACCTGGGCAGCGACACCATTCTGCATAGCACCAGGGACAGCAGCGTCACACCATGGGCAGAGGACAAAATCCTAATTTTCAGGCAAATTTCGGTAACTCTAGTCACTTTAATTCATTTACTCAGCACAACAATTATCCCAATTCATCTGCTGCTGCTATAAATTATTTGCAACCTCATACAACCATGGCACCACTAGATACAAACACCACTTTCTATTGTCATAATTGTAGAGGCATTAATCACAAAGCCCAAAATTGTCCATCCCCAAGACAACCCCGAACAAACCTAACCAATGCTGTTACACGACCAGCCTCATATTTTACCACAACAAACATGCATTCCACTCAAGATTGGATAGTAGATTCAGGCGCAACTCATCACCTTATTGCTGATTTGGGAAACCTACATGTTCATGATGAGTATTCGGGTCCAGAGGAGGTAACCATAGGTAATGGATCGAAACTTCCTATCTCTAATGTTGGCTTTTCTTCACATTCAATTAATGGTCAGTCTATTTCTTTTGATAATATTTTACATGTTCCATCAGCTACAAATAATCTATTGTCAATTTCAGCTTTAACTAAATCTAATCCAATTTCGGTTGAGTTTTTTGCTGACTCTTTTGTTCTCAAGGATTTGGTGACCAAACAGGTTCTTCATACCGGGCAGAATAAGAATGGCCTCTACTCTCTTAGTCTGCCCAAGAGTCCCTCGGATCGAATAAAGGCCAATCTGGCGTCGGTGTCGCAGTGGCATGCACGTCTTGGACATGCTGCATATCCTGCAGTAAAGAAGATTTTAGTTTTAAATGATATTGCTGTGTCAAATAAAAGTCATGAACATTTATGTCATGCTTGTTCTGTTAGTAAAATGCATCGTCTTCCTTTTCCTGTTTCAACTTCAATTGTTTCAGAACCGCTAGAACTTGTATGCTCTGACCTTTGGGGTCCTGCGCCTGTAACTTCTTTTTGATAATTACAATTATTATGTTCTCTTTTTTTATCACTATAGCAAATATTCATGGATTTATCCTTTGAAATACAAGTCTGATGTTATGCATGCCTTTATTCAATTTCATTCTGTTGTGGAAAAATACTTTGGGAAATCCATCAAAACCTTTCAATCGGACTGGGGGGGTGAGTTTCAGGCCTTGGTTCCTTATTTTCACACACATGGGATCACTCATCGGGTTTCCTGTCCGTACATACCTGAACAAAACGGTTGTGCGGAAAGGAAACACCATCACATTGTTGAGACTGGATTAGCACTTCTTAATCACTCTTCTGTGCCATCAAAATTTTGGACCGTTGCTTTTGAAACCGTTGTCTATTTAATCAATCGTATGCCAGTTTCCCATCTGAATAATATGACACCATTTGAGACACTTTTTGGCACTCGACCTGATTATAGTTTTTTACGTGTTTTTGGTTGTTTGTGCTATCCTTGGCTTCGTTATTCTTCACCGCACAAACTTGCACCCGGGTCTCGTCGTTGTGTTTTCCTTGGCTATAGTAAAATTCATAAAGGCTATCGATGCTTTGATTTGTCCCTTCAAAAACTCTATATCTCACGTCATGTCCTTTTCGATGAACAGGTTTTTCCTTATCAACAATCCGGGAGCAGCATTGAATCTACTATCAGAGAAGAGTCACACATACTGATGTATGTTACCTTTCCTCAAACCACGAGTTATTCAGCACCAGGCCCTACACACCCAACACCAGCACCCCTTCCCCGTTCTCCAACACCTTTACCGTTACAGCCCACAAACACGACCCCACCACGTCAACCCACTACGCCCCCCTCTGGCACCACATCGTCCTCCTCGGCCAACCCTTCCTCGCCATCTCCCCACACCACAGCCTTACCATCATCTATGCCAAACCCACCCAACATACAACCAACACAAACTGACGCCATCACCAGTCCTACACAGCCAACCGATCCCCTTTCCCACACACCTGAAGTCAACCTCATCGTTGATCTTGCTCACCCACCAGCACCTGTGCCTCACAAAAACCATACCATGATTACCCGTTCTCAAACCACCATACTTAAACCTCGGGTGCCAATGAATTTACTAGCAGCCACCTCTCCACCATCTGAGCTGACATGTTATACAAAAGCCATAAAAATGCCTGAATGGCATGATGCCATGATGAAAGAATACTCTGCCTTGGTTCAAAATCACACTTGGGATTTAGTTCCCTCTCATGAAGCTCAAAACTTAATTGGATGCAAATGGGTCTTCAAGAGCAAACTTAATCCTGATGGCACTGTTGAACGTCACAAAGCTCGCCTAGTGGCCAAGGGGTTTCATCAAAGACCCGGCTTGGATTATGCACAGACATATAGCCCCGTTGTCAAGCCAATGACCATCAGACTGGTGTTATCTATTGGTGTCCTTTGGATGGTCTGTCATTCAACTTGATGTATCGGATGCATTTCTTCATGGGCATTTGGAGGAAAAAGTGTATATGCAACAGCCCCCTGGCTTTGTTGACAAACGCAAACCGGACCATGTTTGTCTCTTGCGCAAGTCTCTTTATGGTCTGAAACAGGCACCCCGTATGTGGCACAAGTGCCTCACTGATGTTCTTCTTCAGCATGGTTTCTCGTGCTCCAAAGCCGACATCTCCCTCTACCATTACAAATCTGGTAATACACGGATTTTTTGTCTGCTGTATGTCGATGATATCTTAATAACGGGAAATGATACGGCTGTGTTGAATATGGTCATCCAGTTTCTACAGCAGAAATTTGCGATTCGCAATTTGGGGAGATTGAAATATTTTTTGGGTCTGGAAGCATCTTGGAAATCTGATGGTTTACTACTCAATCAACATAAATACATTGACGACTTACTCTTGCGTGCCAAAATGCATGAGTCAAAGCCTATCTCCACCCCCTTTTGCAACAGTACACGCCTCACACTTCAATCAGGTGATCCCTTTGAAGACCCTTCTTTGTATCGAAGCATTGTTAGAGGCCTTCAGTATGTGACAATTACGGTCTGATGTGGCCTTCTCTGTGAACAAAGTGTCTCAATATATGCATGCCCCAACTACTGAACACTGGAAGGCCGTGAAATGCATTCTGAGATAATTACGGAACACGCCATCTCATGGTCTACTGCTGCGTCCATCCCCGTTCTCTTGCCATCAATGGCTACTGTGACTCTGATTGGGGTGGTAACTTGGATGATAGGAAGTCTACCACTGGTTTTGCTGTATTTGTTGGTAGAAACTTGGTTTCTTGGAGTTCTCGGAAACAACGTACAGTGTCCCGATCATCAACAGAGGCGGAATATCGAGCACTAGCGACAGTCAACTCCGAAGTTCTTTGGCTCACCATGTTGCTTCGAGAACTTAGTTTTTCCATTCCCACGGCCCCCACAATTTGGTCCGACAATCTTGGAGCTACATATCTGTCTGCCAATCTGATCTTTCACACCAATACCAAGCATCTTGAACTAGACTTTCATTTTGTTCGCGATAAAGTGGCCCAACACCAGCTGCAAATGCGTCACATCTCTACTACTCAACAACCAGATGATATCCTTACCAAAGGCCTTTCAAAAGACCGGTTCCTTATGCTTCGGGCCAAGTTGACCGTGTTTAGCCCCGCTCAACATGCCGGGGGGGGATAGAGTAGTGTACTTAATCATGTTTATTTGCTGTAAATATAATGTAATTGGCCCATGATTATCGGCCCATATCCACACTTGTAACCTGTATATATACTCCTATTTCTCAATATCAATTTAAGGGAAAACCTAATTATTTCTTATAAGACCTTTTTGGTCATTGTCTTATAAGAGATTGTCTCTAGTTTTTTTGGCCACTTGAGCACTTTCAATCTTAAGACAATCTCACCCAAACTTGATACAGCTACTAACTTCTTATATGAAAAAACATGCTATTTAAAGAAAAATATATAAAAAAACCAATACTAATTTAAATGGAGAAAAATACTATTCCAATATCAAAATTTTGTTTTTAATTTATTATTATAATATTATTTTTTTTTTATTCTTCTTTTTAAATTATAGGTCTATTTTATTTAATTGGAGTTAATGAGTTTTTTTCAGGATTGAAACAGTTCAGGAATAAAAGGGTAATCTAGCTATGGGATAGATAAGGGGTGCTGTCAGGTCTACAAACATTTAGAACTGTTTGTAGGCTGGCCTCGCCATCTGCCTTCCATCTTAATATCAATATCAGCCATCTGCCCCTGAAAAAAATGTTAGAATTAGTAATAAAAGTCAAAGTTGGTCTGGTAATTAAAAATGATTTTGCTTAATAATAATAATAATAATAATAATAATAATAATAATAATAATACCCAAAAGAGAAAAGGAAGAAGACATTAACATGGATGAGCAAATCAATGAAATATTAGAAAACACGAAAAAAAACCTTGAAAATACCTCAACAACAAGAAACGGAAACAGAAATGGAAATACAAAAAGAAAAAAAAGTAAGAAATGAGTAAGAGTTTAGTTGAGGAAGGGAGAGGAACAATGGCTATGGATAGAAGTACTTGATGAAATACTTAATTCATCCATTTATAGCACCCTTTTTATTTTTTCTTAATTTCCTAAAGTCAGATCTCTTGATCTCATCTCATTAAACCATTTTTAATTTAACAACAACCATCTATTTGTTGTCTTCTTCTTTCATTTTTTTTCCCCAAGAGTCAATGATCTACAATTTATTTATTTATTTATTAAAAAAAAAAAAAACCATTTGAGTCAAAAGTTCCGTTTAAAAATAAAAAACGATATAATTACAGCTTTTGTAATTATATCTCACACCTCCTCGTACGCGAATGTTCCTTATGTTTGAAGCGTGTCTAACACAGGTTCACTCTATCATGTGTTGAAATTTAATCAATAAATAAAGCTACTAGAATTCGAATTCTCGACCTTTAAGTTTAAGCGGTTTTGATACCATATCATGAAATTATTTGACCCAAAAATTTAAGTCGATAAATAAAGCCCAATTATAATTTGTATAATTATATTTGATTGTCATGTACTGTTAAAGTTACTCATCTTTCTCTGTGATTTATTATCCCTTGATTGTTAATGCAGTGATTTTTCCATAAAAAAAAACTATAATATATAGATGAGTGATTGGTTTTTAAATTATATTTAAATTATTTACTGAAGACTTTCAAGTCTCGCAGATATAATAATAATAATAATAATAATAATAATAATAATAATAATAATAATAATAATAATAGGCTGTTAGTGGATTTTACCTATTAATTTAAACTTTTGAATTAAATGGTTTTATAACATGATATTAGAGTCGCATAGATTTAGAGATCAATGGTTTGAATCCTAATAACTCTATTTGTTGTTTAAATTTCAACACATGATAGAGTAACCCGTGTTAGACACACTTAAAATCTAGAAGGCATTCGCATGGGAAAAAATATTATAAATAATTTAATAATAAAACTATAAGGTTTTAGGTTAAACAGATAACTAACATTTCATACTTAAAATTATAATCTTGTTGAAGACTTTTATTGAGTCAATATATATATATATATATATATATATATATATATATATATATATATATAGGTAGGTTTGATATTCGGTAGATATGTACATGCCTTATGGTTTTTATGACATGAAATTGGGAAAAATCCAAATGAAAGTTAGATGTGGAAAGCCACGTCATTCATCACGTCCTTGCATCCAAAGATTTTGATTCACATTAATAGAAGGTTTGTTACATTTTTATTTTTGTTTTTTGTTTTTTTTTATTTTTGTTTTTGTCTTTTTTTTTTTTTTTTTTACCCAGTTTGCACTGCACTATTTCTATAAATTTTTTCTTGTTCATCTAGTATTTTTATGTTTTTTTTTTTTTTTTACATTTTTTCATTTTTTATATTTTAATTTTCACTTTTACTCTATTTCTTGTAAGAAATATAATTGATTTACAATCAACAGGAAATAAAAATAATATAATTTTAAAAACTTTTAGACAAGCTAAATAAGAAGTTTTTATATCAAAATCATCAAAATTCAAAACTATATCTATATGTTTGAAGAGGACAAGATAGCTTTAGGGAATCCTGTGCCTAGTTAGTTATTTTTCTATTGCAGTTTTGTTTGTTTTCTTTTGCTTTCCTTTCAATTGTTGATATGTCTATTTGAATAACAAAAACTTCATTTTAGAAACAAACTATGAGTTGAATTATATAAAATATTTTGTACCATATGATATAAATATTTGTGTGTGGGCTTGGGAATTAATTCTTGAACCGCAGCCCAGTTCCGCGCACGATGAACAATTAATGTGGGCCGGGATGAAGTAGAGTTGGACATATAAAAAGCAGAGCTTTTTACCCAATATAACCTAATCTCTTACTTCTTCTTATTATTATTATTATTATTATTATTATTATTATTTTGATAACTCAGGTTCGAAGTGAAGAGGTGACATAAACATCCTAACTCGGTTGGCACTTTTAGGCCCACCACTCCACTACTACCCAAAAAAATTCATTAAAGAAACCTTAAGGAAATGTCAAGAATTACAAGAGTAAAAATTCAGGATTTACAATAGCATCAGAAGCTGAAAAACTAATAGATCTAGATCTAAGTTTAAGAAAAGACCAAGACTGATAAATACAATTTAGAGAATCTTTCGAATCATGACAATTTTCAAAGATCGCCTTGTTTCTTTTCATCCAAACTTCCCAACAAATTGACATCCAAAGGGATTTGTTCTTACTTATTATTTCTTTAATATCCCTTATTTTTCTACTTAAACTACAAATATAATTTAAACTACAAATATAATTTCTTTCCCTTTTAACCCAAATTCAGTTTGCATTTTTTTATTAAATTTAATTTACTTTATTAATGTTGCTCAAATATTAACTCATTTTATCTTTCTGTATGTAATTATCGATATTTAAATCTTATATCTTTACTCAGGTTTTCCTTTTATCTTTTTTTTTTCCTAATAATTATCTTATTTCAACCTTATTTCTTTTATTAGACTATCTATATTGAAACATTGATTTATTAGTGTTTCTAAAATTTATCTTGTTTGTTGTATTAGTAATTTTGTAATAGATTCACAATTTTTTTTTATTATTATCGTTTGGTGTGTATTGCTTATATTTATATTATATTTGTAGTATATTGACAATAATAAAATATTCTTATTTTAGTCTTGTATATTTATGTTATATCTGTATAAAATTTGCTATATATTGTTATATTTCTTATATTCTTTTTTTACCATTTGTTGTATACTCATATTATATTATATATAATATTTGGTCTTTATTGCTTATATTCATATTATATATGCAGTATCTTAATGGTTAGTATTTTGTATATCCTTTTACAGTATAATTTTTTTTTTTTACATTTTGTTGTATATTAATATTATATTTGTATAACATATTGTTTATATTGCTTATATTCAATATTATATTTGTGGTATATTCATCTTACTGATATTATATTCATACGATGTTTAGATTGTATTGCTTATATTTATATTATAGGCTGATTATATAGACACCCCCTGAACTTGGTCAAAAATACCTACTGCCCCCCTGAACTTCTTAAAAGTATTCTAATACCCCCCTGATTTCTTAAAATTGGTCTAGTTTGCCCCCTAAGTCTCATAAAAACCAGAGTTTGCTTTGAAAAGTTAAACATAAGACAACCAATAATTGAGTGACATGTGGCAGTAAGCGGGCAAACTGGATCACTTTTTCAAAGTTCAGGGGGCATTAGAATATTTTAAAAGTTCAGGAGGGCAGTAGGTGTTTTTGGACAAGTTCAGGGGGGTATTTATATATTTGTCCTATATTATACTTGTAGTATATTGGTTGAAAGTAATAACATATTCTTATTTTAGTTTGGTATATATTGATATTATATTTGTATAATGTTTAGTATATAATATTTATATTCATATTATACCCGTAGTGTATTGGCAGCAATAACATATTCTTATTTTAGTATTATATATTCATGTTATATTTGTATACATTTGCTATATATTGTTTATATTCATATTATAATATAACGTATTGGTAGTAATAATATATTCTTTTGAAGATTACAATAAATTCGTGATTCCATTTGTATTTTACGTAATAGGATTCTATTTATTGGGTGATAATTGTATTTTGGTTTTCTTTTTGGTTGCTTTTTTTTTTCTTTATTAATATCTAGCATAGATAATAGGAATTAAATATTTTTTTTTTTAGATATACACAATACCATTTTGAATATATGTTTTATTGTTGGGTTATTTTGCTATCTATAATCATGTTTGGGTTATTTTGGATATAAATTCTATACTATGGGCTATATAGCTAATTCATCCTTTAATTAAATGGCCTAAAATATTTAAAACATATTAAAAAAAATAAGTATTATTAAAAGAAACTGCAAAGCTAGTATTTTGTAAAATTAAAAATTATAATACATAGCATTTTTTCATGGGAGATAGAAATAATGCTTTTAAAAATGTAGAGAGTGATATCATGATAACATCATCTACAAATTTTCTGCATACTATTTTTCTAGTATCAAAACAAAAAAACAAAATAGAAAAAAGAAGAAGATATAGATGTTATTTAGAAGAGAAAAGAAAAAAAAAATAAAGAAATCTATGTAAAGTTGGATTGCACAAAAAAAAAAAAAAAAGGAGATAAATCAAGAAATAATTTTGTTTATTATGCAAGACAGAGTAGAGATGAAGAAATATATATATATATATATATATATATATATATATATATATATATATATATATATATATATATATATATATATATATATGTCATGGCTTGTAAATAGTAAAAACACTTTTATTTTTCTAGAAAAAAGACAAATGGTATGAATAGTAAATGTTAATTTATTCATTTATTTTGGTAATTGGACTTACTATATTTACCTGTTTCAAATTTTTCAACATTCTTTGGGTGATGTGATATCTGTCCAATAAAAGTTTTGTATGCAGATGAAAAATTAAACTCCAAGACCTAACATTACAAGAAATACTAAATTTGGCAACAAAATTGCTTATTTCACTTGTGCAACACTGTTGACATATTTGATAGAATAATCTAAATTTTGCACTTGAACTGGTTGCTTAAAAATTCAATCCAGATTGAATAGCTTATTTTGTTCACAAAGTGGATTCCATTTGTTTTCGTAGCTGATAGTAACCCCTTTCGCTATGTGCCACATGGCCTTTACAACCAATTCTCCAACTATGTGGATCGCATGGTCCCTTGATGATGCTAGAAATTAATTTTTCAGCATAACACTTTTACCATCGAAGTTATGGAGTTTATTAATTGCTGCCTTTAATGCTCTAGTTCCCAACGGAATTTTCATTCTGTGCCTATTTAGCATTATTTTTATTCACATGATCTAGTCTTTTTTTTTTTTTTTAATCTATCAAAAATGAAACTTTCTTGTCCTGCTAGAGCATCCTTTAAAAAGAACAAACGCCCTTCAATTCCATAAGTAATTACATAAACATCACTGCAAGAAAAGAAGTCCGATTAGTAACTGAAAAACCGGTAAGGTGGAATTCAATACTTAACCGCCCTATTAGTGTTTTTTTTTACATTTTCTTGCTCTTTTTATTTCTTAATTTAATTTTTATTTTTATCATATAAGCTCCAAGTTGGGTAGCTATAATAACAAATTAGCTTGGGCCTGCTTGACGTATTAAGAGATCGAAGCTTGAATTAATGAAAAGTAGTTGCTAGAAAGTTATGCACCATTTATGTAAAGGAGCAACAATAACAACCATCAAAGCAAATATCTAAAACTCAATTAGCAAAACAGTTTTACAATTACATGTCAACGTCTGCCTGCTGTAACAGCAACAGGAAAAAAAACAAAGACAACAACAGACATTACAGGGACAACAACACTTCTAGCTTACATAAACACAAAATACTAGATTTGGACATCAAAATGATATCCTTTTTTTAAGGCCAAAAGTAGATATATTCATTGGACTGAATATCCTTCAAGCGGGGGAAAGTACTCCAAGATTCCCATATTTCCTTGAACTTGTCCAACGGTAGTGACCCTGAAAGTAATATCATTTTCGTTTATGAGTTCAACTGGCGATGAAAACGTTCCATCCGTAGCTCGCTGGATGTTCTTTGATAGTTGTTCCCATTTATCCTCGTAGCTAATTATCTTTTTAGTCGGGCAAACATTTTTGTTAAAATCGCTAATCACAGCATTCACAATAAGTTTGAATCTGGCCGCCTCTGAAACCATCCCAATAATAGTTATAAGGCTGGTTTTGATCGAGGACTTCTCGTTCCTAACGATTACATCGACTGCATTTTTAAGTGCAGACTTTCCCAAATCGACAGCCTCTCGACTACCTAAAGATGCATATGAATTAGTGAATTCCGTGGTGACTTTGGTTGTTCCTTCAATGAGTTGGTCCTTCAATGTCTCAGTATTCCCAAAGAAGAAGGACGAGCTTCCAGTTTTATATGCCACGAGCTTCAAATCGACAGCATTGAGTGCCAATGTCACAGTGTTACCTGTGTAGGTCAGGTCAACCGTGTAATACAGTTTTCCTTGGAGATCGGCTGCCCTACACAAAACTGGTAAGTTATATTTTTCAAGTGTATGTTAGTTTCGGTCGCAAATCTTTCAAGAATTTGGAGTAGGTTTCAACAGTTGGATCATCAAGATAAAATGCCAAATCACTGGCTGATTCAACTATAACACTAACACTGCTCCAGCACAACAATGCTGCCACTGCTACCATCCATGCCTTCATATTTCCTTCCATTTTGCTGCCAAAGTTCACCTTTCAAATTTACCAAACTTACTTTTATTCAATCTGATATTTTATTTTGTGTAGACTGTAATAAGCTTGCTATGCAGAACAAAAAATTAAACATGCAATCATAAAAACAAATAGATTTACTTGATTCAACTACTCTTGCCTACGCCCATAACCAAATGAATCACAAAAGTTATTAGTAATCGCCAAGTTGATAGAACAATAAGAAAATCATATGTTTTATGTCATAGCTCACAAAGTTTTCGATTAATTTTTTTGATTAAGAAAACCATCCTAAATAGAATTTTAGAATCTAACTTAACAAAAATTTAAAAAGAAGGAAAAATCAACGTAGTCACTAGAATATGCAATTACATATTTAAATATTAGCTTTGGTTTGAAAAGCTAATTGATTAGTGAGCTAGCTAGCTAATTCATTAACAAGTGAAGATAGGTTATACATTATATATAAGTTGGAGAAAGATTTGATTAACTTACAGAGAGTAGATATAGAGGTAGAGAATGAGAGGTGATTTTCACTATCACATATCTTCTGCTTTTATAGACCATTTGATCAAGTGGGTAGTAAGGGGTATTTTTGACTATTTCTTTTTCTTTTTCATATTTCATAGTAATATTTTGTACAGCTAATTACATGTACAGGCACTTTTTTTATAGTAATTTTTTTTCTTTTTTTTTTGATAAGTAGTAATTTTTTTTCTTTTCCATTGATAATCATCTTTCTTCGCGTAACAATTTTTCTTTTCAGTTTCGTCCCTGTGAATGGAATGTTTTTCCTGATTCCTTAATTAGCAAAAACTGGAGCATTAAGATCTTAAAACTTTGTAGCTTGGTTTTTTTTTTTTTTTTTGACTGAAATTATTATATATTGAAGAGGTTAAGGATTGAACCCACAACCTCCTACCTCCACATTGGAAGATGTACCAATTGAGCTATTCCCAATTGGTGTAGCTTGGTTAATTTAGTTTGTTTGTTGCTCCAGCTGCTGAAATTATTGGTTTTAATTGTGGTCTTCTAGATTATAATTGTGGTCTTTTAGATTATACTCTAGTACTTGTCTAGTCTACTACTAAGTTATGAGTTGCCATTTTTCTGGGTTTGAACTGGTTTCAACTTCTTATGTAAGTTTCCTTTTTTAATAATATCACTGCTGGTTCATTTAAAAAAAAAAAATTATTCAATTTCATATTAATCTATTTAATTTAATATGAAAAAAAAAATTAGTGTTGGTATAATATATTTCATAATAACAATAATTATTCAAATAACATATTATTTAACGTTAAAATTCATTGTAATTAAATTTGATTGATTGTTAAATATTAAACTTTATCGGATACATGTTTTGTAATGACGTATATCCGAGTTTTGATACATTTTGTTTACGTTATAACAATAATAGCAGTGAGAAAAATTACAAAAACAGTGTTGATAAGATAAGGAATCTGTAGAGAATATTGTATCCCTATATCGTGAAGATACACAACAGAAATTGAAAGTTTTGGAGTTCACTGCACAAGTAAGCATATTTATAGGGTAGGATCAATGTAACACAAAATCAATTGGCTTGTGTTAAGGTTTAATGTACTTTACTTATATGTCACTCGATTTTATAATTTATTTTCAATGTAAAATCTCCATCACATTGGTAAATTATTTTTTTAGACTAGAAATTCTACAATGATTTAGGTTCAAAATGACGTGAGCAATGCGAAATTAACACATTATTTCATATTTATGTATCAATTTTTCCTTCACCGGATCTATTTGGGCATAGATCGTTGTATTAATTTTCGTTGTTAATGCATTAACAAAAAGCTCAATAAATTAAATTTAGTCTGATATTATTTTTATTGTTTTAAAAAAATAAAAACATTAACTATATGAACAAACTCTATAAAACTTGAGTGTACAAGACTTGACTACATAAGTACATATATAGGGTAAAATCATGTACCACAAAATCAATTTATTTGTTAAATCCAAATTTACGCCACTTCTTATATGTGATTTATTAGTCTCATTTATTTTCAATGTGAGCTTATTATTTATTCTCCAACACTCACACTTGATGGGTCTAAACCGATTTTCACTTATCAAACATTCATTGGCTTATCTCCGATTTTAGGTCAAAAGTCGTTAATGTTGGAGATGTCAATGAATGAATCCCAACTGGAAAATATATAAGATCAAAGAGTAGTATATAAGTGGTGCAGATTGGGCCTTAACACAAGCCAATTGGTTTTGTGTTGCATGGGCTCAACCCCACTTTTGTACTCATTCATCTAGTCAAGTTCAGCCTCTCAAGGCTCACGGAGTCTCTTCAGTTGAAGGGTCTAGTCTCTCCACTATAGCAACTCCAACAATACTTTAAATATAAGCCTATAATATTCCGGCCATTAGATATTCTTCTACTTTGATACCATATAAAATTAATCTAACTCACACCCAAAAGACATCTTGAAAGGCGACAAGTGTCGCATACTCATGGATGACCCTTGTCCATTATAGCTAGTCCATATGATATACTTAATACATCCCCCCCACACCGCAGCGGGACATTTAAAGTGTGAAGCTTACATTACAATACATTTATGGGTGACTAAATTCATGTTGTTGATCGAGTTCCTGTTGAAGAAATGGGAAAGAAAATAACATCTTTGCTCTCTCTTTTTTTTTTTTTTTTTTTAATAATAATCATAATAAAAGTTGTAACTTTGAAGGAGCTCATCAGATATCCACACTCACTAATTTATGAGTTCACGCGGACTGTCTATTGGGGTAAGGATGTAAACGGATTGGTGATTATCCATTCTTTTTGGCGATCCGCCCCGACAGGGAAGGGAAATCACAGAAAAAAATCTCCATGGAACTATTAATTTCATTTTAAATAAATTTAGGAGGTTAATACGTAGTTATGAATAATTAGTGGTCAAATGACACTTGCACGCAAATTGGATGGGCTCAAAACGGTATAAACTTCTTCTTCTTTTTTTTTTTTTCTTTTTTTTTTTTTAAATAAAAATACGACACGCTTTAATCTAGTGAGTTCGCTGTGGCAAATAATAATGAAAAAAAAGCCAATTAAGAATGTCTAAGAAGAGGTAGCTAATATAAATAATAGTTGTGCTCTTACCAAAGAATTGTGTTCTTACCAAAACACGAAAATAATAATAGTACTTGTGCTTACATCAATTATTCGTTTGGCATTATGCAAATAAACACGGGACTTAAATTGTCTCTCATTATTGAAATAAATAAATATCAATTTGCTTATCTTACCCTCATGCCATGACTCATTTACCATTAAAAGAAAAAAGAAAAAAACTCTGTTGATAAAATCTAAGCTAAGATATAGGTGTAAGTAAGTAAAAATCTGTTGATAAAATCTAAACTCTGTTAATAAAAAAACTCTGTTGATATAGGTATAAGTAGCTAAGATAAATAATAGTCGTGCTTAGATCAATTTGGCATTATAAAAATAATTAATCACCTAACTTTAATTGTCTCTAGTTATACTTCTTATTGAAATAAATTGAGAAATGCTAAATGTCTCCATTTGAGGTATCTTAGTAGGTTTAGGTTGATAAGATCTAAGCATAGGTTGCTAATACAAATAATATTTGTGCTTATATCGATTTGGCATCATGAAAATAAATAATCACCTTATTTTAATTGTCCCATTATATCCTAAAAAACGAAAAAAAAAAATGTCCCATTAAACTGTCTAGTTGAAATAATTAAAAAGATATTTTGCTTATCCGCTTTCACTACTGTATAAAGAAAAAAAAAATGTCCCATTATGCTGTCTAGTTGAAATAATTAAAAGGATATTTTGCTTATCCGCTTTCACTACTGTATCAGCCATGTGCTTCATAGATAACTTAGATTTTAGAGTTTAGGATAAGTTAAAAAATAGTGCTATATGGTTATTGAGGGGCGTGGTATTGCAGATGTTGGGGAATCCTACATTTGAAATAAATGAAATAATGAGTAGTATAAAAAGAGACTCCGTGAGACTTGAGAGTGCTGGGTTTGACTGGATCAGTGAGCATATAAGTAGGGTTGAGCCCATGTAACACAAAACTAATTAGCTTGTGTTTAGGCCCAATCTACTCCACATATATACATCTCTTCATTCTTATTTATTTCCAATGTGAGATTTTCATTCCTCAACATCTACAAGTGGGCTCAACTCCTTTTATATGTTCACTCATCCAATTTGTCTTAAACTTTTTTTTTTTTTTTCCAAACATGAGATTTGAATAAATAGAATTTAATTGAATTGAATTCCATCCAAAACGGGGATTCCAAACACACTGATAAACTTAAGATTTTAGGTGAATTAGTTCTTTCACATTGTACGAGAGTCTATATTATCAGAGATAATAGTAAAATCTATGATTGGACCTTACCTATAAACTTAATCTTTTAGGTCAAATGGTTCCATGATATAGTATTAGAGCCGTTTAGACCTAGAGATCGAGGGTTTGAATCCTAGCAGCTCCATTTGTTGATTAAAAATTCAACACATGGCAAGGTGGGCCTGTGATGTGCAGCTTCAAGCCAAAGGGACATTCGCGTGCGGGAGAGTACCAGAAATAATAATAAAAACTATGATTGTGCCTTACCTATAAGCTTAAGCTTTTAGATCAAATGGTTCCATGACATACATTACCGAATGTTGAATAATTTGTGGCAAAACACTTACCAAAAAATGGCCGCAAAGCCAGAAGCAAATTTTAGCCACCAATATTCGCAACCCACATGTTGCTCGCACACCTTGTGACTTATCCACCGAAAACAGTTGCAAGATTTTACAGACCTCCTTTAGTGGGACGGATTTAATTTTGGTCGTCAAACCCAAAAGGCCGGTCGGTAACACCGTTTCAGCAGCTGAGAAATTCGGTCGATGCAAGCTTTTTTTTTTTTTTTTTTTTTTTTTCCTCTCTTATAGTTGCATTTGAATCTTAGTTTTTCTTGATTGTTCTGTCAAGTTCAAATTTTACTTATATTTTCCGGTTAAGCGAGAAGATTATGATTAATCTCATTATTCTATCTTTTTTTGTCTTTAGTCATTATGCACGACTGTGTGAGCAGAGGTTGATCTTCTGTGTCATTTTTTCTTAACTACTATTTGTCTTCCTCTAAACCATTCTCTGCCATTTTCTTTCTCTTCTTTGTTGCTATTATTCCTGTAACCTATTATCTATCATCCAGTACTGGTACCAAAACCAAAAGTTCATGCTACAAAAACTTTGTTATGCATAAAAAGTTGAGAGATTTTCTGTGAAAAAAAAAAAAAAAGCTGAGAGATCGATGATTGGCGTAAGTAAACAAGGATAATAAATTTTATACCACACAGATATTCATCTTACGATTTTTTTATTTTTTTATTTTATTTTTTTGTTATTTTTTTGTTCATTCATATCAACCTCAATAAAAGGACATAATTACTAGGACAAGAAACACAGTTTTTGCATACACATAGATGCATTGGACTGACTGATCGATGTCCTTATTAGGTAATTAGTATTTTCGGACATCCACAGAACTAAAGATAAGCCATTCCCACCACCGAGAACATCTCCTCATCATCTCCAGATTCTGCAGCAGCAGCAGCATATTGTCTATTTAATCCAGGTTTGAAGTACTTGAGGATTCCAATATCTGCTTTTACGTCTTGTACACTTGTGACCACGCGATTAATTCCGTCTGAGCAGAACTGGAGATTATTTCCGTCTGAGCAGAAGCGTTTCAATGTTACTGCAGGAAATTTTCCATCTTTAGAACTCTGGATTGCTTCAGATAGATCACCCCATTGATTCTCGTAGCTCATATGGCTAGCCAACGGACGAATGTTCTGGTCGTATCTGTTTAAATATCGCTCAATAACTGTGTATCTTGCTGCCTCTGAAACCATTTCAATAACAGTTACAAGACTAGCTTTTACTTTTGGCCCATTACTTTCTTTGAGTATATTGATTGCATTGCGAAGTGCAGGAAATCCCAAGTCCACGTCCTGTCTTGGGGGTAATACTGAATATGAACCATTGAATGAAAACACTGTAATCTCTAATCCTTGCCCGAAAACACTGTCTTTGATATTCTTATACTCGTCGAAAAAGTAGGCTTTGTTTCCAACTTTATAACCCACCACATACAGATCCACTTTCTTTAATGCCAGTGTGATTGTTGTAGTACTGTATGACAGATCCACAAACAGATACTTGTCCTTTCCTACTTCAGATTCCGAGCACAAAGCTCGTATGCCATGCCTTTCATGAGAAGGACATTTCACCAGATTCCGCAGATCTTCCAAGAATTTTGGGTAGGCTCCAGGAGGGCGAGCATTGAAATCAATTGTAAAACTCAAAGAACTTGCCTGAAGATGATCATTAGCTGTGTAATTATCAAGACCAGAGCAAATCGTGTGCGATTCAGCTATGATACTAGTCCAACACAACCATGTTGCCAGTAATCCAATAATCCACACTTTCATATTTTCGAATACTAGCTTATTCCTCCTGCCAAATTTACGATCAGTTAGTGAGAATGAGACTATCAATCGGAAATCAATGTAAGAAACAAAATCAATGTGTTTTCGTGTTATTTGCAAGTCGAACAATGTAACTTTTTTTTTTTGGTACAAAAAAAAGTTAATATGATCCCCTTTTTAGCCGACGTGCTATTCGACACATTGTCAAGTCAACATACAATTTCAAGGAAGTTAACAAAACACATTTGCAAAGAGAACTATTGGTTGAACTCTGTACTTTAGCTAACGGTTTAAAACCAAAGGCCTCTTTTGCAATGTTATTAAAACTGAACCGAGGAAGGAACCGATGAACCTATTGGTTCAAGATTTGACCAGTCAAATTGGTTCAACCAATAATTTAATTATACTTCCTCCATTCCAAAATAGATGTCACTTAAGGTGTATGCACACATATTATGATTAATTTGTCTACATAATAATGTTATTTTACTAAATTAGTCTTATTAAATTTAAATTTGGAATTTGTTCCATCTCGATATTTGAATTTAACTTAGTTCATGATAGGTAGAATGTAGAGAATTTAATGTTTTAATTTATTAGTTTTTGTGCTAAGCAATTATTGTATCAAGTTAATATAAGAGTAAAATAGGAAAGATTTATCTAAATTGGTTTTCTAAATTGACATCTATTTTGGAAAAAAATAGAATTAGCTTAAGTGACATCTATTTTGGAATGGAGGAAGTATATTTAATTTGTTTGAAAAAATATTATTAATTATAAATAATAGTAAAGTATGGTTCAACTGATGGTTTAACGATCCGGTTTTTTAGTTTAACCATCGATCGAATCATTTTGGTTGGTTTTTACTAAAATTAAAATTTCTGATCTAATCAACTAGACCTATGATTGGTTCGCAGTCAAACTGGTCGAACCGACCCGTTTGACCCCATTCTTATAAGATTGCTCTTTTGCAATATTGTATGTGTGCATGTGTGTGCGTGTGTGTCTCTAACTCCTAAAATATAAATATTAGTTTCTAGTTTATAAACTCTACATCCCAATTAAAATATTTTACGTAGCATAATCTTATTGATTCGGTACACAAATAATATGATGTTTCTTTTTAACTATTTTATGGCAAACTAAAATTAATCGTAAGAGATATCTTATAAACAAAGAGAAAAACAAGATTTAAATTATCTTGAGATCGGATTGTGAAGTAACCATCAAAATTCCAATAGCTAACACTATGTTTGGTTTAGGGATTAAAATTACAATTATAATCTTAGTCTTTCAATTTTTGCAAGTTTGAAAAGAATACAATAACCAAACATGAAAAGAAAAAAAAAAAAAAAAGATTAAAAGCAATTTGGTAATAACTAAACATATTACCATGAAAACACCTAAATTGAGGTGTTAAAAAAATAACCACTTCAACCCATGGATTTACTATGAGTTACCATACTCTCCATTAACAATTCAAAACAACACGTGGGTACAACTGTATACTTATTTTACCATACAATGAAAACCCATAAAACAAACATAGTGTAACTATTAAATACTTATATTATTATTTTTTGTCGAAAAATACTTATATTATCTGCACTAATAAGAAAAACCAAAAGTTGAAATTGCAAATTGAAACAAAGATAAACTCCAATTTGACAATATAAAAGCAACAATTAAATGTAACTTCTATAAAAATGAGAAAGATTTTATTTTACTTGCAGAACAAGAGCAGCTGATAGAGGGTGATATGATTTTGAGAACCGGATACCTCTACTTTTATAGGACAAATAAGTTATGACTGTCTTTTTGTCTTGTTCCTATTTAATGAAAATTAACTTTTAGATAAGGCTATGACGACATCATTTAAAATAATCTCATTGAGGGCCCAACACGTGATAAACATTTATATCAGTTAAAATAATTTCATTGAGAGCCCAACACGTGGTAAACATTTATATCATTTAAAATAATTTCATTGAGAGCCCAACACGTGATAAACATTTACATCATTTAAAATAATTTCATTGAGAGCCCAACACGTGACGTGAATCGGAAAGGTATAAAAATAAGGGAGAAACCCTAAAGAATAGTCCTTAACTCCTTCCTTTAAGTTAAACCTACAGTTTATTGTAGTCTCATCATTAATACTGGCCCATATCACTAATTCATCTCCAAAATATCAAAATCAGCACCCTCGAAGGTATGTTAACGACTTCTCCTTGACTGATCTAACCCAAATCCACTTCTTTTTCATGTACTTTTAGCTCTTTTTCCCTCATTGAGATCCTAACATATAAAATAGCACAAAGGAAGTAAAATACGTCTTAAATAGAATAAAACAATTCAATTAAAGCTCAAAAACCAATGTAATATAAGCATATAAAATACACTTATCAATAACTACTAAGTTTTCAACTAAGAACAGTATTGACACAGTTTCACAAAACTGGCAGCAACTCTTCGACAAGATCTCGAGTAAAAACGTCTCCAAATTTTGCTTCTCCAAGTCTTTGTCAAGTTGATTTATATAGCAAGACTCCAATATCTAGTTTTACTTGTGCAACATTTGTTAAGTCTTTAAAACTATAGTCTGCGTTTTGCACTTGAACCGGTTTTTGAAAGATTCCAATTGGACCAGATTTCTAGATATGTTCGGAAAGAGCGTCCCATGCGTTTTTGTAGCTAATAACATCCCCTTTCGGTGTAAACCCATTGATCAAATTTTGCTCAATATATTTCTGGATGAATTTGAATCTCGTCGCCTAGGCAACCGTTTCTGCAACAACAACAAGACTCTTTTTGAAAGCCTCATTAACATTTCTACCATCGAAATTATGGAGTGTGTCGATTGCTATCTTCAATGGTGTAATTCCCAACAGAATTTTCGATCTGTCGCCTAATTAGATAGCCCCTGAATTTTGGCCAAATACATAGATACCCCTGAACTTGGCCAAAAATGCCTACTACCCCCCTGAACTTTGAAAATATCCTAATGCCCCCCTGAACTTCTTAAAAGTGTTGTAATGTCCCCCTGAATTTCTTAATATTGGTCCAGTTTGCCCCCTAAGTCCCACAAAAATCAGAGTTTGCTTTGAAAATTCAAACATGAGATAACCAATAATTGTGTGACACGTGGCAGCAAGGGAGTAAACTGGGTCACTTTTTCAAAGTTCAGGAGGACATTAGGACATTTTAAAAGTTCAGGGGGGCAGTAGGCGTTTTTGGACAAGTTCAGGAGGGTATCCATGTATTTGGCCTTAAATTTTTGAGTTTATTACTTTTTAGATAAAGTAATCAATAATTTAAATCCATGCAACTTTATTTATTAGTAGAATTTCGATACATGGTCAGATATATATGTGAGCGAATTTTTACTATTAACTTAAACTTTGGTTTCATACACTTCCGTTACTAGGTAAACCTGTATTATACTTGTTGAGTCCAAAAAGAATCACACTTTAGATAAAAACAATTAAAGTCTACCGGCTGAATACATAGATACCCCCATGAACTTGGCCAAAAATGCCTACTGCCCCCTTGAACTTTGAAAATGCCTAATGCCCCCCTGAACTTCTTAAAAGTGTTCTAATGCCCCTTCTAAATTTCTTAAAATTGATCCAGTTTGCCTCCTAAGTCCCATAAAAACCAGAGTTTGCTTTGAAAAATCAAACATGAGACAACCAATAATCGAGTGACATATCGAAGCAAGAGGGTAAACTGAGTCACTTTTATAAAGTTCAGGGGGGCATTGGATATTTTAAAAGTTTAGGGGAGTAATAGGCGTTTTTGGACAAATTTAGGGGATATCTACGTATTTGGTCAAGTCTACATATTAACTTCTTAAGGTCAAATGTTTTAATGACAAAAATTAATATGTATACATGTTTATTGAGAAATTTTCGGTTTACACATTATTATATTCCAAATCATAATAAGACGTAGCCACGTGGCCGGATAAAATTGCATCATCCTGTACACGTAACTACCTAATATATTGACTAATTTCATATGCTACATCAGCCAAATCTGAGTACTCAATTATTCTTAATCTTTCACTTACATAAGGAAAAAGACCACTTCTCAATAAATTTTATTGTGGGAGATTGAACAGACTGAACCATTGTAAAGCTGCCATATGCATATAAATAAATATGGGACAATTATATAATTAAAAAAAATTATAATATATTTAATAATTATTTATTTATATATTAGGAGTTTGTTAGTAGTTTAGTCAATTTCAAATTGAATTGGTTTATAACCGTTACCATACCCAATGTTATCACAAGCGGAGCAATGAATGAACCAATAAAGTGCGGACCAAAAAGTGAACCGATAAAGTTATTGATCTAATGGTTTAACTTATTCAATCATTTGAATCAATGGTTTAACGGAATATTTATTTAAAAAAATACGATTTAATAATATATTATTATAAATTATGGTATAATTCGCTTAAAATAATATTATTTAATAATATATTATAATCAATTGTTATTTTTAAAAATAAAAAAGTTTAATTGAGCCGACCGAACTTATGACCATTTCACAGTTTCATGCAGTGAAAGAATTCAAAATTGATGATACAAATTGAATGGGATTGTTGATTCTAAAAATACCCAAACCTTAACAACTATTTTAATCTTGTTGATTTACAAAGTGAATACCCAAGAATGAAATTAATTGTTGCAATGGGATAACTGAACAAATAAACACTAAATTTTGTTGACAGCGCACGATGTCGGAAATTAGCTTTCAATAGCCTGAATTTCGCAAAATTCACAGGGAATAGAAATTGGAATAAATCCAAAATTTTATTAATCATCAAAAACTAACTATTACAAACTATATTATAGCCTATTTATGGGAAAATTATTTTAAATATAATAAAACTCCTAAATAATTAAAAATTATAAATAGTTTAAACTTTCTGATTAGACTAAATAAGAAAAAATACAAACAAAATAGGAATTTTTATTAATTTAGGATTCTTAGAATAAAATATGCTCCTGATCCAAATTCTAAAATAATTGCAATTAAAATAAAGATACAATATAAAAATATCTTTAATTTTTTTTTCATGACAAGTAAATGTTTCCAAATTGAATTGATTATTCTTTTTATTAGGCATTTTACATAAATACATAACTTTTGGTACCATATACCATTTTTACCTCAAAAGGAAAAGTTTGCATAAATACCTTAAAAACTTTTCAAAATTTCAAAAATATCTAAAACAAAAATTATCATTTTTACGTGATTCATTCACAAAATAAACAACAAAACACAAATCAAAATCGCCAAAATACCTTCTCTACTTTGTCAACGTTTCTCTCTCCTCTTTTTATAATTTTTAATCTAATTTCGCATTTATCTCTCGATCCGTTTATTTTTTTCTCATGCGACTTTCGAAAGTTTTTTATTTTTTATTTTTATCTTCGAAACAAAGTTCATATGTATATAGGGGTGAGCAAAACGCGGTTCGGTTCAAAAACCGAACCGAACCAAACCGAACCAAAAACCAAAGTAGAAGAAAAATAAAAACCAAAGCCAAACCAAAGTTCATATGGTTCGGGTTAAACCGAACCGAAATAGTTCGGTTCGGTTACGGTTTGGTTCGGTTCAAACCGAATCAACAAATATTTTAATTTTTTAATTTTTATTATCATTTTTTTTTATAAATTACATGTAAAATATTGCTTAAAAATAATTTATATTACATGTATATTACTAAAGTCTCGTAAATACAAACTATATAATAATATAAATATATAATATGCCAAATAAAATTTATTTATATACATATATATATTTAAAAAAAATATATTTTTTCCTATTACGGTTCGGTTCGGTTCAGTTTTGGTTTTTTAAACAAAAACCAAAAACCGAACCAAAAACCAAACTATTATATTTTATAAAACCTAAACCAAACCAAAGAGAGTTTGGTTCGGTTCGGTTCGGTTTTTCAGTCTCGGTTCGGTTTGGTTTTTGGTTCTCGGTTCGGTTTTGCTCACCCCTATATGTATATACTTTTTCCGACATATTTTTTTCACTAAAGTATAATTAATTATGCCTTTGTACATTAAGGTATAACTAAGGTATAAACACTGTAATAGTGTATCTTAATATATAATTAAGGTATAACTAATGTATAATCAATGTAATAGTATATCTTATGGTATAACTAAGGTATAATTAAGGTATAACTAATGTATAATCACTGTAATAGTGTGTCTTAAGGTATAACTAAGGTATAATTAAGGTATAATCAATATAATAATGTATCGTAGGGTATAAATAGAGTATAAATAAGGAATAACTAAGGTATAATCACTAGAATAGTGTATCTTAAGGTATAATTAAGGTATAACTAAGGTATAAAGATTGTATAAACAATGTATGAAGTGTATAAAGGATGTGTATAACAGTGAAGAAATAAAGTATAAACAATACATAAACAGTGTATAATGTATAAACAATGTATAACAGTGTATAAATAATGCATAAACAATGTATAAACAATGTACAAACAGTGTATAAAGAGTGTATAACAATGTATAATAAATGTATAAACATATAACATTGTATAAAAAGTGTATAATGTATAACAATGTATAAGTAGTGTATAAACAATGTATAAGCAATGTATAACAGTGTATAAGAAGTGTATAAATAGTGTATAAAAATGTATAACAATGTATAAATAATATATAAACAATGTATAAACATTGTATAATGTATAAACAATGTATAAACAATTTATAATAGTGTATAAATAATGTATAAACAATGTATAAACAATGTATAAACAATGTATAAACAGTGTATAAAGAGTATATAACAATGTATAATAAGTGTATAAACATATAACATTGTATAAGAAGTGTATGACGTTAACAATGTATAAGTAGTGTATAAACAATGTATAAACAATGTATAAATAATGTATAATTAAGGTATAACTAAGGTATAATTAAGGTATAACTAAGGTATAAACAGTGTATAAACAGTGTATAAACAATGTATAAAGTATATAAACGATGTATAAATAATGTATAATAATATATAAGAAGTGTATAATAATGTATAACAATGTATAAGAAGTGTATAAACAGTGTATAACAATGTATAACAGTGTATAAATAATGTATAAATAATGTATAAACAGTGTATAATATATAAACAATGTATAATAGTGCATAAATAATGTATCAACAATGTATAAACAATGTATAAACAGTGTATAAAGAGTGTATAACAATGTATAATAAGTGTATAAACATATAACATTGTATAAGAAGTGTATAATGTATAACAATGTATAAGTAGTGTATAAACAATGTATAAGCAATGATAACAGTGTATACCAATGTATAAACAGTGTATAACAATGTATAACAGTGTATAAATAATGTATAAACAATGTATAAACAGTGTATAATGTATAAACAATGTATAAATAATGTATAAACAATGTATATCAGTGTATAAACAATGTATAAACAGTGAATAACAATATAAGAAGTGTATAACAATGTATAAGAAGTGTATAAGAAGTGTATAAATAGTGTATAAGAAGTGTATAAATAATTTATAAACAGTGTATAACAGTGTACAAATAGTGTATAAACAGTGTATAAACAATGTATAAACAGTGTATAATGTATAAACAATGTATAACAGTGTATAAACAATATATAAACAGTGTATAAAGAGTGTATAACAATGTATAATAAGTGTATAAACATATAACATTGTATAAGAAGTGTATAATGTATAACAATGTATAAGTAGTGTATAAACAATATATAAGCAATGTATAACAGTGTATAAGAAGTGTATAAATAATGTATAACAGTGTATAACAGTGTATAAACAGTGTATAAATAATGTATAAACAATGTATAAATAATGTATAAACAATGTATAACAGTGTATAAACAATGTATAAACAGTGTATAACAATATATAAGTGTATAACAATGTATAAGAAGTGTATAACAATGTATAAGAAGTGTATAAACAGTGTATAAACAATGTATAAGAAGTGTATAAACAGTGTATAAGAAGTGTATAAACAATGTATAAACAGTGTATAACAGTGTACAAACAATGTTTAAATAGTGTATAAACAATGTATAAATAGTGTATAAACAATATATAATAATATATAAGAAGTGTATAACAATGTATAATAAGTGTATAAAAACATTAGGAACAAAAGGACCTAATCTAAATTACAAGATAATGCTAATATGTCTTGCAGCAAAGGTGTTCAGTACAGGTATAAAAAGTCGGATGCTATCGACTCCCTTAGTGACAAGTTACTGGCACTGAAGCACTTCTCAATGGTAAATGAAGCATATAAGTTCATTGCAATATCTCCAAACTGTCCTCGTAGCCTTCAAAATTCCAAGTAAATGAGCCATATCATATAAATCAGAACTTCAAAAACAATCCCTTTGGTTATTGTTCAAAACAACAACAAAGATATCGAGAAGGAAAAACTTAAAAAAACTGCAGCATGACATACTTCACAACTAGTCTGGACTTCTGTTTCACATAAGCATTAGAAGCAAGAAATGCTTCAATAACATGTGCTTCCCCTGCATCTTTGCAGTTTGAAGAACATGATCACCTTCCGTTGATATAAGACTATTAATAAATGGCTGATAAGTGTTCTTGTCAAAATTTAATTATAGTGTATAACAATATAAGTGTAATCCCAAAATTGCAGTCCTAAAATACAATCCCAAAATTACAGTCCCAAAATTGCAGACAAAGTAAAGCAGAATATACAATCAAGATTAAAGATGAACACTTAGTGTAAACATGAAACAAAGTCTTTGTGCATAGCAAAAGAAAATAGTTAGTTTTTCAGTGCTGCTGAGCCTTCTAATCAACCAAGAACAATGTATAACAATGTATAAGAAGTGTATAACAATGTATAAACAATGTATAAACAGTGTATAACAGTGTATGAACACTGTAGAACAATGTAGATAGGCGTAAAGAAGTCCAAGCACAACATACGACATGCTACTTTCCATTGACTTCCTAGTCTGCACAATGCACAATCAAGTTATAAATATCTGTAACTTGAAAATAAGGCACGACTTAGGTTTCCCACCAATAATAGTGTCGATATGAAAATAAAGATTTCAAACCTTGGCTCAAAATTCAATATCGGGGAGAAAAACAAATCACTCATATTCACAATTGAAGAGGAGAATCAAATAACTTAGACTATCATTACTAGTTATTTATTGAAATAATCTCTCATTTGTATACAAGGCATTCCACATTATAGCCTTGACAGGACAATTCAAGAATAATATACTCAACACCACCAAATTCACAAAATATTGAATCTCCATATCTCATAAGTAGAAATTCCATAACAGATGTAGAAAGCATACCAAATCAGATTTAGGAGCGACGACCATAAGCGTGTAAAATGGGAGAACAGCTGCAGTTCCCAAAGTGAACATAGAGCTTGCTATTTGTGGATTTGTCAACCCTCCATTACAAAAAAAAAAAAAAATAGTAAAATAATCAAAATCAACAAATTCCCAAGATGAACATCGCAAGGATCCAAGAGAACAAATATGAGTGGTGTTCATACAGTAACCAATGTAAATTTGTATCCAAAAACAAAAATTGGTGTTTCATGACAAGTAGACAATAGGCATTGAACAGACAATTGGAAGTAAGAAATACTAAACATCGATTTTGATTCAATCAACTGATATAAACCTTAGCTTTGCAACAGAGGGTTATTCATCTAAGCCTTGAAACAGTTGATAACAAAGTAATCGAATAGAGTTTCATCCAAAATATCAAAACATTCCTCATAGCTAAGTAATTTGGAAAACTGAAAATTGAGCAATAAATAAACAATAGAGTGGACAAATGGTGTTATTACATGATGCATAGATAGGTGTGCATATTGTGTAGGCATCAAATATTGTAAGTTTTGGCCGAATGGTAAGTCTAGAGCCTCTCACAAAACTCCAGTTATTAGCTTCCACCTTTGCAACTGATTGCCCAAAAAGTTGGCTACTGCTTTTGGGCGAAAAGGAGTAATTGTGAGCACCCTTATGAACTAAACACTGGGATCTTACAATCCACCCGGAGCATTCAATCTGCCAGCTCATAACAACAAATTACAAACCCTACCCATTATAAAATTGAATCACATGGCCATAAAGCAAGATCGAAGGCACAAATTAAAGGGCATACCTTGATGGAGAAATGAGAATGGGAGAAACAAGAGAGGAGAGCCATATCCGATGCAGAACGGCAAAAAATTGGCTCTTCATTCGATTGAAGGAAGCAAGTGATTTAAAACAAAGAAAAAGGTAAGGTTAAGAAAGCAAGAGAGTGCGAAAGTTAGAAGAGAAAAAGGGGGATACCAGATCTGAGCAGTGGTGGAAGAACGGAGATGGTGGCCGACGAGTGAAGACTGAAGAGAGTACTGAGGTTGGCGTTGGACTTTGGAGTGAAACACTCAAGACTGCGGGACTAGTAAAACCTGTATCAACTCCACCGATTGTTGGTCGATTTATGCTATCAATTCAATTAGAAAAATGAAAAGAAACACAGAATTGCAGATGAAAAGAAAAATGATGAAAAGAGAAGAAGAAGATGATGAAAAACGTAAAAAAGAAAAACATAAGTATTTAAAGTAATGAATAAAAGAATTAAAAAAAAAAAAACGTAATTTAGTAAATAGTTAAATGTATGGCTTAAAAGTAAACTTATTTTTTGGTGTAAAACCGATAATTTCCCTTTTTATTATTTGCAGTCCGCATCACAGTTTAACTCGTGGAATCGACTGGTCCGACTCAGTTCTGATAACATTGATTATACCACATGAATTATTATGCTCGCATGATATGATAACAGTGGTTCTAGATGAGATCAATCCAGAAGTACAATACAATTTTCGCAATATAAGATATCCTCCATGGTTAATAGAATTTTTCAGCTTTGTAATCCTGTTTCGTCTCCTTTTTTTTTAATAATAACAGAAATCTCCATATCTTCTGCATATAATTAATATACCATAATCGAATTTCGGTAAAACTAAAAAAAATTGATAACTTATGTTAAAAAAATAAATTAAATAACTCTTTTTTACAAAAATTGAAATAATACAATTTGCAAGACAAAGCAAGAGAAGCACAAGCGATAAAAATAATAAAAACAAACTAACAAAAACATACAATGACCTAAGTCTTGTTAAATTCTACGTACCATTATTTGAAATTGTGATCTTTTTTTTTTTTTTTTTTTTTTTTAACGCATATCTATATTTTGTTGAAACTCATTAAGTAATTTTTTACATGACAATTGGTAGTTAAGAACCTAAATTTCATAACAAAAATAATTATTCCAATTATGACGGGGAAGCTTAGGCCAGCCATAATAATACAAGGAAAAAACATTGGCCTATGTATATCAAATACTCTAATATAAACCTGTTGATATCTCCATTAAGCTCCTCGTCAAGGTGGTTCTTAAATTATATGATTATGGATTTCTCCTATCTGATGGTACGATTCCAATCTATGAGTTTAATTTCTATATTTCTCTGTGTTTCCTTTAAAATAATCAACCCAAATATGAGTGTGACAATTAGGTTTTCCCTTAGATTGACATTAAGAAATAGAGGTATATATACAAATACAAGTGTGGATATGGGCCGATGATCATGGGCCAACTATACTAAATTTACAGCATATAAACATAATTATATACACTACTCTATCACCCCCCCGCAAGTTGAGCGGGGCTAGACACGGTCAACTTGGCCCGAAGCATAAGGAACCGGTCTTTTGAAAGGCCTTTGGTAAGGATATCAGCTGGTTGTTGAGTAGTAGATATGTGACGCACTTGCAGCTGGTGTTGGGCCACTTTATCTCGAACAAAGTGAAAATCTAGTTCAAGATGCTTGGTATTGGTGTGAAAGACCGGATTGGCGGACAGGTATGTAGCTCCAAGATTATCCGACCAAATTGTGGGAGCCATGGGAACAAGAAAATTAAGCTCTCGAAGCAACATGGTGAGCCAAAGAACTTCAGAGCTGACAGTCGCTAGTGCTTGATATTCCGCCTCTGTGGAGGATCGAGACACTGTACGTTGTTTCCGAGAACTCCAAGAGACCAAGTTTCTACCAACAAATACAGCAAAACCAGTGGTAGATTTTCTATCATCCAAATTACCACCCCCATCAGAGTCACAGTAGCCATTGATGCAAGAGAACGGGACGGACGCAGCAGTAGACCATGGGAGGGCGTGTTCCGTAAGTATCGAAGAATGCGTTTCACAGCCTTCCAGTGTTCAGTAGTTGGGGCATGCATATATTGAGACACCTTGTTCACAGAGAAGGCCACATCAGGCCGAGTAATGGTTACATATTGAAGGCCTCCAACAATGCTTCGATACAAAGAAGGATCTTCAAAGGGATCACCCGATTGAAGTGTGAGACGGGTACTACTGCAAAAGGGGGTGGAGATAGGCTTTGATTCATGCATTTTGGCACGGATGAGTAAGTCTTCAATGTATTTATGTTGATTGAGAAGTAAACCATCAGAATTCCAAGATGCCTCCAGACCCAAAAAATATTTCAATCTCCCCAATTGCGAATCGCAAATTGCTGCTGTAGAAACTTGATTACCGAATTCAACATAGCCATATCATTGCCCGTGATCAAGATATCATCGACATATAGGAGACAAAAAATCCGTGTGTTACCAGATTTGTAATGGTAGAGAGAGACGTCAGCTTTGGAGCACAAAAAACCATGCTGGAGAAGAACATCAGTGAGGCGCTTGTGCCACATACGTGGTGCCTGTTTCAGACCATAAAGAGACTTCCGCAAGAGACAAACATGGTCCGGTTTTTGTTTGTTAATAAAGCCAGGGGGCTGTTGCATATAGACTTTTTCCTCCAAATGCCCATGTAGAAAGGCATTCGAGACATCAAGATGAATTACAGACCATCCAAAGGAGACAGCAATAGATAAGACCAGTCTGATTGTCGTTGGCTTGACAACGGGGCTGTATGTCTGTGCATAATCCAAGCTGGGTCTTTGATGAAATCCCTTGGCCACTAGGCGAGCTTTGTGACGTTCAACCGTGCCATCAGGATTAAGTTTGGTCTTGAAGACCCATTTGCATCCAATTAAGTTTTGAGCTTCATCAGAGGGAACCAAATCCCAAGTGTGATTTTGAACCAATGCAGAGTACTCTTGCATCATTGCATCACGCCATTCAGGCATTTTTATGGCTTGTGTATAACATGTCGGCTCAGATGGTGGAGAGGCTGCTGCTAGTAAATTCATTGGCACCCGAGGTTTAAGTTTGGCGGTTTGGGAACGGGTAACCATGCCACCATGAAGGGATCACCCAATTGAAGTGTGAGATGGGTACTGCTGCAAAACGGGTAACCATGTCGGCTCAGATGGTGGAGAGGCTGCTGCTAGTAAATTCATTGGCACCCGGGGTGCAAGTTTATGCGGTGAAGAGTAACGAAGCCAAGGATAGCACAGACAACCAAAAACACGTAAAAAACTATAATCAGGGCGATTTGCAAAAAGTGTTTTAAACGGTGTCATATTATTCAAATGGGAATTGGGCATACGATTGATTAAATAGACAGCGGTTTCAAAAGCAAAGGTCCAAAATTTTAGTGGGACAAAAGAGTGATGAAGAAGTGCTAATCCCGTTTCAACAATGTGACGGTGTTTCCTTTCCGCACAACCGTTCTGTTTAGGTGTGTACGGACAGGAAACCCGATGAGTGATCCCATGTGTGCGTAAATAAGGAACCAAGGCTTGAAACTCACCCCCCCAGTCCGATTGAAAGGTTTTAATAGATTTCCCAAAGTGTTTTTCCACAACAAAACGAAATTGAATAAAAGCATGCATAACATCAGACTTGTATTTCAAAGGATATATCCATGAATATTTGCTATAGTGATCAAAAAAGAGAACATAATAATTGTAATTATCAAAGGAAGTTACAGGTGCAGGACCCCAAAGGTCCGAGCATACAAGTTCTAACGGTTCTGAAACAATTGAAGTAGAAACAGGAAAAGGAAGATGATGCATTTTACTAACGGAACAAGCATGACATAAATGTTCATGACTTTTATTTGACACAGCAATATCATTTAAAATAAAATCTTCTTTACTGCAAGATATGCAGCATGTCCAAGACGCGCATGCCACTGCGACACCGACGCCAAATTGACCTTTATTCGATCCGGGGGACTCTTGGGCAGACTAAGAGAGTAGAGGCCATTCTTATTCGGCCTTGCATGAAGAACCTGTTTGGTCACCAATCCTTGAGAACAAAAAAATCAGCAAAAAACTCAACTGAAATTGGATTAGATTTGGTTAAAGCTGAAATTGACAATAGATTATTTGAAGCTGATGGAACATGTAAAATATTATCAAAGGAAATAGGCTGACCATTAATTGAATGTGAAGAAAAACCAACATTAGAGATAGGAAGTTTCGATCCATTACCGATGGTTACTTCCTCTGGACCCGAATACTCATCATGAACATGAACATTTTCCAAATCAGCAGTAAGGTGATGAGTTGCACCGGAATCTATTATCCAATCTTGAGTGGAATGCGTGTTGGTTGTGGTAAAATATGAGGCTGGGCGTGTAACAGCATTGGTTCGGTTTGTGCGGGGTTGTCTTGCGGATGGACAATTGCGGGCTATGTGATTAATACCTCTACAATTATGACAATAAAAGGTGGTGTTTGTATCTAGTGGTGCCATGGTTGAAAATTTGGATTTTGTCCTCTGCCCATGGTGCGACGTTGCGGCCCCTATTGCTGTACAGAGTAGTGTCGCTGCCCAGGTTGGCGAGCAGAACCAGCAGGTGCACGAGCACCATATAGCGTCGTTGGAGCTGCCCTCTCCGCTGAAATTTCACGCTTCAGATTTCTCTCCTCGGACAGCAGTAACCCATGAAGATCTTCAAAGCTAGTGGGTTCAACTTTTATTTCTAACGATCGGGTAAACGGACGGTAGGAAGGGAGAAGGCCATCAACTACCACATCAACAAGATCTGTCTCAGAAATTGCAGATTGGAGGGCAGCAAGATGATCTGAAATTTCCTTTATACGATTCACATATGAGGAAATTGTTTCCGTTTCCTCTTCCTTCATATTGCGTAATTGCAATCGATAATCCCGGATTTGAGATCGTGAACCAGCAGCGTATGCTGCAGTCAGTCGATTCCAAGCATCCCGCGCTGTCTCAGCGCCTACAATTTGAGTCATAACTTCGAGCGATAGAGAGTTTATAATCCAGCTCATGACTTGAGCGTCTCTTTCTTCCCAATGTTCAAAATCCGGATTGATATCAGCCGAGTTCGGCAAATGTCTAGGAGGAGTAGTGATTCTTCCATCAATATGGCCGATTAAACGCGAGCCTTTCAATAGTGGAATGAGCTATGTCTTCCATAAGAGATAATTGGTGGTGTCAAGTTTGATGGGGAAGGTGGCGGCTGAGGGAATAACCATGGCTGTTGTGGTGGCTGAAGAGGTGTTGCTAGGGTTTGACATGATTCTTGTGGGGGTTAGCCAATAAGCTCTGATACCATGTGACAATTAGGTTTTCCCTTAGATTGACATTAAGAAATAGAGGTATATATACAAATACAAGTGTGGATATGGGCCGATGATCATGGGCCAACTATACTAAATTTACAGCATATAAACATAATTATATACACTACTCTATCAATGAGTTTAATTTCTTTCAGAAGCTTCTTCCCGACTCAGGAAGGAGGCGAAATTCTGAAGTAATGCAGGTTTTTCACATAACTTATGAAATTCGCTTCATTATTGAACTCAAGTTTTTTTAATTGGTTGATTAACAATGTTAGGTGTAAACCAGCTAAATAAATTAAATGGGAGGTGCTGCATTTTGATGTCAAATTGAACGGTAACTTTGTTGTTTGTGACGCGTTCAACTGCCAGCCAGAAACAGTTATGGAGGCAGTTTAAACCGCCTGTAGAGGTTCCGCCCCCATACATTTCTATAAAAGTCACAAAAATCCTTAAAAACTTCACCAAGAGATGTTTCTTATATATCAAAAGTAATATCTCTTCATACTTCATTGAAAAACTTCACCACTTCTTTATCCATCCTGAACAAATTCTCAATGATTTTTGGTGTCTCAAGTATCCAGCATCATGAATCATGTTGATGAGGCAACCCATGAATATAACATTGGATGTGAAGTGCTTCAAACGATGCTTATAACATTGTTTGAAAGCAATGCAATTGAGTACAAATGAGCTCATCATATCATCGGTAACTAGACGTGGAATATCAAGAACACTGTTTGCTTTGAAAATTATGTCCAAGAAGGTTTTGGTACCTTTGCTTTCCTCGAACTCTATTTTGGATTCCTTGAGCTTCTCCATGGGTTGAATCAATTGAAATGGAACTTTGTAATTCGCAGCCTTGGACAAGCATTGTGATGAATCTTTGTGATCTTTAGTGTCTTATTTTTCGGGTAGAGTATGTTCACCATCATTGTTACTACACTTATCATGGAGTTCACTTATGTGAGTAGTGAAAGCTAGGGTTTGGTTTGGGAAAAATCTCACTCTATCAATGTGAGACGAGATCATGCTATATATATATATATATATGGTACTTTACAAAAGGAATCCTTGTGTCTTTGTACAATTACATAAAGGGCCTAAGTGCAAGGTATAAATACAATTAGGTACAGATAATATAAACATAATTACATAACTCTAACACGCCCTTGCAAGTTGGGTAGGGGTGGGAACCACAGCCAACTTGGCACGAAGCACCTGAAACCGAGCCCGTGGCAAGGGTTTAATGAGAGCATATGCAACCTGATCTTCAGTGGAGATGTAACGGATGGAAAGATGCAACTCGCTCCCGCACAAAATGAAAATCAAGCTCTAAGTGTTTTGTCCGTGTATGGGAGATGGGATTGGCAATCAAATAGGTGGCACTCAGGTTGTCACACCACAGAGTAGGCACACATGATAGTGGAAATCCAATTTCAAGCAGCAGCATACTCAGCTAGGAAAGTCCAAAGTGGCGGTAGCCAATGCACGATATTCCACCTCAGTGGAACTACAGGACACAGTGTGCTGTTTTTGGGAGGCCCAAGAGATGAGATTAGTACCATGGTAGATACCGTAGCCAGAAGTAGACCGACGATCATCAATATCTCCAACCTAATCAGAGTGAGTAAAAGCATGCAAATGAAAAAAAGATTGATGCTGGAAAAGGAGACCAAATGACTGAGTGGCCTTAAGATAGTGTAGAATTTGTTTCAAAGCATGTCAGTGTAAGACTGTAGGAGCATTCATATACTGAGCCACTTTATGCACTGCAAAAGCAATGTCAGGTCTAGTAATGGTTAAATACTGTAGCCCACCAACCAAACTCTTATAATGAGTCATATTACCAAATAAGGAACCACCAAAAACTGAGAGTTTATCAGTCGAACTAGCTAGAGTGGCTACAGGCTTAGAATCACACATCTGTGACCTTTTCAACATATCAGAAATATACTTCTTTTAGGACAAAAATAAGGAGCCTTTGTGGTGGTGAAATTCAATGCCCAAGAAATAGTGAACTAGACCCAAATCTTTGATAGCAAACTGAGACTGTAAGTACCTAATTAAATAAGAAGCTTGCTGTCTATCACTTCCCAAATTTAACAGATCATCAACATAGATTACGCATAACAAAACAAATGACCCTTTCCGCAAAAAATACAAAGAAACATCAGCTCTAGAACACTGAAAACCATAAGCAACCAGAGACTGAGTGAGGCGTTTATTCCACATACGAGGTGATTGCTTTAGTCCATATATAGATTTCCTCAGTAGACACATATGATGAGGGAAGGACCGGTCAACAAAACTAGGAGGTTGTAGCATATAAACAGGTTCATCAAGGTCCCCATGTAAAAAGGCATTGGAGACATCCAAATGCGTAATAAACCAAGAAAAGCTACTAACTAAAGGTAGCAGCAAAAAAATAGTAGTAGGTTTAATCACAGGGCTAAAAGTGTCATGAAAATCCATACCCAGCTGCTGGTGAAAACCTTTGGCTACTAGACGCGCTTTATAGCGCTCAACTGACCCATCTGCATGCAACTTCTCTTGAATACCCATTTGCAGCCTATGACATTTTAAGCACTGGAGGCAGGTACTAACTCCCAAGTACCGTTTTTAATTAAAGCTAAAAATTCCTCCGCCATAGCCGCACGCCAATGAGAATTCTTGGCTGCCTCGGTATAGCAAGTGGGGTCTCTGACATCCACACAAGTGGCCAGTGCCTTGGGCGCCATTTTTTGATCTTAGGCTCGGGTCAACATACGGTTAGGGTCCAGTTAAGCACGGACAGCTAGTGCATGTGGAGATTTTCCAAACTGTTATAGATCAACAACCAGAAGTAACCCGGGTGATAGTGGAGGGTTCGGTGGGGTTGCTGCAGGTGTAGGTGAGGCTGGTCGTTGTGAGCGGATGACGTTTTTCAGAATGCACGATGAAGCTGGAAATGGGGATTTTCTTTTTAAAGTGATGAAGTGGTTTTGAAAACGGGTTTTAATCTTCTTTAAGAAAACCTCTTATTTTATTGAGAAAACCCTTTTTGTAGACAACTTAATTTTAAGTATGAATTTTGAAAAATAGGTTTTTTTTAGAAAATCCCAATTTAAACTTAAAGATCTCGAAACCTAAATTTCGAGATTAGATATAGAGTCGCCACCCGGATCAGCTCATCAGGGAAATTCCGGTACATCTCCCTACCAAGTGTATACACAGTACCTAATCCAGAGATTCAAGGTTCAGTCAACACACATACTCATACTCACTTATTTTCAATTATTATTTCATAATATAATATAACATCCACTTAGTTCTTTTATTTTTATTTAATGCTCATACACATGACATAAATATAAATCCAAAATAAAGTGCAAAAAAGTAAAATTGCGAGAAAAGTAAAGTAGAGGCCAAATTATACAACCCAGAAAAGAGAAAACTCTCATCCTCACCAGATACAATCGCCTATAATACACGATAATCTAAAAAGTACAATCGCCTAGATACATGAGATAATCTATAAAATACATCCAAAAATAAAAAATAAAGAAAAATAAAAGCTGAATCCAAATACGGTTAGCACAAGTAAATAAAACACACCAATGACTCATACAGGACAGAATAGGGGTATTTTGGGAAACGGGATCATAAATGAGGGGATAATCGAGATGTCCGGATGACTACTCAATTAGACCTGGAAAATGTTTTATAGAAACGTCCTGTAGATTTTGTGAATGAAAAATCAGTTTTGAAAACAATTTGGCTCATTTAACATGCATTTTCCAACTTTTAGCGGGCCGAATATCTCGGAACCTGAGGTTCCGTTCGTGAGTGGGCCTAAATTGAACATCCATCTAAGGTCTGAAAATGTAAACACACCAAAAATCTGTTTTGAATGGGAAAGAGGTGCAAAATTACAAGTTAGAGGCCCAAAAGGGCAAAACTGTAATTCTTCCTCTTGGACTACAGCCGAACAGCTGTAGGCATTACAGCCGCGCCCCTGTAGTGGATGGGGCGGCTGTAGTGCTCCAGAACCAACAACTCGGTTTTCTTTCTCGTTTTGAAAATTGTTTTAGGATTTTGATGATTTTGAGCGATCTGGGATTTCTGGAAACTCATAAAACTCCATAAAAATAGATCCAAAGCGGATCAAACGAGTCCGAAAATCCCTAAAAACCCGAAATCACCAAACTTTAACATTACATCCATCAATTATAAATCCGAAAACCGAAAATCAAACATATATGGATGTAATTGCCAGATAATAATCATGAAAAACACATTTAATTTAAAGAATGGAAGCGTTATCGGTCGATTTGGGACATCCGGAGCTTCTGCCTCTGAAGATTACAACCGAGCGGCTGTAATCAAAAGATTACAGCAGTGTGGATGTAGGTTACAGCCGTGCTTCTGTAGATTACAGCCGAGCGGCTGTAATCATCACGTGGGGCGTCTGTAACCGGGCTCACTTCCAGAATCACAAAAAACACAAAATCACAAACAAACAACACCCAAAATGAATAAAAAAGAGTTTTTAAGGCCTCTAAGAATATACCTTAATTGTGTTCCAGCGTTTTGGATCACCAGGAATGGATTCGGACGCCAGAAAATGCCTTACAATCACAAACAACCTGAAAACATATACGTTCTCCAAAGCTCGAAGAACCGAATTGGATGAGTGTTCACAGATTATAACCACCCTGGAAAATTAATCCCCCAAGAATTCCAATCGTTTCTATGGATTTAATTAAGGTTTGTTTGATCGTTTTTTATAGAACGGTTTAATTGTCTCTCTTTTTCTCCCTCAAATCTCTCAAGAACCCTAATTTTTTTGTTTTTGGTTGCAGAGAGAACTGCCCAGAGTCTGTCTTGCCTTAATTTCCCTTTCTATTGCTTTTATATCGCCCAAAATAGGGTTAAAATCCGAATTAATGGCTAATTTCTAGCTATTTAGGAAATCTGGAGATTACAGCCGCGCGGCTGTAATGGCCTACAGTCGCGCAGCTATAGGGCACTATAGCCGAGTGGCTATAGTGTCCAGACATGCCTACTTTTCACTTATTTTTCTCTTTTCTTTTTGGTTCTTTCAAACGATCACCCGACCTTCTTCAGGGTTCTATACCAAGACTTGTCACACATACCCGAGTTATCTGAGACGTCTCTAGGGTCATTCCAATTGTTCCGAATCCACCTCACATTTATCCATGAAAAAGGTAACAATGGCTTTCATTATCGAGGTCGTGAAAAAAACCCGCGCTCACAGTTGTGTTTGCAGTGGAGTGATAGGAGAAGAGTCTGAGGCTGAGGAAGGTGCGGGTGTAGGTAAGGTTGAAATTTCTGGGTTCGGTTCCACTGGGGAAGGAGGAGTAGGTAGATGTCTCAGCTTGGAGGAAGGGGTTGGACAGGGAAGAGTTTGTAAAGTAATGAATGGCATACGAGGTGGTGGTGAGCTTGAACCATGGAGAGAAGAACTCCACAACTTCGGATAAGGAAACACCTGCTCGTCAAACACAACATGACGTGAGATAAAAAATTTACCAGAAATAGGATCCAAGCAACGATATCCCTTATGAACCGGACTATAACCCATGAAAACACAAGGACAAGAATGAAAATTTAACTTATTAGATGCAGATGGATGCAACCATGGATAGCATAAACATACAAAAACACGCAACAAGAGATAGTCTGGTGAGACTTTGAATAAATGAAAATAGGGAGTATGAAAATTAATAGCAGAAGATGGCATTCTATTAATGAGATAGACAGTTGTTTCAAATGCATTGGACCAATAAGTCATTGGTAATTGGGCTCCGTTTAACAAGGACAGGTCGGTTTCAACTACATGGGGGTGTTTTCATTCTGCATTGCCATTCTGTTCTGGTGTATAAGGGCACGGCATTCTGTGTTCAATCCCATTAGTAGAAAAATAAGATTGCATAGTTTTGAATTCCCCACCCCATCTGATTGAAAAATTTTAATAGGGCACCCAAAATACTTTTCAACAAGAGAACGGAACTTCACAAACACATTCAATGCATCAGACTTATATTTAAGAAAATAAATCCAACAATATTTGCTGAAATGATCATAAAACAGAATATAATAAGAATAACCATCATATGATTGAACAAGGGCAGGACCCCACAAATCCGAACAAGTTAAATCCAAAGGTCTAGAAACAATAGACTCAGACACAGAAAAAGGTACACGATGACTCTTATTGGCTGCACAACTAGAACATACAGTGCGATCAGTACTACTGTCTAAACATTTAATATTATTCTTCTTGAGGACATGACCAACAATGGGTAGAGTAGGATGACCAAGTCTCTCATGCCAGGTGGATAGGGAGGTGAGATAAGACTGAATGGATGCTTTTGGCTGAGATGGGAGAGCATAGAGACCATTCTTATTCGGGCCTCGAAGGATCACCTGTTTGGAAGTCAGGTCCTTCGCAACAAAAAATTTGTCAAAAAACACAACAGATACATCATTAGCTTTGGTTAGAGCACTAATAGAGATCAAATTGGAATTGGAATTAAGAACATGTAAAACAGTAGCTAATTTCAAAGAAGTATCTGGAATAACAAATGAGCCAACATGTTTAATTAGGAGACAAGAGCCATTACCTAAGTGCACCTCTTCTGGATTGCTATACTCGAAATGCATATTTAAGTTCCCCAAATCCGAAGTGAGGTGATGCATTGCTCCACTATCCATAATCCAGGCTTGGTTATTTGGGGTGGTAGTGGTGTAGTTTGAAATAGGTGGGTTCAGGTTTCTCTGGTTATTAAATCTTGGAGAAGTACATTACATTGCATAGTGTCCTAATCCCTTGCAATTATGATATACAACACTGGAAACATCAAAGGAGGCTGTTTGTGTTACCTGTGGTTGTTGATTTTGTCGAAAAAATTGACCACTGTACTGATTCTGTCCAGCCACAGCACCATATGAATTCTGTCGACGTTGGAACTTCTAGAATGTCTACTTAATGTGCTACTGGTGGCATCCACGGCCACGCCCCTGTGCTGCTGGTGATGACTGCTTCACTGTAACATGGGCAGCAGGTACTTTCAAATCCTCTACTGGACTCTTTTCTTTCTTTAGTTGTCGTTCTTTTGTTAACAGCAAACCTAACAAATCATCGAATGAAACTGCAATCATTTGAGCTTCAAGGGATCTACAAAAGTCTCGATATGGATTGCTTGGGCCATTTAGTCCATCTAGTATTGCATCTACTAAATCCTCTTCAAGAACCGGATACTGCAAAGAGATTACTCTATTTGAAATTATCTTTGCCCACTACATATATGTTGCAATTGATTCGGTACCCTTCTTCGACGAATGCAATTGTTGCTTCAGGTCAAGTACCTACGCCCGGACCTAGAAGCATAGGTGTTCTCTAATTTTACCCATACCTCTCTTGCAGTCTTAACTCCTACAACTTGCAGGAGAATTGATGGGGATATTGACGTCAATATCCAGCCCAGAAGTTGTTGATCCTGGCGACTCCAGACCTTGTACGCTGGATTGATGGTGTTGTCGGCTAACCGTTCAGCCAGAATTGCAGTCGTTCCATCGACATGGGTGAGGAGATCGCACCCTACTAGCATCCGTGTAATCAGAGTTTTCCACAGGATATAGTTTGTCGAATCAAGCTTTAGGGGAAAGTGACGAGCGAACGAAGGTGCGGTAGTCATGGTTGAGGATTCTGCTATTTATGACAATGCATCAGAAATAGCTGGAGTGGTGGCATTGCTAGTGGTCGACATGCCGGCGCTGGAAGTCTTTTTCTTTTCAGCAGTTTTGCCTTAAGGCTCTGATACCATGAAAGCTAGGGTTTGGTTTGGGAAAAATCTCACTCTATCAATGTAAGAGGAGATGATGCTTGTATTTATATTATGGTACTTTACAAAAGGAATCCTTGTGTCTTTGTACAATCACATAAAGGGCCTAAGTGCAAGATATAAATACAATTATATACAAATATTATAAACATAATTACATAGCTCTAACAAGTAGATCTTGTTATCTGGTACTTGCATAACTCCAAGATGAGTTCTTGCAAAGGGGGAACTTGCATAAAATCCAGAATTGATAACTTATACAAAGATTGAAGAGCAAAGAAAGAGATTTGATTCTCAAGCCTTAAAAGATCCCGAGTTAAGAAGGATAAAGTCCATGGAAAATTATATATAGGATCATTTCAGTTAGGGTTGATTATCTTTTCTACACCACAAAGAGCCTCGATAACAAAACAACCATCAAGTATCATCTTTTAAATCAACTCATGGTTTTATATTTTTCAAGATTCTCCGAATAACAAGCTCTTATCTCGTGCTTATGGATCGTTATTGCCTTAAAGAATTGATCAAGACCGACGTTGATGCCTTTGAGTCGATCAAGAATTATCCCAAGAATTCTCCATTTGTGTTCTTCGATCATCTGAAGGTGTACTTCGCCATGGTATTAAGGACCGATGGAAACTATTTTGGGTTTAAAGAATCTGGGGTGAAGTTTCATAATATTTTGAGGTCGGAAGATGGAGTTAGTTCTCTTAGCAGCTGTACTATTTAGCAATATGGTAACTTGCTTTGTTTTTTCTTGCATTTGAATTGAGCAACTCTAGAACCACCATAAATTCTGAACAAACTGCTTTCTCCTCCATTAATTACAAAATTGAAGGTGATGATAAAGTTTTCTATTGAAAGGATATTTTTATGAAGTGATAGTAAACTAAAAGGTAAAGAAAGAAAGATTAGGTGGAGTTGACCATGTCTTTGCTAAATTTTTCTTGTTCTCCATTTGATAGATTATAATGGACAAAAAGTACTGTTGGGGTAGAGTTCGACATATCTATATCTTTTGTTTTCTGATTTCTGCTAGTGCTATGTGTTTTAGTACTACTACTATTTATACGCCAAATTTTCCTAAATTTCTACCATGTGCAACAATGTTAGAGATTCATATTGGAAATTAATGAAATTAATTAAAGAGTAATATATAAGAGGTTTAGATTATGCTTTAACATAACCCAATGGTAAAAGTGTTATAAAGATTTAAGTAGGGATGCTCAAAACTTGACGGGTTATTATAACCCAACTATTCTTAACCCATTCAACCCATGAAAGTTAGTTTCTATGGGTTATAAGTAGTTAGATAGATTATATGGGCTATAAAAATTACTTGAACTCATATTGGCTGGGTTATCAAAAGGGGAAATTACCGTATATATCTTTGAATTTGTTTTATTATTTCTTTTAGCATCCCATCTTTCTTCTCTTTAGAATTTAAATAATTTTATACTTCTTTCTAACCCTATCTAGAATTGTTAATAATATTATATTATCTAATAGAATAACATTATTACAAGAATAAAATATTAATTTTATACATTTTTAATTCTTATAGTTAATAAGGATATGAATTCAACCATTAATATATAATATCCTAAATTTCTTTTTTCTTACTATATAAATACTCCATTAAAAATCCATTCTATTATTCTTCTTCACATAACAGCTACAGCCTACATGATCTTTCACTGGGTATGAATGGAAGTCTTATTCGCATACTATGTTTTGAATATTTGACTTCTTATTTTCTAGTAATTTTTTTCAATGTTTACTGAATAGTTGTTTTTCATTTTATAATTCCTCATTTGTTCAAATCATGTTTGAGTATGGTTTAGATGTTTGGATTATATATGTCCATTTATATTCAGTAAATTGTTCAACTAAAAAAATTTAGATTCATTTTTACCCATCTCACCATTATTTTCGTTTTCATTGTCATTGCATTGGCTGCTTTCCTACACCTTTAATATATTTCAAAATATTTACTGGTATATTTTTAAGATATTTTAAAATAGGTATATTTAAGGTATTTCAATATATCTTTAGGATATGTTCAAGGTATGCCGATATACCTTTCTAGTATGTTTAAGCTATACTAATAGATTTTTAAGGTATATTAAGGTATACTAATAAATGGTTTAATGTATATTTATGTATTTCTTTAAGTTGATTTTGGTATGTCTAATAAGTATATTGAATGTATTTTAATCAATAACTTATATTTCAATATCTTCAAATTACTATACTTTGTTGGAACTTATTTCTTCTTGAGAATTAGAAGATCTAGTGTAGGAGGAGAAGTGGTTATAATATGTCATAATCTTTAATATTTTTTTTATTATTCTATTAATTTAATTATTGTTTTTTTTTTAAATAAAGAATTCTACATTTTAGTTATTCATTTTGGTTAGAATTCTACATGATATATATAGAAATTATCTTATTAATATATTTGTTTATCATTATCCGAAAGTCACATTCATACAAATAGGAAGGTTATCAATTTATCATCTTATTATTAGTTTGTTTATTATTTTCTTAGATTATAATTTTCTACAAAATAAAACGCATTATCCTATTTATGATTTTGTTAGCTATACTATTAAGGATATTAATTTGATATTTTGCTTATTTTAAATTTTATAATTAGACTTGGGTTATTTAGAAGATAATTACGTAACATGCTACTAAGCTAATTTTCCTTTATCATAACCATCCAACAACCCATCTAACTCCTTAACTTTCATTTTGTATTTGATTCAAGCCATTAAATCTTATGAAAATTATTTCTCTTTAGTACTTTTTATGGCTTTTGTTCGATTTTTATACTTCCTATTATAATCTGACAAATGTATTTTTATATTTATTAACTTATTTTTGTCTTTTTATTTTATCTTATTGGACATTATTTTTATTTAAAAATCTCATAGAATAATATATATTTTTCTCCGAATGGAACTTATCATTAAATTATGTTATCTGTTTTGTATATATAAATCCCCACACCTATTTTATGTAAATATGAGATGAAAATTCATAATCAGTCCCTGATTGAATTTTTTACAGTCTGGAGACAAATTAATTAATGAAAACACAAAAGAAGCTAATCGTGAATACGAAATTTTTGATAAAAGAAGCTAAAAGAAATTATAACCTCAATACGGTTATTAAGAAGAAAAAATAAATGATAGAGTATATATATTTTATATCCAATTGTAATATTATAAACTGTATAGGACGCCAATTGTAATTATTTCCTTGTACACAAGTTATAAAATCAATGAGATGCCCCTCCACACTTTAGGAGAGAATTCCACAAACCCTAATTCTATCTTGGAATCAGAGCCGCCAAAGAGCTCAACAACTGAAACCCTAAAACTCATACCTTCCTCACCGATGTTCATGGCTACCACTGGTTCATCCACTATCTCATCAGCCACCTCCTCGACTGTCGAGTCAATTGGCGTAGGAGGGGCGGCAACACCAACCTTTTCGCATCAACTACCATTAAAACTCGATTCAACCAACTGTGTGCTCTGGAGAACGTTGATTATGCCTATGCTTGCATGGTGTGGACTGGTCGGCCATGTTGACGGAACAGCACCGATTCTGGCAGAAAGATTAGTGAATAACGATGTCAATCCTCTTTATCAAGTGTGGTTTCAGAAGGACGAGCAGCTACTTAGTTGGATCCTTAACCCAATCTCTCCTTCAATCCTTCCACAAATTATTGGTGTCAAAACGGCTCGAGAAGCCTGGGTAAAATTAGAGAATGTGTATGCATCGGGTTCAAGGGCTCAAGTACGAGACTTGAAACAGCAACTTCATTCTTTGGTAAAGTCCAATTTCGAATCAATTTCAGACTATATGCAACGTGCAAAGTTAATTTCAGACCGATTAGTGTCTTTACAATATGTAGTTTCAGAAGAAGACTTGGTTGATGCTGTTTTGGATGGACTTTGAGGTCCTTTTAGAGATGTTTGTCGTATGTTTGGATCACTTACTATCTCGTTTGATGACTTATTTGGTTTACTATTGACGGAGGAACGTCACATAAAGAAGGAAAAATCATTGTCGGAGAAGATGAATGTGCCGACAACTCACTACACGGCAAGGTAGTCGAGTTCAGGTGGCTGCGGGAGGGGTTGTGGCCACTACCAGCAGGGATATCAAGGCTAGTTCGGCTAGTATTATTGACAGCAACAGCAGCAGCCGTCTTTTGGTCAGTTTCAACAGCCATCATTCGGCCAAAATCAGTTTTCTGGATCACAGTTTGCACACCAACAGCAGGGTCAGCAAACTCAATCGGCACCAGTTGATGTGTCGATATTACTTGCATAATTGCAAAGGTTTAGGTCATTATGCACGCCAATACCCCTTTCCAAAATTTAACCAACAGCGGAACTAGAATTCCCTAGCTTCTAATCATACCACCACTAACCCAACTGATTCCCCTTGGATCATAGATAACGGAGCTACACACCACCTTACTTCGGATTTGGGACAGCTTCACTTGCACTCAGAATACTCGGGACCTAAAGAGGTTCACTTAGGTAATGGTTCCCATCTTCCTCTAACACATGTTGGGTCTTCCTTTATTGATACGGCTAATTCTCCATTAAAATTATCACAAGTCTTGCATGTTCCAGCTTCTAATTCCAATTTAATTTCTATTAGTGCTCTAACCCGTGCTACTGATGTCTCTATTGAATTTTTTTACTCTTATTTTGTTGTGAAGGACCTGAATTCCAAACAGGTGATTCTTCGAGGCCAGAATAAGAATGTTCTATAAGCTCTTCCTGCTGGTGTTCAAGCTCCTATTCGGTCCCATCTCACTCGTTGGCCAACTGGCATGCAAAGCTTGGTCATCCAGCTTTTCTAGTAGTCATTCGAATTTTGAGTCATAATAGTATTTGTTTTTTGTCAAGTAGGGATTGCACTATTTGTTCTAGTTATGTGGTCAGTAAGAGTCATAAGTTGCCCTTTTCTATTTCTGATTCTGTTGTTGATGGACCTCTAGATTTAATTTGTTCTAACATGTGGGGCCCTGCCCCTATTGAATCTCTTGATGGTTTTTCATATTATTTGCTCTTTTATGATCAATTTAGCAAATACCGTTGGATCTATTTCTTGAAATGTAAATCTGAAGTGTTGAGTACTTTTATTAAATTTCGTTCCATGGTTGAAACATTCTTTGGTTGTTCTATTAAAGTATTCCATTCTGATGGTGGGGCGGAATTCATTGCTATGAAATCATATTTGGCTGAAAATGGCATTCAACACAGGATGTCATGTCCATATACCCCGAAACAAAACGAGGCAGCGGAAAGAAAACATCTTCATGTTGTAGAGATGGGATTGTCGTTGCTGCACTTTGCCAAATTACCCATGGATTTTTGGACGTACGCCTTTGACACTGCTATGTACTTAATTAATATCATATTACAATTTGTTTAAATACCATCCGGATTATTCTTTATTATGTGGGTTTGGTTGCCTCTGTTATCCACGGTTACGTCTCTATTCTTCCAATAAACTCAATTTTCGCTCCCGCAAATGTATTTTTCTGGGTTATAGTAAAATGCATAAGGGTTATAGATGTTTTAATCCAATGTCCAAGAAATTCTTCATCTCACGTCATGTTGTTTTTTATGAGCAGGTGTTCCCATTTTCGGAGTTGGGTAGTTCAGCTACTCGTGATTCATTTCATCCCCCCAAAACCATGCCCACTTGCCAAATTGCTCCTACACTTCCTCAAAAGCCTCCCGAACAGCCACCACTTCTAGACCCGTCCCCATCTACTCAACACTCTCCTATAGCCCCCTCACACCCAAATACAATGCCCTCACCCAGGCCTACCTCTCCTCCTTCCACTTCTCCAAACCTTCACCCTTCCCCTGGTATCTCCTTGGTCATTGACTTACAGGGAGCTATGCACAATGATCCTCCCTCCTCTGCGGAACCATTGTCCTCACCAACCATCCCACCGGCACGTAGGATGGTCACTCGGCAACAAACCGGAAAGCTGTCGCCTCCTCCAAAGTTCTTCCACACTTCGATACTTCCCCCTGATCCAACTTGCTTTACCGAATCTTCTAAGAGTGCTCATTGGCGCATGGCTATGGCAGAGGAGTATTCGGCATTGGTGTCCAATGGTAATTGGGAGTTGGTTCCAGCATCCTTCGCTCAGAATGTAATTAGATGTAAATGGGTCTTTAAGACTTAGATCAAGCTTGATGGGTCAACTAAGCGCTATAAGACACATTTGGTGGCTAAGGGATTTCACCAGCGTCCTGGTATGGACTTTACTGACACTTTTAGCCTAGTAGTCAAGCCAGCAACAATTCGGTTACTATTTTCCCTTGCTATCTCTTTTGCTTGGTCCATCTCACATTTGGATGTATCTAATGCATTTTTGCATGGAGAATTAGATGAACCTGTGTACACGGTTCAGCAGCTAGGATTTGTGGATCGGTATTTACCTTCTCATGTCTATCGGCTATGGAAGTCCCTATATGGCCTTAAGCAGTCTCCTTGGCTATGGCATCGATGCCTTACTCAATCTCTTGTGGCCTAAGGTTTTAAGTGTTCTAGAGTGGATGTTTCATTGTATTACCTGCCTCAAGGTACTCAAGTGTTGTTCTGCTTAATTTATGTTGGTGACCTCTTGGTTTTGGGTAATGATTCGGGTCATGTTTCTACTTTGATTAATTTTCTTCAATCCTGGTTTGCAATTAAAAATTTGAGACCAGCAACACACTTCTTGGCATAGAAATAGTATATTTTGGATTTGTTGTCCAAGGCTTGGATGTTGGAGTCTAAACCGATTAACACTCCGGCATGTTCCTCTGACATTTATCTACTTCGGGTACTCTTTCTTTTAATGTTACGGCTTACAGGAGTCTCATGGGTGGCTTGCAGTACTTGACAATTACTCATCCTGATATTGCTTTTGTTGTGCATAAGGGTGCCTAGTACATGCATCCGCCCACCACCTTACACTGGCAAGCGTTGAAATGGATTTTGCGTTACTTAAAGGCTACGGTTTCCTATGGATTATGGTTTCAGCCTCAGTCTAAGTTACAGGTCCATGCCATCCCGGATTCTGATTGGGCCGTCGATGTTGATGATCGCAGGTCCACCTCTGGTTTCAGTATCTTCCATGGCACTAACCTTATCTCTTGGGTATCCCGTAAGCAACTTACTGTTTCCCGTTTCTCCACGTAAGCCGAGTACCATGCTCTTGCCACCACCACCTCTGAGTTATCATAGCTAGGTATGCTTCTTATTGAGATTGGTTTTCCTATGGAGCGGGCACCTACTCTTTGGTGTGATAATCTTAGTGCCACCTATCTTACTGCCAATCCCATCTTTCATCATGCACTAAGCATTTGGAGCTAAACTTCCATTTTGTTCGGGAGCGTGTCGCATCTTAATAGTTGGTTGTTCGTTACATCTCTACTTATGACCAAGTGGCGGATATTCTCACCAAGCCTCTCTCCCAGCAGCATTTTTGTATCTTGAGGGACAAGTTCGCTGTGGTTTCCACCCTAGCTCAACTAAGGGGGAGTGATAGAGTATATATATTTTATATCCAATTGTAATATTATAAACTGTATAGGACTCCAATTGTAATTATTCCCTTGTACACAAGCGATATAATCAATGAGATGCCTCTCCACACTATAGGAGAGAATTCCATAAACCCTAATTCTATCTATAAATATCTTAATTACTGTACAATACATAATTAAGGGTCACATTAATACAAATATCCTAATTACTGTATAATACATAATACAAATATTTTTGATTTATGTTAAGGAAATAAATGTATTTTATTCTTGTAATTATTGTAATTATCCTATTATAGGATTATCTCCTGTTCAGTAGTGATCCTATTTTGTATCTCTGTATATACTCTTGTAATCCGAATTATTCATTAAGGGAATAGCATTATTTCCACATTATAATTCTCAACATGGTATCAGAGCACAATTAGGACTCTTAATGCCAAGCCAAGAATCTTTATCCCCTTCAAACTCTATAATTCGGCCCCTACCTCTCCCAACTCTAGTGATTTTCAGCAACCCCAAACTCCATCGCAAAGCACCACTTTTTCGTCCCAAACCTGTCCCACCTATACTCCTTCAATGGCCACCAACACCAATCCCACAACCCTCCCTATCTCCACCAATCAAATCTTTTCCAACAAACTCAACCATACCAACTACCTTGTCTGGAAAACCCAATTTATTCCCATCCTCCATTGTCATGATCTCATGAGTCACATAAATGGTGCCACACCACCTCCACCCAGACACATTCCTTCTCCTACAAATCACAATCAACTTACCGAGAATCCAGCTTACCGTGAATGGTTCTCCAAAGACCAGATGTTACTTTCTTGGATCTTCACTTCCCTTTCTCCTGAAGTTTTTAAAACATTTGTTGGACTCACATCAACCCATGCGACTTGGGAAGCTTTATCAAAAGCTTATGGTTTTGTCTCTCAAAACAGACAATTACAGATTCACATGCAACTTCAAGAACTCCGCAAAACTAATACTAGTGTTGCTGATTATCTTCAGCACTGCAAAGCCTTGGCCGACGAGCTTGCTACTGCCAATGCTCCCTTAAGTGACGCACAATTTAATGTCGTGGCATTCAAAACCCTTGGGATTGAATTTCAATCCATCATTGCCACTTTATGTGTTATGGATCCACCAGCTGACTTCTTTACCCTATATGTTCATCTCACATCCCATGAAATCCTCTTTAAAAGTTTTCATGAGACCCTGTTTGCTCTTGTTGCTCAATGTCCAGCCTCTTCTTTACGGCCATCCTCTTCACCGTCTCTTCCGCCCACCAACCGGAAGCCAGGCCGACGTCGACAGCGAGGACCATGCCAAATATGTGGTCTCAACAATCATACAGCTGACCAGTGCTGGAGAGTCATTCCTAACCCCAACTTTTGGCCTCCAAGTCACTCCTATGGTCAATCCCAATTCGGTCAGGCCAACTTGGCCTGGGCACCTCCTTGTTTGGCTGGTTTGGCTCACCTGCAGCAGCCATATTAGTATGACAATCCACCGCCGCTTGCCCCGCTCCCGTCACCTGCTAGGCCATGGTATCCAGACACGGGTGCCACACACCACATGACAGCTGATTACAATCAAATTCAGCACTTGGAACCATATTATGGGTCGGACCAGATTCAAGTTGGCAATGGTCAGGGTATGAACATCACACACACTGGTTCTTCCAACTTTGCCTCCTTTAAATTAAATGATGTTTTATTAGTTCCCAAATTAACCAAATCATTATTATCTGTCCAAAAATTTACCTCTGACAATCGTTGCTATTTTGAATTTTGGCCGTCTTATTTTCTGGTTAAGGATCAAGTAATGAAGGAAATATTATTGAGAGGCCCAAGTGACAGGGGCCTGTATGTGCCGCCACCTTATCTGAAGCAAGCGCTGGTGGGAGAAACGGTCTCTTTGACAAATGGCATGCCCAGTTAGGACACTCACATAAGAGAGTTACTTCCAAAATTTTACATGATTCTATTTTACATTTTACTCCGTCATCAAATAATTGTACTGCTTGTCATATGGGAAAATTGCATAAGGGTGAACTCAAATCTATTAGTCAGCCTAGTACTACTCCTTTTGAAATTATACATGCTGATGTTTGGGGTCCGGCTCCCATTGAGTCGTATTTAAATCAAAAATATTTTGTTTTATTCATTGATGAATGCACTAGATTTACTTGGGTATATTGCTTACGGTTCAAAAGTGATGTGTTAACTGTTTTCCTCGAATTTATTGCCATGATGAAATGCCAAATCAATGCATCCATTTAGAAATTTCATTCTGATTTTGGTGGTGAATTTCAAAAATTAACACCCTATTTTAAACAACATGGCATTACACACTTCTTGGCTTGCCCTCTCACCCAAGAACAAAATGGTATTTCTGAACGGAAAATTCGTCATGTAATTGATACAACACTTACTTTGCTTGCCCATGCAAACGTTCCGTTCCGGTTTTGGAACTATGATGTAAACCATAGTGTTAAATTAATTAATTGCCTTCCATCTCAGTCTCTTAATAACTCATCTCCTTACAGTCGCTTAATTCACAAATCTCTGAACTACAAAGATTTCAAACTTTTTGGCTGTGAAAATTTTCCCCTTCTTCAACCCTACAATAAAAATAAATTTCAGTTTCGCAGTCATTCATGCATACTCAGGTTTTCTCTGCTATAGTGTTTAAAATGATAGAGTCTACATTGCTAAACATGTCAAATTTAATGAAGACAAATTCCCTTATTCTGTGTCTCAATCGAGTAACCGAGTAACTTTGCCTCTTTAGACTTGCCTTTTTCGGATCATGTGCCGTGGCACATACAGGTACCTAATCCCATTTACCTCTCTCCTAGTAAGTCCTCGCATCTGAACTCTTCTAATTTAAATAATGACGTTCATGATTTACATAACTCCAAGACCACCCACATCAGCCCCACGTCACCCACCTCAGCCATAACTTCCAGACCAACGTCACCCGCATCAGCCCCCTCTCCCGCCCACAGCTCCCCACCTGCTACACCCACTGCCCCTATTGCGCCCATAGCTCCCTTGTCCCCTTTACCCTAATCGCCCTCCACTACTCCCCAGCCATCTAATCCCTCCTCACCTTCTCCACCCGGCCTTAACTTAATTGTTGATCTCTCCGATGCACCATCCCAACCGACCGCTACAGCTCCCGCCACCTCACTTCACCCCATGAATTTGCGTCCCTCTCACACCTGCAAGCCTCCATCCCGCTATGCCCTTGCTCATTCCTTGGCTACCCCTGACTTTACACTCACCGAGCCATCCACATACTCTCAAGCCTGGAAATTTCCAGTGTGGCGTGATGCCATGACCTGTGAGTACAATGCTCTACTTACTACTCATACTTGCATTTTGGTTCCCAAACCACCTCATGCTAATATTATTGATTCCAAATGGTTGTTTCATATTAAACGTCACTCTGATGGCAATATAGATAGATACAAGGCTCGTCTTGTGGCAAAGGGGTTTACTCAACAAGCAGGCATCGACTACAAGGAAACTTTCAGTCTAATAATCAAGGCCACTTCAATTCAGATGGTTTTAGCTCTTGCTTCTATTCATTCGTGGCCAGTGCACCAGTTAGATGTCACAAATGCCTTTTTACATGGCAGGCTAACTGAAACCATCTACATGAAGCAGCCACTAGGTTTTCTTGACAGAAGCAGACCGGATCATGTGTGTCTCCTCTAAAAATCCTTGTATGGTCTCAAGCAGGCTCCTCGGGAATGGTTCAACCGGCTTTGCACATTTCTTCAATCGCATGGCTTCTGCAAATCTCACTCCGACAACTCCTTATTCATTTGAATTCAAGGTAGCACTTCAACTTACATTCTTTGCTATGTTGATGATATTCTCATTACTGGTAGTCACTTTCCTGCGGTTCAACAAACCATTCACCTCTTGGAATCTGAATTCCTCGTCCAAGACTTAGGACAAGCTACTTATTTCCTTGGCATTGAACTTGATCATACTCCCCATGGGATCTTATTGAGACAGACCAAGTATATTGTGGATCTCCTTCAGCGGACCAATCTTCAAGACGCTAAACCATGTCACACCCCCATGGCTTCCTCTCCCAATCTGTCCAAAGCCATGGGCATTCCTCTTGCCTCTGGTGAAGAATATAGATGCACTGTTGGAGCTCTTCAATACCTTACTCTTACTTGGCCGGAACTTGCCTTTGTCGTGAATAAATTGTGCCAATTTATGCACCAACCCACTGATGTCCATTGGCAATGTGTCAAGCGTCTTCTCCGCTATCTCAAGGGCACCCTTCATCTCGGCATTCTCCTCTCCAAATCGTCGTCTCTGCACCTCACCACATTCTCTGACGCTGACTGGGGGGGGGGGCTGCCCGGATGACCGCCAATCTACGGGAAGGTATGGAATTTTCTTGGGTGATAGTCCAGTCTCTTGGTCCGCTCGCAAACAGCCCACCATTGCCCGATCAAGTACTGAAAGTGAGTATAAAGCCATTGCAAATGTTGCTACTAAAACCTTATGGCTCAACTCCCTCCTTACGGAACTTGGCTTTGACATGAAAGGCAAAATTCATCTGTGGTGTGACAACGTTGGAGCTATTTACCTCAGCAAAAACTAGGTCTTTCATGCTCGCACCAAACACATTGCTATTGTTTATCACTTTGTTCGTGAGCTGGTTGATAATGGTACTCTGAAAATTCAGTTCTTGACCTACAATGACCAAATTGCGAACATCTTCACAAAGCCTCTTGGTACCTCTCGGTTCCTACACCTTCGCACCACACTTCGTATTGAGGATACCCATCAGCTTGACGGGGGGTGTTAAGGAAATAAATGTATTTTATTCTTGCAATTATTGTAATTATCCTATTCTAGGATTATCTCCTGTTTAGTAGTGATCCTATTTTGTATCTCTATAGATACTCTTGTAATCCTAATTATTCATGAAGGGAAAAACATTATTTCCACATTACAATTCTCAACAAGTTAGATTTTCCTTTGATTTTGTCGAAGGATGCTTCAGCGTCAGTTTGGTCTAATATTGTCTTGGATTGTTCTCGTTGAATGCATTTGGCATTTACCAGAAAAAAAAAAAAAAAGTTGTATAAACTAAAATTATTGAGTTTGGATGTAGGGCAAATATTCTAATTTTTCATTTATGAAATGGATATATGCAGGGCAAATTCAAATTATATAAACTTAGTTAGAGGTCATGTAAGATACGATGCCGGCTATATGCGTTAATCAATTATGAAAATTGATTGTGTGTTAATTAATGATCAGTTTAACAACATTAATCAAATTTTTTTGGTTGGATCGACTTATTCGATCAACTTGGGGCCATTCCTGGAACAAAACTATTTTGGTTCGATGGGATTTAAAGAAAAGTTTTATGACGGACTAAATGTAGATTTATTGAATTTCATTAAACTAGTTTATCTAAAAAAGAATTACATATTGTGGTGGAATCTTAAAAGAAGGGGTAAAAGAAGAGGAAGGAAAGAACAAAATAGAAAAGATTTAGTTCAATCCACATAATCCATATAGCTTGTTTAATTCAACCCATCCAACCCATCTAAAATATTAATATAATCCATTATAACCCGTCCAATCTACGAATATAGTTTCTTTACATGAATTGGGTTGAAATCTAATAGTAACCCATGTAACTTATATTTGAAGTAAGTTTATATGCTCACACATGCATTAAGAGTTCCATCAATCTTGAAATCCATAAATCTCTTCAGACTACTTGCAGCCAATAGAAATGTGTTACATTAATATATGTGATAATGCTTTTTTCATTGGGCAAATTACAAAAAAAACCCTGTGTTTTCATTTTTTTTTGCAAATAAAGGACTGTGGTTTTTTTTGTTTAAAAAAGAGGATTGTGTTTTAAAATGTTAACAAAAAAAGGACAACTAAAATTAAATCATGACATTTCGTAGGGTATTCTTGTTCATTTTGAACTCAAAATTTTCAAGTTAGTTAATAAAAATACAATACACATGAATGATAAATTTTGAAAATTTTTGAAACGCACAAATATTTTTATAAATTAAATAATGATAATAGATTTAAAAAAAATCATAACAAATTGAAAAATCTTTGAAAAATATTCAAATTTTGATGTAAAATTCTTAAATAATATACATAAATTATTGGTATGTTAAATAACTAAAAATTAAAGATTGGAGGCAGTGAATAGTATTATTGATAATGAGGGAATATATATACATAGGGTTTCCTGATTATAATTACAATTATAGCACATAAATACATTTAATTACAATTGTACACTATTACCCTCCCTCAAGTTGAGCAGGGGCTGGACAAATGCTCAACTTGCGACGAAAAGGAACGAAGCGATCCGTTGGCAAGGCTTTGGTGAGAACATCGGAGATATGATCTCGAGTCGGCACATAGTGAACCTGTAATAGACCCTTAGAAACTCTATCCCGAACAAAAAAGAATTCAACCTCCAGATGCTTACTGCGTTGATGATAAACCGGATTAAGAGTAAGGTAGGTGGCAGAAAGATTGTCACACCACAACCTTGGAACCTGTGGAATCGGAATACCAACCTCATGTAACAAAATCTGTAGCCACCTAATTTCAGAGGCACCTGTAGCTAACGCCCTATATTCAGCTTCAGTGGAGGACCTGGCAACAGACCGTTGTTTCTTGGAACTCTAGGAAATCAAATTGCACCCTAGGTAAATGGCATAGCCCGTGGTGGACTTGCGATCATCTAGGCTACCCGCCCAGTCAGCATCCGTATAACCTTGAAGTATAAAATTAGAGTCACGGTGAATTAATAAGCCAAAATGACAAGTTTTCTAGAGATACCGAAGTAGCCGTTTGACACCCTGCCAGTGTAGTGTCGTAGGAGCATGCATAAACTGAGATAACTTATTCACCGCAAAGGAGATATCAGGCCGAGTCAATGATAAATACAGCAAGCAACCAAGAGTACCTCGATAAGTGGTCGGATCCGAGAAGGGGTCACCCAATTCCAACATGAACTTATCTTTAGAACCCATCGGGGTCACAACCCCAGAACATCCCTCCATCTGTGTCCTCCGGAGTAAGTCTTGAATATATTTAGACTGCGATAAGAAGAGACCATTCTTGCACCAAGTAGCCTCAACACCCAAAAAATAGGCCAATTTACCAAGATTACGAATTGCAAAGTGGGACTGAAGTTTGCAAACAAGGTCATTTACAGCAGTCGTATCAGAACCCAACACCAGCAAATCATCCACATAAATGAGACAGAAGATGTGAACCGAACCATGGTGAAGGAAATAGAGAGAGGTGTCAGACTTAGAGCCAACAAAACCCAGTGAGCACAGTACATCAGTTAACCGACGGTGCCACATCCGTGGTGCCTGTTTCAAGCCATACAAAGATTTATGCAAACGACACACATGTGTCGGAAAATTAGGATTCACAAAACCGGGAGGTTGCTCCATAAAAACCATCTCATCCAAGTGACCATGTAAAAAGGCATTGCTGACATCTAGTTGAATAACTACCCAATTCAAAGAAACAGCAACAGCCAACAAAGTACGTATAGTAGCAGGCTTGATAACAGGACTATAAGTTTCAAAGAAATCAACACCTGGTCGCTGATGAAATCCCTTAGCGACTAGACGAGCTTTGTAGCAATCAATGCTACCATCAGCCTTCTGTTTCAGTTTGAAAACCCAGCGACATCCAACCACATTTTGACCAGCCTTTGGAGGAACTAGAGACCATGTACCATTCGCCACCAATGCATTATATTCAGCGGACATGGCATCCCGCCATTCCTGAATTTTAGAAGCTTGCAAAAAGGTAGAGGGTTCCCCAACATGGAGAAGGGAACGCGGCTTCAGTTTACCCGTCATCTGACGTGTGACCATCCTACGAGGAGGAGAGGGAACTGCTGGAATAGGAGCAGCGGCAGAAGCTGGCAGCAGCAGCGGTGGAGAGGATGGAGTGGGAGACGGGGCTTGGCCAAGAGCGAAAAGATCAACACAGAGATTCAGGTCAGTAAGTGGCTGATTGGGATTGGGGGACGGTGAAGGGGGCATAGTTGGCAGTGGGGTGGGAGGCGGGCTGGACGTCAGAGACGTCGGGGTAGGGGACGTGGTGGCAAGCGGGGGGTGAGGTGTTGGGGTTGGGGACGTGATGGCTGGCGGGTGTAAAGGTGGCTGGTGTGGGGGTTCAGAGAGAAGAGGTGGAGCAGCGGGTGTTGGGAAGGGGATTTGCAGGGGTGGACTTTCAGTGAGTCGTGTCTCCGGAGGTAACACATCATCATTCTTTAAGAATGGGAACACCTGTTCATCAAACAAAACGTGACGTGAGACAAAAAATTTTGACGAAACGGGATCAATACAAACATACCCTTTATGAAGACGGCTGTACCCCATGAAGACACGAGAGCGAGACTTTGAATCAAACTTATTTCGAGCATATGGTCTAAGCCAAGGATAACAACAGCAACCAAAAATCCGAAGTGCACGATAGTCCGGGGAATCATTGAATAAAAGATGATAGGGGGTTCGGTTTCGTAATTGGGCCATTGGTGTGCGATTGATGAGGTAAACGGCGGTATCAAAGGCATAGGTCCAGTATTTGTGAGGCATGTGAGCACGATGAAGGAGAGCTAGACCATGTTCTACAATGTGGCGGTGTTTACGTTCGGCGGTTCCATTTTGTTCTGGGGTATGAGGACATGACATGCGATGTGAAATGCCATGGGTACGGAAAAAATTTTGTAGGGCAATGAACTCTCCCCCACCATCAGATTGGAAAGTTTTAATTGAAGTTTGGAAATAATTTTCCACAAGGGTTCGAAATTGGATAAAAATATCATGCACGTCGGATTTTTGCGCATAAAATAAATCCATGAGTACTTGCTAAAATGATCAACAAAGACAACATAATAACGATACCCATCACATGCAATAACAGGAGCAGGGCCCCAGACATCAGCATAAATAAGTTCAAGAGGTTTCTGTGAGATAGATTGAGATAAAGAGAATGGTAACTTATGACTTTTATTAATGCAACAAGAGGCACATACAGATTTATCAGAAGCAGAAACGGGAATTTTATTAGATTTAATCAAATGTTCAACAGCAGACATTGAAGCATGCCCTAAACGGTCATGCCAAGTACTTAAAGAAGCGAGATTGACACATTTTTTATTCAAAGCATCTAAACACAAAGAGTACAGCCCGTTGTTACTCTGGCCTCGGTATCGAATCTTTCCCGTTGCCAAATCCTTGATAAGAAAAGAATTAGAAAAGAATTCAACAGAAACCGGGTTAGAGTTGGTGAGAGTATAAACAGATAATAAATTATTCGAAGAATTAGGAACAAAAAGCATATTATCCAAATTCAAAGAACAATTATTAATGGAAACAATAGAATTACCAACACGAACAATAGGGAGTTTAGGACCATTACCAACTGTAACTGAGTCAGTGCCTTGATATTCGGAATGAATGTCCAGGTTTCCCATGTCAGAAGTGAGGTGATGTGTGGCCCCAGAGTCTACAACCCACTGATTTTGAGGTGGTGCATGGCTGGTGGCAATGTTGAAGGTGGGGCGAATCTGATTTTGAAGGTTGAGTTTAGGGGAAGAACAATCACGGGAAACATGACCCAACCCATGACAATTGTGGCAAGTTACATGTGGACGTCCATTGGGATTTCCATAAGAAAATTGCTGCTGCTGTAAACCGGAAAATTGATGCTGTCCAGCATTAAAATTAGTTCCAGAACCTGACCTGCCGCCCGCCCCTCTGTGTTGCTGCACGCCAAAACGCCCTTCACCACCACGGTGGTGAGTCTGACGGCCACCAAGACTGCTGCCTCGGCCAGAATGCTGAGAATGGGCAGAGTACATGGCTGTAGGTGGAATTACAGCAGAGTTTTTGGCCTTTTCTCTCGCCAATCGGTCTTCCTCAGTTAATAACATACCCAACAAATCATCAAAAACAACATCTTCTTGTTTAGTGTCTAGTGTCCTCGTAAACAAACTATATTCTTCTCCAAGACCCATAAGAATCGCATCAACTAAATCTTCCTCGTTCATACGATAGTTTAACGAAGCAAGCTGATCATAAATGGACTTTGCCCGAAACAAATAAGTGGTGATATCAGAATTACCTCTTTCAATCGTCGTTAATTGTTGACGTAAATTACGAATTTGTGCTCGTGACCCAGACGAATAGGTACGAAGCAAAGGATTCCAAGCACTTGCAGCCGTCTCACAATTAATTATTTGCAGAAGTAAAGAGGTAGAAACGGAACCTAAAATCCAGCTCAACACTTGCTGATTTTGTTGTTCCCAAACTTCAAATAGGGGATTCAAAACTCCACTCGCCAAGGTTCGCTCTGGAACCAGAGAATTTTCATCAACGTGATGCGCAAGGCGGCATCCACGAAGTAATGTCATCATCTGTCCTCTCCAAAGGATGAAATTGCTGGAATCCAATTTATTGGATATGAGTCCAGTAAGATTAGAAAAGGTCGACGGTTGTAAAACCGGAATTGAAGGTGAAAGGGGTGGTCCTCCTCCACTGAGAACGGGCTGCTGCACTCCAGGATTGGCTGCTGTAGCGGCAGCAAGGGGATCATTGGAAGCTGTAAAAAACGGGGCTGTAAAACCCCATGGGAAGGCCGCCGTTGGCTGCTGCAACGTGGGCGGCTGCTGCAACATGGGCGGCTGGGCTGCGCCGGCGAGACTGACGGCCGGTGGAGGGAGCGGCTGTGAGGCGTCGGCGGCTGTGGTATTAGGGTTCATGATGGAATGTTTGGGTGTGGCTCTGATACCATAAAGATTGGAGGCAGTGAATAGTATTATTGATAATGAGGGAATATATATACATAGGGTTTCCTGATTATAATTACAATTATAGCACATAAATACAATTAATTACAATTGTACACTATTAAAAATATCATCCTCTATATCATCATTTTTAACGGAAAAATGTTGGTTATCTTTTTTTTTGTTAACATTTTAAAACACAATCCTCTTTTTTAAACAAAAAAAACCACAGTCCTTTATTTGCAAAAAAGTGAAACCACAGGGTTTTTTTTTTGTAATTTGCCCTTTTTCATTTTGCCCCTTTACTTAGTTTGCAACAATAAAAATTCTACCGAACTTAAAAAAAATTAAAAAGAAAAATGGTTATACCTAATACTTTTATAGAGAAAGTATATCTAGAATATCTAAACTTTGTCATATAGTGAAGCCTGGGTGGGGGGACATGTTCAAAGATTGTTGTTGGATTCTCCTTGTGATTTTGCTAATAATTGATTGTTGTTGAATTCTCCTTTTGATTTTCGTAATTATTGATTGTTGTTGGATTCTCCTTTTGATTTTGCTAATAATTGATTGTTGTTGAATTCTCCTTTTGATTTTGATAATAATTGATTGTATATTCTTCATGACAATATTTTTGTTTTTTATGTTGGACTGGAGAGAAATTTCACAGTATTGTAGTTATAAAAAAAATTACATCTTTTTATTTCAAACGACAACTCTTTTTACTAAAAATATTTTCAAAGAATGCTATATTCCGAAATTTTTTTTTAGGGTTATAAGCTAATTTTCATCTTATTTGGCTCTACAATTTAAAAGTTGGCAGAGTATAATAATATAAGTTATTAAGAGGCATAGTCCATCAGCTTAACATTCTAGATTAGACAATATCATGACATTTTTTTAAACACACAAGACTCAAACTCAAGATGTTAAAATACAATAAATTTTGCTGCCAAAGAACACATTTAGCATCAATATTTAAAAGTTGCTACCAAAAAGAATATTTAATAGCAAAACTATATTAAATTTTTGCTGCAAATAACTATGGTCATAACTTTATAGTAGCAACTATATTTTTCCTACCAAAACTTATGACAACAAAAAAATAGTTGTTGCATGTTGCTATTACAAAGTTGTGACCGTAGATATTTGCAGTACAAAAATTTAATATAATTTTATTGCTAAATTTGGTTTTTTAGTAATTTTTGGATATTGCCGCTAAATGTGCTATTCTAAATCTAAGATTTCTGGCAGTTTTAATTAAGCATGGAAGCTTGGAACTACTTTTACCCACGCCATTTGGCATTCTAAAGCTAGTGGCATCTTGATGTATTAAACCAATAATAATAATAATAATAATAATAATAATAATAAAATAGCAATTACAGTCTGACTGAAAAAGAAAACGAGTCTACGAAAAAAAAAAAGGTAAATCCAATTGATACCCTATATAATTAAGATAAAAATTTATTAACTAGTATGAATAAACAACTACAACTAATTAAGAGCTAGTTATTAAATAAAACACAATTACAACAAAGTACTGGGTTCTCCAATTCTAATACACATTATATAGTCAATTATTGTACTAATTGCCTTGGTCAACGCAAAGAAAAAAAAAAAAAAAAAACACACACAGAGAGCACAAGAACACATAATTCTAGTAGATGGATAACCCAAAGGAGAGAAGTTGTACTGTGATCCGTCGGGAATAATTTGCCGTGATCTCAACGGTCCTGATGGACTAGTCGGGTCCAGGAGGATAGAATATTTTCCAAGAAGACAAGATCAATTTTTTTTAGTGGGAGGTTTATAATCTGGATTAAAACCGGCTGGTGCTTCATCATCAAGATTTAATGACCTTGATTGCCTAAAAGTTTTAGGCTCCAAAGGTAAAGTTTTAAACTCCAAAGCTAAAGTTTTAAACTCCAAAGGTTGTCCATAAGTCTCATCGAATCTCAATTTGTAAGACTTCACAGAATCAATATCAAGTTTCAGCAACAGCTCAGAAAAACATCGGATTCTAAAATTCTCCTCACTTTCTTTTGGTGATTTCATGAACACCGGTCCACCTCCACCGTTTAGCTCTGAGAGTTTCCCGATTTCTTCTTCTTGTTTTTCGACTGCTAGACTGGTGAAGCGTTCGATCAACAAATCAATATCATATGGTGCACCATGAGTCCCGAAGAACATCTTTTTGTAGGTGTTGAGCAAATCGGATGGAAGCCTGTGCAAGAGCTCGGAAAAAGATCGGATGGTGAAATCATAGTCATCTTCATCGGGTTGTTTAAGGATTGAAGTGTCGATGTTGTTGTCTACTAGAAGGGTGGAGAGTTTAGCAAGCTCTTCTTCTCGTTTTATGTCTGTTTTAATACCTTGAAAACTACGGAAGATCATATCAATAAGAGTGACAACATTTGAGTCACTGCTTGACATTTTCTTTTCTCTTTTTGTTTTCTTCCTGTTTCACTTTCACTCAATTTTGTTATCTCAAGTATTATACCATTCATTTTATAGCATAAGAGATCCTACTGTGATTAGGGACCAAGTGTTCCATACGGTTGGTGTTATGGAACCAATTAATCTAAAAGTTTAAATTGATAGGTAACGCCCAATAATAGCTTTTATTATTAGCTCTGACACTCCCCCGCACGCAAATGCCCCTTGGGCTTAAAGCGTGTACAACACAGGCTCATCCTACCATGCGTTGAATTTTAATCAACAAATGGAGCTGTCAGGATTTGAACCCTCAACCTCTAAGTCTAAGCGGCTCTGATACCATGTCATGGAACCAATTGACCTAAAAGTTTAAGCTGATAGATAACGCTCAATAATAGCTTTTATTATTATCTCTGACAGTTGGATGATTAACACAATAATAACAATTGATGATTGTTGACATTTGGTTTAAAATTTTAAAGGGAGTCTGATACTATGTCAATATATGATTAACCATGTATTAAAATTTATGCTAAATCTAATATTTCTTGAGGTACATCTGCTAGTTCGATGTGTTAAACATAATTGTCCATTTTTTGAATTTCATAATTGTATATTTTGATTGTGTAAACTATTATACATATTGGTTCACTTTTGATTTAATATTTCTTTTATTTTGGAAGATGAAGTTACCATTCTACCAATTTTAAACGCATGTTCTTATTCTTTAAGAATATGATATGAAAATACCCCCAAGTTGATTAGGGAAGTTGAAATTTACCCGTCAAGTCTGAAAAGACCCAAGCCGAAAGGTTTAGTAAAGGTGTAACTTCAGTCAATTCCATTATTAGTCCATAACAAATATCCACATGTATAAAAAGATGACTAGATTAAGTGAACCATTGAATTATTAATTACCAATTCACAACTTTCTAAAATCCAGACAAAAGAGAGTTTGGTGTAACAACCGGTTGAAAAAAAAAAAAAAAAAAAAAACTAATTAATGAATTATTATATTGGTAAAAAACTAATTAATTATTATATGCTTGTTTACTTCTACAGGTCATATTTATCTTCATTTCTAAGATAAGCTAGATATGTGCACACTTTTGTCATTACACTCAACATTCTTAGATTCATGGAGGTGTTTGAACCAAAAAAAATGTCAATAACTGAAATATCATGAACCTTTATTTAAAAACTTCATGAGATTTGAGCTAGCAGAGTACATTAGATTTGTTTATAACCTTAAGCCTGAAAAGAGATTGACAAATAAATATTTGATAATTAACAACTGTTTCAACTCCAATTACATTCGAGGGATAGTATTGAAAATGCGAATAAAAAATAAAAGGATCTACAGAATGACAAGTGATATAAATTGTGCCCTACTATAAACTAATTAATTGATTCATATTATATGAACTCAACTTCATATATGTATTCACTTATGCAGTTAAATACTCTCGAGGCCCATAGAATTTCTTCATGTGTTTTATGATCACATATATGCTTAAAGATTCGGACTAAAAACAATTTTTGATGGTTTTCAATTATTTTAAGTGTGTTACGAAAAATAATTTAACTGTGCCATATAGGGATGTAAACGGGGCAGGGCGGGGCGGGGATTGGCAATCCCATCCCCGTTCCCCGGCTAGGCGGGGATCCCCGTACCCGTCCCCGTTTAGTAAATGGGGATGATCTTTATCCCCATCCCCGGCCCCGTCGGGGAACAGGTTCCCCGTGGGGATCCCCGTCCCCGTTAAGATTTTTTTTTTTTTTTTGAAATTTTAAATAAAATTTAATTTGGTACAAAAATAAGTTAAAAAGCATTACAGTTTGGAGACCATTAAATAAATCACTTAATTTTTCTTATAAGAAAGTGATATTTAATTAAAATATTACAATTACTAATATTATTATTTCAAAATAGAGTACATGAGTCCAATATACACAAATTAAATTAGAGGTTTCTGAATTGATAAATTCTATCAAGTGCAAAGGCTAAATTTTAAGTTTTGCACATAGGGATATAAACCAATCCCTGGTTTTAGTTTTATTATTATAAAATTTAATTATTTATGTATATGTATAAATAAATAATAAAATAAATAAATAAACGGGGATTTCACGAAAATCTCCATCGGGAACTAAACGGGGATGGGGACGGGTCCGCAGGGCGGGGGAGATAAATCCCATCCCCGTCCCCGTTTAGTAAACGGGGACAAAAGTGTCCCCGTTCCCGCCCCGCGGGGATTCTAAACGGGGAATCCCCGTCCCCGTTCGCACTGCCATAGGTTTAATTTAATTAAGCGCGGCAATATTTTACTACATTTGCTTGTCTAATTCATGTGTTCACACCTTTTAATTAAGATATAGGTTGTTTTATTCTTAAAGAATATTAAAATAGGATTATTTTAAGCCAACTTGCAATGCCAATTTATGATGCTGGATACTTGAGAGATGGAAAAATCATTGAGAATTTCTTCGGAATGGATAAAGAAGTGGTGAAGTTCTTTAATGAGGTAGGAAGAGACATAACATTTGATATCGAAGAGACATATCTAAGGAAAGTGTTTAAGGATGTTGATGAGTATTGTAGAAATGTATGGCATGTGAGATGGGCAGAATTTAAGTACAATTATTTTGGGAGTCCATGGATTTTCTTGTCTGCTTTTGCTGCTTCAATCCGTCTTCTTCTTACTTGTCTTCAGACCTTTTTTGCTGTTTATGGCTACTTCAGGCCTCCTAATTAAACCTCAATATGTAGTTTCAGTCTTTTCTGTAATGCGTCGTAATTTGTATTTTAATTTTGATATATGATCTAATTAATAGATTTTAGATTGTTCATATAAAATTGAATATTTTTCTATCATCTCAATCACAACCAACTTCAAATGATTATTTCTCTGTATAATTAAGATAAAACTTTAAAAACTGATCTTAATTATGCAAATACAACCACTATAACAAAAGTATAATATAAATTAACGACATAAATCTGGTAATGGTTACTAGGAATCCATCTAGTGTCGTAGACCCATTTGACCTAAAAGATTAAGCTGATAGGTAATGTCTAATTATAGTTTTTATTATTATCTTTGGCATTCCCCTGCACGCGAATGTCCCCTGGGCTTGAAGCGGGTACAACACAAGCCCACCTTGCCATGATGGCAGGATTCGAATGAAACTGTCAGGATTCGAACCCTCGACCTCTAGGTCTAAGAGGTTCTGATACCATATCGTTGAACCATTTGATCTAAAAGCTTAAACCGATAGGTAAAGTCTAATTATAGCTTTTATTATTATTTCTGACACCTAGCTCTTCAAAAATCCACTCGAAGTGCTTTAAGAATCCGCCAAAAAAATGAGAGACTTCTCAAAAGAGGAAAACTTGATAATTTCATTGATTAAAGGTTGACAAAATTACATAAAGCCCATATACTTATTAAAGACAACCACAAAAAGGGGCTAAAAATGTAAAAGTACAACATTAAAACCAAGAGGGACTGAAACTGTAACTTTCCCTTGAATCCTTACATCTAATTATAAACAAAACGATTCGATGACTAATAATTAAATTTAAAAAAATTTATATATAATGCTTCTACCACATATAATTTCTTAATATGTATTATTACTAAAAATTCAGGGGTATTACACTCATAGTCTATAAATGTTGTCGAATTGGCTCAACGACTTGTATAATTTGCTTTAATCCCATTTAATTTTACTATAATCACCACACGAAGTCTCAAATTCGGGAGTAAAATTAAATCACACCTAATCTACATATATTGATGGAACTCAAAAGAAAGTTATTAATAATCTTTTGTTTTGATTAAGTTTCTTTCTCTAGTCTCCAGATGTTGACCAAATATGCGTATTGACTATAAAATATGGAATTAAAAATGAAAAAAAAAGTTGTTTACAACTCAAGTTCTTTCGTAGACAGTTCTTATGATGAAAGGATATTTTTGTGAAGTAATAGTAAACTAAAAGTTAAAGAAGGAAAGATTAGGCACCTCCGAGTTGTAACTTAATTGGTAATGTAGGCTCAGTATGTGGAAGAAGACTTAGGTTCGAATCCTACTAAATACATCCGCAGGGTAGGATAAGAAGCCTTAACTATGACTAAACTTCAAACAGGATTATCTCAATGAAAATACCTGTGATTTATACCAAAAAAAGAAAGATTAGGCAGAGTTGACCATGTCTTTCCTCAATTTTTTTGGTTCTCCATTTGATAAATTATATTGGACAAAAATTACTGTTGGAGTGGTGTTCGACGTATCTATATCTTTTGTTTTCTGATTTCTGCTAGTACTATGTGTTTTAGTACTACTGCTATTTATATGCCAAATATTCCAAACTTTCTAGCATGTGTCATTGAGTTGACGATGTGATAGATTCATACTAGAAATTAATGAAATTAATTAAAGAGTAAGATATAAACGGTTTAGATTATGTTTTAACATAACCCAATTAGTAAAGTGTTATATAGGTTTAACTATTTAAATACACTTATATGCTCACACATGCATTAAAAGGTTCATCAGTTTCGAAACCCATAAATCTCTTTAGACTACGTACAACCAATAAAAACGTGTCACATCTGTATAGGTGCTACTGCTTTTTCATTTTTCCCCCTTTATTTAGTTTGCAACAATAAAATTGTACCTAACTTAAAAAAATTTAAAAAAAAAAAAAAGGTTATAGCTGATACGTTTATCGAGAAAGTATATCTAGAATATCTAAACTTTGTCATATAGCGAAGCCTGGGTGGGGGACATGTTCAAAGATTGTTGTTGGATTCTCCTTTTGATTTTGCTAATAATTGATTGTTGTTGAATTCTCCTTTTGATTTTGGTAATAATTGATTGTTGTTGGCTTCTCCTTTTGATTTTGGTAATAATTGATGGTATATTCTTTATGACTATATTTTTGTCTTTTATGTTTGGGTAGAGAGAAATTTCACAGTATTGTAGTTATAAAAAAATTTCTAAATTTTTTGAAAGGAATTAAATATACTACTTGATAGAACTAATTTTAAAATTTATGTATATTTGATTGTGTTCAACTATTATACAAATCGGTTCACTTTTTGTTTAATTTTTCTTTTAATTTGGAAGATGAAGTTTAGGGGAGAGTAAAAAACCTAAAAAACCAAACTGAACAAAAAAAATTGATAAAACCGAATCTAACAAAAAAAGTTTGGTTCGATTCTTAGTCTTTATATGAGATAATTTTCATTTTAGATTCATTTTTTTATTTTTACTATAAAGAACCTTAAACCTAATAAAAATAATAATTAAAAAGTTATAATTTGGTTTGTCGTTTTGGTATATTAAAATTTGAAGTTTGATTATAATTAAAATATTAGATTGTAATTTCAAAATTTTTAGTGGTGTTTTTTTATACTTTATTTTAGATTTAATGATTATTGATATTTTATAATATATATTATAATTTCAATTATCTTAATTCGGTTTTTTTTTTTTAACTGAATTGAACCGAACCTAAATATTTCGGAAATGAAACCAAATTCTAGTAGGTTTGATTTTCGGTCCTTAACATTTTCACTGTGAGGTTCCACATTCGGTTCAGTTCTTGGACCAAACCAACCTTTACTCTCCCCTAATGAAGTTACCATTCTACCAATTTTAAATGCCTGTTGTTCTTATCCTTTAAGAACAAGATACTAAAATAGGGAAGTTGAAATTTACCCGTCAAGTCTAAAAAGACCCGGACATAAAGGTTTAGTAAAGGTGTAACTTTAGTCAATTCCAATGGGTTTTAGAAATTGGTTCGGTTAGTCTGTAACAAAAATATCCACATATATGGAACGATGACTAGATTAAGTGAACCATTGAATGCGCCATAAGGTAAATTCTAACATTACCAATTACCTTATTCCTATGATTTACAAATTCCATCGAAAACGATATTAAGAGATGATTGAAACAAAAAAACAAAGAAAATTTCAATTAATTAATAACACAAGCTGACATATCCAAAAACAAAAACAGATAAGATTTCGATTTCTTTAGTGGGAGTACTGCACTGAATAATTCTTCGTAGGCCCAATTGATATTAAAATATTATTGATCAAATCTTGATTAAGGTTTAATAATCACAACTTTCTAAAATCCAGCCAAAAGACAGTTTGGTGTAACAACCAGTAAAGGGCCTTTTTGGTTCAGCTGTTAACTAATAGCTGTTGCTGTTGCTGTTGCTGTTAGCTGTTTGTTGTTCATATTAACTGTTTGCTATTGCAGTAAGCTATTAGCTGTTAGTTAATTAATTAATAGCATTTGATAAATTTAGTATCAGCTGTTATTGTTGAAATATAAAAAGACTAATATAGATATATTTATTTTATACCATTATATAATAATTATACAAAAATAATAATATTACATAAATATTACTAAAAATAATTAGATAATTAAAAAATTTAAAAATAATTTTTATTACACTTTAAAAATTATAATTTTCATTAAATAGCAACTTCATAAGCGTGCAAAAATAATTTAAATTATAGTTTCATCTATGTAAAATACATCAAAATAATATGTTTTTAATTGTTGACTAAATTAATATAAATAAATTTAAAAAAAAAAAGTGAAACTAGCCTAAATAAATTAATTTGAGGAATTGATCTTGCTTAATTTTCAACATTTATAGAGATGAAAAAATTTCATAAAAAATTTACATATTTATATAAAAGTATAATTTATTAGTTTGGAAAGGTTAAATTTGTAAAAGTCAAATAATTATAAAAAACTTTTCATGAAAAGCTCTAAAAAGGAGCTTTTCGTTAAAAGCTCTTTTTTCCTGCATAACAGCTAAAAACAGCTATTTAAAATTTCTAACCAAATGCTAATTTTTCTGCTTTTCGAATTGAAAAGCTAAAAGCTGCTTCGAAAAGCAAAAACAAACACCAAAAAAAAAAAAAAAAAGAAAAGGAAAAGAGAAAAAACTCATTTATTATATGGTCGTTTACTTCTACAAGTCATATTTTATATTCATTTCCAAGATAAGCTAGATATGTGCTCATTTCTGTAATTAGGCTCAACATTCTTAGATTCATGGAGTTCTATTATGGTATTTGAACAAAAAATAAAAATGCCAATAACTGAAATATCATGAACCTGTATTTAAAGACTTGATGAGATTAGAGCTCGCAGAGTATATTAGATTCGTTCATAACCTTAAGCATGAAAAGAGATCAGCAATTAAATATTTGATAATTAACAACTGCTTCAACTCCAATTACAATTGAGGGACAGTGTTGAAGATTCGACATAAAAATTAAAATGGTTTACAGAATGACATATAAGTGATATAAATTGTGCCATAGTATTAACTAATTAATTGATTCATATTGTATGAACTCAACTTTATATATGTATTCACTTATACAGTCAAATACTATCGAGGCGCACAGAATTTTTTCATGTGTTTTGTGATCACATATATGCTTAGTGTTTTGTGATCACATATATGCTTAGAGATTCAGACTAAAAACAATTTTCGATGGTGTTCAATTATTTTAAGCGTGTTAAAAAAAAAAAAAAAAATTTAACAGTCACATAGTGTTTAATTTAATTAAGCGTGGCAATATTTTACTACATTTGCTTGTCTAATTCATGTGTTCACACCTTTAAATTAAGATATAGGTTGTTTTCTTCTTAAAGAGTATTAAAATATGATTATTTTACTACTATCACTGTCAGACATGTGAAAGTTATGTGTCAAATTTCAATTACTGTAGCTAGTGTTCATTTAACTTATAGTAGTTGCCATTATCCCTTCACTCAAAAACTTGATTATCACCTTCAAGTCTGCAATTAATAATGGAGGACACTGCCTCAGATCCCTCTTTAGCCACCAACCCAATCCATGAAAATGGAGGTGAACAACTTTCTTCAGATTTCATCATAGATCTACAGTTTCTAAACTCAATGCAAGAAAGAACAAAAAAAGTTCCCAAATTCCTAAACAGCACAGCTGCTAGCAGATTCTGCTCCATCTTTAGAGTTCCTCAAAATATCAAGAATCTTCACCCTAGATCCTTTGAACCCCGAACTTGTTTCGATTGGACCTTACCACCATGGCCAAGAACACCTTCAAATGATCGAAGAACACAAATGGCGAATTCTTCGTACCGTTCTTGATCGACTAAAAGGCTTCGAGGTTGGTCTTGATCATTTCATCAAGGAAATAGCAATCCAAGAGAAGCATATAAGGGCTTGTTATTCGGAGAATCTTGACGAATATAATAGCCATGAATTGACTCAAATGATGATACTTGATGGCTTTTTCGTTATCGAGGTTCTTTGTGTTGTAGAAAAGATCATCATCCCAAACCGAAATGATCCTATTTTCAATGTGCCATGGATTCTTTCTTCTTTGACTCGGGATCTCTTGAGACTTGAGAATCAAATTCCTTTCTTTGTCCTTCAATCTTTGTATAAGCTCTCTATTCAAGATTTCAAGGAGGTTCCACCTTTGCAGGAACTCGTTGTGGAATTTTGCGAGTATTCAATAACTAGATCTATCGATGTACTTGAACTCCGCAAGAAGTATAGTACCAACGATGGCGAGCACATACTCGATTTTTGTCGCTCGACTTTTATTCCTCTATCCGATAAAGAAGACACTAAAGAACACAAAGATTCATCACACTCCTCATCGAAAGCGAAGACTAAAACTAGCAAAGATCCATTGGAATTGATGCAACCCGACAAAGATTCATCACACTCCTCATCGAAAGCCAAGGCTAAAACTCGCAAAGATCCATTGGAATTGATCCAACCCGTGGAGAAGCTCCGGGAAGCTGGAATAAAGTTCGAGGAAAGGAAAGGTAGCGAAACTTTCTTGGACATAAATTTCAGAGAAAATGGAGTTCTTGAAATCCCACGTCTGGTTACCGACGACATGATGAGCTCGTTCATACTCAATTGCATAGCATTCGAACAATGTTATAAGCATCGGACGAAGCACTTCACATCTTATGTTATATTCATGGGTTGCCTCATCAACACAATTTATGATGCTGGATACTTGAGAGATGAAAAAATCATTGAGAATTTCTTTGGAACTGACAAAGAAGTGGTGAAGTTCTTCAATGAGGTAGGAAGAGACATAACATTTAATATTGAAGAGACATATCTAAGGAAAGTGTTTAAGGATGTTGATGAGTATTATAGAAATAAATGGCATGTGAGATGGGCAGAATTTAAGTACAATTATTTTGGGAGTCCATGGATTTTCTTGTCTGCTTTGGTTGCTTTTATCCTTCTTCTTCTTACTTTACTTCAGACCTTTTTCTCTGTCTATGGATATTTCAGGCCACCAAATTAGTTTCAATTTTTTTTTCTGTTTCTTTTTCTTTTTAAATGTACGTTTTTGTCTCCTGATATTTGTATGTTTTGTTTTTCAATTTACCTTTGCTGTATTGTGTTTTCTTTCTTCCTTTGTATCTTTTTATACGTCAAAATAATAGGCCTTTTTGTGAGGCTTCTAAAAATTAATTCTAATCTTGCTTGCAAAAATAGAATGCTAAAAATTGATTCGTAAAATTAAACACAAAGACTATAAGAATACATTTATGATGAATGCATTTTATGCACATAATTTGCCTTTGTTTACAAGAATACATTTATTGAATATTTTTCTATCATCTCAAGCACAAATAACTTCAATTGATTATTTCTCTGGATAATTAAGATAAAACTTTAAAAACTAACCTTAATTATGCAAATACAACCACTATAACAAAAGTCTAATATAAATTGAGGACAAAAATCTGGTAATGGTTACTAGGAGTCGACCTAGCTCTTCAAGAATCCACTTGAAGTGCTTTTGGAATCCACCAAAAAAAATGAGAGACTTCTCAAAAAAAGAAAACATTATAATTTCATTGATTAAAGGTTGACAAAATTACATAAAGTCCATATACTTATTGAAGACAACCACAAAAAAGAGGCTAAAAATGTAAAAGTACAACACTAAAACCAAGAGGGACTGAAGCTGCAATTTTCCCTTGAATCCTCACATCTAAATTATAAACAAAATGATTCGATGACTAATAATTTAATTTAAAAAAATATATATATAATGCTTCTACCACATATAATTTCTTTCTTTCTTTTTTTTTTATTGGAATAAAATGAATTCATTAAAAAACAAGAGGAGCCAAACATCCTAACTAGGTTGGCACCCTTGGCTTAACCTCTCAGATCGGAGTACAACTTAGAAACAATAGAAGGGGGAGGGGTAGTGAAGCATACAACTGGATGAGGAGAAAGTAAACCTATTTTAGCTAGGGAGTGCGCAACCTTATTAGCTGACCTACGAACAGCATTAAAAGAAATGTTATTAAAAGAAGCGGCAATGGTCCTACAATCCTCCAGAATGAGACCCAAGGAAGCATGATTCACAAAATCCCGTTGACAAAGCGCCGAAATAACTGATGAAGCATCGCCCTTTATAACTAACTGAGGAGGGTCCAATTCTTTGAGCCAACTCAGAGCCTCCCGGCAAGAAATAGCTTCCGCCACCGCGGGATCAAGAAAACCAGAAAAGGAGGAAGAGCTACAAGTAATGAAATGACCTCCCGAGTCCCGGATAATACACCCCAACCCAATCTTACCGTGATCAGTATTAAGCGCTACGTCGAAATTGCACTTCCAGCCATGAGGCGAAGGAGCCCAAGCCGCAACCTCTGAAGCTACCACCCCCTGCCGCGGCCTCATTCTAGCAGCACGCCATTCATGAACAACACGCAAACCAACAGCAAAAATGGCTTGAGATGTCATAGATCTGTGATGCCAAATGACTTGATTGCGAGCAAACCAGATCATTCAAAGCACCCCCGCAACCGAAGCTGCTGAGTTTGACCCACGGACAGCAATCACCCTCTGCCACCAATCAACGATGTCACCCAGTTCATGAGGCAAGTCATGCAACGAAAAAAGGGCCCAAACCTCCTTTGAAGCACAACAATCAATGAAGTAGTGATAAATTGATTCATCCCTTAAGCCACAACGAGGACAGGAGGACGGCACCATCACACCTCTGCTCATCAAAACCGAATTAGTGGGTATGAAACCCAACAGCAGACGCCACAAAAAATTTCTGATCTTGAAAGGGGCCTGCAACCGCCATATCAAGTGCCAGTGAAATTGCCGAATGGCATCAGATGGGGGTTGATAACATTGGAGCAGAGCGTAATAAGTTGATTTAACCGAATAGATACCCCGTTTATCAAACTTCCAAATCATTCGGTCCTCCACATCACGACGAGAAAGAGGAATAGCTAGGATTTTTCTGCAATCAGCTTCGGAAAATAAATCCTTCACAACATCCTCATCTCAGTTACGAAACCCATCAGATGCAAAAAGCCCAGCAACGACCGCGTCATTTAATTCCGGCACAGGGGCACTATCGTTGGGCAGACCCAAGGAAGATTCAAACCAGTTGTCAAGCCAAATTTGTGCTTTTAACCCATCGCCAATCCTATATACAGACCCACAACACATAAGCTCCTGAACCGATAAGAGGCTAGTCCATATGAAACTTGGTTTGGATCCTCTCTTAGCATGCAAAAAATCGCTATCCTGAAAATAACGTGCCTTATATACACGGGCCACAAGAGAGTCCTGGTTGTGCATCAGGTTCCAGGCCTGTTTCCCAAGCATCACCTTGTTAAAATCATGGAACCTTCGAAAATTTAGTCCACCTGATGCAGCGGAAACTCGAACAAAGGATACTAGAATCCGTTGATCGCGCACGATGCCGGATAATAGTCTTTCTACTAATTAAATTTCGCAAAATTCACAAAAGCAGGGTAAAAGGAATTAATTCCGAAATTCTTATTCATTTAAAATCTGATTACAACTCAAAAGAAAAGCCTATTTATAGGCTACAATTAAACCATCCCAAAACAGGATTTCCTTTGCCTAAACAGAATTCTAGTCAAGCTAGGAAACCCAAACAAAAAGGGAAAAAACAAGACAAATAAAAAAAATTACCGAAATAGGAAAAATAACAGTAAATTGCGATTTTGAAGCCCTGAACAATGTTTTTTGGCTGAAAAGTGATGGACATCACAGCCAAAGGCTGTGAGTCGAACCGTTGGCCTGTTTTTAATAAAGTTAGGCTCAAGAATCACTGAAATCGGACTATTTTTCTGAAATTACTATTCATGATAAAATTTGGCCAAATAAGGCAATGCTTGCTCCTCTACATCACCACCCCAATCTTTCCGGGTTGTTAAGAAATCCCAACCTCTCCATTTTACTCCCCGACCCCACCAATGGGCATTTAACATACGTTCCATCTTGCGACAAAGGCCCTTAGAGATAAGGAAAACATTCATAATGTACGAGGGGAGGGCATGTCCCACTAACTTGATAACCACTTCTTTACCGGCTTGAGAAAGGGTATGAATCCACCACCCCTAAATTTTCTTACCTAACTTGTCAATGAGAACCCGAAAAATAGAGGCCCTGTTGCACCCAACAACTTAAGGTAATCCTAGATAATAACCCGGTTCTTCAACTCTATCGACCCCCAATACACGGCACACATGTAAGGCAGTATCCTGAGGGACATTCGGACTGAAAACGAGGGAGGACTTCGAAAAATTAACCCGTTGCCTCGAAGCTTTTTCATCTTTCTGGAGAAGAGAGTGAACCAGCTGACACTCAATATTGTCTGCTCTAAAAAAGAAGTAGCTATCATCTGCGAACAGTAAATGAGAAATCCGAGGAGCTCTATAACTTACCCGATAGCCATGAATAAGTCCCCTTTCCTCCGCATGAACAAATAAACTGGAGAGCCCTTCAGTACACAAGATAAATAAATACGAAGATAAGGGATCACCCTATCTAAGCCCCCACTCAGGTTGGAAAACCTCAGAATGACCCCTGGGATGTTTAATTTAATATTGAACAGAAGACACACAGAGCATAACCAACCGAATAAACTCAGGGGGAAAATTCATCTTTACCAACAGACATTCAAGATATTTCCACTCAATTCTATCATATGCTTTAGCCATATCTACCTTTTTCCCCTTTTTTTATGCTGCATAAAATGACCCACTTCAAAAGCAATCATGACGTTATCAATAATAGATCTTCGAGGAATAAAGGCACTTTGCATCTCCGAAATACAAGAATGCAGAACCATTTTAAGGCGATTTGCTATAGCTTTAGTAATTATTTTAAATAAGACATTGCACAACGCTATAGGCCGAAGGTTAGAGATAGATTCAGGAACTTTCTTCTTCGGAATCAGAGTAATATTTGTAACATTGAGAGCAAGGGGAATATGACCTGTATTGAGGCAGTGAACACAAAAATCCATCACATCCGATCCTAGAAGGGGCCAAAAATGTTGATAGAAACCTAGATTTAGACCATCAAGTCTTGGGGCTTATCGGGGTGCATAGAACGGGTTGCCCTACTTATCTCCTCAGCCTCGTAAGGTTTAGAGAGGGCTGCTGCTTGCTCGGCCGAAATACCATGAGTAATGTGGTCCAAGATGTCATTCATATCACAACCTGCAGAAGAAAATAAATTAGTATAAAATCGATGAATTGCCTCCGCCAATCCCGAATCCCAAGTATGACGCCAACTAGTTTCGTCCTTCAAGCCATCAAATTGGTTTTGTTTTCGCCGGAAAGAGGCCGATTTGTGGAATAAACGGGAGTTATAATCTCCATCCCTCAACCAGTTTTGCTTGGCCCGTTGTTTCCAACACAATTCCTGGGCTTCACGGATATCTCGTAAGTCACGATTTGCTTCCTCCAACACTTTTTGCGCTTCATCATCCCTACACCCTTTAAGCTGGAAAATTCTAGCATGTACTTCATTAATTTTGGATTTGAAGGAAAGTCTATACTGCTGTCCCTACGCCTCCAGCTTGCGGGAGCACAGGTGCAGCCGATCCAAGAAGCCTAAACCCACCGATTCAGCCCAACACTGCCGAACCACTTCATTGCAGCCTTCTTCCTTGCACCAGGCGTTTTCAAATCTGAACTGATAGGGGGAAAAATAAACTAAAGCAGCAAGTTTGAGAAACAAAGCGTAGTGATCAGACCCCGAGCTATGGATATTCAACACTGTTGCATTGGGAAATAATTGGTGCCAACTAGAAGAACCAAAACCTCTATCTAATTTTTCTTCCAAAAACACTGAGTGATTGCGCCTAGTCCAAGCAAATTGGTACCCCTCCATATGAATTTCAGTTAGATTACAATCTGAAATGGTGCTTGCAAATCCTTGCAAGAGGAAGTCAGGATGAGGATTACCCCCTCTCTTCTCACTGCTGAACAATGAATCATTGAAGTCTCCCATAATACACCACGGAAGCTCAGATATCCGGTATAAATCCTTCATGCACTGCCATGAAAGGCGACGTCTATTCCGCTTGGGGAATCCATAAAAACCCGTGAAGCGCCACAAATCCTTGCAAGAGGAAGTCAGGATGAGGATTACCCCCTCTCTTCTCACTGCTGAACAATAAATCATTGAAGTCTCCCATAATACACCACGGAAGCTCAGATATCCGGTATAAATCCTTCATGCACTGCCATGAAAGGCGACGTCTATTCTGCTCGAGGAATCCATAAAAACCCGTGAAGCGCCAATTACCAACACTATCATGAATTATCACATCAATGAAATTTGGACCAAATTTTAAAAGAGAAACAGAGTTAGCCGATTTCCAAAACAGTGCAATACCCCCACCTCTATTAACACAATCAACCCCAAATACTCCAGTAAAGTGAAGCTTCTTCCTAACAACCTGTAATCTATTGTTTCCTACCATAGTTTCCATCAAAAAGATAATTTCAGGCTTATATTTATTCTCCAGCTCCTGGAGCTCACGAACTCTGTCAAGGTTGCCCAGGCCTCGACAGTTCCAGCTAAGACAATGCATTGTTGTCAGCGGGCCTCTTCATTCAGGCCGGTCGATATTACAAAAACAGTAATTGAATTAGACAAATCCATTTCAGAAGTACCTGACTCATTGGGGTTAGCAGACGCATTCTGAAGCTTCCGTTTGGGAATCTCCACGAAATTCTGTACATTCTCCATCTCCATGGTTTGAGCTACCGTTTCCTGAGCCTGTAACAACCTTGTGAAGCTCTCACCAACCTCCGATAATCTATTAGAGCTATGGCCTGCCAACGTGGCTTCTGATCGCAACCATGGAGAGACAATTGGTTCCAATCTCCTAGGGACAGCTCTCAGAAAGGGTCCAAATAGTTTTTCATAATCCGGGTTCTGCAATGCACGGAACAGGGGACATTCTGTCTCATTATGCCCTAAAACTCTACAAAAGTAACAGAATAATGGAAGCTTTTCATATCTGAAATTGATCCAAAACCATTCGTTTGCCGATTTCCCCATCCGCATTTTCCTCTTCAACGGCAACCTGACATCAAGGACAACTCTAACCCTCAGATAGCCTCTGAATGGCATGGAAAAGTCCTGGGGATCCACTTGCACAAAGGTGCCTAAATAGTTTGCTGCCGCCCTTGCTACTCTTTCAGAATGAAACCCCAATGGTAAATCATGGAGTTGGACCCAAAACTCAGCATGGTTTAACTCTACCTGAAGAAGTTCTTCCATTGAAGAAACACGTCTACAAACTATTAACCTGTTGTCAAAGCTCCATGGACTGCCTTAAAGAACCGGACCTAAATCATGTCCATGATTGAACTGAAAGAGGAAACGATCATTACCTAATTCCACAATGGCCATGCCATCAATCGGTTTCCATAACTTGGACAGTGTGGACTTCATTGCTGGGACATTCAGTCCCGTGTTAGTAATGAACCGACCTACAAGACTCCAACACAGGTCAAATACCCGCTGCTCATCATCCTCTGGAATAATCACCAGCGCCTTTTCTTCCTCTGATAGTCTAAGGCGTTCGTAGGCCTGGGATATCTCCGCCTCGGAATGGTCTATGGTGTAGAGCCAGACGTGAAACTAGCAGGGAAACCGTAAAGAATCACGTGAAAACCAGAAGAGAAACGGTGGATACCAACTCTAACTCGATAAATCCTAACTCAAAACCCTAACAAAACCCTAACGTGGTAGGGAAGGACATTTTTTCGTGACATTTTATTTGATTTTCAGGATTAATTAATTACTAGTATATTACCACATATAATTTCTTAATATGTATTATTACTAAAAATTCGGGGTATTACACTCCTTGTCTGTAAATGTTGTCGAATTGGCTCGACGACTTATATAATTTGCTTTTATGCCATTTAATTTTACTATAATCACCACACGAAGTCTCAAATTCAGGAGTAAAATTTTGTGCAGAAAATTAAATCACACCTAATCTACATATATTGATGGAACTCAAAAACAAAGTTATTAATAATCTTTTGTTTTGATTAGGTTTCTTTCTCTAGTCTCCAGATGTTGACCAAATACGCGTATTGACTATAAAATATGGTATTAAAAATTAAAAAAAAGTTGTTTACAACTCAAGTTCTTTCTTAGATATTTCTGTGAAGTGATAGCAAACTAAAAGTTAAAGAAAGAAAGATTAGGCACCTACAAGTTGTAGCTTAATTGATAACGTAAGCTGAGTATTTGGGAGGAGACTCAGGTATCCCACTACATACATCCGTAAAGAGGAGTGAGAAGTCTTAAGTATGACTAAGCCTCGAACAGAATTATCTCAATAAGAATACCTGTAATTTATACCAAAAGAAGAAAATTAGGCGGAATTGACCATGTCTTTCCTCCTTTTTTTTTTTTTTTTTTTTTTTGTTCTCCATTTGATAAATTGTAGTGGACAAAAAGTACTATTGGAGTGGTGTTCGGCATATCTATATCTTTTGTTTTCTGATTTCTGCTAGTGCAATGTGTTTTAGTACTACTACTACTTATATGCCAAATATTCCAAAATTTCTGGCGTATGCGTGGAGTTGACGATGTTAGAGATTCATACTAGAAATTAATGAAATTAATTAAAGAATAAGATATAAACGGTTTAGATTATACTTTAATATAACCCAATTGGTAAAGTGTTATATAAATTTAACTATTTAAATACATTTATATGCTCACACATGTATTAAAAGGTTCATCAGTCTCAAAACCCATGAGTCTCTTTAGACTACGTACAACTAATAAAAATGTGTCACATCTGTATAGGTGCCACTGCTTTTTTCATTTTCCCCCTTTATTTAGTTTGCAACAATAAAATTCTACCGAACTTAAAAATTTTTTTTTAAAAAAAGGTTATACTTAATATGTTTATAGAGAAAGTATATCTTGAGTATCTAAACTTTGTCATATAGCGAAGCCTGGGTGGGGGACATGTTCAAAAGATTGTTGTTGGATTCTCCTTTTGATTTTGGTAATAATTGATTGTATATTCTTGATGACTATATTTTTGTCTTTTATGTTTGGGTAGAGAGAAATTTCACAGTATTGTAGTTATTAAAAAAATTATATCTTTGTATTATATCCTATAAAAGTCCGAAACACAACTCTTTTTACTAATATGTTTTCGCGGTAATATGCCAGTTTCATCTTATTTGCTCTACAATTTAAAAGTTGGTAGAAATTCAATCGAATAGTTTCCTAATAGGTAGGGTGGGCATTGGTGCATGAGTTTTATGAAAGATAATAATACAAGTTATTATTAGGCATAGTCCATCAGCTTAACTTTTTAGATCAGACAATATCATGATATTTTTTAAACACACAAGACTCGAACTCAAGATGTTACACTACAAGAAAGGTTAAATTAGTAGCAAAATAAATTTTGCTCCTAAAGAACACATTTAACAGCATTTGTTGTCAAAAAGCACATTTAACAACAAAATTATATTGAATTTTTGTTGCAAATAACTATAGTCACAACTTTATAGCAGCAACTATATTTTTCCTGCCAAAATTTATAACAGCAAAAAAATAGTTGTTGCATATTACTGCTACAAAATTGTGACCGTAGATATTTGCAGTAAAATATTTAATGTAATTATATTGCTAAATGTGTTTTTTTCAGCAATTTTTGCATTTACTGCTAAATATGCTATTCTATATCTAAAATTTCTGTAGTGTTAATTAAGTGATGGAAGCTCCGAACTACTTTTACCAATGCCATTTGGCATTCTAAAGCTAGTGGCATCTTGATGTATTAAAATAATAATAATAATAATAATAATAATAATAATAATAATAATAGCAATTACATTCTAAAAAAGAAAACAAGTCCACAAAAAAAAAATGTAAATCCAATTGATACCCTGTATAATTAAGATAAAAAAGAATGTATTAGTCTGAATAAACAACTACGACAAATTAACAGCTAGTTATTAAATAAAAACACAATTACAACAAAGTACTGGTTCTCCATTTCTGATACATATTAAATATTCAGTTATTGTACTAGTTGCCTTGGTCAAGGCAACGAAAAAAAAAAAAAGAAAAAAGAAAAAAAAAAAAAAACACAGAGTAAAACGTTATTTCAGTGCTAGAAATTAAAGTGCAAGAACACATAAATCTAGTAGATGGATCACCCAAACGATAATAGAATTTTTGCCAAGAAGACAAGATCAATTTTTTTTAGTGGGAGGTTCATAATCCTCATTAAAACCGGGTGTTGCTTCATCATCAAGATTTAATGACCTTGATTGCCTAATAGTTCTAGGCTCCAAAGGTCGTCCATAAGTCTCATAGAATCTCAATCGGTAAGAATTCACAGAATCAATATCAAGTTTCAGCAACAGCTCAAAAAAACATCGGATTCTAAAATTCTCCTCACTTTCTTTTGGTGATTTCTTGAAGACCGGTCCGCTTCCACCGGTTAGCTCTGAGAGTTTCCCGATTTCTTCTTCTTGTTTTTCGACTGGTCGACGGGTGAAGCATCTGATCAACAAATCGATATCATATGGCGCGCCATGAGTCCGGAAAAACATCTTTTTGTAGGTGTTGAGCAAATCGGATGGAAGCTTGTGCAAGAGCTCGGAAAAAGATCGGATGGCGAAATCATAGTCATTTTCATCGGGTTGTTTAAGGATTGCAGTGTCGATGTTGTTGTCTCCAAGAAGGGTGTAGAGTTTAGCAAGCTCTTCTTCCCGTTCCTCGTCAAATTGAATACCTCGAAAACGGCGGAAGATCATATCAATGAGAGTGGCAACATTAGAGTCACTGCTAGACATTTCCTTTTCTCTTTTTGTTTTTGTTTTCTGCCTATTTTACTCTCGCTCAATTTTGCTATCTCAAGCAATATGCCACTCATTTTATAGCCTAAGAGATTCTGCTGTGTTTTAGGCCCAATTGATATTAAAATATTATTGATCCAATCTTGATTAAGGTTTAATAATCACAACTTTCTAAAATCCAGCCAAAAGACAGTTTGGTGTAACAACCGGTAAAAAAAAATAAAAAACTCATTTATTATATGCTCCTTTGCTTCTACAAGTCATATTTTATATTCATTTCTAAGATAAGCTAGATATCTGCTCACTTCTGTAATAGGCTCAACATTTTTAAACTCATAGAGTTTTATTATGGTATTTGAACAAAAAAAAAAAAATGCCAATAACTGAAATATCATGAACCTATATTTAAAGACTTGATGAGATTTGAACTAGTAGAGTATATTAGATTTGTTCATAACCTTAAGCCTGAAAAGAAATTGACAAATAAATATTTGATAATTAACAACTGTTTCAACTCCAATTACATTCGAGGGATAGTGTTGAAGATTCGACAAAAAAAATAAAAGCGTCTACAAAATGGCATATAAGGGCTAGAGATTGTACATAGTATAAACTAATTAATTGATTCATATTATATGCACTCAACTCCATATATGTATTCACTTATACAATCAATTACTATCGAGGCTCACAAAATTTTTTTGTGTGTTTTATGATAACATATATGCTTAGAGATTCGGACTAAAAACAATTTTCAATGGTTTTCAATTATTTTAAGCGTGTTAAAAAAAAAATAATTTAACAGCGACATAGTGTTTAATTTAATTAAGCGTGGCAATATTTTACTACATTTGCTTGTCTAATTCATGTGTTCACACCTTTAAATTAAGATATAGGTTGTTTTCTTCTTAAAGAATATTAAAATATGATTATTTTACTACTATCACTGTCAGACATGTGAAAGTTAGGTGTAAAATTTCAATTACTCTACCCAGTGTTCATTTAACTTATAGTAGTTGCCATTATCCCTTCACTCAAAAACTTGATTATCACCTTCAAGTCTGCAATTAATAATGGAGGACACTGTGTCTGATCCCTCTTTAGCCACCAACCCAAACCATGAAAATGGAGGTGAACAACTTTCTTCAGATTTCATCATAGATCTACAGTTGCTAAACTCAATGCAAGAAAGAACAAAAAAAGTTCCCAAATTCCTAAACAGCACAGCCGCTAGCAGATTCTGCTCCATCTTTAGAGTTCCTCAAAATATCAAGAATCTTCACTCTAGATCCTTTGAACCCGAAGTTGTTTCGATTGGACCTTACCACCATGGCCAAGAACACCTTCAAATGATCAAAGAACACAAATGGCGAATTCTTCGCACCATTCTTGATCGACTAAAATGCAATCCAAGAGAAGGATATAAGGGCTTGTTATTCGGAGAATCTTGACGAATATAATATCCATGAATTGACTCAAATGATGATACTTGATGGCTGTTTCGTTATCGAGGTTCTTTGTGTTGTCGAAAAGATCATCATCCCAAACCGAAATGATCCTATTTTCAATGTGCCATGGATTCTTTCTTCTTTGACTCGGGATCTCTTGAGACTTGAGAATCAAATTCCTTTCTTTGTCCTTCAATCTTTGTATAAGCTCTCTATTCATGATTTCAAGGAGGTTCCACCTTTGCAGGAACTCGTTGTGGAATTTTGCGAGTATTCAATAACTAGATCTATCGATTTACTTGAACTCCGCAAGAAGTATGGTAACAACGATGGCGAGCACATATTCGATTTTTGTCGCTCGACTTTTATCCCTCTATCCGAAAAAGAAGACACTAAAGAACACAAAGATTCATCACACTCCTCATCAAAAGCCAAGACTAAAACTCGCAAAGATCCATTGGAATTGATCCAACCTGCGGAGAAGCTCCGGGAAGCTGGAATAAAGTTCGAGGAAAGGAAAGGTAGCGAAACTTTCTTGGACATAAATTTCAGAGAAAATGGAGTTCTTGAAATCCCACGTCTGGTTACCGACAACATGATGAGCTCGTTCATACTCAATTGCATAGCGTTCGAACAATGTTATAAGCATCGGAAGAAGCACTTCACATCTTATGTTATATTCATGGCTTCCTGATGGCGTAGAGGAATTGGCGCTAACCTATTTGGAAAAAGTCGAAAACGGAAAAAAATCAACGAAGCGGTGAAATTTTTCAAGTGTCTGATTTGGGCCCAAAATTAGTGGATTTTCAAGGGAATCGGGCTGGTGAACAGGACCCACGACTTTGTGGTGGGCACCACAGGATTTTGGTGAAAAAATGCTTTTTAGTTCTTCAATTTTGCGTTTTATTATTTTTAGGGACCTAATTGCAAATTTGTAAAAGTTTTTCCTTTGCTCTGTTATTTTCGAAATTTTAACCCTAGTTTCTAGTTACTATTTAAAGGTTTGTAAGACAAGAATTTGGGGGTTTTGATGAATACGAATTTTATTCCTTTTTTTCCTATCTCTTTGAATTTTCGGTAAATTCTAGGGTTAGAAGAATCGTTTCCGGCATCGTGCGCGATCAACGGAACTCGATTGTTATCCGCTGCATCAGTTGGTATCAGAGCCTAACCTTGCGTCATCATGCCTCGCGGAAGAGAGAGACGAGTCGGTGACATCGCAGGGGAGGAGGACCTGGAACGACGGATTGAGCAACGCCTCAATCAAACGATCGGACAGCAAATCCAAGCAGCTGTCGATCTTTTGACTGAGAGGATGGGAGAGCTGGTTGCGGCCCAAGTTAGGGTTAATCGGCCCCATAGAAGACGAGCAAATCTGGAAAACCCGTTCGGTAGGGATGAAGAGGACGAGGAAGAGGATTCAGATAGCGAAGAGGCCCCTATCAGGCGTCGTGCGGCAGGCGAAGATCGACGTTGGGAGAGCGGATTGCGGACTGAAATCCCAGAATTCCAAGGTACCCTTCAACCGGAGGAATTCCTAGATTGGCTTGCGACTGTTGAGGAAGTTTTAGAGTTTAAGGGCCTTCCTGAGAATAGGCGAGTCCCGCTGGTTGCGACTAGATTACGGGGGAGAGCGATGGCTTGGTGGCAACAGTTAAAGCTGACCAGGCAACGGATGGGAAAATCTAAGGTTACAACGTGGGAGAAGTTGAAGAAACATATGAGGGCGAATTTCTTACCCTATAATTACCAGCGATTGATGTATCAACGGTTACAAAACCTGAGACAAGGGAGCCGAACAGTCGAGGAGTATACCACTGATTTCTACCAATTAATAGCCAGGAATGATATTCAAGAAACGGAGGATCAGTTGGTGTCGCGATATATTGGAGGCCTAAGGGAGCATCTCCGGGAATCAGTCAACGATTTTGATCCCCTGACTGTTTCAGAGGCGCATCAAAGGGCAGTGCGGATGGAGAGGAGAACGCGCCCTACGGGTTTCAGCAGTAGCGGGTTACCCCGTACTTCAGTGACAGTACCCCGACCTTCAGGGTCAGCAACAGTAATTACCCCAAAACCCACACCTGTAACGGCCAACAATAACAACAGAAGGGTAGGATAGAGTAGCGGTATGAAGTGTTTTGCATGTGGCGAGATGGGACATCGTCAGTCTGAATGTAAGAAAGCCAGAAAACGAGCCATGTTTGCTGATGTGGCTGAAGAAGAGGATCATGATGATGAAGATGAAGGCGAGCCAATTTTTGAAGAAGATGAATTTGAAGAAGAAATTGTGGGGGGGGGGGGGATGTAGGTCCTGCTCTGGTGGTGAGGAGGTCGTGTCTGGCCCCTCAAGTCGTCGAGGAGAATTGGTTGAGGCAAAACATATTCCAGTCTACTTGCACCATCAAAGGTAAAATATGTAAACATATTCTGGTTGTTGTGAGAATATAATGTCCGCTGAAGCTGTGAAGAAGTTAGGGCTTCCGACGGAAAAGCACCCTAAACCGTATAAGCTGTCTTGGTTGAAACAAGGAGGTGAGTTGACAGTTTCACAAAGGGTGTTAGTTCCTTTCTCAATGGGCAGTAAGTATAAGGATGAAGTCTGGTGTGATGTTGTGGAGATGGACGCGTGTCACTTGTTGCTGGGGCGTCCATGGCAGTATGACAGAGATGTTCACCATGATGGGAAGAAGAACACCTACAGCTTCGTGTTTGAGGGGGTGAAGATCGTGCTGGTTCCTCGAAAAGAGACCAGTAAGGAGGCTGGAAGTTTATTGACATTGGCACAGTTTGATGAAGAGTTGCAGAAGTTGGATGTAGTTTTTGCCTTGGTGGGAAAAACAGTGGCAGAGGAACAGCAGGTTCCTGAGGCAGTACAACCCCTGTTGCAAGAGTTTGCAGATCTGTTTCCTGAAGACTTACCTGATGGGTTGCCACCTTTGCGAGATATTCAACATCAGATTGACTTGGAGCCTGGAGCAGTTCTTCCAAATCGACCCCATTACCGAATGAGCCCGGTTGAACATGAAGAGTTGAGGAGGCAGGTTGAGGAGTTAGTGGCCAAGGGTTATATTCGGGAGAGTCTCAGTCCCTGTGCTGTACCTGCATTATTGATCCCAAAAAAGGATGGATCGTGGCGGATGTGTGTCGACAGCCGTGCCATAAACAAAATCACAGTCAGGTATCGATTTCCTATCCCTAGGCTGGATGATTTACTTGATCAATTAAGTGGTGCCACTGTGTTCAGCAAGCTAGATTTGAAGAGTGGTTACTACCACATACGGATTCGTCCGGGAGATGAGTGGAAAACTGCATTCAAGACGAGGGAAGGGCTTTATGAATGGTTAGTTATGCCCTTCGGGCTTTCAAATGCTCCTAGCACCTTTATGAGAGTCATGAACCAAGTGTTGAGGCCTTTCATTGGTAAGTTCGTTGTGGTTTATTTTGATGATATATTAATTTATAGTGCTAATGAGGCTGAGCATTTGGGCCATTTGAGAGCTGTGCTTGAGGTGTTGAGAAAAGAGCGTTTGTTTGCTGCTTCAAAGAAATGTATTTTCTTGTCTAGTAGTGTTCTGTTTCTGGGATATGTGGTATCGGACAAGGGATTGCAGGTTGATGAGGCGAAAGTGCGGGCTGTTCAGCAGTGGCCTAGACCCAGCACAATCACTGAAGTTCGCAGCTTTCATGGGTTGGCTTCCTTTTATAGGCGTTTCATTCCCCATTTTAGCACGATCATGGCACCTATCACAGACTGTATGAAGCAGGCAGGGAAGTTCGAATGGACGGAGGCAGCTGAGGAAGCATTTGAACTGATTAAGCATCGACTGACTACCGCCCCTATACTGGTTTTGCCGGATTTCCAACAACCATTTGAGCTGCATTCTGATGCTTCGAAATTGGGGATTGGAGCAGTGCTAAGTCAAGGCGGAAAACCAATAGCATATTTCAGTGAGAAGCTGTCCGGAGCTAAACTGAATTACAGCACTTATGATGTAGAGTTCTATGCAGTCGTGCAGGCTGTAAAACATTGGAGGCATTATCTGTTTCAGAGGGAATTCGTCTTGTACACTGATCATGAGGCGCTCAAACATCTGCACAGTCAGGATAAAGTCTCCGCAAGACATGCTAGTTGGGTTGCCTATTTGCAGCAGTTCAAATTTGTAGTCAAGCACAAGTCGGGGGTGGCAAATAAGGTGGCTGATGCGTTGAGCAGGAGGAAGACTTTGCTGGCTCGCATGACAGTCCAGGTACCGGGGTTTGAAAATTTTTCTGAATTGTTTGAGTCTGACCCGTACTTTGCTGCTGTCTTAAACAAAGTTGAAGCAGGAGAACGGACAGATTTCCATCTGCAGAATGGGTTTCTGTTCAAAAGCAACAGGTTGTGTATTCCTGATTGCAGTTTGAGGCTCCAGATTATCCAGGAGATGCATAATGAAGGTCATGTTGGTCGGGACAGAACATTGCAGTTGGTGCAGTCTAACTATTTTTGGCTTGCCATGCGCAAAGAAGTGGAGAAATTTGTGCAGCGTTGCCGGGTTTGTCAGATTTCGAAGGGCACAGCCACAAATGCCGGGTTATATATGCCATTACCAGTACCGTCACAGCCATGGGTGGATATCAGCATGGATTTTGTATTGGGCTTGCCGCGTACTCAGCGTGGTAATGACTCCATTTTTGTGGTGGTGGACAGGTTCTCGAAGATGGTGCATTTTATTCCGTGTAAAAAGACGACGGATGCAGTTAAAGTGGCACAGTTGTTCTTTCGAGAGGTGTATAAGTTGCATGGGCTGCCCGAGTCCATTGTTTCGGATCGGGATACGCGGTTTCTGAGTCACTTTTGGCGGAGTTTGTGGAAGATGGTGAACACGCAGCTGAACTTTAGCAGTGCATATCATCCTCAAACGGATGGGCAAACGGAAGTGGTGAACCGATCCCTAGGCAATCTGTTACGCTGCTTGGTTGGTGAGTGAAGAGTTGGGATTTGAAGCTGTGTCTAGCGGAGTTTGCTCACAATCATGCAGTGAACCGGAGCACGGGGTTCAGTCCCTTTGCAATAGTCTACTCGGTTATTCCGAAAGGGCCACTGGACTTGTTGCCTTTGCCTTCTCAGAATAAGCTCCATGGCAAGGCGGAGGATTTTGTTGGTAGTTTGCAGGAAGTCCATGAAGCAGTGCGCAACAATTTGCGGGCCTCGGCTGCCCAGTATAAGAAGGCTGCAGACAAAAAAAGGCGACATGTGGAGTTTGAAGTGGGCGACTTTGTTTGGGCTGTGCTGACCAAGGATCGTTTTTCTGTTGGCGACTACAACAAGCTGTCCGCTCAGAAGATTGGGCCTGTTGAGATCATTGCAAAAATTAATTCCAATGCCTACCGCTTGAAGTTGCCGAGTTCGATTCGTACACATGATGTTTTCAATGTGAAGCACCTTCTGCCGTATGTCAGTGATTCTTCTGAGGATGAAAATTCGAGGGCGAATTCTGTCCAACCCGGGGAGAATGATGGCGTAGAGGAATTGGCGCTAACCTATTTGGAGAAAGTCGAAAACGGAAAAAAATCAACGAAGCGGTGAAATTTTTCAAGTGTTTGATTTGGGCCCAAAATTAGTGTATTTTCAAGGGAATCGGGCTGGTGAACAGGACCCACGACTATGTGGTGGGCACCACCGGATTTTGGTGAAAAAATACTGTTTAGTCCTTCAATTTTGCATTTTATTATTTTTAGGGACCTAATTGCAAATTTGTAAAAGTTTTTCCTTTGCTCTGTTATTTTCGAAATTTTAACCCTAGTTTCTAGTTACTATTTAAAGGTTTGTAAGACAAGAATTTGGGGGTTTTGATGAATACGAATTTTATTCCTTTTTTTCCTATCTCTTTGAATTTTCGGTAAATTCTAGGGTTAGAAGAATCGTTTCCGGCATCGTGCGCGATCAACGGAACTCGATTGTTATCCGCTGCATCACTTCCCTCATCAACACAATTTATGATGCTGGATACTTGGGAGATGAAAAAATCATTGAGAATTTCTCTGGAACGGATAAAGAAGTGATGGAGTTCTTCAATGAGGTAGGAAGAGACATAACATTTAATATTGAAGAGACATATCTAAGGAAAGTGTATAAGGATGATGATGATTATTATAGAAATGTATGGCATGTGAGATGGGCAGAATTTAAGTACAATTCTTGTGGGAGTCGATGGATTTTCTTGTCTGCCTTAGTTGCTTTTATCCTTCTTCTTCTTACTTTACTTCAGACCTTTTTCTCTGTCTATGGATATTTCAGGCCACCAAATTAGTTTCAGTTTTTTTTTTCTGTTTCTTTTTCTTTTCAATTGTACCTTTTTATCTCCTGCTATTTGTATGTTTTGTTTTTCAATTTACCTTTGTTGTTTTCTTTCTTCCTTTGTATCTTTTTATACGTCAAAATAACAGGGCTTTTTGTGAAGCTTTTGAAAATTAATTCTAATCTTGCTTGCAAAAAAATTATGCTCAAAATTGATTAGTAAAATTAAAACACAAAGACTATAAGAATACAGTTATTGAATATGTTTCTATCATATCAAGCACAACTAACTTCAATTGATTATTTCTCTGTATAATTAAGATAAAACTTTAAAAACTAATCTTAATTATGCAAATACAACCACTATAACAAAAGTCTAATATAAATTGACGACAAAAAATCTGGTAATGGTTATTAGGAGTCGACCTAGCTCTTCAAGAATCCACTTGAAGTGCTTTTGGAATCCACCAAAAAAATGAGAGACTTCTCAAAAGAGGAAAACATTATAATTTCATTGATTAAAGGTTGACAAAATTACATAAAGCCCATATACTTATTGAAGACAACCACAAAAAAAAAGGGGGAAAAAATGTAAAAGCACAACATCAAAAACAAGAGGGACTGAAAATGTATTTTTCCCTTGAATCCTCACATCTAAATTATAAACAAAATGATTCGATGACTAATAATTAATTTTTAAAAAAATATAATGCTTCTACCGCATATAATTTCTTAATATGTATTATTACTAAAAATTCGTGGTATTACATGATAGGAGTATGTATATATAGGGTTTTTATAATATTGTACAAGGACTCTTTTGTAAATTATTTACGTGTACTAGGGTATAAATACCCAATGTAAATCAATCTAATGCAAGGGTTTTATACCAATCTTTCATGGTATTAGAGCATCAAGGCCTTACAGCCGAAAACTCCTAGACCTAGCCGCCTCTCTTCTTTTTCTTCTTGTTCAAACCCTAATCGGAATCCACCATGACAACCACCGGCTCCGGAACTGACTCCATCGTTGCTGCCGGAGACGCGTCGCTGGCCCTAGCAGCCACCCCTCCTCTTCCGTCGTTAGCCACACAGCTGCCCACAAAACTCACCAGCTCTAATTTCTTGTTATGGAAGACGCAAATCCTTCCTATGATTAAAGGGAGTGGCCTTGACAGACACCTTGAAGGCAGCAACCCTTCTCCAATCGAGTTCCTTGACAATGGCGCCAAGAATCCAGCCCACACATTATGGCATCGCAAAGATCAACAGGTACTATGTTGGATTCTCAATTCAATTTCCGAATCAATTTTGCCTCAATTGGTTGGTGTAACAACAGCTAGGGCGGCTTGGGAAAAGTTGAATGTTTCTTATGCTTCCGGGTCTAGGTCTCAAATACGGGAATTACGTAGTCGTTTACATAGTTTAAGACAAGGGAATGATGAAATTGTTATGTATTTACAGCGTGCTAAAAGTATTTTTGATTCGTTATTGGCTTTGGGTAGTAATATTCGTGAAGAGGATTTGATAGAATCTATTATTGAGGGATTGAATGATAATTATGATGCATCTGTGAGAGCTGTTGAGATTAATATGGAGTCGGTCTTGTTTGATGATTTGTATGGAATGCTATTGACAGAAGAAAAAAAAATAAATCGTAGAGTTAGTTGGGGAGAATTCAGTCCCGTCAGCACACGTGACGGTGAGGCAGCAAGTTAACGCTACAGGTAACGTTTCCGGGCAGCATTCCGGGTTGTACAGCGCCGGTAGGGGGCGCGAAACGGGCCGTGGTGGCCGTGGTCGTGGGAGACAGCAGCAACAACATGGTTTTATTCAGAATAATCACAGCAGTGGTTATCAAAATGGGAACTCTTTTTCACATGGGAATTTTTCAGCTTCAGTTGGTTATGATGTTACAACAGTGGTGTGCCATAATTGCAAGGGGAATGGCCATTATGCTCGCCAATGTCCCTAACCCAGGTTAAATGCTCCGCAACATCGAAATCCCCAAACCAACCATACAACCCTAGCACCTCATTTATCCGCCTCTCAACCTTGGATCATGGATACAGGTGCCACTCATCATCTCACATCCGATATGGGACACCTGGCACTTCACTCAGATTATACTGGACCGGAGGATGTTCTTTTGGGTAATGGCTCTAAACTTCAAATTTCTCATACTAGTCAATCTCTTTTTCATACGTCTGATAGGCCTTTGCAACTATCTAATATTTTGCATGTTCCACAGTCTAATTCTAATCTTATATCTGTTTCTGCTCTTACTAATCATAATGATGTTTCTGTGGAATTCTCTAACAATTGCTTTGTTGTGAAGGACCTGAAATCCAGGAAATAATTTATCAAGGGCCGAATAGAGGTGGCATGTACACCTTTCCAGAAATTTCAGCTTCGTTCCCTCAGATCCATCGCACATCTCTCTCCACCTGGCATGCTCGCCTTGGACATGCAGCGTTGCCTATTGTCCGCCGTGTTCTTCATCAACATGCTCTTCCTGTATCGAGTAACTTAGAGTTATTTTGTTGTTCTAGCTATGCTGTTAGCAAGAGTCATAAACTTCCTTTTGTTGAGTTTAGTTTTCAGGCCAAGCGGCCTTTGGAACTTATTTGTTCGAATCTTTGGGGTCCTTCCCCTGTTAAGTCTTTTGATAATTTTTCATACTATGTGTTATTCTATGATCATTACAGTAAGTTTTGTTGGATTTATTTTCTGAAATATAAATCTGATGCTATTTCTACGTTTATTAAATTTCAGTCTTTGGTTGAGAAATAATTTGATTGTTCCATTAAATCTTTTCAATCCGATTGGGGTGGGGAATTTCAGTCCATCTCATCATATTTGTCTCAGCATGGTATACAGCATCGGGTTTCCTGTCCGCACACTCCTGAACAGAACGGGTGTGCGGAGAGAAAACACCGTCACATTGTGGAAATGGGCCTCACCCTCTTGGCTCATGCCAAATTGGATAAATCTCTCTGGACTTTTGCCTTTGACACTGCTGTATATTTAATTAATCACATGCCCACTAAATTGCTTAATTTTCAATCTCCATTTGAGAAATTGTTGTTGTCTCCGCCTGATTATTCCTTTCTTCGTTCATTTGGCTGTTTGTGATATCCATGGCTTCGTCCTTATTCTACATCTAAACTTGATTTTCGCTCTCGTCCTTGTGTCTTTGTTGGCTATAGCCATTTACACAAAGGTTATCGTTGTTTGGATGTTTCTTTCGGTAAAATCTTTATCTCATGCCATGTTATTTTTTATGAACAGGTTTTCCCATATCCAGAGATGACTCGGCACCATGGCTCCTTAGCTCCCACCTCTACCACCAATCCAGTCCTCCCAAACCCACAAACCGATCTGCCCATCACCGCTCCACCCTCCACCAACCCGCACTCAACTCAGCATCCCGCACCACCTCCGCCACCCACCGCACCCTCACCCATCCCGCCCTCACCAGCTCCTCCCTTACCCAACCCGCCATCCGACAAACCGACCCCAACCCCGCCACCCGAGCTCAACCCTTCACCCGCACCTGCCATTTCTTCCCCCAACGACATTCCCCTTGTTGTGGACCTCACTGATTTTTCTACAGCAGCAGCAGCCCTTGCTCCGCCACCACGTGTGCCTCCTCCTACTCGCATGGTCACACGTTCCTAAGAGCTTTGCACACCCAAACTACGGAGGCGGACCCTAACACTTATTCTGAAGCTGCTAAATATGAACACTAGAGGGTTGCTATAGCTGAAGAATATAATGCATTGATTGGAAATGGTACATGGGAATTAGTGGTTGCACCACCAAATGCTAAAGTTATTGGTTGCAAAAGGGTTTTCAGGACTAAGCGGAAAGCTGATGGCTCCGTTGACAGGTATAAGGCAAGGTTGGTTGCTAAGGGCTATCGTCAGCGCCTTGGAATGGATTTCACTGACACATTCAGTCCCGTTGTCAAGCCCACCACAATTCAGCTTCTCCTTGCCATTACTGTGTCTCTCTCTTGGCAAGTCTTACATCTTGATGTATCAAATGCATTTCTTCATGGTGACCTAGAGGAACAGGTATTTATGCAGCAACCTACGGGTTTTGTTGACCCAACTCGACCATCTCATGTCTGTGCCCTTCGCAAATCTCTCTATGGACTAAAGCAATCTCCCCGAATATGGCGTAAGCGGCTCACTATGGCTTTGGTTCAGTTTGGTTTTCGGTGCTCCAAGGCAGATATATCTCTGTATGTTTATAGTTCTGGTTCTACAGTGGTTTTTTTGTCTTATCTATGTTGATGAGTTACTGTTGCTTGGTGATGACACTGGCTTACTTCAGTCGTTGATTACTTTTCTTCAAAGTTAGTTTGCCATTAAGAACATGGGACGGGCTCAGTATTTTTTAGGCCTTGAGCTGCAATGGGAGAATAAAATGTTGTATGTGAATCAACAGAAGTACATCAAAGACCTGTTGCTGAAATCAGATATGTCTGGGTGCAAACCAATTAGTACTCCTGCTTGTGTTTCTACTAAGCTCTCGGCCACTGGGGGTGATGCACTAATGGATGGGTCGTTGTATCGCAGTGTTGTGGGAGGACTTCAGTGTTTGACTATCACGAGACCAGATATTGCCTTTGTAGTCCATAAGGTTGCTCAGTATATGCATGCTCCCACTGAGGTTCACTGGCACGCAGTCAAGCGCATCTTGTGCTATCTTTAGGCTACGGCTACGCATGGTTTGGTGTTTCGCCAAAGTGCTATATCTCAGCTTCATGGGTTCTCTGATTCCGATTAGGGTGGTGACTCGGATGATCGTCGATCTACCACTAGCTTTGCTATTTTTCTTGGTGCAAACTTGGTTTCATGGGTATCTCGGAAACAGCGCACAGTTTCTCGCTCTTCCATGGAGGTCGAATATTATGCCTTGGCTACTACTACTTCCGAGCTCTCTTGGATCACCATGCTTCTCTCTGATATTGGTTTTTCATTGGCCAGTTCCCCTACTATTTGGTGTGACAATTTAAGCGCTACCTATCTCACAGCTAATTCCATTTTTCACTCTCGGACAAAGCACCTGGAGATCGATTTTCGTTTCGTACGTGAGCGGGTAGCCTCTAAGTCTCTCTATGTTTGGTACCTACCTACGGAGTCCCAACTTGCTGATCTTCTCACCAAGGCATTGCCCGAGGCCCGTTTTCTCTCTTTAAGAGACAAGTTGAGCATTGGTTCTCCCCCTGCTCAAGTTGCGTGGGTGTGATAGGAGTATGTATATATAGGGTTTTTATAATATTGTACAAGGATTCTTTTGTAAATTATTCACGTGTACTAGGGTATAAATTCCCAATGTAAATCAATCTAATGCAAGGGTTTTACACCAATCTTTCATTACACTCCTAGTCTGCAAATGTTGTCGAATTGGCTCAACATTGCATAATTTGCTTATATAATTTGCAAATAATTTCTTATATAATTTGCTTTTATGCCATTTAATTTTACTATAATCACCACACGAAGTCTCAAATTCGGGAGTAAAATTTTGTGCAGAAAATTAAATCACACCTAATCTACATATATTGATGGAACTCAAAAGAAAGTGATTAATAATCTTTTGTTTTGATTAGGTTTCTTTCTCTAGTCTCCAGATGTTGACCAAATACGCGTATTGACTATAAAATATGGAATTAAAAATGAAAAAAAAGCTGTTTACAGCTTAAGTTCTTTCTTAGATATTTTTGTGAAGTGATAGCAAACTTAATTGACAATGTAAGCTGAGTATTTGGGAGGAGACTCAGGTTCGAATCCCACTACATACATCTGTAAAGTGGAGTGAGGAGCCTTAACTATGACTAAGCCCCGAACAGGATTATCTCAATAAGAATGCCTGTAATTTATACCAAAAAAAGAAAATTAGGCGGAGTTGACCATGTCTTCCCTTATTTTTTTTCTTTTGGTTCTCCATTTGATAAATTATAGTGGACAAAAAGTACTGTTGGAGTGGTGTTCAACATATCTATTTCTTTTGTTTTCTGATTTCTGCTAGTGCAATGTGTTTTAGTACTACTATTTATATGCCAAATATTCCAAAATTTCTAGCATGTGCGTGGAGTTGACGATGTTAGAGATTCATACTAGAAATTAATGAAATTAATAAAAGAATAAGATATAAATGGTTTAGATTATACTTTAATATAACCCAATTGGTAAAGTGCTATATAAAATTAACTATTTAAATACATTTATATGCTCACACATGTATTAAAAGGTTCATCAGTCTCGAAACCCATAAGTCTCTTTAGACTACGTACAACTAATAAAAATGTGTCACATCTGTGTAGGTGCTACTAATAGTGTTATATGATATTTATGTAATTAATTGTACATGTGTGATATATTCGAAATACTTGTAATTAGGGCTTAGTCACCCCTATGTATATATACTTACATAATCAATGGAATACTTACTGTCTCCTATCTATATGGTATCAAAGCTCTAACCTTAAATTCCAACATGACCGAACCCATTCCCACCTCCAGCGTTCCAGCCTCACAGCCGCTCCCTCCACTGATTGTCAACCTCGTCGGACCCGATCTCTCTCTTCCCTTTTCACAGCCCGCAATCTCAGCTCCTTGGATTTTCTCGAATCCCTTTACTACTCCAAAAACCGATGCTATAATCACCATGTCAGCCGACAATCCCTCTTTTGTTCTTGGAGTGCAGCTGGTCATTCATAGTGGAGGAGGACCGCCTTTTACTATAGCAGTTCAGGTTATGCAACCAATGACCTTTTCTAACCTCACCGGATTGATTTCAAACAAATTGGATTCTAACAATTTCGTTTTATGGAAGGGGCAGATGATGACTCTGCTACGTGGATGTTGCCTTGTGCATCATGTTGATGATAAATATCCAGTGCCTAAGTGATTTTTAGGAAACGGTGTTCCTAATCCCTTGTTTGATGTTTGGAAACAATAGAACCAGCAGGTCTTGAGCTGGATTCTAGGCTCAGTTTCAACCTCCCTACTTCTGCAAATAATTAATTCGGATACAGCTGTTATTGCTTGGAATCAGTTGATCCGCACTTATTCCTCGGGTTCTAGAGCGCAAATTCAAAATTTGTGCCAACAATTGATGATGATTGAAAGAGGTACTTCTGATATTACTACCTATTTGTTTCATGCGAAGTCTATTTATGATCAACTTGCATCTTTGAATTACAATATGAATGAGGAAGTTTTAGTTGACGCCATTATAATGGGTCTCGGAGATGAGTATGGTTTATTTGCCAGAATCTTGGATACTAAACAGGAAGAGATAACCTTTGATGATTTATTGGGTATGCTTCTCATTGAGGAATGCCATTTGGCAAGGGAAAAATCAAAGAATACTACTGTTGTTCCACCGACTGCCATTTATTCGGCTCACACTCCTAATTCCGGCCGTGGTGATGGTCGTGGTGGCCGTTACTCTCAGTAGCGAGGCGGCAGAGACAGGTTCAGTGGTAGACAGCAGCGTGGTGGTGATGGCCGCAACAATCACAGCTTTGGACAGAATAATTCTGGAGGGCCGACCAGTTATGGAGGACCAAATAATTACGGTGGTCAGAATAATTTTGAGGGACGAAATAATTACAACAATACTCATAGACGGTAGCATGTTACTTGTCACAATTGCCATGGCTTAGGACATGTGGCCCGGGATTGTTCTTCACCCAAACTTCACTTACAAAACCCTATTCGCCTCACATCCCATATTGCAACCAGCCACACGCCTCCACCAAATCAGTGGGTTGTTGACTCCGGTGCCATAAATCATTTAACTTCGGGCATGGGAAACTTGGACATTCACTCTGAACATCAAGGGACCGATTCAGTCACAGTTCGTAATGGTTCTAAACTCCCTATTTTTTATGTTGGTAACTCAATTGTTTCCGTCAATAATTGTTCGTTGATTTTGGATAATATGCTTTTTGTTCCTAATTCTTCAAATAATTTATTATCTGTTTATTCCCTAACGAACTCTAACCCTGTTTCTATTGAATTTTTCTCCAATTCCTTTCTTATCAAGGATTTGGCAACGGGGAGGATCCGATACAGAGGCCGGAGTAACAACGGACTTTACTCGCTTTATTTAGATGCTATGAATAAAAAGTGTGCTAATGTAGCTTCTTTGAGTACTTGGCATGACCGTTTAGGGCATGCCTCTATGTCTACTATTGAACTTTTACTTCATTCTAATAAAATTCCTATTTCTAATTCTAGCAAATCTGTGTGTTCTTTATGTTGTGTCAGTAAAAGTCATAATTTGCCTTTTCCTTTATCTAATTCTATTTCGCGGGAACCCCTTGAATTAATTTGTGCTGATGTTTGGGGTCCCGCTCCTGTGGTTTCTGTTGATGGCTATCGGTATTATGTTGTCTTTGTGCATCATTTTAGCAAATATTCCTGGATCTATTTTATGCGACATAAATCCGACGTGCATGATATATTTATTCAATTTCGAACCCTTGTTGAAAACTATTTTCAGAAGTCCATTACGACTTTCCAATCCGATAGGGGGGGGGGAGAATTCATAGCCCTACAGCCCTTTTTTCACGCCCACGGTATCTCTCATCTCATGTCCTATCCCCATACCCCTGAACAAAATGGCACTGTTGAACGCAAACACTGCCACATTGTCGAACACGGCCTTGCTCTCCTCCATCAATCCCATATGCCCACTAAATACTAGACCTACACTTTTGACACCTCGGTCTACCTTATAAATCGTACCCCTATGGCCCAATTGCAAAACCGAAACCCCTACCAAATCCTTTTCCATGACAAACCAAATTATCATGCACTTTGGGTTTTTGGCTGTTGCTGCTATCCATGGCTCAAACCATATGCCAAAACTAAATTTGATTATAAGTCTCGTCCGTGTGTCTTCATGGGTAATAGTTGTCTCCATAAAGGGTATAAATGCTTTAATCCCATCTCCTCTAAATTTTTTGTCTCACGCCATGTCTTGTTTGATGAACAGGTGCTCCCCTTTTTGAAGACTAATGATGTGTTGCCCTCAGAGACGTGATCCACTGAGCTTCACCCACTCCAAGTCCACTTTCCCACACCCATACCCCTAAATGCCACACCTGAACCCTTGCCACAGTCTCCAACAGTTGCACCATCACTCACAATCTCCCCAACCCATCCCTCTCCCTCTCCCACAATCACCTCTTCCGTCCCTGAGATACCGTCCCCTTCCTCTATGCCATCCAGCAGCTGTACACAGCCCCCTCAGGATGTCCATTGCTGTGTCAATCTATCCACCTTTGTCCGTTTAGCATCCACCTCCTCCTCATCGTCACCGCCATCGCTGCCCAGCACCATGGCTGACCCAGCGCTAGCTTCACCTGCTCCCCGGCGTATGGCCACTCATCAAATGATGGGTAAACTGAAGCCAAGATCCCTGCTTCACATCACGGAGCCCTCTACTTTTCTCTAGGCATCTAAAATTCCTGAATGGCGGGATGCTATGACTTTATAATACAATGCTTTGGTGGCCAATGATACATGGTCTCTTGTGCCTCTTAGTGCTGATCAGAATATTGTTGGGTGTCGATGGGTGTTTAAATTAAAACAAAAGGCGGATGGCAGTATCAATAAGTATAAAGCCCATCTTGTAGCAAAGGGGTTTCATCAGAGGCTGGGTATTGACTATTTTGAGACTTATAGTCCTATTATTAAGCCTGCTACCATCCGTTTACTATTGGCTATTGCTATCTCCTTGAATTGGACAATCACCCAACTCGATGTGAGCAATGCGTTTTTATATGGGAATCTGGATGAGACTATCTTTATTGAGCAACCCCCTAAATTTGTGAATCCCGAATTCCTTTCTCATGTGTGTCGGATTCATAAGTCTTTGTATGGCTTGAAACAGGCTCTGCGGATGTGGCACCGCCGGTTGATAGACGTTCTATGCTCTCTTGGTTTCTCTGGTTCGAAGTCTGATACCTCTTTTTACTTCTACCACAAAGGGTCTGTTCGGGGTTTTCTGTCTCATCTACGTTGATGATTTGTTGGTGTTGGGTAGTCATTTGTCTGTTGTTGATCATCTCATTCGCAATCTCCAGTCCCACTTTGCTCTGCGAAACCTTGGTGCCTTGTCTTATTTTCTGGGTGTTGAAGCTACCTAGTGCAAGGATGGTCTCTTCTTATGCCAAACCAAGTACATCCAGGACCTCCTTCGCCGGACTCAAATGGAGGGTTGTTCTAGGGTTACGACCCCTATAGGTTCCAAAGATAAATTCATGTTGGAATTGGGCGATCCTTACTCGGACCCTACAGCATATCGTGGTGCTCTTGGATGTTTGCAGTATCTTTCTCTCACCCGACTGGATATATCCTTTGCAGTGAATAAATTGTCATAGTTTATGCATGCTCCTATGAACCTTCACTGGCAGGGTGTCAAGCGCCTGCCAAGTTATCTGCAGAAAACTAGCAACTTTGGGCTTCTTCTCCACCATAGTTAAGATTTCACTCTTCAGGGATATATTGATGCCGATTAGGCAGGGAGCTTGGATGATCAAAAATTGACCTCTGGATATGCCATTTATCTTGGTCGCAACATGGTCTCCTGGAGCTCTAAGAAACAACAGTATGTTGCCCGATCCTCCACTAAAGCCGAATATAGAGCCTTGGCCGTGGGTGCTTCAGAGATAGGTTGGCTACAAATCTTGCTACAGGAAGTTGTTGGTGTGCCCTAGTTCTTCGGGCATTGGATTCTTGTATTTTGTATTATACATTAAGACTCATTGTATGAATACATTATTTGTGTCACATTAATAAAGGTAATTAATCTATTTCATTTATATCTTGTGCGATAATATGAATAAAGTATCCATTGATTGATAATCATAAAACCTATCCCAGGTCTGTTCTAATCGTGGGAACGAATAGAACCACTGACTTGTATATTCGATGACTGTATAGCAGTTCTGATGCAGTGGAAGAAATCAAAAATTGATGATACAAATTGAAAGGGGTTGTTGATTCCAAGAATACCCAAACCCTAACAACTACTAAAGTCCGTTGATTGCGCACGATGCCGGAAATTAGTCTTCTACTAGTTGAATTTCGCAAAATTCACAAAAGCAGGGTAAAAGAAATTTAAATCCGAAATTTTATTGATTAATCAAAACTGCCATTGCAAACTATATTATAGCCTATTTATAGGCAAAGTATCCTAAATGTAATGAAACTCCTAAATAATCAAAACTTCTAAATAGTTTAAACTTCCTAATTAGACTAAATAAGAAAAACTACTAAATAAATTAAAATACAAACAAAATAGGAATCCTTATCAATTTAGGATCCTTTGAATAAAATCTATTCCTAATCCTAATTATAAAATAATTACAATTAAAATAAAGATACAATTTAAAATATATCTTTAATTTATTTCTATGACAGGTAATTGTTCCCAAGTTGAATTGTTGATCCCTTTTACTATTTGTGGCCCGCATCAAGTTCTTAACAAGCCATAGTACTTGTATAGTCAGTGATGAATATAGGTACATGTCGTTGACATGGGACTGGATCGATCCGCACAAGAAAGCCACATGGTTGTCGCATCATAGGTCTTTCTTGAGTAGGTCTCTTTTGTCCTCAGACCAGATTTCATTACAATATCAATATCGAATCCAGTTCACTTTGAAATATGCCTAACAGGTCTGTAAAAGGATGCTAAATACAGGTATGATTGGATGGACCGGTGAACATGTTGATATTGATGATGAAGTGACAGAATTGCTACTCGGGTAACACCGAGATGATATCACTGGCCACTTGATGAGTGGGACTGATAAGTGTATGGCCATACCTAAGTAAGTCGATGCTTATTTGATTAATCAGTCAACTCAAGATCGAGAAATATAATAAAGAATAGAAGAGGATGACGGACACCATGCCTTTTGTTTATTCATATCGATATCGTTAGGCAAAGGACACTATGAGATTACTACAAGGTGAGTGTCTTCTAAAGACTGCTGCATCTCTGTCTTAATTGGGGGCTGTAATGGTTTGCTAGAATCCACTTAATTGCTAGAAATTTCAGCCACCAATAGCAACCCCAAAACAGCCAAAAATCCCAGCATTAATCCTCCATTCCTTGGCGTCTTTGGCTAGCACCGGTTCACGCTCAATAGTTGGTCGTCAATCGGACTTTGGAGATAGCAGTTTCAAGAAACGATTCTGCAACAGTTTCTAGAAGAGACGAATCCAGTGAGTTAATTTCTCTTGATTCAAATTGGCTTTATTCTAATAAATGGTAATCGGACACAATAGGTGGATTCTAGGAAATTTTAAACGGTGTATTTTCCACTGCGCCTCGTTATTTTTCTGATGACGAATCCTAACAGTGGTATCAGAGCCTAGGTTTTGTCCATTAGATTGATTGGAATTGGTTCTTGAAAGCGTTCTTGAAGAAAGAATGGGTTTCAAGTTTGTGATTTTAGGGTTCTTATTCAATTGGTTTTGGTTTTTGATGAATCCTAGAATTATTGTTTGGGGTTTTTTATTTTTTTCCCTAATTGGTTTTCAATCTAAATTTTTTTATTGATTATTTATTCTTATTTGTTGGCTAGAATTTTAATGATTAATAAATAAATAAATAAATAAATAAATGTATATACATATATATATATATATATATATATATATATATATATATTGGGATAGATGGAATCACAATTTGCGATTCCATCTAGTTGCAACAGCTACTGTCCCGCCGGGACAGCAGCGCCGCGCGGGGTTTGGTTCTGGTTTTAGATTTTGCGGGTATTTTTTTACCCCGGACTCTAATGCAAATTAAATTAATTTTTTTTTTAAATTAATTTGTATTATTTTGTTGGCATGCATATTTAATTTAATTGTTTGCATATTAAATTGAATATGGACTTTGTGAAATTGGCCCAATAAACCGTGACATCGGTTATAATTGAGAGGGCTAAATTTTAAATTTGTGACAACCCAAATTCCAGTGGGAGCAAAATTGTTAATTTTGCATTAATGGATGTTATCTATTGGGCCTTTATGGGCCTTAGTCACATTTGTTAAAATTGACGATTTCACCCTAAGTAATTCGGCTTAACATTTATATTTATAATTTGGAATGTCATGATCATGCATCATATTGGTATGTATGTGCACGACAGGTACTTTGTTTGAAATGTGATGTTGAGTTCTATGGGCCCTAAATTATTATCGGTTGTAATTTGATTTTGGGAAATGTGGCCTACGTGCCATTTTTTTTATTTTGATGTAATTTTAGAATAGATTTTATTTTACAAAATTGTTGTAATTGCATCAAGTATGGAGGAAGGCCCAGATGGAGCAAGCCCATGGTGGGAGCCCAAGAAGGATTGCAGTCCATCCCATGAAGAATTAGATAAGATATCTAGTTTTTCATTAGGTTTTAATTAAAGGCCCATAGGATCTCATTTATTTTAAATTAAGTATGCTATTGCATTTGTCATATAATATGGATGTATGGATCACCAAATTATTACCCGCGTTTATGCATGCTAAGCCGTATCACTTAATTTTAAGGGGTTTTTACATAAATACTTACCTTTTGGCATCATATAACTTTTTTACAAACAAAGCAAAAGTTTGCATAAATACATACAAAACTTTCCAAAATTTCAAAAATACCTAAAAAACTTACTCCTTTTTTATGGATTCTTGCCCAAAAAACAACAAAAGCAACAAATCATAATCTCCAAAATACCTCCTCCAATTTGTCTACGTTTGTCTCTCCTTTTTTATAATTTTTAATCTAATTTTGCATTTATCTCTCAATCCGTTTATTTTTAAACTTTTGCTTTGTTTGTAAAAAAGTTACTCCTTTTTTACGGATTCTTGCCCAAAAAACAACAAAAGCAACAAATCATAATCTCCAAAATACCTCCTCCAATTTGTCTACGTTTGTCTCTCCTTTTTTATAATTTTTAATCTAATTTTGCATTTATCTCTCAATCCGTTTATTTTTTTGTCATGCGACTTTAGAAAGTTTTTTTTGTTTTTTTTTTATCTTCGAAACAAAGTCCATATGTATATACTTTTTCCGACATATTTTTTTCACTAACGTATAACTAATTAGACCTTTGTATCTTAAGGTATAACTAAGGTATAATTAAGGTATAACAAAGGTATGAACACTGTAATAGTGTATCTTAAAGTATAATTAAGGTATAACTAAAATGTAATAGTGTATCTTAAGGTATAACTAATGTATAATTAATGTATAACAAATGTATAATCAATGTAATAGTATATCTTAAGGTATAATTAAGGTATAACAAAGGTATAATCACTGTAATAGTGTATCTTAAGGTATAATTAAGGTATAAGTAAGGTATAATCAATATAATAATGTATCTTAGGGTATAAATAAGGAATAACAAAGGTATAATCACTGTAATAGTGTATCTTAAGGTATAAGTAAGGTATAATCAATATATTAATGTATCTTAGGGTATAAATAAGGAATAACTAAGGTATAATCACTATAATAGTGTATCTTAAGGTATAATTAAGGTATAATCAAGGTATAAGAAGTGCATAACAGTGTATAATAATGTATAAGAAGTGTATAAATGGTGTATAAGCAGTGTATAAGTAGTGTATAAATGGTGTATAAGCAGTGTATAAGAAGTGTATAAGCAGTGTATAACAATGTATAATAAGTGTATAAACATATAACTTTGTATAAGAAGTGTATAACAATGTATAACAGTATATAAGAAGTGTATAAATAATGTATAAACAGTGTATAAGAAGTGTATAAACAGTGTATAAAAAATGTATAAACAGTGCAGTCATAAAATGCACTCCTAAAGTGCAAATAAAGTCCCAAAATTGCAGTCCTAAAGTGCAGATGCAGTCCCAAAATTGCAGTCCTAAAGTGCAGATGAAGTCCCAAAATTGCAGTCCTAAAATGCAGTCATAAAGTGCAATTGCAGTCCCAAAATTGCTGTCCTAAAGTGCAGATGCAGTCCCAAATTTGCAGTTCTAAAATGCAGTCATAAAGTGCAAATGCACTCCCAAAATTACAGTCCTAAAGTGCAGATGCAGTCCCAAAATTGCAATCCTAAAATGCATATGCAATCCCAAAATTCCCAAATTTGCAATCGTAAAATGCAATCCTAAAGTGCAGATGCAGTCCCAAAATTGCAGTCCTAAAATGCAGTCCTAAAGTGAAGATGCTGTCCCAAAATTGAAATGCAGTCCTAAAGTGTAGATGCAGTCCCAAAATTGCAGTCCTAAAATGCAGTCTTAAAGTGCATATACAGTCCCAAAATTAAAATGCAGTTATAAAGTGCAAATCCAGTCCCAAAATTGAAATGCAGTCTTAAAGTGCAGATGCAGTCCCAAATTTGCAGTCCAAAAATGCAGTCTTAAAGTGCAGATGCAGTCCCAAAATTGAAATGCAGTCATAAAGTACAAATGCAGTCCCAGAATTGAAATGCAGTCCTAAAGTGCAGATGCAGTCCCAAAATTGTAGTCCTGAAATGCAGTCTTAAAGTGCAGATGCAGTATGGTTAAGGTATAACTAAAATGTAATAATGTATCTTAAGGTATAAGTAATGTATAATTAATGTATAACTAAGGTATAATCAATATAATAGTATATCTTAAGGTATAATCACTGTAATAGTGTATCTTAAGGTATAACTAAGGTATAATTAAGGTATAACTAAAGTATAATTACTATAATAGTGTATCTTAAGGTATAATTAAGATATAACTAAGGTATAATCAATGTAATAGTGCATCTTAAGGTATAACTAAGGTATAATTAAGGTATAACTAAGGTATAATCAATGTAATAGTGTATCCTAAGGTATAACTAATGTATAATTAAGGTATAATCAATGTAATAGTGTATCTTAAGGTATAACTAAGGTATAAATAAGGTATAATTAATGTAATAGTGTATCTTAAAGTATAACTAAGGTATAATTAAAGTATAACTAAGGTATAATTAAAGTAAAACTAAGGTATAATCACTGTAATAATGTATCTTAAGATATAACTAAAGTATAATTAAGGTATAACTAAGGTATAATCACTGTTATAGTGTATCTTAAGGTATAATTAAGGTATAACTAAGGTATAATCAATGTAATAGTGTATCTTAAAGTATAACTAAGGTATAATTAATGTAATAGTGTATCTTAAGGTATAACTAAGGTATAACTAAGGTATTATCACTGTAATAGTGTATCTTACGGTATAACTAAGGTATAATTAAGGTATAACTAAGGTATAATCACTATAATAGTGTATTTTAAGGTATAACTAAGGTATAATTAAGGTATAACTAAGGTATAATCACTGTAATAGTGTATCTTAAGGTATAATTAAGGTATAACTAAGGTATAATCACTGTAATCTTATATCTTAAGATATAATTAAGGCATAACTAAGATATAATCAATGTAATAATGTATCTTAAGGTATAACTAAGGTATAATTAAGGTATAACTAAGGTATAATTACTGTAATTGTGTATCTTAAGGTATAACTAAAGTATAATTTAAGTGATTAATGGGATAATCACTTAAATTATGAACAATGTTTGTAATCCTAATCTGAGCAACAGTGAAACATCAAGCTAAGAGCAAATAACAGAAGATGGACAAAAGCTATAGTACTAGCAATATTATCTCAGCAACAACAACAAAATATGAGAACTTTAAACAGTAGATTTAGGACCAAAAAGTCAAATGTGTGTAAAATGCAAAAAATTGGAAAAACCCAGTTTCATAACCAGATCAAAACATGCATTCTACAAAACCCATTTAGCCTAATTACACAAACCCATGAATCTATGACAAAACTTGAACAACAATTTGAAAAAAGACCAGATTTTTAAGTTAAAAAAAAACAATAAACAGATTACACCAACACACATTCCATACTAAAAACAAAAGAAAATACCTTGTTGAATAAAGAAATATATTCATCCATTGCCAATACTTGCAGTACAGAACCCAAAACCAAAAAAAGCTCAAATTAGATGAAGAAGAAAAAGAAGAGAAGAAATTGTATCTCTTCTCCCTCAAAAAGTAGAGCTAAACATCAGTCACGCCATTAAAGGGGGGAATAAAAGAGAAACAAGAGGAGCCAAATAAAAGTAGACCGACTGGTGGTGACTTGGAGGGGAAAAGGATCATCAGTAGTAGCAAAAACAAAAGGAGAGGAGAAGAATGAAAGCTCCACAGGACTGAAGCATTGCGTCCAAATGTAGAGCGCCAGAACTGAAGTTTTCTCTTTCATCTTTGGATGGGAAGAAAAAGGAGAAAATAGCATAAAGAAGAATTAGATCTAGAAAAGAACATAATAGTATAAATAAGAAAAGGTAGGCAACTAAAAAAAACCCTAAAACGAGGGTAATTTTGACAATTTCCCTAATTTTAATCCGGTAATTAAAATATTAAGTCATTTAAAAGTGCTTCCCACATTCACACCTCTTCCTCCCATTGATGCTGCAATGTGCGTCATGCCCTAGCTGGGTACATTGTAGTATTCGGTGGGCTGTCGAGGGTTAGGATACTTGTTATGGTTAACATGTGAATGGTGGCTTGACTCAACATGGGTAGCATTAGCTCAGAGCGGGCCCTAAGCACAGATGGGTAAAGTGTTAATAAGCCCATCAAACCAAGAGTCCTTCACGGAAGGATTGGATAGGTTGTCCTACCAAACGAATTAATGGTTGGCTAGCCAGCCCTAGTTCGGCCAGTCATTGATAATTGTGGATCTTGGTCAAGTCAGCCAATTAACATTACTAACGAACAAATTAAAATCGGATTATTAATTTGAATTGGCATAAAGTCCTTTATTACTAACTCAAGTAATGATTTCTTCCATGTAGATAATCCCATTTCACTAAAGCAATTTAAATGGCTGTAACAAACAACAACTCACTCTCACTTAGGTCACTCTTGGAGAAGGAGAAGCTTTCGGGGTTAACTTCCTGGACTAGGCTAGGAACTTACAAATAGTTCTTAGACAAGAGTCCAAGGAGTATCTATTGAATGCTCCTTTACCAGCTGGCCCTCCCGTAGGTCGAGGCATCACCACGGCGATGGTGGAGCAGTACGACCGACACGTGAGGGATGACCGAGATGTCTCGTGCCTCATGCTGGGTACCATGGCTTCTGTTCTTTAGAAGCAGTTCATCGACGAGCATGCTTATGAGATGATGGATCAGCTTAAAAAGATGTTCCAAGATTAGGCTCGTCAGGAACGTTACCTGACAACTAAGGCACTTTGTATGAGTGTGATGGCAGTTGGGACTTCTGTTAGCACTCATGTGCTAAAGTTGAAGGGGTATATTGATACACTTACCCACCTCGGCTCGCCAGTTCCGCAGGACTTGGCAGCAGACATTATTCCCGGGTCACTTCCTGAGTCTTACAACTAGTTTATCATGAACTACCATATGCAAGGGTTGGATAAATCGGTTGTTGAGCTGCATAGCATGCTCAAGCTTGTTGAGCAGTCTCTTAAGAAGACTCCTAAAGTATTGCTGGTGAACAAGGGCAATACGCCCATTGCTAAGGGAAAGGCCAAATCTAAGGCCAAGGCTAAGGCCCAAAAGGCCAAGGCTAAGGGCAAAAAGGTGGTGGCCCAACCTAAAGCAAGGGTTGCTTCTCCTGACGATTTCTGCCATGAGTGTCATGAGAAGAGGCACTGGAAGAGCTCATGTCCAAATCTAAGGGAGCAACTGAAGGGCAAAACTGCTGCTTCAGGTATTTATGTTGTTGAGATTAATCTGGCTATTTCTACATCTTGGGTCTTGGACACTGGATGTGGATCTCATATTTGTTCAAATGTGTAGGGTCTAAGAAATAGGAGATTACTAGGATCTGGAGAAGTAGATCTTCGAGTCGAAAATGGTGTTCGAGTTCAGGCCATGGAGATCAGAGATTATTACTTAGAGATGCCTAGTGGACTTGTTTTGGAACTAAGAAACTGTTATTTTGTACTGCGATGCGCCGGAATATTATTTATGTTTCTTGTTGGATATTTCTGGTTTTGTATTTAATATTGGACATGGTAGAATTTCTATGAAATGTGGCAATATTATTTAATGAACAGCATTTCTTGAAAAATGGCTTATGTATCCTTGATCTAAAATGTGAAAGTTCAATCTATAACATAAATACTAAAGGATTAAATAGAATGTAATTAATCCTACATACATCTGGCACTGTCGGCTTGGCCATATAAACGAGAAGCACATAGCTAGGCTTCACTCTAGTGGAGTGCTAGGGTCATTTGACATCCAGTCTTATGACACATGTGAATCTTGTTTGAGAGGCAAGATGACAAAGGCGCCTTTTAGAAAGACTACTAAAAGGGCCTCAGAGCTACTAGAGCTGATACATTTTGATGTATGCGGCCCAATGAGCACTAGTGCTAGATTTGGTTTTCTTTACTTTGTCACCTTCACGGATGACTTCAGCAGATACGGTTACGTGTATCTAATGAAGCATAAGTCTGAGACTCTTTAAAGGTTCAAGGACTTTAAGAATGAAGTAGAAAACCAACTTGGCAAGAAAATAAAAGCACTTTGGTCTGACCAAGGGGGTGAATATTTGAGCCAAGAGTTTGACTCGTTTTTGAGAGAGTATGGGATTGTATCCTAACTCACTCCTCCTATAACACCCCAGTGGAATGGAGTGTCAGAAAGGAGGAATAGGACCTTGCTAGACATGGTCTACTCAATGATAAGTCATGCTACACTCCCTGTCTCCTTTTAGGGATATGCTTTAGAGACAGCTGCTTACATTCTTAATAATACACCAAGCAAGGCAATTGAGGGAACACTGTATGAACTATGGAAGGGCCGAAAGCCCAATGTTTCCTTCTTGAAGATTTGGGGCTGTGATGCACATGTTAAGAAATTGACAAGTGGCAAACTTGAGTCCAAATCTGTCAAGTGCCAGTTTGTGGGTTACCCTAAGGAAACTAAGGGTTATTACCTCTATGATCCGGTGGAAAACAAAGTTTTCATAGCCAGAAATGTAGTCTTCTTGGAGAAGTGATTCCTTTCCAAGAGACACAATGGGAGTAATGTTGAACTTTCAGAAGTTCAAGACTCACAAACTCCTGCAGCTGCTACTGAGAATGCTTCGAGAACCAATCTAACTACTCAAGAAATTGAGGAACCAGAACCTGTTGCACAGGACCTTAGAAGGTCTGGTAGGACATGTCATCAACCAGAGAGGTACGGCTTTCTTATGACTGATGATGCGAACCTTATGGTCGTTGACCAAGAGGAGCCCAAGACCTATCAGGAGGCTATTGAAAGCCCACACTCAGAGAAATGGCGTAAAGCCATAGAGGCTGAGATGCAATCTATGCATGATAACCAAGTATGGAACTTGGTGGATCCACCTCCGGGTGCTAAGGTGATAGGTTGCAAGTGGTGTTTCAAGTTAAAGGCTGACAACACCTTCAAAGGGTGATTGGTGGCAAAAGGATTCAGGCAAGTTCATGGAATTGACTATGATGAAACCTTTTCACCAGTTGCTATGCTCAAATCCATTAGGATACTACTAGCCATAGCTGCATAGTACGATTATGGGATATGGCAGATGGATGTTAAGACTGCTTTCCTTAATGGAAAGCTACTCAAGGACGTGTACATGACACAACCTATGGGTTTTATCGATCTAAAGTATCCAAACCAGGTATGCAAGTTTCAAAGATCCATTTATAGATTAAAGCAAGCATCGAGGTCATGGAATCAGAGATTCAATGAGGCCATTACAGAATATGCCTTCACACAGAATCCAGATGAGCCCTGTGTGTATAAGATGGTTAGTGAGAGCGTTCCCACCTTCCTAGTGCTCTATGTTGATGACATCCTTATCATTGGAAGCGACATACCAACACTGTAAAGGGTTAAGCAGTGGTTGAGTAGGTGCTTCGCAATGAAGGACTTAGGCGAAGTTGAGACGATCTTAGGGATCAAGATCTACAGAGATAGATCCAATCGGCTTCTAGGCCTAAGTCAGGCCATGTATATTGACAAGGTTCTGAAAAGATTCAGCGTGGACAAGGCAAAGAAAGGATTCCTGCCTATGCGCCATGGGTTGAAACTGAGTAAGAAAGATGGTCCTAAAACAAAGAAGGACCGGGAGAGCATGAAAAAGATCCCTTATGCATTTGCTATAGGATCCATCATGTACTTCATGTTATGTACAAGGCCTAATGTTGCGTTTGCACTAAGTATGACCAGCCGGTACCAGTCAGACCCCGTGAGGAACACTGGAAGGTAGTCAAGGCAATCTTGAAGTACCTTAACCGGACTAAGGATGCTTTCATAGTGTATGGAGGTCAAGATGAGCTGGTAGTGTTAGATTACACTGATGCAAGCTTTGAGACCGATGAGGATGAGAACCAGTCACAGTCTGGTTATGTTTTTCACCTGAATGGCGGTGCCATTAGTTGGAGGTCCTCAAAGCAGGCCACCATTGTTGACTCTATAACGGAAGCTGAGTACATAGCTGCGTGCGAAGCTGTAAAGGAAGCCGTTTGGATCAAGAAATTCATAACTGAGTTAGGAGTAGTGCCCACTATCCTAGACCCAGTTGATGTTTTTTGTGGCAACAACGGGGACATTGCACAAGGTAAGGAGCCTCGGTCACACAAGAGATCCAAACATGTGCTCAGAAAGTTTCACCTCATTCTGGAGTTCATGAATAGAGGTGACATATCATTGCAGAGGGTTGACACCAAGAATAATGTTGCTGACCCATTGACCAAAGCACTGACGCTGACACAGCACGACAGTCATATCAGATCTATAAGAATTAGGGCAATGCCCACTTGGAACTAGTGCAAGTGGGAGATTGTTGGTGCGCCTTAGTTCTTAGGGCATTGGATTCTTGTATTTTGTATTATACATTAAGACTCATTGTATGAATACATTAATTGTGTCACATTAATAAAGGTAATTAATCTATTTCATTTATATCTTATGCTATAATATGAGTAGAGTATCCATTGATTGATAATCATAAAATCTATCATAGGTCTGTTCTAATCGTGGGAACAAATAAAACCACAGACTTGTATATTCGATGATTGTATAGCAGTTCTTAACTAGCCATAGTACTTGTATAGTTAGTCATGAATATAGGTACATGTCATTGACATGGGACTGGATCAATCCGCATAAGAAAGCCACATAGTTGTTGCGTCATAGGTCTTTCTTGAGTAGGTCTCTTTTGTCCTCAGACCAGATTTCATTATAATATCAATATGGAATCTGGTTCACTTTGAAATATGCTTAACATGTCTGTAAAAGGATGCTAAATACGGGTATGATTGGGTGGACCGGTGAACATGTTGATATTGATGATGAAGTGATGGAATTGCCACTTGGGTAACACCGAGATGATATCATTGGCCACTTGATTGGTGGGACTGATAAGTGTATGGCCATACCCAAATAAGTCGGTGCTTATTTGATTAATCAGTTAACTCAAGATCAAGAAATATAATAAACAACAGAAGAGGATGACGGACACCATGCCTTTTGTTTATTCATATCGATATCGTTAGGCAAAGGACACTATGAGATTACTACCGGGTGAGTGTCTTCTAAAGACTGTTGCATCTCTGTCTTAATTGGGGGCTATAATGGTTTGCTAGAACTCACTTACAGTCTGTGGGCCTTGGGCCTACTGCCAACATAAAGACATACCCATAGTATCATGCACATAGATCAACTGAGCCGGAACTTATAGAAATTATACATGTAATGTACGTTGGAAGGAATGCGTTAATTAATTAGTTGACATTCGGTGTCAAGGTAATTAATTAACATTGGGTTGAATTTAATTTAATTAATAAGTTTACATAATGTAATTAATTAATTTATCAATTAATTGAATTACATAAAGTAAACAATTAATTAAATAATTTTCTTAAGTAGGAAAATTAAATACATGTATTGTATTTACTTAAGTGTGATTTAATTTTATTTAGGGGTAATTAAATTTAGCAAAATGGAATTAAATTACATAGTATATACCTTTTAATTAAAGTTTATTTATGTAATTATAATTCTAGTGGGCTTGGGTTTAATTAACCTAATTAAAACCCAATTAGACAAGGTGTCTATATAAGGACACACTTAAGGAAGAAAACCCTAATTCAACCCTAATTAATTGCTGGAAATTTCAGCCACCAATAGAAACCCCAAAACAGTCGAAAATTCCAACATTAATCCTCCATTTCTTCGGGTCTTTGGCTAGCACCGGTTCCCGCTCAATAGTTGGTCGTGCACCGGACTTTGGAGATCGCAGTTTCAAGAAACAGTTTTGCAGCAGTCTCTAGAAGAGACGAATCCGGTGAGTTAATCTCTCTTGATTCAAATTAGTTTTACTCTAATTAATGGTAATCGGAAACGATAGGTGGATTCTATGAAATTTTAAACGGTGTATTTTCCGCTGCGCTACGTTATTTTTCCGATGACGAATCCCAACAGAAGTGGGCTTCAAGATTCCTCACACTCCATAGTTATGGTGTGACAATCTCTCCGTAACCTATCTCACTCTCAATCCTGTCTATCAACAACGGAGTAAACACTTGGAAGTTGAATTCTTTTTTATCCGTGACAGGGTCTCAAAGAGCCTCTTTCGTGTTCGCTATGTGCCCACTCGTGATCAGGTGGCTGATATTCTTACCAAGGCTTTACCAAAGTATCTGTTCATTCCTTTTCGACGCAAGTTGAGCATCTGTCCAGCCCCTGCTCAACTTGAGGGAGGGTAATAGTGTTATATGATATATATGCGATTAATTGTACATGTGTGATATATTCAGAATACTTATAATTAGGGCTTAGTCACCCCTATGTATATATACTTACATAATCAATGGAATACTTACTGCCTCCAATCTATAGCTACTGCTTTTTTCACTTTCCCCCTTCATTTAGTTTGCAACAATAAAATTCTACCGAACTTGGAAATTTAAGAAAAAAAAAAGGTTATACTTAATATGTTTATAGAGAAAGTATATCTAGAATATCTAAACTTTGTCATATAGCGAAGCCTGGGTGGGGGACATGTTCAAAGATTGTTGTTGGATTCTGCTTTTGATTTTGGTAATAATTGATTGTATATTCTTGATGACTATACTTTTGTCTTTTATGTTGGGGTGGAGAAAAATTTGACAGTATTGTAGTTTTTTTTTTTTATAATTAACGCGGATTGAAGGAAGGAGTAGGCTAAATATCCCAACTAGGTTGGCACATCTAGCACTACTATAACACAATAACCCGAAGAAATATCATTAATGGACCTTGAGGAAAGGTCAAAATTACATGAGAAGAAGCTCAGGGTGAATAATTACATCCGAAGCAGTGAAATTGAGACGCCTAGACTTAAAACGCACAAAACACCAAGTGTGATAAATACAAGAAAAAAGTAAGTCTCTGGAGTCGTGGCAATCATTGAAGAGGGCACGGTTACGCCGTTTCCAAATTTCCCAGCAAATGGACATCCAAAGCGATTGACAGAATAATCTGTGGCGAGCATTTTTAAAACACCCAGACCATTGGAAGAAAAAATCCATAGCCGTCCGAGGAAGAACAAAACTAAGCCCCAGCCAATTAAATAAATCAGACCAAACCTTATAGTTTGAAGGGCAGAAAATCAAAGCATGATCTTGAGTTTCAGCTTCTGAACAAAAAGGGCAAGTAATCTTATGAATAATATCGAAGGATGCAAGAGTCGACCGGCAAGGCAGCCTCCCGTGACCCAGCAACCACATAAAAAATTGAACTTTAGGGATGACTGGAGCACGACGGAATGTCAGGAAGGTGGATGAAACTGAAGGCCTATGACTGAGGGCGAGATGGTGCTGAGTAAAGGATCCAGGCGTGAAACATTGATGGCCGTTTGGGGCTGGTAACCAGATGAAAATGTCCGTGTCAGTAGAAGTGAGGGGGGGCAGGTTCATGATCAAGGATTGCAGCTGCTGTTGGCCTGTAAGACGAAGCCGACGCTTCCAAAAAGGCCGTCCCACACATGAAAAAATTTGAGAATAAGCTGAGGACACCGAAATTGTTAGAGATTGTGCCCTAAGCCAATGTTGGATTATGTAAACAATCTTCTTAAGTCATTAATAAAGACTTATTTTATCATATATATTTGTATGTTAGTATTTATGATAATGTATCCATGAATTAATTGTGTAATTCTAAATTTCCCTAGTCGATTGTTATTATGGGAATAATAACAAACTAAGACTAGTGTGAGTGATAATGGATATTCATAAGATGAATATAGTGTATACAGATACAGATTATACTCACGGGCAATGTGTTAGAGAACATGTTGCTGGAGACCCACTATAAGATCAAGTTCATGGTCACGTGTCACAACTGATCTTGATTATAGTAGTGTCATCAGCTGATTCCTTTGACCTGAGGTCACCATGGATTCCGGGATGAATTCATGTTGTGCTTTGACGCAGTCAAACGCTGCTTGTAACAGAGTAGTTATAAAGGCTGTGGTTGGGTACAATATGACTCATGCTTAGGGATGTGAGTGACAGATATGGGATTTTGTCCCTCTCTAACAAGAGAGCGATATCACTGGGCCCCTCGATAAGTAAGACTGTTAAATGCATGGCCGTGCTCAAATAATTGATAAGAGTATCAATTGATTTGTCTGAACAGTTTACTTTGAGATCGAGAAAGCATATGATTAATTATATAAGATTGACAAGTGTACCATGTCTTATAATTAATCTTGATATCAATGAGACAAAAGGGAATATGACATTCTATAAATAGGTATTGGATCATTCCAATCATATTAATTGGGTAGTCGTAATGGCTTGCTAGAGTCCGCTTGTGACCTATAAGGACATTATGGTAATTTCCTTATTGCCAATTAATATGATCCTATGGGGTCACACACAAGAGCAAAATGAAGTTCATCTTATCGGGTATAAATTATTATTGGATAATAATTTATGAATGAGAAAGAGAATAAATATATATAGTGATATATATTTATGTATGTATATATAAATATTAATGTGATTAATATTGCATAAAGTATGCTATATATTATAATTAAATTATATGGAGATATAATTAATTATAATATTATATATACATATATGTATTATGGAGAATTGATTTGATTTAATGTTAATTGAGAATTAATATTAAATTGTGTGGGTTAATATATAATTATAACTAATAGGTGTATTAGGTTATAATTATAATTAACTATTTAGGTTAATTATTTAAGGAAACAATTAACCTAAACCTAATCACTCTCTACACTAATACTATAGCAGATTTTCGGCCAGCCAACACAAGAGAATAGCCAGCCGAAATTCTCCTCTCCAAGCCAAGAGAAAATTTGATTTTCTGCCTCTCTCTCGATTCGAGGAAACCGTTTCTTCTATCCCGGCGCTAGCACGGGGTGAACGTATTACTCCGTGTGGATCAACCGTAGAGGGAAGCAATTTTGGTTCCTAAGTGATTCAAACTTCAAAGAATTAAGGTAATTCTTTAACCCTCCTTCCGATTCAATGTAATGTACATGGGTCCTTGGTGGGGATTAATCTTTTTCCGCTGCGTTTTATGTTTGTTTGTGCGATTAATTCCCCAACAGTGGTATCAGAGCCACTTGTGCATTGGTTGAATTGGATTTGTTATTTTGATTAGATCAAAATTGCATGTTAGGGTTGTATGTTCTTGATTTAGGGTTCAATGTTATTGTGAATAACATGTTTAAAATTTGATTTCAATGTGAATCATTGTGAATGATTTGGTTGTAATTGTTTTGAATCAGAAAAAGGGGTGAAATTTTGGATTCAGCATGTTGGCACGCCGGCGTGCCGGTTTTGGCACGGCGTGCCAACAGGAAATCGTTCCTGGATGCTTGAGTTCAGAATGGTGGCACGCGGGCGTGCCGATTTGGCACGGCGTGCCAACCTGAAAATTTTGCATATGGCACGACGTGCTGGGCCTTTGCACGCCGTGCCAACTGGAAACCGTTTCCAGTGTTGCGACCAGAATGGCGGCACGACCGCGTGCCAATCTTGGCACGGCGTGCCACCTGGGAATTTTCAGAGGGGGCTGTTTTTTGCGCGAAAATTTTTTTTTGCCTGCGGCGCTTGCTTCGCAACAGGGGCTACCGCCCCCGTACCCCCGTCCAACTCAGCAGCGAGTTGGATCGCTGGAAGTTGGGTTTGGTGTTTTTCGTTTATGTGTGGAAATTGTTTCTACACATTTACGATTTTTCAAATCAATTACTCTAAATACAATAGGATTGTATTTTACCCTTTATGAACCCTAAATCTTGTAGATATAAAATTATTGTGATAATTTTATGCATGGTGTTTTGGTATGGTTTTGGACCCTTGGATATTTTTTTATTTTCTTTTGGTTTTGGTGAATGTAAGGTTTTATAAATACGGCCTGCGAGTCGTTTGTATTTATGTAATCTTATTTTTCTAGATAAATTATATAGGATACAATTTATTTTTTGTAAATTTTATTTACTAGAAAATTGTATAGGATGCAATTTTGTAAAGTATGTAAATCCATGAGATGGTGCCAAGGAACAAAGACGTGAAGATGGATCCAAGGGGTGCGGCTGTGCTGTGACCATGCGATGGTTACAACCACCTAGGAAATGACCTGTTGATTTTCATATTGGCCTATGAAAATCAATGTAGATAAAACCATACCATAACACGGTCTTTCGAGTCTATTGCATGTTTTATATTTTGATGCCATGTGATGCCATGCTAAGTATGAAATATGCATGCTAAATGAATGTATGACATTGGATGCCATGCTAGAATTAATATTAACTTAGAAAGATTAATGTTAATGCCATGCATTGTATGAGATACAATTGAATCACAGGAATTAATAAACCCTAAATAAACTTATGAAGTTTATATTTTGCCACCCAATTACGTATAACACTTGTCAAGTACTATGTTCACATCATGGTATACCGCCAGGGCGGGTACGCATGTTGTGACCTTAGCGAAGCAATAATATGAGAAAAGGTGATTCTCATTGTGTTGTAATTGGCTTAACTAAAGGGTTAATCAAAAAGGTGTTTGAGCCCGAGGCAAGGATGAGATGAGTAACATACAAATTAAATATGATATATGATATCATGCATCTCATAAATTAAAAGAGTTACATAATGATGTAATTGACATGGTGATGTCTACCGAAATTATATTCAATCATAGGGACATGCCAAAGCAGTGCTATGGTTAAATATGGATTTTGGGTCTTTTACCCACTTAAATTTTTTAAAGGGTTTTATAATTTTAGTGGGAGTTTAATTCCCTTATGTAATTAACTTTGCATATATTTTCTGTTGTAGATAAATGGCAAACACAAGCAATCCCGGTTCTATTCGATCTATCCTTGAGAAGGATAAACTGAACGGAACCAATTACCTAGACTGGTATCGCAACTTGAGAATTGTTCTCAAGCAAGAGCGAAAGCTATATGTTCTGGATGGGCCTTTGCCCGCTAACCCTCCACCCACCACAGCTTCAAGAGCTGAAAGGGATGCTTTCCACAAGCATCAAAATGATCAAATTGATGTACAATGCCTGATGCTCGCATCAATGATTTCGGAACTTCAGAAGGATCTGGAAACATTTGAGGCATATGAGATGTCTCAAGAGCTTAAGGAAATGTTCCAAAAGCAAGCGAGGAGGGAAAGGTATGAGACCTTAAGATCTTTGGTTGGGTGCAAGATGACCGAAGGGAGTTCGGTTAGTGCCCATGTTCTGAAGATGAAAGGGTACATTGATCAGTTGGAGAGGCTTGGTTCGCCACTCAGACCTGAGTTGGCAACGGATTTGATCCTTAATTCTCTTCCCGAGAGTTACTCCCATTTTGTCATGAATTATCACATGAATGATATGGACAAAACGGTCAGCGAACTGCATGGGATGCTGAAAAACGCTGAAGTAACGATAAAAGAGAAGCCAAGCTCCAAAGGGATCCATATGGTGCAAAAGGGTAGGATCCAGAAGAAGAAGGGTAAAGCACACAAACCCAAAGAGTTTGGGAAGGATGCAAAGAAGCCCAAAGCTGTTACCAAGGCAAAGCCTCCAAAGGAAGGCGCATGCCATTTCTGCAATCAGCCTGGTCATTGGCGCAGAAATTGCAAGCTTTATTTGGAGGACTTGAGGAAGAAGAGAGGCGGTGAGACCGCTAATCAAGGTATTCATGTTATTGAAATACTTCATTCTACTTCTGTTTCTACTTCGTGGGTATTAGATACCGGTTGTGGTTCTCACATTTGTATGAATGTGCAGGGGCTTAGAGGAAGTAGAAAGCTCAAGAAGGGCGAGGTAGAATTCCATGTGGCGAATGGAGCTAGAGTTGCTGCTTATGAAGTCGGTCGCTACGAGCTCAAGTTGCCAACTGGACTTGTTCTCTTTTTGAATAATTGTTATTTTGTTCCTAATTTGTCTAGGAACATCATTTCTATTTCATGTTTGGACAAGGAAGGATTTAAATGTGTTATTGAGAATAATCACTTATTGCTTTTCAATAAAGACTTGTTTTATGCAAATGCGGATTTACATGATGGTCTTTATTTGTTGAACCTTAGTGAAGGTTATGATGAGCATGTATATAACATAAATACCAAAAGGATAAGAACAAATATTGTGAATCCTACTTATCTCTGGCACTGTCGTCTAGGACACATTAATGAGAAACGCATTTCAAAACTCCATAAAGATGGAATTTTGGGTCTAGACGTTTTTGAAACATATGACACTTGCGAGTCTTGTTTAATGGGTAAGATGACCAAGAGTCCCTTTACTGGTCACAGTGAAAGGGCTAGTGACTTATTAGAACTCATACATACAGATGTATGTGGGCCTATGAGCACAACTGCTAGAGGTGGTTTTCAATACTTCATTACGTTCACTGATGACTTCAGTAGATATGGTTATCTATATCTAATGAAGCATAAGTCAGAATCCTTTGAAATGTTCAAAGCCTTCCAAAATGAAGTACAAAACCAACTTGGCAAGACAATTAAAGCACTTAGATCTGATCGAGGTGGTGAATATTTGAGCCAAGAGTTTGACGATCATCTTAGAAATTGTGGGATTGTCTCACAATTGACTCCTCCTGGTACACCACAGTGGAATGGTGTGTCTGAGAGGAGGAACCGGACTTTATTGGATATGGTTCGGTCGATGATGAGTCAAACAAATCTTCCTCTATCCTTTTGGGGATATGCACTTGAAACAGCGGCATTCACACTGAACCGAGTTCCATCAAAAGCAGTTGAAAAGACACCATATGAGATATGGATTGGTAAGAAACCAAATTTGTCTTTTCTCAAGATTTGGGGATGCGAAGCTTATGTGAAATATTTGATTTCAGATAAGTTAGCACCAAAATCTGTGAAATGCAATTTTGTTGGTTATCCAAAAGAAACTAAAGGTTATTTCTTTTACAATCCTAGTGAAAACAAAGTGTTTGTTGCTAAGGGTGGTACATTCCTGGAAAAAGAGTTTATTTCCAAAGGAATCAGTGGGAGTAAAGTACACCTACAAGAAAATATGGATAACCAAGTTGAAAGTGAGTTTCAAATGGAACAACCTGATTCACAAGAAGTTGTTGAGTCAGAACCAGTAACACAAGTCCAACGTAGATCAAGTAGAGTTCGTCATGAGCCCGAGAGATATGGATTTCTCGTCACGAACGAAAATGATCTGATTCTGTTAGAAGAGAATGAACCTTCCACGTACATGGAAGCTGTCTCTAATTCAGAATCTGAAAAATGGCTTGATGCTATGAAGTCAGAAATTCAATCCATGGACGACAACAAAGTATGGACTTTGGTTGATCTCCCAAAGGGTGCTAAAGCAATAGGGCACAAATGGGTTTTCAAATTGAAAACGGACATGGATGGGAATATTCAGACTTATAAAGCAAGGTTAGTGGCAAAAGGTTACCGACAAATTCATGGTATAGACTATGACGAAACCTTTTCGCCAGTAGCTATGATCAAGTCCATCAGAATTCTTGTTGCCATAGCAGCATATTATGACTATGAGATATGGCAAATGGATGTCAAAACAGCTTTCCTAAATGGAAATCTTGTTGAGGATGTGTACATGACACAGCCTGAAGGTTTTGTCGATCCAAAGAATCCTGATAAAGTATGCAAGCTTCAAAAGGCCATTTATGGTTTGAAGCAAGCATCAAGAAGTTGGAATCATTGTTTTGATGAATCGGTCAAAAAGTTTGGCTTCATCAAAAACGAAGATGAGCCTTGTGTGTACAAGAAGTTCAGTGGGAGTAATGTAGTTTTCCTAGTTCTATATGTCGATGACATATTGTTAATAGGAAATCACATTCCTACCTTGCAAGAAGTAAAATCTTGGTTAGGAAAGTGTTTTTCTATGAAAGACTTGGGTGAGGCAGCCTACATTCTTGGAATAAAGATCTATAGAGATAGATCTAAGAGATTGATAGGCCTGAGCCAGAGTACATACATTGATAAGATACTGAAAAGGTTCAGTATGGATCAATCTAAGAAAGGAAATGTTCCTATTGGGCAAGGGATAAAGCTTAGTCGTAAGCAATGTCCCATGACAGTTGAAGAACGTCAACGCATGAATAAGATTCCTTATGCGTCAGCTATAGGATCTATCATGTATGCCATGGTATGTACTCGGCCAGATGTCTCTTTTGCTTTGAGCATGACAAGTAGATATCAGTCTGATCCAGGTGATAGTCACTGGACTGCTGTCAAGAGTATTCTTAAGTACTTGAGAAGAACTAAAGATACATTCTTGATATATGGAGGCTCGGACGAAGATCTTGTTGTAAATGGTTACACGGATGCAAGTTTCCAAACTGATCAAGATCAGATGCAGTCACAGTCTGGGTATGTGTTCATTCTGAATGGAGGTGCGATAAGTTGGAAGAGTTCTAAGCAAAGCACGATAGCTGCATCTACAACAGAAGCCGAGTATATTGCTGCATCAGATGCAGCCCAAGAGGCTGTTTGGATCAAGAAGTTCATCGAAGAACTTGGTGTCGTTCCTAGCATAGTGAATCCTGTAAGCCTCTTGTGTGACAACAATGGGGCAATATCACTTGCTAAGGAACCTAGTGTGTCACAGAAATCCAAACATATACTTCGGCGTTTTCACTACATAAGAGAAGTCATCTCAAGAGGAGATGTGAAGATATGCAAAGTTGCGTCTGAAGACAATGTTGCTGATCCACTAACAAAAGCTCTTTCACAAGCTGTACATGATGGTCATGCTAGGTCTATGGGTATTAGATACATTTGAGATTGGACTTAGGGCAAGTGGGAGATTGTTAGAGATTGTGCCCTAAGCCAATGTTGGATTATGTAAACAATCTTCTTAAGTCATTAATAAAGACTTATTTTATCATATATATTTGTATGTTAGTATTTATGATAATGTATCCATGAATTAATTGTGTAATTCTAAATTTCCCTAGTCGATTGTTATTATGGGAATAATAACAAACTAAGACTAGTGTGAGTGATAATGGATATTCATAAGATGAATATAGTGTATACAGATACAGATTATACTCACGGGCAATGTGTTAGAGAACATGTTGCTGGAGACCCACTATAAGATCAAGTTCATGGTCACGTGTCACAACTGATCTTGATTATAGTAGTGTCATCAGCTGATTCCTTTGACCTGAGGTCACCATGGATTCCGGGATGAATTCATGTTGTGCTTTGACGCAGTCAAACGCTGCTTGTAACAGAGTAGTTATAAAGGCTGTGGTTGGGTACAATATGACTCATGCTTAGGGATGTGAGTGACAGATATGGGATTTTGTCCCTCTCTAACAAGAGAGCGATATCACTGGGCCCCTCGATAAGTAAGACTGTTAAATGCATGGCCGTGCTCAAATAATTGATAAGAGTATCAATTGATTTGTCTGAACAGTTTACTTTGAGATCGAGAAAGCATATGATTAATTATATAAGATTGACAAGTGTACCATGTCTTATAATTAATCTTGATATCAATGAGACAAAAGGGAATATGACATTCTATAAATAGGTATTGGATCATTCCAATCATATTAATTGGGTAGTCGTAATGGCTTGCTAGAGTCCGCTTGTGACCTATAAGGACATTATGGTAATTTCCTTATTGCCAATTAATATGATCCTATGGGGTCACACACAAGAGCAAAATGAAGTTCATCTTATCGGGTATAAATTATTATTGGATAATAATTTATGAATGAGAAAGAGAATAAATATATATAGTGATATATATTTATGTATGTATATATAAATATTAATGTGATTAATATTGCATAAAGTATGCTACATATTATAATTAAATTATATGGAGATATAATTAATTATAATATTATATATACATATATGTATTATGGAGAATTGATTTGATTTAATGTTAATTGAGAATTAATATTAAATTGTGTGGGTTAATATATAATTATAACTAATAGGTGTATTAGGTTATAATTATAATTAACTATTTAGGTTAATTATTTAAGGAAACAATTAACCTAAACCTAATCACTCTCTACACTAATACTATAGCAGATTTTCGGCCAGCCAACACAAGAGAATAGCCAGCCGAAATTCTCCTCTCCAAGCCAAGAGAAAATTTGATTTTCTGCCTCTCTCTCGATTCGAGGAAACCGTTTCTTCTATCCCGGCGCTAGCACGCGGTGAACGTATTGCTCCGTGTGGATCAACCGTAGAGGGAAGCAATTTTGGTTCCTAAGTGATTCAAACTTCAAAGAATTAAGGTAATTCTTTAACCCTCCTTCCGATTCAATGTAATGTACATGGGTCCTTGGTGGGGATTAATCTTTTTCCGCTGCGTTTTATGTTTGTTTGTGCGATTAATTCCCCAACAGAAATATGTTTATTGGTTGACAAGGCGAAGAGAGAAGGAAAAGAATCCTTCAGAGGGGTGGGATTCAGCCATGGATCATACCAGAAATTGATACTTTCACCATTTCGAAGATGGAAGCGAAGTCCCAAAATGAAGGAGGAATAGATTGGAGTCTTCTTGACACAAGCAGCAAAAATTCCTTTCCATAAAGGTGAAGAAGATGCATCAATACACAAGTTATTCCAATCCACCATATCTGGTCGTTGGACACAAAAACGGAACCAAAGAGAGGAGTGATCCGATGTTCTTGCCTTCCATAACCACTTCAAAAGGAGGCTGGAATTTTTGAGATTAAGGCGCTGAATATTCAGACCACCAGCATGATAAGGGAGACAGATTTTATCCTAGCTAACCTTGTTAAAACCTCGGGAATTCGCATCACCCTTCCAAAGAAAGTTCCGCATATAACTCTCCAATTTATTAGCGACACCCTCGGGCATTTTAAACAAGGATAATAGATATACTGGGATGCTACATAAAACTGATTTGATCAAGGTGAGACGCCCCACATACGAAAGACAAGAGCCCTTCCATATGGCAAGCTTAGATTCAAAACGAGAGATAATGGGATCCCAATCGCGGCTGCGTAAGCTTTTGTAAGTCAAAGGCACTCCCAAATATTGAAAAGGAAGGGATGAAACCGAACACCCAAATTTGTTAGCACAGTGAGCTGTAAAATCTGCATGAACGCCTAAACCCACAAGAGAGCTCTTCTGAAAATTAATTCACAGGCCTGAAATAGTCTTAAAGCACCGAAGAATGCGAATGAAGACAGTGAGTTCTTCCTCAATAGCTGGAAGAAAACAAATAGTATCGTCCGCAAATTGTAGAATCGGAGGAGGCTGAGAATTCAAAGACCCAAACCCCTTGAGAATACCCAAATCCGTAGCTTTCCTCACAAGTTGCGTGAGACCCTCTACTGCCAGGACGAAGAGAAAAGGCGAAAGAGGGTCGCCTTGTTAAACCCCTTTGCGAAGATAAATAGGCTTAATCAGAGAGCCATTAATCAAGATAGAAGTAGAAGAATCCACACGGCATCCAGTCATCCAGCAATTCCATTTATCATGAAAACCCATCCGAACAGAAACCGCGTGAAGATAATCCCAAGATATGCTATCAAACGCCTTTCGGAAATCCAATTTTAGAACAAAGGTAGGACACTTACTAGATTTCAGAAAGTGAACAACCTCTGAAGCCAAGAAGGAGCAATCATGGATGTTTCGGTTCTTAACAAAAGCAAATTGGCAAGCTGAAATTAAAGAAGGCAAGATTGCCTGAAGGCTCCTTGATAACAGTTTAGAGATGATTTTATAAATGCCGTTGATGAGAGCAATTGGCCGAAAATCACTTAGATGGCAAGAACCCGCTACTTTCGGGATAAGGATGGTGAAGGAAGTTTTTAAGCAGGAGGGAGATAGCCAGTAGAGTGGAACATGCCTATCACCTTCAAGATCTCATCCTTGAAAAAAGACCAAGCTCGTCTATAAAAATAAAAATTAAAACCATCAGGACCCGGAGCTTTATTTTCACCACATGATTTAACAGCGTCCCAAATTTCCTCAATATGGAAAGGAGCCGTGAGGGCGTCATTATCCTCCACCGAGACGCAGTTGAAATTAAGAGTATCCAAAACAAAAGGAAAAGCCGTATCTTCCTGAAAGAGGGATTTATAGTAAGAGTACACATGATCGTTGATCTGCCTCTGGTCTATAATAAATCACTGCCCCACATTAATCCCCATGATTCTGTTGGATTTGAAACATGCCAAAGCTGTACGATGGAAGAAAGACGTGTTATTATCCCCCAACAAAGACCATTTGATTCTGGATTGTTGATATCTGATAGATTCCCAATGCTTCCGCTTATCAAAAAGTTGGGCTCTGAGATTAGCTAAAGAAAGCCGCTGGACATCAGTCAAGGGGCGGACAGCAGAGTCTGAAGTTAGGAGGAGGAGTTATTGCTCTAATGATGAGATTTCAGACTCTACATTGCCAAAGGTAACCCGGTTCCATTCAGAAATTTTACCACGAAGCAGCTTTAACTTCAGATGAAGAGGAGAATATGGCGAAGAGAGACAAATGGAGTCCCATTCACGCTGAACAAAGGGGCTGAAATCAGCGTGTTCCCACCAACAATTCAGGGAACAGAATGGCTTCGGACCTCCGGAAGGCTTGGCTACAGAATGAAAGACTAGAGGAAGGTGATCCGACAAAGAGCAATCTATTGTGGAGTTGGAGAGAAAAGGCCAGCAGCTGACGATATCCGAGCTAACCAAAATACGATCAATCCGAGAATAAGTGAGGGCATTATGCCATGTATAGCGGCGGCCATGAAGAGGAATATCATGCAGTTCACAAGTGTTCACAAAATCTTGAAAATGCCTAACTGATGTAGTAAGATGACCATTGAGACGGTCCGAAGGGTGCAAAACCTCGTTAAAGTCCCCACAAACCATGAGCATTGGGAATGGACGGATTATATTATTGATCTCACTCCAAAAAAGCTGTCTATCATTTGCTGAATTAGGGGCATACAGGAACAGCACATGAAAAGTCACACCTTGACGAACACAAAGAAACAAACCCCACCTTATAAAAAAAATTATATCTTTATATTATATCCTATAAAAGTCCGAATTAATATATTTTTAAAAAATGCTGTACCTCTAAAATTTTCCACGGTAATATGCCACTTTTCATCTGATTTGGCTTACAATTTAAAGTTGGTAGAGATTCAATCAATTGGTTTCCTCATAGGTAGTGTGGGCATTGGTGGATGAGGAGTATGAAAGATAATAATATAAGTTATTATTAGGCATAGTCCATCAGCTTAACTTTTTAGATCAGATCATGATATTTTTGATATTTTTTAAACACACAAGACTCGAACTCAAGACCGTAGCAAAATAAATTTAGTAGCAAAATAAATTTTGTTGCTAAAGAACACATTTAGCAGCATTTGTTATCAAAAAGCACATTTAACAGCAAAAGTATATTAAATTTTTGTTGCAAATAATTATGGCCACAACTTTATAACAGCAACTATATTTTTCCTGCCAAAACTTATAACAATAAAAAATAGTTGTTGCATGTTGCTGCTACAAAGTTGTGACCATAGATATTTGCAGTCAAAAATTTAATATAATTTTATTGCTAAATGAGTTTTTTTAGCAATTTTTGCATTTACTGCAAAATTTGCTATGCTAAATCTAAAATTTCTGTAGTGTTAATTAAGTGATCGAAGCTCCGACCTACTTTTACCAACGCCATTTGGCATTCTAAAGCTGGTCGCATCTTGATGTATTAAACCAATAATAATAATAATAATAAATAGCAATTACAGTCTAAAAAAGAAAACAAGTCCACGAAAAAAAAAAGTAAATCCAATTGATACCCTGTATAATTAAGATAAAAAAATTATTAATTAGTCTGAATAAACAACTACGACAAATTAACAGCTAGTTATTAAATAAAAACACAATTACAACAAAGTACTGGTTCTCCATTTCTGATACATATTAAATATTCAGTTATTGTACTAGTTGCCTTGGTCAAGGCAACGAAAAAAACAAAAAGAAAAAGAAAAGAAACACAGAGTAAAACGTTGTTTCAGTGCTAGAAATTAAAGTACAAGAACACATAAATCTAGCAGATGGATCACCCAAACGATAATAGAATTTTTGCCAAGAAGACGAGATCAATTTTTTTTAGTGGGAGGTTTATAATCTGGATTAAAACCGGGTGTTGCTTCATCATCAAGATTTAATGGCCTTGATTCCCTAGAACTTCTGTCCTCCACTGGTTCTCCATAAGTCTCATAGAATCTCAATTTGTAAGACTTCACAGAATCAATATCAAGTTTCAGCAACAGCTCAAAAAAACATCGGATTCTAAAATTCTCCTCACTTTCTTTTGGTGATTTCATGAAGACCGGTCCGCCTCCACCGGTTAGCTCTGAGAGTTTCCCGATTTCTTCTTCTTGTTTTTCGACTGCTAGACCGGTGAAGCATTCGATCAACAAATCGATATCATATGGCGCGCCATAAGTCCCGAAGAACATCTTTTTGTAGGTATTGAGCAAATCGGAAGGAAGCTTGTGCAAAAGCTCGGAAAAAGATCGGATGGTGAAATCATAGTTATCTTCATTGGGTTGTTTAAGGATTGAAGTGTCGATGTTGTTGTCTGCAAGAAGGGTGGAGAGTTTAGCAAGCTCTTCTTCTTGTTCCTCGTCTAATTCAAAACCTTGATAACTGCGGAAGATCATATCAATGAGAGTGACAACATTTGAGTCACTGCTAGACATTTTCTTTTCTCTCTTTGTTTTTGTTTTCTGCCTCTTTTGCTCTCGCTCAATTTTGCTATCTCAAGCATTATACCACTCATTTTATAGCATAAGAGATTCTGCTGTGTTTTAGGCCCAATTGATATTAAAATATTATTGATCCAATCTTGATTAAAGTTTAATAATCACAACTTCCTAAAATCCAGCCAAAAGACAGTTTGGTGTAAAAAAAAAAAAAAACACTCATTTATTATATGCTCGTTTACTTCTACAAGTCATATTTTATATTCATTTCTAAGATAAGCCAGATATGTGCTCACTTCTGTAATTCGGCTCAACATTCTTAGACTCATGGAGTTTTGTTATGGTATTTGAACAAAAAATATATAAAAAAAAGGCCAATAATTGAAAGATCATGAACCTGTATTTAAAGATTTGATGCGATTTGAGCTAGTAGAGTATGTTAGATTCATTCATAACCTTGAGCCTCAAAAGAGATAGAGAAATTAGTATTTGACAATTAACAACTGTTTCAACCCCAATTACATTTGAGAGATAGTGTTGAAGATTCGACATAAAAAATAAAAGGGTCTACAAAATGACACATAAGTGATATAGATTGTGTCATAATATAAACTAATTAATTTATTCATATTATATGAACTCAACTCTATATATGTGTTCACTTATACAGTCAAATACTCTCGAGGCCCACAGAATTTTTTCGTGTGTTTTATGATCACATATATGCTTAAAGATTCGGATTAAAAACAATTTTTGATGGTTTTCAATTATTTTAAGCGTGTTAAAAAAATAATTTAACTGTGACATAGGTTGAATTTAATTAAGCGCGGCAATATTTTACTACATTGCTTCTTAAAGAATATTAAAATATGATTATTTTAAGCCAACTTGCAATGCCAATTTGAGAATACGTTGTAACAAACTGAATCTAACCGAATAAGTTTGGTTCGGTTTTCTCGGTCTTTATATGAGATAATTTTGGTTTTAGATTCCATTTTTTATTTTTACTACAAAGAACCTAAAAAACGAAAACCAAACCTAATAAAAATAATAATTAAAAAGTTATAATTTGGTTTGTCACTTTTGTTTTTTAAATATTATAATTTGAAGTTTGATTATACTTAAAATATTAGATTTTAATTTTGAAATTTTTAGTGGTGTTCTTTTATACTTTATATTAGATTTAATGATTATTGATATTTTATACTATATATTATAATTTCAAATATCTCAATTCGGTTTTTTCTTGAGTTGAACCGAACTGAACCTAAATATTTCGAAACCGAAACCGAAACCGAAACCGAATTCTATTAGGTTCGATTTTCGGTCCTAAACATTTTCACTATTAGATTCTACATTTGGTTCGGTTCAGACCTTTGCTCTCCCCTAATGAAGTTACCATTGTTGAGAATTGTGATGAGAAAATAATACTTTTCCCTTGATGAATAAGAGGATTACAAGAGTGTATATAGAGATACAGAATAGGATAACTACTAAAGAGGAGATAAACCTAAATAGGATAATTACATAATAGGATAACTACTAAAGAGGAGATAAACCTAAATAGGATAATTACAATAATTACAATAAATAAAATACATTTATTTCCTTAACACCCCCGGCACGCTGATGAGTATCCTCAACGCGAAGCCGTGTGCAAAGGTGTAAAAACCGAGAGGTACCAAGAGGCTTGGTGAAGATGTCCGCAAGTTGATCACTAGAGGCCAAAAACTGAATGTGGAGAGTACTATTGTCGACCAACTCTCAAACAAAATGATAATCAATGGCAATGTGCTTGGTGCAGGCATGAAAGACCAAATTTTTGGTGAGGTAAATAGCGCCAATGTTGTCACACCAGAGATGTATTTTGCCTTTCATATTGAATCCAAGTTCCGTAAAGAGGGAGTTGAGCTAAATGGTTTCGGCAACAGCATTGGCAATGGCTTTATACTCACTCTCAATGCTCGATCGGGCAATGGTGGGTTGTTTTCGGGCTAACCAAGAGACCAAGCTGTCACCCAAGAAAATTCCATATCCACCCGTGGATCGCCGGTCGTCCGGGCAGCCTCCCCAGTCCGCATCAGGGAAAGTAGTGAGGTGCAGCAGAGAGGAACGGGCGAGGAGAATACCAAGATGAAGTGCCTTTGAGGTAACGGAGAAGACGTTTGACACTTTGTCAATGAACATCAGTGGGCTGGTGCATAAATTGACACAATTTATTGACAGGAAGAGCTAGTTCCGACCGAGTAAGAGTGAGGTATTGGAGAGCACCAACAATACGTCGATATTCTTCACCAGAGGCAAGAAGGATGCCTATGGATTTGGAAAGATTGGGAGAGGAAGCCATAGGAGTTTGGCACGGTTTGGCATCTTGGAGATTAGCCTGTTGAAGAAGGTCCACAATATACTTAGTCTGGCCTAATAATATCCCATGAGAAGTGTGATCAAGTTCAATGCCAAGAAAATATGTAGCTTGACCCAAGTCCCGGATGGGGAATTTTGATTCTAATAGTTGAATGGTTTGTTGAACCACAGGTAAGTGTGTCCCAGTGGTACGAATAACATCGACATAGTAGAGAATGTAAGTGGAAATTTTACCTTATGTCGAATGAATAAGGAATTGTCAGAGTGAGACTTGCAAAAGCCATGCGACACAAGGAATGTGCAGAGCCGGTTGAACCATCTTGTGGAGCCTGCTTGAGACCATATAAGGATTTCTGAAGAAGACACACATGATCTGGTCTGCTTTTGTCAAGAAAACCTGGTGGTTGCCTCATATAGATGGTTTCGTTTAGCCATCCATGGAGAAAAGCATTTGTGACATCTAGTTGATGCACTGGCCAAGAGTGGATAGAAGCAAGAGCCAAGACAGTCCAAATTGAAGTAGCCTTGATCACAGGACTGAAAGTTTCTTTGTAGTCAACACCAACCTACTGAATAAACCCCTTTGCCACAAGACGGGCCTTGTATCTGTCTATACTGCTATCAGAGTGACGTTTAATATGAAACAACCATTTACAATCAATAACATTAGCATGAGCTGGTTTGGGAACCAGGATCCAAGTATGAGTATTTTGAAGAGCATTATACTCACAGGTGATGGCATCACGCCACACTGGAAATTTCCGGGCTTGGGAATAAGTGGAGGGCTCGGTAATTGTAAAGTCAAGAGAAAGCAAGGAGTGAGAGAAGGCATAGCGAGGTGGGGGTTTTCGGTTATGGGCTGGACGCAAGTTCATGGGGTGGGCAGAGGAGGCGGGGGCGATAGGGTGTGTAGGAGATGTGGTGTCGGAAAGATCAACAATGAGATTAAGGCTAGGAGATGTAAGAGGAGGAGGTGAGGAGGAATTGGGTGATTAGGGAGGTGACGTTGGGCTGGGTGTAGCGGGTGGGGAGCTGTGGGTGGGTAAAGAGGCTGGTGTAGGTGACGTTGGGCTGCTAGTAGCGGATGGGTCACTACAGGGGGGAGAGGGGGCTGAAGTATAAGGCATTGGGCTGGGTGTAGTGTCCGTGAGGGTAGTATGAGCAAGAACATCATTATTTAAAATGGAAGAGTTCAGATGCGAGGACTTACTAGGAGAGAGGCAAATGGGATTAGGCACCTGGATGCGCCATTGCACATGATCCAAGGAAGGCAGGACTAGAGAAGCAGAGGTACTCGATTGAGATACACAATAAGGGAATATGTCTTCATTAAATTTAAAATGTTTAGCAATGTAGACCCTATCATTTTGAGGACTATAACACAGAAAACCATAGTGAAATTTTGATTTGTCGAGAAAAACGCAAGAGTGACTGCGGAACTGAAACTTATTTTTGTTGTAGGGCCGAAGTGAAGGAAAAATTTCACAACCAAAAACTTTAAAATCTTTGTAGTTCGGAGGTTTATGAAATAAACGGTTGTAGGGAGATGAGTTATTAAGAGACTGAGATGGAAGACAGTTAATTAATTCAACACTATGATTGACAGCATAATTCCAGAAGCGAAAAGGAACTTTTGCATGAGCAAGTAAAGTAAGTGTTGTATAAATGACATGGAGAATTTTCCGTTCAGAAATACCATTTTGTTCATGGGTGTGAGGGCAAGCCAAGAAGTGAGAAATTCCATGTTGTTTAAAGTAGGATGTTAATTTTTTAAATTCGCCACCAAAATCAAATGGAGTGCATTAAATTAGCGTTTTATCATGGCAATGAATTCAAGAAAAACAGTTAACACATCACGCTTGAACTTTAAGTAATATATCCAAGTAAATCAGGTGCATTCATCAATCAAAAGAACAAAATATCTTTGATTTAAATATGACTCAATGGGAGTCGAACCCCAAACATCAGCATGAATAATTTCAAAGGGAGCAGCACTAGGACGACTAGTGGATTTTAGTTCACTCTTATGTAATTTTCCCATATGACATGCAGTACATTTAGTTGAAGAAGAAGTAAAAGGTAAATTGGAATCATGTAAAATTTTCGAAGTAACTCTCTTATGGGAGTGTCCTAACCGTGCGTGCCACTTATCAAATGAGACAGTCTCTCCAACCAACGCTTGCTTCAGATCAGGTGGCAGCAAATACAAGCCCCGATCACTCGGGCCTCTTAACAATATTTCCTTCGTTACCTGATCCTTAACCAAAAAATAAGATGGCCAAAATTCAAAATAGCAACGATTGTCAAAGGCAAATTTCTGGACAGATAATAATGATTTGGTTATTTTGGGAACGAATAAAACATCATTTAATTTAAAAGAGGCAAATTTGGAATAACTAGTGTGTGTGATATTCATACCCTGACCATTGCCTACTCGAATCTGGTCTGCCTCATAGTATGGTTGCATGTGTTGAAGATGGTTGTAATCAGCTGTCATGTGGTGTGTGGCATCCGTATCTGGATACCATGGTCTGGCAGGAGACGGAAGCGGGGCAAGAGATGGCGGATTATGAAACTGATGTTGATGCTATAAGTGAACCGAACCAGCCGAGCTAGGAGGAACCTAGGCTAGGTTGGCCTGATCAAACGCAGGTGGGCCGTAAGAGTGACTTGGTGGCCGAAAGTTTGGGTTGGGGATGACTCTCCGGCACCGATCAGCAGTGTGATTATTGAGGCCACAGATTTGACACGGTCCCCGCTGACGTCGACAGCCTGAGTACCGATTGGTGGTGTGAGGAGACGGTGAAGAGGGTGGCCGAAAGGAGGGTGCTGGGCGTTGAGCAACAAGGGCAACCAGGGTCTCATGAAAATTTTTTAGAAGGATTTCATGGGATGTGAGATGTCCATATAGGGTAAAGAAATCAGCAGGAGGATCTATAACACAAAGGGTGGCAATAATGGATTGAAATTCAATCCCAAGGGTTTTGAATATCACGGCATTGAATTAGGCATCACTTAAAGGAGCATTAGCAGCAGCAAGTTCATCGGCCAAGGCTTTGCAACACTGAAGATAATCAGCAACGCCAGTGTCAGTTTTGCGAAGTTCCTGAAGTTGCATGTGAATCTGTAACTGTCTGTTCTGAGAGACAGAGCCATAAGCTTTTGAGAGGGCTTCCCACGCCGCATGAGCAGAGGTGAGTCCAACAACAGTTTTGAAAACATCAGGAGAGAGAGAAGTAAAGATCCAGGAAAGTAACATCTGGTCTTTGGAGAACCATTCACGATAAGCGGGATTCTCGATAAGTTGAGTCGGATTTTGTAGGAGAGGGGATGTGTCTAGGTGGAGGTGGCATGGTGCCATCTATATGGCTCATTAAATCATGACAGCGAAGGATGGGGGTGAATTGAGTTTTCCAAACAAGATAGTTGGTATGATTGAGTTTATTAGAGAAGATTTGAGTGGTAGAGATAGGAAAAGTTGAGGAATTGATGTTGGCAGCCATTGAAGGAGTGTTGGACGGGTAGGTTAGAGAGGGTAAAGTGGTGATTTGTGGTGGGGTTTGGGGCTGCTGAAAATTGGTGGAGGCCGAATCAGGGTTAGGGTTTGGAGGAGAAGAAGGAGATTCTTGGTTTGGCATTAAGAGTTCTAGGTATGCTCTGATACCATGTTGAGAATTGTGATGAGAAAATAATACTTTTCCCTTGATGAATAAAGAGGATTACAAAAGTGTATATAGAGATACAGAATATGATAACTACTAAAGAAGAGATAAACCTAAATAGGATAACTACTAAAGAGGTGATAAACCTAAATAGGATAATTACAATAATTACAATAAATAAAATACATTTATTTCCTTAACAACCATTCCACCAATTTTAAATGCATGTTGTTCTTATCCTTTTAGAACAAGATACTAAAATACCCCTAAGTTAATTAGGGAAGTTGAAATTTACCCGTCAAGTCTAAAAAGACCGGAAATAAAGGTTTAGTAAAGGTGTAACTTTAGTCAATTCCAATGGGTTTTACAATTTGGTTCGGTTAGTCTGTAACAAAAATATCCACATATATAGAACGATGAGTAGATTAAGTGAACCATTGAATGCGGCATGGGGTAAATTCTAACATTACCAATTACCTTATTCCTATCATTTACAAATTCCATCCCGAAGGACATTAAGAGATGATTGAAACAAAATACAATGAAAATTTCAATTAATTAATAACACAAGCTGACAAATCCAAAAACAAAAACAGATAAGATTTCGATTTCTTTAGTGAGAGTATTGAATTGAATAATTCTTCGTAGGCCCAATTGATATTAAAATATTATTGATCAAATCTTGATTAAGGTTTAATAATCACAACTTTCTAAAATCCAGCCAAAAGACAGTTTGGTGTAACAACCGGTAAAAAAAAAACTCATTTATTATATGCTCGATTTTCGATGGTTTTCAATTATTTTAAGGGCGCAACTTAATTTAATAATTTAACAGTGACATATTGGTTAATTTAATTAAGGGCGGCAATATTTTACTACATTGCTTGTCTAATTCATGTGCTCACGCCTTTAAATTAAGATATAGTTGTTTTCTTCTCAAAGAATATTAAAATATGATTATTTTAAACCAACTTGCAATGCCAATTTGAGACGACGTTCTAACTGTAGGTCAAATTGCTACACTGAAATTTTAATATATAAATAATTGTAGGTTAAGTAGGAGAGGTCCTGTTAGCTTCATCTTCACCCTTGGTTAAATTTGAAGGGCTAAGATTAGGTTACCAGGAACTCTCGTATTTGACCAAAACAGTATGTTTGATTAAGTATAACGTAAGGGGTGTAAATCAAATTTTACAGGATTTGAGAGTTAGAGATAGAGGTGGCAATTCGTGTTTTCGTGTCATAATCATGTTATGTTATTTAATATATTCTACATGATTATATATAAAATAAAAGCAACAAAAATGAGCTTCGTGTCAAACGTGTCGTATCAGTCAGGTTGTCTCTGTAAATCGTGTTATCGTATCAGAAATTACACACCCCTAATTAGAGACTAGGATAAAATATACCGTTTCATCTATATTGTCTTATCAATTTTCTTATTTTTATTAAATTATGTGTTGCCAAATTGGCTGAACGAGTTATACAATTTGTTCTCGAGAATAACAGTGTTACAATTGTGTATTTAAATTTTACTACTATCGCTGTCAGACATGTGAAAATTAGGTGTAAAATTTCAATTACTCTACCTAGTGTTCATTTTACTTATAGTAGTTGCCATTATCCCTTCACTCAAAAACTTGATTATCACCTTCAAGTCTGCAATTAATAATGGACACTGCGTCAGATCCCTCTTTAGCCACCAACCAAAACCATGAAAATGGAGGTGAACAACTTTCTTCAGATTTCATCATAGATCTACAGTTTCTAAACTCAATGCAAGAAAGAACAGAAAAAGTTCCCAAATTCCTAAACAGCACAGCTGGTAGCACATTCTGCTCCATCTTTAGAGTTCCTCAAAATATCAAGAATCTTCACCCTAGATCCTTTGAACCCGAACTTGTTTCAATTGGACCTTACCACCATGGCCAAGAACACCTTCAAATGATCGAGGAACACAAATGGCGAATTCTTCGAACCAGTCTTGATCGACTAAAAGGCTTCGGGGTCAGTCTTGATCATTTCTTCAAGGAAATAGCAATCCAAGAGGAGGATATAAGGGTTTGTTATTCGGAGAATCTTGACAAATATAATAGCCATGAATTGACTCAAATGATGATACTTGATGGCTGTTTTGTTATCGAGGTTCTTTGTGTTATAGAAAAGATCATCCACCCAAACCGAAATGATCCTATTTTCTGTGTGCCATGGATTCTTTCTTCTTTGACTCGGGATCTCTTGAGACTTGAGAATCAAATTCCTTTCTTTGTCCTTCAATCGTTGTATAAGCTCTCTATTCAAGATATCACGAAGGCTCCACCTTTGAAGGAACTCTTTGTGGATTTATGCGAGCGTTCAATAACTAGATGCAACGATGAAAGTGAATTCCAGAAACTCCGTGAGAAGTATAGTAACAACGATTGCAAGCACATACTCGATTTTTGTCGCTTGTCTTTTATCCCTTTATCCGGAAAAGAAGACACTGAAGAACATAATGATTCATCACACTCCTCATCGGAAGCCTCTAAATCTGGCAAAGATCCATTGGAATTGATCCAACCCTTGGAGAAGCTCCGAGAAGCTGGAATAAAGTTCAAGGAAAGGAAAGGTAGTGAAACTTTCTTGGACATATATTTCAGCAAAAATGGAGTTCTTGAAATCCCACGTTTGGTTACCGACGACATGATGAGCTCGTTCGTACTCAATTGCATAGCGTTCGAACAATGTTATAAGCATCGGAGGAAGCACTTCACATCTTATGTTATATTCATGGGTTGCCTCATCAACACAATTTATGATGCTGGATACTTGAGAGATGAAAAAATCATTGAGAATTTCTTTGGAACGGATAAAGAAGTGGTGAAGTTCTTCAATGAGGTAGGAAGAGACATAACATTTAATATTGAAGAGACATATCTAAGGAAAGTGTTTAAGGATGTTGATGAGTATTATAGAAATAAATGGCATGTGAGATGGGCAGAATTTAAGTACAATTATTTTGGGAGTCCATGGATTTTCTTGTCTGCTTTAGTTGCTTTTATCCTTCTTCTTCTTACTTTAATTCAGACCTTTTTCTCTGTCTATGGATATTTCAGGCCACCAAATTAGTTTCAGTTTTTTTCCTGTTTCGTTTTCTTTTTAGTACCTTTTTGTCTCCTGATATTTGTACGTTTCGTTTTTCAATTTACCTTTGCTGTAATGTGTCTTATTGAAAAAAGAAAAAAGTATGTTGTTTTCTTTCTTCCTTTGTATCTTTTTATAATTCAAAATAACAGGCCTTTTTGTGAAGCTTCTAAAAATTAATCTTGCTTGCCAAAATAGTATGCTCAAAATTGATTAGTAAAATTAAAACACAAAGACTATAAGAATACATTCATGATGAATGCATTTTATGCACATAATTTACCTTTGTTTATAAGAATACATTTATTGAATATTTTTCTATCATCTCAAGCACAACTAACTTCAATTGATTATTTCTCTGGATAATTAAGATAAAACTTTAAAAAGTAATCTTGATTATGCAAATACAACCCCTATAACAAAAGTATAATATAAATTAAGGACAGAAATTTGGTAATGGTTACTAGGAGTCCACCTAGCTCTTCAAGAATCCACTTGAAGCTCTTTTGGAATCCACCAAAAAAAATGGGAGACTTCTCAAAAGAGGAAAATTTGATAATTTCATTGATAAAAGATTGACAAAATCACATAAAGCCCATATACTTATTAAAGACAACCACAAGAGAATGTAAAAGCACCACATCAAAAACAAGAGGGACTGAAAATGTATTTTTCCCTGGAATCTAAAGAAATCACATCTAATTTAAACAAAATATTCAATGACTAATAATTAAATTTAAAAAAAAATGTTGATGATTCTACCACATATAATTTGCTTTTATGACTTTATGCCATTGAACTTTACCATAATCACCACACGAAGTCTCAAACTCGGGAGTAAAATATTATGCAGAAAACAATTGCTGTGTCCATTCTACAAAGTTGATGGAATAAATAAATATTTTTATTTATGAGAAAACAATATAGATATTTATATTATTTATGAATATTTTTTGTATTAATATTTTTATAGGTATTTATACACTAATTTAAAATATTATTTCTATATTGGCTATTTTACGCCAAACACCAGCAGTAAATTGTAAATTTTTACAAAACACTAATGAAAATTACTTTCTCCATTCCAAAATAGATGTCACTTAAGGTTTATGCACACATATTAAAAAAATGATTAATATGTTTGTAAAATAATGTTATTTTACTAAATTAGTCTTATTAAATTTTATTTTGAAATTTGTTTCATTTTGATATTTAAATCGTACATAGTTTATGACAGGTGGACTGAAGAGAATTTAATACTTCTATTGAATTTTTTTTTTGTTAAGCAATTATTATATAAAAATAACATAAGGGTAAAATTGGTAAAATATATTTAAATTTGTTAAAAAGAATAGAATTGGTTTAAGTTACATATATTTTGTAATAAATTATTAATGTTTTAATTTCTTTATGTAAAAATATATGGTCGCTCCTTTAAAACGAGGAAGTTCATGTCATGTTGGTACTTTGGCAGGAATTTATGATTTCAAAATACAAAAAATGTCTTTTATCGGTAGGATGGGTCATGTGAAGGAGAAATTATACAATAGACCACTCACATGACATAATCCGTGAATTATGTTCAAATTGACGTGAATTTAAACGATGCTATTTGACTCAAATTGAGCATCTCAAGAGGGGTATTCTTAAATTATGTAGAATTGGGAAAAATGCAAATTACATTAGTATCGAGGGAAACAAAAAAGAGGCAATAATAAGTAATTAACTCTCTTAACCTTGAGGCACCAAAAAAGCTTCTTGGAAAAGCAAAATGGTGGCCATGGAATAAAATAAATTAATGATATTAATTAATACAATGAAAAAACCCGAAAAAGAAAATGTTACAAACATATAAATGCACTAATCAGACCCTCTATTTTTAAAAATATACTATTTAGTCTCAAAATTTTGACAAAATCAACTAATTAGTCCCAACATCCACAATTATGTTAGTCAATAGTTGACTGTTATACAGAATGACAAGCTTATCATTTAGTTATTAAATAGACGATTTCTTTTTAATATGTAATAATATTGTTAATAAATATCAGTCATGCGTCAATTTTGGTGATTAAAAATGATTTCTACTACTACTATTTGTCAAAATCACAAGGTCTTTCCCTGTATTATAAAGTTCAATAACTAAAATATTAGTTATATTTAAGTAATTATATGCCATAATTAGGGATCAATAATGTAACATGCATGTAATTAGTTATTTTTTTAAAATGGTATGTATCAAAATTAATTGACTAATTATTTTATCCATGTAAATTGAAATAATTAGGTTAAAAATATTAATAATTAGTTAACGTGCATTTTATTCAATGGATTAATAATAAACTAACTAATGATACAATTTTATTATTAAAATTCTTTTTATACTTGTATCAATATACTTATAAAAATGTACAATATTTAACCAAAAACATATACATAATTTAATGCACATGTAAATTAAATAATAATAATGGTACATTTGTCATATTGTATAAAAGTCAAGTGTTGACCAAGATTCTTGTGTATGTAGGGATTAAATCGTTATTTTATCAAAACTTAGGGACTAAATAGTGTATTTTTCAAAACAGAGAAACTGACTAATGTTGTATACAAAATTAAGGGACTAATAAATTATTTACTAACAAATTTATGGACAGTACGAAGCTTGTATATACATAAAATTGAGTCTTAGTAAAGGATTATTATCTCTTTTAATTTGAATCTTTAGATGCATAAGCATACACTAATATGTGGCAAAGAAATTAAGCATCACATTATTCTTTCAATTGGAAATTTGAGATAACATATGTATAAATTATGAAAATTATATATCACGTCACAGAAAAATATCTAATATGCTAGTTCAATATTATTAGTGTTAGCAAAAATAGAAGATTATTTTAAATTTGGGATTTCTAATTTAAATTTTACAACACAACTAACTTGATGTTCAATTCCATTTATAGCATAAAACTAATTAAGAGTAAATTCTGGGCCATTATCAGTCCCGATACACTTAATTTTTGCAGAAAACTGTGTTGAAATCAAGGCATAAAATTGTTATACTAACTTAGGCACCTCAGATTTAGCTTTAAGTAAAAAACCCAGGTAAATCTAGTGTAATCATCCACCAGAATTAGGAAATATCTATGACCTTGCAATGATTGATATGTCCATATGAACCAAATGAAATGGTGCTGTAGTATATGTCAATGAATGTGAAAAACTCAATTTCTTTTGTTTTGCCTTGTAACAAATTGTACAAACAAAATCTGTAGAAGCTTGTACATCTGGAAAAGTCTTAGAAATAGCTGAAAGCCTAGAAAAAGAAGGATGTCCTAGTCTATAATGCCAGATATCAGCAGAATCACATTGTGCAGACATTGCAGGTTGTGTAGAATTACAAACTACAGAAGCACTAAAAGATCTAGAAGTACTACATGAACTTGTGGGATCAAAATGATAAAGTCCATCATGTACTCTAGCTAAACCAATCTTCCTCTTGGTCCTCATATCCTGGATTACACACTGATCAAAAGAAAAAACAAGATGACATTTATTAAACAAAGTTAGTTGACTAACAGAAATAAGATTATATTGAAATTCAGGAACATAGAGAACATTATGCAATTGAAATTCAACAGATAAAGAAACTGTACCAATATGAGTAGCTTGTAATTGTAAATTATTTGGTAAAATAATAAACCAATTAGCCACAGGTTTGAAACTTTGGAAAGATGTCAATGAACCAGTAATATGATTACTGGCTCCAGTATCCAAAATCCAAACTTGAGAGCTTTTAGCAGAAATTAAAGAACAAACAATACGAAACTGATTACCATTAGATAAACCTATAACATCAGATGATGAATGAGTAACAACTGTAGGAAACCGTTGAATAGATGCCATACAAGCAGATGTAAACTTCTCCGGAACAACAAAATTAATAGAAGTTGACTGATTCTGCAATTGCATAGCCTGCATCTGCAACATTTGCTGAACTTGCGCAGATGTAAACATTTCAGATGATGATGCAGTAACAGTAGCAGGTGCAGAACCCAAGATACCAGAATCACTATTAATTTGATTATCACTATCAGAATATACTAACTCTCCTTCCTTCACATCTTGCACTGCATTTGTGAACCTTGGCTTAAAACCAACTAGATAACCATGTTTTTTCCAACAAGAATCTACAGTATGATTCCCCGAACCACAGTGAGAACATTTTCATTTACCAGACACACCGCTAAAAAACCCAAGTTTCTTTGAAAATTGGTGAACAAACCTCTGATTTTGCACATTATTCTATGCATAAGCAACCACTTCTTGCCTAGCAACAGATTGATCTAACAATGTAAACTCTCTCTCATGTTGTAAGACTAAAGAAAACACCTTATTCATAGTTGGCAACGGGTCCATTACCATAATCTGAGATTTGACAATAGAGAAAGAACCATTCAAACCCTTAAGAAAAGAATTCACTTTACCAGACTCTTGACTAATTCGAATGGCTGCATAAACATTACAAACACACCCTTGACAAACACAAGCAGGAAGAGGCTTAAGTTCTAAACATTAATCCTATAAAGACTGCAAAGAAGCAAAGAATTCAGTAACAAACCTATCCTAATTGAATAAATCTCAGATTGCAAATCTGCCAATCTTTAAGCATCAGACTGCGAAAACCTTTCTCTAAGATTTTCCCATAAAAGACTCGCATTATCAATCCACAAAATAGAAGAAGCAACAGAAAAATCTAAAGATTTAACAATCCAAGAAAGTACCATATTATTACACCTTCGCCAGATACACCTTCGCCAGACCGAAAACAAAGGATCTCTAGCCGCCGGCTTCGGAATAGTTCCATCGATAAAATCCAGCTTTTTTTTAGAGAGTAAAGCCATCTTCATACTCCTACTCCAAGAATGATAATTCTTTCCCGATCCAGAAAGAACTAGCGTAACCAAAACCAAAGAAGGGTTTTCACTTGGGTGAAGATAAAAAGGGTTGTTTTCGTCAACCCTTGGAACAGCCATTAGAAAAAAAAAAAATTAAATCCAAAGGGAAGAAGAAGAAAGATTAGAATCAGAATATGTGCGGAAGCTTCAAGAACGATTATTGCTCTGATACCATCTTAGCAGTGAGGAAGAAAAGAATAAGAGAGAAATTGAGAAAAGAAGAAGAAGGAATTTGAAGAAGAAGGAAATTGTATTTTCTTTTTTCCACACTTTACATAGCAACTACTTTACTCTTGATATACACGTATGTATGGTTAAATAATCTACATCTATCTTTAACTAACTAACAACTCTTTAACTAATTAATAAACTAATTCCTATAGTTAACATTAGGACTTAGAATTTAGCTTTAAATATCTAGAGGTTAGATAATTAATTTAGTATTCAATTAGTATTTAAAATTAATGTTTTTAATCAATAGTATTTAAAAGGGAGAATATATCATTTTCTCCCTGTACTTGGCTCTAAACGTTTACTGACCCATCGAACTTACATGAAGTCAAGTGTACTCCATCAACTTGACAAAAACGATCAATTTACCCTCTAAATTCTACGTGGCATGGAAGGTGTGTTTCAAATGAGAAAAAACGTGTCATAAAATGGGTCAATTTGAGGGGGTAATATGGGTTTATTAACCCAATTTAAGAATTAAATGGGTTGGTTGTTCCAAATTGAAGGGGTTAACTGAACTTCATGTTAGTTCAGGAGATTAATAGGCGTTTAGTACCAAGTATAGGGAAAATAATGTATTCGATCTATTTAAAATCAATATTTAAGATTTAGGATTCATCATTTAGAATTTAGGATTACTAATAAATTTAGAATTTAGGATTTCACATATTATACATTTAGGGTTAGCATTATTATTTAGTGTTTAGGGCTTAACATTTAAAGTTTAGGGTTTGGAGTTTGGGTCTAGCGTTTTGGGATAAGACTAGTCCTCTTTTTATATATGTGGATATTTTTGTTACAGACTAACCGAATCAAATTCTAAAACCCATTGGAATTGACTAAAGTTACACCTTTACTAAACCTTTATGTCCGGGTCTTTTTAGACTTGACGGGTAAATTTCAACTTCCCTAATTAACTTAGGGGTATTTTAGTGTCTTGTTCTTAAAGGATAAGAATAATATGCATTTAAAATTGGTAGAATGGTAACTTCATTAGGGGAGAGCAAAGGTCGGTTCGGTCCAAGAACCGAACCAAATGTAGAACCTAATAGTGAAAATGTTTAGGATCAAAAATCAAATCCAATAGAATTCGGTTTTGGTTTCAAAATATTTAGGTTCGGTTCAGTTTGCTTCGGTTAAAAAAACCGAATTGAGATATTTGAAATTATAATATAAAATATAAAATATCAATAATCATTAAATCTAATATAAAGTATAAAAGAACACCACTAAAAATTTCGAAATTACAATATAATATTTTAATTATAATCAAACTTCAAATTATAATATTTAAAAAACCAAAGTGGCAAACCAAATTATAACTTTTAATTATTATTTTATTAGGTTGGATTTTCGGTTTTTTAGGTTCTTTACAGTAAAAATAAAAAATTGAATCTAAAACCAAAATTGTCTCATATAAAGACCGAGAAACGAACCAAACTTACTCGGTTAGATTCTGTTTTATAGATTTTTTAGTTGCGGTTTGGTTTTTTTAGCTTTTTTACTCTCCCCTAAACTTAATCTTCCAAATTAAAAGAAAAATTAAATAAAAAGTGAACCGATATGTATAATGGTTGAACACAATCAAATATACATAAATTTTAAAATTAGTTCTATCAAGTAGTATATTTAATTCCTTTAAAAAAAAAGTAGTATAATATGAAATTAATTAATTAATTTATGCTAGGTTATAATCTATATTATTTATATGTCATTCTGTAGATCCGTTTAATTTTTATATCGGATCTTCAACACTATTCCTCGAATGTAATTGGGGTTGAAACAGTTGTTAATTGTCAAATATTTTAGAAAGTTGTGATTATTAAACCTTAATCAAAATTGGATCAATAATATTTTAATATCAATTGGCCTAAAACACAGCAGAATCTCTTAGGCTATAAAATGACCGGTATAATGCTTGAGATAGCAAAATTGAGCGAGAGTAAAATAGGCAGAAAACAAAAACCAAAAGAGAAAAGAAAATGTCTAGCAGTGACTCAAATGTTGCCACTCACATTGATATGATCTTCCGCCGTTTTCAAGGTATTGAGTTTGACGAGGAACGGAAAGAAGAGCTTGCTAAACTCTCCACCCTTCTTGGAGACAACAACGTCCACACTTCAATCCTTAAACAACCCGATGAAAATGACTATGATTTCACCATCCGATCTTTTTCCGAGCTCTTGCACAAGCCTTCATCCGATTTGCTCAACACCTACAAAAAGATGTTCTTCCGGACTCATGGCGCGCCATATGATATCGATTTGTTGATCAGATGCTTCACCCGTCGACCAGTCGAAAAACAAGAAGAAGAAATCGGGAAACTCTCAGAGCTAACCGGTGGAGGCGGACCTGTCTTCATGAAATCACCAAAAGAAAGCGAGGAGAATTTTAGAATCCGATGTTTTTTTGAGCTGTTGCTGAAACTTGATATTGATTCTGTGAATTCTTACCGATTGAGATTCTATAAGACTTATGGACAACCTAAGGTGCCCGCAACTTTTAGGCAATCAAGGTCATTAAATCTTGATGATGAAGCAATACCCGGTTTTAATCCAGATTATAAACCTCCCACTAAAAAAAATTGATCTTGTCTTCTTGGCAAAAATTCTGCTATCCTCCTAGACCCGACTAGTCCAGCCATTATGTGTCATGATCTCACCTGTCCTGAACCAGTCCCAACCGATCACAGTATAATCTACTAGATTTATGTGTTCTTGTGCTCTGTGTTTTTTTTTTCTTAGCGTTGACCAAGGCCATTAGTACAATAATTGAATATTTAATGAGTATCAGAATTGAAGAACCCAGTACTTTGTTGTAATTTTGTTTTTATTTAACAACTAGCTGTTAATTTGTTGTAGTTGTTTATTCATACTACTAGTTAATAAATTTTTATAGGGTATCGATTGGATTTACCCTTTTTTTTTGGTAGACTCTTTTTCTTTTTTGAGACTGTAATTGCTATTTATTATTATTATTATTATTATTGCTTGTTGTTCTTGGTTTAATACATCAAGATGCCACTAGCTTTAGAATGCCAAATGGCGTTGGTAAAAGTAGTTCCGAGCTTCGATGCTTAATTAAAACTACCAGAAATCTTAGATTTAGAATCGCACATTTAACAACAATATTCAAAAATTGCTGAAAAAAACACATTTAGCAATAAAATTATATTAAATTTTTATTGTAAATACCTATAGTTACAACTTTGTAGTAGCAACATGTAACTATTTTTTTTGTTGTCATAAGTTTTGGTGGGAAAAATATAGTTGTTGATGTAAAGTTGTTGTTGAAGATGTTTAGGAATGAATCCCACATTGGAAATATACAAGATTAAATAGTAGTATATAAGTGGTGTAGGTTGGGCCTTAACACAAGCCAATTGGTTTTGTGTTATATGTAGGGGTGGCAACAATGCGGGTACGGGGGTGGGGATGCATTTCCCACTCCGCCTCCAATGATTGCGGGGGTGGTTTCGGTAATTCCCTATTTAATATTTTGGCGATTTTTTCACCTCCATCCCCTCCCCACCCATATCCAACAAATAAAATAAATTAATATTTTGTTATTTTAATAACCATTTTAACATTCAATATCCAAAATACAAATTTTATCACATCACAGATGTGGTTTAACATCAAATATCCAAATTACAAAATATTTCCAATATTACAAACATTTAAGTTCCAAGTGAACTTTTTTTGAATAACTTGAATTTGAAGTCCAATCATTCAAGAGCTATGCCTTGAGCTATCAAATTGTGTGCACTTTTTATGTGGTAACTAATGATCTTATGTTTCCAAATCATTTTCCAAAAAGATATTATTATCATTATTATTATTTAAACAAAGCCACAAAAGTAAGGTATCAAAGTGATACTGCTCTTGTTTTGCTATTAAGCTTAAATGACGAAGCATATGATATAATTATCTTCAATTTTCTATTACTAGGACAAGGAACACATGTATTGGATTTATGAGAAGAATAAGTCACGTGGTTTATAGCTTAGAGCAAAAAATCCAAGAATTTTTACATGATCTGTCTAACGCATCTAAACCATGTGAAATAGGAATTTTCTTGAATGTGCCAGTGAACAATGATAGGGTTGTTTTTAACCCTATTATGTCAATGTATTTCGGGTTAATTTTGGCATTTGTTTAGTCCTTTTTAGTATTTTACATCCTTATTGTCTTTTTGTTTAGGTTTAGATTGTTTTGTTCTTTTTCTCTGATTTTGTAATTTTCTATGAAAATCGTTGAATTTTATTTTTATTTTGTTAAGTTATGATTTGTTCAATTTGTTGGTGCCTTGATGCCTTTTTGTTTGAGTAATTTTTGGCAGAGAAGTAGTACATCAAGGCTCAGCTGAGTTTGGAAAGAAAATGTGCAACATTGAGGAATTCATTAGCAGTGGCAAACTCGTTGCCGAGTTGCTGAAACTCGGCGTGCAGCTCCATAACTCGGCGTGCAGCTCCACAACTCGGCGTGTTGTGTGTTTATTTTCCCGCTTTGTAATTTACCCTTTTGGCCAGACATTTAAATAGGATTTTTTTAGGTTTTGTTTTGGTCATCTTTTGTCAGCCGCCAACTTCACAGTTTTACAGAGCTTCTGAGTTTTCTTTTGTATTTTTGGGAACGGATTTGAACGGCGATTGTGTTTTTCATACAACGAATCTTCCTCCCTTGCGGTGTTCGTACATCTATAGAGATTCACCTTCTCACGGTATTCCACCGCCAAGTCGCGACTCTGCAATACGAAGGGCATAAGTTTTTCCTAGCTTTTCCCTTCCATTTTTGTGTAGTTTTTCGATTTGCAATAGATATTGTGAGATTGTAACCTTGACTCGTTTCATCTCTGTGTATTGGATTGGATTATTGAAATTAATGATTGGTTTGTTAATGCTTACTTGATGTTTATTGGATGATAGCTTTGGTTTCATAAAAACTTAATTTCATCGGTTCATATTCGAGACCTCACCTGGAGTGACGCCTAGGAAACCATTAGGACTGACAACCCTGTGGAATTTACGGGTCCTTAATTTCTGAACCCTAGAGCTAGACCGCCTCTAAACAAGGGTAAACCGGCTAGGGAATTAATAAGTTCAACGAATCGCCATTTTTAGTCATTCATATAAAGTCATTTGGGGAATTTGCAACCATATTAGTCTCGTGATTTAATCAAATTAGCAGAGCCATCCCCATCTCCATTCACAGATCGGTTAAACCTTCGCAAGTTTTTCCTAATCCTAGTGCGAAAGCGGTTCACATAGATCACTTAGGTGTAGTTAATCAATTTTAACTTAGGATAATAATCAATTAAACTTTCTTTTCGCTTAAGTCACGCAAGTTGAATCTTTGGGTTTTGGGCGTAGAATAATTCTCTGTGGGATCGATACCTGGACTTAATCCAGAATTATTACTTGACAACGACGGGTACACTGCCCTAGTTGAGTGATTCGGCGGTTGTTTTCACACCTCTGCCGATCGCACACCAAACAACTACTATGGATTTAGATTTTTAAGAAGTACCAGTTTGTCTTATTGCCTCAGTTTCCTAAGAAGGATTATTTCTATGCTTGAGCCTTATCTTCTTCTTGATTTGCTCTCACGTCTTCGATAAAATATTAATTTGACATTAGTACTAGTAAAAGAATTATCACACCGGTATATATATATATATATTGTCATGTGCACAACTCTTTATTAGTTGAGACGTGCGGCATTAACGAGCAAAACGTCCAAGTGCTAAGCTAGTCAGCCTTCCCACAAATGCTAAGCAAGGATGCTTAAGTTAGCTAAATGGCAAAGTGAACAAAGAGCAAGACTTACAAACTTAAAGAGAGCTTTGAATTACTTGAAGAATGCTTTACAACTTCTTGGATGATTTACAAATGAGGGGTAGAGGCCTATTGATAGCCATTCCACCTCCTTAACATGTGGTTGGCATTCATTTGGAATATTCCTAGAATATTCTACTTAATTATGTACAAAATATCTCCTAAGGTCGGTTAGAAGCTTCTAGAGACACTTAAGTCGGTTTCCTACGGATCTGGAATGGACTGGTCGTTTGTGGAAGCTTCTAGAATCGAAAACAACTATGGATTTTTCATTGCTAAAGCGCTGCGCGATAGCCGAGCTGTCTGCATGTGCGCTTCCTCCGCCCAACCACCATCTTTTGCAGCATAACCTCCTTTTCTTTGGCATGTTTTGAGGCGGCCTATGACATTATCCCCCACTGAATCGGGCAATGTCCTCATTACCTCTTGGTGGTACGCCTCAATCTTGTCCCGAGAGTTCCATAGTGAGAGCTCATGTTCCCAACTTGCCTCACTATCCGGTAGCCCCTTCCATTTGACAAAGTATTCTATGTAACTTGGATGTGAGCCCCTCGCCTTGATCCTTCGGTGGGACAATATTTCTTCTACATCATGCTCATGTTGGGTGGTCACGGCAGTCGGTTGTCTCTTTGATTCGCCTCGGCTCGGATCGTCCTTATCCTTGTGATAAGGTTTTAAGAAGCTTACATGGAATATCGGATGCATCTCCAAGTGTATTAGTAATTTGACTTGATAAGCCATCTTACCAACTCTTTTCTAGATTGGAAACGAGCCCTCGTAGCACCTCGCTAAGCCTTTATGTACCTTGGCAAACCTTATGGTTTGATGGGGAAGGAGCTTTACCATCACTAAATCTCCTTCTTCAAACTCTAAGTGGTGCCTCTTTCTATCAGCCCACTTCTTCATCTTTTTGGAGGCTTTGGCTAAGGAGGAGCGTGCTATCTCTTTCTTTTCTTGCCAACCCTTAGCAAACTTGAATGCGGCGGGGCTTTGGCCTTTGTAGCCAATAGCAAGATCTTAGGGCGTTGTAGGCTGTTGCCCTATGGCAATCTCGAATGGACTAGCCCCCAATGATTCGCCCTTCTATAGGTTGTACGAGAATTGGGGGATGTCCAGCAACTTCGTCCAATCCTTTTGGTTAGCACCCATATAGTGCCTTAAGAACAGCTCCAACAAGGCATTCACTCTTTCCGTTTGCCCATCTGTTTGGGGTTGAAGGCTAGTGGAGAAGTTGAGCTCGGACCCCAATAGCTTGAATAATTCTGTCCAAAAGCAGCGGTGAAGCGAGTGTTTCAGTCGCTCACAATGGACTTTGGTATGCCCTAATACTTTACTACATGTTTGAAGAATAGCCTAGCCGAATCTTCACCATTGAACTTAATAAGCACGAGAATGAAAATTTCGTACTTAATAAATCGATCCACTATGACCATAATGTTGCTACATCCCTCGGACTTGGGTAGACCAACAATAAAATCCATCGAAATGCTTTCCCAAGGTCTCTCGGGACTTGGCAGGGGCTTAAGTAGACCAGCAGGTTTGTCTTATTCTACCTTGTCTTGTTGGCACACAAGCAAGTCTTCACATACACCTCCATATCATCTCGCATTTGGGGCCAATAATATGTTCGCTCTATGAGTGCTAACGTGCGGTGTACGCCCAGATGTCCTGCCTACTTAGAGTCATGGCATTCCTTAATGATTGTCCTCCTCAAGCCTTGCCATTTTGGCATGTACAGGCGGTTGCCTTTCGTAAGCAATAACCAATCCTCGAGCCAAAATTGGTGAGTCTTTCCGCTCTTCGCCAATTCTACCAAACTCTTTGCTTACGGGTCGTGCTCCATTCCTTCCCTTATGCTAGATGCTAAAGGGAAGTTAGGTTGGGTGATAATGGCTAGTTCACCCTTCCTACTTAAGGCATCCGCTACTAGATTATTCTTACCGAGTTTGTGTTCCATGGTAAAGTCGAACTCTGCCAAGAAAGCATGCCACCTCATCTGCTTTGGCGTGAGCTTTTTCTGATTTAAGAAGTAGCTAATGGCTACGTTGTCCGTCTTTACCACAAACTTGGACGCCAGCAAGTAATGCCTCCATAGGCATAAGCAATGAATGACAGCGGTCATCTCCTTCTCTTGGACAATATAGCGGCGCTCAGTGTCGTTCAACTTTCTGCTTTCATATGCAATCAGATGTTCCTCTTGCATAAGAACTCCCCCTATAGCAAAATCAGAGGCATCAGTATGCACCTCATATGCCTTCTTGTGGCTAGGTATTGCCAAGATAGGTTCTTCGGTCATGGCTCTTTTAAGATTTTTGAATGCTGCTTGGCACTTATCATCCTAATTCCACTTGCAGTTCTTCTTCAATAAGTCCATTAGAGGGGATGCCAAGGTTGAATAGTTCTTAACGAACCTTCGATAACAATTAGCAAGGCCCAAAAACGATCATAGTTCGGTCACCTTTTTAGGTGTTTCCCAATCTACGATGGCTTGGATCTTTGCTTTATCCATCCAAATCTTGCCTCCTCCCACAAATGTGGCCTAAGAATGGTACTTCTCTTTAGGCAAAGGCACATTTCTCCTTCTTAACATATAACTCATGCTCCCTTAGCACTTGAAAAACTTGTCGTAGGTGGTGTACGTGCTCCTTCAATGAATTGCTATACACCACAATGTCATCAAGATACATTACGACAGACTTATCCAAGAATGGTTGGAGCACTTGATTCATTAACTTGCAAAATGTGGCAGGAGCATTGGTCAAGCCAAAGGGTATGACTAAAAATTCATAAGAACCATACCTTGTCACGCATGCCGTCTTTGGCACATCCTCTTTGTGAATTCTCACTTGATAATATCCTGACCGCAAATCCAGCTTGGTGAACCATCTTGCTACTCCAAGTTGGTCAAACAAATCCGCAATGAGGGGGATAGGGTATTTGTTCTTCACAGTCACTTTGTTGAGCATCCTATAGTCAATACACAGCCTTAATGACCCGTCATGCTTTTTTTGGAATAGTACCGGTGCCCCATAAGGTCACTTAGATGGTTGGATTTGGCCTGCATCTAACATCTCCTTCAACTACTTCCTTAGTTCTTCAAGTTTGGGAGGTGCCATTCGGTAAGGAACTCTCGCATGTGGTGCGGCACCAGGTACTAATGTGATCTTATGATCTACTTCCCTTTCTGGTGGAAGTTTCTTTGGTAATTCTGACGGCATTACATCCTTGAAGTCCTCCAAGACACGAATGATCTCTTTGGGTAATTCATGGCTAGCTTCCTTATTTCCATCTTCCTTGATAGTCATAAGAAATGTGGGTTTGTCCCTCTTCAAACCCTTGGAAACTTGCATGGATGAGAGTTGCTTTGTCTTTGTTGGACTCTCTCGTGCCAACTGCACTAAGTATGCATTATCCTTCTCCAAGATGCACATGGCATTGGCGAAGGGAATAGGCACAGCTTGTACTTGGTCCATGAACTCCATGCCAAGTACAATGGGGTAGTCATCTATAGGTACAATCGAAAAGTTCATAAGGCCAGTCCACGTACCTAAGGTTACACAAACTCCTTTAGCCGTACCGTAGATTGCCTTTGGTGTGGAGTTGACGGCCTTCAACCAGCCGCTTTCTTTTTTGTAGTGAATGCCCAACCTGTTGGCCTCCTTCGCTTCGATGAAGTTATTGGTAGCTCCAGTGTCTACTAGCGCTTTGACAACATTGTTGCCCACCTTTGCTTCCATGAATAGTCGACCTTTCTTTTCGGTCTGAGGCATTTCTACCATGCCTTTAATCGCATTGAGGAGTTGTAAGGATCCCACCCTTAGTTCTTGCTCCTCTTCCTCCTTGTGTTGTTCTTGCTGCTCCACTTTCAAAATTAAAGCAGACAACTTTGACTTCTTAGGAGAATCCCTTGCCTTGTGTGGCCCATCACAAAGAAAACATTTAATTTGCCGTCCCTCGCTCTTGTCATCTTTTCCCTTATGTGGCTTCTAGTCTTCCGCTTTGTAAGTGTTTGGTTTTGTATTACTATCTCCCTCACTCTTGTCCTTGTCGCCTTGGTCTTGGTTAGACTTAGGCTTCTTGGACTTATGCAACTCTGTCAAAGAATCAGCTATGGCGATCGCAGTGGAGAGATTAGTAGCATTCCTTCGTTGAACCTCTAACCTTGCCTATGGTTGAAGTCCCTTCAAGAAGAGATAGAATGCTTCTTCTCTAGGATACCCAGGAAGCTCTAAAAGAACCTTGGAGAATTCTTTAATGTACTCACGGATGCTACCTCTTTGCTTGAGATGCCTCAACCTGGCTCTCTTTTCTAACTCGCCAGCCTCAGGATAGAACTAGGCCTTAAGCTCTCGTTTGAAGTCATCCCATATGCCTATGGTGCAAGTTTCATTTTGTATGTCTAGCTCCTTTGTTCTCCACCATACTGCGGCAACGTCTTGGAGATATAGTGAAACGGTGTCCATCATTTGGGTATCATTTAATATGGCATATGCCTTAAAGTACTTCTCCAAAGTCTAAAGGAAATTGTTGATCTCCTTCGCATTTCTTGCGGCACTGTAGGCTTTTGGCTTCACACATCTAGCGGTTGAGGGCTAGAATAAGTGGATGAAGTAGCCCCACTTGTAATAGCCTTCTTGAAAAGGACTAACTCCTCCTTTGTCTCCCCTAGCTCTCTTTTTAAAACCAACTCGGTAAGAACTTTCTCCAATTCTTGCTTAAGTGCTACTATTTCAGAATGAAAGACTTCTTCCAAGGCTTTAATGCGGTCTCACCTTCAGCAGCAACCTTGTGTAGAGTGGTCAGCACCTCCTCCCGAAGCTCATCTCCCTCGAGCTCCTTTAGGTGCCTTTCGATCTCCTCCAACTTGTCAAGAAATTGATCTTGACCTTCGGCTATAGCAAGTTCTACCTTTGCTAACCGACGGTTGAAGTCTGCTAAGGTATCCCTGTCGGATCCCTTGTCTTCAACCGCCCCCTCTTGGCCTTGGTTACCTTTAGTTCCTCCACTTGTGTGGCAGCAGAACCTAAATCAATGCCATGCTTCCCTCATCACCACTTGCCATTTTTTAACCTGGCTCTGATACCGATTGTCACGTGCACAACTCTTTATTAGTTGAGACGTACGGCAGTAGCGAGCAAAAGGTCCTAGTGCTATGCTAGTCAGCCTTCCCACAAATGCTAAGCAAGGATGCGTAAGTAAGCTAAATGGCAAAGTGAACAAAGAGCAAGGCTTACAAACTTAAAGAGAGATTTGTATTACTTGAAGAATGCTTTACAACTTCTTGGATGATTTACAAATGAGGGGTAGAGGCCTATTTATAGCCATTCCACCTCCTTAACATGTGGTTGGCATTTATTTGGAATATTCCTAGAATATTCTACTTAATTATGTACAAAATACCTCCCAAGGTCGGTTAGAAGCTTCTAGAGACACTTAAGTCAGTTTCCTATGGATTTGGAATGGACTGGTCGTTTCTGGAAGCTTCTAGAACTGAAAACAGCTATGGATTTTCCATTGCTAAAGCGCTGCACGCTGGCTGGGCTGTCTGCATGCGTGCTAGGCCTGTCCTCTGCCCAACCACCATCTTTTGCAGCATAACCTCCCTTTCTTTGGCATGTTTTGAGGCGGCCCATGATAATATACATGGGGATTTATTCGGGAGCGGGGCGGGGATCCTCACGGGGAGGGAATAGTACTCCCCACCCCTACGCCCATTTAAATACTGGGGATAAAATAACCCCACCCCCATCCCCATGGGGGATACTATCGGTTATTCCCCACACCCATCGGTTCGGATCCCTACGGTTTTCAAGTAATCCCCCTATTGCCATCCTTAGTTATATGGGCTCAACCCCAATTATGTGCTTACTCATCGAGGCAAGTGATGAGAGAAAATATTGTGCTTAAAAGGTTCATTTTCTGCTGGAAACAGCTTGATTTGGTAGTGATAATTGGTTGATTTGCATGTTTGACTTACTTTTTGTAGCATTTGGAAAGCTTTGGATGAAATCCCTGATTTTTTGCTGAAAAGAGAGTCAAAATCTGCTGGATGCTGAAACTGGGCCAGAACTTAACCAAAAATGGTAAAAACAGGCAGAACAGGCAGACTGGTTGCATAATAGTTTTTACCAAATCGGGAAATACTTCATCTAAACGTTTTGAAGACAGCATTCTCATTGTCTTACCTAGGAGACGTAATCAGAGACCCTATATATATATCATGTAATCAAAATTGACGCATGACTGATATTTTTTTTTTGATAAATAACGCGGATTGAAGGAAGGAGGAGGCTAAACATCCCAACTAGGTTGGCACATCTAGCACTACTACAACACAACAAACCGAAAAAATATCATAAATGGACCTTGAGGAAAGGTCAAAAATTACAAAAGCAGAAGTTCAGGGTGAATAATTACATCCGAAGCAGTGAAATTTAGACACCTAGATTTGAAATGAACAGAACACCAAGTGTGATAAATACAAGAAAAAAGCAAGTCTCTGGAGTCATGGCAATCATTAAAGATGGCACGGTTGCGCCGTTTCCAAATTTCCCAGCAGATGGACATCCAAAGCGATTGACAGAATAACCTGTGGCGGGCATTTTTAAAACAACCAGGCCATTGGAAGAAGAAATCCACAGCAGTCCGGGGTAAGACAAAAGTCAGCCCCATCCAATTAAATAAATCAGACAAAATTTTAAAGATGGAAGGGCAGAAAATCAAAGAATGATCCTGAGTTTCAGTTTCTGAACAAAACGGGCAAGTAGTTACATGAGTAATATTGAAGGATGCAAGAGTCGACTGGCAAGGTAGTCTCCCGTGAGCCAACAACCACATAAAAAATTGGATTTTAGGAATGACTGGAGCACAGCGAAAAGTCAAGAAAGCGGAAGGAACTTGAGGTTGAAGACTGAGGGCGAGATGATGCTGAGTGAAGGACCCTGGCATGAAACATTGATGGCTGCTTGGGGCTGGAAACCAAGTGAAAAAGTCCGTGGCACTAGAAGTGAGGGGAGGCAATTGCGTGAGCAAGGATTGCAGCTGCTGTTGGCCTGTAAGACGAAGTCGGTGTTTCCAAAAAGGCCTTCCCACACATGTAAAAATATGAGAATAAGCCCAAGACACCGAAACATGTTTATTGGTTGTCAAGGCGAAAAGGGAAGGAAAAGAATCCTTGAAAGGGGTGGGATCCAGCCATGGATCATACCAAAAGTTAATACTCTCACCATTCCGAAGATGAAACCGAATTCCCGAAATGAAGGAGGAGTAGATTGAAGCCTTCGTAACACAAGCTGTGAAAATTCCTTTCCATAAAGGTGAGGAAGAAGCAACAATACACAAGTTATTCCAATCAACCATACCTGTACGTTGGACACAAAATCTGAACCAAAGTGAGGAGTGATCCAAGGTTCTAGCTTTCCATAACCACTTCAAAAGAAGGCTGGAATTTTTGAATGAAGATGCTGAATATTAAGTCCACCAACACGGTAAGGGAGGCAGATTGTTTCCCAACTAACCTTGTTAAAACCTCGGGAATTCGCATCACCTTTCCAAAGAAACTTCCGCATGTAACTCTCTAACTTATTAGCGACACCATCAGGCATTTTAAAAAGGGATAAGAGGTAAACCGGGATGCTACTTAAAACCGATTTAATCAAGGTGAGACGTCCTGCATATGAAAGACAAGACCCCTTCCACATGGCGAGCTTCGATTCAAACCGAGAGATAAGGGGATCCCAGTCGCGGCTACGTAAGCTTTTGTAAGTCAAAGGCACTCCCAAATATTGAAAAGGGAGGGAAGAAACAGAACACCCAAATCTGTTAGCACAATGAGCTGTAAAATCAGCATTAACTCCTAAACCCACAAGAGAGCTTTTCTGAAAATTAATTCGCAGGCCTGAAATAGTCTCGCAGCACCGAAGAATGCAGATGAAGGTAGTGAGTTCTTCCTCAATAGCCGGAATATGATATTTATTAACAATATTATTACATATTAAAAAGAAATCGTCTATTTAATAACTAAATGATAAGCTTGTCATTTTGTATGACAGTCAACTATTGACTAATATAATTGTGGATGTTAGGACTAATTAGTTGATTTTGTCAAACTTTAGGGACTAAATAGTATATTTTTGAAAATAGGGGGACTGATTAGTGCATTTATATGCTTGTAGCATTTTTTTTTCGGGTTTTTTCATTGTATTAATTAATATCATTAATTTATTTTATTCCATGGCCACCATTTTGCTTTTCCAAGAAGCTTTTTTGGTGCCCCAAGGTTAACAGAGTTAATTACCCCCTCTGTTTTTTATTATATGATGTTTAAGGTTGTTCACTAAAACCAATAAAATATTAATTAGGCTATTAAAATGACTAATTTACCCTCAATACTTCTCTCCTAAAACTCTATTTTCCATGCAAAAATTCTCTTTCTTCTTAATTATCAAAGTTTAATGTGGTACTTTTTGCATTAAATAACGAACCTCTCTCTTACTTTAAATAAGGGCAAATAAGAGAAAATATGGTAAAAAATGCATTGGTAATGCAAAACTTCAAATAAAAAAGAACAAAGTAAAAACCCCAAAATATTATATAACAAAAAACGGAGAGATTACTTATTATTCTCAAATTAATTTAAGAATACCCCTCTCGAGATGCTCAAATTGAGACAAATAGCATCATTTAAATTCACATCAATTTGAACATGTGAGGGTGCATTGTATAATTTCCTCACGGATAAAAGACCTTTTTTGTATTTTGAAATCATAAAGTCCTACCAAAGTACCAACATGACATGAACTTCATCATGTTAAAGGAGCGACCATATATTTTACATAAAGTAATTAAAACATTGATAATTTATTACTCCTTCTATTACAAAATATATGTAACTTAAACCAATTTTATTTTTTGAACAAATTTAAATATATTTTACCAATCTTACCCTTATGTTAATTTTATATAATAATTGCTTAACAAAAAAAAAAAAAAAAAAAAAAAATTCAATAGAAGTATTAAATTCTCTTCATTCCACCTATCATAAACTATATAGGACTTAAATATCAAGATGAAACAAATTTCAAAATAAAATTTAATAAGACTAATTTAGTAAAATAACATTATTTTACAAACATAATAATCATTTTCTTAATATGTGTGCATAAACCTTAAGTGACATCTATTTTGGAATGAAGGAGTAATTTTTATTAGCATTTTGTAAAAATTTACAATTTACTGCTGATGTTATGGTGTAAAATAGCTAATATAGAAATAATATTTTAAATTAGTGTATAAATACCTATAAAAATATAAATACAAAAAATATTCATAAATAATACAAATATCTATATTGTTTTCTCATAAATAAAAATATTTATTTATTCCATCAATGTAATATCCCGAAAATTCAATAAGTATTAATATTTAAAAAATGATATTATAGTTTGAGTATTTTTGTAGAATAGACTTCAGCAGTGAAATATATATATTTGAGAAAATATATATATGGGGTGAAATATTGAGGAAATATAAAAATAAAAAGTTCTAGGGGTAAAAATTATATGCATAGTAAGGATATAATCGAAAGGAATTAAAAGGTATGTGGAGAAATTTAGAAAGTAAAAATATATTAATTTAAGGGTAAAATAGTAATTTAAAAGAAAGATATTATATATATATATATATATATATATATATATATATATATATATATATATATATATATATATATATATATATATATATATAGAAAAGAAGGAAAGAAAGGGAAGGCGGTGGGAAAGCCAGTATGTATATATATAGGAGAAACTTAATAATTGATTCTTCTGTGGTCCGATCGTGATGAAATCTCAGGTACGTGATTAGAACTAAGTGAATTTTAATATGTACAGTTAAGATTTTATTTTGAGGTAAATATGATAATGTATTTAGAAATGAAATTTTAGAATATTTTTATAAATTAATTTGAAAGTTTTAGTGATATGAGAATAAAATTATTATTTTTGGACTCCTAGCAGTGCTGTGAATGTAGTGGTATTCTCCATTCGAATTATGGGTATTATTCCGGTGATCGGAATATTTTCCGGCGAGTTTCTGTTAGTTTAATATTTTTATATTGATCTATGAATTATTTTGAGCAATATTAATTCTTGGAGTTTTTGATGATTTTGAGTAGATTATTTTATATGAAGTTTTTGAAATATTTAGAGTTAAATTAATTATATTATTTGTTGGAAAATTTGTTTAAGTGAGATTTATATGTGAAGAAAATATGAAAATTTCTAGAAATGCATTTGGAGAAATATATGATGTTTCGGGTGATTTTTTTGAAAAATGGTGAATAGTGGTATACTGTATTTGTAAATAGTAATTGGTATTTTTTTATGAATAGTAACCGTATAGGTGAATAATGATAGGGTGATGTGTTATATGGAATAAGTTATAGAGGAATAATAATTACGTTATTTTAAGTTTTGGAGAACTACGTGGCTTTGATTCCCAAATCGGAATTTGGGGTACGTAGGAAGCTTGATAATAAATAATTATCAAGTCCAAGCCAAATAAATATATTAAATTAGATAGTTTATATTTAATTTTATTGATGCATTAATATAAGATTATTCTATACTAGGATTTGAGGATTGAGGATTTATGATAACGAGGAATCTATTTGGATATTAAAGAAATTATTAGGTAGTTCGAGAGATGTTAAGAGAAGTATAAAAGTTAAAATATTTCGGATTTGGGTATCAAATTTAACTTTGTAGAATGGACACAGCCATTGTTTTCTGCATAATATTTTACTCCCGAGTTTGAGACTTTGTGTGGTGATTATAGTGAAGTTTAAAGGCATAAAGTCATAAAAGCAAATTATATGTGGTAGAATCATTAACATTTTTTTAAATTTAATTATTAGTCATTGAATCATTTTGTTTAAATTAGATGTGGTTTCTTTGGATTCCAGGGAAAAATAAATTTTCAGTCCCTCTTGTTTTGGATGTGGTGCTTTTACATTTTTTCCCCTTTTTTTGTGGTTGTCTTTAATAAGTATAAGTCCCTCTTGAATTTAATGCCTTACTTGTGAATGGGACATGAGAATTGGTCCCTTCTCCACAGGATGCTAATGTGATTGGATGTAAATGGGTGTTTACAACGAAGCGAAAGACTGATGCAACGGTTGACAGATACAAAGCTCGCCTTGTTGCCAAAGGCTATCATCAACGTCCAGGGGTGGACTTCACTGACACCTTCAGTCCAGTGGTTAAACCCACCACAATTCGGGTTCTACTGGCACTTGCAGTCTCTTTTTCTGGGGAAATTCTTCATTTGTATGTGTCTGATGCTTTTCTCCATGGTGATCTTGAGGAAAGGGTTTTCATGCAACAACCAACTGGATTTGTTGATCCTAAATGCCCTTCTCATGTGTGTGCACTCCGGAAATCCTTGTATGGCCTTAAGCAATCTCCCCATATGTGGCATAAGCGCCTTACGCCGGCTTTGGTGAGTTTAGGTTTTAGTTGTTCAAAGGTTGATATTTCCCTCTACATGTTCCTCTCTGGGGATCTGATTATTTTCTGTTTGATATATGTGGATGATCTTTTGGTGCTTGGTAATGACCCGTCCCGGATTCAGTCTCTTATTGCTTTTCTTCAAGGTCAGTTTGCTATTAAGAATCTAGGTTGGGTTTAGTATTTTTTGGGTTTGGAAATGCAGTGGTCTGGTAGTGCTCTTTATTTCCATCAACACAAGTATATTAAAGATCTGCTGGAACGGTCTGATATGTCTGGTTGTAAGCTGCTGAGTACCCCGACCTGTGTGTCTACCAAACTCTCGGCTTCAGGGGGTGAGTTACTACCCGATGGGTCTCGGTATAGGAGTATTGTTGGGGGACTTCAGTACTTGACGATCACCGGCCCTGATATAGCCTTCGCAGTGCACAGAGTGGCTCAGTTTATGCATGCCCCCACGGATTTTCACTGGCAGGCCGTGAAACACATTCTCCGCTATCTACAGGCGTCTCTCTCCACTGGTTTAGTGTTTCGGCCTAGTCCTATCCTCTCTCTCCATGGCTATTCTGATTCCGACTGGGGTGGAGACTCCGCGGACCGCTACTCCACCACCGGTTTTGCTATCTTTCTTGGTGGAAATCTGATTTCGTGGGTCTCCCGGAGGCAACAAACTGTTTCTCGTTCTTCAACTGAAGCGGAATACCGAGCTTTAGCAATGACTACTTCTGAGTTGTCCTGGATTACTATGCTCCTTCATGATATTGGTGTTCCTTTGCCGCAGACTCCAAGTCTTTGGTGTGATAATTTGAGTGCTACGTATTTGACGGCAAATCCAATTTTTCATTCCTGCACAAAGCATCTTGAAATTGATTTCCACTTTGTCCGAGAACGTGTGGCGGCGAAGTCTCTTTGTGTGCGGTACCTCCCTACTGATCGCCAACTACTGGATATTCTTACCAAAGCACTTTCTAAGGCTCGGTTTCTTTCTCTGCGAGATAAGTTGAGCATTTGTTCCTCCAATGCTCAACTTGAGGGGGTGTGATAAGAATATATAGTTATATGTATCTTAAGTGTATTTATGTATATGACATAGGGAGTCTTGTATATATTATACACGTGTATCATTGGGTATAAATACCCATTATTCATTAATGAAATACAACGGGTTTTACAAACTTACATTTGGCAACACATAATTTAATTAAAATAAGAAAATTGATAAGACAATATAGATGAAACCGTATATTTTATCTTAGTCTCTAACTAGGGCTGTGTAATTTCTGAAACGACAACACGATTTATAGAAACAATCTAATTGACACGATCCGTTTGACACGAAACTCATTTTTGTTGCTTTTATGTTATATATAATTATGTGGAATATATTAAACAATATAATACGATTATGATACGATAACACGAATTGCCACCTCTATCTCTAACTCTCAAATCCAGTAAAATTTGATTTACACCCCTTACGTTACACTTAATCAAACACACTGTTTTGGTCAAATATGAGAGTTCCTGGTAACCTAACCTTAGCCCTTCGAATTTAACCAAGGGTGAAGATGAAGCTTGTGCAAGATGGCAGAAAACAACCTACATCTTAATTTAAAGGTGTAAACACATGAATTAAGGCAAGAAATGTAGTAAAATATTGCCGCCCTTAATTACATTAAACACTGTGTCACTGTTAATTTATTTTTATTTTTATTTTTTATTTTTCACGCGCTTAAAATAATTGAAAACCATAAAAAATCGAGCATATAGTAAATGAGTTTTTTTTTTACCGGTTGTTACACCAAACTGTCTTATACTCTATCAAATGTGAACACTAGTTACAGTAATTGAAATTTGACACCTAACTTTCACATGTCTGACTGTGATAGTAGTAAAATAATCAGATTTTAATACTCTTTAAGAAGAAAACAACCTATATCTTAATTTAAAGGTGTGAACACATGAATTAGACAAGCAAATGTAGTAAAATATTGCCACGCTTAATTAAATTAAACACTATGTCACTGTTAAATTATTATTATTTTTTAACACTTTTAGAATAATTGAACACCATCGAAAATTGTTTTTAGTCCGAATCTCTAAGCATATATGTGATCATAAAACACACGAAAAAATTCTGTGGGCCTCGATAGTATTTGACTGTATAAGTGAATACGTATATGGAGTTGAGTTCATACAAGATGAATCAATTAATTAGTTTATACTAGGGCACAATTTATATCAATTATATGTCATTCTGTAAACCATTTTAATTTTTATGTCGAATCTTCAACACTATCCCTCGATTATAATTGGAGTTGGAACAGTTGTTAATTATCAAATATTTATTCGTCAATATCTTTTCAGGCTCAAGGTTATGAACAAATTTAATATACTCTGCTAGCTCAAATCTCGTCAAGTTCTTAAATACAGGTTCATGATATTTCATTTCTTGGCATTTTTATTTTTTGTTCAAATACCATAATAGAACTCCAAGAGTCTAAGAATGTTGACCCGAATTACAGATGTGAGCACATATCTAGCTTATCTTTAGAAATGAATATAAAATATGACTTGTTAAAGTAAACGATCATATAATAAATGAGTAATTTTTTTTTACACCAAACTGTCTTTTGGCTGGATTTTAGAAAGTTGTGATTATTAAACTTTAATCAAGATTGGATCAATAATATTTTAATATCAATTGGGCCGAAAACACAGCAGAATCTCTTAGGCTATAAAATGAGTGGTATAATGCTTGAGATAGCAAAATTGAGCGTGAGTAAAATAGGCAGAAAACAAAAACAAAAAGAGAAAAGAAAATGTCTAGCAGTGGCTCAAATGTTGCTACTGTCATTGATATGATCTTCCGCAGTTTTCAAGATCTTGAACCAGGCGAGGAACAAGAAGAAGAGCTAGCTGAACTCTCCACCCTTCTTGGAGACAACAACATCGACACTTCAATCCTTAAAAGACGCAATGAAGATGACTATGCTTTCACCGTCCGATCTTTTTCGGAGCTCTTGCGCAAGCTTCCATCCGATTTGCTCAACACCTACAAAAAGAAGTTCTTCCGTACTTATGGTGCGCCATATGATATCGATTTGTTGATCGAATACTTCACTGGTCTAGCAGTCGAAAAACAAGAAGTAGAAATCGGGAAACTCTCAGAGCTAACCGGTGGAGGCAGACCGGTCTTCAAGAAATCACCAAAAGAAAGTGAGGAGGATTTTAGAATCCGATGTTTTTTTGAGCTGTTGCTGAAACTTCCTATTGATTCTGTGAATTCTTACCAATCGAGATTCTATGACACTTATGGACGACGTGGCGAGGGAAGATGTGCTAGGGAATCAAGGCCATTATATCTTGATGATGAAGCACCACCCGGTTTTAATCCAGATTATAAACCTCCCACTAAAAAAAAATGATCTTGTCTTCTTGGCGTGGCCTGATCTCAACGGTCCTGGATTAGTCCCGACAGATCATAGGACAACTTCTATCTTTTGGGTGATCCATCTACTAGATTTATGTGTTCTTGTACTTGATTTCTAGCACTGAAACAGCGTTTTACTCTGTGTTTCTTTTCTTTTCTTTTTTCTTTTGGTACAATAACTGAATATTTATCAGAAATGGAGAACCAGTATTTTGTTGTAATTGTGTTTTTATTTAATAACTAGCTGTTAATTTGTCGTAGTTGTTTAATTAATTAGTTTATTCTAGGGATCTATATAACTTATATGTCATTCTGTAGACCCTTTTATGTTTTATGTCGGATCTTCAGCACTATCCTTTGAATGTAATTGGGGTTGAAACAGTTATTAATTATAAAATATTTTAGAAAGTTGTGATTATTAAATTTTAATCAAGATTGGATCAATAATATTTTAATATCAATTCCTAAAACACAGCAGAATCTCTTAGGCTATAAAATGAGTGGTATAATGCTTGAGATAGCAAAATTGAGCGAGAGTAAAATAGGGAGAAAACAAAAACAAAAAGAGAAAAGAAAATGTCTAGCAGTGACTTAAATGTTGCCACTCTCATTGATATGATCTTCCGCCAAAACATACCTTTCCCAGCGGAAAGGAGAAACATCAATATTAAACAAACAATGAGAAATGCATCCTTTAGGATCCAAGTGCATAAGCATCATCATGCATACATACACAACATATATAGAGCATTCATCCCCATATAGTCTTCATTATTGATCGAAGGGGCAAAAATTTTCATTCAAAATCTCTCGAATGTCTAGCAGTGACTCAAATGTTGCCACCCTCATTGATATGATCGAAGGGGCAACGCTTCAGAAATTTTAGATTTAGAATAGCATATTTAGCAGTAAATGCAAAAATTGCTGAAAAAAAAAACGTATTTTACAATAAAATTATATCAAAATTTTTTTCTGAAAATATCTACGGTGATAACTTTGTAGCAGCAATATGCAACGATTATTTTTTTCCTGTTATTAGTTTTGGCAAGAAAAATATAATTTACTACTATAAAGTTGTGACCATAGTTTTTTGCAACAAAAATTCAATATAATTTTACTGTTAAATGTGCATTTTAGCAACAAATGGTGCTAAAGATGTTCTTTAGCAGTAAAATTTATTTTGCTACTAAATTTAATATTTCTTGTAGTGTAACGTCTTGAATTCGAGTCTTGTTATTTAAAAAATGTCATGATATTATCTGATCTAAAAAGTTAAGCGATGAACTAATAATAACTTATATTATTATCTTTCGTACTCCTCATACACCAATGCCCACCATACCTATTAGGAAACCAATTGATTGAATTTCTACCAACTTTAAATTGTAGAGCCAAATCAGATGAAAACTGGCATATTACCGTGCAAAATTTTAGAGGTACAGCAATTTTTAAAAATATATTAGTTCGGACTTTTATGGGATATAATATAAAGATATAATTTTTTTTATAACTACAATACTGGGAATTTCTCTCTACCCCAACATAAAAGACAAAAAGATAGTCAAAGAATATAGAATCCATTATTAGCAAAATCAAAAGGAGAATTGAACAACAGTCTTTGGACATGTGCCCCACACAGTCTTCGCTATATGACAAAGTTTAGATATTCTAGGTATACTTTCTCTGCAAACTTATTAAGTATAACCTTTTTTTTTTTTTTAAATTTCTAAGTTCGGTAGAATTTTATTGTTGCAAACTAAATAAAGGGGGAAAATGAAAAAAGCTGTAGCAGCTATACAGATGTGACACATTTTTATTAGTTGTACATAGTCTAAAGAAACTCATGGGTTTCGAGGAAAGACATGGTCAACTCCGCCTAATTTTCTTTTGTTTTTTGGTATAATTACAGATATTCTTATTGAGATAATTCTGTTCGGGGCTTAGTCATAGTTAAGCCTCCTCACTCCTCTTTACGGATGTATGTAGAGGAATTCAAACCAGAGTCTCCTCCAAAATACTCAGCCTATGTTGTCAATTAAGCTACAACTCGTAGGTGCCTAATCTTTCTTTCTTTAACTTTTAGTTTGCTATCACTTAACAAAAATATCTAAGAAAGAACTTGAGTTGTAAACAACTTTTTTTTCATTTTTAATTCCATATTTTATAGTCAATACGCTTATTTGGTCAACATATGGACACTAGAGAAAGAAACCTAATCAAAACAAAAGATAATTAATAACTTTCTTTTGAGTTCCGTCAATATATGTAGATTAGGTGTGATTTAATTTTCTGCACAAAATTTTACTGCCGAATTTGAGACTTCTTGTGGTGATTATAGTAAAATTAAATGGCATAAAAGCAAATTATATAAGTCGTTGAGCCAATTCGACAACATTTGCAGACTAGGAGTGTAATACCACGAATTTTTAGTAATAATACATATTAAGAAAGTATATGTGGTAGAAGCATTATATATATTTTTTAAATTTAATTATTAGTTATCGAATCATTTTGTTTATAATTAGATGCGAGGATTCAATCTCTTGATTTTGAGTATCAACGGGAAGATCCTGGAACAAATCGAAGGGATAAGGCAATCATCGTTGGTGGAACTAGACATTTCTATTTTTATTCTTTGTTTTGTGTTTATGGGTTATTTCACTAATCATAACAATCACTGTTATATATATATATATATATTGTTGGTTTTAGGTCCGCCCATGACATTTTGGAATGACAGAGATTAAACTGTAATTATGTGTAAATTACAGGAACAAAATTATAGGTAATTCATTGAATATATATATGAAGAGTACAAAGAATAATTACAATTAGAGTTCTATGTAAATTAGAGTGTTACAATATAAAATATATATGTACTCTATTACTCTACCGGTGGGTTCCATGCAAAGGCATCTTTGGAAATTGCAGTCTGGTCGTGCCACGGAATTGGGCTCGATATCCAGAATCCGTACGGCTTGAAAGTTTGAGCAACATCTCATAGAAAGATCGGATTCTATAATCATTTTCACTATATATATATATATATATATATATATATATATATATATATATATATAAGGAGCAAAAATTTCAAAAATAAAAAAAGAAGAAAAAAAGGGATGAAGAAAAGATTTAGTTCAACTCACCATAACCCATCTTTATTTCGTTAAATTTTTATTTGTTATTTTTCGTACTTCTCCCAATCGCATACTAAAAATTTACTTCGGGACTTCTTATTTTTGTATTTTCAATATCGAGTCGATCAATCCTAAGTAATTTCTAGAAACATCCTAAAATTCGTTGTAGTATAGGAAACCATATTAATTTGCTCTTTAGTCCGATCGACATCGAGATCAAGTTTCAGAAAGAAGATCCAATTATTTTCTAATTATGTTTCAATTATTTATTAGTCTGAACAATGATGTGAAAGCAATATATAACCAGTTTTCTCATTCAGATGCTGAAATTATTAATTAAATAACACAAACCAACGTAACCTTAAATGAAAGTCTTAAATTATGTATATGATAACCATATTTCCGCGTCAATAATCTACTTTAATTTTTTTGTGGGGAAGAAAACTGAGAGAAATATTTTAGGCAGTTGGTTTAATAATTTCAAGAATAATTATTTTTTTAAGTCTTTTAACATTTTTTTTTTTTTTTTTTTGACTGGAACAAACAATAAGATTTCAATAATCAAGGTCTTGCAATAGCAAGTTTACAATTTCAGGGGGAGGAGAGTTGACAAAAAGGGAGGGAATAGTCGATTTCAATCCTAAAGCTGCTAGAGCATGGGCAACCTTATTTGTGCTACGCCAAACAAAAGAAAAAGTACAATTGGCAAAAGAAGAAGCCAAATGCTTGCAATAATCTACCACTAAGCCTAAAACTGAAAATTCAACCACACCCTAATCTCTAAGTGCTTGAATAACGGTTAACGAATCTCCCTCTATGGTAATTGACACGGTAAGGGACTTCAACAAGCTTAATGCTTCGTGACACGACATGGCCTCAGCTACCGCAAGATCCAATTGCCCTCGAATACAAGCTGTACGAGCTGCCACAAAATTGCCTGCCGCATCCCTTACAACACAACCCAAACCAACAACATTCCGATGTATATCAACCGAGGCATCAAAATTGCATTTCCATCCCACTGGTACTGGTTCCCAACGTGAAGGGAAAGTAGAAGAAGCAAAAGCCGAGTGATCTTGAGAATTTCTCCATTCATGAACCATTCGAGACCCATTAAGAACAATGTTCAAAGGATGAAAGGACTTATTATGCCACACGACTTGGTTACGGGCATACCAAAAATACCACGCAATACCAGCCACTATCCCTGCCGTCTCGAGACCTAAATTACTAACCACATCACTCCACCAAGCCGCAACATTGCTTGCCGAGGTTGAGAAGGACGACCCCAGAGGAGAGGCAATCCACACCCGTCTAGCAAACTCACAGTCAACTAAGCTGTGAAAAGTTGTCTCTTCATGTATATGACACCGTGGGCAAAGACCTACAATATCAACCCTTCTGTGACGTAGGTTGGAAAGCGAGGGAAGCACATTAAGACAAGCCCTCCATAAAAAGAACCTAATCTTTCTTGGAACCGTCAAATCCCAAATAACTCGCCATCGGTATTGTTGGATATCAATACTTGGAGGAGGCCTTTGTGACATAAGCTATTAATATGCGGACTTTACTGAAAACTTCCCCTTCCGATCAAATTTCCAAATAAGTTTATCTTCCACTTGACGGCTTGATAACGGAACAGCAGTAATTAACTGATAATCAGCATCATTAAACAAGTCCCGAAGTACCTCGACATCCCAAGTTAACCCCTCGGCGTTTGCTTGAAGCAGACCCGCTACCAAGGCATCCTGTAACTCCGGTGCTGCTGGTTCCGTTGAAGGCAGACCCGACGACGAAGAGAGCCAAGGGTGCTGCCAGATTTTGATGCTTTGGCCATCTCCCACACGATAGAAACAGCCCTGCTGCAAAAGAGGCTTTGTTGCCAAAAGACTGGTCCATATGAAGCTTAGGGAGGAGCCCCTACCTGCAGCAAAAAAATCAGAGGTTGGAAAATACCTAGCACGATAAAGTTGTGCCACCAACGAATCAGGTTGGGTCACCAAGCGCCATGACTGTTTTGCAAGAAGTGCTAAATTGAACTCATGAAAAGTTCGAAAGTTGAGGCCACCCCATTCCCTTCGTTGACATAAGTGCTCCCATGCGCTCCACTTAATTCCACTACCCCACCAAAAATTATTCTACATACGTTCCAGTTTTTGACAAATTGACTTGGGTACCAAAAAGACACTCATGACATAAGAAGGCATAGCCTGGGCAACCGATTTAATAACAACTGCTTTCCCAGCTTGGGAGAGTTTTCTAACTTTCCATCCTTGAATCTTCCGACTCATTCGAGCCACAAGAAAATCAAACACTTCCACCTTTTTGCGCCCAATATAGGACGGCAACCCCAGATAATTACCAACAAAATCAATTCCATTTACACCCAATACGTCACAGGTATGATCACAAAAAGAAGCATCGACATTGGGGCTGAAAACAATTGTAGATTTCGAAAAATTGATACACTGACCCGAAGCAGCTTCATAACTCGAGAAAATGTCTTTCATGACCTGGGTGTCCTCCATATCTGCCCTAAAGAAAAAATAGCTGTCATCTGCGAAGAAGAGATGAGAAATAGTTGGAGCCTGCGCATGGATCTGATAGCCATGAAGGGACCCCACCGCCTCTCTCTGTTTAATTAACCCAGACAAACCTTCCATACACAGGATAAAAAGATATGGGGATAGGGGATCTCCCTGCCGGAGTCCTCTTTGTGGAGAGAAAGGTGGAAAAAAACCTTCATAGTGTTTAATTTGGTACTTGACTGTACCGACGCACTGCATAATCAAATTCACGAACACAGGAGGAAAATTCATTTTATAGAGAACTGCCTCCAAATACGGCCATTCGATACGGTCATAAGCCTTAGACATATCAACTTTCAGAGCAGCCCACCCATCAACCCCAGTGTTCTTAGATTTCATAAAATGTCTCACCTCAAAGGCTATCATAATATTGTCCATAATAGAACGATTAGGTACAAAAGCACTCTGAGTCTCTGAAACCAAAGAATGCAGGATAGCTTTTAATCGGTTTGCAATAGCCTTAGTCATGATCTTGAAAATAACATTACAGAGTGCAATGGGTCTCAAATCCCCAACATACTCAGGAACTGATTTTTTCGGTATAAGAACAATATTAGTCAGGTTAAGTTCTGGTGGGAAAATCCCTGAGTTTAAGCAATTTAGACAAAAAGCAGAAACATCTTTACCGATATCAGGCCAATATCTCTGATAAAAACCAGGATTAAAACCATCGGGTCCCAGAGCTTTATCGGGATGCATAGCAAAAAGAGCACGTTCCACTTCATCAGCTGTGTATGGCCGTATTAGAGAGGCTGCTTGCTCCTCTGAAATTGCCGAATGGATACAATCCAACACCTCCTCCAACATACAGCCCCTTGATTCAAATAAACTCACATAAAATTGCTGGATTAAATCGGCCAGCCCTAAACCCCATCCCGTCCAAAACCCGTCCTCCCCTTTAAGCCTGCGAAAATTATTTTTCCTCTATCTATATGAAGCCGACTGATGAAAAAAATGAGAGTTCGAGTCCCCCTCCTTCAACCATATTTGCTTTGAGCGTTGCCTCCAGTATGTCTCCTGTTCTAGCCTAATTGAGTTCAGCTCCGTATTAGCTCGTCGGAATTGCTGGACAGAGAAATCATCTTGGCGGCCTCGAAGCTTAGAGATCCTCCGTCTTACTCCTTTCAGCCGCAATTTGAATTTGTTACGGTGATGTATACCCTATTTATCCAACTCCGATGAACATTGCTGTAATTTTTGCAGGACACCGACTCCCTCAACTTGTGCCCACACATTTTTTATTATTTCATGGCATGCATTCTCTCTATTCCATGCATTTTCATACCGAAAACTCCTAGGCACTTGATAGGTAGCAGCAGAGAGCCGAAGGATGAGAGCACTGTGATCAGACTGAGTAGAGTGGACATTTAAGACTGATGCCGTCGGAAAAAGAGAGAACCAGTTATGTGTTGCCAGCACCCTATCCAGCTTTTGCTCCATCCATATATCACCATTTAAATGCCTGGTACATGTATATTGGTATCCCTCCATTGGGACTTCAGATAGATTACAGGAAGTAACTGCTTTGGTAAAACCTTCCAGCAAAGCTCGAGGTTGTTTTCGGCCCCCTACCTTCTCAGACTCATAGAGCATGTCATTAAAATCCCCCATAATACACCATGGATCTCTCGATATTCTGTAAATATCCTTCATACATTGCCAAGATTGTTGACGCCTAGAGCGTTTAGGGAATCCGTAGAAACCAGTGAAATGCCACACACCCAAGTCCTCATCATGCACACAGACATCAATAAAATTATTCCCATATTTAGACAATGTAATATTAACATCCAGCCCCCAGAAGATGGCTATACCACCTCCACCTCTCACACTATCAACAGAAAAAGCATTATGGTAAGCAAGCTTCCTCCTCACCCCTTCAATACTTGCCCGGTTAATCATTGTTTCCATTACAAAAACCACCTGTGGCCTATATAGTTGCACCAACTCCTGCAACTCACGAACTTTATCAGGGTTGGCCAAACCCCGACAGTTCCAACTTAGGCAAATCATGGCTCCCGGCGGGCCTCAACAAGGCCGGCCGATATTAAGTTGTCTCTGTTAGTTACTGCTTCCATCTCCACATCTCTCCCTGTTCTACTTTCCTCTGATACTCGCTTCTGCTTTGGGTCTGTAATTGACACAGCAACATTCTCTCTCTGCAGGTTTCGTGCCATCTCCTCCTGAGTCTGTAACAGATTAACAAAACTCCCATTTGGTCGCTCGGGTGCTATCGCTTGGGCCAACCTCGGGGTAGTACCTAACCATAGAGACCTATTCCGTTCAAATCTTTTTGGTATTGCTCCCAACGTCGGTCCATACAGCTTCCCAACATTTGGGTCATTCAACGCCCTATAGGTCGCACAAGTATTGTCATTATGTCCTAAATGGCCACAGTAGAAACAAAAATGAGGGAGTTTCTCATATTTGAAACAAATCCAAACCCATTCCTTCTCTGAAATTCCCAAACGCACTCGTCGCCGTAGTGCATTACGTACATCAATCCGGACTCTAACTCGAAGATAACCTCTGTAAGGTCCCACAAAATCTTGTTCGTCAACCATAATCACCTCACCAGTCACAACACTTAAAGACCTTGCTACTCTTTCAGTCCGAAAACCAATCGGAATGTCATGGAGTTGTATCCAGAAATCTGCATGGTTTAATTCCACATTCAACAGTTCATTCATATTATAGACTCGTTGGAAAACCAACAGCTTGTTCTCAAAGGCCCATGGCGCCCCACGCAATACAGGATCAATGTCAAAGGTATGGTTGAATTGAAAAAGGAACCTGTTATCCTCCAAATCAATAATATTGACACCCTCAGCCGGTTTCCACAATTTTGACAATGTAACCTTCATACCTGTAATATTGATTTCTCTGTCAGATAAAAAACGCCCTGCCAAGCTCCATCTCAGGTCGTACACCGGCCGTTCAACCACTTCCGGGCGAATAATTGGAGAGTTCTCTTCGTCATCTATGGACAACTGCTGATACGCCTGAATCACGTCGTCTTCCACCGCCATAGGTAATCACTGAAACCAGAAAACCAAACAATATGCAAAACAGGGGCAAACAGAGGATACCCGCTGGAAAAGAGAAATAAGGACAGAGGAGGGCGAGAAAACGCAGCCGAAAAAAATTGCAGGAGCCAAAGAGACCGAAAGGGGTGAGAGGACGCTGCCAAAGCCACAGAAGCCAAGGAAAGATTGGAAGACAAGAAAATCAAGGCCCGCCGCAATCAGCCAAAAATTAGAAAGAAACAAAGAATTCCTAATTTGGGAAAAAACAAAACCCCAGGCAGTCGCAGGGTCAGTCTTTTAACATATTTAATGTAGTCACAAATATACTATAATACCCTCTAGATGAAATTCAAAAAAATTAATTAACCCTTTTAACTAGAATTTCAAAGATCCCAAAATGCATTAATGCATTAGTTATTCCCAAAATGCATCAATGAATTAGTGATTTTAACATTTTTTCATTGTGGAACCTATTTTCCAAATAGTAGTATATTCCAAGTCTATATATCCGACATTTTTTACGTAATTATTTATATTATAAAATCCAAGTTAAGGCAATAAAATATGAATTTCGTTTGGTTGAGACATTCAAAATATATAAATCTGGGAAAAAATCAACCGAAACTTCAATAATTTATATTAAAATTTTAATTAAAAATAATAATGAATTAGATAAGAGTTAACTATGTAAAACATTTAAAATAAATTCCATATCATGATAAATCAAATATTGCTTCTAGTAGTTAGTTTATACAGATTGCTAGATAAAAAGTTGAAGTTTCAGTTAATAATTTTATTTTAATACATTCCGCTAAACAATGTCATATTGATATACAATTGAAAGTAATTGAAAGAAATGTTACTTGAGGACACTTGAAGAACTGAAACCAATAATTTGAATCCATTTAAAAATAAATGTAATGTTTGGATTAATAATTCTCAAATAAATTTTAGTGAAAAGTTAATTCAAATGGAATAGTAGTTATACGTGTTGGAGATGTTGGGGAATCCCACGTCGGAAATAAATGAGAATGAAGAGTGGCATATATGTGGAGTAGATAGGGCCTTAACATAAGCCAATTGGTTTTGTGTTACATGGGTTCAACCCCACTTATATGTTCACTCATCCAGTCAAACCCAGTACTCTCAAAGCCCACGGAGTCTCTTCATGGTATCAGAGCAGAAGAAGGCCTGACAGCCGAAAAGATCCTGGGCTCGTGTTTGAAATCCTGGTGGAGTTTGGTCTAGTGGAGAAAACTAGACACGTTGATGACCTTGGCCCTTAAGGAGAGAGGCCAATGAATGTTTGACAAGTGACAACTGATCCAGGCCCAGTTGCACTTGAGGGGGAGTGTTGGAGATGTTGGAGAATCCCACATTGGAAATAAATAAGAATGAAGAGTGATATATGTGTGGAGTAGATTAGGCCTTAACATAAGCTTAAGCCAATTGGTTTTGTGTTACATGGACTCAACCTCACTTCTATGCTCACTTATCCAGTCAAGCCCAACACTCTCAATGCCCATGGAGTCTCTTCAATACGCATCTTTTCACAGTTTCCAAATAAACTTGTTTTTAAGTCTTATCAGGCTATGTTTTAATTAGTAACCTAACTTCAAAAGTTTCTCCTGTGAACAAATCATCTGGTATGAGTTTTAACATATCAAGCTTCCATGAAGTAGAACCAAAAAACTAAATCCTAAAATATATTAAAGATCGCATGTTAAATTATATTTATATAGAATTCTATAATATTAGATATTGAAATTTTTACTTAAAATTGTAAATTAAACATGTCTTATAAAATTAATTAACTTTTTTATTTAAATGAAAATTTTAATCAAACAAAAGTAAATAGATAATTAATTTTCATAAAGTATTATTAAAAGTTTAATATCACAATGTTATTAATAAAAACCTACCAGTATTAAATTTTACCCTAAATCCTAAATCTGAAATTCTAAATCTTAATCTTTAAATTGTAATACTAAAGATTACCAGTTACCTTATTCCTATCATTTACAAATTCCATCGAAAAAGACATTAAGAGATGATTGAAACAAAATACAATGAAAATTTCAATTAATTAATAACACAAGCTGACAAATCCAAAAACAAAAACAGATAAGATTTCGATTTCTTTAGTGGGAGTATAGAATTCAATAATTCTCTAATGTATCTATAATTATTAATTCTCGAGTGAATTTAGTTTACAGTTTTAGACCTGAAAATTTATTTGTAGATTTTGGTCAGGACTGCATAAAAAAATTATTTTTCTAAATTATATGCCAATAATTACAAATTTAATTTATAATATCATATAAATCTATTATATTAAATAAATTGCATTACTTGTGTTTTTAATTAACTAATAAGCTAATAGAAAATTATTAAAAGCTAATAATAAAATTAAAAAAAACTACTCAAAAAAGTCCCAACAATTGAAAATTTGAGAAAATAACTGATATAAAAAAAAAAATGCAGGCTGCATTAGACTCGGAATAATCCTTTAATTCTTAAAAAAAAAAAAAAAAAAAAGGAAAATATCAATTAACTTGTTTGTTTTATTTGTTTAACTTCGTATTCATAAACCCAAAAATTTTAATAATTACCTATCGATTAAATTTTTAATAGTAGCAAAGGTAATTATAATTATATTTACAGAAAAACAGAATGATTAAACAAGGAGAAATTGAGAAGCATATAATATAAGAGAGACAAGGAAAAACATAGACAGTTGACGTGGAAAGTCCAAGTCTTCCAACGACTTCAGGCCTCAAAGAAAAGATCAATGAAACAAAAGAACGTGGAAGATATAGAGCTAATCTCTAATTCATATCACCATAAAGTGATAAAAAAAATTAGGATAATTGAAAAAAAGAAAAAGCCACATTTATTAAATGCTCGTTTACCTCTACAAGTCATTTTATATTCATTTCTAAGCTTATGTTGATTTTAAGTGTGTAACAAAAAAATATATTTTAAGTGTCACGTGCTGGAGTATTCAATTTAATCAGGCGTGGCAATATTTTACTTCATTTGCCTGTCTAATTTCATGTGTACACACCATTAAATTATTGATTGGGTATTTATACCCCACGATACAATAGTAAAGTACAATTACAATTATAATACAACTCCTATCACAAATACAATTACAACTATAATACAACTCCTATCACACCCCCTAGAGTTGAGCAGTGGGAGAACCAATGCTCAACTTGTCTCTCAGAAAAAGAAATCGTGCCTTGGGAGGAGCCTTGGTAAGTAAATAAGTAATTTGACAATCCGTGGGCAAATAACGAACAAAGAGAGACTTTGCCGCTACCTTTTCTCGAATAAAATGAAAATCGATCTCCAGATGCTTCGTACGGGAATGAAAAATAGGGTTCGCAGTCAAGTAAGTAGCACTTAAGTTATCACACCAAAGTGTAGGAGCCACAGACAACGAGAACCCAATGTCACGGAGAAGCATAGTGATCCAAGAAAGCTCAGATGTTGTGGTGGCCAAGGCACGATACTCGGCATCCGTAGATGAACGAGAAATTGTACGCTGCTTCCTAGACAGCCAAGAAATCAGATTGGCTCTAAGAAAGATAGCAAATCCCGTGGTGGACTGACGATCATCTGAATCTCCACCCCAATCAGAATCAGAATACCCTTGCAGGTGAGAACAGGAACTAGGCCGAAACACTAAACCATGAGAAGAGGAGGCCTGGAGGTAACGCAGAATGCGTTTAACAGCTTGCCAATGTACGTCAGTGGGAGCATGCATGAACTGCGCAACCCTATGGACAGCAAATGCAATGTCTGGCCGTGTAATAGTCAAATACTGAAGACCCCGACTACACTCCGATACATAGACCCATCCACTAAAGACTCACCCCCTGAGGCCGATAATTTGGTGGAAACACAAGTTGGGCTGTGCAGTGGTTTGCACCCAGACATGTCTGACTTTGCAAGCAAATCCTGAATATACTTGTGTTGACTAACATAAAAAGAATTGTTCACCCATTTCAGCTCTAAACCCAAAAAATACTCAGCACGACACAAATTTTTAATAGCAAACTGCCTTTGTAAGTACTGAACCAAAGAGTGAAGATTAGCCGAATCATTGCCCAATAGCAGAAGATCATCAACATATATAAGACAAAAAATAACCACGGAGCCAGAACGGAACCAATACAAAGAGATATCCGCCTTTGAACAAGAAAAACCAAAACCAATTAGAGCAGTTGTGAGTCGTTTATGCCACATACGAGGTGACTATTTAAGACCATATAACGACTTTTTAAGAGCACACACATAAGAGGATGAATGGGATCAACAAAACCTGTAGGTTGTTGCATGAAAACCCGTTCCTCAAGATTGCCATGAAGAAAGGCATTAGACACATCTAAGTGCAAAACCTGCCACTTCAATGAAACAGCTAAAGCAAGCAAAACCCGAATGGTTGTAGGCTTAACAATCGGACTAAAGGTTTCCGTGAACTCCATCCCAAGCCGTTGATGATATCCCTTCGCCACTAGCCTCACTTTGTATCTGTCAACTAAACCATCGGCCTTCCTTTTAGTTTTGAAGACCCACTTACACCCAACAATATTGGCATTTGGTGGAGGAGGCACCAATTCCCAAGTGCCATTCACAACCAACGCATTGTATTCCTCCGTCATAGCAAGACGCCAATGAGGTGATTTGGCAGCCTCTGAATATGTAACAGGATCAGCCACAATTACTGATGTATAGAAAGCTTTTGGGCGTAAAGAACCTGTTTGAGAACGGGTCACCATGCGACGTGGAGTTGGGACAGGTGATTGGGCAGTGTTGGGATTTGGAGGTAAAAAATTAGAGAGGTCCACAACAAAAGAAAGACCTGGTGAGGGCTGGTTCTGAACCGGTGATTGAGGCTGGTCGGTTGAGGGTCTGGTTGGTTTGGTTTGGGAAGGAGAAGGGCTGGAATGGCGGGTTGGCTAGTCGGTTGAGGGGCTAGTGGGTTCGGTTTGGGTAGGAGAAGGGCAGGAATGGCGGGTTGGGCTAGGTGGTTCGGTTTGATTGATTAATGTGGTGCAGAAGGAAGCTGTGGGTGGTTCAGACAGTGAGTGTGGTGGCGGATGTATGGGAAAATGTATGGTGGGATTAGTGTTTGATGTTGTAGCTTGTGGATCACGGGACCGAGACAACTCCGGATACGGGAAAACCTGCTCATCAAAAATAACATGGCATGAGACAAATACTTTGCCAAAAGAAATGTTTAAGCAATGATAACCTTTGTGTAAGTGACTATAACCAACAAAAATACAAGGATGGGAACGAAAATCAAGTTTCGACTCAGAGTACGGATGAAGCCACGGATAACACAAACAGCCGAATGCACGAAGAAAATTGTAATCAGGTGGAGAATGTAACAAGGTTTCATATGGAGAGGAATAATCAAGCAACTTGGTAGGCATTCGATTAATTAAATACACAGCAGTGTCAAACGCATGTGTCCAGAAAGATTTATCGAGTTTAGAATGTGCCAATAATGCCAAACCTGTTTCTACAATGTGACGGTGTTTCCTTTCTGCACACCCATTTTGTTCAGGGGTGTACGGACAGGAAACCCGGTGTTGGATGCCATGCTGAGATCGATATGACGAAATAGATTGATATTCTCCCCCCCAATCGGATTGGAAAAATTTAATAGAGCAGTCAAATTGTTTTTCCACCAAAGTTCGAAATTTAATGAAAGCAGTTAAGGATCAGATTTATATTTCAAGAAATAAATCCATGAAAATTTGCTGTAATGATCATAGAATAACACATAATATGAAAAATTATCATAAGATCTCACTGGAGCAGGACCCCACAAGTCGGAGCAAACAAGTTTCAAGGGTCGAGTGGCCTTAAAATTTGACATAACAAAAGGAAGTTTGTGGCTTTTACTCACAGCACAACTTGGACAACAAACTGACTCAATTTTATTGGAAACTAAATGATTATTCTGACTAATTATCTTCTAGACAACTGGTAGCGACGGATGACCCAACCGTTCATGCCACTTAGAAAGAGACGTAACATGAACCCGAACTGGAGACATTGAAAGGCTTGGTACTGTATAAAGACCCCCTCTATTCGGACCTTGGTAGAGAACTTTCCTGGATTTCAGGTCCTTCACAACAAAACAATCATTAAAAAATTCCACAGCAACATCGTTATGGTTAGTGAGAGCAGAAGCAGAAATTAAATTGGAATTAGAACCAGGAACATGAAGAACATTTGACAAATTTAGAGATCCACCAGCAACAGGAAATAAAGAATGTCCAGTATGGGAGATCGAGAGTTTGGAACCGTTACCTAAAACAACTTCTTCTGGCCCAGTATAGTCTAAATGAAGTGCAAGATTTCCCATATCAGAAGTCAGATGGTGGGTTGCCCCGGTGTCCATGATCCACGGTAGGGAAGGTTGGTTTGATAATGTGGTATGATTGGATTGAGGGTTACGTTGGTGTTGTGAATTAAGTCTCGGGGATGGGCATTGATGCGCATAGTGACCGGATCCTCTACAGTTGTGACACACGACTAAAGTTCCATCAAAACTTGCTGCCATAGTTGAGTTACCCTACTGAAAAGAATTATTTTGATAGGAATTACCACCTCTTGCTGTCTCATTTAACTGCTGCCTCCCTCGGCCTCGGCCCCCACGGCCATTGCCACGCCCCCTACCGGCGCTATACAAACCGGAATGCTGACCTGAACCATACCATGGCGCATTGGATTACTGCCTCACCGTCACATGTGCTGACGGGACTGATTGTTCTCGACTCACACGTCAATTAATTTTCCTCTCCTCAGTTAATAACATGCCATACAAGTCATCAAATTTCACATCATCCATTCGTACCTCAAAGGTTCTAACAAACGCATTAAAATTCTCATGCAAACCATCAATAACAGCTTTTATCAAATCATCTTCGTTAACCGAATAACCCAAAGCCAATCATGAATCAAAAATTGACTTAGCCCGTTGCAAATAAACAGCTATGTCATCGTTTCCTCGTTTCAGATTATGTAACCTACTACGTAATTCTCTAATCTGTGATCTAGACCCAGAAGCATACAAAATATTCAGTTTATCCCAAGCAGCCTTAGCAAAGGTAACTCCCACAAATTGAGGGAATAAAGATTCTGAAATTGAGTTTAATAACCAAGATAATACATGCTGGTCTCTTCTCAACTGGACCGTGAATGCTGGGTTTCGAGTTCCATCTTCAAGAAACTCTGCCGGAGCTGCATCTGATCCATCCAAGTGTTCGTCAAGGCCGCTGCCTCTAATCATAGGTAGAATCTACGTTTTCCACAACAGAAAGTTAGAGCTGCTGAGTTTTGCCGGCATTTGTGTTGCAAGGGATGGCAGCGGCGGCATGATTGGATTTGCCAAGGAATCGGCGACAATAAAAACGCCGGAAGGTGCAGCAGTGACGGCGCCGGATGATGCAACAGAAGTAGTCACAGACGATGCAGCAGAAGCGGTGGACATGGTGATAAACGATGGATGACGCAACAGTGTAGTTTAGGGTTTTTGAGGAAGAAAAACGACCTGCTCTGATACCATGTAGGAGCTGTGAAAACCCTAAGTTTCATTGATTATTGATTGGGTATTTAAACCCCACGATACAACAGTAAAGTACAATTACAATTATAATACAACTCCTATCAACATTTACCGTAATCACTAGAAAGGTGTCAAATTTGGGAGTAAAATTTTTGATAAAAATTGAATCACCCTATCTATATATATTAATGGAACTGAAAACAACATTATTAATGATTTTTTTGTTTAGATAAGGTTTCTTTCTCTAGATGTTGACCAAATAAGCGTATTGACAATAAAATATCGAATGATGAATTTGTATGTTTTAAATGACATCAATTAAAAAATTTTAAAAAAAAAAACAAAAACAAAAAACAAAATGTTTACAACTCAAGTCCTTAATTTCCAAGACATTTCTTATTATGTATTGAATACTCCCTCCGGTTTTGAATATATGTCGTTTAAGATTATTCATCAAAACCAATAAATTATTAATTGTGTTATTAAAATGATTAATCTACCGTTAATAATTTTGTACTAAAGCTCTACTTTCTATGTTAAAATTTTCTTCCTTCTTAATTTATAAGACTTATTTGTATTAAATATTGAACTTCTCTCATACTTTTAATAAGGGTAAATATGAGAAAATATTTCAATGTAACCTAAGATGACATATAAAAAAAACCAAAGTAAAAATCCTAAAGTGACCAATATTTAAAACCGGATAGAGTATATTTGTATTTTTGGTTTTTTACAAAATAATAAGTATGTATCATTTTTTATTTAGTGATAAATTTTTAAAGTATTTATTTACTTCAACCACCTCCATGTGTTGAATTTCATTGTTAAATCATGATTAGCTGAATTAATTTAAATCATATCTTTGTTTTAATTAGATAAATATGGATTTTGAAGAGGTTGGGTATTGAATCCACAACCTCACTTTCAGATTGGGAAATATACCAATTGAGCTACATCCAATTGTTTTTAAATCATTTCTTATATTTTGTTATTTCAATATATTTGTATTTTTGGTTTTTTACAAAATAATAAGTATGTATCATGTTTGATTTAGTGATAAATTTTTTTATGTTAGTTTATTAAAAGTTTTATAGATCTAAACGTTAATAGTTCTTAATTAGTAACATTAATAATTCTTATTAATATTTATTTATTTCTCACTCAAAAAAATATTTATTTCTGCAAATAAAATTAAAACTCAGAAATATGATAAGTACACTTTTTCTACAAATCGTACTTATAAAAAAAATTTTAGTTTCACTTTATTTTAATTACAGTTGTAAAATATACTCCCCGCTAAATGAAAATCAAAAAGAGCAAAATGAAAGAATCAAATATTCAAGATCCTTCCAAAGCATGGAAATCCCTCATTTTCTCTCCTTTTTGTAATCTATAGTTATTTTCTTATTATTCTCCATGTTACCAACTATCGATCTCACTTCACTTGGTTTAGATATGGGTTACGGGTTAATTAATTAAAAAATTGAAATTACATAAAATATTATGTAACTATTTGACACAAACGCTTGAAACCATATATAAAATCTAATAATAGTTTTTATAATTACCTGTAACATGTTCTCTACATGAATGTCCCTAAGCATTAAAAGGTGTACAATACATACTAACTCTGTCATATATTAAAATTTCACAAATTAATAAGACTGCTAGAATTTGAACCATCAATCACGTATTGTAAGAAAACTTCAGACCATGCCATATAACTAATTAACTCAAAAGTTTAAATGATAGGTAACGCTCTATATAGCTTTTATTATTTTCTGACAGCAACGGAATTATTTGAGCTATAAAAAAAGATAAACAAAAATTACTAAAACATAAAAAAAATATACCTTTTCATACACCATCTTGATGTATATAGTTTGTTGGTTTAACCTTTGTTTTTAGAATTCGATTGATCATTGGATAGGTAAAGATATTGGTTCATAAAGATCGAATCCAACCGGAATTCAACTGGATTCGAATCCGTTTCATAAAATATGTTAATTAAAATAATAATATATTTATGATTATTTAAATTTATAATGTCTACTTACAGGTTGTAGCTCAGTTGGTAATGTGGACTGTGCATGTGGAAGAAGAGTCAAGTTCGAATCAAACTAAATACATCCACAGGAAAAATACATCCACAGGAAAAAATGAGGAGCTTTAACTATGATTAAACTCCAAGCAGAATTATCCCAATGTGGAACCCTATGATTTACACCAAAAGAAAAAACATTAAACTTATAGCATGTGAAATTAAAATTTTCAACAATAATTTTATAAAACTGAAAATTTTTAAACCCATTATATTAATTAAAAAGCTAAATATATTTAGTATAATTTTTAATAATTATAATTAAAGGTAAATTTGATTTGAAATATATTTTGAAATTCCATTTTTTTTAATTAAGCAAAAGCAAAAGTTAATCCCGTTGAAAGGTAGGAAATACCCTTGACTTCGAAATGAAAGTTCAATTTTAGCCCTAACATATAAAATAAGATCAATATTTACCAGAGTCAGTTATGCATTCGCTAAAAATTATATTTACAATTGTCAAGTCACAACCGTTCTTGATCTTCAAGCTTTCTTAAAATTTAGTTAGCCATTTACACTATTGGGGCTTTGTGTAATTATCCCCACCTTATGTAACTATATAAATAAGATTGTACAGCAATACAAAGTATGGGATTTTACTAATCTATTATGGTATCAAAGCCTAACTAGGAACCCTAAATAAGAAAAGAAAAGAGAGAAGAGAGAAAAGTTTCAGCCGACCAAAACCCTAGCCTTAAACGTCGACCAGCCATGTCCACCGGTGATAACTCTCGATCTGATGCTGTTCACGGTTCCAACCCTGCCGTCGACAACCATGTGGTCCAGCCCCTTCCTCTTTCACTCCCCAACATCTCAACACAGATGATTAACAAACTCACATCCACCAATTTTCTGCTGTGGAAAACTCAATTGTTACCTATGATTAGGGGTTGCGGCCTTGAAGGTCACCTAGATGGGTCAGAATCCATCTCTCTGATGATGCTACCGGATGGCTCAAAAAATCCAGCCTTCGTCATGTGGGAGCGATGAGACCAGTAGGTACTTTCATGGATAGTTAACTCCCTCTCTGAGTCTTTAGTTCATCAAGTTGTTGGAATTACTACAGCTAGAGTAGCTTGGAATAGATTAAATGCGGTGTATGCTTCGGGGTCCTGTGCCCAAATAGGAGAATTGAGACATCGTTTACATAGTTTAAAGCAAGGGAATGAATCTATTGATGAGTATATGAAAAAGGCTAAGTCAATTTGGGATCAATTAATTTCTTTGGGTTATGAAGTACGGGAGGATGATTTTGTTGAGTTTATTTTGGATGGTTTAGATGATGTTTTTCCTAATTTTTGTCGTTCTCTTGAGATTCGTATGGATGAAATTGGGTATGATGACTTGTATGTTTTATTACTTACCGAGGAGAGGAATTTGAATCGCTGTGTGAAGCGAGAGACCTCCCTACCTGCCGCTAATGTTATTGTCAAACAGCAGCAGTCTGGACATGGGTTCAATCTGTTTTCTAGCCCCAGGAGAGGGCGTGGTGGAGGCCGAGGTAGAGGCCGTGGTAGGCAGCCCCACCACCACAATAATTTTCAGTAATTTCAGCCGCATGGTTATTATTCGGGTAATTTTCAGTAGTAGTCCCGTGGGGGACAGAATTGGTAACAAAACCAACCATGGAATCAGAATCAGAGTACCTCCGCCACAGTAGATGTTTTTACCATTGTCTGTCATAATTTCAAGGGCAGTGGTCACTATGCTAGGCAGTGCCCATCTCCGAGACAAAATCAGCAGTCCTATCATTTTCCCCAATCCAATAACACCACTTTTAGCCATCATTCGAACCAACCTTGGATCATGGACATGAGTGCCACTCATCACCTCACTTCGGATATGGGGAACCTTGCTCTTCATTCGGATTATACCGGGCTTGAGGAAGTGGTTTTAGGTAATGGTGCTAAACTTCCTATTGTTCATACTGGTCAATCTTTTCTTTCTAATCCCGTTTGTTCTTTAAAATTATCTAATGTTCTTCATGTTCTAGCTCTAATACTAATCTCATTTCTGTATCTGCCTTGACTAATCAGAATGATGTTTCTGTTGAGTTCTTTAGCAATTTTTTTATGGTGAAGGACCTGAAATCCAAGAGAATACTTTTCAGAGGGCCGAATAAGCAAGGGTTCTACACTGTGCTGCTTTCTACTGCTCCTCCAACACGTGTCCATGTCACGACCTTGTCCACGTGGCATGCCTGGTTGGGTCATGCGACGCTGCCTGTTGTCAAGAAAATAATTAGTCAGCATAGCTTATCTGTCTCCAATAAATTAAATACTTTTTATTGTTCTAGTTGTGCTTTGAGTAAGGGTCACAGACTGCCTTTTGTTGAGTCTCATTTTCAGGCCAAAAGGCCTCTTGAACTGGTTTGTTCTAATTTATGGGGTCCATTCCCGATTTTATCGCATGACAATTTTTCCTATTATATTATGTTCTATGATCACTTTAGCAAGTTCTGTTGGATTTATTTTCTGCAATATAAATCTAAGGCTTTGTCTGCTTTTATTAAGTTCCGTAAACTTGCTGATAAACAATTTAATTACTCCATTAAATCTTTTCAATCTGATTGGGGTGGTGAATTTCAGCCTATATCCTGTTACTTATCGTCTCAAGGTATCACTCATCGTATTTCCTGTCCGCACACCCCACAACAAAGTGGGTGTGCGGAGAGGAAACACCATCATATTGTTGAAACTAGTCTGGCTTTACTTGCTCATTCTGGATTGGACAAAAAATTTTGGACTAATGCCTTTGACACTGTTGTTTATTTAATTAATCGAATGCCCACACCACTGTTGAACTTTGTCTCTCCTTTTGAATATTTAATGCATGCTGCCCCTGATTATAATTTTTTGCCTATTTTTGGCTACTTGTGTTACCCTTGGCTTTGTCCTTATAACTCCAATAAGCTTGATTTTCGGTCTCGTCCATGTCTTTATTGGCTATAGTCACCTTCATAAAGGGTACCGTTGCCTTGATCTTTCTTCTACCAAAATCTTTATCTCACACCTTGTAATTTTTTATGAACAGGTGTTCCCCTATCCGGTGCTCACTCGTGTCTCGGCCCCTACTCCGCTCGCCAACCCAACCCTCATATATCAACTGCCCCAGACCCCACTTCGACACCCGTAGCCTTCACTAAATCCCGCAGCCATCTCCCACCACCCTGAACCTGCCATATCAGCCTCGCCCAAACCTGTCGCCCCCCTCAGCCCACAAACCGCCCCGTCTTCGCCCTCCCTACCATCACCCACACCACCTCCCTCACCGACGACCACTACACCTTCCTCACCGTCACCCGCACCACCTTCACCTACACAACCAGCAGGCCCCTCATCGTCTCCCTTCCCCTTTCCTCCAGCCAACCCACAACCAGCCACCACCTCTTCTCCGGGCCTGCCTCTCATTGTTGATTTGTCTCGGTTTACACCCCGCGAACCTAAGCCTGCTCCTGTACCTGCTTTGCGTCCCCGGCGTATGATTACCAGATCTTTAATAGAGACCTCCCGACCTCGAATTTTGCACATGGAAGTGCTTGCTTCAGACCACACTTCTTATTCTACTGCAGTTAAACATGCTCATTAGCGTCAGGCCATGGCGGAAGAATATAATGCTTTGCTTGCTAATGGCACTTGGGAACTGGTTCCTGCCCCTCCAAAGGCGAATATCATTGGTTGTAATGGGTGTTCAAGACCAAAAGAAAACCGGATGGGTCACTTGACAAGTATAAAGCGAGGCTTGTTGTTAAAGGGTACCACTAGTGTCCTAGCATGGACTTCACGGATACCTTCAGCCCGGTAGTCAAACCCACAACTATTCGGGTTCTCTTGCCCTTGGCTGTCACCTACTCCTGGCAAGTCCTTCATCTTGATATGTCTAATGCTTTCTTACACGGAGACTTGGAAGAACGAGTATTCATGACTCAGCCCCCTGGTTTTATTGATCCGGTCCATCCGACTCATGTCTGTTCTCTGAAGAAGTCCTTGTAACCAGTCCCCGCGTATGTGGTACAGACACCTTACTACTGCTTTGATTGGGTTTGGATTTTGCTGTTCAAAGGCTGATGTCTCACTTTATATGCTTCGTATGGGTAAAGTCCTGATTTTTTGTCTCATTTATGTGGATGATTTGCTACTTCTGGGTAATGATTCGGTTCATCTATCACGGCTGGTTCAATACCTCCAAACTCAGTTTGCCATAGAAAATCTAGGCAGGGTACAGTATTTTCTTGGTTTGGAAACTACTTGGCATAATGGCTCCTTGTTTGTCAATCAGCATAAGTACATTCAGGATTTGCTCAAGCGGGCACAGATAGACACTTGTAAGCCGTTAGCCACCCCAGCTTCTGCCTCCTCCTCCTTGTCCGCCGCAGGGGGTGAGCCTTTCTCTGATGGGATGCTGTATCGCAGTATAGTGGGCGGCTTGCAGTATTTGACTATTACCCGCTCTGACATCGCCTTTGCCGTTCATAAGGTGGCTCAGTTCATGCATGCACCTACAGATTTTCATTGACAAGTAGTTAAACGTATCCTCAGGTATCTTCAGGCCACATCTAGCCACAGTTTACATTAGAGGCCATCCTCCAATCCTATCCTGCAAGGGTTTTCTGATTCTGATTGGGGTGGTGATCCGGATGATCGACGGTCTACTACTGGATTTGCGATTTTCTTGGGAGATAATCTGATATCATGGGTCTCTCGGGAAACAGCGTACTGTTTCTCGTTCGTCTACAGAGGCAGAGTATCGCGCCCTTGCCACCACCACGTCTGAGCTATCTTGGTTGGTTATGCTACTCCGTGATATTGGCCTACCACTTTCCACTGCTCCCACTCTCTAGTGTGATAATCTCAGTGCTACATACCTGACTGCTAATCCGATCTTTCACTCCCGCACAAAGAACCTGGAGATCGATTTTCACTTTGTGCGAGAACGGGTGGCCAATCGCTCACTTTTTGTTCAGTATCTTCCCACGGATGCTCAGGTTGCCGACGTCCTCACTAAAGCTCTAGCCAAGACACGGTTTCGGTTTCTTCGGGACAAGTTGAGCATTGTAGCCTCCTCCTGCTCATCTTGAAGGGGTGTGTTAGGAGTATGTAGTTTAAGGACCACTTGATGTATATATTTTACACTATTGGGGCTTTGTGTAATTATCCCCACCCTATGTAACTATATAAATCAGATTGTACAGCAATACAAAGTATGAGATTTCACTAATCTATTACTTATATCATAAATATCAAATAAATGCCGAATATTTGGACTAATTTAGACATTTAGCTATTTTGAATTAGAATAAGCGAACTAATCAAATTAAGGGTTAGAAACTTAGATAAAATAGTCGATGTCATCCATATTGTCCTACTAATTTGTCTATTCTGATGAAATTGTGTATCCCTCCTAATATGTAGATGTTCTCAAATTGGCTTAATGACTTGTATAATTTCTTCTTGAAAGTTTTCGTGTTTCAATTCTTCATTTTTATGCTACTAAACTTTACCATAATCACTAGAAAGGTGTCGAATTTTGGAGTAAAATTTTTTATAAAAATTGAATCACCTAATCTATATATATATTAATGGAGCTGAAAACAACATTATTAATAATTTTTTGTTTAAAGGTTTCTTTCTCTAGATTTTGACCAAATACTCGTATTGAAAATAAAACATGGAATGATGAATTTGTATGTTTTAAATGACATTAATTAATTATTTAAAAATAAAAAATGTTTACTCATTCTAGTCACAAATATAAGTCGTTTTAGGCTTTGAAAAAAAGTCATAAATATAAACTGTTTTACTTATAATTAATTGTAATTATCTCTTTGTTTTGGTACTTTTATTCGCTCTTAGCAATTAATTCTCTCGTAAACACAGTATCCAAGATATAATGAAAGAGAATAATAATAATTCAAAGGTTAAAATGAGATAGAGAATTAATTTTAACGTATATTAAAGAACAAGAAATAGAAAATTTTGATTCAATTCTTATGTTCTCGAAATGCCGTGTTTGGTTACAGATGATATGATGAGTGTCATGGAGTCCTAAAAGCTTAAGCTGATAGGTAAGGCCCAATTATAGTTTTTATTATTATCTCTGACACTCTCCCGCACGCAAATGCCCCTTGGGCTTGAAGCGTGTACAACACAGGCCCACCCTACAATGTGTTGAATTTTAATCAACAAATATATAGCTGCCAGGATTAGAATTCTCGACCTCTAGGTCTAAGCAGCTCTGAAACCATGTCATGGAACCAATTGTGCTAAAAGCTTAAACTGATAAGTAAGGCCCAATTATAGTTTTTATTATTATCTCTGACAATGAGTCATTCATATTAAATTGCATAGCATTCGAACAATGTTATAAGCATCGGTCAACGCACTTCACATCATATGCTATATTCATGACTTGCCTCATCAACACGATCCTTGATGCCGGACACTTGCGCGATCAAAAGATCATTCAAAATTACTCTGGAACCGACAAAGAAGTGGTTAAGTTCTTCAATAAGGTAGGAAGAGACATTGCTTTTGATGTTGAACGGACATATCTACTCAAGGTATTTAAGGATGTTGAAAAATACTACAGAAATGTTTGGCATGTTAGAATTGCAGAATTCAAGTACAAGTATTGTGGGAGTCTATGGATATCCCTATCAGCTGTCGCTGCTTTGATCGTCGTCGTTCTCACTTATTCAGACCTTTTTTGCTGTCTTTGCATACTTCAAGCCTCCTAATTAATTTTTTTTTTCCGAGTCTTTTTGTGTTTTTTTAATTGTACTTTTGGGTGGTTAATTTGATATATAAAAGGAGATTATTGCTAACGTTCTTCATTTGATATCAAAAATATATTGACATCAAAAATATTTCATCAAAAACAGAATTTCAACCTAATAAAAAGCATCACTCCCTTTCAAATTTGAAAATAATAAAAAAAAAACTGAACTATTCATCACATAAGTATATTCAACTAAGAGCACATTTTCCAGCAAATTGTCGTTTCTTGAGCGCATATATAAAATCCTGATTCTCAAATCATGCTTTAAGAATATTAATATGAAAAACGATGTTTAGTATACATGATATTCTCAATAATTCACGAAATTAATAAGTTAAAAGTTTCATAATAAATAGGAATAAAATGACCACATCAATTTAGTGGGGTTATTATTTTAGCATCTTAGCCCGAGTTGAAACCCAAAAAAAATTATTATTAAATTGAGATTATTAATTTATTGGATTTTTATTTACCAAAATTTTATTATAGTAGACTTTAAGTATGGAAATTTTAACCTAAAAAATGTATGTATGACCGGATTCATGAAACCAATTAATTGCAATAACATAACAATAAAGAAGGTCATTACTCCTTCTAGCCATAAATATAAGTCGCTTTAGGCTTCGAAAAAAAGTCATAAATATGAACCGTTTTACTTATAATTACTTGTAATTCTCTCTTTGTTTTGGTACTTTTATTCTCTCTTAACAATTAATTCTCTCATAAGGACTGTATCCAAGATATAATGAAAGAGAATAATAAGAATTCGAATGTTAAAATAAGATAGAGAATTAATTTTAACATATATTAGAGAACAAGAAATAGAGAATTTTGATTCATTGATCACTTATTATTGGTTTCTTATTATTTGCGTACAAGTTTAAAACAGCTTATATTTATGACTGGAGGGAGTAGTCATCTACAGCTAAGAGATTTATTTTTATTAATTATGACTATATAGTTATTTATACAAATAATGTAAGAATTCTTATGTTCGCTATTTTAAGGGCTTTTTACATAAATACTTACCTTTTGGCACCACCTAACTTTTTTACCTACAAAGGAAAAGTTTGCTTAAATACTTTAAAAACTTTCCAAAATTTCAAAAATACCTAAAACAGGAAATTCCTGTTTTACGTAAATCTGTAGCAAAAAAACACAAAACCGAAAACCATAAATCTCCAAAATACGTGAATCGCGCCTGCTCAAAAACCTCCCAAACGCAAAAACCTCCCAAACGCCAAGAAATCGCAGATTAATTTCGCCAAGAATCACAGATCAGTTTCGCCAAAAATTGCAACACATCAGCATCGATCAGAGACGCAAAAATCAGGATCAAACAGCTGGATCGATCTCTCTCCTACAAATTCAATCGATCACTGCAAAATCAATCGATCACTGCAAAAACAGACATAGCAAGGTATAACTAAGGTATAATCAGTGAAAATAATGTATTTTCAATGTATAACTAAGGTATACTTAATGTATCAGAATATATAACTAAGGTATAATCACAATAACAGTGTATCTTAAGGTATAACAAAGGTATAAATCAGGTATAACAGTGTATCTTAAGGTATAATTAATATATAACTCAGTATAACTAAGGTATAATTGCGGTATAACTAAGGTATAATCAGTGAAAATAGTGTATCTTAAGGTATAACTAATGTATAACTCAGTATAACTAAGGTATAGTCAGTGAAAATAGTGTATCTGAATGTATAACAAAGGTATAATCACAATAACAATGTATCTTAGGGTATAACTAAGGTATAACTTAGTATAACTAAGGTATAATTCAGGTATAACTAAGGTATAAACAGTGAAAAAAGTGTATCAGAATATATAACAAAGGTATAATCACAATAACAGTGTATCTTAGGGTATAACTAAGGTATAACTCAGTATAACTAAGGTATAATTCAAGTATAACTAAGGTATAAACAGTGAAAAAAGTGTATCTGAATGTATAACAAAGGTATAATCACAATAACAATGTATCTTAGGGTATAACTAAGGTATAATTCAGGTATAACTAAGGTATAAACAGTGAAAAAAGTGTATCAGAATATATAACTAAGGTATAACTCAGTATAACTAAGGTATAGTCAGTGAAAATAGTGTATCTGAATGTATAACAAAGGTATAACTAAGGTATAAGTCAGGTATAACTAAGGTATAATCAGTGAAAAAAGTGTATCTGAATGTATAACAAATGTATAATCACAATAACAATGTATCTTAGAGTATAACTCAGTATAACTAAGGTATAATTCAGGTATAACTAAGGTATAAACAGTGAAAAAAGTGTATCAGAATGTATAACTAAGGTATAATCACAATAACAGTGTAACTTAGGGTATAACTAAAGTATAACTCAGTATAACTAAGGTATAATTCAGGTATAACTAAGGTATAATCAGTGAAAAGAGTGTATCTGAATGTATAACAAAGGTATAATCACAATAACAATGTATCTTAGGGTATAACTAAGGTATAACTCAGTATAACTAAGGTATAATTCAGGTATAACTAAGGTATAAACAGTGAAAAAAGTGTATCAGAATATATAACTAAGGTATAACTCAGTATAACTAAGATATAGTCAGTGAAAGTAGTGTATCTGAATGTATAACAAAGGTATAACTAAGGTATAACTAAGGTATAACTAAGGTATAAGTCAGGTATAACTAAGGTATAATCAGTGAAAAAAGTGTATCTGAATGCATAACAAATGTATAATCACAATAACAATGTATCTTAGGGTATAACTCAGTATAACTAAGGTATAATTCAGGTATAACTAAGGTATAAACAGTGAAAAAAGTGTATCATAATGTATAACTAAGGTATAATCACAATAACAGTGTAACTTAGGGTATAACTAAGGTATAACTCAGTATAACTAAGGTATAATTCAGGTATAATCAGTGAAAAGAGTGTATCTGAATGTATAACAAAGGTATAATCACAATAACAATGTATCTTAGGGTATAACTACGGTATCACTCAGTATAACTAAGGTATAATTCAGGTATAACTAAGGTATAAACAGTGAACAAAGTGTATCTGAATGTATAACAAAGGTATAATCACAATAACAATGTATCTTAGGGTATAACTAAGGTATAACTCAGTATAACTAAGGTATAATCCAGGTATAACTAAGGTATAACCTTTCCCTGTCAAGAAAGCAACAAAACTTGAAAGTAAATTATGTAATAGTGAAATGACTGAAATTACCTGAGTTGAGGGAGTAGTGACATTACTCTCCCACATTATATTCTCAGCAACAAACCACTCGATTTCAGATCCATTTGTGAAACCAAGGGTTTATACAGTGTTGTTTCTTCCTGCAACATTGGTTCAGGGACTGTAGAACTAGCAACGTTATCGCCAATAACACCCTCATTTCCATTCCCAAAATCAGCAGCCTCCGCCGCATTCACTTGCCAATCGCTCCGGCTAGGCGTCTCCGGCAATAGATTATCCCACTATCTTCACCGCCGTCCATCAGATTCCTCTTAAACAACTCCAGCAGTTGTTTATATTAAGTGAAGGTTCGAAGAAGAAAAAAGTAGTGAACAGAGAAAGAAGAAGAAGAAAAGCGTAAAGATGGGAGAAAGGAGAAGAAAGGCGTAAAGATGGGAGAAAGGAGAAGAAAGGCGTAAAGATGGGAGAAAGCAGAAAAAAAAAGGTAAAGATGAGAAAGAGAAAACAAAAACACGTAATTATGAAAGGGGAACAATGTACACCAAGAAAGAAATCTTTAAAACAGGGTAATTATGACAATTTCCCCTATTTTAATGTAGAGAATTGGTCATTTCGATTGGAAATAAATTCAAAATTATGATTTGAAAATACTGCACAGTTCTTTATTCTTAACTAACCAATTGGTGGTTTAAATATACATAAAAGATAATTGGTCGATCATGTGATCTATGACATGATCGTTATCCTTAATGTATTGTAGCAACTACCATAAAATATTTTTAAGGGATTTCTTCCCATCAGAAAAATAAAAAATTGAATAGAGGCCGTTGAGCCGAAAATTATGGTATTGCTAAATAAATAGAGATAAAATCAATTGTTTTCCATAGAGCTACTCTGGAAGGTTTAATCTCACAGCTAACCTTATAATTTCAGCGGAACCAAAAATTTTTAATTAATTGCAGCATGTTTGAACGGGAAAATTGGCTTTAATTTGCTTTCACGCTGCCAGTTCAGACTATAGAATACTAACTCTTTCAGTATGATTTAAAATACTCCCTCCAAGTCTTATCAATTTAGAAAATTATTTTAGGTAGCGTTCTATAATTTGTATGTAGGAATAGTTTTATTAATATGAGAAACTGATGCCGGCCACAACTTGTAAAAAGAATCAGCAATTCAACTTGAAAACAGTTACTTATCATGGAAATAAATTAAATATATATTTTAAATTGTATCTTTATTTTAATTGCAATTATTTTGTAATTCGGATTAGGAATAGATTTTATTGTAAGGATCCTAAATTGATAAGGATTCCTATTTTGTTTGTATTTTAATTTATTTAGTATTTTTTCTAATTAGGAAGTTTAGACTATTTAGAAGTTTTTATTGTTTAGGAGTTTTATTACATTTAGAGTAGTTTTCCTATAAATAGGCTTTTATTTCTCAATTGTAATCAGTTTTGATTTTTCAATAAAAATTCGGAATTATTTCCTTTACCCTGCTTTTGTGAATTTTACGAAATTCAATTAGTAGAAAACTAAATTCCGGCATCGTGCTCGATCAACGGACTTTAGTAGTTGTTAGGGTTTGGGTATTCTTAGAATCAACAACCCCTTTCAATTTGTATCATCAATTGTGAATTCTTCCGTTGCATCAGAAACAAATACAACAAAGAAAAATTTGAGCAAAACGAAGCAAAATAAGAAAAAACTTGAAACAACATCAGCGTCAGGGTAACGCAAGTTTGAATAGGCATTAATAGTGGTAAGAGCACAACCAGTTGTTTACGCCATTTGGCATTCTAAAGCTAGTGGTATCTTGATGTATTAAACCAAGAACAACAAGCAATATTAATAATAATAATATTAATTAATTAATTTCATATTATATATATATTTTAAAGGAATTAAATATACTACTATAATCACCACACGAAGTCTCAAATTCGGGAGTAAAATTTTGTGCAGAAAATTAAATCACACCTAATCTACATATATTGATGGAACTCAAAACAAAGTTATTAATAATTTTTTGTTTTGATTAAGTTTTGATTAATCTTTTAGTTTAATCAATTTGAGTAAATCATTTATTTTAATATGTTATTTTAAATTGTTGAGTATGTGAAATATTTTATATTTAGTGATAATTTTTTTATATCTAAACATTAATTAGTAATATTTTATTTGAATTACAGTTTATTGTATTATGAATGAAAATCAATCTCTAAATATTTTGTGCAAGAATGAAAAATTGTATTCGTGTCACATATGAACACTATAAAAATAAAAGATTTGTCATAAAAAATTTTTGCTATCAAAAATATAAAAGTATGAATATTGTTGTAGTAACATATCACAACTTTTAAATATTGCTTCTAAATGAGCTTTTTTGCAGAAAAATTTATTCTACTGCAAATTGTTTTGCTGCAAAATCTAATAGTTTATGCAGTAGTGCGCTCGAATTCTCACACCAAAGAGTGGGGAATCTACAAAGAAAACCTAGTGCCACTGAGGAGCATAACAAGACAGTTCAAATTTAGCCATAGCCAAGGCACCATATTCAGCCTCGGTAGAGGGCTTGGCTGTTGTGCGTTGCTTTTGTGAAACCTAAGAAATTGTTAGGTGCCGAATCCAACAAAAGTAAAAATCTACTCTTAAAAATTGTAAAAAATACAAGTAGGGTCAAATCCATAGTAATTTAAGATGAAACCTGAATTTTAATTGCACAAAAATAAAAAAGGGGGATTTGATAAAGTGATTTAGCAAGTAAAATAAAAGCAAAATTTAAAGTTGAAATAATCAAATAGAGAAATTTCTAGCCAAGGATTATCGCAGTATTGATTTAATAAATTTATCCATGAATAGAAGTATAATTTTTTTTTTTTTCAAGTAAATTGGTTATGAATTTTAATAAGCTCAAACACATTGTTTCTCCTTAGATTGTAATTCAAACGGGAATTGATCCACATGTAAACCTTATTTATCAATCAATCCTAAATTAACTTTTTAAGATTTTAGATTGCAAATAGCATTAAAATCCAGAAACGCAACCAATTCATTCAATCATCTCTCAAGCTTGGATTATTTAAAATGAATTTAATAATTTTACCAACACAAACTTAACAATTTAAATTCGTTAAGTGTTTTAATTTTCTGCTTTATTGGATCAAGTAAACATGCCCAAATAGAAATATTTATTCCATCAAAATAGGACGGTAGTATTTTAATCAAATAAAATCTCAAGAAAACATAAAATATTCAAATACTCAAAGCAAGAAAGCGAATGAAGAATAATTCTCACAATTTATTTATGAATCAAACATTGATAAACTTGACTACAATAAGATTTTTAGTCACTAATGGCTAAAAAATAAAACAATAAAATAAACGAAGACTGAAATTATTAAGAAAAAAATTCCAATTAAGCTAATGGAAGACTCTCTAACTTATAGGAGAAAAAGAGAGAAACTAAAATGGGAAACATATTCCCTAAAAATAAATCGTAATTAAATAAAATTACATAAATCTCGTCTGAAATAGCTAGAAAATTAGGTACAATCTGAAAATGGTATTTCTCTCTCCAAGCAGATTTTTGACTCATTACAATAATTCTGTTTTTAAGCCTTGACTTGTGCGTGCAAAATCGTGCTTTAAAAAAAAAAAAAAAAAAAAGGGCCTGTCCATCTCATCTAAATTTTGCTCCAATTAATTTTCAATTTTTTTAATTTCAGCTCACTCTTTGACTAATAATTGATTTTGTACCTAATAGATAGATAGAAAATAAATATCACATAATTAATTACAAAAAATCATAACAAAATGTCAACGATAATATTGAAAATTATTGTAGTGGTTTTATCAGAAATCAAATTAAAAATGATTGGGCATTAGATTGTGCCTTTTTAATTAGAGGTGAGAGGGAAATTTCAATTTCCTCATTTATCCCTATCTTTTAAAATTCCATGGAAAATGACATTAAAGGTGACTGAAACAGATAACATTTAAAATTTCAAGTAATTAATATAGACAAGTAACAAAACACAAGCTGGCAAAAACAAAAACAGATTAGATTTCGATTTATTTAATGTGAGCTAATTGAATAATTACTCTCGTAGACACAATTATTATTAATATTATTGATCCAATTATGATTAATGGTTTCCTAAACAATTAAAAAAATCCAGCCAATTACACAGTTTGGTATAACAAACGAAAAGCCACATTTATTAAATGCTCGTTTACCTTTACAAGTCATTTTATATTCATTTCTAAGCTTATGTTGATTTTAAGCGTGTAACAGAAAAAATATTTTAAGTGTGACGTGCTGGGTATTCAATTTAATCAAGCGTGGCAATATTTTACTGTATTTGCCCGTCTAATTTTATGTGTACACACCATTAAATAACGATATGGGTTGTTTTCTTCTTAAAGAAAATTGAAATATGATTTTTTTTTTTTTTTCTAAAATAAAGCCAACTTGCATTCCCCATTTGAAAAGTCGTTCTAACAATCTGCTTCACGTATAATTAAGGACCCGAATGGGGTGGGGATAGTTCTCGTATTTCTGTCATTTACAAATTTCGAGAAGTTTCTATCTCCGTTTATAAATTGGAAAAAAAATTGTTCTCACTCTATATGGGGATCTCTTTATTTTGTATTTCTTATTAAAAAATTAAACTTATAAGTATCAAATAAATGCAGAATATTTGGTCTAATTTAGACATTCAGCTATTTTGAATTTGAATAAGCAAAATAGTCAAATTGAAAGTTAGAAACTTAGATAAAATATACGATGTCGTGTATATTGTCCTACTAATTTGTCTATTCTGATGAAATTGTGTATCCCTCCTAATCTGTAGATGTTCTCAAATTGGCTTAATGACTTATATAATTTCTTCTTGAAAATATTCGTGTTTCAATTGTTTATTTTTATGCCACTAAACTTTTACCGTAATCACTAGAAAGGTGTCGAATTTGGGAGTAAAATTTTTGATAAAAATTGAATCACCTAATCTATATATATTAATGGAACTGAAAACAACAGTATGAATAATTTTTTGTTTAGATAAGGTTTCTTTCTCTCTATGTTGACCAAATACGCGAATTGACAATAAAATATGGAATGATGAATTTGTACGTTTTAAATGACATTAATTAAAAATTAAAATAAAAAATAAAAAATGTTTACAACTCAAGTCCTTAATTTCCAAGACATTTCTTATGATGTATCGAAGAAACACTTTCTCTAATTGGCCTATAAATATTTGCGACATGAATGGATGCAAGGCACAAAGAAAAACTAAGAGTAATTCAGTTGGCATAGATTCAAAAAAAAAATGTCGAATGTTAATAACGGGAACTTCAATGGCAACAATAACTTTGCCGGCAGTTTTAATGCCCCTATAAACCTATCAAGTAATACACCACAAAACCCAGCCACAGCTACACCTGCGTCGCAACCGGCAGCTCAACAAGCAGCCCCACCCGGTAGTAACGTAAATAACGGTGCATTCAATGGCAACAATAATTTCGCCGGCAACTTTAATGGCGCTATCAACATACCAAGTCCTGCTCCTCCAACGAAGCCGCAACCTCAGCCAACGAAACCACAAACAACTACCACCACGGTTACTACTGTTACTCATACGGGGTTGTTCTGGTGATGCAACATGAAAAGCTAAGAAATAACTTAAGGGACAAACGCAGAAGATATCATTGACATTGAGAGAAAAGTTTATATTTATTCCTAACGTATAAAAAAAGCCCAACGTTACCAGATAGAGTAAGTTATGTCCTTCGCTAAGAACAAAAAGTATCAACAATATGAAAGTCACAATTAGCGAAGGTCATGATTGACACTATTTGGTTAATGAAAGGCCCTCAATTGATCCATTTTGTATTAGGAGTAAAAATTGAACTTTTCTATCAAAGTTAAAGGTATTTTTACCTTTATCCCTTAACTTAATAGTTACTTATCGTATCCTATATCATATTCCAACACCAAGTATTTTCTTGTGTTTTCGTTCCCAGTTCAGACTCGTTAATAAAATTTTGAAGTATTTATTTACTTCGACCATCTCCGTCTGTTGAATTTCATTGTTAGATCATCATTAGCTGAATTAATTCAAACCATATCTTTTTTTTTTTTTTTAATTAGATAAATATGGATTTTGAAGAGGTAGAGTATTGAATCCACAACCTTTCACTTCCAGATTTGGAAATGTACCAATTGAGATATACCCAATTGGCTTTAAATCATTTCTTATATTATGTTATTTGAATATATTTGTATTTTTGGTTTTTTTACAAAATAATAAGTATGTATCATTTTTTATTTAGTGATAAATTTTTTATGTTAGTTTATTAAAAGTTTTATAGATCTAAACATCAATAGTTCTTAATTAGTAACATTAATAATTCTTATTAATATTTATTTATTTCTCACTCAAAAAAAAATATTTATTTATGCAAATAAAATTAAAACTCAGAAATATGATAACTACACTTTTTCTACAAATCGTACTTATAAAAAAAATAAAAATAAAATTTAGTTTCACTTTATTTTAATTACAGTTGTAAAATATACTCCCCGCGAAATGAAAATCAAAAAGAGCAAAATGAAAGAATCAAATATTCAAGATCCTTCATTTATCAAAAAGAATATTCAAGATCCATCCAAAGCATGGAAATCCCTCACTTTCTCTCCTTTTTGTAATCTATAGATATTTTCTTATTATTCTCCACGTTACCAATTTTCGATCTCACTTCACTTGCTTTAGATATGGGTTACGGGTTAATTAATTAAAAAATTGAAAGTACATGTGTCTGCAAATTATGAGTCCAATCCGAAGCTATCATATTGGACTTAGTTTTAACTCGTCATGTCAGTTATTCGACATTCTCTTCCTTCGATTCTGACTGGAATGACTTTATCTACATCTGAATGAAATTATTGACACAAATTTCATTTAAGCGGCGCACAAACTTAATTCAATGACCATAAAAGTTTTTTTAGCTTGGTTTCTTTGGATTGAATGAGGTGACTGGAAGTTTTCCCCTTTCGGATTGATGCTCTTAAGATCCTATATATGGGTGGTTGGTAATACATGTAAATGAACCGTTTTCATATACTTTCGACTATCAAGGAACTTAATGTCTAATGAGTCGACTCTAAACCGATCCTAAATTAATTACTGTATAATCATTGGGTTAATCCAAAGTTGAGCAGAATGCCAATAAAACACAATCATAACGATGTGCTTAATTTGTTTTGGGTTTGTGTCCGCAGGTCACGGTAAACTTTTACTAATTATACTAAAGATAACATCATTTCAAGCAGAGGGAGTACCACTGACCAAATATCTGCGAAATGTAACCATTTGATTAATCGCCACCGAAATTATGAGTCGTTAAATAATTAGAAAAAATTGTGCTTTACGACGAACAAATATTATGTAACTATTTGACACAAAAGCTTAAACCCATATATAAAATCTAATAATAGTTTTTATAATTATATATGATATATCCTTGTTGCCCTAAAATTGTGCACTAGCAAGTGTACTAGGTCAATTGTAGTGGTGGCAAGACAAGTGTCGATCTCATAGGGAATAAGGGAAAACTATAAGATTTCCTAATAAACCGTCAGATATAAGATTTTCCAAGAAAATCAGCAATACAAATTTATATAAACTGAAATCAACAAAAAGCATACAAGATAACGTAAGAAGGTTGCCTAAAACAGAAGATGACAAACAATAATAAAAACACAGACTTCCACCAGTTAGACAGGCAATCTTGAGATATCTTTCTTTAGAATTTATTATGAATAAATTAAGGAACGTAGATCTAAGGTTTCTTGCTCTCTACCCACCAAGCTTATCTCTCGACCTCACTTGGATTCTATGACTACCCAACTAAGCTTATCTCTCGACCTCACTTAGCGTAGGCATTCATGCATTAAGTCAAGCAAGCATTCTACCATAAATAGAAACCCTTAGCACACCCCCAATCTCCTCTCGGTCTCATGACAAGTGTGTGTGTGCAATTTTTCCATATCCCCAAATCTCCTCTCGGTCTCATTAGGAATACTAAGCATACAACCGTGCCCCATCGTAATTTTGATAAGCACATCACCACACAATCATCTGAGCATAGTATTCATAGTAAACACGAGAAAGACTTCCCAAGATCACCAGCCTAAGCTGGCTTCAGCCTGCTGGAAAACTACTCACAACACATAATTAACATCAAAACGAGATGGCTTAACCAGAAGACTTCAAAGAAAAATTCAGTAAATTAAAATTAGAGCAAAGAAAATAATGGTAGTTGGAGAAACATTCAATGCCCAACCCCCCTTTGAATAGCAGACTATATATAGTCCCCATAAAGAAAAGAAAAAAAATAATCTACCTAGAGACATGTTCCTTGATTATAATAATAACAAAAAATTAACAACCACAAAATGCAATGGCTTCCTTAAGAAGCCAAGGATAAGTCTGGAATTTCCCAAAAGAAAATATCTTCTCCTCCTCTCTGAGCCGCGCCCCTTCCTTCAACTCCGGCCCATTCGCTCCGCAGCCCACTCTAATTCCTTTTTCTCTCTTCTGCTCCCTGAGACTTCCCAAATCCAGCAGCCTTCCTGAGCGACGCCTAAGACATGGAAAAACTTAATATTAGCTATGAATTCTTTACTTTCAAAGGAATTTAACCAATTTAGCTGCTGAATTCTTGCATAATTAACTGGTATCAATTTCACTTATCAAGAACCCCCACACTTGAACATTGCTTATCCTCAAGCAATCTTAGAATACAACAGAAAAGAAAGGAAGAAAAACTTTAAAGGAAAACACATTTAAACAGTTTTAACTTAACTCAAGCAACAACTACTGATCAATTCATCACCTTTGAACAACAAGACTTCCATGCAAAACACGAAAATTGAGAATACCAAATCAATCAGAGCATTCTTAAGAGACCTGACTTAGCTTCAGAAACATCCTAAGGCAGCGAGACCAAACCTTAAACTTCAGCAAGCTAGCAAGAAATTAGACGTAATTTGCCTCTCTAAAAGAGTTCACTCACTCTCAAGTGTTTGGGCGATTTGAATAAGAACTCTCAGCAGCAACACATATTGGCAATAAACTAGAAACTAAGCAAACATCCTATCGCTACCACTTAATTTGACACATGCACAATCAAAAGGTCTTTACAAAGGGTTGTAATGTAAGGCTTAGGTTAGGGGTGTGACAAACAGGCTTTTTAGGCTAAAGGAATACCATATCAAGCTACACAATAGAACAACAAGTAACTTATCCAAAAAGAACTTAAGCAACCAAGAACAGATTAGAATAGGAAACTCAACACCTTAGATGCAGTATCAAGAACTTCAGGATTTTAAGCACAAGAAGAAATATGAACATCTTAAGCTTTTTTTTTTCAAAGAAAAATTCAGTAAATTATATGGTACGGGGTAAAATTGATCTTGCTTACACTTTTGATTCTCAAGCAGTTTGAAAAGAGTGAAAATTCCAACTGCCTTTTTACACAGATTAAGCAAAAAGTTGCAAACTCAAATTTTGAAAGAATGACTATCATGAAAACATTTGTTTTTAGGAACACATGAATTTCCAAAAAAACAGGTTAAAAAAATTCAATTGAACTAAACTACTTGCTATTCGAAAACAACTTGATTTACGGCTATGGTATTCCTAGGGTAATTTGGACAACATAATGTGAAGTGGATAAGGTAGAACAAATTGTGGGTTGACAAAAATAGGCTTGAAGGCTCAAGGGGCTGAAAAAAATGAGAGAAAATTGGTTAGGAAGGCTTTTTGGGATTAAAAACAGAGAAGGGGTAAACAAATGCCTTAATCACTTTATGCATGTGAAAAACCTTGTGGTTTTGACAAAGACAATCCACCAAGTTCTAGCTTAAAACTGAATATGCATGCCCACTCCGCAAGGAATTCAGCAAAAATTTAGAATGATTAAACAAGGAAGAACAGGCTCAAAAACCTCACAGAGAAATGCAGGGTTATTGCAATTGGCCTAATTCAAGCTATTGCGATGAAATAAATTTTAAGGTCTCATAGCCCTAGGCTGCTTAATCAACAAAAACCAGCATTTCTTAAAGTCTTTCTAATCAACAGGCAATCAATTATAAGTGTTTTATACAGACTTCCTGCATCCTTAGGATCAGAAAATCTCACTGGCTGCTATCAAGTAAACACAAAGAACTCGAAAAATTTTAGACAAATTTTTATAGACTGCTAAGAAAACTAAACCAACACAAAAGTTTATAAAATCACACAGAAAACTTTACAAATTCACACATAAAACTTAAGACTACTTAAAACAGCAAATGTTCAGGCAGGGATTCCCAATCAGTAAACTAGCAATTACCAAATAATCAACCAACAATTATGCAAGACCAAGAATCATTAGCGATTTCAATTTAAAAATCTATTAGGCAGTTCTTCTCCCCCACACTTAATTCATGCTTTGTCCTCAAAGCATCAAACACATACAATAAAATCCAAAACAGGGCAAGAGAAACCACCTACTTCATGGCACAGAAAAATTATTGAGAGAGGGCATTGAAAAGAAGCATACCAGAGTTGATTGAGGAGGAGAGGGAGATCATATCACTCAGTAGGCTTAGAGGAGACTTGCTCCTCTTCTTCTTCCTCAGATGCATCCTTGATTTCTTCATCAGCAGAATCTTCGTCCTCCTCTTCTTCAGGGATTTCCAATAGAAGCTTCCTGACTTCCCTGGGCTGGACAGCCTTCTTATGCTCTGCTTGCACTTCTTCGATAGTGTCAGAATTCTCATCCTGCTTCTCCACTTTGGCTTCGAGGAGAGCAATCTTATTCTCTAGAATAGCAATTTTGGCCCTGTCCTCAATTTGCCTGGCCCAAATGCGGTCAACCAGGTTTACCAACTCTGCCATGGTCATCTTGGAGATTCTTTCAAAATGCCTCAACTTCTCTTGGTCATTCAATGTCAGGTCTTCAATGATTTGCGCCTGGGATGATGTGGAGGAACGAGTAACAGGCCTTCTTCGCTTTGCTGGGGGTTCAGAAGGCTGCTTGGAGGCTGACTTGGCTTCTTTCTTCAGTTCAAGCTCTTTTTCCAGTTGGAAAGCATCGTCCCAAAGCATCCACTTTCCTGCTACTTTCTTACATACCCCCATCTAGTTCAGGTTGACAAATTCAAACGGCGCTGGATGGCATTCCAGGGCCAGACCTTCTTCAGAGAACTCAGTCAGGCAAGCTTTTGCAATCCTTGTCACATACGACCCACAGAGAATTTTTCCTTGCGGCTTGATGCTGTCAATGTAGTGAGCAAACCAGGCCCCAACATTCAGCCTTCTCCCTTCAATCATGCACCAAAGAGCGAAAAGATCTTGATTTGGAACATGAGATTGGTTGTTCCTGTCGAAAACTGAACTGGCAATAAACTTCTGGAGAATTTTATAGCTATACTTTTTGATGTATGAGGCGGAGGAAGTTGTTGATGAATACTCATTCCGGTCAGTGATTTCCTTCCAAAAGTCTGTAGGGTTAAACTCTGGCGTGAAGTCAGTGTAGGCCTGCGCGAACTCTTCAGATTCAAGAAAAGCAGTGTCCGCTACCCCCAAATATTGGTTGACCTCAATCAAAGAACAAGTTTTCCTTTTGCCCATCACTCTGAAGCTAAACTTGTGCTGATCATCCATTTTAGAGATCTCCGGATTGAGAGTGAAAGTGCTGAGGAATTCCAATGTCAGTTCTCTAAAGGTCGGCTCCTCAATCTGCGCATAGAATTCGAAACCCCCATTGGCTAATAACTGCCGGATTTTGTTATCAAGGCCCAAGGTTGCCAGGACGTTCCAATCAAATGTTCTTAGGGGCGCAAAGGTTAAGCCCTTGAATTGCTCGTACCTCTCGTTTTCCTTGTCGACGAAGGTCTGCATCTTGGCGAGCGTCTTTTTCACGGTACTGGTTTCAGAACCAGAAGGCTGAACACTGACAGAAGACGATGAGGGTTTTGCGCAGGAAGCACTTGGGGCTCGCTTAGCAGCTTTCTTTTCCCTGGCCATACTTACAATCGCAAATCAAAGAAAGAGAGAAAGAAAATGTGAGGATAAAATCAGAAAATACAGAGGATTAGAGAGAGAAAAGCAGAAGTAATGAAATAGAGAAGAGGAAAGGTCTTAAAATGGAAACGAGAGAGAAAGGAGAGCAGTTATCCAATTTAAAATTCAAAATATAACTGACACACAGGCAGAGAAGAGGGAAACGTGGGCGGTAGAGCGGGCGAAAAAGGGGTAAAAATTGTGGCTGATGGGATTGCACACGTTTTCCAAAAATTTACTTTTTCATTCTCTTAATTACTCCCTTTTTGGAAAAAAAAATTTAACCGTAAAAAAAATTCTTGCGGTTGAAAATAAAAATAAAGGCAAGTATGGATTTTAACAAAAAGAGAATATAATTTTCAAACTTGATGTTACTTCCCATACTTGCTCCAGTTATAGCCTTGCAAAAAGAAAACGAAATTTCATCATTAAAAAAAATTGCATGTCAAAAAGTAAATGGAATAAGAGAGGGGTTAGGGAGGTTTCGAACAAAATTGCTTCAATCTATGTTTGAAGCAGACACTGAGAAATCCTGGGTTGCTTAAGGCGGTTCAAGGTATTGGAGACTTCCAACACGACTTGATGATTCCTGCGCAAGATAGGGCTTTAATCTTTGGCCATTGATTTTAAAGATTTCACCATTATGATTCATTATTTCAACTGCCCCATGTGAAAAGCCTTGATTCACAATAAATGGTCCAGTCCACCTTGATTTAAGCTTTCCTGGAAACAATCTCAACTTTGAATTATACAGCAAGACTTTTTGAAGCTTGTAGAAAGTTTTCTCCTGAATTTTTTTGTCATGCCATTTTTTGATTTTCTCTTTGTAATTGATGGCATTTTCATAACTGAATAGCCTGAACTCTTCCAATACATTCAGCTGCAATTTCCTTTTTTCACCTATCAAGTTGCTGTCAAAATTCAAATATGTTAGAGCTCATAGAGCCTTAAATTCTAATTCAACAGGTAAGTGACATGCTTTTCCATACAACAATCTAAAAGGCGACATCCCAATAGGTGTCTTGTAAGCTGTACGATATGCCCAAAGAGCATTATCAAGCTTTCTTGACCAATCCCTCCTAGAATTGCTAACTGTTTTCTCAAGAATTATCTTGATCTCTCTATTAGAAATCTCAACCTGCCCACTGGTCTGTCGGTGGTAAGGTGTAGCAATTCTATGAGTGACTCCATATTTAGTAAGAAGCCTTTCAAATTGGTTATTACAGAAATGAGTACCTTGATCATTGATTATTGCCCTAGGGACTCCAAATCTTGTAAATAATTTATGCAGAAACCTTACCACAACTCGAGCATCATTAGTAGGACTTGCAATAGCTTCTACCCACTTGCTCACATAATCCACAGCAACCAATATATATTTATTACCATGTGAGCTTGGAAAAGGTCCCATAAAATCAATACCCCAAACATCAAAAATTTCACAAACAAAGATATTATGAAGAGGCATAGCATTTTTTGTAGAGATATTACCCGTTTTTTGGCATTCATCACATTCGAAGACAAACCTATCGGAATCCTTAAAAATCGTAGGCCAAAATAATCCACATTTGAGAACTTTTGAGGCTGTTCGGTTTGCACCAAAGTGACCTCCAGCTTCTTGAGTGTAACACATTGACAAGATTGCTGGGACTTCTTCTTGTGAAGCACATCTTCTAATAATTTGACCTGCACATAACTTAAAAAGAAAGGGTTCCTCCCAAAAATAATATTTTAAATCCGAAAGGAATTTCTTTCTTTGGTGAGAAGACAAAGATTGAGGCATTATTCCACAGGCTAAATAATTTGCAATATCAGCAAACCAAGGTATAGAATGTGCCGCATAAAGTTGTTCATCAGGAAAAGAATCAAAGAATCTCAGGTTGCTTATCGAGGTTGCTTTGTGGAATTCTGGAAAGATGGTCTGCAGCCACGTTCTCTGAACCCTTCTTATCTTTGATCTCAATGTCAAATTCTTGAAGAAGCAGAAGCCATCGTATGAGACGAGGTTTCGCATCCTTCTTTGCCAATAAGTGTTTCAATGCTGCATGATCAGTAAAAACAGTGATCTTAGATAAGACCAAATAAGATCTGAATTTATCAAAAGCATAGACAACAGCAAGCAATTCTTTTTCTGTAGTGGTGTAATTTTGTTGTGTCTCTGTCAAGGTTTTGCTTGCGTAGTAGATGGGGCGGAAATGCTTGTCTCTTCTTTGTCCTAGCACAACTCCAATGCAAGTATCACTAGCACATAAGCTCAAATGGAAGACTCCAATCAGGGGCAATAAGAATTGGAGCATTCACCAATTTCGCCTTAAGAGTTTCAAAAGCTTTTTCACAAGCTTCATCAAAACAGAATTGAACATCCTTGTGTAAAAGTGCTGTCAGCGGCTAGGCAATCTTAGAGAAATCTTTTATGAATCTTCTGTAGAACCCGGTGTGACCAAGAAAACTTCGAATTTCTTTAACAAAAGTAGGAGCAGCCAGCTTTTCTATAACTTCGACCTTTGCTTTATCAACCTCCATTCCTCTTGAAGAGATCTTATGGCCGAGAACAATGCCTTCATCAACCATGAAGTGACATTTTTCCCAATTCAATACAAGATTGGTCTCCTTGCACCTGGTTAGGAGTGCTTCAAGATTGTTGAGACAGGATTGGAAAGTCTCGCCATAGACTGAGAAATCATCCATGAAGATTTCCACTGTCTTTTCGGCCATATCATGAAAAATCGCCATCATGCATCTTTGGAAAGTTGCTGGAGCATTACACAATCCAAATGACATCCTTCTATAAGCATAGGTGCCATATGGGCAGGTAAATGTTGTTTTCTCTTGATCTTGGGGATGAATAGGAATCTGATTGTACCCTAAATATCCATCAAGAAAACAATAAAATGCATAACCTGAAAGTCTTTCTAGCATCTGGTCAATGAATGGCAGCGGAAAATGATCTTTTCGTGTAGCATCATTGAGCTTCCGGTAGTCAATGCAAACTCTCCATCAGTAACTGTTCTAGTGGGAATGAGTTCATTTTGCTCGTTCTGAATGACAGTGATCCCACCTTTCTCACGGACTACCTGAACCGGGCTAGTCCACACTGAATCAGAGATAGCGTAGATAATTCCTGTATCAAGTAGCTTAATTACCTCCTTTTTCACAACTTCCTTCATATTGGGGCGGTCTCCTCTGAGGTTGTATGACAGGCTTATGATCTTCCTCCATGAGAATACGATGGACACAAATAGAAGGACTAATGCCTTTTATATCTGAGATTGTCCAGGCCATTGCTTCCTTGTTCTTTCTCAAGACACAAAGTAATTGAGTTTTCTGCTCCTGGGTAAGTTTGGAAGAGATAATTATAGGTAAATTGCTTGGTGGATCAAGGAAGGCATATTCTAAGTGAGAGGATAATGGTTTCAATTCTAGAGTAGGAGGTTCTTCAATGGAAGGTTTAGAATGCAGTGTGGGTGTATAGTCTAAAGGTTCAATGAATTACGTGCTTCCTAAAATTGCTGGACATCCAATTTCAGCTTCAATTTGCTTTTCCATATCTTCTTCTTCATTCTCAAAATCTGTTTCCTCAAATTCCTGTATGATAAATGGGTTTAGATTGACATCAGTAGCATCAATAAAATAACAATGATCATCACATGCAGGAGGATATTTCATGGCTTCATTCATCTTAAAGACTACTTCCTCATGATGAATTTTCAAAATTAACTTACCATTATGAACATCAATTAAGGCACGACCTGTTGCTAAGAAAGGTCTTCCTAGAATAATAGGAACATGCAAGTCTTCATCCATATCCATCACAATGAAATCAACAGGAAGTATAAATTTTCCTATCTTAACCAAAACATCTTCAATTATTCCCCTAGGATATCTTATGGTTCTATCAGCAAGTTGTATGGAAACCCTAGTAGGTTAAGGTTCTCCTAACCCTAATTATTTGTAGATGTAATATGGCATGAGATTGATACTTGCTCCTAGATCACATAATGCATTTTCAATATTGAGATTACCAATAGAGCAAGGTATAGAAAAACTCCCTGGATCTTTGATCTTGGTTGGCAAAGGTTGCTTGCTCTGAAGGATTGATGAGCAATCTCTGTTAAGCTGCACCATTGCTACATTCTCCAACTTCTTCTTATTAGCAAGTAGCTCTTTCAAGAATCTCACATATAGGGGCATTTGTGCAAGTGATTCTACAAAGGGTATGTTGATGTGAAGCTTCTTAAAAACCTCCAGAAACTTGTCAAATTGCTTGGCCATGTCATGTTGCTTAGCCCTTTGTGGATAAGGTATTCTCTGTTGATAAGCAGGTACAGGTTGCCCATCTTGAACAGAGGTGTTCTGAGTAGAGTCTGAGGTTGCTTGATTCTGCTCTGGTTGAGCATTCTCTGGCTGAACTTGAGATTGCTTAACTGCGTCAGAAGGTTGCTCAGTGATGTGAGCAATCTTAGGTTGCTCATTTTTCTTAACGATCTTTTCTTCTGAGTCTTTGTTCTTGTCCATAATGTTCATCTTGTGAGGTTGCTCAACATTCTTACCACTCCTCAGAGTAATAGCTTTGCACTCCTCTCTCAGATTGGGTTCAGTGTTGCTTGGAATGACCCCTTTGTTCTTTGGTGTGACAATATTTGTAAGTTGCTGGAGCTGAGTCTCCATGTTCTTCATATAAGCTTGAGTCTGCTTCATGAACTGAGACATCATTTCCTTCATCTCCTCAACCTTGGATTTCTTAGATGTATATGATGGTCCAGCTTGTTGAACATGATTGGGCTATTGATGAGGTTGGAAATTACTGTGAGGCTGCTGAAAAGGTACATGAGGTGCTTGCCAGGTTGTTGGTTCCAAGAGAAATTAGGATGATTGCACCATCCTGGATTGTAAGTGTTGGAAAATGGATTATTTTGCCTTGGATTATTTCCAATATAATCACATTGCTCCTGATTGAGTGAGATATCATAATCAATACTTCTATGACCACTTCCACAGAATTCACACGATATTTTTGAACTTGAAATGGCTGATATATTCTGCTTGGCTAGCTGTTTAAGGATCAGATCTACTTTGTCGGAAAGCTTGGCAATAGCGTCTGATTCGGCAACCTTTTCTCGATCCTCACGTGCTGAATACCACTTATAACTGGTGTTGACCAACCTTTCAACCAATTCATAAAGCTCTTCCGGTGCCAGTTCTTCTGGGTCTCCATTTGCAGCGGATTCAATTTGAATTTTATATGCATTTGTCAAACCATTGTCGAAATTCTGAATCTGCATCCACATGGGAAATCCATGGTTTGGTACTTTTCTCAGGAGTTCCTTGTATCTTTCCTAGGCTTCTAACAGAGATTCATCATGTTGCTGACGAAAATGAATAACCTCATTTCTTAACTTAATTGCTTGTCTAGGCAGAAAATACTTAGTCAGAAAGACTTGAGCCATTTCATCCCAGGTTGTGACTGAACCTGGTTAAAGATTCTTCAGCCAACTTTTAGCCTTATCCCTCAGTGAAAAAGGAAAAAGCTTTAATCTTATCACATCATCTGAGACTCCACGGTTAGTACGAAAAGTATTGCACATAGTCACAAAATCTTGGATGTGAGCATTTGGATCTTCTCCGGGCAATCCTCCAAACTGAACAGTAGCTTGAAGCATTTAAATCATATAGGCTTTGATCTCAAAGACATTGTCCCCTTCATTGGGTATCACAATGCAAAAAGAGTGTCCATCAGTGATAGGTCTCGAATATTCCTTAAGTCTTTGTCTTGGAGGAGGAAGATGAACTTCTCCCTCTCCTTCTAGTGGTGGGGGTGGTAAATTTTGTTCAGCCATTCTCTATCTTTTGCGTGCTCTTCTGACAGCACCACTCCTTCTCCTACAAGTCCTTTCGATCTCTGGATCTATAGGAATTAGAGGGATTCCTGCTTTTCGCATACACCAGGAGATTGCTTAAACAGAGAATTTCTGCACAAAACACCCAGCACCAAATCAAACAAACGACTTTACAAGAAATCTGTAAAATTTTCTACCGTTAATTCCCAGGCAACGGTGCCAAAAACTTGTTGCCCTAAAATTATGCACTAGCAAGTGTACTAGGTCAATTGTCGTGGTGGCAAAACAAGTGTCGATCCCACAGGGAATAAGGGAAAACTTTAAGATTTCCTAATAAACCGTCAGATATAAGATTTTCCAAGAAAATCAGCAATACAAATTTATATAAACTGAAATCAACAAAAAGTATACAAGATAACGTAAGAAGGTTGCCTAAAACAGAAGATGACAAACAATAATAAAAACACAGACTTCCACCAGTTAGACAGGCAATCTTGAGATATCTTTCTTTAGAATTTATTATGAATAAATTAAGGAACGTAGATCTAAGGTTTCTTGCTCTCTACCCACCAAGCTTATCTCTCGACCTCACTTGGATTCTATGACTACCCAACTAAGCTTATCTCTCGACCTCACTTAGCGTAGGCATTCATGCATTAAGTCAAGCAAGCATTCTACCATAAATAGAAACCCTTAGCACACCCCCAATCTCCTCTCGGTCTCATGACAAGTGTGTGTGTGCAATTTTTCCATATCCCCAAATCTCCTCTCGGTCTCATTAGGAATACTAAGCATACAACCGTGCCCCATCGTAATTTTGATAAGCACATCACCACACAATCATCTGAGCATAGTATTCATAGTAAACACGAGAAAGACTTCCCAAGATCACCAGCCTAAGCTGGCTTCAGCCTGCTAGAAAACTACTCACAACACATAATTAAAATCAAAACGAGATGGCTTAACCAGAAGACTTCAAAGAAAAATTCAGTAAATTAAAATTAGAGCAAAGAAAATAATGGTAGTTGGAGAAACATTCAATGCCTAACCCCCTTTTGAACAACAGATTATATATAGTCCCCATAAAGAAAAGAAAAAAAATAATCTACCTAGAGACATGTTCCTTGATTATAATAATAACAAACAATTAACAACCACAAAATGCAATGGCTTCCTTAAGAAGCCAAGGATAAGTCTGGAATTTCCCAAAAGAAAATATCTTCTCCTCCTCTCTGGGCCGCGCCCCTTCCTTCAACTCCGGCCCATTCACTTCGCAGCCCACTCTAATTCCTTTTTCTCTCTTCTGCTCCCTGAGACTTCCCAAATCCGGCAGCCTTCTTGAGCGACGCCTAAGACCTGGAAAAACTCAATATTAGCTATGAATTCTCTACTTTCAAAGGAATTTAACCAAATTAGCTGCTGAATTCTTGCATAATTAACTGGTATCAATTTCACTTATCAATCCTCTACACAAATACCCCTAAACATTAAAAGGTGTACAACACAAACCAACTCTGTCATATTGTAAAATTTTATAAATTAAGGAGATTGTCAGAATTCGAACCATCGACCACTTAGTGTAAAAAGACTTTAGACCATACCATATAACTAATTAACTCAAAAGTTTAAACAATAGGTAAAGCTGCATATAGGTTTTATTATTTTTCGACAGCAATGGAATTATTTGAGCTGGGAAAAAAAAACAAAAAACAAAAATTACTGACACAAAAAAAATATATATATATACCTTTTCATACACCATCTTGATCTACATAGTTTGATGGTTTAACCTTTGTTTTTAAAACTGGATTGATCATTGGATAGGTAAAGATATTAGTTCATAAAGATCGAATCCAACCGGAATTCAATTGGATTCGAATCCATTTCATAAAATATGTTAATTAAGATAATAATATATTTATGATTATTTAAATTTATAACATGTACTTACAGGTTGTAGCTCAGTTGGTAACGTGGACTGAGTATGTAGGAGGAAAGTCAGGTTCGAATCACACTAAATACATCCGCAGGGAAAAGTGGGGAGCTTTAACTGTGATTAAACTCTAAACAGGATTATCCCAATATGGAAACATATGGTTTATACCAAAAAAAAAAAAAAAAAAAAAAAAACTTATAGCATGTGAAATTAAAAATTTCAACAATATATTTTTTAAAATGACATTACGGTCAAGCAGAAAAACTGACCGGATTGATCTATTTCTAGTTCAATTAGCCAATTTAACCAGCCAACTTACGATTTTGATTAGCTAGCCAGAGGGAATCGTATCAAAACCGATGAGACCAATTTCCAATCCCGGTCAAACCGGCTGGTTAAGTGTAATCATTACAATCATTGGTTTAACACATAAACCACATAGTGTGTTAGGATATACCAAAATTTTGTCACGTTTTAGAATCAATTCTTGAAATTAAATAATTTTGGGTTGTTTTGAATTATTTTAACTGTAACAAAAAGAATATAGCAACGTGCAGTATTTAATTCAATTATGGGTTGCAATATTTTTTTATCTATATTTGCTTGTCCAGTTTCATACGTTCACACCAATAAATTAAAATATAGATTGTTTTCTTCTTTAAAAAAAAAAAAAAGAAAGAAATTAAATATGATTTTTTTTCCAACTTGACTTGACCATTTAAAAAGCAGTTTTTAACAGATACGCTTCACCCATGGATTGAATTCTTAAAATTCATCTACTCAGTAATATAATAATAAATAATAATAAAAAAGCTATTTAAGATTTTATATGTAAGTTTTAATTAAACACTAGTGATGATTTGCATAAGGAGATGGTGCATTAGAGATAATAATATATTAGTGGAATCAAAACAAAATTAAATTAGTAATATATACTAAATATGTTGACCCAGTACGCGTTTTGATTATAAAAAATATGCAATTATGCATCCGAATATTTTTAAATGAGATTTAATTAAACAGGTGACCTACCATCCCAATGTTCTTTCTAACACATTTCTTATGTATTGAAGAAGCACTTGCTCCAATTGGCCTATAAATGTATATGTGTGCCACAGGAATTGATGCAAAGCACAAAGAAACTAAGAGTGTAGTTCAATTGGCATAGACTCAAAAATCAGAAATATAAAGAAAAGAAGATGTCCAGTACTAATAACGGCAACTTCAATGGCAGCTATAACTTTAGCGGCACTTATAATGCCCCTATAAACCTACCAAGTAATACACAACAACCTGCTGCCGAACCAACAGCCAAGCCAACGCCCAAACCCACAACCAAACCCACGGCCAAACCAGCAGCTACTTCTGTTGCTAAACCAACAACTACTTCTGTTGCCAAACCAGCACCCAAACCAACAGCTATGCCTCCGGCAAAACCGGTAGCTCAACCTCCGGCAAAACCGACAACTCAACCTCCGATGAATCCGACAGGTCAACCAGCTGCAACCCTACCAACAACGTCCAGCGTAAATAATGGCCAATTTAATGGCAACTTCAATTTTGTTGGTAACTTTAATGGCGTTATAAACATACAACCGCCCCCGCCTCCCCCACCGCCGCCACCACCTCGTCGTGTAGTCGTCACAACTACAACGGTTACTCGTCGGCCCGGGTTGTTCTGGTGATGCAGCACGAAAGCCTCAAGGGAAACCTCCAAGAGTTGACTAAAGGGATAAAGGTAGGAAATATACCTGACTTCGACATGAAAGTTCAATTGTAGCCCTAACATATAAAATAAGATCAATATTTACCAGAGTCAGTTATGCAATCGGTAAAGAATTATACTGACATTTGTCGTCACAACCGTACCTGATCTTCGAATTTTCTTACAATTTAGTTGGCCATTTTAGTTTTCATGATCTTATTTTGATGGGAACTCGTCAACGAAAGGACATAATTACCCTTTTTGGATTACTTTGTGTTTTTATTCCCAGTTGAGATTTTTTAATAAATTTTGATTTGTTTACATTGAATGTCTTAGTTTCATTTCTTTGTCAAATCAACATGAGTTGAATTAATTTATATCATTTCTTGTATTAAGTTATTTGTATAAGTTGGTAAGGTCCAAAAATGTCAGAAGCTGATTAAGGGATGGTAGCAAGGTTTGCCACCAACAGGGTGTGGGAGAATTTGGTCCCCTATTAATGTTACCGACCGACATCAGTGACCAGTTTATTAGTGTCAAACATATTTTCATACTTCTTTAATTTTTGCATTTTGTCTACAGCTTTCATAGACGTTTCCGTCAGTAAATTAACTAAAAAAACCACCGAAATTATTTGGATTGAAGCGAGCTCGATGTTATTTGACAAAATTATACACCTCTGTCGTATTGCTCTTCTGATTTAAACTTAATCATAACCAAAACCTTAGGAAAAGAACAGCCAGATTTAACAAGGTATATATTACAAAGGAAAACAAACAAAAGATTCAAGAATCAAGAGACTTTTCAATGAAAAAAGCTAGTACTGCCAAGAAACTATAGAAGGCTTCTGAACCAGAGCATACAAGTTAACTAAATAAAAACAATATTATAAAGAAATCAGTAGAATCACTCAAGAATAAAAGAGGCAATAATACATTAAAGCAAGTTAATTAGTATAAGATCAGATAGCATAAAGCAGTTAGTATCTAGCTATTAAACATCCACCACTACCACATGTCAACATATAAGACCTAACACTGGCCTATTATCCTTTTGTTAAAAGGAGTTTCCACAATAGGAGAAAATCAAACATGTATTGCTACTTGGATAAGAGAAAGCAAAGAGAATTACCATTAGCGCTATTGTTTGCCCCCTTGTTCATTGACAATATTATTATCAACTCCTAGCCCCATTCTTTTATCACCCTGCTGATGTCCCTAACAGAGCAAGTGACTCTATAAGCTAAGATAGATATGAATGTAGAAATTTAATTACAAGACGAATAGACGGTCAAAAAGTTTTAAATTCCAACATAGCATCATATGTAGCCACAACACACAAACCCCCAATATGCCAAAATATATGCTTCACGACAGTTTAGTTTAATTTTGTCAATAACAGTAGATAAAAGTATCATCTTCAACTTTCCCAAAACCCGAAAGCATTGATCACAGCTAGATACCAAGAGCCACAACACAACTTCCAACTCAAAATATTGGCGAAACCACATTGACTAATAATGTTGCTAAATGTCATAAGTTTTATATATGTCACCTAGAGAGTTGAGCAACATTTAATAACAACCTTAATAATGGACGAAATTGAAAAGTAATATACTATAAATCACCACAAACAGTGTGTAGAAGAAGAACAATCTATAACAATGAGAGATTTTGGACTGCTATGTCTGCAAACATATGCCATCATACATCAAAAGGCAATGACCACTAATAGCTAACCAGGAGAATAGTCTAACATAATTAATTCAACAATAAAAGACAAATAAACATGTAAGAACAAGAATATGTAAGATTTCCCTTGACCTTTACTGCTTCAGGCAAAATTCTTTCCATATAACAATGGGAAAGCAGCAACAATAATAGAACTATGTATTGTAGGAAGCGTTCGCAGTTCACCATACTAAAATAATTCGTTTTGCAATTACATAAAAATTAAAATGCATTATTTGAGGCTTAATCTGCGCGTATAAGATGGCTAATTATTTCCATACCATCTTTAAATGGAAAACTATACCTACTCCAAAGAATACCATGAAACCATATTGAAAAGATAAGATGTAACTTCTAGGGGCTTTGGCAGGGGGGGTGACAGTGTAGGGACACATTAATAGTACATGGACAATTTGTGAGCATATGTCTATATATTAGAGTTAAAAGAGAAAACATACCAGATCAATCATTAAAAGGAGTTGGACATGCTACCATCTACTGTGACACTACGACCACCTCCATCTTGTTGATAAAGATTGTGAACTGAATTATGAGATTGCTGACTTGAAAGAGCATGTTGCTAAAGTTACTGTTGTGCGTTACTATTTTGCTGTTGTTGCTAGTGCAGGAAATTGAAGAAAGTTGAAGTCATGGGATCAAAGGGGAAAAACAAACAAATATACATATAACCAAAGATGAACAACAATTGACAGGTTAAACCAAACACTAAAGTAGCAAAGTTGAGGGAGTGCCTGAAGAGCCTAAATAAAAGATTTATGTTATTGAGGAAGCCCATAGTGAAGCTGATCTAATCCCTAACATAGGAGTTCACAGGTTAAACCAAACACTAAAGTAGCAAAGTTTCATAATAAAAGGATCATTTCCTCTTTTTCGCATTCAAAATCAATGCACATTAATGTGATAATGAAGCTAAGAAACTAATAAACGCAAATGGCAGAACACTTTTAAATGGAAAGGCCTTTCAAGGTCAAATTACGACCACCATGATTTGATCCTGAAACAGTGAAATGTTTGCCAAAGAAATCTCTAAGCCATATGAATTTACAATAACCATAAGGTGAAAGACTTGCGATATCTGGCTTTGAAAATGGGTAAAAAAAAGAAAGAAAGAAAGACTCTTTTGTCTACAAGTTATATTATTGGTTCCCGAAAAGTCATAGGTTAGCCTAAGATGCCTGAAAATCCAAAATTCAAAAGCCCCTAGTACCAGGAATCGATCTCAGCTCTGGGATTTAGAACCAGGATGATCTCAGCATTTAAGTACGTAGCAGTAGGAACCAAGCCAACAAAGCACATTCACAATACTTTGTTATCAACTAAAATTTCCCAAACTTTCTCCTAATACCTAATTTCAAACAAAATTACTCTTAAATCCTGAAGTGTACTAAATGAACACAATAAAATATACAATCAACAAAACCCCCGAACAATTAATCAAAAGCCCAAATTATATATACCTAAATCTTCAATTTCAAGTGACAATTAAAAAACAAAATCGGAAATATACCTCAAAAATTAGACAAACCCACCACTGCCCTAACCTCACTGCGCCGTCGCCGGAGTTAGACCCACCTTCTGCCTCGTCGAAGACGAGTCACTGCCGTTGGAACCCCTGCCAAAAGTTCTGTCAGCAGTTTACATAGAAGGAAGAAAAGAATAAGCAACAATAGAGAGGGATGACAGAAGAAAGGAACGGTGCCGGAGTTCGATCTTCTTTCTTCCCTGCCTCGCCACCGTCGTTGCTGCAAAATCGGCGTTAGACCCTCGTTTCTTCGTAGTTACAGGGGGAAAAAAAAATATAAGAAACACAAATCGAAGAAAGCGACGGAAGGAAGATGGAAGAGATGGATAAATATCTTCCATTGTGTTGTTTGGTTTGAAACATAAAAAGAATGAATTTTTCCTCTTATTCATTCATGGAAAATCGTGTCACCCTTATGTCCTTTCTAAAAATGTGATTACCATCCTTCTACCTTCCCTCCCTTCTTAACAAATACACCCAAAGCATGTTTGGTTAGAGATAAATTAGAAAGGAAGAAAAAGATTCGCAGATTTTGAGGGACATATTTGGACATAATTCATGGCTATACATATTTGTAATAAAAAATAAATAAATATAATTTTGTTACAAAATGTATTTTATGGCGGTAATTATTAGATTTTTGCTAATAAATGTATTTTTTAGCAGTGAAATTTATTTTGCTGGTAAATCTTTTGCTGATAAATCTAGCATTTGTTGTAGTGAAATGCTGTGATTGATTTCTACTTGTATTTTTATTTTTTAAACCTCTTCTCTTGGTATTTGTTTGTAAAATCAACAAGTTTAACTAACAATTTGTGATGGAGATTGTTAGACTAAATATCACTATAGAGTATATAGGCAATTGTATAGGTGGCCAAATTGGACCTGAACCAACCGAAGCATATCAGACCGGATCAAAACCGGTCAAACCTTGAACCGGACCGGAATGGGAACCGGACCGGCGGTTCAGAAGAAAAAAAGGTTAAGGTTTAGGATCAATCAACCCCTGAATCTTTGAACTGACGGTTCTGAACCGGTATGTGAACCGACGGTTCAACCATTAGGTTCAATCAAGGGTTAGTTGTAATATAAATTAATATTATGTAAATTATTAATTGTAAAATAAAAAATGTAAGTTGTTTTTCATATTTGAGAAATTATATTATTTTGTTACGTATATTAATAATTTATCAAGAAATATCTACATCGAAACCACACGCAAATTGAATTCTAAATGTTTATTCAAAAGGGTTGAATCTGAACCGGACCGAATCTAAACTAGTCAAATCCTGATCAAACCTTAAACCTGAACCGGACCAGTGGTTCATCTCTTTTGCAACTTAAGGTTCAGGTTCAAGAATTTCTTGAACCTGAACCGGCGGTTCATGAACCGTGGCCACTTCTAGACAATTGCATTATGTATTATATGGACTAGTGTTGTAATTTTGTTCCTATCTAATCTAGGATGTATATATACACGTTATCATCAGTAATACAATTGAGGTCATCAGCCTTTACATCACTCATCAATTTGTATCTTCACATGTGAATTCGCTGAAAAGATAAAATCTATTCTGATTTTTCATAACCTTGCATAAAAAGTCTCTATTGTGATAATATTCATAAATCAAAAAGCAAAGTTGAAGGTACGAATTTCAAAAAGAAAATATATAAAAAAAAAAAAGGCTATTATGATAGTTACAGCTTCAACTAGAAAAAAAAAAAAAAAAAAAAAAAAAAAAAAGCTATAATGATAGTTACAGTGTTTCGTTTAACGGTTTTTCCGCTTATTAACGTTAGACAACAGTTTTAAAAGTGTTTGATTATATTTTAATAACAACGGTTGATAACATCTTATAATCATCAGATAAAATCTATTTTTTTAAGAAAAATATTTCATTGTATTTTTTTTTTTCCAAATTAGTTATTTTATATCCTAATAGTAATATCAAACACTAATTATGAATGAACAAACAACAAACATCAACAAAAAATCATCAACAACAAACAACAATAATAAATAGAATTAACAAATAGAAAATAACAATAGCCGAACCAAACTGGTTCTATATTTTTATTATTATTTTTTTCAAATGTGATTTCTTTTCTTTTATTTTGTATTTATTTACATAAGACAATTAAAGATGAAACCTTACAAAGGACGAATAAAATGGAACCTTCTCCTCAATTATAACTGCGAAACCTTTAATTGTATAGTTCATCCAATTAAGATCTTACATTTGCCCCAACGCAAATCAAGAGATATGTTACCCATTATTCACAATGTCCACAAACAAAATTGTACTACTTCTTCCCTACCAATAATGATAAAAAAAAAAAAAAAAAAGCTATTAATTAATAAGTTAAAAGATATTAATTAATAAGTTATTTTTTATACACTTAGCACCGTTTATTTTGTGAAAAATAGATTTTCTTGTTAATTTCTATCAAAAATATTTTTAGAGAAAATTAAATATTTTTCCTTTTTAATTAGCATCATGTTTTTTACATAATAAACTTCTATCCGAGGCAAAGATCTGTTTTCAAAAAATTTAATAGGATGCATCTCGAAGTTATTATTAATCCATAATTTTATTATCATAAGTAAAATTTATTGACCGTTTTAATATCTCAGTATCTTTCCTCCAGATATCTCTAAGGGAAATTATTGGTTTTACACCAAAAAATAAGTTTACTTTCAAGTTATACATTTAACTATTTACTGAATTACGTTTTTTTTTTAATTCTTTTACTCCTTACTTTAAATACTTATGTTTTTCTTTTTTACGTTTTTCTTCGTCTTCTTCTTCTCTTTTCATCACTTGCTTCCTTCAAGCGAATGAAGAGCCAATTTTTTGCCGTTCTGCATCAGATATGGCTCTCCCCTCTTGCTTCTTCCATTCTCATTTCTCCATCAAGGTATGCCCTTTAATTTGTGCCTTCGATCTTGCTTTATGGCCATGTGATTCAATTTTATAATGGGTAGGGTTTGTAATTTGCTTTACGCCCTTATTTTCAGATTCAAAATCCGAAAATCGGCAACTTGAGGGACTTTTTGCTTAATTAAATCAAATGTTGGCGAACCTTCATTTGCTTTGCTCTGGAATGGACAGCCCAATCTGTTATTCTAATTCCAGGTTGGTTTTTGCCTTCAACAATATTTGGATTGTAGTCCTGTGTTTTTCCTTTTTTGGTCCGACTTTCTTTGCTACTGTTTGAGTGAATTTGTTTTTGGCCATTTAAATTGAAGATATATAGTTATGTATCTTTTTTGAAGAGTTTATAGGTAGATTAAAATTGTAATGAAAAAACAGTCGCTGGGAATCAATTATAAAAAATTAGTTTCATGTGGCTTGTATGATTTGGATTTTTTATTTTCTTTCTTAAGCAATTGTAGATGGTAGTGGAATGCGAGTTCGATGTAAGAACGTTGGTGGAACCTGTTATTACTGATATTACTGCACTTAAGGTGTTTGTTTTTATGTCTGAATGAGCTCAATTTACTTAATTAATCAATTCTCAAATTTGATAATAAAAAATTGCTTAAATTTAATTTATAAAAAAAAGCTTATCCAGAATTCCATACATGCATACAACAAATTATCTCTGATGAATTAATTAACTAAAATATTTATATATGATGAAAAAAAAGGATATCTTCATAGTTTTCCCCACTTGAAGCAAACCACAATAAATAAGTATCTGCATATGTTAAAAATTTAAAATAGAATAAGTTTTGCAGACTTGTTATTACAATTCACCAGATTTCAGAAAGCAGACCTTAAGGAATTGAGTCAATCTTAGGAATGATAATGCCATTGACTTTCTCCCTTAAAAGAAACTTCTGGATCTTCCCATTAAAATTGACAGGAATTTCTCCAAAAACTACAATCTTAGGAATCATATGGTTAGGCAATTTACCATAACAAAATTACAAGTGTCAATTTAAGTTCTGATTTCTGTGATATGGCTCATTTACTTGGAATTTTGAAGGCTACGAGGACAGTTTAGAGATATTGCAATGAACTCATCTGCTTCATTTGCCATTGAGAAGTGCTTCAGTGCCAGTAACTTGTCACTAAGGGAGTCGATAGCATCCGACTTTTTATATCTGTACAGAACATCTTTGCTGCAAGACATATTAGTATTATCTTGTAATTTAGATTAGGTCCTTTTGTTCCTAATGTATTTATACACTTCTTATACATTGTTGTACATTGTTATACACTTCTTATATATTATTATACATTGTTTATACACTGTTCATACATTGTTTATACACTGTTTATACATTGTTTGTATACTGTTATACACTGTTTATACATTGTTTATATACTGTTTATACATTGTTTGTACACTGTTATACACTATTTATATATTGTTTATACACTTCTTATACACTGTTTATGCACTTCTTATACACTGTTTATACACTGTTTATACACTTCTTATACATTGTTATACACTTCTTATATATTGTTATACACTGTTTATACATTGTTTATATATTATTTATACATTGTTTATACATTATACATTGTTTATACATTATTTATATATTATTTATACATTGTTTATATATTATACACTGTTTATATATTGTTTATACATTATTTATACACTGTTATACATTGTTATACACTGTTTATACATTGTTATATATTGTTATACATTGCTTATACATTGTTTATACACTACTTATACATTGTTATACATTATACTCTTTTTATACAATGTTTATACACTACTTATACATTGTTATTATTTATACATTGTTTATACACTACTTATACATTGTTATACATTATACACTTCTTATACAATGTTATATGTTTATACACTTATTATACATTGTTATACACTGTTTATACATTGTTTATACATTATTTATACACTGTTATACATTGTTTATATATTATTTATACATTTTTTTATACATTATACACTGTTTATACATTATTTATACACTGTTATACATTGTTTATACACTTTTTATACACTGTTATACATTGCTTATACATTGTTTATACACTACTTATACATTGTTATACATTATACACTTTTTATACAATGTTATATGTTTATACATTTATTATACATTGTTACACACTTTCTTATACATTGTTTATACACTAATATACTTTGTTTATACATTATTTATACATTGTTTATACATTATACACTATTTATACATTGTTTATACATTATTTATACACTGTTATACATTGTTATACACTGTTTATACACTTCTTATACATTGCTTATACATTATTTATACACTACTTATACATTGTTATACATTATACACTTTTTATACAATGTTATGTGTTTGTACATTTATTATACATTGTTATACTCTTTATACACTGTTTATACATTGTTTATACATTATTTATATACTATTATACATTGTTTATACATTATTTATACACTGTTATACATTGTTTATACATTGTTTATACATTATACACTGTTTATACATTGTTTATACATTATTTATCCACTGTTATATATTGTTATACACTGTTTATATATTTCTTATACATTGTTATACATTATTATACACTTCTTATACATTGTTATACACTTCTTATATATTATTATACATTATTTATACATCGTTTATACACTTTATACACTGTTTATACCTTAGTTATACCTTAATTATTCCTTAAGATACACTATTCTAGTGATTATACCTTAGTTATTCCTTATTTATACCCTATTTATACCTTAAGATACATTATTATATTGATTATACCTTAATTATACCTTAAGATACACTATTACAGTGATTATACATTAGTTATACCTTAAGATATACTATTATATTGATTATACATTAGTTATACCTTAATTATACATTAAGATACACTATTACAGTGTTTATACCTTAGTTATACCTTAATTATACCTTAGTTATACATTAAGATACACTATTACAGTGATTATACTTTAGTTATAGCTTAATTATACCTTAGTTATACCTTAATATACAAAGGCATAATTAGTTATACTTTAGTGAAAAAATATGTCGGAAAAAGTATATACATATGGACTTTTTTTCGAAGATAAAAAAAAATAAAAAAAACTTTCTAAAGTCACATGACAAAAAAATAAACGGATTGAGAGATAAATGCGAAATTAGATTAAAAATTATAAAAAGAGGAGAGAGAAACGTGGACAAAGTAGAGAAAGTATTTTGGAGATTTTGATTTGTGTTTTGTTGTTTATTTTGTGAATGAATCACGTAAAAATGATAATTTTTGTTTTAGGTATTTTTGAAATTTTGAAAAGTTTTTAAGGTATTTATGCAAACTTTTTCTTTTGAGGTAAAATTGTTATATAGTGCCAAAAGTTTTGTATTTATGTAAAATGCCCTATCTCTAATTGCCCCAATTGTGGTGATTAAGAAACACAAGATCATGCACTTCTCCATTGTTCGGATAATTTATTCCTTTGTCACTCACTCTTCTGTTGGCTTGGAGTTTCTTTTGTGCTTTCTTTTCGAATTGCTGATTTTTTTTAACCATTAGATTGGTATTTTCAAGAGTTCTTCTCATGTTGTTTTTGGTTCCACTCCTAGAATGACTATCATTTAGAAAATTTGGAAACAGAGAAACAAACAATTTTTCTAAGATCTAACTTGTTCGGATGACATTTTGCGGAAGAGTTTACACCTTTTAAGAAATAAAAGTAAAACTCATCATACATTGATGAGATAACAAGGACTTGGCAATAGAATAAGACAAAAATACATCCAATAAAAACAATAAAATAATCAAAAAATACTGCAACGTGCATTTTATTAACCAAATCCATAAGAATTCCAAAACATCGCATATATAACATTATAACATTATACAGTTTAACAAACATGGATAAATTATACTTGAGAAGGATATATTTGGGTATCTTAAATGCAAATATATTAACAATGACTCGTGTCTAAAAAAATATGACGATGAACCTTTCTTTTCTTTTTTTCTTTTTTTTTTTTTTGTAATATCACCGGTTTCCAGACACCATATTGAATTGTGAATAATTCGGTTTTGAGATAACAGTTCGGTGGATTATAATGTCAAAACTCCTCCTAATGTTGGTTCTAAGACTCGAACACCTATCATATCCTTAACCCAACCCATTATCTACCATCTGAGCTGCCAAACATTGATCGAATATTAACCTTTCTCATAGAAACTATCAAAAACTTATTTTGCAGGAGAAGATGAATCCGAATTTAAAGATAAACAAAAACAATGTTGGACGACGAAAACCAAAATAAAAGCGAGAAAAACGGATAAGTGATTAACACTAAATTCCACATGAAACATGAAGAGAATTAATTAAGTAGGCAGTAAATATGAAATTTGGCTTCACAAATCCAATCGAATGTGAAACCGGGTAATTAGAATCGAGGGTTATTTTTTAAAAAAATCAATCAAACAAATACAACAATCTGACTATCATGTGTACTAATCAATTAGGTTGAGAAATTCTATTGTGGTCCAAGACCACCATGTCATATATGGTCCCAACTAATGAAATACTGACAATTCATCGATCAACTTATATTTATGTTTATCCTTAAATTAACAGCCTTCTCTAATAAGCAAAATTTAAGCTTTTAGATATTTTTCTTCCTAGTCTTTTTTTTCGACAAATCCTGATCTCATCGGCATTATTCACTACCGATTTGATACTGTTTCTGACATTCAGTGCTTGTAGAATTAAATCCAATCAACAAGTAAATAATTTTTAGATTTTAACCAGCTTCACTGTGTTGCCGGAATTGATACTTTAATGAAGATTTTTCGTCTGATTTGAGAGTTCAATGGCCAAGATGAATTAACTGCTTTATATAAACTCTTTTGCAATTGAAGAAAAGAGGATTATCCTGCCTCCTTCAATGGTTTTAATCAAATGACTGGTCTTCCTTCATCTAGGTTGGTTTTCTTAAATATGTCTGATATTGATTACATTATAAACACCCAAATCGGAGTTCTAATAATTGTGCAAAGCCATCAAATAAAAAAAATTCCTATTGAAAATCCAAGATTTGAAGCCTAATTAAACCCACTTGTTCTACAAAATTAGAAAAGTGATGCCAATAACGGAGTAGAAAACATAGAAATAATGAGGGTTCACTTGAGAGGAACAATTTCGATGTCGGCGATGAAGATAGCCAGCGCGGTTAGGTTTGTAAAAGAGGAGCGATGGAAGAATGAGGAAATTGAGAGTTTAATTTCGTTTGAAAGGAACAAATCTTGGAGATAAATGATAGTGTTTGTAGTTATTTTATTGGATGGGACCATATATGATGTGGTGGTCCTGGACCACTGAAGAATTTCTCCAATTAGGTGTCAACAAAAGAATAATTTTAAGAAATCAAACAGAACAACAAAACAATAAGCTGTGTATTAGTTAATAAGGTGTCAAACTACTATTGGCAAGAGCTACTTGCTCATTCAGTGGTTCCGGTCCGCATTAACATTTCTCCTAAATTATGATTTATAGTGTATAGTAGAATTTGAATGATTTCAAGTCATACTTCTTTAATAATTTTTATTTCCTTAGTCCCAATTTGATATAGTATTTAAATCTTTACCTGGTTTCAAAAAATGTTGGCAAGAACAATTTTTTATTTTAATGTTCTTTATATACCCCCACTTAATTTCTTATATAAGTAGTTGAACGATAAATTATTTAATTTCCCATTAAATTTGTATTGAATTATTGTAACGTTTATAATCTCATGATAAATATTAATATATTTTATTGATTGTCATGTACAATGAATGAAAGCATAATAAAAAGATTAGAACCATCTTTTATAAAAGAAAAGATTTCTATTATTTGAGATAAACTGAAATGAAAAAGTACCCTTTCAATTTGGGATGGACGAAGTATTTGTTAAGATAGTGTAGGTGTGGAAGGAGACCTCACACCTTGGGAAGAAACATTATCGCTAGTTATTAATTATATTGAAAAATAAAATATTTTATACTTACGGGTCAGGGTGCGTATTGATGTACGGCTGCCATTGAAGCGGAGAATGAGGATGTCAGGGTGCGTATTTCAAATTCGACAGAATGGTTTTGGGTTCACTTTAAATATGAGAAGCTCCCTTTATTCTGCTTCTTTTGTGGGGTACTAGGACATGGTGAAAATACTTGTGCTACATTTAAGGCACTAGGGGATCCAAATGTGGAAAAACTATTTCAAGCAAAAATGCGTGCGTTACCGAGAAAAACTGAACTGGCATCGGTGCCGTGATTACATCAGGGACCGAAACTGAAAATTCCCCCTCAACCAGCAAGGGTTCACTAAGGTGGTTTCATTGACTTATTAGCAACCCAAGAATTGAGAGCTTAGCAGGTGGTGGATGAACAACGCACAATGGTTGTAGTGGGCCCTAAGCGAAAAAGAATGGAGGTTGTGACTCAGAATGATGAGAGTGCTGTGATGACAATGGAGACTGATAATGATACTTTGACTGATTTATCGGCCTGTCCTATAGGGACCCGCCGACAGCCATGAATTACTTAAGTTGGAACTGTCGGGGTTTGGGGCGACCGGCGATAGTCCATGAACTGTAGGATATTGTTTCTGCATATAGGCCCAAGTTAGTGTTTTTAATGGAGGTTAAGATAGATAGAGCAAAGGTTGATGCGGTGTGTTGGAAGTTGGGTTTCCATGACTTTAGTTATGTAGCGCATGTTAATCAGGGGGGGGGGGGGGGGGGTTTAGCCCTTTTATGGAAGGAGGAGGATATGGTTGAGTTGATTTTGATGGAGACTAATTTTATTGATGTAGTAGTGCGACATAAGATGGGAGATTGGAGATTGACGGGTATTTATGGTTTTCTAGAAAGAAGTCATCGATGAGATTCTTGGGATTGCTTACTTCGGCTTTCAACAGTATCGACGCTGCCTTGGTGTGTCATTGGTGATTTCAACGATATGTTTTCGATGGAGGAAAAGTGGGGTGGACAGCCTCAACCGTTGAATTTATTGAATGGTTTTCGAGATACTATTGATCAATGTAGTTAGTCAACTTGGGGTATAGTGGCCCTGCATTTACATGGCAACGTTGGCAAAATGGTGCGGTGATTTTAAAAGAGAGGCTGGATCAGGTTCTGGTTCGTCTTGATTGGTTGGAGAGGTTTTCGCATATGCAAGCAATGGTGGTGCCAGCGGTGAATTCGGACCATGCATTTCTGGCCCTTCAATCTTTTGCATCCGAGCAGCCGCATTGCCTACCTTTCCGGTTTGAAAATGCTTGGAGGGGTCTTCCAGAATGTCGTGATGTCATAGCTTGGGTCTGGACTGAAACTGAAGTGCTACTCGATTCGGTTCAGAATGGTTTCTGGAAACTAAAGGCTTGCGGTAAGGCTTTGTTCTATTGGGGACAGAATTATCGGATGAGTTTCAGGAGGCAACTTTGGCGGTGTAGGCAGCAGCTGCAACGTCTGAGTTTGCAGACTGATGCGGGTGTAGATGAACAGGTGGCGGGTGTTAAGGCTGCATATAATGAACTTCTGCAACAACAGAATTTTTATTGGCGTCAACGGGATAAAAAATTATGGCTTTTCTAGTGGAGATGTTAACACCGCATTCTTCCATCGGAGTGCATCTTTTAGGCAGAAAAAAATGTCATAAAATCATTAGTAGATGAATCTGGGGTTCACTTACATTGGGGTGACGGGTTGGAGCAGCATGTACAAGAGTATTTTCAGAAAATTTTCCAATCCAAGGGGGGTGATATGGAGCTGATTATGCAGTGTGTCTAACAGGGGGAGTGGAGATATGTCTATGGATTTAATGAGGCCGTTTGTTGAGGAAGATGTGAAAAGGGCATTTTTTTTATATGCATCCCGATAAAGCTCCAGGTTCTTACGGGTTTAATCCGGGCTTCTTTCAAAGCTATTGGGACATTGTTGGGCCGGATGTAACAAAATTGTGTTTGTATTGCTTGAACAACTCATATATGCTGGATGAACTTAATGCTACCACAATAATCTTGATTCCAAAAATCAGAAATCCTACTCAAGTGACCGAATTGGCACCCATTTCCCTCTGTAATGTTATTATGCGGGCTATCTCGAAATGTATCTCTGGTCGTTTACAGCCGTACATGCAGGTATTAATTTCTGAAAATCAGAGTGCTTTTATACCGAATCGGTTAATTTTGATAATATTATGATTGCATTTGAACTGAGTCACTTTTTAAGTCAGAAACGGCGGGGGCAATTTGGACGTGGTGCATTAAAAATCGATCTATCCGAAGCTTATGATCGGGTTAAATGGAATTTTTTAGAAGCAATGATGCTGAGGTTGGGTTTGCCAGATCAGTTTGTTGGGCTTATTATGGCATGTGTTAATTCGGTTTCTTATAATATTGCTTATAAGGGGGGTGTTTTTCATCCTTTTAAACCAAGTTGTGGAGTGCACCAAGGTGACTCTCTTTCTCCATATTTATTCCTATTTTGTGATGAGGGATTGTCTTCTTTATTGAACACATGGGTGGATAGAGGTTTACTACATGGCTGTGCGATAGTTACAAATGCTCCGAAAATTTCCCATCTCTTTTTTGCTGATGATAGTATTTTCTATTTCCGGGCAACCATAGAGGAGGCTGCTAGATTGAAGCATGGGTTTGAGTTATATGCCAACGCCTCTAGAAAACAAATTAACTTTGAGAAATCTAGCATCATGTTTATCATAAATACTGTGGTTCCTACTCGACAGCAAATCTGTGATATTTTGCAGGTGCAATGTGTGATCTCTCATGGGATGTATCTCGGGTTGCCCTCCACAATTGGCCGCAGCAAGGATGTCTCTTTTGGTTTCTCAGTGGAAAAATTGGCTAGCCGTATTCAAGGGTGGTGTAAGCGGGGAATCTCACAGGCAGGTAAGGAAGTGCTACTTAAATCAGTTGCTCAAGCCTTGCCAGTGTACACACTAGGAATCTTCTTATTACCGGGTGGTACTTGTGATCGGTTGGAAAAAATGTTGAACTCCTTTTGGTGGGATAATAGTCTCTCCCGTCGAAAAGGGGTTCACTGGATGACGTGGTCCAAATTATGTCAACCCAAAAAAGACGGTGGTCTTAATTTCAGAAAAATTAAGGAATATAATCTGGCTTTTCTTGGTCATTCAATATGGCTCTTATTGACCCAGCCAGAGGCTTTGGTAAGCCGTTTGTTGAAAGCAAAGTATTATCCGAATTATAGTGTGCTCCAAGGGGTATACAGGAATAACGATAGCTACCTTTGGAAAAGTCTTGTAGCTGCTATCCCGTTGGTTTGTAGAGGGGTCCGTTCGCTGATAGGGGATGGAGCGAGTACTAGAGTTTGGCATTTGCCGTGGCTCCCGGATGATGGGTCTCCTATGATACAAACTCCGATGATTCTAGGTGGAGAGACTATGATGGTCCGTGACTTGCTTTTACCAAGACAGCAGGGGTGGAATATGCCTTTGATTCAGGCCCTGTTTTATCAGCAGGATGTGGACTTAATTAGATGAATCCCATTATCGTATAATTGACGACCGAACCATGTACGATGGGTGTATAAGGAGAAGGGTAAGTATACCGTCAAGGGGGATTGAGATTGATACAGCATATGTGTTTTGCGGATCATTGGATGAAACAACTGAACATGTCCTATTCTTATGCCATCAAATTTCACGGGTTTGGTCTGATTTCCCGGAAATTCAGCAGTTACATTCTAATCAGCTGCTCGCACGTTGGGTGCGGACTGTAACGTTCTCTGATGCTCGGTGGGTACATTTGCTGGCTTGTGCATGGAGCGTGTGGACAGCCCATAATAATCTCCTGTGGCGGCAAGAACGGGTTGTTGTGGAGCAGATAAAATTCTTGGCATCCTCAACGATTCAGGATTGGCGCCTTGCGCAATCTGCTGCATCTACTACCTCGGCTCTGGTGACAATGCAGCCTCCGTTGATGGCTTGGCAACGACCTTCGCAAGGGAAATTTAAATGCAACATTGACACAAGCTTTTTTGCTCAGAGCGGTACTACAAGAGGTGGGATGATTATTCGCAATTCTTTGGGTCAAATGATAGCAGCTAAATGTCTTTGGTTGAGTGGAGATTCTTCGGCAGCGGAGGCAGAGGCAATGACGTGTAGGGAAGTACTTTCATGGTTAAAAACATTGGGCTATTCGTCCATCATCATCGAAATTGATGCAAAAGGGGTTATTGACTATATTAATTCAAAGACGCATATGTGCACTCCTTTAGGATTCATTATTGATGATTGCAATGATTTAGCTTGTGTGTTAGGTGAGGTGTGTTTTCAATTTATTCGACGGTCTGCGAACAACGTAGCGCATAGATTAGCACAGGCAACTTGTTCAGTGACAATTGAGAGTGGTTTAGTGAACCTCCTCTCTTTCTTCTTTCTGTACTACAAAATGACTTACTTTAATGAATATTCATTTATTTATTTCAAAAAAAAAAAAAAAAAAAAAAAAAAAAAACAAAACAAAACAAAAATGATAGTCACAGCTCCAACAAAAATATTAAAACAAGAAAACTTACAAACAAAACCCTCTAGTTACACAAATTTACAATTAAGTTCTGGAGATTTAATTTTCTTTTACAAAAAGAGGACTATAGTCTTAAACTGTTAGCAAAAAAGAAAAGTTCGAATAATATCGTCAATAATTAATGACGTGACAGATTACTTTTATTCAAATAATTTTTTATTATCTTTCTATTACAAATCTCGCATTCTATCACACTCAAGTTAAACCAATCCTTACTCTCTTCTCACAACCCTTAAATCACCACCAGTTTCCTTAAAATTTTCAAATATTTCCTTATTAATATCATATTTCAAATTCTATTTTAAAAAAAAATATTCCAACAATACTATATCATGTAAAAACCCCAGGTAGTTAGGACTTTTTTTTCCTTTTTCTTATTCTTTTATTTTTTTTCTTTCATATCATAAAAAAATCCCGAGGACTTTGATAGTGTTAGGTTTAATTGCAAAAGTGAGTGAATATAAATATCGGACTTGTTGGTTTTTGGTCCGCCCATGACATTTTGGAATGGCAGGGACTAAACTGTAATTATGTGTAAATTACAGGGACCAAATGTGTAATTTGGTCCGACCCTATAAATAGATGGAAGTTGGGATTTCCACTATAAATAGAGAATTCGTTTCTCAGATTCATTACGCGAGAAAAACGCAAAAACGCTCCCAGAGAGAAATCACGAAATACGTCCTCTAGAATTCATCGGAAGAATTCACGGATTACGCCCGTACTCTGTGTAATCATACATACGTAGGAAAGGCATCCAGAAACGATCCGGTTTTTCCTGTGTGGAACAGAATCATCTCGTAATCAAACATCCGCTGCATATAAACCGTAAGTCTGTTTATCTATTCTGATTACGGATTCAATATATTTGTTATATGATTTATACGTGTTTCGATCTTCATTGGTATCAGAGCTGAAAGGTTTATAGATTGATGTGTTCAAATCTTTTTTTCTAGAATTCCGTGAATTAGAATTCGTCGTATCCGTTTGAAAGCGTGTTTATTTGTTTAAATACATAATCATTTGTTTTAATACGGATTTATACTGAAATCCGCATCAAAATAATTCCGTAAACATTGAAATCCGATATTTCATGAAAAGAATATGTTTCTGCTAGTCATGAATTCGTTTTGGTTCATTTTGTTGTGAATTTCCATCGTAATCCGTGTCAAAACGATACCGTATTTGATCCAACAGTACAAAGTGTCAAAATTTTTTATCGGAATTTTGAAAATCTAACCACTCCACTGAAATCAGTATGAAAAATTGAGTCGGAATCTCAAATTTCATGGCCAATGGAGCAGCGGAAGGAGGCGCGTGGCCCACACGTGCCACCACTGCGGCTGGCGTTGGTTGCTGAACGGTTGAGAAGATTTCTGTGTGATCGACACATGGCGAAGCGCGATTGGCTGATCCGGAGACGGTTGAAAAGTTAACGGTCCAACAGCCAATCACGTCACGACACGTATCCGACTAAACCGACGAAGAACTGTTCACTGAACAGGTGGCGACACGCGATTGGAGGTGATCGACGGTTGAAAAGTCAACCGCCAATCATGTGATGCCACGTGTCATCGGTAACCATTTATGAAACCGTCACGTGTCGCCACGTGTCAAAAACGTGGACCAATGGTGAAATGACACGTGGCAAATCTGTTTTGTGTGTGCCACGTCATCTTGCCACTTCATCTGCCACGTCATCTAATGAGCCAGTCAGGTGATGCCACGTGTCAATTTTTGCCACGTCAGACCGAATCACATGGCGCCACGTGTCACCCGGACAACCGGTCTTAGCGGCGCGTGATCGCGCGTGTGCGCGCGTGGCAGGCATTTCTTCAGCGCGTGTGGGCGCGTGAGGTCGTTTCCAGTTTCCAAAATTTGTCAAATTTTTTCCAGAATTAAAATTTACATTTTTCTTGAATTTTTGATGTATTTTGATGAATTTTTGGAATTCATTTGATATTTTAAACTAAATTTACTTGTATTTATTGTGTATAAATGCTTAATTTATGTTTAATAAATTCAAGAAAATTCAGTATATTTATTGTGTATTTATGTACTGAGTTTTGATTGATCATTAACAAGTTTTTGTTATTTTTATATGTGTTATAGAAATGGCAACAATCGTTAAAACGGCGAAAATAATCGAGTCTCAGGAGGAGGCACGAGCCATACAAAAACTTGAAGATAAGCTGTTCTTTAAACGGTATCCTCCGTTGGCTGAAGGGGATATTGTTGGAGTAATGGAACGATTTAACGCGTTAAATCGGGAAATCCAAGAGCTTGTCTGGAAAGGTGGTTTTTCCTCAGGGACTGATCAACTGAAAATGTTAAAATTTGCGAAAAAGGCTTTTCGGGAAAAGCATTTTAAAAAAATTCTGGTTTGGTGAAAATCCTATATTTGACATGGCAGTGGTCTCCATTGAAGGATTGGTTCTTGAGAAGGAATATGAGTACCAATGCAAAGTGTTTGTTTTACAGTTGGCTGAAACTGGAGCCAGGCTGTCTCATAATCCTAGAACAATGTTACTCAGAAGTAACAAATTGGTTCGTTGACCCTGTCTGGACACTGTTTTTGAGGGTGTTGAGAACATGCCTCATGATCTCTACTATCAGTTCGTAGAGACTATACCAGTCACCTCTAAAGAAATTGAAATTGTTGACCTAGAGGAAGAGGATGAGATCGACACTAGTGTCGAGGATGATCCAATGACTCCTGAAGGTTACTATAATGTTGACAGTGGGGCTGAAACTGATGATTGAGTTTTTTTTTTTAATTTCTTTGCTGATTTCGTAATGTTCAATTGTGTATTGAATTAGCTACGTGCTAAATTTTTTTGTGTGGTGTGGTTGTATCTTTGTTGTTGGACAAGTTATGAAATAAAGTGTTTATTTGTTAAACATTTCTATTTTGGTTAATTGTTTCATTTCTTCAAAGTTATTTATCTTGATTTTATAACTAAGTGTTATACAATCATTTGCATTATAAATAATAAATTTCGCTGTTGTAACTAGTAGTCTGAAACATAACCAATAGATATATTTATTATTGGAAATTTAAAACTAACATAGTGTTTGTATTAGCCCGAATAAATGGTGACTCTGTGCATTGCGCATAGTGTTCGATTTTATGTGAACCAAGCACTATTTTTAGCTTTAAATAATCTTATAATAAATTTGGTGTATCACTTACTTGTGTTGTGCTACTTCGTCTTTATAGTTTTCAATGGCTGCTTCCAAGTCAATTGTGGCTGAATTGAATAAGGACCTACGCTTGAACGGTGACAATTATGAGGTTTGGGCGATGAAAGTCCAATACATAATTGAAGAGCAGGAGGCTCTGGACACTCTAGAGCGAATAATGGTTCCTCCTGAAGAGGGTACCACCGCACAAGCTAGAAGGGACCTTGATGCTTATCAGATCTAGAAAAGGAAAAACTCTACTGCCCGCATCATCATGCTTAGTGCTATGGATGATGATATCGCGAAAAGGTTTCGCGTCTACCCCACAGCTAAAGAACTATGGGATGCTCTCAAAGAAAATTTTGGAGGTGTCTCCTTAACTAAGCTTCGTTCTTTAAGTATCAAATTTGATACTTATAAGAAGAGAGCAGACCACACGATGAAGAGGCATTTAAGAGAAATGTCCAACATGATCACGGAGCTTCATGATGCTAGTCATAAGTTGACTGAAGAGCAAAAAGTTCAAGCTGTGATACGTTCTCTGCCGACCGGGTGGGAGCATATGAAGTTGCACCTAACCCATTCTAATGACATTAAGACCTTTGACGATGCAGTTCGTCATCTTGAACTAGAGGAGGACCGTTTGGCTTCCCTCCGTGTGAGATTTGAAGTTCACATGACAGGTTCAAGTTCTGGTCCGAAGTCAAAGAAAAGGAACAAGAGGTTCTTTCAGAAGAAGGCTAAGGGAACGGCGGGCAGTGGTCCAGTTCAGAAGAAGGGCAAGAAAAAGGTGAACATTTCTAAAGTGAGATGTTATAACTGCAGACAGAAGGGGCATTTTGCAAAAGACTGCAAAGCTCCTAAGGTAAATGTTACCGAATTGTATAAGTGTTATACATATGTTTCAAGTTCTGTTTTCCTAACTGAATCTCATCCTTTGTGGATTGTAGACTCAGGAGCCACAGACCATGTAACAAAGGATCGTGATTCCTTTGTAGAGTTCCGAAGTGTTCCAAGGGGAACAAAATGGATATACGTGGGAAATAATTCAAGGGAGGAAGTCTTAGGGATTGGCTGTTGTCAGCTGGTCTTGAATGGTGGCCGTCCACTATTCCTTGAAGATGTCCTCTACGCTCCTGGAATACGAAGGAACTTGATATCTGTTTCTGCCCTAATGAATTTAGGATTCATTTTGTCTTTTGAATTAAACAGTTTTAGTCTCTATTTGAACAATATTTACTTTGGTGGTGGATATTTAATGAATGGTTTTATTGTGTTGGATATAGATCCAAATTATTTGTGTAATAATAGCTTTTCTTTTAATGTTAACTCATCTGTGGATAATGTTAGCATTTCAAAAATGTGGCATGCGAGACTTAGTCACATTGGTCAACATCGTTTAGTACGATTGGCTAAAGCAGGTTTGTTGGTTGATTTATCCAAAGTAGATCTTCCAACTTGTGAAAGCTGCTTAAAAGGAAAGATGACAAAGAAACCGTTTGGTAAAGCTACGCGAGCTGATCACCCATTGCAATTAATCCATTCTGATATCTGTGGCCCAATGAATGTTAGGGCAAGGCATGGTGCGTACTATTTCATTACATTCATAGACGACTATACAAGGTATGGTCATGTCTATTTGATTGCACATAAATCTAAAGCATTAGCATGTTTCAAACGATTTATGACTCTAGTTGAAAATCAATTAGAGAAGAAAATCAAAGCTTTAAGAACCGATCAGGGAAGAGAGTACCTCTCCGAGGAATTTAAAGTTTTATGTGATGAAAAGGGTATAAAACATCAGTTGACTATACCCAGGACTCCGCAACAAAATGGAGTCGCGAAAAGAAGAAACCGAACCCTCTTAGAGATGGTAAGGTCTATGATGGCTGAAGCCAATTTGCCTATCTCCTTTTGGGGAGATGCACTATTGACTGCCACCTATGTACTCAATAGAGTACCTTCTAAGTCCGTAGAAACCACGCCCTATGAATTGTGGACGAGCCGCAAGCCCAATTTGAACCATTTACGACCATGGGGATGTGCTACCTATGTTCATGATACATCTAGCAAGCATGGCAAGCTAGGCCCTAGAGGCAAGAAAGGTATCTTTATAAGATATCCTGATCTCTCCAAAGGATATGTTCTAGTGGGAGAGAATGAGAATGGTCAAATAACAGAATTTGAGTCACGAGATGTCACATTCTTAGAGAATGAATTTCCTAAGCTGGGAGAAGTGGATAAGGAATTCACTTTCTTTGAAACTCAAGAGTCTGAAACTTCAGGATCGCTTAATCCGAGTGGGAGGAATGAAGTTAAAGACGTAAGGGCAAGGGAAGAGAATGATGTTTTTCAACCTTCACAAGCGGATTTGAGTAATCCTAACCCTGACTTGAGTAGTCTTGATTTGAGTGGGAGTCTTGTTCCAAGTTTAAGTGTGAATATGGATATAGATCCCAGTGGGAGTGGTCCCAGTGGGAGTTCTGCCCAACACCTTGATGAATATATGCGATTTGTTTGTCAAGAAGTAGAACCTCTGAGGCGATCGAAGAGGGGAAACATTCCGCGACGCCGTCATTTAGTTGATAGCGAAGTTCTCTCGGTCATAGCTCAAATTGAAGACATTCCAACTAGTATGAGAGATATACTGGAATCTCCAGCAAAGGAAGAATGGATAAAAGCAATGGAAAGCGAGATGGAGTCAATGAGAATCAACAAAGTTTGGGAACTAGTTGATCTTCCCAAAGGGCGCAAAGCCATTGGGAATAAATGGGTACATACTATTAAGCGATCAGCGGATGGGAAACCTATCCAGACTAAGAGTCGGCTGGTTGCGAAGGGGTTTACACAACAGGAAGGAATTGACTATCAGGAGACTTTTTCACCTGTTGTCCGTTTCGCGTCTATAAGAATTGTACTTGCTTTTGTAGCATGTATGGACCTTGAATTACATCAAATGGATGTAAAGACTGCATTCTTGAACGGTGAATTGAACGAAGAAATCTATATGGTTCAACCAGAAGGTTTCGTTGTTCAGGGTCAAGAACATAAGGTTTGTAAGTTGAAGAGATCAATTTATGGCCTTAAGCAATCTTCAAGACAATGGTATTTTCGGTTCCATGAAGCGATTATATCAATGCAATTTAAGGTGATCAATGCAGACTCATGTGTCTACATTAAGCGCGAAAACGGAGGGAAGTTTGTCATTCTAATGTTATACGTTGATGATATCTTGCTAGCAGGAAATGACACTTCCTTACTCAAGAAAGTAAAGACTTGGTTGTCTTCTAACTTTGAGATGAAGGATCTAGGAGAAGCTAATTACATCCTTGGGGTTAAGATCTCAAGAGATCGATCTAAGAGATTATTGGCTCTTTCACAAGAGACGTATATCAATAAGATCTTAGAACGGTTTGGTATGGCTCACTGTGATCCCGATCCAACCCCTATTGCAAAAGGTACAGAACTGAATGCAAGTATGTGTCCCACGACTTCAGAAGAGACTAAAAGGATGGAGAGAATTCCTTATAGGTGTGCAATTGGTAGCTTGATGTACGCTATGATTTGTACACGACCTGATATAGGTTTTGCGGTGGGTCTCACAAGCCGTTATCAGGCTAATCCAGGTTTGAAGCATTGGGCAGCAGTGAAAAGGATATTGAGATATTTGAAGGGGACTTCAAATTACTCCCTTTGTTACCAAGGAAAGGATCTGCAATTAAAGGGATATACAGATGCTGATCATGGAACTGATAAAGACGGGAGGAAGTCCACGTCTGGGTATATTTTCACTCTAGGAAATGGTGCAATTTCCTGGTGTAGCAAGAAACAAACTTGCGTGGCATTGTCGACTATGGAGTCGGAATATGTAGCTGCAGCAGCTGCAGTACAAGAAGCGGTTTGGTTAAAACGCTTCATAGATCTTTTAGATCTATTGCCTAAAGGGAAATGTACGACTATCTATTCCGACAGCACTGCATCGATAGCTTATTCCAAGAATCCTTGTTATCATGGAAAAAGCAAGCATATCGATATAAAATATCATTTTGTTAAAGACAAAGTAGCACAAGGGGAAATAAGTTTAGTGCATGTTCAAACTGGAGATATGATTGCAGATTCGTTAACGAAACCAATAGCTCCAAAGGTTTTTAGTAAACACATTTTGGAATTTGGTCTTCGTAGATTATAGGAACATGTTGTTGTCTTTGAACTATTGTAATAACTTTTGAAAATTCTATTGAAATGGAATGTCAGTTATTTGTTGTGTTCAAATTCATTTTACTATTTAAAGCGATACACATAGAACTATTAAGTGTAGTTCAGTATGTTGGCGAAATGTCATCTACTCACATAGATGAATCTTTTGCTATGAGTTGTGTATTCATAGGTAAAAGTGGGAGTGTGAATTACTCCATATGTGATATGTGAAATATCATTATTTCGTTTATTCCGAAAGCTGTCCTGTGAAAGGCTTAAAAGTGGACTAGAGGTATTGATGCATGAGTTGCATTTAGAGACTGAATGCTTTCGCATAGTGTTTATAAAACATACGTCCTAAGTGGATCGACACTATGGCATATTTGTGTAGTATGTGTAAGAGCCGACCAAGGGATGGAAAGAAGAAAATTGATCTCAACTTTCCTAATGAGAGACCCAAATGAAACTATGAGTTTCAAGTTCACCCTTAAGGACTCTTGTAAATAACAAGAAGGGTATGTCTGATGATTAACTTGATTGGAACCCTAAACTAGGCTTCGTTAGCTATGAACAGGCATATAAGGACCAGTCAGATAAGCATTAGACATATGGTGGAAGGTTATTTATAGAGAGGAAGTACATTTTCAGTAACATATCACTTAGTAAACATATAACACTCGAGCTCAATACTTTTTCGTGGAAAAGGTATGTAGTGTATATGAATGTTTTCGTGAGATCAAAAGTGAGTTGAAAACTAGTGATCATGGAAAATGGACTAGGGGAAAGTCACGTTAAGCTAAAGGTGGAACGATGAAGGAGAGCTTCAAGATTTAACCGTTACGTTGACTGGTCGCGTGAATTCGCCGAAAAAGAATTGAAAGAGGTATGTGTGTTCAATCGCCATGAAAGTATATCTTGTCATGTGCGAGTGGGAGATGTTGGTTTTTGGTCCGCCCATGACATTTTGGAGTGGCAGGGACTAAACTGTAATTATGTGTAAATTACAGGGACCAAATGTGTAATTTGGTCCGACCCTATAAATAGATGGAAGTTGGGATTTCCACTATAAATAGAGAATTCGTTTCTCAGATTCATTACGCGAGAAAAACGCAAAAACGCTCCCAGAGAGAAATCACGAAATACGTCCTCTAGAATTCATCGGAAGAATTCACGGATTACGCCCGTACTCTGTGTAATCATACATACGTAGGAAAGGCATCCAGAAACGATCCGGTTTTTCCTGTGTGGAACAGAATCATCTCGTAATCAAACATCCGCTGCATATAAACCGTAAGTCTGTTTATCTATTCTGATTACGGATTCAATATATTTGTTATATGATTTATACGTGTTTCGATCTTCAGGACTAGTTCATGTATGTAACACAAAGCTAATTTGCTAATGTTAATACTCAATATACACTAATATGACATTTTTTGCTTTTATTTATTTTGAACGAGGGATATACAATAGTTTTTACATTAAAAATAAATAAAATTAAAGATAGTTGACTTTGGAATAAATGATAACATAGGTCTAATTAACGGGTAGGCGGACACGCTTATTATACAAATCATACTACTTTTATTTTAAACGTTTTAATTTTTAATTTTATTTTAATCAATTTCAACCTTTTCATTTAAAATCACATGGATAACGTGGATAGATCTATCTAGATTTGGGGTTAAATATGTGTTCCTTGTCTTTGTGAATGTCTGATGAATTTGATATGTGTAACAAAATTGATTTTCGTTGTTTCTGTTACTATTATATATGGGTAATTCCAAGCATTATATACTTAATTAATTAATCAATTCAACTTCCAGATATCTGTAATCCGTAATTGTATTTGTGAATTTGCTTTGTCGAATTGTAAACAAACTAAGATCATTGAAAATAATTGATGGGAAAGGTAACATAAAATACTTAAAAAACAATAAAATTTTGATTAGTTTTTTTATTCATAAAATTAATAAAATACTAATTATTTTTTTAAAATAATTAATTTACCTTTATTAGCTTACATTATATTTTTTTTATGATTTTGGCTTAATCATATGATAATAAAAAAATTACTATGTAAAATTGTAGCACAAACTTAATTACCATGTTAAAATTTTTACAGTATAAGGTCAAATTGTACTTGTGCCCTCCAAGGATATACTTTTTAAGGTTATTCATTTAGCTTCATTTCATGTCAAATATAAGTATAATCATTTTTCTTTTTCTGCTTCTGATGTAATTGTGAATCCTGCGGCACTCTTACTTTTCTCAAGGTATTTCTAATACAATTTAAAATTAAAAAAACATAAAAAACAAAAACAAAAAAACAAAAATAGTCCCAAAGTGTGTATTTTATATGAATGTAGTTTTATATTTTCTGAATAGTGAATGAACGGATTATAGCTCTACCTAACCTAAATAGTCGCAAAATTTGAAGCCAGACATGATAGAATGACACCTATAATTTCTTTTTTTTTTTCTCTTAAAAAATTATAATTAGAGAGAAACAGAAATAGGAATTCACCCACGATTTTCCAGTATATAAAGAGAAGAGAATATGTATATGACATCATTAAATTCATCTCTAATTTTCATCCTTTGTTGCTTACTCCATCTGTAAGTAAATAATTAAATTCTCTCTTCAATTCTTTATTCTGCAAGTAATTCGTACATATCTTTTATTAAATAGTTCAATTACATGCAGTATATATCAAAACATTTATATCAATAGATAAGTATAAGTTTAATGTCTGTTTTCCTTTTTATTCTTTGTTATTTCAATTTATAAAAATATTCGTGCCATTTTATTTTTCCCAAAGAGCCATGTTAAAAAAAAAAAAAAAAAAAAAAACCCCTTACATTATTTAAAGTTTTTGACAGCTTGAATTTTCAACAGGTGGAATTTGACAAATAAATGTTGAAGATGAACAAGGTGTGGGTTGTGACGGCAACATTATTATTATTATGTTGCAGTATTGCAATTGGTTCATGTCACAAGCCAAAGCCAAGACCAAAACCTGAATACGAAACTGTCAGATTCACCACTGATCAAGCCAGTGTTGGAAGCTACCAATCTTTCATAAGTTCCGTTAGAAGTAAGGTATCAAGTGGAGCTACAAGCCATGGTATCCCAATTCTACCAAAACCATCCGACATAAATGACAACAATATGTTTCTTCTGGTTGAGCTAATTAATTACAATTCCAAATTCTCAGTCACAGTAGCAGTAAATGTTACTGATTTGTATGTTATTGGGTACAAATCGGAATCTCGTTCATTCTTCTTAAAGGATGCTCCACAAGTATCAGAAAGTCTCCTCTTTGATAAAACAGATAAAACAAGACTCCAGTTGGAGTCAAATTATGCGAAATTAGGGAATAGATATAAAATTCCATTAGGAATTGGACCTTTAAAGAAAGCAATCGATACGCTCCATGATTTCGATGGTAGAAATGTTAACGAAGAATTTCGCCATAGTATTGTTGTTGTTGCAGAAATGGTTTCAGAGGCTACAAGATTCAAATTGATTGAGAAGTATATATTGAATCACATATTGGATGAGTATACACCAGGACCAGACACTGTTAAAATCGAAAACAGTTGGAGTCCACTCTCTGAAAGAATCCAGCAATCTGGTCCGGATGGAAGTTTTAGAGCAATTACACTGAAAAATGCAGATAACAGCGACAGAATTGTAACCAATGTTGCACAGGTGAGACCAGATATTGCAATCTTGCTGTATAAAGAATCTGAAGAAACACCTGGCGAATCGAAAATCAGGGAAATTTATGCTGAAGAAGAAGTTGTGGAAGAGTGGCTACCATGGAACTGAAAATGATTCTGATCTTAGTTTAAAAGAATGGGATTAATGTAACTATATATAAATAAGGCCTCAGTTGTATGTATTTGCTGAGAGAGCTCGTGTGCTTCCTTTCTATTTTTATATTTATTAATAATAATGAATATTAGTCTCAATTACTCAGCTTCTATGATATAACTTTGGCTAAATAATTTATTAGTCTCTATACTTTTACATATTATACTAATTAGTTCCTTTATTGACTCTTTAATTCCTAAGTTTTTCTTAATTAATTCTTTAGTCCTTTTATTGAGTCAATGGTTAAATTGAACTAAATAATGATAAAACTACCATTTATCCTATTTTATAATGTTAAAACATTTTATTTCTCTTATTTTATATTTTTTTTCTTTTCCTCATAATCCTGGCCTTCCTAATATTGATTAATAGATTTATTTATAAACTTTATTTCATTTAATTATATAACTTTAATTTAACGGTGTAGAAGTCATTTCATTAAAAAAAATAAATAAATAATTATTTTACAAAATATAAAATTAGTAGTGAAAGTATATATATAGTTGTAAACATGTATGAACTTTTTCATCCCTAATATACCTTATGACTAATATTAATAACAAAAATTATTTTGAAAGAGTTATAAGATTCGTAATAACATGTATTATTCATTGTTATATTATATTAAATTTTACAAAAAAATAATAATTGAAATTACAGAATCAATAATAGATTTTTTTTTTTAAAATTTTTGTAACTAATATATATATATATATATATATATATATATATATATATATATATATATACACCAATTTTTTTTTTTTTTTTTTTTGCTACAAAAATTTATTAGAAATTTTTAAATTAAAATTTAAAAACTAAAAGATAAATTTTTATTTATAACCAAAGGCAGTTTTGTATTTTTGCATGCAAAAATGAATAGAAGGACTAAACAGTTGATTAAAATAAAATTTAGGGACTAAAAAGTTAATAGAGGGACTGACTAGTACAATATGTATAACTTTATGGACCAATAAATTATTTACCCTATAGCTTATTGTAAAAACCATATTTGACGGTAAAATTATATTAATTTTTTTGTTACAAAATAAAAGTTGTATTAAAACCAATTTATATTACTTATATTTTAGTACTCTTTAGTCTAATTTTATATTTAGATGTTTCAAAATATATAGTATTTTTTTCCTTTGGTTCATTCCATCTTATTATTTTATAAACACTCCTTTTTAAAATAAATAAATAAATGAGATTAATTATTAGTTGCACTAAAGGCTGTACTGCCAAACTTTAATAATTTATTTCTGGAAAGTTATTCAAACAAATGGACTTCTTATAAACGGTGAAGCAGTTAACTAACTGCATATATGATTTGTTTCAAGAACAGTAAAATTAAACACCTAGGATTAAAAAATTAATTATCAAAACGGGTAAGGGGTAGTTTTGACTTTTTCATCGGTTTCTTTTGATATTTGACATTATTTTTTTTTGCAAAACGGATCTGAGTCCTGGAATTTTTTTTTTTAATCAAAATTGGTCGTTAGATCAAATTTTTTAAGCACATTAAATATTCGATATTTTCATAGATTTAATATTTTCATTTTAGTATTATTAGATCAAAATTTGATTTGATTATATATATGTGTGTAATTAGTACTAATAAGTGATATGGTCAATAATATTTTAGTACGTGATATAATTTTAGAAAATTATATGTATAAGAAAACAGATTTATTAGAAGTATCCATTTTACTGTTTCAAGCGATAAAACTATATAATTTTTAAATTATTTAAAAATATTTGTTCCATAGTGTCATTATAAAACGAAGCATATTATATATATATATATATATAAAATAAATTGAGTTTAGAGCAATAGTATTAAAATAAAAAAAATCATATATTTAATGTGTTAAAAAAATTGATAAAAAAACTAATTATAATTTTGATAAAAAATTGGAGACCCACGGTATGTTTTGCCTATTTTATTTTATACTACTTTCCCATCTGATGTATACAGTTGAAAGAAGTGAAGACTTATCCTGCTTTGGGGAAAAAAATTACCTGGCTTTCGGTAAAATCTATCCGACAGTCATCGTAAATATTGCCAAAGGAAGTGAAGAGTTATCTTCAATAGTAATTCGATATTTTTGCTTTTTGATGGGAAAAAAAAAAAAAAAAAATCATTCCACGTTGATGTTGCATTGGTTCGGTACAGTGATTTGCTTTTACTTTCGTCCTTCGATGTTACATTGCAAAATTGCATAACAGTATCGTATCAAACATAGTAACGTGGAAGTAACTCGCAGAACGAAAATAGGAGATTCCAAATCCACAATCCTAGCTCAGACGCAAAATTTGATGCGCGAAGATGATAAATAAGAATAAAAAGTGATACAGTGAAAATTGAATTATTATTATCTCTAATATTTTTCTATAAGCGAATGCCTCTTGTACTTGAGGTGTGTATAATACAGGCTTACTCTATCACGTGTTGAATTTTAATCAACAAATAGAGTTGACAGGATTTGAACCCTTGACCTCTAGGTCTAAGTGGCTCTGATACCATTTCGTGGAACCAATTGATCCAAAAGGTTAAACTGATAGGTAAGGTTCAATTATAACTTTTATTATTATCCCCAACCAAATTTCCATACCTTCAAATCTGCTTCCATTTTGCTACAGTATGCCAAATTTCATCTGTCATACTTATCAAAGTCCGTTTCAATTAATATGGTTTTTAATTACTGATGAGAGAATGCTAGAATTTGAATTACGAACTCTTTTATTAATCCTATAAAGCTCAAATGTCACGACTAAAGATGGCACTGAACCTAAATACTTAATAATTGATGAGGAATTTAATTAAGGAATAGTTTTATTATTTCCAAGAATTGTACAGTTGAAAAAGTTTACCATGGACCGTTTCAATGAGTCCAACCAATGTAAACTCGTTATACATACCACTACAAAGAAATGGGAAACCACGTACAGACCGGAACCATGGGCATTGTTTGGGCATTCTCTTGACACTAGGCCTATTTATCACCCAAAGGCCTTTCTTATGCAATTTTGAGGTTAAATTGGGTCATATTGGGAGGATTTTAAGCCTTTCTTTTATAATGTTCAATTAATTCACATAAAATATTTCGTAATCTCGTAACAAAATCAACACCATATTATTTGATCATCATTTCATGAAGGGATTAATTAAAAAAAAAAAAAGTACAATATGAAACACATAGGTGGTGCGTATGTAGTTAGGTGACAGTAGTAAAAGCATCCACTACAAACTAGAAGATTCAATAGTTGGATCTTTTTGACCAGATATAATCCTCTTAGAAAAGTTTTTTTTTTTTTTTTCCTGAAACCACTCATATTAAGTACAATCAGAAGGAAGAGTTCATGGAAGAAAGAAACTAGGTAATAATAGTTTATTTAATCAAATTAAAAATTCATTAATGGGCGGGACTTTTTTTTTTACTTAGTTAACTAATATCCAAAAATTTCTAGCCATATAATAAAATTAATTAAATTAAATAATATGCCATATAAAAAGATTATTTCTAAACACGGGTAGTTTTATTCCACACATCAGATTACACAGAGATACAGAACTGATGAAACACTTCACCAGATTTATACATCAAAATAGTACACTTAATTGATGTCCCTTATTTAATAAAACTAGTTTATTATACAGAATCAATACAAAGATTCCTTAAGCAATTGCATATTCTTCCAATGGAGCATAATACTTCAAGATTCCCATATTTGCTTGAACTTGGCCAACACTTGTCACACGAAAAGCTATATCATTTTCATTCTTCAATTCAACTGCATGTGAAAACCTTCCATTTTTAGCTCTTTGGATTTCCTTAGATAGTTCGTCCCATTTATCCATGTAGCTAGTCATCTTACTAGTCGGAGCAATATTTTCGTCGAACTTATTGTTCACCATATTCTCAATCAGTTTCAATCTTGCCGCCTCTGAAACCATCTCAATAACAATCATAAGGCTGGATTTAAGTTTTGATTCCGTTGCAGAAGAATAATCCGTGAGAGAATTGTATGCATCCCGTAGCGCAGGCATACCGATTTCGGTAGCCGATCGAGTGCCTAAAGATTTGTATGTATTAGAGAATGACATTGTGACTTGCTTGGTTTCCGTGAAAAGGTCGGTCTTTGAATCGTCGGTATTTGCGAAGAAGTAGGAGTTGGATCCAGATTTATAGGCCATGAGATTTAGATCGACAACATTTAGTGCTAGAGTGATCGGGACACTGTTATACGATAGATCCACCATAAGGTACTTTGATCCTTGGATGTCGGTTTCAGTACATAAAACTTGTAAGTTGTACTTTTCGAGGGTGTAACAAGTCAACTTCTCTCGCAAAGTTTTCAAAAATTTTGAGTAGGTTGTAGCTGAAGGATCATCGATGTAAAATGTCACAGCGCTTGACCCAAGTTTGTTGTTGTGATCAGAGCAAACTCTAGATGATCCAACTATAACATTACTCCAACAGAGCCATGTTGCCAAAGCTACAATGCACACCTTCATTATTCTTTCCATTTTGCTATATAATGCAAAAATTCCTGTCATATCAACAAAAGTTAGTTCGAATTAATCTAATTTTCGAAAATTTGAACTCTAAAACCGTTCAATGTATTGGTAAATAATTTTAAGTCACTAAATAAACAGCTAGGTGTATTTTCAAAAATAAATTCAATATTCATGTTATTTTGGTTCAAATCCTATTACAACATAATTTTGTGAGGTTTAACATAATTTTTCCATGAAAAAGGCATACCTTATTTGAAAATAAAATAGAGTAAATGCATTGTGAAATATCCAATGTACTTTTATTATTAAATTTAAATTGCATGATGTCGACTTAATGTGAAACACACTATAAGAAATATTAAACTTTGAGTAGAAGTATTTCTGCTAAACGTATACAATTTATTGTTATAACTTTCACCAACAATAACAAAAATTGTTGTATTGTGTTACTATAAAGCTGTCACTTTATATATTTTGCAACAAAATTTGATACAATTTTATTATCAATAATATACATATAGCAGTAATTTTTAAATATTTGATGTTATATAGCACACATATGTGTGCAAATAATAAGAAAAGAATAACGGAGAAATCAAATTAATTAACAAAATTGCACAACTTTGATATTAATTTGTTTTTACAGAGATTTTATGAACAGTAAATATTTAGTCTAGAATAAATATTTTAATTACTACTGACGAAAATTAACAAATATATATATATGATTTAATTTACTTACAGAGAGCAGCTGAGGTAGAGAATGAGAAGTGATTTTCAGAATCTCAGTTGGTATGCTTTTTATAGAGAATTGGAACCCATGGGATGAGGGGTATTTTTGACTTTCTCGTTCTAATTGTTTTCCATAATTTAATTATACCATTAAACACTCTCTGAGTTTTGGCTTTTTCAATTGGGTTTTTGATGCAAACACAAACAATCCAAGATAATATCTATACCCACTATCTCATAATCATAAATAAATATAACAAAAAGAGGAGAAAATTAATTTCAACTTCATATATGTCCTTCCTTACAATTTTTTTTTTCTTTCTTTTTTCCTTGATTTTTTCTTATTTGTTTCATAGACATTCTTGCACATTTTCTTCTTTTATTTTGCAAATTCTTGACAATTTTGGGATTTTAGATATTATACACACTACAGCAAAATATATGATTTGGCTGACAAAAATATCGCTACCAAAACAAGCAATAAGAAAAGTGTTGTTATATGATACTGATATAAAATTGTGGTTATATGTATTTAATAGCCAAAATTTTATATAATTTCTTGTAATTAGTATATCTGTGTCATCACTTGTTGAATATCATTAATAAATGTATTTTTATAGCAAAATTTATTTATTTTTGCACCAAACCTAACTTTTGTAATGACATATATTTTTATTCCTTTTATCCGTTAATTACAATCGTGTTATGTAAGATTTTGGTTCATTTCACACTTCATGACATTTTGATTCATCTGGGTGCACTTAAGTTTATTTTTGTTCGGAAAAAGCTATGAAATTACGTATCACTTGAAAACATGAAAACTTAAAATTGAAGTTAAATCATTGATTTACTGAGAGATCTTTTGTTAATCAAAATTATTACATTGAAAATAAAATAAACTAAAAAGTACTAATATATAAGTGATATTGATTAGACTTTAAGATAAACCAATTAGTTTTGTATTATATGGGTCCAATCTCATTTATATGCTCACTTGTAACCTATTTATATGTAGAGAAAATGTCAATAGAATTTCAATACTCAATTATTTTTAAAATGGAATTACGCATAAATAATCTCTCAAGTTATTAAAAGAATAAATAAACACAAATACGTTCGAAACAGAATCCGTGATTGCTCATCAATTTAAAAATTTAGTTTGAGTAGTGTTCTATTAGGAGATTAGAATCTCATAATTAGATTTCTAAAAAACAAATCACTTAATTAGATAAATTCTAGAGTTATATATATATATATACGAGTCTGGAGTTCATATTTTAATTTACTTAACTTAATTCATGACTAAAGTATGTCAAATATATAACGTATGTCAATCGAGCCGGGATTAGATATTTACACAGATCCCAATCTCAATTTACTAAATTTGGGGTTTTACTTAGACTCAAACTAGCTTAACATGCACAGTAAGAAAATAAGAAATACCAACAAATTAGGAAGGACTTTACTTTGAATATGGTAGTTTCGTTGGTAATTTACTCATCACTAATTAGCTAAGTGCATACAGCAAAGGAAACTTTTATCTATACCTTCGGTCTCTAAAACCAATTTGAGAGGAGAAATTAGTAATTAGCAACCAAATTTCTGTTTCTATTCTTCTAATTTATATTGTTCCTTACTAATTCGTTGATGTATTTTTCATTTTTTGTAGTGATGTGAAATGCACATCCAAACCTGATTTTTAAAGAGGGTGTCAAGACATACTGGATAGATATTCAATTGGACGAATAGGTCTAACAACAAAAGCTAAATCATATTAGGAAAAGTAATCCAGAAGCATGACTTAATTAAAGCATTCATGAATAGACTTATTCCTAAGAATATGAGATATACTAAAATAATTGATGGTTCTAATTTTTGCACAAAACTTATAATCCTCTTCATACTTCAATTTCTAAACAAGCACGAAGTTAGAGTTATGTGTTATGCGTTCATTCATGCAATCAGACTTATTACTTTCAAGACCCATAGAATCTCTTCGAATTGCAATTAATATCTAAATAACAAAACTCTACCTTTTTTTTTTTTTTTTAAATTGATACCGACATATTAAAACGTACCGAGTCCCTTTGTAGGACGTGGGCGATACTAAACATTAAGCTATCATGTAGATTCTTGCTAAGCAAAGTTTTGCACAGTCATCACTTGTTAATTTAAATGTTTAGTTAATTAATTATCGTATGTACATAAATGATTTATTTTTGTATGTGAACGGAAGATTAGTTCTCTCTCATTTCCCAACTCTGTAGTGAAGCACTTAAGATAACAGTGGTAACACTTAATTGTATGTGGTAAAGATTATACGACTGATAGATGATTGATTCATTGAATTATTTAGTGAAGGATATTGGCATACAAAATTATATCTTTCCCATTGAAGGGTGGATTATTGTGTGAAACGTGACCTTCCATATTTAAGAATTTCAACGTGAAGTATTCATATTGGCTAAAGGGTTGGATAGTGGAAATGTGAAAATGTAGCATTGTACTTTGATGGAACCTATAACCTATAATTCATGAAATTTGTTGGCATCAATTGGAAATTATTTCCCACCTTGATTTACTGTTTTTGTCTTGTAAAAATAAATGAACGGCTAATGTCTTGAGTTATAATGTTTCTGACGTCATGCAGGTTTAATTGCTGACTGAACAATATATAGTGGTCACATTTGTCATTATTTTTTTGATGGAAAAAACAACTTCATAAATCAATGATAATTAAACTGGATTACTAGGTGTGTAACACATCTCAAACACTCATCACCAGACATATAGATAGATATTCAAATCTAAAATTGACAATATAATTGGCTAAACGATAAACATTATTATTATTATTATTATTATTTCAAAAATTTTTTTTTATAATATGTTTTCTAAAAGTCGTTATAAAAAAATATTAGATTTAGTAATAACTTTTTTAATAATCCTAAAATCTTTTCTAATTTAATTTGTCTGAATGGATGAGTACACACAGATACACCTGTGTGTATATATATAATATATATATTAATTACTTTTAAGTACTTTTTTGTAATAATTATTGCTTTCTGTTTCGCTTTTCTAATTAGTTAAATATTATTTTCAGATCTACGAGTTGTTATAAATTCATTTTTTATAGTGATTATTATATTGTTTTTAATCAGTGTCAATTAGTTTACTACTAGGTAATGCCGATCACAGACAACAGATATTTTGGAGGTGACCAGCGACAAATCTATACGGCAGAATGTTTACCGATTTACCAACCGACATACAGCAGCTAAGTTATTTATATGTTTTATTTTCTCATTTTGTTTTAGAGTTGATATATATACCGGTTTGGATTGAAGAATGAAAAGAGCTATATCGTGTATTTATATACTTCAGTACACGAGTTGTAAAGAAAATGGAAAGTCTAATAGTTTGATGATCAATGATTACAAACAATGTAAACTACTAATAGTCTTTTTAATTTATTTTAACACTTACTAACTTTTTTCCTGGTCATTGAAATACTAAGCAGTGATCACCAACCGACACCTTCCGGTCGGTAACCAGGTGATTGGACAAATTTTGTAGTAGTATAATCTCAATAAGGTAAAAATTATATATATATATATATATATATATATTGTAGGTGTTTTTTAGAGGGAAACAGAAACTGAGAAATTAAAAACTGAATATTGCAAATGCAGCATCCTTGGGCACATTTTATTAGAGAACTGTTAATGCCTATTTATAGGCTTATAAGAAAACTATATCACATAAAATTAGTAACTACTAGATAATAATTTAAATTCAAAATCTAATCTTTATCCATTTCTAACAAATTAACTAAATCCCAAAATATAATTACAGATTTTGCAATCAAATCTCCAACACTTCCTCTTGATTCAAAATCTGTAAAAGAAAACTAAATTTTCATGGAGCACCATCTCTCCATATTATCATCTTCCTGAATCTTGTTGAAGCACTTCTCTTCACATTCCCTACCTGATGCACTTCTCACCGGAATCAAAAAAATTGTTGATGCACTTCCTCACCAACCTTTGGTGCACTTTCTCACCAACATATCTGAAAAACAATTTTTTTTCTTTGACACTTTTTTCTTTTCTTTTTTTTTTTTCATATTTGTACTTTCTTCATTTGCAATTCTGCAATTTTTTTGGGTACCCAAATCTTTTGCTTTGAACCATTTATACTTCTCCTTGTGCAAGCATTATTCTTTCTCACAAAAAACATATATTTAATCTCTCAATAAAATAGCAGATGATGATGAGTCGTACAAAAAAAATATAAGTTTATTAATAATTGGAAATGATGCAAAAACAAGAAGAGGCTCCAACTCCATGATATGGATTATTTATTTATTATTATTGACTTGGCGGCGGAGAACCAAAAAACAAGAAAATGATATCCTAATTCTAGAATTCAAAGCGCAATTTCTTAAAAATAAATAAATAAATAAAAGAACACAGAAATGATTAAACGTTTTCAGGATTAATGTAAACAGGTTTTGAATAAAAAGTATCAAATCCTTTATGAAATTGTGTCGATTTGTACTTGGGTATAATTTGAGGAGGGTGTATGCTGTTTACCCATTGAAGTTGTCACACTTTATTTCGTACTCTGATTCTCATTTTGAATAAGTATCCTATGGTACTCAACACTTTGATGCTTATAAAGTATCTTCATGGTATAATAGCAGAAAAAAGTTTGACAATAGTTACATTCGATGAATTATGATTTTGTTAATGACAAAAAATATCTTTAAATTGAGTACATAAAGTTGACTTAACATGTTAAAAAAAAAAAAAAAAGAAAAAAAAAAGAAAAGAAAATATAATATGCGTTATTGCCTTTGGAAAGGCTTTGCTTATCATTATTCTCATTGTTCTTCTTCTGGAAAAAAAAAATGTCAAAAATTGAAGCAGCCAGTAACTACAAGAAAATTAAAAAGTAACAACAAAATTCACTTTGGATATTGTTGAAGAAAAGAAAAGAAGAATTGAATTTCCTTTTTATTTCTATCTGTCTATATTTGAATACAGAAGCACTATTTATAGAAGAAAATAGAAACAAGAAAGAGGCGCCAATTCTGTTAGAAATTGGGCGCCAAAACAGTTAAAAAGAAAGCATTAAAACGCAGGCAGAAGAAGAAGAAACAAATGTGTTTGGGTAGTGCTGTATTTGGGTTGGACGGCTTTGGACGGCCCATTAAGCCCATTCATCATCCCCTCCTCAAGATGGCAGAGTCGAAGACTTGAGAAATCCCATCTTGAACAACACAGGTAGCATATGAGAGCTGCTCAATGGTTTGGTGAATAAATCAGCAAATTGGAGATGGGTAGAGATGTAATCGAGAACCAGGAAACCATCAGCAAGATAATCCCGAAGAAAATGACAATCTATACCAACATGTTTGGTTTTCTCGTGATGCACTGGATTTCGAGCCAAAGCAATAGCAGATTGACTGTCACAACGGAGAGAAATTGGTAAGGGAATTGATACCTTGAAATCCTGAAGAAGATAATGAATCCATTTTAATTCACAACATGTGGCCGCCATACTCCGATATTCTGCTTCTGCTGATGACCGACTTACAACACTCTGTTTCTTTGATTTCCATGAAATCATGGAAGAGCCAAGAAAGATGCAAAAACCAGTGATGGATCGACGTGTAATTTGCAAGTACCCCAATCAGAATCACAAAAAGCCTTGAGCTTCAGATCACCATTGCTAGGATAAAATAATCCATATTGAAGAGTACCCTTGAGATACCTCAATGTGTGTAAGGCTGCTTTGAAATGATGCACTCCTGGATTCTGCATAAATTGACTTAACTGATGGGTGACATAAGTAATGTCAGGTCTGGTAAACCCAAGATACAAAAGTTTGCCCACTATTCTTCGATATTGTTCTGGATTGCCATATAAGGGTCCAGTGACACTTAAGTCAATACCTGCTGCCTGAGGACTAGGAACAGTCTTAGCTTCTGTTAATCCAGCTTCAGCAATCATGTCAAGAATGTACTTAGACTGAGAAAGAAGAATTCCATCAACCGATCGTGCTAATTCAATTCCCAGGAAATACTTTGCTGGTCCCATATCTTTGATGGTGAAAAGATTATGCAAAAACACTTTAACTTCTGCAATTGCAGTTTCTGAAGGACTAGAAAGTAAAATGTCATCCACATAAATGACTAAAACAGTTGGAATATCTCCATTTATCTTGATAAAGAGACAATGATCATGATGAGAACGATTGAAACCAAAACTGATGAGTTTACTAGACAATTCTTTGTGCCATTGCCTTCCGGCCTGTTTAAGGCCATATAAAGATTTGAGAAGTTTACATACCTTCCCAGCAGGAACATTGTGATACCCAAGGGGTGGAGTCAAATAAACTTCTTCTTCAAGGTGTCCGTGAAGATAGGCATTATTAACATCGATTTGATGTATAGGCCACTGTTGTATGGCACTAATGGCAAGAAATATCCGTACTGTTACGTTTTTAGCAACAGGACTGAAGGTCTCATGGAAGTCAATCCCCTCCTTCTGTTTGAAGCCTTTAGCCACTAATCTAGCCTTAAAACGATCCACTTCACCATTCTGCTTATATTTTATTCGATAAACCCATTTTGAGGCTAAGGGTTTTTTATCTGTGGGAAGAGCAGTAAATTCCCATGTGTGATTTTCTTCCAGGGCACGGAGTTCATCTTGCATTGCCTGCTGCCATCGAGGATCTTTCTGTGCTTCATAATAATTCCGAGGTTCGCTTTCCTGTAAAATATTAGCAAGGAAACCAGCATGCTGTGAAGTGAGTAATGCACAATTAGAAACTTCAGCATTATTAGAAAGAACAAAATCTTGCATCCATGTAGGAGATTGAGTTTTTCTGACTGATTTTCGAGTTGCAGCAGGGGTTTGTTGTAGAGGAACTGCAGGATTTGAATTATTACTAACCAAAATGAGTGGTTCATCAACCGGTATGCTAGGTGCATAAGGATAAATGTTTTCCTGAAAAATGACTTCCCTTGTGACACATATAGTACCTGTGAGAAGATCATAAACTTTGTAGCCCTTTTGAGTAGGTGGAAAACCAAGAAAAATGGCTTTATGAGCTTTGGGAGAAAATTTGTCTGTAGTTCTCAGATCTTTATAAAAACATTGAGAACCAAACACATGGAAAATACTGTAGTCTGGTATTTTCCCAAAGAATTTTTCATAAGGGGACTGCCAACTCAATTTCCTGCTTGGTAACACATTGATAATGGCAACAGCCATGAGAATAGCCTCACCCCAAAATTTCACTGGCAGATGTGCCTGAAACAAAACAGCTCGTGCTGTTTCTAGCAAGTGGCGATGCTTCCTCTCAGCTATGCCATTTTGTTGAGGCGTATAAGGACATGACCTCTGATGTATTATCCCTCCTTCCTGAAAAAGTTTGCCACAAGTATTATTAAGAAATTCGCGGCCATTGTCACTCCTTACAATTTGTAATTTCGCCCCATATTGAGTCTTAATGTGTTGCAAGAAAACTTTGACTGCTTGGCTTACTTGAGCTTTTGATTGTAAAAGAATGATCCATGTGAATCTGGTGAAATCATCAACAATGGTTAGGAAATATCTAGCTCCAGTGATTGATTCAATTTTATAGGGGCCCCATACATCTAGATGAATCATTTGTAATCTGTACGAACTGCAAATTGCACTTTTATTAAATGGAAGTCGGTGCTGTTTGGCACTTGGACAAATTTCACAATTAGAGGAATTACAATCCATTACTATGCTATTGATATGGCTAAGAGACTCAAAAGAGGCATGTCCTAGCCGTTTATGCCAGATATCAACAGCTGATTTGTCTATAACATCAGCAACAAATGTACTACAACACCTTTGAACTTTCAAAATCATTTCTGGAGCAAAAGATCCTTTATCAAGTAAGTATAAACCATCCACCATCCAAGCCACAGCCAAAATTTTCTTAGTTGCCACTTCCTGCAGGCAACAATAAGAAGATGTAAAATAGATTTCAATCCGTTGTTGACGCAGTAGTTGTCCTACTGACAGCAAATTATACCGGAATTGTGGTACATAAAGAACATCTTGTAGTTTGAACTCATCAAACTGAATATCACCAATATAGTTGATCAATTGAAAATTTCCATCAGGCAAACTTACTTTCTGTTGATTTGAGACAGAATTCAAACAAAGAAACCAAGATTTGTTGGTACACATATGAGCAGAAGCACCACTGTCAATTATCCAATAATTTGAGGCAGAGGTAATATCATTACCTGAGAATCCAGCAAAGGCTGAAAAATCTGTGCTAGTTGAAATTGGTGTGTCTCCTGCGGATTTGTTTTCCTTTAACAATTTATACACTTCTTGCATTATGAATGTCAGATTACCAGATTGTATTGCTTCCTTGTCTTGAGAAATGTCAGAATATACCTGCTCTTTGGTCACAGAACATGAAGGAGTGGTAACATTAAAAGAAGAAACAGAGTTACCTTGAACAGATTTTGGTTTAGGGCCTTTCCACCAGTCTGGATAACCAATAACTTTGAAGCAAGTAGCCTTGACATGACCTTCTGTTTCACATAAATCACACCAGCCTTCCTTTTTCTTCTTGCCTTTTGTTTCATTCTTTCGGGATACAGCTTTGCTATAGTTTGCTATTTCCATCTGAGGTTCAAGAGTGACTTCATGTTGACTCTCAATGCGTAAAACCATCGAATAAGCTTGATTGACAGCTGGTAATGGCTCCATCAATAAAATCTGGTTGCAGACATGGTCATATTGCTCATTTAAGCCCATTAAGAACTGTAAAAGTTTGTCTTCCTCATTTATATCAGCCAATCTTCTGAAAGCATTGCAATCACAATTTTGACTGGCTCCACACTTGCAGTAAGGCAATGGACGTAGCATATTCAATTCATCCCAGAAACGTTTCATTCTATTGAAATAAAGCATCAATGACAAGTTACCTTGGTGAAATAAACTCAGTTCTCGCTTGATTTTAAACAACATTGGACCATTGCTGTATCCAAATCGATGCTTCAAATCCTTCCAGAGGCTCCTGGCAGATTCTACATAGAGAAATCCTTCAGCTACTTCTCTAGAAATTGTGTTTAGTATCCAGGAAGAAACAAGACAATCATTCCTCCGCCATTGCCTGTATTCTGGCGACTGAACTGCTGGTGGATCGCTATCATCCAAAATAAAATCGAGTTTCTCCTTGGCTGTTAATACTCTAATCATCGAGTTGCTCCATGAAAGATAATTCTTCTGACCTGTTAGTACTATATTTATGAGTACTAATCCAGGATTATCTGAATTGTTTGATCGATTTTGCTGATCGAAATGATTTGCAGTTGATTCATCATCTGCTTCGATTTCTCCAGGAAAAAACGCTTCACGAGGAATCTCCTGTGCAGCATTCCGGCGTCTTCTCGCCATTGTTTGCCAAAGAAATCGCTCAAGGAAAACCTAGAGCTCTGATACCATGAAGAAAAGAAAAGAAGAATTGAATTTCCTTTTTATTTCTATCTGTCTATATTTGAATACAGAAGCACTATTTATAGAAGAAAATAGAAACAAGAAAGAGGCGCCAATTCTGTTAGAAATTGGGCGCCAAAACAGTTAAAAAGAAAGCATTAAAACGCAGGCAGAAGAAGAAGAAACAAATGTGTTTGGGTAGTGCTGTATTTGGGTTGGACGGCTTTGGACGGCCCATTAAGCCCATTCATCAATTGTCATGGAAACTTTGCTAATTTGCTCGTAACTAATTAGCGAGGAGCATATTGTCATGGAAACTTCTGACCCATACATTGCAAGAAAAAGTTTATAATTAGCAACCAAATTTCGATTTCTATTTTTTTAGTTTGTATTTTCCTTGTTAATTCGTTCGTATATTTTTATTTTTTTTAAGCGAGTGATGTTGACCAAGAGGATGAAGCAGGAGCCATTTCTTTAGAGGTGATCATCGCCCCAGAGCCTATGTATAAACAACATTTATACTCAATTGAAGAAATAACAAAGAAATTGCCCAAGCTTTTAAACACAACAGCGACTAGAAGATCTTTCTCAATCTTCCGAGTTCCTCAAAAAATTAAAAGTGTCCATCCTTTCAACCCGAAATAGTTTCAATTGGTCATTACCACCATGGACAAGAACATCTTCAAATGATCGAAGAGCACAAATGGCGAATTCTAGGAACTAATCTTGGTCATTTACAAGGCTCTAATGTTGGTCTTGTTGATCCTTTCAAGGCCATGGCGACGAAAGACAAGGAGATAAGAGCTTGTCATTTGGAGAATATCGACCGATGATATAATAGCCATGAGTTGATTCAAATGATGATATTTGAAGACTCTTTCATTATCGAGGTTCTTTGTGTTGTGGAAAAGATAATCAACCCGGAACATGACGATCCTATACTTAATTTGCCTTGGATCTCGTCTTCCTTCACCAGGGATCTTCTTAAGGTTTGAGAACCAAATTCCTTTCTTTGTTCTTCAATATAAGCTATCGATTTCGGGTTTCATGGATGTTCCACCCTTGTAGGAACTTGTCTTGGAATTATGCAAGTATTGGTTAGGAAGATCTATCGATGCGAGTGAACTCCGCAAAAAGTATAACAGATGGGAAAATATACTTGATTTTTACGGCTTATTCTTTATCCCTTCATTCAAAAGCGGACATTCATCACAATTGTCATCCAAATAGAAGACTACAAATAACAAAGATGCATTTGAATTGATTCCACCGGTGGAGAAGCTCCGGGAAGCTAGACCTTACACAAGGGTAGATCATCCATTATCTGATGGCTCACATTACACACTTAATGAGCAGCTCTATTAATCAATTATTCTAGATCCGAGAATAAACTTCGAGAAAAGAAAAGGTACAAAGAGGTTCTTGGACGTTAAGTTCCGAGAAAATGGAATACTCAAAATTCCACTCTTGGCTGGCATTACTAGAACCAAGATATATAGATAAGTTTATTATTATTTGCGATCTATCAATAGTTCACATCTTATGACTAGTACGTCATCCTTGTTTATTAGCAAAAAGATAAGTATTGATTTGTTTGTATGTATGAATGTATTGGTTTAACAATTAATAACATTGTCTTGTTAGTTGAATTTTATATCGTAATTTCTATTGAATTTTTTTTCACATTAGTTTGTCTCCCTATATTCAAATCCATCCGCCACTGATACAAAAGTATGACTTCTGTAATGTTTTGAGGGGCAGGAAATTCAAGTGATGATATCATCAATGGTTGACGCGATTGTTTTTTCTATAGGCATCCAATATACATAATTAACTGGTTTGTTGATAAGAGTAAATTACATTCATACATTATATTCCAGTTAGAAAAATGTTTGGATTAGTTATAATAATTGGATTGAATATACTGTTCTCAGAGACATTATATACTATTTAATCATATTTTGTCAAAAAATAAATGAAAGAAAGTCATACTTTTGTATCAGTGGCGGAGGGATTTGACTACAGGGACACAAACTAATGTGAAAAGAAATTCAATAGAATTTATAAAACAACTTACGACATAAAATTTAATTAACAACATAATATTAATAATTATTAAACCAATACATACATACAAACAAATCAACACTTATTTTTTTATTAATCGACGAAGATGACATAGTCGTAAGATGTGAACTATTAATAGGTCGCAAATAATAATAAACTTGTCCATATATCTTGGTTATAGTAATAAACTTAATGTAACCAAGTTTTCTGTAATGAAAATTAAATTTTATTAATTCATAGGTTTTTACATAAAACAAAAAAAATGATCCTATGTGCGAGTCCAAATATAATATTAAAATTTCAAGACCAAATACAGTATGTTTAGATGCTTTTTATACGCTCTTTTATCTTAGGTCAAATTTAATTTTAAAAACTTTTGGACTTACTTATATAAGAATCCCTTTTATTTTGGGAAATTGTCAAATATACCCTGTTTTTGAGTTTTCTTTTTACCCATACGTTTTACTATTCTCTCAATACGTTTTTCCTAAATTCTATTTCTTTTAATACTGTTTTTTCTTTTTTAAAAAATTAATTACGTTCTCAGGCAGAAATCCTCTCAAATGAGTTCTATTGCTCCAATTTCCCATTCTCTTACTAGTTAATGCTTTCTTTTTTTGATTTTTTTTTTCTTGGGTTGGAGTTCTTATGCTTTCTCCTTGTCCACTTTTTGGATTAGGGTTTTGAGATTTTGCAGAGACGAAGCAAATGGCAGGCACGCCGATGGAGGTAATCGTTGTCGATTCTGAGTCATTAGAAGTTATTAATTCATCATTTTTCTGTCAGCTTATACATCATATACTGCATCAGTGCTCCTGGAGGCAATGGAATACATTCAATTTCTTCACGAACAAGTGAAGGTTTGTTCTCTTGCTTAAATCACTTCCATTCTCCTGCTGATCTACTTGTTTACCATTACAAATTTGGAAGCCATGTCCTAGCTGAAGTTCAAATTTGGATAGAAAAAAATAATAAAAATAGTAGTAGTATAGTATTATATATCCAATTTCCAAGGATAAAGGTGAAAGGAAGAAATCGGCACACGCAGCTGAATTTTCTCTTTTATACTCTGCACTCTGGAGAGCCATTGGAAATATGCAAACTCTGCAGATTTTTGATACCTTCAAAACCTTAATAATATTTTTTTGGCCAAACTCGATTATGAGGTCACCCAATTTCAACTCTATTTAATTTTAGTGAAATTTGTCATTGGAGACTCATATCATCAAGTAAATCTCATTTCACATATACATAGGATTTGGTTCATGGGTTCTTAAATCCGGATTTTAATTTTTGTGAGGGAGAAGCAATTTGCAGCTGAACTATTCAATGGCGCAAAACAAAGTAATCTTATATATGCTAGTCAATCTTTAAATGAACTGTGGCCTAAAATGTTATCCAATTTCTGTTCTGATCTGGGGACAGTAATGGTGGGTATGCAGGTGGCATAGTAGTAGGATATCAAATTGTCTGTTCTGATTAGGCAAAAAATTTACTTCCGTTTGGTTGACATTTGACTTCCTCAACATGTACTTTGTCTGCTTATTTACTTCCTGCAATTCATGTCATAAGAGCCTTCCCTTTGTAGATTTGATTTCGGCCGTCTATTTGCCATACTTTGTGGTACCCCTAAAAGAAAATGTGCTGGATTGGTTATATTCGATTTTGTTGCGATTTCATTGCTTGACTAGGAAAACTCGAGATAGTGAATTCTATATTTGTGTTAATTCTTATGTGGGTATCACAAAACTGACAATTTGGTGACGTTCCAGCCTCCGGAGTCACCGAATTTCAAGGTGAAACTGACACTGGATGTCAAAAAAGGGGGACGACCAAAGAGTCAGTTCTATTTGATAGATATTGGTAGCTGCTGGAAGAACAATGGTGAACCTTGTGATGGAAATGTGCTGACTGATGTGACTAGATATTCCGAGATGATCATCAATCCCGCAACTGCTGCTTGGTGCTCTCCCAAAACTCAACAGAACTGCCCACCTTATCACATTACTCCAAACAACATGAAAATTTACAGGAATGATACAGCCCACTTCCCGTACAGGGCGTATCACTACTATTGTGCTCCAGGGAATGCTCAATTTTTGGAGCAACCTGTCAGCACTTGTGATCCTTATAGCAATCCTCAGGCACAAGAGCTGCTTCAGTTGCTGCCTCATCCCATATGGGCTGAATATGGATATCCAACTAAACAAGGCGACGGTTGGGTGGGAGATGCCAGAACTTGGGAGCTCGATGTTGGTGGCCTAGCTAGTAGACTCTACTTCTATCAGGTTGTCAAAATATTAAACAATCATATCCCAATCTATGTTACAAATTGATGCAATGAAATGTTGATGGCTGATATTTGCTGGTCTTGGTTTTTAGGATCCGGGTACCAAACCTGCTAGGAGAATTTGGACATCCATTGATTCGGGTACTGAAATTTTTGTTAGTGACCAAGATGAAGTGGTAGAGTGGAACCTCAGCGACTTTGATGTCATTTTGACATAGTTCAAAGTTAAAAAGTTTCAATTTTTAAGCTTTGTTTCTCATCTGGAACATGTTCCAGAAATTACAGAAAAAGATTGAGTCGGCAAAAAAATTCATCATTTACGACATTTTTATACACTTCTTATATATTATTATACATTGTTTATACACTGTTTGTATATTGTTTATACACTGTTTATACGCTTTTTATACATTGTTTATACGCTTTTTATACACTGTTATACACTGTTTATATATTGTTTATACACTACTTATACATTATTTATACATTATACACTTCTTATACAATGTTATATGTTTATACACTTATTATACATTTGTTATACACTGTTTATACACTGTTTATACATTGTTTATACATTATTTATACACTGTTTATACATTGTTTATACATTATTTATACACTGTTATACATTGTTTATATATTATTTATACATTTTTTATACATTATACACTGTTTATACATTGTTTATACATTATTTATACACTGTTATACATTTTTATACACTGTTTATACACTTCTTATACATTGTTATACATTGCTTATACATTGTTTATACACTACTTATACATTGTTATACATTATACACTTTTTATACAATGTTATATGTTTATACATTTATTATACATTGTTATACATTCTTTTATACACTGTTTATACATTGTTTATACATTGTTTATACACTGTTATACTTTGTTTATACATTATTTATACATTGTTTATACATTATACACTGTTTATACATTGTTTATACACTGTTATACTTTGTTTATACATTATTTATACATTGTTTATACATTATACACTGTTTATACATTGTTTATAAATTATTTATACACTGTTATACATTGTTATACACTGTTTATACACTTCTTATACACTGTTATACATTGCTTATACATTGTTTATACACTACTTATACATTGTTATACATTATACACTTTTTTATACAATGTTATATCTTTATTCATTTATTATACATTGTTATACACTTTTATACACTGTTTATACATTGTTTATACATTGTTTATACACTGTTATACACTGTTATACATTGTTTATACATTATTTATACATTGTTTATACATTGTTTATACATTCTTTATACGCTGTTATACATTGTTATACACTGTTTATACACTTCTTATATACTGTTATACATTGCTTAGACATTGTTTATACACTACTTATACATTGTTATGCATTATACACTTTTTATACAATGTTATATGTTTATACATTTATTATACATTGTTATACACTTTTATACACTGTTTATACACTGTTTATACATTGTTTATACACTGTTATACTTTGTTTATACATTGTTTATACATTGTTTATAAATTATACACTGTTTATACATTATTTATACATTATTTATACACTTCTTATACATTGTTATACATTATTATACACTTCTTATATATTATTATACATTATTTGTACACCATTTATACACTTTATACATTGTTTATACACTGTTTATACACTCTTTATACCTTAGTTATACCTTAAGATACACTATTCTAGTGATTATACCTTAGTTATTCCTTATTTATACCCTATTTATACCCTAAGATACATTATTATATTGATTATACGTTACTTATACATTAATTATACCTTAAGATACGCTATTATAGTGATTACACCTTTTTTATACCTTAATTATACCTTAAGATACACTATTACAGTAATTATACCTTAGTTATACTGTAATTATACCTTAAGATATACTATTACAGTAATTATACATTAGTTATACCTTAGTTATACCTTAATTATACCTTAAGATACACTATTACAGTGATTATACCTCAGTTATACCTTAGTTATACCTTAAAATACACTATTACATTGATTATACCTTATTTATACCTTAATTATACCTTAGTTATACATTAAGATACACTATTACAGTGATTATACTTTAGTTATACCTTAATTATACTTTAGTTATACCTTAATATACAAAGGCATAATTAGTTATACTTTAGTGAAAAAAATATGTCGAAAAAAGTATATACATATGGACTTTGTTTCGAAGATAAAAAAATAATAAAAAAAACTTTCTAAAGTCGCATGACAAAAAAATAAACGGATTGAGAGATAAATGCGAAATTAAATTAAAAATTATAAAAAGAGGAGAGAGAAACGTGGACAAAGTAGAGAAGGTATTTTGGAGATTTTGATTTGTGTTTTGTTGTTTATTTTGTGAAAGAATCACGTAAATAGGATAATTTTTGTTTTAGGTATTTTTGAAATTTTGAAAAGTTTTTAAGGTATTTAAACAAACTTTTTCTTTTAAGGTAAAAATGTTATATGGTGCCAAAAGTTATGTATTTATGTAAAATGCCCTTTTATTTTTAACGCAATAGTATTGATGTGAATAAGTCATCAATGTTGTGATATAAATTTGTTTTAACTCGACAAGACAACCTTTGTAGGAAAACAGAATAGAATAAACATAGTATATAACTAGAAAAATAGTAATTAATATAAATGCGGTTTGGGTAGGTAAAGTACATAAACAAGTAGTTAGTACCACCATAAGAAATATTAAATTTACCAGCAAAAGAAATATTTAGTAACAAGATCTAAAAATTACTATCATATATGAAATATCAATTATAGGAGAAACATAAAATAAATTTTTGCTGCTGTCTAAAGTTATGGCAACAAATTTTACTGTCAAATCTTTTATTTTTTGGAGCGTTTCTAAAGAAGGGCGTGAGAACTTTGCATGTACTTTACAATTTATGTACATGTAAATAAATTTTTAAAATCTTTTCTTACACTTGAACTACAGGAGTCACATAAGAAGAGCTGAGAATCCGTTAAAATATTTAAATCATGTCAAGCTCTAGAAGCTTCCTTTCGGAGGACATGAGAACCAAGTGAATGAATATACTCATGGATTTTATACCATATTCAATCCAAAACTTCATAGTGATAAGTTTATGGGTGCTTCACAATTATATATGATCGATCATGTGAAGGCATGATCTGTGAATTACATTCAAATTGATATTAGTTTAAATTGTTCAACCAACTTTTTAAAAAATAAATAAGTAAATAATAAATTTTCAACCCAATGTGATGTTTGTTTCGGCTTTTTATAGTTTTTTAAGCTTTTTTAACCCCCCAAAGAGTTGAAACTATATGTTAATTAGCTCTTTTGGACCAAAAAAAAAGTTGTCCATGAAAAACTATGTGAATAGCAATTTGTATTTATTTGATTTTGACAAAATTGCCCACCTCTAGTTCCTGAACATATCTTTCTTCTGTAACATTATTTCGATCCCCTGTAACACTATGGTGATATTCTTAGTATAAAATTCTCACATATTTGTAAAAATTGTCACTTTCTTGTATTATTAACTTTTCAAACATTGATATTTTGGTCCATATTAGTATGGACTGTGGGAATGCAATATAATGGAAAAACTAGCTAGTGAAAGTGGGTGGGTGGGTTATGGCGGCCATCTAACTTATATATGTTTGTATCCGCGCGATTAACTTGAACCTAATTATGGTGTTAACGGGGGAGGGGGTCTCTCTCTTTTGTGGAAAACTAATAACTCAGTTTCTCTTCTTAAGTTTGGCCCCAATTTTATTGATGTTATCATGCATGATAAGGTCGGTAATTGGCGCTTTACAGGGTTCTATGGCTTTCTGGAACGCGGGAGGCATTGGCTTTCTTGGCAATGCATGAGAGACTTATACCGTATATCGCAGCTTCCGTGGTGTATTATGGGTGACTTTAATGATATGCTTTTTGGGTATGAGAAGAGGGGCTGCCATCCACATCCAACCGCTCTCTTGCAGGGGTTTACTGATACTATCTCGGATTGTAATCTTACCGAAATTCACATGGATGGGTACCCTTTCACTTGGACTCGTCGCACTCACTCTCTTCTCTTAGAAGAAAAATTGGACAGAGGCTTTGGCTCTACTAGTTGGCACCAATTATTTCCCAATGCATCAGTTTTGAATATTCATAGCTCTGGGTCTGACCATTGTGCGTTACTTCTAAAAGTTGCTCCGTCGGTCACACCTAGCTGCCATCGGTTTAAGTTTGAAAATGCTTGGTGTAAGGAGGTAGCTTGTAACGACATAGTTCGTCAGTGCTGGGTTGGTTCATTGGGTTTGGGCTTGTTAGAACGATTGAAATTATGCTCTCAGAAATTGGACACTTGGGGACAGCAGTACCGTTCCAGCTTTCATTATAAAATTAATTTGGTTCATTCTCGTATCCTTCACCTGAAAGGCAGATGAGATTTGGAGGCGCAGCATAGTTTGGAAGAAGCTAATCGAGATTTGAGGGATATTCGGAGTGCCCAGGAACAGTATTGGAAACAAAGAGTGAAGCAGCACTGGTTACATGACGGGGACTACAATTCGCGATTCTTCCATAAATCAGCTTCTCTTCGAGAGAAACAGAACCAATTTGATAACTTGCAGGTGACAGCTGGTTGTAGGCAATCATGGGATTTGGGTTTGGCAGCAGCAATCCAATCTTTTTACGTTAATTTGTTTGCTTCTGAGGGCAGCGAATTGGGTAACATTCTGGAGTATACAAAGTGTGGTATTTCGGATGAGCAAGCAGCATCTCTATCTCATCCGTATGTGGCTGAGGAGGTTAGGAGGGCGGCATTTTCTATGCACCCGGACAAAGCCCCGAGACCGGATGGGCTGACTCCAGGTTTTTATCAACACTTTTGGTCTTTATTGGTTTCGGATGTGATGGATTATTGTGTGCATTGTCTTAACTCAGGTGAGATTCTTGCAATTCTGAATATTACAAATATTATTTTGATTCCCAAAAAGAGAGTTCCGGATTCTTTGTCTGACTTGGGCCCGATTGCTTTGTGCAATGTTCTGTTTAAAATTCTAACTAAAACCATCGCGAATTGGCTCAAGTCTGTGCTTCACTCTTGTATTTCCGAAATGCAAAGCGCTTTTATTCCGCAGAGATCAATAATTGATAATGTTATGATAGCCTTTGAAGTGGGTCATTTTATGCACCATAATAAAAGTGGGAAGGAGGGGTGGGCAGCTTTGAAGGTTGATATGTCTAAGGCCTATGACAGGATCGAATGGTCGTACCTTGAACAATTAATGATTAAGATGAGATTTCCACTTCAGTTCATCCGCTTAGTCATGCATTGTGTGACTACTGTCCGGTACCAAATAATACACCCAAGGGGTCAGTTTGATTTGTTTAAGCCGGAGAGAGGTTTAAGGCAGGGAGACCCGCTATCTCCCTACTTGTTTATTCTGTGTGCTGAAGGTTTATTGAGTTTGTTTGTGGATGCGGAGGAGAGGGGTCTGCTTCATGGTTGTCAGGTTAGCAGAAGAGCTCCTCAAATTTCCCATTTGCTTTTTGCAGATGACAGTTATTTCTTTTTTAAGGCTGATAGTATAGAGTGTCAATTGGTCAATTCTCTTCTTCAGTGATATGAGAGAGTTTCAGGTCAGCGGGTCAATTTTTCTAAATCCTCGCTTGCGTTTAGCCCCAATGTCTCCCATGAGACCAGTTTACATGTTTGTCGTGCCTTGGGTGTTGATAGAATTGATAAGCCTGATAAATATTTGGGGTTGTCGACTTTTGTGGGGCGCAACAGGTCCTCGATTTTTCGATTTCTTATTGACAAACTAGGTCGGAAAATCCAAGGGTGGCGTTGCCGGAATCTCTCCCAAGCCGGAAATGACGTGGTTATCAAATCAGTGGGTCATGCACTTCCCTCTTATATTATGAATGTCTTTCTTATACCGAAAGGCATTTGTCGTAAGATGGAACACATGTTAAATGCGTATTGGTGGGGTCGAGGTGTTAAATGGAGAGCTTGGGATTTTTTTACTAATAGAAAGGATTGGGGGGGCCTCAATTTCAGACGTTTTCATGAGTTTAATAAGGCGATGCTTGGGAAACAAGCCTGGAACCTCATGCAAAATCATGACTCCTTAGTGGCTCGGCTTTATAAGGGAAGGTATTTCCACAATTGTGATTTTCTGAATGCTAGGAAGGGATCTAAGCCAAGTTTCATTTGGACTAGTCTCCTATCGGTTCAAGAGCTTCTTGAAGAGAACGCGTATCTGGAAGGATAGGTGGCTGGATTCCGATTCAGGCTTACCAGCAGAGAGCAGTCCGGCCCCTAAGCTATACGATTCCGTTGTGGCTGGTTTGTTTTCGGTTGACAAGCTTCTTAGGTGGGATGAGGAGGTTATTACAGACTTATTTTCAGAAGCAGATTGCAGAAGAATTTTATCGATTCTTTTGTCCAATCGGGATGTGGAAGATAGGTTGATTTGGAATTTTGATAAAGGGGGATTTAATCCGTAAAGTCAGCTTATTATGCTCTTGCTCAACGTTTTCAGCCTCCCTCCGATGATATTCATCGCTTTAATTGGTCCTTCATGTGGCACTTGCAAGTTCCGTTCAAGGTTCAGAATTTCTTATGGCGACTTCTCATGGGTTTCATCCCTACTGCTTCAACACTGGCGCATAGAGGGATTTCGACTCCTCGTGCTTGTCCTCGTTGTGGTTTAGATGAGGAAATAGTTTACCATTGTTTTGTTGAGTGCCCGGTTTCTAAGGAGGTTTGGTCTCGTGTTTCCCTTGTTGACTTGCCGCATGAAGGGGGTAACTTGCTTGATTGGTGGCAGCAGGTGGTTAATAGCCAAGATGTGGGTTTGGTGGGTATGGTTGCTGGTGCTCTTTGGTTGATTTGGTTTGCGCGGAACCAGGTAGTTTGGCATCACAAGTCTATGCAGCCTTTCTCCATTTTATCTCCAAGTCGCCAGCTAGTGCAGGAATGGCGGGCAGCGAGAGTAAGACCGATTCAGTCTTCGACGGCGGTAGGCGTTGAAGCTTGGATCCCCCCTGCGAACGGCTGGAAATGCAATTTCGATGCTGCAGTTGATAATGTGCTTGGTAAGGTTGGGTTGGGGTGTCTTATTCGTGATGTGGATGGCCAATTCATCGCTTGCAGATATGCCCTCTTCTCTGGTTTTGTGGATCCCTTGGTTGCCGAGGCTATTTCTTGTCGCGAAGCTTTGGGTTGGTTAAAAGAATTATCTCCTCCTCAGTTAATAGTCGAGGATGATGCTTCAGTGGTTATTTCGGCTCTTTCTCAATGGGACTTTAGGAATAATGCTTCATTGGGGCTCATTTTAGAGGATTGTAGATCTATTGCTAGTTCCTTTGTTTCAGTATCCTTTAGGGCTATTCGTAGGTCAGCTAAAAAGGTTGCTCATGGTCTAGTAAAACTAGGTCTGATTGAGCCTAATTCGATTGTTTGCTTCACAATTCCCCCCTCTTATATAGTATCTGATTTGTATTTCGATCTGAGAGGTTAATCCAAGGGTGCCAACCTCGTTGGGATGTTTGGTTCCTCTTATTTTTCAATAAATTCATTTTTGTAGTAAAAAAAAACTTAAAAAAATTAAAGTGGGTCTTTTATTAATGAATTTGGTAATTAATTAATAAACAAACGAAATTCAATTTGTAGAAAAAAAATTAAAAGAATTGACTATCGAATGCAAGTAATTGACTTTAAAAAATAAGATGTATATATTCGTTTTGCTTGTTTCCGTATAAAATCATAGAAATTGTACAAGTCGAGGCCAAGTTTTTAATTGCCTCTACTTTAGACTCATCTACCCTTAGCTCCTCAGTAGACACTACGTAACCCAAAAACAGGACACTTGTCAACATAAAAACACACTTCTTTATAGCAGTAAACATTCTCTCCTTATGCAACACCAAGAGCACCTCCCTTAAATGACGTACATGCTCATTTTGGTCTGCACTATAAATCAGAATGTCATCAAAGTACAGGACAACAAATTTACCAACTAAAGGCCTCAACAACTGATTGATAACACGCATAAAGGTGCTAGGGGCATTAGACAAACCGAAAGGCATGACCATCCATTCATAAAACCCCTCTCTAGTTTTAAAGGCAGTTTTCCACTCATCACCAGGCCTTATTCAAATATGATAATACCCACTCTTCAAGTCTAACTTAGTAAAAACAGTAGCACCACTATGTTGATCCAATAAATCGTCTAGACTACGGATAGGAAACAGATACCTGACAGCAATTTTGTTGATGGCTCTGCTATCGACACACATCCTCTAAGTACCGTCTTTCTTTGGAATTAGAAGGGCCGGAACTGCACAGGGACTGAAACTCTCCCGAATATATCCTTTTACCAATAGCTCCTCAACCTATTTCCTCAACACCTCATGCTCTGCTAGTCTCATTCTGTAATGGGGACGATTTGGAAGGACTGCCCCAGGTTCAAGGTTAATCTGATGTTGAATGTCATGGAGTGGGGGCAACCCTGCAGGTAGCTCATCCGGAAACAGATCATTAAATTAACTAAGGAGAGGTTTGATCTGCATAGGAACCTCAGCTTCCTTCTCTGTCGTCTACCCAACTAATGCATGTACCACTTCATTCTCCTGCACTGCTTCTTCAAATTGGGACAAAGTTAGTAATACAATACTATTAGCAGTCATACTATTCTTAACTTCCTCCTTTTTTGGGACCAGGACAATCTTCCCTTTCAAAAACAAAAGTATGAGTTTGATTTTCCCTAGTGGGTAACATCCTTATTAAACTGCCACGGACGCCCCAGTAATAGATGGCATGCATCCATGTCTACTACATCACATAACACCTCATCTTTGTACCGTGAACCTACTGAAAAGGGTACCACTGCCCACTTGGACACGGTCACCTCGCCACCTTGTTTTAGCCATGCTAACTTGTATGGTTTCATATACTTTTCCGTTGTCAAGCCCAATTTTTGAACTGCTTCAGTAGGCACAATATTCTCACAGCACCCTCCATCTATCAGAAATTTGCACACCTTCCCCTTAATGGTACATGTGGACTGGAAAATATTGCTCCTCAATCACTCATTCTCAACAGCAGCCTACAGTGTTAAATAAGAATGTTGCACCACTAAAATAGTGCCTACATCTCCAATTACTAATTCCTCCTCTACTTCATCCTTCCCATCATATGTTGGATTACCTACAACAACATAATCAACATTTGTATCTTTTTCAGTCTCAGCAAACATGGCTCGTTTCCCAGCCTTCTTACAATCATCCTCCATGTGCCCTACTTCACCACAAACAAAACACTTGATACTACTACCCTGTCCTGTTTTCTGAGGTGCACTTACAACTACTACCGGGGGTTGTGTTGTTTTTATGGACGTCGCCTTAACAGTACGTCTACTACCACTACCTTTAGAAAACCCAAAGCCAAATTGTTACTGCCTATCTCAAGCCTTAAAGCTTGTTGGTTTGCATCAGAAATATTCAAGGGATCAAAATCATTAACTGCCTCACGAAGCTATTCCCTCAATCCCCTAATATATGTAGACACAAGCTGTTTGTCGGTTTTTAGGATGTCACTCTTAGCGATCAATTGGTACAATTCAGTTGTATAATCATCAACCGAACAACTGCCCTATTTTAGATTCTGCAACCTCTGATACATCAATCTCTGAAAATTTAAGGGCAAAAAGGTAGCCCTTATCTGCTTCTTTATCTTCTCCAAGAGGATGCATGTTAACACGAGCTGCGAACAGCCTATCTATTCAGTCTGCCAAATGATCCATAATAGTCTCCATTCTGTGGTCTATTAAGGTATCGAGGCATTGTTCTAGTCTATGCTCCATCTGATTCATATCTTCCTGCCCCGCAACTGTTGGGGTTGTTGGTGTGCCCTAGTTCTTAGGGTATTAGATTCTTGTATTTTGTATTATACATTAAGACTCATTGTATGAATACATTATTTGTGTCACATTAATAAAGGCAATTAATCTATTTCATTTATATCTTATGCTATAATATGAGTAGAGTGTCCATTGATTGATAATCATAAAACCTATCCCAGGTCTGTTCTAATCGTGGGAACGAATAGAACCACAGACTTGCATATTTGATGACTATATGGCAGTTCTGAACTAGCCATAGTACTTGTATAGTCAGTCATGAATATAGGTACATGTCATTGACATGGGACTAGATCAATCTGCATAAGAAAGCCACATGGTTGTCGCGTCATAAGTCTTTCTTGAATAGGTCTCTTTTGTCCTCAGACCAAATTTCATTATAGTATCAATATGGAATCCAGTTCACTTTGACATACGCCTAACATGTGTGTAAAAGGATGCTAAATATGGGTATGATTGTGTGGACTGGTGAACATATTGATATTGATGATGAAGTGATGGAATTGCCACTCTGGTAACACCGAGATGATATCATTGGCCACTTGATGAGTGGGACTGATAAGTGTATGGCCATACCCTAGTAAGTCGGTTGCTTATTTGATTAATCAGTCAACTCAAGATCAAGAAATACAATAAACAGCAGAAGAGGATGATGGACATCATGCCTCTTGTTTATTCATATCGATATCGTTTGGCGAAGGACACTGTGAGATTACTACTGGGTCAGTGTCTTCAACAGATTGCTACATCTCTGTCTTAATTGGGGGCTGTAACAGTTTGCTAGAACCCACTTACAGTCTGTGGGCCTTGGACCTACTGTCAACATAAAGACAGACTCATAGGATCATGCACATAGATCAACTGAGCCGGAACTTATAGAAATTGTACATGTAATGTACATTGGAAGGAATGCGTTAATTAATTAGTTGACATTTGGTGTCAAGATAATTAATTAACATTGGGTTGATTTAATTTAATTAATAAGTTTACATAATGTAATTAATTAATTTATCAATTAATTGAATTATATAAAGTAAACAATTAATTAAGCAATTTTCCTAAGTAGGAAAGTTAACATGTATTGTATTTACTTAAGTGTGATTTAATTTTATTTAGGGGTAATTAAATTTAGTCAAATGGAATTAAATTACATAGTATATATTTTTTAATTAAAGTTTATTTATGTAATTATAATCCTAGTGGGCTTGGGTTTAATTAACCTAATTAAAACCCAATTAGACAAGGTGTCTATATAAGGGCACACTTAAGGAAGAAAATAAAAACCCTAACCCTATTTTATTTGATGGAAATTTCAGCCCCAAAATAGCCACAATTGACAGCAATTAATTCTCCATTCCTTCCGCTTCTTCGGCTAGCACCGGTTCCTGCTCGATAGTTGGTCGTGCACCGAACTTTAGAGATTGCAGTTTAAAGAAACAATTTTGCAGCAGTCTCTACAAAAGAAGAATCCGGTGAGGAAATCTCTCTTGATTCAAATTGATTTTATTCCAATTAATGGTAATCGGACACGATAGGTGGATTCTAGGAAAATTTTAATGGTGTAATTTCCGCTGCGCCACGTTATTTTTCCGATGATGAATCCCAACATGGGATGCCCTAGTCCCAAGTCATTGATCCTTACTTTGTACTGTACTTTTGGATCTTTTAAGAGATTGTTGTATTGTACATTTATGTTAGATAATAAAGGCACTAATCTATTTATTCTCTATCTTATGCAATATTATAAATAAAGTATCCATGGTCATATCTATATCCATGTTGACAAGTGTCATGCACTTGGTAGTGAGACCATAGATAGGGAAACAATATAACCATAAAACCATCCATAGTCTATTCCAGTCATGGGAATGAATGGAACAAAAGACTATCATAAACTTGATTGTATGGCTATGTCTTACTGGCTATAGAACATGGATTGTTAATCAAGCTTATAAGTACATGCCATGGGGCATGGTACTGGATAGATGCTAATGAGAAATCCACATGGTATAGTATCACAAGTGATTCTCGTGTAGTACTTATATCGGATCCTTTGAGTTGACCATATTATGGTCTTGCATGTGAACTCGTATAGTTTGGTGTACGCGTAAAGGGCCTGTAACAGAGTGCCAAGTATGGGTATGTTTGGGTGTGCTAGTGAGCATGGCAAGACCATGAATATGCAGAAGGGAATGTCACTCAATAGTCTACTGAGAAGATATCACCAGTCACTTGATGAGTGCAACTGATAAGAGTGTGGCCACACCCAAACAAGTTGGAACTTGTTTGTGAGCATCAGTTCATTCAGGATCAAGTTAATGACCGGGCACAAAAGAGGGTGATGACACCATGCCTCTGTGTTGGACATCGATATCAGTGACATGGGATATATAAGTTAAACTACAGGGTTAAAACTTCCGTTAGACTACTGTCTCCATTTTAATTGGGGGCTGTAATAGCTTGCTAGAGCCCAACTATAGTATGTAGGCTATGGACCCATTGCCAATATAAAGACCGGTCCATAGGGTTGTACACATTGACCAACTGAGCTTGAATTGATCGAGTCAACAGTATACTTGGAGTATATTGACTGGAGAGGAATTATTAATTGATTAAATTATAGATCGATTGGATTGATCAAATAATATAATCAATTTATTGGGTTTCATTAAATTAATTCATGAATTTATTTCCTGGTGGAAATAATTTACATTTAGAGATTTATATGGATTTCATTTAAGTAGGGTCTAAATTAATTTATCGGGTTAATTTAATTAAGCAAATTATTTTTAATTTAAATGCTATGTGTTATATTATATGGTTTAATCTAATCACATACATATAATATTTAAATTGAATTGAAATTAAATTTAACCCATAGTAATTAATTTAGACCTAGGTTTTTAAACCTCTATTTAAACCCACTTATGTGGAACAAGGAAACCCTAAGCCACCAAAAGGGTAGTATAATTCGGCCAAGACTCCCCCATCTAGTGGGTGAATTTCGGCCAACCTCTCCCTCTCTCTCTAGCTTCTCTGATCCTCTGCTAGCACGGGTTCCTGCTTGTTAAGCGTTCATGTGCAGGAACATGGAGAAAATCTATATTGGTTTCTGCAGCTATCTCTAAAGGAGACTTTCAAGGTGAGAATCGTTTTCGTCCCTTGTGAATTTTTATTGTTTTGATTTCTATTGCATAAGCTCTTGGGACCGGGTTTGAGAAAATTTAAATCGGCTTCTGCTACGAATGGTTAATTTTTTATGAAAATCCCTACAGCAACTTCATCAATTCTTTCCTCTCTCCTCGGTGACATAATGATGACTAGAGTTTAGGCTCTGATACCAACTAATGCAGTGGGATAAATACTAAAATCCATTGATCGCGCATTATGCTGGAAGTTAGCCTTCTACAGCTAGAATTTCAAAAAATTCTCACAAGTAGGAAATTAGAATAAATCCGGAAATATTATTAATAAAAAGAAACTGCTTACAACTGAAACAAAATAACCTATTTATAGGAAAACCCTGAATAGAATCCTATTTGGAAAAGGAAAACAACTCAAAACGAAAAAGCGAAAAAAATAAAAGAAAACTTTCCGAAAAAACTTAAAAACAGTAAATCGCGATTTTGAGCCCCTAAACGACGTTTTTTTGTCAAAAAAAGCCGGACCTCCAAGCAATGTAGTAATTTTTTACCGTTGGTCTGTTTCCAATAAAATTATAGTCCAAAATCACGAAAATCTGACAACCCGAACTTGAAGCTAATTATAGAATTGCCACTTCTCCATAACTGCATCAACAAGACAACCTTTGTAGGAAAACAAAATAGAATAAACATAGTGTATAATTAGTAAAATAGTAATTAATTTAAATGCGGTTTTTGTAAATAAAGTACAAAAACAAGTAGTTAGTAATTATTTGATTTTGACAAAATTGTCCACCTCTAGTTCCTGAACATATCGTTCTTCTGTAACATTATTTTGATCTCCTATAACACTATGGTGATATTCTTAGTATAAAATTCTCACATATTTGTAAAACTTGTCACTTTCTTGTATTCATAAATCAATTTAATTTCGGTTCACTATAAAATTCTTATCTTTGTCTATTGTTGTTATTGTTGTTATTATTATTATTATTAAATTTTCAAACATTGATATTTTGGTCCATATTAGTATGGACTGTGGGAAGCGATATAACTGACAAACTAGCTAGTGAAAGTGGGTGGGTGGGTCATGGCGGCCATCTAACTTAGATATGTTTGTATCCGCGCGATTGACTTAAAGAAATTAAAGTGGGTCTTTTATTAATGAATTTGGTAATTAATTAAGAAACAAACGAAATTCAATTTGCAGAATAAAAAAAAAATAGAATTGACTATTGAATGCAAGTAATCGAGTTTAAAAAATAACAAGATGTATATATTCATTTTGCTTGTTTCCGTATAACATCACAGAAATTTGATTATCAAGATCATCATCAGTTTCTTGCAAAGTTTGGTAATGGATGAGGAGACGATGCCAAATTCCTCAGAAGCGAATTATTTTCACAGGGATCGATTGATCTCATTGGAAGAAGAAACAAGGAAAGCGCCGATATTGCTAAAGAGCTCAGCTGCTAGCAAAAATTGTTCCATTGTTCGAGTTCCTAAAAGCATTGTGCAAATTCATCCCAAATCCTTTCAACCTGAAGTGGTTTCCATTGGGCCTTACCATCATGGGGAGGAACACCTTCAAATGATACAAGAACACAAATTCCGGATTCTTGGCATAGTTATTGATCGATTACAAGATTATAATACCAGTCTTTATGATTTTTTCAGGGCAATAGAGATCCATGAACAGGAGATAAGAGATTGTTATTCAGAGAACATTGATGATAAATACAGCAGCGGCGAGCTGATTGAAATGATGATACTTGATGGTTGTTTTATTCTCGAGATTCTTTGTTTAGCAGAAAGAATAATCATCCCTGCACGCAGTGATCCATTATTCAATTTACCATGGATCCTTTCTTCCATTGCTAGGGATCTTTTAATGCTGGAGAATCAAATTCCCTTCTTTGTTCTTAAAACATTGTATGATAAATCTGTTGCAGATCACATGGATGTTCCTCCCCTCCAGGAACTCCTCCTGAATTTTCTTAATTATTCACTGCCAAGCTATGACGAAGTACGTACACTTTCTAAAAAGTTGAATGATCATGGTGACAAACATATACTTGATTTTTATCGCTCCATTTTCATCCCTTCATCTATATCTGATCAAGGAGATCGTCAAAATAAGGTTCGGATTTTTGTTCCATACATTGAACCTGTGAAGAACCTCGTCCAAGTTGGAATTAAGGTCAAGAAAGGGAAAGAACAAAACAGTTTCTTGGACATTCGATTCGTAAATGATAAAGTTCTTGAAATTCCACAATTTACTGCAGACGATAATATGATTACTTTTGTGCTCAATTGTATCGCGTTTGAACAATGCTATAGACATCGCACAAAGCATTTCACATCATATTTTTATTTCATGAGCTATCTCAGCACCACAGCTTCTGATGTCTGTTACTTGCAAGAACAACAGATTATCGAGAATTGCTTTGGAAGTACGGACGAAGAACTTGTTAGTTTCTTCAAGGAAATAAGATCCAATGTTGTAGTTTGTTTTGAAGACAATTATCTGATGAAGGTGAACGAGAAAGTAGAAAATTACTTCAGAAATGTTTGGTATCTTACATGGGTCTTATTCAAGTACAAATATCTAGGAAGTCTTGCCTTAATTGTTGCCTTTCTTACCTTTCTTCAGACTGTTTTTGCTTTCTTAGCATACCTCAAACCTCCTAATTAAAATTTCCCTTTTTTTTTGTTTTCAATTGTACCTTCGTGTGTGATTTATCAAATTGAGGAATAATAAAAATGTCTCCTGTTTTAGTTTTTCCATTATAATTCTAAGCTTGCTAATTATTTTCAATGCAAACTTCACATATGTATACAACATTTTCCTACTTTGGTCATACAATTAAAATTCTCTCTAAGTCCTTAATTCATTTAAACGTAGTTGATGTATGATATTCAACCAATAAATCTTAAAATTTAATTCTGATTATATGGTAACCGTTAGTTATATATTAGAGATATCTGTTAGGATGTTTAGTTGTTTTTTTTTTTTTTAGACGAATTGGATATTTAGTTGATTATGCAAGGAACAACTGAGAAATTATAACTTAGAATGTATCAAAGGACGACCAGAATTTATCGTTAAATACAAAGTTTATTTTGTAACTATTTCAGCAAGATTTTCATTCTACACAAGAATCTTGATGGGAAGTTGTCGAAAGCGTTCCAGCTCATAATTGTTGTGGCTGCCAGTATGTGCGCACACGGCATCAATTTTTGCGGTGTGGTTAGGAATCAATGGCGAAGTAATAATAATAATAAGAAGAAGAAGAAGAAGAAGAAGAAGAAGAAGAAGAAGTTCGGTGATCAATGGAAAAAAAAAAAAAAAAAGATATACAAGTTGCAGCATATAAAACTATATAAAAAAAATTGACTCCCGAATGCCAGTTGACTGTGAAAACAGGAAGTAATTATGTCAAATTGATGTGAATTTAAATTATTCAATCAACTCCCATACAATATTGCGAAGGGGAAATAATATTTGTATTTATATATATTAAGTTATAAATAAAACTAAAGAGGTATAAAAATATAATAACAAAAGTTAGAAATTAAAAGAAAAATATTAAGGGTGAAAGGAGAAAAAAAAAGTTAGAAATTTTTTTTTTTATAAATTATTTTTTCTTTTTTCATCATTATATTCAATTTTTTCCTTTATAACTTTTTAAATTTTCTTTTCTAACAGTTGGTTATGGAGTATAAATTTATAATATTAGAAGTTAACAAACCCAATGATGCTTAATTTTTATCTTAATGTTAAAATTTTTGCGAGTCAAAATTCTCACTCGCGCTTAAATCTTGACAAAATATTATTAAAATGACCGATCATGCGAAGGCATGATCTGTAAATTAGATTCAAATTGATATTAGTTTAAATTTTTCAACCAACTTTTTTTAAAAATAAATAAATAAATAATAAATCACAGTTGTTGCTGAAAAACTCCATGAATAGCAATTTGTATTTTTTTTTTTAAATTTTGACACAATTGCCCACTCTCTAATTCAAACGAAATTCAATTTTTCAGGATATAAAAAAAACATAAAAAGAATTGAATATTGAATCCAAGTAATTGATTTAAAAACAAGAAGATAGTTTTTGGTAGATATATAAATTAAGGTGCATGGAAATGTATTAATTTTTGTCTTTATGTATGTTTTTATGAAAATTGTTTGAATGAATAATTATATTTATTTATCATGTTTTATTGAATGATAGTGACACCTAACTCCAAAATTTTATAACCTTTATACCCCTTCTAACATCTCTCGAACTACCAAATAATTTCCTTAATATCCAAATAAATTCCTCATTATCATAAATCTTCAAATCCTAATATAGAATAATCTTATATTAATGCATCAATAAAATTAAATATAAACTATCTAATTTAATATACTTATTTGGCTTGAACTTGATAATTATTTATTATCAATCTTCCTACGTACCCCAAATTTCGATTTGGGAATCAAAGCCACGTAGTTCTCCTAATCTTATAACAACTTCATTATCCTCCTTATATAACTTATTCCGTATACTACCTCATCCTGTCACTATTCATTTATATGATCACTGCTCATACGAATTACTATTTACAAATACGGTATACCACTATTCACCGAATTTTCAAAAATTACCCTAAACATCATATATTCCTCCAAATGCATTTCTAGTAATTTTCATATTCTCTTCGTATATAAATCTCACTTAAACAAATTTTACAACAAATAATACAATTAATTTAACTTCAAATACTTTAATTATTCATATAAAATAATATGCTCAAAATCATCAAAAACTTCAAGAATTAATATTGCTTAAAATAATTCATAGATCAATATAAAAATATTAAACTAACAAATACTTGCCGGAAAATATTCCTGTCACCGGAAAAATACCCATAATTCGAACGGAAAATACCACTAGATTCACAGCACTGCTAGGAGTTCAAAAATACTAATTTTATTCTCATATCACTTCATATTTAGAATTAATTGACAAAAATACTCTAAAATTTCATTCCCAAATACACCATGATATAGAATTCCAGATAAAATCTTAACCGTACATAATGAAATTTACTTAGTCCTGAACACGTACCTGAAATGTCATCGCAATCGGACCACAAAACATTTAATTATCAAGAATCTTCTCTATACATATACATATACAAACTTTCGCCCACTTCCAGAGCCTTCGTCCCCCATCATTTTCTCTGCTCCTCTTTTTTCTTTCTTCATAAATATATATATGTGTTTTATAAAAATATCTTCATTCCAAAATTACAATTTTACCCTTAACTTTATATATATATATATTTCTAAATTCCTCCACATAAGTTTTAAATTCTTTCAGTTACATCCTTTTTGTACATATGAACTTTCACCACTAAACTTTTCATTTTATTATTATTATTATTTTTGTAAAATTAATCATATTAATCTTAAAGAAAATATTAGAAATCAAAATTTACATATAAAAATTTCGGGGTGTTACAATGATTTAGTGTGATAAATAATTGAGCAGAGATATGGAGGAAAATGATGTAATGAGGATGAAAGAATGGGCAAAATCTGTAAAAGAAGAATTGACAAAGTTGGAACCTTTATGTGATGAGTGTTGTATCTACAGGGTACCCGAAAGATGGAGCAAGTCGAATCCAAAGGCATACACTCCTCAACTAGTCTCAATCGGTCCGATCCATCATGGAAAACAAGAGCTGAAATCAATGGAAGATCATAAAAAAAGGTGCTTGATTTTCTAAAGTTGAGCCATAATGCTGTAACTTTATAAGATTTGATCAATTGTGTCAAAAAATCCGAAAAAAGATTGTGCGATTCTTATGCAGAATCACTCGACGAGGAATTCAATAGTAGCGAAAAATTTGTGAAAATGGTACTTGTTGATGCAATCTTCCTCATTTCAGTTTTGCTCAAATACTATTTCTCAGATTTGATTACCACCGGGGACTGGATAGTTAACAAACAAAGATTGATTTATACTGTAAAAGATGATTTAATGTTGCTTGAAAATCAGCTTCCTTTTTTCATCCTTGATCACTTGTTTATCCACTCTAACGTACCACAAAGAACCGAGGTGCTCTCACTGATTTGGTTACTCATATTTTCTTTACGGATAAATTGAACCCGAATTGGGTTAAACCAAACATTTTACAGCAACGAGATTTCTCTCAGGTATATCATTTTCTTGACTTTCTAAGAATTTGTCAGCAGCCACTAAAAATTAAACCAAAAACAAAGCTGAAGAAGCTGTCATTTCCAAAGGTAACAGAGCTGTATGAAGCTGGAGTCAAATTCTAGTTGCAACAAAGCGAAAATAAATTCGATGTAGAATTTGATCAACAAAAGGGGATTATGAGAATTCCATTTTTTTAAAGTGAATGATAGTGTTGAATGTCTATTGAGAAATCTTCAGGTTTTTGAGGAGTGCCATTTTGATGCAGGAAATAGATAATTCAACGATTACATTAAATTTGATTTCTATGCTTTTAATAGACAGTAAAGATGTGGGAATTTTAAATAGAAATGGGATAATTGAAAATTGGTCTAAGAATGATGCAGCAGCCCCGTTTGGAAACATGGATTGCATTATCACACGTGAGGATTTCTTCTTTTCTACTCTACATGAAGATTTAATTGCATTTTGTAGAAATCCTAGGAAAAAGTGGATTGATTGCCAATTTGAGACACAATTACTTTACCACTCCAGGGACTGGAATTCCTGTTGCTGCTGCTGTTTTTCTCTTACTACTTACTGTCATTCAAACTGTTTGTTCCATCCTTCAAGTAGTTTAATTTGTTTTAATTTTAAATATATTGATGCCATTTCAATTTGTCTTAATTTGTTCACCACTTGGTGTTTGTACTATTTACCAATTTGAATTTGTCAATCCCTTCATGCATTTTCAGATTATATGAGCTTCATATATATATATATATATTTGTCAATTCCTTCGACTAGTTGATTGCTCAATTGCAATCAAAGACAAACTTGAGATGTAAGTCCGCTACTATATATATTTGAAATTAAAAGCGAGCTCTCTTCAAACAAAATTCTTTTTTTTTTCCTGTTAAAATTACGATGGTCATATCATAACTAATCGGTTTTGAAAACGGACAAATAAAAATTATCAAAAACAGTCACGACTAAATAAATGGTTGCAAATTGGTCTAAAGGTTAGCGACCAACTTTTGCCATGTACTTTGTCGCAAACGTTGTGACTGGTCAGCCGAAAACTGGTGGTTACCGACCTGCATTATTCCGACCAATTGGCCTTCGGTCGCAAAGCTGGAAGGTAGGTATCTAACTGCGTTTTGCGACCGATATACGGCTGCATATTCGGTCGTTATAGGGGTTTTCCTTCTTGTCGTGAGATAACCCAATTTTGTTCAAATTTGCAAAAGTTTTAGCTCAATCCTGTTGGTAGAAAATATAGTTTTAGTTTTACCCGTGCGACAAAAATTAGCAAGAGGGGCAATTGACATGGTTGTAGTATGACCGTAAAATTAAAAAAATATATACGTATGTGATTAAGGAAAAAATTGAGCTTCCCTATTAATCTTGTGATCAAACTTGAGCCCTATCCAAACTAAACCAAAGTAAGATAATATTTTTATTTAAATTGTTATCTAGTTTCTAAACCATATTATATGCCATAATTTTTTTTTTTTTTATGGATATGCCATAATTTTATTAATTCAAGTTACATATAATAAAAATATGAGTTGATGTGATTAACTGGGAAATGGTTTTCAGTTTCCTTATGTATATTACTGATATATATATATAATATATATATATATATATATATATATATATATATCATTAATATTTAGATATTCATATATAGATTAGATTTTTTTGCTGTAAAATTTGTTTTCATGCAAATTGTTTTGCTCCGAATTTAATATATTTAAATTGTAGCAGTTGTAGGATTGGACATAAGTGGAAGACCAAGAGTGATTCCAACATATTTAAGCAGGTAACTCTAGTACGATGTCGAAAATTTTCGCCTAATTCACCTAATTTAAAAGTACTATGAAAGGAGGAAAATAAGTTGATGTATAGGCCTTTAAAAATCCTAATCGGTTCTGTGAAATGAGTTGCCTAATTTTTTTTTTCTTTTTTTGCCTAAATTTTTTTGTTTTTTTTGCCTAAATTTACGTTATACGACAAATTGAATTTAAGTCTAAGAGACTCTTATATTACATTATGGAATCATTTAACTGGAAAATTTAAATTGATAGATAAGATTTAATTATTGTTTTTTATTATTATTATTATTATCTCCGGAAGTAGCCATCATTTCCATTAATTAAAACTGAAATAATAATGACCGGTTGAATATTAGCAGTCTTATTTCATCAATTCTTAAATTTGTTATGCATGAACGGCTATTTGCAGAACCTCGAGTTCCGATGAATTGATAAATATGATTATGCTTATCTTGCTGCTGGGTTTTATTTATATGGATTGGTCGGTTGAAAAGGTCACTAATAGTGATTCTATTAGGTGAAGTTATGTAAATCCATTAAATATTTAGTCCATCGAGAAAAAAAATTTAATCTAGTATGAGACTGTAATAATCTGCACTGTTAGATGATTGACGCATCTATCAGAAATAATAATAAAAATTATAATTGGACCTTACCTATTAGCTTAACCTTTTAGATCAAATGGTTCTATGACATTGTATCAGAGCCACTTATACCTAGAGGTCGAGGATTCGAATCCTGTCAGCTAACTCTATTTGTTGACTAAAAATTCAACACATGGCAAGATGGGTCTGTGTTGTACATGTTTCAAGCCCAAGGAGCATTTGCATGCAGGGGAGTGTCAGAAATAATAATAAAAACTATAATTGGACCTTACCTATTAGCTTAAACTTTTAGGTTAAATGGTTTCATGACAACATCATCAATTATGATAATGTGTCAATCATCCATCGGTGAGTGAAATGAACATAAGAGAGTAGAAACACATTTATCAGAATAAATAAATGAATAAACTAGGAAAAAGGAACAAAACTATGAAGTCAAATGGTGAGTGGTGTGATTTGCTTCTTTCTCCCTTGTAAAACATCTTCTTGCATAATTCAAGTGAGAATTATGTCTCTTGAACTGTAGATTCATACTCCTTGAAGATACTTTGTCGGTCTTCACAGTTTTGAGCTTAACTACATAAGTGTATATATATCTATAGTTAAATTTATGTAATACAAAATTAATTAGTTTATGTAAAGGCTTAATTTATACTACTTATATATGCTATGTTTTATTATCATTTACATTTAAGGTGAGATTTTCAACCCTCCTTTTATAGTTGTGACCCTTAATTGAATTCTCAAATTAAATTTCCAAAATAGAATCTTAGCAGGAATATAAACCTTGATTAGTATTCACTTTACAGTAGGAAGACCCTTAAAAAGTGAGCACTAGAACAAGTATTGTTATCTCAACAGAAGAAAAATAAAATTTTCTGAAAAAAGTAGAAGTAGCAAGGAAAATCACATTCGAAAAACTTAGAATCATTTCAATCTGAGCAAATATTAATTAATGCCCAAAATACGAAATATGGTTGAAATTTCTATTCATGGTGTGTAAGAGATAATGGTAAATACTATTTTGGATAAAATATGTATATGTGTGAGTAATAGATATTTCGTAACTAGAGGATGAAATTTTCTTACTACTGTACCACGATTTTTAATAATTAATACTTGTCATGGAACCAATTGATTTAAAAGATTAAGCTGCTAGGTAAGGTCCAATAATAGCTTTTATTATTATCTCTGACACTCTTCCGTACGCATATGCTCATTGGGCTAGAAGCGTGTAAAACGCAGGCCCATCCTACTATGTGTTGAATTTTAATCAACAAATGGAGCTGTCAGGATTTGAACCCTCGACCTCTAGGTCTAAGCGGCTCTGATACCATGTTATGGAACCAATTTACCTAAAAACTTAAGCTGATATGTAAGACTCAATAATTGCTTTTATTATTATCTCTGACAATACTGACATACTTATATTCTTGCCTATTTGTCCTTCGATGGACGATATTGACATATTCTTGCTGTCTTTAGTGAACGATAATTTATATTTTATGAGCAATTGTTTTTTTTTTTTTTTTTTGTTATGCACATGCTTAGTGTGACATGATATATTACCATCAACCTGTCAACATAATGTTTTTAAAAAAATTAAATTAAAGAAAAATGTTGAAAGAAACAATGGTTTGACTGCAATAAGTTCTATCTATTCACGGCTGTTCATTCGGTTCACCATACCGGTTCATGATTCATATGAATATTTAGCCTTAAAAGGACCTGTTAATAGTATGATTCTGATTTCGATTAAAACAGGTCCAACTGACCAATTTAGTCCCACTTTAATGGCTCTTAAACGAAACTTGTCTATTACTCTTTAACAACACTTAAATGAAACTTAGAATTAAGTATTTGTTCCATCATGTCAGATTTCTAAATGTGGTATGCCAATCCAATAAAAATTTGAAGTTGAAATATTTGATAAATCCTACATTTTCATCACCTTATTATTTGGCTTTTATTCAATTGACAATTTTTTTTTTCCTAATAAACATTCTTATTAAATGTATATCTAGCTATAGCTTGACGGTAGAAGTATATGTTTGTTGTGAGGTGTGAACTATCTCTAGTTGAAACAAGATACTAGACTCTTAGTCTTATTTTTAAGGTTACAACTTCAAAAACAATTTGGTCATTCACCAAATAATTAAAATATGATGTTAAACAATGGGAAATGTAAAAATAAAAAATACATGCTATGGCTTGTAGTTTGTGCAAAAATTGAATTTTGCTTTTTTCTAATTGTTGAATTTGATTTAGATTTAATGAAATTGGTAATTCATATGCTCATTTTATCTTTATCTTTTTATTTTTTAATGTTTTAGATTGAGAGTCACTAACTTGAAAGCAATTATAGAAGTTTCATAAAATTTCATCAACTTTATATTTGATGAAATTGTTACTTCATATACACATTTAACTTCTTTTTATGTTTCAGATTGACAGTCACCAACTTGAAAGCAATTATAAAGTTTCATAAAAACCATCAAATGGCAAAAAAGGAGTTTAATGTATAGTTATCGTAATTTAAAGTGCCTTTCGTTGTGTTGTTGCTATTTGCTTTTTAGATTGTTTGTTGTTGCCAATAGATGTTTGCTATTTGTTGAATGATTCATATTTGGTAAAAATATGATGAAATTTTGCTATTAGAATGTAAAATGATCAACCTAATCATTAAAAAATTAATACATAAAAAAAAAAAAACCAAATGAATTATTATTATACATTTTTATTGGGTCTCAAAATATTTTTCAAAATGCATTTAGCATAGTTATTATCTTAGCGCCTTAGCTTGAGTCAAGAATTGAAAAAATTACTATTAATTTATCTTTTATATATATATATATATATATATATATATATATATATATATATATATATATATATATATATATATATATAATTTGGAATAAAAAAATAAATTGACAAATAAATTATTGAGACCGAAAATGTATAAATGCATGAGGTAAAAATGATGTAATAGCGTATTAATTTGCAAAATCCATTAATTAAAATTTTAAAAATTGACTGTAGTAAGTCTGATAAGTAATAGGCATAAAATAATTCAAATAATTTTTAAGTTACGGAAAATGTTTCCAAATCAAACCAAGGAAAACAAATATTGTGGATAATATCATGGGCATTTTACATAAATACATAACTTTTGGCACCATATAACATTTTTACCTTAAAAGAAAAAGTTTGCTTAAATACCTTAAAAACTTTTCAAAATTTCAAAAATACCTAAAACAAAAATTATCCTATTTACGTGATTCATGAACAAATTAAACAACAAAACACAAATCAAAATCTCCAAAATACCTTCTCTATTTTGTCAACGTTTCTCTCTCCTCTTTTTATAATTTTTAATCTAATTTTGCATTTATCTCTCAATCCGTTTATTTTTTTGTCACGTAACTTTAGAAAGTTTTTTTTATTTTTTTTTTATCTTCGAAACAAAGTCCATATGTATATACTTTTTCCGACATATTTTTTTCACTAAAGTATAACTAATTATGCCTTTGTATATTAAGGTATAACTAAGGTATAATTAAGGTATAAATAAAGTATAATCACTGTAATAGTGTATCTTAATGTATAACTAATGTATAATTAAGGTATAACTAAGGTATAAACACTGTAATAGTGTATCTTAATGTATAATTAAGGTATAACTAATGTATAATCAATGTAAAAGTGTATAACTAAGGTATAACTAAGGTATAACTAATGTATAATCACTGTAATAGTGTATCTTAAATATAACTAAGGTATAATCAATATAGTAATGTATCTTAGGGTATAAATAAGGAATAACTAAGGTATAATCATTATAATAATGTATCTTAAGGTATAATTAAGGTATAAAGATTATATAAACAGTGTATAAACAAAGTATAAAGTGTATAAACACTGCATAAATAATGTATAATAATATATAAGAAGTGTATAATAATGCATAACAATGTATAAGAAGTGTATAATGGATAAACAATGTATAAACAATGTATAACAGTGTATAAATAATGTATAAACAGTGTATAATGTATAAATAATGTATAACAGTGTATAAACAATGTATAAACAGTGTATAAAGAGTGTATAACAATGTATAATAAGTGTATAAACATATAACATTGTATAAGAAGTGTATAATGTATAATGTATAACAATGTATAAACAATGTATAAACAATATATAAACAATATATAAACAGTGTATAACAATGTATAAACAATGTATAAACAACGTATAAACAGTGTATAATGTATAAACAATGTATAAACAATGTATAACAGTGTATAAATAATGTATAAACAGTGTATAATGTATAAACAATGTATAAATAATGTATAAACGATGTATAAATAATGTATAACAGTGTATAAACAATGTATAAACAGTGTATAAAGAGTGTACAACAATGTATAATAAGTGTATAAACATATGACATTGTATAAGAAGTGTATAATGTATAATGTATAACAATGTATAAACAATGTATAAACAGTGTATAAAAAAGAAGTGTCTAATAATGTATAACAAGTGTATAAACAGTGTATAAGAAGTGTATAAACAGTGTATAAGAAGAGTATAAACAATGTATAAACAAAGTATAACAGTATACAAACAATGTATAAACAGTGTATAAGCAAAGTATAAATAGTGTATAAACAATGTATAAGCAATGTATAACAGTGTATAAGAATTGTATAAACAGTGTATAAACAATGTATAAACAGTGTATAATGTATAAACAATGTATAAATAATGTATAAACAATGTATAAACAGTGTATAATAGTATAAAACAGTGTATAAGAAGTGTATAAATAATGTATAAACAGTGTATAAACGATGTATATCAGTGTATAAGAAGTGTATAAACAGTGTATAAGAAGTGTATAAACGATGTATAAACAGTGAATAAACGATGTATAAACAATGTATAATAATATATAAGAAGGTATAACAATGTATAACTATGTATAAGAAGTGTGTAAACAGTGTATAACAATGTATAAAAAATGTATAACAGTGTATAAAGAATTGAAACTTGGTGCTGCCTGAATAAATTACTGATAGTCTACAGAATCTGAATTGAAACTGCTCTTGCTTCACGAAAGCAAATTAAGATGCAAACAAAAATAAAAACTTGAAAGAATGAAAAATAATGATACACTTCTATTTGCTTTTCAAAATATGCTACTTGACAACAAGATTTTTCTAGTATACAGAATAAATGATTGGCTTCACTCGCCACTCATACATCCCGAAAACTGAAAATGGACACTCATTCCATGTTTCCGCTGATTATTTTCCTCACAATTCACTTTCTTTCCTCTTCTTTTTCATATTTACTTCAAAATTTTGAAATATATATATGTATATATACAAACAACATTATCACACTTCACATTCCTGCAGACCAAACCTCACAAAAGGAGTTTGTTTTCATTTCCCAGTTTGGGATTTGTATGTTCTTGGTGCTTTCCGTCTCCATTAGTTAGACGAGTTGATGATGATTGTGATTTTTCAATTATGGATACGAGAGGAGAATCCAGTTCTTCTAGTTCTTCATCACTGGTGTATCCTTTCTTTTGTATCACAGATACATTTCTTGAAAGCTGAGATCTTGCTCCAGCCTCTGCAACCTTTTCAGCCACATCAGCAGAGGAAGGTGGATTGTAAGCAACCACAGCAGCCACATAATCTAACCCCATCGGTAGATTCGCAACTCTGAAACAACCAAAGATAGCAAGTAATTAACAAATAAATTAATACTGCAGCCATCTGCAATTAATGGCAACAGCATCCACATATATCCAAGAATCCCAAAATGTGAAATTCTGATAACCAAGAATTAATGAAAATATCCAAAAAACTGAAAGCTGTTGACAAGAAAATCTATATCCTCCGTTTAGAGACAAAAGATGATAAGGAAAGAGGGAAAGTTGATTCACAAATTTTTCCTGTAAAATAAAGGAGTAATTTGAAGATAAAAGGTACCTGCTTTCAAAAGGGTTCAACAGCTAAGAACAACACATGATTATTTGTTGCTTACTGGAAGAATGTGTAGAAATCAGAGATATGGACTAAATAAAGACAAAACCAATAAATTCCCATGTTTGAATACCAAAAATAAGCTGTCTCTACGATACACTGAGCTTAACTTTACAGATGAACATTCTTCCATAAAGCATCCTACCCGTCATTTTTTTTTCCAGAATTTGAGATCACAAAAACCTCAAGATCAAATTAAATCTTGTAAAACAGTAATTAAAATACGCCAATTAAGAAACAGTAAATTAAGATGAGTACCGGTGACCCAAGAAACCCACATGGAAGTAGGAGAAGAGATAGCCAAAGCTATCTGAAACTTCTAGTCAGTTTCTTCCCACCAGACCTTGTTCGCCAAATCCAAAAGAGGAGGGGAATTTCAAAATTGAGAAGAAAAAACACAGAGAAGAACAGAAAATTACCTGATTTGGTGATGGAGATGAAGAGAGAGGGGAGCGATTAGAGTTGACGATGGCAGAGAAGAAAGAGGGGAAAAAGGAGAAGTGAATGTTCTACGAAACTGAAGAAATTGATCTGAAAAAAACGTAGAAAAGGAAGAATTGAAAAACAAACGTAGAGAAGAAATTGATCTTAAAAAAAACGTAATTATGTAAATAAGAAAAGGTAAAATATCAAAATAAACCCTGAAACGAGGGTAATTTTGATAATTTCCCTAATATGTTAGGATTATAATTTTATAAAGGCCTAATATATACAAAGCCCATTAGATTTGGCCAAACAATTTACTGTTATTCACTAACTTAGAAAGCATTCAACTTAGCCTTCTCAATTTGTATAAATTATTTTATTACACACCTAAACTATCTTGTTATTCCTAACGACCTCAAATGACAAACTAGAAATGTAGTGTGCTATGTGTGTTGCACGCACAGCACAATGTTAAATAGCATTTTGGCCTTCCAACTTCTGCGCCTGAAGCAATTCTCCCCTCTAAGATACAAAAGGCTCAAAAATCCTCCTCAAGCATATAAAATGAACCAAAATTGTCTATATTTAACGTTAAGTACAGCGTGGCACAAAACATTAACTTTTAACTTAAGAAAAGAGCTTGTTCAAATGATAAAATTACTCTCCTATTTATTCTATTACTTTTTGCCTTTTTTCCCATTTATTTGTTCAATCATTCATATCTCACATTCTCTCGATTTTCTCTATGTTTCCAAAAATATTTTTCTTTCTCTTCTCTTTCAATTTAAAGTTGATAAAAATAGAAGATATTGTTAGAAGATATTACAAATGGGAGAATTTTTATAATAACTAAGGTTAATGTTCAGTAGACCTCAAAACAGATTACATGCTACCAATTGACATATTGTCAATGTTCATTGGGCAACAAAACAGACATCAAAATAGACATCATATGGTCAAAGTACAACAAATTAGATATCATATTATGGCACTCGTATAACGTACCACAAAATAAGTACTTTAACAATTTTGTCAATCACTTTCTGTAGATTAACTAATGACAACTTTTTGCTTCCCCCTCCAATTCTCCTTTGAAGCTTCAAATGGTAAATCGGTTGTTTGGGACACACTTTTTCCATCACTAGTAAAATTGATCTTCCTTAGGCCAATGGGTTGGCTAAAAGCTCTTCTCCTTATTTTCCTAACTTCTCTTTCTGATGGAATTGAATATTAAACCTCAAGATCTTGTTCATGTGCATGTTCATTTACTTGTGGAACAACTTATCCAATTATAGAATTTCAGAATAAGAGCAAAATATTTGAGAAAAAAATGTGAAATCATTTCACAATTGTAAAACCAATATCAAAATAGTATCGACAGATAAGAACTCAATTCACCTATAGTTTGCATAAGGAACTTCATTGCTAGCAACAACATTTCTTCTTCTATTGTGATAGTTTGCAACTATTTCAGAAAATCTATCCCTCAATACATTGTACTAAGTATCAGCAAATGCAACACTCAGTTGTGCACCAGTAACAGTAGGTTGAGTAGAAGACATTCTGTTGTGCATCTCCACCAACAGGCTACATAAATATACAAAATGGAAACCAATTAATTTCTAACCAACATAACAATATAATTTAGCGAATAAATTCATTGAACATGTAAAGAATATAGATACTGGTTGCATAGCTAACATTTCTACATCCATTTTTGTTGTGCCCTTTCTCTTTGCAATTTGAGCAAGTCACTTTCTTTCCTTTCTTGGATAACCTTTGTATCCCATTGCCATCATAACCCTCATCTTCTTCTCTAATCCTTTTTTTCTTTGGCCTTACCACTTGCTTTATGATATTTGGAGGTTCCATTGTTTGGTATTTGTGACACTCCCAAAATCTCTTCCCTTTATAGGTTGTAATTTGTAACTGTTCTTTTTCATGAAGCGAGTAATGTGATAATACTTTGAATTTTGAGTCAATGAACGATGCGTAATAAATACACACACTATAGAAGCAAGTGCACTTCGTCGCTCAAGTAACATAGAGTAAGAAAGATGTTGATCCCACGAGGACTAAATATACTAATCCTAAACGTAGTCGGATTTCTATTAATCTAGGCGAGGTATTATAATCTGATGAATGATTTTGTTTTATATCTAGGATTAAAACTAAGGAAAGCAATTAATTAAATGAGAGAAAATTGAATAGATAAATTCGATAAGAAGGCTAACTAAGGCGGTTGGTTTCACTTAACACTAATCCCAGTAATATTTTAAGTTATTTGATTAAATTCCAAGATGGCGATTTTCAAAAGTAATTAACACCGGTTAGGGATATCAACTCTAATTCTTAACCTAAATACTTAAACCTCTCAGTTCTAAGTGATCAAGCAAGAAAGCATTAAGTCCAAGAAATCCTAGCACTAGCTAGTGAGCCACAAGAGCAATGGTAATGCAAATGTTGTGTTGTATGATTCTGTTAATCTAGTCCTTTGGTCAATTATAAATTAACTATGAACATTGAAATTGATGGTCACTCATCGAAAGCATTAAGTATACACAACACAATCATTGGGAAATAATTCAAATTAAATTGCATTAAACTATAAAATAATTACATGAAAAAATTGTTAAGGTCCATCATAGCCTTAGCCATGGTGGAATTAGTTCATAACTAAACTAATAACACATAAGAAAGTCAAGGAAAACATGATAAAGAGAAAGTTTAAAGAAAACTAGAGTCGAGATGGATGATTAAGAGGTGTACGGATCGGGAGGCGGATAGACTGAAGCGCTCCTCAAACCTTAGTCTCCAAATCACGTTTCCCCCTGTTCACCCCTCTCAAACACGTTCTTGCCAACTAGAAAAATAGTAAAAAGTACTAAAAACTAACTGCCCCTCAACTACTTGAAATTCTTCTTTTAAACCTTAAAAACTAAAAAGGAAAAATGAATTGGGATAAAAGTATAATACAACTCTTAAAAAGGAAAACTACTAAAAGAGACACTCCCACTAGGAAGAGGAGTCAATAAAAAGGAGAACAATATCCCAGCCAAAAGTTTTTACTTCTCTTCCATCAGTCAAACCCGCAGCCCCTTTTTGGTCCATCACAAATGCAGGCCCAAACCACCAATTCAGCCTCAAAACTCTAAAATTAGCACTACCTAAGGCATGACCATGCCTTAGGATTGTTCCTGGACTGCTTCAAGCTAGATCCTTTCCTTTTTCATGCACTTTTAGCTCCATTTTCCTCTTTAAGGTCCTAACAAAAAAAATAGCATAAAGGGAAGTAAAGTATGCCTTAAATGAATACAAACAACTCGATTGAAGTGTAAAACCAAGGAAAAATATGCATATAAAATACACTTATCAATGGATTAATCTTTGCATGCCTCAGTGCACATAATGCATAGGGACATGGAATGCCAGTTAAATCCCATTCCCTGCATGTACAAAGCTTCTTGTCAATGAAAGCTGTATGTCTATCACCACATTCAGACACTTTCATAACCATCATCTCTATTCCAATCAATTCTGTATCCCATTGCTACATACTTATTATCTTCCAGAATCTTCATACACTTTGGACTCCAGGACCTTTCCATTTTTTCAATTCTTTTGTTGCCATTTCCGTGATCCTGTTCATTGTCTTAATCCTAATTTCATCAATCATCTTTTGTATAGGATATTCTCTCTCCATAGCAATCCATGCATTAAAGCTCTCAGTGTGATTATTGTCTAAAATATCAGATTTCGATTTGCTACTAAAATATGCTATGCACCAAAGTTCTAGAGGAAATTTGAGTAGCATCTGCACAGATGACTTGTCCAATTCAACAAGCTTCTTTTGTTTGTCTTTAAATTCTTCAAGATAAGTACTCCATGCACAAATCCAAAACCTTTTATGCATTTTCCCCCACTAAACTTTTTAGCCAATTTGCATGTATGTGCGTAGCACACCATCGATGTTCAACCTTGGGTAAAACTTCTCAAACAACAACTTCTAGTCCCTATAATAAAATGCACTAATTATTAATATTTTACTATAGATTTAAAAACACAGAACATTTAACTCTATATAAACAACAAGCTTAAATAAAGTTTTTGAGAAATTTTATTAAAGTACAATACATTTTGCAAGTCACTTATTACTATTAGTGTTGATCCATCTTCAAGACTTAATGTTGGTGTGCCCTAGTTCTTAGGGCATTGGATTCTTGTATTTTTTATTATACATTAAGACTCTTTGTATGTATAAATTATTTGTGTCACATTAATAAAGGCAGTTAATCTATTCCATATATATATTGTGCTATAACATGAATAGAGTATCCATTGATTGATAATCATAAAACACATCTCAAGTCTATTCTAATCGTGGGAACGAATAGAATCACAGACTTGTATATTCGATGACTGTATGGTAGTTCTTAACTAGCCATAGTACTTGTAAAGTCAATCGTGAATATGGGTACATGTCATTGGCATGAGACTGGATCGATATGCACAAGAAAGCCATATGGTTGTCTCGTCATAAGTCTTTCTTGAGCAGGTCTCTCTTGTCCTTAGACTAGATTTCATTATAGTATCGATATGGAATTCGGTTCACTTTGACATACGCCTAACAGGTCTGTAAAAGGATGCTAAATATGTGTATGATTGGGTGGACAGCAGAACACATTGATATTGATAATAAAGTGATGGAATTGCCACTCGGGTAATACCGATATGATATCACTGGCCACTTGATGAGTGGGACTAATAAGTGTATGGGTATACCCAAATAAGTCGATTGCTTATTTGATTAATCAGTTCACTCAAGATCAAGAAACATAATAAACAGCAGATGAGGATTATGGATACCGTTCCTCTTGTTTATTCATATCGATGTCATTTAGCAAAGGATACTATGAGATTACTACTAAATGAGTGTCTTCTAAAGACTGTTGCATCTCTGTCTTCATTGGGGGCTGTAACGGTTTGCTAAAACCCACTTACAGTCTGTGGGCCTTACGCCTACTGCCAACAAATAGACAGACCCATAGGATCATGCACATAGATCAACAGAGTCGAAACTTATAGAAATTGTACATGTACTGTACATTAGAAGGAGTGCATTAATTAATCAATTGACATTCGGTGTCAAGGTAATTAATTATATTGGGTTGATTTAATTTAATTAATAAGTTTACATAATGTAATTAATTAATCAATCAATTAATTGAATTGCATAAAGTAGGCAATTAATTAAATTATTTTCCTAAGAAGGAAAATTAAATACATGTATTGCATTTTCTTAAGTGTGATTTAATTTTATTTAGGGGTAATTAAATTAGCCAAATAGAATTAAATTACATAGTATAAACCTTTTGGTATAAGGTTTATTTATGAACAAACTTCTAATATAGATATAATATATGTATATTACTCATATATAATAAGAAGTTTTATATATTTACATATTAACCTTAATATATTAATAACAAATAATAAATAATCAATGTTGAAATGAATTCCGATTTCAACATTGCTAGACCAACATCTTTTTTTATTGTGTTTTGAATTAATTAGTATGTTAAATTGGTTATAGATAATTATTAATTAATTAAAAAGTTTATTAATTGATATAATATCTAAATGGCATAATCCTTGTATATGGGGATACTATTTCAGTTGACATTTAATTGGATACTTATAATGCTCTTTTATGTTTTCATAATGACATTTAGATATTGAGATTTTTGTAGATAGTCACATTAACTTGCAAAGTCATGTAGAGATTTTTAGTTTTTTTTTTTTTTTAATTGTTATAGATGAGGAAGGAATGATGGTTCATAAAAAATGGGGAACTATAAATGCTAAGGATGTCTGGATATTTCTTGAAGGACAAAAGATTATTGTTCATTGTAATAATCTTGGGCAACCTATTAAAGATGGAGGTAGAATTTTGGGATAGTGGTTAGGTGATGTGGCTAGAAAGAAAGAATTTTGCTCCATTGAATATACAGATTGGAGAAAAATGCCTCACAATCGTAAGAATGATCTTGTCAGTTTGACCAAGGTATTTATATTCAATTTTGTTTTGTTTGAATCCAAAAGTATGTAAACACCACAATGTTCCTTTTTATTTTGCTCTTATAACTTTTTCAATGTTAATGTTGTTGTAGAAATATTTTGAGCTTCCAGATACTGAAAAAGTGCAAAAATGGATATTGGCTTCGATTGGGCATAAATGGCAAGAGTTCAAGCATGAATTAAACGCATACACAAGAAACCTAGAAAGACTCAGCAAGAAGTAGAGAATGATGTTCCAAGAATAGTCTTTCCGAATCAATGGAAGATAATTGTGCAATATTGGTTTTTTGATAAAGGACAGGTAACTTTGTTCTAAGAATATTACTAATATATAAAGTACCCTATCATCATACATACTATAAATCAATTTCATATTTATGCTTTTTTAGAGTCTTTTGGAAAAAGGCAAGAAAGCACGATCTCAAAATACAACATTGCTTTTCTTCGGGTTGCTGTGAAGTGGGGGTTCTAAAGGTGCCAACCTAGTTGGGATGTTTAGCCTCCTCTTCCCTTTAACCCGCGTTACTTTTCAAAAAAAAAAAAACATTGCATATGACTGGCTCAAAGAGTTTTGCAAGAAAAAGATACGAATATGTGAGTTTTTGTTTTAGTTTTGTGGTTAATATAAATTTTGAAATGTTAACTTAGTTAGAAGTCTGTTTAATTTAAAAAAAAATAACTACTTAATTAAATGACATAATAGGAAGTGGCTCATGGAAAAGAACCAAGACAGATTGAGTTTTTTGAAATCACCCACAAAAAAGAAGATGGAAGTTTTGTCAACGAACAAACGAGAGAGCTTATTGTAAATTTTCTAAATGACATGTTAAAATTTGAATGTTTTGTATGGTTAATTTATAACTATATTAAGTATATGTTTATTATTTAAAATTTTAAAATAGGAAAAAGCTAAAAACATGGTTGCTGAACGTGCTGCAACATCTAAAAATTCCAATCTTAATAATATTGAGGATGATGTATACAATGAAATAATCAGAAAAGACCAGTATGGCTAAGTTAGAGGATATGGACTTGGAGTCACTAGTAGACAATTGTTTGGACATGATTTTCAACCAAGGAAAAGAGCTTATCATGATTTTGTGCTTCAAAGGAAAATCGATGAAATTCAAGACAATTATGAGCTAAAGATTGTAGATTTGAAAGAATATTATGAGCAAAAGATTATAGAAATGAAGAATGATCACGAAGGTAAAATTTGAGAAATGAAGGTTGAACATGAAGTTAAGATGGCTGATCTCCAAAAGAATGTGGACATAATCAATGCTATGCTATCTTGTTTCTATAATCATTTGCCTGCGGTTAGTAATTTCATAAGTAGTGATATATTATTTATACTTAATTTAGATAAATGTATATATCATTTGATTTTTGTGTTTTATTTGTCAGGTTCAAATTCGGCGCATAGATTCTCAAGGTTTTCATGTTGTGCCTAGAAAATGAAAAGAACCAAAAAAAAATAAAGCTTAGCGAGCATTACTTTAGACAGATTTAGGGTTTTGTGAATTCTCTCCTAAAGTGTGGAGAGGTAATCCATTGATTATTTATAGTAGAAGAGTACAAATACAATTAGGGTTCTACAATTAGAGTTCTATACAAAGTAGAGTTTATAAACATATAAAACATATATACTCTATTACTCCCCCGCAAGTTGAGCTGGGGTAGAGACCACAGCCAACTTGTCTCTTAGAATACGAAAACGTTGTCGGGAGAGAGGTTTGGTGAGGATGTCGGCTACCTGATCATCAGTAGAGATGTAACGAACAACCAACTGCTTAGAAGCGACACGTTCCCGAACAAAATGAAAATCAAGCTCCAGATGTTTAGTGCATTGAGGAAAAATGGGGTTGGCCGTAAGGTAGGTAGCACTAAGATTGTCACACCAGAGAGCGTGGGTGCACGCTCCATAGGGAAGCCAAGTTCAACAAGTAGCATCCCAATCCAAGATAATTCCGATGTAGAAGTAGCAAGAGCACGATATTATGCTTCAGTAGAGGAACGAGACACAGTGCGTTGCTTACGTGAAGCCCAAGAAATAAGATTGGTGCCATGAAAAATTGCAAAACCCGAGGTGGACCGCCGATCATCGATATCACCCGCCCAATCTGAATCCGATAAGGCATGGAGACAAGTCTGAGATTGAGGCAGAAATCGTAAACCAAAGAATGTCGTAGCCTTCAAATAACGCAATATGCGTTTTAGTTCTTGCCAATGCAGGATAGTTGGCGCATGCATATACTAAGCAACCTTGTGTACGGAAAAAGCAATGTCTGGACGTGTGATTGTTAGGTACTGTAAGCCTCCCACTAAGCTCCTATATTCCGTAACATCAGGGGATAGTTCTCTCGAAAGACAACCAATCGGTGGAACGAGCTGGAGTGTCCACCGGTTTGGAATTCAACGTACGCGCCTTGGATAATAGATCACAAACATACTTCTTCTGAGTTAGAAACAAAGAACCATCACGCCATGTAAGTTCAATACCCAGAAAATACTTAACTGGTCCCAAATTTCGTATGGCAAATTGAGACTGAAGAGAATTAATTAAGGAAGCCACTTGACCCAAATCATTACCCAAGATCAACAAATCATCAACATAAATGAGGCAAAACATAACCAGAGTACCTCGACACCAATAATACAAGGAGACATCCGCTCGGGAGCAAAGAAAACCGTGAGCAAGTAGTGCCTGAGTCAGACGGCGGTGCCACATCCGAGGCGACTGCTTGAGGCCATAGAGAGACTTCCAAAGGCGACATACATGAGATAACAAAGTTTTATCTACAAAACCAGGGGGCTGAACCATGTAAACCGGTTCATCAAGGTCACCATGGAGGAAGGCATTAGAGACATCCAAATGTGAGATCGACCACCCAAATGAAACAGCAAGTGAAAGAAGTAGTCGAATGGTGGTAGGTTTAACCATAGGACTGAAGGTATCATGGAAATCAAGTCACGGATGTTGGTGGAATCCCTTGGCCACTAAGTGTGCTTTGTAACGCTCAATGGACCCGTCAGGTTTGGTCTTCGTCTTGAACACCCATTTACATCCAATTATATTCTGAGCTGAATTTGCAAGAACTAATTCCCACGTACCATTTGACACCAATGCTGAATATTCTTCTGCCATAGCCTTATGCCAATGAGCACTCTTGGCTGCTTCTGTGAAACTAGTGGGGTCTGGAGGAAGCACCAATGTATGAAACAACTTTGGAGGAGGTGGTAATTTACCGGTTTGCTACCTAGTAACCATGCGGCGAGTGGCCTAAACTTCCGTAGCAACAGGAGATGTGGACGGTGCCGTAGAGGGGATAGGGGCCTTATGCATGGCCTCTTATAGGTCAACGATCAAGGAAATGCCAGGTATGGTGTTTCGGTTGGAGGGAAGTGGTTCGGTTGGGACTGCAGTTGTTTGGGCGTCGGGTTCGGGCTGAGTAGGTGGTGGGGTGTGGGTTGTGGGCTGGTCATGGGTCGAGGAAGTGGGCTGATGTCGTGGTAGTTGTTGAAGGGCAGCGGTAATTTGGCAACTGGGAAGCATGGTATGGACAGGGGATGGATCAGGATCAACAGAACTACACAACTCCGAAAAAGGGAACACCTGCTCATCAAAAACAACATGGTGTGAGATAAAGATTTTCTTGGATACAGGATCAAAACATCTATAACCTTTATGCACTCTGCTATAACCCAAAAAGATGCATTTGCGAGAACGAAAATTTAATTTATTTGAAGAATATGGACGCAACCACGGGTAGCAAAGACAACCAAATACACGCAAAAAGGAGTAGTCAGGGTGATGATTAAATAATTCGAAATATGTTGTAGAGGAGTGTAAGGTAGGTGGGGCATTCTATTAATTAAATAGGCAGCAGTATCAAAAGGCATAGGTCCAAAAATTCATAGGCAATTTAGCACAGTGTAATAAGGAGAGACCTGTTTCTACTATATGGCGATGTTTTCTTTCTTCTGCCCCATTTTGTTCAGGGGTATAAGGGCAGGACATTCGATGTTGAATGCCATTTTCGGCTAAATAAGACCTCATAGCAATAAATCCCCCTCCACCGTTAGAATGAAAAATCTTAATAGGACAATCAAAATATTTTTCAACTATTGAACGAAATTTAATAAATGTACTTAACACCTCAGATTTATATTTCAAAAAATAAATCCAACAATATTTGCTAAACTGATCATAAAAAAGCAAATAGTAAATGAAACCATCATTAGATTCAATAGGGGTAGGGCCCCATAAATCAGAACAAATAATATCAAGAGGTCCATCAACAACAAAATTAGAAGGAGAAAAAGGAAGTTTATGACTCTTGCTAACCGCACAGCTAGAGAACAAGTAGTACGATCCCTACTAGCTAAGAAACGAATATTATTATGACTCAAAACTTGACTGACTACTGGTAAGGCGGGATGACCAAGCCATGCATGCCATGTGGCTAATGATGTGAGATGTACCCGGACAGGAGGTGGAACACCTGCAGCAAGAGTGTATAGCCCATTCTTATTCTGGCCTCGAAGTATCACCTGTTTGGAAATCAGGTCCTTTACAATAAAATAAGAATCAAAAAATTCAACAGAAACATCATTAGCATGGGTTAGAGCACTAATAGAAACAAGATTAGAATGAGAAGATGGGACATGGAGAACTTGAGACAATTTTAAAGGACTAACAGCAGTAGGAATAAAAGAAGACCCAACATGAGTGATAGGTAGATGCAAGCCATTACCTAGATAAACCTCTTCAGGCCCGATGTATTCGGAATGCAGATGGAGTTGACCCAAGTCCGGAGTGAGGTGGTGTGTAGCTCCACTATCCATAATCCATCAAGAGTCGGTTGGGTTGGTAGTAGTATGGTTGGAGGTTAGAGGGTGGGGATTACGTTGTTGGTTAATTTTTGGAGATGGACATTGGCGTGCAAAATGTCCCAATCCCCTGCAATTATGGCATGTAACCGTCGACACATCAACTGGTGCGGATTGGGTGTGATGCCCCTGCTGGTGGCGTGAATACTGCTGGCCGGAAAAGTGAGTCTGTCCGTGTTGCTGCTGTTGATACGGACCAAGGATGGACTGTTGCTGCTGTTGGCGGTAGGAGGGAGCGGACTATCCCTGAGAATACTGCTGGTGGCATCCGCATCCTCTCCCGCGGCCACCTGAACTCGGCTACCTTGCTGTGAAAAAGGCTGTTGGTGCATTCAACTCCTCCGTTAAAGACTTTTCCTTTTTGATATGCCGTTCCTTAGTCAACAATAAACCAAATAAATCATCATAAGATATAGTACGTGCCCCAAACGTACGACAAACATCCCGAAAAGGACCTCGAAGTCCATCTAAAATAGCATCAACAAGATCTTCATCCGAAACCATGTATTGTAAAGAAGCTAACCGATCAGAAATCAACTTGGCACGTTGCATATAATCAGAAATAGTTTCAGAGTTCAACTTTACCAGTGAGTGGAGTTGTTGTTTCAAGTCTCGTACCTGAGAGGCATAAGCATTTTCTAATTTTACCCAAGCATCACAAGTCGTTTTAACACCAATGATCTGCGGAAGGAGAGATAGAGAGATAGAATTCAAGATCCAACTGAGAACCTGCTGATCTTTTTGAAACCACATCTGATAAAGAGGATTGACATCATTATTAGCCAGCCTCTCTGCTGGAACTGAGGCCGTGCCATCCACATGAGCGGCTAAACCACATCCCGAAAGCATAGGCATAATAAGTGTGCGCCAAAGCACATAGTTGGTGGAGTCTAGTTTCAACGGAAGTTGATGAGAAAAGGTTGGGGTAGCCGTCCCCCCAAGGCCTGAACCAATGGAATCGGTAGGGGAAGAGGTTACCGAAGAGTTGGTAGAGTTACCGGTGGTTGTCATGATGAGAAGAAAAAGATTGATCAAAGAAAGAAATCTTGGGGTTAGGGTTTCGGTCACCACAAGAAACAAGAACAAGAAAGCAAAAGAAAACCTAAGAAGAAGAAGAAGAAGAACCAAGATTAGGGTTAGGGTTTCGGTCACCACAAGAATCAAGAAACTAGAAAGAAAAACCGAGAGAATTCTTTAGGGTTGGAGTTTTCGGCCTTGCTCTGATACCAAGATAGATTTAGGGTTTTGTGAATTCTCTCCTAAAGTGTGGAGAGGTAATCCATTGATTATTTATAGTAGAAGAGTACAAATACAATTAGGGTTCTACAATTAGAGTTCTATACAAAGTAGAGTTTATAAACATATAAAACATGTATACTCTATTAACTTTCCCTTGTTTAGAATTTTTTCCTCTTTAGTTTTAAGACTTTTTTTTTTTTTTTTTCTGCTTTTATGTTTATTTTGTTGAGAATTTGGATTGGCTGCATTATTTAATAATTGACTTTGGTTCTGGTTATTTGTCCACTTCTTTATTTCTATTAACTTTTTTTTTCCAATTATTTTTTGTAGTGTGAAATTAATTCTTAAACTAACACATGAAAATTAAATGCTCTGCACTTCGCAAGCAAGGCCACAGATAATGTTACCTTGTGAAGTGCAGAGCATGTTCTAAATTTTGCTCCCAAGAGACACAACCAGAGAAATTTATTCTCGTGCATTGTATACATGGACATAACCGCACAGGCTAAATGATTGCTCATTTCCTTATACGTACAAAATCGATTTCTGTCACTGAGGTAGGTGATATTACTTTCATGTTTCCAATTCGTTTATGGTCGAATGTTTAATAGTTTAAGTCAAATTCATCTATATTTCTGGCAATAGATATTTTTCCAAGGCACTTCCTCCAGGAAAATATGAAGACTATTATATTGATTCATTGTACTTGTTTTATCGTGAAAAGAGGCCTGAGGTAGTTATTTGCCCTCAAACTCCTGAGTGTAAAAGATCCCCTGGTCCCGACTTTAGTGGTGAAGCTGTACAAGATGCCAACTATAGTTTTAGCTGCAGCTTCATCTAGATCAGCTTTAACTATGACTTTGCCTTTAAAATCTCCACTTCAGTAGTTCTAGCTCCCTCTTTATCTCTATCTCGATCTCTATATTTTTAACATTATCCATTCATTCTCTTAACTTATTAGTGGTACTAAAAGTGTATGTGGAAAATAAGATTGCTCAGATGTCACTGGAAATTTGGAAAACTATTTTGACATTGACTGTTGTGACTTCATATTCTGAAAGCTCTAAGGCCATCATTAAAATATTTCTAGTTGTAGGCTAGTCAGATGATAATTCTGTTATTTAATTTTGAACTGTTGAAAGGGTACATTGGCTTGTTACCTTTTCCTTTTGAGTATAAGAAGTAGTTTCACAGGACTTTTTTTTTTTGGCCAATTCACATGGGGAGTGAAAAAAAAAGCTATTAAGAAGCGTCCCTTTTTTTTTTTTTTTTACTTCTGAAACTTCATGTTCTAATTAAATGGTTTTTGCAGCTCCTATTCCATGAAAGGTGGAAGGTACTTGAAAAAGAAGTAATCAAACCTCGAAATATGGAACGTGAGGCTCTTTCAAAGAGCATTAATCTTTTCTATAGATATGACCTGGAACCATTTAGTGTATGTATTGAGAAAATCACAATGCTTGAATGTTTATCAGGTGAGGAGAAAGGACTTTTGGTTATTGTCTACTGTTGACAAGCTTCTGAAGAAATTCATTCCCAAGCTTCTCCATGAAGCAGGTGGTCTCATATTCCAGGTGCTTAGTAGAAAGCCGTTTTTCCCAAAAGAATTTTTAACATGATTATGGGTTGTGTAACAGGTACTGACACTTTTGCTCTGGTAGGGATGGGGTGATCCATATGTGCCTCGCACACTTGAAGGGCTTCTTAAGTGGAAATATCTTCATTTGAACTTAGTTGACTTTCTTTTTGAGGTTCTACTACTAATCTTATTTGTGTCATCTCTATGTGCTTGAAGCAACACTTTGTTCAACATAATTGATGTGTACTACTGGCAGATGGGAGATAATAATCGCCAAATTCTTTTTTTGTTTGATCGTGGAAGAAAGAAGTTAATGGAGGGGAACAGAGTTGTCTTCAATGGTTGGTTTCTCTTTCCAGGGCTCATCAAAATACATTGTCTTCATGGCGCAGGTGAGGGTTAACTGACGAGAATATAATGGCAAGCAGGAGTCATGCATGCTACCCAATTAAAATCCAAGGTTTTAGGATGTGTTCTTGGAACAGTTGGCTAAAATGAATGATATAGTGAGCATATAAAGTGCAGATGCTCAATTTGAATCCAAAGTTTTAGGAAGGTTAAATAGTAAATAACGTGATAGCATGGTGGATGATTGCACATAAAACACTATTGTGTTTGATTTATAAAGTTTAACAAAGTTAAATCTTTAATTCCCCTTTATATTTTACAAACCAACATACTAAATTTCTATCTAATAGTAGCATATTGTATTTTTAAATTTATTTTATGTCTCCTTATTTAGTCTTTGTTTTTGTTACCATTTCTTTTTTTACAGTATTAATTATTACTTTCATTTGTGAATTCTAAAATTAAAAGGAACTTGGTTCAGTTTAACTCAAATGTCTGAAATAAAGCACATCTAGAGGGTTCAATTGCATAAGGTTATATTGCAGATGAATGTTAGACATTTTGTTCACGATATCTTGAAGGAGTTGAAACGAGTTTCAATCTGTTAGGATTTTTCATAGCAAAATGCCTGATTAAAGCAAAACTACGGAGCGTTTCCTCAAATTCGTGCCTAGGAACAATTGAAATAGAAATTAACAGCAATAAAATCAAAAGAGAGAGCTAATTATATTTTCAATTATATTACTTATTTATTATTCAAATTCTTTTTTATTAAATGAAATTAAATAAAATTCTATTATTCTATATAATAAATATTAATTATATTATTAATTATTTAATTCTATTAAATTAATTAGATTATTAAAATTAAATTATTAAATTAATTAATTTTGAAATTAATTAATTCAATAATAAGTTGAATAACTTAATTAATAAATTTATAAGTAACTTAAAACTTACTAAGTAATAAAAACAGTGGTGTAGAATTGCATTCAAAAAAACTTTCGTTGAATAACTACGGAAATCATTCCAAAATAAAATTGGAAAATCATTTCTATTTGGATAGTTTATTTTATTGTTTTAGTTTATGTTTATTTACCAGAGATATCTCCTCTAGAGATGGCTGCAGAAATTGATTTGGATCCCCTCCACGATCCCATACACGAACGGCTATTGAACTAGAACTCGTGCTAGCAATTCAATCGATGGAAGAGAGGAAAAATGAGGCTGAAATTTTCTTCCTTTTGAATGCTACTATGAGCATGAGTTTTTCCCAACCTCTATGATAAAAGCCCTTTGTTACCTGTTAGACAGATGAACGTGAATCGGATTTTAGAATGAGCAGAATAATGCCCGGAATGTTCTCAAACGGCCCTAAATTTAGAAGAGTCCTTGATCTGAGGAAGCTTAGGTGTGCGTGCAGGCCCTATCTAAAGCCGCACGGCTATAATTTAAAAAAAAAAAAGCTGTGCGGCTGTAGTCTCACAACTACAACCACATGACTGTAGTTTCACAACTACAACTGCACGACTGTAACAACTACAGTGGCACGACTATAATACTACAGTCATGCGACTATAGTTAGAGTGTGCGGCTCTAGTCTTTGACCCAGCAGATTCCTAAATAGGATAAAACTCTCTTTTGACTCAGATTTTTGGGGGTGAATTGGGAATTAAGGCGATAAAAAACACAAAAAAAGAGGCAGAAAACATAATAACAGAGGAGGATCAATTTTAGAGGGGAGAGAGCATTCTAGTGAGAGAAAAGCGAGCTTTAGAGAGAGAAAGGAGAGAAAACTAAGAAAAAACCAACACAAAAAGAACAAAAAAGACCCAAAACAGAATTAGAAAATAGAGAGTGAGAGTCCCTAGTTGGGTATTATTCATTCGAGACCTTTCTTGGGTTGTTCGGGTCAATTCGAGATGCGCGTTCGAGGATTTCAGGACGTGTGGAGGTTCTAGGTGGATTCTGGCATCTAAGTCTGACTCCGGTCATCAAGCATACTGGAACGTAAAAGTGGTAAACTCTGAGAGGCCATAAAACTTGATTCATATTGATTTGCGGTTGTGTTCTGTGTTTAAAAATTTTTCTAGAAAACTGTCTGCACAACTACATCGTACAGCTGTAACTATAGTCGCATGACTATAACTACAGTCGCATGACTGTAGTTGTTTGGAACACAGCTGTGCGGTTATATACTACAGTTGTACGACTATATTCTTCTGGGGAGAAGCCTAAAAAGCCCCGAATCGACGGAATACAGCCGGTTTTTCTGTTTTAAATGATTTTTCATGATTCAATTCGGTCAAATCACATTTGTACACTATAAAATCATGGTTTTTGGATTTCCAATGATACGGATGTGAGATTTAGGGTTTTATTGGTTTCTATTCTCAGAATCCATGGTTGTTAGATCTTTAACCAGATCCTCGGTCCAGTGATAACGGACCCTCGGATTCCCAGAACATCTAGAAATCATCAAAATCGACTGAAACAAGTGATTTTAGAGAACAAAGAAAACCACTGTCGGGCACTGTTCAGTATAGTCGTGCGGGTATAACACTATAGTTGTGTGACTCTGACTAGAGTCATACGATTGTAGTTTTCAGATTACAGTCATGCAACTGTATATAGTTCACCAAAATACAGCCGCACGGCTGTAGTAACAGACAGGAGGCAGAATCACGGGACGATTCCCACAGACGTCGTTGCGTGATGCGGTCTTCAGAATCAAACTTTTTTTGGCGTGTTTACCACTTTTGGGCCTTAGATGGATGTTTGTAATTAGGAAACCCCGTGAATGGAACCCCAAGTTCTGGGATAACCGACCCACTAAATGGAGAAATATGCATGTAATCGAGCCAAATAGTAATCCGAAACCGTTTTCAAGCACAAAAACCTACAGGGCGTTTCTAAAACCGTTTTCCAGGTCTAACTGAGTAAGTCACCCGGACTTCTCGGTTATCCCCTAAATGCATGTTCCTTTTTTTGGTAATCCCCATTATGTCCTATATAAGGCCTATTTGTGTTTATGCTGTATCAGTGCTAACCCATCTGTTTTGTAGCTTTTCTTCTTTTTATTTTTATTTTTGGATGTATTTTATAGATTAATCGTGTATTCTAGGTGGTTGTACTTTTTAGACTTTCATGTATCTAGGCGGTTGTAAGGTGAGGATAAGAGCTTCTTTTCTTTTTCTGGGTTGTAATAAGGCCTCTATTTCTCTTTAGTTTGATGTATGGTTTATATCTCTGCACTTAATTTTATGCACTTTATTTCTATCTTCTGAATGAGCATGGGCTAATAGTAAAGGATTAAAATGGGTAGAGAAAGATTATAAGTAGGTAAAATATTGTCATATGCACTTATAAATGAATACAAGCTAGGGTTTGAATAGGTAAGTTGCCCGAACCCTAAATCTCTGGATTAGGTACTGTAGTCTACGCTCGGTAGGGAGCTGTACCGGAATTTCCCGGATGAGCTGATCCGGGTGGCGACTCTATCACTGATCTTGAAATTTAGGTTTCGAGATCTTTAAGTTAATAAAATACGATTTTCTAAAACTGTGAAACCAACTTTCTCAAAAGCTCACATTCAAAGGAAGAGGTTTTCTACAAAAGGATTTCCAAATAAATCAATGGTTTTCCTAAGCAAGATAATCAAATCCCGTTTTCCAAATCCAAAATAATCAAAACACTTTACTTTTCTTTTTCCCCAGTTAGCTTCGCCTCACAGCTACCTTTGGCCGAATTCCCTTAGGGTTTTTAGCCTAGCATGGCTGAATTCCCTTAGGGAATTTTAGGCCCAATTGGCTTTTAATTCTATATGGGCTTTTCGCTTACTTAAGCCCATGTCTGATATTAATTCTATGGGTTTGTTTTAATTGCAAATCTAATTGCAATTTAACATGTATGTGAATATATTATATCATATAATATATTATAGTTTTTTTAAATTAAAATTAATTTGACCAATTAATTTAACCAAGGCATCAAATTGGACTCTCCATAAAATTAAACATATGTAAACCTATACATGTGGAGTAGTTCCACCTAGGAAATAATCTCATAAATTAATTCATTAAATTAATTATAAGAAAGCCAATACAAATATTAATTATATTATCTTAATCAATCCAATCGATCTACATAGTATAATTAATGGAATCCTATCTTTCTAGTGTGTATACTCCAAGTATACAGTTGATCATTTAAGTTCAGGCTCAGACGGTCAATGTGTACGATCCTGTGGGCCTGTCTTTATATTGGCAGTGGGTCTATGGTCCACAGACTGCAAACATGCTCTACTAAGCCACTGCAGCCCCCAATTAAGATGGGGATAGCAGTCCAACTATAATCGAAACCCTCTAGTTTAAACTTGTGTATCCCATGTCATTGATATTGATGTCCAACACAGAGGCATGGATTGATCACCCTCTTTTGTGTCCGGACATTTACTTGAACCCTAATGAATTAATGCTTATAAATAAGTTCCAACTTGTTTGGGTGTGTCTACACTTTTATCAGTTGCATTCATCAAGCGGCCGGTGATATCTTCTCGGTGGACTACTGAGTGACATTCCTTTCTGCATATCCATAATCCTGCCATGTTTACTGACATACCCTAATGTACCCATATTTGGCACCCTGTTATAGGCCCTTTAGGCGTACACCAAAATGTGTCACTTCATTTGCAGCACCATGATATGGTTAGGTCAAAGGATCCATACAAGTATTACACGAGAATCACTTGTTATACTATACCATGTGGATTTCTCGTTTAGTGGATCTATCCAGTACCATGCCCCTTTGTATCTACCCATTAACTTGGTTGACATTCCATGTCCAATGGCCGGTAAGACACCGCCATACAACCAAGCTCATGATAGTCTTTGGTTCCATTCATTCCCGTGACTGGAATAAACTACAGATGACTTTATGGTCATATCATTTTTCCTATCCATAGTCTTACTGTCAAGCGCATGACCCTTGTCAACATGGATATGGATATGTCCATTGGATGCTCTATTTATCACATAGCACAAGATACACAATTAATAGATTAATACCTTTATTTAATGACACAAATTGTATAATACATAGATCTCATGAATAAGTACAAATGTATGATACAAATATGAGGACCAATGCCTCGGGACTAGGGCATATCCAACACAATCGTCCACAAAATTTTGATAACATTGATGGTGTTGAAAAGTATATGTTCTCAACTGGAGGACGAACAATAAGTAAAGCAGAAACTGTAGTTTTTTATAATGGAGCAAATCATCGTTACGTGTTGCTTCATTATGATCAAATATCTCCCTATAGGAGGTTAGTCATTTTTCAATTCATTTGGAGATGTATAAATAGTATTACTTAGTGATGTTTTAAATTGAACCAGAGAATTTTTGGCTGACCAAAGAAGAGCTTATTGTCGTAATCTATCTACAGAACAAACTGAGCAGAAGTAGCTTATGAAAAAGTTTCCAGAATGGCTTGTAAACTATGTAATTTTCTTAGTGGTTAATAATTTGTATGGTTCGTTGATATAGTAATAAACAAATACATATTGATTAATTTTTTCATGTATTCAATATGATATGTTAGGTTCTAATGATGACCAATAGCAATGTTTCTGAAGTAATAATATCCATTGGAATAGTGTCATCAAATGGTTTTCTGGGTTCATAATAAATGGTCTTAGGTTGCACATAAAAAGTCACGAAAGATCTCGGACAAAACAAAATAGTAGTGTGGTTGTGGAGTTGGATGGGATTTCTTAATATGGGATTCTTAATGACATAATTGAGTTAGATTATTTCAGGAATTTCAAAATTGTGATGTTTAGATGTGATTGGGTTGATATAAGTTCGAGAGGAGTCAAAAGGACGAAAATGGTTGCACTTTGGTTAATTTTTCTAGGTTAATTCATCAAGGCTATCACTTAGAAGATGATCCTTTTGTTTTCTCATCCCAAGCAAAACAAGTGTTTTATGTACAAAATCCAAAGCATAAAGACTGGTTTCAAATACAAAACCAAGAGCCTTACATGATATGGGTACTTACACCAAACTTGAGGATGAGGATGAGGATGCATATACCCAATGTATGCCTCACGATGTGGATGCAACTGTTGATGTAATGAGCCTATAACCCTTGTTAAAAAGGATATTGGGGAATAAGATTACAATTGATCTTCAGAAATGGTACGTTATGTGTTTAGTTTTCCCTTTTAATTTATGGCTCATGTGCCATAGAATAGGGAAAATTATTTTACTTGAACTTTGTAAGTTATTTTCCTACAGTAGATACTTTTCTTATTGGTAAATATCATGTTATCTAAATATATGCTTGTAAATATAGATAGATTAATTAATGACTTTGATTCTGTCGTGAGAAGATATTAATTTGTGTTTAGGTGTATACAAAAGAATATGCTTTTATGTAATTATGGAATATTTTTTAACTTTTTAATTTTTGATTTCTACACAGATAACAAATGGTTAATGCATGTTGATGATGATGGCTTTTTCAAGATGGGGATGCACATAAAAAGATGAAGGAGGATACTACATCGTTTTGAAATTTAAATAAAAGCACTGTGGAATATTGTTGCTTATATCAGGCTTTTGCACTATTGAATTTCTTATATTCTCTTATACTTTTTAAGATTATTGTAAACAATCATGATATTTTCAGTTATAGACATTTATATGATTATACGTGGTAAATTTGAATATATTATTTAATAAAAGTGTCGCAACAATTATGACATTTATGCACAAAATGTCATTTATTGATGATGTATTCATATTTATACGTCGCAATTTAATGATTTTTTTATAAAAAAAAGGCCATTTACTTTGAGGAAATGATAGATTTTTAATGTTGCTAAATATAGACATTTATATAATTATATGTCGTAAACTTGGAGATATTTTTTCATTGAAGTGTCATTGTATTTAGGACGTTTTATGCATAAAAATGTTATTATATTGAGGACGTACTGATATTTATATGTCGCACTTTAATGACACTTTTTAGTCAAGAAATGACGTCTTATTTAGGACAAAATAAATACGTAGAGGGGCCAAATGCATACGCAAATATAATTATATGTCAAGAACTTGTAGATCTTTTTTTTATTAAAATGTCGTGAATTCAAGACGCAATGAAGATTTTCTAAAAGGAAATTACGACACAAAAAAAGTACGTGTGGCTAACTTAGGACGCTTTATTGAAACGTCGTGAAAATATTTAAATTTATTATTAAATAATACGATAGATTTTATGATGTTAAAAATATAAATGTTGCCAGTATGACAACGTTGTTCATATGAAATGGCGACACAATTTGGTTTACCAATACAATATTAGTGTGTCGTTAAAAATTACGATATCCGATATAACGATACATGTAACAACGTTTTGAAAAGCGTTGTTAAATATTTAAAGATGCCGAAAAGCGTTGTTAACAACTAAATTTTTACGTTGTTATATATATATATATATATATATATATATATATATATTTTTTGGGTAGTGTATCATGCAGACTTGAGCAATGCATCAGCTCCTTCTATAATCAAATTCCACGCGTCAACCACGTGCCTTTCTTCTGTAAGAGTTGCCCCTACAGCAAATCTCAGCACGTATTGTCCTCCTACTTTCGTATGGGTCATGTATACCCGACCCGTCGAGTTAACCCAATCCAACAATTTCCGGTTCAGCATCTCTTTCTGACCCGGTTTCTCCCCTTTCAATTGAAAGCACACCAATGCAAATCTTCTCGGCACCAACATTTCGAATCTCCGGTCGGATCTCACAAACCCTTCAAATATTTTTGCCAGCCGGATATCCGACCGGATATGGGTCTGAAGATTCGCAACCCCGTAACTCCTCAGTATCAGCCATAAACGGAGCGACTTGAATCTCCGACCCGTACCCACTTGCCAGTCCTTGTAATCCACCACAGAGTCCAACTCGCTTTGCTTGTTTTTTAAGTACTCCGGGTTTGTACTCAGTGCCTGGACTAATAAACTCGGGGTTTTCACCCAGAGGCAGCAGCAGTCGAGGTAACTCAGCAGCCACTTGTGAGGGCTGAGACTGAGTGAGTCAACTCGTTCGATCCCATCGAGGTAATCTCTGAACTCGGGACAGATGCATGCACTACCACCATATGCAGCATCTACATGAATCCACATGTCATATTGATTTGCCACGTCAGCAAGTGACTCGATGGGATCAACGGCTGTGGTTGAGGTCGTACCCACCGTCGCACAAATGTAAAGTGGGACCAGACCTGATGCTATATCAGCTCTGATAGCAGCTTGCAAAGTCGCAGGGGAGAGACAAAAGCCATTATCAAGTGAAGTTGGTAATAATCTTATATTATGGGGACTAATCCCAGCTAATTTGGATGCTTTAAAGAATGTAGAATGAGTTTGGTCTGAACCATAAACCACAAGATTTGACAGAATATGAGGTGCACCATTTTTTTTAGCTAGAGCTCTGTCTCTTGCTGCAATTACTGTTACAAGAACTGCTTCACTACTTGTGTTTTGAATCACTCCTCCACCTGAACCTGAAATTAATGAATGTATGTTAATTAATTATTCATTATTTTTTTTTTCCAATTAAAATTTGCTACCTACATATACTAGAATTTCAATATGATATCTTTAGGTTACCAACTAGAGATGTTTATAACCAATCTTAATTAGTTAAAACGTTGATAATTTGATAAAAAAAAAAATAAATTTTGTACGTATTAAATTTAGTCATATTGTTTGGTACTTTGAGTCATATTAGTGTAAAATGATATGTATTACACTGAAAATCACAAATCATACGCTAACAACAAATTGATAAAACAAATGTTAAATTATTAACTGAACTGCTTATTTTTAAATAAATGGATGCCATGAATATGTGCAGTAAAAGTGTTTCTTTTGGAGAAACTTTGAATTATAACACACGTTTTATTATTATTATTATTATTTTTAACCAATTTCATGAAAAATTGCTGTCCGAGTTAGTGAAATATATTGTATAATCAACTAAGGACAAATGAATTCTGCCAACGATCAAACTGAGTAGAGCTTGAATGGTTTGCAGTTTCAAAGTGTTCTATTAATTAATTTATTGTTTTTTTAGCTCACGCTTTTCAAAGTTGCAATTTTAACCCTTATTCTATATGAAACCATATTAAACCAGACAACAATTCATTCTTTTTGGCTTTCATTTTAACTCATCCAACAGACAAAAAGGTCAATTATAGTCCTATTGTATATAATTTTGTTTAGCACAAGAGCCAAAATAACAACTTAGAAACAAAAAGAGCAAAAGGGATGACTGGGTGATAGAACGGGGACCGAAAAGTTCGAGTGCAGTAATGAATGAGATATATACCTGAAAACATGAAGGAATTGGGAAGCTTAAGCATATGAGCAAGCCAATCCATAACAACCATCTCAAGCTCCGTAGAAGCAGGAGAAGCAAGCCAATTAAAGCCAACAGTATTAAAGCTAGTGCACAGCATTTCACCAAGAAAAGCAGCACTACTGACTGTGGCTGGAAAAAACCCGAAGAAATTGGGACTCAACCAATGGGTAATGCCAGGTATTATCACTTTCTCAATGTCTATAAGGATAGTCTCAAATGAGTCAGGCCTATACGGTGGCGTTTGAGGAAACTGAGAATGGAGATAACCAGGCTGAACTTGGGGAAGAACTGGGTAGGATTCAATGTTCTTGTAGTAATCTGCAATGAAATCAACCATTTTGTGGGCTTGTTGTCGGAATTCTTCAGAGTCTAAGGGTTTGAATTGGGTGGAGTCTGCAGAAGGCATGTTTGAATCAAGGCTACCCATTTGGTTGTTGATGATAGGCATGCAAATTTCAGTTGGAATTTATAGATGTGATGTGAGATTTTGAGCTTAAGAGGTTGGCATTTTTCTAACATTTAATGACTTTGGTCTCCTTAGAGATGGTGATAGTGTTTTTTTCTTTTTCTTTTTTTTTCTTTTTTTTTTTTTTTTTTTTTTTATATAAAAGAAAATAGAAAAATTGTGTTGCTCTACCAGCCTGCCTAAAAAAATACTATTTACTAAAGAAACAAAAACGACGTCTTTTTTCTACACGCATACTTTTTTTTTTTTTTTTTAATTGACGGAATTCTATTAATTCATAACCATTCAATTACACACCTTTTAGAGAAGTTATACATTACACTTGCAATATCACCTCATTCATATGCCAAGCCAATAACATTATGACAAATTGCACTCTGACCAATAAAAAAAAACACGTTATAATTAATTAATTATTTATTTAAAAATTGATTATTTAAATAAAATTCTAGACCCTAAAGTAAAAATCCTAGGCCCTAAAATATAAATCCTAGATGCTAATATATCAACTCTAAACCCTAAAATATATGACGTGGCGTGATTTTATTAGCTTGATATATGGATGATACCGTGTGCCAAGCGTTTCTACAATTTCTCCACTTTTTAAATGATATTTTTTCTAATTTCAATATACTCGAACTCGAGTGCTAGTGTAAAAGACTTGAATCTCTTTCTATTCAAGCCGATTATCTAATTCATTTATCTCATTTAGTATTTTTTTCTATTGAGTAAAATGATTAATTTATTTTTAATAATGTTAAATTTGGTACGGAATTTTTTACAGCAAAAATATCAAAAAATTAATATAACATCAAAAAAAAAAAAATTCAAAATCAAATTTTATATAAACAAATGCAGTTGTAACTTTATAATATCAATATGTAAAAACTTTTTTTTTATTATTGTGAAAGCTATGGTAGCAATTTTATATTTTTGACAATAAAATTTTTGCAGTCAAATTTAATATTTCTTGTAGTGGATACATGTATCCATATTTCAAAATATTATCTGCTAGATTTAATTGCAATGCCATTTATCTAAATTTGTTTTAATAATGTGCATACGGAACAAGAACTTCCAAACATCATAAATATTTATTTAATAATATTGATAATAATAATAATATAAAAATTGTTACAGATATATTTTATATGTAAAAAAACTGCCAGGATAATATCTTAATTTATTACAAATTATAGACACACCTCCAATGTTGTGTTTTATTTGATCGTCATTCGTCCATCTCAAAGAAGAAATTTTAATAAAAATATATTTTAATGAGTCAAATCTTACGAAATTAAAGTCCAAAGATAAATACAAAGTACATGGCCTTAAAAGTTATTGACTCGATTTATGTATCCTGCTGAATTAATAACTATATATGTTTTTCTTTGTATCAAAATAGCAGAAAAAAAAATATCATATCCAAAATCAATTGCAAAAAGAATATTTTCTAAACTACCAAAATTCGAATTCCTTTTTCTTTTTTTATCAACTTGATTTATTTGAGTGAAGATATGATTAAAACAAACGATCAAGGAAAATTCATAAGAGAAACAAACACATGTGCTTTCTTCATCTATATAGTTGTATATTTTTAAAAATGCCATAAAACTTTGTTTCCTTGCTTTATATGTTTGAAACTTTAAGAAATTTTTTTCGTGCTTCTTGAGAGATTCTTTCAATATTTTTGACAAAATTTTCTCAAACATTTTTTTTATCTTAATTTTAGATTATTTTCAAAATCATTCAACCTACCGTCTAGTTTTATTTTTTAAAATTTATTTACTAAAAAATTTTGAGAAACTTTTCTATTTAGTTTGAATTTTGAATTTTATATCATTTTAATACCACCGGTTAATTTGTTGGAAGATTAGTTTATCTCTTCCCCTTTTAAGTTATGAATATCACCATTTTCTCCCTAAAAGCAAAGACTCTCTTTGTGCGTTATTTGCCAATGGAAGTACAACTTGCAGATCTTCTTACCAAAGCTCTCCCCAAGGCCCGCTTTCAATCCTTATGGGACAAGTTCAGTATTGCTTCATCGCCTCCTCAACTTGAGGGAGTGTGATAGGAATATATATTCATTGCATTATTGTATCATAATAGAGTTTGTATAGGGATTTATTTGTATATTTTCCCCTTGTATTTTTGGGTATAAATACCCCACTTCAATTCAATATCATTAAGGGTTTCCACATCTATCATGGTATCAGAGCTATACAAGGCGTAAGAGCCATCTCCTTTGCAGACCCTAGCCTCTCTATTTTTCGTCCCTGTTTTTTGGTCATCAACTGGTTACAGAGCAAGCCTTCTCAATTTCGATCTGCAAAGACAGTATTGTCTTGGCTCCCTATTTGATTTCTTGCAGACATTCTCAGCCCTGTTTTTCCTTTAGTATTCAATATCGATGTTGACCACAGCAGCACTGGTTTCTGCTCCAACCGCAGCAACTCAACCGGTCACAATCACGCCTCCACTTCCCACCTTATCCACTCAGATGTTGGCCAAAATGACAACCTCTAATTTTCTCTTATGGAAAACACAACTGCTGCCCATGATGAAAGGAAGTGGGCTTAATGGTCATCTCGATAGAACAAAGCCTATGCCAGCTGAGTACTTAGAAAACGACACAAAAAATCCAAAATATACAATTTGGCATCGTCATGACCAGCAGGTATTAAGCTGGATTCTTAATTCAATTTCTAATTCTCTTAAGCCCACAATTGGTAGGCGTTACTTCTTCTAGGGCAGCTTGGGATAAATTGAATTTGTCTTAGGGATCAGGTTCTAAATCACAAATACATGACTTATGTAGTCGTTTATGTAATCTGAGACAAGGAATGATGAGATAGTTGTGCATTTGCAATGAGCAAAGTCCATTGTTGATCAATTGTTAGCTTTGGGTTATCATATTCAGGAAGATGATTTAGCAGAAGCCGTAATTGAGGGTTTACATGATAATTTTGATGCTTTTGTTCTCACATTTGAAGTTCAGATGGATGATATTTCATTTGATGATTTGTATGGGATATTATTGACTGTGGAGAGAAAAATAAATAGACGGCTTAACCGAGAGAGTTCAATCCTGTCTGCTTATGTGACAGTGAGCAACAGACTACTACGCTAGGAAATTTTTCCGGACAGCATTCCGGACATGGCATTGCCTGCAAGGGATGTAGCAATGGCTGTGGTGGCCGAGGCCGTGGGAGGCAGCAAGGTTATGGTTTTATGAATAATGGACGTGGAAATAGCTATCACTAGGGAACTTATTCTCCACATGGTCCTGTTACAGCATCAGCAGGATATGATGTCACTACCGTTATCTATCACAACTGCAAGGGTAATGGACACTATGCACACCAATGCCCGTCCCCTAGGTTTAATTCCCAACCTAACCGAAACCCCCAATCCAACTACACTATAGTTGCTAACCAACCACAATCCTATCACCCGTGGATCATGGATACCTAGGTAACGTACCACGTCACATCTGATATGGGAAGCCTGGCCATTCATTCTGACTACACTGGACCAGAAGAGGTGATTTTAGGTAACGGTTCTAAACTTCGCATTACTCATATGGTTCAATCTTTGTTTCGTGTTTCTTATTGGTCTCTGAAATTGTCCAATGTACTTCGTGTTCCATATTCCACTTCTCATCTTATTTCGGTTTCTACTCTTACTAACCATAATGATGTTTCCGTGGAATTTTTTAATAATTGCTTTGTTGTGAAGGATCTGAAATCCAGGAAGGTCATCTACCAAGGTCCGAATAAAGGACTCTATACAGTGCCACATCTTGCAGCTCCACCAGCCCAGATTCATCTTACATCACTCTTAAAGTGGCATGAACGATTGGATCATGCAGCTCTCCAGTTGTCAAAAAAGGTCTTAGTCAGAATAATCATTTAGTTTCGAATAAAGTAGAGTCTTTCTATTGTTCTAGCTGTGCCATTACTAAGAGTCATAAACTTCCTTTTGTTGAGTCAGATTTTTGGGCCACAAGAACTTTGGAACTTGTTTGTTCAGACCTTTGGGACCCAAGCCCGGTCAAATCATATGATAATTTTTCCTACTATGTGTTATTCTATAAGAATTACAGCAAATTTTCTTGGCTATATTTCCTGTGTTCTAAATTTGAAGCTTTGGATGCCATTTTTAAATTTCTTACTTTGGTTGAGAAACAATTTGCATGCACTATTAAATCTTTTCAGTCAGATTGGGGAGGGGAATTTCAATCCATTTCTAAATATCTATCATAGCAGGGTATCCAACATCGGGTTTCCTGTCCATACACTCCTGAACAAAACGGATGTGCGGAGAGGAAACACCATCATATTGTTAAAACAGGGTTTTCACTACTTGCTCATGCGAAACTTGACAAAATTTATTGGACTCTTGCATTTGATACAACTGTCTATCTCATTAATTGAATGCCTACTAAATGGTTGAATTTTCAGTCTCCATTTGCAAAATTATTGAATGTTCTCCCTGATTATAATTCTCTCTGCGACTTTGGTTGTCTGTGCTATCCTTGGCTTCGACCTTATTCCAATTCCAAACTGGATTATCATTCTTGCCCGTGTATTTTTGTTGGATATAGTCATTTACATAAAGGGTATTGTTGCTTAGATCTTTCTTCTGGCAAAATTTATGTCTCATGGCATGTGATTTTTGATGAACAAGTCTTCCCGTATCAAGAGCTTAGTCGGCACTGTGATCCACATACTGCAGCCACCAATACGTCTCCTATCCTTCACTTACCAACAGCTCCCATACCAAACCAGCCACCTCACCGTACCCCCCTCCACAGCCCCCACTATCAATACCCTCACAACCCGAGCCAACCTAAACAGATCCCAACCTGTCACCACTTGAGCCAACCCAAACAGATACCAACCCATCGACCTCCCCAAGTTCACCTGTCCATACCGCCACACCTGTAGCCACCGTGCCTCTTCCCTCACCACCAACCAGCCTATCACCACAGGTAAATATCCAAACTGAACGCCCTAAATCCCCAAGTAGCACCGTTGAATCTCCAAGTCTGTCCCTTATAGTTGACTTAGTAGAAGTTGCACCCACACCAACGGCTGTTCCGACCTAACCATCCCTTACTGCCCACAGAATGGTTACTCGATCTCTTACAAGATCATCTTGTATGTATTTTTCATACCAAGGCTGACGAGGGTGACCTAGTGACATATTTAGAAGCTATTAAGACCGCTCATTGGGGCACTGCCATGGTCGAAGAGTGTAATGCATTAATTATGAATGGTACCTGGGAATTGGTGCCCCACCCCCAAATGCGAACGTGATTGGTTGTAAGTCGGTTTTTAAAACCAAAAGGGAGGCCAATGGTTCTGTGGATCGGTATAAGGCAAGGTTATTTGCAAAAGGTTATCATCAAAGAACCGGGATGGATTTTACAGATACCTTCAGTCTGGTTGTGAAACCAACCACTATCCGAGTGTTATTGTCTTTGGTTGTTTCTCTATCATGGCACGTGCTACATCTAGATGTCTCAAATGCTTCTCTCCACGATGACCTTGAGGACAAAGTCTTTATGCAACAACCTATAGGTTTTGTTGATCCAACTCGACCCTCCTTCGTTTATGCACTTCGTAAATCATTGTATAGCCTGAAACAATTTCTCCATATATAGCATAAGAGACTTACCACTGCTTTACTTGCTTTTGGATTCCGTTGTTTTAAAGCTGATATTTCTTTATACATGTTCCGTTCTGGAGATGTTGTTCTATTTTGCCTCATTTATGTTGATGATTTGTTATTTCTTGGTAATGACACTTCACACCTACAGTCCTTGGTTACTTATTTACAGAAACAATTTTCTATTAAGAATCTGGGACGTGTGGAGTATTTTCTAGGATTAGAGATGCAATGGGCCAATAAATGTCTCTATGTGAATCAGCATAAATACATTAGGGATTTGCTTAAGCGGTCTGAGATGTCTGGGTGTAAGCCTTTAAATACACCAGCTTGTACCTTATCCAAAATTATGGCTTCAAGGGGTGACTTGTTGACCAATGGGTCTCTGTATAGAAGTGTTATTGACAGTCTTCAGTATTTGACCATTACACAACCTGACATTGCGTTTGCTATGCATAAAGTAGCACAATTCATGCATGCCCCTACTGAACTACATTGGCAGGTTGTCAAGTGGATTCTTCGCTACCTTCAGGCCACTTCTTCATACGGTCTAGTATCAAACTGAGCCGTCAGCCTCTATTACAGGGATATTTTGATTCTGATTGGGGGGTGATCCCGTGGATTGTCACTATACTACAGGCTTTACCATCTTTCTGGGGTGATAATTTGGTTTCTTAGGTTTCTCGGAAGCAACGAACGGTTTCTAGATCATCGATAAAAGCTAAATACCGTGCGTTGGCTACTACTACATTTGAATTTTCATGGATCACTATACTTCTACCTGATATTGGCTTTCCCGTGAATCAAGCTCCGACGATTTGGTTTGACAACTTGATTGCCACATATCTGACTGCCAATCTGATCTTTCATTCCCATACAAGACATGTTGAGATTGATTTTCATTTTGTCCGAGAACGGGTGGCAGTGAAGACTCTCTTTGTGCGTTATTTGCCAATGGAATTACAACTTGCAGATCTTCTTACCAAAGCTCTCCCAAAGGCACGCTTTCAATCCTTACGGGACAAGTTGAGTATTGCTTCATCGCCTCGTCAACTTGACGGGGTGTGATAGAAATAAATATTCATTGTATTATTGTATCATAATAGAGTTTGTATAGGGATTTATTTGTATATTTTCCCCTTGTATTGTTGGGTATAAATACCCCACTTCAATTCAATATCATTCACGGTTTCCACCTTTATCAAAAAGGACCTATTAATAGTTTGATTCTGATTCGGGTTAAAAACGGTCTGACTGACTGGTTTAGTCCCACTTTGAAAAGATTTCATGGGTCTTAAGAGTGTTGGGTTTGATTAGATAATGAACATATAAGTGGGATTGAGTCCCTATAATACAAAACGAATTGGCTTGTGTGAAGGCCCAATCTACACCACTTATATGCTGCTCTTTGGTCTCATTTATTTCCGATGTGCATCTCCAACACAATTTAACGACTCTTAAACGAAACTTGTCTAGAACTCTTAAACAACACTTAAATGAAACTTAGAATTAAGTATTTTTTTTTTCTTTTTTCCCATTATTATCAAGAAACTTGTATGGATTGTTTTTATATTTTTATTGAATTAATATGTATCATGTAGTTTTTATTGTATTCATTATTAAATCTAATTATTATCTATATTATTTAATAATATTTTTTAATTGTAAAATTTATATCAACAATTTTATATAATTAATTAATTTATATATTATTATCTACCATTCAATTATATTTTCACCACCCTTCAAAAATAATTATATTTCCAACAATTGCTTTTACATACGGATTTTCAATCTTCTTATTATATTTTCAAAGTGAATTATTGTTTTATTACATGTTAGAGATTTATTGATTTATTGAGATTATTTTTGTTTTAAATGTATATTTTATTAAATTTTAAAAGATATATATTGATATAGTTTAAAATATGTATAAGTTTGTACATATGTAGAGTTAAATCCATATAACACGAGACTAATTAGTTTATTTGATATAATAACTGCCATCATATATGTTTCTCTTTAGTTTCCTTCATTTCCATCTAAGATTGATTCTCCAACAACCATGAACTATCAAGCCTTCTAAAACATTAATTTGCCATCAAAAAGTTCACTCTGCATATCTTTATTTATTACCTTTTCCATAGTAAGTTCATGTCAGTGCAACAACATTTCCCAAAACTTTTTGTACGATTTGTATAGTAACCTAATCACCAAATCCTCTCATCATACGTAATAGGATTAATGTTTTGTATGTCTATGATAATTTCAAAGATTTTATCAAGGTGGAATTTAATAATTTTAATGTTCTGTATATCCATAATATGACTTTATTGTCATTGATATAATACATAGCAACTGCTTTTCAATATCGCTATTATTTTAAACTTTTAGGCAATAAAATTTGTTTTGCAACAAATTTTTGTTGTTAGTTTTAACATTCATATCCTTCTAATTCAGTGATATCACTAGAGGCAGACCGCTTACTCTTTCTCCATTTGTTGAATGTCTATCCAGCTAAGCTCTGGTAATAAGGGTATTCATCTCTAAATGAGATGTTTAGAGTTCAAGTCTTCTTAAAATCATATATACATTTAAAAATAATGGTTCATAATAATAATAATTATGTGTTCAATGTGAAACTTAACATATGCATGATAGAACCTGTATAACAATAATGTTAATGTTAATGTTAATATTAGAGCCCGTTCGGATACCAAACAACAGAAATAAAGGTGGTTGGTTAGATTTTACTAATAATTGCTGATAGATTTTTAGGAATGAACAACGGTTGCTTCCAATTAGCAAATAATTTTTTACACAAAAAAACTTTATTTTATTTTTAAAACTTTAGTTATTTTATATCTTAACAACAAAAATTTATCATGTTTTTACTACCAAACACTATTTATCAATTAGGAAACAACAAGTAAAAACAACCAACAATATCAAATAGCAAACAACAACAACAAAATGAAACAGGCCCTAAACATTAATCACTACAAGAAATGTTAGATTTGTAAGCAATGATAGAGGACTGTTATGGATATTTTACATATTGTATTATTACTCTGTAATCCCTAAAGGGTTAGGATTGTAACATGTATATATATCTTCTTAATCAATCTAATCATACACGTTGCCTCAATTGGTTTCATGGTATCAGAGCCATCAAACCCTAACCCTAATCACTAAACATGTCGCTACCATCAAACACCACCACACCGCCCCAATTATCAGCTGCCTCGCCTCCGTCCGTCGCCATGGCAACCGTCAACAGCAGCAGTGCCACTGCTAATCAATCCGTGGTTAGTGGAATTGATTCCACCGTAACAACCACCTTGCCTATCAGCATCGTAATCAACAGCTCCACCATCTCCATGCCGCCGGTGTCCATTCTGCCCTCTCCAATCTCCTATCCTAATCCCGCCACTTTCATCACAAATAAATTAAACTCCTCCAACTTTGTTCTCTGGTGTGCTTAATTCATCACCATGTTGCGAGGCTGCTGTATGTAGCATCACATTGATGCTAATCAGATTATTCCTCCAGAGACCATTGATGGGCATATTTGAAATCCAGCATATGACACATGGGAGCAACAAGATCAACAGGTATTATCTTGGTTATTTTCCTCAATTGAATCAACTTTACTACCACAAATTATTGACCCCCAAATTGCTATTGAGGCTTGGCACAATCTTGATAGAGCATATTCATCTGGATCTAGATCTCAAATCCGGAATCTGCGATCTCAACTTTAGAACCTCACAAGGGAAAAGAAAGAGAGCATCACATCCTTTATGCTTCGGGTGAAAGGTATTAATGATCAATTGGCATCCCTGGGCTATCGGTTGCTAGAAGATGATCTAGTCAACTTTATTTTGGCTGGTTTGGGAGAGGACTACCGTTTATTCAACCTCACCCTTGAAACAAAGATGGAACCAATCAGTTTTGATGATTTGATGGGACTTTTACTTTTCGAAGAGAGGAATATCGTCAGGGACTAGCAACACGAGGCTGTCGCTGCTGCAGTTTCAGACCAACTCCCTCCAACCGCTCTTGTTGTTGCCCGAAACGGAACTCACCAGCAGTGAGGCCGTGGATACCACAGGGGCCGTGGTCGTGGTAATTACCAACAAAAGGGCATGGGATTCACTTCTATAGTCAGCGGCACAACAATTATTCCAGTTATGATTCCCGACAGCCCCATTATGATTCTCGACAGTGGCAATATTTGGACTCTAGGAAGCAAAATTTTACACCCTTTGATTCTTCATCCGTGGCGTGTCACTGCTGCAGGGGCAATGGATTTATTTCCTGCAATTCTTCAACACCCAAAGACAATACTTTCCACCATCCTTCCTACCATGTAGCTGCTAGCAATGCACCTCCACAACCTTGGGTCATCGATTCGGGTGCCTCTCATCATATGACCTCTGAGTTGGGAAACCTCAACCTCCATTCTGACTAGCAAGTTCCCGAAGAAGTCACTATTGGTAATGGTTCTAAACTTGAAATCTCTCACATTGGTCAATCTTCCTTTCAAATTGGTGCTGATATTTTTTAGATTTGTGATATTTTACATGTTCCACAGTCATCTCATAATTCAAAGGCCAGAGTGACAACAGACTTTATTCTCTGTGTGCCTCCGTGTTGCGTTCCAAGGCTTCCTCGAGTTCCATCTCTCCTTCTGCAAGTTTAGCTTCTTTGAATACCTGGCATGATCATTTAGGACATGTCCATTATCCTTGTGTCAAACAATTGTTACGATTAAATAAAATCTTTGTTTCTGATTCTAAACATAATACCTGCAGTTCTTGTGCTATCTATAAAAGTCACAAATTGCCTTCTGCCTTGTCTAAATCTGAGTCTCAAGCTCCCTTAGATTTAATTTGTGCTGATGTTTGGGGGCCAGCACCGTCTATTTCTTGTGATGGTTATGCTTATTATGTCATCTTTCTATATCATCATAGCAAATACACTTGGATTTATTTCTTAAAGCATAAATCTGATGTTTACTCTGTTTTTGTGCACTTTAAACTACTTGTGGCGAAATACTTTACCAAAAAAATTAAAGCCTTTCAATCTGATTGGAGGGGTGAATTTATTGTACTCTTAACCGTTTTTTTAGGGAACATGGGATCACTCACTGAATCTCCTGTCCTTACACTCCTGAACAAAACGGGAGCGCCAAACAGAAATATAGACACATTGTTGAGCATGGCTTTGCTCTATTGCATCATTCCAAATGGCCCACTAAATTCTAGACCTATGCATTTGACATAACCACTTATTTAATTATTCACCTTCCTCAGGTTTCCATTAATTTCTACACACCCTATTAGAAGCTATTTGGTGGTCCTTCTGACTATTCACAACTTAAATTTTTTGGCTGCCTAAGCTTTCCTTGGTTGAGACCTTACACAAAAAATAAATTCAAGCCATGATCTAAAGAATGCATTTTTCTTGGTTATAGTAAGCTCCACAAGGGTTTTAAATGCTTTGATCCTGTCTCTTCTCGTCTGTTTATCTCATGCCATGTTCGTTTTGATGAGCAGGTCTTCTCGTACTTGGAGTTTCATGATGATGGGCACCCAATTTCGGCTCCACCCACATCGGACACCTTTACCTTAACGGTTCCCCTCCTACCCTTACCCACACCTATCTCAGCACCGACTACAGCACACAGCCCATTACCGATCCTCCCACTTCTACACCGAGACAATAACTAAACAGCCATAGCCTAACTATCGACCTCTAAGCCCATGACGTCAACACCGACCAAGTCGCCCTTTGAGCCAATTCCCCCTTCTTCTGTCTCAGATGCACTCGGTCACAAACTAGTTCCCCCCTCACTTAATCTTGATAAATCCTTGCCCCAGCGGATGGTTACCCGGTCACAAACTAGTTCCCTTAAACCTTGGGCTCTAAAGGCTCTTGTTAGCTTAGCAACCACGGTGCCCACTACTTTTCGTCAAGCTTACAAGGTTTCTGAATGGCATCACGCCATGACAGAGGAGTACAATACATTATTTAAGAATGGCACATGGGTTCTTATTCCTCCTGATAAACGGCAAAATGTGGTTGGCTGCAAATGGGTATTTCGGTTGAAAACCAAGGTGGATGGTAGCATAGATAGTTACAAAGCACGTCTAGTTGCAAAGGGGTTTCACCAACTCCCAGTGCAGTCATTAATCTAGCTACTATTCGGCTAATGCTCTCCATTGCTGTAACTTCGAATTAGACTGTTATACAACTGGATGTCTCCAATGCTTTCCTCCATGGTACCTTAGATGAAGTGGTTTACATGTCCCATCCCCCGGGCTATATTGATCCTCACAAACCTGACCATGTCTGTCAGCTCAAAAAGTCTCTATATGGGCTCAAACAAGCCCTCCGCATGTGGAACAAGCAACTCACCGACACTTTGCGTCAGCTTGGCTTCACTGGTTCCAAATCGAATACCTCACTATTTTTTATTCATTCGGGCAGCTTTTTTGTTGTATGCCTCATTTATGTGGATGATATCTTATTGATGGCATCGGATTTGCAGTTTATTAAGGACTTGGTTTGAAAATTACAGTAGCTGTTTGCTCTCCGCAACTTGGGCAAACTCTCTTACTGCTTGGGGGTTGAAGCTCATTGGCATTCCACCGGTCTTCTGCTATGTCAGTCAAAGTAAATTCTTGAGTTGCTCAACCGCTGTAAAATGAAAGATTGAAAGGGCATCTCCACTCCGCTCTGCTCCAAGGAGAAATTAATGTTGGGTGATAGTGAACCATTCTCTGATCCTACTGAGTACCGCTGCATTCTTGGTAGCCTCTAATACTTGTGTCTGACTCAGCCTAATATTGCCTTTGTTGTCAACAAGTTGTCTCAACTTATGCATGCCCCCACAGTCTCTCATTGGCAGGCCGTGAAGAGGTTATTACGGTACCTTAATGCAACCTGTAGCCATGGTATTTTTCTCCACAACCAGTCCTCTTCCACCCTTCAAGGTTTCAGCGACGCTGATTGGGTCGGTAGCCTGGATGACCGGAAATCGATGATGGGCTATGTCATTTATCTCGGTCGGAATCCTATCTCTTGGAGCTCCAAAAAGCAGCGGTCTATTGCCCGATTGTCTACCAAAGCCGAATATCGTGCCTTAGCAATTGGTGCCGCAACTGGTGCCTCTGAGATTGGCTGGTTACAGATTTTACTCTAGGAGGTTAGGTACCGGCTGCCGACGGCACCAACTATTTGGTGCGACAATGTCTCTGCCATGTAATTAACCACCAATCCCATATTCATAGTCGGAGCAAACACTTTGAAGTTGATTTTTTCGTTGTTAAAGATCGTGTCACCAAACGGTTACTCAATGTTCAGTACATCTCAACCATTTATCAAATTGCCGACATTCTTACTAAGCCGCTACTGAAGGAGCGTTTCCTACATTTTCGTGACAACTTGGGCCTTTGTTCCACCCCGGCTCAAGTTACAGGAGGGTGATAGAGGACTGTTATGTATATTTTACATATTGTATTATTACTCTATAATCCCTAAAGGGTTAGGGCTGTAACATGTATATATATCTTCTTAATCAATCTAATCATACACGTTGCCTCAATTGGTTTGAAGCAAGACAATTTGTAGCAAAATGAATTTTACTACCAAAAAGTTCATTTTGCAGCAATATATAAAAGTTTTTGTCATATATGTATATCAATAGCAGTAAAAAATTTATTCAATTTGATTGCAAAATGCATACGGTCATAAGTTTACATCAACAATAAAATATTGTGTTGTACATGCTTTAGGCCAAAGGTCGTTCATTTGCGGGGGGGCGGCGGCGAGAAATAATAATTAAAGCTTTATTAAGCTTTTATCTATCACCTTAAACTTTTGAGTCAAATAGTTGAATAAATTCTGAATTAGATATGCTTATTTATTTATTCAAGGCTATAAATAATTTGGAAGATGCCAACAAATTTCATAAATTATGTTAGGTTTTGTCATGGAACCATTTAACCCAAAAACTTAAGTTGATAGGTAAGGCCCAATAATAACTTTTATTATCAAATTTGATACTGCCCCGCATGCAAATGTCCCTTAGGCTTGAAGCGTGTACAATACAGGTCCATCCTGTCATGTGTTGAATTTTAATTAACAAATAAAGTTGCCAGGATTCGAACCCTCGACCTCTAGATCTAAGCGGTTCTGATACCATGTCATGGACCCATTTAACCCAAAAGGTTAAGTTGATAGGTAAGGTCCAATAATAGCTTTTATTATTATCTCTTATAGGTTTATCAAAGGACAAGTATAATAGAGCCTCGTTCTTCTACCCAATCCCTTCATGAATTAATCACATGCCTATATTTAGAAAAATAATCCCTTTTATAAATTTCTGTTTATAATCTCTACCACACACAAGTAATAAAATTAGAATATGATGACTATATCTTCATAGAGTTGGAAAAATGATCAAGTAACGGAGGATATTGACATATTTAAATCTTTACCATTAGTTACCTATTTGTCCTTTCATGGAGGACATTGACATATTCTTGCTGTCTTTAGTGAACGGTAATTTATATTTTATGAGTTATTGTATTTTTTGTTATGCACATGCTTAGTGTGACATAATATATTACAATCAACCTCTCAACATAATTTAAAAAAAAAAAATTAAATTAAAGAAAAATGTTGAAAGAAACAATGGTTTGACTACAATAAGTTCTTATCTATTCACGGCTGTTCATTCGGTTCACCATACCGGTTCATGATTCATATAAATATTTAGCCTTAAAAGGCACTGTTAATAGTGTGATTCTGATTTCGATTAAAACAGGTCTAACTTACCAATTTAGTCCGACTTTAACGACTCTTAAACGAAACTGATAGAGTTAGAATATGATGGCTGTATCTGTATAGAGTTGGAATAATGATTAAGTAATGGAGGATGTTAATGCCAAAATTGTACACAAGTGATAGAGTTAGAATATGATGGCTGTATCTGTATAGAGTTGGAATAATGATCAAGTAATGGAGGATGTTGACACATTCTTGCTGTCTTTAGTGAACAATAATTTATATTTTATGAGTTATTGTATTTTTTGTTATGCACATGCTTAGCGTGACATAATATATTACCATCAACCTCTCAACATAATTTAAAAAAAAATCATAAATTAAAGAAAAATGTTGAAAGAAACAATGGTTTGACTGCAATAAGTTCTATCTATTCACGGCTGTTCATTCGGGTCGCCATACCGATTCATGATGCTTAAAAATATTTAGCCTTAAAAGGACCTGTTATTAGTCTAATTCTGATTCCAGTTTAAACCAGTCTAACTGACCAGTTTAGTCCCACTTTGAAGAGATTTCATGGGTTTTAAGAGTGTTGGGTTTGACTAGATGATGAACATATAAGTGGGATTGAGTCCGTGTAACACAAAACCAATTGGCTTGTGTTAAGGCCCAATCTACACCACTTTTATACTACACTTTAGTCTCATTTATTTCTGAGGTGGATCTCCAACACACTTTAATGACTCTTAAATTAACTTGTCTAGAACTCTTTAACAACACTTAAATGAAACTTAGAATTAAGTATTTTTTTTTTCTTTTTTCCCATTATTATCAAGAAACTTGTATGAATTGTTTTTATATTTTTATTGAATTAATATGTATCATGTAGTTTTAATTGTATTCATTATTAAATCTAATTATTATCTATATTATTTAACAATATTTTTTAATTGTAAAATTTATATCATCAATTTTATATAGTTAATTAATTTATATGCTTTTTTTTTTTTTTTGACAATTTATATGTTATTATCTACCATTCAATTATCTACCATTCAATTATATGTTATTATCTACCATTCAATTATATTTTCACCACCCTTCAAAAATAATTTTATTTCCATCAATTGCTTTTACATACGGATTTTCAATCTTCTTATTATATTTTCGAAGTGAATTATTGTTTTATTACATGTTAGAGATTTATTGATTTATTGAATTATTTTAGTTTTAAATGTATATTTTATTAAATTTTAAAAGATATATATTGATATAATTGTCATAGAACCAATTGACTCAAAAGGTTAAGCTGATAGGTAAGGCCCAATAATAACTTTTATTATTATCTCTGACACTCCCCCGCACGCGAATGCCCCTTGAGCTTGAAGCGTTTACAACACATGTCCTTCTTGCCATGTGTTGAATTTTAATCAACAAATGGAGTTGCCAGGATTCGAACCCTTAATCTTTAGGTCTAAGCGGTTCTAGGGGTGAGCAAAACATGGTTCGGTTCAAATACCGAACCGAACCAAACTGAACCAAAAACCAAAATAGAAGAAAAATAAAAACCAAAGCCAAACCAAAGTTCATATGGTTTGGGTCAAACCGACCCGAACCAGTTCGGTTCGGTTACGGTTTTGTTCGGTTAAAACCAAATCAACAAAAATTTTATTTTTTTAATTTTTATTATCATTATTTTTTATAAATTACATGTAAAGTATTGCCTAAAAAGGATTTATATTACATATATATTACTAAAGTCTCATAAATACAAACTATATAATAATATAAATATATAATATGCCAAATAAAATTTATTTATATACATATACATATTTTTAGAAAATATTTTTTCCTATCATGGTTCGGTTCGGTGCTATTTTGGTTTTTTCAACAAAAACCAAAAACCAAACTATTATATTTTATAAAACCAAAACCAAACCACATAGAGTTTGGTTCGGTTCGGTTTTTTAACCTCGGTTCGGCTCGGTTTTTGGTTTGCGGTTTTGTTTTGGCTCACCCCCAAGTGGCTCTAATATCATGTCATGGAACCAATTGACCCAAAAACTTAAACTGATAGGTAAGGTCCAATAATAGCTTTTATTATTATCTTTAACATTATTTTAAAATATGGCCCGCCTAAAATTAACTTGTAATTTCACCATTACTTGTACAATCTGAAGTAGATATGCTTATTTATTTATTTATTGAAGGCTGTAAATAATTTGAAAGATACCAACAGATTTCATAAATTATGTTAGGTTTATCAGAGCCTCCTCCTTCTACCCAATCCCTTCACGAATTAATCACATGCCTAAATTTAGAAAAATAATCCCTTTTATAAATTTCTGTTTATAATCTCTACCACACGCAAGTGGTAGAGTTAGAATATGATGGCTGTATCTGCATAGAGTTGAAATAATGATTAAGTAATGGAGGATGTTGACATTGTTAGAAATGTTGAGGAATGAATTCCAAATTGGAAATATATAATATCAAAGAGTAGTATATAAGTGGTGTAGATTGGGCCTTAACACATTCCAATTGGTTTTGTGTTATATGGGCTCAACCCCACTTATGTACTCACTTATCTAGTCAAGCTAAGCACTCTCAAGGCCCATGGAGTTTTTTCATGGTATCAAAGCAGAAGAAGGCCTGACAACCGAAAAGATTTTGGGCCCGTGTTTAAAGTGCTGGTGGAGTTTGGGCTAGTAATGAAAACTAGACCCGTTAATGACCTTGGGCCTCAAAGGAGATAGGCCAAGGAATGTTTGACAAGTGACAAATAGTCTAGGTGTGAGCAGACGACCGTTTTACAGAACGCGCGGTGAAGCGGGAACCGGGGATTTTCTTTTTGAGATGTGAAGATGTGGTTTGAAAACGGGTCTTTAATCTTTTTTAAGAAAATCTTTCATTTTATTGGAAAAACCCTTTTATAGAAAACTTAATTGTAAGTGTGAATTTTGGAAAAAAATAGGTTTTTAGAAAATCCCAATTTGAACTTAAAGATCTCGAAACCTAAATTTCGAAATTAGATACAGAGTCGCCACCCGGATCAGCTCATCCGGAAAATTCCTGTACAGCTCCCTACCAAGTGTAGACGTGGTACCTAATTCAGAGATTCAGGGTTCGGGCAACAAATCTACTAATCCTCACTTATTTTCAATTATTATTTCATAATATGATATTTCATTGGTCGGTTGTCGAATCCGCCAAAAATAATTAAAGAATTTTCTCGTCTATTCCTAACAATAAATAATTGTAGCTGGATAAGTCGAGGTCGAACCCTAGGGATTTAATACCTAATTTTAACAATTGCTTCTTAACCAAAAATAAATTAAAACAGAAATTTAAAAAACAGAAAGGGGGGTTTTGTTGATGATTGTTGAAATAAAGAACAAAGAATAAATAACTAAAACAGAAATTAACTATTGCTGGAATTTTAATAGAGTGAAAAGAATGATATAAAAATGTACTTCGCCCTAGGACATTCGTTAACTTGAATGTTAGTATTGATCATTGATGTTAAAGATAATCATTTAATTTCCCCTAGACCAGTTAAAATCTCTAGCTTAGCGCATCGAGATCAACCTTCCCAAAATCAGATTTACCTAGTACGACTCAAATAAATCTCTTCCCGAAAGACAACCCTTCCTTAGCGGTCTAGAGTTTAATCTAATGGGAGCTTTAAGTTCAAGGAAAGCCTAGCCTAAACCAATTAAATTCTTAGCGAAAATAATTTAAATTCAAGTTTTTAATCCCTTTAAACGTTCTCAAGTTAATAATTGAGATTAGAACGAATCTAATTACTAACAACAATTTATTAAATTGCAATCTAAGAATCTGGCCAAGAAATCTAAATTACAATAAAATAAAAGAGAAAATAATCTCTTGAAGCAAGATTAAAAACATAGGGGAATTAACGAACAATAAAATAATCGATCTCACAATACTAAATCAAGCCTTGAATTCCTTAGGCAAAGTAGAAGATTTAGCTACACATAGCCAAAAGAAAATAATACATGAAGAGAAAAATAATGTTGAAGAAAAATAGAACTTAGAAGAAAGAAGGAGAAGAGGACGTTGGAGACTGCCCAAATCAGCCTATACTTGTGCTATTTATAGGCTCCCTAAAAACCTAAAAGAGAATCTTAGTAAAGAAATAATCCTACTAAAAATAAAACTCCTAAATAACTAAATTGATTATCTCTCATTATTTGTGCAATTTACAAGTTTGACCGCTTCAAAATCAAAACAGGAAGCTTCTAAAAAGGAGGGCTGGAAATTAAATCCTGAATAATTCTGCCAGCTCGTCGAAGGTTTAGCCTTGCGCAAGGCTAATCGCCAAAAACTGGACAGCACTCCATTATAGCGCGGAATCAGCTCCCATTAATCCAAATTAGCCCAAAAGTTACCTCCTGCACAAATAAAACCAAACCACGGCAGTATCCACCAAATATATCCACAAAATCACAAATAAAGTCTATATAAATCACCCAAAATCAAGAGAATTTATGATTTCATCACATCCCCACACCATTACATGCTTGTCCCCAAGTATGGACTGAAATAATTCTAAACAGAATCCTTTTTAAAGACAAAATCACCCAAAAACAAATTTCCAGTCAAGAGCAACAGGAGGAAGAAAAATATTTTCAAGGAATCTATTCAAAGACACAAAGTTGCTAATCATCCTTTTAACCTACATCCACAGACACATTGCTTCAATTCCTTTCTAATTCTCAAAGTCAAGTCGTAAGTTTTAATTCATGCATATTTTATAGTTCTCTATTTATTCCATCCCGTAAACAAGGGTCTCCATTAAAGTCAGCCCATGCACCTATCAAACAAATGTATTTCCTGGTTAAAAAGAAAGGGAAGAAGACTGCCAATTTTTCAGGACAAAGATTAGATTAGATTTTTTTTTTTTTTTTTTTTTTGATAAAGCTTACTTCGGGTTGTAGATGTCCTTTTGACTAGAGGGTACCCGGTTCTGACCCGCAGACACCCGGTTACTCGGACAACACGGACCCTTGCGGCTACTAGCTCGGTTCATGGCGCTTTGGCCAGCGGAACCTTTGTTCAAGATTGACACAGGAGCCAAGAAAGAGCACAAAAATAGATAATTTCCCTTCCTTTTAACCAAGAAAACAATGTGATTCAGTTCTTAAGAAAGACTTAACAGAACCTTTATTACACAGAATGGCAGAATTCTTTTAGTTTCACACAAGATTTACTGTTTCGATAATTAGATTCAGACTTGACAGAGAGAATTTAGTAAAGTTTCAACTTTGTGTGAGAGAGCAAGCAAAATTTTGATTTTTTTCTACAAAGTGCTTTTTCAAGAATCCCTTAATTTGATAATTTCCTAACTCAGGCAAACTCTATATTTTGGAAAAAATTTCTGGACAATTATCTTTCTCTAGGGTTCTAATTTAAAATTTCAGCACAGATGACAAGACTCAAGACAATTCAATTCAGCGGGGAATATTCAACAATTCAACAAAAATTTTGTCAAAAGGCATCCAAATAGAGCATCCACAAGACTCGACTATGAAAGACCACTAGTACATACATAAAACCATCCCCACACCCACTCACAGCTTGTCCCAAAGCTACAGCAAACACAAGGAGGGAGAAGATAAGAAACTTACATGGGTCTTCGGCTTGCGATGTGGAGGCTAGGTTGGAGGTTGCTGGTGACGACGGGGCTGATGATGGCTGAACAGCAGCGGCTGGTTGTGGTCTAGCCATGAGGAAAAAGGGACGGGATCACGGTTTTGCAAGGAAACGCGATGTAGGCTGATGGCGGCGGCGGCCTGAGGGGCGGAGTGAAGGAAGGCGGCGACCTGAGAGGCGGAGGCGGTGGAAGGGTTGATGGCGATTTGGAGAGGGATGGGTGGAGAGATATGTGAAAAGGCAGATGTTGAAGTAGGGAGAGAGATGAGTGAAGTAGGTGTAATTAATGTGGGTAGGTGGGTGTAAGTAATGGGTAGGTGAGTAATTAATGTGTAGGTGAGAGAAAATTTAAAAAAAAAAGAATAAAATAAAGGAAAGAAAAGAATTGGATGTGGTAAAAAAAACGTAGCAGACAAAACTTAAGGGAAAACAAAAGTGACTTTTTGTTTTTTTTTTTTTTTTTATAAATAAATAAAAGCAACGGCCCATTACTTACATGTATGGGTTTTTTTTTTCTTTTTTTAAAAACCAAAAAAACCATTAAAGGCCCTTGAAGCTCTCAAAATCAGCCCAGAAATCTGCAGAAACCCATAAAAAAGAAAAACAAAGGTTGAAGATGACAGTTATGTTAGTTAACTAAAAGAAAAAGGGAATAAACGAAATAAATTAGCCTTGGGCAAGGCTAAATCGGGTTGCCACCCGGAAGCACCTCTAGTTAGAGTCTATGGCCAGACATGAGTTCTGAGGTTGCTATGGTGTCTTGGGCGGTTCCTCTAGCTGCACCTCTTGCTCAACTTTAGTCTCGAATCCCTCATAAAATGTTTTGTGTCTATGACCATTAACTTTAAAAATTTTTCCATTCCCTAAACTTTGAATCTCCACTGCTCCAGGATCAAAAATTTTCATCACCAAGAACGGACCAATCCATCTGGAACGCAATTTACCCAGAAATAGTTTCAACCGAGAGTGGAAAAGCAAAATTTTCTGGCCTATCTTGAAATGCTTCCGGTTTAACATTTTGTCATGAAATTTCTTTGTTCGATCCTTGTAGACCATAGAACTCTCATAAGCTTCGTTCCTCAGTTCTTCTAACTCGACTAGTTCCAATTTCCTTTCCTCATCAGCATCGTCATAAGAAGAGTTGTACTCCTTCAATACCATTACCAATTGTTGCTTTTCTTCCTGCGTTAATTTATTCGAAATTATCACCAGAAGAGTTCCATTTTCTCCAAGGAAGGCGTACTTTAGGTGTTGAGGTAGTTCCTTTAATTCCAATCTTGGTGCCTGCAAAATAGACGGAAGCAGCTTCGTATTAGAACCCGGAATTTTTATTTGAGCATCATTACTCACCTGAGTTATTGAGGTGGCTATTTCCCTTGAGATTTCAATTAAGTCCTCTTGCTGGAATTCTTCCAATGCTTCTTCATTGTCGTCTTCACTCAAGAATACCTGCAATTTGTCATCACCGCTAACTCGAAAAAATTGTTGGGTTAATGGGTCAATAATATCAATACCACAAACAGTAGATATATCACTAGGATACTTCATGGCATCATAAACATTAAAGTGTACCATCTTTCCATCAAATTCCATGGACAAGACACCCTTATGGACATCTATTTTTGTTCTAGCAGTGGTAAGGAAAGGTCTTCCTAATAATATTTCAGATGATTCCGGTGAGTTATCGTCCTCCATGTCAAGAATATAAAAATCGGCAGGGAAAATCAAATCATTCACTTGCACTAAAACATCCTCCAAAACTCCCTTAGGGTAAACTAGTGTTCGATTAGCCAATTGAATTACTATTCTTGTATCGCCTAGGGGACCAGCATTTAAAGTGTCATAGATTGACTTGGGCATGACATTTATTGAGGCTCCTAAGTCACACATAGCTCTTTTTATGCAAGTATTCCCTATTTTACAAGAAATAGCAAACATTCCCCTATCATTACACTTTTGAGGCAGATTTCTTTGCAGGACAGCAGATACATTAGCTCCTACGACTACTTTTTCATCACCCTTTAATTTTGATTTATTAACACACAATTCCTTCAAGAATTTAGCATACCTAGGAATTTGTTTAATAACATCAAGTAAAGGGATGTTTACCTCAACCTTTCGGAAAGTCTCAAGTATGTCTTTATCTTCCCTCTTCTTCTTTGAAGTTGCAAATCTTTCGGGAAAAGGTGGAGGAATCACAATGGGACGAAGCTGATTTCCATCCTTGTGCTGGGATGACGGGTTGTGCTCCTTTCCTTCTAGATTCTCGGCTTCTTTATGGACTTCGACCTCCAATTCTTTCTCAACCCTTTCCTTATCTTTTTCAACAGCTCCCGGAATTTCCTTCCCATTTCTAAGGGTAATTGCACTTGCATTTTCCCTAGGATTTTCAACTGTTTGGGAAGGTAACTTCCCTCTAGACTCCAGGACACTCATTGATGTGGCTAGTTGACTCATTTGCTTCTCCAAATTCTGAATACTAGCCTTTGTTTCTTGCTGATGTTGTTGCATATTTGTAGCTAAGGAGTGCACAATATCTTCAAGAGACATTCCGGGTTTTTGGGTGGATGAAGATGGCTGATTTCTTACTGGAAACAGATTGTGAGGTTGCTGTTGAGGATGATTTCCATAGCTAAAATTCGGGTGATCACGCCATCCTGGATTATAAGTCTGAGAGTATGGATCATATCTCCTCTGATTTTGTTGCGGAAAGCCTGAGGCGGCATTTACGTGCTCGGAATCCATGGTAAGTGTTGGACAAGAATCAGTTGGGTGTCCTGATATTGCACAAATTCCACAAACCATGCCTTGGGCTCCGCCTCCAGTTACTAAAGACCGAACCAAAGTAGTCAGTGAGTTGATTTTATCTTCCAAATTATGAGTGTTCACCTCATGTGCTCTTCTAGTGGTCTCGGCTGGGTTTTCAAATTGCCTGGAATTTTCAGCCACATTCCGAATCAGCTCCCACGCAGCAGTTGGTGTTTTGTTGATTAAACACCCACCACTTGATGCATCTATGATTCTTCTCTCAATTGGCAACATTCCCCTATAAAAATGTTGTACAAGAGCTGACTCTGTCATTCCATGTTGGGGGCAGCTGTTTCTCAGATGCTGAAATCGCTCCATATAGTCATAGAGTGACTCAATTTCTTTCTGCTTAATACTACTGAGTTGACTCTGAAGGATGGCTGCTTTGGATGCCGGAAAGAACCTTTCCAAGAATAATTTTGCCATATCAACCCAAGTTGTAACCGACCCTGGAGGTAAGTAAAATAACCAAGTCTTAGCTTTATCCGCCAATGAGAACGGGAAAGCTTTCAATTTGGTTAATTCCTCGCTAATCCCATGGGGTTTCATCCTGAACATACTGCATGAAATTCCTTTAAATGCATATAAGGATTCTCACTTTCCATCCCATGAAATTTTGGTAACAGATGTATCAGCCCTGATTTGAGTTCAAAGTTTGCTTCAGTGTCCGGATACGTAATGCACAAGGGCTGCTGATCTATGTTGGGGGTCTGTAGTTCTCTGAGAGTTCGAGCAGCCATTGTCTCGGCTTCTTCCTCTGATTCACTCGGAGGGTCTGCTGAAGTTTCAGTCTTAGCGTCACTAATTTCAGCACTTGAACGCTTTTCTTCGGCCCTTTTCAACCTTGTCTCCTTTCTTAATCTTTTTGCTGTTTTTTCAATTTCAGCGTCGTACTCTAATTCCTTGGAGACTTCAGACCTGGTCATAAAGCAAAAGAAAATTAAGTGAGATTAAATCCCCGGCAACGGCGCCAAAATTTGGTCGGTTGTCGAATCTGCCAAAAATAATTAAAGAATTTTCTCGTCTATTCCTAACAATAAATAATTGTAGCTGGATAAGTCGAGATCGAACCCTAGGGATTTAATACCTAATTTTAACAATTGCTTCTTAACCAAAAATAAATTAAAACAGAAATTTAAAAAACAGAAGGGGGGTTTTGTTGATGATTGTTGAAATAAAGAACAAAGAATAAATAACTAAAACAGAAATTAACTATTGCTGGAATTTTAATAGAGTGAAAAGAATGATATAAAAATGTACTTCGCCCTAGGACATTCGTTAACTTGAATGTTAGTATTGATCATTGATGTTAAAGATAATCATTTAATTTCCCCTAGACCAGTTAAAATCTCTAGCTTAGCGCATCGAGATCAACCTTCCCAAAATCAGATTTACCTAGTACGACTCAAATAAATCTCTTCCCGAAAGACAACCCTTCCTTAGCGGTCTAGAGTTTAATCTAATGGGAGCTTTAAGTTCAAGGAAAGCCTAGCCTAAACCAATTAAATTCTTAGCGAAAATAATTTAAATTCAAGTTTTTAATCCCTTTAAACGTTCTCAAGTTAATAATTGAGATTAGAACGAATCTAATTACTAACAACAATTTATTAAATTGCAATCTAAGAATCTGGCCAAGAATCTAAATTACAATATAATAAAAGAGAAAATAATCTCTTGAAGCAAGATTAAAAACATAGGGGAATTAACGAACAATAAAATAATCGATCTCACAATACTAAATCAAGCCTTGAATTCCTTAGGCAAAGTAGAAGATTTAGCTACACATAGCCAAAAGAAAATAATACATGAAGAGAAAAATAATGTTGAAGAAAAATAGAACTTAGAAGAAAGAAGGAGAAGAGGACGTTGGAGACTGCCCAAATCAGCCTATACTTGTGCTATTTATAGGCTCCCTAAAAACCTAAAAGAGAATCTTAGTAAAGAAATAATCCTACTAAAAATAAAACTCCTAAATAACTAAATTGATTATCTCCCATTATTTGTGCAATTTACAAGTTTGACCGCTTCAAAATCAAAACAGGAAGCTTCTAAAAAGGAGGGCTGGAAATTAAATCCTGAATAATTCTGCCAGCTCGTCGAAGGTTTAGCCTTGCCCAAGGCTAATCGCCAAAAACTGGACAGCACTCCATTATAGCGCGGAATCAGCTCCCATTAATCCAAATCAGCCCAAAAGTTACCTCCTGCACAAATAAAACCAAACCACGGCAGTATCCACCAAATATATCCACAAAATCACAAATAAAGTCTATATAAATCACCCAAAATCAAGAGAATTTATGAATGGATTTGGATGCCGGAAACATCTTACAGTCACGAACAACCCAAACAGTGCACGATTTCCGAAGCTCGAGCGGAACCCCGAAGAAGATTGAAGGATTGATTATGATATCACAAAACCCTACGATCATTTTTATGTGTTCTATTGAGATTTTTTTTAGGTCAAACTCTTTTTTTTCCAATTGCCTTAGGAACCGTACAGAAAATCTACGTGATGGTGTTATTTTCTCTCAAAATCCCTTTTTTTTCTTTTTTTTTTTGTTTTTCTGTTTCTGTATTCTTAACCCTAATCCCGGATTATGATGCTTATATATCTCCCTTTTCGGCATTAAATCAGAATTAATTGCTGATTTCGGCAAAAAAGGAAAACTGACGCTCACAGCCGTGCGGCTATAGCGTGGCTGTGAGCGTCAGTTTTCTTTTTTTGCTGAAATAAGCCTACAGCCATGGGGCTATGCTACAGCCTAGCGGCTGTAGCGGCCAGAAATGCCTATTGTGCCCGTTTTCTATTTTTTCTTCGGTTCTTTCTAAAATACTCACTCGAATTCTTCGGGGTTCTGTATTAGGACTTGTCACACACCTTCAGGCTATCTGCGACATTTTTGATATTATCCCGATTGGTCCAAATTCGGTTCATATTTATCCGTGAAAAAGGTAACAGTAGCTTTCATCACCGAGGTCGGAAAAAAACCCGTGCTCACACCAGGCCCAGTTACAGTTGAGGGAGAGTGTTGGAGATATTGGGGAATGAATCCCAAATCAGAAATATATAATATCAAAGAGTAGTATATAAGTGGTGTAGATTAGGCCTTAACATAAGCCAATTGGTTTTGTGTTATACTGGCTCAACCCCACTTATATACTTACTCATCCAGTCAAGCTCAGCACTCTCAAGGCCCATGGAGTTTTTTCATGGTATCAGAGTCGAAGAAGGCTTGACAGCCGAAAAGATTTTGGGCCTGTGTTTAAAGTCCTGGTGGAGTTTGGGCTAGTAATGAAAACTAGACCCGTTAATGACCTTGGGGCTCAAAGGAGATAGGCCAAGGAATGTTTGACAAGTGACAACTGGTCCAGGCCCAGTTACAGTTGAGGCAGAGTGTTGTTAAAAAACCAGAAATATTCAATTAGAGAATTAGAAAGGAGAAAGATGTATTGAATTCGTATCTTAATTGATTAGTCTATGATACAATCTCTTATTGGTACTTTATATACCATGAATGAATGGCTGTGATTCATTAACTAATGACAGCTGTTAAAACTAACTTCCCACCTTTTTCTTCTCCAGAAATATTTTCCCGCCTTCTCTTCATCTAAGATTTGATCTAATGTATCCAACTTCATCCATGCTGATTTGTACCCTGTTTTGTTACCACAAGCTGTGGCAATTGAGTTTCAGCTTTAACATTCTCAACACTCCCCCCACAAGCTGAAACAAGTGTGATAGCAAAATCTGTAAACTGAATCATGGCCATTTTGATTAAAGCTGGCACCATTTTGGCATGTGACAAGGATTTTATGAATAAATCTGCAAGTTGAGAACCAGTTGGAACATAAGGTGTGCAAATGAATCCATCTTCTACAGAATTCCTCACAATGTGGCAATCTATTTCCACATGTTTGGTTTTTTCATCACATACAGGATTCTTTGCAATAGCAATGGTTGATTCATTGTCACAATGCATTTTAATTGGAAGTTGAACTCGGACTCCCAAATCAGAAAGAATATAGGAAAGCCATTTTAATTCACAAACAGTCTGTCCCATACTTTTATACTCTGCCTTTGCAGAACTTCTACTCACCACAGACTGCTTTTTTATTTTCCAGGAAATGAAGGAAGATCCCAAGAACACGCAATAGCCTATCAATGATTTCCGGGATATTTTACAAGTGCCCCAATCTGAATCACAGTATGCAATAAGTTGCAAATCTATCTCCTTTCGATGTGGATAGAATAAGCCATATTTCTTTGTGGCTTTCAGATATTTAAGGACATGCAAAGCTACTTAAAAATGATGTTTACATGATTGCTGCATGTATTGACTCAATTGTTGACTGACATGTGCAATGTCTGATCTATTGAAACCTAAATACAATAGTTTGCCAATAATGCATCTATAAAGCTCCACATTTTCAAAAGGCATACCTGGCTCAGTAAGATTAATTCCATGTGCTGTAGGACTTGAAACTGTAATAGCATTTATAACCCCTGCATCTGTAAGCATATCTGCTATATACTTCTATTGGGACAGCATTGCTCCTTCTTTTGATCTTGCAAGTTCTACCCCCAAAAAATACTTTTACATCACCCATGTCCTTAATTGTGAACAGATTATGCAAATAGTTTTTAACTGCAGAGATATCTACCATGTGCTGACTGGTTATGAGAATATCATCAACATAAAGGACTAGAATCACCTTGTTGCCAGTCAAAAGTAGTATGAATAAACAGACAATAATTATGAGGTGAGCGCTGGAAGCCATAATCAAGCAGTTTGGCTGAAATTTCTTTGTGCCACTGTCGGCTAGCCTGCTTCAGGCCATACAAAGACTTCTTGAGGTGACAGACTTGACCAACTATGCACTTCTTGTATCCTTGTGGTGGCAGCAAATAGATGTCTTCATCTAAGTAACCATGTAGATAAGCATTGTTTATGTCAATCTGTTGTGCTGGCCAATCTCTTGCTACTGCTAAAGCCAGCACAGTGCAGACTGTAACCTCCTTGGCTACTGGGTTAAAAGATTCATGATAGTCAATACCAAAAGTCTGATTATAACCTTTGGCTATGAGCCTCGCCTTGAAACGATCAACTTCACCGGTCGGCTTATATTTTACTCGATAAACCCACTTTGATGCAAGAGCTTTCTTTCCTTTAGGTAGATCAGTTATTTCCCATGTGCCATTTTTCTCCAGTGCATCGAGTTCTTGCTGCATTGCTAGAACCCATTCAGCATGTTAATTGGCTTTAGGATAATTCTTTGGTTCTTTAACCTGAATAATGCTGGACAAGAAAGCTGTATGTTCTTGAGAAAACCTCGATAACTGAGGTAGAATGCGAGTAGGAGGATAAGAAAGAGAAACAAAATCTCTTAACCAAGTTGGTTGTTTAGGAACCTGAGTTGACCGGTGAAGAACACTGTCAGTTTGTGGAGGAACTGGAAGAACAGCTATAGCAGGAGAAGAAGTGGGAGGGACATTCAATATCTCTGTTTCTGGCTATGAAGAAACGGCATAAGGAAAAATTGTTTCCTGAAAAATAACATCTCTGACTGTAAGAATCTTCTTAGACTCCAGATCATACACCTTAAATCCTTTCTGTCTAATAGAAAACCCAAGAAACATGGCTCGATGAGCGCAGGGAGCTAACTTATCTTTATAAGGATAAACATCAGTATAAAAGCACTAACATCCAAAAACCTTGAATCGATCATATGCTGGTTGTTTCTGATATAACCTGAAGAAAGGAGTCTCCCATTGAAGAACCTTGGAAGGAAGAACATTTAGATACTCGTAGCCATTATTAAGGCTTCACCCCAAAATTTGGAAGATAAAGAAGCTTGAAACAGCAAGGATCTTATGACTTCCAAAAGATGATGATGCTTTCTCTCTGCAACACCATTCTACTAGGGTGTATAAGCACATGTCTTCCGATGAATAATGCCCATATGTTGACATAAATCTTTACATTTATGGTTCACAAACTCACCACCATTATCTATCTGAATAACCCTTAACATAGTCTGAAATTGGGTATGGACATAGTTAAAAAAAGGTTACCAATGTCTTGTATACCTGTGATCTATGCTGCAACAAAATCACCCATGTTACTCTTGAATAATCATCTACAAGAGTAAGAAAAAACTTTGCACCAGTAAGTGAAGCCCTTTTATAAGGCCCCTAAATATCAAGATGTAAAAACTGAAAAATAGCAGTTGTAGAGATTGAACTTTTATGAAAAACATGTTTGTGCTACTTTGCAAGGGGACAAACATTACAAAAATCAAATGTAGATTGTTCAAGAATGGAAATATGCTTCAACACATTAATAGAGGAATGTCCTAATCTTTGGTGCCATGTACTTCCATTGTTTATGATAGTTGGTGAAACTACATTACTAGATTGTAAAGCCAAACATTGTGCATTCTTCAAATTTTCAGCAGTGAAAGAATCTTTATTCAGCTGATAGAGTCCATCCTTGTACCATCCTACTGCCACAAGCCTACATGTGTAGCGGTCCTGTAAACAGCAATAATTTGCAGCAAAATGAACCACAAGATTAGAAGTCTGTAACAACTGTCCCACTGACAGTAAATTAAATCTGAACTGAGGTATATGTAACACGCCTTGTAATAAAACTTCAGATGCCAACTTAACAGTTCCTATATGTTTGATGAATTGAACATTTCCATAAGGTAATAAAATAGATTCCTTAGAAATTGCAAGTTCAAAAGACTCAAAAAATGAGAAATTTGGGGTCATATGGGATGTAGCGCCACTATCAACTGTCCACACATCATCTTGACTTTGGATGTTGAAAAAATAAGAAACAACATTACCAGAAAATTCTACGAAAGCAAAGAAATTTGTAAAAGATTCTGGCATTTTACCCTGTTGTTTTAGCATCCTATGAGCTTTATGAAGCATTTGTTTGGCATTAATTTCTGATAAAGTCTCCTCTTCGGAATTTGTGTATTCATCAAGTGGATTATCCTTGACATCTTGAACAGCATTAGCTCTTGGCTTTTGTTTATCTCGGCCTCCTGCATTTCCCAAAATACTGGTATTTCCATGAGTAAATTTTAGACCCTGCCAGCAGTCCAGATAGCCAATGAGTTGAAAGCATGATTGCTTGTCATGTCCTACTCCATCACCATGGCTGCATATCAGATCTTCCTTCTTAACATTCTTTCTTCCTTTGTATCCATTTCCACATCTAGGACCATATGATTGCTTTGATCCTCCCTTATTGTTAATGCTGTTTCTAGAAGAAGTAAAATTAGCCATCTCCACATTTTGTTTTATAAACACTTTTCTCTCTTTCTTAATTTTAGAAATTATGGAATAAGCACGATCAATACTAGGCATTGGTTCCATAAGCAGTATTTGATTGATTACATGTTCATACCCCTCATTAAGTCTAGTTAAAAACTACAATAGCTTGTCCTCCTCTTGTAAATCTACAAATCTTCTAAAAGCATTACACACACAATTATTCGCTGCCCCGTATTGACATTCAGGAAATGGCCTAAGCAAGAAAAATTCATCCCACAGCTTCTTAAGCTGAGTGAAATAAGTTGTAACAGAGTTGTTACCTTGTGATAGCATACTAATTTCTCTTTTGAGCTTGAATAAGGTCGGACCATTGCTGTCTCCAAATCGATCTTCTAACTCAATCCATAATGATCTGGCAGAATTTGTAAATTCAAAAGCATCTACTAGTTCTCTCGAAATACAATTAAGAATCCAAGAAATTACCAAGCAATCGGTCTCTTTCCACTCATCATATTCCTGTGAAGTTCTTCGAGGAGGAATCTCATCCTTGTTAATAAACTTCAGTTTCTTCTTAGTTGTTATAGCTCTCAGCATAGCATGCTTCCAGGTTAGGTAATTCAAACTCCCCTTCAGCACTGAACTAATTAGAGTGAGACCAGGATTATCAGATCCTAATCCATTGTTCCTGTTTGTTCCTTCCTTGTTTTCTCCATATCCTATTCTTCGATCATTCCGGATCTCATCTTCAAACTCCATATTCCTGCAATGATTGCTATTTTCTTAGATTTCCTCTTCAAATACTGGTAAATCAGCATTAATCACAATCTGAGGTGCTCTCCTTCTCCTCACCGTGAAAAAAACTCCAAGATCAGCTACATTACAGCTCTGATACCATGCTAAAAAACAAGAAATATTCTGGGTTCATAAATCTTATTTAGAGAATTAGAGAATTAGAAAGAAGAAAGATGTATTGAATTCGTATCTTAATTGATTAGTCTGTGATACAATCTTTAATTGGTACTTTATATACCATGAATGAATGGCTATGGTTCATTCACTAATGACAGCTGTTAAAACTAACTTCCTGCCTTTTTCTTCTCCAGAAATATTTTCCCACCTTCTCTTCATCTAAGATTTGATCTAATGTATCCAACTTCATCCTTACTGATTTGTACCTTGTTTTGTTACCACAAGCTGTGGCAATTGAGTTTCAGCTTGAACATTCTCAACAAGTGTTGGAGATGTTGAGGAATGAATCCCAAATCAGAAATATATAATATCAAAGAGTAGTATATAAGTGGTGTAGATTGGGCCTTAACACAAGCCAATTGGTTTTGTGTTATATGGGCTCAACTCCACTTATGTACTCACTCATCCAGTCAAGCTAGTACTCTCAAGGCCCATGGAGTCTCTTCAGACATATTCTTGTTGTCTTTAGTGAATGATAATTTATATTTTATGAGTTATTGTATTTTTTGTTATGCACATGCTTAGCGTCACATAATATATTACCATCAACCTCTAACATAATTTTTTTTAGGATTTTTATTTTGAATGAGAGTTGTAGAGTTTGACTCTTCCTAGAATCACATATACATTGTAACAAAATGAGAATTATGAAAATAAATTATTTACAAAAATAATAATTATTATGTGTTCAATGTGCAACTTAACATATTGATAACTCATTTTTATATAGGCGCTTTTAGGTTTATTTTAACTGGTTTTTATTTATTTTCCCATTTTTAGTGTTAGTTTTATTATTACTTAGTTTGTATATTTTATTTATTTGCTCTTATTAGTGTTATTTTTGTTTCTCTTTTAGGTGTTGTGCAGTAGATTTTTGACTAATTTGGAATTTCACTACAAGAAAGACTATTGGGGGCTGAACTTTAGTTGCATTTTCGAGATAGTTGGAGACTTATTTGAGCTTCTAAGTTGTTCTACAAAGTTGTGCGCTTGTCGGTTAGCTTTTTATCGCATCATGAATCGCGTCAATCGGAGTTCTATCGGGAAAGTTAGCTTATGTTTTCTGCAGCTGGTGCTGGTCCTACGGGTCAACTTATTTTGTTGACTTTCTCTTCTTTAATTTGGGTCTTCCTAATTCACTTAGAAGACTTGGGGTTGGAGTGGTTTATTTTTGGTAATTCTTATTCTAGAAGACTGTTTTAGTCAAAGAGTTTTAGTTTAGGAGAGTTGGGGGGTCTTTTAGTAGTTTTTTTTTTTCCTTATTAGGTTAGGAGACCCAATTTTTCTTTATTAAGGAGTCTTTATACTTTAAGGGGAGCATCGATTTTTCTAGCAAGGGGGGAGCACATTTGAGAGAGCACGTTTGGGTGAATTCTCTGCAGCTTTTGTGAAGACGACTAAACTAAGGAATTCAGCGTAGAAGTCTACACCGACTTAGAGTTTTTCTTCTCCCTTTCATGTTTTTTTTATCTTTTCTTTTTGTGTTTTTGATACCATATGTAGCTGAACTTTCTTATCTAGGATTTTGATTTAGTATAATTTGTTTAGTTAATGAAAGTATTGTAGTTTTCTTATTTTATTCATGCAATTTCTATTATCTTGATTATTACTTGCTTTTGTTTGGTCATCAATTGCAAGTTAATAGATTAAAATAGTATAGAGTAATGGGAGGGAAACTATTAAAATCGGAACTAAGATAATAGGCACATAAGTTAGGGTTTGAACGGGAGTAATATAATCTAAACTTGTGCGGAGTTTCTTAGGTGATTCGAACTCAATGAGTTAATTTTATTTTGTTACTTGCTATTGGAAATTAGGGTTAGTAATGTATGATTAAAGTTGATGACATATCTCGGGAGAGAGTGCTTTCGACATAAAATCATTCTCCGTTGCATAAGTAATTAAATTGCTTGATTGCACGATACGTTGATTAGCTAAGCATTGTATGAAGTCGATATCCTAGACATCTTCTCCCACTGAATTTTCTCTACTTTCACTTTATTAATTGATACGATTTTGTGCACTTGCAAAATTCTAACATCACATATGCAAGATAACAACAATATAACAACAATATTAATGTTAATGTTAGAGCCCATTTGGATATCAAACAATAAAAAATAAAAGCTAATTGGTTAGATTTTACTAATAACTATTGATAAGTTTTTAGGAGGAAAAAACTGTTACTTTTCATTAGCAAATAAAACATAATTTTTAACAAAAAAAAAAAAATAATTCATTCTATTTTTTTCCAATATCAGTTATTTTATATTTTAACAATAAAAATTTATTATGTTTTTATTTGAAATTAATTATCTTTTGGTGTACATTTTATTATCTACGTCTTTGTTACATATAAGGACCACAATCATTGAGTGAGATAATTTAACTTATACGTACTTAAGCCAGTCAAATTAGCATTATTAGTTACACCAATTACATGATCGACGTTTAATATTATTTAGATTTTGTGATAAAAAAAATTAGGCAAAACACATCCTGCGTCCCCCTGATCTTTTATCAAAACTGTAATTGGCTCCATGATATATTTTTTAAACACATTGAGTACCTGATCTTTTCATTTTAATATTATTAGCCCAAAACTCGATTTTATTTCATGTCTATGTAACAAACTCTATTAAATGATATGACCATTAATATTTTAGTATATAACACAATTTCAGAAAATTGCTTGGATAAGAAAACAAATTTGCTGGAAGTGTCAATTTTATAGTTTCAAGTGATAAAACCAAATAATTTTTAAATTATTTAGAAATATTTGTTTCACAGTTCCGTCTTTGAACAGAGCGTATTATACCTACACAAAAGATAGATCGAGTTTGGGGCTAATAATTTTGAAATAAAAAAATCAAGTACTCAATATGTTCAAAAAATTGATCAGTTGGTATAAGATCAGGGGGTTCAGGATGTGTTTTGCTAAAAAATTATTTTGACTACATTCTGGATTGACATAATAAAATTGTAAAATAATCTTTTTCACAGATGTATTTATTAGCTAAATTTTGAATTTTGATTCTTGAATTTTGGTCTGGTGAAATTTAGTTTTTTAACTCCAATTTTTGTTATAACATGAGAATTTCAGAATACTCCTTAGATATAAAAGAATATATTAGCAAAAATAGTTATTGTTTGAGCTTTTAGATATATACCTCTTTTTGCAAGTTCTTTTTATGTTAGGAAGAACAGATTTCTCTTAACAGAAAAGGGAGCATAGATTTTACTTACTGATGGAGTAGAAGAATTAGCATTGACCTATTTGGAGAAATTCGAAGACGGAAAAAAATCAGCGAAGCGGTGAATAGTAACAATTTTGAAAAGTGTCCGATTTGGTCCCGAAAATAGTGATTTGTCTTGGGAACCGGCCTGATGAACAGAACCCATTTTTATCCCATGGGCCCCACCCCAATTTGGCCAAAAAATGCCATCTAGTCCTTCAATTTTGTGTTTTTATATTTTTAGGGACCTAATTGCAAATTTTTAAAAATTTTTCCTTTATTCTGTTATTTCCGAAATTTTAACCCTAGTTTCTTGTCACTATTTATAGGCATGTAAGACAAGAATTATTCAGTTTTGTTGAATTCGAATTTTGTTCTATTTTTCCTATCTCTTTGAATTTTCGTAAATTCTAGGGTTAGAGGAATCGTTTCCGGCATCGTGCTTGATCAATAGAATTCGATTGGTTATCCGCTGCATCAGTTGGTATCAGAGCTTGGTTTGCTCTTGGGTGGAGAAAAATGCAAAGAAAGATTCATTTTAGTGATGAGAAGCTTGATGAGTTCTGTGAGAGAGAGAATGAAGTAATTTTCTCTCAAGAATCAAAACTTTGTGAAGGTAAACTCTTTGATTTCTCATTGCCCCCAATATATGATGAAGATTTTACTTATGTTGAAGTACTAGATTATGTATCTTGTGACAAGATTGTTGGTGTTGAAGAAACTTTACAACCAATTTATGATTTATTTGAAGATGGATATGAGAATTCTTATTGGAAGGGTGATGCTGATTGTATTGGAGTCAACTATATTTTGAATATGGATCCATTTAACAAACTCAAAGCTGGGTTTCTTAAAGGGAAAACTCGAGGTCGAGTTTTTTCTAAGAGGAGGAGTATGATGCGGGCCATAAATAGTAAAAGGGATCAACAATTCAACTTGGGAACAATTACCTGTCATAGAAATAAATTAAAGATATATTTTAAATTGTATCTTTATTTTAATTGTAATTATTTTATAATTAGGATTAGGAATAGATTTTATTCAAAGGATCCTAAATTGATAAGGATTCTTATTTTGTTTGTATTTTAATTTATTTAGTAGTTTTTCTTATTTAGTCTAATTAGGAAGTTTAAACTATTTAGGAGTTTTAATTATTTAGGAGTTTTATTACATTTAGGATACTTTGCCTATAAATAGGCTATGATATAGTTTGTAATAGCCACTTTTCAATTGAATAAGAATTTTGGAATTAATTCCTTTTTACCCTGCTTCTGTGAATTTTGCGAAATTCAGGTTATAGAAGGCTAATTTCCGGCATCGTGTGCGATCAACGGACTTTAGTAGTTGTTAGGGTTTGGGTATTCTTTGAATCAACAACCCCTCTCAATTTATATCATCAAGCTTGAATTCTTCCGCTACATCACTTACCAATACATATCTGGCTCGAAGTTCAAGAAAATATACTTATTAATTGATAAAAGTACAAGTATATGAGCTAAATCGATCCCATTCGATCAATGTCTAGGAATTGCAAAAAAAAATTTGATGAAAATTTTTGAAAATTTAATTAGGTAACTCTAATATGATGTTGAAAATTTTTGCCTAGTTCACCCTTAATTTAAAAGTACAATGAAAGAATTTGAAAGTACCATGAAAGGGAGAATATAAATTGATGCACAAACCTTTAACAATCCTAATCGGTTATCTGAATATGAGTTTAATTAGTTTTAATAAGGAGAAATTATAGAATATGCCGGCAAACTACGTTATCTGTATGTCAAGCCATGTAATATATTTTAGGGTCTAGGGTTGATAAATCAGCATTTAGGATTTATATTTTAATGTCTAGGGTTTTTAGTTTAGGGTATAGAATTTTATTTAAACAATCAATTATTAAATCAATAGTTAATTGATTACAACATGTCATCTTTCTATTGGTTGGAGTGTAACTTGTCATAATACTATTGACATGTTACACGGGTGACGTGATGTGCCACACATACTTTACAACTTCTCACTAATAAGATTATACAACTTGCATAAATAAATTTTATAGTAGAAATCGAACTCTAATTTGAATATGATTGGAAGATTTTATATTAGAAATAAAATTCAAATATAGGAAGATTTTATTGTTCCGTAAATTAATATGTTTGGATCAATATCCTTTTCTTCTCTAATTTTTTCCTAATTTATATGCGGATGCCAGGTTTGGTACTTTATTGATTCAATCTAAAAGTTTAAACTGATAGGTAAGGTCCAATTATAGGTTTTATTATTCCCCCGCACATGAATGTTCCTTAGACTTGGGTGTCCAACACAAACTCACCTTATCATGTATTGAAATTTAATCAACAAATAGAGCAGACAGCATTCAAACTTTCGACCTGTAGGTCTACGAGGCTCTGATATTATGTAAATAATGAAGAGACTCCGTGGGCCTTGAGAGTGTTAGGCTTTACTAGATGAAAGTACATAAGTGGAGTTGAGTCCAACTTACGTCCGTCTGCTTTAACAGGTAATATAGGATTCTCATCATAGAGATCGGAAAAACCCGTACTCACACCAGCCTTAATGGGCTGGGCTGTTTTATTTATTTTTTTAAACCCATGAGCAAAACGAAAACGATTCGTTTTGCTCATGAGTTTAAAAAAAAAATTAAAAAGGACCATGAGCAAAACGACGACGTTTTGCTCCTGGATTTAAAAAAAAAAAAAATTAAAAAGGAGCCCAGCCCAGTATTTACTTATATGTTTATATTATTTATTTTGATGGAAAATTTATATATATTATTTACTTTAAAGTATACTAAACATTTATTAGTATATATTATTTATCAATGAAATGCAATTTTTTTCTTTGTCTCCCCTTTTTTTTTTTTTTTTTTGAGATGAAATTGAATATATTCAAATTTTCATATTAGTTTTCTTTAGCCATGATCATATGTATTTTTATTATTTTGATTTCTATATTTGATCAATTATTGTATATTATTATTGTTTTTTTCTAATTCAAATTTATAATATATATTTTTTAAAAATTCGAATTCCATTATTTGTATTTATGATTATGATTCATGCCAATTAAAATATTATTTATATAATTGGTATTTAGAATTCTATTAGTAAGTGTGTGTTATTGTTTGGCTTCTCTCCACCGCTGTTTGTCGGTCCGTCGCCGTGATGACCTGTCAGTCGCCGTCTGTTTTTGCCCCCCGGTATTGGAGTCCTGGCTCTGCCACTGATAAAAGATAATGGTAAATACTATTTTAGATAAAATATGTATGTGTGTGAGTAATAGATATTTCGTAACTAAAGGATTTTTTCGATTTCTAATAATTAATACTGACATACTTATATTCTTACCAATTTGTCCTTTCATGGAGGATATTGACATATTCTTGCTGTCTTTAGTGAACGATAATTTACATTTTATGAGTTATTGTATTTTTTTTTTTTTTTTATGCACATGCTTAGTGTGACATAATATATTACCATCAACCTCTCAACATATTTTATTTTATTTTATTTTTAATTAAATTAAAGAAAAATGTTGAACGAAACAATGGTATGACTGTAATAAGTTGTGGTATTAGACAAGACAAGTGTTGTATCCACAGGGAGTAGGAGAAATTCTAAAAGTTCCAAGTAAATCACCGAATTTAAAGGTTTTCCAGTTAAATTAGCACAACGGAATTATATAAACCGAAAACAGAAAACATGAAAGTTAGGAAATATAAGATTGTGTAGAACAGAATAATATGAAACAATAATAATAAAGAAACAGGCTTTCACCAACTAGACAGACAATCTCAAAATATCTTCCTCTCGAATTTGCTATGCATATGTTAAGGAACGTAAATCAAAGGTCTCTTGCCCTCTATTCACCAAGTTTATCTCTCGACCTCACTTGGATCTATGACCCATGACTAAGCTTATCTCTCGACCTCACTTAGAATAGGAAATCACGCATTAAGGTTAGCAAGCATTCCACATCAAATAGAAACGCTTAGCACACTCCCAATCTCCTCTCGGTCTCATGGCAAATGTGTGTGTGTGTGATTTTCCATATACCTAAGTCTCTTCTGAGTCTCCTCAGGAATACTAGAAATATGAGAGAATCCTTTCCCATATTAATTAAGCACGTCACCACACAATCATCAAAGCATGATATTCATAATAAAAACCGAGAAAGACTTCTTAAGACCAACAGCCTAAGCTAGTTTCGGCCTGCTAGGAAACCTACTCACTGCACATAATAGCAATAAAGATTTTCCAGATAGAAATTATGAAAATTTGCAAAGAACTCACTTAATTGCAAACTAAAAATTAAACTCAAATGAACAAGTAGTTGAGCAAAAATAAAAATGCTACCCCCTACCTCCAAATAGTAGAGTATTTATAGTCCCAAAAAGTAAGATCTAGAAAAAACAAGGTGTCAACAATCCATGGAGCAAGTACATGTTAAAATATTGTAAAAAATTTACAACCACAAAAGCAATTAGCTTCTTTGAGAAGCTAAGGACAACAATGGAATTTCCTTCAACAAACTATCTCCTCCTCCTCTTCTTGGGCCGTGCCCTTCTCTTCAAATCCGGCCCACTCCTGCCGCTTCCTGTAACAGACTTCTTTTCTTCTTCTTCCTCAACGCTCTGAGACTTCCTAAATCAACCAACCTTGCTGCTGAAAAAGAAGACTTGGAAAAACTCATATTTAGCCATGTTTCTTTTATTCTTAGAAGAATTTTAGTCAATTTTAATGCTAAATTTTAACTAAATTACTTGGTATATTTTTCACTTATCAATTATTAAATCTAATTATTATCTATATTATTTAACAATATTTTTTAATTGTAAAATTTATATCATCAATTTTATATAATTAAGTAATTTACATATTATTATCTACCATTCCATTATATTTTCACCACCCTTCAAAAATTATTATGTTTCCATCAATTACTTCTACATACGGATTTTCAATCTTCTTACTATATTTTCGAAGTGAATTATTGTTTTATTACATGTTAGAGATTTATTGATTTATTGAATTATTTTAGTTTTAAATGTATATTTTATTAAATTTTGTAAGATATGCATTGATATAGTTTAAAATATGGCCCGCCTAGAATTAACTTGTAATTTCACCATTATTTATACAATCAGAGACCCAACACTCTAAAGGCCCACGCAATATTTTCAATAGCATGGGTGGATATTGCCATTTTATGTGCATAGATAAATAAATACATTTATAGGGTTGGACTCGTATACGTTGCTCTTCAGTTTCCTTCATTTCCATCTAAGATTGATTGATTCTATTAATGTTTTGTATGTCTGATAATTTCAAAGAATTTATCAAGGTGGAATTTAATAATTTTAATGTTTTGTATATCCATGGTATGACTTTATTGTCATTGATATAACACATAGCAACTACTTTTCAATATCGATATTATTTTAAACTTTTAGGCAACATAATTGGTTTTGCAACAAATTTTTGCAGTGAGTTTTGACATTCATATCCTTCTAACTCAATTATACCACTAGAGGTAGACTGCTTACTCTTTCTCCATTTGTTGAATGCCTATCCAGCTAAACTCTGGTGGTAAGGGTATTCATCTCTAAACGAGATATTTAGAGTTCAAGGCTTCTTAAAATCATATATATATTTTAAAATAATGAGAATTAAAAACAATGGTTCATAATAATAATAATTATGCGTTCAGTGTGAAACTTAACACATGCATGATAGCAACTGTATAACAATAATGTTAATGTTAATATTAGAGCCCGTTTTACTAATAAAGGTGGTTGGTTAGATTTTACTAATAACTGCTGATAGATTTTTAGGAATGAACAACTGTTGCTTCCAGTTAGCAAATAATTTTTTACACAAAAAAACTTTATTTTATTTTTTTACCACCAAACACTAATTATAAATTAGGAAACAACAAATAAAAACAACCAACAATATCAAATAGCAAACAACAACAACAAAATGAAACATGCCCTTAACATTAATCACTACAAGAAATGTTAGATTTGTAAGCAAGACAATTTGCAGCAAAATGAAATTTATTACTAAAAAATTCATTTAGCAGTAATATTTAAAAGTTTTTGTCATATATGTATATCAATAGCTGCAAAAAATTTATTGAATTTGATTGCAAAATACACACGGTTATAATTTTACATCAATAATAAAATATTGTATTGAACACGCTTCAAGCCCAAATGGTATTCATTTGCGGGGGCGAGAGATAATAATAAAAGCTTTATTGAGCTTTTATCTATCAACTTAAACTTTTGAGTCAAATAGTTCAATAAAATCTAAAGTAGATATGGTTATTTATTTATTCAAGGTTGTAATAATTTGGAAGATGCCAACAGATTTCATAACTATGTTAGGTTTATCAGAGCCTCCTCCTTCTACCCAATCCCTTCACGAATTAATCACATGCCTAAATTTAGAAAAATAATCCCTTTTATAAATTTCTGTTTATAATCTCTACCACACACAAGTGATAAGAGTTAGAATATGATGACCGTATCTGCATAGAGTTGGAATAATGATTAATTAATGGAGGATATTGACATATTTAGATCTTTCCCATTAATGCAGTACTATATAGATTCTTACCTTTTTGTCCTTTCATGGAGGATATTGACATATTTAGATCTTTACCATTAATGCAGTACCATATATATTCTTGCCTATTTGTCCTTTCATGGAGGATGTTGACATATCCTTGCTGTCTTTAGTGAACGATAATTTATATTTTATGAGTTATTGTATTTTTTGTTATGCACATGCTTAGCGTGACATAATATATTACCATCAACTTCTAACATAATTTTTTTTTTTAGGATTTTTATCTTTGAATGAGAGATATAGAGCTGGAGTCTTCCTAAAATCGCATATACATTTTAACAAAATGAGAATTACGAAAATATAATAATAATAATAATAATAATAATAATAATAATAATAATAATAATAATAATAATGTCTTCAGTGTGCAACTTAACATATGCATCATAACAACAATATAACAATAATATTAATGTTAATATTAGAGTCCGTTTGGATATCAAACAATAAAAAATAAAAGTTAATTGGTTAGATTTTACTAATAACTATTGATAAGTTTTTACGACGAAATAATTGTTGTTCCTCATTAGCAAATAAAACCTAATTTTTAACCCAAAAAAAAAAAATTCATTTTATTTTTTTTCAATATCAGTTATTTTATAAAAATTTATTATGTTTTTATTTGAAACTAATTATTTTTTGGTGTACATTTTATTATCTACGTCCTTGTTACATATAAGGACCACAATCATTGAGTGAGATAATTTAACTTATACGTAGTTAAGCCAGTTAAATTAGCATTATTAGTTACACCAATTACATCATCGACGTTTAATATTATGTATATTTTGTAATAAAAAAATTATCTAGACTACTTTCTGGATTGAATAATAAAATTGTAAAATAATCTTTTTGACAGATGTATTTATTAGCTAAATTTTGAATTTTGATTCTTGAATTTTGGTTTGGTGAAATTTAGTTTTTTAACTCCAATTTTTGTTATAACATGAGAATTTCAGAATACTTCTTAGATATAAAAGAATATATTAGCAAAAATAGTTATTGTTTGAGCTTTTAGATATATATCTCTTTTTTGTTAGGAAGAACAGATTTCTCTTAACAGAAAAGGGAGCATAGATTTTACTTACCAAAACATATCTGGCTCGAAGTTCCAGAAAATATACTTATTAATTGATAAAAGTACAAGTATATGAGCTAAATCGATCCCATTCGATCAAAGTCTAGGAATTGCAAAACAAAATTTGATGAAAATTTTTGAAACTTTAATTAGGTAACTCTAATATGATGTTGAAAATTTTTGCCTTGTTCACCCTTAATTTAAAAGTACAATGAAAGAATTTGAAAATACTATGAAAGGGAGAATATAAATTGATGTACAAACCTTTAACAATCCTAATCGGTTATCTGAATATGAGTTTAATTAGTTTTAATAAGGAGAAATTATAGAATATGCCGGTACACTACGTTATCTGTATGTTAAGCTAATAAAATTACGCCATGTAATATATTTTAGGGTCTAGGGTTGATAAATCAGTATTTAGGATTTATATTTTAATGTCTAGGGTTCTTAGTTTAGGTAAGGGTGAGCAAAACACTATTCGGTTGAAAAACCGAACCGAACCAAAAACTAAAGTAGAAGAAAAAGAGAAACCAAAACCAAACCAAAAATTATATGGTTCGGGTAAAACCAAACCGTTACGGTTTGGTTCGGTTGAAACCGAATCAACAAAAATTTTAATTTTTTAATTTTTATTATCATTATTTTTTTATAAATTACATGTAAAGTATTGCTTAAAAAAGATTTATATTACATGTATATCACTAAAGTCTCATAAATACAAACTATAAAATAATATAAATATATAATATGCCAAATAAAATTTATTTATATATATATATATACATATTTTTAAAAAATATTTATTCCTATTACGGTTCAGTACAGTTCGGTTTTTTTTTCAACAAAAACCAAAAACCGAACTAAAAACTAAATTATTATATTTTAGAAATCCAAAACCAAACATTTATAGTTTGGTTTGGTTCAGTTCGGTTTGTCAATCTCAGTTAGGTTTGGTTTTTGGTTCGCGGTTTGGTTTTGCTCACCCCTAAGTTAGGGTATAGAATTTTATTTAAACAATCAATTATTAAATCAATAGTTAATTGATTACAACATGTCATTTTTCTATTGGTTAGAGTATAACTTGTCATAATACTATTGACTTGTTACACGGGTGATGTGATGTGCCAGACATACTCTACAACTTCTCACTAATAAGATCATACAACTTGCATAAATAAATTTTATGGTAGAAATCGAACTCTACTTTGAATATGATCGGAAGATTTTGTATTGGAAATAGAATTCAAATATAGGAAGATTTATTGTTCCGTAAATTAATATGTTTGGATCAGTATCCTTTTCTTCTCTAATTTTTTCCTAATTTATATGCGGACGCCAGGTTTGTTACTTCATTGATTCAATCTAAAAGTTTAAACTGATAGGTAAGGTCCAATTATAAGGTTTATAATTCCCCGCACATGAATGTTCCTTAGACTTGGGTTTCCAACACAAACTCACTTTACCATGTATTGAAAATTAATCAACAAATAAAGCAGCCACAATTTGAACTTTCGACCTGTAGGTCTAGGAGGCTCTGATATCATGTAAACAATTAGGGGTGAGCAAAACCGAACCAATGTCCAAAAACCGAAAATCCAAACCAAACCGAACCGAACCAAACCGATCCATTTTATAGTTTTGTTCTGTTTGGTTTTAAGTTATTAAGAAGTTAGGACTTTGGTTTGGTTCAATTCGGTTCAAAACCAAAAAAACCGAAAAACCGAATAATTGGTAAAATACTAAAATTAATATATACTAATTGTAGAGAATTTTAGACATTATATTCTTTTATAATTTTATATTGTGATTTTTGGATGCTAATTTATAGTTGTTAAAACTTGAGAGTTGAAAAAAAAAAAGTAGAGAATTTTAGTATTTTATTGTGATGTAATAATATTATTTAGTATTATTGATTTTTTAAGTTAATTTTTTTGTATTTTAAACAAACTACTTATATAAAATTTTTATTTTGATTTTTTTTAAAAGAAGTTGATGTTTTTTGTTCGACCTAGTCCAAACCGAACCGAACCGAAGCAAAATTTAGTTTGGATCGGATTGGTTTATAAAATACAGTGTTTTTTGGATCGGTTTGCTCACCCGTATAAACAATGACGAGACTCCGTGGGTCTTGAGAGTGTTGGGGTTGACTAGATTAGTGAGTGTATAAGTGGGGTTGAGCCCATGTAACACAAAACCAATTGGCTTGTGTTAAGGCTCATTCTACTCCACATATATACCACTCTTTATTCTCATTTATTTCCGATGTGGGATTCCCCAATATCTCCAATACTCTCCCTCAAGTGCCACTGAGCCTGAATCAGTTGTCACTTGTCAAACATTTCTTGGTCTCTCCCCTTTAAGGCCCAAGGTTATCAACGAGTCTAGTTTTCTCCACTAGCCCAAACTCCACCAAGACTTCAAAGACGGGCCCAGGACCTTTTCGACTATCAGGTCTTATTGTGTCTGATACCATGAAGAGAGTCCGTGGGCCTTGAGAGTGTTGGGCTTGACTAGATGAGTGAGTACATAAGTGGAGTTGAGTCCATGTAACACAAAACCAATTGGCTTGTGTTAAGGCCCATTCTACTCCACATATGTACCACTCTTCATTCTTATTTTTTTTCCGATATGGGATTCCCCAACATCTCCAACAAACAAAGGCCTAACTAACCCCAAAAGGTACATCAAATGGTTAGGATTATCTCATCAATATAAAGAGCCACATAGCTCCATAATCAAGTGATGTGGGAGTCCAACATACCTCTCTTATGCCAAGATTCATTTGGATGCGTGAAACTCATGGTGTCTCAATATCGAGGTTGGTCCAAATCGCTCACATGGCTCTAATACCATATAATGGATACATCAAACCAAAAAATTTATGCTGTTACGTAAGCTCTAATTGATTGGAACTTGACAAAAACTTAGTGTGTGTGTGTGTCTATATATATATATATATATACAAAAACTTAGTGTGTGTGTGTCTATATATATATATATATATATATATATATATATATATATATATATATATATATATATAAAATTTAAAATTTGTACTATTACTGTAGGAATTATAAATTGTATATGATTAGATATCCAACGTGGGTACGTGGCATCATATATTATTCTTTAAATAAAGGATCGTAAATTATTAATTAATAAATCTGGTCGTTATTAATTCAAGTTGCATATAATAAAAATATGAGTTTATGTTATTAAGTGGGAAACGGGTTGGAGATGTTGGAGAATTCTACATCAAAAATAAACATGATCAAAAAGTAGTATATAAGTGGTGTAGATCGGGTTTTAACACAAGCCAATTGGTTTTGTATTATATGGCTCAACTTCATATATATGCTCACTCATTTAATCAGGTCTAACATTCTTCATGCCCACAAAATCTATTCATGGTATCAGAACAGAAGAATGCTTGATAGTCGAAAATATCCTAGGGCTGCTTTTAAAGTCTCAGTAGAGTATGGGCTAGTAGTGAAGAGTAAATACGTTGATGACCTTGGACCTCAAAGGAGATAGACCAAGGAATGTTTGATAAATGATAACTGGTCCAAGTCTAGGTGCATTTGAGAGAAAGTATTGGAGATGTTGGATAATTAATCTCACATCAGAAATAAATGAGACAAAAAAAGTAGTATATAAGTAATGTAGATTGGGCCTTAATACAAGCCAATTGATTTTGTGTTACACAGCCTCAACCCTACTAATGTGCTCACTCATCCAGTCAAACCAAGCACTCTAAAGGCCCACGAAGTCTCTTCATGGTATCAAAGCTGAAGAAGACCTAACAGTCATAAGATCCTGGACCCGTATTTTAAGTCCCAGTGGAATTTGGGCTATTACAGAAGACTAAACCTGTTAATGACTTTGGGCCTTAAAGGAGATAGGCCAATGAATGTTTAACAAGTGACAACTGGTCTAGGCCCAGTTGCACTTGAGGGAGAGTGCTGCAGATATTGGAGAATCTCATATTAGAAATAAACGAGATCAAAGTGTCGTGTATAAATGGTATAGATTGTACTTCAGTACAAAATTGGTTTTACTTAGCACTCTTAAGGGCTACAAAATCTCATCCGTTTTAAGTTTCCTTATAATTAGCAAGACTATATATATATATATATGTGTGTGTGTGTGTGTGTGGTCCTTTACATATTCCTAACTTCCATGTGTCTGTGTGGTCCTTTTACATATTCCTAGCTTCCATGCACCTGGAAGCTGAGAATATGCAAAGTATATTCCATAAATTAAAACTCAAATAATAATGAACGGCTGAATGCTTAAATTTGTTATGCATGCGCGGCTGTTTGCAAAACCTTGAGTTCCGATGAATTGACAAGTATTAATTAATGCCCAAAATAAGAAATATGGTTGAAATTTCTATTCATGTTGTGTATAACGGTAAATACTATTTTGGTGGATTTTATTGGTTAGCTTTAGTTTTAAAAGTCAATTTGTTTCATGATGTGGTGAGAGTTCTCTATACCACATGTCAAGTTTGGATCTTTACGATTCCATTTATCAGTGGAGTTTCAACTAACATGGTAAGTGATGTTGATGAGGTAAAAATCAACTCAATCATTGCTACCTTTGTTGATGGTTCGGTCAAAACTTCCTACATGAACACCAAAATAACAAAAGAGCTGAGGACAATAAGCAAAAGTAAACCAAAATTGAGCCTTATCGAAACTAAACCAAAGCAAAATAATATTTTTATTTATATTATCATCTAGTTTCTAAAATATATATTATATGGAATAATTTTATTAATTCAAATTGCATATAATAAAAATATGAGTGGATGTGATTAACTGGGAAATGGATTTCAGTTTTCTTATAATTAGCAAGACTAATATATATATATATGGTCCCTTTACATATTCCTAGCTTCCATGTGAAACATACATAGATACATACATCTATATATATATATATATTATTTTTTTTGAAAGGATATATATATATATATATATATATATATATATATATATATATATATATATATATATACACACACCATAAAATAATAATGAACTGCTAAATATTTAGTATAATCTTGTTTCATCAATTCTTAAATTTGTTATGCATGAACGGCTGTTTGCCAAACCGATGAATACACAAGTATGATGATAATTATCTTGCTGCTCCTGGTGAAGTTATGTAAACTCATTTAATATTTAGTCTTTTGAGAGAATATTTCTACCGTGGTCTTCACCATTCGTCAATCATCCAACAGTGAGTAAAAGGAAGAAAAGAGAATAGAAACATGTTCATCGGCATAAATACAAGAATAGAAAGAAATGAAGTAGGAAATAGGAACAAAACTATAAATGAAGTCAAATGGTGAGTACGTAGTGTGATTTGCTTCTTTCTCCCTTGTAAAACCTCTTCTTGCATAATTCAAGTTAGAATTTGAAGATGCTTTGTAGGCCTTGATAATTTTGTGCTTAACTGTATAAGTGTGAACATATATGGAGTTAAATTCATAAAAAAACAAGACTAATTAATTTATATAAAATTTTAATCTACACCACTTATATGATACTTTTTATCATTAATATTCAATGTGTGATCTCAAACGCTCATTTCATAGTTGTGACCCTTAACTGAATTTAAGAGCTGAGGACACATCTATTGCTTAAGTCAATATTTGATTGTCAGAGAAAACAATAAGCAAAAGAATAGAGCTTGTATAAATCAAACATGGTGGCTAACCCTTTATATAGCCATGTAAAACTCACAATTCTATTAAAACAAGGGTAGTGTATCCGTTTGTCTATGAGTTAAATTCTTATACAGAATGCAACTCTCATGTATAAACAATTAAGTGTTTAGGAATTAGTTGATCAGACAAGAATTTTCTAAAAAGACAGATATTTTATCTTCCAATAAAAGGTTGATGTGCGGTCTCCAACTTGTCTAATGACTAATAGCTGAAAGACTAGACCTACATCTGTCTCATATATATGGAAGTTAAAATTAATTCGTCACCTCATTTTCTTTTATATTTGTTTGTCCGACTGATATTATATATCTTGGATTCTTTATCTTTAAACAAAAATATTTATAAAAAAAAAAAAAAAAAAAAAAAACGTGGAAGGTGTTGAATTCTATAAAATAATATTAAAAAGAAAGTGGAAAGTCAAAAATACCCCTTACCCCAAGCGTTCCATTGCCCTATAAAAGCATAAGATAATGTGATTCTGAAAATCACATCTTCTCAAGCTCAACTACTACTATCTGTAAGTAACTGAAATATTCTCTTGCTAGTTTAAGTTATTCTCGAAGTAAATTTATATTAATTGCATCTATTTGAATAGTCTTGGATCTAGACTGGTCTGGCACCTTTGGATGACTTACGTTACGTGTCATCCTTGGTGCAGACATATCAGTCCCAATGCTCCAGGATCAGTCTATAGTAAAAATTTTCCTCTTCAAGTTTCGTTTTCCGAAGTTTAACAAAATATTCTACATATTATTTCTAATGCAGTAGTTTTAGCTACATGATTAACTTGAATTTGCAATTAATTCAGTGCGGTAAATCGGACTGCAGGTAGAGGTGCAAAGCAATATTGAAGGAAAAATGAAGGTGTTGATAGTAGGTTTAGTAGCATGGATGTGTTGGAGCAGCAGTGTTATGGTTGGCGCATCCGGCAGAATTTTCCCTGTCGATGTTCAATATGATGAGGACAAACTTGAGGCAATAGATTTGACATTTACCATTGTTGATGTCACTGTTAAATCATACACTGATTTCTTGGAAAAGCTTCGAGAATTGGGGGCCTGCTCTACGGTGGAACGCTATGATATACCAATTTTGTGTGATGAATCCGGAATCACAGGAGATAGGTTTTTGAAAGTGCAACTGCTTTGGCGGGAAGATGAAAGTGCAACTGATTCTTCTGTCACTCTAGCATTAGATAAGGTCAATCTGAGTGTTGTGGCTTATAGTACTGGGTATGACAAGTCCTACTTCTTCTTGAGTACTGAGTATTTGAAGCCCCTAATTTTCCAAGGAACAAATCAAATCACACATGCACTAGATAATACATACACATCTTTAGGCAATCGCTTGCTGGTGGAGTTAGGAATAACAAGTCTGCTATCTGCGCTTGATATCCTCAAAAGGAACATTTACGCGGACGTTCCTCCAAGCCTTATAACTGTTTTTGGAATGGTTCCAGAGGCAGCGAGATTCAAACTTATTCAGAATAGTATAACTGCTGAATTCGATACTAATATTCCTATAACTCCTCAGATAATTAGCTACGAGGATAAATGGATGGATTTTTCCATCAATATCCAGGAAGCTGTAGACAACAATGGAGTATTTCCGAATCCAGTTGAAGTATTTAATGAAAGTGGCCAACCTTTAGCCATCACAAACATTGGTCAAGCAGAACCGGATATAGGAATTATACAGTATTTTCCAACGCCCTCACCACCACCACCCCCAACGCCCTCACCACCGCCACCACCACCCCCAACGCCCACACCACCACCACCGAAAATGTATGCATTTGCTTGCTGAATTTCTACTATAGTACCCTTAAATAAAGGACATCATCAATATATTACATATATGTATCAAATTTGATGTGGCATATGTAATACTAAATAATATTACATATGGTTTATTGAATAAATGACATCAATAAATAAATATAGTGTTTTGATGTCCAAATCTATCTGATGGAGGGATTCATCAGTACGTACAGTATGTAAGTTGAAAGCGAATGTGTTTGTAATGTCTTGCTTCGAGATGTGCAATAATATTTTAGTATCCTTATTAATTGTTACAATCTAATTATTATATTACTATATTAATTTTGATAACCATAATTTCTACACATGCATGAAGAGGATTTAGATTAGCTTTTGATACGTACGCACGATATGAATGTGTGAAAAATCTGTCGAATTTCACTAAATGAACCAAAAAGTAAATCAAGGTATTTATATATACTTGGAAGATAAGAGATAAATGGCAAGATTTAAATGTAATTAAAAATAATTTCTGGGACTAATCCTATCAATTAAACTTATCACATTTTTACTTTTATCTTTTCAGTTGTCATTGCAAGAAAATTCAAAAATATCAACTCACTAGCAATGATTTTTTTTCCTTTTTTTCCCTTTTATGGTAGAAGTTTCTTTAGCAATATGTTTCTTGCTAATTAAGATAAAGCGTATTATTAACCAAACTTTTAACTCATATATTTGCTCTCTAAAGTCAATTTGCAAAGAAAAATTTGTAAATACCAACCAAAATTTTCATTCCTATTTTTTAAATTTATGCTTTCCTTTCTAATACGTTGGTATTTTTTTTATTTTCTTGTAACTTGTCCATTTGGCTGAAATCCACCAAATCAATTTGCTGGCAATGTCACGTGAATGCTACATCATCATGTTCTTACACTTGGATCATTAATAAATAAAAAATAAATATAATTCAATTTCTTTCCTTTTAACTCATGGATCAAAAAGTTGGTGATTTTAACCCCTACATGGAATTTCGCACAAACAAGTTTGGTGGATTTCGATTTACAAGACAATAGAAAAAGCAAAAGCCAAACCGTGAGGAATTTTCCAATAAAAGTTAAGTTTATTGTAATTTCCGTTAAGTTTTGGGGAGGGCTTAATTGCTAATTAATTATTTTGAAATAAAACTTTTACAACTAATTGTAGAGATTGAGAGAAACCATATTCTATTATTAGAGTAAGAATACATATATATACATTAGGGTTAGCCTAAATAGGAAGAGTCCTAATAGACTATGCAAGAAGAGATTAAATAAGAATACAATTATAGCTATCCTTATACTCTATCACTCCCCCTCAAGTTGAACGGGGCGAGAAGTCAAGTTTAACTTGCCACACAGATCAAGAAAACGAGCTTTACTCAACGGTTTGGTGAGCCCATCAGCGAGCTGATCTTGAGAAGAAACAAAATGGACTTGTAATTGTTTGCGACTTACTTGATCACAAACAAAGAAAAAATCAACTTCCAAATGCTTACTACGTGCGTGAAAAATCAGGTTTGCAGTGAGATAAGTAGCACTTGGATTATCACACCAAACCCGAGGAGGCATAGGAAGCCGAAACCCAATCTCATGAAGAAGAATACGGATCCATTGAAGTTCAGAAGAGACTGCAGCCAAAGAACGGTACTCGGCCTCAGTGGAGATTGGGTAACTGCCTTCTGTTTCCGTGACCACCAAGAAACCGGATTTGAGCCAAGATAGACAATAAAACCTGAGGTAGATTTCCGAGTATCCAGACAACCAGCCCAATCAGCATCAGAGTACCCTTGTAGGAGTAAAGATGAATGGCGATGGAGGAGAATGCCTGACGTAGCAGATCCACGAAGATAGTGTAAAATCCTCTTGACTGCCGTCCAATGAGCAGTAGTGGGAGAATGGAGAAATTGAGACACTTTGTTGACAGCAAAGGAGATATCTGGGGGAGTCAAGGCCAAATACTGAAGGGAGCCAACAACACTCTGATATTGACTAGGATCAGACAATGGTTCACCAAGTTTAAGATGTAATTTTTCTGAAGTGCAGGCAGGAGTAGAAATCGGACTGTAATTATGCATGGAAACGCGATGTAGAAGATCTTCAATGTATTTAGTTTAAGTAAGCAGTAAACCCGATGGTAACCAGTGTGCTTCAATCCCAAGAAAATACTTCAATGATCCAAGATTTCGTATTGCAAACTGAGATTGTAGAAGGGAAACAATTCAGTTTAAGAAGGAGCTATCATTCTCAGTGAGCACCAAATCATCCACATAGATTAAACAAAACAGTCGAATATTTCCTCTAGCATAATAGTACAGCGATGTATCTAATTTAGACCCTTGAAAGCCAAGTGTGCTCAAGAAATCAGTCAAACATTTATGCCACATACGAGGAGCCTGCTTTAACCCATACAGTGACTTCTTAAGCAAACATACATGATCCGGAAAAAGAGGATTCACAAAACCAGGGGGTTGAGCCATAAATGCCCGTTCCTCTAAAGTCCCATTCAAAAAGACATTTGAGACATCCATATGTATAACAGACCAATTAAGAGACACAGCAACAAAGAGAATCACTCGGATAGTAGTGGGCTTCACCACAGGACTATAAGTATCAACATAATCAAGACCAGGGTGTTGAGTATAACCTTTGGCCACAAGGCGAGCTTTATATCATTCTACAGAGCCATCAGGATGGCGCTTCATTTTATAAACCCACCGGCAACCCACCAAATTCTGCTCAGCACTAGGTGGAACAAGTTGCCACGTCCCATTCCAAATAAGAGCATAAATTCTACCTCCATGGCCCGTCGCCAATGAGCTTTTTTATTTGCTTGTGAAAAACTAGTGGGTTCAAGCTCTGTAGACTGAATAATGCTGGAAAATTGCTTGGGCTTACCTGGTAAGGAACCCGTTTGTAACCGTGTCATCATTCATCTTGGTGGAGATGGAGGAGAAGGAGCAGCAAGAGGATCAGCCGGTAAACGACCATAACCAGTGAAATCAACAGCAATGGATGGACTTGGCAATGTGAGCAAGGACAAATTTGATTCGGACGGATGTAGAGAGGCGGGGTCAGCGGGTAACGGGTTGGAACCAGGGCTGGTTAGGTTCGGTCTGGGCGGGCAGACAGGGGATGGACTGGGCATCGGTTTGGGAGCAGGCAGGCTGGTCGAAGATGGGCTAGGCGAACCAAAGGGGGGCATCGATTGGTTCTGTTGTGGCGGACTGGTTGGGTTGGTTGATTTCGGGAATGGCGGGCGGGGCTGAGGTTGAGGAACAGCAGGATAATAAACCATGGGTCCAGGGTCTGGAGACGGAGTTGTTGACATCGGAGGCAACTCATCAGAAAGATTAGCAAAGGGAAAAACATGTTCATCAAAAAGAACATGGCATGAGATATAAAGACGACCCGAAGGAATATGATAACATTGATAGCCCTTATGAATTTTGCTATATCCAAAGAACACATAAGGAAGAGAACGAGACTCTAATTTATGCTTAGTGTATGGATGCAACCAAGGATAACATAAGCAGCCAAATATTTTTAGAGAAAAATAATCAACATCCGTGGCAAACAAACGATGAAAGGGGCTTTCATAATTTAATTGTTGAATAGGCAAGCGATTAATGATATGGACAGCACACTCAAAGGCTTTATTCTAGTATTTCAAGGGTACTTTGGCGTGGGTAAGTAAGGCCAAACCGGTTTCAACTATATGGCAATGCTTCCTTTCCGCACACCCATTTTGTTCGGGGGTATACGGACAAGAAACCCGCTGTGTAATCCCATGCTCTCGCAAAAAATTAGTTAAGGCTCGAAACTCACCACCCCAATCAGATTGAAACATCTTTATTTTGGTGTCAAAATAATTTTCAACAAGAGTTTTAAAAGATTGAAAAATGGACACCACTTCAGATTTGTATTTCATTGGATAAAACCATGTTTATTTGCTATAGTGATCATAAAAGATAACATAAAACGCATAGCCATCATAAGAGGTAACAGGTGCAGGGCCCCAGACATCAGAACAAACAAGTTGGAGAGGTTGAGTAGCATGAAAAGTGGATAAAATAAATAGTTGCTTATGAACCTTACTTAAACAACAAGCATCACACAAAGAATTATTGGAATTAGAAGAAGCTGAAATTTTATTAGAATGTAAAACTTTAGAGACAATAGGCTTGGCGGCATGGCCCAAGCGAGCATGCCGAGTAGATAAAGAAACAAAATTGGCCTTAATTGAAACTAGAGGTGTAAGACACATAGAGTAGAGCCCTTGATCACTCTGGCCGTGATACAGAACCCGCTTCGTTGCCAAATCCTTAATGACAAAATAATTAGCAAAAAATTCAACAGAAACCGGGTTAGAGTTAGTTAAAGCATAAACAGATAATAAATTTTGAGTAGTGCGAGGAACATAAAGAATATTACAGAATCAAAGCAACGTATCATTAAAATAAGAACTCGAACTACCAACACGAGAGATATTAAGTTTAGACCCATTACCAAGTTGGACTTCCTCAGGACCCTGATATTCAGAATGAATAGTAAGAGTATCAAGATCATGAATGAGATGATGAGTTGCTCCCGAGTCAACGACCCAAGATTCATTAGTGGTGGGTGGGGTTTCGGTTGTACTCATGCATGAGCTAGGAGAAGAGTTGTCATTGCTGCGTTTTTGTTTAGGTGAGGGACAGACATTAGCCAAGTGTCCATTGCCGCGACAATTATAGCAAATTCGGTCGGAACGGGGCTGATCACCTTGAGAACCACCCTAAGAATTAGAAAATCGTTGTTGAGAAGAAAACCGGCCACCACGGCCTCGACTGGAGCTGTGGCCATGACCCCTACCATGACCTGAAGTGGGCTGATTTTGCTGCCCATGAACTAAAAAATGGGCTGTTGGTAGGATGCCATCCCCACTAGTTCTTTGTTTGGCCCATTTTAAATAAGATTCTTCAAAGAGTAACATTCCATACACATCATCAAAGCTAACAGGTTCCAGTTTAGTTTCAAGAGTACGAATAAAGAGATGATAATCATCAGTCAATCCAGCAAGTAAAAAATCAATAAGGTCCTCTTCCGGGACCGAATAGCCTAAAGCAGCTAATTGATCACCAACAGATTTTGCTTTCTGAACATAAGTAGCAATATCATCAGTACCTAAAAAAATTTTAGGGTTTTAGAATATAGGATTCGGTTTTCTTAAGCAAAAAGAAGCTCTGATACCATGTAGAGATTGAGAGAAACCATATTCTATTATTAGAGTAAGAATACATATATATACATTAAGGTTAGCCTAAATAGGAAGAGTCCTAATAGGACTATACAAGAAGAGATTAAATAGGAATACAATTATAGCTATCCTTATACTCTATCACTAATTATCACTCAAACTCATGCCACAGCCTGTATTCACAAACTTATTATTAATTCTCTCCTTGGACACTCTTCATTTGCTCACTTGTATTGCCACACACACTTACACTTCTAGCTGGCTATAGGATATCTTCCAATTTCTAGAATTTGTTTTGGTTCTAGATCTTTCTTTTAATTGCCTTCTTCTTTCTAAAATCTTCCTATAAGTCGGTGATGATTCTCCAATACTTCTCTTCAGCACTCATGATGACCATCATATGCGCTTATTGAAAAGAGCAAGTTCACCATATCATTATAAAGTATTAAAATGAAGGTAAGATATTGTTCCCATGAGGATTAACACATAAATACCAAACCAATTCAAACCTTATACTAGTTGACCAATTGAATAAAATGATTGTGGTGACAAAAACTTATTATTAATTAACTAAAAACACAAAATTACACTTGGAGAATGGTGTATTTAGATATGATAGGACCTAAGGAAATGGTTTCACTTAGTAAAATTCTATGTAATTTCCAACAATAACAACACTCATTCTTTTTTCTAAGGAGATGTTGATTTTTATGTATTAAATTAATACCGAGGTCTCAAATTATTAACTCTATTTTTCACTTCAATCACTTAAACCGAATGAATTATAAGCAAGTGAAATAAAGAAGCATGAATTTTAATGAAAAACCTTGGTGTCAACCAATAGACCACATTAACTTTTAGTTAGGTTTGTTTATGACTTTCTATTAGCTATTTAATTATAGTGCATCAAATAAACAACTAAAATCATATTGATGATGGTTCATACAACAACACGCCCTAACCGCTTCATAAACAATTCTCTTGAAAATAACAAAGAACTAATATTAATTAACCATGGAAATAACACATATTATTGTCTAAGATCCACCATGGTCTTAACTATGGTGGATTTAGCTCATGTTCAAGCTAAATTTATTCAAAGATATATAAAAAAAATCTTTAGGAAATATAATACAAGAACTGAAACAACAAATTAAAAGAAAGAACCGAATTAAATTGAGTCGAAATGTTTGGCTCCTCTTCTTACTCCTTCCTTCTCGTCTTTAAAATTCTCCCAAGCTTCCTTAAACATTCAAGGCTTTAAAAGATGGATGGAACATGTTTAGGATGGGGGATGAAGTGTATGGAAAGCTAAAGATGGATGAAGAGCACCAAGTGTGATGTTTTCGAGCTCAAGTGTGTTGTGTTGGGATGTTTCTAGAATTTCTAGAATTTGTTTTGGTTCTAGATCTTTCTTTTAATTGCCTTCTTCTTTTCTAAAATCTTCCTTTAAGTCAGTGATGATTCTCTTATACTCCCCTTTAGCACTGAATTCTTTGTCGTCGTGTTTAAGAATGCTTTTTCATATGTCGATGGCCCTTTCATCACATATTCTTCGAACAATGTTGTATTAGCATATTTAGGATTTAGTCTCCATTTCCTTTTCAACTTCCGTACTTGTCGTTCACACTCCTTTGCCATTTTATCATTGTTAATTATGTTCTCGAGTTGACTCGTTCTCTCTTCTTCGGGTTTTTGATGATGTATTCCTATGCACCATGGAAACAAATCTTCTAATTTATCTTACTCACTTGACTATCTTTTTCAGCGTCTACCTCTTGAGTTGTTTTTTTAATTACCTTCAACTTATAAAATCTGATATTTCCCAAGTGTGCATGCTATAAACTGATTGTCTAGTTCTTTCTAGTCTTTTTTATGTCGATAGTCTATTTAAACATCACATAAACAAGCTCTACTTATGCCACTCCATCAGTGGGTTACTCGTCGGTGTTAAACTTCTATAGACTTTCAGATCGTCTGGACGGAACACCACATTGTTGCCTAAGGATATTAGTTGTGACATTGATATCCAGCTCTTCTTAATCTTAGGTACATGAAACACATTCTCCAATTGCACTTCTTTAGAATTGTACCATTCATAACCACCATTTTACCAACATGTGTAATGGGAAGCTCTGAGTTGTTTGCAGTGACAACAACCTGCTCCCTTTTATACTATGTCATGCTCAATATTTTTTCTTTATCTCCGATCATATGGTTAGAGTATCAAGAGTCCACTATCCAATATTCATTATAATTAATAAAGTTATACCTTACGGTAGGAAGTGTTTTCTCTTCCTTCACATCATCTTTAGAGGGTGAAGCTTGAAACAATTAGGGGTTTTCTGTTAGTTGTTATTGATGAATAATGGGATAGATATATACATGTGTTTACATAGGCTCTAATAATGGGCCAATATAAACATATTAATATACAATATAACACAAGATATAATATTCTATCAGTCCCCTGCAAGTTGAGTGGGATTCTTCATGGTCAACTTGTCATGAAGAGCAAGAAAACCCAACTTGGATAGAGCTTTGGTGAGGACATCGGCGGGCTAAGGGTAGAAATGTAATTAAACTTTAACTAATGTTGAGCAACCTTTTCATGAATAAAGTGGAAGTCAAGATCCAAGTGCTTTGTGTTGTTGTGCAAAACAGGGTTAGCACTTAAGTAGGTAGCCCCCAAATTATCAAACCAAACTGTAGGAGCAGTAGTTGCAGGAAAACCAATTTTCGTAAGAAGCAGGGTCAACCATAAAACTTCAGAGCTAACTATAGCTAAAGCACGGTATTCAGCTTCCATACGTAAACAGAACATAATGCGCTGCTTCCTGGAACTCTAAGACACCAAGTTATTACCAACAAAAACAATAAACCTAGTGACGGATTTCCTGTCATCCAAACATCCTCCCTAATCCGCATCACAAAAAATTGATTACCATAGGAGACTTGCGCAACATCAAACCATATGAATCAGTGTCCATCAAATACCCAAGTATCCGTTTCATCGCCTTCCAATTTTCAGTCGTTGGGCTGTGCATATATTATGGCACTTTGTCAATCAAAAAGGCCACATCTAGACGTGTGATAGTCACATATTGGAGGCCCGAAAAAATGCTATGATACAAGGAAGGATCATTAAACAGTCACCACCTTATAGAGTCAATTTTATACTGGTATAAAAGGGAGTGGAAATGGCCTTCGATTCATGAATTTTTTCATGGACAAGCAAATCTAAAATATATTTGTGTTGATGAAGAAGCAAGCCATCAGAATGCCAAAATGCTTAAAGACCTAGAAAATAATTCATGCGACCAAGATTCCGAATGGCAAAATTCTACTGCAAGAAATCAACTACCCGATCCAACATCGAGCTGTCATTCCTAGTAACTAGGATGTCATCCACATAAAGCAAGCAAAACAACCAGATACCCCGTAAACAATAATAGTTTATTGACGTGTCAGCCTTTAAACATGCAAAACCAAACTGAATCAACACATCAGTTAGACATTTATGCCACATTCTAGGAGCATGTTTGAGACCATAAAGAGATTATTTCAAAAGACAAACATGATCAGGCTTCTGAGCTTGAAACCCCTTGGCTACCAAATGAGCCTTATGCCTCTCAATAGAACCATCAGGGTGCAACTTTGTCTTAAAAACAAATTTGTACCCCACCAAATTCTGAGCTTATTTAGGTGGAACTAAGATCCAGGTACCATTTTTAATTAGGGCCTCATATTCTACAATCATTGGATCACGCCATTCTAGGATTTTGATTGCCTTGGTGTAGCAAGTGGGTTCAGTTGGCACAGAAGTAATAACACTCAACAATCGAGGCTTTAAGGCACTGGTCTGCATTCTAGTCACCATACTATGACTTTTATATGCCTTAGGAGTAGGTGGTGCACAAGCATCGAGGTCCAAAATTAGTTTCAACTCAGGGAGATCCGAAGGGCGAGAAGTGTGTTTTGGAATTGGGGTTGGTGTTTTCAGTGAGGCTAAGTGTTCTAGTTTTATAGAGTTTGGTTTTGGTGGTAGGTGTAGACGGAGGTTATTTGGTCTTGTAGGAGTCAAAGGGCTTATGGTTAGGTTACGGTTCATATCATGGGTCGGGTTACAGTTTTCATGTGGTAATGGTGTATCCGAGTAAGTGACATAGAGAGGGATGTCATGCTCAGTTCGAGTAGTAAACCTGGAGCTTCCCGCATTCAAAGGCTGAAAAGGAAACACCTGTTCATCGAAAAAGACATGCCGTGAGATATAGAGTTTATGATGAGTAAGATCATAACACTGATATCCTTTATGGATTTTACTATAACTAAGAAAAGCACAAGGATGAGAATGAGGACATAATTTATCGAGTGAATAATAACATAACCACTGATAACAAAGACATCCAAAAATACGCAAGGAATTATAATCAAGCCGAGAGCCAAACAATTTTTCATGAGGAGTCATTGAATTTAAAGTAGGCATAGGCATACCATTAATCAGATAAACAGTTTTTTCAAAAGCAAAGGTCCAAAATTTAGCAGGAACCGTAGAATGATTTAGAAGTGACAATCCAGTTTCTACAATATGCCTATGTTTCTGTTCTACACATCCAATTTGTTTAGAAGTGTACGGACAAGAAACACGGTGAGTAATACCATTAGCATGCAAATATGGAGCCAATGCCTGAAATTCACCCCTCCCCAGTCAAATTAAAAAGATTTAATAAGCTTCCTAAAGTGTTTTTCAACAATAGTGAGAAACTAAATAAAAGCATGCATAACATCAGACTTATACTGAAATGGATATATCTAGGAATACTTGCTAAAATTATCAAAGAACAGAACGTCATAATTAAATTTATCAAAAGATGTCACGGGAGCTGGACTCTATAAGTCTGAACAAACAAGTTCCAAAGGTTCAGAAACAATAGTATTTGAAATAGGAAATGGCAAACGATGAATAATAGCTCACAAAGCAAGCATAACATAAAAGTTCACATTCTTTATTACAGACAAAAATATCATTCAAAGCTAAATTTTCTTCACTGTAGGAAAAGCAGCGTGTCCAAGACAGGCATACCATTGGGAGACTGATGCAAGATTTGCTTTTATTCAATCAAGAGGACTCTTTGGCAAGCGGAAGGAGTACAGGCCATTTTTATTTAGGCCTTTACTTGCTTGGTCACCAAATCCTTCAAAACAAAGGAGTCAGCAAAAAATTCAACTGAAATGGGATTGGAATTAGTCAATGCTGAAACAGACAATAGATTATTCAAAGCAGATGGAACAAGTAAGATGTCATGAAAAAGAAAAGATTGACCATTAATAGAGTGCAAAGTAGAACCAACATGAGAAATTGGGATTCTTATTCCATTACCTATGGTGACTTCTTCAGGGCCAGAATATTCTGAATGAACATCAAGGTTATCCAGTTCAGCAGTCAAATGGTGAGTCGCCCTGGAATCCACTACCTAATCCTAAGCTAAATGCATATTGGTAGTTGTTAAATAAGATGCAGGTCGGTTTATGTGTGTTCAATTCCCCCTAGGTTGTCTCAGTGAAGGAAATTTATGTACAATGTGCCCAATACCCCGGCAATTATGACAATAAAAAGTGTATGTATCCAAAGGTGCCATGGTGGCCATATTATTTCTAGCAACAGGTTGTACATTTTGAAAATTATTCGGTGCAGAATAAAAATTAGAGTTGTTACTAAAGTGGGGGTTTTGAACCCTAGGCTGCGAACGATGCTGCCCTTACTGTTGCTGGCCACCACTAGACTGCCTCTGACCACCACCAGCATCATTGTTTCTGTTCTGGCCAGTACACCACCAGCACTGCCACGAGCACCGTAGAAAGGCAGTTGTCCTCTCTTCAAACAGCAACAATTTGTGTAAATCATCAAACCTGGTGGGCTCAAATTTGATTTCTAATGACTAGTAGAAAGGTTTGTATGTAGGCAACAATCCATCAACAACCACATCACACAAATCAGTTTTGGTAACTAGAGTTTGCAAGGCAGCAAGATGATCGGAAATTGCCTTTGCTCGAGTGATGTAGGACGTGATGGATTCAGTCTCTCCCATTTGTAGATTGCAAAGTTGTAATCGATAGTCTCTAATCTGTGAACGAGAACTGGCAACATAGGCTGCAGTTAAACGATCCCATGCTTCATGCGCAGTTTCAGCGCCGACAACTTGAGTCATAATACCAGGTGAAAGCGAGTTGATAATCCAACTCCGAACTTAATCATCTTTTTTCTCCCAAATCTCATATTGTGGATTAACAGTGGAATTCGACAAAAGCTTTGGTGGTGGAACCACTCGTCCATGCAAATTGCCTATCAATCAAGAACCCTTCAACAGCGGAATAAGCTACATCTTCCATAACAAAAAATTATATGCATCAAGTTTAATTGGAAAAGTGGTAGCCAAAGGTAGCATAATGGCTGGAGATTGAGTAGCACTGGTGGAGATTATAGTGGGGGATGTGGAGCTATCGGAGATGGCTAAAGTTAGGGTGGTGATGGTCATGCTTTTAGTCTAGGATTTCGGTGCAATGGTGTTAGCCAATCTCAGGCTCTGATACCATGAAACAATTAGGGTTTTTCCCTTAGTTGTTATTGATGAATAATGGGATATATATAAACGTGTTTCAATGGGCTCTAATGATGGGCCAATACAACTTATTAATATACAATATAATACAAGGTATAATACTCTGTCAAAGCTGAATCATACACTGACTCTGTAATTGCACACGATGCTCGAAGATCCCAATCTTCTTCACTTTCACTTTGGGAGTGTGAGGATGTGACGATGTTCCCTTTTGCTTTCTTATATCTCCACTCTTGAGCTATGTGACCTTTCTTGCCATATGCATAACATTATCTGTTCTTACACCATTATGCCTTATCCTCTTTTCGATTATGGTTGTGGTGAGCTCCCCCTTGATGCCAACTCCCTCATTCTTGTCTTTTTTGTGATCCTTCTTGATCAATTCTTCCTCCATTTCTCAATCTCCTATTTATTGGATCCTTGTTTTTTATTGTTAAAAAGAGTTATCTCAGTAATTTTAAATATTTTGGCCATTTTTCTATTTTTCTATTTTGTGTGTTATTTTTATTTTTTTTATTGTTAATTAGAAAAGCACTTGCACGTCTTGAAAGTTTATGAACTTTATCACTAAGGTACATTATGTTTTTATCAACCAACGTGTGAAATTTCAGTTAAAATTTCAAAAGGTAAAAGGGTTTTAGAGGAGTGTTTAAATGATAGATTACTTTTGTTAAACAAGTTTTATTCCAAGCGTTCAGTTTTATAATTATATAAAATAATATTATTAATATTAGGTTTATGTGAGGAAAAAAAATATAAAATAGAAAAGATGATATGTTTTTATTGTTATAAAATAGAATAAAGGGTAATTTTGGTATTATTAGTCTAATTTAATTTAAAGGGACTAAACGATTGACAATGATAAAACTTAAAGACTATACTATTATTATGGATAATGATAATCAATTTTTAGTTAAAAGTTAAAAGTTAAAGTGGCTTTTATGACCTTTAAATCTCCTTTGGGCCTTTTTTAATTTACAGAATCTAAATAATAAATTTATTTATAATGGAGTATAGAAAGTTGGGAATCTACCCAATTCGGATGTTTTGAAGGGTGTCTTACCAGGAGTTCTCGACGAAATTTCCTTCTTAATTAATGCAGAAATATAAAATTATTGTCTCACTACGAGAAAAGCTATTAGCATTTGTTACCTATTAGCTTAAACTGATCACTAGAGGTCGAGGGTTTGAATCTTACAAACCACATTTAGTAATATTATATTCAACATATAGAACTATTGGACTTACATTGTAAACTCTTCAAGCCCAAAAGACATTCGCATACGAGGGAGTATTAAATTAAGAAAATAATAAAAGCTATTATTATAGTTTTTTTTATCAGCTTAAACTTTTGGGTGAAATAGTTCTATAACAGCAAATGGTTTTGTGTTACATGGGTCTAACCCCACATATGTGTTCACCAATTCAATTAAGTCCAATACTCTCAAGTCTTATAGAGCCACTAATAGCATGTTTATGGCATCAGAGCAAAAGAAGTTATGTCAGGAAAAAGATCTTTCGCTTGTATTTAAAGTTCTAGTGGAGTTTGGACTAAGAGAGAAAACTGAACCTCGTTAATGACTTTGGCCTCGACAACTAGTCCAAGCCCAGTTGCACTTGAGTAAGAATATTGCAGATCCCAACTGAAATAAGTCAGACTAAAGAGTTGCATACAAGTGGTATAGATTGAACTTAACATAAGCCAGCTGGTTTTGTGTTACATGGGTCTGTCCCCACATATGTGTTCACTCATGCAATCATGTTTAACACTTTCATCAATACCATTAAAACCGGATTGGCTTGATCGGTTCAACTGCAAAGCGGCTATTAGTCCACCCAATTTGATATAAAATATTATGGTTTGAAGAAAACCAATACTGACCAGTTCTATCAATGGTCGAACCAGCAAACCATACCGATTAAACTGCTAATTGAATAATATTTTTAATAAAATTAAATAATATATTTTTTAAAAAATTAAATATCCAGCTGAACGAGTCGAACTATGAAATGGTAAACTTGTCCATTCATTGTGTGGTCCGATTTCAATAACATTGCTCTCAAGGGCCATAGGATTTTTTCATGTTTCGGTTGATAACATGCTTTTGTTAACCTTCAATATCTATCTGGCTATAGAAACAAAATAATGTTAACATTCACTTGACTTCGTTGGATTTTATTTCGGCTACTGGTTAGAGTTAATTTAATTTCATGGTTTCCAGTGGGTAAACTATATGGGACATTCACATATAATAGATGTTAATGGTTTGTTTTTCTTACGCACAGAAATATAATAATAAACAGATAAAATTACCCTCTAATAAACAGATAGCGAAAATATGGGCCGTCACTGTCAGACCCATCTTTGGGCCCAAGTACTTCATTAACATGCTTAAGAGAAGCCATGACCAATATGGGCCTACACCCACAAAGCCCGGTGATGAGTTTGGCTCCAATAAAACAAGGCTTCTCCTCCCACTGGCTGGGTAACTCAGAATTCATTTCCTCCCCTTTGTTCTCTTACTTTATTTTCTCTTCCTATATATTCCCTACTTCTTGGCTAGCTTTGAAATCGGAGTGGTCACAGGGAACCCAATACACGACACACACGAACAACTCTTTTTTAAAGCCAGGCCTATCTTCTAGTATTTTAATACCCCTTTTCACTCAATTCTTTTCGTTTCTATTTTCTAAAATAATAGTATGGATAAACTTTAAAAACATACCATGTGATTTGATTCGTTAACAAAATCACTGCTTTCTAACCATATCTAAGCCTAGTAATAGAATCTTGTGTCAGTCTATCTCCATTGTTTAATCTCATCGATCAAATGATACTTTGTTCAATCATCTGAAGTAGAATGATTTCCAACTCAATAAAAAAAATAAAGCACCAAGCAGACCAAATTTCTCGCATAGTACGTAAAGTCGACTTAACTTGTTCTTCAAAAAAAAAAAAATTAATATGCATTATTGCCTTTAGAAAGACTACCTCCTTTTGCTTATCATTATTTTCATTGTTTTGCTTTTGGAGAAAAATGTCAAAATGTGAACATAGGGTTGTGCCCCTGTAACACAAAACTAATTGGATTGTGTTAAGGTCCAATCTACTCCACATATATATCATTCTTCATTCTCATTTATTTCCAATGTGGGATTCTCTAACATCTCCAACACTTCCCCTCAAGTGCATTTGGGCCTGGACCAGTTGTCACTTGTCAAATATCCCTTGGCCTCTCTCCTTTAAGGACCAAGGTCATCAACGGGTCTAGTTTTCTCCACTAGTCCAAACTCTACCAGGACTACAAATACGGGCGCATGATCTTTTCAGTTATTAAGTCTTCTTCTGCTCCGATGAGAGACTCCGTGGACCTTGAGAGTGTTGGGCTGACTTGATTAGTAAGTACATAAGTAGAGTTGAGTCCATCTAACATAAAACCAATTGTCTTGTGTTAAGACCCAATCTACTCAATATATATATCACTCTTCAATCTCATTTATTTCCGATGTGGGATTCCCCAGCATCTCCAACAACTACAAGAAAATTAAAAAGTACCAACAAATTCACTTTGGATATGGTAAAAGTTTCCTTGGAAATTTGGTCATCACTAATTACCTGGGAACATATTGCAATGGAAACTCTTTTCTCTTACAATTGATCTCTAAAATCTATTTGCAAGGATAAATTTGTAATTAGTAACCAAATTTCCATCTCTATTTTTTTAGTTTGTATTTTTCCTTGTTAATTTGTTGGTATTTTTCTATTTGTTTTTATAGCTAGTGATGTTGACCAAGAGGATGAAGCAGGAGCCATTTCTTTAGAGGTGATCATCGTCCCAGAGCTTATGTATAGACAAAAATTAGACTCAATTGAAGAAAGAACAAAGAAATTGCCCAAGCTTTTAAACACAACGGCCACTATCGGAGATCTTGCTCAATCTTTTGAGTTCCTCAAAAAATTAAAAGTCTCCATCCAAGGTCCTTTCAACCTGAACTAGTTTTGATTGGTCCTTACCACCCTGGACAAGAACATCTTCAAATGATCTAAGAGCACAAATGGCGAATTCTTGGAACTAATCTTGGTAGTTTACAAGGCTCCGATGTTGGTCTTGTTGATCCTTTCAAGGCCATAGCGACTGAAACAGAAGGAGATAAGAGCTTGTCATTCGGAGAATATTGACCAATAATATAATAGCAATGAATTGATTCAAATGATGATACTTGATGGCTATTCCATTATCGAGGTTCTTTGTGTTGTGGAAAAAGATAATCAACCTGGAACGTGATGATCCTATATCTAATTCGCCTTGGATCTTGTCTTCCTTGACCAGGGATCTTTTAAGGCTCGAGAACCAAATTCTTTTCTTTGTTCTTCAAACTTTGTATAAGCTATCTATTTCGGGTTTCATGGATGTCCGACGCTTGCAAGAACTCATCTTGGAATTATGCAAGTATTGGTTAGGAAGATCTACCAATGCGAGTGAACTCCGCAAAGGTATAAGAACAATGACTGGAAAATATGCTCAATTTTTGTTGCTCAATCTTTATCCCTTCATTTAATTGTTGTAACCAAGTTTCCTTTAGGGGCCATTTTGGAACGCTTTTGCATACCACATGGGGTAAAAGAGAAATGAAAATAGGATAGGGGACCAAAAGGGCAAACTGGTAATAGCACATGGATCAAAAAGGCCTTTATACCAAAACATAATACATAGTATATAATTATTAAAGTAGTAAAATACAATTTTTATAAATAAAGTAAATAAACAAGCAATTGCCATTATAAGAAATGTTAAATTTGCTAGCAAAAGAAAATATTTAAAAGTTGTTGTCATATATGTATATCAGTTATAGCTAAAAGATGGAGTAACTTTTTTGTTGTTATCTAAAGTTATAGCAATAGTTTTTACCGTGAAATCTTTTATTTATTTATTTATTTTGTGGTGTGATTGGAGTAAAGAAGCGTGTAAGAACTTTTTGCAACTACTTTACAATTTATATGTGTAAATAAATTTTTAAAGTCTTTTCTTATGCTTAAACTATAAGAGTCACATAAGAAAAGCTGAGAACCCGTTAGAATATTGAAATCATGTTAGGCTCCAGGAGCTTCCTCTTGGGAAACATGAGAACTAAGTGAATGAATATACCCATGGGTTTGACACCATATTCAACCCAAAACTTTAAAGTGATATGTTTATAGGTACTTCACAATTATATACCATTTACTTATCTCATAAGTTGAAACTTTACACTCACCCAACAAATTCGTTTGCTTTCCTTTGCTTTAACTTTAACTAATGTTCAAACTTAGATTTAGTTCCTTAGTTTGTGAGTCAAAATTCTCACCCGCGCTTAAATCTTGAAAAATATTGTTAAAATGATCGATCATGTGAAGGCATAATCTGTGGATTATATTCAAATTGTTTAAGCTTTTTTACCCCCAAAGATTTGAAACCATTTTTTAATTAGCTCTTTTGGACCAAAAAACATACAGTTGTCAATGAACGTGAATAGCAATTTGTATATATTTAATTTTGACAAAATTGCCCAGCTCTATTTCCACAACGTATCTTTCTTCTTCAACATTAATATTTTGATCTCCTATAACACTGTAAAATTCTTACATATTTGTAAAATTTAATTTCGGTTCACTATAAAATGCTTATCTTTGTCTATTATTATTATTATTATTATTATTATTATTATTATTATTATTATTAAGTTTCAAACATTGATATTTTGGCTCATATTAGTATGGACTGTGGGAATGGAATGCAATATAATGGAAAAACTAGTGAAAAGTGGAGTCCGAAAGAAAGTGGGTGAGTGGGTGGGTGGGTCATGGCGGCCATCTAACTTATATATGTTTGTATCCGCGCGATTAACTTAAAGAAAAGTGGGTCTTTTATTAATGAATTTGATAATTAATTAATAAACAAACGAAATTCAATTTGCAGAATAAAAAAGAAAAATTAAAAGAATTGACTATCGAATGCAAATAATTGAGTTTAAAAACAAGAAGATAGTTTTAATTGGGTAGATTTATATATTAAGGTGCATATGGGAATGAACTAATTTTTGTACAAATGAATGAACTAATTTTTGTACAAATCAATACATTTATTGATTTAAGTTTTAATGAAAATTGTTTGAATGTATAAATTTTATTTATTTATCATGTTTTATTGAATGTGATAAGATATGGAGGAAAACGATGTGATGTGGATGAAAGAATTGGCGACATCTGTAAAAGAAGAATTGACAAAGTTGGAACCTTTATGTGATGAGTGTTGTACCTACCGGGTACCCAAAAGGCGGAGCAAGTTGAATCCAAAGGCATACAATCCTCAACTAGTCTCAATCGGTCCGATCCATCATGGAAAACAAGAACTGAAATCAAAGGAAGATCATAAAAAAAAGGTACTTTCTTGATTTTCTAAAGTTCAGTCATGCAACTTTAGAACATTTGATCAATAGTGTCAAAAAATCCGAAAAGAGATTGCGCGATTCTTATGCAGAATCACTCGACGAGGAATTCAATAGTAGTGGTAAATTTGTGAAAATGGTAATTGTTGATGCAATCTTCCTCATTTCTCTTTTCCTCAAATACCATTTCTCACGTGTGGCTACCACCGGGGACTGGATACTTAACAAACTTGATTTATACTGTAAAAGATGATTTAATGTCGCTTGAAAATCAGCTGCCTTTTTTCATCCTTGATCACTTGTTTATCCTCTCTGATGCAGCGAAAGTTAAACTCGAACCAATTGAATCCGTTGATCTCGCAAGATACCGGAAACAATTCTACCAAACTCCGTTGATCGCGCACGATACCGGAATTTAGGCTTCTAAAACCTAATTTTTCACAAAACTAGGAATAGGAAAAAAACAAATTAACTCAAAAGAATTCTTATTCAAAACTGCCTTCCTTCTACATAACAGCCCTATTTATAGGTTTGTAGAGCTAGGGTAAAAATTTCGGAACAAACCGAATAACACAGAAACTTTTCAAAATTTGCAATTAAGTCCCTAAAAATATAAAAACGTAAAATTGAAGGTCCAAACAGCATTTTTTCGCAAAATTAGGGTGGGGCCCACGAAAAATTCGTGGGTCCTGTTCACCGGCCCAATTCCCTTGAAAATCCACTAATTTTGGGCCCAAATCAGACACTTGAAAAATTCACCGCTTCGTTGATTTTTTTCCGTTTTCGACTTTCTCCAAATAAGTCAGCGCCACCTCTTCCACTCCATCACTCTCTAACATACCACAAAGAACCGAGGGGCTCTCACTGATTCGGCTTACTCATATTTTCTTTACGGATAAATGGAACCCGAATTGGGTTAAACCAAACATTTTACAGCAACGAGATTTCTCTCAGGTGAATCATTTTCTTGACTTTCTAAGAATTTGTCAGCAGCCACTAAAAATTTAATAAAAAACAACGCTGAAGAAGCTGTCATTTCCAAAGGTAACTGAGCTGTATGAAGCTGGAGTCAAGTTCGAGTTGCAACAAAGCGAAAGTAAATTCGATGTAGAATTTGATTAACAAAAGGGGATTATGAGAATTCCATTTTTTAAAGTGAATAATAGTGTTGAATGTCTATTGAGAAATCTTCAGGTTTTTGAGGAGTGCCATTTTGATGCAGGAAATAGATACTTCAATGATTACATTAAATTTGATTTCTATGCTTTTAATAGATAGTAAAGAATGAAGCAGCAGCCCCGTTTGGAAACATGGATTGCATTATCACACGTGAGGATTTCTTCTTTTCTACTCTACATGAAGATTTAATTGCATTTTGTAGAAATCCTTGGAAAAAGTGGATTGATTGCCAATTTGAGACACAATTACTTTACCACTCCATGGACTTGAATTCCTGTTGCTGCTGCTGTTTTTCTCTTACTACTTACTGTCATTCAAACTGCTTGTTCCATCCTTCAAGTAGTTTAATTTGGTTTAATTATAAATATATTGATGCCATTTCAATTTGTCTTAATTTGTTCACCACTTGGTGTTTGTACCATTTACCAATTTGAATTTGTCAATCCCTTTATGCATTTTATATATATATATATTTGTCTTAATTTGTTCCTTCGACTAGTTGATTGCTCAATTGCAATCAAAGACAAACTTGAGATGTAAGTCTGGTACTATATATATTTGAAATTAAAAGCGAGCTCTCTTCAAACAAAATTCCTTTTTTTCCTGTTAAAATTATGATGGTCATATCATAACTAATCGGTTTTTTTTTTAAAGGAAAACGGATTTGACCAAGGACGAGACTAATCATCCTAACTAGGTTGGCACAATTAGAACCCGACCCAACCAAATCCGAAGGAAAACCGAAAAACAAAAAGTATCAAAAACAGCACAACTAAATAAATGGTTGGCAAATTGGTCTAACGGTTAGCGACCACCTTTTGCTATGTACTTTGTCCAAACGTTGAGACTGGTCAGCCGAAAACAGCTAACGTGCATTATTCCGACCAATTGTCCTTCGGTCGCAAAGCTGGAAGGTGGGTATCTAACTGCGTTTTGCAACCGATAGACGGCTGCATATTTCGTTATAGGGGTTTTGCTTCTTGTAGTGAGACAACCCAATTTTGTTCAAATTTGCAAAACTTTTAGAGTAGTGTCGGCAAGGTTCGCGCCCACGTGGTTAATAAAGGAATAGATATGATGTGAGAAAGATTGGTTTTTTTTTTGGGAAATTGTCAGTTTTATACCTAAAATTAAGTTTAGTTTCAAACCATACCTTTCACTATTTACCGAAATACCTTTTATTTTTTTATTCTTTTATTCATTACTTTAATATTGTTTTTTTTATTTTTTTCTTACGTTTTTATACGTTTTCTCTCTCTCTTTCTCTCTTCCCCTCTCATTCTCAACCCTCTCATTTCTTCATCATCTCACCAGGGAAAAAAACAAAGGAGAGAAGAGAGCCACCAGCGTTTTTACTCTGTTATAGATCTAATCTCTTCATCATTGAGGAGAAAAAAAAAAAAAAAAGAAAATACTGTAAGACATCTTTTTACTGGTGATGACCAGTATCATTTTTGTCAGCCTCAGGCCCTCAGCCATCCAACCGTTGATTCCTACAACATGGTGGAATGAGCAGCAGAGCCACCACCGTCACGACGATCACCGTAGTTCTGGGCAATCACATGCTCAGATTCCTCTCATCTCTTAGCCCCAAAAAGGACCGTATCAGACAGGTTAGTTCTCTCTTTTCTCACTTCCCGATCAAACCACACTTCTTTGGCACTGCTTCTTCCACTGACCCAATCAGGATCTCCATTGATTCATCAACCATAAACATCACTGGTTTTGCCCAATCTATTTTATCAAAATTTCTCAATTTCTTTGATAAGGTAGAAAGCGAAGGGCAGAATTTTGCCAAGGATACTTCACTGAAGGAACTTCTCTTGGATATTTCTGATATAATTCCTGATGTGACGCGTCGTTTTAGAAGGGTTTCGTGGTTGAATCCTGAAGATGTGCTTGAAATATTACTGGGTTTTCAATCTGAATGTGAAAGAATTGCAATTAATCGTAAAAAGTTCGAGTCTTTGTGGGGAATTTTCAACTGGGCCAGTGTTCACAACAAGGGTTTTAAGTATCTTCTTCCTTGCGAGGTTATGGCTTCGGTGCTTATTCGGTATGGAATGCTTAGAGAGGTTCAATTACTGCTTTTGGCAATGGACAGGCAAGGAATTTCGTTGGATAACAGTGAGATCCTTTCTAAGTTAATTGAAGGCTATGTTAATGCCAGTGATTTAGAAAGAGCAGCGCTAGTGTACGACCGAATTAGGGAACAAGGTTCCATACCAGGGCTGTCTTGTTTTAGTGTATTTATTGATCTGTTGGTGAGAATGAGAAGAACCCCACTGGCATTTACAGTGTGTTTGGATATGGTACAAATTGGGAGTGGTTTGAATCATAAGGACATCGCTGGAATTGAGAAAGTTGTCAAAAATAAAATACTGTTTTTTTTTTCAGTTATATTTTCTCTTTTCAGATCCTATGTCTTAAGAAAAGGAATTAGCACGATGTAAAAGTCTGGTAATTGATCTGTTTATTTTTTTGTTTCAGTCTTTTTCTTCTGTGTTTTCATTTCTGTTTTCTATATGTACAAGGACTGTTGTCTCTCATTGAACTTTTGCAATTAGTCGGTTGGTTGCTTTGTCACTTCAGATTTTTATCAAGTTTAAATTCAGCTGCATATGTTCGTTGCCCTCTTCTATTACCATTTGGAGTTTTGCTATATGGACTATTAATGTCTATCTATTCTATCCAGGCTTGCTAACTGCTGTGCACAAGGACTACTTTGAGGTTCTAAATTATCAAGACTTGCTTTTCAATGACATTGGAGACCGTCTTGCCCAGTTATTGCATGTGGAACATTGTTTTTGCAGTACAGATTGTGGCATCCATATCAAGGTAATCCTTTTGGTTTAATGCTATTAAATGCTGCAATTAGTTTAAAGTGACAAGGACCAATATTCTGTAAAGATTGATTGAGGTAGAAATTTGCCTTTTCAGTATCCATCCAGTCGGCAACAGCAAGCCTAATTTGGAAGAAAGCCATTGCTCTATCTAAGCACAATCGGAATGACAAAAATTAAATTAAGTGGTGTTAGGAGACATTGAGCATCTAGTGCAAAAAGAGTAACTCATCCTCTTAAAAAGGCTAATAATCCGAGCCTTAATCCTCCATTTTCGGACCAGCAAGCTCTTACGGCTACTGACTCATAGTTTGCTATGCCCCTACACAGATTGGATCAATGATTTGGCATCAAAGGAAGTGCAAGCCTGTATAACACCAATTCTGCAGCATACTTAAAATGCAATGTTTGAAATGAGTTTGATCTTTAAATTTATTCTTGTAGATTAATTCATGCAAATTTTATGTTCAAGCCCTATATTCAATACATAAGAAAAGAAAATTTAAATTATAGTTGGAATTTTTATGTGTACAAATTAAATGTTTATACACTGTTTATACATTATTTATACACTTCTTATACACTGTTTTATACTATTATACACTGTTTATATATTGTTTATACATTATTTATACATTGTTTATACATTATACACTGTTTATACATTGTTTATACATTATTTATATACTATTTATACAATTCTTATACACTGTTATACATTGCTTATACATTGTTTATACACTGTTTATACTTTGCTTATACACTGTTTATACATTGTTTGTATACTGTTATACTTTGTTTATACATTGTTTATACTCTTCTTATACACTGTTTATACACTTCTTATACACTGTTTATACACTTGTTATACATTATTATACACTTCTTTTTTATACACTGTTTATACATTGTTTATACACTGTTATACATTGTTTATGCATTATTTATATATTGTTTATACATTGTTTATAAACTGTTATACATTGTTTATACATTATTTATATATTATACACTGTTATACATTGTTTATACATTATTTATACACTGTTATACACTATTTATACAATTCTTATACACTGTTATACATTGCTTATACATTGTTTATACACTGTTTATACTTTGCTTATACACTGTTTATACATTGTTTATACATCGTTATACATTGTTATACACTGTTTATACATTTTTTATACATTGTTATACATTTCTTATACATTATTATACATTATTTATACATCTTTTATATACTTTATACATTGTTTATACACTCTTTATGCACTCTTTATACCTTAGTTATACCTTAATTATACCTTAGTTATACCTTAATTATACATTATTTATGCATTGTTTTTACACTACTTATACATTGTTATACATTATACACTTCTTATACAATGTTATATGTTCATACACTTATTATACATTGTTATACACTCTTTATACACTATTTATACATTGTTTATACACTGTTATACATTATTTATACATCGTTTATACATTATTTATACATTGTTTATACATTATACACTGTTTATACACTGTTTATACATTATTTATACATTGTTATACATTGTTTATACATTGTTTATATATCATACACTGTTTATACGTTGTTTATACATTGTTTATACATTGTTATACACTGTTTATACATTGTTATACATTGTTTATACATTGTTTATACATTGTTTATACATTGTTATACATTATACATTATACACTTCTTATACAATGTTATATGTTTATACACTTATTATACATTGTTATACACTCTTTATACACTGTTTATACATTGTTTATACACTGTTATACATTATTTATACATTATTTATATATTATACACTGTTTATACACTGTTTATACATTATTTACACACTGTTATACATTGTTTATACACTGTTTATACATTGTTTATACACTGTTATACATTATTTATACATTATACACTGTTTATACACTGTTTATACATTAGTTATACACTGTTATACATTGTTTATACATTATACACTGTTTATACATTATTTATACACTGTTATACATTGTTATACACTGTTTATACACTTCTTATACATTGTTATACATTATTATACACTTCTTATATATTATTATACATTATTTATGCATTTTTTATACACTTTATACTTTGTTTATACACTGTTTATATAATCTTTATACCTTAAGGTACATTATTATAGTGATTATACCTTAGTTATTCCTTATTTATACCCTAAGATACATTACTATATTGATTATACCTTAATTATACCTTAGTTATACTTAAGATACACTATTACAGTGATTATACATTAGTTATACCTTAGTTATACACTATTACATTGATTATACATTAGTTATACCTTAATTATACATTAAGATACACTATTACAGTGTTTATACCTTAGTTATACCTTAATTATACATTAGTTATACATTAAGATACACTATTACAGTGATTATACTTTATTTATATCTTAATTATATCTTAGTTATACCTTAATATACAAAGGCATAATTAGTTATACTTTAGTGAAAAAAATATGTCGGAAAAAGTATATACATATGGACTTTGTTTCGAAGATAAAATAAAAATAAAAAAAACTTTCTAAAGTCACGTGACAAAAAAATAAACGGATTGAGAGATAAATGCAAAATTAGATTAAAAATTATAAAAAGAGGAGAGAGAAACGTTGACAAAATAGAGAAGGTATTTTGGAGATTTTGATTTGTGTTTTGTTGTTTAATTTGTTCATCAATCACGTAAACATGACAATTTTTGTTTTAGGTATTTTTGAAATTTTGAAAAGTTTTTAAGGTATTTATGCAAACTTTTCCTTTTGAGGTAAAAATGTTATATGGTGCCAAAAAGTATGTATTTATGTAAAATGCCCTTTTTTTTTTTCTTTAATTTTGTTTATTTTTATTTTTTAATTTGAAAAAGATTGTTTTCCTCTGCCTTAATATTGAAAACGATGATTAATCCAATGAAATTTTAGCATAGGATGCCTTCTTTTTTTTTCATTCTATATAATTCCCTTCTCTAAAATTTCTGATATTTACTTTTGAATCAATGATTAAATAACTATAGAATCTTTCAAGCATAAGTGGCATATTTGCTAACTATTCATCGTCATCTATATCAAGTTAAAAGTTATAATTCTTCTCCTTTTCCCATTAAAAAAAAAAAAAAACTGTTCTCCATTTTAAAACGTTAAATAATTTTATAAAAAATTAATATAATATACCACATGCATAATTCTTAAATAGATATAATATTCAAAAATCTAGTTTAAGGTATAAATGTTAGAATTACAGCGTTAAGATAAAAAAAATTATGATATTTTCTAGATGTTTTGCTAATAATTTCTTTTGGGTTACGTTTTGTTTTCTTTGGTAGAAAATTTTCGCCTAATTCACCTAATTTAAAAGTACTATGAAAGGAGGAAAATAAGTTGATGTATAGGCCTTTAAAAATCCTAATCGGTTCTGTGAATATGAGTTGCCTAAATAAACTCTTTTTTTTTTTTTTTTTTTTTTTTTTTTTTTGGCCTAAATAAAACTTACACTCATTATGCCACAAATTGAATTTAAGTCTAAGAGGTTCTCATATTATATCATGGAATCATTTAGCTGGAAAATTTAAATTGGTAAATAAGATTTAATTATTGTTTTTTATTATTATTATCTCTGGAAGTAGCCATCATTTCCATCGATTAAAACTGAAATGATAATGACCGGTTGAATATTAGCAGTCTTATTTCATCAATTCTTAAATTTGTTATGCATGAACGACTGTTCCAATGAATTGATAAACATGATGATAGTTATCTTATGAGAGGGCCATTTCTATGCGGATTGGTCGGTTGAAAATTCATTAAATATTAGGTGAAGTTATGTAAATTCATTAAATATTTAGTCCATTGAGATAAAAATTTTAATCTAATACGAGATTACAGTGGTCTGCACTGTTAGATTATTGACACATCATCAGTTATGATAATGTGTCAATCATCTATCGGTGAATAAAATAAACAAAAGAGAGTAGAAACACATTTATTGTAATAAAAAACAAATAAACTAGGAAAAAGGAGCAAAACTATGAAGTCCAATGGTAAATAGTGTGATTTGCTTCTTTCTCCCTTCTAAAACATCTTCTTGCATAATTCAAGGGAGAATTGTGTCTCTTGAGCTGTAGATTCACACTCCTTGAAGATACTTTGTCGGCCTTCACAGTTTTGAGCTTAACTGTATAAGTGTGTATATATAAAGAGTTAAATCCATGTAACACAAGACTAATTAGTTTATATAAAGGTTTAATCTACACTACTTATATATGCTACTTTTTATTATCATTTATATTCAACGTGAGATTTTCAATACTCCTTTTATGGTTGTGACGCTTAATTGAATTCTCAAATTAAATTTCCAAAATAGAATCTTAATAGGAATATAAACCTTGATTAGTAATTCTCTTTACTGTAGGAAGACCCCGAAATGGTGAGCACCAAAACAAGTATTGTTATCTCAACAGAAGAGAAATAAAATTTTCTGAACAGCAAGGAAAATCACATTCGAAAAACTTAGAATCATTTCAATCTAAGAAAATATTAATTAATGCCCAAAATACGAAATATGGTTGAAATTTCTATTCATGTTGTGTATAACGACAAATACTATTTTGGATAAAATATGTATACGTGTGAGTAATAGATATTTCGTAACTAGAGGATGGAATTTTCTTGCTACTATAGCAATTTTTTCGATTTCTAATAATTAATACTGACAAACTTATAATCTTACCTATTTGTCCTTTCATGGAGGATATTGACATAATTTAGATCTTTACCATTAATGCACTACTATGTATTTTCTTCCCTATTTGTCCTTTCATGGAGGATATTGACATATTTAGATCTTTACCATTAATGCAGTAATATATATTTTCTTACCTATTTGTCCTTTCATGGAGGATGTTGACATATCCTTGCTGTCTTTAGTGAACGATAATTTATATTTTATGAGTTATTGTATTTCTTGTTATGCATATGCTTAGTATTACATAATATATTACCATAATATATGACATAATATATTACCATCAGCCTCTGACATAATTTTTTTAACAACTCTTAAACGAAACTTAGAATTTTGTATTTTTTTTCTTTTTTCCCATTATTATCAAGAAACTTGTATGAATTTTTTTTTATATATATATATTTTTATTGAATTAATATGTATCATGTAGTTTTTATTGTATTCATTATTCAATCTAATTATTATCTATATTATTTAACAATATTTTTTAATTGTAAAATTTATATCATCAATTTTATATAATTAATTAATTTATATGCTTTTTTTTTTTTGACAATTTATATGTTATTATCTACCATTCAATTATCTACCATTCAATTATATGTTATTATCTACCATTCAATTATATTTTCACCACCCTTCAAAAATAATTTTATTTCCATCAATTGCTTTTACATACGGATTTTCAATCTTCTTATTATATTTTCGAAGTGAATTATTGTTTTATTACATGTTAGAGATTTATTGAATTATTTTCGTTTTAAATGTATATTTATTAAATTTTAAAAGATATATATTGATATGGTTTAAAATATGGCCCGCCTAATTTCACCATTACTTATACAATCAGAGACCCGACACTCTAAAGCAATGAGTGGATATTGCCGTATAGACTAGGTAAAGGCGTTGGGACTTTTCAGCTTTTGTTTTCTTTTTTTTTTTTTTAAACTAAATATGAATGGTACTATTAGGTTAAGTGAGACGGCATCATTTCTATTTCTATTTTTATTTTCTTTTTGTTAAACAAAAAATATTAAATAAATACATTTATAGGGTTGGACACGTATATGTTGCACTTTAGTTTCCTTCATTTCCATCTAAGATTGATTCTCCAACAACCATGAACTATCAAGCCTTCTAAAACATTAATTTGCCATCAAAAAGTTCACTCTGCATATCTTTATTTATTACCTTTTCCGTAGTAAGTTCATGTCAGTGCAACAACGTTTCCCAAAACTTTTTGTACGATTTGAGTAATGTAGTAACCTAATCACCAAATCCTCTCATCATACGCAATAGGATTCATGTTTTGTATGTCTATGATAATTTCAAAGAACTTATCAAGGTGGAATTTAATAATTTTAATGTTTTTGTATATCCATGATATGACTATATTATCATTGATATAATACACAGCAACTGCTTTTCAATAACGCTATTATTTTAAACTTTTAGGCAGTAAAATTTGTTTTGCAACAAATTTTTGTTGTTAGTTTTAACATTCATATCCTTCTAATTCAGTGATACCACTAGAGGCAGACTGCTTACTCTTTCTTCATTTGTTGAATGTCTATCCAGCTAAGCTTTGGTGGTAAGGGTATTCATCTGTAAATGAGATGTTTAGAGTTCAAGTCTTCTTAAAATCATATATACATTTAAAAATAATGAGAATTAAAAACAATGGTTAATAATAATAATAATAATAATAATGATGATGATGATGTGTTCAGTGTGAAACTTAATAATAATAATAATAATAATAATAATAATAATAATAATAATAATGTGTTAAGTGTGAAACTTAATAATAATAATAATAATGTGTTCAGTGTGAAACTTAACATATGCATGATAGCAACTGTATAACAATAATGTTAATGTTAATGTTAATATTAAATTAATATTAGAGCCCGTTCGGATACCAAACAATAGAAATAAAGGTAGTTGGTTAGATTTTACTAAAAACTGCTGATAGATTTTTAGGAATAAAAATTTGTTGCTTCCAGTTAGAAAATAATTTTTTACACAAAAAAAATCATTTTATTTTTTTCACTTCAGTTATTTTATATCTTAACAACAAAAAATTTATCATGTTTTCACTACCAAACACTACTTTTTTTTTTCGTATACCACCGGTTTCCGGACACCACATTGGATGCTAACTAAACCGGTTTCGGGGTAATAGTCAGATGGATTATGATATCATGAGCCCTTCCAGTGTTGGTACTGAGACTCGAACACCAAGTAAAAACAACCAAGCATTGGTACCAAGCACTAATTATTAATTAGGAAACAACAAGTAAAAACAACCAATACTATCAAATAGCAAACAACAACAAAATAAAATAGGCCCTTAACATTAATCACTACAAGAAATGTTAGATTTGTAAGCAAGACAATTTGCAGCAAAATGAATTTTACTACTAAAAAGTTCATTTAGCAGCAATATTTAAAAGTTTTTATCATATATGTATAGCAATAGCAGCAAAAAATTTATTCAATTTGATTGAAAAATACATACGGTCATAATTTTATATCAACAATAAAATATTATTGTAGTAAATATGTTGTACACGCTTCAGGTTCAAAGAGCATTTATTTGTAAGTGGCGAGAGATAATAATAAAAGTTTTATTTAGTTTTTACCTATCAACTTAAACTTCTGAGTTAAATAGTTGAATAAAATCTGAAGTAGATATGCTTATTTATTTATTCAAGGTTGTAAATAATTTGGAAGATGCCAACAGATTTCACAAATTATGTTAGGTTTATCAAAGGACAAGTATAATAGAGCCTCCTCCTTCTACCTAATCCCTTCACGAACTAATCACATGCCTAAATTTAGAAAAATAATCCCTTTTATAAATTTCTGTTTATAATCTCTACCACACACAAGTGATAAGAGTTAGAATATGATGACTGTATCTGTATAGAGTTGAGGATATTGACATATTTAAATCTTTACCATTAATGCAGTACTATATATGTTCTTACCTATTTGTCCTTTCATGGAGGATTTTGACATATTTAGATCTTTCACATTAATGCAGTACTATATGTATTCTGACCTTGTTGTCCTTTCATGATATTCATATTTATATAATAATAATAATAATAATAATAATAATAATAATAATGTGTTCAGCGTGCAACTTAACATATGCATGATAACCACAATATAACAATAATATTAATGTCTTATCAAAAAAAAAAAAACAATAATATTAATTTTAATATCAGAGCCCGCTTGGATATGAAACAATAAAAAATAAAAGTTAATTGGTTTTACTAATAACTATTGATAAGTTTTTAGGAAGAAATAACTGTTGTTTTTCGTTAGCAAATAAAACATAATTTTTTTAAAAAAAATATTCTTTTTTTTTTTCAATATCAGTTATTTTATAAAAATTTATTATGTTTTTATTTGAAAGTAATTATTTTTTGGTGTACATTTTATTATCTATGTCTTTGTTACATACAAGGACCACAATCATTGAGTGAGATAATTTAACTTATACGTACTTAAGCCAAATTAAATTAGCATTATTAGTTACACCAATTACATCATCGACGTTTAATATTATTTATATTTTGTAATAAAAAAAAATTATCAAGACTACTTTCTGGATTGACATAATAAAATTGTAAAATAATCTTTTTGGCAGATGTATTTATTAGCTAAATTTTGAATTTTGATTCTTGAATTTTGGTTTGGTGAAATTTAGTTTTTTAACTCCAATTTTTGTTATAACATGAAAATTTCAAAATACTCCTTATAGTTATTGTTTGAGCTTTTAGATATATATCTCTTTTTGTAAGTTCTTTTTATGCTAGGAAGAACAGATTTCTCTAACAGAAAAGGGAGCATAGATTTTATTTTATTTAACAAAACATATCAGGCTCGAAGTTCAAGAAAATATACTTATTAATTGATAAAAGTACAAGTACATGAGCTAAATCGATCCCATTCGATCAAAGTCTAGGAATTGCAAAACAAAATTTGATGAAAATTTTTGAAAATTTAATTAGGTAACTCTAATATGATGTTGAAAATTTTTGCCTAGTTCACCCTTAATTTAAAAGTACAATGAAAGAATTTGAAAATACTATGAAAGGGAGAATATAAATTGATGTACAAACCTTTAACAATCCTAATCGATTATCTGAATATGAGTTTAATTAGTTTTAACAAGGAGAAATTATAGAACATGCTCGCACACCATGTCATCTATATGTCAAGCCAATAAAATTACGCTATGTAACATATTTTAGAGTCTACGATTAATAAATCAGCATTTAGGATTTATATTTTAACTTCTGGGGTTTTTATTTTAGGGTATAGAATTTTATTTAACAATCAATTATTAAATCAATAGTTAATTGATTACAACATGTAATTTTTCTATTAGTTAGAATGTTACTTGTCATAATACTATTGACTTGTTACACGGGTGATGTGATGTACCGGACATACTCTACAACTTCTCACTAATAAGATTATGCAACTTGCATAAATAAATTTTATAGTAGAAATCGAACTCTACTTTGAATATGGTTGGAAGATTTTATATTGGAAATAGAATTCAAATATAGGAAGATTTTATTGTTCCGTAAATTAATATTGATATCCTTTTCTTCTCTAATTTTGTCCTAATTTATAAGCGGACGCCAAGTTTGTTGGAGATGTTTGAAAACTATTGAGGCAACATGAGAATTGTATTGATAATAGAAGTATATATACACAAGAGAGAACCCCAACCCTACAAGGACTGTACAATGTGTGAAAGATCTAAATTGATCCTCAATCTTAGCTCTCTCTCTCTATCACCCTCCCTCAATTTGAGCCGGAAGAAAACAATGGCCCAAATTGTCTCTAAGAAGCAAAAAACGATCCTTTAGTAGCAGTTTGGTAAGAACATTGGCAACTTCGTCTGAAGTGGGGATGTATCGGATAGAGAGGAGATGCTTTGAAACTCTGTCCCAGACGAAAAAGAAATCGACTTCAATGTGCTTACTGTATTGTGAAAAATTAGGTTTGTTGTAAGGTATTTGGCCGAAATGTTGTCACACCAAAGTTGCGGGGCTCTTGAGAGATGGAAACCAATTTCTTGTAGCAAAATTTGCAGCTATCCATTTTCGGAAGCACCTGTAGCCAAGGCATGATATTCAATTTTAGTAGAAGATCGAGCAATAGAGTTCTGTTTCTTAGAGCTCCAAGAGATTGGGTTTCGGCCAAGGTAAATGATATAACCCAAGGTGGACTTTTGGTCATCCAAGCTACCAGCCCAATCAGCATCCAGAAAACCTTGCAATGCCGATCAGAAGTCCTGTGAAGAAAAATGCCATGCTGGTGTGTATGATTGAGGTAGCGAAGGAGCCTTTTCACGACTTGCCAATGAACAACAGTAGGGGCATGCATGAATTGAGAAAGCTTGTTGATAGTGAAGGCAATATCTGGCAGAGTAAGACACAGATACTAGAGGCTGCCAAGAACACCACGGTACTCTATCAAATCAGGATGTGGGTCACTATCACCTAACATTAAACGCGTCTTGGGACACATAGGAGTAGAGATTCCCTTGCTGTCTAACATATTGCATTTACCAAGAAGATCAGTCACAACTTGGATTGAGATAAAAACAACCCACCAAGCTGCCAGGAAGCCTCAACACCCAAAAAATAAGATAACCTGCCCAAATCTCAGATGGCAAACTGCTGCTGTAGTTGCTGAACAAGGCTGCGAATAAAGGAGGGATCGGATCTCATTAACAAAATGTCATCCATGTAGATGAGACATACCACAAACAAGTCACCAGTTTGAATAAAAAACAAGCTTGTGTCCGATTTAGAGCCAATGAACCCAAGGGTACGCAGTGTGTCTGTTAGCCTTTTGTGCCACATCCGTGGTGCTTGCTTGAGGCCATAGAGAGACTTCTTTAACTTGAAGACATACTCAGGTTTGTATGGGTCAACATAACCAGGAGGTTGAAACATGTATACATTTTCATCCAAGGTGCCATGAAGGAAGGCATTGGAGACATCAAGTTAGGTAACGGTCCAATTGGAGGTGACTGCAATGGCTAAGAGGAGCCGAATAGTAATCACAGGACTGTAAGTTTTGAAGTAATCAACACCTGGCAGTTGATGAAATTCTTTCACAGAAGCAGAGGAAGTGGAATGATCAGGAGAGGATAGGAGACCATAAGAGAAAAGATCAATAGTGAGGGAAGGCATCATTGGGGCTAGTTTGGATGTCACGGTGGGGTTTGTTGGTGGTAAGTTTTTGGGGCTAACAGCAGCCGCTGGTTTGGGATGAGCTGGTGGTGAGGTGTCGGGGTTGACGGCTGCGGGTGGTGGTGTCAATTTGGAAGGGGCTGCTGGTGGTGGGTTACCGCCAGGTGGAGGAAGAGGTAATATATGTTGGGTGATGGATCCGGCCGGGTGTGTCTGAGATGGAAGTTGAAGATGGATGCCCAGCATCATATAACCTGGAATAGGGGAATACCTGTTCATCAAATAAAATATGGCATGAGATAAAAAGATGAGAAGTGACGGGATCAAAGCATTTAAAACCCTTATGGAGTCTACTATAACCAAGAAAAATGCATTCTTTAGACTGAGGGTCAAGTTTATTTTTTGAGTAGGGTCGCAGGAAAGGAAAACACAGGCACCCAAACACTTTCAGATTCATGTAATCAGAGGGTTCATCGAATAGTTTTTGGTAGGGAGTGTAAAAATTAATGGAAACTGTCTGAATGCGATTGATTAGGTAGGTGGCTGTTTCAAAGGCATAGGTCCAAAATTTGTTGGGCAAATGGGCACAGTGTAATAAGGCAAGAACATGCTCTACAATGTGTCTGTGTTTCCATTCAGCACTCCCATTTTGTTCAGGGGTGTAGGGATAAGGGATTTTGCGGGTGATTCCATATTAGCCAAAAAAATGGTTGTAAGGCAAGAAATTCCCCCCCCCCCCCCCCCCCCAATCTAATTGAAAGGCTTTTATGTGAGTGTTAAAGTTTTTATCCACAAGAAGTTTAAAATGCACAAAGATAGAATAAACATCAAACTTTTGCTTCAAGAAGTATATCCATGAATATTTGCTATAGTGATCCAAAAACAAAACATAATAAGAGTAGCCATTCACAGACAGAGTAGGTGCTGGTCCCCAAACATCAGCACAAATTAAATCTAAGGGAGCTTTAGACTCAAATTTTGACAAGGAAAAAGGTAATTTGTGACTTTTATTAATAGCACAGGAGTTGCAAACAGAATGTTTTGAATCAGAAACAACAATTTTATTCCAACGCAATAATTGTTTAACACATGGAAAATTAGCATGTCCTAGGTGATTATGCCAGTATTTAATGAAGCTAAGTTGGCTGAAGGAGAAGTAGAACCCGAAGACAAGTTGGCACCCACTGTAGCGACACACAAAGAGTACAAACCGTTGTCCCTCTGGCCTCTGAATCGAATTTCCCCCGTGTCCAAATCATTCATAACAAAGTGATCAGCAAAAAATTTCACATAGACAGGATTAGCGGTTGTTAAAGCATAAACGGATAACAAGTTGTGAGAGGAATTTGGAACATGTAAGATATCACAAGTCTGAAAAATTTCAGTACCAATTTGAAAGGACGATTGACCGACTTGAGAGATGGAAAGTTTAGAGCCATTACCAATGGTTACTTTTTTAGGTCCTTGATATTCAGAGTGGAGATTCAGGTTCCCCAATTCTGAAGGCATATGATGCGAGGCACCGAAATCAACAACCCATGGTTGAGGGCACTGCTGGCTGCAAAATTTAAGGAGAGGCAGCTGATGTTGGTTTCTCTAGGTAGTTTTGGGGAGGAGCATTCTCTAGCATAATCCTCCTCAACAGAATCCAACCTGAGTCTATCCTCTGCGTCTGATAGCGATTCTTCCAGGGAGTCTGCACCTCCTCCAAAGAAAACAAAGAAAACCAGGGCTGGGATGCAGGGAGGAAGATCCCATTTTCGACCAAGAGCCAATCTTCAATTCAACAACACTGAACATGCTACCAGGTACACTTCTCTACTTAACGCTCAATTCGTTTCTGCAAGATCATTGCATGTTCCCACTTTAAATGAACTGAATGTTAGGGAAGAGGTGTTTAATTTTCTGTTCAACATTGGATGGATGAAATTTGTAACTTTCAATCAACCAATTTTTGATGCACTGACTTTGGAGTTCTATAGTAGTTTCAATTTTGACATGTGTAAGGCCAACTTTTCTGTGAGGGAGCCATGCATTACTTTCCAACTGTTTGGTGTGCTTCACAACTTGTCTATTTCACAATTCACATCAGCCCTAGGATTAATGAGTACTGATCTAATTGCTTCACAAGAATTTGACAATTTGCTCTGTGATTACCCTGCTGATTTCAATGCCTCTCTAGTCTTTAACCAATTATGTGCAGATGATAGTGTTGAATTTAAGCCCGGCAAATCTAAAGCCAATTTAATTATTAGTCCTGCCCTTAGACTAATCCATAGGTTTCTCGCCTACACCTACTCTGGTAGGAATGATGACACAACTGTTATTACAAAGGCAGAATTATTTTTCCTTTGGTGTATGGAAAACAGGAAAGCAGTAAACATAGGTTACTGGATAGCTTTGAAATTCAAGAAATTAGTCAAGAACCCAAAGAAGCTATACCTCGGTTCTTATATTACTGCCTTAGCTGTCAATTTGCACAATTTCGATGTTAAAAATAACAATTTTTGTAAAGTGGCTGATATGCTTCTGTTGGACATACGTATGCTTTGTGAGATGCGTTTAATCGCCAAGGGCGAGGATGGTACTTTTTCTTTTGTGGATGCAGGAAAACTCCCGGAGGCTACCACGAGCACTAGAGCAGCTATGCCCTCGATTCCATCCGTTTCTCAAGCGCCTCCAGCTGCGGCAAATGAGATTCAGCACTTGCAGAACAGCATCGATTCCTTGACCAGAATGGTACAGCAAATCCACACTCAAATCCAAGCTTGGTTTGCCCATGTTGGGTTTGAACCGCCTACTCCACCACCATAAAAATTTTTGGGCAGCCACGCAGTCCCTCCAGGTCGTCTTCTTTCCCTCTTATCTTTTAAAGCTTTATTTTATCTCCTTGGGGGCAAGTAGATTCTAGGTGTGGGGGAGGGATTAAGTTGTGGTTTGCTGGAATGGGTCATTGTTTCTCTTTGCTTGGCTGATTTTGCAAAAACATTTAGCCTTAGGAGATTGTATTTGTCCTATGATAGAAAATTCTGGTTTTCTGTTTTTATTGCACTCCATTAACTCTTGCAAAAACACCATCACTTATTGCTAAATTTTTCCTTGATATAGCATTTTATAAAGAAAGTCCTAGCTTAGGTAATTAGGGACTCAAAAATTTTTCTATGCATCTTGCATTCTTGCTTTGACCAAAGAAAGCCTGATTCTAACTGTTCTTGTTTTAAATTGCTTTGAGAGACAATAATTGTAGCATGCTGCCTTTATGCACTGGTCCCGCTGTCCAAAATGGTTAAGGGCCGAGCTAGTAGCCGTTAGGAAGGGTAATGTGGTCGGGGGTACTCGGCTCAGTAACCGGGAATGCCTCGATATGCATACTCTCCGAAATAAGACAATTTTTGCATAAAAATAAAAAAAAAAAAAAAAAAAAAAAAAGCTGCTGCATATCTATAAAATTTTAATTTCTCTTTAGCTTTGACAAACAAGGATTTGGTTAGTGGTTAAGGTCTAATTGATGTTAGTGACGGTTTGGGGATCAAAATTTAAAAATTGTTGCCTTGAGTCATAATCAGGATTGCTATAATTTTGCTGCTATTGGACTCTATACTCCAAAAATAGCAGCTGCCACTGCTGCTACATCCGCGCTGGCCGCCTCTGCAATGACCATACTGTCCCTTCCCTCTTTGCTGGTGTGACTTGTCATGAACAGCCACCATTGCTGTCAGTGGCATTTGTTCAGCAATGGTAACAGCTCTATGTTTAGCATGACGGGCGATGTTTCTCTCCTCAGTCAAGAGCAGGCCAAGTAAATCTTCAAATTGAATAGGTTCCATCTTTGTTTCAAGAGTCAAGTTGAACAATCTATAATCTTCACCCAAGCCCCTAATATGGAATTAATAAAATCATCATCTTGCACCCTATATCCTAAGGATTCTAATTGGTCTTTATTGCCTTTTGCTCTAAGAGTGTATGTGGTGATTGTTTCAGCCTTCTCTCGGTTGAGAGTTTGCAATTAAGTTTAAAGATTGTGAATCTGTGACCTTGATCCTGAAGAGTAGGCTCAATTGAGTTTATTCCATGCCTCAACAGCCGCAGAGGCATCAATGACTTGGGGCAATAAACTCGGTTCAATTGAAGCAAAAAGCCAGCTTAATACCTGTTGATTTTACTATTCCTAAGTGTCAAACGCTGGATTCCAAATCTGTCCTTCAAGAATCTCAGGTGGGACAGACTGATTTGCATCAATGTGGTGCCATATCTAGCAGCCTCGCAACATTGTGATGAATTGTGCCTTCCACAGAACAAAATTCGATGAGTTAGGTTTGTTGATGATAAAGGTGGTGGGATTAGGATATGCGATTGGCGGTGTTATGATTTGGGATACGGTGGAGAGAGGGAGTGACAAGCCATTAAGGGAGCTTTGGATGGTGGAGATGACGATGGAATCAACTGCTATTGGTGGAGGCAGAATTGACGCAGAACTGGTGTTCTTGGTTGCCATGACGGACGGCAGCGGCAGCGGAATTGATGGAGATGGAGTGGTGGAGGTTTCGGATAAGGACATGGTAGGGTTAGCGTATCGACTCTGATACAATGAAAACTATTGAGGCAACGTGAGAATTGTATTGATAATAGAAGTATATATACACAAGAGAGAACCCCCAACCCTACAATGACTGTACAACATGTGAAAGATCTAAATTGATCCTCAATCTTAACTCTCTATCTCTATCAATGTTGAGGAATGAATCCCACATCGGAAATATATAATATTAAAGAGTAGTATATAAGTGGTGTAGATTGTGCCTTAACACAAGCCAATTGATTTTGTGTTATATGGGCTTAACCCTACTTACTTGCTCACTCATCCAGTCAAGCTCAGCACTCTCAAGGCCCATGGAGTCTCTTCATGGTATCAGAGCAGAAGAAGGCTTGACAGCCGGATCCTGGCCCGTGTTTAAAGTCCTAGTGGAGTTTGGGCTAGCAGTGAAAACTAGACCGTTAATGACCTTGGGCCTCAAAAGAGATAGGCCAAGGAATGTTTCACAAGTTACAACTGGTCCAGACCCAGTTGCACTTGAGGTAGAATGTTGGAGATGTTGAGGAATGAATACCACATCAGAAATATATAAGATTAAAGAGTAGCGTATAAGTGGTGTAGATTAGGCCTTAACACAAGCCAATTGATTTTGTGTTATATAGGCTCAACCCCACTTATGTGCTCACTCATCCAGTCAATTTCAGCACTCTCAAGGCCCATGGAATCTCTTCAAGGTTTGGTACTTCGTGGATCCAATTATAGATTTTATTGTTCCCCCGCACATGAATGTCCCTTAGACTTGGATGTCTAACACAAGCTCACCGTACTATGTGTTGAAACTTGATCAACAAATAGAGCTGCCACGATTTGAACTCTCGACCTGTAGGTGTAAGAGGCTTTGATATCATGTAAACAAAGACCTAACTAACCCTAAAAGGTACCTTAAATGGTTAGGATTATCTCATCAATATAAAGAGCCACATAGCTCCATAATCAAGTGATGTGGGAGTCCAACATACCTCTCTTATGCCAAGATTTATTTAGATGCGTGAAACCCATGGCGTCTCAATATCGAGGTTGGTCCAAATCGCCCATACGGCTTTGATACCATATAATGGATACATGTAACCCAAAAATTTATGCTGACAAGTAAACTCTAATTATAACTTTTGTTTGTTATATTTCACTGATTGGAACTTGACAAAAACTTAATATAAATATTATATACCCTAAAATGTGAAAGATTACTGTACGAATTATAAATTGTATATGATTAGATATCCAACGTGGGTACGTGGCATCATATATTATTTTTTAAATAAAGGATCGCAAATTATTGATTAATAAATCTTGTCGTTATTAATTCAAGTTGCATATAATAAAAATATGAGTTGATGTCATTAAGTAAGAAATGGGTTGGAGATGTTGGAGAATCCTACATAAAAAATAAACGAGATCAAAGAGTTTTTTATGCTTTGTTTTTTTTTTTTTTTTTTTTTTTTTTTTTTTTTTTTTGTGGGTTTCAAATGCAAATGAAGACAATCCAAGATGATATCTACCCACAGATAAATTCACAATCACGAGAAAATAAATATATTTAAGAAAAAGAGGAAAGAATTATCTTCATATAGTTATTAAAGAGAAAATGAAATTTCAAACAGCAATAGAAATAAAATACAAAATGGTTTAGAGATATTAAGGTGTCATTTGTTACCGTTGGAAATACTACATTGAAATGAATAATAATAAGAAATAGAATATAAATGGAGAAATTGGTCCTTAACATAAATTAATTGGTTATGAACATATGAAGACCGAATTTTCGGTGAAAATCGGTCGGAAAATGACGTTGACAAACAACTTTACAAACATTTGCGAAAGAATGGAAATCGGTAGGGGAGGGAAGAGCTAATTTTGACGACTGTATTGTTGGTCGAACATTGTATTCCTTGTGATCTTTTGTTCCGACCACTACGAACCGATTTGCAAAAACCTTTGTTACAAGCTACAGCAAAACCTACGCAGTAAATTTTTTTTTTTTAATGCTAAGTTAGCAAAATTTAATCTTCAATACAGAAAACAACGATGTAATAACCTGAAAATTTCAGAATTAATTCTCTTAATTTATTCCATCAATATTTGTAGAATTAATGGCCACCCATACCACTCTTTAGCAATTGAAAAAAAGAACCCAAAAAAAAATAAAAATAAAAATAACTTGGAACGAATGATTCTGGATATCATACGTATATAAGGAGAGAATATCAATTTTGGTCCTTCAAGTTTGTAACTTCTTTTAAATCTTCCCAATAATTATATACACACATATAAGGACTTAAAATTACCTTTTGTCCCATCTTTGAGCCCAATTACTTCATTAACAGGCTTAAGGGAAGCCACCAATATGGGTCAGGCAGCCCACAAGCCCGGTGATGAGTTTGGCTCCTTATAAAACAAGGCTTCTTCTCTCACTTTATTTTCTCTCTCTATATATTTCCTACTTCCTGGCTAACTTTGATATCGGAGACATGTAGCTCCCTAATTCTTGATTTGGAAACAAATTACTTAATTTAACTCTATCTTAACATTAAAATTAATTCTATTTTTCATTTCATAAGTACTATGAATTTATCAAAAATTGGATTGGATTTTCCTTAATTTCAATAAATTAGAGGCTAGATATGCAAAACAATAAGTTGATAAAGCGCATTCTACGATTAAGTAAATAATCAAAAAGTTGTTTAAGAAGTCATGAATAAATTCTAAATAAACGGTGATACTATGATTTTGCACGTCGATCTCTTAATTTAAGAGGCCCGGATATCACCTTCCATCGGCTTAAAGCATACACAAGAGTTGTACGCTTTCTCAAAATCAACAATAAATTATACTGCTAGAATTTAAACCCTTGTAGTTCATGGAATTTAAACCAATAATTGTTTATTTAATTAAAATTTATTAATGAGCAGTACTTAGTTAATTATCATACCCATATATTTTCTCAAAACCTGTAGTTTTATTCCATATATCAGCTTACATATAGATACAGAACTGATGAAGCACTTCACCAGATTTTTTAGCATCAAAATAGTACTTCTAATTGATGTCCTTTATTTAATTAAACTATTGATTACACAGAATCCTTAAAAAGATTCCTTAAGCAACTGCATATTCTTCCAATGGAGGATAGTTCTTCAAGATTCCCATGTTTTCTTTAACTTGGTCAACACTTTTGGCTGAAAAAGGTGTATCGTCGTCATTCTTCAAAACAACTTCCTGCCGAAATGTCCCATTTTCAGATCTCTGGATTTGCTTAGATAGTTCGTCCCACTTGTCCATGTAGCTAATCATCTTACTACCGGGACGAATATTTTCATTTAAATTATTACTGATTGTATTCTCAATCAGTTTTAATCTCGCCGCCTCCGAGACCATCTCAATAACAGCTATAAGACTGGTTTTAATTATTGATTCCGGCGAGGAATCATAATCATTGAGATATTTGAATGCGGAGCGTAATGCAGGCATACTGATTTCCACAGCTGTTCGACTGCCTAATGATATGTATGAATTTTCTAATGGCATTGTGAATTGATCGGTTCCCGTGAAAAGTTCTGGCATCAACTTGTCGGTATTTCCGAAGAAGTAGGATTTGGATCCGGCTTTATAAGCCAAAAGATTGAGATCGGTAGAATTTAGTGCTAGAGAGAGCAGGAGACTCTCATAGAATAGATCCACCATAAAGTAATTAAATTCTTGAATGGCACATAAAACTTGTATCTCGTGACTCTTTTTGCATCTCAACTTCTTTCGCAAAGATTTCAGAAATTTCGAGTAGGCTGTAGTTGAAGGATCATCAATGTAAAATGTCAAATTGCTTGGCTGAAATATGTTATGGTAATGATTTGTTTTAATTTGATGATCAGAGCAAACTCTGGATGATCCAACAATAACACTACTCCAGCAGAGCCATGTTGCCAAAGCTACAATCAATGCCTTCATGTTTCCTCCCATTTTTGCTATAGTATGCAAAATTGAACCTATAAGTAGTTAGTTAGGATTATAAGTAGATTTCCAATTAATTACTAAATGGATAAATGCTCAAATTTGAACTCTAAAATTATTTAATTTAAGGGTAAATAATTTTAAGTCACCAAATAAATAGATAGTCGTATTTTCAAAAAATAAATTTAGTATTCATGTTATATTGATTAAATTCTATTGTCACATAATTCCAGGTTTATCGTAATTTTTCCACCAAAAACATATGCCTTAATTTTCAAATAGAGTCAATGCATTGTCATAATACCCAATGTACTTTTATTATTAAATTTAAATGCATGATATCGATTTGATGCAAAACATATGACTCAAAATTTGAAGTAAAAATTGTTGCTCCAAAAATATAAAAATTATCGTTATAACTTTTGACAATAATAAAAAAATTATTGCATATATATTGCTAGTACAACGTTGTGGCTATATGTGTTTTGTAGTAAAATTTAACATAATTTTTACCAGCTATTAATACACATATGACAACAATTTTTAAATATTTGATGTTACATAGCACTAATATGCTCTCAAATAATAAGAAAAGAATTATTACAAAAATTATTATTTATTTTCAAAAATCTTATTTAGTAAAAATATCTGAAAGTTATATACAAATGTCTATTAATGATAACAAAATTAACATAATTTTTGAAAAAACTAATAAAAAAATAAATATAAACATGTTGGTTGTATATGTTTATAACAACATCTGCAATAGCTTTTTTTTAATAAAATTATGCCAATAATCTTTATACTTCTGATAGTAAAATTTGTTTTTCGAAATCAAATGAATCCAGAAACCATGCACGACATTCATAATAGTTAATAAATGTTAATTTGTGTCTACAAAAATTTAATGAATATATAGTAAGAATAAATAACTAAGTTAGAGGTGGGGATAATTAACGGATTAAAGAAAAAATTATGGTACTATTACAAACTATTACCCAATATAGGATAGAAATTGAACTAATTCCAATTTTATAGTGTTTTTGTCAAAGTCCGCATATGATATTGGCGGACACAATTTAAAATTGAACCTGTTATATCAGTAAAAGTTAGTTAGAATTATAAATAGATTTCCAATTAATTACTAAATGGATTTGAACTCTAAAATTGTTTAATTTAAGGGTAAATAATTTTAAGTCACCAAATAAATAGATAGTCATATTTTCAAAAAAAAAAAATTTACTATTCGTGATAGATTGATTAAATTCTATCGTAACATAATTCCAGGTTTATCGTAATTTTTCCACGAAAAACATATGCCTTAATTCTTCAAATAGAGTCAATGCTACATGTATTTTGTGATAAAATTTAACATAATTTTACCAGTTATTAATACACATATGACAACAATTTTTAAATATTTGATGTTATATGGCACCAATATCCGCTCAAATAATAAGAAAAGAATTATTGCAAAAATTATTATTTATATTTAAAAATCTTATTTAGCAACAATATCTGAAAGTTACATACGTATGCATATTAATGGCAATAAAATTAACATAATTTTTGAAAAAACTAATAAAAAAATAAATATAAACATGTTGGTTGTATATGTTTATAACAACATCTGCAATAGCTTTTTTTAATAAAATTATGACAATAATCTTTATACTTCTGATAGTAAAATTTGTTTTTCGAAATCAAATGAATCCAGAAACCATGCACGACATTGATAATAGTTAATAAATGTTAATTTGTGTCTACAAAAATTTAATGAATATATAGTAAGAATAAATAACTAAGTTAGAGGTGGGGATAATTAACTAAACTATAAGGTTGAGAAAGAATGAAGTTGCTTACAGAGAGCAGCTGAGGTCGTGAATGAGGCGTGATTTTCACAATCTGATTTGCTCTGCTTTTTATAGAGAATTGGACCCCATGGGGTTAGGGGTATTTTTGACTTTTTTTTTTCTATTTGTTTTCCATAATTTGTACAATCAAACACCCTCTGAGTATTTTGCTTTTTTTTGGTTGGGTTTTTAATGCAAACAAAAACAATCCAAGATAATATCTACCCACTGAGAAATTTTCACAACCACGTGAAAATAAATATAATTAAGAAAAAGAGGAAAGAATTATCTTCAAATAGTTATTAAAGAGAAAATGTAATTCAAACAGCAATAGAAATAAAATACAACAAAGTTGATGATTATGACAAAATAAATTAGATATTCAACTATAATTATATGTTCATTTATGCATTCTAATCTATCATGTCAAAGCCTACAGAGTCTCATAGAAAAGATCTTCCAGAAAATCCTATTATATATTATCATGTGCTTCTCTGAACACACCTTGGATGATTCTGGACAAGAGAAATATATTGAATCTCATATTGCATAATGAGAAATGTATTTATGCTAGGCAATCGTTCCCTCTTAAAGTATTTTTTGCATATTTTTTGCATAATTTTAGAACTTTATTTACACGATATTATCGAAGATTGTACTTTTTGGGAATAAAGGCAAACTGATTGGGAGTAACAATCCTGCTTAAAACTTTACTGAGTCTACGTAGTAACCATGAGCACTAGACTATGCTAATAATGGCTATGGTACCTGCAATTTGCCATGGTATTGCTTATAATTTTATAATATTTTATATCTATATTATGTTCTAATCCATTCGAATATTTGAACTTAGTAAAAAACATTTAATACCTTCTGAGTTTTTAAAGTGTCTGATTATCCTCTAGAATTTTAAAAAAGTGATTCATTATTCTCTCTAAGTTCTACTAAATTAGTTTCTGTAACACACGCGTTTTGAAAAACCAAATGTGAGATAACCAATAAATGATTAATACATGACAGTAAGGGATAAACTGCATTACTTTTCAAAGTTTAAGGGGACAATCAGATCTTTTGAAAATTCAAAAGGACATTAGATGTTTTTGGCCAAGTTCGAAGGGATTCAAATATATTTTACTCTATTCTTTTAATTTACCTCTCACATAAAGATTGATACTCTTTATTTTGATACAAATTCTATTTTCACCGCTATGTAAGTTACCATGTCTCAAAAATATATTATTTTCAGTCGATCACAACATGTCATTCTCAACACACTCTGTAGATCCTGACTTTCAATCGCTTGAGAATCCCACGAGTTCCGAAGAAAAAATGTCTGATAGTCTCACAGGTGTCTCACCCCAGTGAATAACTGTTTGGCAATATTAATTGCATGAGTTCAAGTTAATTGAAATAGTTCTAAGCTTATCTCTATGGCATAAAACATGGATAAAATACATTTATGGTATGGCCGAATAGCTAAAAGAGAATTCATTAAAGATAAAACATATTACTGACTTGGACAATTCTAAGGATGTCACTGACTCTTTTCTTTATCCTTATCAAGATAGAGTCAAATACCTATTTTATCCTCACATGGTTGAATTTGAACACGTTGGCTATCAATATCATGCCATGACGTATAGACTTCAATTTACCCATAAACTAAATAAAACTATTTGACTACAGTTAAGTTTTAATAATAGCTTGTTAGTATTATTTGACACAAGATGTTACTTTGACTTAAAACATATGCATTTATTTCCAGAGATCTTACACTAACCTATTCATTGCTTGAAATTGGTTAAAAGTAGGAAATATTTTTTATATTATGACACAGAAAATGTTTGATGGAAATATTTTTCGGTCCTTCCCCAAGCTTTCTATTCAAAGTTTCAATGGAAATTATATTTATTTAAAATCAAATATTATATTTTTAAAGAAGCATATGTATATATATAAACACAAATCATTTCAAATCATATTGTTTACTCATCAATTAAAGTTTTAGTTTGAGTAATTATATAATATAATATTATAAATTTAGGATATCTTATTTAATTACATTTGAAAAAAAAAATTACTTTTTTAGATGAATTCTGGAGTTCATGTTTTCAATGAGGCAAGGAGTTCAAATATTTATTCACTAATAATTAATTCATTAGTACAAGTTTCGCACAAACTAAATTGGCTTGTCTTTTTAAAATAACAAATTATAGATCTACTCATAATAAAATAATTCCGAAACAGGCACAAAGCCAAAGTTGTATTTTAAATAAGATCATTTAATGTCTATAAAAAAAAAAAAGTTTCAAATCCTTATAGGTGTGACTAGCTATCACTATATGAATAACAAAACTCCACTTATGTGAAATTGATACCAAGTTTTTAAACATTTGAGATCTGGTAAGTGCATTTTATGCGCGTAATCTGTCTTTGTCTATAGGCTTTAATTGATATATTTTTAGTTAATTTAGGCGGATTTACTTCATTTTGTGTAATTACTCGTGTTAGGGACTCTGAAGTTGGAAATGAGTTTAAAGAGCCGTATTTGGGAGCTTGGAGTGCAATGATGTTAGAGCTTGAAGTCCTAACCCATGGGCATGGCTTATGGGGTGCTGTTAATGCTGAAATGAGCCTATGAAGCTGTTTTGCATAAGCCAAGATCCTAGTTTAAGGGAAGCTGCGAATTTGAAGAATTTTTATGGGATTAGAAGGCGTCCTATTTAGTTTTAGTTTATTTGTTTCAGTCTTTTTATCATAGGCTTTTGAGATATTTTTATTTTTATTTCTAGTATAACTCTAATTAGATTTTTCTACAAAAATCTTAATTAGAGTTATTTCCTATTTAGAACTCTTTCCTTTGTTGTTGAGATTTAAAAGAGTTAGGTCAATTTTTTTTTTCTTCGACATTTTTTTTGGTTTTAGATGTGAATTTCCAGCAGTCCTCTTTCTCTCTTCAACGTGTTCTTCCCACCCATGAAGAACTAAAACCCTAACTTCTAGCTAGAAGGAAATTCGGTCTTGTAAAGTCAACTGTGAGATCAATTGTCCTTAATTTCTTCTTTAATTCAAGTAATCGATTTCATTTTGTTCTTATTACTTTTGTATGATTTAATTGAATCATTGATTTAATTATTTACTTGTGATTGATCTGCTAGTTAGGTGATTAAATACATAATCGTTTAATTCATTTAACCTAGGTAGCGAATAACACGGTTAATTATAGACAAGTTTTTAATTTGTGTTATGGATGAAATTGATATGCTTTAAATAATCCCGCTTGTGTGATTATTGAGTGGAATTAGTGTCTTTCGTGTGTTAATGCTTTTGATTAAATTAAATTCCGAAACTTGTTTGGAACTATTTGATTAAATAGAGATAATTAATAAGCTTCGCTTAGCTATTTATTCTGTAAGAAAAGACTATGTGATTTATGCTTTATGATAACTATAGCTAATTTATTTGAATGCATTGAAATTATCCTTTGTGTTTGATCGAAGATCGGTTAGTTTGACTCATGACTTGAATCCGCCTTCTAACTGGAATCTGTTTCATATAGATTTTTACTTGATTATTTAATTTTGGTTATTTTCAAATTTTAATTACAATTTATAAACAACCCCTTTTACTTTTCTTGCTTAATTTTAGAAGAAATAATCCAACTGATCCCTGTGGATTCGACCCTGTTCTATTTGTACTACAAAATTTTGTTCCCGATAATAAGTATTTATTTTTTATGTGTTCGACACGCATCAACATCAATTGAACATCTTTGTAATATAAAGAAAAGTCTAACTCACTACAAAAACAACCTTAAAAAAGAGAGAATTGTATCGTGTGTGTGTGTGTGTGTATATATATATATATATATATATTGTTGGGAAAAGTTGAGGAGATGGAAGAGGTGTTTTGCTTTAGGGATCTTACTCTTAAGACAAGAGTGGAGAGCAGAGACACATGTCGTAAGGATCAATTATACGAATAGCAATTGATTGATTGAATTATTTTTGGAATATAGTTGAAACCGGTTTGGCCCTACTTACCCGCACAAAAGTTCCCTTGAAATACTGGAATAAAGCCTTTGAGTGTGCTGTCCATGTTATAAATCGCTTGCCTATACAACAATTAAATTATGAGACCCCCTTTCATCGTTTATTTGCCACAGATGTTGATTATTTTTCTCTAAAAATTTTTGGCTGCTTATGTTATCCTTGGTTGCGTCCATACACTAAGCATAGATTGGAGTCTCGTTCTCTTCCTTGCGTGTTTTTTGGTTATAGCAAAATTCATAAGGGTTATCAGTGTTTTCATATTCCTTCGGGTCGTCTTTATATCTCACGCCATGTTCTTTTTGATGAACAAGTTTTCCCATATGCTAATTTTTCTGATGAGTTGCCTCCGCTGTCAACCACTCTGCCTTCCGACCCTGACATCCAGATTTTTCATCCTGCTGTTCCTCAACCCCAACCTCACCTGCGATTACCGAAACCACCCACACAGCCGCCCAGTCCGCCCAATCTGTCTTCATCCAGCCCACCTTCACCCAAACCGTCGCCCAGCTCCTCCCCTACCCGCCTGCCCCGATCGAACCAACCCAGTCTTATTTCCAGCTTGTCAAATGATGAACCAGCCTCTCTCCTTCCATCCGAGTCCAATTTGGCATTGCCAAGTCCGTCTATTGCTGTTGATTTTACTGGTTATGGTCGTTTACAGGCTGATCCTCTTGTTGTTCCTCCATCTCCACCAAGAAGAATGATGACACGATTACAAATAGGTTCCTTGCCGAGTAGGCCCAAGCAATTTTCCAGCATTATTCAGTCTCAAGAGCTTGAACCCGCTAGTTTTTCACAAGCAAATAAGATTGCTCATTGGTGACAGGCCATGGAAGAGGAATTTAATGCTCTTATTTGGAATGGGACGTGGCAACTTGTTCCCCCTAGTACTAAGCACAATTTGGTGGGTTGCCGGTGGGTTTATAAAATCAAGCATCATCCTAATGGCTCTATGGAACACTATAAAGCTCACCTTGTGGCCAAAGGTTATACTCAACACCCTGGTCTTGATTATGTTGATACTTATAGTCCTGTGGTGAAACCCACTACTATCCAGGTGATTCTCTCTCTTGCTGTGTCTCTCAATTGGTCTGTTATACATATGGATGTGTCAAATGCCTTTTTTCATGGGACTTTAGAGGAACAGGTGTTTATGGCTCAACCCCCTAGCTTTGTTAATCCTCTTTTTCCGGATCATGTCTGCTTGCTTAAGAAGTCACTGTATGGGTTGAAGCGAGCTCCTCGTATGTGGCATAAATGTATGACTGATGTTTTGAGCACACTCGGTTTTCAAGGGTCAAAACCGGATACATCATTGTACTACTATGCTAAAGGCCATATTCGACTTTTTTGTTTGATCTATGTGGATGATTTGGTGCTCACTGGAAATGATAGTTCCTTCTTAAACAAAATTGTTTCTCTTCTACAATCTCGGTTTGCAATCCGAAATCTTGGTTCTTTGAAATATTTTCTTGGGATTGAAGTGCACTGGCTACCATCAGGTTTACTCCTTACTCAAACTAAATATATTGAGGATCTTCTACATAGAGTTTCCATGCATACTTGCAGTCCGATTTCCACTCCTGCCTGCACTTCAGAAAAATTACATCTTAAACTTGGTGAACCATTGTCTTATCCTAGTCTATATCGGAGTTTTGTTGGCTCCTTTCAGTATTTGGCCTTGACTCGCCCGGATATCTCCTTTGCTGTCAATAAAGTGTCTCAATTTCTCCATTCACCCACTACTGCTCATTGGACGGCAGTCAAGAGAATTTTACGCTATCTTCATGGATCTACAACATCAGGTATTCTTCTCCGTCGCAATTCATCTCTATTACTACAAGGGTACTCTGATGATGATTGGGCTGGTTATCTAGATACTCGAAAATCTACATCCGGCTTTGTTGTTTATCTTGGCTCCAATCCGGTTTCTTGGTGTTCACGGAAACAGAAGGCAGTTGCCCGTTCTTCAACTGAGGCCGAGTATCGCTCCTTGGCTGGTGTTTCTTCTGAACTTCAATGGATCCGTATTCTGCTTCAGGAGATTGGTTTTCGGCTTCCTATGCCTCCTCGGGTTTGGTGTGATAATTTGACTGCTACTTATCTCACTGCAAATCCAATTTTTCATGCACGTAGTAAGCATTTGGAAGTTGATTTTTTCTTTGTTCGTGATCAAGTCAGTCGTAAACAGCTGCAAGTCCATTTTGTTTCTTCTCAAGATCAAATCGCCGATAGGCTCACCAAGCCGTTGAGTAAAGCACGTTTTCTTCATCTGTGTGGCAAGTTGAACTTGACTTCTCGCCCCGTTCAACTTGAGGGGGAGTGATAGAGTATAAGGATAACTATGATTGTATTCCTATTTAATCTATGATTGTATTCCTATTTAATCTCTTGTTGTATAGTCCTATTAGGACTCCTCCTAGTTAGGCTAACCCTTATATATATATATATGCATCATTACTCTAATAACAAATCACGGTTTCTCTCAATCTCTACATTTTACAAGTCGTATTCATGTCATGTTTTAGGTACTCTGTTGATACGTTTAAGATCAATACAAACACGATCCGTTTAATTTCGACACGATTAAATGAAAAACAAACATAACCCATTTAACCCTAATCCAAACCCGTAAAAACATGTATCGTACCGTATCGTGTTATAATATCGTGTCTAAAATTGCTACTCGTATTATATCTTTTCCTTTTGTACGGTGGATTTGTGAAATGTGACCTTCCATTTATGAATTTAAACGTGAAGTATTGATATTGGCTAAGGGATTGGACGGTGGAAATTCGAAAACGTAGCAGAAGACAAAATAATGATGTTCTGCTTGTAATTAATGAAATTTGTTGGCATCTTCCAAATTATTTCTGACCTTGACTCTTAATTTCTTATCTTGTAAAAATAAATGAACGACTAATATCTTGAGTTTATACTGTTTCTGACGTCTTTCATGTTTAATTGTATATCATCATCATGGTCGTCACATTTATAATTTTTATTTTTATTATCATTATTAACGAAAACTGTTATCAAATTAAAGCTAATCCAAGTCTAATGCGGACGGTAAAAAAAAAAAAAAAGCAGCTCAGACATCCACATTCCTATAGATACTAAAGAATAAACCACTCGGATTAAAAGTTTACCAAAGTTATTTGTCAACCATTTCACAAAATAAAAACATTTTACATTAGCTTCCCTTGCTAAAAACATTTTACATTAGCTTCCCTTGCTAAAGCTATAGTCATTTAAAATGAAATCTATGTCAAAGATAATAATAAAAGTTATAATTACTTAATAGCTTAACCTATTAGAATAAACAGTTTCATAATATGGTATTAGAACTTTTTAGACCTAAAGGTCGAGGGTTCCAATCCTGACAGCTCAATTTATTAATTAAATTTCAATATATGGTAAAGTAGACATATGTTGGACACGCTTCAAACCCGAAGAAAATTCACATATGAGAGAGTATTAATAATAAAAATAAAAGCTATAATATGTGTTACCTATCAGCTATACCTAAAGCATCCAACTTCATAAAAAATGCAACGTATTTATCCATAATAATATATTATTATTATACTCTCTTTTTTGAAAGGATGTCTCAAGATTTTGACACATTGGTTGGATAAAAAAATTTTGGCAATTTTTATCTGTTAACGTTGTAGTTTTTGGTTTTAAAGAAATTTGATTTATCAACCTTTGACTTATGATGTACATGTCTACTACTAGAATGTAGGTCGACATGCATTGATTACTTAATTATAATACTTACTATATACATTTTTTATTCGGGAATATAAATAAAAATATGTGGACACATTGAATAATGATATATTAAATATAATTGGTATTTTTTTAACATAGACTCGATTAATAAATTATTTTAATACATAGTGAATTTAATTTCTTCTAAATTTAGTAATTTCAAATCAAAATGAACCGAGGAGTAATAAAAAAGTAGCAGTTATTTATACTTTAAAAAAAAAAAAAGTAATGCCTATTTTATGGACGAAAAAATGTGAGCTTTTACCTATATTCTTGGGGTGGTGGATATGAATCACTCTGCTAATTACTCCTACCATTCATATTTGTATTTAAACCATAAGACTCAAGAAATGAGTATTGCACCAAAACGAACAATATTTAAGTGGTAATGGTGTTAGAAACCAAGATATAAATATATAAATGGAACAAGAGAGAACATAAATAGAAACAATATTTCATTAACGTAAATAAGAAATACAAAATATGATTATAAACCTTAACCAGTAAATCGGATAGAAGAAACACTGAGGCATGAAATAGTATCAGTCTTTTTAAGACAGATTGATCCACGTAAATTAATTTAGCAAAATTTAATCTTCAATACAAAAAACAACACTGTAATAAACAACGCGGAAATTTTTTTCTGTTAATGTTGTAGTTTTTGGTTCTAAGAAATTTAATTAATGCCGACTTGAGACTGAAAATTCGATGGAAATTGGTGTGGAAATGACATTTGCAACCAACTTTTCCGGGTTAGGGAATGAATCATATTCAGTTGGAGAAGAGCTGGTCGGTAAAATTTTGCTACTGAGTGTAGACCATGGCAAATTTTGGTACCAACTAATCGGTGCCAAAGTTGGTGGCTAAATTTTGCAACCATATTCTTGTCATTTTCCGTTCAAAACCGATTTGGAAAAAACTTTGTTACAACCCTTTGCAGTCAGTTTTTTTTAATTAATTTAGCAAAATTTAATCTTAAATACAGAAAACAATGCTGTAATAACCTAAAAATTATAGAATTAATTCTCTTAATTTATTCCATCAACATTGTAGAACTGCCTGTCGGATACCACTCATTAGCAATTGAAAAAAAATAAGGACCGAAAATTACCCTTTGTCAACCAACAGATAGTGAAAATGTGGGGCCAGCCCCATCTTTGACCCCAACTGCTTCATTAAGAGGCTTCAGAGAAGCCATGACCAATATGGGTCTGTCAGCCCACAAGCCCCTTCATGAGTTTGGCTCCTATAAAACAAGGCTTTCCTCAATTCTCTCTCTTTGTTTTGTCGCTCTATACATTTCCTACTTCTTGGCCAATATGGGTCTGTCAGCCCACACGCCCCTTCATGAGTTTGGCTCCTATAAAACAAGGCTTTCCTCAATTCTCTCTCTTTGTTTTGTCGCTCTATACATTTCCTACTTCTTGGCTAGCTTTTGGCATTGGAGCCATGTAGCTCGCTAATTCGAAGAAGGATTGTTCAAGAACTTCTTGATTTGGAAACAAATTATTTAATTTAAGTCCATCTTAATATTAAAATATTCATTCTATTTTTCCTTCCATAAGAGTTAAGTGAATTTGTCAAAATTGGATCGTATTTTCCTTAATTTCAATCAATTAGAGGCTATATATGTGCAAAATCAATAAGTTGATAAAGAGAATTCGATGAATAAGTAAGGGAATAAAAAGTTGTTTAAGTAAACTCTATGACTCGAAATCTTGATCTAAGAGGTCCAGATATTACATTCGATGATGTAACTGTCTATTAATTAGGCTTACAGCATATACAAAAGTTGTACACTTTCTCATGTGCATTGAAAATCAACAATAAATTTATACTACCAGAATTTAAACCCTTGTGAAGATAAAATTTTGGCAATAATATGAAAGACAATCCGAAGGAAGAGTAGTTCAAGGAATGTAAACTAATAATAGTTTATTTAATTAAAATTTATTAATGGGCAGTAATTAGTTGATTATTATACCCATACACTAAAAACAATCATATTCAATAATATGCAAAGGTGGACTTCTAAAAACTGGTATTTTTATTCGATATATGAGCTTACATTATTGATTGTATTCTCAATCAGTTTCAATCTTGCCGCTTCTGATACACATCTCAATAACAGTTATATGGCTGGATTTAATTCTCAATTCCTTTGAGGAAGCATAATCACTAAGAGATTCGTACGCGTCGCATAATGCAGGCATACCGATGTCCACAGCCGTTCGACTGCCCAATGAATTAGTGAATGGCATTGTGACTTGCTTAGTTTCAGTGAAAAGTTCGGACTTCGAATCATCGGTATTTGGGAAGAAGTATGTCAGAGATAATAATAAAAACTATAATTGGGCCTTACCTATCAGCTTAAGCTTTTGGGTCAAATGGTTCCATGACATGGTATCAGAGCCGCTTAGACCTAGAGGTCGAGGGTTCGAATCTTGACAGCTCCATTTGTTGATTAAAATTCAACACATGGCAGGGTGGGCCTGTGTTGTACACGCTTCAAGCCCAAGGGGCATTCGCGTGCGGGGGAGTGTCAGAGATAATAATAAAAACTATAATTGGGCCTTACCTATCAGCTTAAGCTTTTGGGTCAAATGGTTCCATGACAGGATTTGGATCCGGCTTTTGATGCGTGATAAAACACACACTAAAGAAGCAAATGCATAACGGTGATCAAGTAATATAGAATAAATAAAGTGTCGATCCATCGATGACTAAATATGCAAATCTAAACACAATCGGGTTTCTATTAAACTAGGCGGAGGTTAATATATCTTTGATTTTTGTTGATAAAATAAATATACCGCTACCAACAATTTAACTAAAATAATTAAACTAGAATCAAATAATGTTTGATGTGAGATATTCGATGAGAAGGCTAACTAAGGTGTCCAGTTTCACTTGGGACTAATCCTAGTAATACTTTAAGTCATGCAACTAACTCGATTAGATTCTAAGATAATGATTTCCAATAGTAATTTACACCAGTTAGAGATATCAACTCTAATTCTGAACCTAAGCACTTAAACCTCTCAGTTCTAAGAGATCAAGAAAGAAACCGTAAAGTCCAAGAAATACTAGCACGAACTAGTGAGTCACAAGAGGAACGGTCATGCAATCGTTATGTTGTGTGAGTCGGTTAATATAGGGCAAACCATTAATAGGATAGGGCTCGATAGATCTGAAATGATATACGACAAGTGTTAAAAAGGTATATTTGAAGAGACATGAGACAAATAGACATGTCGTCGATAGAAACAATTGCTAAAAAATCATCCCTTACAATAGGGTGTTAGTAGAGGTGGCCAAATTGAACCCGAACCGGACCGGACTGAACCTAGTCAAAATCAGTCAAACCGTGAACTGGGTCGGAACCGGATCGGCGATTTAGAAGAAAAGAAGGTTCAGGTTCAGGTTCAATCAATTCTTGAACCTTTGAACCGACTGTTTGTCTCTTTTTTTTTTTTAACATGTTTAACTTCTTTCACTTGATTTTCTTTTTAAAGGTGTAAGAGAAATAAATAGTATATTTGTACAAATTATATTTTTGTAATAATTTTTATATTATGTAAATTATTAATTGTAAAATAAAAAGTATAAGTTATTTTTCATATTTGAGAAATTATATTATTTTGTAACGTATATTAATAATTTATCGAGAAATATCTACATCGAAAGCACACGCAAATTGAATTCTAAATATTTATTGAAAAGGGTTGACCTGAACTGGACTGAACTTAAAACTGATCAAACCCTGAAACTAAACCGGACCGGACCGAACCGGCGGTTCATCCCTTTTGAAGGTTAAAGTTCAAGTTCAAGGATTTCTTGAACCTGAAATGACAGTTTATGAACCATGGTCACCTCTAGGTGTTAGAGATAATAATAAAAGTTACAGTTGGGCTTTACATATCAGTTTAAGTTTTTAGATCAAATGGTTTCATGATATGGTATCAGAACCAATTAGATCAAGAGGTCAAAGATTTGGGTCCGATAACTTTATTTATTAATTTAATTTTAATGTATGATCGAATGAGTATCGGAAATAATAATTATCAGTTTAAATTTTTAATGAAATAGTCCGGAAATATAGGACAAATCTTTTATACGATATGATTTGTTGCTTCTGAAATGATATAAAAAGAAAAGTTAAAAAGACAAATTTGAAGGGGCACGAGGCAAATAGGCATTCGGTCGATAGAAACAGCCTACTTACCTGACAAGCCTTTAACGTCATTTCTTTTCTCATTCATTTAATGTCGTCCTAATTTCAGATAATTCTGCGTTTATCTTATATATCTAACACCAGATTTTTTGTTTATATTTATAAGCTCAATACCATATGCGTACTTTTGTATGAATAATTTACTTGTTCCAAGTTTCATGCATTCACATGCATGGTAATTTATTTCTATATGGCCCACAGTTAAAATTTACTCTTTATATTTCTTAACGAAAAAATACAAAAATAAGTCCTATAATTTTGATTATTAACAAATAGGTATCTGATGATTTAAAACTTTACAAGATAAGACCTCTAATTTTATAATATTAACAAAAATAATCTATTATACTGTATCTTTATAATTTTAATAGTCTATTAAAATGGGATTTGTGGTTTTGTACCTATTAATTGAATCTATTAATCCGAGAGTATTCTGAACTTTCCCACAGAGAAAAAGACTAGTACATTACATCATGTTACATTTAATCAACTTACGTCACCATGATATTCCTTTTTGTATATAGTATAGCTGGACAATTTCAATTCTTGTGGGGACAATGTGTCGCAGCTGACTATTGTTATATGTTTGTTAGAACAACTTATATAATATGCCTGACATGTAAATTATGTGTAGAATTAATAATATTATAATCATGCACATTTCATTTAATAAAAAAAATATACGGTTTAATTAAATAAATATTTAATACTTTATCATTTCAATAAAATTTTAAATGATAAACTATAAAATATTTAATTAATAAAAGTGGACTGTTAATAGGATAGAGTTCAATAGATTTGAATTGATGTACGACAAGAGTTAAAAAGATATATTTGAAGAGAAATGAAGCAAACAGGCATACCATATATAGAAACAATTGCTAAAAAATCTTTTTACCATAACTCAATGAGTATTTAAGAATTAACAAATATTATTATACTAATTATACATATTCGAATTGGTGTTGGAAGGGAGTAGACTATATAATTTTTAAACACAAAATATTTAATTCGTAACAAGAAGTGAAAGGTGTGTTTTTTATAGTCAACAAGAAGTGAAATATTTAATTCAAAATATTTAATTTATCTATCTAACACGAGATATTTTGTTTATATTTATAAGCTCAATACCATATCCGTACTTTTGTATGAATAATTACTTGTTCCAAGTTTCATGCATTCACATGCGTGGTAATTTATTTCTATATGGCCCACAGCTAAAATTTTACTCTTTATATTTATTTGAGGAAAAAGTAAAAAAATAAACCCCGTAATTTTGGCTATTTATAAACAGATACCATGATTTAAAACCTTATAAAATGGAACATATGGTTTTGTAATACTAACAAAAATAATATGTTGTCAATAAACTCTCCTAAGAGTTCACTTACTTTTTAAATTTTTATCTAAAATTTTATACGTTGATTAATTAAAATACAATTAATCTTACGACCAATAAAATTCTCACACTGATAAAGAGAAAACCCTAGACACATGTTGCCCCACCAGCCACCACCACGCCCAAACCCCAACGCTGGCCACGCCATCACCGCCGGTAGCCAATTCCGAACCACCACATACAACCACCGATTACCAAGTACAAAGCTACATCAATCCAATCATCTATCAGCCACTCAATCCACCCAAAACCCAAACAAAACCCTACAACCACAACCATCAGTCGTCTTCTTTGAAGGATTTCCTAAAGGATGGAGCACACAGAATCTGAACAAGCTCTTTGTTTCATATAACATCCATGGTATTATCACTTTGGCTAGAAAGAGAAACAACAGAAACCTGAGATTCGGTTTTCTACGAATACACCAAGACCCAAGCATAGCGACTGTTATTGCTGCAATCAATAAAATATCGATTGGCGCTCGTAAGCTTCGTGCTTTTCAAGCAAGTTACCCAGTGAAAAAACAACCCCCAGCTCCTTTTAGAAAACCAGAACGACATCCTTTTGAGCCAAAATCTCAACTCACTTTCAAACCTACTCACAAAGACTTGCGTTCATATGCATCCGTGGCCCAAGGTCAACCGTCAGAGAAACCTAGAATGTATTGTAAGGATTTTGGAGGACCACCACCATCATGGATTTCTAACTCATATGTTGTGTTCCTAAAAGACATCAGACACCTGCTCTACATGAAATCGATACTTCGTGAAAGAAACTATGGCTTCAGGAATGTCACAATGTTGGGAAGCTCCTCTGTGATTGTCTCCTTTTTCTCAAAGGAAGTTGCAGAAACTTTTATGAATTCTGATTGGGCATCCCTTGAAGACATTATAACCAAAATTGAGCCTGTTAACACTAACATGACCCCATCTCATCGCCTTACTTGCATAAGCCTTATTGGTATTCCCCTTAAACACTACAACAGCTCCTTTCTTGAATTCGTTACATCGGATTTTGGGTCTCTCGTTGGAATTAGCAAAGATTTTGTCCATATAAACCGTTTAGACTTAATTTCATGTTTAATCTCCATGGATGCAAGAAGCTTCACGGATCAGGTAGTTATTGAAATTAATGGTGAAATGAGAAAGATTGATATTTTTGAAAACTTATTACCCTGCAGTGCCATGGAGTCAGATTTTATGCCAATCTCAGATTCTCATACCAGTGAATTATCACCAGTGCTATCACAAGGGATTCTTTCAGCGTCAAATGGCACAAGTGTCCCACTGTCAGTTCAATCTGTCCAGGAACAGTTACCATTTGTTGCAGATCAGAATGTGATTATCCCAAACAAAGACACGACAGTTATCAAAAGAAAGGGAAGGGCTGTTCTTTCAAATGGGAATGTGGGTTCAGAAGTCAGTATTTCTTCCAACTTCGACCGAAGTGTCAATATTAATAATATGAATTGCAGAAACTGGAATCTATTGAATGCCAAATCAGCTTCATCATCGGAAGATGAAATCGAAGCTACTTGGAAGGTTGGAAACGCGATTGGCATCTTCAAGGAGAAAAACAAGATTGTGATTAAAGAACGTATTGGAGACCTTATCAAAGCGAATTAAATCTTCAATGCCTTCCAGGTTTTATCTACTTTCTCATGTCTTTAAATTTTGCATTCTGGAATTACAGAGGGGGTATTAGAAACATAGCAAAACAAAGTTTAATCAGATCTCGAATTATGAATCGTGGTTTACATCTTTTTGGTTTATTGGAGTCCAAGGCTGAGTCTATTGATGAATTTTGTTTGAGAAACATGTGGGGTCATTATGATTACAATTTTGTTTCTGTTCCTTCAAATGGGGTAGCAGGTGGTCTAATCATTTCCTGAAACTCGAATATAATCAATTGCACACTTACAAGCAGTTCTAATAGGTGGATTTTGGTTCAATGTTATAATCGGGATGTTGACACACACATTCTCCTAGTTAATGCACTAAATGAGTGGACGGATAGAGCTATTATGTGGGGTAACATTCTGCCCGTTATTACCTTAATTACTAAAGTGATTGTTTGTGGTGATTTCAACGAGGTTCTTGACCCAAGTGACAGATCGAACGGTAACTACACAGCTTCCATCAGACACTTTCAAGATTTTGTTAACAAAGGGGAATTACATAACATCCCGATTCAAGGCAGACATTTTACTTGGCATAATGCTACATCTTTTTCGAGAATTGACAGGATTTTAGCTTCCTCTGAAGTTGTAAACTGTTGGCCTCTCCAATTTACTTCCTCTTTTGACACAACGTTATCTGATCACCTTCCTGTTGTTTTCAAGTCTTCAGTTGATGCTTGGAGTGGTCCAAAACTGTACAGGTCGTTAAATTATTGGTGGGAGAAGGAGAATTTTATGCCGTTTGTTAAAGGAGTTTGGGAGCAGATTTGTGTTAATTACCCAAACAATCCTCTTTCCATCAAACTGAAATATCTCAGAGTTAGTTTGTCAAATTGGAATAGGAACTCTTTTGGCAAAGTGGGGAGTGAGATTTCATCTTTGGAACAGCAAATTCTTGACCTCTCTTCATATATGATTCCTCGACCCTTGTCTGATCAACATCGAGAGTCGCTAGCAACTCTCAAATCTAATTTGTATTTGAAAAGGAAGCATATAGAGTACATCCATCACCAACAATCAAGGGTAAAGTGGTGTCTTTTAGGAGACAATAATACCACCTTCTTTCACCGATCGGCTTCAGCTAGATTCAGGAATAATAGAATCTCTGGATTGGAAACTGATAATGGGTTCGTCACAGATCCAGAATCCATCAAGGAGCACATCTTTAGGTTTTATAAGTCGCTTTTTAGCGAGGATGTTTCTGTCCCTTTCACCTTGGATACTTTAAATTTCTCAAAGGTTTCTGAGGATCTGAACAGATATCTTATAGCCCATTTTAGTGAAGAGGAAACTTGGGAAGCTGTTAAAGCTTGCGGAGAAAACAAGGCTCCAGGTCCGGATGGTCCGAATTTCTTTTTTTACAGGAGAGCTTCGAACTTTATGAAAACTGAAATTTTGAAGGTTATTGATTCTTTTTATCACCAGGGAGTGCTCTCAGCAGCTCTGAAATCTTCTTTCACCATTTTGATTCCCAAATCAACGAGTGTGACATCTATCAACAACTTTCGGCTGATCTCTTTGATTCATGGAGTGTATAAAATTATCTCAAAGATGCTTTCTCGTAGGCTTCAATCTATTCTCCCTTGGATTATTTCGAGATGTCAATTCGTGTTCGTGAAAGGTAGAAATATTCATGAATGCTCATTCGTGGCGTCGAAAATTGTTCACAATCTCAAAGCCTTTCATCGGCCATCCTTCATTCTTAAATTGGATTTTAATAAGGCTTTCGATAGCATTTCCTGGAAATATCTCCATTCTATTTCTGAGAGCTTGGGCTTTTCTTGTACATGGAATGCTTGGATGAAAATTTGCCAGGTTAATTCATCAACCTCGATTCTAGTTAATGGGATTCCTATCAAGTCTATATATCTCAAGAAAGGGGTGAATCAAGGAGATCCTTTATCTCCTTTTCTCTTTGTTCTTGTAGTTGAGGGGCTAAAGCAACTTATTGATAAAGCTCGGGAGTTAAATATTTTATCAGGCTTGCACTCAGAAAACGAATTCCAACCGCCTCCAATCTTACAGATCGCCGATGACACGATCTGTTTTCTACCAGCAGACATTGAAGAAATTTCATCTTTTGTGCGTATTCTTCGGTGCTTTGAAATCATTTCGGGTCTTTGGATTAATTTCAGCAAAAGTTCACTTGTTGGGTTGGGTGTTAATGAGGCTTTAACTGAGCTGTGTGCCTCCAAAATTGGCTACAAGGTATCGAGTTTACCCATCCAATATCTGGGAGTTCCTTCAACCCATAAAAAATTAAATATTCAGGATTGGAACCCTCTCATTCAGAAATTTGAGTCGAAGCTAGCTTTATGGAAAGGAAGTTGTCTTTCTTATGCAGGAAGGTTAACTTTGGTTAAATCGGTGCTGAATGGTCTACCGGTGTATCTGTTGTCTCTTTCCAGAATGCCTAAAGCTATTTCTCGGATTCTCGAAAGCTATATGAGGAATTTTCTTTGGAAAGGTAACGCCTTTGAACGAGGGCTTAACAAGATCAGTTGGGAAAATATTTGCAAACCGTATTGGCTTGGAGGTTTAAACATGCATAGTCTTCCTCATAAAAATGTCAGTCTACTTATGAAATGGGTTTTGAAAATAAAGGCTTCAGATGAGTCTTCCTTGTGGTTCAGATTGTGTGTGGAACGCAATGGATTGAGGGATTGGAATTCCCTTCGCAATGGCCTTCCTCTTAATGCCTCTCATATATGGAAAGGGATTATTTCTTCATGTGTAATGGATGACAGATTTGGGGGCTGTTCCTGAGTAACACCCATTTTCAGGTCCGAAACAGCTAGAAAGTGAACTTCTGAAATGATGTTTGGGCTGGAACATCTTCTTTACGTAGCCGCTTTCCTGTCTTATACTCTCTGGCAGCTAATAAAATGGCATCATTGGCTGAAGTTTTTATGCAGATTTTTTATGCTGAAGGACGCCCTTTCTGGATCAGGAAATTGCGCCTGCATCACAAGGATCAACTACACACGCTAACAGCCCTTCTTCCTTGCCATTTAGCTTAGTATGAAGAAGACACCGTTGCATGGAAGGGTCACTCAAGCTTAATTTCGGGATTCAGTCCCAAAGCTTTCATTGATGGATTGTTTGGCAATGGAACTAATTTTCCAGCTGCTGCCCTCTTTCTAGCGATCCAAAATATGCCCATAACCCCGAAGGTAAAATTTTTTATGTGGACTCTTGCTCATGGTCGCTTGCCAACGCGCCTATTCTTGGCTCATTTGAACATTTTGTCAGTTGAGGAGGCTGTTTGCCCTTTCTGTGACAATGCAGAATTGCAAGACCACGCAATTATGCATTGTACAGAAAGTTCTAAAATTTGGACTGCTCTATTTGCTTGGTTGGGTATTTGTTTTGTTATTCCTAGTTCGGCCTTGGATTTTTCTTGCACTGGATGGGTTGTTTTAACAATACTAATCAGAAGAATTTCGGCAAAGCTCTTTGGATGACTGTCAGCTGGAATATTTGGAAAAGAAGGAATAGGAAGATTTTTGAGAATGTAATCCCTGCGGAGGACATTTTGTTTGATAGTATTTATCTGTCTTGGTTCAGTGTAAAGATTAGAACTAGAGGTTTTCCCTTTTCAGTTTCTGATGTCATTGTAAACCCCGCATACCTTCTTTTGTAATTCTGACCTTTTCTCAAGGTCTTTTATTTATATATTTTTCTTTTCGGGTTTGGCCTTATTGAGGTTCTAAAGGTGCCAATCTAGTTGAGATGTTTAGCTTCTTCTTGGTCTAATCCGAGTTTCTTATAAAAAAAAAAAAACAATTAATCTTGATGTCAAAACTTAAAACTTTCCGTAAAACTTTTATATTTTTATTAATTAATAATGCAAAAAGTTAGGAATCAATGGCGAAATAATTGTTGTTGTAATTATTAGATTAATTGTTATTGTTTCCAATACATGTGTGGACATGTCATCCACTTCAACAAAGTTAGGAATCAATGGCGAAATAATAATAATAATTAAAAGTAATTAGGTAATCAATAGAAAAAAGAAAAGAAATCCAAATAGCACCATGTATTAAAAAAAAAAAAAAAGACTAGCGAATGCCAGTTGACTTTGAAACACGTAGATAGCTTTTTGTCACGGAGTCGTCCTTTTGACCCGCGCGGCGCTTAGGCACTTGCAATGTTTGTTGTGCTAAGCAAGCCTTTTGATGTGTGAAGGAATATGGTGGACACTTGGATGCTTTAGAGGACTTTGTAATATATTTGAGTGGATACAATGGTTTTGGGAATGTGAGAGTAATTTTATTACTCAATCCAACACTCAACCAATACACCAAAGTATCTTACAACTCTCTCTTAGTTGGATGAGATCTCTTTAGGATGAAGAGGTTCTTGAGATTGGTTTACAAATGAGGGGGTGAGGCCTATTTATAGGCATCCCACCTCCTTATAGGAACATTCTAGAATATTTACATCATAAAATACATAAAAGAATAGGAAGGGACGCTTTCTAGAAGGGTTAGAGGCGGTTTGGGACGTTCTAGAGGCATTCCAGAAGATTACCGACCGATCTGGGACGCTCCAGCCGTTTCTGGAAGCTTCTGGCGGATTCTGCGACCGAATCAGCGACCGAATTTTCCGTCACTGGCGCTCTGCGCGCTGGGCTGGGCTGTTTTGCGCGCTGGGCTGGGCTGATTGCGCGCTGGCAGGGCCTGTTTTCCACGCCAAACTTCCATTTTTCTTCAACTTTTGCGGCACAACCACCCCTTCTTTGGCCCAATTATCATTTATTTGGCCTAAGGGTTTTGTCTTTGGTGCGTTTAGACCTTTGTGGCCATTTTTACCCCACTTTGGCCATATGCATCGCATGTATGCGAGTGTCATTGCGCATAAGCAACAATGTCTCGCGTAGCAATATTGGCGGGGCGTGACATCCTCCCCCACTTGATTTCGCGACGTCCTTGGCGCGCATCGAACTTTGTTGTGAGCACGCTTCAGAGTTTCCTTTGCCTTAACCTCTTGGCACGTCACGCCAACAAGTTTGGTTTGGCTCGGCAACTCCTTTGCCTTGGCCATTTTATCTTCTTGCGTGAGGTTTTGAGTTGATTTACTCTTCCTCTTCCTTCGTCGTCGCCTAGCCTTCTTTGCTTGGCACGAACTAGCATCATTAGAACTTGGTGTTTCGTTGCCTTGCTTGGGCAGCGCCTCTATAGACTTCCTTACAAGGACTTGATTGATAGCTTGATGAGGAGGTTGGGAATTACCTTGCGTAGGCATTGCCTTCTTAGACTTCCTAGCAAGATCCTTTGTTTTACTCTCCTCCTTACTTTGAGTGTTTAGCGGAAGTATCTCGTTAGGACATTCGAAGACTTCCTCACTACCTTTCTTGGTTGAGGCAGCGCCTTCATTCGGAGCGTTGAAGACTTCCCCACTACCATCCTTGGTTGGGGCAGTGCCTTCATTTGCACTGAAGACTTCCTCACATCCATCCTCGGTTGAGGCAGCGCCTTCGTCGTAGTCCAACAATTGCATTGCTCCAAGGTATTAGATTGCTCCCACTTGTTGTTTCTCCTCTTGAGCCTTCCTCTCCTTAAGGTCAGCCACCATGGCACTTATTTTCCCCCTCATTGGGCAATCGCGTGTCCAATGTGCTCCATTACATATGAAACACGATTTGGGGGCTTTTGTTGGGTTATTCTTTACGAATGTAGTCTTGCCCTTATCATGTGGCTTCTTCTTGCCATGATCCTGGGAGTTTTCAGCATCTTCAGCATCTTCGACCTCGTCCTTATCTCCCCCACTTTTACCCCAGTTGGCATTCTTTTCGTGGGAGGCAGAGTCGGTCAATTCTTCAACAAGTCGGATTGCATCATCAACGTTTGCCACATATGCTTGGATGACAGCAGACTTGAAGAAGTCCTTTAAGCCACTTTTGAAGCATGCAAGTGCATCTTCTCTCGATATTCTACCGACTTCGAACATGAGAGCGTTGCACTCTTTGATATAGTCGGTTATACTCCCAGTTTGCTTTAGTTGCCACATCTTTTGCTTGGCCTCTTGGCTAGCGTTGGTGGGACAGAACTTCTCCCGTAATTCTGTCTTGAACTGTTCCCACGTTTCGATACCAGGCTCACCTTGTTCTGCATCAAGGCATCGTCGCCTATACCACATTTGGGCGGCATCGCGTAGGAAGGACTGGGCAATAGCGATCTTTGCCTCTTCATCACCTATTGCCAAGCCTTTGAGGTATTGTTCCATGCTAAAGAGGAAGTCTCCACTTCAGCAGCACTACGACCACCATTGTAGTTTGGAGGCTTTTGCAATATACTTTGTCCATTCATAGCGGCAAAGCTTGATGAGCTCGCGCCATTGGGACTATTTGGACAGCGATGTGTTCACCATCTACTTTTCATCTCATCAGTCTCGATGTAGAGGTTGTGTACTTCTTTCTCCAACTTGGATATCTTATCTAAAAGAAGTTGTTTAAGGTTATCGAACATACCTCGAACAACATCGGTGATTGTGGCATTCTCTTCAGTAAGAGTGTCACATTTGTCCGATAGGTCGCCTATGGTCATCCTCATTTCCTCCATATGCGACTCCAAGGCATCAATCCGTTGCTGCAAAGCATCGATAATCACTGTCTCTTTAGATTGGTTGCGCTTTGACCTCCTTAGAGCGACTTGTTCTTCGTGTCCACGGTTGTGCTCTACCTCTTGCACATCTGAGGTAGCACCAACATGCACTACATCCTTAGCCATTATACTTTTTCCTTCTTTATCACACAGGGGAACCAAGGTTGCGTAACCGAGGCTCTGATACCACTTGTCACGGAGTCGTCCTTTTGACCCGCGCGACGCTTAGGCACTTGCGATGTTTGTTGTGCTAAGCAAGCCTTTTGATGTGTGAAGGAATATGGTGGGCACTTGGATGCTTTAGAGGACTTTGTAATATATTTGAGTGGATACAATGGTTTTGGGAATGTGAGAGTAATTTTATTACTCAATCCAACACTCAACCAAGACACCAAAGTATCTTACAACTCTCTCTTAGTTGGATGAGATCTCTTTAGGATGAAGAGGTTCTTGACATTATTTTACAAATGAGGGGGTGAGGCCTATTTATAGGCATCCCACCTCCTTATAGGAATATTCTAGAATATTTACATCATAAAATACATAAAAGAATAGGAAGGGACGCTTTCTAGAAGGGTTAGAGGCGGTTTGGGACGTTCTAGAGGCATTCCAGCAGATTACCGACCGATCTGCGACGCTCCAGCCGTTTCTGGAAGCTTCTGGCGGATTCTGCGACCGAATCAGCGACCGAATTTCCGTCACTGACGAGCTGCGCGCTGGGCTGGGCTGTTTTGCGCGCTGGGCTGGGCTGTTTTGCGCGCTGGGCTGGGCTGATTGCGCGCTGGCAGGGCCTGTTTTGCGGCAGCCCGCATTTTCCACGCCAAACTTCCATTTTTCTTCAACTTTTGCCGCACAACCACCCCTTCTTTGGCCCAATTATCATTTATTTGGCCTAAGGGTTTTGTCTTTGGTGCGTTTAGTCCTTTGAGGCCATTTTTACCCCACTTTGGCCATATGCATCCCATGTATGCGAGTGTCATTGCGCATAAGCAACAATGTCTCGCGTAGCAATATTGGCGGGGCGTGACATTTTGCTGTCCATAAATGAAGTCGACAGAGAAGGAAATGGAAATCTAAGTTGTTATAGCTTCAACTCCTTTAATTTCCCATTGAGGTAATTGTAATCTTTTTGACCTTTTTCAATATCGTTTTAATTATATATCTCAATTATCGGCTTAATTTCACTCATGGTATACCAACTATCTCTCTAATCACAGTTCGGTATACCAACTACCGTTTTGCACATTGTAGTACCCCAACTTCTATGTGACCTCCCATTGTGGTACATGTGACCTGTTATTGCAGATTAACTGTGCCACGTCAGCACTTTATTGGGATTAATTTTACTTATGGTATACTAATTATCTCCTTAATCACAGTTTGGTATACCACTTTATACATATTGTTTCATTTTATTTTTATAAAAAAAATAACAAAAATATATAAATCAAAGAAAATAAAAGAAAAAAAATCTGATTTATATATTTCTGTTATTTAAAAAAAAATAAAATAAAATGAAACAATACGTATAAAGTGGTATACCAAACTGTAATTAGGGAGATAATTGGTATACCATAAGTGAAATTAAGCCCAACAAAGTGCTGATGTGGCACAGTTAACCTGCAATAACAGGTCACATGTACCACAATGGGAGGTCACCTAGAAATTGGGGTACTACAATGTGCAAAACGGTAGTTGGTATACCAAACTATGATTAGGGAGATAGTTGGTATACCATGAGTGAAATTAACCGCTCAATTATCAATAAAGAAATATGATCAATTTTAGTTTTTAGTCATGATTTTTAAATAAGTGGATGATTTTACTGATGTTGTACATATATGTATATCTTTATAGGATCAATAACTAAGCAGATGGAAAGGAGATCGTCGGGCTGATTTCGTGGCCAATAGAACATCACCTCTTTGTTGCAACCCTCTGCAAGATATTGCTCCTATTTCTTCGCCACGTTTCTGTGTTTTGTAGCCTTAGGACATGTAAGAAAAAAAAAATTGAAGATGGAGGAAAATGATATAGCTAGTACAAGGGAGTTAGCACAAAGTGTAACAGAAGAATTAACAAAGATTGAACCTTTGTCCGATGAGTGTTGTATCTATAGAGTTCCAAAGAAAGTACGCAAGTTAAAACCTGAGGCGTACACACCGCAACTGGTGTCAATAGGTCCATTTTATCATGGCAAAAAAGAGCTCACACCAATGGAAGATCATAAAAGACGGTACATGATTGATTTTCTTAAGTGGAGCGATGCAAGTCTAGAAGATTTCATTACCTGTGTTAAGAAATCTGAGAGAAGATTGCGCGACTGTTATGCTGAATCCTTTCAAGAAAAATTCAACAGTGACGAGTTTGTGAAGATGGTGCTAGTAGACGCCGTCTTCCTCGTTACCCTTTTGCTTATCCCCCAATTCCCTGGATGGAGAAGTCGTGGGGACCGAATATTTGGCAAACCACAAATGATACATGAGGTAAGGTATGATATAATAATGCTCGAAAATCAGCTCCCGTTCTTCATTCTTGATGATTTGTTTCAGCTTTCTAACATACATCGGCGTGTCCTGGTGCTGGGCGGGTTGTCTTTGATTCAGCTTACCTATAATCTCTTTATGGGAATATGGGATAACTGGGTGACAAGAGACATGTTAGTGCAACGTGATTTCTCTCAGGTACATCATTTTCTTGATTTTCTAAGAATTTGTGAGCAGCCTACAAACATGAAACCCAACACGACACTCGAAAAGTTGTCGTTTCTTAAGGTAACAGAGCTCTACCAAGCTGGTGTCAAGTTTCAGTTGCAACCAAGTGGAAATAAATTTGATATAGAATTTAAGAATGGGATTCTGAAGACTCCACATTTGAAACTAAATCCAACAGTTAAGATCTTATTGAGAAATCTTCAGATTTTTGAGGAATGCCATTTCAAAAAGAGATATTTCAATGACTATATTACCCTGATGTCCATGCTTATAAGAGATGATAAGGATTTGGAAATTTTAGATGGAATTGGGAATATTGTAGAAAATTGGATAAGCAAGGATGCAGCAGGCTTCTTTACGAGCATAGATACCAGAGTCAACCGTCATGATTACTACTTTTCTGATATACATGAAGATCTAATTGCTTATTGTAAAACACCATGGAAAAAAGTGGATTGCAAATTTGAAACAGAATTATTTCAACACTCCATGGGCTGGAATCTCAGTTGCAGCTGCTCTTTTTCTCCTTCTACTTACTATTATTCAAACTGTGTGTTCCATCCTTCAAATTTAATCACTAAGCATTCACCATGTCAATTCCATTTGTCTTTCAATTCCTCCTTATTATTTCCTTCATTTGTATTTCTGCTATTATCTAAAGTTTGAATTTCTTCCTTCACATAAAGTTTTGCATTTTCAGATTTTATATATAATCTTCATTTATGGGGAAATAAAATTGGAAGGCCTTGAAATTTCTTCTTATTTTTTAATATTACAGGATTCGAAATCTACATCCCTTGATTTATTAAGAATTAAATGTGCGGAAATAATGCATTGGATGCTATTTTTTGTGCCTTACCTAACAATTAGATTTTTTTTTTTTTTTAATGAATTATAAGTTTTAAATTAGGTCTGACATAAATAATTTAAATGTTCGATGTTTTTTCTTCAACTCGTCCTCATCTAGCTGCTATTTTTTCAATTAAATTTTGTAATCCGATTGCCTAACCCTATTACCTAAATAACCAAACTAATTATTATATAAGCATAATATATCTTGTCTTCAATTTAATATTATATTTTTTGTTGTGAACTGGCACATACACTACAAGAAAAATGCCCACTTGCGACTGAAAATTCGGTGGCAGTTGGTCAGGAAATGGCATTTGCAACCTACTTCTCCAAGTTAACGAATGAATCAAATTCGGTTGGGGAAGAGCTGGTTGGTAAAATGTTGTAACCCAGTGTAGACCAGCACAAATTTTGATACCAAACCACTCGGTCGCAAAAGTTGGTGGCTATTGTTGGTCACAAGTTGTATTCCTTGTAATCTTTTTCAAACCGATTTGCAAAAATCTTTGTTACAACCATGGTTTTCAGACCCGGACCGGTCATGGAACCGGTGAAGGGATGGATTCATGGATTTTGGATTAAGCCGGAATCGAACCGGATTTGATAAATATATTAAAATATTTTTATTTTTATATTTATAATTTATGAAAATTTGAACATTTTTATTATAATTCTTTAAGTTTAAGCATTTCAAATACAATATAGTAATTAAAAAAACTCAATTTATGAAATATAGTTTTTATAGTTACGATTAAATGTCAATTTAATCAAAAATAATTTAAAAATATAAACTATATTTTATTTTAATTAAAAACACCTCAAAATAATAACTTAAATTTTATATTCAAATAATTTTTTTTTAAGTCTGGTCGAACCAGAAAACCGGTCCGGTTCACGGTTTTCCAGTTCGACCGGCCGGTCCATTCAAAGTTGACCGGTTGTTGACCAAAGTGAAAACCAGATAGAAACCGACCGGTCTGACCTCTGGTTCCGGTCGAACCCAGTCCGACCGGCCGGTCCGGTCCGGTTTTCACAACTATGGTTACAACCCTTAGCAAAACCTTTGCAGTCATTTTTTTTTTTAATGTTAATTTAGCAAAATTTAATCTTCAATACAGAAAACAACACTGTAATAACCTGAAAATTTCAGATTTAGTTCTCTTAATTTATACCATCAATATTGTAGAATTGCCAGCCATACCACTCATTAGGGCTGGGCATAAGAACCGGATATACTGGATTGGACCGAATATCCGAGGAAAAAAATCCAGAATTGGACCGAACTGTTGACTTTTTTTAAAAAAAGAACTGGACTGGACTGGACCGTAATTTATCCAGGACCGGATCGAGGACCAGATTGAATTGGATTGGATCGAGGACCGGACTGATAGAACTGAGAATTTATTAGTATTAAATATATATAAAGAGAATATTTAATTTTAAAATTTTATAATATATGTAAAAATAATAATTTATAATCTTTCTAACCACTGAGTCAACTTAATATATAATATTTAGAAAGATATTATTAGAATTTATATTTTTTAGTTGAAATTATATAAGAAAATATCTTTACTTTTTTATTTTTAGGATTTATTTTTTATATTAGGATTGGACCGGACTGAATCCCCGGACTCCATAACCGGATAGGACCGGAACCGAATCCCCGAATAACCGAACTGGACTGGACCGAAATTTTCGGAACAATCCAATTCTGGAGATTTATTACTCCAATCCAATTCTGGAGATTTCTAAATCCCCAGATTGGACCAAACTGTGCCCAGCCCTACCACTCATTAAGCAATTGAAAAAAAATAAGGACCCTTTACCCTTTGTTAACCAACAGATAGTGAAAGCATGGGCCTGTCAGCCCACAAGCCCGTTGATAAGTTTGGCTCCTATAAAACAAGGCTTTTCCTCAATTCTCTCTCTTTATTTTCTCTCTCTATATATTTTCTACTTCTTGGCTAGCTTTTGGTATGGAAGCCATCTAGCTCCCTACATCCAGAGAAGCATTGTTCAAGAACTTCTTGATTTGGAGACAAATTATTTAATTTAACTCCATCTTAACATTAAAACTAATTCTATTAGCATTTGCTTTAAACATTATTTATGTTGCGTACTATTAATAATTAGGTCTAATACATCTGAACCTTTCTAAACTTGTCCTTAACGGTACAAGTGCCCCTTAGATTTTGTGTTCGTCAGTTAGCCCCCTAAACTTTGAAAAAATGACCAAGTTTGCCCCCTTACTATCACATGTTAATCATTTATTAGTTGTCTCACGTTTGACTTTTCAAAATGCTTGTATCACAAATGCTAGTTTAGTGGGACCTAAGTGGTAAATTGGATCGGTTTTTCAAAATTCAAGGGAGTAACAGGACACTTTGTAAGTTCAGGAGGGCAGTAAGCTTTTTGGACGAAATTTAGGAGGGTCTAGATGTATTCAACCTGATAATCATCATTGAATTTCTACTTTAATAAATGTCCATAGTCATTTATTTTGCTTTTATTTGATATATGATTTCCACTTAAAATAATACTTTTTTCGTTCTTTTTTAATATATCGTTTAAGGTTGTCCACTAGAACTAATGAAAAATTTATTAAATGACTAACTTACCTATAATAACTCCCTCCTAAAAATCTACTTTTAATGTAAAAAGTTCTCTTTCTTTTTAATTATCAAATCTTATTATAGAATGGTTTGTATTAAATATTGAATTTCTTTCATAATTTTTTTTTTTTTTGATACAAAGGATGGGGGGACCCCGGAGCAAAGGCAAGAAGAAAGGGAAAAAACTTAACCCCGAACTAATCTTTGGCGAGCAATGCCAAGGATATCGTTCGTCAAAATACTCTGGAGGCCTGCAGGAGGCGCGACACACTCGTGAAGCCCAGTAGGATAAGATCCTGCGAAATTCGCCAACCAATCTGCTGCTTGATTACCTTCTCTATACACATGATTGAAAACAACACTCCAATTACGGTTATGGAGGGCCAAACATTGTCGGATAAGCCATTGATGGGGATGAGGACTCGTCAAACCATGATTCATAAATCCGATAGTTATTGCCGAATCCAGCTCTACAATGACCTTCCTATAACCACATTTCCAAGCCATATGCAGCCCATAAAAGAGCCCCCACAACTCAGCAAGAAGGGAGGTGCAAACCCCAATGTTTGCCACAAAGCCATGCAACCAACTTCCATTAGCATCCCGCAGTAAGCCACCCACCATAGCCAGACCTGGGTTGCCCTTACAGGCTCCATCGCAATTCAATTTGACCCATCCCATCTCCGGTTTCATCCAGCAGACATCAACGGTACCAAACCGAGTTGTTGTACCAGGGCACGAACGCATAGCTCTTATAAATTCCGCTGCTTTTGACTTAACAAAGGCCACACCATTGTTGCAACTCGGACCATTCTCAAAAACCTTCATGTTCCTCCATTTCCAGGCCCACCACACCACAGTCATAAACAAAGTTACCCAATCGATACCCTCCCAAGTGACATGCGGCTTCAAATTACCAGCAAACCATTCTGGCAGCGGGCTACCAAAGAAAAGAGAGCGACTACTAGCGGGAACCAAGGACACCCATAACTTTCTAATTTGCTCACAATCCCTTATAAGATGAAGCGTTGTTTCAATATTATTGCAATATGGACATGAAGAGGAAGTCGCAATCCGGCGCCTAACACGGTTAGCATTACAGAGGACCACATCATGAACCACTAACCAACCAAACACCTGTAATCTCTCCGGCACCTGTACTGACCAAATCAGCTTCCAATTAAAATCATTCTGAGCTCCATTGGTCGGGTTCAGTTGTCTGTACATCGACGCCACTGAGAAACAACCACTTGGGGTAAGTCCCCAACACCAACCATCTTTACTTTCCTCGTCATTAAAAATGACTCGCGTGGCAATTTGAAGCGCCGCTGAAGTGAGTAAAAACGTTACAAAATTTTCCCATTTCCACGATCCATTCTCACTCCAATAATCCGCAACTGTGGCTTCTAACATATGGGGCGGAATTGGGTGGCTAGCACAGGACAGAACGACTGATTGCCAATCCAAATATCCTTCCAAAACTTAGTCTGCTCACCATTCCCCACCATCCTTCTAAGGCCCAATTTCAGCACATCCACACCGCATAGTATACTCTTCCAAGTATAGGACTGATTCATATGAAGTTTCATGGATCGTAGGTCATCTACATCGAACCCATATTTGTGCCTGAGCACCCGAACCCAAATAGCTTCTGGATCATAAACCATCCGCCACCCAATCTTTGCAAGCATTGATAAATTGAAATCACGAGTAGATTTGATACCCAAGCCGCCCTCTTGTTTGGAAGCCGTAACCTTGTCCCAACTAAGTAAATGCAACTTTCATTGAGACTCCGACCCTCCCCACAGGAACCTCCGATTTAATTTATCAAGTTTATTACACATACCCATTGGTAAAACCATGGTCTGCATTGTATAGCTCGGAATGGCTGCCATCACAGATTTAATCAAGGTGATTCTCCCAGCCATGGACAGGTATTTCGTCTTCCATCCCGATAACCGAGTATGAACCTTATCCAATGTCCTCTTGTAAGTCTCCTTGGTAACCCTTTTGTGGATGATGGGCATGCCTAGATAAGTCCCCAAATCAGTTGTAACCTTGATTCCAATAGCCATGGCAATTAAATTTTGGTCCCGAATCAATACATTTTTCGAGAAATAAATACTTGATTTATCCTTACTCACCCGCTGTCCCGACGCTGCACAGAAGGAGTTCAAAACGTCATTCACCGTTTGGGCTTGACGAACCGAAGCTTCCGCCATAAGAATAATATCATCAGCAAAAAAGACATGAGATAGCTTTGGGCCACCTTGCAAAGCTCGGATAGGATTCCACCTCTTATCATGGATGGCATCCTCAATTAGATGAACAAGACGATCCAAGCACATAACAAATAAATACGGGGACAGCGGATCCCCTTGACGCAGGCCCCTGGTAGGAGTAAAAGCCGACAAAGGCTCACCGTTCCAAAGAACTTGCATCGAGGCTGACGAGATACAATGCAAAATAATCTCCACCCACCTAACTGGTAAACCAAACCAGTATAAAGTGTCCTTGAGGAATTGCCAACCGATGCGATCATAGGCTTTCTCCAAGTCCGGCTTAAGGAGCATGTGACCTTTCCGCCCTGTCTTTTTCTTAAACGAATGCACCACTTCCTGGATGAGGACAACATTATCTGAGATGTGCCGTCGCGGAATAAAACTACTCTGGGTCGGAGAAATTCGATCTTTCAAGAACGGCTTCAAGCGATTCACCAAACATTTTGTGATAATCTTGTACAACACATTACACAAACTTATAGGCCTGAATTGGGTAAGGCGTTCCGGGTTCAAAACCTTGGGAATGAGAGCAACAAGTATTCGGTTTACTCGTGTATCAAGAGAGCCATGATTAAAAGCCTTAAGAACAAACTCACAAGTCTGGTTGCCTACCACACCCCATAATTTCTAATAGAAGAACGCTTGAAAACCATCCGGCCCCGGGGCTTTGTAAGGCGCCATTGCAAAGATTGCACGCCTGACATCCTCCGCAGAAAAATCAGCAAAAGTAATCTGCCTATCCAGATCTGTCCAAACCGGGAAGTTACACCGAGTAGTTAAACGGGGCCGAGCTGTAGACTCTTCTGAAAATAAATCCAGAAAAAACTTCGTTGCCATGGTCTTCAAAGTATCCTTTTCCCAAATCCACTGATCCATGTCATTCCGTAAGCCTTCGATACAATTGGTCTTCTTCTAATAATAGTAGAAGCATGAAAAAACTTTGAATTACGGTCCCCCAACCCAATCCATTTCACTCTTGATTTTTGGAACCAAAAGATTTCTTCTTGTAGCAGCACCGCATTCAGCTATTGAAGCAGCCGATTTTCAAGACGGATCAGGCCCCCATGGGCTCGTTGAGAAAGGAGGCGTTGAACCCCATCCAGGCGAGCATAAAGACGTTTTTTCCGGAAGAAAATGTTCCCAAAATGGTTTCTATTCTAGATCTGAACTGCATTCCGAACTTCCTCCAGATTCCCCAAAATCTCACCGTTAGCCATCCACTGTTGTTTAATAAAATCCGAAAAATCAGCATGTTGCATCCACGCCCCTTCAAAACGGAAAGGTTTATGTTAGGGACTAGCTACATTTATGTTGAGGTCAATCAAAATTGGGTAGTCGTCCGACCCATTACGGGGTAAATGTCAAACAAAAGCCTCCGGAAACTGATGTCGCCAATCCAGGTTACAAAGTGCCCTATCCAAACGACAGGCAACCCGAGTACGGGGAGTATGACCCCTGACCCAAGTAAAGGAAGAACCAATAAAACCCATGTCCACCAACTGCATATTTTCAATCCAATCAGAAAAGAACACACATCGGTCAATCACTGAAGCCACACCCCCTTGTTTTTCCTCTACCGATTTGATACAATTAAAGTCTCTCACAATAAGCCAAGGCTCCGAGATACCACTATTAAGTTGCAACATGTCCGTCATGAAGCTTTGCTTAAAAGCCAACTGAGGACGCACATACACAGCAGAAAAAAGCCAATAATGGTTCAGCTGTCGCCCCTGAATACACCTAATCCTTGAGTGAATAAATTGGTCATTTTTTTGAAGAATCGAAACCTCAAGATGGTCCGAATGCCAAAACATCCAGATGCCGCCCCTAAAACCATCTGCCTCTACGCTTTCAATTCCCGAAAACTTTAACTTTTTACAAATATTTTCAGCCCTATCTCCCGAAATCCGAGTTTCCACAAGAATAAGAATCGTAGGATCATGAGTCTTAATTAAGAAATTTAGGGCGCGGTTAAACTCCCTACCACCAGCACCAAAACAGTTCCAAGACATAATCTTCATCATAAATAAAAAGCAGCAAGACAAACCTTGAAGAAGAGAAGCTCAAGGCCTAAGCACGTGGGACAGCAAACTGCCCTCCCTCCTCAACACCCTCTCCAACGGGTTCTAAGGATCTCCCAATGGCTCCCTTGTTAAACTCTCCGCTCGTATTTATCACCATACTAACCACTCCTAAGTCCGGTGGTCGTGGCTACAGGTGCAAGCGTGGTTCCCTGAAGTCCCCATATTGAACCCCGCTCCAACCTCTTCCCGGATTCTCTTTGCTCGAGTAGCTCCGATATCCACAGATTGGTTCACTCTCCCCTCAAAAACTAAAGCACCAGCCCTTGCGGTATCTTCAACATCCCCAAAAAGATTATGTTTTTGTAGCTCCACTAAAGGCATAGGTTTTCCCATGGAGGATTTATTTCCTGCAGCCCGTGGCTTAGCCGGAGCTTTCCCTTTTCTTGTACTAATATTATTACCCCTTGCAACATCCCCATTAGTTACCGTTGCAGCCTGTTCAGGAATTGTAAACAGAGGTGCTCGAGATTCCCCCATCTCAGCATTCAAAGCCTCAAAACGATTTTTATCCGTTTCTGCAGAAGACGAGTTTTGTTTTTCCGGCAGCCTTGGTTTCCTTCTTCGTCTTTGCACCATCATCCAAGGCCCATATTCCTCAATATTTCCCTATTGACCCAAACCTCCCTCTGCACTACTACTCGCTTGGGGCGATACATCCTGGTTATTCCCTCCCTCCATCATGACATTCACATTGGTTGCCGGGTTAGCAGTCCTCTGTGTCGCATTCGCAACAGAAGGAAAGGAGCATTGGGAGCGAGAATGGCCATACCTTCCATAATTTGTGCAAGCTATGTGAAGCCCCTCATATTCCACTCGGACAAGCTCCCCATTAAGACAAAATTCAGCAATCAGCAGTTTATTCAAGTCAATCTCCACACAGACCCGAGCAAACCGACCCCTATTGGCCTGGGCAGTGTTTTGGTCTACCTTGACCGGCTTCCCAATTGCTTGGGCAATTTCCAACAGTACATCCTCAGCATAATAAACCATCGATAACCCCGGAAATCGCGCCCAAACCATAGTTGTTTCAACAGTTGCTTGAGTAGGAAGGAATTCCAGAGTCCAAGTACGCACTGTCAAGTAGTGCCCCTATACCAACCACGGTCCCTCCGTCATCACCTTTTCTCGATCCACATCTAAATCGAATTGAACCATATGGAACCCATGCCCCAAATCCATTATATCCACTGTCCCAACCGGTTTCCAAAGCTCCCTTGCACGTTTAGATAAAGCAACATAACCCAGGTCACGACCTAGAAGTTTTACAATGAGGGCTTCCCGCCAAGGTGCTGCAAGCTCCTCAATGAGTTGGGGAGCAACAAAGACGTTGGGTTTCAACCCATTACAGGGCGTAAAATCAATGGAGACTAGACCCTTAGCTTGTATAGTTCTAGGGTTTGGCTTCCGGCCTGCTGGGTTCCTCCCCGCCACAACAGCACTAAACGGTCTCTCAATTCCGGTGGCCTCGTGAGGAATCCCCTCATTCATAACGATGTCGGCAGAGTCGTCCGGCGGCGCCGGTGGGTCAGGCGGAGATGGCTGAACAGCTAGGGAGCCTCTCATGTTTTTCTCTTTTTATAATTTTTTGTCTAATTTCTTTCATAATTTAAATAATGGAAAATATAAAGAAAAGTATCAAAACTGTATTACTAATCTAGAACGTCATATAAAAAAGAACAAATTGAAAAAAACCAAAACAACGTATAACAAGGGACGGAGTGATTGATACTCTAAATAAAAAGTTTGGTTTGAACAAATATTTTCGGTAGAAATTTCTTTTACCAATTTATCTACTTCTTGGCGAAGAGGAATAAATATTTTATACAAAATTAAAGTAGCATAAAAAAATTATAAAAACCAAACCGAATCAAAGCCAAACATAAAAAATTATAAAAACCGGTTTTGACCGGTTCGCCTTTCATTGGTTTTTTACCGGTCGAACCGGTCATGTCTGGTTTTTTTATTAAACCTCTGATTTTAATCAAACCGACCAGACCTATGGCCGGTTCGCAGTAAAACCAGTCGAACCAGCCGATTCAGTCTGGTTTTCACAACATTGAAATTATCTAGAGTAATAATATTTTATACCATGCTACTTTAATAATTCATTACCCCAGTAGTTATATCATATTTTTATTCTTATTGTAGCTTCATGTGGGGTCTAATTGTTAAGGGGAAATTATTTTACAAGTTACAAAGTGACCTTTCATCTCAAAAACAGATAAATTAACATTAAAGTTAAATCATTGATTTCTAGAGAGCCCTTATGGTAGTCAAATTACTACTAGCCTATTCATTGCTTCAAAGTGGTTAAAAGTAGGTAAACAGAGAAAATGTTTGATGGAAATATTTTTTTTTTTTTTTTTTTTTTTTAGAATATTGCAAAATGAGACAGCTCATCCTCATAGTGCATGCTCAATAATGAGTAATAGTAACACATAAATTAAAAAAAAAAAAAAATTTTGTCACCCTTCAAATGACCTTTTAATTTAAAAAAAAAAAAAAAAGAAAAAAAAATTCGAGTGTTTATTTGGATATCAATAATTTCTATTTGCATTTCAAAATATACTAATAAAAATAAGTTTCTTTGACTCGTCTCCATCTAACCGCTATTTTGTCAATTAAATTCTCTAATGTATACACAATTGCCTAACCCTTGACCTCTAGGTCTAAGAGGCTCTGATACCATATCATGGAACCAATTGATCTAAAAACTTAAGCTGATAGGTAAGGCCCAATCACAACTTTTATTATTATCTCTGATAGATAACTGATGCAGCGCGATAATTGAACAAATAACATTAAGATTTGTTGATTGTGCACGATGTCGGAAATTAGCTTTTTATAATCTGAATTTCGCAAAATTCACACGTATAGAGAATTGAAAATTTTCATTCAATGTCAAAAATTGTCTTCTCAAAGAAAACATTACAACTTAAATACCAAAACCCTAAAACAGAATCTAAACAGGAAAAGGATAACAACAACAAAATTACCAGAAAGTCCTTGAAAACAATAAATTACAGTTTTGAAGGCCTAATAAAATCTGGCCAAAAAGCGACGTAAGTCACGAGCATAGCTCATGAGTTTGGATTATTGGCCGTTTCCATCAAAATTAGGGTCCGAAAATACGAAAATCTCAATGAGCACAATGAAAAGAGAACAAAAAATTGGATGACAATTTCTTAAACAAACTTAAAAAAAAAAAAAAATACAGATTACGTCAAATGCTAAACAAACCCATCAAATGTAATTCAAAATATTTAGAAAACCTTATCAAATAGATTAGCAATTCAAAATATTCAGAAATGCAATGATTTGTCGGATGCATTCTGGTATCTAGTTGCGTAGATTTTTTCTTCATGAACAACAAAAGAAAGCGAGGCGTCTGTTGTTGTAACAAAAGAAAGGGACACCCCGTTGTGTTCCCAGAAAGACCCAAATTATAAATTGTCAAATTTCAGATTAGCAAATGTAATTGAATTTGACTGTCCATTGCATTACCATTTAGTTATATTTTCCTCACGTAGCATCCAAAATACTAAATTTAATGGGTATTTGGTTTCTTCCAAACAGCTGTTTTTTTTTTTTCTTTTTTTTTTTTCTTTTTTTTTGCTTCAAACAGTATATTTTAAATGTTTGGTTAGGACTATCAAACAGCTGTTGTTAGCTATTTCGGAGGTAAAAAAAAAAAAAAAAAAGTTGTTTATCAACAACAAACAATAAAAGATAACAATAACAACAAACAGCAAACAGCAACAACAAAACTAAATAGGTCTTTAGTATATTATTTTTGTTCCCAATCATTCAATCGATTTTGGATTCTATCGTGCGGTTTAAATTAATAATAAAATTTTATGTCAACGTTAATCTTTATATATCATGGAAGAGACATACTCTCCACATTTCTCTCAAATTCAAGTGGAAATTAATAGACTTTTTTCAATAAAAATGGAAGATTCCATTCATTTCGAAACTTGGAGTAAATTAAAATTTGATACATTAGTACTAAAAATAAGAAATTAAATAATCTCATTTAATATAATCAAAATACCATAATCTCATCATATTGTGAGATAAGAAAAACATGCTAAAAAAAAATACAATGAATAATAAAAGACAACAAAACAATATTGTAACTCGCATTTTGTAAAATTTCATTTGACGTTAATATCATTTTGCAAGCGGTAATGATACTATATTAAAGAACCATTTTCTTAAAATAATTTGCTTTAAAATAATTGAAAATAATGATAAGCAAAACAAGGCAGCCTTTCTGATTCTCTAAAGGCCATAACCCATATTACATTGTTTTATTTTTACCCAAGCACATGTTGAGATAAACATGTAAGTCTTATAACATATTTTATATATAGTAGGTTAGGTAAAAAGATTAGAAATTAATAAATTATTATTTTTTTAAAAATAATCTCTAACGTAATTCAGATTACGTCATGTCAACATTAGTGAGACTACGTCACGATAATATTTTTATCTGTAATAATAGAGCTGGACATATGATCATTCATGTGGGGAGAACGTGGGACAAGTATCTTTCCGTTGAAATTTCATATCAATTGTTTTTAACAAAATATATATTTTCCTAAAAAGAAATGAAAAGTCAGAATCCAAGAATAAAATAGTGGTAGTCTTTTTTTTTTTTTTTTTTTTTTCTCTCTCTTTTTATAGATAGGTACAGTGACGATGGCAGGATTGTTTCTTTTGGAAAGGTAAAATTTGCTTAAAAAAATTTTCGGCCAGTGAATAAAAATTTCCGGCCGATGAAAAAGAGGAGAGGAAGAGAGCTAAGGTGAGATGAGGAAGGAGAGGAGAAGGCTGTTCCTGCTTTTATATTTTTTACCTACATACCAGGGCAAAACGACTGGTTTGTATTTTTTTTTTTTTTTTTTTTTAAATTGCACCCTGCTGTTCTTTTTTTTTTTTTTTCTTTAAATTCCAAAACCCAACGATCTATCCATTTGATTTGTTTCAAGATCTGCCCATTGATACTCAAAAACAAGAGATTGATAAACTCTGCCATCTACTTGATGACATCTAAGTGAAACAAGAATCTGAAGAGAGTGAAAATGATCACAGAATCCGATCATTTATCATGCTATTTCCGGACCTTCCACCTGATTCCAAATATCTGCCAGAATTCCTTGCAACATATGGCCGTCCGTCTCCTCTGATCGAAAAGTTCAAGGATCTCCCCGTCGACAAACAAGAACACAAAATTGAAAAGCTCTCCACTCTTCTCCGAGGCAATGTTTCATCCCTGGGATATCCTGAAGAAGAAACTGAAGATGATTTCAGAACCCGGATCTTTCTCGAGCTGTTGCTGAAGCTGTCACCGGATGAATCCGACTATAAGATTGACTTCTTTGAAAGGAACTTCAAAGTTCAGAATTAGTAACCTGAAAATTTCAGAATTAATTCTCTTAATTTATTCCATCAATATTTGTAGAATTAATGGCCAGCCATACCACTCTGAATTCAATTCTTCCCCTTAATTCTCTCTCTTTATATTTCCTACTTCCTGGCTAACTTTGATATCGGAGTCATGTAGCTCCCTAATTCGAGAGAAGGATTGTTCAAGAACTTCTTGATTTGGAAACAAATTATTTAATTTAAGTCCATCTTAACATTAAAATTAATTCTATTTTTCATTTCATAGGTGTTATGAATTTACCAAAATTGGATCGGATTTTCCATAATTTCAATAAATTAGAGGCTAGATGTGCAAAATAATAAGTAGATAAAGCGCATTCGATGATTAAGTAAAAAGATCAAAAAGTTGTTTAAGAAATTGTGAATAAATTTTAAATAAATGGTGATGCTAAACTAATAAACCCTTGTAGTTTAATGTAAACTCATGATAGTTTATTTAATTAAAATTTATTAATGGGCATTACTTAGTTAATGATCATACTTGTATACTAAAAATAATCATATTCAACAATATGCAAAATCAAAATATATTTTCTCAAAACCGGTAGTTTTATTCCATATATCAGGTTACATATAGACACAGAACTGATGAAGCACTTCACCAGATTTTTTAGCATCAAAATAGTACTTCTAATTGATGTCCTTTATTTAATTAAACTCTTTATTACACAGAATCCATAAAAAGATTCCTTAAGCAACTGCATACTCTTCCAATGGAGGATAGTACTTCAAGATTCCCATGTTTGCTTGAACTTGGCCAACACTTGTGACTCGAAAAGCTATATCATTTTCATTCTTCAATTCAACTGCATGCGAGAACTTTCCATTTTTAGACCTCTGGATTTCCTTAGATAGTTCGTCCCAATTGTCCATGTAGCTAATCATCTTACTAGTGGGACGAATATTTTCATCGAAATTATTATTGATTGTATTCTCAATCAGTTTCAATCTCGCCGCCTCTGATACCATCTCAATAACAGTTATAAGACTGGCTTTAATTCTAGATTGCGTCGAGGAAGCATAATCATTGAGAGATTCGAATGCGTTGCGTAATGCAGGCATGCCGATGTCCACAGCCATTCGACTGCCTAATGATTTGTATGAATTAGTGAATGGCATTACGACTTGCTCGGTTTCCGTGAAAAGATCAGTCTTCAAATTGTCGGTATTCGCGAAGAAGTAGGAGTTGGATCCGGCTTTATAAGCCACGAGATTGAGATTGACAACATCTAGTGCTAGAACAAGCACGACATTGTTATAGGATAGATCCACCAGAAAGTACATCGATCCTTGAACATCAGATTCGGTACACAAAACTCGTAAGTCGTACTTCTCGAGGTCGTAGCAGGTCAACTTCTCTCGCAAAGTTTTCAGAAATTTCGAGTATGTTGTAGTTGAAGGATCATCAATGTAAAATGTCAAATCGCCTGGGCGAAATATATTATGGTAATGATTTGTTTTAATTTGATGATCAGAGCAAACTCTGGACGATCCAACAATAACACTGCTCCAGCACAGCCATGTTGCCAAAGCTACAATCAATGCCTTCATGTTTCCTCCCATTTTTGCTATCGTATGCAAAATTGAACCTGTTATATCAGAAAAAGTTAGTTAGAATTATAAGTAGATTTCCGATTAATTACTAAATGGATAAATAATAAAATTTGAACTCTAAAATTATTTAATTTAAGGGTAAATAATTTTAAGTCACCAAATAAATAGACAGTCGTATTTTTAAAAAATAAATTTAGTATTCGTATTATATTGATTAAATACTATTGTAACATAATTCCAGGTTTATCGTAATTTTTCTACGAAAAACATATGCCTTAATTTTTCAAATAGAGTCAATGCATTGTCAAAATACCCAAAGTACTTTTATTATTAAATTTAAATTCATGATATCTATTTGATGCAAAACATATGACTCAAAATTTGAAGTATAAAAATGTTAGCTTCAAAAATATAAAAATTATTGTCATAACTTTTGATGATAATAAAAAAATTGTTGCATATACATTGCTAGTATAACGTTGTGGCTATATGTATTTTGTAATAAAATTTAACATAATTTTACCAGTTATTAATAGACATATGACAATAAATTTTTAAATATTTGATTTTGTATAGCACCAATATCCGCTCAAATAATAGGAAAAGAATTATTACAAAAATTATTATTTATTTTTAAAAATCTTATTTAACAAGAATATCTGAAAGTTATATACATATATATATTAGTGGCAACAAAATTAATATAATTTTTCAAAAAGCTAATAATAAAATAAGTATAAACATATTGGTTGTATATGTTTATAAGAACATCTGCAATAGCTTTTTTTTTTTTTTTTTTTAAGAAAATTATGCCAATAATCTTTATAATTATGAAAGTACAATTTGTTTTTCGAAATCAAATGAATCTCGACATTGATAATCAGCTTGGACATATATAAATGTCAATTTGTGTGTACAAAAATTTAATGAATATATAGTAAGAATAAATAATTAAATTAGAGGTGGGGATAATTAACTAAAATATAAGGTGGAGAAAGATGCGAGTTACTTACAGAGAGCAGCTGAGGTCGTGAATGAGATGTGATTTTCACAATCCGATTTGCTCTGCTTTTTATAGAGAATTGGAACCCATGGGGTTAGGGGTATTTTTGACTTTTTCTTTTCTATTTATTTTTCATAATTTGTACAATCAAACAGCCTCTGAATTTGTTTGCTTTTTTTTTTGGTTGGGTTTTTAATGCAAACAAGAACAATCCAAGATAATGTTGGAGATGATGAGGAATGAATCCCACATCAGAAATATATAAGATCAAAGAGTAGTAGATATGTGGTATAAATTGGACCTCAACACAAGTCAAGTAGTTTTGTATTATATGGGTTCAACCTCACTTATGTACTCACTCATCCAGTCAAACCCAGCATTCTCAAAACTCACGTGTCTCTTCAGATAATATCTACCTACTGAGAAATTTTCACAATCATGAGAAAATAAATATAATTAAGAAAAAGGGGAATAATTATCTTCAAATAGTTATTAAAGAGAAAATGTAATTCAAACAGCAATAGAAATAAAATACATCAATTATCATCAAAAAGGAAAAGTTTATGATTAAGAGAATATAAATTAGTTGATTTTGCGTTAGATATTCAACTACAAATATATATTTCTTTTTTGTCAAAGTCCATGGAGTCTCATAGAAAAGATCTTTTGGGAAATCCCTTTGTATATTATCATGTGCTTTTCGGAGTACACCTTAGTTGATTCTAAACATAAGAAGTACATTGAATCCCATATTAGAGAATGAGAATGTATATATGTGAGGCGATCATCTCTCTTTTGACAAAATTTTAAAACTTTGTTTACATGATGTTATTAAAGATTTTACTTTTTGGGAATAAAGGCAAACTAAGTCTATGTAGTAGCCATGAGCATGGCAATGATTAAAATTGTGCAGCAAGAGATAGGCAGATAGTGGCTATGGTACCTGCATTTGTCGTGGTATTGTATATAATTTTATAATATTTTATATTTATATTAGGGTAAATGATTATAACCTCCTAGAGGTTTGCTCAAATACGCTAGTACCTCCTTGTATTTTACATATCTAATTTATACCTCCCTGAAGTTTGTCTCTATCACATTATTACCTCCCTCAATTTATTATTAAGCAGTTTTTTTTCAAAATTATTGATGTTGTTAAGATTTATGACTAAAATTAGCCTTATTTCCTATCTAATGTTGATTTTGTAAGGTCATTTGTTAAAAAAAAATATTCACTTTTAAGTCTTTACTTTTTTTATACCCTTTAAGTTATGATTACATTAGGAAAAAAGATATTAAGGGGTCTAATTAAGAAAAACTTGAATGTAGAATATTTTAAGAGATGATATTAGTCCGTAAATATGTATTACGTTCATAATTTTGATAGAAAACCAAACAATAATAAATAGAGGGAGGTCAGGTATAAATTAGATATGTAAAACACAGGGAGGTATTAATGTATTTGACCAAATCTCAGGGAGGTTATAATTATTTACCCTTTATATTATGTTCTAATACATTCGGATCCCTTGGACCTGGCGAAGAGCATTTAACGTCTTCTGAATTTTTAAAGTGTTTAATATCCTTCTGAACTTTAAAAAAGTGATTCAATTTTTCTTCAAAGTCCCACTACATTAGCGTTTATGACACGCGCGTTTTGAAAAGCCAAATGTGAGATAACCAGTAAATGATTAACATCTGGCATTAAGGAACAAACTGAATTACTTTTCAAACTTTAAGGGGAGCAATCGGATCTTTTGAAAATTCAATGGGACATAAGGTGCTTTTGGCCAAGCTCGGTGGGATGCAGATATATTTTGCTTTATACTTTTAATTTACCTCTCACATAAAGATTGACACTCTTTATTTTGATACAAATTTGATTTTCACCGCTATATAAGTTACAATGTTTCAAAAATATATTATTTTCAGTTAATCATAATATGTCACATCAACACACTCGGTAGATCCTGACTTTCAATTGCTTTAGAATCCCACAAGTTCAGAAGAAAAAAATGTCTGATAGTCTCACAGATGTCTCACAAAGTGAACAATTGTTTGGCAATATTAATTGCATGGGTTCAAGTTAATTGAAATAGTTCTAAGCTTATCTCTACGGCATAAAATACATTTATGGTTTCATTAAAGATAAAACATAATACTGACTTGGACAATTCTAAGGACAATTCAAGATATATTCAAATACCTATTTTATCCTCACATGGTTGAATTTGAACAAGTTGGCAATTCAAGATATAGACTTCAATTTACTCAATAAACTAAATAAAACTATTCAACTTAAAACTTTAAGTTTATAGATTCGTTATAATCATAGATTTTTAGAATTATTTGACACAAGATGTTACTTTGACTTAAAAATATATACAACATATGTCTATTCCACCATATATTGAGAATTTTCAATAATATATAACTGTCCGAATATAAACTCTTGGTCACTTGTTTTAAGAACAGCTTGAGATGTCAATTATAAAATTTATTCTCTTGAATTTGCTTGTTGATATAATGGAATAATTATTAAAATCCGTTAATAGCATACGATGCCGAATGTTAATCTGAATTTCATAAAATTCACAAGGAATAGTAATTATAACAAATACAAAAATTTTATTAAATATTAAAAACTGGCTCGTAATAGTCTTATTACAACTTATAGAGTAAAACCCTAATTAAAATCTGTAATGAAAAGAAAAAATAAAAAGCATAAAATTACAAAAAGATCCTAAAATACAAAGAAACGTAATTTCGAGGCAAACGATGAAATTTTACCAAAAAGTGATAGAACAGAATTTGGTAGCCTCTTTTTCTTTGTAATTAACGGCATTTTATTTTTTTTAACTCTTGATAATTCAAACCGTGGGAGATCACATGTATTTTTTTTTTTTTTTTCCTCTTAATTCGGATTTGGTAATTTCACTTGGTTGGCACACTAGTGATTTTGCTTTTGCTGAAAAAAGTTACAACGTGACTTATCACCTCGAAAGCAGTGAAATTAAAAATTAAAGTTAAATCATTGATTATGTGAATCAAAATTATTACACTAACCTATTGAGTGCTTGAAAGTGGTTAAAAGTGGGTAGACTCAGAAAATGTTTAATGGAAATATTTTTTTTGTCCTTTCCCAAGCTTTCTATTTAAAGTTACAATGCAAATTATTGATGGAGATATCTAGAATCGCAAAATGAGACAGCTCATCGCCATATGAGTTGTCTGGACTCATATAAATGTGCAAAGTTAATAATTAATTCATTAGCACAATTTTATCACAAACCAAAATGGGTTGTCTTTTTATAAATAATTAAGAGATCTGGTTGTCTTTTTATAAATAATTAAGAGATCTACATACATGGTTTATGAACCGTCGGTTCAGGTTCATAAACAGTTGGTTCAGGTTCAAAAAATTATTGAACCTAAACTTTAATTTTCAAAAGAATTGAACCATTGGTTTAGGTTGGGGTGGTTCAAGTTCAGAGTTTGATTAGGATTTGATCTGGTTCAGATTCAGTCCGATTCAGGTTCAATCATTTTGAATAAACATTTAGAATTTAATTTGCGTATGATTTCAATGTAGACATTTATCAATAAATTACTAATATAACAAAATAATATAATTTCTCAAATGCATACTTAAATATGGCCAAAGTTCATGAACTTTTGGTTCAAAAGATCAAGTGTTGATCGACCCTGACCCTTGTCAATGTGATTCTAATCCAGTCTAGTTCAGGATTTGACCAGTTTCGATCCGGTCCGATCCGATCTGATTCGACCGGTTCAGGTTCAATTTGGCTACCTCTAGTTCTACCTCCCACCTAAAATAACAAATTATTGATCTGTTCATAATAAAATAATTCCTAAACAGGCACAAAGCCAAAGTTGTATTTTAAATCCTTATAGGTGTGACTAGCTATCACTATATGAATAATAAACATCCACTTATGGGAAATTGATACCGAGTTTTTAAACACAAGAGATGGATCAAGCATCTTTCTAACATAAAGAAAAATCTAACCCACAACAAAAATTACTTTAAAGAGAGAGAATTGCATCATATGAATTTGTTATTGTAAGACATAATTATCAAAACTTAATCTTTGATACTGAAAATTCTATAATAACTAGAAAATTCTATAATTAGTTCTCTTAATTTGTTCCATAAATATTGCAAGCCATACCACTCATTAGCAATTGAAGAAAAAAAAAAAAGGATTGGAATGAATGCAGAAGAATATGCTTCTCGATATAACACGCAAATAAGGACAAAATATCAATTTTGGTCCTTCTAGTTTGTAACTTCCTTTAAATCTACCCAATAATTATATAAATACACATAACCTAAAATTAACATTAGTTAATATGGGCCTAAAATTACTGCCAGCCCCATCTTTGGGCCCAAGTTCTTCATTAAAGCCATACCAAATATGGGCCTGTGAACCCATAAAGCCCGGTGATGAGTTTGTCTCCTATAAAACAAGGCTAACTCACAATTCATTTCTCATTTCCTACTCTTTTTTCTCTCTATATATTCCCTATTTCTTGGCTAACAGTACTGAAACTAAGTAATAATAGTTTATTTAATTAAAATTTATTAATGGGAAGCAGCAAGTCATGTACTAAAAATAATTATGCTTTAGGTCAAAGTGTCCCTGAACTATTCTCCATAAATTGATTTATTCTCTAACTTTTGGAAATTGAAAATAACACTCTTTCAAATTTACAACAACTATTCATCAAGAATTAGTCAATTTGGTCCGCTGTATCTAGCAGGAATTTTTCTAGTTATATTATCATACTTTTTCTGATTTTCTGTTGCTTGTCTATTGGATCTTATCAATACATAAGAGTTATAACGATATCTTTTGCCTTAAAGTGGAGATATCACATTTTCAATGGGAAGAGATGGCTCAGAAAACAATTTTCATTTGATAATTGTTTGAATCATATTTAGCCATGTTATTGAACACAAATTTTCAACAAAAACCACCAACAACTATTGCAAGAAGGGGCAAATTGTTGAAAATTTAAAAAATGAGGGGGGATTTTGACAATTTTAAACGGTTGAAGACTAAATCGACTTTTAGATAATAATACAGGGATAATTTGACTCTAAAAATAATTTATGGCATTTAACTCTATGCAACTGACATCCTCAATTTTTTCAACCTTTTCAAGGATCTATTTCTATGCATTAATTAATTATATTATAGATATCTTCATAAAAACAAGGCCAAATACATACGCGGCCCCTTCAAGTTTAATTTTTGAGCCGCTTGGCTCCCTCAACTATTTTAGCGATCTATCTAACCCCTTATCTAAAGGTCAAATACATGCGTAGCCCTTTTAATTTTTATTTTTGAGCCGTTTAGCTCCCTCAACTATTTTAGCAACCTATCTAAACCCCTCATCTATTTTAAAGTGGTAATTTTAAACCTTTGAGTGAACATAACCAGACACAACAGAGCACCATATATTACATGCGTCTGATACTAAAGACATGTAGGACACACGCTAGAAACCATCTTCTATTTAATTAATATTACAAACTATAATAAAGTGAAGATTTCCCAGCAATTAATAAAACTCAAGAGGATGAAGAAATATGATTGAAGAAGAGACAACAAAGAAGAACGAAGAGAGTTTAACCAAAGTAAGGAAAGAGGGAGAAAAAAATGCAGATAATTTTTTTTATATAATATTTACAAAATATTACCTTGTAAAATCGTAAATATTCATCCCAAACGCGCTGAGACTTCTTTTACCTTCAAATCATATGACACATCAGCGTTGAAGTGTCTAAAAATACCACTTTAAATAAATGAGGGGTTAGATAGGTCGCTAAAATAGTTGAGGGGGCCAAGCGGCTTAAAAATTAAAGTTGAAGGGGCCACAAATGTATTTGGCTTTTAGATGAGGGGTTAAATAGGTCGCTAAAATAGTTGAGGGGGTCAAGCGGCTCAAAAATTAAAGTTGAACGGGCCGCGTATAGGGTTGGCCTAAAAACAAAGTTCAGATAGACATGACAAAAGCACATTTACTTAGGAGATTATGGCATATGTTGAATCTTAATTGCAGCAGCTTGGAACAGAGTCATCTAAATGCTAGTAATTTACAGTTGATTTGGTTGCATACAATATTTGCATCAAAATGCAAGCCTGAATTAGAACAAAGAAAAGGAAGAGAATATACACTATAGAATGTTCATGTTCCAAATTATAAAATTTGGATTAATTGCCTTGTTTTTTGTGGGCATATAGAACGGCTTGAAAACAAGAGGAAAGGGCATCTCCAGACCACAAACCCTCGCTATAGGAGCTTCCAACTGCAAAGATTTGATAGAAAAAAAAAAAGGTCTATGTCCGTATTTGAGGCTTTAAACCTTTGAATTTGAGAATTTCTCCCTTAAAACTGAATGCTTTATCTTTTATAGGTTTAAAGTTAAAACCTCCGTTAATTTGTTTTTTGAATCAATGGTGAAATAGTAATAATAAAAATTAAAAGTAATTAGGTAATCAATAAGAAAAAAAAGAAAAGAATTTCAAATAGCAGCACTTCAACAAGTTAGGAATCAATGGCGAAAAATTAATAATAATAATTAAAAGTAATAAGGTAATTAACAAGAAAAATGAAAAGAATTTCAAATAGCAGCACTTCAACAAGTTAGGAATCAGTGGCGAATTATAATAATAATAATAATTAAAAGTAATTAGGTAATCAATAGAAAAAGGAAAAGGAATTCAAACAGCAGCATATATATATAATTAAAAGTAATTAGGAAATCTATGTTGTTATAGCTTCAACTCTTGAGGTAATTGTAATCTTTTTGACCTTTCCTTGGTATCGTTTTTAATCATGAATTTTAGATAAGTGGATGATTTTACTGATGTTGCACACATATGTATTGATAGAGTATTGTAATATAATGTAAATATAATTGTAAATATTTAGCTCATTGGTATTGGCCCATAACCATCGGCCCACATTGTGTAAACCTATGTATATATATTCATTCTATCAATCATAACAAGCTAAGGGAAAACCCTAGCCTTTCATGGTATCAGAGCTAATTTGGCTAACCCCACTATGAACACCCAAGCCGCCACCTCTAGCACCACCATGATTCCGTCCACCGCCACCTTCCCCATAAAACTTGACACCACGAATTACCTGCTATGGAAAACACAGCTTGTACCGCTGTTGAAGGGATCCCGATTGATGGGACATGTTGATGGCCGGATTGTAGCACCACCGAAGTTTTTACCCGACTCAACGGAGATTAATCCTAACTTTGAGCGTTGGGAGGAGAAGGATGCTCAGGTTATGAGCTGGATTATTAATTCCCTATCCCCGGGAATTGTAACGCAAATTGTTGGCGCTGAGACTGCGCTTGAGGCTTGGAATAGATTGACTGCAGCCTATGCTGCTGGATCAAAATCCCAAATTCGAGATTATCGATTGCAACTACGCAATCTGAAACAAGAGGAGGCGGAATCCATTACCTCTTATGTGACTCGTGCTAAGCAAATCTCGGACAACCTTGCCGCCCTTGGTTCTGCAATTACTGAATCCGATTTGGTTGATGCGGTTGTAGATGGGCTGTTGCCGATTTTCCGCCCGTTTTGTCGCTCATTAGAAATTAAAATTGATCCCACTGGCTTTGAGGATCTCCATGGTTTATTGCTGTCCGAAGAGAGGAGTCTGAAACGGGAAATTAATGCGGAAAGAGGAGCTCCTACTGCCCTGTACACTGCCCGCCACACTGGTCAGTCCCGCGGTACTGGACCGAGACAGCAGCAGTCCGGCGGGTTTCCTGGACAGCAGCGTCGCTCCTATGGCAGAGGGCAGCAGCAGCAATTCTCTGCACGTCCGGGTAATTTCCCCATGTTTTCTAATCAGTTTCGACCCAATAATAATATGTCTCAAATTGCACCTGCTGCTGGGAATTTATTCAATATGCACACTGCTGGAAATTCAATGCAACCAATGACATCTATGGCACCACTAGACACTTCTACCACATTTTATTGTCATAATTGTAGAGGAATAAATCATATCGCCCGAAATTGTCCTTCCCCTGGACAACCAAGATCAAATAGAACCCGTGCAGCCTCCTTTTACACAAATGCTCACATGAATTCCACCCAAGATTGGGTTGTAAACTCGGGTGCAACTCATCATTTAACGGCTGATTTGGAGAACCTGAATCTCCATTCTGAATATTCCGGGCCGGAAGAGGTTACCATAGGTAATGGGTCTAAACTTGCTATTTCTCATGTTGGTACTTCCGTTAAATCTGTCAATGGTAATCCTATTCGTTTTGATCATATGTTGCATGTACCATCAGCTTCCAACAATCTTCTTTCTGTTTCAGCGTTAACAAAGTCTAATCCCATTTCAGTTGAGTTTTTTGCTAACCATTTTGTTCTTAAGGATTTGATGACAAAGCAGGTACTTCATATCGGCCCGAATAAAGATGGTCTCTACACTTTGTGTCTTCCAAAGAGTCCTCCAGACAAAATAAAAGTTCACTTGGCATCGGTGAATCAATGGCATGCACGTCTTGGGCATGCGGCCATCCCTGCAGTAAAGAAGATCTTATCTTTGAATAACATTCCAGTTTCTAATAAGACTTATGATCAATTATGTCATGCTTGCTCTGTTAGCAAGGCGCATAGATTACCATTTTCTGTTTCAACTCATACTGTTTCCGCTCCTTTGGAGCTTGTTTGTTCGGATTTGTGGGGTCCTGCCCCGGTACAATCATTTGAGAAATTTAATTATTACGTGCTATTTTTTGATCACTTTAGCAAATACTCTTGGGTCTATCCATTGCAATACAAGTCTGATGTGTTGAATGCATTTATTCAGTTTAAAACTGTGGTTGAAAAATTTTTTGGACATCCAATCAAATCTTTTCAATCGGATTGGGGGGGCGAATTTCAGGGCCTAGTTCCTTACTTACGTGCCCATGGTATATCTCATCGTGTTTCTTGTCCGTATACCCCAGAACAAAATGGTTGTGCGGAACGGAAACATCGACATATTGTCGAAACTGGCTTATCGTTGCTTAATCATGCCTCTATTCCTCTCAAATTTTGGACTTTTGCATTTGAAACCGCTGTTTACCTCATTAATCGTATGCCTGTTTCCACTTTAAATTTCTTGACCCCATATGAAAAATTGTTTGGTAACGTCCTGATTATCATCATTTGCGCATTTTTGGTTGTCTTTGCTATCCTTGGATCCGTTATAAGTCACCTCACAAACTCGCACCTCATTCTACTCGTTGTGTTTTTCTTGGTTATAGCAAAATTCACAAAGGTTATCGTTGCTTTGATCTTGCTCTCCAAAAATTATATATCTCACGCCATGTTATTTTCGATGAACAGGTGTTTCCATGTCAGCTGATAAATGAAGGTTGCACTATGTCTACAAATCAATCCGAACCTGAAATTCCCTTTTATATCTCCTTCCCACTACCTCAAGAACACCAGCCCGTAATGAACACCCCTCCCTCACCAAATCCAGCACCCAATGATCCTTCCCCTTCTGCCACCACCAATACACCGCTGCCTCATTCCCCACAGTTCTCGCCCACTCACACGCAACCCACGTCTCCTCCCAATGCCACCCCGCCTCAGCAAACGTCTCATCCAGCCCGTTCTCGTCAGCTCCAGCCTTCTGCATCCCCACCATCCTCAAGTTCTTCTACCACCCGATTTATTCCTCCTACAAATGACCACCCGGAAGTGTCTTTAATTGTTGATCTTGGCACTGCTGATCCAGCTCCAGCTGCTAATAATCCGGCTGAAATTATTCCAGCTCCCCGTCCTGTGCATCCCATGGTCACCCGATCCAAAACGGCTTCCCTTAAGCCGCGTCACCCGCTGAACTTAATTGCCACCAGCTCTCTGCCTCCTGAACCGACAAGTCATACACAAGCGCTGAAAATTCCTGAATGGCGCACAGCCATGGAGCATGAGTATTGAGCCTTGCTGAAAAATAATACTTGGGTTCTTGTTCCTCCACACCAAGCACCTAATCTTATTGGCTGCAAGTGGGTTTTCAAAACCAAGCTTCACCCTGATGGTTCCATTGAACGGCATAAAGCTAGACTTGTCACCAAGGGCTTTCATCAACGCCCTGGGCTCGACTATGCTCAGACTTACAGTCCCGTGATCAAGCCCACTACAATCAGGTTGATTTTATCTTTGGCTGTCTCCTTTGATTGGTCTATTCATCATCTTGATGTCTCAAATGCCTTTTTGCATGGCACATTGGAAGAAAAAGTATACATGGCTCAACCACCAGGGTTTGTTGATAAACACCGGCCTGATTATGTCTGTCTTCTTAAGAAATCTCTCTATGGCCTCAGGCAAGCTCCTCGGATGTGGCATAAATGCCTGACGGATGTATTGCTGCGGTTTGGTTTTGTATGCTCCAAGGCTGACATCTCTCTTTATTTCTACCAAGCACGGCATGTTCGGATTTACTGTTTGCTATATGTTGATGATATTTTGCTCACCGGTAATGATAGTACAGTGCTACGGCAGGTTCTCACTTATTTACAAACCCGGTTTGCAATTCGTGATCTTGGCGCCTTGAAATATTTCTTGGGTATTGAGGCTTCTAGGCAACCGAATGGTCTTCTTCTCCATCAGCACAAGTATATTTCTGATCTTTTATTAAGGGCCAAAATGCATGAAGCCAAAGCCATCTCTACTCCATTCTGCACGAGTACACACTTATCTCTCCATAGTGGTGATCCCTTTGATGATCCATCTCTCTACCGCAGTGTTGTAGGGGGCCTTCAATATGTTACAATTACAAGACCCGATGTGGCCTTTTCCGTCAACAAAGTCTCTCAATACATGCATTCCCCTACCACCGAACATTGGAAGGCCGTCAAACGCATTTTGCGTTATCTCCGTGACACCACTACACATGGTTTACTACTGCGAAAATGTTCATCACTCGCTATCAATGGTTTCTGTGACTCTGACTAGGGAGGATGTTTGGATGACCAAAAATCCACAACTGGTTATGCCGTGTATGTTGGTACAAATTTGGTATCTTGGTGCTCCCGCAAGCAACGAACTGTATCTAGGAGCAGTACTGAAGCTGAATACCGTGCACTTGCCACCGTTAGTTCGGAGGTCTTATGGCTTACAATGCTCCTCAAAGAGCTTAGTTTCTCTCCTTCTACGGCACCCACAGTCTGGTCTGACAATCTTGGTGCCACATACCTGAGTGCTAATCCGATTTTTCATAATAACACCAAGCACCTTGAACTGGACTTCCACTTTGTTCGTGACAAGGTTGCCCAACGCCAACTCCGGGTTCAGCACATTTCCACTCTTCATCAGCCCGCAGACATCTTCACCAAGGGTCTCTCCAAAGACCGCTTCCTCACTCTTCGTGCCAAGTTGACCGTGACAAGCCCCGCTCAACTTGCGGGGGGGTGATAGAGTATTGTAATATAATGTAAATATAATTGTAAATATTTAGCTCATTGGTATTGGCCCATAACCATCGGCCCACATTGTGTAAACCTATGTATATATATTCATTTTATCAATCATAACAAGCTAAGGGAAAACCCTAGCCTTTCATGTATATCTTTATGGGATCAATAACTAAGCAGATGGAAAGGAGATCGTTGTGCTGATTTCGTGGCTAATAGAACATCGCCTCTTTGTTGCAACCCTCTGCAAGACATTGCTGTATTTCTTCGCCACGTTTCTGTGTTTTGTAGCCTTTAAGGAAAAAAAAAAAAATTGAAGATGGAGGAAAATGATATAGTTAGTACAAGGGAGTTAGCAAAATGTGTAACGGGAGAATTAACAAAGATTGAACCTTTGTCCGATGGGTGTTGTATCTATAGAGTTCCAAAGAAAGTAAGCAAGTTAAAACCTGAGGCGTACACACCTCAACTGGTGTCAATAGGTCCATTTTATCATGGCAAAGAAGAGCTGAAAGCAATGGAAGATCATAAAAGACGGTACATGATTGATTTTCTTAAGTGGAGCGATGCAAATCTAGAAGATTTCATTACCGGTGTTAAGAAATCTGAGAGAAGATTGCGCGACTGTTATGCTGAATCCTTTCAAGAAGAATTCAGCAGCGACGGGTTTGTGAAGATGGTGCTAGTAGATGCCATCTTCCTCATTACCCTTGCTTATCCGCTACTTCCCCACATGGAGAAGTAGCGGGGACAGAATATTTGGCAAACCACAAATGATAAATGAGTTAAGGCATGATACAATAATGCTTGAAAATCACCTCCCCTTCTTCATTCTTGATGATTTGTTTCAGCTTTCTAACATACCTCAACGTGTCCAGCTGCCGGGCGGGTTGTCTTTGATTCAGCTTACCCATTGTGTCTTTGGGGGAGGATGGGGTAATTGGGTGACAAGAGACATTTTAGAGCAATGTGATTTCTCTCAGGTACATCATATTCTTGATTTTCTAAGAATTTGTCAGCAGCCTACAAACATGAAACCCAAAACGACACTCCAAAAGTTGCCGTCTCTTAAGGTAACAGGGCTCCACCAATCTGGTGTCAAGTTTCAGTTGCAACCAAGTGGAAATAAATTTGATATAGAATTTAAGAATGGGATTCTGAAGATTCCGCATTTTACACTAGATCGAGCAGTTGAGATCTTATTGAGAAATCTTCAGATTTTTGAGGACTGCCATTTTGATGAGATTTATTTGGAAATTTTAGATGGAAGTGGGGATATTGTAGAAAATTGTTTAAGCGAGGATGCAGCAGTCTTCTTTACGAGCATAGAAACCAGAGTCAACCGTAATGGTTTCTACTTTTCTGATATCCATGAAGATCTAATTGTTGAATAATTAAACTTAATTTAATAAAAGAATAAATAAAAAAGAGGAAGAGAAGAGTACACGTTGCAATGATTCAATAATTGGATTTGCACATGGTGTGAGTCACTTCCAAACAAACAAAATAAATTAAGTGTTTGTTAGTTGGCAGGAACAAACAAAATAAATTAAGTCTTTGTTAGTTGGCAGGATTTAGAATTTGTGGTATTAAATTGTTTAAATTGTTGGCATAATATTGGCCACAATTTCTTCAGTTTTCAGCTCTATAAATAGAGCAACATTCAATCGTAATATTGTATCAAATATATATAGAAATATAATTAGTAAAGTTTTTAAGTGTTATTTCTTTGTATTTATATTATTCTTTGTTTAAGTAAAGTCCTCCTTCCTCCAACAAAGTGGTATCAGAGCCACGCTAAAAGCCTGGTTAGTGAGAGTTGTGAGATTTTTTTTATTCCTCCGAAAAATTCTTATTTTGAGTGTTTGAGAGACCCTACCCAAAGAAAAAATGAATAGCAACAGTATTTACAATTTTCCTCAACTCACCAAAACCAATTATACAAATTGGTGTATTAAAATGAAAGCCATTCTTGGAGCCCAAGATGTTTGGGACATTGTTGAAAAAGGCTACGTAGTCCCAGCGGAAGATGCACAACTGTCTCAAGCAGAACAAGACAGTTTGCATAAAAATCGCAGGAGTGACCAGAAGGCACTCAGTCTAATCCATCACGGATTGGATGATGTTATGTTTGAGAAGGTGGCAGAAGCTACCACCTCCAAGCAGGCGTGGGACATACTACGAGTTTCTCTTCAAGGGGAACAGAAAGTGCAGAAAGTTCGACTGTAAATGTTGCGTGGTGAGTTCGAGACAATGAAGATGAAGGAGACAGAAGAAGTTGCAGATTACTGCTCGCGAGTAAAATCTGTCGTGAATCAAATGCGACAGTATGGCGAAAAAATTGAAGAATCACGAATTGTTGAAAAAATTCTGCGGTCACTACTACCAAAATTTGACTACGTAGTGGTGGCTACGGAAGAATCACGAGACATTAGTGAGATGTCCGTTGATGAAGTCGTTGGTTCGTTGCAAGCTCGTGAAGAAAGACTCAACAGACAGAAAGAGGAGTCTATAGAGCAAGCCTTGGTGACAAAGGCTTCTTTAAAAGAAAATGAAAGCAGCAGAGATGCAAGTCAGTCCGGAAGAGGACGTGGTAGAGGTCGCGGAGGAAATGGAAGAGGAAGAGGACGAGGCAGAAATCAGCAGTTTGAAAGTGGTGACAACAATGCTCAGTTCGCAAGAGGCAGAGGCAGAGGCCGTGGACGTGGACACGGACGTGGAAGAGGAAATTGGAGACAGAATGATGGACGAGACAAGTCAAATGTTCAATGTTACAATTGCTCCAAATATGGCCACTACGCATCAGAATGTTGGAGTCCGCCAAAGCAGGTGGAGGAAACGGCTAACAACATCCAAGACGAGGATGTAACCGGCACGGTGTTATTAACCCACGAAGGAGAACAAAGTCAAGAATCCAACATATGGTATCTTGACAACGGAGCAAGCAATCATATGTGTGGAGACAGGAAAAAGTTCGTCGAGCTTGATCAATCCTTCAGTGGCAATGTTGTCTTTGGAGATTCATCCAAAGTACCTATTCGAGGCAAAGGAACCATTCTCATTCGATTAAAGAATGGTGAACACCAGTTTATTAGTAATGTTTATTATGTTCCAAACATGAAGAGCAACATTTTGAGTTTGGGCCAACTGTTGGAGAAAAATTACCAAGTCCATATGGTGAATGGAAAGCTGTTGCTGTTGAACGAGAAGAAAGAGTTGTTAGCAAGCGTGCCCATGTCGAAGAACAGAATGTTCACGCTTAACATCCAGACAGACGTCGCCAAATGTTTAAAAGCCTGTGTAAAGGATTCTCAATGGCTTTGGCACCTAAGGTTTGGACATCTCAACTTTGGAGGACTAAAGCTGCTGAGTCAGAAGAAGATGGTGCATGGTCTGCCGCTTATTGATAAATCTCATCAACTTTGCGAAGGATGTCTTGTTGGAAAGCAATCCAGAACTAGTTTTTCAAAGGAGTCCATGTCAAGAGCAAAGGCGCCACTTGAGCTCATCCATGCTGACGTTTGTGGACCTATGACTCCAATGTCATTAGGTAATAATAAATATTTTCTGCTTTTCATTGATGATTATAGCAGGAAGACGTGGGTTTATTTTTTGAAGGAAAAGTCAGAAGTTTTTGGAGCCTTCAAAAAGTTCAAGGCGCTTGTTGAGAAAGAAAGCGGCCATTACATTAAAGCCTTAAGATCTGACAGAGGAGGAGAATTCACATCCAGTGAATTCAAAAGATTCTGCGATGAGCATGGAATTCGTCATTTCTTATCAGTCCCAAGATCGCCTCAGCAAAATGGAGTTGTCGAAAGGAAGAACAGAACTGTACTAGACATGGTGAGAAGCATGCTGAAGAGCAAGAACTTGCCCAAGGAGCTGTGGGCAGAAGCAGTTGATTGTGCTGTTTACATCTTGAACCGATCTCCAACAACAAGTGTTTGGGATATGACACCCCAAGAAGCATGGAATGGGAGAAAACCCAATATCTCTCATTTACGTGTTTTTGGAAGTGTTGCACATGTTCATGTACCAGATGAAGAAAGGAGAAAACTGGACGACAAAAGTAAAAAATACTTATTCGTTGGTTATTCAGAGTTCTCTAAAGGTTACAAGATGTTTGATCCCGATACCGGAAAAACAATCATCAGTAGAGACGTGACTATCGACGAAGAAGCAACCTGGGACTGGAGCAATCATGAGAAGAAGAACTACAGTTTTTATCCACTTAACATGGATGAAAACAATGATCATGATCGAGAGGAGCCAACTTCACCATAGATGACAGATAGTCCTATCTCAAGTGCATCTCCTGGAGAAGAGGAAGACCAGAGTCCTAGACAGAGGCAAAGAAAGCTGCGACGAGTTGAAGATCTTTATAATGTCACAAGAGATCTCAGTGGAGAATTAAATCTCTACTGTCATCTCATTGATAGTGAACCTGTTGATGTTGAAGAAGCCATAAAGGACGAGAAATGGAGAAAAGCCATGGAGGAGGAGATCCAAGCTATTGAGAAGAACAAGACGTGGGAGTTAACTACACTTCCAGCTGGTCATAAACCCATTAGTGTAAAATGGGTGTTCAAGGCAAAGAAAGATGAAAAAGGCAAAATTGTACGGCATAAGGCAAGATTAGTTGCAAAGGGATATAGTCAAAAACAAGGCATTGACTATGATGAAGTTTTTGCTCCGGTTGCAAGAATGGAGACCATCAGATTAGTGATTTCTGTTGCTGCTCAAAATGGTTGGAAAATCCATCAAATGGATGTCAAATCAGCTTTTTTGAATGGCTACTTGGAAGAAGAAATTTATGTGGAGCAACCGCCTGGTTACATTGTCAAAGGCCATGAAAACAAAGTGTTAAAACTGAAGAAAGCATTGTACGGGCTTAAGCAAGCACCACGAGCCTGGAACAGCCGCATCGACAAATACTTTCACGAAAATGGATTTGTCAGATGTCCACACGAATATGCCTTGTACTTGAAGGTGAAAGATGGAGACATTTTGCTAGTTTGCTTGTACGTGGATGATCTTATTTTCACCGGAAATAATCCACAAATGTTTGAGGATTTCAAGAAGACAATGGCTCGGGAGTTTGAAATGACGGACATTGGCTTAATGTCGTATTATCTCGGCATCGAAGTAAAGCAAAATGAAGAAGGCATTTTTATTTCTCAAAATGGCTTTGCTATGGAGATCTTGAAGAAATTCAAGATGGAGAAATGCAACCCAGTCAGCACTCCTGTCGAATGCAGTCTAAAGTTGACGAAGGATGAAAATGGAGAAAGGGTGAATCCGACATTGTTCCGGAGCTTGATCGGAAGTCTTAGATATTTGACGTGCACAAGGCCAGACATTCTGTATGCAGTTGGGCTAGTGAGCAGATACATGGAAGCACCTAAGGTGTCACATTGGAATGCAGCAAAAAGGATACTCCGTTATGTGAAAGGTACAACTAATTTTGGATTACATTACTTAAAATCTGATGATTTCAAATTAGTTGGGTATAGCGATAGTGATTGGGCTGGTGATAGGGAAGATCGGAAAAGTACAACTGGCTTTGTATTTTTTCTTGGTAATACGGCTTTCACTTGGAGTTCAAAGAAACAACCGATTGTGACGTTGTCAACTTGTGAAGCAGAATATGTTGCTGCAACATCCTGTGTATGTCATGCAATTTGGCTGCGTAGATTACTGAAGGAATTTAAGATGGCTCAACAAGATCCAACAGAAATTTTTGTCGATAACAAATCGGCATTGGCGTTAGCGAAAAATCCAGTCTTTCATGACAGAAGCAAGCATATCGACACAAGGTATCATTTTATTAGAGAATGCATAGAGCAGATGGAAGTCAAGTTGGAATACGTGAAAACACAAGATCAAATCGCAGACATTTTCACGAAGCCCCTCAACTTTGATGTGTTCAACAAGTTACGAGCATTATTGGGAGTAACCGAGAATTAAGTTTAAGGGGGAGTGTTGAATAATTAAACTTAATTTAATAAAAGAATAAATAAAAAAGAGGAAGAGAAGAGTACACGTTGCAATGATTCAATAATTGGATTTGCACATGGTGTGAGTCACTTCCAAACAAACAAAATAAATTAAGTGTTTGTTAGTTGGCAGGAACAAACAAAATAAATTAAGTCTTTGTTAGTTGGCAGGATTTAGAATTTGTGGTATTAAATTGTTTAAATTGTTGGCATAATATTGGCCACAATTTCTTCAGTTTTCAGCTCTATAAATAGAGCAACATTCAATCGTAATATTGTATCAAATATATATAGAAATATAATTAGTAAAGTTTTTAAGTGTTATTTCTTTGTATTTATATTATTCTTTGTTTAAGTAAAGTCCTCCTTCCTCCAACACTAATTGCTTATTGTAAGAAACCTTGGAAAAAGTGGATTGCAAATTTGAAACAGAATTATTTCAACACTCCATGGGCTGGAATCTCTGTTGCAGCTGCTCTTTTTCTCCTTCTACTTACTATTATTCAAACTGTGTGTTCCATCCTTCAAATTTAATTACTAAACATTCATCATGCCAATTCCGTTTGTCTTTCAATTCCTCTTTATTATTTCCTTCATTTGTATTTCTACTAGTATCTATGTTTGATTTTCTTCCTTTACATAAAGTTATGTATTTTCAGATTTTATATATAATCTTCATTTATGAGGAAATAAAATTAGAATGCCTTGAAATTTCTTCTTATTTTTGAATATTACGGGATTCAAAATCAACATCCCTTTATTTATTAAGAATTAATGTGTTGATGTCTATCAAAGAACCATTATCTTACATAATATATTTTGTCGTCAATTTGAATATTATATTTTTCGTTGTGAAAAATGCCAACTTGCGACTAAAAATTCGAAGGAAATTGGTCAGGAAATGACATTTGCAACCAACTTTTCCGGGTTAGGGAATGAATCAATTTCGGTTGGAGGAGAGCTGGTCGGTAACATTTTGCTATGAGTGTAGACCATGGCAAATTTTGCTACCAAACCAAAGTTGGTGGCTAAATTTTGCGACCATATTGTTGGTGGCAAGTTGCATTCCTTTTAATCTTCCGTTCAAAAACCGATTTGCTAAAAACTTTGTTACAACCTTTGCAGTCATTTTTTTTACAGAATTAATTCTCTTAATTTATTCCATCAACATTGTAGAATTGCCAGCCATACCACTCATTAGCAATTGAAAAAAAAATAGGGAAATTGTCAAAATTACCCTCGTTTCAGGGTTTATTTTGGTGTTTTACCTTTTCTTATTTACATTATTACGTTTTTTTCAGATCTATTTCTTCTTTACGTTCATTTTTTAATTCTTCCTTTTTTACGTTTTTTTCAGATCAATTTCTTCTTGAAGTTGCAGTTTCGAAGAACATTCGCCTCAACAACAATCACTTCAACTCTCTTCTTTACCTCTGCTCCATCTCTCTTTCTAACCCTACAACTAAAGACCTCGCTCTTCAATATGGGTTCCGAATATTCGATCATATGATTGCCAACGGCATCAAACCCAATGAAGCATCGATCACTGCAATTGCAAGACTTGCTGCGGCGAAAGGGGATGGAGATTACGCTAAGAAAAGGTAAGTAAGTCTCGCCATTGATGAAGAAAGTTACGATCTCTCCTGTGCAGGCTTGAAGTTGGATCAAAGAATCCCAGCAATTGCCTGATTCCTCGTCTAATTTCAATCGAGCCATCAGATTTGAACTTGAGCTGGACATCGAGCCCAAGGGACGTGCTGTGGCATTGTAATTCAATCTAGCTGCTAAGAAAGCAAAGAGAAGGACGTAATTGAGATTTGGAGCTATTTTTTCAGAGGAATAATTGCAGAAGTAAGTAATTTGTTGATCCTGTGTTTGTTTATATAGGAGTTGTGGCATTTATAATCTGTTTTAACGTTACTTCCATGGAAATACGAAGAGGCTGATCTGATGAAAAACTTGTAGGTTGAGGAAAATGGGGAGGCAATCATAATTCATAGCAATTAAGATAACTTTTATGCCAATTTATACCAACAACTTGTTATAGCTAGAGATTTGGTGAAATGTTACTAGTTGTAACTTCTCTGGTTTCATTAATCAATTAATTTTCTTTTCAATTTCTTCATCTGTGTACTTTTAAATTAGGTAGATTTAACCTCTGCATTTCAATATTTTGTGAAATCTGACTCTTAAACAGAAAGTTTAGCTGTTTATGAATGATTTTGTTAGCAGTGTATTGGACCCCTTAGCAACAGTATGGACGGGAATGAAAGGTAATTTTTTTCTCATCTCAAATTTAAGATCTGGATGGAATTTGGAATTTGGGTAGTTGCTCTATCTTCTACTTGATGATGCTGTTTATGTAGAGAGTATTGTTAAGAGTATATCTTTAAAAATCCAATTGGCCTGTGTTGCAATTTTGGCTGTTTCTTCCTTAATGTGTTTTCCCCTCTTGGTTACTAATGTGAAATTCTAGTAAGAGGAATTTTACCAGTGAGTTTTGCCAAAGAGATATTATCTCATGGTTAAAGTGATTTCATAATTCTCAGAAAGGTCTTTTTTTACTTAGATTGATTCTGAATTAGCTCCTTAATGGTTTTAATCCTGATTCTTGCTAGCTTGAGTAGAAATAGAGAATCAAAACTTTTATATGTAGAGATTTATGCTGCTATTTTGTGCTTCTCATTATAACTTTTGCTTTATATTATTCATTTGGTAAAGTAAAAAAAAAAAAAAGAAGTTTTTTGTCATCAGGTTTCACAGTTGCCAAAACACTTGATGCAATCAAGTTCATATATTTCTTGTTGTGAATTCAACTTGATGCAATCAAGTTGCCAAAACACTTGATGCAATCAAAATCTATTACTTTTTTGGCTTGTATAGATTTTGGAAATTTTGATAGTTCTCTCGATATCATTTTAAAATTCAAATGCTATTCTTGACTACTGGTTTACTATGTTTTGGTTTATTAAATTTGATTCTACCTTTCTACCAAGTTGGTGCAAGTAATGTTGAGTTGAATTTCATTACTATTTTTGTGTATAGATTTGAGTTGTGTATAGATTTCTTCTGCTTGAACCAGATTTGGATCTACAATCTCCAACACCGAATCAGGCAGAGCCCTTTTTACCCGTGTATTTGCTTCACTACCAGATGATGTTAAAGCCAACAGAGTTATTTACCCGTGTGTTTGCTTCACTACCAGATGATGTTAAAGCTGATGAGCAACTTTCTGAGAAAATGTCTTTGATTCGACAATTTATTAGACCCAAAAATTTATCATGTATTCATGTATAGCGCCAGCTTTTTTACTATAAGGGTTCTTTTTACTTTAGCTATTGATGTTGAATATTAATTTTTTGTAAAATCATTGTCAGCTGGTGACAAATTGAACTTATTCTTCAATGAAATACACTGTTTATATGCTTCTTATACACTGTTTATACATTGTTTATACACTTATTATTCACTGTTATATTCTGTTATACACTTCTTATATACTGTTATACATTGTTTATAAACTGTTTATACATTGTTTATACACTGTTTATACGTTGTTTATACACTTCTTGTACATTGTTATAAATTGGTATATATTGTTTATACATTTGTTATACATTGTTATACACTTCTTATATATTACTATACATTCTTTATACACTGTTTATACATTATTTGTACACTGTTATACACTGTTTATACATTGTTTGTACACTTCTTATATACTGTTTATACACTTCTTATACACTGTTTATAAATTGTTTATACATTATACACTGTTTATACATTGTTTATACATTATTTATACACTATTATACATCGTTATACACTGTTTATATGTTTCTTATACACTGTTATACATTACTTATACATTGTTTATACGCTACTTATACATTGTTTATACATTATACATTTCTTATACAATGTTATATGTTTATACACTTATTATACATTGTTATACACTCTTTATACACTGTTTATACATTGTTTATACATTGTTTATACGTTATTTATACACTGTTTATACATTGTTTATATATTATTTATACACTGTTATACATTGTTTATATATTATTTATACATTATTTATACATTATACACTGTTTATACATTGTTTATACATTATTTATACACTGTTATACATTGTTATACACTGTTTATACACTTCTTATACATTGTTATACATTGCTTATACATTGTTTATACACTACTTATACATTGTTATACATTATACACTTTTTATACAATGTCATATGTTTATACATTTATTATACATTGTTATTCACTCTTTTATACACTGTTTATATAATGTTTATACATTATTTATACATTGTTTATACACTGTTATACATTATTTATACATTGTTTATACATTATACACTGTTTATATATTGTTTATACATTAGTTATACACTGTTATACATTGTTATACACTGTTTATACACTTCTTATACACTGTTATACATTGCTTATACATTGTTTATACACTACTTATACATTGTTATACATTATACACTTTTTATACAATGTTATATGTTTATACATTTATAAACAATTTATACATTATACACTGTTTATACATTATTTATACATTATTTATACACTGTTATACATTTTTATACACTGTTTGTACACTTCTTATACACTGTTATACATTGCTTATACATTGTTTATACACTACTTATACATTGTTATACATTATACACTTTTTATACAATGTTATATGTTTATACATTTATTATACATTGTTATACACTCTTTATACATTGTTTATACATTGTTTATACACTGTTATACATTGTTTATGCATTATTTATACATTATACACTGTTTATACATTGTTTATATATTATTTATACACTGTTATACATTGTTATACCGTTTATACACTTCTTATACATTGTTATACATTATTATACACTTCTTATATATTATTATACGTTATTTATACATCGTTTATACACTTTATACATTGTTTATACACTGTTTATACACTCTTTATACCTTAGTTATACCTTAATTATATCTTAAGATACATTATTCTAGTGATTATACCTTAGTTATTCCTTATTTATACCATATTTATACCCTAAGATATATTATTATACTGATTATACCTTAATTATACCTTAAGATACACTATTACAGTGATTATACATTAGTTATACCTTAGTTATACCTTAAGATACACTATTACATTGATTATACATTAGTTATACCTTAATTATACATTAAGATACATTATTACAGTGTTTCTACCTTAGTTATACCTTAGTTATACATTAAGATACACTATTACAGTGATTATACTTTAGTTATACCTTAATTATACCTTAGTTATACCTTAATATACAAAGGCATAATATTTTATACTTTAGTGAAAAAAATATGTAAGAAAAAGTATATACATATGGACTTTGTTTCGAAGATAAAAATAAAATAAAAAAAACTTTCTAAAGTCACATGACAAAAATAAACGGATTGAGAGATAAATGCGAAATTAGATTGAAAATTATAAAAAGAGGAGAGAGAAACGTTGACAAAATAGAGAAGGTATTTTGGAGATTTTAATTTGTGTTTTGTTGTTTACTTTGTGCATGAATCCGTAAAAATGATAATTTTTGTTTTAGGTATTTTTGAAATTTTGAAAAGTTTTTAAGGTATTTATGCAAACTTTTTCTTTTGAGGTAAAAATGTTATATGGTGCCAAAAATTATGTATTTATGTAAAATGCCCAAAAAAAATAAGGACCTAAAATTACCCTTTGTCAACCAACAGATAGTGAAAACATGGGGCCAGCCCCATCTTTGAGCCTAAGTACTTCATTAACAGGCTTAAGAGAAGCCATGACCGTTAGGGGCCTGTCAGCCCACAAGCCCCGTGATGAGTTTGGCTCCTATAAAACAAGGCTTTCCTCAATTCTCTCTCTTTGTTTTCTCTCTCTATACATTTCCTAATTCGAGAGAAGGATTGTTCAAATTATTTAATTTAAGTCCATCTTAATATTAAAATATTAATTCTACTTTTTCATTCATAAGAGTTAAGTGAATTTGTCAAAATTGGATCGTATTTCCGTTAATTTCAATCAATTAGAGTCTAGATGTGTGCAAAATCAATAATTTGATTAAGAGAATTCGACGAATAAGGGAACAAAAAGTTGTTTAAGTAAACGCTTTGACTCAAAATCTTGATCTAAGAGGCCTAGATATTACATTCGATGATGTAACTGTCTATTAATTAGGCTTAGAGCATATACAAAAGTTGTACACTTTCTCATGTGCATTGAAAATCAACAATAAATTTCTACTACCAGAATTTAAACCCTTGTGAAGATAAAATTTTGGCAATAATATGAAAGACAATCCGAAGGAAGAGTAGTTCAAGGAATGTAAACTAATAATAGTTTGCTTGAACTTGGCCAATACTTGTGACTCGAAAAGGTATATCATTTTCATTCTTTAATACAACTGGATGTGAAAACCTTCCATTTCTAAATCTCGGGATTTCCATAGATAGTTCTTCCTATTTATCCATTTGTCGATTTCTCGAGGACTAAATATGCAAATCTAAACGCAATCAGGTTTCTATTAAACTAAGTGGAGGTTAATATATCTTTTATTTTGTTGATAAAATAAGTCTACTGCTAAGAACAATTTAACTAAAATAATTGAACTAAGGATGAAATAAGGTTTGATGTGAGAATTCAATGAGAATGCTAACTAAGGCGTTCAGTTTCACTAAGCACTAATCGTAGTAATACTTTAAGTCATGCAACTAACTCGATTAGATTCCAAGATGATGATTTCCAATAGTAATTAACACCGGTTAGGGATATCAACTCTAATTCTTAACTTAAACACTTAAACCTCTCAATTCTAAGAGATCAAGTAACAAAACGTTAAGTCCAAGAAATACTAGCATGAACTAGTGAGTCACAAGAGCAATGGTCATGCAATCGTTGTATTGTGTGAGTCCGTTAATTTAGTCATTTGGTCAATCATAAATTAACTAGAAACATTGAAATTGATGATTAGACATTCAAGGCATTAAGCATACACAACACAATCATTGGAAGATAATATGAATTGTATTGTATTAAACCAAAAAGCAATTATATGGAATTTATGCTAAGATCCACCATAGCTAACAAACCAAAAAGCAATTATATGGAATTTATGCTAAGATCCACCATAGCCTTAGTTATGGTGGAATTAATTCATGACTAAACTAATTACAACAAAGAAAGTTAAAGAAAACATAATAAAGAGAAAGTTTAGAAAAAACTAGAGATTCGAGATGGTAGATGGAGAATTGTACGAATCATTGATCTAGATGGAATGAAGCTCTCCAAACCCTAGCCTCCAAATCACATCTTCCAAGAATGCTCAAGGCAGAGAGAGATAGAACGATGGATGCCCCCCCCCCACCCAAAAAAATAAATAAATAAATAAAACTAAAACTAAAAAACTGATTAAAAATTGCTAGCTTTCTTCCTTTTTAAACCTAAACTAAAAAGGAGAATAATAAAATAATAAAGGTCCAACCCTCTCTAGGAAAACTAATTAAAAACATTCCCATTAGGAATAGGAATGGTACAAAAATAACGGAAAACCCCAATGCAAAGTCTTTGACTCCTTTTAAGTCAAACCCGTAACTCCTTTTAGGCACACCAAAATTGCTGGCCCAAATCGCAATTTTAGCTCCAAATCTTCAAATCAACACCTCATAAGTTATGGTCATGCCTTATGACTTCTCCTGGACTGATCCAACTTGATTTTGCTCATTTTTCATGCATTTTTAGCTCATTTTTATCCTTTTAAGGTCCTAACACAAAATACCGCAAAGGAAATAAAATATGTCTTAAATAGAATAAAAACAACTCACTTAAAAGCTTAAAACTAAGACAATATAAGCATATAAAATACACTTATCAGCTTTATAGGCTAGGAGATTGAGATTGACAATATTTAGTGCTAGAGTAATCAGGACATTGTTATAGGATAGATCCACCAAAAAATACATCAATCCTAGGACATCAGATTTGGTACATAAAACTTGTAAGTCTTACTTTTCCATGTCGTAGCAAGTCAACCTCTCTCACAAATTTTCCAAAAATTTCGAGTAGGTTGTAGTTGAAGGATCATCGATGTAAAGTGTCAAATCGCTTCCCCAAAGTTTGTTATGGTAATGATTTATTGAAATTCGATTCCGAGCAATCTCTGGATGATCCAACAATAAGACTGCTCCAGCAGAGCCATGCTGCCAAAGCTACAATCCATGCCTTCATGTTTCGACCCATTTGATATAGTATGCAAATTAACCAGTGATATTAGCAAAAGTTAGTTCGAATTATAATCTGATTTCAAATTAATTACTAAATGGATAAATGCTAAAATTTGAACTCTAAAATCATTTAATTTAAGGTTAAATAATTTTAAGTCGTTAAATGATTAGTTAGTATAAATTTAGTATTCATTATATTGATTCAAATTCTATTATAACGTAATTTTGCCAGGTTTATCATAATGTTTTCATGAAAAACACATGCCTCAAGTTTTTCAATTAGAACATACCCAATGTACTTTTATCTATTCGACGCAAAAGATATTTGTTACAAGAAATATTAAAATTTGAAGTAAAAAATGTTGCTCCCAATAATATAAAAATTGTTGTCATAACTTTTGATAGTAATTAAAAAATCGTTTCATATTACTAATATAACGTTGCGACTATATGTATTTGAAATCCTATTTTTTTTTTTTTATTATTATTATGATATGATTATTATATCAAATGCATGTTGTTGGTCTGACACATAGAAGTTTGACCTTGACTAAGGCCAAGCACATGCTTGGCCGTGTACTTGTGATAATGTGACATAGAAATTTGAATTTAAGGTATGGTATTTTATTTAAATAAATGTTGTTGAACCTTAGCTTATATGGCCGAATCTTCACCTTGAGTTTAGTGTGAATTTCATTATTTTCATATAGTAAAAAAATCCTTCCATATCTCTAGATAATATCATTTAAAATTCTGCACTTATCTAATTAATAACCTAACCTAACCAAATCAACCTTTCTTTCCTTCTTTTAGCCGAATTTCACTCCCTTAATTTCAGGGATTTCTATTTGAATTAATATTTCAGATTTTATTTTGGAGTTAGCACAAAATCATAACCCTAATTGTCCCCCCTTTTTGGCCGAATCCTCTCCCCTAATTTCCTCTTCCATCTATACTTCTATAATAACCCTAATTTTTCTCCTTCTCCTTCCTATTTGGCCGAATCCTCTAATTCCCTTTTCAAATTCTGATTTTTCTTTTCTCTCCCTCATTCGAACCCTAAGGTCTCTAGCTCGTGGTATTGATTTCTTGTCGCGGTGGAACTCTCTCCTTCCGCGGATTCTCTGGAGTTTCTGTCACTCTTATTCTCTGTGCTTGCTGAAATTATTGGGACTAACACTAGAGGTAACCCTTACCTCATACTTGGCTTAAATATGCTATTGAAATTGCTTGAATATATGTATGTATGTGTGGTTGGGTGTATTCGATTCTGTTGGCATGTTGACAGTCTGCACTGTCTGAGTTTCGACCTACTTTTCTTCCCTTTCTGTAATTCGAAAAATTGTGATTCCAATTTCTTTAGTTTCCTAACATCTAGGGCTTTAATGTTGTAGAAGAAATTTTGTTGAAATTCTGCCGTCTTCATGGTGTAAAAATTCGCACAAGATTGCTCTATTTTTTCTGCCCCTGTATTTCAACAGTTTTGACAGTCTGTGTTAATTTTCACTTTTCTCCCTCTGTGTTTTGTGTTTTTGCGTAATTCCGGTTGGAGGGTGTTCTTGAAACAATTTGTGACAAAGTTATTTCGAAGTGTTTTGACAGAAAACATGTTTTACCCTTTCGTAATTGTGGAACGAAATTAGGCAGAATGCTGCCTTGTGATTTCTGGATTTCTGGACAGTTTTGGTTCACCAATGCATATATTTATGTGTAGTGCTTCAAATTGCATGATTTCAGTTTTAAATTGCTCATAACATATAAGAGTTTATTTCTGGATATTTTCATGATTTTTGGATATGTATAAGTATTTTATTTTTTTCCTTTGGAAAACGGACATGAAATCTGTCCGGTTTTGCTTTTAGTGCGGTTTTGAGTTTTTGGAGTGAGACTTGGTTTTGGATTGGTGAATTATTGATTTTGAGCTCTTGCTTATGGAATTGGTTTTAACTTTGTTTTATTTTCATTGGTAATGGTCGGGCTGCGGTCTTTTCTCGACCTATGGACAGCAAAAGCCTGTTAGGCAGAGAACTGTGGTATTTTTCCTCTGTAAACAGGGAGTCTACTTGGCTGCGGTCTTTCCTTGTAGACTTTGCCCATTATTTTGATTTCTCTATTATGCCACTTGACTGCGGTATTTTTCTTGTGGGTAATAGAGCTACACCACTTGGCTACGGTATTTTCCTTGTGGGTAGTTATTTGACTTGTCGTTTCCCATTAGGCAGTTGGCTGCGGTATTTTCCTTCTGTAAATGGGAAGGGTCGTCGCAGTAATAAATAATTTAGTTTTAGATTCTTTTGACTTTTGATATTGATAGCGAAGGCCTAGCTTCATGCATTGATTCCGCCAATGCGCGTGTGTATAAGCCCGGTCGTCACAATATAACATAATTTTATCAGTTGTTGATACACATATGACAACGACTTTTAAATATTTGATCTTATATAGCACCAATATGTGCTCAAATCACAAGAAAAGAATTACTACAAAAATTATTATTTGTTTTCAAAAATCTTGTTGAATAGTAATATTTAAAAGTTATATTAGTGGCAACAAATTAATATAATTTTCCAACAAGTTAATGATAAAACAAATATAAATATATAGGTGATATATGTTTATAACAACATCTGCAATAGCTTTTTTTAATATATATGAAGTTATGTGATTAATCTTTGTACTTTTACTCTGCTTTTTATAGAGAATTGGAACCCATGGGGTTAGGGGTATTTTTGACTTTTTCTATATATATATATATATATATATTTTTTGTTCTTTTCTTCACCTTTTATTTCTTTTTTTATTTTTTTATTTTATTATTTATTTATTTTTTTTTTTTGCTTTTTCAGGGTTCAATTTTCTTTTTTTTTTTTTTTGCCCTTTTGTTTTTCTTTGTTTTTTTTCTCCCACTTTTTTTTCTTCTGCTTTTTTTTTTTTTATAGTTAAAAATCAAATTTATTATATGATTAAAGTATAGACAATTTTTTTTCTTATAGTCTTTTCTTTTCCCAGTTAGTCTTCCTATTCCTCGACTAGACTGTAAGTCGTTAGATTTTTCTTTGAAAACCTAAGCCGTTGAATTTGGTGAAAGCATGAATAAATTTTTTTCTTTCCAGTCTTCTTTTTCCTTAATAAGTCTTCTTCTTCGTCAATCACGGTTATCCTCATCTACTTCTCATGTTCTATCTCTCAAAGTTTTGTCATGCAATCTTATATTTTCCCAGTGATGGTTTCATTCATTTGCTTCTTCCTTTTTAACATTTCATATATGCAAATTTTGACACTAGTTTAAAACTAGTTTTCCGTAATATATACAATTAAACACCGTCTGAGTTTTTTTCCTTTTTTTTTTTTTTTTTTTTTTTGTTGGGTTTCAAATGCAAACGAAAACAATCCAAGTTAATATCTACCCACAAATCATTTCACAATCACGAGAAAATAAATATATTTAAGAAAAAGAGGAAAGAATTATCTTCATATAGTTATTAAAGAGAAAACGAAATTTCAAACAGCAACAGAAATAAAATACAAAATAGTTTAGAGATATTAAGGTGTCATTTGTTACGGTTGGAAATACCACATTGAAAATGAATAATAATAAGAAATAGAATATAAATGGAGTTAATTGATCCTTAGCATAAGTTAATTGGTTATCAACATACGAAGACCGAAAATTCGGTGACAATCGGTTGGAAAATGATGTTGACAACCAACTTTACAAACATTTGCGAATGAATTGAAACCGGTGGGGGAGGGAAGAGCTAATTTTGACGACCGTATTGTTGGTTGAACGTTGTATTCCTTGTGATCTTCCGTTCATACCACTACGAACCGATTTGCGAACACCTATGCAGTAAATTTTTATTATTATTATTTTTATGCTAATTTAGCAAAATTTAATCTTCAATACAGAAAACAACGATGTAATAACCTGAAAATTTCAGAATTAATTCTCTTAATTTATTCCATCAATATCAATGATTCTGGATATCACACGTATGTAAGGAGAGAATATCAATTTTGGTCCTTCAAGTTTGTAACTTCCTTTAAATCTTCCCAATAATTATATATACACACATATAAGGACCCAAAATTACCTTTTGTCCCATCTTTGAGCCCAATTACTTCATTAACAGGCTTTAGGGAAGCCATGACCAACATGGGCCATGCAGCCCACAAGCCCGGTGATGAGTTTGGCTCCTCATAAAACAAGGCTTCTCCTCCCATTTGTGGGCGACTCTGAATTCAATTCTTCCCCTTTATTCTCTCTCTTTATTTTCTCTCTCTATATATTTCGACTTCCTGGCTAACTTTGATTTCAGAGTCATGTAGCTCCCTAATTAGAGAGAAGGATTGTTTCAAGAAATTCAATTAATTTAATTTAAGTCCTTCTTAACATTAAAATTTATTCTATTTTTCATTTCATAAATGTTATGAATTTATCAAAATTGGATCGGATTTTCAATAATTTCAATAAATTAGAGGCTAGATGTGCAAAATAATAAGTTGATAAAGCGCATTCGACGATTAAGTAAAAGATCAAAAAGTTGTTTACGAAATTATGAATAAATTTTAAATAAATGGTGATACTATGATTTTGCATCTCGATCTCTTAGTTTAAGAGGCCCGGATATCATCTTTCATCGGTTTAAAGCATATACACAAGTTGTACACTTTCTCAAAATCAACAATAAATTATACTCCCAGAATTTAAACCCTTGTAGTTCATGGAATTTAAACCAATAATTGTTTATTTAATTAAAATTTATTAATGGGCAGTACTTAGTTAATTATCACACTAAAAATAATCGTATTCAACAATATGCAAAATCAAAATATATTTTCTCAAAACCGGTAGTTTTATTCCATATATCAGCTTACATATAGACACAGAACTGATGAAGCACTTCACCAGATTTTTTAGCATCAAAATAGTACTTCTAATTGATGTCCTTTATTTAATTAAACTCTTCATTACACAGAATCCATAAAAAGATTCCTTAAGCAACTGCATACGCTTCCAATGGAGGATAGTACCTCAAGATTCCCATGTTTGCTTGAACTTGGCCAACACTTGTGACTCGAAAAGCTATATCATTTTCATTCTTCAATTCAACTGGATGTGAAAACCTTCCATTTTTAGACCTCTGGATTTCCTTAGATAGTTCGTCCCAATTGTCCATGTAGCTAATCATCTTACTATTGGGATGAATATTTTCATCGAAATTATTATTGATTGCATTCTCAATCAGTTTCAATCTCGCCGCCTCTGATACCATTTCAATAACAGTTATAAGACTGGCTTTAATTCTCGATTGCGTCGAGGAAGCATAATTATTGAGAGATTCGAATGCATTGCGTAATGCAGGCATACCGATGTCCACAGTTATTCGACTGCCTAATGATTTGTATGAATTAGTGAATGGCATTACGACTTGCTGGGTTTCTGTGAAAAGTTCGGTCTTCCAATTGTCGGTATTTGCAAAGAAGTAGGAGTTGGATCCGGCTTTATAAGCCACAAGATTGAGATTGACAACATCTAGTGCTAGAACGAGCGGGACATTGTTATAGGATAGATCCACCAGAAAGTGCAACGATCCTTGAACGTCAGATTCGGTACATAAAACTCGTAAGTCGTACTTCTCAAGGTCGTAGCAGGTCAACCTCTCTCGCAAAGTTTGGAGAAATTTTGAGTAGGTCGTAGTTGAAGGATCATCAATGTAAAATGTCAAATGGCTTGCTTGAAATATGTTTTGATAATGATTTGCTTTAATTTGATTATCAGAGCAAACTCTGGATGATCCAACAATAACACTGCTCCAGCAAAGCCATGTTGCCAAAGCTACAATCAATGCCTTCATGTTTCCTCCCATTTTTGCTATAGTATGCAAAATTGAACCTGTTATATCAGTAAAAGTTAGTTAGAATTATAAATAGATTTCCAATTAATTACTAAATGGATTTGAACTCTAAAATTGTTTAATTTAAGGGTAAATAATTTTAAGTCACCAAATAAATAGATAGTAGTATTTTCAAAAAAAAAAAAAAAAAATTTGCTATTCGTGATAGATTGATTAAATTCTATAATTTTTCCACGAAAAACATATGCCTTAATTCTTCAAATAGAGTCAATGCTACATGTATTTTGTAATAAAATTTAACATAATTTTACCGGTTATTAATACACATATGACAACAATTTTTAAATATTTGATGTTATATGGCACCAATATCCGTTCAAATAATAAGAAAAGAATTATTACAAAAATTATTATTTATATTTAAAAATCTTATTTAGCAACAATATCTGAAAGTTACATACATATGTATATTAATGGCAACAAAATTAACATAATTTTTGAAAAAACTAATAAAAAAATAAATATAAACATGTTGGTTGTATATGTTTATAACAACATCTGCAATAGCTTTTTTTTAATAAAATTATGACAATAATCTTTATACTTCTGATAGTAAAATTTGTTTTTCGAAATCAAATGAATCCAGAAACCATGCACGACATTGATAATCAGCTTCGACATATATAAATGTTAATTTGTGTCTTAATGAATATATAACTAAATTAGAGGTACTTACAGAGAGCAGCTGAGGTCGTGAATGAGATGTGATCTTCACAATCCGATTTGCTCTGCTTTTTATAGAGAATTGGAACCCATGGGGTTAGGGGTATTTTTGACTTTTTCTTTCTATTTATTTTCCATAATTTGTACAATCAAACACCCTCTGAGTTTGATTGCTTTTTTTTGGTTGGGTTTTTAATGCAAACAAAAACAATCCAAGATAATCTCTACCCACTGAGAAATTATCACAATCACGAGAAAATAAATATAATTAAGAAAAAGAGGAAAGAATTATCTTCAAATAGAAAATGTAATTCAAACAGCAATGGAAATAAAAATACATCAATTATCATCAAAACGGAAAAGTGGATGAGTATAAATTAATTGATTTTGCGCTAGATATTCAACTACAACTATATGTTCACTTAAGCCGTCTAATCTATCATGTCGAAGCCTACAGAGTTGTATAGAAAATATCTTCAAAGAAATCCTATTATATATTATCATGTGTTTTTCTGAATACATTTTATATAATTCTGGACATGAGAAGCATATTGAATCTCATATTGGATAACGAGAAAAAAAGTATATATGTGAGGTAATCATCTCTCCTCAAAGTATCTTTTGCAAAATTTTAAACCCTTGTTTAGATGATAATATTAAAGATTTTACTTTTTGGGAATAATGGCAAACTGATTGAGAGCAACAATCCTGCTTAAAACTTTACTGATTATGCTAATAGTCTCTAACTTTACTGATTATGCTAATAGTGGCTATGGTACCTGCAATTTGTCATGGTATTGTATATAATTTTATAATATTTTTATATTTATATTATGTTCTAATACATTTGGATTCTTTGAACTTGAAGAAAAATGTTTAATGCTTACCGAACTTTTAAAGTGTCTAATTATCCTCCTAAACTTTACAAAAGTGATCCAGATTTTTCTCTGAGATCCACTAAATTAGCGTTTGTGACACACGCGTTTTGAAAAGCCAAATATAAGATAACCAATAAATGATTAACACGTGGTAGTAAGAGGTAAACTGGATTACTTTTCAAAATTCAATGGGACAATCGGACCCTTTGAAAATTCAATTGGACATTAGACCTTTTTAATCAAGTTCAGAGGGATCCAGATATATTTGGCTTTATAATTTTAATTTAACTCTCATAAATATCGAGTCTCTTTATTTTGATGCAAATTCTATTTAGACCTCTATATAAGTTACCGTGTCTCAAAAATATATTATTTTCAGTCACTCACAACATGCCACATCAACACATTTGGTAAAATACTAATTTTCAATTACTTGAGAATCCCACGAGTTCAGAAAAAAATATTGTCTGATAGTCTCACAGGTGTCTCACCCAGTGTATAATTGTTTGGCAATATTAATTGCATGAGTTCAAGTAAATAGTTCTAAGCTTATCTCTATGGCATAAAACATGGATAAAATACATTTATGGCATGGCCCAATAGCTGAAAGAGAATTCATGAAAGATAAAACATAGTACTGACTTGGACAATTCTAAGGATGTCACTGTCTCTTTTCCTTATCCTCATCAAGATATAGTCAAATACCTATTTTATCCTCACATAGTGGAATTTAAACACGTTGGCTATCCAAATCATGCTATGACGTCTAGACTTTAATTTATCCGTAAGCTATATAAAACTAAATGACTTAAAAATTTACCTTGATAGTAAAGTTTTAATAATAGCTTGTTACAATTATTTGACACAAAATGTTACTTTGATTTGAAACATATACGGTACATGTTCACTCCATCATATGTTGAGAAATTCCAATAGTATGAAATTTTTAAGATATCAATTTCCAATCACTTGTTTCAAGAACAGCTTGAGATGTCAATTATACAATTAGATTTGTTGTCCGAGATAAAATTTCTTCTCTTAAATTTGCTTGTTGATACAGTGGGATAATTACTAAAATACGTTGATCGCACATGATGCCGAAAGTTAGCATGAATTTCGTAAAATTTACAAGGAATAGGAATTGGAACAAATCCAAAAATTTTATTAAACATCAAAAACTAACTTATAATAGTCTTTGTACAGCATATATACTAAAACCTAATTAGAATCCAAAACGAAAAACAAAAACAAAAAGTATAAAATTACAAAAAGACCCTAAAATACAAAGAAACACAATTTTGAGGCAAAAAATGAAATTTGGCCAAAAAACGACAAACCACATACGCGAAGCTGGTGAATTTGTACCATTGGCCGATTCTAATAAAATTAAGGTCTGAAAACGTGAAAATCCGACAACTTTTTTTTTTTTATAAGTAACGCGGGTTAAAGGAAGAAGGAGGCTAAACATCCCAACTAGGTTGGCACCTTTAGGTCCTCCACTTCACAGCAACCCAAAAAAAAAAAAAAACAAAAAGCCTGTGGTATGCTCTTGTGGTTTTTGAGGCTCTTTTATTTGTAGTATGCTCTTTCATCGGTTTAGATCTTCACGTGATTGGTGAACGTGTCTGTGGGATAAGTGATTGCATGTTTGCCATTATATTGTTTCTTGTTTTGAAAATCCGACAACTTGAACTTGTTAACATTTACCAAACTGTCATTTTATAAATAAAAAATGCTTGTTCCTCTACTACATCACTTATTCTGTCATATCGTAGTCTCTTTTTCTTTATAATTAATGACATTTTATCTATATATAATTAATGTAGGGGCCTACCAAAGGATTCAATTTTCTTTTTTTTTTTTCTTTTTTTTTTCTTTAATTTTAAGAAAACAAAACGATTGATTTTTTTTTCTTCCATTTTTTCTTTTTTTTTTTCCATTTTTTTAATTTTTACATTATTTTTTCCTATTTTTTATGTTTTTATTTTCTTTTACTTTCTCTTTTCTTCTTTCATTTTTTTCCTCTTTTTATTTTTTTTTTTGTTTTTTTCTCTTCCATTTTTTTTATTTTTTTTATAGTTAAAATTCAATTTTAACAAAAAATATTCATAGCTACAATAGGCAAGTTTACATATGATTTTAAAAACAATGGCTTCATATATATATTTTTAATATTTTCTTAATCATGTATACATCTAAATAAATTGTTTATTTTTTATGAATTCCGCTGAAAATTTTTTCAAATTTATTAAAATTTATGTTGGCATATAAAATTTATTATATGATTAGACATGTTCATCGGTCGGGTTCAGGCCGAGCGCAAAAGCTTTTTTTTTTTAAAAAAAAAATATTAGGGTTTGATTTTTTTTATACATAATTGAATTTCCTTTTTCTTTTTTCTTTTTATTATTTTCTTTAATTTTTCTTTTCAATAATTTATTATTTTTTCTTATATTTCATTTTCTTTAATTTTAAAAAAATGAATTTCCTTTTCTTTTTATTTTTCTCTCTTTTATTTTCTTTCTTCATTTTCGTTTTTTATTCAAATTTATTTATTTTTTCTTTTATTTGTTTTCTTCTTTTTTTTTTTTCCTTTTGCTTTCACTTTTTTTCTTCTATTTTTCTGTTTTTTGCGTTTATTTTTTTTTCCTTCTACAGTTTTTTAAATAGCTCTTTTGCTTTTTTTATAGTTGAAAATTTATTTTAGCAAAAAATATTCATAGGCACACATATATAAGTTTACGCATGATTTTAAAAACAATGATTTCATATCTATCTTTAATGTTTTTTTTTTTATTATTTGTGCATCTAAATAAATTGTTTCTTTTGTAAGAATCTCGCTAAAAACATTTTCAAATTTATCATTCAATATTTATATAATTGAATTTTTGACATATAAAATTTATTATATAAATCGCTGTTCATGGGTCAAGCTCGGACTGGACGTAATGGGCTTTTTCCAAAATTCATGAGGGTTAGATTTTTTTTATTCATTGGACTGTCGCCTGTTGGACTTTTTTTTTTTAAAAAATATATCAGTCATTGAATTTGGTAAAGTATAAACAAATTATTTTCTTGCAGTCTTCTCTCTCCTCGGTTAGTCTTCTTTCTTCCTCAACTCGGCAGTCACACATTGGATTTGGTGAACGGATGGACAAAGTTTTTTCTTGCAATCTTCTCTTTCCTTAATCAGTATTCATCTTCGTTAGTCACGATTCTCCTCATTCGCTCCTCCTGTTTTTTCTCTCACACTTTTTTCCTGTAATCTTTTCTTTTCTTAATGACAGTTCCTCTCATCTACTTTTCCCTTTTGAACATTTCATAAATGTATATTTTAATCGGGGGCTCAATTCAAACCACCGTTACTTTTGTTTTTAATTTCTCCTTCAATGATATTAAAAATCTTTAATAATAAATAATAATAAAAATATTAAAAATAAATCCACCTAGAATAACACACCCATTCTTTTTGCAAAATCAAAACTTTTTTTTTTTCCTTCCCTACCAAAATGGGAGTTTGAAACTAGTTTTATTTTATTTTTGAACTCTCGATACTTTTTGTAATTTTTTTTTTTTTTTTTTTTTTCTTTTTCTTGGTTGGCACACTAGTAATTTTGCTTTTGCTGGAAAAAGTTAAAACGTGACTTATCATTGATTTCCAGAGAGCTCTTATGTGAATCAAAATTATTACACTAACCTATTCATTGCTCGAAAGTGGTTAAAAGTGGGTAGACCCAGAAAATGTTTGATGGAAATATTTTTTTGTCCTTTCCCAAGCTTTCTATTCAAAGTTACAATGGAAATTATTAATGGAAATATCTAGAATTGCAAAATGAGACAGCTCATCGCCATATGAATCGTCTGGACTCATATAAATGTGCGAAGTTAATACTCCTGAGTAATAGTCACACATAAATAAAAAATAATTAATGTTGGTGAATAAGAATTTCAATATTTTATTTATTTTTTAAAACACAATTCCACATAAATAATTTCTCAACTTATTAGTACATCTAACAGTACTTTAATGGTATATATTTCTCTAAGTGGGAGGAAAAAAAAAATTCATATCTGTTTAAAAATCAAATATTATATTTTTAAAAGAAGCATATGTATATGTATAAACACAAATCATTTCAAATCATATTGCTTACTCATCAATTAAAGTTTTAGTTTGAGTAGTTATATAATATAATATTAGAAATTTAGGATAACTTATTTAATTACATTTAAAAAAAAAAAAAATCCTTTTTCAGATGAATTCCGGAGTTCATTTTTTCAATGAGGCATGGAGTTCAAATATTTATTCACTAATAATTAATTCATTAGTACAATTTTAGCACAAACAAAAATGGCTTGTCTTTTTATAAATAATTAAGAGTTCTACCTCCCACCTAAAATAACAAATTATTGATAATAAAATAATTCCTAAACAGCCACAAAGCCAAAGTTGTATTTTAAATAAGATCATTTAATGTCTATAAAAAAAGTTTCAAATCCTTATAGGTGTGACTAGCTATCACCATATGAATAGCAAAACTCCACTTATGGGAATTTGATACCGAGTTTTTAAATACAAGAGATGGATCAAGCATATTTCTAACATAAAGAAAAATCTAACTCCTTACAGACATTACTTTAAATAGAGAGAATTGCGTCGTATATATATATATAAGCAGACACATAGCTATCATATGAATTCTTACTAAGCAAAGTCCAACTTTGATGTATTGTGAGACATTATTATTTCTCAAATTAGTCACTTTTAATTTAAAGTTTAGATTAAATAATTAATTTATGTAGATAACTTATTTACTTTTGTAAGTGGAAAATTCTTCTTAATCTCTTATCTATAGTGAACGATAAAATCCATCCTAAACTCTCTCAATTTTTATATATTTTGGAATTAGCTTTCTGATCTATTTTTTCAACACCTATATATGTGATCTTTTCGTTTTCATAATATTTGCCCTGAACTTGCCATTTATGTCTCATGTGGATTGCGGTTTCTGTTAATTAGCGTGTGACACTTTTTTTTAAAAAAAAAAAAAAGTAAAAGACTATGGAGTTTTTCAAAAGGATATGAACTATACTTTCTATGTAAACATATCATAAGTGGAAATCTGAACGACACATCTAATTTAGTCTTACATATCCTCAAAAATCATGTCAAGCTTCACTGAATATAAATTGTTATCTATACGAAACAGAATTATTACATCTAGAATGAATATTACTATAAAAACAAAAAAAAAAATCATATATCTAATGTGTCAATAATATTCATTCGGAAGCTAATTATAAAATCTAGAAAAATTAAGGAGATCGAAGATGTGTTTTGCTTTAGGAACCTACCCTTAACACAATAGTGGAGAGTAGACACTTGTGATAAAGATCAATTATACGGATAGCGATTGATTGATTGAATTATTTTTGGAATTAATTTAGGGATGATAAATTTTTTGAGGATATTGACAAACAAAACTATTACTATATCTTTTGCTTTTGTACGGTGGATTTGTGAAATGTGACCTTCCATTTATGAATTTAAACGTAAAGTATTGGTATTGGCTAAGGGGTTCGACGGTGGAAATTCGAAAACGTAGCAGAAGATAAAAAGAATGTTTTTTCTGTTTGTAATTAATGAAATTTGTTGGCATCTTCCAAATTATTTCTCACCTTTACTCTTAATTTCTTATCTTGTAAAAATAAATGAACGGCTAATATCTTGAGTTTATACTGTTTATGACGTCATTCATGTTTAATTACATATCATAATCATGGTCGTCACATCACATTCATAATTTATAAATAAACATGCTACTCAATTAAAGCAAATCCAAATCTAACGTGGCCCGTGTTAAAAAAAAAAAAAAAAGATAGCTTAGACGTTCATACTCTACAGATATTAAAGAATAAGCCGCGCGAGTTAATAGTTTATTTATAAATCATTTCACAAAGTAAAAATTTTTTACGTTAGCTTCCCTTACTAAAGTTAAATAGTCATCTAAAATGAAACTCATGTCAGAAATAATAATAAAAACTATAATTGAACCTTATTTATCAGCGTAAACTTTTAAGTTAAATGGTTTTTTAACATGGTATCAGAGCCTATTAGATCTATAGGTCAGGATTCGAATCCTGACGTTTTATTTATTGATTAAATTTCAAAATATGGTAGAGTGGATATGTATTAGACACACTTCAAACCCAAAATATATTCATGTGCGAAAAAATATTAGAGATAATAATAAAAGCTATAAATTAAGCATTCAACATCATAACCATCGGTGAAAATGCAGCGTTTTTATCCAGAATAATAATAATATATTATTATACTCTCTCTTCTGAGTGGATGTCTTTCAGATTTTGACAAATTGGTGAGATAAAAAATCTAGGCAATTTTTTCTGTTAATGTTGTAGTTTTTGGTTTTAAAGACATTTGATTTATCAACCTTTCATTTATAATGTACATGTTTACCACTAGATTGTAGGTGGACATGGATTGATTAAACAAATCAATTAAACTACTTAATTATAATATTTACTATATGCATTTTTCTTCCCACCGATATAAACAAACATATGTTGAAACATTGAATAATGACAATTTTTCTAATATAAGTTCAATTAATACATTATTTTAATGTATAATGAATTTAATTTTTTCTAAATTTAGCAATTTCAAATCAAAATGAACAGAAATATAATAGAAAAGTAGTGGTATTTATATTTAAAAAAATAGTTATATCTATTTTATGGGACGTAAAAATATGAGCTTTTACCTATATTCTCGGGGTGGTGGATATGAACCACTTTGCTAATGACTCACACCATTCATATTTGTATTTACTTTTTTAATTTGCTCTTTTTTCTGTGACTTTTTACATTATGTATGCATATTTGGTTTTTTTTTCTTAAATTTACCTTATTAATACTAGGAGATTTAGTATTAATGTTTTCAATTCATGTAGATATGTTTTAAGCCATAAGGTTCAAGGAATAAGATTTACGTCTAAGTGAACAATATTTACATGGTAATGGAAATAGATTGTTAAACTCTTAGCTCAAAATTTTATTCTAATAATAATAATAATAATAATAATAATAATAATAATAATAATAATAATTACTATTATTATTATTATTATTATTATTATTATTACTACTACTTTTCAAAGAAACCCAACTAACTTTTAATTCTTCAACAAAAGTTTAAGTTTTTTAGGAGTATTAAATTTTTATTATTTTCTTATAATATTCATTGAAAATTATAAGTATACTTCATTAGTCTAAAGAAAATTGTGCTACAAATGAGTTAGAGAGAAGAAGAAAATCAAATAAATCAAATATTCATTGAAAATTATAAGTATACTTCATTATATGTGTTTTTATCAGCTAAAAATCTTGGATATATATTTATGAAAGGAGGCCAAAATCTATAGTTAGATAAAATATGGCTAAATAATTATAACCTCTCTAAGATTCACCCTAACACAGTAGTTCATCTCTCTATGTTATCAATATAATTTTGATCTCCCTACATTTTTCCTCCTTCCAACTATCACCTCCCTACTTTTCTTTTTTAATCTTTTTTCCCATCTAATATCCCCTATTTAATTTCATTTTAAGTACCTTTTTTTATTACAACTTTGTGTTTTTCTTGAATTCCCTCTCGGTTGTTCTTGAAATTTTTCAATTTTGCTAGGAAAGAATCTATCATGAATTGCTTATTATTATTTTTGGCACAAAAAATATTTACTATAAGTTGTTGTCCAAATTAATAATTATCTTCTTTCAAACACAACTACAATTTCTTACCAACTATAACTAGTGGTAAGAAAGTATATATGAGGTGTATTAAAATTATTTTCAAGATATTTTTAGGATGTTCCAAACTCAAAAGAAATCAAACAAGAAATGATCAATATTTTATATATGCTTTGTATGTAGTCATATTATATAATAGACTAATTAGGATATTTAAGAGAAATCAAACTCAATGCAATTATAACTATTAATTTTATATGCACTTGATTAGAAGTCTAAAAAATGTTGTAATTTTTCATTTTAATCAATAATTCTATCATCAAAACAATTTTTAAATCAATCATCCTATCATAAACCAATGTTCTTCTTTAGTTTCAATAATTCTATTACATACTCGAAAATTCATTATATATATATATATAGATAGGAAAAGGAAATAGAATGTTATAAAAGAAATTAAATACTATCTCATACCCAAAGCAGGTAGACCACATAATAAAAAATCGATGGGATGAAATAAAATCGTTCATTATTATAACAATGTAGAGTTTCAAGAAGACGAAGACAAAAAAAAAAAAAATCAAGAAATAACATTTAATAAAAAATACTTTAACACTTAGATTAAATGAAAAAATATTAGATGAAAAGGTAATTTTGTCAAATTAAATAGAAAAAGGCTGAAAAAGAAAAGAAGGGAGGTAATAGGTGGAAGAAGGCAAAATGTAAGGAAGTCATAATTATATTGATAAAATAAAGGGATGTATTAGTGTATTTGGACAAACTTGGGGGAGGTTATACTTATTTATCCATAAAATATTAATGTATTTGACCTGAACTGAGGGAGCTAGTTCAAATTATACCCTTATTATAATTATTATGTGAAAAAAATTTATTTATTTATAAATTAATATATTTTAAAGGCAATTTATATCATTTAGAAAAACGATAAAATCAAATGAGTTATTAAATGATGACAAAATATTTTGATGATAACATGTTTTATAGAAATAACCTATCATTTTTATTGCATTTAATTACTTCATGTATAATCATATTGAATATATAAAGCGCAAATCAGATGGATATGCCAGAATTGTGCGCAAATCAGGGGAGGACGGTAGTCCTCACTACAAAATGCCGGATTTTGATCTGAAATTGATTTCCAATTACAGGATACCCATGAATCATGTTATACTCAGATGAATTTGAATCTAACACCATTAATTCTGCAACAACCAGACTGTGTTTGAAATCAGTGTCAATTTCTCTCTTTAATTCCCCAAATTCCAATTCGACTTCCGATCATGCAACTTTCTGATTTCCCGAGCAAGGAAACATAATAATAATAAAATAATAATAATAATAATAATAATAATAATAATAATAATAACAATAAAATTCTACCAATTATGTGTTGGTTATACTTTTAAACTCATATAATTAGCTAAACAATCATTCAATGTGAGTATGAAACCCACAATTAAGTAAAAAAGTAGAGTTAGATAAGTTGCCTGCAACTGTAATTCTTTCTGCCAAGCAAAGAACATAAATAGAGCATTTTAACTTCAAATACAATGATGCGATGATGGAATTCATATATGTGCAAATGAATTAAATTATTGTTTTACTTTATGTAATTTAAATATCCTAAATGAATAAAATAGGAATAGTCTGTCTTCTTGAAGAATTAGACTCAATAGATTATGTTAAATATCAATGAGAGTTTTCTTTATGGAGAATAGTTTCAGCTAGCTTTTCATTCTACGCTTAAGAATCTTGAATGGAAGTCGTCGAGAGCCTGCCAGCTTATAGTTAGGGAGGCAGAACAATCCTGATCCTCCAATTCAGTCATCGGGTACAGTAGAAGGGTTTGCTCCTTGTGACTTTCGAATCGAGGAATTGTGTACATTTTCGATGGTTTCAACCCTGTTTGTGTTGTTCCCCCTCTGTGTGCTCCTCCTCGTGTAACCCTATTGCCACAAGCTCACAAATAAAAAGAAAACAGAGCAATTTTAGACTCCAAGTCTGTATGAAGTCCGAATATATATGCAAAAAGCCAGCAAATTTGGGACACTGGACAGAGAGACAGTAGATCCCTCAAGAACTTGAAGATGCTGACTTTGAATCACCGTGTAGAAAAGAAGTTATAATTTCCACAGCTGGTCCAACCACTTGTGCAGCCCATGATTCATCTGTTTTGCCAAGAACAAAAGCAAAAATAGCATCTCATGTGACTCAGGAAAGGGTCTGCAAGAAAATGATGTACTGCTATAATTATATTTCTGATCTATAAAACAAATAGGACTGAGAAAGGGTGTACTTGAAATGGATTCAGTACAATTAGCATTTGAGATATAAATAACAAAACTCCACTTCTGTGAAATTGATACCAAGTTTTTAAACATTTGAGATCGATTGAACATCTTTGTAACTTAAAGAAAAGTCTACTCACTACAAAAACTAACCTAAAAAAGAGAGAATTGTATCATATATATATATATATATATATATATATATATATAAGGAGACATGTATATAGCTATTGCATGGGTTCTTGCTAAGCAAAGTCCAACTTTTCATGTCGCAAGAGATATAATTATTTCTCAAAGTGATCACTTGTTAATTTGAATTTTAGATTAAATAATTAATTTCTGTCGATAACTTATTCACTTTTGTAGCTGGAAAATTCTCATTTATCTCTTATTTATAGTGAAGAGTAAAATCCATCCTGAACTCTCTGAGTTTTTATATATTTTGCAATTAGTTTTATGATCAATTTTTTCAGCACATTTTATATGTGATCTTTTTATTTTCTAACTCACTACAAAAATTACTTTAAAGAGAGAGAATCGCATCGTATATATATAAAAGCAGACATATATATAGCTATCATATGAATTCTTACTAAGCAAAGTTCAACTTTCATGTAGCAAGAGACATAATTATTTCTCAAAATGGTCACTTTTAATTTAAAGTTTAGATTAAATAATTAATTTATGTAGATAACTTATTTACTTTTGTAAGTGGAAAATTCTTCTTTATCTCTTATCTATAGTGAAGGATAAAATCCATCGTAAACTCTCTCAATTTTTATATATTTTGCAATTAGCTTGCTGATCTATTTTTTCTGCACCTATATGTGTGATCTTTTAGTTTTCGTAATATTTGCCCTGAACTTGCCATTTATGTCTCATGTGGATTGCAGCTTCCGTTAATTAGTATATGACACTTTTTGAAAAAAAAAAGTAAAAGACTATAGAGTTAATCAAAAGGATATGAATTATATTTTCTATGCAAATATATCATAACTAGAAATCTGAACAACACTTCCAATTCAGTTTTACATGTTCTCAAAAATCGTATCAAGTATCACTTGACAAAAATTGTTATCTATGCGAGACAGAATTATTACATCGGAAACGAATATCACTATAAAAAAAAAAGGAAACAATTATATATCTAATGTGTTAATAATATTCATCCAGAAGCTAATTATAAAATCTAGACAAATTGAGGAGACCGAAGATGTGTTTTGCTTTAGGAATCTACTCCTAACAAAAGACAAGACTGTGGAGAGTGGACACACTTGTGATAAGGATCAATTATACGGATAGCGATTGATTGATTGAATTATTTTTGGAATTAATTTAGGGATGATAAATTTTTTAAGGATATTGACAAACAAAACTATTACTATATCTTTTGCTTTTGTACGGTGGATTTGTGAAATGTGACCTTCCATTTATGAATTTAAACGTGAAGTATTGTTATTGGCTAAGGGCTTCGACGGTGGAAATTCGAAAACGTAGCAGAAGATAACAAGAATGTTTTTCCTGTTTGTAATTAATGAAATTTGTTGGCATCTTCCAAATTATTTCTCACCTTCACTCAGGGGTAAGCATGGACCGGTTCGATTACCGAACCGATCCGAAAAACCAATCCAAAAAACATTGTTTTTTATAAACCAATCCTATCCAAATTAAATTTTGGTTCGGTTCTGTCTAAACCGAACTAATTCGGTTCGGTTCGGTTTGGACTAGGTCGAACAAAAAACATCAACTTTTTTAAAAAAAAATCAAAATAAAAATTTTATATAAGTAGTTTGTTAAAAAAAAAAAAAAGAAATACAAAAAAATTAAATTAAAAAATCAGTAATCCTAAATAATACTATTACATCACAATAAAATACTAAAATTCTCTACTTTTTTTTTTCAATTCTTAAGTTTTAACAACTATAAATTAACATCCAAAATCACAATATAAAACTATAAAAGAATATAATGTCTAAAATTCTCTACAATTAGTATATATTAATTTTATAATTAATTTTAATATTTTACCAATTATTCGATTTTTCGGTTTTTTCTGTTTTGAACCGAAACCAAATCAAACCAAACCGAAATCCAAACTTCTTAATAACTTAAAACCAAACTGAACCAAATTATGAAATGAATCGATTTGGTTCGGTTTAGATTTTCGGTTTTTGGATATTGATTCGGTTTTACTCACTCCTACCTTTACTCTTAATTTCTTATCTTGTAAAAATAACTGAACGACTAATATCTTGAGTTTATACTGTTTATGACGTCATTCATGTTTAATTGTATATAATTATCATGGTCGTCACATTCATAATTTATAAATAAACATGCTACTCAATTAAAGCAAATCCAAATCTAACATGGACCGTGTAAAAAAAAAAAAGATAGCTTAGACGTTTACACTCCTGCAGATATTAAAGAATAAGCCGCGCGAATTAAGTGTTTATTTATAATTCATTTCACAAAGTAAAAATCTTTTACATTAGCTTCCCTTACTAAAGTTAAATAGTCATCTAAAATCAAACTTATATCAGAAATAATAATAAAAACTATATTTGAACCTTATTTATCAGTTTAACCTTTTAAGTTAAATGGTTCTTTGATATGGTATCAAAGTCTCTTAGATGTATAGATCGGGGGTTTGAATCCTATCAGCTCTATTTGTTGATTAAATTTCAACATATATAGAATAGACATGTATTGGATACGTTTCAAACCCAAAACATTTTTATGTGTAAAAAAATATCAAAAATAATAATAAAAGCTATAAATTGAGCATCCAACAGCATAACCATTGGTGGAAATGCAGCGTGTTTATCCATAATAATAATATATTATTAATATACTCTCTTTTCTGAATGGATGTCTTTCAGATTTTGACAAATCGGTGAGATAAAAAATTTTGGCAATTGTAGTTTTTGGTTTTAAAGAAATTTGATTTATCAACCTCTCATTTATTAAGGTACATGTCTACTACTAGCATGTAGGTGGACATGCATTGACTAAACAAATCAATTAAACTACTTAATTATAATATTTACTGTATACATTTTTCTTCCCACCAATATAAATAAACATATGTTGACACATTGAATAATGACAATTTTTCTAATATAAGTTCAATTAATACATTATTTCACTGTATAATGAATTTAATTTTTTTTCTAAATTTAGCAATTTCAAATCAAAATGAACAGAAATATAATGGAAAAGTAGTGGTTATTTATACTTAAAAAAAGATAGTTATATCTATTTTATGAGATGTAAAAAATATGAGCTTTTACCTATATTCACGGGGCAGTGGATATGAGCCACTTTGCTAATGACCCCCACCATTCATATTTGTATTTACTTTTTTAATTTGTTCTTTTTTCTGTTGCCTTCTATATTATCTATATATATTTGGTTTTTTTTTTTTTTTTCTCTCTTAAATTTACCTTATTAATACTAGGAGGTTTAGTATTAGTGTTTCCAATACATAAATATATGTTTTAAGCCATAAGGCTTAAGGAATGAGACTTATGTTTAAATGAATAATTTTTACGTGGTAATGGAAACAGATTGTTAAATTCTTAGCCCAAAATTATTATTATTATTATTATTATTATTATTATTATTATTATTATTACTACTCCTACTACTACTACTACTACTACTTTTCAAAGAAACCCAACTAACTTTTAATTCTTCAACAAAAGTTTAAGATTTTTAGGATTATTAAATTTCTATTATTTTCTTATAATATTCATTGAAAATTATAAGTATACTTCATTAGTCTAAAGAAAATTGTGCTACAAATGAGTTAGAGAGAAGAAGAAAATCAAATAAAGCATATCACGAAGATAGAATAGGTATTTTATGTGTTTTTGACAGCTATATTTACGAAAGGAGGCCAAAATATATAGTTAGATAAAATATGGCTAAATAATTATAATCTCTCTATTTTATAATAATATATAATTATAAAATATATAATATATAATTATAATTTTGACCACTCTAAGTTGTTGTCCAAATTAATAATTATCTTCTTTCAAACACAACTACAATTTCTTATCAACTATAAACAGTGGTAAGAAAGTATATATGAGGTGTATTAAAATTATTTTCAAGATATTTTTAAGATGTTCCAAACTCAAAAGAAATCAAACAAGAAATTATTGATATTTTATATATGCTTTGTATGTAATCATATTATATATAGACTAATTAGGATATTTAAGAGAAATCAAACTCAATGCAATTGTAACTATTAATTATATATTCACTTGATTAGAAGTCTAAATGTTGTAAATTTTCATTTTAATCAATAATTCTATCATCAAAACAATTTTTAAATCAATCATCCTATCATAAACCAATGTTCTTCTTTAGTTTCGGTAATTCTATTACATACTCGAAAAATTCATATACTAATATATATATATATATATATATATATATATTAGAAAAGGAAATAGAATGCAATAAAAGAAATTAAATACTATCTCATACCAAAAGTAGGTAGACTACATAATAAAAAATCGACAAGAAGAAATAAAATCGTTAATTATTATAAGAATGTAGAGTTGCAAGAAGACAAAAAAAAAAAAAAAAAACAAGAGGAAAAGCATTTAATAAAAAATAATTTAAAATTTAGACTAAATGAAAAAATATTAGATAAAAAGATAATTTTGTCAAATTAAATAGAAAAAGGCTGAAAAGAAAAGAAGGGAGGTAATAGTTGGAAGAAGGCAAAATGTAAGGAGGTCATAATTATATTGATAAAATAAAGGGATATATTAATGTATTTGGACAAACTTGGGGGAGGTTATAATTATTTATCCATAAAATATTGACGTATTTGACCCAATGTTGTGAAAAACAGACCGGACCGGCCGGTTCAACCGGTTTTATCCCGAACCGGTCATAGGTCCGGTCAGTTTGATAAAAATTAGAGGTTTGATAAAAAAACCGGAGATGACCGGTTCGACCGGTAAAAACCAGTGAACCAGAGAACAGGTCAAAAACCGGTTTTTATAATTTTTTATGTTTGGTTTTGGATTCGGTTTGGTTCGGTTCACCGAACCGAACCGAATCAAAAAATAAACATAGAAAATTATAAAAAACAACATCAAACCAATATACATTCGGTTTGAATTGAACCAAACTTAACCAATATACATTCGGTTGGTTCTGGTTCGGTTCGGTTTCAAACCAAAATTTTCCAATTTTTAAAATTTAAATCAATTATCATTAAAATTTAAAATTGAGGAAGTTTTAGGATATTTCATGAAGTTATTTGAGTATTAAACATTTGAAACTTGTGTTTGATGAATTTATAAGCTTATTTATTTTTTAAATAATATTTTTTCCAAAAAGATAATAATCCGGTATAACCACCAGTAAAACCCAGTTGAACCGGTTATACCATGTATCAGTAGCTTCACTGGTTTGATGTGCGGTGCGGTGACCTGAATTGAGGGAGCTAGTTGAAATTATACCCTTATTATTATTACTATGTGAAAAAAAGTTATTTACTTATGAATTAATATATTTTAAAGGAAATTTATATCATTTAAAAAAACAATGAAATCAAATGTGTGATTAAATGATAACATGTTTTATAGAAATAACCTGTCATCTTTGTTGCATTTAATTTCATATTGGATATGCCAGAATTGTGTGCATTGTCCACTTTGAGTTCTGAATGGAAAATGCTCCATTTTCAGGAGCTTGCCGGATTTTGATCAGAAATTGATTTCCAATTACAGTATACCCATGAATCAAGTTATACTCGGATGAATTTGAATCTAACACCATTAATTCTGCAACAACCAGACTGTGAAATCAGTGTCAATTTCTCTCTTTCATGCTCCAAATTCCAATTCGACTTCTGATCATGCAATTTTTTGATTTCCCAAGCAAGGAAACATAATAATAATAATAATAATAATAATAATAATAATAAATTCTACCTATTATGTGTTGCTTATACTTTTAAACTCACATAATTAGCTAAACAATCATGCAGTGTAAAAAAGTAGAGTTAGATAAGTTGCCTGCAACTCTAATTATTTCTGCCAAGCAAGGAACATAAATATAGCATTTTAACTTCAAATACAATGATGCGATGATGGAATTCATATATTTGCAAATGAATTAAAAAATTGTTTTACTTTATGTAATTAAAATATCCTAAATGAATGAAATAGGAATAGTCTGTCTTTACGAAGAATTAGACTCAATAGCTTATGTTAAATATCAATGAGAGTTTTCTTTATGGAGAATAGTTTCAGCTAGCTTTTCATTCTACACGTAAGAATCTTGAATGGTAGTCGTCGAGAGCCTGCCAGCTTATAGTTAGGGAGGCAGAACAATCCTGATCCTCAAATTCAGTCATCGGGTACAGGTGAAGGTTTTGCTCCTTGTGACTTTCGAATCGAGGAATTGTGTACATTTTCGATGGTTTCAACCCTGTTTGTGCTGTTCCCACTCTGTTGCCACAAGCCCACCAATAAAAAGAAAACGGAGCAAATTTAGACTCCAAGTCTGAATGAAGTCCGAATATATACGCAAAAAGCCAGCAAATTTGGGTCACCGGACAGAGAGACAGTAGATCCCTCAAGAACTTGGAGATGCTGACCTTACACACATATTGGGTCCAAATGTTCCTTTCAGTCAAGTTCTTTCCAACTCCATCACAATTCACCAAACAAAAGAACTAGTCTCGAATCACCGTGTAGAAAAGAAGTTATTATTTCCACAGCTGGTCCAACCACTTGTGCAGCCCATGATTCACCTGTTTTGCCAGGAACAAAAGCAAAAATAGCATCTCATGTGATTCAGGAAAGGGTCTGCAAGAAAATGATGTATTGCTGTAATTATATTTCTGATCTATAAACAAGTAGGACTGTACTTGAAATGGATTCAGTTGCATCAACATGTCCAGTTGGTTCAGATGGGAAAATATCAGAGAAGAAGCATATTCAACTACCAAGTCCATCCAAGAAACTGAAATTAAGGGCCAATAATAACATTAAGCAAAATCTATTAGTATATCTTATGCATTTTATGAAGTTAAATTACAGTTTGGATGCTCTGAATAAATCAACTGTGAAGTGTATTTATACTTATTGATAAGCCTACAACTTCTTAAATCAGGGCAGGTCTTGTTGATAAATTGATTGGGACTGAACCAGAAAACACTTTGAAAACGTGATTTCAGGATCAAATGCTATTTTCAGAAAATTAACACTGGATTTTCCAAAATTTACAGAGATGATAATTCACAACAGACAAGTCCGTTTCAAGGATAAACAAATGGTATAGGTTATAAAATCCTCATCTTTGGGAAGACAATTTGGAATCAAGAACAAACAAAAGAAGATTAAAAATAAATTGAAATTTGCAAGAATTATCACACAACTAAAGGGGATGAATATTATCTAATACTGCACATAAAGCAGTCAAGTTCTCTCAACAATGTGTTCCAAAATTTGAAAACAAAGGATAATTTAATTGTACTAATAAAACGAGGTTATATAGATTAAGAGCAGATTTTAGTTCATTAAGACATGTAAAATATGAAACACAAACTTACTTTACGAAGAACAAGCCTTCGGATGTTCAATTTCACTGTGTTAATTGCTTCAGCTAAAAGATTCCTGAGTTCAATATCATTCATGTAAAATAAGATCTCCCTCATTTTATCTTTTAGCATCTTCTCCTGACACCATTAAGTGAGATTCACTGCTAGAATCACTTGCTTTATCAATCCTGCTTTCCAAAAGGTAAACTCTCAGAAAATCCTCAAACTCCCTTACGCCAATGGCTTCCACAAATGTCGAGTATAAACAGCATGAGGATCGTAAATATCATAAACTTGACTGAGTAATCCAGCATTGATCATGCTATCTACTCTTTTTTGCACATACTGGTCCAGTATAGGGATCGCAGCATCAACACAAAGGAAACAGTACAAATCAAATCTACGATTGTCAATCCGACTCCAGTTCTGCCCTGCCACACTCATAATGATTACAATTGAAGGGCGTGTAGAAAGACATGCTACATATCTTGAGAAAAAAGATATTCTTCCATAAAACAGCTCTACAAATATCTGAAAAAGTAGTTATATAAAAATTTTCTACCTTTCCTAATTTATCACATGCTCTTAGTAGCAGCAATTGGTTCACAAGTTAAGTTCATTATGGTCCAGATATGGTGCAAAGATGGACTTTGGACAAGGATAGAAATTTTAGGATCAGAAAATGGGACCTGTTTGAGAGCCTCAAGAAGCTTCAAACACTTAATTTGCACAATTCAAATGTCATCTTCAATAAGGTTGAATTATAAATTATACTACCATCTGCAGACCTAGAGCTCAGACAGAGTTCACATCATAGACTCAGAAAGTTTCCATTTTATAAGTTCAGCAAGGCTAGTGAGCACATTACCATACCGTTGGTTGGAAAATCATTAACTTAAGAACCACAGTGATGTACAAAAAAGAATTTAAAAGATTATTATTACAAAGAACAAAACTCATGACATATCCGAATTACAGTTTATGTCACAGCTTATTGTTACATAAATTTATAATAGAAAGGGTTACTAACCTCAGCAGCCTTTCCCCGATAAAGCTTGTTAGGAAGAATACCAGAGCGAGTTTACAAATTAAGGTATTGATTAATCTGCAAAATAAGATGACTAATTTCAGTGACATCTACAAGATAACTTGCTAGATTACTTTTGCAAGATAACTCCACTTTCCACAAAAATGAACACGAACCATGCCCACAAAGTACTGTACTTGAATATTACATGAGCCAAAGTTACTCCTTGGAATGTCAATCAAAGATCGCATCAGCATAAACCCATGACTTGAATTTGTGTTTGTTAGATTGAAATAATAAAGCAATGTAAATGACAAGCCCTACAAGAAGCTGTGAATAAAAAATAAAATAAAATAACATCAGAACCTTAGATGGCTTAGCTAGTTTTCACATCATAACCACACATTAGAACAACCATTTATGAAACAAGCATCAATGTACAGCCCAAAACAACTAGAAGAAAATATAAAGCATGTGAAGGATGTTTTACCTGATGCATACCAATATGCTCATTCACAAGGCACTCAAATCAAAAAATTATTAGTTACCCTGTTAAAATTGACTGATTAACAACTTACTTGGATAAATTAATTGTACTAATAATTAAGAGCAAAGTTTAGTTAGTTAAAACATGTAAAATCTGAAGCAACATATATGATGAATATAGCAAAATCTGAAGCAACTTACTTGACGACGAACAAGCCTTCTGCTATTCAATCCACGTTGTCAATTGCGGAGCGGGAGGCTGTAGTGCAATGAAATGAACAAAAGTTAATAATATATATACAAAAATAATATAATCGTAACTAAAATAGTAAACAATAAAACACAACTAATTAGACTCAATTCTAATTATTTCTGTCGGTTTCTGTTGGTGAATAATAAACAATAATTATTTCTCAATTCTAACCGAATGCCTCAATAGCAAAATAAACAGCAGACCGGAATTTATGAATTATAGCTTTTAGTTACTTACAAATCTTTTACAACATCACAGTTAAGACCAAATTTGATCATATAGAACGACGGGACCATATTTTCCTTTGTAGTTTGAGCACCATTCTTCCACATGAGGACATTCACAAATATATAAAAATTCAAGTGTGGGAGGGAGGCTCTCAACAGGAAAGGACTTGAGTTTGGGGCATTCATAAATGCTTAATTCACGAAGAGAGGTGGGGTTTTGGAGAGCCCTGGATATAGATTCCAAATTCTCGAATCTAGAAATTCTGATATAGGTTAAAGAAGTAGGAAGGAGTGGGAAGGAAACCATTTCTCTATTTACTTCTAATGTGAGCCTTTTAAGAGAAGTAAGTGTATGCAGTCCCACTCTGCAATTGGCTGTTTCAGATGTTCACATTTTGAGATCATAAGTTCAGTTAGATTTGGGGGCAAGTACCTTTCCAGAGATGATATCTTTGTATCAGTTATATCCAAACGTTGAAGAGAAGTGAGATTCTGCATCTGATTGGGTAGAGATTTCATTTTGGAACAGAATTCAATTCCGAAAGAGACAAGAGAGAGACTTAAGTCTGGCTACCCGTTATCTGGAAACGACTCCAATTCATCACAGCCCCATATGCGAAAAGATTGAAGATGAGGGAAGCTTTCCATATGATTGGATAGAGACTTGAGTCTTTTACAATTGGTAATTGACAAGAGTGGGGATATTGGGCAATTCCCTCCCTGGAAACGACTCGGTTGCAAGTTGATCAACAACGTCCTCCAGGTCATAAGCCAATTGTTTTAGATCAGTCAACCAGATCTCAACCAGCCGGCTAGTGGACTGCATCTCCTCAGCATCATCAAGCGCAGCACCAATCCTAAATAGCATCGTCTTCCACTTTTCAAGTTGATCCAGCAGTTGCCCTTGACCAATATACTTGGGAATGGACATCAACCTCTCAATAACCGCATCAACCGAAGCAGAAAGGATCGAACCAGCAACAGTTTCCATCGCAACAATTCTTGGTGATCAAAAGTGAAGATTATTTGCCTTAGTCGTGTTTGGGAAGAAGAGATTAGGAAAGTAAACAATTTTAGTGTAAAAAAACAAGAGTTTATTCTGCTGTCTTTGTGTAAAGTTGAACTCTTTTGTTGTTATCTTCCTTCCCAATGAGTGGTGTGGCCTACCATACCAAACGAAAGTTCACAGAAACAAGTAGTGTGGACAGAATTCAAGTGGTGGGACAAAATACAATACTAAAGATGTGAAAGTTACCTACATTATTTATAATTTTGTCGGAAAGGAAGACTCCAACCATTGACTCTAATCCCAACTTGTCCTTTCTTGAATTTGGCCTGTGCACAGTAAGATTTTTAATATACTTGTATTAATTATTTTAAGTTAGTTAATTTCTTTTTCATCTATATAGATAACGAAATAATTAGTAAAAAAAAAAAAGGGAGTGTTTTATAAATAGGTACATGGTTTGGATCAATGCCATCTGTGGTGGTTATGCTTTTATTGCAGCAGTCTCTACTTGGATTAGATGCCCAGTTGATCAAGTTTGGCTCTTCTTTGTCTCTGACCAGGTTTTAATTAAATAATTAATTAATTAAACCTTATAAATAATTAGGTACTGTATTTTTGTTTTAATTAATAATTACGATGGACAGATTGACAGATTATGGCATACTTAATGGTAACATCTGGGGCAGCAGTAATGGTACTGCTATAGTTGGCCTATAATGGTGATCAAAATGGAAAATGGAGTGAAGCATGTTCTTCATATGGGAAGTTTTGCTATAGGATTAAGATTGCTTTGATTCTTCATGCTTTGGCTGTATTTGGTTTTGTAATTTTAGCTGTTATTTCTGCTTTTAGAGCTTTCAGCATGTTTCAGCCTCCTTTTTCTGCTAAACAAGTTGAATTGAACACCCTACTACTTAAATGTAAAATTAATAAATTAATTAAATTTTTTGCTAATTATTTTCAATTATGTTTTCATTTCAATCACATTTTTGTTTTATAAATTGATTCGCCAGTTTGAAATCTGGAAGAGAAAGCAAGAAAAAAAGAAGAGGAAATTATGAATTCACCTAACACAAATCACTATTTTTATTTTATTATTATTTCTTTTATTGAAAGTGGAAATGGACCAAGTCTACCAAAATGTGAAAGAAAGCAGCATTAGAGAGTACTTTTGCCCACCAGAGAGTACTTGAAAAGGAGTGAATTGTAGAGTTTATAGAGTGCAAATGTAAATCTAGTAGGTAGAAAAGAAGCTGCAGCTAATTTACCTCAAATTCACTGTGCACCTTTATTGAAGGCCAAATTCAAGAAAGGACAAGTTGGGATTTGAGTACAACTGGCATTATATGTTCTTTGGACAATATTGATAGTTAATAGCTTTAAAAATTTACAAAAATATAATTTATTTATTTTTTATAAATTTTTTAATGGTTAATAACTAAAATAAAAGGTTACATGACCAAAATTACTAATCAACTTATTAACCAAATTTAATGGTTTCATAGTGTCGTGGTGAAGTAATAAAAGGAAAAGACCGAGATTAAAAATTGAAATTTGGTAATTCACGATTAAATTTAAGGATAGAAAGTGGTTATTTATCCATATTAAACACATAAAACTATCCATATATCATTCACTAATTACATACATCTATATATTATAAAAAAAATTTAAAAAAATATATTTATATATATTAAACGGACAGTTAACTAAGTATATATAAACCTTGAAAAAAAAAAAAAAAGGAAACCGAAAACCGAAAATTTTAAAATTAAAAACCGTACATTAATTCATCGGTTTTGGTTAACCACAATTTCAGTTCAATTAGATTGTGAATTTTTTTTTCGAGCCCTAGCTTCTATCTATTTTAAATATCTCTTATTATACGGAAGAATATATTTGAGCCAAAGAAAAATTCCCAAAACAGTCTTTCTTTTTTTCAGAGGCATCTTTTCTTAGAAACCTTAATTGATGCAATAAACAAATTTTTTAGCATTTCAATAAATTAAACAATTATTGTAATTATTATATGAAATGTGGCAATTAATAACCTCAAGCTGCGACTCGTCAAATTTATTCTCATTTTTCAGAAATAACTATATAGTGTTATTTGGTACATAGTTTTATTTCAGTAATATTGGTCAAATTTTGATACCATATATTTCAGAGCATATTCCATTCAGAGAGTTGAACTATCCTGAAACTTAAATTCATTTGAATCATTGGCTAAAGCCGACATGTTTGCTCTTTCGGACTTTCGAATAGAAGCAATGCGTTTTCGATGGCTTCGACCTAGTTTATGTTGTTCCCACTCGTGAGCTCCTCTGAGAACCCTGTTGCCACAAGCCTACCAATACAAAGAAAAAATTAGCATATTTAGACTCTGAACATTCACCCAAAAAAGCCATCAAATTTAAGACACTGCAGAGAGAGACAATAGATGCCTCGAAAGTCGAAGAAGCTGACCTTACATACGTATTGGGTCCAAAGGTTCCTTTCAGTCAATTTCTTTCCAACACCATCACAAACCATCAAACCAGGAACTGAGCTTGAATCTCGTTTTAGAAAAGAAGTTATGATCTCCACAGCTGGTCCAACCACTTGTTCAGCCCATGATTTATCGGATTTGCCTAGAAAAAAAAAAAAAAAAAAAATAGCATCTCCTGTTATTCAGGAAAGGGTCTGCCCGAAAATGATGTGCTTTTAAAGATATATTCCTCATCTATGTAAACAAACAGGACAAAGAAAGGCTGTACTTGAAATGGATTCAGTTGCATCAAGATATTGCATGTTCCATCCAAACAATGTTTGTAGCCGGCTAAGCCTCCTCTTCTGTAACAGGAAAATACTTTTGTTATTAAGAATTCAACATGGCTAATTAGTCCACAGATAACACTTGAAAAAACTTGATTTCATAATCACATGCTATTATCAGCAAATTAACACCGGAGTTTTCCAAGGAAATTACAAAGATATGATAATCCATTCACGATTAGCAAATTCGTGCAAAGGATAAACAAATGATATTCGTTATAAGATTCTTATCTTTGGGAAGACAATTCGAAGTTCAAACAAACAAAATAAGATGAAAGTAAGTAAAAAATTGCAAGAATTATCACACAACTGAAGTGGGGCATGAATGGTATCAGATAGACTGGTAAGCAGTCAAGTTGTCTGAAAAATGTGGTACAAATTTTGGACACAAATGATAATCTAATTGTACTAACAAATAAATAAAACAAGTTTATATGGAATAAGATAAACTTTTAGTTAATTAAAACATGTCAAATCTGACACAAGAACTTACTTGACGACGAACAAGCCTTCGGGTGTTCAATTTCACTTTTTCAATTGTTTCTTCTAAAAGATTCTTGAGTTCATTATCATTGGAGGAAAATAAGAACTCCCTCATTTTATCTTTTAGCATCTTGTCATTGTTTGCTGACACCACTAAGTGAGATTCATTGCTGGTGTCACTTGCCTGATCAATTCTGCTTTCCAAAAGGTACTCTCTCAAAAAATCCTCAAATTCCCGTACGCCAATGGCTTGCCGCAAACCTCGAGTATAAACAGCATGAGGATTGTAAATATCATAAACTTCACCCAGTAATCCAGCATCAATCATGCTATCTACTCTTAGTCCCACATGCTGGTCCAGTACAGGGATGGCAGCATCAATACAAATAAAACAGTAATCAAATCTACAATTGACAATCCGACCCCAGTTCTGCCCTGCCACATTCAAAATGATAACAATTGAAGGGTGTAGAAAAACATGGCAACATATCTTGAGACAAAAATTACAATCTAAAGACCAATTTACCCCCGAACCTATCCAAATTTTAATGTTTGCCCCCAATCTATTGATTGGTAACTTTTGCCCCTTGTCCTATCCAATTTGATAAAATCTATCCGTGAATATTTATTTTCTACAGTTTTTTTTTTAAGCAATTTTTGCTTTTCAGGTGATTTGCTTTTTTTATTACATAGGTTAAGAGGCAAAAGTTATCAATCAACAGTTGGGGTCAAATTAGGTGAGATTTTACAAAATTCAATAGGTTAGGGGGCAAAGGTTACCATGCTAACATTTGGGATAGGTTATTTGGTAAATAGGGCACAGGCTTTAAGCCAATTTAGAAACTTCAAAACCAATATTCGAGAATTCAGCAAAGGCGACACAGAATAAAATGCAATTGAACTGTATTTGGAAGCTCACTAAAAAACAATAACAAATTCTCAGTAATAATTAGCATTCTCCTTCCACAAAACAGGACTATAATTATCCGAAAGAAAATTAATGTTCTTATTTTTTCACTTCTATTTTTTAATTTTGTCGACTGGTTCACAAGTTTAGTTCATATATAATGCAAAGTTGGACTTTGGACAAGGATACAAATTTTAGGTCAGATAATGGGCCTATTTGAGCCACAAGAAGTTTCTAACAGTTAATTCTGCAAAATGCAAACATTCGTCTTTCAATAAGATTGAAGAACGAATTATGCTACCATCTGCAGACCTAAAGCTCAGACAGACTTCGCACCATCAGACTTGGACATTGTCCTTTTTACAAGTTCAACAAAGGTTAGTGGGCACATTGCCATACCCTTGTTTGGAAATCATTAAATTAAGAACCATAATGATGAATGAAAAAGAATTTGAAAGATATGAGTTACAAAGAACAAAATTCACGTTTTTTTCACTGTGAAAAGGAGAAACTTTTGATTTACAGTAAATTATCACAGTATACTATTATGTGAATGTTGAACAGGAAAGTTTACCAACCTCAGCCGCCTTTCCCTGATAGAGCTTGCTAGGAAGGATACCAGAGCGAGCATACAAATTAAGGTATTGATTAATCTGCAAAACAAGACAACTAAATTCAGGGACATCTTATTCAAAAAAAATTCAGGGACATCTAAAAGATAAGTTGCTAGAGAGTTTATGTAAGATAACTTCACTGCTCACAAATTAGTTTGAACAATGCCCACAAATTGTTGTAATAGAATATTACATCAGCCAAAGTTACTCGTTTGAACTTCGATCAAAAATGACATCAGCATAAACCCATGGCTTGAATTTGTATCTAATTAGATTAAATTGATAAACCTATCACAATGACAAGCCCTACCGTGAATAAAAAAATTATAAAGATAACAAGATAACATAACATCAGAACAATTAGATGGCCAATCTAGTTTGGACATCAAAATGGGATATTACAATAAGTAGATTATGGAAGCCAGAAATTTGTGACAAAATTCAGAGTTTCCCTTCAAGTATTTTTAAAGATTTAATTTTCAGTTGACAAAGATTGAACTTTCTAGTCTTTTACCCTTCTAAACAATTACGCTGAATGATGAAGCCAGAAAAAGTAAAACTTTTCACATAACCAGAGCACACCATGCATCTATTAAAAGTGCACACTTTTGAATATATCTCAAGGAGGCTAGTTACTCACTTTTCTATTGTCATGTGGATGGACTCTGTTAGCTGCAACAGGATCAAGTTCTTTCAAATAATTGTACTGGTTGAAATCATTGCTCCCAAACTCAAGCGCCTGATCATTTTGCTTATCTCCTGCAAATTCATAAAGCATATAAATAATACCTCCATAAAAGTAAATTATTTCAAAGCAACGAAGTTCATTAATTGATGCATACCAAGATGCTCATTCACAAGGCTCTCATCCAAATTTTCTGTCGTATCATCTAGAAGGAAAGGACTTACAAGAGCCTGAATACATAGTTAAATATTGAACAAGGGTGAAAAAAAATTATAAACACGACTTAAGCTATCAAATCATAAAGCAAAAGTACTTAAAGAAATCAATTTTCAGTTGTCCCAGAAAAATAATCGGATAAAGGGTCAATTTGGAACCTAAACTTGACTTGCAGGATCAAATTGGTCCAAAATGAACTTTAGATATCAGTTTAGTCTACTGCTTCATATTTTTTGTCAAATTAGTCCAAAACGTGTCATGTGAACATATGATTGATTGCTTTTAGACATGTGCCATATTGGACTGATTTGGCCAAAAATCCTAAGTTGAAGGGACAAAATGATACCTAAGTTCAGTTTGAGGCAAATTGACTCTGCAAGCCAAGTTGAAGGGCCAAGTCGACCCTTTATTCCAGAAAAATCCTTGTAATATCTTAACACCCACTTCCCTCAAGATGAATAGAACTAAAGAATAGACTACCTGAATATAGTAATTGGTTCCTCCAACAATAACCGGCAAGCAATTGCGTGAAAAGATATCATTAATAAGCTGCAAATTGATTAGTAAATTAAATCAAATCAGAACATGCTAATTAAAATCAAAGTTGTAAAAAAAATATGTTTGGTTTTCACAGATGAATAAGCACTCAAAATTAACACACGGCTCGTATGATTGCAAACCAGTTCAATTAACCGGAAAGTTACAAATACGAGATATGAAGCACCCTGAAAAAGAGCATAAAATTAGGTGAAAGACAACTCACAGGAATAGCAGAATCCCTGAAATCCTTAGCTGTGAATTCCACATTTGGGCTAATGGTCCCAAGCAAATGGTGAGGCACTCCTGCAACCAATAACCCAGGTACAGGATATCAGCAGTAGCCAAACCTATCAAATTCTAGGCAGAAAGAGGGGGGATTAGAGAGAGAAAGTACCATTTTGCTCGTGTAGAGGAACTTTGTTGGTAAGGACATCAAGACCATGGTAGACTTGCATCGAATCAGCGTTGATGATTTCAACTGGAAAGTGGGAAGCTAAATCAATGGCGAGTTTTGATTTGCCTGAGCCAGTAGGACCCATTATCACTACAACCTTCGATTTCGCTTCTCCTCCCGCCTCCTTGCTCGTCGCCGGAATACTTCCTCCATCGCTAGGTTTTTGCAGGGTCGACCGAGAATGGATTTCACACTCCATCGCCGACGGTGGAGAATTCAGAAAAGCTCTCCAGCAGTACCAGATCCCTATTGGGCTTCAAAACCCCGAAGCTGATACAAAATTGAAATCAAAGTCTATGGCTTTGGCTCTCTTCAATTTTCATTATCGTTATACAAACTTAAAATAGATATTATATTAATATATCCTAAAAAAACTGAAAAAGTTCAGGTAATTAATTTTATAAAAAATAACAATATAATCTAATTAATTAAAGGTGAAAAAGGAAAATCATACTATATAATATCAATCAATTTAATCATCAATCAATCCCTCTGTAATTAATACAATATTAATTAAATTATTCTTGTCTTGAATTTCAAAACATATTCTTTACATATTGGCGGTAGCTAATAGACACATACAAAATCAATTCATTTAGTTTGAACTTCTTTTCTTCTTTTATTATTTTAGTTATATTTTAATGAGTTAAAGAAAAAGAAAACATTGATTTAAAAAAAAAAACATTTTATAGCTTTATCTTTTTAGTGTTTTTGCACCAAATTATCGATTAATTAATAATGATATTACACATTAAACTCTTACTAGCTAACATGCCAATGAATTACTTGTGTTAAATTTGTGTTTGAAATAAAATTTTCTATATCTAATGTGGTTAAGAGATCGACAATAAAATTAATTTTCTTTTCAAATATAGGAAGAAAGACCCATCGAAAATGTAATGTTGAATGCAAATTGAACGAGTTATAGATGCTTTTACTATAAGAAATACAAAATTTTACAGTAAAAAATTTCACTGTCAAAAATATAAAAATTATTGGCATAGTTTTTGACTGCAATAAAAAAATTATTACATAATTTTATTTGTATTTTGGTTTTTTTTTTTTGATAAAGTATTTTGGTTTTAAATTTTTGTCGTTATTGATATACAAATGGTGCGTGACAACTTTAATTTAGATATTTACTATTTTTTTTAGTATTTGAACTAAATTTAATATTTGTTTCATTAATAGGGCTCTATATATAAAATTATAATTTATGTTAAATTAAAAATTGAATATTGAATTATTTCAAAAAAAAAAAAAAAAGGAATTGGGATAAGGATATATATGTAACGCAAGGCAAGTTAGATAAAATAATAATATTTCCAATCTCTCTCCTACTCTGTCTTATCCCCTAAGGTTCTCAAAAACTTAAATAAATATTTTAATTAATTATAGGTGAGCCCTCATTTTCCAAACAAAAAACTTGGAAAATATAACAATAATTTTTTAATACTTTTGGCTATATTACTTTTTGGCAGCAAAATTTATTCTGGTGTCAAACTCAACTAATTAATTTGGAAAATGTAATTTACTTTGATAACTATTGAGTTTTACGCATTTGTTACTAAATTTCATTCATTATTTTATTTAGATTTTGAATTTATTCTATTCAGTACCTCGATAATTAGCCCACAAATCAGGGCAGGGTGGAAATCAGCTATTTTATCTTCCTCATGTAAATATTCATCTCCTGCAGTGTCATTTATGGTTCAATTATAGGACCCTATCCTGCAACTGGATCAACTTGTTTGATTGGTTTATCAAAGTCAAAACTGGGTCTTATTTTTCTGGACTATAGGGATGATTTAACTGTTTTCCCATATTCTTTTTTCTTTATTTTTAAAAGTTTTTGTTGGATATTCTTGTCCAGGACCTTAATTCCACTTTTGTTTCTTCCTTTGTTGCTTTATTCTTATCAATTGATTGCAAATTTGATGAGGAATTAAGAAATTTTGAAGAAGTAAGAATTGCTTCCATATTGAATATAGTTTCAGTGCATTGCAGGTGCAATTATGGTCACTGGATATTACCCACAAATCTTTCAATCAGGGCAGGTCCCTTTTGCGGATAAATTGATCGGGACTGAAACATATAACACTTTGAAAACTTGAAATCCAAATCAAATGCTATATTCAGAAAATTAATACCGGAGTTTTCCAAAAACAAATTACAGAGATATGATAAACCATTTACGATAAACAAGTTCATGCAAACGATAAACAAATGATATTTGGGTATAAGATTCTCATCTTTGGGAAGACAATTCGGACTTTAGAACAAACAAAACAAGATGAAAATAAATCGAAATTTGCAGGAATTATCAAAAAACTAAAGGGGTTGAAATCGGCATGAATGTTATCAAGTTTTCAGGCCAGGACATGGTTTTCAGTTGACACAGATTTGAGTTATCAAGTTTTGTTTTATCCTTTCACACAATTAAGCCGAATGATAGAGCTAGAATTATCGGACAAAGGGCCAATTCAGTCCCTAAACTTTGCTAGCAGGATCATTTTGGTCCAAAATGAAATGTAGATATTAGTTTAATCCATAGTTGTGAAAACCTGAATCATTGCAAAAAAAAAAAAAAAAAAGTCTCCAATTGAGTTAACTGGAATATGAAAAAACAATGAAATTTGAAGAACAATGAAAAAAGAGCATAATATATAGCAGTTGAAAGACAACTCACAGGAATAGCAGAATCCCTGAAATCCTTAGCTGTGAATTCAACAGTTGGGCTTATAGTCCCAAGCAAATGGTGAGGAACTGCTGCAACCAATAACCCAGCAGTAGAATATAAGCAGTAGCTAAACACAACAAATTCAAGGGAGAGGGGTTAGAGAGAGAAAGTACCGTTTTGCTCGTGGATAGTAACTGTATTGGTAAGGACATCAAGACCGTGGCAGACTTGCATCGAATCAGCGTTGATGATTTCAAATGGAAAGTGGGAAGCTAAATCAATGGCGAGTCTTGATTTGCCTGAACCAGTAGAACCCACTGTCACTACAACCTTCGGTTCCGCTTCTCCTCCCGCCTCCTTGCTCGTCGCCGGAATTCTTCTTCTATCGCTAGGGTTTTGCAGGGTCGACGGAGAATCGATTTCAGCCGCCAACTCCGACAGTTGCGAAATCAGAAAAGCTGTGTAGCAGTGGCAGATCCCTCTTGGGCTTCAAAACCCGAAATTGAAATCAAAGTTTGTATCTTTGGGTTTCAATATTATATTTGAGCCCATTATCGTCATATATGATTCAATAATCTCTACTTATTATTTTTTTTTGTTTTATTCTACTTTATCTTTTTTTTTTTTTAATCATAATCGATAGTTTTTAGAAATTTAAATTTACAACTATAAGAATAATAATATTAATAACAAAATCAATTAATTTTGGCTTGAACAATAAGAGTTTATAGCCAATTAAGCTAATTTCAAGCTCGACATTGTATATGTAGAAAATTTTAATTCAGAGTTAGATTATTCAAAGAGTGTTTAATCAGTCTAATTATAATACTAATAACAAAACTTAAATTTAGATTAAGAAAGTACATTTGTTAATTATTTCTCTATTTTTCCAACTTAAATCTCTTTCTAATCCAATAAATGAAGAATTGTTATATTTGATATTTATTTATTAGTATACGTGAATAATTGTATACATATATTTAGGGGTGAGCAAAACCGAACCAATATCCAAAAACCGAAAATCCAAACCGAACCAAACCGATTCATTACATAGTTTGGTTCGGTTTGGTTTTAAGTTATGAAAAAGTTTGAACTTCGGTTCGGTTCGGTTCGGTTCAAAACCGAAAAAACCGAAAAACCGAATAATTGGTAAAATATTAAAATTAATTATAAAATTAATATATACTAATTGTAGAGAATTTTAGAAATTATATTGTTTTATAGTTTTATATTGTGATTTTTTTTATGTTAATTTATAGTTGTTAAAACTTGAGAATTGAAAAAAAAAAAAAAGAGAATTTTAGTATTTTATTGTGATGTAATAGTATTATTTAGTATTACTGTTTTTTTACGTTAATTTTTTTGTATTTCTTTTTTTTTTTAAACAAACAACTTATATAAAAGTTTTATTTTGATTTTTTTTTAAAAAAAATTGATGTTTTTGGTTCAAGCTAGTCCAAACCGAACCGAACTGAACTAGTTCGGTTTGGACTGAACCGAACCAAAATTTAGTTTGGATCGGATTGGTTTATAAAATACAATGTTTTTTGGATTAGTTTTTTTCGGTTCGGTTCGGTTTTGAACCGAACCGGTCCATGCTCACCTCTACATATATTAAAACTATTCGTGAAAATGATTAAACATGAATTTACTACAACAACAGTAGTCTATTAATGATATACACATAATTGAAATGTAAGCTTAAAATTTACTATAGATACATTTAAGCATAAGTTAATTAGATTTTAATTCATGACTATTCTGGTAATTTTTTTTTATATTTACTGCTTCATAAATAATTTTAACCGCTATTCACTCAAAAGGAGAATATTAAACTAGATTTTTGCATGATAGAAATAACATTGCACATTTTATACATGAGAAGGTATATTAATTACTCGTGCACAATAATGTAGAAATAACAAATTTTGTTGCAAGCTGCAACAGAATCAACCCCTTTCAAATACTGATAGTTGGTGAATCCATTTGTGCCAAAGTCAAGCGCCTTATCATTTTGTTCATCTCCTGCACAACCGCATAGCATACAGATAACATTCACCAAGTTCATTACTTGATGCATATCAATATGTCCATTCACAAGGCTCTCATCCAAATTTTCTGTCTTATACTCAAGAGAAAAGGATTTACAAGAGCCTAAATACAGAGTTAAATATTGAACAATGGTAAAAATCATAACAAAAAGGACCAAGAGTTATCATATCGTAATGCAAAAGTACTGAAAGAAACCAATTGAAATATTTTGATGATCTCGATCGACTGATCTTTTTTTTTTTTCTCATAAACTATACTTTTCGTTAATTTAATTTTTGGTTACAATCATATAAACTACAATAATAATAATAATAATAATAATAATAATAATAATAATAATAATAATATCTTCGGAAACTCAAATTAGATATTGAGTTAGATTCAATTTTAATTGAAAAGAAATCAGTCAAAGTGTAACGACCCGGTCCTAAGAGGAGTGGCGCCGGGGTAGATGGCCTGAGCAAGGAGCGGTCCTGAAGGATGTCGATGGGGGCAGGAATGAACCGAATCTATACCGGAAAGAGAGGGTTTCAAGACTATGCTGGTATGGGACGGTATAGTTAAGAACGGCTAGATTTCAAAACTGTACTGGTATGGGACAGTACAGTTGAGAAAGGGCATAAGAGATTTGATAGGTACTACCTATACCAACAAGATGCATCTTCTTTTCGGTAGCCCATTCCGAAGTAACTTCAAAGTTAAGCGTGCTTGACTTGGGGAAATTTCAGGATGGGTGACCTCCTGGGAAGAAATTTCCAGGAAGCATGTGAGTGAGGACAAAGCATGCTGGAAAGACACGTGTTGGTTTGTGGGGACAGACGATCAGATCCCGGATGTTACACCAAGAGTGCTTTAATTGGTTTGTGGAGACAGACGATCAGATTCGGGATGTTACACAAAGAGTGCTTTAATTAATCTTGAACTAATTAATCAGATGCAATTGGCAAAAAAAATAATATTAAAAACGAAACTAAATTTTAATTATTCAATGAATATCTTAATTAACTTCTCTTTATTCAATCGACATTAATATTTCACTATCTTTTCAATTTAAATCTCTTCAAGTCTAGTCCAGGAAGAATAGACACATTTCTACGTGATATAATTGAATACATACATTAAGACTAATCTTTGAAATAATTCAATATAAATTTATTTGACAATCATTTAATTAGATTTTAATTAATAACTATTCTACTGCTGTTTCATCAATAATTTTTATATTTATTGCTTCATCAGTAATTTTAATCGGTATAAATCTTTGCATTGCACATCTTGTATACCCACAATAAGGTTGAAATTGAACTGAAAACCTGTTTATATAAATAAAATATATATTTAAGTTTAACAATAAAAAAGTAATACTTAATTTTTTTTCTAACACTAAAAAAAAAATATTAAATTTTATTGCAAAATAAATTTTATTGTCAGAATTTAATATAACAGTAAATAACTCAAAGTTATTGTCATATATATATCAATAGCAAAATATCGAATTCGACTGCAAAATACATACACTGAGAACTCATAGCAGCAACATACAACAATCTTATTTATTACAACCAAGAGTTATAGAGAAAAAAAAAATCATACTTATGGGTTCAAAATTTTTTAGTTAAATTCCCAAATATCATTAGAGTAGCTACTAATTATCAACCCTTAAAAATATATGGTAATTAACTAATTATGGTGAAAAAAAATGTACTGATGAGACAATCTGAGCAAGCATAGAATCATGCAACTCTTTTGGAATATAAAAATCTACCTAGCATTAATTAAATTTAACTAAACAATTATTCAATTAATGTGAGTATGAAACCCATAATTAACTAAAAAAGCCCAATCCATCAAGACAAATCTTAATCATCTAAAAAGAAAATAATTATAGTGGTACAAGCTTTGCGAACAGATAAATAGGCTCACATTTCTCAAACATTTATATATATCAAATATGCATATATTAAAAAAAATATGGTAATTAACTTATTATGGTGATAAACAATGTACTGATGAGACAATTTGAGCAACTCTTTTTGGAATATAAAAATCCACCTAGTATCAATTAATGTGAGTATGAAACCCATTATTAACTAAAAACGTTAGATAAGTTGAACAATTAAGGAATCCTCCAACTTGTATGTCTGCTAAGCAAAGAATATATATATAACAATTGAACTTCAAATACAATTAAGCTCGTAACCACATAATTTTTGTAAGGTTAATTCTTAGGTTAACTAGGACAATTGAAGTGAATTCTTAGCTTTTCATTCTATACACAAGTATCCTTAATGGAAGTTGCCAAGAATGTTTCAGTTCATAATTAGGGAGTTCAACTATCATGACCTCAAATTCAGTCATCGGATGCAGTCGAAGGGTTTGCTCCATGTGACTTTTGAATCAATAAAATGCGTTTTTTATGGCTTCGACCCTGTTTGTGTTTTTCCACTTGTGTGCTCCTCTAAGAACTATGTTGCCACAAGCCTATCAATACAAAGAAAAAGATTACAATCTAACCTTCAGCCAAAGATGGTCTTTGGAGGGGCAGAACTTAACAAAACACTTCTAAACATAAATCACACGTTTTCTTTCATGCTTATAAAGCATCAATGTACAGCCCAAAACAATAGAAAAAAATATAAAGCATGTGAAGAATGTTTTCTTTCATGCATACATGCTTATATATGTTTTTCTGCATGTAAATGAACTGCTAGATATGTGTCGAACATCACATACTAAACTGTAGCCCTCATAGAAAGCAAACTGGGCTGACAGTGAACATCATGGAGCCAAAGTGGGGTAATCCCAGAAGAGCCAGAACCTCTAAGCTACAAGCCAATTTAACAAGGGTTGCTATAGGTCCAATACTCTGCAAGCCAGGAGATGATTTTCAGTTGACAAAATGAATGTTCAAGTTTTCTTATCCTTCCAAACAATTAAGCTTGGATGACAGAGCCAGAAATAGCAAAACTTTTTACATAATCAGTGCACACCATGCATAAAAGGGCAGTTTGAATATATGTCGGGGCAAGTAATCCTACTTTTCCATTGTCATGTGGATGAACTCTGTTAGTTGTAACAGAATCAAGTTCTTTCATATACTCATAGTTGATGGAACCATTTGTCCCAAAGTCAGGCGCCTTATCATTTTGCTAATCTCCTGCACAAAAATAAAGCGTATTAATGACATTACCATGAATGTAAACTATATAAAAGCAACGAAGTTCATTACTTGATGCATACCAATATGCCCATTCACAAGGCTCTCATCCAAATTTTCCGTCTTATCATCAAGAGAAAAGGACTTACAAGAGCCCAAATACAGAGTTAAAGATTGAACAATGGTAAAAAAAAAAAAAAAAAAAATAACAAAGAGGACCAAATTGTAATGCAAAAGTATTGAAAGAAACATAATAGTATCAGACGTGTACTTATGAAGTTGAAATAGATCGAGAGATATACACACTAATTCACACTGACAGTACAAATTCATTTCAAACTTCTTGTAGACTCACTTCAACATTATTTGACTTTCACGTACAATTGAAAGTTGGATGTATTCAGAAAGCCTACATGCAAACCAGAAATTATTAGTAAATACACAAACCTGGTCATGATTGGCGCATAAATTAAGGTAGCCTTAATCTATGTAAGCCTATAATTTAATTACAAATAAACCTTAATATAACAGATATTTATAACCTTAAAATCAGAAAACTATTGAAAATACAATCGCAACCTAAGCATAACCTCTATACCATCAGCTACTAATTGCAATCTCCTTCCACATATAACCCAAAAAGCTCGATCCATCAACACAAATATTAATCATCTGAAAAGAAAATAAATAATTATAGTGGTATAAGCTTTTCAACTCAATGAGAAATAAGCATAGAAATCTCGAGAAAAAGCAATTATAGTGCACAACAGAATAGGGAATAGATACATAGGCCGACATTTCTCAAACATTTATATATATCAAATACACATATTGTGTCAAATGCTAAATAGACTACAACTGTATTTCAAAACATTCGAAAATCCTTATCAAATAGATTGTCCAAACATAATTCAAAATAGTCAAAACTGATTTACAGATTGAACAAATACAGATAGCGAAAACGTTGACAAATCACTATTAAACATATTATAGAAATAAAATTAGAAAGCAGTCTAGTACAAATAACATATTGATCAAATTTATCCAAAATAATCAAAACAAATGATACAGTTCAATAGAATGCCGATATTGCACATCACCAGAGCAAGATAAATCGTAAGCCGGATACCAATAACAGATAACAAATCAAATAATAGATAATATTTTATTTACCAAAGGCCAGAGATTCAATTGCCATATATAATGCCTTTATCAAAGGCCAGATAACAAATACATAATACTTTAACCAAGGCCAGATAACAGACACAGATATATTGAACACGTATACCAGTTTGTAAACAAATAACTTATATTTCTCAAATCCATCATATAGTTCACATCCAAATAATAACTTATATTTCAACAATAGTATAATAATAACTTTTAACAATTACTAGTGTTTTTTTTTTGGTACTAGAATTTACCATGTTGGATAACGATGATGATGATGATGATAATAATAATAATAATAATAATAATAACAATAATGACTTTTCACGAAATTCCAAGTGTGTATTTCGTATTTTAGTAAATATTCTGTTGAATAAATGAAGGCAAAATTTTTGTAGTGATCATAGAAGATAAAAGAGTTAATCCACGACGTATCAAAATAAAAGAAAAGAAACATGACAATTGAGTTTTGAAATTAATTACAAATGGATGAAGGATGATATGAATTTGAGCTTTTAGTTACTTACCAATCCCTAAAATCCAGTAAGGGTTGGTCCCAATGGTAAAGTTGACAGATTTGGGATTCAATTCCCTGCTCTGACAAAATTTAACCTTTTTTGCTAGATGATCTGTAAACCTTCGTTTAGCAGACCTTGAAATGGGGTAGACCTATATTTACCTAAACTTTTTTGTAATAAAAAGAAGAAGACGTCGTTAAAAAGAATCTTCTAGAACATAACAGTTGATAATAGCATGTATATTGAATGAAAATTAATAATAGCGTGTATAAAATTCAATATCAAAAGTAGAGTATGGAAAGGATAAAAGTAAAAGAGCACAATACCATATTACATTAGCTTTGGTTTTGAGTTGAGTGTTATGTCTAATATAATCTAAAGTGTAAATCACAAAAGTTTTAGGATGTAGCACAGAATATAGAAAAACTAAATAATAAGTAAAATACAAATATACAATGGCGAGTTCAATTTTTGTCATGATCACCTAAGGCAAAGGAATTAATTCATCACATATTAAAGTAAAAGAAAAAAGAAAAAGTAACGTCTAAGTTTTTTTCATATAAATTAATTACAAATGGGGCATGGATTATTATTAGATAAATAAGAAGGTAATAGATAAAAGATATTTTGAAAAGAATACAAAGGATAAATTAATTGTACTAATAATATACAATAGCAAAAAGCCTACTTTTCTCAATTCTAACCAAACGCCTCAATAGCAATTGTTTAGAGTCAAACAGCAAACCACAGAAAAACATGACTAAAAAAACTAGACTCTAAATAATAAATTTGGAGCAGAGCAGAATATATGAATTAGAGCTTTTAGTTACTTACCAATCTTTTACAACAATATTTAGAAATTTGGATCATATCGAACGATGGGACCATATTCTCCTTTGTCGTTTGAGCACCATTCTTCCAGATCAGGACATTCACAAATTTCTAAATATTCAAGTGTGGGAGGGAGGCTCTCAACAGGAAAGGACTTGAGTTTAGGGCATTCATCAATGCTTAATTCACGAAGAGAGGTGAGGTTTTTGAGACCCCTGGATATGGATTCCAAATTCTTGAAGCTATAGATTGTGAGATAGGTTAAAGAAGTAGGAAGGAGTAATCCATCATTATCTGGGAAGGAAGCCATTTCTTCATTTACTCCTAATGTGAGACTTTCAAGAGAAGTGAGTGTATGCAGTCCCCACTCTGCAATTGGCCGATTCAGAATTTCACATTTTGAGATCCGAAGTTCAGTTAGATTTGGGAGCAAGCACCTTTCCAGAGATGATATCTCTGTATAAATTATATCCAAACGTTGAAGAGAAGTGAGATTCTGCATCTGATTGGGTAGAGATTTCAATTTGGGACAGAAACTAATTTCGAAAGAGACAAGAGAGAGATTGGGCAATCCTTTATCTGGAAACGAATCCAATTCATCACAGCCCCATATGCGAAAAGATTGAAGGTGGGGGAAGCTTTCCATATGATTGGATAGAGACTTAAGTCTTTTACAACTAAAAATTGATAATTCTGTAAGAGTGGGGATAATGGGCAATTCCCTCTCTGGAAACGACTCTGGTTCATCACAATCAGAAATATCCAATTCTCTAAGATGAGAAAACCCATAATAAACCAACTCTAGAAATTGTGAATTACCACTACCACTCAATCTCTGAAGATAAGTAGTCATTTCGCCATTGCAATGCACCTCCAATGAAGGGCAGCCATCAATCTCAAGATTTTTTAGACTGTTGGGGCCATTTAGGAACTCCTTCAGTCTGTTGCAATCTGCAAGTCTCAAATATTCAAGGTTGAAAGGCAAAAGCCCTCCCTCTCCATTCACCAATGACACGAGTTCGTTGCAGCTTGTGATTACTAAATGCTTTAAACTAGTAAGACATCCCACATTCGTTCCATCAGCCCACAGGTATTTCAGTTCTTCACAACTTTTAATCTCAAACTTTTGGAGAGCCGTCATAGCCTGTAGACAGCTTTCATCAAATATTGACAGACCTTTCATCTCATAAATTGTCAACTCAGTGAGACAGGGTACATTAGTCAGACTTCTCAGAACTGCCCCTTCACATCCACTAATATGGAGGCTTTTAAGAGATGGAAGCTCTCGAGGTAAATCAGTTAACTTATCGCAGCCTGAAATTTCAAGTTCTTCAAGGGACAAAAGCAAGCTTGGCAACTTCCCTGCCAATTTTGGACAATTTCTTATTCTAAGCTTACGCAGTTTATGGATTTTTCCCCCAGAATCTTCATTCAGATCATTCGGCCAAGACCACTGCTTCCACTCTGACATACCTTCTATCTCTAGAGACTCCAAACAAGGGAATGAAGAATCATCCTCATAAAACTCACACCACACTTCTTCCACTCCACTCAAACCATCTATTTTCAACTCCTTCAGTGAGGTTAGTCGTCCAGGCAGCGGCAACCGTTTGATATTCTCACAGCCAACCAACTTCAGCTTTACCATCTTCGTGAAAATGGCATCTCCTATCCATGGTGGGAATTGCCTTCCGCCAAAACCCCTAATTGTAATGCTCGTTATATTTTCATGCGGTTCCACTGATTTCAAAATCTGCTCATCCTGAATTGCATTTCGAACAGCAGAATCACCCCAATCCAAGTCTAATTCAAGGAGTCCAGGCTTCTCCTTCAGGAAATTTTCATCCCTCATATCTCCCACATTCTGTATCCTTTGAATCTCAAGCTTCCCTGCTAATTGAGAAAGTTTCTTCAACTCTGATATCTTCAACCCATTATTGCCTTCTCCCACAATGAACTTGCTCAACATGCGCAGGCTTGTCAGATTACCTATTTTTGGTGGCATTTCTTCCAAAGATTCTGTCCCACTGATATCAAGATACAACAAGTTGATCAAGTTACAAATGCTTTTTGGTAACTCAATAAGAAAGTAACAATTGTGCAGCTTCAGCGTTTCCAAGTTAATGAGATTACCCATTGATTCCGGCAACCTTACAATACGACTGAGAGACAAGTCAAGGTACCTTAATTGTTTTAGTTCACCAACAATACTTGGCAACTCCTCAATATTAAAATTTGTTAGTGACAAAACCCTTAAGCATGTTATCTTTGGCAGCAGATCATATAACACCCTCCTATGTAAATGTTTTCTTCCAAAAGAAGACTGATGTCGAGACAAAAATGTCCTGAGTTTCACCATCTTGTGAAAGCATTCAAATCTTGCATAAAGGTTGTACTTCCTAGCCATGAATGCAGAATGCCGAATGTACTCATATGACACCCTACCTGCTAACTCATTATTCTCACCCAAGTGAAAACATACGTCTCTGCTAACAGAGAGAGCAAGATCATGGATAAGGTCATGCATAACATATGTTGATTTATTATCATTAGATTGTTGAAAAAATGATCTTGACAATAACTCATCAAAGTATTCATGACCTATATCTTCCCTATCCTTCACTTGATTCGGCTGACCCAAAAAACCCTCTGCCATCCATAACAAAATCAACTCATTCTTATCAAACTCATGATCCTTGGGGAAAATTGAACAATAGGCAAAACATCGCTTCAAGTGAGGAGGGAGATAGAGATAGCTCAACCTCAAGGCTGGAAGAATATTGCTTTTGCCCTCCCATATCTCACTCTTCCCCACTTTCTCCCACGCACTAATATTGGATTTACCTTTTAGAATGCCACCAAGCGCTTTAGCTGCCAAAGGTAATCCCTTACATCTTTTCACAATCACCTCGCCGGTTGCTTTTAGATACAAGTGTCCTTCAAAGTTTGTTGCTCCTAAAGCATGTCGACAAAACACGGACAAGCATTCGTCATAGGATAGCTCTTTGAGACGATAAGCTGTAGGAGTACCTGTTACCAATGAAATTTCCCGAATTAGTACTCATTAAAGGAACGCTATTTGGGATGTGAACTAGTAAATTACTTACCTCCTGTGATACGGGAAACCTCATCACTGCGAGTTGTGATGATAATCCTGCTTTTTGGTGCTCCTGCTCTAAGAGGACCGCATAAAAGAGTCCAATCATCATAATTCTCAGACCAAACATCATCCAATACAATTAAAAACCTTTTTCCGGACAACTTCTGCTTCAGTTTCAGTTGTAATGAATTCAGATCTTCGTTGTCACTACCAGATTGAAGGATGGTTCTCGTGATCTTGGAGACATCAAAATCTTCAGTACCAACAGAAACCCAAGCTTTCAAATCAAATTCTAATGAGGTATCACTGTAAATGAGCTGAGCTAAAGTAGTCTTGCCGAGACCACCCATGCCAATGATGGGAATGACAGCAAAATTTGCATCAGAATCAGCATTTGCAACCTCCAACAACTTGAGCACGGCCTTCTTATCATCATCTCTGCCGTGAACCTCTGGTTCATCCACCAAAGAGGTCGAGGGTGGTCTTTCGCTCCCTTGGGTGACCTTCTTTCCATTGGACTCTACCAGTTTCAGTTCATCTTTTTCTTTGATTATGTTATCTAATCTTGCACTGATCTCATCTACCTTGGAACGCTTCTCCCTATTGAACATAATAGTTGCTGGTTTCACTGCAGCACAGCATGAAGAGAGGAGTTTGCGCATATTACTCGGACGGACATTATGGTCATCTTGATCCTTCAAAATGTGCTGCTGAACCTTAGTTGCAAGTTGATCAACAAAATCCTCCAGGTCATAAGCCAAGTGTTTTAAATCAGTCAACCAGATCTCAGCCTGCCGGTTAGTGGACTGCCTCTCCTCAGCATCATCAAGCGCAGCATCAATCCTCCTCAGCATCTTCTTCCACCTTTCGAGTTGATCCAGCACTTGCCTTTGACCAACATACTTGAGCCAGTCAATGGACATCAACCTCTCAATAACCGCATCAACCGAAGCAGAAAGGATGGAACCAGCAACAGTTTCCATTGCAACAATTCTTGGTGATCAAAAGTGAAGATTATTTGCCTTAGTCGTGTTTGGGAAGAAGGGATTAGGAAAGTAAACAATTTTAGTTAAAAAAAAAACCCAAGGAGTTTATTCTGCTGTCTTTGTATAAAGCTGAACTCTTTTGTTGTTTCCTTCATACCAAACGAAAGTTCACAGAAACAACTTGTGTGGACAGAATTCACGTGGTGGGAGAAAACACAGTATTAAAGATGTGAAAGTTACCTACATTTTCAGAATTTTGTCGGTGACGAAGAGTCCAATCATTTTACTCCATTATCATAATTTTGTCGGAGAAAACTCCAGCCATCGACTCTAATCCCAACTTGTCCTTTCTTGAATTTGGCCTTTAGCAGAGGTGCACAGTGAATTTAAGATAAATCAGCTATGTAGTATGTACAACTGGAATTATGTGTTTCATTTTCTGTTAATTTAACATTTTATTCAGTTAGTAGCTTTAGAAATGGACAAAAATATAATTTATTTATTTTTTATAAATTTTTTAATGGTTAATAACTAAAATAAAATGTTAATCGACCAAAATAACTAATCAACCGATTAGTGGTTAAACAAATTTAATAATTTTTCAAAAAGCAAGAAGAAATTAGTATACTAAATGATGCGTGCCGAGCACACCAAAAATAAATTCCTACTCTCGAAAACAAAAGTTTGTAGTACAAATGGAGCAGGGTCGAATCCACAGGGATTGGCCGATTATTTCTTCTAAAATTAAACAAGAAAAGTAAAGGGGGTTGTTTGAGAATTGCAATTAAAATATAAAAATAACAGAAATTAAATAATTGGGTAAAAATCTAGATGAGGCGAATTCCAGCTAGAAGGCGAATTCGAGTCTTGAGTCAAGCCAACCGATCATCGATCAAACATAAAAGATAACTTCAATGCATTCAAATAAATTAGCTATAGCAATCATAAAGCATGAATCGTCTAATCTCTTCTTATGGAATAGATACCCAAGAGAAGCTCGTTAATTATCTCTAATTAATCAAACAGTTCCGAACAAGCTTCGGAATTTAATTCAATTAAAAGCTTTAACAAACGAAAGAGACACTAATTCTACTCAATAATCACCCAAGCGGGATTATTTAAAGCATATCGATTTCATCCATAACACAAATTAAAAACTTGTCCATAATTAATCGTGTTATTCGCTACCTAGGTTAAGTGAATTAAACGATTACGTATTCAATTACTTAAATAGCAGAGCAATCACATGTAAATAATTAAATCAAGAACTTAATTAAATCATGCAAAAGTAGTAAAAACAGAAGGGAATCGATTACTTGAATTAAAGAAGAAAGAAAGAACAAATGATCTCACAGTTAGACGTTACAAGACTGAATTGCCCACTAGCTAGAGATTAAAGTTTTAGTTCTCCATGAAGAGAGAACACGTTGGAGAGGGAAGAAAAGAGAGGCTGCCGAAATTCTCAGAGAAGAAGAGAAAAAAAAAAAAAAGAGAAGGAGAAGGAAAATAAAAGACCTAACTCCTTTTAAACCTAATCAACTAAGGAAAGAGTTCTAAAAAGGAAATAACTCTAATTAAGATTTTTGTAGGAAAATCTAATTAGAGTTATTAAAAATAAAATATCTCTAATAGCCTATCACAAAAAGGCTGAAATAAAATAAAATAAGACTAAATTAGAAGTCTTCAAATTCCATAAAAACTCTTCAAAATTCGCAGGTCCCCTTAAGCCATGGTCTTGGCTTATGCAAAACAGCTTCCTAAGCCCAATTTCAGCATCAACAGCACTCCATAAGCCATGCCCATGGGTTATGACTTCAAGCTCCATCCTTCAAGCACTCCAAGCTTCCAAAATCGGCTCTTTAAGCTCATTTAACAACTTCAGAGTCCCTAGCACGAGTAATTACACAAAATAGAGTAAATCCGCCGAAGTTAACAAAAAATACATCAATTAAAGCCTATAAACAAAAACGGATTACGTGCATAAAATGCACTTATCAAAATTCCCCCCACTTAAACCTTGTTTGTCCTCAAGCAAACAAAACAAGCCCAACTCCAAAGACAATTAAAAGCGCATTGTATCTCACAAATCATAGTTTCAAAAATCAACTAATAAATCAAGCATGCTTATCAAGGGAGAGATGCGATAAACTTGGCACTTAGCCCCAACTAATGCACCCAAAGCTACTCAATTAACAACTTAGAATGTGATTTGCATCACTAGGATAGTAGACCACTAATCGCTTCTTAATCAAAAACATAAATAAGGGAGAATAGGATTTGGATAAGCACACAATTTATTTAGGACGTAAGCAACTAACGGATCACTTTGTGATCTTATTTTATTCACTTTTCTTTTCACAACATTTAACCGTACTTAAGATGCTTTAGCTTTTCCGAACGGATAACAAAAATGGAGCAAACACGATGCACCCGACTTACTTGGCTAAGCATATTCATTAAGCGGCTACTAGCACTATTCATAACTTGGATTCGCAAATCAAGCCAGCGGAATAGAATATTCATGTGAAATTATTTTTATTTGCCAATTTTATTTTTTTAGAACAAACATTTAAAAGTCAAAAACATGCATAAAACCTATTTTATCCCCTTGATTTATGGTTAGTCAAAAGAAGTGTCTTATACAATCCATGTCTCTAAGTGATACATTTCAATTCAAGTGTCTATTGATCACAATGATTTCAAGTAGCTAGAGCTTCCTAATTCATTTATGCAAACATCTCCCTTTGACAAGTACACAAGACATAGAAGAAAAGTTTTCGGTTCTACAATTCTTAAAGAGAACAATGCAAAATAATAAAGGAGTTGAAACTAATTTATGTTTTTGCGAGATGACAGTCAAGAGAACAAAACAAATAATATAGACATAATGATAAGCATACAATGTATAACCCCTCCCCCCACTTAAATCTGCACATAGCCCTCGATGTGCAAGAAAACATAGCATCACAAACCAGAGTAAAAATAGCAAGAAAGTTAGAACAGAACTCCCCTGGATTATGAATGCCAAATATCCGACGCTCCTAAGGGGAAGGTGGGCACGGGGGATCGCGCTTCTGAATCTGGTACAACTTACCCATAATAGTTTCAATTCGGGCCACCGTTCTTCATCCTACGCCCTTGCTTTAAGTTGTGAGGGATTGATTATCCTTGATTTGAAATAAATAGCGGCAATACGTCCTGATTTACCACCAATTAAGCACAACACAACTATAAAATCAAGAAAACTAATTATCCAAGAGATATTAAGATATCATACTGAATAATTAGTTAGAGATATAAACCACAGATCAACAAGCAAAGGCATAATTATTAGCAATGAAATCTCAAATATATACTCAACCATTTATTATAATCTCCATGAAATTGCCAAATTAATTGAAACATGGTAGCAGCTAAATAGATAGGGAAAAGATAACAATCAATTTGACCCCATAATAGTGAATCAATTTGGCACAATAAATATTTGCAATCAAAAGTTGAGTAAGATATAAGCAATTTCCAATTCTCAATTAAGAAGTAAAATTAGCCTACAATGAGGCTAGCTAGCATGCAAGTACTAATTTCCAAAGCTTCTTAATCAAAATTCAAGATAAAACAATTTTGAAACTTAAAATTTATTGCACTCATGAAAAATTTGCTGCGATGGTGCAGAGCAATGGACTAATTCCAATTCAATTCTCACATCAATTATTAAATTAGCATATAGATTTGAAAAAAAAAAAATCAATTGGGAGAGAAAGAACTTGCAAACTAGAGTGGGGCTTTTCTGAGGCAAAATCTGCTGCTATAGACTTGCTGCTGGCCGGAGTTGTTTATTCAGGCACCGGAATCTGTGTTTCAGTCGTCGAAATGAGTCCGGCAAAGGAAGAAACGTCGGCCGGCGGTGGCAAGGGGCGGCGGCTGTAGACGCTGGGGACTGCAGGTGGAGAAGAAAGTGGAGCAGCGGCGGAGATGGGCGGCGGCAGAAGATGGTGGTCGGCTGAAGATTGAGGGCGGCTGATTTCGGCTGGACGGAGGATTTTGACTGGACGGCGGCGGTGGAAGGTTGGACGGCGGCTGTGGACGTTGGAGAAGAAGGGGTCTGCAAAAGAAAATTAGGGGTAGAAGAAAAGAAAGAAAAGAAAAAGAAGAGAAAAAAAAATAATAAAATAAATTAATGGTCAACAGCAGATTTTTTTTTTTTTTTTGCACGTTTTTTTTTTTTGAAATAATAAATAAAAAAAATTAAAATTTTTTTTTTTTAAAAAAAATGAAATAAAATAATAAATAAATAAAGAAAAAAAAATTGTTTTTGTCAACAAGAGGCAGAAGACTAATTCCTACAACCCATGACCTTGGCTTAAGTCTACAATTTCAAACTTGTCACACAAAGAAACAGAAGACTAATTCACACAGGCCATGATCATGGCTTAAATCACCTCTTTTGCTTTTGACCAAAAAAAATCAGAACACTAATTGCCTCAAGCCATGATCATGGCTTAATTCACTACCTTTAGTTTTTGGCCCAAAAAAATCAGAAGAGTAATTAGCTCAACCCATGACCTTGGCTTAAGTCAACAATCTCAAAATCGTCACACAAAGAAACAGAAGACTAATTCACACAGGCCATGATCATGGCTTATGTCTTCCCCTTTTTAAATTTCTAGTTCACACAAACCAAGACCCTGGCTTAATTAAATTGTCTGTATCTTAAAAACAAGTAATTAGCGACCTAAAGCATGATCAAAGGTAACGAAAGACGCAAATTTTTTTTTTTTTTTTAAAAATAAAAATAAAAATAAAAATACCAAATTAACACACAAAATAAAAATAATTAATTTGAATTAAAATCAATTTGGGTTGCCTCCCAAAAGAGCGCCTTTCTTTATTGTCTTGGGCTAGACATTATGTCGATCTTAATTACTCATAATCCCAATGGCATATTTGTGTTCCTTGAGAACTCGGACTATCACATCCTCTTCAAGTCCTTCTAATCCTTTTGGTATTATCACCGGAAATTTTCCATTATCATCAAGATAGAAAACCTTAAATTTATCAATCAAGGTTTCAGGCTTTATCTTCGGATTATCTCTCCGGGCCGAACTCTCAACTGGCTTCACTTGTAAGATTTTTTCACAACCTCCTGTGTCAAAAACCTCATAAACACCAGAATTAGCAACATCAGGAGCTAAATCATAATGTTCCTCACTTGAAAATTTCATGGCATCATATATATTAAAACAAATCATTTCACCATTAAATTCCATAGTGAGTTTACCTTCATTCATATTGATTATAGCTTTAGATGTTTTAAGGAATGGTCTTCCTAAAAGAATGGGTGTCGATATTGGACAATCATCATCATTCATATCCAAAACATAAAAATCAGCAAGAAATACCAAACCATTAACTTGCACAAGTACATCCTCTAGTACCCCATCAGGATAAGCATTAGTTCTATCAGCAAGTTGAACTATCACACCATTTTCTTTTAAAGGTCCAGCATTTAAAGATGCATAAAGAGATCGTGACATGATATTAATTGAAGCTCCAAGATCTAACATTGCTTTCCCGATTCTAGTACTACCTATCTTACAAGGGATAGTGAACATACCTGGATCTCCACATTTTGGTGGGAGTTTCCTTTGAATAACAGCAGAAACATTCTCTCCCACACTGATTTTTTCATTACCCCTCAACTTTCTCTTGTTAGTACACAATTCTTTAAGAAATTTGGCATATCGAGGGATTTGTTTAATAGCATCAAGAAGAGGAATATTTACCTGAACTTTTTTGAATAAGTCAAGTACCTCTTTCTCTTGGTCCTCCTTTAGAGATTTGGAGAATCGACTTGGGAATGGAGGTGGAATGACAATGGCCGGTGCAGGAGTTACCTCTTCTTTTTCTAGCTCTTTCTCCACCTCATGCTTCGAAACACCAGCAGATGGTATCTCCTTGCCACTCCTTAAAGTGATGGCACTAACATTTTGCCTCGGATTTATTTCAGGCTGTGATGGCAAACGTCCAGAAAATTGTGATTCCAACTTACTCACCGAGGTGGCTAATTGGCTCATTTGGTTTTCTATGTTCTGGATGCTTGTCTTAGTGTCTTGTTGGAATTGTTGCACGTTGGAAGCCAAGGCAGACACTATTTGCTCTAAAGACATAGTTGGCTTATGAGGGGGTGGTTGTGGTGTATGGATTGGCGGCCTAGGATGGTAACTGTTAGATTGTTGTCCTTGCTGAAAGTTATTTGGCTTATGAGCATAGCTGAAATTCGGGTGATCTTTCCATCCAGGATTGTAAGTCTGAGAGTACGGATCGTATCTCCTCTGATGTTGTTGATTCTGAAAATTACCAACAGCATTCACCTGTTCTTCCTCTTGGAGAGTGTGACAAGAATCCGTAGGATGATCGAAACTTGAACAAATCCCACAAACATTCACTTGTTGTTGTTTCCCCAAAAATGCTTTCTGCATGAGTGAAGTAAGGGTGTCAAGTCGTTTTTCAATAGCAGAAGTGTTTACCTCATTCACTTTCTGCACAGGGTGATCTTGTCTATTGCCAAACTATTGTGTATTGGCAGCCACTCTCGAAATTAGCTCTCTTGCACTAGTGATTGTCTTATCTGCTAAGGATCCACCACTGGATGCATCAATTAGATTCCTGTCAGATAAGGTTAGTCCTTCATAAAAATATTGAAGTAAAAGTTGATCCTTTATCTGATGATTTGGGCAACTGGTGCAAAGCTGATTAAATCTTTCCCAGTACTCATAAAGATTCTCCCCAGCATATTGGCGAATGCCCGATATATCTTTGCGGATTGAAGAAACTCGTGAAGCAGGGAAGAATTTCTCAAGAAATTGCTTCTTCATCTCGCCCCAAGTTGTGATTGATCCAGATGGGAGGTAATACAACCAATCCTTAGCTTTATCAGTTAGTGAAAACAGAAAGGCTCTCATTTTCACTTGCTCCACAGAAACTGCATTCCCTGGCGGTTTCATACTCGAACATACTACATGGAGCTCCTTCAAATGTTTATGTGGATCTTCACCTGAAAGTCCACGGAAAGTAGGCAATAAGTGAATTAAACCAGATTTTAATTCAAAATTTACCTCATTTTCCGGATACAGTATGCAAAGAGGTTGTTGATCCATATCCGGTTCAGCCATGGCTCTCAATGTTTGTTCTGGATGAGCCATCTCTTCTTCTTCCTCAATTTCACTCTCACTTGATTCTAACGAATCAGCTACCACGTTCGGTGGGAGTGATACCCGTGCTTCTTTTTCCTTTGTTTGCTTTCTCAATCGACGAGCAGTTTTCTCTATTTCGGAATCAAACACGAGTTCACCTGTACGAGAAGAACGTGGCATATACTAGAAAGTACATATTAGAAGAAATAAATTAATTGGAACACCAATCCCCGGCAACGGCGCCAAAATTTGATGCGTGCCGAGCACACCAAAAATAAATTCCTACTCTCGAAAACAAAAGTTTGTAGTACAAATGGAGCAGGGTCGAATCCACAGGGATTGGCCGATTATTTCTTCTAAAATTAAACAAGAAAAGTAAAGGGGGTTGTTTGAGAATTGCAATTAAAATATAAAAATAACAGAAATTAAATAATTGGGTAAAAATCTAGATGAGGCGAATTCCAGGTAGAAGGCGAATTCGAGTCTTGAGTCAAGCCAACCGATCATCGATCAAACACAAAAGATAACTTCAATGCATTCAAATAAATTAGCTATAGCAATCATAAAGCATGAATCGCCTAATCTCTTCTTATGGAATAGATAACCAAGAGAAGCTCGTTAATTATCTCTAATTAATCAAACAGTTCCGAACAAGCTTCGGAATTTAATTCAATTAAAAGCTTTAACAAACGAAAGAGACACTAATTCTACTCAATAATCACCCAAGCGGGATTATTTAAAGCATATCGATTTCATCCATAACACAAATTAAAAACTTGTCCATAATTAATCGTGTTATTCGCTACCTAGGTTAAGTGAATTAAACGATTACGTATTCAATTACTTAAATAGCAAAGCAATCACATGTAAATAATTAAATCAAGAACTTAATTAAATCATGCAAAAGTAGTAAAAACAGAAGGGAATCGATTACTTGAATTAAAGAAGAAAGAAAGAACAAATGATCTCACAGTTAGACGTTACAAGACTGAATTGCCCACTAGCTAGAGATTAAAGTTTTAGTTCTCCATGAAGAGAGAACACGTTGGAGAGGGAAGAAAAGAGAGGCTGCCGAAATTCTCAGAGAAGAAGAGAAAAAAAAAAAAAGAGAAGGAGAAGGAAAATAAAAGACCTAACTCCTTTTAAACCTAATCAACTAAGGAAAGAGTTCTAAAAAGGAAATAACTCTAATTAAGATTTTTGTAGGAAAATCTAATTAGAGTTATTAAAAATAAAATATCTCTAACAGCCTATCACAAAAAGGCTGAAATAAAATAAAATAAGACTAAATTAGAAGTCTTCAAATTCCATAAAAACTCTTCAAAATTCGCAGGTCCCCTTAAGCCATGGTCTTGGCTTATGCAAAACAGCTTCCTAAGCCCAATTTCAGCATCAACAGCACTCCATAAGCCATGCCCATGGGTTATGACTTCAAGCTCCATCCTTCAAGCACTCCAAGCTTCCAAAATCGGCTCTTTAAGCTCATTTAACAACTTCAGAGTCCCTAGCACGAGTAATTACACAAAATAGAGTAAATCCGCCTAAGTTAACAAAAAATACATCAATTAAAGCCTATAAACAAAAACGGATTACGTGCATAAAATGCACTTATCACTAAAGATATATTTTATGAAAATATAAATTATCCCAAAAATGGAAAAAAAAAAAAGTATCCATAGGTTCCAAATGTAATTAAAGAGCCAAACTAGGAAACTGTAAATAGTACTGTGGTGAGGTAGTAACCAGAAAAGACTGTAAATAAAAATTAAAACTCAGTAATTCACGATTAAATTTAAGAGTAGAAAGTGGTTATTTGTCCCTATTAAATACATAAAACTATGCATATATTATTCACTAATATTATATATATATATATATATATATATATATATATATATATATATATATATATATATATATATATATATATATATATGATACTTCCTCTGATTTTGAATATATATCGTTTAAAGTTATTCATTAAAACCAATAAATTATTAATTATGTTATTAAAATAACTAATTTATCATCAATAATTTTATAGTAAAATTTTATTTTCTATTTCTTCTTAAGTATTATTAATTTGTTAGATAGCGAGCGTCTTTTTGGACTTTTAGCTACTCGCATGAAGGGACAACGATTAATTCTAATTAATCAACCAATTAATTTCCTACATTCAAGTGTTAGGTTAATTATTGGTTTTGTATCACTAATTACTTTTTTTCCTTTTTTTTTTTTTTTTTAATTAGTGCTACACATTCAATTACATGATAATTAGACTTGTTGCTTTGTTTTTTGTTTGTATCTAATCATAATAATGGTTGGAGATAAGTCTTGTTTTGATTTATTAAAACTCATTTTTTCTACTTCTATCTCTCCCACCACATCGGTATTAATCATTCTTCATTTCTCAAGATAACTTCAATTATTTCTGAAAATGAAATCTACGAATTTGTATACCATTTCAATCTTTCAAATTTTTTTTTAATAAGTTCCTCTACTTTATATATAAAATCAACATAAAAGATAAAAATTATTTTTAACACAAACAGAATTTCAGGTTCAATATATGTCAATGGGTATACAATTTATTAATCCTTATAATTTTGTCATTGTTAACTGTTTAATCTTCTTTTTTTCTGGGGGAGGGTGGAAGTATCTTTTTTTAGAAACCTTAACCGCCGCAATAAACAATTTTTTTGACATTCCAATAAATTTGACAATTATTGTAATTATTATATGAAATGTTGCAATTAATAAACTCAAGCTTCGATTTGGCAAATTTATTCTCATTTTTCAGAAATAACTATATAGTTATTTGGTACGTTGTTTTATTTCAGTAATATGAGTCAAAATTTTCATACAATATATTTAAGAGCATATTCAATTCAGAGAGTTGAATTATCCTGTAACTTAAATTCATTTCAGTCATTGGGTAAAGCCGACATGTTTGCTCTTTCTGACTTTCGAATAGAAGCAATGCGTTTTCGATGGCTTCGACCCAGTTTATGTTGTTCCCACTCGTGAGCTCCTCTATGAACCCTGTTGCCACAAGCCTACCAGTACAAAGGAAAATTTAGCATATTTAGACTCTGAACATTCACGCAAAAAACCAACAAATTTAAGGCACTGTCCAGAGAGACAATAGATCCCCCGAAAACTCGAAGATGCTGACCTTACATACGTATTGGGTCCAAAGGTTCCTTTCAGTCAATTTCTTTCCAACACCATCACAAACCATCAAACCAGGAACTGAGCTCAAATCACATTGTAGAAAAGAAGTTACGACCTCCGCCGCTGGTCCAACCACTTGTTCAGCCCATGATTTATCGGATTTGCCTGGAACACAAACAAAAATAGCATCTCATGTTATTCAGGAAAGGGTCCACTCGATAATGATGTGCTGTTAAAAATATATTCCTGATCTACATTAACAAACAGGTCAAAGCAAGGCTGTGCTTGAAATGGATTCAGTTGCATCAAGATATTGTATGTTCCATCCAAACAATGTTTGCAGCCGGTTAAGTCTCCTCTTCTGCAACAGGAAAATGCTTTTGTTATTAAGAATTCGACATGGATAATTAGCCCACAGGGAAGGTCCCTGTTTTGGACTGGACCAGATAACACTTGGAAAACTTGATTTCATAATCAGATGCTATTTTCAGAGTTTTCCAACCAAATTACAAAGATATGATAATCCATTCACGATTAAGAAGTTCTTGCGAAGGATAAACAAAAGATATCGTTTATAAGATTCTTATCTTTGGGAAGACAATTCGAAGTTCAAACAAACAAAATAAGATGAAAGTAAGTTGAAAATTGCAAGAATTATCACACAACTGAAGGGGTGACATGGGCATGAATGTATCTGATAGACTGGTACTGTTTATGAAGCAGTCAAGTTGTCTGAAAAATGTGGTACAAATTTTGGACACAAATGATAATCTAATTGTCCTAACAAATAAAGAAAACAAGTTTATATAGAATAAGAGAAACTTTTAGTTGATCAAAACAAGTCAAATCTGACACAAGCACCTACTTGACGACGAACAAGCCTTCGTGTGTTCAATTTCACTTTGTCAATTGCTTCATCTAAAAGATTCTTGAGTTCATTATCATTGGAGGAAAATAAGAACTCCCTCATTTTATCTTTTAGCCTCTTGTCGTTGTTTGCTGACACCATTAAGTGAGATTCATTGCTGGTGTCATTTGCCTTATCAATTCTGCTTTCCAAAAGGTACTCTCTCAAAAAATCCTCAAATTCCCGTACGCCAATGGCTTGCCGCAAACCTCGAGTATAAACAGCATGAGGATTGTAAATATCATAAACTTCACCCAGTAATCCAGCATCAATCATGCTATCTACTCTTAGTCCCACATGCTGGTCCAGTACAAGGATGGCAGAATCAATACAAATAAAACAGTAATCAAATCTACAATTGTCAATCCGACCCCAGTTCTGCCCTGCCACATTCAAAATGATAACAATTGAAGGGTGTAGACAAAAATTTACAATCTAAAGAACAATTTACCCCTGAACCTGTCCAAATGTTAATATTAGCCCCAATATATTGATTGGTAACTCTTGCCCCTTGTCCTATCCAATTTGATAAAATCTATTTGTGAATATTTATTTTCTATAGTTGTGTTTTTTAAGCAATTTTTGCTTTTCATGTGATTTGCCTTTTTTATTACTTAAGATAGGTCAAGGGGCAAAAGTTATCAATCAATAGTTGGGCTCAAATTAGGTGAGATTTTATAAAATTCAATATGTTAGGGGGCAAAGGTTACCAATACTAACATCTGGGATAGGTTAGCTGGTAAATAAGGCATAGGCTTTAAGCCAATTTAGAAACTTAAAGATCAAAATTCGAGAATTCAGCAAAGGCGAGAGAGAATAAAATGCAATTGAACTGTATTTGGAATCTCACTGAAAAACAATAACAAATTCTTAGCAATAATTAGCATTCTCCTTCCACAAAACAGCACTATTATTATCAGAAAGAAAATTATATGTAAATTTCCTATTTTTTCACTTTACATGCTTTTAATTTTGTCAACTGGTTCACAAGTTTAGTTCATATATAGTGCAAAGATGGATTTTAGACAAGGATACAAATTTTAGGATCAGATAATGGGACCTATTTGAGCCACAAGAAGTTTCTAACAGTTAATTCTGCAAAATGCAAACATTGGCCTGTCAATGAGATTGAAGAACGAATCATGCTATGATCTGCAGACCTAAAGCTCAGACAGACTTCGCACCATCAGACTTGGAAATTGTCCTTTTTACAAGTTCAACAAAGGTTAGCGGGCACATTGCCATACCTTGTTTGGAAATCATTAACTTAGGAACCATAATGATGAATGAAAAAGAATTTGAAAGATATGAGTTACAAAGAACAAAATTCATGTTTTTTTCACTGTGAAAAGGAGAAACTTTTGATTTACAGTTAAATTATGACAGTATACTATTATGTGAATGTTGAACAGGAAAGGTTACCAACCTCAGCCGCCTTTCCCTGATAGAGCTTGCTAGGAAGGATACCAGAGCGAGCATACAAATTAAGGTATTGATTAATCTGCAAAACAAGACAACTAAATTCAGGGACATCTAATAGATAAGTTGCTAGAGAGTTTTTGTGTTACAACTTCACTGCTCACAAATTAGTTTGAACAATGCCCACAAATTGTTGTAATTGAATATTACATCAGCCATAGTTAATCCTTTGAACTTGGATCAAAAATGGCATCAGCATAAACCCATGGCTTGAATTTGTGTCTAATTACATTAAATTGATAAACCTATCTCAATGACAAGCCCTACAGTGAATAAAAAAATTAAAAATATAACAAGATAACATAACATCAGAACAATTAGATGGCTTAGCTAGTTTTGACATCAAAATAGGATATTACAATAACACATATTAAATCATCAAGTAGATTATGCAAGCCAGAAATTTGTGACAAAATTCAGAGTTTCCCTTCAAGTATTTTTAAAGATTTAACTTTCAGTTGACAAAGATTGAATTTTCTAGTCTTTTATCCTTCTAAACAATTACGCTGAATGATGGAGCCAGAAAAAGCAAGACTTTTCACGTAATCAGAGCACACCATGCATCTATTAAAAGTGCACACTTTTGAATATATCTCAAGGAGGCTAGTTACTCACTTTTCTATTGTCATGTGGATGGACTCTTTTAGCTGCAACAGGATCAAGTTTTTTCACATAATTGTACTTATTGAAATCATTGCTCCCAAACTCAAGCACCTGATCATTTTGCTCATCTCAAAATGACTTAAGTTATAAACAGGACTTAAGTTATCAAATCATAAAGCAAAAGTACTAAAAGAAATCAATTTTCAGTTGTCCTGGAAAAATAATCGGATAAAGGGTCAATTTGGAAGCTAAACTTGACTTGCAGGATCAAATTGGTCCAAAATGAACTTTAGATATCAGTTTAGTCTACCGCTTCATATTTTTTGTCAACTTAGTCCAAAACGTGTCATGTGAACGTATGATTGATGGCTTTTAGACATGTGACATATTGGACTGATTTGGCCAAATATCCTAAGTTGAAGGGACAAAATGATACCTAAAGTTCAGTTTGAGGCAAATTGACTCTGCAAGCCAAGTTGAAGAGCCAAGTTGACCCTTTATTCGAGAAAAATCCTCGTAGTATCTTAACGCCCACTTCCCTCAAGATAAATAGAACTGAAGAAGTAGACTACCTGAATATAGTAATTGGTTCCTCCAACAATAACAGGCAAGCAATTGCGTGCCAAGATATCATTAATAAGCTGCAAATTGATTAATCAATTAAATCAAATCAGAACATGCTAATGACAATCAAAGTTGGAAAAAAAATATGTTTGGTTTTCACAGATGAATAAGCACTCAACATTAACACATGGCTTGAGTGATTGCAAGCCAAAAACTATCTTCAATTCAATTAACTGTAAAGTTACAAATACGAGATATGATGCACCCTTAAAAAGAGCATAAAATTAGGTGAAAGACAACTCACAGGAATAGCAGAATCCCTGAAATCCTTGGCTGTGAATTCTACATTTGGGCTAATGGTCCCAAGCAAATGGTGAGGAACTCCTGCAACCAATAAACCAGCAAAAGGATATCAGCAGTAGCCAAACATATCGAATTCTAGACAGAGAGAGAGAGAGGGGATTAGAGAGAGAAAGTACCATTCTGCTCGTGTAGAGGAACTTTGTTAGTAAGGACATCAAGACCATGGTAGACTTGCATCGAATCAGCGTTGATGATTTCAACTGGAAAGTGGGAGGCTAAATCAATGGCGAGTTTTGATTTGCCTGAGCCAGTAGGACCCATTATCACTACAACCTTCGATTTTGATTCTCCTCGCGCCTCCTTGCTCGTCGCCGGAATTCTTCCTGCATCGCTAGGTTTTTGCAGGGTCGACCGATAATCGATTTCGCTCTCCATCACCGACTGTTGAGAATTCAGAAAAGCTATCCAGCAGTAGCGGATCCCTCTTGGGATACAAATTGAAATCAAAATCTGCGGCTTTGGCTCTCTTCAATTTTCATAATTTGGTCCGATCCAAAATTCTTGTTATACAAACTTAAATATTCTTTTCTTCTTATTTTAAAATGCATTTTTTTCTAATTTTTTATATATTTCAAAATGAGATCGATATATTGGTAACAAAACCAAATAAATAAAACCATTTTTCTTATAATATTCGAAACAATACAAACTCAGAATGTTGAATCTGAAAATAATATGAAAATAATCAAATATCAATTAGGCTATCATACATTGACATACACATAAATAGATGTAAAGTTAATTAACTATTAAATTAATAGTAGACTCTATTAATATTTTATTTACTATAAATACATTTTACAAACAGTTAAACAGATTTTAATTCATGACTATTTTACTAATTTTACTAATTAGAGGTTATATTACTTATGCACAATGATGTTAAAATTGAACTTATAACCTATTATATAAGTGAAATATATATTTGATGACATCCAGTCATTGTGATGCCGAGTCTACCATCCAGGTATCATGATGCCCTATCTCCCGTCCGGTTCTCTAGTAAGCATGTGGCGGATTGTAGAGATTGGATCCGAGGCATATTGTTTCTGCCTGAAGGAAATTTTAGAAGATGGGTGATGGAATCTTGTTGGAGTCTACTTACTATATTGTGTTGAAGAATGACTCATATCCCATATAGAGTCTAGGGTGGAAGTCTTTTAGTTTGACTAAGATATGAGTTTTGGAGTATTACTAATCCAAAGCAAACTCTATCATTGGCCTTATAAAATGATGGAGCGTAGAGATAAGAATCAACTAACTCTAATTGAGCTAATATAATCTCAGCTTAAACAATTTAGACTAACACAGGCATCGGAGTATACCACAAGAGTTACCGGTGTCTCATATTTTCTGTTTCGCATGAATGTTACTAGATCCAATCCAGAACAACTCAGACCTAGATCTCACGAAGGATTTTAGACTGAATCCATCAATGTTCATGTTTAAAAAAAATTATGAAAAATTAAAAAATTGATCTTCTGTATAAAATATATATCATATTAATATATCATATTAATATATATCATATTCCCACCAAAAGCTATCTAAGATAGTAGTAATTAATTTTATAATAATAACAATATAATCTAATTAATTAAGATTCTATTTAGTTAAATTCCCAATTTGTAACTTTATCAGCTGGAAAGTCGTAGCCAGGAAATCAACAAGGGTATTACATGACAAATCCATTAATTATACAATCAATGCCTTACAAGCTAAAGAAAGCTTTAACTGCCAAGTGTGCCTTCAAAACCGCAAAGCAACGGCTAATACCCTTCAAGGCCTGCAATATAACAGTTATATTGCCGTTGTAAGCTTGTCCAATGGCCATCTTCAACCTCCTGATGGGTTTTCTCAAATCCTATATAAAGAGAAGAACTGAAGTTGTTGAAGCATGAAAGACTAAGCATATATTTCACACATTGAGAGCAATTGATTAAGTCTTCCTATAATATTCTTCAAGCATTCAAAGAGAGAAAAGCTTAATTGTGAATTATTCAAATATTCTACAATTCGCGTTTTGTATTTCACACAAGAGATTTGTGTGAGGGGATTTACTTTGTTGATAGTGTGATCAACAAAGATTGTATAAATTTGGTATTTAAGCTTTAAAAATACCAAGATAAGTTTGGTGCTTAAACTTTGAAAAAGTATCAGTAGAAGTTTGATATTTAAGCTTTGAAAAATACCGGGATAAGTTTGGTGTTGAGCTTTGAAAAACACCGAAAAAGCTTGTTACTTGAGCTTGGAAAAGTAACGGTAGAGGTTTGATACTGAGCCTGTAAAAGTATTGAGTTTATTACTAGAACTCGTAAAAAGTAACATAGGTCTGTTTCCTGCCTGTAAAAGAATAGTTAGTGAAAAATCTCAAGTGATTGGCTTAGGGATTGGACGTAGACCGGTTGGGTCGAACCAGGATAAATTTTGGTGTCTTCATTTCTCTATCCATACTCTCTTTATATTTACCACTATTTAAATTCTTGCAGTTTAAATTAATAGCTTTATTATTTAAAGACATCTTTTATTTTTAGTCAAGCAAATATATATTCGCAGGTTTTACTATTTTATTAATTCTGTATTTTTGTAAAACTTGCGTTTAGCAAAAGAAAATTGTTTTATAAAAATGAAATTTTCTAAATCGTTTGCGAAATTTTTTATATAATATTATTTACCCTCTTCTAGTACTGTAGCTAGCCCACTTGGAATACAATATTAATTAAATTATTCCTGTTTTGAATTTCAAAACATATTCTTTATATATTGGCGGTAGCTAATAGACACATACAAAATCAATTCATTTAGTGTGAACTTCTTTTCTTCTTTTATTATTTTAGTTATATTTTAAAGAATTAAAGAAAAAGAAAACATTGGTTTGAAAAAAAGCATTTTATAGCTTTATCTTTTGCACTAAATTATCGATTAATTAACCATGATGGTAAACATTAAACTCTTAATAGTTAACATGACAATGAATTAGTTTGTGTTCAATTTGTGTTCGAAATAAAATTTTATATATCTAATGTGGCTAAAAGATCGATAATAAAGTTAATTTTCTTTTCAAATATAGAGAGAAAGACCCATAATAAATGTAATATCGAATGTAAATTGAATAAGTTATAGATGTTTTTACTATAAGAAATATAAAATTTTACAGTTAAAAATTTCACTGTTAAAAATATAGAAATTGTTGACATAGCTTTTGACTGCAATAAAAAATTATTACATAATTTTATATGTATTTTGGTTTTAAATTTTTGTCATTATTATATACATATGGCGCGTAACAACTTTAATTTAGATATTTACTATTTTTTTTAGTATTTGAACTAAATTTAATACTTGTTTCATTAATAGGGCTCCATATATAAAATTATAACTTATGTTAAATTGAAAATTGAAAATTGAATTATTTCAAAAAAAAAAAAAAAAAAGAATTGGGGTAAGGATATATATGTAATACAAGGCAAGTTAGCTAAAATAATAATATTTCCAATCTCTCTCCTACTCTGTCTTATCCCCTAAGGCTCTCAAAAACTTAAATAAATATTTTAATTAATTATAGGTGAGACCTTATTTTCCAAAGAAAAAACTTTCACCTAAAAAGCACACTTCTCCGTAGGAAATTATAACTCAACCTTCTTGAGACCTTTCAACCAGATTTAATTAATTAATCCATGTGTACATATAGTACATCCATAATTATAGGATTCATTATGCATAATTAGGGGAATAATTATTTGTTACCCAATAGAAATTAGTATTTCTTTGAATTCACACTTGGTAATTATTCATTAATTTCAACAACCTTTAAGAGATGGGTAAGAATCATAATTCAAATTTAGAATATGAAATTAATTGATTTCTATATACTTACTAACAATTTCATTTAATAATTTAAATAATAAATTATATATATATATATATATATATATATTAACTTTATTATTTATATATGCAAAGTGAAGTGGGAACAAGTGTTGTAGTAGTTTTGTCAATATACCAACTTGAGAAAATAGCCGTCTAACCAAAGGGGAGAATATACGATCATATGATATAGATAATACACCAAGTATATAAAGTAAAATAAAATTATTATTATGATTATTGTTGTTATTATTATTATTATTTCGGGATAATTATTAAAAAAAAACCCGGTGGTTACATTTGTTTGTAAAAAAATGTTTTAGAGGTTTCTTTTTTGCAAAAAAAAAATTCTTCTAGTTTTTTTATCGTTAACAAAAAATGAATTTTGACCTAACACCATCAACAATTGATGACATGGTAAGGAAATTTTGATGACATAGTAGAGATAAAAATTACCATGTGTTCAATTTTTGATAATGTTAGGAAAAAATCTTTTTTTTTTAACGATAAAAAACTATAATTATTTTTTTTTTGTAAATAAATGTAACCATAAGGATTTTTTTTTTGGCATAATTATCCCTTATTATTATTCTTATTATTGTTTTTGAGTAAAGGTGAAAAGAAGGTTAAAGAGGGTTTGAAAGGTTGAGTCTTCATTCCACAAAGTTGAAATCCTCTTTTTAACTTAATGATGAAAAGTGATTATGGGCCATTTGGCCATTTAAATTCCCAATTAACTTCATAATTAATTCTAAATTAACTAATTATAATGTGTATTGTTGTAAAGTAAGTATGGCGGTACTCATGATTAGACCTGTTCATGGGCCGGGCTGGGCTGGGTTCGGGCCGGGCCTTACGGGCTTTCACCTAAAAATATTCGGCCCAAGCCCAGCCCAACCCATTTAAAATTTTTTCGGGTTCGGGCTGGGCTGGGTTCGGGCTGGACTCGGACTGGGCTCGGGCTTACACAATAATAAAACTAAAACATACCATTTAAAAGCAATATAATTACACACCACCAAAAAAACAAGTTCAAATGTGTAATAAAAATAAAACACAGCATCCAAAAAAAAAAAAAAACATAATTCCATTTCCCTTTCATTTCTCCTTAATTTCCAGTTGGTACATTTTTAGCTACTTCTTATAATAGGATATTAATCTTTTTCATTTTTTAAATTACATCCATTCCTTTCGGTTATAGCTATGCATATTAATTTTATATATATATATAAAATTGCATATGCCATGACATACACAATTTCATTAAATGCTTGAATTGAAGTTCAAGTTAACATGATTTATTTAATCAGTATTCAGTTCTCATATATATGTTCTGCAAATTCTTCTGTGAATTAAAGATGGATATATTTTTTTTATGCTTTTTGTCAACAATTTAATGGTCTACTTTTTTATGCTTTTTGTCAGCATATAATTATATTTTTTTATTTTTTTATTAATACACGGGCCGGGCTCGGGCCGGCCCACCATATAAATAAACTACCTAAACCCAGCCCTATTTTCTACGGACTTTTACGGGCTCGGGCTTGGACGGGCCTATATTATATTTTGGCTACCCAAACCCAGCCCTTTGAGCCTGGGCTTGGGCGGGCTGGGCGGGCCCCCGGACCCATGAACAGGTCTACTCATGATACAGTTCGGAAGGTTGTCATTATAATGAATAATGAATAGAAAGTGTATAACTAATCATTAATTTTTAAATTATTATTAGTTCTATTAATTAACAACGTCAGCTTTATGCATTGTAATATTTTTTTTGAACTTCAAAATTATTGTATTTGAGATTATGAACGTTATAATTAGAAAATGTTGATTCTCAATTTCTTTTTTTTAGCAGTTTCTAAATGGACTGTCGTTTCGTGTCGTGTTGTGTTGATATGTTCTACTGATACATATAAAATCAACACTAACACGATCCATTTACTAGACGAGTTAAATGTGTTGTCTCGTTTTTGAAATTAACCTGCATACCTTAGCCCAGATTTGCAAATTTGTGTGTTATACAAGTTTTATTGATGTGTTGCGATCTATTTTGACATTTCCACTATATGCATTATATTTATATTTAATCTTTGGATGGGTTAAACGAGTTATAAATAGATTTAATGAATCAACCCATAACACAACACGTCTATTAGATGTAATACATATATCAATCAGTTATTTTGTACTAACTCTCACAACTCTAATTCTGATTGGCTAAATCTACATGTTGTATGAATCATAGTAACGTATGACGGTCCATTTTAACACTCATACTTTTAGCGATAACATACTTTTAGTGATAAGTTCTGATTGATATGGATAACTATAGATTTTATGAATTGCAAACCCTTGTATGGTTTCAAACCATATCAATTGGTACAAGATTCCTAGTAATTGTAACTTACATTTTCACCCTTTGTACTAAGAATCCTAAAATTACGAAAATAACCCTATTTGGATACTTATTAATTAAAGGAAGGTAATTAAGCAAAGTTAATTGGTTTGCCACCATTAAAGCTGCTAGCTTTTAATTATACCTTCTCCAACAAAGCAAGAGAGCTATCTTTCATTTGTAAGAGAAAACGGAGGAACAAAATTTAAAACCTTTCTCTCTCTACTCTCTTTCTTTCTCTCTCTAAATCCATTGATCTGTCTGCAAATTAAGAAGAACTCATGACAACACAGAAGCAGATTATAGAGCAACAACAACTGCAGATGCAGAAATTGAAGAACTCAGGCATGGTGATTAACAGCAATAACAATAATAATGTGGAAAGTCCTGTAAAAGAAGACTAAGGAAGAAGAGATGACAAGATCAGCTTTGGCTTTGTTTCGAGCTAAAGAAGAAGAGACTGAGAAGAAGAAAATGGAGGTCAAAGACCGAGTCGAAGCGGAGTTAGCGACGCTGAAAATCGTTGTTTAACGACGTTTTTTGTGTCCTTAAATGCTTCCTGACGCTTTTAAAAGCGTCGCCATTAGCGTTGCTAAAACTCGTGTCGCGATTTATTTAACGACGCATTAACGTTATGTTGCTAAGAATAATTGGACGACGCTTTTAATTTATGCATCTCAAAATTAACGACGCTTCCATTTTTTTCGTCTTAATATTTTTTTTAATTATTTATTTATAAATTTATATATATTCACTACATTTTCTTAAAGTGTCGTAAAATTGGTAACGCATAATTTTAATTATGTAGTTATTCAGTTACATTAGTTATTCATTCCGTCTCAAATAGTACAACACTTCATTTATAAGTGTCACGAATTTATGACATAAAATTTTATAAAGCGTCCCTTTTTAGCTATACTTAGAATTAACTGTCACAAAAGTAGTAACATTTTTTTTTCCAAAACATCTCTGAATTTGTGACGCATAAATATAATTTTACAATTATTGTGACGATATTATAATTGAAAAGTGTTAAAGAAAATTACAACGTTTAATTATTGTGTCATTCAACAACATTATTTATTCAATGTCGTAACATGGACCTGCCAGAAGCAAAATACACAAAGGAATCCATTAGCAAAGGTCATACACATGTACTGTAAACAAAAAGCTGGCGTAGGAAAGGTAGTTATCCTGTCATTTCTTCGAACAGCTTTAAATGGCTCAAGTAGAATCCTTATGTAACAACACAGAATAAAAGCATAAAAACATACTACAAAAATTTGTACATCCTGAAATTCAATGGGACTGAATCCTTGAAAACTTATTCAATTATCATGAGAATTTAAAATCCTAGAAAAGAATTTGGTCATTATGGGCTGCATATTGAATGAGGAATTATGACACCATACAAATGCGTAATTTCACAACATAAGTAAAAGGAGCATCTTGAATTACTTAAATATTTGAGGTTGTGCCAAGCGTTATTATGTCTCCATTACATAGATCAACAGGATCACCCCAGTGTCTACTTCCAGAATCAGGATAATTGATCAGCCGTGAATTCAGAAATGTTCCATTTAGGCTACCCATGTCCACCAGCTCCCACTTTTTCTTCTGAAATGACAAAAATCCATTAAAATCAATGGACAATGCAGAACAAATAGCACAGTCTTAATCAAAATGATGAGCTTATCCAGAGATTACATCCATATTCCAATTAATCATTGCATGCTTCCCTGACACCTCTGAGTCCTTCAACATTAAATCACTAGAAACCCTTCCAAGAGTCAGTGGAAGCCTTGAAGCACTCATTGACTATATAGAACAGCGAAGTCCACAAGAAGGACCAGAGATGACCTCCAAAGAGATGCAGCTTCCTGCACTTCTAATAGAAAAGTATGATAAAATGCTTTTCACATTTATACCAGTAGAAGTAACTATCCAAATTTTGCCTCTCTCATACAAATAAAAGTTTAAAAAATTACTTTGTTCTGTGATAACCTTGGGCACCAAGTCCTGTAAGGTATCATTATCCAGACCGGATATTAAGACAGGACTTTGATTTTCCTGCACCGCATTTGTCTGCACTTCAGCTAGTTGTTCTTTTAGATTTACACGCTTAAGGGTCTGGCCAACTGAGATGTCCTCTCCAGGTTTGGACACCACATCTAACACTAAGCTATATCCTGAAATGAAAGTAATAATACCAATAATAACATCAGAAAAAGAGGACCAAAGCTGTCTTCCCAAAGAGCAGAACACAAGTAAAAATCACAATTTGATGAAAAGTACAAGATGTAAAATACTATACCTTAGGTCAAATAGACCGATGTAGAAGGAAGTCTCTGTTTATGCACAAGTCCATGTGGCCGGGACATGCACAATTGACTATCATTTTGATAACATGCACCCTCTAGATCAAAATTTCTTGCCAATTCATTGCTTTCCACATCATCCAATACTAGTGGCCTCTCTAACTCACCAACCTGAAAAAGGAGTATAAAATATAAAGGGTAATAGTGTCCTTGTATTGTATGTGTATTAAGATTGTAATTATGGCTGTACTGTATATGTAATTATTCACAAATAGGGTTGTATATATTCACACCAATACTCAATAATAATTATGCCTGTTTACACAAACCCTATCATGGTATCAGAGCTTCACTAGGGTTCCACCATCTCTTCTCTTTTTCGGCAGCCACCATTGTTCTCCTCACTGCTATTCCGTCCCCCTCCCTGCTATTCTGCAGCCCTGCCAATCTTTTCCGCCTAGCTATCATGTCTACAGAGTCCGAAAACTCCAACTCCTCCATTGGCGCCCTCATGGCTGGAACTACTGCTCCAGTTCAGCACACCTTTGTTCCGTCCCTAAGTCACTATCCCATCCGTCTTGATCAATCCAATTTTATTCTATGGAAACTTCAACTTGAAACTATGCTCCGTGGTTTTGGTCTCACTCACCATATAGATGGTTCCGTTCTAGAACCAGAAAAATTTGTTAATGGAAGTCTCAATCCCCAATGGTCTGTTTGGGATAGACAAGATGGTCAGATTCTTAACTGGATTCTTGGGTCAGTAGAGCCCTCCCTTGCGCCCATCATGGTTGGTTCCAAGTCTTCAAAACAGGCTTATGATAAAATTGCTCGCGCCTTTGGCTCTCGTGCACGAGTTCAGGTCAGGAACTTACGTGCTCAGTTACAAGCTGCAAAGCAAGGCGACAGCATGACCATTCCAGCCTATATCCAACGCGTTAAAGGTATTGTTGATGAACTTGCCGCCCTCGATGAGGAGGTACCTGAATCTCAGGTTGTTGACACTGTTTTACTTGGTCTGAATCGGAGGTTTCGCCTATTTAAACGTAGTGTAGCAACTGCACAAGATTCCATTACGCTTGATGAGTTATATGGAATGTTACTGCATGAAGAAAGATTGTTACTTGAAGAAGAAAAAGCTGATAGTGAGGAGAAGATACAGGTCCTGCCTACTGCCCATTATGCTGGTCGTTCTTCGACAAACAATCAGTTTACAGGCAGCCAGTCTCGCGGCCGAGGAAGAGGGGCTGGTCGTGGTAGAGGACGCTTTCTGTCTCGCGGATTTCAGCATGGACAGCAGCCCCATTATCAGCCCAATCATCCACCACATGCTAATTCACATTCGAAGTCAGCAGGAACTGATTCTAGTAGGGATGTCTGCTACAATTGCAGAGGATTGGGGCACCACTCTCATCAATGTCCTTCCCCCAAAAGTAACCATGGGTTTCGCCCTTCATCCAATTTTACAGCCACACAACATTCCCAACCGCAACAGCAGCAATGGGTCATGGATACCTGAGCTACTCATCATTTAACTCCACATCTTGACAATTTATCTCTACATTCTGAATATCAAGGCACCGAAGCCGTTCATCTCGGAAATGGTAAAACCCTTCCCATTGTTAATCTTGGTCAGTCTAAGTTTCGAGTCGGTAATTCCGTCCTTTCGTTTCGTGATATTTTGCATGTTCCAAGTTCTAATACCAATTTGATTTTTGTTTATGCCTTGACTAATGCTAATCCCATCTCTATTGAATTTTTTGCGCAAAAGTTTGTCATCAGGGATTTGGCAACGAGGAGGATCTTATACCAAGGCCGGAGTGATGCGGGTTTATATTCTTTGTGTCTGAATTCTATTTCCAATCATATTGCTCCTCAAATAAACTTAGCTACTTTAGATGTTTGGCATGCTCGGTTAGGGCACCCTGCATTACCGATTGTTAAACGAACTTTATCATCCAATAAAATTTCTGTTTCCAATAGTTCATTACCCAAATTATGTCAAGCATGTTCTACTAGCAAAATGCACAAATTACCTTTTAATAAATCTTTGTTTCGTGCTAGTGCTCCTCTTGAATTAATATGTTCTGATGTGTGGGGACCATCCCCGATTGAATCTTTTGACGGGTATAAGTATTATGTTGTTTTCTTTGATCATTTCACCAAGTATACCTGGGTTTATTTTTTAAAGAGAAAGTCGGAAGTGTTGCCAACATTTATTCAATTTCGCAAACTTGTTGAAACTTATTTTCAAACACCTATAAAAATGTTTCAAGCTGATTGGGGTGGGGAATTTCAAGCTCTTACTAAATATCTTGCTGCAAATGGGATAACTCAACGTGTTTCCTGTCCGTATACTCCGGAACAAAACGGGTGTGCGGAACGGAAGCACAGACACATTGTTGAAACAGGACTTGCCCTTTTACATCACAGTCACCTTCCCACTAAATATTGGACTGCCGCTTTTTCTTGTGCTGTTTACAACATTAATCGGTTACCCACTTCAACGATTCAATTTGACACCCCCTATCATAAACTATTTGGCACGCTTCCGGACTACTCTATTCTTCGTATCTTCGGTTGTTTATGTTTCCCCTGGTTGCGTCCTTATTCTAAAAATAAATTGGAACCTAGGTCAAAAGCTTGCATATTTTTGGGTTATAGCAAATTACAAGAAGGTTACAACTGTCTTGATGTTTCTTCTGGCCGGATTTATATCTCACGCCATGTGTTGTTTGACGAACAGGTGTTTCCTGGTCTTGAGTTAAATGATGAGCAGCTCCCGGGCGTCCACTCCACTGCTAAGTCCACCGTCCAAACCAGGCTCTCTAATCCCATTCCCCTACCCATCCAACGATTACCTTCCACTGCCAGCAACCCAGCTCCACTACCCCGTGCTCAGCTCCCCACAAACACTGCCCCCTCTCCTACACTACCCGAGCCCCACTCACCTCAGTCTACGTCCACAGCCCCCCCTTCCAGTCCCCCCACACTCACCCCACCAACCTCACCCACACAAAATCCATCCACACCACATACGCCCCCATCCTCTGCACAGTCTGCGTCTCCCTCATCTAACACCTCTCGGTCTCCTGCTTCTTCTCCAGGTCATGGTTTATCATTGGTGGTTGATTTCTCTAAATTTGGACAGCCTTCAGCCGTGGACTCTCATGCCCTCCCCACGGCTCCTTTGCAGCAGAAACAGCACCCTATGCTAACCCGTAAGGCCGCAGGCACTCTCAAACCTACTAAGCCATTTGATTTACATATGACAGCTACTGTTGATGTTGAGCCGACATCTCACACTCAAGCACTTAAAACACCTCAATGGCGGCAGGCCATGGCAGCAGAGTTCACGGCTCTCCAAAATAATGGAACATGGACACTTGTTCCCCCCAATTCAAGGCACAATTTGATCGGATGTCGGTGGATTTTTCGTATTAAACGGAAACCTGATGGCTCGGTTGAAAGATATAAGGCGAGATTAGTGGCGAAGGGTTTTCACCAACGACCAGGTATTGATTTTCATGATACATTCAGCCCCGTTGTCAAACCTGCCACGATTCGTTTGTTGTTGTCCATGGCTATCTCTTATGGCTGGTCGGTGAAACACCTTGATGTATCTAACGCCTTTCTTCATGGTACTCTTGAGGAGGATGTGTTTATGGTTCAGCCTCCGGGGTTCGTTGATCCTATTCATCCTGATTATGTTTGCAAGTTACACAGGTCCTTATATGGCTTAAAGCAAGCCCCCCGGCAATGGCATCAATGTCTTACGGCCTCTCTCATTGCATTTGGTTTTACTGGCTCTCGGGCGGACACCTCTCTTTACTACATAGTGAGTGCCAAACTAAAAATCTTTTGCCTCATTTATGTTGATGACATTCTGATTCTTGGAAATGATGATGGTGTTATTGCAAATTTGCTTCATTATCTTGCCACAAAATTTGCCATCAAAGATCTTGGCCGTTTAGATTATTTTCTGGGTATTGAAGCTTTGTGGTGCAAAAATGGCTTACTTCTTCATCAAAGCAAATATATTAAAGATTTACTTGCCCGAGCTCAAATGGCGGATTCTAAACCAGTTGGAACACCGGTCAATGTGAGTGCTAAATTATCCAATCAACATGGTGAACCGTACAAAAATCCTACCTTGTTCCGCTCTCTTGTTGGTGGTCTTCAATACCTCACATTTACCCGTCCAGATATTGCCTTTGCGGTTAATAAGATTTCACAGTTCTTACATCAGCCTACCAATGATCATTGGACTGCTCTCAAACGCTTGCTTCGGTACTTGCAGGGCACGTCTACCTTTGGGTTGTTTCTTCGCCCTTCCTCTTGTAATTTAATTGGTTATGCTGATTCAGACTGGGCTAGTGACATCGATGATCGGAAATCCACAAGTGGCTATGCAATTTATTTGGGCAGCAACTTAATATCTTGGTCCTCTCGCAAGCAAAAGGCTGTATCTCGTTCCTCTACTGAAGCCGAGTATCGTGCTCTAGCTGCTGCCACATCTGAACTATCATGGTTGCGACACTTACTCACCGAACTCCAATTTCCGGTGCCTCGGTGTCCTACTCTCTTCTGTGACAACTTAAGTGCGACTTATTTGACACTCAATCCAGTGTTTCATAATCGGAGTAAACATTTAGAGATCGATTTTCACTTTGTACGTGACTTGGTCCGTCAGGGTCATTTGCGGGTGGTTTTTGTTTGTTCTCAGGATCAGATTGCCGACTTACTCACCAAGGGTCTGTCCAAGAATCGTTTTCAGCTCTTGCGTCACAAATTGACCGTGGTCCAACCCCCGGATCAATTTGCGGGGGAGTATAAAGGGTAATAGTGTCCTTGTATTGTATGTGTATTAAGATTGTAATTATGGCTGTACTGTATATGTAATTATTCACAAATAGGGTTGTATATATTCACACCAATACTCAATAATAATTATGCCTGTTTACACAAACCCTATCATAAAAAGGTGTGAAAACTAATGCACCCAATATTGAAACTGTTAAGATCATGATACTACTTAATGCTATAACAACCATTCAACGTATTATATTATAACAGCTTTGTTTTTAGATTCATTCATACACATAATTGAATGGTAATTGAGCATTTTATATCAGTGACAAATTAAGTATATTAAGCCTATTGTAATAAATATTGATTTAAATTAATAATAGTATCAAATGATTATAAAATACTATAAACAGATATAAATATATAGCATCCATTATTGAGAACATAAATCCTATATGAATCACAATTCACAAATATAAAAAGAAAATAGAATATGTGTGCCAACAACAACAAAAATAGCAACACTGAAGATTAGAAACTAACAACATAATAAGAGGTGATAGAAAACATCCACAGTGATTATTATTATTATGCGTAAGCAGGGGCCAAATATGGTTATAAAGACAGCTATTGTAATAACAAAAGCTTCCTAATAGATTTATGAAAACTCAGAAAAAAATTCAGGAAAGGAACTCAAACAATAAACAACATCCACAATCATTCACAATATATATATATATATATATATATATATATATATATATATATATATATATATATATATACAGTGTACTTGTGCAAAATAAGATTGAAGATATTACCAAATACGTGTGCTTCCTTGAAGGATGAATATCAACAGAGTGTATGATCCCAGAAGTTGCTCCCTGGTCCCAGTTACCCTTGAACTGAGCAGTAGCAGCATATGGGCGTCTCAAGTCCCAACATTGAAACCCAAACCCACAACCACCGGTCACGAACTCAGCCGATGAAGCCCACTTCACAGCTGTATAAAAAAAACCAACCCTTCCCCATCAAATATCCTCCTGTAATCTCCCTTACCATAAGAACCCTCAACAACAACCTTTACCAAATTCACTCTCCCATCCTCCTCAACAATAACACAATCACTCCCGCCCTCCATTAAATCCACTCCTCCGATGCCTCCAACATGAAAATCCCTGTCTGCCACAGAGATTTACGATTGCATAGCCAAGGATCGATGGGTTTTCTCAGCTGCCGTGCGGAAGATGTGGAGAGAGCCGGAGAATGTGGATTCTGCTATCAAGGAGGAAGCGGACTCGAGAGGAGAGATGCGGAAAGGTGGGTTCCAGGAAGAGAGAAAAGAAAGGGTATTTGACTAGCTGAGAGAGTAATTTCAAGAGACGAAGTGCGGGTGTCGGTGTCGAAGAAAGCTATCACGACGCATTTCTGAAATGGAGAGAGAGAGAAGGAAGCCATTGAATTGAATCAATGTCTTTGAATTGAGGGACCCTATAAATTTGGGGATGGGGAAGACCAATTATCCCCTAAAAATCCCCCTTCTCTTCCGCCCTCCTTTCTCAAATCAAGTACTATGTATCAGAACCTGATACGGGCCACAAATAGTAAAAGGGATCAACAATTCAATTTGGGAACAATTACCTGTCATAGAAATAAATTAAAGATATATTTTAAATTGTATCTTTATTTTAATTGTAATTATTTTATAATTAGGATTAGGAATAGATTTTATTCAAAGGACCCTAAATTGATAAGGATTCCTATTTTGTTTGTATTTTAATTTATTTAGTAGTTTTTCTTATTTAGTCTAATTAGGAATTTAAACTATTTAGGAGTTTTATTACATTTAGGATACTTTGCCTATAAATAGGCTATAATATAGTTTGTAATGGCAGTTTTGGATTGAAATAAAATTTCGGAATTAAATTCCTTTTACTCTGCTTTTGTGAATTTTGCGAAATTCAACTAGTAGAAGACTATTATCCGGCATCGTGCGCGATCAACGGATGTTAGTATTATCGTTTGAAGTTTCCGCTGCATCAGTTGGTATCAGAGCCTAACCTTGCGCCATCATGCCTCGAGGAAGAGAGAGACGAGTTGGTGACATCGCAGGGGAAGAGGACCTGGAACTACGGATTGAGCAACACCTCAATCAAGAGATCGGACAGCAAATCCAAGAGGCTGTCGATCTATTGACTGAGAGGATGGGAGAGATGATTGCTACCCAAGTTAGAGTCAATCAGCCCCATAGGAGACAAGCGAATCTGGTCAACTCGTTCGGTGACCCTTTTGTTGGATTGGAAGAATTCTATGACAGAAAGAATGAACTAATTTTCTCTCAAAAATCAAAACTTGAAGAAGGTAAATTCTTTGATTTCACTTTACCTCCAACATATGATGAAGATTATGATTGTGTTGAAGTAGTAGATTATGATTCTTGTGACAAGATTATTGGTATTGAAGAAACTTTACCGCCAATCTATGATGTATATGAAGACAAATATGAGAATTCTTATTGGAAGGGTGATGCTGATTGTATTGGAGTCAACTATATTTTAAATATGGATCCATTTAACAAACTCAAAGCTTGGTTTCTTAACGGGAAAACTCGAGGTCGAGTTTTTTCTAAGAGGAGGAGTATGATGCGGGCCACAAATAGTAAAAGGGATCAACAATTCAATTTGGGAACAATTACCTGTCATAGAAATAAATTAAAGATATATTTTAAATTGTATCTTTATTTTAATTGTAATTATTTTATAATTAGGATTAGGGACAGATTTTATTCAAAGGATCCTAAATTGATAAGGATTCCTATTTTGTTTGTATTTTAATTTATTTAGTAGTTTTTCTTATTTAGTCTAATTAGGAATTTAAACTATTTAGGAGTTTTATTACATTTAGGATACTTTGCCTATAAATAGGCTATAATATAGTTTGTAATGGCAGTTTTGGATTGAAATAAAATTTCGGAATTAAATTCCTTTTACCCTGCTTTTGTGAATTTTGCGAAATTCAACTAGTAGAAGACTATTATCCGGCATCGTGCGCGATCAACGGATGTTAGTATTATCGTTTGAAGTTTCCGCTGCATCAGTTGGTATCAGAGCCTAACCTTGCGTCATCATGCCTCGAGGAAGAGAGAGACGAGTTGGTGACATCGCAGGGGAAGAGGACCTGGAACGACGGATTGAGCAACGTCTCAATCAAGAGATCGGACAGCAAATCCAAGCGGCTGTCGATCTATTGACTGAGAGGATGGGAGAGATGATTGCTGCCCAAGTTAGGGTCAATCAGCCCCATTGGAGACAAGCGAATCTGGTCAACTCGTTCGGTAGAGACGACCCTTTTGTTGGATTGGAAGAATTCTATGACAGAAAGAATGAACTAATTTTCTCTCAAAAATCAAAACTTGAAGAAGGTAAATTCTTTGATTTCACTTTACCTCCAACATATGATGAAGATTATGATTGTGTTGAAGTAGTAGATTATGATTCTTGTGACAAGATTATTGGTATTGAAGAAACTTTACCGCCAATCTATGATGTATATGAAGACAAATATGAGAATTCTTATTGGAAGGGTGATGCTGATTGTATTGGAGTCAACTATATTTTAAATATGGATCCATTTAACAAACTCAAAGCTTGGTTTCTTAACGGGAAAACTCGAGGTCGAGTTTTTTCTAAGAGGAGGAGTATGATGCGGGCCACAAATAGTAAAAGGGATCAACAATTCAATTTGGGAACAATTACCTGTCATAGAAATAAATTAAAGATATATTTTAAATTGTATCTTTATTTTAATTGTAATTATTTTATAATTAGGATTAGGGACAGATTTTATTCAAAGGATCCTAAATTGATAAGGATTCCTATTTTGTTTGTATTTTAATTTATTTAGTAGTTTTTCTTATTTAGTCTAATTAGGAATTTAAACTATTTAGGAGTTTTATTACATTTAGGATACTTTGCCTATAAATAGGCTATAATATAGTTTGTAATGGCAGTTTTGGATTGAAATAAAATTTCGGAATTAAATTCCTTTTACCCTGCTTTTGTGAATTTTGCGAAATTCAACTAGTAGAAGACTATTATCCGGCATCGTGCGCGATCAACGGATGTTAGTATTATCGTTTGAAGTTTCCGCTGCATCAGTTGGTATCAGAGCCTAACCTTGCGTCATCATGCCTCGAGGAAGAGAGAGACGAGTTGGTGACATCGCAGGGGAAGAGGACCTGGAACGACGGATTGAGCAACGTCTCAATCAAGCGATCGGACAGCAAATCCAAGCGGCTGTCGATCTATTGACTGAGAGGATGGGAGAGATGATTGCTGCCCAAGTTAGGGTTAATCAGCCCCATAGGAGACAAGCGAATCTGGTCAACTCGTTCGGTAGAGACGACCCTTTTGTTGGATTGGAAGAATTCTATGACAGAAAGAATGAACTAATTTTCTCTCAAAAATCAAAACTTGAAGAAGGTAAATTCTTTGATTTCACTTTACCTCCAACATATGATGAAGATTATGATTGTGTTGAAGTAGTAGATTATGATTCTTGTGACAAGATTATTGGTATTGAAGAAACTTTACCGCCAATCTATGATGTATATGAAGACAAATATGAGAATTCTTATTGGAAGGGTGATGCTGATTGTATTGGAGTCAACTATATTTTAAATATGGATCCATTTAACAAACTCAAAGCTTGGTTTCTTAACGGGAAAACTCGAGGTCGAGTTTTTTCTAAGAGGAGGAGTATGATGCGGGCCACAAATAGTAAAAGGGATCAACAATTCAATTTGGGAACTATTACCTGTCATAGAAATAAATTAAAGATATATTTTAAATTGTATCTTTATTTTAATTGTAATTATTTTATAATTAGGATTAGGAATAGATTTTATTCAAAGGATCCTAAATTGATAAGGATTCCTATTTTGTTTGTATTTTAATTTATTTAGTAGTTTTTCTTATTTAGTCGAATTAGGAATTTAAACTATTTAGGAGTTTTATTACATTTAGGATACTTTGCTTATAAATAGGCTATAATATAGTTTGTAATGGCAGTTTTGGATTGAAATAAAATTTCGGAATTAAATTCCTTTTACCCTGCTTTTGTGAATTTTGCGAAATTCAACTAGTAGAAGACTATTATCCGGCATCGTGCGCGATCAACGGATGTTATTATTATCGTTTGAAGTTTCCGCTGCATCAGTTGGTATCAGAGCCTAACCTTGCGTCATCATGCCTCGAGGAAGAGAGAGACGAGTTGGTGACATCGCAGGGGAAGAGGACCTGGAACGACGGATTGAGCAACGTCTCAATCAAGAGATCGGACAGCAAATCCAAGCGGCTGTCGATCTATTGACTGAGAGGATGGGAGAGATGATTGCTGCCCAAGTTAGGGTCAATCAGCCCCATAGGAGACAAGCGAATCTGGTCAACTCGTTCGGTAGAGACGACCCTTTTGTTGGATTGGAAGAATTCTATGACAGAAAGAATGAACTAATTTTCTCTCAAAAATCAAAACTTGAAGAAGGTAAATTCTTTGATTTCACTTTACCTCCAACATATGATGAAGATTATGATTGTGTTGAAGTAGTAGATTATGATTCTTGTGACAAGATTATTGGTATTGAAGAAACTTTACCGCCAATCTATGATGTATATGAAGACAAATATGAGAATTCTTATTGGAAGGGTGATGCTGATTGTATTGGAGTCAACTATATTTTAAATATGGATCCATTTAACAAACTCAAAGCTTGGTTTCTTAACGGGAAAACTCGAGGTCGAGTTTTTTCTAAGAGGAGGAGTATGATGCGGGCCACAAATAGTAAAAGGGATCAACAATTCAATTTGGGAACAATTACCTGTCATAGAAATAAATTAAAGATATATTTTAAATTGTATCTTTATTTTAATTGTAATTATTTTATAATTAGGATTAGGGACAGATTTTATTCAAAGGATCCTAAATTGATAAGGATTCCTATTTTGTTTGTATTTTAATTTATTTAGTAGTTTTTCTTATTTAGTCTAATTAGGAATTTAAACTATTTAGGAGTTTTATTACATTTAGGATACTTTGCCTATAAATAGGCTATAATATAGTTTGTAATGGCAGTTTTGGATTGAAATAAAATTTCGGAATTAAATTCCTTTTACCCTGCTTTTGTGAATTTTGCGAAATTCAACTAGTAGAAGACTATTATCCGGCATCGTGCGCGATCAACGGATGTTAGTATTATCGTTTGAAGTTTCCGCTGCATCAGTTGGTATCAGAGCCTAACCTTGCGTCATCATGCCTCGAGGAAGAGAGAGACGAGTTGGTGACATCGCAGGGGAAGAGGACCTGGAACGACGGATTGAGCAACGTCTCAATCAAGCGATCGGACAGCAAATCCAAGCGGCTGTCGATCTATTGACTGAGAGGATGGGAGAGATGATTGCTACCCAAGTTAGGGTCAATCAGCCCCATAGGAGACAAGCGAATCTGGTCAACTCGTTCGGTGACCCTTTTGTTGGATTGGAAGAATTCTATGACAGAAAGAATGAACTAATTTTCTCTCAAAAATCAAAACTTGAAGAAGGTAAATTCTTTGATTTCACTTTACCTCCAACATATGATGAAGATTATGATTGTGTTGAAGTAGTAGATTATGATTCTTGTGACAAGATTATTGGTATTGAAGAAACTTTACCGCCAATCTATGATGTATATGAAGACAAATATGAGAATTCTTATTGGAAGGGTGATGCTGATTGTATTGGAGTCAACTATATTTTAAATATGGATCCATTTAACAAACTCAAAGCTTGGTTTCTTAACGGGAAAACTCGAGGTCGAGTTTTTTCTAAGAGGAGGAGTATGATGCGGGCCACAAATAGTAAAAGGGATCAACAATTCAATTTGGGAACAATTACCTGTCATAGAAATAAATTAAAGATATATTTTAAATTGTATCTTTATTTTAATTGTAATTATTTTATAATTAGGATTAGGAATAGATTTTATTCAAAGGATCCTAAATTGATAAGGATTCCTATTTTGTTTGTATTTTAATTTATTTAGTAGTTTTTCTTATTTAGTCGAATTAGGAATTTAAACTATTTAGGAGTTTTATTACATTTAGGATACTTTGCTTATAAATAGGCTATAATATAGTTTGTAATAGCAGTTTTGGATTGAAATAAAATTTCGGAATTAAATTCCTTTTACCCTGCTTTTGTGAATTTTGCGAAATTCAACTAGTAGAAGACTATTATCCGGCATCGTGCGCGATCAACGGATGTTAGTATTATCGTTTGAAGTTTCCGCTGCATCAGAACCCTAGTGGAAAGTAATATGTATATAGTTCAAAACCCTAAATTACAAATAAATCTCAAATCAATTTCACCTATATTCTAAATCCCACTAAATTTAAACTCCATCTAGCTTCAAATTCAATTTCAGTGCATTGTATAATTAAAAAAAAAATCGAAGTACCAGTGTCTATCGCCGGAAAAAGCCTCACCTGAACTCGTTGTGCTTTCTTACGGCGTTGGATCAAGCTGCAGTCAGCGTCGATTGTGTCTGGGTCTAAGAAAAAAAAAGAATGGGGAAGCAAGAGGTGGAGAAGAAAAGCATGGGGAAGCAAGAGGTGGAGAAGAAGAGAGGGAGGAGTAGCTAGGGGCCGTTAGTCAATGGATTTTTAAAGGAACCAGAAACCGAAGAAGGAGAAGAGGTCAGGATTGCACAGATAAACGAAGAGGAGACCGAGGTAGTAGAGGAAGAAGTCGAAAACCTAGTAGGGAAGAAAAGAAGAAGAGGAAGTTAGAGGTAGAAACCGGTGGAGACATTAACCGGTTATAACTTTAGTTGAAAAACTTAAATGGTTGAGATTTATTTTGATCATAGATATCAAAGTATCTTATCGCAACATAATATCAAAGTGTCCTTATTTGAATACATATCAGTTGTCTTTTTTTTTCACCAAACTAATACAAATTCTCATAAAAATAAAAATGTCTCTAAATCAGAAAATAAAAAAAAATATCAACACAAAATTTAAACAAAAATTAACATTAAAAAATATCGATCCTTTTTTAAAGATTGTCGTCAAATTATTTTTCTAAATACAACATAAAGTTAAAAGCGTCGTTAAATGATAATAAGAATCGACACAAATAAAAAAGTGTCACTAAATTTATATACATAACGACAAAAATAAAATTTGTCTTAATGTGAAAAATATTGGAACATTTTTATTGACGCAAAATTCAAAATGTCTTTAACTAGAAAAAAATGCTGACAATTTTTCTAAAAGCGTAGCTAAATTTTTAAAATTAACGACAAAATAATAAGAATGTCCTTAAGCGATAATGACAAGTGACACAAATAAAAATACGTTGGAAAATTCTAAAATATGGTAACACATTTTATTTGCGTCGCAAAAAATCTATCGCTATAGGCCCCTTTTGTTGTAGTGAACAACAACTGCAGATGCAGAAATTGAAGAACTCAGGCATGGTGATTAACAGCAATAACAATAATAATGTGGAAAGTCCTGTAAAAGAAGACAAGGAAGAAGAGATGACAAGATCAGCTTTGGCTTTGTTTCGAGCTAAAGAAGAAGAGACTAAGAAGAAGAAAATAGAGGTCGAAGACCGAGTCGAAGCTGAGTTAGGACGAGTTGAAGAAGCTACCAAACGTTTAGCTGAGATTCGCGAAGTAAGCCATCTTTGAAACCTTTTTTTCTTTCATTTCGTTTATTCATAATTGTCATCATGAAATACATTTAATTTTCTTCGGGAAAAATACATTTAGGCCCTTACCTTTTCAAATTTTGTGGATCGAATCCATAATTTGTTAATTTGACATATGGAGTCATTAATCAATTATTATTGCAAATATTAAGTGTTTAGTTACAAATAAGTTTGCAGTAGTTAAACTCTATTAAAAATGCATTATTCATTTTATTTACATTTAAAATTATAAAGTTAATTATTCAAAATAAGTTTTTGGCATCTAATAATCTAATACTGTTTTCGATTAAAATAAGTGATATTTGAATTGCAAACAAAATAAGTCACGCCTTTTTAACTGAATTTGATGTTTACATCTAATTGTTTTGATAACCAAAAACTTAAAGTGTGTAATTCTAATTGATTGAGGATTCATTGTGTAAAATTGAAAGATAAAATCGTTATTCAACAAGATTTGGTTAAAAATGTGCTACTCATTTATTAGCATTTAAAGTGTTATTTTTAGCAGTTTCAAAGAGCTTTTTTTTTATACATCTAATAACACGGAAGAAAATTAAATTTTAAATACAAACGAAATGAATCACATGTCTTTAATTGAATTTAATATTCATCCAATTGTTTAGATAATAATGGACATGCAATTGTAATTAATCAAGGGCTCATTCTATTAAATTGGAAAATGAAAAAGCTTATTAAACCAAAAATAAAATAAATAAGATGATATCAATTTGCCCTCTTTTACAAATGCGGAATTTTATTTTTTATTTTTATTTTTATTTTAGGAGCTTGGGAACCTTTCGGATCCATTAAGGAAAGAAATTTCAATGATACGAAAGCGAATTGATACATTCAATAGTAACTTGAAGCCTTTGGATCTCACCTGCCAGAAGAAGGTGAATCATTATTTATTAATTATTATGCAAATTTTGGATAATTTTATAATATAAAAAGTAGATATCTTGACCCAATTTTAATATTTTTTAAGAAATTTTGTTGGTAATCTTTTCTATACTCCTTATAAAATGATAAAAATTGAAAAGAAAATCACTTAAAAAAAAATACCATGTTTTGCAGTAAAATATTGCTGTCAAAATTATAATATTTGATGGCGCAGTTTTTAGTAGCAGTAATAAAATTGTAACATGTTGCTCCTATAAAGTTATTACATTATCATTAATGAATATGGCATATTTTGATATCATTGATGTAAATATAACAATAATTTTTTAATATTTTTGGCTATATTACTTCGTAGCAGCAAAATTTATTTTGGTGTCCAATTCAACTAATTAAATTTGGAAAATGTAATTTACTTTGATAACTATTGAGTTTTACGCATTTGTTGTATTGAGGTCCTAAATTTGATTCATTATTTTATTTAGATTTTGAATTTATTCTATTCAGTACCTGGACATTGATAATTAGCCCACAAATATTTCAATCAGGGAAATCAGCTATTTTCTTTTGTGGGATCAACCATTCTCTTCCTCATGTAAATGTACCTAAATATTCATCTCCTGCAGTGTCATTTATGGTTCAATTATATGACCCTATCCTGCAATTGGATCAACTTGTTTGATTGGTTTATCAAAGTCAAAACTGGGTCTTATTTTTCTGGACTATAGGGATGATTTAACTGTTTTCCCATATTCTTTTTTCTTTATTTTGATATTCTTGTCCAGGACCTTAAGTCCACTTTTGTTTCTTCCTTTGTTGCTTTATTCTTATCAATGGATTGCAAATTTGATGAGGAATTAAGAAATTTTGAAGAATTAAGAATTGCTTCCAGATTGAATATAGTTTCAGTGCATTGCAGGCGCAATTATGGTCACTGGATATTACCCACAAATCTTTCAATCAGGGCAGGTCCCTTTTGCTGATAAATTGATCGGGACTGAAACATATAACACTTTGAAAACTTGAAATCCAAATCAAATGCTATATTCAGAAAATTAATACCGGAGTTTTCCAAAAACAAATTACAGAGATATGATAAACCATTTACGATAAACAAGTTCATGCAAAGGATAAACAAATGATATTTGGGTATAAGATTCTCATCTTTGGGAAGACAATTCGGACTTTAGAACAAACAAAACAAGATGAAAATAAATCGAAATTTGCAGGAATTATCAAAAAACTAAAGGGGTAGAAATGGGCAAGAATGTTATATGGTACCGCACATGAAGCAGTCAAGCAGGCTGAACTTCAAATTTTGAACACAAAATGATCATAGATGAAAAAGTAAATGAAATAAGTTCTTAATAAAAAGAGAAAGAAAAACCGAGCAACTTTTAGTTGATTAAAACATGTAAAATCTGAAACACAAACTTACGTGACGATGAACAAGCCTTCGGGAGTTTAATTTCACATTGTCAATTGCTTCAGCTTAAAGATTCTTGAGTTCATTATCATTGGAGGAAAAGAAGATCTCCCGCCTTTTGTTTTTAGCATCTTGTCATTGTTTGCTGACACCATTAAGTGAGATTCATTGCTGGTATCACTTGCCTTGTCAATCCCGCTTTGCATTAATTTACAACCCACAGAACAACTAGGAAAAAATGCAAAGCATGTGAGCAATGTTTTCCTTGGTTTATATATGTTTTTCTCCATGTATCAATGAAAACAGCGCTAAAATGACATGAACTGCTAGATAAGTGGTGAACATCACATACTAAAAAATAGCCCTGAGAGAAAGCAAATTGGCCCAACAGTGAACATCATGGAGCCAAAGATGGGTAATCCCCCAACTTCTTAACCACAAGCCTGCTCAAGTGATTGACATGAAGCAGAGAAACAGACAGCCAATTTTACAATTTTACAAGGGTCCCAAATGATCCACTTTTCTTCAGGCCAGGACATGGTTTTCAGTTGACACAGATTTGAGTTATCAAGTTTTGTTTTATCCTTTCACACAATTAAGCCGAATGATAGAGCTAGAATTATCGGACAAAGGGTCAATTCAGTCCCCAAACTTTGCTAGCAGGATCATTTTGGTCCAAAATGAAATGTAGATATTAGTTTAATCCATAGTTGTGAAAACCTGAATCATTGCAAAAAAAAAAAAAAAAAAGTCTCCAATTGAGTTAACTGGAATATGAAAAAACAATGAAATTTGAAGAACAATGAAAAAAGAGCATAATATATAGCAGGTGAAAGACAACTCACAGGAATAGAAGAACCCCTGAAATCCTTAGCTGTGAATTCAACAGTTGGGCTTATAGTCCCAAGCAAATGGTGAGGAACTGCTGCAACCAATAACCCAGCAGCAGAATATAAGCAGTAGCTAAACACAACAAATTCAAGAGAGTGGGGTTAGAGAGAGAAAGTACCGTTTTGCTCGTGGAGAGTAACTGTATTGGTAAGGACATCAAGACCATGGCATACTTGCATCGAATCAGCGTTGATGATTTCAATTGGAAAGTGGGAAGCTAAATCAACGGCGAGTCTTGATTTGCCTGAACCAGTAGAACCCCTTATCACTACAACCTTCGGTTCCGCTTCTCCTCCCGCCTCCTTGCTCGTCACCGGAATTCTTCTTCCATCGCTAGGGTTTTGCAGCGTCGACGGAGAATCGATCATCTCCGACAGTTGAGAAATCAGAAAAGCTCTGTAGCAGTAGCAGATCCCTCTTGGGCTTCAAAACCCGAAATTGAAATCAAAGTTTGTATCTTTGGGTTTCAACCCTGTTTGCGCTGTTCCCAATCTGTGTGCTCCTCCTCGTGTAACCCTATTGCCACAAGCTTACCAATAAAAAAGAAAACAGAGCAAATTCAGACTCCAAGTCTGAATGAAGTCCGAATATATATGCAAAAAGCCAGCAAATTTGGGACACTGGACAGAGAGACAGTAGATCCCTCAAGAACTTGAAGATGCTGACCTTACACACATATTGGGTCCAAAGGTTCCTTTCCAACTCCATCACAAATCATCAAACAAAAGAACTGGTCTTGAATCACCATGTGGCAAAGAAGTTATTATTTCCACAGCTGGTCCAACCACTTGTGCAGCCCATGATTCATCTGTTTTGCCAGGACCAAAAGCAAAAATAGCATCTCATGTGATTCAGGAAAGGGTCTGCAAGAAAATGATGTACTGCTATAATTATATTTCTGATCTATAAACAAATAGGACTGAGAAAGGGTGTACTTGAAATGGATTCAGTTGCATATTCAACTATGAAGTCCATCCAAGAAACTGAAATTAAGGGCCAATAATAACATTAAGCAAAATCTATCAGTATTTATACTAATTGGTAAGCCTACAACTTCTTAAATCAGGGAAGGTCCCTTTTGTTGATAAATTGGTTGGTACCGAAGCAGAAAACACTTTGAAACCTTTGATTTCAGGATCAAATGCTATTTTCAGAAAATTAACACCGGATTTTCCAAAATTTACAGAGATGATAAATTCACAACACACAAGTCCGTGCCAAGGATAAACAAATGGTATTGGTTACAAAATCCTCATCTTTGGGAAGACAATTTGGAATCAAGAACAAACAAAAGAAGATTAAAAATAAATTGAAATTTGCAAGAATTATCACACAACTAAAGGGGATGAATATTATCTAATACTGCACATAATGCAGTCAAGTTCTCTCAACAATGTGTTCCAAATTTTGAAAACAAAGGATAATTTAATTGTACTAATAAAACGAGTTTATATAGATTAAGAGCAGATTTTAGTTCATTAAGACATGTAAAATATGAAACACAAACTTACTTTACGAAGAACAAGCCTTCGGATGTTCAATTTCACTGTGTTAATTGCTTCAGCTAAAAGATTCTTGAGTTCAATAACATTGGAGGAAAATAAGATCTCCCTCATTTTATCTTTTAGCATCTTCGGCTGCCTCCATTAAGTGAGATTCACTGCTAGAATCACTTGCCTTATCAATCCTGCTTTCCAAAAGGTAAACTCTCAGAAAATCCTCAAACTCCCTTACGCCAATGGCTTCCACAAATGTCGAGTATAAACAGCATGAGGATCGTAAATATCATAAACTTGACTGAGTAATCCAGCATTGATCATGCTATCTACTCTTTTTTGCACATACTGGTCCAGTATAGGGATCGCAGCATCAACACAAAGGAAACAGTACAAATCAAATCTACGATTGTCAATCTGACTCCAGTTCTGCCCTGCCACACTCATAATGATTACAATTGAAGGGCGTGTAGAAAGACATGCTACATGATGACATCCGGTCCGGCCTTACGATTCGGTCCGGTGCACCCGGCCCAGTCCGGTAGTCCGGACCCGTATCACATCACTCGGTTTGAGAAGCCGCCTTCCGCATCCGGATCCCAACCACCCCTGAGCAGATTCGAATCGAGTCCCCTAGATCCGCGGAGAGATCCTAGGGGAAGAGGTGGTGTCCAAGTAGGAATCCACCCCCGTGTTTCACTAGGGCAGGAACACACCACCCACGTGGAAGCTCTTTCAATACCAATCCAACTCTACTATTCCCTCCTATAAAAGGAGGATATCCTGCCTGAGGTAAGGGATATTGAATTCTATTCTTAATTCTCCTAAAAGTACTTTTTCAACTCACAGGAGCATACTAACTTAGGCATCGGAGTATACCCCAGAGGTTACCGGTGTCACATCATTTTGTCTTGCAGAATACATTGGATCCGGTCAGAACAGCAACCCGGACCCGGATCATCTAGAGGATTTTACTGAATCCATCATTTGGTGCGGTGAGCGTGGACGGATAATCATGAATCCAAATTCCACTAACATGACTTCAGACATTTTGGGAGATTCTCTCACAACCACGACTCCACAGGCCACGTTGAACTCATCCATATCTCCCCAGGCAGCAGTAATCAATCGAATAGCTAGCAACTTGAGCCCCGCAGATGCCAGAGATCTGAGGCAGGCGATCCTTCAGATCCAGAATCATGGCATGGTTGGACCAACCATCAGTAGCAGCACATCCCCTCTGATTACAGGAGTTGACAGCTTGGGAATGGGAATAGCTCGAAACCTTTTCCCACTACCAGAATACACCAGGGCCCCTCCAACCACAAACCCAGCACATGTTTTTCCTGAAGAGACCAGGCCGATGAATCAGCCTAACACATTCCCCGGGTTTAGGGATCCCACAGCCCAACATGCGACGTTCGGGGCTCCTCTGGCTCCAGTGATGTCGCAGGCCAGGCTACCCAACTTCCAAACCCTGGTCCAGACACCTCCACCAAGTTATCACCCGACCCACGGGTACATGTTGGGCCCACCTCCAACACAAGCGGCAACACCTACGTCGGAAGGAGCAGACGACCCAAAGATGATGGCGTTGTTCAAACACTACTTTTCCCGATTCTCAGTGCCCATACAAGAGCCACTACTAGAAAGTGGAGGATCCTGCTTCACCAATCGGATCCTGAGCATGCCATGCGATCCCAAATTCAAATAGCTAAACTTCGAGAACTATAATGGGAAAACGGATCCCTACGTCCACTCCAGAAACTACAAGAACAGGATGGAGATAGCTGGGGCCAACGAGGGTCTAATGTGCAGATTATTCTCATCAACGCTGGTGGGTCCGGCTTCCTACTGGTTCGAGACGTTAGAACCGGCATCGATTAACAGTTGGGAACAACTCCGGGAGCAATTCTGCACTAAATTCTACGGTTCGGTCCCCACCGGAACAGCCAGTAGAACCCTACACGACGTGAAACAGAGGCAAGGAGAGTCCCTTTGGGAGTTCGTGGACAGATTCAACTTGGCAACGGTGGAGATTCGGAGACTGGATTTCAACACGGCTTTGGAGGCATTGATCGCCAACACAACCAATGAGAGGTTAAGGGCCGACCTCGTATTGAGGAAGCCCCAGAACGTAACACAGATGATCTCGATGGCAAAAACATTCATAGAACTAGACGAGGTGGGTGCGCCAACCCGGTACCATAGAGATGGCGAGAGGGGATCAGAGGACAGGCGACCCAGGAGGGACAGGAGAGAGAAAAGGGACCACAGAAGACCGAAAGAGTTCACACCCCTCAACCGGCCGTTAGGCGAGGTGCTAGTGGCGGTAGAGAGGAGCAGAGACAAGAAGAGCCTATCCTACCCAGAAGCTAGAAGAGGACAGATCATGGGAGAGGACGAGAAGGCATTCTGTCGATACCACCGCATGAACGGCCATGACACGAATGACTGTAAACGGCTGGCTGAGGACGTCGAGGAACTGATAAAGAAGGGCAAACTACGAAAGTTTGTGGAGAGGAAAAGCAAGGAGGAAGCAAAGAGACCTACTGATGAAGATTGTCAACCGACCAAAAGAACGAAAGGAGTGGTCATGGTAATAGCAGGGGGAGATCCACCGGTTAAAAAGATCAAAAGGAAGGCTGAAAGAGACGCCAAGCCTAACCCTCCTCTCTCGGAGAACAGAATAGCACCGGGTCACACAGACGCCCTGGTCATGGAAGCAGAAATCGAAGGTTACTTGGTCAAACGCATCTTGGTAGATAAAGGAAGCTCGACAAACATCATCACCAGGCATGCAATAGAAAAGCTGAGGGTTGCACCTAGTAGAATCCATCCGGTTCACGCCCCACTAGTCGACCTCAGTGGACACGCTGTACCGGTAACAGGTCAAGTGGCGCTGGATATGGAGATAGGAGATGAGAAACACGTATGGAGGACAAAAGCCGACTTCACCATAATAGACTCTCCTCTGGCATACAACGCCATATTAGGTAGACCGCTTCTCTCCGAATCAGAGGCCGTCTTATCAATCCGGTATCTGACACTGCAAATACCTACCACCTCCGGATGGGCGATAGCCAGAGGGAGCCAGCAGATCGCTCAAAGAACATACCTCGCATCCTTACAGCCAGAGAGGAACCCGGAGGAAGAAGGGAAGACAGAGCCGGTGGACAAACTTGAAACGCTAACAGTCGCATCAGACAGAAACATATGGATATCCCAAGAGCTAGACATTGGCATCAAAGAGCAGATTATACAAGTAATAAAAGAGGAGCAGAACACTTTCGCTTGGAAAATTAGTGACATAGAAGGAGTACCATCAGAAATAATAAAACACACACTCAACGTAGATCCGGAAGCAAACCCCGTAGTACAGAAGAGGAGAAAATACGCACCGAAAAGGCAGAGGGCAATCAAGGAAGAGATCCAGAAATTACTCGACGCAGGACACATCCGGGAAGTTCAATACCCAAAATGGCTGGCAAACGTAGTGATGGTAGAGAAGGCGAGCGGAAAGTGGCGCATGTGCGTCGATTTCACGGACCTCAACAAAGCATGTCCGAAAGACAGCTACCCACTGCCCAACATTGACCAGCTGGTGGATTCAACGGCCGGGTATGCCATATATTCATGCCTAGACGCGGCATCCGGATACCACCAGATACCCATGGACCCGGCAGACCAGGAGAAAACCTCTTTCATTACGCACAAAGGGACATACTGTTACCAGGTCATGCCTTTCGGATTAAAAAACGCTGGAGCTACTTACCAGAGGTTGGTGAACAGGATGTTCAAGAAGTTGATTGGGAGAACGGTTGAAGTGTACGTGGATGACATGATTGTCAAGAGCCGGACCCTGAGTGACCATGCCAAGGATCTAAGGGAGGCATTCTCCATCCCCCAAAAATACAGACTCAAACTGAATCCGTAAAAATATATATTCGGAGTACGCGGCGGCAAGTTCCTAGGATTCATGATCTCACAAAGAGGGATTGAAGCAAACCCGGAGAAGATAAAGGCTGTAATAGAAATGGCTCCACCCCGGACCCTCAACGACATCCAGAAACTAAATGGAAGTATCACAGCCCTAGGAAGGTTCATCTCGTTCTCAGTAAAAAGATGCATGCCGTTTTACAAAGCACTCAAAAAAGGGCAGGCCTTCAAATGGGACAAGGAATGCCATCAGGCGTTCGACCAGTTGAAGAAGTTCCTCACATCACCCCCGCTGCTGAGCAGACCAACACTGGGAGAAAAATTGTACGTCTACTTGGCAGCTATAGAGGAAGCCGTCGGATCGGTTCTAGTAAGAGAGGAAGACGGGCAACAATATCCGGTGTATTACACCAGCAAGGTATTACGCGGGGCGGAGACGAGGTATCCCAACATTGAGAAAATGGCATTGGCCCTGCTCTCGGCATCCAATAGACTAAGGCCTTACTTCCAAGCACATACTATCATCGTGAGAACCGGGTTTCCACTCAGGAAGGTGCTGCAACGGCCCGAAACATCTGGGAGATTGGCGGAATGGGCGATACGCCTGGGGGAATTTGACATCAGATTCGAGCCCAGGCAAGCTATGAAAGCTCAGATCCTAGCAGACTTTGTAACAGAGTTCCAAGATCTTGAGCGCAACTCAACACCCCCATCTGAAGAATGGGACGTCTTTGTGGACAGAGCGTTGTCGAAAGAAGGGGCCGGGGCAGGCTTATACATCAAGGGACCAAACCAGATCCAACTTCACTACGCAGTGAAATTGGACTTCCCAATAACGAATAATGCAGCAGAATACGAAGCAATGATCAAAGGCCTGGAGCTGATCAAAGAAATAGGGCCAGACAGAGTCCGGATACTCAGTGATTCTAGATTGGTGTCCAACCAGATAAACAAACACTTCGAAGTCCGAGACCCAGCCATGAAGGGATATTTGGAAACTGTCCGGAGTTTGCTGAAACAGATTGAGGCGCAGGGAACAGTATGGAAGATTGAAAACATACCCCGGGAAACCAACAGCCTAGCGGATGAACTCGCCAAAGCTGCCTCCAGCAAAGAAGAGTGGCAACATCTGCACTGTCCGTACGAAGTGTAGTCACACCCCAGCATTGAGAAAAACGAAGCCCTGACGGTGGACCACCATGGAACCTACTGGATTACACCCATCATGGACTTCCTGAAGGAAGGAAAATTACCGGCTGATGAACCAACGGCCCGCCGAATCTCGAGGAAGTCGTCTAGGTATGCTATCATAGACGGACAGCTTTACCGCAAGTCTTTCAGTCGCCCTTGGATGAAATGCATCCCGCTAGAGGAAGGCAATTATGTTTTGAGAGAACTCCACGAAGGGATCTGTGGGTCACATCAGGCCACCCCGACCATACTCCGTAAAGCCATGCTCATGGGATACTACTGGGAAACAATGAAAGAAGACGCAGAGGCCTACATCTACGCTTGCCACCAGTGCCAAGTACACGCAAAGAAAACCAGCCAACCACCGGCGGAGCAACAGCCAATCTTAACGGCTTGGCCTTTTTCAACATGGGGGATCGACCTTGTGGGTCCGTTACCGGAAGCAAGCAGACAGAGGAAGTGGATAATCATAGCGGTTGATCACTTCACCAATGGGTGGAAGCAGAAGCCCTCTCTACCATCACTCCTGAGAAAGTAATTTCCTTTGTCAAGGAATACATCCTGGGAAGATTCGGCATACCGAATACCATTATCACGGACAATGGGACTCAGTTCACCTCCAGAAAATTCAAAGAATTCTGCGAAAGCTTCCGCATCACACATAGGTGTAGCTCGGTTGCCCACCCACAGAGTAATGGCATGACAGAGGTTACCAACCGCACCATATGCGACGGCATCAAAAATAGGCTAGAGGGGCACAAAGGAGCATGGGCAGATGAACTAAACAGCGTACTATGGGCATACAGAACCACCCCGAGACGGGCCACAGGGGAAACCCCCTTCGCCCTAACGTACGGTACCGAAGCAGTAATCCCGGTGGAAATAGGCTCTCCAAGTGACAGGGTAACGTACTACAGCGAAGCCCAGAATGACATCAACTTGTGCTTTCACTTGGACTCGCTGGAGGAAAGGAGGGAGAGGGCCTTCGTCCTCATGGCGGCATACAAAAATAAAGTCGCTCGGTATCATGACAAGAAAGTAAAGGCAGTAGCCTTCCAGCCGGGAGATCTAGTATTGCGAGACGCGGAGGCCTCACAGGCTAGAGAAGGCAGAGGAAAGTTAGCAATCAAATAGGAGGGACCATACCGGATCATGAAGGTCCTTGGACCGGCTACATACAAATTATGCCACATGGACGGAAGAGACATTCCACGAACATGGAGCTCCAGGGCACTTAGAAAATACTACCAATAGAGCACGTTGCACTCTTTTTCCCTCGGTAGCGGTTTTTTCCCACAGGGTTTTCCCTACTGAGGTTTTTAACGAGGCAACTATAGCTGTAGTGCTGTAACTTTAAATTAAATGGAGATTCGCTTTCGAATACATCATTTTATTATTCGCTTTCGAATATTTCTTTGAGGTACTTAGCCACTTTAATTCGCTTTCGAATAAGTATATGCTCGACCCCCCCATTCGCCTACGATAAAATTTAAGTCCCGGGTTAACATTCGATTCCGAATTTAGACCCGGCTTATGAAGGGCAGCCATAAACAGATGCGTTAAAGTTTGCATTCAAACACAAAAGAAAAAGTTGAACCGCATCAAAAGAAAAAATATATACTTGTTTCATTAATTGCCCGTAACGGGAAAAATATACATATACAAAGCATCAATCCCTATTCTAATTGCCGGACCCCTCAGCTGATCCCTCATCAGGCGCCGGGGCGGTTTGAGGGACATCATCTTCCTCATCCGGGAGATCGGCTTCATCAGGGAAATCCACCTCTATGTCCCCGAAAGCAACATCCGGGTAGACTTCAGAGCACCGTTGAATGATACGGTCCCCATACAGTAGGGCAAGACGCCCGTAAGTAAGGGTCCTCTCCTTCAACTTCTCCTCTGCCGCCAGTCGGTCACCTTCGCGGGACTTCTTCTCCTGCTCTAAGGCCGCCTCGGCTACTTCGAGAGAACGCTTGAGGGTTGCATTCTCGGCAGTCACAGCATCAAGCGCCTTCTTTTGCTGTTCTGCCTCAGCCTTGACCTTCGCCAGGCCCTCCTCCAGCTTCTTCCTCTCCAGAGCACCGGCAATGCTCTGATCGTAGATGCGATCAGCTTCTTCAACCCTCTTCAACTCCTCGTAGAGGAAGGGGATGGCCTGCAGAGAAACAGTTAGACACAGCAAGAAGGTAAAGGAAAGAGTCTAGGACTTACCGTGTATAGCTTGCTCAGGACTCTTATCCCGATGCTCCGGTTCGATATAGTCTTCACCCGGGAGGAGTCAGCCGGGAGATACATGCCGTTGCTCAGCTCCAGTTGCACTAGAGGATCAGCAAGACTTGCATCTTGGCCAAACTTGGAAATTAAAATATCCCGTATCGGGCTGTCGGTATTCACCAGACCCGAGAAATCAGGTGCTACCTCCTGCATAACAAAAAGTCAGCACAATCCGGCATATATACATAAAAAAAAATAAAGGGGGTATAACGTACCACTCGGACTTTCTTCCCTTTGGCTGACCCGGATACGGGAGCACCAGGCCTCTTCTTTCTAGCAGGCTCCACACTCACTAAAGGAGCAGCAGGATCCGGACCGGCCGAATCAATTGCAGGGACCGGAGCAGGTGCAGCAGTAGACGCCTTAGATCCGCTCTTTCGGGCACGCAAGGCTGCAACAGTATCAGCAAGTGACATCCCTGCCACAGGGAGAATAAAAAAATAAGTAAATAAATACCTCGGCCCTCTATGGGATCATTAAAGAACACAGGGAGACCGGTCCGGTCATCAAGCACTGCTAGGGGCAACCCTTCACGGTAAGCTCTCGTGGCATACTGCAGCTTCCAATACTGAGTCGGGACCGCTGTCAGCAGATCGAGGTGGGCTTGTTCCTGAGGAGAGAGCTTATCCTTCTCCCCCCTCATCTCGCTCGCGGGCCGGAAAGACCATGTTGTGGGGAATGTCGGCACATTTTTCTTCAACTTGATGAAGAAAAATAGACCCTTAAACCCCTTCACCGAAGAAGTGCGGCCAGAGAAAAACCGAAAAAGAGGCCCCTTAGCCATAGTCAGATGGTCGCTATTGGTGTTTCGGAGAACCGGAGTGGCGATATGCCGGAAGAGAGAACCGGTCAGTTGGATGTTGAGGTTACAGCACAACCAATACGTGGCGCACATGTCCTCCATCACATTTGGGTGCAACTGGGCCGGACATACCCCGTGCCGGTTTAGGATAGAGCAAATCCCCTCCGGGAGCGGATAGGTGAACCTGCCCACTACGTGGTGGAGGTAGATGGAGAAATAGCCGGACGGCGGACGATGAACCCTCTGGTCGGAAGCAGGGATGAGACACTCGCAGGCTTCTAACCAGGGGTAATCAGAAGCCAACTGATTTATCTCGTGGAAAGCAATGGAGGAGGCCATCTGTGATATTCTGGGGGTAAGGGTTCTCCCTGAGGTACTCCTGACCAACTGAGATGACTCAGTGGTCGGGTGTCGAATCCGCCAAAAATAATTAAAGAATTTTCTCGTCTATTCCTAACAATAAATAATTGTAGCTGGATAAGTCGAGGTCGAACCCTAGGGATTTAATACCCAATTTTAACAATTGCTTCTTAACCAAAAGTAAATTAAAACAGAAATTTAAAAACAGAAGGGGGGTTTTGTTGATGATTGTTGAAATAAAGAACAAAGAGTAAATAACTAAAACAGAAATTAACTATTGCTGGAATTTTAATAGAGTGAAAAGAATGATATAAAAATGTACTTCGCCCTAGGACATTCGTTAACTTGAATGTTAGTATCGATCATTGATGTTAAAGATAATCATTTAATTTCCCCTAGACCAGTTAAAACCTCTAGCTTAGCGCATCAAGATCAACCTTCCCAAAATCAGATTTACCTAGTACGACTCAAATAAATCTATTCCCGAAAGACAACCCCTCCTTAGCGGTCTAGAGTTTAATCCAATGGGAGCTTTAAGTTCAAGGAAAGCCTAGCCTAAACCAATTAAATTCTTAGCGAAAATAATTTAAATTCAAGTTTTTAATCCCTTTAAACGTTCTCAAGTTAATAATTGAGATTAGAACGAATCTAATTACTAACAACAATTTATTAAATTGCAATCTAAGAATCTGGCCAAGAAATCTAAATTACAATATAATAAAAGAGAAAATAATCTCTTGAAACAAGATTAAAAACATAGGGGAATTAAACGAACAATAAAATAATCGATCTCACAATACTAATTCAAGCATTGAATTCCTTAGGCAAAGTAGAGGAATTAGTTACTCATATCTAAAAGAAAATAATACATGAAGAGAAAAATAATGTTGAAGAAAAATAGAACTTAGAAGAAAGAAGGAGAAGAGGGCGTTGGAGCTGTTCTACCCTTAAATCAGCCTATACTTGTGCTATTTATAGATTCTCTAAAAAAAAAACCTAAAAGAGATCCTTAACAGAAAAGGAATCCTACTAAAAATAAAACTCCTAAATAACTAAATTGTCTCCCACTATTTGTGCAAATTACAAGTTTGACCGTTTCAAAGTCAAAACAGGAAGCTTCTGAATAGGAGGCTGGAAATTAAATCCCTGAATAATTCTGCCAGCTCGCCGAAGGTTTAGCCTTGCCCAAGGCTAATCACCAAAAACTGGACAGCACTTTATTATAGCCCGGAATCAGCTTCCATCAATCCAATTCAGCCCAAAAGTTACCTCCTGCACAAATAAAACCAGACCAAAGCAGTATCCATCCAAATATATCCACAAAATCACAAATAAAGTCTAATAAATTACCCAAAATCAAGAGAATTTATAATTCCATCACATCCCCACACCCATTACATGCTTGTCCCCAAGTATGGTCTGAAATAATTCTAAACAGAATCCTTTTTAAAGATAATATCACCCAAAAACGAATTTCCAGTCAAGAGCAACAAGAGGAAGAAATATTTTTAAGGAATCTATTCAAAGACACAAAGTTGCTAGCCATCCTTTTAACCTTCATCCACAAACACATTGCTTCAATTCCTTTCTAATTCTCAAAGTCAAGTCGCAAGTTTTAATTCATGCATATTTTATAGTTCTCTATTTATTCCATCCCGTAAACAAGGGTCTCCATTAAAGTCAATCCATGGACCTATCAAACAAATGTATTTCCTGGTTAAAAAGAAAGGGGAGAAGACTGCTAATTTTTCAGGACAAAGATTAGATTAGATATGTTTTTCTCTTTCTTCCTTTTTTTTTCTTTTTTCTTTTCTTTTTTTTCGATAAAGCTTACTTGGGGTTGTAGATGTCCTTTTGACGCGAGGGTACCCGGTTCTGACCCGCATACACCCGGTTACTCAGACAACACGGACCCTTGCGGCTACTAACTCGGTTCATGGCGCTTTGGCCAGCGGAACCTTTATTCAAGATTGACACAGGAGCCAAGAAAGAGCAGAAAAATAGATAATTTCCCTTCCTTTTAACCAAGAAACAAATGTGATTCAGTTCTTAAGAAAGACTTAACAGAACCTTTATTACACAGAATGGCAGAATTCTTTTAGTTCCACACAAGATTTACTGTTTCGATAATGAGATTCAGACTTGACAGAGAAAATTTAGTAAAGTTTCAACTTTGTGTGAGAGAGCAAGCAAAATTTTGATTTTTCTACAAAGTGCTTTTTCAAGAATCCCTTAATTTGATAATTTCCTAACTCAAGCAAACTCTATATTTTGGAAAAAATTTCTGGACAATTATCCTTCTCTAGGGTTCTAATTTAAAATTACAGCACAGACGGCAAAACTCAAGACAATTCAATTCAGCAGGGAATATTCAACAATTCAACAAAAATTTTGTCAAAGTGCATCCAAACAGAGCATCCACAAGGCTCGACTATGAAAGACCACTAGTACCTACATAAAACCATCCCCACACCCACTTACAGCTTGTCCCAAAGCTACAGCAAACACAAGGAGGGAGAAGAAAAGAAACTTACGTGGGTCTTCGGCTTGCGATGTGGAGGCTGGGTTGGAGGTTGCTGATGACGACGGGGCTGATGATGGCTGAACAGCAGCGGCTGGTTGTGGTATGTATGGGTTTTTTCTTTTTTTAAAAACAAAAAAAAAACCATTAAAGGCCCTTGAAGCTCTCAAAATCAGCCCAGAAATCTGTAGACACCCATAAAAAAAGAAAAACAAAGGTTGAAGATGACAGTTATGTTAGTTAACTAAAAGAAAAAAAAAAGGGAATAAACGAAATAAATTAGCCCTGGGCAAGGCTAAATCGGGTTGCCTCCCGGAAGCACCTCTAGTTAGAGTCTATGGCTAGACATGAGTTCTGAGGTTGCTATGGTGTCTTGGGTGGTTCCTCTAGCTGCACCTCTTGCTCAACTTTAGTCTCGAATCCCTCATAAAATGTTTTGAGTCTATGACCATTAACTTTAAAAATTTTTCCATTCCCTAAACTTTGAATCTCCACTGCTCCAGGATCAAAAATTTTCATCACCAAGAACGGACCAATCCATCTGGAATGCAATTTATTCGGAAATAGTTTCAACTGAGAGTGGAAGAGCAAAACTTTCTGGCCTATCTTGAAATGCTTCCGGTTCAACATTTTGTCAAGAAATTTCTTTGTTCGATCCTTGTAGACCATAAAACTCTCATAAGCTTCGTTCCTCAATTCTTCTAACTCGACCAGTTCTAATTTTCTTTCCTCACCAGCTTCGTCATAAGAAGAGTTGTACTTCTTCAATACCATTATCAATTGTTGCTCTTCTTCCTGCGTTAATTTATTCGAAATTATCACCAGAAGAGTTCCATTTTCTCCAAGGAAGGCGTACTTTAGGTGTTGAGGTAGTTCCTTTAATTCCAATCTTGGTGCCTGCAAAATAGACGGGAGCAGCTTCGTATTAGAACGTGAAATTTTTATTTGCGCACCATTACTCACCTGAGTTATTGAAGTGGCTATTTCCCTTGAGATTCTGATTAAGTCCTCTTGCTGGAATTCTTCCAATGCTTCTTCATCGATATCTTCACTCAAGAATACCTGCAACTTGTCATCACCACTAACTCGAAAAAATTGTTGGGTTAATGGGTCAATTATATCAATACCACAAACAGTAGATATATCATTAGGATACTTCATGGCATCATAAACATTAAAGTGTACCATTTTCCCATCAAATTCCATGGACAAGACACCTTTATGGACATCTATTTTTGTTCTAGCAGTGGTAAGGAAAGGTCTTCCTAATAATATTTCAGATGATTCCGGTGAGTTATCGTCCTCCATGTCAAGAATATAAAAATCGGCAGGGAAAATCAAATCATTCACTTGCACCAAGACATCCTCCAAAACTCCCTTAGGGTAAACTAGTGTTCGATTAGCCAATTGAATTACTATTCTTGTATCGCCTAGGGGACCAGCATTTAAAGTGTCATAGATTGATTTGGGCATGACATTTATTGAGGCTCCTAAGTCACACATGGCTCTTTTTATGCAAGTATTCCCTATTTTACAAGAAATAGCAAACATTCCCCTATCATTACACTTTTGAGGCAGATTTCTTTGTAGGACAGCAGATACATTAGCTCCTACGACTACTTTTTCATCACCCTTTAATTTAGATTTATTAACACACAATTCCTTCAAGAATTTAGCATACCTAGGAATTTGTTTAATAACATCAAGTAAAGGGATGTTTACCTCAACCTTTCGGAAAGTCTCGAGTATGTCTTTATCTTCCCTCTTCTTCTTTGAAGTTGCAAATCTCTCGGGAAAAGGTGGAGGGATCACAATGGGACGAGGCTGACTTTCATCCTTGTGCTGGGACAACGGTTTGTGCTCCTTCTCTTCCAAATTCTCGGCCTCTTTATTGCCTTTGACCTCTAACTCTTTCTCGACCCTTTCCTTATCTTTTTCAACAGCTCCTGGAATTTCCTTCCCATTCCTAAGGGTAATTGCACTTATATTTTCCCTAGGATTTTCGATTGTTTGGGAAGGTAACTTCCCTCTAGACTCCAGGGCACTCATTGATGTGGCTAGTTGACTCATTTGCTTCTCCAAATTCTGAATACTAGCCTTTGTTTCTTGCTAATGTTGTTGCATATTTATAGCCAAGGAGTGCACGATATCTTCAAGAGACATTCCGGGTCTTTGGGTAGATGAAGATGGCTGATTTCTTACTGGGAACAGATTGTGAGGTTGCTGTTGAGGACAATTTCCATAGCTAAAATTCGGGTGATCACGCCATCCTGGATTATAAGTCTGAGAGTACGGATCATATCTCCTCTGATTTTGTTGCGGAAAGCCTGAGGTGGCATTTACGTGCTCGGAATCCATGGTAAGTGTTGGACAAGAATCAGTTCGGTGTCCTGATATTGCACAAATCCCACAAACCATGCCTTGGGCTCCGCCTCCAGTTACTAAAGACCGAACCAATGTAGTTAGTGAGTTGATTTTATCTTCCAAATTATGAGTGTTCACCTCATGTGCTCTTCTAATGGTCTCGGCTGGGTTTTCAAATTGTCTTGAATTTTCAGCCACATTCCGAATCAGCTCCCACGCAGCAGTTGGCGTTTTGTTGATCAAACACCCACCACTTGATGTATCTATGATTCTTCTCTCAATCGGCAACATTCCCCTATAAAAATGTTGTACAAGAGCTGACTCCGTCATTCCATGTTGGGGGCAGCTGTTTCTCAGATGCTGAAATCGCTCCATATAGTCATAGAGTGACTCAATTTCTTTCTGCTTAATACTACTGAGTTGACTCTGAAGCATGGCTGCTTTGGATGCCGGAAAGAACCTTTCCAAGAATAATTTTGCCATATCAACCCAAGTTGTAACCGACCCTGGAGGTAAGTAAAATAACCAAGTCTTAGCTTTATCCGCCAATGAGAACGGGAAAGCTTTCAATTTAATTAATTCCTCGCTAATCCCATGGGGTTTCATCCCTGAACATACTGCGTGAAATTCCTTTAAATGCATATAAGGATTCTCACTTTCCATCCCATGAAATTTTGGTAACAGATGTATCAGCCCTGATTTGAGTTCAAAGTTTGCTTCAGTGTCCGGATATGTAATGCACAAGGGCTGCTGATCTATGTTGGGGGTCTGTAGTTCTCTAAGAGTTCGAGCAGCCATTGTCTCGGCTTCTTCCTCTGATTCACTCGGAGGGTCTGCTGAAGTTTCAGCCTCAGCACTTGAACGCTTTTCTTCGGCCCTTCTCAACCTTGTCTCCTTTCTTAATCTTTTTGCTGTTTTTTCAATTTCAGCGTCGTACTCTAGTTCCTTGGAGACTTCAGACCTGGTCATAAAGCAAAAGAAAATTAAGTGAGATTAAATCCCCGGCAACGGCGCCAAAATTTGGTCGGGTGTCGAATCCGCCAAAAATAATTAAAGAATTTTCTCGTCTATTCCTAACAATAAATAATTGTAGCTGGATAAGTCGAGGTCGAACCCTAGGGATTTAATACCCAATTTTAACAATTGCTTCTTAACCAAAAGTAAATTAAAACAGAAATTTAAAAAGAGAAGGGGGGTTTTGTTGATGATTGTTGAAATAAAGAACAAAGAGTAAATAACTAAAACAGAAATTAACTATTGCTGGAATTTTAATAGAGTGAAAAGAATGATATAAAAATGTACTTCGCCCTAGGACATTCGTTAACTTGAATGTTAGTATCGATCATTGATGTTAAAGATAATCATTTAATTTCCCCTAGACCAGTTAAAACCTCTAGCTTAGCGCATCAAGATCAACCTTCCCAAAATCAGATTTACCTAGTACGACTCAAATAAATCTCTTCCCGAAAGACAACCCCTCCTTAGCGGTCTAGAGTTTAATCCAATGGGAGCTTTAAGTTCAAGGAAAGCCTAGCCTAAACCAATTAAATTCTTAGCGAAAATAATTTAAATTCAAGTTTTTAATCCCTTTAAACGTTCTCAAGTTAATAATTGAGATTAGAACGAATCTAATTACTAACAACAATTTATTAAATTGCAATCTAAGAATCTGGCCAAGAAATCTAAATTACAATATAATAAAAGAGAAAATAATCTCTTGAAGCAAGATTAAAAACATAGGGGAATTAAACGAACAATAAAATAATTGATCTCACAATACTAATTCAAGCATTGAATTCCTTAGGCAAAGTAGAGGAATTAGTTACTCATATCTAAAAGAAAATAATACATGAAGAGAAAAATAATGTTGAAGAAAAATAGAACTTAGAAGAAAGAAGGAGAAGAGGGCGTTGGAGCTGTTCTACCCTTAAATCAGCCTATACTTGTGCTATTTATAGATTCTCTAAAAAAAAACCTAAAAGAGATCCTTAACAGAAAAGGAATCCTACTAAAAATAAAACTCCTAAATAACTAAATTGTCTCCCACTATTTGTGCAAATTACAAGTTTGACCGTTTCAAAGTCAAAACAGGAAGCTTCTGAATAGGAGGCTGGAAATTAAATCCCTGAATAATTCTGCCAGCTCGCCGAAGGTTTAGCCTTGCCCAAGGCTAATCACCAAAAACTGGACAACACTTCATTATAGCCCGGAATCAGCTTCCATCAATCCAATTCAGCCCAAAAGTTACCTCCTGCACAAATAAAACCAGACCAAAGCAGTATCCATCCAAATATATCCACAAAATCACAAATAAAGTCTAATAAATTACCCAAAATCAAGAGAATTTATGATTCCATCACTCAGGGAGGTAGACTGGTGCACTGGTCTCTCCGGCGGAGCGAGTTCTTTCAGAGGACTCAGAGGTGGAAAGTCTGGCGGCGTCAGAATCCACCTCCACAGAAGGGGACACAGGGTGGGGAGCAGTGCTAGCAGTCCACGAATAGCTCGAAGAACCCATAATAAACAAACAGTAACCCTAGAACTAAGAACAGAAGAAACACAGGAAAGTAGCAGAAAGATGAAGAAAGCACTTACTGAATTTTTGAGAAATGAGAACGCCTGAAACTCAGAATGACGCCCAGGGCTGAAATCAGCGACTTAAATACCCTGCTGGTGGGAAATCGAAGGGTTGCTGCATTTAAGTCAAATCGAAAGTCGCGTCCCTGCGGCTACACAGTACGTGGCAGGCAGTGGGTGAGCACGTGTTCCTAGGCAGGGTTTTAGGTGTTAAACCCTAAAGGGTTTACTTCAGACTTAAGGGGGGACTTCTGATGACATCCGGTCTGGCCTTACGGTTCGGTCCGGTGCACCCGGTCCAGTCCGGTAGTCCGGACCCATATCACATCACTCGGTTTGAGAAGCCGCCTTCCGCATCCGGATCCCAACCACCCCTGAGCAGATTCGAATCGAGTCCCCTAGATCCGCGGAGAGATCCTAGGGGAAGAGGTGGTGTCCAAGTAGGAATCCACCCCCGTGTTTCACTAGGGCAGGAACACACCACCCACGTGGAAGCTCTTTCAATACCAATCCAACTCTACTATTCCCTCCTATAAAAGGAGGATATCCTGCCTGAGGTAAGGGATATTGAATTCTATTCTTAATTCTCCTAAAAGTACTTTTTCAACTCACAGGAGCATACTAACTTAGGCATCGGAGTATAGGGATCGCAGCATCAACACAAAGGAAACAGTACAAATCAAATCTATGATTGTCAATCTGACTCCAGTTCTGCCCTGCCACACTCATAATGATTACAATTGAAGGGCGTGTAGAAAGACATGCTACATATCTTGAGAAAAACGATATTCTTCCATAAAACAGCTCTACAAATATCTGAAAAAGTAGTTATATAAAAATTTTCTACCTTTCCTAATTTATCACATGCTCTTAGTAGCAGCAATTGGTTCACAAGTTAAGTTCATTATGGTCCAGATATGGTGCAAAGATGGACTTTGGACAAGGATAGAAATTTTAGGATCAGAAAATGAGACCTGTTTGAGAGCCTCAAGAAGCTTCAAACACTTAATTTGCACAATTCAAATGTCATCTTCAATAAGGTTGAAGTATAAATTATGCTACCATCTGCAGACCTAGAGCTCAGACAGAGTTCACATCATAGACTCAGAAGTTTCCATTTTATAAGTTCAGCAAGGCTAGTGAGCACATTACCATACCCTTGGTTGGAAAATCATTAACTTAAGAACCACAGTGATGTACTAAAAAGAATTTAAAAGATTATTATTACAAAGAACAAAACTCATGACATATCCGAATTACAGTTTATATCACAGCAGTTTGTTACATAAATTTATAATAGAAAGGGTTACTAACCTCAGCAGCCTTTCCCCGATAAAGCTTGTTAGGAAGAATACCAGAGCGAGTTTACAAATTAAGGTATTGATTAATCTGCAAAATAAGATGACTAATTTCAGTGACATCTACAAGATAACTTGCTAGATTACTTTTGCAAGATAACTCCACTTTTCACAAAAATTAACACGAACCATGCCCACAAAGTACTGTACTTGAATATTACATGAACCAAAGTTACTCCTTGGAATGTCAATCAAAGATCGCATCAGCATAAACCCATGACTTGAATTTGTGTTTGATTAGATTGAAATAATAAAGCAATGTGAATGACAAGCCCTACAAGAAGCTGTGAATAAAAGAAAAAATAAAATAACATCAGAACCTTAGATGGCTTAGCTAGTTTTCACATCATAACCACACATTAGAACAACCATTTATGAAACAAGCATCAATGTACAGCCCAAAACAACTAGAAAAAAAATATAAAGCATGTGAAGGATGTTTTACTTGATGCATACCAATATGCTCATTCACAAGGCACTCGAATCAAAAAATTATTAGTTACCCTGTTAAAATTGACTGATTAACAACTTACTTGGATAAATTAATTGTACTAATAATTAAGAGCAAAGTTTAGTTAGTTAAAACATGTAAAATCTGAAGCAACATATATGATGAATATAGCAAAATCTGAAGCAACTTACTTGACGACGAACAAGCCTTCTGCTATTCAATCCACGTTGTCAATTGCGGAGCGGGAGGCTGTAGTGCAATGAAATGAACAAAAGTTAATAATATATATACAAAAATAATATAATCGTAACTAAAATAGTAAACAATAAAACACAACTAATTAGACTCAATTCTAATTATTTCTGTCGGTTTCTGTTGGTGAATAATAAACAATAATTATTTCTCAATTCTAACCGAATGCCTCAATAGCAAAATAAACAGCAGACCGGAATTTATGAATTATAGCTTTTAGTTACTTACAAATCTTTTACAACATCACAGTTAAGACCAAATTTGATCATATAGAACGACGGGACCATATTTTCCTTTGTAGTTTGAGCACCATTCTTCCACATGAGGACATTCACAAATATATAAAAATTCAAGTGTGGGAGGGAGGCTCTCAACAGGAAAGGACTTGAGTTTGGGGCATTCATAAATGCTTAATTCACGAAGAGAGGTGGGGTTTTGGAGAGCCCTGGATATAGATTCCAAATTCTCGAATCTAGAAATTCTGATATAGGTTAAAGAAGTAGGAAGGAGTGGGAAGGAAACCATTTCTCTATTTACTTCTAATGTGAGCCTTTTAAGAGAAGTAAGTGTATGCAGTCCCACTCTGCAATTGGCTGTTTCAGATGTTCACATTTTGAGATCATAAGTTCAGTTAGATTTGGGGGCAAGTACCTTTCCAGAGATGATATCTTTGTATCAGTTATATCCAAACGTTGAAGAGAAGTGAGATTCTGCATCTGATTGGGTAGAGATTTCATTTTGGAACAGAATTCAATTCCGAAAGAGACAAGAGAGAGACTTAAGTCTGGCTACCCGTTATCTGGAAACGACTCCAATTCATCACAGCCCCATATGCGAAAAGATTGAAGATGAGGGAAGCTTTCCATATGATTGGATAGAGACTTGAGTCTTTTACAATTGGTAATTGACAAGAGTGGGGATATTGGGCAATTCCCTCCCTGGAAACGACTCGGTTGCAAGTTGATCAACAACGTCCTCCAGGTCATAAGCCAATTGTTTTAGATCAGTCAACCAGATCTCAACCAGCCGGCTAGTGGACTGCATCTCCTCAGCATCATCAAGCGCAGCACCAATCCTAAATAGCATCGTCTTCCACTTTTCAAGTTGATCCAGCAGTTGCCCTTGACCAATATACTTGGGAATGGACATCAACCTCTCAATAACCGCATCAACCGAAGCAGAAAGGATCGAACCAGCAACAGTTTCCATCGCAACAATTCTTGGTGATCAAAAGTGAAGATTATTTGCCTTAGTCGTGTTTGGGAAGAAGAGATTAGGAAAGTAAACAATTTTAGTGTAAAAAAACAAGAGTTTATTCTGCTGTCTTTGTGTAAAGTTGAACTCTTTTGTTGTTATCTTCCTTCCCAATGAGTGGTGTGGCCTACCATACCAAACGAAAGTTCACAGAAACAAGTAGTGTGGACAGAATTCAAGTGGTGGGACAAAATACAATACTAAAGATGTGAAAGTTACCTACATTATTTATAATTTTGTCGGAAAGGAAGACTCCAACCATTGACTCTAATCCCAACTTGTCCTTTCTTGAATTTGGCCTGTGCACAGTAAGATTTTTAATATACTTGTATTAATTATTTTAAGTTAGTTAATTTCTTTTTCATCTATATAGATAACGAAATAATTAGTAAAAAAAAAAAAGGGAGTGTTTTATAAATAGGTACATGGTTTGGATCAATGCCATCTGTGGTGGTTATGCTTTTATTGCAGCAGTCTCTACTTGGATTAGATGCCCAGTTGATCAAGTTTGGCTCTTCTTTGTCTCTGACCAGGTTTTAATTAAATAATTAATTAATTAAACCTTATAAATAATTAGGTACTGTATTTTTGTTTTAATTAATAATTACGATGGACAGATTGACAGATTATGGCATACTTAATGGTAACATCTGGGGCAGCAGTAATGGTACTGCTATAGTTGGCCTATAATGGTGATCAAAATGGAAAATGGAGTGAAGCATGTTCTTCATATGGGAAGTTTTGCTATAGGATTAAGATTGCTTTGATTCTTCATGCTTTGGCTGTATTTGGTTTTGTAATTTTAGCTGTTATTTCTGCTTTTAGAGCTTTCAGCATGTTTCAGCCTCCTTTTTCTGCTAAACAAGTTGAATTGAACACCCTACTACTTAAATGTAAAATTAATAAATTAATTAAATTTTTTGCTAATTATTTTCAATTATGTTTTCATTTCAATCACATTTTTGTTTTATAAATTGATTCGCCAGTTTGAAATCTGGAAGAGAAAGCAAGAAAAAAAGAAGAGGAAATTATGAATTCACCTAACACAAATCACTATTTTTATTTTATTATTATTTCTTTTATTGAAAGTGGAAATGGACCAAGTCTACCAAAATGTGAAAGAAAGCAGCATTAGAGAGTACTTTTGCCCACCAGAGAGTACTTGAAAAGGAGTGAATTGTAGAGTTTATAGAGTGCAAATGTAAATCTAGTAGGTAGAAAAGAAGCTGCAGCTAATTTACCTCAAATTCACTGTGCACCTTTATTGAAGGCCAAATTCAAGAAAGGACAAGTTGGGATTTGAGTACAACTGGCATTATATGTTCTTTGGACAATATTGATAGTTAATAGCTTTAAAAATTTACAAAAATATAATTTATTTATTTTTTATAAATTTTTTAATGGTTAATAACTAAAATAAAAGGTTACATGACCAAAATTACTAATCAACTTATTAACCAAATTTAATGGTTTCATAGTGTCGTGGTGAAGTAATAAAAGGAAAAGACCGAGATTAAAAATTGAAATTTGGTAATTCACGATTAAATTTAAGGATAGAAAGTGGTTATTTATCCATATTAAACACATAAAACTATCCATATATCATTCACTAATTACATACATCTATATATTATAAAAAAAATTTAAAAAAATATATTTATATATATTAAACGGACAGTTAACTAAGTATATATAAACCTTGAAAAAAAAAAAAAAAGGAAACCGAAAACCGAAAATTTTAAAATTAAAAACCGTACATTAATTCATCGGTTTTGGTTAACCACAATTTCAGTTCAATTAGATTGTGAATTTTTTTTTCGAGCCCTAGCTTCTATCTATTTTAAATATCTCTTATTATACGGAAGAATATATTTGAGCCAAAGAAAAATTCCCAAAACAGTCTTTCTTTTTTTCAGAGGCATCTTTTCTTAGAAACCTTAATTGATGCAATAAACAAATTTTTTAGCATTTCAATAAATTAAACAATTATTGTAATTATTATATGAAATGTGGCAATTAATAACCTCAAGCTGCGACTCGTCAAATTTATTCTCATTTTTCAGAAATAACTATATAGTGTTATTTGGTACATAGTTTTATTTCAGTAATATTGGTCAAATTTTGATACCATATATTTCAGAGCATATTCCATTCAGAGAGTTGAACTATCCTGAAACTTAAATTCATTTGAATCATTGGCTAAAGCCGACATGTTTGCTCTTTCGGACTTTCGAATAGAAGCAATGCGTTTTCGATGGCTTCGACCTAGTTTATGTTGTTCCCACTCGTGAGCTCCTCTGAGAACCCTGTTGCCACAAGCCTACCAATACAAAGAAAAAATTAGCATATTTAGACTCTGAACATTCACCCAAAAAAGCCATCAAATTTAAGACACTGCAGAGAGAGACAATAGATGCCTCGAAAGTCGAAGAAGCTGACCTTACATACGTATTGGGTCCAAAGGTTCCTTTCAGTCAATTTCTTTCCAACACCATCACAAACCATCAAACCAGGAACTGAGCTTGAATCTCGTTTTAGAAAAGAAGTTATGATCTCCACAGCTGGTCCAACCACTTGTTCAGCCCATGATTTATCGGATTTGCCTAGAAAAAAAAAAAAAAAAAAAATAGCATCTCCTGTTATTCAGGAAAGGGTCTGCCCGAAAATGATGTGCTTTTAAAGATATATTCCTCATCTATGTAAACAAACAGGACAAAGAAAGGCTGTACTTGAAATGGATTCAGTTGCATCAAGATATTGCATGTTCCATCCAAACAATGTTTGTAGCCGGCTAAGCCTCCTCTTCTGTAACAGGAAAATACTTTTGTTATTAAGAATTCAACATGGCTAATTAGTCCACAGATAACACTTGAAAAAACTTGATTTCATAATCACATGCTATTATCAGCAAATTAACACCGGAGTTTTCCAAGGAAATTACAAAGATATGATAATCCATTCACGATTAGCAAATTCGTGCAAAGGATAAACAAATGATATTCGTTATAAGATTCTTATCTTTGGGAAGACAATTCGAAGTTCAAACAAACAAAATAAGATGAAAGTAAGTAAAAAATTGCAAGAATTATCACACAACTGAAGTGGGGCATGAATGGTATCAGATAGACTGGTAAGCAGTCAAGTTGTCTGAAAAATGTGGTACAAATTTTGGACACAAATGATAATCTAATTGTACTAACAAATAAATAAAACAAGTTTATATGGAATAAGATAAACTTTTAGTTAATTAAAACATGTCAAATCTGACACAAGAACTTACTTGACGACGAACAAGCCTTCGGGTGTTCAATTTCACTTTTTCAATTGTTTCTTCTAAAAGATTCTTGAGTTCATTATCATTGGAGGAAAATAAGAACTCCCTCATTTTATCTTTTAGCATCTTGTCATTGTTTGCTGACACCACTAAGTGAGATTCATTGCTGGTGTCACTTGCCTGATCAATTCTGCTTTCCAAAAGGTACTCTCTCAAAAAATCCTCAAATTCCCGTACGCCAATGGCTTGCCGCAAACCTCGAGTATAAACAGCATGAGGATTGTAAATATCATAAACTTCACCCAGTAATCCAGCATCAATCATGCTATCTACTCTTAGTCCCACATGCTGGTCCAGTACAGGGATGGCAGCATCAATACAAATAAAACAGTAATCAAATCTACAATTGACAATCCGACCCCAGTTCTGCCCTGCCACATTCAAAATGATAACAATTGAAGGGTGTAGAAAAACATGGCAACATATCTTGAGACAAAAATTACAATCTAAAGACCAATTTACCCCCGAACCTATCCAAATTTTAATGTTTGCCCCCAATCTATTGATTGGTAACTTTTGCCCCTTGTCCTATCCAATTTGATAAAATCTATCCGTGAATATTTATTTTCTACAGTTTTTTTTTTAAGCAATTTTTGCTTTTCAGGTGATTTGCTTTTTTTATTACATAGGTTAAGAGGCAAAAGTTATCAATCAACAGTTGGGGTCAAATTAGGTGAGATTTTACAAAATTCAATAGGTTAGGGGGCAAAGGTTACCATGCTAACATTTGGGATAGGTTATTTGGTAAATAGGGCACAGGCTTTAAGCCAATTTAGAAACTTCAAAACCAATATTCGAGAATTCAGCAAAGGCGACACAGAATAAAATGCAATTGAACTGTATTTGGAAGCTCACTAAAAAACAATAACAAATTCTCAGTAATAATTAGCATTCTCCTTCCACAAAACAGGACTATAATTATCCGAAAGAAAATTAATGTTCTTATTTTTTCACTTCTATTTTTTAATTTTGTCGACTGGTTCACAAGTTTAGTTCATATATAATGCAAAGTTGGACTTTGGACAAGGATACAAATTTTAGGTCAGATAATGGGCCTATTTGAGCCACAAGAAGTTTCTAACAGTTAATTCTGCAAAATGCAAACATTCGTCTTTCAATAAGATTGAAGAACGAATTATGCTACCATCTGCAGACCTAAAGCTCAGACAGACTTCGCACCATCAGACTTGGACATTGTCCTTTTTACAAGTTCAACAAAGGTTAGTGGGCACATTGCCATACCCTTGTTTGGAAATCATTAAATTAAGAACCATAATGATGAATGAAAAAGAATTTGAAAGATATGAGTTACAAAGAACAAAATTCACGTTTTTTTCACTGTGAAAAGGAGAAACTTTTGATTTACAGTAAATTATCACAGTATACTATTATGTGAATGTTGAACAGGAAAGTTTACCAACCTCAGCCGCCTTTCCCTGATAGAGCTTGCTAGGAAGGATACCAGAGCGAGCATACAAATTAAGGTATTGATTAATCTGCAAAACAAGACAACTAAATTCAGGGACATCTTATTCAAAAAAAATTCAGGGACATCTAAAAGATAAGTTGCTAGAGAGTTTATGTAAGATAACTTCACTGCTCACAAATTAGTTTGAACAATGCCCACAAATTGTTGTAATAGAATATTACATCAGCCAAAGTTACTCGTTTGAACTTCGATCAAAAATGACATCAGCATAAACCCATGGCTTGAATTTGTATCTAATTAGATTAAATTGATAAACCTATCACAATGACAAGCCCTACCGTGAATAAAAAAATTATAAAGATAACAAGATAACATAACATCAGAACAATTAGATGGCCAATCTAGTTTGGACATCAAAATGGGATATTACAATAAGTAGATTATGGAAGCCAGAAATTTGTGACAAAATTCAGAGTTTCCCTTCAAGTATTTTTAAAGATTTAATTTTCAGTTGACAAAGATTGAACTTTCTAGTCTTTTACCCTTCTAAACAATTACGCTGAATGATGAAGCCAGAAAAAGTAAAACTTTTCACATAACCAGAGCACACCATGCATCTATTAAAAGTGCACACTTTTGAATATATCTCAAGGAGGCTAGTTACTCACTTTTCTATTGTCATGTGGATGGACTCTGTTAGCTGCAACAGGATCAAGTTCTTTCAAATAATTGTACTGGTTGAAATCATTGCTCCCAAACTCAAGCGCCTGATCATTTTGCTTATCTCCTGCAAATTCATAAAGCATATAAATAATACCTCCATAAAAGTAAATTATTTCAAAGCAACGAAGTTCATTAATTGATGCATACCAAGATGCTCATTCACAAGGCTCTCATCCAAATTTTCTGTCGTATCATCTAGAAGGAAAGGACTTACAAGAGCCTGAATACATAGTTAAATATTGAACAAGGGTGAAAAAAAATTATAAACACGACTTAAGCTATCAAATCATAAAGCAAAAGTACTTAAAGAAATCAATTTTCAGTTGTCCCAGAAAAATAATCGGATAAAGGGTCAATTTGGAACCTAAACTTGACTTGCAGGATCAAATTGGTCCAAAATGAACTTTAGATATCAGTTTAGTCTACTGCTTCATATTTTTTGTCAAATTAGTCCAAAACGTGTCATGTGAACATATGATTGATTGCTTTTAGACATGTGCCATATTGGACTGATTTGGCCAAAAATCCTAAGTTGAAGGGACAAAATGATACCTAAGTTCAGTTTGAGGCAAATTGACTCTGCAAGCCAAGTTGAAGGGCCAAGTCGACCCTTTATTCCAGAAAAATCCTTGTAATATCTTAACACCCACTTCCCTCAAGATGAATAGAACTAAAGAATAGACTACCTGAATATAGTAATTGGTTCCTCCAACAATAACCGGCAAGCAATTGCGTGAAAAGATATCATTAATAAGCTGCAAATTGATTAGTAAATTAAATCAAATCAGAACATGCTAATTAAAATCAAAGTTGTAAAAAAAATATGTTTGGTTTTCACAGATGAATAAGCACTCAAAATTAACACACGGCTCGTATGATTGCAAACCAGTTCAATTAACCGGAAAGTTACAAATACGAGATATGAAGCACCCTGAAAAAGAGCATAAAATTAGGTGAAAGACAACTCACAGGAATAGCAGAATCCCTGAAATCCTTAGCTGTGAATTCCACATTTGGGCTAATGGTCCCAAGCAAATGGTGAGGCACTCCTGCAACCAATAACCCAGGTACAGGATATCAGCAGTAGCCAAACCTATCAAATTCTAGGCAGAAAGAGGGGGGATTAGAGAGAGAAAGTACCATTTTGCTCGTGTAGAGGAACTTTGTTGGTAAGGACATCAAGACCATGGTAGACTTGCATCGAATCAGCGTTGATGATTTCAACTGGAAAGTGGGAAGCTAAATCAATGGCGAGTTTTGATTTGCCTGAGCCAGTAGGACCCATTATCACTACAACCTTCGATTTCGCTTCTCCTCCCGCCTCCTTGCTCGTCGCCGGAATACTTCCTCCATCGCTAGGTTTTTGCAGGGTCGACCGAGAATGGATTTCACACTCCATCGCCGACGGTGGAGAATTCAGAAAAGCTCTCCAGCAGTACCAGATCCCTATTGGGCTTCAAAACCCCGAAGCTGATACAAAATTGAAATCAAAGTCTATGGCTTTGGCTCTCTTCAATTTTCATTATCGTTATACAAACTTAAAATAGATATTATATTAATATATCCTAAAAAAACTGAAAAAGTTCAGGTAATTAATTTTATAAAAAATAACAATATAATCTAATTAATTAAAGGTGAAAAAGGAAAATCATACTATATAATATCAATCAATTTAATCATCAATCAATCCCTCTGTAATTAATACAATATTAATTAAATTATTCTTGTCTTGAATTTCAAAACATATTCTTTACATATTGGCGGTAGCTAATAGACACATACAAAATCAATTCATTTAGTTTGAACTTCTTTTCTTCTTTTATTATTTTAGTTATATTTTAATGAGTTAAAGAAAAAGAAAACATTGATTTAAAAAAAAAAACATTTTATAGCTTTATCTTTTTAGTGTTTTTGCACCAAATTATCGATTAATTAATAATGATATTACACATTAAACTCTTACTAGCTAACATGCCAATGAATTACTTGTGTTAAATTTGTGTTTGAAATAAAATTTTCTATATCTAATGTGGTTAAGAGATCGACAATAAAATTAATTTTCTTTTCAAATATAGGAAGAAAGACCCATCGAAAATGTAATGTTGAATGCAAATTGAACGAGTTATAGATGCTTTTACTATAAGAAATACAAAATTTTACAGTAAAAAATTTCACTGTCAAAAATATAAAAATTATTGGCATAGTTTTTGACTGCAATAAAAAAATTATTACATAATTTTATTTGTATTTTGGTTTTTTTTTTTTGATAAAGTATTTTGGTTTTAAATTTTTGTCGTTATTGATATACAAATGGTGCGTGACAACTTTAATTTAGATATTTACTATTTTTTTTAGTATTTGAACTAAATTTAATATTTGTTTCATTAATAGGGCTCTATATATAAAATTATAATTTATGTTAAATTAAAAATTGAATATTGAATTATTTCAAAAAAAAAAAAAAAAGGAATTGGGATAAGGATATATATGTAACGCAAGGCAAGTTAGATAAAATAATAATATTTCCAATCTCTCTCCTACTCTGTCTTATCCCCTAAGGTTCTCAAAAACTTAAATAAATATTTTAATTAATTATAGGTGAGCCCTCATTTTCCAAACAAAAAACTTGGAAAATATAACAATAATTTTTTAATACTTTTGGCTATATTACTTTTTGGCAGCAAAATTTATTCTGGTGTCAAACTCAACTAATTAATTTGGAAAATGTAATTTACTTTGATAACTATTGAGTTTTACGCATTTGTTACTAAATTTCATTCATTATTTTATTTAGATTTTGAATTTATTCTATTCAGTACCTCGATAATTAGCCCACAAATCAGGGCAGGGTGGAAATCAGCTATTTTATCTTCCTCATGTAAATATTCATCTCCTGCAGTGTCATTTATGGTTCAATTATAGGACCCTATCCTGCAACTGGATCAACTTGTTTGATTGGTTTATCAAAGTCAAAACTGGGTCTTATTTTTCTGGACTATAGGGATGATTTAACTGTTTTCCCATATTCTTTTTTCTTTATTTTTAAAAGTTTTTGTTGGATATTCTTGTCCAGGACCTTAATTCCACTTTTGTTTCTTCCTTTGTTGCTTTATTCTTATCAATTGATTGCAAATTTGATGAGGAATTAAGAAATTTTGAAGAAGTAAGAATTGCTTCCATATTGAATATAGTTTCAGTGCATTGCAGGTGCAATTATGGTCACTGGATATTACCCACAAATCTTTCAATCAGGGCAGGTCCCTTTTGCTGATAAATTGATCGGGACTGAAACATATAACACTTTGAAAACTTGAAATCCAAATCAAATGCTATATTCAGAAAATTAATACCGGAGTTTTCCAAAAACAAATTACAGAGATATGATAAACCATTTACGATAAACAAGTTCATGCAAACGATAAACAAATGATATTTGGGTATAAGATTCTCATCTTTGGGAAGACAATTCGGACTTTAGAACAAACAAAACAAGATGAAAATAAATCGAAATTTGCAGGAATTATCAAAAAACTAAAGGGGTTGAAATCGGCATGAATGTTATCAAGTTTTCAGGCCAGGACATGGTTTTCAGTTGACACAGATTTGAGTTATCAAGTTTTGTTTTATCCTTTCACACAATTAAGCCGAATGATAGAGCTAGAATTATCGGACAAAGGGCCAATTCAGTCCCTAAACTTTGCTAGCAGGATCATTTTGGTCCAAAATGAAATGTAGATATTAGTTTAATCCATAGTTGTGAAAACCTGAATCATTGCAAAAAAAAAAAAAAAAAAGTCTCCAATTGAGTTAACTGGAATATGAAAAAACAATGAAATTTGAAGAACAATGAAAAAAGAGCATAATATATAGCAGTTGAAAGACAACTCACAGGAATAGCAGAATCCCTGAAATCCTTAGCTGTGAATTCAACAGTTGGGCTTATAGTCCCAAGCAAATGGTGAGGAACTGCTGCAACCAATAACCCAGCAGTAGAATATAAGCAGTAGCTAAACACAACAAATTCAAGGGAGAGGGGTTAGAGAGAGAAAGTACCGTTTTGCTCGTGGATAGTAACTGTATTGGTAAGGACATCAAGACCGTGGCAGACTTGCATCGAATCAGCGTTGATGATTTCAAATGGAAAGTGGGAAGCTAAATCAATGGCGAGTCTTGATTTGCCTGAACCAGTAGAACCCACTGTCACTACAACCTTCGGTTCCGCTTCTCCTCCCGCCTCCTTGCTCGTCGCCGGAATTCTTCTTCTATCGCTAGGGTTTTGCAGGGTCGACGGAGAATCGATTTCAGCCGCCAACTCCGACAGTTGCGAAATCAGAAAAGCTGTGTAGCAGTGGCAGATCCCTCTTGGGCTTCAAAACCCGAAATTGAAATCAAAGTTTGTATCTTTGGGTTTCAATATTATATTTGAGCCCATTATCGTCATATATGATTCAATAATCTCTACTTATTATTTTTTTTTTTTTGTTTTATTCTACTTTATCTTTTTTTTTTTTTAATCATAATCGATAGTTTTTAGAAATTTAAATTTACAACTATAAGAATAATAATATTAATAACAAAATCAATTAATTTTGGCTTGAACAATAAGAGTTTATGGCCAATTAAGCTAATTTCAAGCTCGACATTGTATATGTAGAAAATTTTAATTCAGAGTTAGATTATTCAAAGAGTGTTTAATCAGTCTAATTATAATACTAATAACAAAACTTAAATTTAGATTAAGAAAGTACATTTGTTAATTATTTCTCTATTTTTCCAACTTAAATCTCTTTCTAATCCAATAAATGAAGAATTGTTATATTTGATATTTATTTATTAGTATACGTGAATAATTGTATACATATATTTAGGGGTGAGCAAAACCGAACCAATATCCAAAAACCGAAAATCCAAACCGAACCAAACCGATTCATTACATAGTTTGGTTCGGTTTGGTTTTAAGTTATGAAAAAGTTTGAACTTCGGTTCGGTTCGGTTCGGTTCAAAACCGAAAAAACCGAAAAACCGAATAATTGGTAAAATATTAAAATTAATTATAAAATTAATATATACTAATTGTAGAGAATTTTAGAAATTATATTGTTTTATAGTTTTATATTGTGATTTTTTTTATGTTAATTTATAGTTGTTAAAACTTGAGAATTGAAAAAAAAAAAAAAGAGAATTTTAGTATTTTATTGTGATGTAATAGTATTATTTAGTATTACTGTTTTTTTACGTTAATTTTTTTGTATTTCTTTTTTTTTTAAACAAACAACTTATATAAAAGTTTTATTTTGATTTTTTTTTAAAAAAAATTGATGTTTTTGGTTCAAGCTAGTCCAAACCGAACCGAACTGAACTAGTTCGGTTTGGACTGAACCGAACCAAAATTTAGTTTGGATCGGATTGGTTTATAAAATACAATGTTTTTTGGATTAGTTTTTTTCGGTTCGGTTCGGTTTTGAACCGAACCGGTCCATGCTCACCTCTACATATATTAAAACTATTCGTGAAAATGATTAAACATGAATTTACTACAACAACAGTAGTCTATTAATGATATACACATAATTGAAATGTAAGCTTAAAATTTACTATAGATACATTTAAGCATAAGTTAATTAGATTTTAATTCATGACTATTCTGGTAATTTTTTTTTATATTTACTGCTTCATAAATAATTTTAACCGCTATTCACTCAAAAGGAGAATATTAAACTAGATTTTTGCATGATAGAAATAACATTGCACATTTTATACATGAGAAGGTATATTAATTACTCGTGCACAATAATGTAGAAATAACAAATTTTGTTGCAAGCTGCAACAGAATCAACCCCTTTCAAATACTGATAGTTGGTGAATCCATTTGTGCCAAAGTCAAGCGCCTTATCATTTTGTTCATCTCCTGCACAACCGCATAGCATACAGATAACATTCACCAAGTTCATTACTTGATGCATATCAATATGTCCATTCACAAGGCTCTCATCCAAATTTTCTGTCTTATACTCAAGAGAAAAGGATTTACAAGAGCCTAAATACAGAGTTAAATATTGAACAATGGTAAAAATCATAACAAAAAGGACCAAGAGTTATCATATCGTAATGCAAAAGTACTGAAAGAAACCAATTGAAATATTTTGATGATCTCGATCGACTGATCTTTTTTTTTTTTCTCATAAACTATACTTTTCGTTAATTTAATTTTTGGTTACAATCATATAAACTACAATAATAATAATAATAATAATAATAATAATAATAATAATAATAATATCTTCGGAAACTCAAATTAGATATTGAGTTAGATTCAATTTTAATTGAAAAGAAATCAGTCAAAGTGTAACGACCCGGTCCTAAGAGGAGTGGCGCCGGGGTAGATGGCCTGAGCAAGGAGCGGTCCTGAAGGATGTCGATGGGGGCAGGAATGAACCGAATCTATACCGGAAAGAGAGGGTTTCAAGACTATGCTGGTATGGGACGGTATAGTTAAGAACGGCTAGATTTCAAAACTGTACTGGTATGGGACAGTACAGTTGAGAAAGGGCATAAGAGATTTGATAGGTACTACCTATACCAACAAGATGCATCTTCTTTTCGGTAGCCCATTCCGAAGTAACTTCAAAGTTAAGCGTGCTTGACTTGGGGAAATTTCAGGATGGGTGACCTCCTGGGAAGAAATTTCCAGGAAGCATGTGAGTGAGGACAAAGCATGCTGGAAAGACACGTGTTGGTTTGTGGGGACAGACGATCAGATCCCGGATGTTACACCAAGAGTGCTTTAATTGGTTTGTGGAGACAGACGATCAGATTCAGGATGTTACACAAAGAGTGCTTTAATTAATCTTGAACTAATTAATCAGATGCAATTGGCAAAAAAAATAATATTAAAAACGAAACTAAATTTTAATTATTCAATGAATATCTTAATTAACTTCTCTTTATTCAATCGACATTAATATTTCACTATCTTTTCAATTTAAATCTCTTCAAGTCTAGTCCAGGAAGAATAGACACATTTCTACGTGATATAATTGAATACATACATTAAGACTAATCTTTGAAATAATTCAATATAAATTTATTTGACAATCATTTAATTAGATTTTAATTAATAACTATTCTACTGCTGTTTCATCAATAATTTTTATATTTATTGCTTCATCAGTAATTTTAATCGGTATAAATCTTTGCATTGCACATCTTGTATACCCACAATAAGGTTGAAATTGAACTGAAAACCTGTTTATATAAATAAAATATATATTTAAGTTTAACAATAAAAAAGTAATACTTAATTTTTTTTCTAACACTAAAAAAAAAATATTAAATTTTATTGCAAAATAAATTTTATTGTCAGAATTTAATATAACAGTAAATAACTCAAAGTTATTGTCATATATATATCAATAGCAAAATATCGAATTCGACTGCAAAATACATACACTGAGAACTCATAGCAGCAACATACAACAATCTTATTTATTACAACCAAGAGTTATAGAGAAAAAAAAATCATACTTATGGGTTCAAAATTTTTTAGTTAAATTCCCAAATATCATTAGAGTAGCTACTAATTATCAACCCTTAAAAATATATGGTAATTAACTAATTATGGTGAAAAAAAATGTACTGATGAGACAATCTGAGCAAGCATAGAATCATGCAACTCTTTTGGAATATAAAAATCTACCTAGCATTAATTAAATTTAACTAAACAATTATTCAATTAATGTGAGTATGAAACCCATAATTAACTAAAAAAGCCCAATCCATCAAGACAAATCTTAATCATCTAAAAAGAAAATAATTATAGTGGTACAAGCTTTGCGAACAGATAAATAGGCTCACATTTCTCAAACATTTATATATATCAAATATGCATATATTAAAAAAAATATGGTAATTAACTTATTATGGTGATAAACAATGTACTGATGAGACAATTTGAGCAACTCTTTTTGGAATATAAAAATCCACCTAGTATCAATTAATGTGAGTATGAAACCCATTATTAACTAAAAACGTTAGATAAGTTGAACAATTAAGGAATCCTCCAACTTGTATGTCTGCTAAGCAAAGAATATATATATAACAATTGAACTTCAAATACAATTAAGCTCGTAACCACATAATTTTTGTAAGGTTAATTCTTAGGTTAACTAGGACAATTGAAGTGAATTCTTAGCTTTTCATTCTATACACAAGTATCCTTAATGGAAGTTGCCAAGAATGTTTCAGTTCATAATTAGGGAGTTCAACTATCATGACCTCAAATTCAGTCATCGGATGCAGTCGAAGGGTTTGCTCCATGTGACTTTTGAATCAATAAAATGCGTTTTTTATGGCTTCGACCCTGTTTGTGTTTTTCCACTTGTGTGCTCCTCTAAGAACTATGTTGCCACAAGCCTATCAATACAAAGAAAAAGATTACAATCTAACCTTCAGCCAAAGATGGTCTTTGGAGGGGCAGAACTTAACAAAACACTTCTAAACATAAATCACACGTTTTCTTTCATGCTTATAAAGCATCAATGTACAGCCCAAAACAATAGAAAAAAATATAAAGCATGTGAAGAATGTTTTCTTTCATGCATACATGCTTATATATGTTTTTCTGCATGTAAATGAACTGCTAGATATGTGTCGAACATCACATACTAAACTGTAGCCCTCATAGAAAGCAAACTGGGCTGACAGTGAACATCATGGAGCCAAAGTGGGGTAATCCCAGAAGAGCCAGAACCTCTAAGCTACAAGCCAATTTAACAAGGGTTGCTATAGGTCCAATACTCTGCAAGCCAGGAGATGATTTTCAGTTGACAAAATGAATGTTCAAGTTTTCTTATCCTTCCAAACAATTAAGCTTGGATGACAGAGCCAGAAATAGCAAAACTTTTTACATAATCAGTGCACACCATGCATAAAAGGGCAGTTTGAATATATGTCGGGGCAAGTAATCCTACTTTTCCATTGTCATGTGGATGAACTCTGTTAGTTGTAACAGAATCAAGTTCTTTCATATACTCATAGTTGATGGAACCATTTGTCCCAAAGTCAGGCGCCTTATCATTTTGCTAATCTCCTGCACAAAAATAAAGCGTATTAATGACATTACCATGAATGTAAACTATATAAAAGCAACGAAGTTCATTACTTGATGCATACCAATATGCCCATTCACAAGGCTCTCATCCAAATTTTCCGTCTTATCATCAAGAGAAAAGGACTTACAAGAGCCCAAATACAGAGTTAAAGATTGAACAATGGTAAAAAAAAAAAAAAAAAAATAACAAAGAGGACCAAATTGTAATGCAAAAGTATTGAAAGAAACATAATAGTATCAGACGTGTACTTATGAAGTTGAAATAGATCGAGAGATATACACACTAATTCACACTGACAGTACAAATTCATTTCAAACTTCTTGTAGACTACTTCAACATTATTTGACTTTCACGTACAATTGAAAGTTGGATGTATTCAGAAAGCCTACATGCAAACCAGAAATTATTAGTAAATACACAAACCTGGTCATGATTGGCGCATAAATTAAGGTAGCCTTAATCTATGTAAGCCTATAATTTAATTACAAATAAACCTTAATATAACAGATATTTATAACCTTAAAATCAGAAAACTATTGAAAATACAATCGCAACCTAAGCATAACCTCTATACCATCAGCTACTAATTGCAATCTCCTTCCACATATAACCCAAAAAGCTCGATCCATCAACACAAATATTAATCATCTGAAAAGAAAATAAATAATTATAGTGGTATAAGCTTTTCAACTCAATGAGAAATAAGCATAGAAATCTCGAGAAAAAGCAATTATAGTGCACAACAGAATAGGGAATAGATACATAGGCCGACATTTCTCAAACATTTATATATATCAAATACACATATTGTGTCAAATGCTAAATAGACTACAACTGTATTTCAAAACATTCGAAAATCCTTATCAAATAGATTGTCCAAACATAATTCAAAATAGTCAAAACTGATTTACAGATTGAACAAATACAGATAACGAAAACGTTGACAAATCACTATTAAACATATTATAGAAATAAAATTAGAAAGCAGTCTAGTACAAATAACATATTGATCAAATTTATCCAAAATAATCAAAACAAATGATACAGTTCAATAGAATGCCGATATTGCACATCACCAGAGCAAGATAAATCGTAAGCCGGATACCAATAACAGATAACAAATCAAATAATAGATAATATTTTATTTACCAAAGGCCAGAGATTCAATTGCCATATATAATGCCTTTATCAAAGGCCAGATAACAAATACATAATACTTTAACCAAGGCCAGATAACAGACACAGATATATTGAACACGTATACCAGTTTGTAAACAAATAACTTATATTTCTCAAATCCATCATATAGTTCACATCCAAATAATAACTTATATTTCAACAATAGTATAATAATAACTTTTAACAATTACTAGTGTTTTTTTTTTTTTTTTTTTTTGGTACTAGAATTTACCATGTTGGATAACGATGATGATGATGATGATAATAATAATAATAATAATAATAATAACAATAATGACTTTTCACGAAATTCCAAGTGTGTATTTCGTATTTTAGTAAATATTCTGTTGAATAAATGAAGGCAAAATTTTTGTAGTGATCATAGAAGATAAAAGAGTTAATCCACGACGTATCAAAATAAAAGAAAAGAAACATGACAATTGAGTTTTGAAATTAATTACAAATGGATGAAGGATGATATGAATTTGAGCTTTTAGTTACTTACCAATCCCTAAAATCCAGTAAGGGTTGGTCCCAATGGTAAAGTTGACAGATTTGGGATTCAATTCCCTGCTCTGACAAAATTTAACCTTTTTTGCTAGATGATCTGTAAACCTTCGTTTAGCAGACCTTGAAATGGGGTAGACCTATATTTACCTAAACTTTTTTGTAATAAAAAGAAGAAGACGTCGTTAAAAAGAATCTTCTAGAACATAACAGTTGATAATAGCATGTATATTGAATGAAAATTAATAATAGCGTGTATAAAATTCAATATCAAAAGTAGAGTATGGAAAGGATAAAAGTAAAAGAGCACAATACCATATTACATTAGCTTTGGTTTTGAGTTGAGTGTTATGTCTAATATAATCTAAAGTGTAAATCACAAAAGTTTTAGGATGTAGCACAGAATATAGAAAAACTAAATAATAAGTAAAATACAAATATACAATGGCGAGTTCAATTTTTGTCATGATCACCTAAGGCAAAGGAATTAATTCATCACATATTAAAGTAAAAGAAAAAAGAAAAAGTAACGTCTAAGTTTTTTTCATATAAATTAATTACAAATGGGGCATGGATTATTATTAGATAAATAAGAAGGTAATAGATAAAAGATATTTTGAAAAGAATACAAAGGATAAATTAATTGTACTAATAATATACAATAGCAAAAAGCCTACTTTTCTCAATTCTAACCAAACGCCTCAATAGCAATTGTTTAGAGTCAAACAGCAAACCACAGAAAAACATGACTAAAAAAACTAGACTCTAAATAATAAATTTGGAGCAGAGCAGAATATATGAATTAGAGCTTTTAGTTACTTACCAATCTTTTACAACAATATTTAGAAATTTGGATCATATCGAACGATGGGACCATATTCTCCTTTGTCGTTTGAGCACCATTCTTCCAGATCAGGACATTCACAAATTTCTAAATATTCAAGTGTGGGAGGGAGGCTCTCAACAGGAAAGGACTTGAGTTTAGGGCATTCATCAATGCTTAATTCACGAAGAGAGGTGAGGTTTTTGAGACCCCTGGATATGGATTCCAAATTCTTGAAGCTATAGATTGTGAGATAGGTTAAAGAAGTAGGAAGGAGTAATCCATCATTATCTGGGAAGGAAGCCATTTCTTCATTTACTCCTAATGTGAGACTTTCAAGAGAAGTGAGTGTATGCAGTCCCCACTCTGCAATTGGCCGATTCAGAATTTCACATTTTGAGATCCGAAGTTCAGTTAGATTTGGGAGCAAGCACCTTTCCAGAGATGATATCTCTGTATAAATTATATCCAAACGTTGAAGAGAAGTGAGATTCTGCATCTGATTGGGTAGAGATTTCAATTTGGGACAGAAACTAATTTCGAAAGAGACAAGAGAGAGATTGGGCAATCCTTTATCTGGAAACGAATCCAATTCATCACAGCCCCATATGCGAAAAGATTGAAGGTGGGGGAAGCTTTCCATATGATTGGATAGAGACTTAAGTCTTTTACAACTAAAAATTGATAATTCTGTAAGAGTGGGGATAATGGGCAATTCCCTCTCTGGAAACGACTCTGGTTCATCACAATCAGAAATATCCAATTCTCTAAGATGAGAAAACCCATAATAAACCAACTCTAGAAATTGTGAATTACCACTACCACTCAATCTCTGAAGATAAGTAGTCATTTCGCCATTGCAATGCACCTCCAATGAAGGGCAGCCATCAATCTCAAGATTTTTTAGACTGTTGGGGCCATTTAGGAACTCCTTCAGTCTGTTGCAATCTGCAAGTCTCAAATATTCAAGGTTGAAAGGCAAAAGCCCTCCCTCTCCATTCACCAATGACACGAGTTCGTTGCAGCTTGTGATTACTAAATGCTTTAAACTAGTAAGACATCCCACATTCGTTCCATCAGCCCACAGGTATTTCAGTTCTTCACAACTTTTAATCTCAAACTTTTGGAGAGCCGTCATAGCCTGTAGACAGCTTTCATCAAATATTGACAGACCTTTCATCTCATAAATTGTCAACTCAGTGAGACAGGGTACATTAGTCAGACTTCTCAGAACTGCCCCTTCACATCCACTAATATGGAGGCTTTTAAGAGATGGAAGCTCTCGAGGTAAATCAGTTAACTTATCGCAGCCTGAAATTTCAAGTTCTTCAAGGGACAAAAGCAAGCTTGGCAACTTCCCTGCCAATTTTGGACAATTTCTTATTCTAAGCTTACGCAGTTTATGGATTTTTCCCCCAGAATCTTCATTCAGATCATTAGGCCAAGACCACTGCTTCCACTCTGACATACCTTCTATCTCTAGAGACTCCAAACAAGGGAATGAAGAATCATCCTCATAAAACTCACACCACACTTCTTCCACTCCACTCAAACCATCTATTTTCAACTCCTTCAGTGAGGTTAGTCGTCCAGGCAGCGGCAACCGTTTGATATTCTCACAGCCAACCAACTTCAGCTTTACCATCTTCGTGAAAATGGCATCTCCTATCCATGGTGGGAATTGCCTTCCGCCAAAACCCCTAATTGTAATGCTCGTTATATTTTCATGCGGTTCCACTGATTTCAAAATCTGCTCATCCTGAATTGCATTTCGAACAGCAGAATCACCCCAATCCAAGTCTAATTCAAGGAGTCCAGGCTTCTCCTTCAGGAAATTTTCATCCCTCATATCTCCCACATTCTGTATCCTTTGAATCTCAAGCTTCCCTGCTAATTGAGAAAGTTTCTTCAACTCTGATATCTTCAACCCATTATTGCCTTCTCCCACAATGAACTTGCTCAACATGCGCAGGCTTGTCAGATTACCTATTTTTGGTGGCATTTCTTCCAAAGATTCTGTCCCACTGATATCAAGATACAACAAGTTGATCAAGTTACAAATGCTTTTTGGTAACTCAATAAGAAAGTAACAATTGTGCAGCTTCAGCGTTTCCAAGTTAATGAGATTACCCATTGATTCCGGCAACCTTACAATACGACTGAGAGACAAGTCAAGGTACCTTAATTGTTTTAGTTCACCAACAATACTTGGCAACTCCTCAATATTAAAATTTGTTAGTGACAAAACCCTTAAGCATGTTATCTTTGGCAGCAGATCATATAACACCCTCCTATGTAAATGTTTTCTTCCAAAAGAAGACTGATGTCGAGACAAAAATGTCCTGAGTTTCACCATCTTGTGAAAGCATTCAAATCTTGCATAAAGGTTGTACTTCCTAGCCATGAATGCAGAATGCCGAATGTACTCATATGACACCCTACCTGCTAACTCATTATTCTCACCCAAGTGAAAACATACGTCTCTGCTAACAGAGAGAGCAAGATCATGGATAAGGTCATGCATAACATATGTTGATTTATTATCATTAGATTGTTGAAAAAATGATCTTGACAATAACTCATCAAAGTATTCATGACCTATATCTTCCCTATCCTTCACTTGATTCGGCTGACCCAAAAAACCCTCTGCCATCCATAACAAAATCAACTCATTCTTATCAAACTCATGATCCTTGGGGAAAATTGAACAATAGGCAAAACATCGCTTCAAGTGAGGAGGGAGATAGAGATAGCTCAACCTCAAGGCTGGAAGAATATTGCTTTTGCCCTCCCATATCTCACTCTTCCCCACTTTCTCCCACGCACTAATATTGGATTTACCTTTTAGAATGCCACCAAGCGCTTTAGCTGCCAAAGGTAATCCCTTACATCTTTTCACAATCACCTCGCCGGTTGCTTTTAGATACAAGTGTCCTTCAAAGTTTGTTGCTCCTAAAGCATGTCGACAAAACACGGACAAGCATTCGTCATAGGATAGCTCTTTGAGACGATAAGCTGTAGGAGTACCTGTTACCAATGAAATTTCCCGAATTAGTACTCATTAAAGGAACGCTATTTGGGATGTGAACTAGTAAATTACTTACCTCCTGTGATACGGGAAACCTCATCACTGCGAGTTGTGATGATAATCCTGCTTTTTGGTGCTCCTGCTCTAAGAGGACCGCATAAAAGAGTCCAATCATCATAATTCTCAGACCAAACATCATCCAATACAATTAAAAACCTTTTTCCGGACAACTTCTGCTTCAGTTTCAGTTGTAATGAATTCAGATCTTCGTTGTCACTACCAGATTGAAGGATGGTTCTCGTGATCTTGGAGACATCAAAATCTTCAGTACCAACAGAAACCCAAGCTTTCAAATCAAATTCTAATGAGGTATCACTGTAAATGAGCTGAGCTAAAGTAGTCTTGCCGAGACCACCCATGCCAATGATGGGAATGACAGCAAAATTTGCATCAGAATCAGCATTTGCAACCTCCAACAACTTGAGCACGGCCTTCTTATCATCATCTCTGCCGTGAACCTCTGGTTCATCCACCAAAGAGGTCGAGGGTGGTCTTTCGCTCCCTTGGGTGACCTTCTTTCCATTGGACTCTACCAGTTTCAGTTCATCTTTTTCTTTGATTATGTTATCTAATCTTGCACTGATCTCATCTACCTTGGAACGCATCTCCCTATTGAACATAATAGTTGCTGGTTTCACTGCAGCACAGCATGAAGAGAGGAGTTTGCGCATATTACTCGGACGGACATTATGGTCATCTTGATCCTTCAAAATGTGCTGCTGAACCTTAGTTGCAAGTTGATCAACAAAATCCTCCAGGTCATAAGCCAAGTGTTTTAAATCAGTCAACCAGATCTCAGCCTGCCGGTTAGTGGACTGCCTCTCCTCAGCATCATCAAGCGCAGCATCAATCCTCCTCAGCATCTTCTTCCACCTTTCGAGTTGATCCAGCACTTGCCTTTGACCAACATACTTGAGCCAGTCAATGGACATCAACCTCTCAATAACCGCATCAACCGAAGCAGAAAGGATGGAACCAGCAACAGTTTCCATTGCAACAATTCTTGGTGATCAAAAGTGAAGATTATTTGCCTTAGTCGTGTTTGGGAAGAAGGGATTAGGAAAGTAAACAATTTTAGTTAAAAAAAAAACCCAAGGAGTTTATTCTGCTGTCTTTGTATAAAGCTGAACTCTTTTGTTGTTTCCTTCTTTTTTAATGAGCGTTGTGGCCTACCATACCAAACGAAAGTTCACAGAAACAACTTGTGTGGACAGAATTCACGTGGTGGGAGAAAACACAGTATTAAAGATGTGAAAGTTACCTACATTTTCAGAATTTTGTCGGTGACGAAGAGTCCAATCATTTTACTCCATTATCATAATTTTGTCGGAGAAAACTCCAGCCATCGACTCTAATCCCAACTTGTCCTTTCTTGAATTTGGCCTTTAGCAGAGGTGCACAGTGAATTTAAGATAAATCAGCTATGTAGTATGTACAACTGGAATTATGTGTTTCATTTTCTGTTAATTTAACATTTTATTCAGTTAGTAGCTTTAGAAATGGACAAAAATATAATTTATTTATTTTTTATAAATTTTTTAATGGTTAATAACTAAAATAAAATGTTAATCGACCAAAATAACTAATCAACCGATTAGTGGTTAAACAAATTTAATAATTTTTCAAAAAGCAAGAAGAAATTAGTATACTAAATGATGCGTGCCGAGCACACCAAAAATAAATTCCTACTCTCGAAAACAAAAGTTTGTAGTACAAATGGAGCAAGGTCGAATCCACAGGGATTGGCCGATTATTTCTTCTAAAATTAAACAAGAAAAGTAAAGGGGGTTGTTTGAGAATTGCAATTAAAATATAAAAATAACAGAAATTAAATAATTGGGTAAAAATCTAGATGAGGCGAATTCCAGCTAGAAGGCGAATTCGAGTCTTGAGTCAAGCCAACCGATCATCGATCAAACATAAAAGATAACTTCAATGCATTCAAATAAATTAGCTATAGCAATCATAAAGCATGAATCGTCTAATCTCTTCTTATGGAATAGATACCCAAGAGAAGCTCGTTAATTATCTCTAATTAATCAAACAGTTCCGAACAAGCTTCGGAATTTAATTCAATTAAAAGCTTTAACAAACGAAAGAGACACTAATTCTACTCAATAATCACCCAAGCGGGATTATTTAAAGCATATCGATTTCATCCATAACACAAATTAAAAACTTGTCCATAATTAATCGTGTTATTCGCTACCTAGGTTAAGTGAATTAAACGATTACGTATTCAATTACTTAAATAGCAGAGCAATCACATGTAAATAATTAAATCAAGAACTTAATTAAATCATGCAAAAGTAGTAAAAACAGAAGGGAATCGATTACTTGAATTAAAGAAGAAAGAAAGAACAAATGATCTCACAGTTAGACGTTACAAGACTGAATTGCCCACTAGCTAGAGATTAAAGTTTTAGTTCTCCATGAAGAGAGAACACGTTGGAGAGGGAAGAAAAGAGAGGCTGCCGAAATTCTCAGAGAAGAAGAGAAAAAAAAAAAAAGAGAAGGAGAAGGAAAATAAAAGACCTAACTCCTTTTAACCCTAATCAACTAAGGAAAGAGTTCTAAAAAGGAAATAACTCTAATTAAGATTTTTGTAGGAAAATCTAATTAGAGTTATTAAAAATAAAATATCTCTAATAGCCTATCACAAAAAGGCTGAAATAAAATAAAATAAGACTAAATTAGAAGTCTTCAAATTCCATAAAAACTCTTCAAAATTCGCAGGTCCCCTTAAGCCATGGTCTTGGCTTATGCAAAACAGCTTCCTAAGCCCAATTTCAGCATCAACAGCACTCCATAAGCCATGCCCATGGGTTATGACTTCAAGCTCCATCCTTCAAGCACTCCAAGCTTCCAAAATCGGCTCTTTAAGCTCATTTAACAACTTCAGAGTCCCTAGCACGAGTAATTACACAAAATAGAGTAAATCCGCCGAAGTTAACAAAAAATACATCAATTAAAGCCTATAAACAAAAACGGATTACGTGCATAAAATGCACTTATCAAAATTCCCCCCACTTAAACCTTGTTTGTCCTCAAGCAAACAAAACAAGCCCAACTCCAAAGACAATTAAAAGCGCATTGTATCTCACAAATCATAGTTTCAAAAATCAACTAATAAATCAAGCATGCTTATCAAGGGAGAGATGCGATAAACTTGGCACTTAGCCCCAACTAATGCACCCAAAGCTACTCAATTAACAACTTAGAATGTGATTTGCATCACTAGGATAGTAGACCACTAATCGCTTCTTAATCAAAAACATAAATAAGGGAGAATAGGATTTGGATAAGCACACAATTTATTTAGGACGTAAGCAACTAACGGATCACTTTGTGATCTTATTTTATTCACTTTTCTTTTCACAACATTTAACCGTACTTAAGATGCTTTAGCTTTTCCGAACGGATAACAAAAATGGAGCAAACACGATGCACCCGACTTACTTGGCTAAGCATATTCATTAAGCGGCTACTAGCACTATTCATAACTTGGATTCGCAAATCAAGCCAGCGGAATAGAATATTCATGTGAAATTATTTTTATTTGCCAATTTTATTTTTTTAGAACAAACATTTAAAAGTCAAAAACATGCATAAAACCTATTTTATCCCCTTGATTTATGGTTAGTCAAAAGAAGTGTCTTATACAATCCATGTCTCTAAGTGATACATTTCAATTCAAGTGTCTATTGATCACAATGATTTCAAGTAGCTAGAGCTTCCTAATTCATTTATGCAAACATCTCCCTTTGACAAGTACACAAGACATAGAAGAAAAGTTTTCGGTTCTACAATTCTTAAAGAGAACAATGCAAAATAATAAAGGAGTTGAAACTAATTTATGTTTTTGCGAGATGACAGTCAAGAGAACAAAACAAATAATATAGACATAATGATAAGCATACAATGTATAACCCCTCCCCCCACTTAAATCTGCACATAGCCCTCGATGTGCAAGAAAACATAGCATCACAAACCAGAGTAAAAATAGCAAGAAAGTTAGAACAGAACTCCCCTGGATTATGAATGCCAAATATCCGACGCTCCTAAGGGGAAGGTGGGCACGGGGGATCGCGCTTCTGAATCTGGTACAACTTACCCATAATAGTTTCAATTCGGGCCACCGTTCTTCATCCTACGCCCTTGCTTTAAGTTGTGAGGGATTGATTATCCTTGATTTGAAATAAATAGCGGCAATACGTCCTGATTTACCACCAATTAAGCACAACACAACTATAAAATCAAGAAAACTAATTATCCAAGAGATATTAAGATATCATACTGAATAATTAGTTAGAGATATAAACCACAGATCAACAAGCAAAGGCATAATTATTAGCAATGAAATCTCAAATATATACTCAACCATTTATTATAATCTCCATGAAATTGCCAAATTAATTGAAACATGGTAGCAGCTAAATAGATAGGGAAAAGATAACAATCAATTTGACCCCATAATAGTGAATCAATTTGGCACAATAAATATTTGCAATCAAAAGTTGAGTAAGATATAAGCAATTTCCAATTCTCAATTAAGAAGTAAAATTAGCCTACAATGAGGCTAGCTAGCATGCAAGTACTAATTTCCAAAGCTTCTTAATCAAAATTCAAGATAAAACAATTTTGAAACTTAAAATTTATTGCACTCATGAAAAATTTGCAGCGATGGTGCAGAGCAATGGACTAATTCCAATTCAATTCTCACATCAATTATTAAATTAGCATATAGATTTGAAAAAAAAAAAATCAATTGGGAGAGAAAGAACTTGCAAACTAGAGTGGGGCTTTTCTGAGGCAAAATCTGCTGCTATAGACTTGCTGCTGGCCGGAGTTGTTTATTCAGGCACCGGAATCTGTGTTTCAGTCGTCGAAATGAGTCCGGCAAAGGAAGAAACGTCGGCCGGCGGTGGCAAGGGGCGGCGGCTGTAGACGCTGGGGACTGCAGGTGGAGAAGAAAGTGGAGCAGCGGCGGAGATGGGCGGCGGCAGAAGATGGTGGTCGGCTGAAGATTGAGGGCGGCTGATTTCGGCTGGACGGAGGATTTTGACTGGACGGCGGCGGTGGAAGGTTGGACGGCGGCTGTGGACGTTGGAGAAGAAGGGGTCTGCAAAAGAAAATTAGGGGTAGAAGAAAAGAAAGAAAAGAAAAAGAAGAGAAAAAAAAATAATAAAATAAATTAATGGTCAACAGCAGATTTTTTTTTTTTTTTTTGCACGTTTTTTTTTTTTTGAAATAATAAATAAAAAAAATTAAATTTTTTTTTTTTAAAAAAAAATGAAATAAAATAATAAATAAATAAAGAAAAAAAAATTGTTTTTGTCAACAAGAGGCAGAAGACTAATTCCTACAACCCATGACCTTGGCTTAAGTCTACAATTTCAAACTTGTCACACAAAGAAACAGAAGACTAATTCACACAGGCCATGATCATGGCTTAAATCACCTCTTTTGCTTTTGACCAAAAAAAATCAGAACACTAATTGCCTCAAGCCATGATCATGGCTTAATTCACTACCTTTAGTTTTTGGCCCAAAAAAATCAGAAGAGTAATTAGCTCAACCCATGACCTTGGCTTAAGTCAACAATCTCAAAATCGTCACACAAAGAAACAGAAGACTAATTCACACAGGCCATGATCATGGCTTATGTCTTCCCCTTTTTAAATTTCTAGTTCACACAAACCAAGACCCTGGCTTAATTAAATTGTCTGTATCTTAAAAACAAGTAATTAGCGACCTAAAGCATGATCAAAGGTAACGAAAGACGCAAATTTTTTTTTTTTTTTAAAAATAAAAATAAAAATAAAAATACCAAATTAACACACAAAATAAAAATAATTAATTTGAATTAAAATCAATTTGGGTTGCCTCCCAAAAGAGCGCCTTTCTTTATTGTCTTGGGCTAGACATTATGTCGATCTTAATTACTCATAATCCCAATGGCATATTTGTGTTCCTTGAGAACTCGGACTATCACATCCTCTTCAAGTCCTTCTAATCCTTTTGGTATTATCACCGGAAATTTTCCATTATCATCAAGATAGAAAACCTTAAATTTATCAATCAAGGTTTCAGGCTTTATCTTCGGATTATCTCTCCGGGCCGAACTCTCAACTGGCTTCACTTGTAAGATTTTTTCACAACCTCCTGTGTCAAAAACCTCATAAACACCAGAATTAGCAACATCAGGAGCTAAATCATAATGTTCCTCACTTGAAAATTTCATGGCATCATATATATTAAAACAAATCATTTCACCATTAAATTCCATAGTGAGTTTACCTTCATTCATATTGATTATAGCTTTAGATGTTTTAAGGAATGGTCTTCCTAAAAGAATGGGTGTCGATATTGGACAATCATCATCATTCATATCCAAAACATAAAAATCAGCAAGAAATACCAAACCATTAACTTGCACAAGTACATCCTCTAGTACCCCATCAGGATAAGCATTAGTTCTATCAGCAAGTTGAACTATCACACCATTTTCTTTTAAAGGTCCAGCATTTAAAGATGCATAAAGAGATCGTGACATGATATTAATTGAAGCTCCAAGATCTAACATTGCTTTCCCGATTCTAGTACTACCTATCTTACAAGGGATAGTGAACATACCTGGATCTCCACATTTTGGTGGGAGTTTCCTTTGAATAACAGCAGAAACATTCTCTCCCACACTGATTTTTTCATTACCCCTCAACTTTCTCTTGTTAGTACACAATTCTTTAAGAAATTTGGCATATCGAGGGATTTGTTTAATAGCATCAAGAAGAGGAATATTTACCTGAACTTTTTTGAATAAGTCAAGTACCTCTTTCTCTTGGTCCTCCTTTAGAGATTTGGAGAATCGACTTGGGAATGGAGGTGGAATGACAATGGCCGGTGCAGGAGTTACCTCTTCTTTTTCTAGCTCTTTCTCCACCTCATGCTTCGAAACACCAGCAGATGGTATCTCCTTGCCACTCCTTAAAGTGATGGCACTAACATTTTGCCTCGGATTTATTTCAGGCTGTGATGGCAAACGTCCAGAAAATTGTGATTCCAACTTACTCACCGAGGTGGCTAATTGGCTCATTTGGTTTTCTATGTTCTGGATGCTTGTCTTAGTGTCTTGTTGGAATTGTTGCACGTTGGAAGCCAAGGCAGACACTATTTGCTCTAAAGACATAGTTGGCTTATGAGGGGGTGGTTGTGGTGTATGGATTGGCGGCCTAGGATGGTAACTGTTAGATTGTTGTCCTTGCTGAAAGTTATTTGGCTTATGAGCATAGCTGAAATTCGGGTGATCTTTCCATCCAGGATTGTAAGTCTGAGAGTACGGATCGTATCTCCTCTGATGTTGTTGATTCTGAAAATTACCAACAGCATTCACCTGTTCTTCCTCTTGGAGAGTGTGACAAGAATCCGTAGGATGATCGAAACTTGAACAAATCCCACAAACATTCACTTGTTGTTGTTTCCCCAAAAATGCTTTCTGCATGAGTGAAGTAAGGGTGTCAAGTCGTTTTTCAATAGCAGAAGTGTTTACCTCATTCACTTTCTGCACAGGGTGATCTTGTCTATTGCCAAACTATTGTGTATTGGCAGCCACTCTCGAAATTAGCTCTCTTGCACTAGTGATTGTCTTATCTGCTAAGGATCCACCACTGGATGCATCAATTAGATTCCTGTCAGATAAGGTTAGTCCTTCATAAAAATATTGAAGTAAAAGTTAATCCTTTATCTGATGATTTGGGCAACTGGTGCAAAGCTGATTAAATCTTTCCCAGTACTCATAAAGATTCTCCCCAGCATATTGGCGAATGCCCGATATATCTTTGCGGATTGAAGAAACTCGTGAAGCAGGGAAGAATTTCTCAAGAAATTGCTTCTTCATCTCGCCCCAAGTTGTGATTGATCCAGATGGGAGGTAATACAACCAATCCTTAGCTTTATCAGTTAGTGAAAACAGAAAGGCTCTCATTTTCACTTGCTCCACAGAAACTGCATTCCCTGGCGGTTTCATACTCGAACATACTACATGGAGCTCCTTCAAATGTTTATGTGGATCTTCACCTGAAAGTCCACGGAAAGTAGGCAATAAGTGAATTAAACCAGATTTTAATTCAAAATTTACCTCATTTTCCGGATACAGTATGCAAAGAGGTTGTTGATCCATATCCGGTTCAGCCATGGCTCTCAATGTTTGTTCTGGATGAGCCATCTCTTCTTCTTCCTCAATTTCACTCTCACTTGATTCTAACGAATCAGCTACCACGTTCGGTGGGAGTGATACCCGTGCTTCTTTTTCCTTTGTTTGCTTTCTCAATCGACGAGCAGTTTTCTCTATTTCGGAATCAAACACGAGTTCACCTGTACGAGAAGAACGTGGCATATACTAGAAAGTACAGATTAGAAGAAATAAATTAATTGGAACACCAATCCCCGGCAACGGCGCCAAAATTTGATGCGTGCCGAGCACACCAAAAATAAATTCCTACTCTCGAAAACAAAAGTTTGTAGTACAAATGGAGCAGGGTCGAATCCACAGGGATTGGCCGATTATTTCTTCTAAAATTAAACAAGAAAAGTAAAGGGGGTTGTTTGAGAATTGCAATTAAAATATAAAAATAACAGAAATTAAATAATTGGGTAAAAATCTAGATGAGGCGAATTCCAGCTAGAAGGCGAATTCGAGTCTTGAGTCAAGCCAACCGATCATCGATCAAACACAAAAGATAACTTCAATGCATTCAAATAAATTAGCTATAGCAATCATAAAGCATGAATCGCCTAATCTCTTCTTATGGAATAGATAACCAAGAGAAGCTCGTTAATTATCTCTAATTAATCAAACAGTTCCGAACAAGCTTCGGAATTTAATTCAATTAAAAGCTTTAACAAACGAAAGAGACACTAATTCTACTCAATAATCACCCAAGCGGGATTATTTAAAGCATATCGATTTCATCCATAACACAAATTAAAAACTTGTCCATAATTAATCGTGTTATTCGCTACCTAGGTTAAGTGAATTAAACGATTACGTATTCAATTACTTAAATAGCAAAGCAATCACATGTAAATAATTAAATCAAGAACTTAATTAAATCATGCAAAAGTAGTAAAAACAGAAGGGAATCGATTACTTGAATTAAAGAAGAAAGAAAGAACAAATGATCTCACAGTTAGACGTTACAAGACTGAATTGCCCACTAGCTAGAGATTAAAGTTTTAGTTCTCCATGAAGAGAGAACACGTTGGAGAGGGAAGAAAAGAGAGGCTGCCGAAATTCTCAGAGAAGAAGAGAAAAAAAAAAAAAGAGAAGGAGAAGGAAAATAAAAGACCTAACTCCTTTTAAACCTAATCAACTAAGGAAAGAGTTCTAAAAAGGAAATAACTCTAATTAAGATTTTTGTAGGAAAATCTAATTAGAGTTATTAAAAATAAAATATCTCTAACAGCCTATCACAAAAAGGCTGAAATAAAATAAAATAAGACTAAATTAGAAGTCTTCAAATTCCATAAAAACTCTTCAAAATTCGCAGGTCCCCTTAAGCCATGGTCTTGGCTTATGCAAAACAGCTTCCTAAGCCCAATTTCAGCATCAACAGCACTCCATAAGCCATGCCCATGGGTTATGACTTCAAGCTCCATCCTTCAAGCACTCCAAGCTTCCAAAATCGGCTCTTTAAGCTCATTTAACAACTTCAGAGTCCCTAGCACGAGTAATTACACAAAATAGAGTAAATCCGCCTAAGTTAACAAAAAATACATCAATTAAAGCCTATAAACAAAAACGGATTACGTGCATAAAATGCACTTATCACTAAAGATATATTTTATGAAAATATAAATTATCCCAAAAATGGAAAAAAAAAAAAGTATCCATAGGTTCCAAATGTAATTAAAGAGCCAAACTAGGAAACTGTAAATAGTACTGTGGTGAGGTAGTAACCAGAAAAGACTGTAAATAAAAATTAAAACTCAGTAATTCACGATTAAATTTAAGAGTAGAAAGTGGTTATTTGTCCCTATTAAATACATAAAACTATACATATATTATTCACTAATATTTTATATATATATATATATATATATATATATATATATATATATGATACTTCCTCTGATTTTGAATATATATCGTTTAAAGTTATTCATTAAAACCAATAAATTATTAATTATGTTATTAAAATAACTAATTTATCATCAATAATTTTATAGTAAAATTTTATTTTCTATTTCTTCTTAAGTATTATTAATTTGTTAGATAGCGAGCGTCTTTTTGGACTTTTAGCTACTCGCATGAAGGGACAACGATTAATTCTAATTAATCAACCAATTAATTTCCTACATTCAAGTGTTAGGTTAATTATTGGTTTTGTATCACTAATTACTTTTTTTCCTTTTTTTTTTTTTTTTTTAATTAGTGCTACACATTCAATTACATGATAATTAGACTTGTTGCTTTGTTTTTTGTTTGTATCTAATCATAATAATGGTTGGAGATAAGTCTTGTTTTGATTTATTAAAACTCATTTTTTCTACTTCTATCTCTCCCACCACATCGGTATTAATCATTCTTCATTTCTCAAGATAACTTCAATTATTTCTGAAAATGAAATCTACGAATTTGTATACCATTTCAATCTTTCAAATTTTTTTTTAATAAGTTCCTCTACTTTATATATAAAATCAACATAAAAGATAAAAATTATTTTTAACACAAACAGAATTTCAGGTTCAATATATGTCAATGGGTATACAATTTATTAATCCTTATAATTTTGTCATTGTTAACTGTTTAATCTTCTTTTTTTCTGGGGGAGGGTGGAAGTATCTTTTTTTAGAAACCTTAACCGCCGCAATAAACAATTTTTTTGACATTCCAATAAATTTGACAATTATTGTAATTATTATATGAAATGTTGCAATTAATAAACTCAAGCTTCGATTTGGCAAATTTATTCTCATTTTTCAGAAATAACTATATAGTTATTTGGTACGTTGTTTTATTTCAGTAATATGAGTCAAAATTTTCATACAATATATTTAAGAGCATATTCAATTCAGAGAGTTGAATTATCCTGTAACTTAAATTCATTTCAGTCATTGGGTAAAGCCGACATGTTTGCTCTTTCTGACTTTCGAATAGAAGCAATGCGTTTTCGATGGCTTCGACCCAGTTTATGTTGTTCCCACTCGTGAGCTCCTCTATGAACCCTGTTGCCACAAGCCTACCAGTACAAAGGAAAATTTAGCATATTTAGACTCTGAACATTCACGCAAAAAACCAACAAATTTAAGGCACTGTCCAGAGAGACAATAGATCCCCCGAAAACTCGAAGATGCTGACCTTACATACGTATTGGGTCCAAAGGTTCCTTTCAGTCAATTTCTTTCCAACACCATCACAAACCATCAAACCAGGAACTGAGCTCAAATCACATTGTAGAAAAGAAGTTACGACCTCCGCCGCTGGTCCAACCACTTGTTCAGCCCATGATTTATCGGATTTGCCTGGAACACAAACAAAAATAGCATCTCATGTTATTCAGGAAAGGGTCCACTCGATAATGATGTGCTGTTAAAAATATATTCCTGATCTACATTAACAAACAGGTCAAAGCAAGGCTGTGCTTGAAATGGATTCAGTTGCATCAAGATATTGTATGTTCCATCCAAACAATGTTTGCAGCCGGTTAAGTCTCCTCTTCTGCAACAGGAAAATGCTTTTGTTATTAAGAATTCGACATGGATAATTAGCCCACAGGGAAGGTCCCTGTTTTGGACTGGACCAGATAACACTTGGAAAACTTGATTTCATAATCAGATGCTATTTTCAGAGTTTTCCAACCAAATTACAAAGATATGATAATCCATTCACGATTAAGAAGTTCTTGCGAAGGATAAACAAAAGATATCGTTTATAAGATTCTTATCTTTGGGAAGACAATTCGAAGTTCAAACAAACAAAATAAGATGAAAGTAAGTTGAAAATTGCAAGAATTATCACACAACTGAAGGGGTGACATGGGCATGAATGTATCTGATAGACTGGTACTGTTTATGAAGCAGTCAAGTTGTCTGAAAAATGTGGTACAAATTTTGGACACAAATGATAATCTAATTGTCCTAACAAATAAAGAAAACAAGTTTATATAGAATAAGAGAAACTTTTAGTTGATCAAAACAAGTCAAATCTGACACAAGCACCTACTTGACGACGAACAAGCCTTCGTGTGTTCAATTTCACTTTGTCAATTGCTTCATCTAAAAGATTCTTGAGTTCATTATCATTGGAGGAAAATAAGAACTCCCTCATTTTATCTTTTAGCCTCTTGTCGTTGTTTGCTGACACCATTAAGTGAGATTCATTGCTGGTGTCACTTGCCTTATCAATTCTGCTTTCCAAAAGGTACTCTCTCAAAAAATCCTCAAATTCCCGTACGCCAATGGCTTGCCGCAAACCTCGAGTATAAACAGCATGAGGATTGTAAATATCATAAACTTCACCCAGTAATCCAGCATCAATCATGCTATCTACTCTTAGTCCCACATGCTGGTCCAGTACAAGGATGGCAGAATCAATACAAATAAAACAGTAATCAAATCTACAATTGTCAATCCGACCCCAGTTCTGCCCTGCCACATTCAAAATGATAACAATTGAAGGGTGTAGACAAAAATTTACAATCTAAAGAACAATTTACCCCTGAACCTGTCCAAATGTTAATATTAGCCCCAATATATTGATTGGTAACTCTTGCCCCTTGTCCTATCCAATTTGATAAAATCTATTTGTGAATATTTATTTTCTATAGTTGTGTTTTTTAAGCAATTTTTGCTTTTCATGTGATTTGCCTTTTTTATTACTTAAGATAGGTCAAGGGGCAAAAGTTATCAATCAATAGTTGGGCTCAAATTAGGTGAGATTTTATAAAATTCAATATGTTAGGGGGCAAAGGTTACCAATACTAACATCTGGGATAGGTTAGCTGGTAAATAAGGCATAGGCTTTAAGCCAATTTAGAAACTTAAAGATCAAAATTCGAGAATTCAGCAAAGGCGAGAGAGAATAAAATGCAATTGAACTGTATTTGGAATCTCACTGAAAAACAATAACAAATTCTTAGCAATAATTAGCATTCTCCTTCCACAAAACAGCACTATTATTATCAGAAAGAAAATTATATGTAAATTTCCTATTTTTTCACTTTACATGCTTTTAATTTTGTCAACTGGTTCACAAGTTTAGTTCATATATAGTGCAAAGATGGATTTTAGACAAGGATACAAATTTTAGGATCAGATAATGGGACCTATTTGAACCACAAGAAGTTTCTAACAGTTAATTCTGCAAAATGCAAACATTGGCCTGTCAATGAGATTGAAGAACGAATCATGCTATGATCTGCAGACCTAAAGCTCAGACAGACTTCGCACCATCAGACTTGGAAATTGTCCTTTTTACAAGTTCAACAAAGGTTAGCGGGCACATTGCCATACCTTGTTTGGAAATCATTAACTTAGGAACCATAATGATGAATGAAAAAGAATTTGAAAGATATGAGTTACAAAGAACAAAATTCATGTTTTTTTCACTGTGAAAAGGAGAAACTTTTGATTTACAGTTAAATTATGACAGTATACTATTATGTGAATGTTGAACAGGAAAGGTTACCAACCTCAGTCGCCTTTCCCTGATAGAGCTTGCTAGGAAGGATACCAGAGCGAGCATACAAATTAAGGTATTGATTAATCTGCAAAACAAGACAACTAAATTCAGGGACATCTAATAGATAAGTTGCTAGAGAGTTTTTGTGTTACAACTTCACTGCTCACAAATTAGTTTGAACAATGCCCACAAATTGTTGTAATTGAATATTACATCAGCCATAGTTAATCCTTTGAACTTGGATCAAAAATGGCATCAGCATAAACCCATGGCTTGAATTTGTGTCTAATTACATTAAATTGATAAACCTATCTCAATGACAAGCCCTACAGTGAATAAAAAAATTAAAAATATAACAAGATAACATAACATCAGAACAATTAGATGGCTTAGCTAGTTTTGACATCAAAATAGGATATTACAATAACACATATTAAATCATCAAGTAGATTATGCAAGCCAGAAATTTGTGACAAAATTCAGAGTTTCCCTTCAAGTATTTTTAAAGATTTAACTTTCAGTTGACAAAGATTGAATTTTCTAGTCTTTTATCCTTCTAAACAATTACGCTGAATGATGGAGCCAGAAAAAGCAAGACTTTTCACGTAATCAGAGCACACCATGCATCTATTAAAAGTGCACACTTTTGAATATATCTCAAGGAGGCTAGTTACTCACTTTTCTATTGTCATGTGGATGGACTCTTTTAGCTGCAACAGGATCAAGTTTTTTCACATAATTGTACTTGTTGAAATCATTGCTCCCAAACTCAAGCACCTGATCATTTTGCTCATCTCAAAATGACTTAAGTTATAAACAGGACTTAAGTTATCAAATCATAAAGCAAAAGTACTAAAAGAAATCAATTTTCAGTTGTCCTGGAAAAATAATCGGATAAAGGGTCAATTTGGAAGCTAAACTTGACTTGCAGGATCAAATTGGTCCAAAATGAACTTTAGATATCAGTTTAGTCTACCGCTTCATATTTTTTGTCAACTTAGTCCAAAACGTGTCATGTGAACGTATGATTGATGGCTTTTAGACATGTGACATATTGGACTGATTTGGCCAAATATCCTAAGTTGAAGGGACAAAATGATACCTAAAGTTCAGTTTGAGGCAAATTGACTCTGCAAGCCAAGTTGAAGAGCCAAGTTGACCCTTTATTCGAGAAAAATCCTCGTAGTATCTTAACGCCCACTTCCCTCAAGATAAATAGAACTGAAGAAGTAGACTACCTGAATATAGTAATTGGTTCCTCCAACAATAACAGGCAAGCAATTGCGTGCCAAGATATCATTAATAAGCTGCAAATTGATTAATCAATTAAATCAAATCAGAACATGCTAATGACAATCAAAGTTGGAAAAAAAATATGTTTGGTTTTCACAGATGAATAAGCACTCAACATTAACACATGGCTTGAATGATTGCAAGCCAAAAACTATCTTCAATTCAATTAACTGTAAAGTTACAAATACGAGATATGATGCACCCTTAAAAAGAGCATAAAATTAGGTGAAAGACAACTCACAGGAATAGCAGAATCCCTGAAATCCTTGGCTGTGAATTCTACATTTGGGCTAATGGTCCCAAGCAAATGGTGAGGAACTCCTGCAACCAATAAACCAGCAAAAGGATATCAGCAGTAGCCAAACATATCGAATTCTAGACAGAGAGAGAGAGAGGGGATTAGAGAGAGAAAGTACCATTCTGCTCGTGTAGAGGAACTTTGTTAGTAAGGACATCAAGACCATGGTAGACTTGCATCGAATCAGCGTTGATGATTTCAACTGGAAAGTGGGAGGCTAAATCAATGGCGAGTTTTGATTTGCCTGAGCCAGTAGGACCCATTATCACTACAACCTTCGATTTCGATTCTCCTCGCGCCTCCTTGCTCGTCGCCGGAATTCTTCCTGCATCGCTAGGTTTTTGCAGGGTCGACCGATAATCGATTTCGCTCTCCATCACCGACTGTTGAGAATTCAGAAAAGCTATCCAGCAGTAGCGGATCCCTCTTGGGATACAAATTGAAATCAAAATCTGCGGCTTTGGCTCTCTTCAATTTTCATAATTTGGTCCGATCCAAAATTCTTGTTATACAAACTTAAATATTCTTTTCTTCTTATTTTAAAATGCATTTTTTTCTAATTTTTTATATATTTCAAAATAAGATCGATATATTGGTAACAAAACCAAATAAATAAAACCATTTTTCTTATAATATTCGAAACAATACAAACTCAGAATGTTGAATCTGAAAATAATATGAAAATAATCAAATATCAATTAGGCTATCATACATTGACATACACATAAATAGATGTAAAGTTAATTAACTATTAAATTAATAGTAGACTCTATTAATATTTTATTTACTATAAATACATTTTACAAACAGTTAAACAGATTTTAATTCATGACTATTTTACTAATTTTACTAATTAGAGGTTATATTACTTATGCACAATAATGTTAAAATTGAACTTATAACCTATTATATAAGTGAAATATATATTTGATGACATCCAGTCATTGTGATGCCGAGTCTACCATCCAGGTATCATGATGCCCTATCTCCCGTCCGGTTCTCTAGTAAGCATGTGGCGGATTGTAGAGATTGGATCCGAGGCATATTGTTTCTGCCTGAAGGAAATTTTAGAAGATGGGTGATGGAATCTTGTTGGAGTCTACTTACTATATTGTGTTGAAGAATGACTCATATCCCATATAGAGTCTAGGGTGGAAGTCTTTTAGTTTGACTAAGATATGAGTTTTGGAGTATTACTAATCCAAAGCAAACTCTATCATTGGCCTTATAAAATGATGGAGCGTAGAGATAAGAATCAACTAACTCTAATTGAGCTAATATAATCTCAGCTTAAACAATTTAGACTAACACAGGCATCGGAGTATACCACAAGAGTTACCGGTGTCTCATATTTTCTGTTTCGCATGAATGTTACTAGATCCAATCCAGAACAACTCAGACCTAGATCTCACGAAGGATTTTAGACTGAATCCATCAATGTTCATGTTTAAAAAAAATTATGAAAAATTAAAAAATTGATCTTCTGTATAAAATATATATCATATTAATATATCATATTAATATATATCATATTCCCACCAAAAGCTATCTAAGATAGTAGTAATTAATTTTATAATAATAACAATATAATCTAATTAATTAAGATTCTATTTAGTTAAATTCCCAATTTGTAACTTTATCAGCTGGAAAGTCGTAGCCAGGAAATCAACAAGGGTATTACATGACAAATCCATTAATTATACAATCAATGCCTTACAAGCTAAAGAAAGCTTTAACTGCCAAGTGTGCCTTCAAAACCGCAAAGCAACGGCTAATACCCTTCAAGGCCTGCAATATAACAGTTATATTGCCGTTGTAAGCTTGTCCAATGGCCATCTTCAACCTCCTGATGGGTTTTCTCAAATCCTATATAAAGAGAAGAACTGAAGTTGTTGAAGCATGAAAGACTAAGCATATATTTCACACATTGAGAGCAATTGATTAAGTCTTCCTATAATATTCTTCAAGCATTCAAAGAGAGAAAAGCTTAATTGTGAATTATTCAAATATTCTACAATTCGCGTTTTGTATTTCACACAAGAGATTTGTGTGAGGGGATTTACTTTGTTGATAGTGTGATCAACAAAGATTGTATAAATTTGGTATTTAAGCTTTAAAAATACCAAGATAAGTTTGGTGCTTAAACTTTGAAAAAGTATCAGTAGAAGTTTGATATTTAAGCTTTGAAAAATACCGGGATAAGTTTGGTGTTGAGCTTTGAAAAACACCGAAAAAGCTTGTTACTTGAGCTTGGAAAAGTAACGGTAGAGGTTTGATACTGAGCCTGTAAAAGTATTGAGTTTATTACTAGAACTCGTAAAAAGTAACATAGGTCTGTTTCCTGCCTGTAAAAGAATAGTTAGTGAAAAATCTCAAGTGATTGGCTTAGGGATTGGACGTAGACCGGTTGGGTCGAACCAGGATAAATTTTGGTGTCTTCATTTCTCTATCCATACTCTCTTTATATTTACCACTATTTAAATTCTTGCAGTTTAAATTAATAGCTTTATTATTTAAAGACATCTTTTATTTTTAGTCAAGCAAATATATATTCGCAGGTTTTACTATTTTATTAATTCTGTATTTTTGTAAAACTTGCGTTTAGCAAAAGAAAATTGTTTTATAAAAATGAAATTTTCTAAATCGTTTGCGAAATTTTTTATATAATATTATTTACCCTCTTCTAGTACTGTAGCTAGCCCACTTGGAATACAATATTAATTAAATTATTCCTGTTTTGAATTTCAAAACATATTCTTTATATATTGGCGGTAGCTAATAGACACATACAAAATCAATTCATTTAGTGTGAACTTCTTTTCTTCTTTTATTATTTTAGTTATATTTTAAAGAATTAAAGAAAAAGAAAACATTGGTTTGAAAAAAAGCATTTTATAGCTTTATCTTTTGCACTAAATTATCGATTAATTAACCATGATGGTAAACATTAAACTCTTAATAGTTAACATGACAATGAATTAGTTTGTGTTCAATTTGTGTTCGAAATAAAATTTTATATATCTAATGTGGCTAAAAGATCGATAATAAAGTTAATTTTCTTTTCAAATATAGAGAGAAAGACCCATAATAAATGTAATATCGAATGTAAATTGAATAAGTTATAGATGTTTTTACTATAAGAAATATAAAATTTTACAGTTAAAAATTTCACTGTTAAAAATATAGAAATTGTTGACATAGCTTTTGACTGCAATAAAAAATTATTACATAATTTTATATGTATTTTGGTTTTAAATTTTTGTCATTATTATATACATATGGCGCGTAACAACTTTAATTTAGATATTTACTATTTTTTTTAGTATTTGAACTAAATTTAATACTTGTTTCATTAATAGGGCTCCATATATAAAATTATAACTTATGTTAAATTGAAAATTGAAAATTGAATTATTTCAAAAAAAAAAAAAAAAAAAGAATTGGGGTAAGGATATATATGTAATACAAGGCAAGTTAGCTAAAATAATAATATTTCCAATCTCTCTCCTACTCTGTCTTATCCCCTAAGGCTCTCAAAAACTTAAATAAATATTTTAATTAATTATAGGTGAGACCTTATTTTCCAAAGAAAAAACTTTCACCTAAAAAGCACACTTCTCCGTAGGAAATTATAACTCAACCTTCTTGAGACCTTTCAACCAGATTTAATTAATTAATCCATGTGTACATATAGTACATCCATAATTATAGGATTCATTATGCATAATTAGGGGAATAATTATTTGTTACCCAATAGAAATTAGTATTTCTTTGAATTCACACTTGGTAATTATTCATTAATTTCAACAACCTTTAAGAGATGGGTAAGAATCATAATTCAAATTTAGAATATGAAATTAATTGATTTCTATATACTTACTAACAATTTCATTTAATAATTTAAATAATAAATTATATATATATATATATATATATATATTAACTTTATTATTTATATATGCAAAGTGAAGTGGGAACAAGTGTTGTAGTAGTTTTGTCAATATACCAACTTGAGAAAATAGCCGTCTAACCAAAGGGGAGAATATACGATCATATGATATAGATAATACACCAAGTATATAAAGTAAAATAAAATTATTATTATGATTATTGTTGTTATTATTATTATTATTTCGGGATAATTATTAAAAAAAAACCCGGTGGTTACATTTGTTTGTAAAAAAATGTTTTAGAGGTTTCTTTTTTGCAAAAAAAAAATTCTTCTAGTTTTTTTATCGTTAACAAAAAATGAATTTTGACCTAACACCATCAACAATTGATGACATGGTAAGGAAATTTTGATGACATAGTAGAGATAAAAATTACCATGTGTTCAATTTTTGATAATGTTAGGAAAAAATCTTTTTTTTTTAACGATAAAAAACTATAATTATTTTTTTTTTGTAAATAAATGTAACCATAAGGATTTTTTTTTTGGCATAATTATCCCTTATTATTATTCTTATTATTGTTTTTGAGTAAAGGTGAAAAGAAGGTTAAAGAGGGTTTGAAAGGTTGAGTCTTCATTCCACAAAGTTGAAATCCTCTTTTTAACTTAATGATGAAAAGTGATTATGGGCCATTTGGCCATTTAAATTCCCAATTAACTTCATAATTAATTCTAAATTAACTAATTATAATGTGTATTGTTGTAAAGTAAGTATGGCGGTACTCATGATTAGACCTGTTCATGGGCCGGGCTGGGCTGGGTTCGGGCCGGGCCTTACGGGCTTTCACCTAAAAATATTCGGCCCAAGCCCAGCCCAACCCATTTAAAATTTTTTCGGGTTCGGCCTGGGCTGGGTTCGGGCTGGACTCGGACTGGGCTCGGGCTTACACAATAATAAAACTAAAACATACCATTTAAAAGCAATATAATTACACACCACCAAAAAAACAAGTTCAAATGTGTAATAAAAATAAAACACAGCATCCAAAAAAAAAAAAAAACATAATTCCATTTCCCTTTCATTTCTCCTTAATTTCCAGTTGGTACATTTTTAGCTACTTCTTATAATAGGATATTAATCTTTTTCATTTTTTAAATTACATCCATTCCTTTCGGTTATAGCTATGCATATTAATTTTATATATATATATAAAATTGCATATGCCATGACATACACAATTTCATTAAATGCTTGAATTGAAGTTCAAGTTAACATGATTTATTTAATCAGTATTCAGTTCTCATATATATGTTCTGCAAATTCTTCTGTGAATTAAAGATGGATATATTTTTTTTATGCTTTTTGTCAACAATTTAATGGTCTACTTTTTTATGCTTTTTGTCAGCATATAATTATATTTTTTTATTTTTTTATTAATACACGGGCCGGGCTCGGGCCGGCCCACCATATAAATAAACTACCTAAACCCAGCCCTATTTTCTACGGACTTTTACGGGCTCGGGCTTGGACGGGCCTATATTATATTTTGGCTACCCAAACCCAGCCCTTTGAGCCTGGGCTTGGGCGGGCTGGGCGGGCCCCCGGACCCATGAACAGGTCTACTCATGATACAGTTCGGAAGGTTGTCATTATAATGAATAATGAATAGAAAGTGTATAACTAATCATTAATTTTTAAATTATTATTAGTTCTATTAATTAACAACGTCAGCTTTATGCATTGTAATATTTTTTTTGAACTTCAAAATTATTGTATTTGAGATTATGAACGTTATAATTAGAAAATGTTGATTCTCAATTTCTTTTTTTTAGCAGTTTCTAAATGGACTGTCGTTTCGTGTCGTGTTGTGTTGATATGTTCTACTGATACATATAAAATCAACACTAACACGATCCATTTACTAGACGAGTTAAATGTGTTGTCTCGTTTTTGAAATTAACCTGCATACCTTAGCCCAGATTTGCAAATTTGTGTGTTATACAAGTTTTATTGATGTGTTGCGATCTATTTTGACATTTCCACTATATGCATTATATTTATATTTAATCTTTGGATGGGTTAAACGAGTTATAAATAGATTTAATGAATCAACCCATAACACAACACGTCTATTAGATGTAATACATATATCAATCAGTTATTTTGTACTAACTCTCACAACTCTAATTCTGATTGGCTAAATCTACATGTTGTATGAATCATAGTAACGTATGACGGTCCATTTTAACACTCATACTTTTAGCGATAACATACTTTTAGTGATAAGTTCTGATTGATATGGATAACTATAGATTTTATGAATTGGAAACCCTTGTATGGTTTCAAACCATATCAATTGGTACAAGATTCCTAGTAATTGTAACTTACATTTTCACCCTTTGTACTAAGAATCCTAAAATTACGAAAATAACCCTATTTGGATACTTATTAATTAAAGGAAGGTAATTAAGCAAAGTTAATTGGTTTGCCACCATTAAAGCTGCTAGCTTTTAATTATACCTTCTCCAACAAAGCAAGAGAGCTATCTTTCATTTGTAAGAGAAAACGGAGGAACAAAATTTAAAACCTTTCTCTCTCTACTCTCTTTCTTTCTCTCTCTAAATCCATTGATCTGTCTGCAAATTAAGAAGAACTCATGACAACACAGAAGCAGATTATAGAGCAACAACAACTGCAGATGCAGAAATTGAAGAACTCAGGCATGGTGATTAACAGCAATAACAATAATAATGTGGAAAGTCCTGTAAAAGAAGACTAAGGAAGAAGAGATGACAAGATCAGCTTTGGCTTTGTTTCGAGCTAAAGAAGAAGAGACTGAGAAGAAGAAAATGGAGGTCAAAGACCGAGTCGAAGCGGAGTTAGCGACGCTGAAAATCGTTGTTTAACGACGTTTTTTGTGTCCTTAAATGCTTCCTGACGCTTTTAAAAGCGTCGCCATTAGCGTTGCTAAAACTCGTGTCGCGATTTATTTAACGACGCATTAACGTTATGTTGCTAAGAATAATTGGACGACGCTTTTAATTTATGCATCTCAAAATTAACGACGCTTCCATTTTTTTCGTCTTAATATTTTTTTTAATTATTTATTTATAAATTTATATATATTCACTACATTTTCTTAAAGTGTCGTAAAATTGGTAACGCATAATTTTAATTATGTAGTTATTCAGTTACATTAGTTATTCATTCCGTCTCAAATAGTACAACACTTCATTTATAAGTGTCACGAATTTATGACATAAAATTTTATAAAGCGTCCCTTTTTAGCTATACTTAGAATTAACTGTCACAAAAGTAGTAACATTTTTTTTTCCAAAACATCTCTGAATTTGTGACGCATAAATATAATTTTACAATTATTGTGACGATATTATAATTGAAAAGTGTTAAAGAAAATTACAACGTTTAATTATTGTGTCATTCAACAACATTATTTATTCAATGTCGTAACATGGACCTGCCAGAAGCAAAATACACAAAGGAATTCATTAGCAAAGGTCATACACATGTACTGTAAACAAAAAGCTGGCGTAGGAAAGGTAGTTATCCTGTCATTTCTTCGAACAGCTTTAAATGGCTCAAGTAGAATCCTTATGTAACAACACAGAATAAAAGCATAAAAACATACTACAAAAATTTGTACATCCTGAAATTCAATGGGACTGAATCCTTGAAAACTTATTCAATTATCATGAGAATTTAAAATCCTAGAAAAGAATTTGGTCATTATGGGCTGCATATTGAATGAGGAATTATGACACCATACAAATGCGTAATTTCACAACATAAGTAAAAGGAGCATCTTGAATTACTTAAATATTTGAGGTTGTGCCAAGCGTTATTATGTCTCCATTACATAGATCAACAGGATCACCCCAGTGTCTACTTCCAGAATCAGGATAATTGATCAGCCGTGAATTCAGAAATGTTCCATTTAGGCTACCCATGTCCACCAGCTCCCACTTTTTCTTCTGAAATGACAAAAATCCATTAAAATCAATGGACAATGCAGAACAAATAGCACAGTCTTAATCAAAATGATGAGCTTATCCAGAGATTACATCCATATTCCAATTAATCATTGCATGCTTCCCTGACACCTCTGAGTCCTTCAACATTAAATCACTAGAAACCCTTCCAAGAGTCAGTGGAAGCCTTGAAGCACTCATTGACTATATAGAACAGCGAAGTCCACAAGAAGGACCAGAGATGACCTCCAAAGAGATGCAGCTTCCTGCACTTCTAATAGAAAAGTATGATAAAATGCTTTTCACATTTATACCAGTAGAAGTAACTATCCAAATTTTGCCTCTCTCATACAAATAAAAGTTTAAAAAATTACTTTGTTCTGTGATAACCTTGGGCACCAAGTCCTGTAAGGTATCATTATCCAGACCGGATATTAAGACAGGACTTTGATTTTCCTGCACCGCATGTGTCTGCACTTCAGCTAGTTGTTCTTTTAGATTTACACGCTTAAGGGTCTGGCCAACTGAGATGTCCTCTCCAGGTTTGGACACCACATCTAACACTAAGCTATATCCTGAAATGAAAGTAATAATACCAATAATAACATCAGAAAAAGAGGACCAAAGCTGTCTTCCCAAAGAGCAGAACACAAGTAAAAATCACAATTTGATGAAAAGTACAAGATGTAAAATACTATACCTTAGGTCAAATAGACCGATGTAGAAGGAAGTCTCTGTTTATGCACAAGTCCATGTGGCCGGGACATGCACAATTGACTATCATTTTGATAACATGCACCCTCTAGATCAAAATTTCTTGCCAATTCATTGCTTTCCACATCATCCAATACTAGTGGCCTCTCTAACTCACCAACCTGAAAAAGGAGTATAAAATATAAAGGGTAATAGTGTCCTTGTATTGTATGTGTATTAAGATTGTAATTATGGCTGTACTGTATATGTAATTATTCACAAATAGGGTTGTATATATTCACACCAATACTCAATAATAATTATGCCTGTTTACACAAACCCTATCATGGTATCAGAGCTTCACTAGGGTTCCACCATCTCTTCTCTTTTTCGGCAGCCACCATTGTTCTCCTCACTGCTATTCTGTCCCCCTCCCTGCTATTCTGCAGCCCTGCCAATCTTTTCCGCCTAGCTATCATGTCTACAGAGTCCGAAAACTCCAACTCCTCCATTGGCGCCCTCATGGCTGGAACTACTGCTCCAGTTCAGCACACCTTTGTTCCGTCCCTAAGTCACTATCCCATCCGTCTTGATCAATCCAATTTTATTCTATGGAAACTTCAACTTGAAACTATGCTCCGTGGTTTTGGTCTCACTCACCATATAGATGGTTCCGTTCTAGAACCAGAAAAATTTGTTAATGGAAGTCTCAATCCCCAATGGTCTGTTTGGGATAGACAAGATGGTCAGATTCTTAACTGGATTCTCGGGTCAGTAGAGCCCTCCCTTGCGCCCATCATGGTTGGTTCCAAGTCTTCAAAACAGGCTTATGATAAAATTGCTCGCGCCTTTGGCTCTCGCGCACGAGTTCAGGTCAGGAACTTACGTGCTCAGTTACAAGCTGCAAAGCAAGGCGACAGCATGACCATTCCAGCCTATATCCAACGCGTTAAAGGTATTGTTGATGAACTTGCCGCCCTCGATGAGGAGGTACCTGAATCTCAGGTTGTTGACACTGTTTTACTTGGTCTGAATCGGAGGTTTCGCCTATTTAAACGTAGTGTAGCAACTGCACAAGATTCCATTACGCTTGATGAGTTATATGGAATGTTACTGCATGAAGAAAGATTGTTACTTGAAGAAGAAAAAGCTGATAGTGAGGAGAAGATACAGGTCCTGCCTACTGCCCATTATGCTGGTCGTTCTTCGACAAACAATCAGTTTACAGGCAGCCAGTCTCGCGGCCGAGGAAGAGGGGCTGGTCGTGGTAGAGGACGCTTTCTGTCTCGCGGATTTCAGCATGGACAGCAGCCCCATTATCAGCCCAATCATCCACCACATGCTAATTCACATTCGAAGTCAGCAGGAACTGATTCTAGTAGGGATGTCTGCTACAATTGCAGAGGATTGGGGCACCACTCTCATCAATGTCCTTCCCCCAAAAGTAACCATGGGTTTCGCCCTTCATCCAATTTTACAGCCACACAACATTCCCAACCGCAACAGCAGCAATGGGTCATGGATACCGGAGCTACTCATCATTTAACTCCACATCTTGACAATTTATCTCTACATTCTGAATATCAAGGCACCGAAGCCGTTCATCTCGGAAATGGTAAAACCCTTCCCATTGTTAATCTTGGTCAGTCTAAGTTTCGAGTCGGTAATTCCGTCCTTTCGTTTCGTGATATTTTGCATGTTCCAAGTTCTAATACCAATTTGATTTCTGTTTATGCCTTGACTAATGCTAATCCCATCTCTATTGAATTTTTTGCGCAAAAGTTTGTCATCAGGGATTTGGCAACGAGGAGGATCTTATACCAAGGCCGGAGTGATGCGGGTTTATATTCTTTGTGTCTGAATTCTATTTCCAATCATATTGCTCCTCAAATAAACTTAGCTACTTTAGATGTTTGGCATGCTCGGTTAGGGCACCCTGCATTACCGATTGTTAAACGAACTTTATCATCCAATAAAATTTCTGTTTCCAATAGTTCATTACCCAAATTATGTCAAGCATGTTCTACTAGCAAAATGCACAAATTACCTTTTAATAAATCTTTGTTTCGTGCTAGTGCTCCTCTTGAATTAATATGTTCTGATGTGTGGGGACCATCCCCGATTGAATCTTTTGACGGGTATAAGTATTATGTTGTTTTCTTTGATCATTTCACCAAGTATACCTGGGTTTATTTTTTAAAGAGAAAGTCAGAAGTGTTGCCAACATTTATTCAATTTCGCAAACTTGTTGAAACTTATTTTCAAACACCTATAAAAATGTTTCAAGCTGATTGGGGTGGGGAATTTCAAGCTCTTACTAAATATCTTGCTGCAAATGGGATAACTCAACGTGTTTCCTGTCCGTATACTCCGGAACAAAACGGGTGTGCGGAACGGAAGCACAGACACATTGTTGAAACAGGACTTGCCCTTTTACATCACAGTCACCTTCCCACTAAATATTGGACTGCCGCTTTTTCTTGTGCTGTTTACAACATTAATCGGTTACCCACTTCAACGATTCAATTTGACACCCCCTATCATAAACTATTTGGCACGCTTCCGGACTACTCTATTCTTCGTATCTTCGGTTGTTTATGTTTCCCCTGGTTGCGTCCTTATTCTAAAAATAAATTGGAACCTAGGTCAAAAGCTTGCATATTTTTGGGTTATAGCAAATTACAAGAAGGTTACAACTGTCTTGATGTTTCTTCTGGCCGGATTTATATCTCACGCCATGTGTTGTTTGACGAACAGGTGTTTCCTGGTCTTGAGTTAAATGATGAGCAGCTCCCGGGCGTCCACTCCACTGCTAAGTCCACCGTCCAAACCAGGCTCTCTAATCCCATTCCCCTACCCATCCAACGATTACCTTCCACTGCCAGCAACCCAGCTCCACTACCCCGTGCTCAGCTCCCCACAAACACTGCCCCCTCTCCTACACTACCCGAGCCCCACTCACCTCAGTCTACGTCCACAGCCCCCCCTTCCAGTCCCCCCACACTCACCCCACCAACCTCACCCACACAAAATCCATCCACACCACATACGCCCCCATCCTCTGCACAGTCTGCGTCTCCCTCATCTAACACCTCTCGGTCTCCTGCTTCTTCTCCAGGTCATGGTTTATCATTGGTGGTTGATTTCTCTAAATTTGGACAGCCTTCAGCCGTGGACTCTCATGCCCTCCCCACGGCTCCTTTGCAGCAGAAACAGCACCCTATGCTAACCCGTAAGGCCGCAGGCACTCTCAAACCTACTAAGCCATTTGATTTACATATGACAGCTACTGTTGATGTTGAGCCGACATCTCACACTCAAGCACTTAAAACACCTCAATGGCGGCAGGCCATGGCAGCAGAGTTCACGGCTCTCCAAAATAATGGAACATGGACACTTGTTCCCCCCAATTCAAGGCACAATTTGATCGGATGTCGGTGGATTTTTCGTATTAAACGGAAACCTGATGGCTCGGTTGAAAGATATAAGGCGAGATTAGTGGCGAAGGGTTTTCACCAACGACCAGGTATTGATTTTCATGATACATTCAGCCCCGTTGTCAAACCTGCCACGATTCGTTTGTTGTTGTCCATGGCTATCTCTTATGGCTGGTCGATGAAACACCTTGATGTATCTAACGCCTTTCTTCATGGTACTCTTGAGGAGGATGTGTTTATGGTTCAGCCTCCGGGGTTCGTTGATCCTATTCATCCTGATTATGTTTGCAAGTTACACAGGTCCTTATATGGCTTAAAGCAAGCCCCCCGGCAATGGCATCAATGTCTTACGGCCTCTCTCATTGCATTTGGTTTTACTGGCTCTCGGGCGGACACCTCTCTTTACTACATAGTGAGTGCCAAACTAAAAATCTTTTGCCTCATTTATGTTGATGACATTCTGATTCTTGGAAATGATGATGGTGTTATTGCAAATTTGCTTCATTATCTTGCCACAAAATTTGCCATCAAAGATCTTGGCCGTTTAGATTATTTTCTGGGTATTGAAGCTTTGTGGTGCAAAAATGGCTTACTTCTTCATCAAAGCAAATATATTAAAGATTTACTTGCCCGAGCTCAAATGGCGGATTCTAAACCAGTTGGAACACCGGTCAATGTGAGTGCTAAATTATCCAATCAACATGGTGAACCGTACAAAAATCCTACCTTGTTCCGCTCTCTTGTTGGTGGTCTTCAATACCTCACATTTACCCGTCCAGATATTGCCTTTGCGGTTAATAAGATTTCACAGTTCTTACATCAGCCTACCAATGATCATTGGACTGCTCTCAAACGCTTGCTTCGGTACTTGCAGGGCACGTCTACCTTTGGGTTGTTTCTTCGCCCTTCCTCTTGTAATTTAATTGGTTATGCTGATTCAGACTGGGCTAGTGACATCGATGATCGGAAATCCACAAGTGGCTATGCAATTTATTTGGGCAGCAACTTAATATCTTGGTCCTCTCGCAAGCAAAAGGCTGTATCTCGTTCCTCTACTGAAGCCGAGTATCGTGCTCTAGCTGCTGCCACATCTGAACTATCATGGTTGCGACACTTACTCACCGAACTCCAATTTCCGGTGCCTCGGTGTCCTACTCTCTTCTATGACAACTTAAGTGCGACTTATTTGACACTCAATCTAGTGTTTCATAATCGGAGTAAACATTTAGAGATCGATTTTCACTTTGTACGTGACTTGGTCCGTCAGGGTCATTTGCGGGTGGTTTTTGTTTGTTCTCAGGATCAGATTGCCGACTTACTCACCAAGGGTCTGTCCAAGAATCGTTTTCAGCTCTTGCGTCACAAATTGACCGTGGTCCAACCCCCGGATCAATTTGCGGGGGAGTATAAAGGGTAATAGTGTCCTTGTATTGTATGTGTATTAAGATTGTAATTATGGCTGTACTGTATATGTAATTATTCACAAATAGGGTTGTATATATTCACACCAATACTCAATAATAATTATGCCTGTTTACACAAACCCTATCATAAAAAGGTGTGAAAACTAATGCACCCAATATTGAAACTGTTAAGATCATGATACTACTTAATGCTATAACAACCATTCAACGTATTATATTATTACAGCTTTGTTTTTAGATTCATTCATACACATAATTGAATGGTAATTGAGCATTTTATATCAGTGACAAATTAAGTATATTAAGCCTATTGTAATAAATATTGATTTAAATTAATAATAGTATCAAATGATTATAAAATACTATAAACAGATATAAATATATAGCATCCATTATTGAGAACATAAATCCTATATGAATCACAATTCACAAATATAAAAAGAAAATAGAATATGTGTGCCAACAACAACAAAAATAGCAACACTGAAGATTAGAAACTAACAACATAATAAGAGGTGATAGAAAACATCCACAGTGATTATTATTATTATGCGTAAGCAGGGGCCAAATATGGTTATAAAGACAGCTATTGTAATAACAAAAGCTTCCTAATAGATTTATGAAAACTCAGAAAAAAATTCAGGAAAGGAACTCAAACAATAAACAACATCCACAATCATTCACAATATATATATATATATATATATATATATATATATATATATATATATATATATATATATATATATATACAGTGTACTTGTGCAAAATAAGATTGAAGATATTACCAAATACGTGTGCTTCCTTGAAGGATGAATATCAACAGAGTGTATGATCCCAGAAGTTGCTCCCTGGTCCCAGTTACCCTTGAACTGAGCAGTAGCAGCATATGGGCGTCTCAAGTCCCAACATTGAAACCCAAACCCACAACCACCGGTCACGAACTCAGCCGATGAAGCCCACTTCACAGCTGTATAAAAAAAACCAACCCTTCCCCATCAAATATCCTCCTGTAATCTCCCTTACCATAAGAACCCTCAACAACAACCTTTACCAAATTCACTCTCCCATCCTCCTCAACAATAACACAATCACTCCCGCCCTCCATTAAATCCACTCCTCCGATGCCTCCAACATGAAAATCCCTGTCTGCCACAGAGATTTACGATTGCATAGCCAAGGATCGATGGGTTTTCTCAGCTGCCGTGCGGAAGATGTGGAGAGAGCCGGAGAATGTGGATTCTGCTATCAAGGAGGAAGCGGACTCGAGAGGAGAGATGCGGAAAGGTGGGTTCCAGGAAGAGAGAAAAGAAAGGGTATTTGACTAGCTGAGAGAGTAATTTCAAGAGACGAAGTGCGGGTGTCGGTGTCGAAGAAAGCTATCACGACGCATTTCTGAAATGGAGAGAGAGAGAAGGAAGCCATTGAATTGAATCAATGTCTTTGAATTGAGGGACCCTATAAATTTGGGGATGGGGAAGACCAATTATCCCCTAAAAATCCCCCTTCTCTTCCGCCCTCCTTTCTCAAATCAAGTACTATGTATCAGAACCTGATACGGGCCACAAATAGTAAAAGGGATCAACAATTCAATTTGGGAACAATTACCTGTCATAGAAATAAATTAAAGATATATTTTAAATTGTATCTTTATTTTAATTGTAATTATTTTATAATTAGGATTAGGAATAGATTTTATTCAAAGGATCCTAAATTGATAAGGATTCCTATTTTGTTTGTATTTTAATTTATTTAGTAGTTTTTCTTATTTAGTCGAATTAGGAATTTAAACTATTTAGGAGTTTTATTACATTTAGGATACTTTGCTTATAAATAGGCTATAATATAGTTTGTAATGGCAGTTTTGGATTGAAATAAAATTTCGGAATTAAATTCCTTTTACCCTGCTTTTGTGAATTTTGCGAAATTCAACTAGTAGAAGACTATTATCCGGCATCGTGCGCGATCAACGGATGTTATTATTATCGTTTGAAGTTTCCGCTGCATCAGTTGGTATCAGAGCCTAACCTTGCGTCATCATGCCTCGAGGAAGAGAGAGACGAGTTGGTGACATCGCAGGGGAAGAGGACCTGGAACGACGGATTGAGCAACGTCTCAATCAAGAGATCGGACAGCAAATCCAAGCGGCTGTCGATCTATTGACTGAGAGGATGGGAGAGATGATTGCTGCCCAAGTTAGGGTCAATCAGCCCCATAGGAGACAAGCGAATCTGGTCAACTCGTTCGGTAGAGACGACCCTTTTGTTGGATTGGAAGAATTCTATGACAGAAAGAATGAACTAATTTTCTCTCAAAAATCAAAACTTGAAGAAGGTAAATTCTTTGATTTCACTTTACCTCCAACATATGATGAAGATTATGATTGTGTTGAAGTAGTAGATTATGATTCTTGTGACAAGATTATTGGTATTGAAGAAACTTTACCGCCAATCTATGATGTATATGAAGACAAATATGAGAATTCTTATTGGAAGGGTGATGCTGATTGTATTGGAGTCAACTATATTTTAAATATGGATCCATTTAACAAACTCAAAGCTTGGTTTCTTAACGGGAAAACTCGAGGTCGAGTTTTTTCTAAGAGGAGGAGTATGATGCGGGCCACAAATAGTAAAAGGGATCAACAATTCAATTTGGGAACTATTACCTGTCATAGAAATAAATTAAAGATATATTTTAAATTGTATCTTTATTTTAATTGTAATTATTTTATAATTAGGATTAGGGACAGATTTTATTCAAAGGATCCTAAATTGATAAGGATTCCTATTTTGTTTGTATTTTAATTTATTTAGTAGTTTTTCTTATTTAGTCTAATTAGGAATTTAAACTATTTAGGAGTTTTATTACATTTAGGATACTTTGCCTATAAATAGGCTATAATATAGTTTGTAATGGCAGTTTTGGATTGAAATAAAATTTCGGAATTAAATTCCTTTTACCCTGCTTTTATGAATTTTGCGAAATTCAACTAGTAGAAGACTATTATCCGGCATCGTGCGCGATCAACGGATGTTAGTATTATCGTTTGAAGTTTCCGCTGCATCAGTTGGTATCAGAGCCTAACCTTGCGTCATCATGCCTCGAGGAAGAGAGAGACGAGTTGGTGACATCGCAGGGGAAGAGGACCTGGAACGACGGATTGAGCAACGTCTCAATCAAGAGATCGGACAGCAAATCCAAGCGGCTGTCGATCTATTGACTGAGAGGATGGGAGAGATGATTGCTGCCCAAGTTAGGGTCAATCAGCCCCATTGGAGACAAGCGAATCTGGTCAACTCGTTCGGTAGAGACGACCCTTTTGTTGGATTGGAAGAATTCTATGACAGAAAGAATGAACTAATTTTCTCTCAAAAATCAAAACTTGAAGAAGGTAAATTCTTTGATTTCACTTTACCTCCAACATATGATGAAGATTATGATTGTGTTGAAGTAGTAGATTATGATTCTTGTGACAAGATTATTGGTATTGAAGAAACTTTACCGCCAATCTATGATGTATATGAAGACAAATATGAGAATTCTTATTGGAAGGGTGATGCTGATTGTATTGGAGTCAACTATATTTTAAATATGGATCCATTTAACAAACTCAAAGCTTGGTTTCTTAACGGGAAAACTCGAGGTCGAGTTTTTTCTAAGAGGAGGAGTATGATGCGGGCCACAAATAGTAAAAGGGATCAACAATTCAATTTGGGAACAATTACCTGTCATAGAAATAAATTAAAGATATATTTTAAATTGTATCTTTATTTTAATTGTAATTATTTTATAATTAGGATTAGGGACAGATTTTATTCAAAGGATCCTAAATTGATAAGGATTCCTATTTTGTTTGTATTTTAATTTATTTAGTAGTTTTTCTTATTTAGTCTAATTAGGAATTTAAACTATTTAGGAGTTTTATTACATTTAGGATACTTTGCCTATAAATAGGCTATAATATAGTTTGTAATGGCAGTTTTGGATTGAAATAAAATTTCGGAATTAAATTCCTTTTACCCTGCTTTTGTGAATTTTGCGAAATTCAACTAGTAGAAGACTATTATCCGGCATCGTGCGCGATCAACGGATGTTAGTATTATCGTTTGAAGTTTCCGCTGCATCAGTTGGTATCAGAGCCTAACCTTGCGTCATCATGCCTCGAGGAAGAGAGAGACGAGTTGGTGACATCGCAGGGGAAGAGGACCTGGAACGACGGATTGAGCAACGTCTCAATCAAGCGATCGGACAGCAAATCCAAGCGGCTGTCGATCTATTGACTGAGAGGATGGGAGAGATGATTGCTGCCCAAGTTAGGGTTAATCAGCCCCATAGGAGACAAGCGAATCTGGTCAACTCGTTCGGTAGAGACGACCCTTTTGTTGGATTGGAAGAATTCTATGACAGAAAGAATGAACTAATTTTCTCTCAAAAATCAAAACTTGAAGAAGGTAAATTCTTTGATTTCACTTTACCTCCAACATATGATGAAGATTATGATTGTGTTGAAGTAGTAGATTATGATTCTTGTGACAAGATTATTGGTATTGAAGAAACTTTACCGCCAATCTATGATGTATATGAAGACAAATATGAGAATTCTTATTGGAAGGGTGATGCTGATTGTATTGGAGTCAACTATATTTTAAATATGGATCCATTTAACAAACTCAAAGCTTGGTTTCTTAACGGGAAAACTCGAGGTCGAGTTTTTTCTAAGAGGAGGAGTATGATGCGGGCCACAAATAGTAAAAGGGATCAACAATTCAATTTGGGAACTATTACCTGTCATAGAAATAAATTAAAGATATATTTTAAATTGTATCTTTATTTTAATTGTAATTATTTTATAATTAGGATTAGGAATAGATTTTATTCAAAGGATCCTAAATTGATAAGGATTCCTATTTTGTTTGTATTTTAATTTATTTAGTAGTTTTTCTTATTTAGTCGAATTAGGAATTTAAACTATTTAGGAGTTTTATTACATTTAGGATACTTTGCTTATAAATAGGCTATAATATAGTTTGTAATGGCAGTTTTGGATTGAAATAAAATTTCGGAATTAAATTCCTTTTACCCTGCTTTTGTGAATTTTGCGAAATTCAACTAGTAGAAGACTATTATCCGGCATCGTGCGCGATCAACGGATGTTATTATTATCGTTTGAAGTTTCCGCTGCATCAGTTGGTATCAGAGCCTAACCTTGCGTCATCATGCCTCGAGGAAGAGAGAGACGAGTTGGTGACATCGCAGGGGAAGAGGACCTGGAACGACGGATTGAGCAACGTCTCAATCAAGAGATCGGACAGCAAATCCAAGCGGCTGTCGATCTATTGACTGAGAGGATGGGAGAGATGATTGCTGCCCAAGTTAGGGTCAATCAGCCCCATAGGAGACAAGCGAATCTGGTCAACTCGTTCGGTAGAGACGACCCTTTTGTTGGATTGGAAGAATTCTATGACAGAAAGAATGAACTAATTTTCTCTCAAAAATCAAAACTTGAAGAAGGTAAATTCTTTGATTTCACTTTACCTCCAACATATGATGAAGATTATGATTGTGTTGAAGTAGTAGATTATGATTCTTGTGACAAGATTATTGGTATTGAAGAAACTTTACCGCCAATCTATGATGTATATGAAGACAAATATGAGAATTCTTATTGGAAGGGTGATGCTGATTGTATTGGAGTCAACTATATTTTAAATATGGATCCATTTAACAAACTCAAAGCTTGGTTTCTTAACGGGAAAACTCGAGGTCGAGTTTTTTCTAAGAGGAGGAGTATGATGCGGGCCACAAATAGTAAAAGGGATCAACAATTCAATTTGGGAACAATTACCTGTCATAGAAATAAATTAAAGATATATTTTAAATTGTATCTTTATTTTAATTGTAATTATTTTATAATTAGGATTAGGGACAGATTTTATTCAAAGGATCCTAAATTGATAAGGATTCCTATTTTGTTTGTATTTTAATTTATTTAGTAGTTTTTCTTATTTAGTCTAATTAGGAATTTAAACTATTTAGGAGTTTTATTACATTTAGGATACTTTGCCTATAAATAGGCTATAATATAGTTTGTAATGGCAGTTTTGGATTGAAATAAAATTTCGGAATTAAATTCCTTTTACCCTGCTTTTGTGAATTTTGCGAAATTCAACTAGTAGAAGACTATTATCCGGCATCGTGCGCGATCAACGGATGTTAGTATTATCGTTTGAAGTTTCCGCTGCATCAGTTGGTATCAGAGCCTAACCTTGCGTCATCATGCCTCGAGGAAGAGAGAGACGAGTTGGTGACATCGCAGGGGAAGAGGACCTGGAACGACGGATTGAGCAACGTCTCAATCAAGCGATCGGACAGCAAATCCAAGCGGCTGTCGATCTATTGACTGAGAGGATGGGAGAGATGATTGCTACCCAAGTTAGGGTCAATCAGCCCCATAGGAGACAAGCGAATCTGGTCAACTCGTTCGGTGACCCTTTTGTTGGATTGGAAGAATTCTATGACAGAAAGAATGAACTAATTTTCTCTCAAAAATCAAAACTTGAAGAAGGTAAATTCTTTGATTTCACTTTACCTCCAACATATGATGAAGATTATGATTGTGTTGAAGTAGTAGATTATGATTCTTGTGACAAGATTATTGGTATTGAAGAAACTTTACCGCCAATCTATGATGTATATGAAGACAAATATGAGAATTCTTATTGGAAGGGTGATGCTGATTGTATTGGAGTCAACTATATTTTAAATATGGATCCATTTAACAAACTCAAAGCTTGGTTTCTTAACGGGAAAACTCGAGGTCGAGTTTTTTCTAAGAGGAGGAGTATGATGCGGGCCACAAATAGTAAAAGGGATCAACAATTCAATTTGGGAACAATTACCTGTCATAGAAATAAATTAAAGATATATTTTAAATTGTATCTTTATTTTAATTGTAATTATTTTATAATTAGGATTAGGAATAGATTTTATTCAAAGGATCCTAAATTGATAAGGATTCCTATTTTGTTTGTATTTTAATTTATTTAGTAGTTTTTCTTATTTAGTCGAATTAGGAATTTAAACTATTTAGGAGTTTTATTACATTTAGGATACTTTGCTTATAAATAGGCTATAATATAGTTTGTAATAGCAGTTTTGGATTGAAATAAAATTTCGGAATTAAATTCCTTTTACCCTGCTTTTGTGAATTTTGCGAAATTCAACTAGTAGAAGACTATTATCCGGCATCGTGCGCGATCAACGGATGTTAGTATTATCGTTTGAAGTTTCCGCTGCATCAGAACCCTAGTGGAAAGTAATATGTATATAGTTCAAAACCCTAAATTACAAATAAATCTCAAATCAATTTCACCTATATTCTAAATCCCACTAAATTTAAACTCCATCTAGCTTCAAATTCAATTTCAGTGCATTGTATAATTAAAAAAAAAATCGAAGTACCAGTGTCTATCGCCGGAAAAAGCCTCACCTGAACTCGTTGTGCTTTCTTACGGCGTTGGATCAAGCTGCAGTCAGCGTCGATTGTGTCTGGGTCTAAGAAAAAAAAAGAATGGGGAAGCAAGAGGTGGAGAAGAAAAGCATGGGGAAGCAAGAGGTGGAGAAGAAGAGAGGGAGGAGTAGCTAGGGGCCGTTAGTCAATGGATTTTTAAAGGAACCAGAAACCGAAGAAGGAGAAGAGGTCAGGATTGCACAGATAAACGAAGAGGAGACCGAGGTAGTAGAGGAAGAAGTCGAAAACCTAGTAGGGAAGAAAAGAAGAAGAGGAAGTTATAGGTAGAAACCGGTGGAGACATTAACCGGTTATAACTTTAGTTGAAAAACTTAAATGGTTGAGATTTATTTTGATCATAGATATCAAAGTATCTTATCGCAACATAATATCAAAGTGTCCTTATTTGAATACATATCAGTTGTCTTTTTTTTTCACCAAAGTAATACAAATTCTCATAAAAATAAAAATGTCTCTAAATCAGAAAATAAAAAAAAATATCAACACAAAATTTAAACAAAAATTAACATTAAAAAATATCGATCCTTTTTTAAAGATTGTCGTCAAATTATTTTTCTAAATACAACATAAAGTTAAAAGCGTCGTTAAATGATAATAAGAATCGACACAAATAAAAAAGTGTCACTAAATTTATATACATAACGACAAAAATAAAATTTGTCTTAATGTGAAAAATATTGGAACATTTTTATTGACGCAAAATTCAAAATGTCTTTAACTAGAAAAAAATGCTGACAATTTTTCTAAAAGCGTAGCTAAATTTTTAAAATTAACGACAAAATAATAAGAATGTCCTTAAGCGATAATGACAAGTGACACAAATAAAAATACGTTGGAAAATTCTAAAATATGGTAACACATTTTATTTGCGTCGCAAAAAATCTATCGCTATAGGCCCCTTTTGTTGTAGTGAACAACAACTGCAGATGCAGAAATTGAAGAACTCAGGCATGGTGATTAACAGCAATAACAATAATAATGTGGAAAGTCCTGTAAAAGAAGACAAGGAAGAAGAGATGACAAGATCAGCTTTGGCTTTGTTTCGAGCTAAAGAAGAAGAGACTAAGAAGAAGAAAATAGAGGTCGAAGACCGAGTCGAAGCTGAGTTAGGACGAGTTGAAGAAGCTACCAAACGTTTAGCTGAGATTCGCGAAGTAAGCCATCTTTGAAACCTTTTTTTCTTTCATTTCGTTTATTCATAATTGTCATCATGAAATACATTTAATTTTCTTCGGGAAAAATACATTTAGGCCCTTACCTTTTCAAATTTTGTGGATCGAATCCATAATTTGTTAATTTGACATATGGAGTCATTAATCAATTATTATTGCAAATATTAAGTGTTTAGTTACAAATAAGTTTGCAGTAGTTAAACTCTATTAAAAATGCATTATTCATTTTATTTACATTTAAAATTATAAAGTTAATTATTCAAAATAAGTTTTTGGCATCTAATAATCTAATACTGTTTTCGATTAAAATAAGTGATATTTGAATTGCAAACAAAATAAGTCACGCCTTTTTAACTGAATTTGATGTTTACATCTAATTGTTTTGATAACCAAAAACTTAAAGTGTGTAATTCTAATTGATTGAGGATTCATTGTGTAAAATTGAAAGATAAAATCGTTATTCAACAAGATTTGGTTAAAAATGTGCTACTCATTTATTAGCATTTAAAGTGTTATTTTTAGCAGTTTCAAAGAGCTTTTTTTTTATACATCTAATAACACGGAAGAAAATTAAATTTTAAATACAAACGAAATGAATCACATGTCTTTAATTGAATTTAATATTCATCCAATTGTTTAGATAATAATGGACATGCAATTGTAATTAATCAAGGGCTCATTCTATTAAATTGGAAAATGAAAAAGCTTATTAAACCAAAAATAAAATAAATAAGATGATATCAATTTGCCCTCTTTTACAAATGCGGAATTTTATTTTTTATTTTTATTTTTATTTTAGGAGCTTGGGAACCTTTCGGATCCATTAAGGAAAGAAATTTCAATGATACGAAAGCGAATTGATACATTCAATAGTAACTTGAAGCCTTTGGATCTCACCTGCCAGAAGAAGGTGAATCATTATTTATTAATTATTATGCAAATTTTGGATAATTTTATAATATAAAAAGTAGATATCTTGACCCAATTTTAATATTTTTTAAGAAATTTTGTTGGTAATCTTTTCTATACTCCTTATAAAATGATAAAAATTGAAAAGAAAATCACTTAAAAAAAAATACCATGTTTTGCAGTAAAATATTGCTGTCAAAATTATAATATTTGATGGCGCAGTTTTTAGTAGCAGTAATAAAATTGTAACATGTTGCTCCTATAAAGTTATTACATTATCATTAATGAATATGGCATATTTTGATATCATTGATGTAAATATAACAATAATTTTTTAATATTTTTGGCTATATTACTTCGTAGCAGCAAAATTTATTTTGGTGTCCAATTCAACTAATTAAATTTGGAAAATGTAATTTACTTTGATAACTATTGAGTTTTACGCATTTGTTGTATTGAGGTCCTAAATTTGATTCATTATTTTATTTAGATTTTGAATTTATTCTATTCAGTACCTGGACATTGATAATTAGCCCACAAATATTTCAATCAGGGAAATCAGCTATTTTCTTTTGTGGGATCAACCATTCTCTTCCTCATGTAAATGTACCTAAATATTCATCTCCTGCAGTGTCATTTATGGTTCAATTATATGACCCTATCCTGCAATTGGATCAACTTGTTTGATTGGTTTATCAAAGTCAAAACTGGGTCTTATTTTTCTGGACTATAGGGATGATTTAACTGTTTTCCCATATTCTTTTTTCTTTATTTTGATATTCTTGTCCAGGACCTTAAGTCCACTTTTGTTTCTTCCTTTGTTGCTTTATTCTTATCAATGGATTGCAAATTTGATGAGGAATTAAGAAATTTTGAAGAATTAAGAATTGCTTCCAGATTGAATATAGTTTCAGTGCATTGCAGGCGCAATTATGGTCACTGGATATTACCCACAAATCTTTCAATCAGGGCAGGTCCCTTTTGCTGATAAATTGATCGGGACTGAAACATATAACACTTTGAAAACTTGAAATCCAAATCAAATGCTATATTCAGAAAATTAATACCGGAGTTTTCCAAAAACAAATTACAGAGATATGATAAACCATTTACGATAAACAAGTTCATGCAAAGGATAAACAAATGATATTTGGGTATAAGATTCTCATCTTTGGGAAGACAATTCGGACTTTAGAACAAACAAAACAAGATGAAAATAAATCGAAATTTGCAGGAATTATCAAAAAACTAAAGGGGTTGAAATCGGCATGAATGTTATCAAGTTTTCAGGCCAGGACATGGTTTTCAGTTGACACAGATTTGAGTTATCAAGTTTTGTTTTATCCTTTCACACAATTAAGCCGAATGATAGAGCTAGAATTATCGGACAAAGGGCCAATTCAGTCCCTAAACTTTGCTAGCAGGATCATTTTGGTCCAAAATGAAATGTAGATATTAGTTTAATCCATAGTTGTGAAAACCTGAATCATTGCAAAAAAAAAAAAAAAAAAGTCTCCAATTGAGTTAACTGGAATATGAAAAAACAATGAAATTTGAAGAACAATGAAAAAAGAGCATAATATATAGCAGGTGAAAGACAACTCACAGGAATAGAAGAACCCCTGAAATCCTTAGCTGTGAATTCAACAGTTGGGCTTATAGTCCCAAGCAAATGGTGAGGAACTGCTGCAACCAATAACCCAGCAGCAGAATATAAGCAGTAGCTAAACACAACAAATTCAAGAGAGTGGGGTTAGAGAGAGAAAGTACCGTTTTGCTCGTGGAGAGTAACTGTATTGGTAAGGACATCAAGACCATGGCATACTTGCATCGAATCAGCGTTGATGATTTCAATTGGAAAGTGGGAAGCTAAATCAACGGCGAGTCTTGATTTGCCTGAACCAGTAGAACCCCTTATCACTACAACCTTCGGTTCCGCTTCTCCTCCCGCCTCCTTGCTCGTCGCCGGAATTCTTCTTCCATCGCTAGGGTTTTGCAGCGTCGACGGAGAATCGATCATCTCCGACAGTTGAGAAATCAGAAAAGCTCTGTAGCAGTAGCAGATCCCTCTTGGGCTTCAAAACCCGAAATTGAAATCAAAGTTTGTATCTTTGGGTTTCAACCCTGTTTGCGCTGTTCCCAATCTGTGTGCTCCTCCTCGTGTAACCCTATTGCCACAAGCTTACCAATAAAAAAGAAAACAGAGCAAATTCAGACTCCAAGTCTGAATGAAGTCCGAATATATATGCAAAAAGCCAGCAAATTTGGGACACTGGACAGAGAGACAGTAGATCCCTCAAGAACTTGAAGATGCTGACCTTACACACATATTGGGTCCAAAGGTTCCTTTCCAACTCCATCACAAATCATCAAACAAAAGAACTGGTCTCGAATCACCATGTAGAAAAGAAGCTATTATTTCCACGGCTGGTCCAACCACTTGTGCAGCCCATGATTCATCTGTTTTGCCAGGAACAAAAGCAAAAATAGCATCTCATGTGATTCAGGAAAGGGTCTGCAAGAAAATGATGTACTGCTATAATTATATTTCTGATCTATAAACAAATAGGACTGAGAAAGGGTGTACTTGAAATGGATTCAGTTGCATATTCAACTATGAAGTCCATCCAAGAAACTGAAATTAAGGGCCAATAATAACATTAAGCAAAATCTATCAGTATTTATACTAATTGGTAAGCCTACAACTTCTTAAATCAGGGAAGGTCCCTTTTGTTGATAAATTGGTTGGTACCGAAGCAGAAAACACTTTGAAACCTTTGATTTCAGGATCAAATGCTATTTTCAGAAAATTAACACCGGATTTTCCAAAATTTACAGAGATGATAAATTCACAACACACAAGTCCGTGCCAAGGATAAACAAATGGTATTGGTTACAAAATCCTCATCTTTGGGAAGACAATTTGGAATCAAGAACAAACAACAGAAGATTAAAAATAAATTGAAATTTGCAAGAATTATCACACAACTAAAGGGGATGAATATTATCTAATACTGCACATAATGCAGTCAAGTTCTCTCAACAATGTGTTCCAAATTTTGAAAACAAAGGATAATTTAATTGTACTAATAAAACGAGTTTATATAGATTAAGAGCAGATTTTAGTTCATTAAGACATGTAAAATATGAAACACAAACTTACTTTACGAAGAACAAGCCTTCGGATGTTCAATTTCACTGTGTTAATTGCTTCAGCTAAAAGATTCTTGAGTTCAATAACATTGGAGGAAAATAAGATCTCCCTCATTTTATCTTTTAGCATCTTCGGCTGCCTCCATTAAGTGAGATTCACTGCTAGAATCACTTGCCTTATCAATCCTGCTTTCCAAAAGGTAAACTCTCAGAAAATCCTCAAACTCCCTTACGCCAATGGCTTCCACAAATGTCGAGTATAAACAGCATGAGGATCGTAAATATCATAAACTTGACTGAGTAATCCAGCATTGATCATGCTATCTACTCTTTTTTGCACATACTGGTCCAGTATAGGGATCGCAGCATCAACACAAAGGAAACAGTACAAATCAAATCTACGATTGTCAATCTGACTCCAGTTCTGCCCTGCCACACTCATAATGATTACAATTGAAGGGCGTGTAGAAAGACATGCTACATGATGACATCCGGTCCGGCCTTACGATTCGGTCCGGTGCACCCGGCCCAGTCCGGTAGTCCGGACCCGTATCACATCACTCGGTTTGAGAAGCCGCCTTCCGCATCCGGATCCCAACCACCCCTGAGCAGATTCGAATCGAGTCCCCTAGATCCGCGGAGAGATCCTAGGGGAAGAGGTGGTGTCCAAGTAGGAATCCACCCCCGTGTTTCACTAGGGCAGGAACACACCACCCACGTGGAAGCTCTTTCAATACCAATCCAACTCTACTATTCCCTCCTATAAAAGGAGGATATCCTGCCTGAGGTAAGGGATATTGAATTCTATTCTTAATTCTCCTAAAAGTACTTTTTCAACTCACAGGAGCATACTAACTTAGGCATCGGAGTATACCCCAGAGGTTACCGGTGTCACATCATTTTGTCTTGCAGAATACATTGGATCCGGTCAGAACAGCAACCCGGACCCGGATCATCTAGAGGATTTTACTGAATCCATCATTTGGTGCGGTGAGCGTGGACGGATAATCATGAATCCAAATTCCACTAACATGACTTCAGACATTTTGGGAGATTCTCTCACAACCACGACTCCACAGGCCACGTTGAACTCATCCATATCTCCCCAGGCAGCAGTAATCAATCGAATAGCTAGCAACTTGAGCCCCGCAGATGCCAGAGATCTGAGGCAGGCGATCCTTCAGATCCAGAATCATGGCATGGTTGGACCAACCATCAGTAGCAGCACATCCCCTCTGATTACAGGAGTTGACAGCTTGGGAATGGGAATAGCTCGAAACCTTTTCCCACTACCAGAATACACCAGGGCCCCTCCAACCACAAACCCAGCACATGTTTTTCCTGAAGAGACCAGGCCGATGAATCAGCCTAACACATTCCCCGGGTTTAGGGATCCCACAGCCCAACATGCGACGTTCGGGGCTCCTCTGGCTCCAGTGATGTCGCAGGCCAGGCTACCCAACTTCCAAACCCTGGTCCAGACACCTCCACCAAGTTATCACCCGACCCACGGGTACATGTTGGGCCCACCTCCAACACAAGCGGCAACACCTACGTCGGAAGGAGCAGACGACCCAAAGATGATGGCGTTGTTCAAACACTACTTTTCCCGATTCTCAGTGCCCATACAAGAGCCACTACTAGAAAGTGGAGGATCCTGCTTCACCAATCGGATCCTGAGCATGCCATGCGATCCCAAATTCAAATAGCTAAACTTCGAGAACTATAATGGGAAAACGGATCCCTACGTCCACTCCAGAAACTACAAGAACAGGATGGAGATAGCTGGGGCCAACGAGGGTCTAATGTGCAGATTATTCTCATCAACGCTGGTGGGTCCGGCTTCCTACTGGTTCGAGACGTTAGAACCGGCATCGATTAACAGTTGGGAACAACTCCGGGAGCAATTCTGCACTAAATTCTACGGTTCGGTCCCCACCGGAACAGCCAGTAGAACCCTACACGACGTGAAACAGAGGCAAGGAGAGTCCCTTTGGGAGTTCGTGGACAGATTCAACTTGGCAACGGTGGAGATTCGGAGACTGGATTTCAACACGGCTTTGGAGGCATTGATCGCCAACACAACCAATGAGAGGTTAAGGGCCGACCTCGTATTGAGGAAGCCCCAGAACGTAACACAGATGATCTCGATGGCAAAAACATTCATAGAACTAGACGAGGTGGGTGCGCCAACCCGGTACCATAGAGATGGCGAGAGGGGATCAGAGGACAGGCGACCCAGGAGGGACAGGAGAGAGAAAAGGGACCACAGAAGACCGAAAGAGTTCACACCCCTCAACCGGCCGTTAGGCGAGGTGCTAGTGGCGGTAGAGAGGAGCAGAGACAAGAAGAGCCTATCCTACCCAGAAGCTAGAAGAGGACAGATCATGGGAGAGGACGAGAAGGCATTCTGTCGATACCACCGCATGAACGGCCATGACACGAATGACTGTAAACGGCTGGCTGAGGACGTCGAGGAACTGATAAAGAAGGGCAAACTACGAAAGTTTGTGGAGAGGAAAAGCAAGGAGGAAGCAAAGAGACCTACTGATGAAGATTGTCAACCGACCAAAAGAACGAAAGGAGTGGTCATGGTAATAGCAGGGGGAGATCCACCGGTTAAAAAGATCAAAAGGAAGGCTGAAAGAGACGCCAAGCCTAACCCTCCTCTCTCGGAGAACAGAATAGCACCGGGTCACACAGACGCCCTGGTCATGGAAGCAGAAATCGAAGGTTACTTGGTCAAACGCATCTTGGTAGATAAAGGAAGCTCGACAAACATCATCACCAGGCATGCAATAGAAAAGCTGAGGGTTGCACCTAGTAGAATCCATCCGGTTCACGCCCCACTAGTCGACCTCAGTGGACACGCTGTACCGGTAACAGGTCAAGTGGCGCTGGATATGGAGATAGGAGATGAGAAACACGTATGGAGGACAAAAGCCGACTTCACCATAATAGACTCTCCTCTGGCATACAACGCCATATTAGGTAGACCGCTTCTCTCCGAATCAGAGGCCGTCTTATCAATCCGGTATCTGACACTGCAAATACCTACCGCCTCCGGATGGGCGATAGCCAGAGGGAGCCAGCAGATCGCTCAAAGAACATACCTCGCATCCTTACAGCCAGAGAGGAACCCGGAGGAAGAAGGGAAGACAGAGCCGGTGGACAAACTTGAAACGCTAACAGTCGCATCAGACAGAAACATATGGATATCCCAAGAGCTAGACATTGGCATCAAAGAGCAGATTATACAAGTAATAAAAGAGGAGCAGAACACTTTCGCTTGGAAAATTAGTGACATAGAAGGAGTACCATCAGAAATAATAAAACACACACTCAACGTAGATCCGGAAGCAAACCCCGTAGTACAGAAGAGGAGAAAATACGCACCGAAAAGGCAGAGGGCAATCAAGGAAGAGATCCAGAAATTACTCGACGCAGGACACATCCGGGAAGTTCAATACCCAAAATGGCTGGCAAACGTAGTGATGGTAGAGAAGGCGAGCGGAAAGTGGCGCATGTGCGTCGATTTCACGGACCTCAACAAAGCATGTCCGAAAGACAGCTACCCACTGCCCAACATTGACCAGCTGGTGGATTCAACGGCCGGGTATGCCATATATTCATGCCTAGACGCGGCATCCGGATACCACCAGATACCCATGGACCCGGCAGACCAGGAGAAAACCTCTTTCATTACGCACAAAGGGACATACTGTTACCAGGTCATGCCTTTCGGATTAAAAAACGCTGGAGCTACTTACCAGAGGTTGGTGAACAGGATGTTCAAGAAGTTGATTGGGAGAACGGTTGAAGTGTACGTGGATGACATGATTGTCAAGAGCCGGACCCTGAGTGACCATGCCAAGGATCTAAGGGAGGCATTCTCCATCCCCCAAAAATACAGACTCAAACTGAATCCGTAAAAATATATATTCGGAGTACGCGGCGGCAAGTTCCTAGGATTCATGATCTCACAAAGAGGGATTGAAGCAAACCCGGAGAAGATAAAGGCTGTAATAGAAATGGCTCCACCCCGGACCCTCAACGACATCCAGAAACTAAATGGAAGTATCACAGCCCTAGGAAGGTTCATCTCGTTCTCAGTAAAAAGATGCATGCCGTTTTACAAAGCACTCAAAAAAGGGCAGGCCTTCAAATGGGACAAGGAATGCCATCAGGCGTTCGACCAGTTGAAGAAGTTCCTCACATCACCCCCGCTGCTGAGCAGACCAACACTGGGAGAAAAATTGTACGTCTACTTGGCAGCTATAGAGGAAGCCGTCGGATCGGTTCTAGTAAGAGAGGAAGACAGGCAACAATGTCCGGTGTATTACACCAGCAAGGTATTACGCGGGGCGGAGACGAGGTATCCCAACATTGAGAAAATGGCATTGGCCCTGCTCTCGGCATCCAATAGACTAAGGCCTTACTTCCAAGCACATACTATCATCGTGAGAACCGGGTTTCCACTCAGGAAGGTGCTGCAACGGCCCGAAACATCTGGGAGATTGGCGGAATGGGCGATACGCCTGGGGGAATTTGACATCAGATTCGAGCCCAGGCAAGCTATGAAAGCTCAGATCCTAGCAGACTTTGTAACAGAGTTCCAAGATCTTGAGCGCAACTCAACACCCCCATCTGAAGAATGGGACGTCTTTGTGGACAGAGCGTTGTCGAAAGAAGGGGCCGGGGCAGGCGTATACATCAAGGGACCAAACCAGATCCAACTTCACTACGCAGTGAAATTGGACTTCCCAATAACGAATAATGCAGCAGAATACGAAGCAATGATCAAAGGCCTGGAGCTGATCAAAGAAATAGGGCCAGACAGAGTCCGGATACTCAGTGATTCTAGATTGGTGTCCAACCAGATAAACAAACACTTCGAAGTCCGAGACCCAGCCATGAAGGGATATTTGGAAACTGTCCGGAGTTTGCTGAAACAGATTGAGGCGCAGGGAACAGTATGGAAGATTGAAAACATACCCCGGGAAACCAACAGCCTAGCGGATGAACTCGCCAAAGCTGCCTCCAGCAAAGAAGAGTGGCAACATCTGCACTGTCCGTACGAAGTGTAGTCACACCCCAGCATTGAGAAAAACGAAGCCCTGACGGTGGACCACCATGGAACCTACTGGATTACACCCATCATGGACTTCCTGAAGGAAGGAAAATTACCGGCTGATGAACCAACGGCCCGCCGAATCTCGAGGAAGTCGTCTAGGTATGCTATCATAGACGGACAGCTTTACCGCAAGTCTTTCAGTCGCCCTTGGATGAAATGCATCCCGCTAGAGGAAGGCAATTATGTTTTGAGAGAACTCCACGAAGGGATCTGTGGGTCACATCAGGCCGCCCCGACCATACTCCGTAAAGCCATGCTCATGGGATACTACTGGGAAACAATGAAAGAAGACGCAGAGGCCTACATCTACGCTTGCCACCAGTGCCAAGTACACGCAAAGAAAACCAGCCAACCACCGGCGGAGCAACAGCCAATCTTAACGGCTTGGCCTTTTTCAACATGGGGGATCGACCTTGTGGGTCCGTTACCGGAAGCAAGCAGACAGAGGAAGTGGATAATCATAGCGGTTGATCACTTCACCAATGGGTGGAAGCAGAAGCCCTCTCTACCATCACTCCTGAGAAAGTAATTTCCTTTGTCAAGGAATACATCCTGGGAAGATTCGGCATACCGAATACCATTATCACAGACAATGGGACTCAGTTCACCTCCAGAAAATTCAAAGAATTCTGCGAAAGCTTCCGCATCACACATAGGTGTAGCTCGGTTGCCCACCCACAGAGTAATGGCATGACAGAGGTTACCAACCGCACCATATGCGACGGCATCAAAAATAGGCTAGAGGGGCACAAAGGAGCATGGGCAGATGAACTAAACAGCGTACTATGGGCATACAGAACCACCCCGAGACGGGCCACAGGGGAAACCCCCTTCGCCCTAACGTACGGTACCGAAGCAGTAATCCCGGTGGAAATAGGCTCTCCAAGTGACAGGGTAACGTACTACAGCGAAGCCCAGAATGACATCAACTTGTGCTTTCACTTGGACTCGCTGGAGGAAAGGAGGGAGAGGGCCTTCGTCCTCATGGCGGCATACAAAAATAAAGTCGCTCGGTATCATGACAAGAAAGTAAAGGCAGTAGCCTTCCAGCCGGGAGATCTAGTATTGCGAGACGCGGAGGCCTCACAGGCTAGAGAAGGCAGAGGAAAGTTAGCAATCAAATGGGAGGGACCATACCGGATCATGAAGGTCCTTGGACCGGCTACATACAAATTATGCCACATGGACGGAAGAGACATTCCACGAACATGGAACTCCAGGGCACTTAGAAAATACTACCAATAGAGCACGTTGCACTCTTTTTCCCTCGGTAGCGGTTTTTTCCCACAGGGTTTTCCCTACTGAGGTTTTTAACGAGGCAACTATAGCTGTAGTGCTGTAACTTTAAATTAAATGGAGATTCGCTTTCGAATACATCATTTTATTATTCGCTTTCGAATATTTCTTTGAGGTACTTAGCCACTTTAATTCGCTTTCGAATAAGTATATGCTCGACCCCCCCATTCGCCTACGATAAAATTTAAGTCCCGGGTTAACATTCGATTCCGAATTTAGACCCGGCTTATGAAGGGCAGCCATAAACAGATGCGTTAAAGTTTGCATTCAAACACAAAAGAAAAAGTTGAACCGCATCAAAAGAAAAAATATATACTTGTTTCATTAATTGCCCGTAACGGGAAAAATATACATATACAAAGCATCAATCCCTATTCTGATTGCCGGACCCCTCAGCTGATCCCTCTTCAGGCGTCGGGGCGGTTTGAGGGACATCATCTTCCTCATCCGGGAGATCGGCTTCATCAGGGAAATCCACCTCTATGTCCCCGAAAGCAACATCCGGGTAGACTTCAGAGCACCGTTGAATGATACGGTCCCCATACAGTAGGGCAAGACGCCCGTAAGTAAGGGTCCTCTCCTTCAACTTCTCCTCTGCCGCCAGTCGGTCACCTTCGCGGGACTTCTTCTCCTGCTCTAAGGCCGCCTCGGCTACTTCGAGAGAACGCTTGAGGGTTGCATTCTCGGCAGTCACAGCATCAAGCGCCTTCTTTTGCTGTTCTGCCTCAGCCTTGACCTTCGCCAGGCCCTCCTCCAGCTTCTTCCTCTCCAGAGCACCGGCAATGCTCTGATCGTAGATGCGATCAGCTTCTTCAACCCTCTTCAACTCCTCGTAGAGGAAGGGGATGGCCTGCAGAGAAACAGTTAGACACAGCAAGAAGGTAAAGGAAAGAGTCTAGGACTTACCGTGTATAGCTTGCTCAGGACTCTTATCCCGATGCTCCGGTTCGACATAGTCTTCACCCGGGAGGAGTCAGCCGGGAGATACATGCCGTTGCTCAGCTCCAGTTGCACTAGAGGATCAGCAAGACTTGCATCTTGGCCAAACTTGGAAATTAAAATATCCCGTATCGGGCTGTCGGTATTCACCAGACCCGAGAAATCAGGTGCTACCTCCTGCATAACAAAAAGTCAGCACAATCCGGCATATATACATAAAAAAAAATAAAGGGGGTATAACGTACCACTCGGACTTTCTTCCCTTTGGCTGACCCGGATACGGGAGCACCAGGCCTCTTCTTTCTAGCAGGCTCCACACTCACTAAAGGAGCAGCAGGATCCGGACCGGCCGAATCAATTGCAGGGACCGGAGCAGGTGCGGCAGTAGACGCCTTAGATCCGCTCTTTCGGGCACGCAAGGTTGCAACAGTATCAGCAAGTGACATCCCTGCCACAGGGAGAATAAAAAAATAAGTAAATAAATACCTCGGCCCTCTATGGGATCATTAAAGAACACAGGGAGACCGGTTCGGTCATCAAGCACTGCTAGGGGCAACCCTTCACGGTAAGCTCTCGTGGCATACTGCAGCTTCCAATACTGAGTCGGGACCGCTGTCAGCAGATCGAGGTGGGCTTGTTCCTGAGGAGAGAGCTTATCCTTCTCCCCCCTCATCTCGCTCGCGGGGCGGAAAGACCATGTTGTGGGGAATGTCGGCACATTTTTCTTCAACTTGATGAAGAAAAATAGACCCTTAAACCCCTTCACCGAAGAAGTGCGGCTAGAGAAAAACCAGAAAAGAGGCCCCTTAGCCATAGTCAGATGGTCGCTATTGGTGTTTCGGAGAACCGGAGTGGCGATATGCCAGAAGAGAGAACCGGTCAGTTGGATGTTGAGGTTACAGCACAACCAATACGTGGCGCACATGTCCTCCATCACATTTGGGTGCAACTGGGCCGGACATACCCCGTGCCGGTTTAGGATAGAGCAAATCCCCTCCGGGAGCGGATAGGTGAACCTGCCCACTACGTGGTGGAGGTAGATGGAGAAATAGCCGGACGGCGGACGATGAACCCTCTGGTCGGAAGCAGGGATGAGACACTCGCAGGCTTCTAACCAGGGGTAATCAGAAGCCAACTGATTTATCTCGTGGAAAGCAATGGAGGAGGCCATCTGTGATATTCTGGGGGTAAGGGTTCTCCCTGAGGTACTCCTGACCAACTGAGATGACTCAGTGGTCGGGTGTCGAATCCGCCAAAAATAATTAAAGAATTTTCTCGTCTATTCCTAACAATAAATAATTGTAGCTGGATAAGTCGAGGTCGAACCCTAGGGATTTAATACCCAATTTTAACAATTGCTTCTTAACCAAAAGTAAATTAAAACAGAAATTTAAAAACAGAAGGGGGGTTTTGTTGATGATTGTTGAAATAAAGAACAAAGAGTAAATAACTAAAACAGAAATTAACTATTGCTGGAATTTTAATAGAGTGAAAAGAATGATATAAAAATGTACTTCGCCCTAGGACATTCGTTAACTTGAATGTTAGTATCGATCATTGATGTTAAAGATAATCATTTAATTTCCCCTAGACCAGTTAAAACCTCTAGCTTAGCGCATCAAGATCAACCTTCCCAAAATCAGATTTACCTAGTACGACTCAAATAAATCTCTTCCCGAAAGACAACCCCTCCTTAGCGGTCTAGAGTTTAATCCAATGGGAGCTTTAAGTTCAAGGAAAGCCTAGCCTAAACCAATTAAATTCTTAGCGAAAATAATTTAAATTCAAGTTTTTAATCCCTTTAAACGTTCTCAAGTTAATAATTGAGATTAGAACGAATCTAATTACTAACAACAATTTATTAAATTGCAATCTAAGAATCTGGCCAAAAAATCTAAATTACAATATAATAAAAGAGAAAATAATCTCTTGAAACAAGATTAAAAACATAGGGGAATTAAACGAACAATAAAATAATCGATCTCACAATACTAATTCAAGCATTGAATTCCTTAGGCAAAGTAGAGGAATTAGTTACTCATATCTAAAAGAAAATAATACATGAAGAGAAAAATAATGTTGAAGAAAAATAGAACTTAGAAGAAAGAAGGAGAAGAGGGCGTTGGAGCTGTTCTACCCTTAAATCAGCCTATACTTGTGCTATTTATAGATTCTCTAAAAAAAAAAACCTAAAAGAGATCCTTAACAGAAAAGGAATCCTACTAAAAATAAAACTCCTAAATAACTAAATTGTCTCCCACTATTTGTGCAAATTACAAGTTTGACCGTTTCAAAGTCAAAACAGGAAGCTTCTGAATAGGAGGCTGGAAATTAAATCCCTGAATAATTCTGCCAGCTCGCCGAAGGTTTAGCCTTGCCCAAGGCTAATCACCAAAAACTGGACAGCACTTTATTATAGCCCGGAATCAGCTTCCATCAATCCAATTCAGCCCAAAAGTTACCTCCTGCACAAATAAAACCAGACCAAAGCAGTATCCATCCAAATATATCCACAAAATCACAAATAAAGTCTAATAAATTACCCAAAATCAAGAGAATTTATGATTCCATCACATCCCCACACCCATTACATGCTTGTCCCCAAGTATGGTCTGAAATAATTCTAAACAGAATCCTTTTTAAAGATAATATCACCCAAAAACGAATTTCCAGTCAAGAGCAACAAGAGGAAGAAATATTTTTAAGGAATCTATTCAAAGACACAAAGTTGCTAACCATCCTTTTAACCTTCATCCACAAACACATTGCTTCAATTCCTTTCTAATTCTCAAAGTCAAGTCGCAAGTTTTAATTCATGCATATTTTATAGTTCTCTATTTATTCCATCCCGTAAACAAGGGTCTCCATTAAAGTCAATCCATGGACCTATCAAACAAATGTATTTCCTGGTTTTTCAGGATAAAGATTAGATTAGATATGTTTTTCTCTTTCTTCCTTTTTTTTTCTTTTTTCTTTTCTTTTTTTTTTCGATAAAGCTTACTTGGGGTTGTAGATGTCCTTTTGACGCGAGGGTACCCGGTTCTGACCCGCATACACCCGGTTACTCAGACAACACGGACCCTTGCGGCTACTAACTCGGTTCATGGCGCTTTGGCCAGCGGAACCTTTATTCAAGATTGACACAGGAGCCAAGAAAGAGCAGAAAAATAGATAATTTCCCTTCCTTTTAACCAAGAAAACAAATGTGATTCAGTTCTTAAGAAAGACTTAACAGAACCTTTATTACACAGAATGGCAGAATTCTTTTAGTTCCACACAAGATTTACTGTTTCGATAATGAGATTCAGACTTGACAGAGAAAATTTAGTAAAGTTTCAACTTTGTGTGAGAGAGCAAGCAAAATTTTGATTTTTCTACAAAGTGCTTTTTCAAGAATCCCTTAATTTGATAATTTCCTAACTCAAGCAAACTCTATATTTTGGAAAAAATTTCTGGACAATTATCCTTCTCTAGGGTTCTAATTTAAAATTACAGCACAGACGGCAAAACTCAAGACAATTCAATTCAGCAGGGAATATTCAACAATTCAACAAAAATTTTGTCAAAGTGCATCCAAACAGAGCATCCACAAGGCTCGACTATGAAAGACCACTAGTACCTACATAAAACCATCCCCACACCCACTTACAGCTTGTCCCAAAGCTACAGCAAACACAAGGAGGGAGAAGAAAAGAAACTTACGTGGGTCTTCGGCTTGCGATGTGGAGGCTGGGTTGGAGGTTGCTGATGACGACGGGGCTGATGATGGCTGAACAGCAGCGGCTGGTTGTGGTATGTATGGGTTTTTTCTTTTTTTAAAAACAAAAAAAAAACCATTAAAGGCCCTTGAAGCTCTCAAAATCAGCCCAGAAATCTGTAGACACCCATAAAAAAAGAAAAACAAAGGTTGAAGATGACAGTTATGTTAGTTAACTAAAAGAAAAAAAAAAGGGAATAAACGAAATAAATTAGCCCTGGGCAAGGCTAAATCGGGTTGCCTCCCGGAAGCGCCTCTAGTTAGAGTCTATGGCTAGACATGAGTTCTGAGGTTGCTATGGTGTCTTGGGTGGTTCCTCTAGCTGCACCTCTTGCTCAACTTTAGTCTCGAATCCCTCATAAAATGTTTTGAGTCTATGACCATTAACTTTAAAAATTTTTCCATTCCCTAAACTTTGAATCTCCACTGCTCCAGGATCAAAAATTTTCATCACCAAGAACGGACCAATCCATCTGGAATGCAATTTATCCGGAAATAGTTTCAACTGAGAGTGGAAGAGCAAAACTTTCTGGCCTATCTTGAAATGCTTCCGGTTCAACATTTTGTCAAGAAATTTCTTTGTTCGATCCTTGTAGACCATAAAACTCTCATAAGCTTCGTTCCTCAATTCTTCTAACTCGACCAGTTCTAATTTTCTTTCCTCACCAGCTTCGTCATAAGAAGAGTTGTACTTCTTCAATACCATTATCAATTGTTGCTCTTCTTCCTGCGTTAATTTATTCGAAATTATCACCAGAAGAGTTCCATTTTCTCCAAGGAAGGCGTACTTTAGGTGTTGAGGTAGTTCCTTTAATTCCAATCTTGGTGCCTGCAAAATAGACGGGAGCAGCTTCGTATTAGAACGTGAAATTTTTATTTGCGCACCATTACTCACTTGAGTTATTGAAGTGGCTATTTCCCTTGAGATTCTGATTAAGTCCTCTTGCTGGAATTCTTCCAATGCTTCTTCATCGATATCTTCACTCAAGAATACCTGCAACTTGTCATCACCACTAACTCGAAAAAATTGTTGGGTTAATGGGTCAATTATATCAATACCACAAACAGTAGATATATCATTAGGATACTTCATGGCATCATAAACATTAAAGTGTACCATTTTCCCATCAAATTCCATGGACAAGACACCCTTATGGACATCTATTTTTGTTCTAGCAGTGGTAAGGAAAGGTCTTCCTAATAATATTTCAGATGATTCCGGTGAGTTATCGTCCTCCATGTCAAGAATATAAAAATCGGCAGGGAAAATCAAATCATTCACTTGCACCAAGACATCCTCCAAAACTCCCTTAGGGTAAACTAGTGTTCGATTAGCCAATTGAATTACTATTCTTGTATCGCCTAGGGGACCAGCATTTAAAGTGTCATAGATTGATTTGGGCATGACATTTATTGAGGCTCCTAAGTCACACATGGCTCTTTTTATGCAAGTATTCCCTATTTTACAAGAAATAGCAAACATTCCCCTATCATTACACTTTTGAGGCAGATTTCTTTGTAGGACAGCAGATACATTAGCTCCTACGACTACTTTTTCATCACCCTTTAATTTAGATTTATTAACACACAATTCCTTCAAGAATTTAGCATACCTAGGAATTTGTTTAATAACATCAAGTAAAGGGATGTTTACCTCAACCTTTCGGAAAGTCTCGAGTATGTCTTTATCTTCCCTCTTCTTCTTTGAAGTTGCAAATCTCTCGGGAAAAGGTGGAGGGATCACAATGGGACGAGGCTGACTTTCATCCTTGTGCTGGGACAACGGTTTGTGCTCCTTCTCTTCCAAATTCTCGGCCTCTTTATTGCCTTTGACCTCTAACTCTTTCTCGACCCTTTCCTTATCTTTTTCAACAGCTCCTGGAATTTCCTTCCCATTCCTAAGGGTAATTGCACTTATATTTTCCCTAGGATTTTCGATTGTTTGGGAAGGTAACTTCCCTCTAGACTCCAGGGCACTCATTGATGTGGCTAGTTGACTCATTTGCTTCTCCAAATTCTGAATACTAGCCTTTGTTTCTTGCTGATGTTGTTGCATATTTATAGCCAAGGAGTGCACGATATCTTCAAGAGACATTCCGGGTCTTTGGGTAGATGAAGATGGCTGATTTCTTACTGGGAACAGATTGTGAGGTTGCTGTTGAGGACAATTTCCATAGCTAAAATTCGGGTGATCACGCCATCCTGGATTATAAGTCTGAGAGTACGGATCATATCTCCTCTGATTTTGTTGCGGAAAGCCTGAGGTGGCATTTACGTGCTCGGAATCCATGGTAAGTGTTGGACAAGAATCAGTTCGGTGTCCTGATATTACACAAATCCCACAAACCATGCCTTGGGCTCCGCCTCCAGTTACTAAAGACCGAACCAATGTAGTTAGTGAGTTGATTTTATCTTCCAAATTATGAGTGTTCACCTCATGTGCTCTTCTAATGGTCTCGGCTGGGTTTTCAAATTGTCTTGAATTTTCAGCCACATTCCGAATCAGCTCCCACGCAGCAGTTGGCGTTTTGTTGATCAAACACCCACCACTTGATGTATCTATGATTCTTCTCTCAATCGGCAACATTCCCCTATAAAAATGTTGTACAAGAGCTGACTCCGTCATTCCATGTTGGGGGCAGCTGTTTCTCAGATGCTGAAATCGCTCCATATAGTCATAGAGTGACTCAATTTCTTTCTGCTTAATACTACTGAGTTGACTCTGAAGCATGGCTGCTTTGGATGCCGGAAAGAACCTTTCCAAGAATAATTTTGCCATATCAACCCAAGTTGTAACCGACCCTGGAGGTAAGTAAAATAACCAAGTCTTAGCTTTATCCGACAATGAGAACGGGAAAGCTTTCAATTTAATTAATTCCTCGCTAATCCCATGGGGTTTCATCCCTGAACATACTGCGTGAAATTCCTTTAAATGCATATAAGGATTCTCACTTTCCATCCCATGAAATTTTGGTAACAGATGTATCAGCCCTGATTTGAGTTCAAAGTTTGCTTCAGTGTCCGGATACGTAATGCACAAGGGCTGCTGATCTATGTTGGGGGTCTGTAGTTCTCTAAGAGTTCGAGCAGCCATTGTCTCGACTTCTTCCTCTGATTCACTCGGAGGGTCTGCTGAAGTTTCAGCCTCAGCACTTGAACGCTTTTCTTCGGCCCTTCTCAACCTTGTCTCCTTTCTTAATCTTTTTGCTGTTTTTTCAATTTCAGCGTCGTACTCTAGTTCCTTGGAGACTTCAGACCTGGTCATAAAGCAAAAGAAAATTAAGTGAGATTAAATCCCCGGCAACGGCGCCAAAATTTGGTCGGGTGTCGAATCCGCCAAAAATAATTAAAGAATTTTCTCGTCTATTCCTAACAATAAATAATTGTAGCTGGATAAGTCGAGGTCGAACCCTAGGGATTTAATACCCAATTTTAACAATTGCTTCTTAACCAAAAGTAAATTAAAACAGAAATTTAAAAAGAGAAGGGGGGTTTTGTTGATGATTGTTGAAATAAAGAACAAAGAGTAAATAACTAAAACAGAAATTAACTATTGCTGGAATTTTAATAGAGTGAAAAGAATGATATAAAAATGTACTTCGCCCTAGGACATTCGTTAACTTGAATGTTAGTATCGATCATTGATGTTAAAGATAATCATTTAATTTCCCCTAGACCAGTTAAAACCTCTAGCTTAGCGCATCAAGATCAACCTTCCCAAAATCAGATTTACCTAGTACGACTCAAATAAATCTCTTCCCGAAAGACAACCCCTCCTTAGCGGTCTAGAGTTTAATCCAATGGGAGCTTTAAGTTCAAGGAAAGCCTAGCCTAAACCAATTAAATTCTTAGCGAAAATAATTTAAATTCAAGTTTTTAATCCCTTTAAACGTTCTCAAGTTAATAATTGAGATTAGAACGAATCTAATTACTAACAACAATTTATTAAATTGCAATCTAAGAATCTGGCCAAGAAATCTAAATTACAATATAATAAAAGAGAAAATAATCTCTTGAAGCAAGATTAAAAACATAGGGGAATTAAACGAACAATAAAATAATCGATCTCACAATACTAATTCAAGCATTGAATTCCTTAGGCAAAGTAGAGGAATTAGTTACTCATATCTAAAAGAAAATAATACATGAAGAGAAAAATAATGTTGAAGAAAAATAGAACTTAGAAGAAAGAAGGAGAAGAGGGCGTTGGAGCTGTTCTACCCTTAAATCAGCCTATACTTGTGCTATTTATAGATTCTCTAAAAAAAAACCTAAAAGAGATCCTTAACAGAAAAGGAATCCTACTAAAAATAAAACTCCTAAATAACTAAATTGTCTCCCACTATTTGTGCAAATTACAAGTTTGACCGTTTCAAAGTCAAAACAGGAAGCTTCTGAATAGGAGGCTGGAAATTAAATCCCTGAATAATTCTGCCAGCTCGCCGAAGGTTTAGCCTTGCCCAAGGCTAATCACCAAAAACTGGACAACACTTCATTATAGCCCGGAATCAGCTTCCATCAATCCAATTCAGCCCAAAAGTTACCTCCTGCACAAATAAAACCAGACCAAAGCAGTATCCATCCAAATATATCCACAAAATCACAAATAAAGTCTAATAAATTACCCAAAATCAAGAGAATTTATGATTCCATCACTCAGGGAGGTAGACTGGTGCACTGGTCTCTCCGGCGGAGCGAGTTCTTTCAGAGGACTCAGAGGTGGAAAGTCTGGCGGCGTCAGAATCCACCTCCACAGAAGGGGACACAGGGTGGGGAGCAGTGCTAGCAGTCCACGAATAGCTCGAAGAACCCATAATAAACAAACAGTAACCCTAGAACTAAGAACAGAAGAAACACAGGAAAGTAGCAGAAAGATGAAGAAAGCACTTACTGAATTTTTGAGAAATGAGAACGCCTGAAACTCAGAATGACGCCCAGGGCTGAAATCAGCGACTTAAATACCCTGCTGGTGGGAAATCGAAGGGTTGCTGCATTTAAGTCAAATCGAAAGTCGCGTCCCTGCGGCTACACAGTACGTGGCAGGCAGTGGGTGAGCACGTGTTCCTAGGCAGGGTTTTAGGTGTTAAACCCTAAAGGGTTTACTTCAGACTTAAGGGGGGACTTCTGATGACATCCGGTCCGGCCTTACGGTTCGGTCCGGTGCACCCGGTCCAGTCCGGTAGTCCGGACCCATATCACATCACTCGGTTTGAGAAGCCGCCTTCCGCATCCGGATCCCAACCACCCCTGAGCAGATTCGAATCGAGTCCCCTAGATCCGCGGAGAGATCCTAGGGGAAGAGGTGGTGTCCAAGTAGGAATCCACCCCCGTGTTTCACTAGGGCAGGAACACACCACCCACGTGGAAGCTCTTTCAATACCAATCCAACTCTACTATTCCCTCCTATAAAAGGAGGATATCCTGCCTGAGGTAAGGGATATTGAATTCTATTCTTAATTCTCCTAAAAGTACTTTTTCAACTCACAGGAGCATACTAACTTAGGCATCGGAGTATAGGGATCGCAGCATCAACACAAAGGAAACAGTACAAATCAAATCTATGATTGTCAATCTGACTCCAGTTCTGCCCTGCCACACTCATAATGATTACAATTGAAGGGCGTGTAGAAAGACATGCTACATATCTTGAGAAAAACGATATTCTTCCATAAAACAGCTCTACAAATATCTGAAAAAGTAGTTATATAAAAATTTTCTACCTTTCCTAATTTATCACATGCTCTTAGTAGCAGCAATTGGTTCACAAGTTAAGTTCATTATGGTCCAGATATGGTGCAAAGATGGACTTTGGACAAGGATAGAAATTTTAGGATCAGAAAATGAGACCTGTTTGAGAGCCTCAAGAAGCTTCAAACACTTAATTTGCACAATTCAAATGTCATCTTCAATAAGGTTGAAGTATAAATTATGCTACCATCTGCAGACCTAGAGCTCAGACAGAGTTCACATCATAGACTCAGAAAGTTTCCATTTTATAAGTTCAGCAAGGCTAGTGAGCACATTACCATACCCTTGGTTGGAAAATCATTAACTTAAGAACCACAGTGATGTACTAAAAAGAATTTAAAAGATTATTATTACAAAGAACAAAACTCATGACATATCCGAATTACAGTTTATATCACAGCAGTTTGTTACATAAATTTATAATAGAAAGGGTTACTAACCTCAGCAGCCTTTCCCCGATAAAGCTTGTTAGGAAGAATACCAGAGCGAGTTTACAAATTAAGGTATTGATTAATCTGCAAAATAAGATGACTAATTTCAGTGACATCTACAAGATAACTTGCTAGATTACTTTTGCAAGATAACTCCACTTTTCACAAAAATTAACACGAACCATGCCCACAAAGTACTGTACTTGAATATTACATGAACCAAAGTTACTCCTTGGAATGTCAATCAAAGATCGCATCAGCATAAACCCATGACTTGAATTTGTGTTTGATTAGATTGAAATAATAAAGCAATGTGAATGACAAGCCCTACAAGAAGCTGTGAATAAAAGAAAAAATAAAATAACATCAGAACCTTAGATGGCTTAGCTAGTTTTCACATCATAACCACACATTAGAACAACCATTTATGAAACAAGCATCAATGTACAGCCCAAAACAACTAGAAAAAAAATATAAAGCATGTGAAGGATGTTTTACTTGATGCATACCAATATGCTCATTCACAAGGCACTCGAATCAAAAAATTATTAGTTACCCTGTTAAAATTGACTGACTAACAACTTACTTGGATAAATTAATTGTACTAATAATTAAGAGCAAAGTTTAGTTAGTTAAAACATGTAAAATCTGAAGCAACATATATGATGAATATAGCAAAATCTGAAGCAACTTACTTGACGACGAACAAGCCTTCGGCTATTCAATCCACGTTGTCAATTGCGGAGCGGGAGGCTGTAGTGCAATGAAATGAACAAAAGTTAATAATATATATAGAAAAATAATATAATCGTAACTAAAATAGTAAACAATAAAACACAACTAATTAGACTCAATTCTAATTATTTCTGTCGGTTTCTGTTGGTGAATAATAAACAATAATTATTTCTCAATTCTAACCGAATGCCTCAATAGCAAAATAAACAGCAGACCGGAATTTATGAATTATAGCTTTTAGTTACTTACAAATCTTTTACAACATCACAGTTAAGACCAAATTTGATCATATAGAACGACGGGACCATATTTTCCTTTGTAGTTTGAGCACCATTCTTCCACATGAGGACATTCACAAATATATAAAAATTCAAGTGTGGGAGGGAGGCTCTCAACAGGAAAGGACTTGAGTTTGGGGCATTCATAAATGCTTAATTCACGAAGAGAGGTGGGGTTTTGGAGAGCCCTGGATATAGATTCCAAATTCTCGAATCTAGAAATTCTGATATAGGTTAAAGAAGTAGGAAGGAGTGGGAAGGAAACCATTTCTCTATTTACTTCTAATGTGAGCCTTTTAAGAGAAGTAAGTGTATGCAGTCCCACTCTGCAATTGGCTGTTTCAGATGTTCACATTTTGAGATCATAAGTTCAGTTAGATTTGGGGGCAAGTACCTTTCCAGAGATGATATCTTTGTATCAGTTATATCCAAACGTTGAAGAGAAGTGAGATTCTGCATCTGATTGGGTAGAGATTTCATTTTGGAACAGAATTCAATTCCGAAAGAGACAAGAGAGAGACTTAAGTCTGGCTACCCGTTATCTGGAAACGACTCCAATTCATCACAGCCCCATATGCGAAAAGATTGAAGATGAGGGAAGCTTTCCATATGATTGGATAGAGACTTGAGTCTTTTACAATTGGTAATTGACAAGAGTGGGGATATTGGGCAATTCCCTCCCTGGAAACGACTCGGTTGCAAGTTGATCAACAACGTCCTCCAGGTCATAAGCCAATTGTTTTAGATCAGTCAACCAGATCTCAACCAGCCGGCTAGTGGACTGCATCTCCTCAGCATCATCAAGCGCAGCACCAATCCTAAATAGCATCGTCTTCCACTTTTCAAGTTGATCCAGCAGTTGCCCTTGACCAATATACTTGGGAATGGACATCAACCTCTCAATAACCGCATCAACCGAAGCAGAAAGGATCGAACCAGCAACAGTTTCCATCGCAACAATTCTTGGTGATCAAAAGTGAAGATTATTTGCCTTAGTCGTGTTTGGGAAGAAGAGATTAGGAAAGTAAACAATTTTAGTGTAAAAAAACAAGAGTTTATTCTGCTGTCTTTGTGTAAAGTTGAACTCTTTTGTTGTTATCTTCCTTCCCAATGAGTGGTGTGGCCTACCATACCAAACGAAAGTTCACAGAAACAAGTAGTGTGGACAGAATTCAAGTGGTGGGACAAAATACAATACTAAAGATGTGAAAGTTACCTACATTATTTATAATTTTGTCGGAAAGGAAGACTCCAACCATTGACTCTAATCCCAACTTGTCCTTTCTTGAATTTGGCCTGTGCACAGTAAGATTTTTAATATACTTGTATTAATTATTTTAAGTTAGTTAATTTCTTTTTCATCTATATAGATAACGAAATAATTAGTAAAAAAAAAAAAGGGAGTGTTTTATAAATAGGTACATGGTTTGGATCAATGCCATCTGTGGTGGTTATGCTTTTATTGCAGCAGTCTCTACTTGGATTAGATGCCCAGTTGATCAAGTTTGGCTCTTCTTTGTCTCTGACCAGGTTTTAATTAAATAATTAATTAATTAAACCTTATAAATAATTAGGTACTGTATTTTTGTTTTAATTAATAATTACGATGGACAGATTGACAGATTATGGCATACTTAATGGTAACATCTGGGGCAGCAGTAATGGTACTGCTATAGTTGGCCTATAATGGTGATCAAAATGGAAAATGGAGTGAAGCATGTTCTTCATATGGGAAGTTTTGCTATAGGATTAAGATTGCTTTGATTCTTCATGCTTTGGCTGTATTTGGTTTTGTAATTTTAGCTGTTATTTCTGCTTTTAGAGCTTTCAGCATGTTTCAGCCTCCTTTTTCTGCTAAACAAGTTGAATTGAACACCCTACTACTTAAATGTAAAATTAATAAATTAATTAAATTTTTTGCTAATTATTTTCAATTATGTTTTCATTTCAATCACATTTTTGTTTTATAAATTGATTCGCCAGTTTGAAATCTGGAAGAGAAAGCAAGAAAAAAAGAAGAGGAAATTATGAATTCACCTAACACAAATCACTATTTTTATTTTATTATTATTTCTTTTATTGAAAGTGGAAATGGACCAAGTCTACCAAAATGTGAAAGAAAGCAGCATTAGAGAGTACTTTTGCCCACCAGAGAGTACTTGAAAAGGAGTGAATTGTAGAGTTTATAGAGTGCAAATGTAAATCTAGTAGGTAGAAAAGAAGCTGCAGCTAATTTACCTCAAATTCACTGTGCACCTTTATTGAAGGCCAAATTCAAGAAAGGACAAGTTGGGATTTGAGTACAACTGGCATTATATGTTCTTTGGACAATATTGATAGTTAATAGCTTTAAAAATTTACAAAAATATAATTTATTTATTTTTTATAAATTTTTTAATGGTTAATAACTAAAATAAAAGGTTACATGACCAAAATTACTAATCAACTTATTAACCAAATTTAATGGTTTCATAGTGTCGTGGTGAAGTAATAAAAGGAAAAGACCGAGATTAAAAATTGAAATTTGGTAATTCACGATTAAATTTAAGGATAGAAAGTGGTTATTTATCCATATTAAACACATAAAACTATCCATATATCATTCACTAATTACATACATCTATATATTATAAAAAAAATTTAAAAAAATATATTTATATATATTAAACGGACAGTTAACTAAGTATATATAAACCTTGAAAAAAAAAAAAAAAGGAAACCGAAAACCGAAAATTTTAAAATTAAAAACCGTACATTAATTCATCGGTTTTGGTTAACCACAATTTCAGTTCAATTAGATTGTGAATTTTTTTTTTTTCGAGCCCTAGCTTCAATCTATTTTAAGTATCTCTTATTATAAGGAAGAATATATTTGAGCCAAAGAAAAATTCCCAAAACAGTCTTTCTTTTTTTCAGAGGCATCTTTTCTTAGAAACCTTAATTGATGCAATAAACAAATTTTTTAGCATTTCAATAAATTTGACAATTATTGTAATTATTATATGAAATGTGGCAATTAATAACCTCAAGCTGCGACTCGTCAAATTTATTCTCATTTTTCAGAAATAACTATATAGTGTTATTTGGTACATTGTTTTATTTCAGTAATATTGGTCAAATTTTGATACCATATATTTCAGAGCATATTCCATTCAGAGAGTTGAACTATCCTGAAAGTCATTGGCTAAAGCCGACATGTTTGCTCTTTCTGACTTTCGAATAGAAGCAATGCGTTTTCGATGGCTTCGACCTAGTTTATGTTGTTCCCACTCGTGAGCTCCTCTAAGAACCCTGTTGCCACAAGCCTACCAATACAAAGAAAAAATTAGCATATTTAGACTCTGAACATTCACCCAAAAAAGCCATCAAATTTAAGACACTGCACAGAGAGACAATACATGCCTCAAAAGTCGAAGAAGCTGACCTTACATACGTATTGGGTCCAAAGGTTCCTTTCAGTCAATTTCTTTCCAACACCATCACAAACCATCAAACCAGGAACTGAGCTCGAATCTCGTTGTAGAAAAGAAGTTATGATCTCCACAGCTGGTCCAACCACTTGTTCAGCCCATGATTTATCGGATTTGCCTGGAACACAAAAAAAAAAAAAAAAAGCATCTCATGTTATTCAGGAAAGGGTCTGCCCGAAAATGATGTGCTTTTAAAGATATATTCCTCATCTATATAAACAAACAGGACAAAGAAAGGCTGTACTTGAAATGGATTCAGTTGCATCAAGATATTGCATGTTCCATCCAAACAATGTTTGTAGCTGGCTAAGTCTCCTCTTCTGTAACAGGAAAATACTTTTGTTATTAAGAATTCAACATGGCTAATTAGTCCACAGATAACACTTGAAAAAACTTGATTTCATAATCACATGCTATTATCAGCAAATTAACACCGGAGTTTTCCAAGGAAATTACAAAGATATGATAATCCATTCACGATTAGCAAGTTCGTGCAAAGGATAAACAAATGATATTCGTTATAAGATTCTTATCTTTGGGAAGACAGTTCTAAGTTCAAACAAACAAAATAAGATGAAAGTAAGTTGAAAATTGCAAGAATTATCACATAACTGAAGTGGGGCATGAATGGTATCTGATAGACGGGTAAGCAGTCAAGTTGTCTGAAAAATGTGGTACAAATTTTGGACACAAATGATAATCTAATTGTACTAATAAATAAATAAAACAAGTTTATATAGAATAAGATAAACTTTTAGTTAATTAAAATATGTCAAATCTGACACAAGAACTTACTTGACGACGAACAAGCCTTCGGGTGTTCAATTTCACTTTGTCAATTGTTTCTTCTAAAAGATTCTTGAGTTCATTATCATTGGAGGAAAATAAGAACTCCCTCATTTTATCTTTTAGCATCTTGTCATTGTTTGCCGACACCACTAAGTGAGATTCATTGCTGGTGTCACTTGCCTGATCAATTCTGCTTTCCAAAAGGTACTCTCTCAAAAAATCCTCAAATTCCCGTACGCCAATGGCTTGCCGCAAACCTCGAGTATAAACAGCATGAGGATTGTAAATATCATAAACTTCACCCAGTAATCCAGCATCAATCATGCTATCTACTCTTAGTCCCACATGCTGGTCCAGTACAGGGATGGCAGCATCAATACAAATAAAACAGTAATCAAATCTACAATTGACAATCCGACCCCAGTTCTGCCCTGCCACATTCAAAATGATAACAATTGAAGGGTGTAGAAAAACATGGCAACATATCTTGAGACAAAAATTACAATCTAAAGACCAATTTACCCCCGAACCTGTCCAAATTTTAATGTTTGCCCCCAATCTATTGATTGGTAACTTTTGCCCCTTGTCCTATCCAATTTCATAAAATCTATCCGTGAATATTTATTTTCTACAGTTGTGTTTTTTAAGCAATTTTTGCTTTTCATGTGATTTGCTTTTTTTATTACATAGGTTAAGAGGCAAAAGTTATCAATCAACAGTTGGGGTCAAATTAGGTGAGATTTTATAAAATTCAATAGGTTAGGGGGCAAAGGTTACCAATGCTAACATTTGGGATAGGTTATTTGGTAAATAGGGCACAGGCTTTAAGCCAATTTAGAAACTTCAAAACCAAAATTCGAGAATTCAGCAAAGGCGACACAGAATAAAATGCAATTGAACTGTATTTGGAAGCTCACTAAAAAACAATAACAAATTCTCAGTAATATTTAGCATTCTCCTTCCACAAAACAGGACTATAATTATCCGAAAGAAAATTAATGTTCTTATTTTTTCACTTCTATTTTTTAATTTTGTCAACTGGTTCACAAGTTTAGTTCATATATGGTGCAAAGTTGGACTTTGGACAAGGATACAAATTTTAGGTCAGATAATGGGCCTATTTGAGCCACAAGAAGTTTCTAACAGTTAATTCTGCAAAATGCAAACATTCGTCTTTCAATAAGATTGAAGAACGAATTATGCTACCATCTGCAGACCTAAAGCTCAGACAGACTTCGCACCATCAGACTTGGAAATTGTCCTTTGTACAAGTTCAACAAAGGGTAATGAGCACATTGCCATACCCTTGTTTGGAAATCATTAACTTAAGAACCATGATGATGAATTAAAAGGAATTTGAAAGATCATGAGTTGCAAAGAAAAAAATTCATGGTTTTTTCACTTTGAAAAGGAGAAACTTTTGATTTACAGTTAATTATCACAGTATACTATCATGTGAATGTTGAACAAGAAAGGCTACCAACCTCAGCCGCCTTTCCCTGATAGAGCTTGCTAGGAAGGATACCAGAGCGAGCATACAAATTAAGGTATTGATTAATCTGCAAAACAAGACAACTAAATTCAGGGACATCTTATTCAAAAAAAATCCAGGGACATCTAAAAGATAAGTTGCTAGAGAGTTTATGTAAGATAACTTCACTGCTCACAAATTAGTTTGAACAATGCCCACAAATTGTTGTAATAGAATATTACATCAGCCAAAGTTACTCGTTTGAACTTCGATCAAAAATGACATCAGCATAAACCCATGGCTTGAATTTGTGTCTAATTAGATTAAATTGATAAACCTATCACTATGACAAGCCCTACCGTGAATAAAAAAATTATAAATATAACAAGATAACATAACATCAGAACAATTAGATGGCCAAGCTAGTTTGGACATCAAAATGGGATATTACAATAAGTAGATTATGGAAGCCAGAAATTTGTGACAAAATTCAGAGTTTCCCTTCAAGTATTTTTAAAGATTTAATTTTCAGTTGACAAAGATTGAACTATCTAGTCTTTTATCCTTCTAAACAATTACGCTGAATGATGGAGCCAGAACAAGTAAAACTTTTCACATAACCAGAGCACACCATGCATCTATTAAAAGTGCACACTTTTGAATATATCTCAAGGAGGCTAGTTACTCACTTTTCTATTGTCATGTGGATGGACTCTGTTAGCTGCAACAGGATCAAGTTCTTTCAAATAATTGTACTGGTTGAAATCATTGCTCCCAAACTCAAGCGCCTGATCATTTTGCTTATCTCCTGCAAATTCATAAAGTATATAAATAATACCTCCATAAAAGTAAATTATTTCAAAGCAACGAGGTTCATTAATTGATGCATACCAAGATGCTCATTCACAAGGCTCTCATCCAAATTTTCTGTCGTATCATCTAGAAGGAAAGGACTTACAAGAGCCTGAATACATAGTTAAATATTGAACAAGGGTGAAAAAAAATTATAAACAGGACTTAAGCAAGAAAATCATAAAGAAAAAGTACTAAAAGAAATCAATTTTCAGTTGTCCCAGAAAAATAATCGGATAAAGGGTCAATTTGGAACCTAAACTTGACTTGCAGGATCAAATTGGTCCAAAATGAACTTTAGATATCAGTTTAGTCTACCGCTTCATATTTTTTGTCAAATTAGTCCAAAACGTGTCATGTGAACATATGATTGATTGCTTTTAGACATGTGCCATATTGGACTGATTTGGCCAAAAATCCTAAGTAGAAGGGACAAAATGATACCTAAGTTCAGTTTGAGGCAAATTGACTCTGCAAGCCAAGTTGAAAGGCCAAGTTGACCCTTTATTCCAGAAAAATCCTAGTAATATCTTAACACCCACTTCCCTCAAGATGAATAGAACTAAAGAATAGACTACCTGAATATAGTAATTGGTTCCTCCAACAATAACCGGCAAACAATTGCGTGACAAGATATCATTAATAAGCTGCAAATTGATTAATCAATTAAATCAAATCAGAACATGCTAATTAAAATCAAAGTTGGAAAAAAAAATGTTTAGTTTTCACAGATGAATAAGCACTCAAAATTAACACATGGCTCGAATGATTGCAAACCAAAAACCATCTTCAATTCAATTAACTGGAAAGTTACAAATACGAGATATGAAGCACCCTGAAAAAGAGCAAAAATTAGGTGAAAGACAACTCACAGGAATAGCAGAATCCCTGAAATCCTTGGCTGTGAATTCCACATTTGGGCTAATGGTCCCAAGCAAATGGTGAGGAACTCCTGCAACCAATAAACCAGCAAAAGGATATCAGCAGTAGCCAAACATATCGAATTCTAGACAGAGAGAGAGAGAGAGGGGATTAGAGAGAGAAGTACCATTTTGCTCGTGTAGAGGAACTTTGTTGGTAAGGACATCAAGACCATGGTAGACTTGCATCGAATCAGCGTTGATGATTTCAACTGGAAAGTAGGAAGCTAAATCAATGGCGAGTTTTGATTTGCCAGAGCCAGTCGGACCCATTATCACTACAACCTTCGATTTCACTTCTCCTCCCGCCTCCTTGCTCGTCGCCGGAATACTTCCTCCATCGCTAGGTTTTTGCAGGGTCGACCGAGAATCGATTTCACACTCCATCGCCGACGGTAGAGAATTCAGAAAAGCTCTCCAGCAGTACCAGATCCCTATTGGGCTTCAAAACCCCGAAGCTGATACAAAATTGAAATCAAAGTCTATGGCTTTGGCTCTCTTCAATTTTCATAATTTGAGCCCATTATCGTTATACAAACTTAAAATAGATATTATATTAATATATCCTAAAAAAACTGAAAAAGTTCAGGTAATTAATTTTATAATAAATAACAATATAATCTAATTAATTATATTTAGTTAAATTCCCAATTAGTAACTTTTTCATACATACGTCCCTACAAGTAATTAAAGGTGAAAAAGGAAAATCATACTATATAATATCAATCAATTTTAAATTATTTTAATCATCAATCAATCCCTCTGTAATTAATACAATATTAATTAAATTATTCTTGTTTTGAATTTCAAAACATATTCTTTACATATTGGCGGTAGCTAATAGACACATACAAAATCAATTCATTTAGTGTGAACTTCTTTTCTTCTTTTATTATTTTAGTTATATTTTAATGAGTTAAAGAAAAAGAAAACATTGATTTAAAAAAAAAAAAAACATTTTATAGCTTTATCTTTTTAGTGTTTTTGCACCAAATTATCGATTAATTAATAATGATATTACACATTAAACTCTTACTAGCTAACATGACAATGAATTACTTGTGTTAAATTTGTGTTTGAAATAAAAATTTCTATATCTAATGTGGTTAAGAGATCGACAATAAAATGAATTTTCTTTTCAAATATAGGGAGAAAGACCCATCGAAAATGTAACATCGAATGCAAATTGAACGAGTTATAGATGCTTTTACTATAAGAAATACAAAATTTTACAGTAAAAAAATTTCACTGTCAAAAATATAAAAATTATTGACATAGCTTTTGACTGCAATAAAAAGTTACTACATAATTTTATTTATATTTTGGTTTTAAATTTTTGTCCTTATTGATATATATATGGTGCGTAACAACTTTAATTTAGATATTTACTATTTTTTTTAGTAGTTGAACTAAATTTAATACTGTTTCATTAAATTAAAAATTGAATATTGAATTATTTCAAAAAAAAAAAAAATGGAATTGGGGTAAGGATATATATGTAATAGAAGGCAAGTTAGCTAAAATAATAATATTTCCAATCTCTCTCCTACTCTGTCTTATCCCCTAAGGCTCTCAAAAACTTAATTAAATTCAGTGCATTGCTTCCAAATTACAGAGATATGATAAACCATTTACGATAAACAAGTTCATGCAAACGATAAACAAATGATATTTGGGTATAAGATTCTCATCTTTGGGAAGACAATTCGGACTTTAGAACAAACAAAACAAGATGAAAATAAATCGAAATTTGCAGGAATTATCAAAAAACTAAAGGGGTTGAAATCGGCATGAATGTTATATGGTACCGCACATGAGGCAGTCAAGCAGGTATGATGTTCACTGCATGTATCAAAGAAAACAGTGCTAAAATGACATGAACAGCTAGATAAGTGGTGAACATCACATACTAAAAAATAGCCCTGAGAGAAAGCAAATTGGCCCAACAGTGAACATCATGGAGCCAAAGTTGGGTAATCCCCCAACTTCTTAACCACAAGCCTGCTCAAGTGATTGACATGAAGCAGAGAAACAGACAGCCAATTTTACAATTTTACAAGGGTCCCAAATGATCCACTTTTCTTCAGGCCAGGACATGGTTTTCAGTTGACACAGATTTGAGTTATCAAGTTTTGTTTTATCCTTTCACACAATTAAGCCGAATGATAGAGCTAGAATTATCGGACAAAGGGCCAATTCAGTCCCTAAACTTTGCTAGCAGGATCATTTTGGTCCAAAATGAAATGTAGATATTAGTTTAATCCATAGTTGTGAAAACCTGAATCATTGCAAAAAAAAAAAAGAAAGTCTCCAATTGAGTTAACTGGAATATGAAAAAACAATGAAATTTGAAGAACAATGAAAAAAGAGCATAATATATAGCAGGTGAAAGACAACTCACAGGAATAGCAGAATCCCTGAAATCCTTAGCTGTGAATTCAACAGTTGGGCTTATAGTCCCAAGCAAATGGTGAGGAACTGCTGCAACCAATAACCCAGCAGTAGAATATAAGCAGTAGCTAAACACAACAAATTCAAGGGAGAGGGGTTAGAGAGAGAAAGTACCGTTTTGCTCGTGGATAGTAACTGTATTAGTAAGGACATCAAGACCATGGCAGACTTGCATCGAATCAGCGTTGATGATTTCAAATGGAAAGTGGGAAGCTAAATCAATGGCGAGTCTTGATTTGCCTGAACCAGTAGAACCCACTATCACTACAACCTTCGGTTCCGCTTCTCCTCCCGCCTCCTTGCTCGTCGCCGGAATTCTTCTTCTATCGCTAGGGTTTTGCAGGGTCGACGGAGAATCGATTTCAGCCGCCAACTCCGACAGTTGCGAAATCAGAAAAGCTGTGTAGCAGTGGCAGATCCCTCTTGGGCTTCAAAACCCGAAATTGAAATCAAAGTTTGTATCTTTGGGTTTCAATATTATATTTGAGCCCATTATCGTCATATATGATTCAATCTCTACTTATTATTTTTTTTTTGTTTTATTCTACTTTATCTTTTTTTTTTTTTTTTTAATCATAATCGATAGTTTTTAGAAATTTAAATTTACAACTATAAGAATAATAATATTAATAACAAAATCAATTAATTTTGGCTTGAACAATAAGAGTTTATGACCAATTAAGCTAATTTCAAGCTCGACATTGTATATGTAGAAAATTTTAATTCAGAGTTAGATTATTCAAAGAGTGTTTAATCAGTCTAATTATAATACTAATAACAAAACTTAAATTTAAATTAAGAAAGTACATTTGTTAATTATTTCTCTATTTTTCCAACTTAAATCTCTTTCTAATCCAATAAATGAAGAATTGTTATATTTGATATTTATTTATTAGTATACGTGAATAATTGTATACATATATTTAGGGGTGAGCAAAACCGAACCAATATCCAAAAACCGAAAATCCAAACCGAACCAAACCGATTCATTACATAGTTTGGTTCGGTTTGGTTTTAAGTTATGAAAAAGTTTGAACTTCGGTTCGGTTCGGTTCGGTTCAAAACCGACAAACCGAATAATTGGTAAAATATTAAAATTAATTATAAAATTAATATATACTAATTGTAGAGAATTTTAGAAATTATATTGTTTTATAGTTTCATATTGTGATTTTTTTATGTTAATTTATAGTTGTTAAAACTTGAGAATTGAAAAAAAGAAGAAGAGAATTTTAGTATTTTATTGTGATGTAATAGTATTATTTAGTATTACTGTTTTTTTACGTTAATTTTTTTGTATTTCTTTTTTTTTTTTAAAACAAACAACTTATATAAAATTTTTATTTTGATTTTTTTTAAAAAAAATTGATGTTTTTGGTTCGAGCTAGTCCAAACCGAACCGAACCGAACTAGTTCGGTTTAGACTGAACCGAACCAAAATTTAGTTTGGATCGGATTGGTTTATAAAATACAATGTTTTTTGGATCGGTTTTTTTCGGTTCGGTTCGGTTTTGAACCGAACCGGTCCATGCTCACCTCTACATATATTAAAACTATTCTTGAAAATGATTAAACATGAATTTACTACAACAACAGTAGTCTATTAATGATATACACATAATTGAAATGTAAGCTTAAAATTTACTATAGATACATTTAAGCATAAGTTAATTAGATTTTAATTCATGACTATTCTGGTAATTTTTTTTTATATTTACTGCTTCATAAATAATTTTAACCGCTATTCACTCAAAAGGAGAATATTAAACTAGATTTTTGCATGATAGAAATAACATTGCACATTTTATACATGAGAAGGTATATTAATTACTCGTGCACAATAATGTAGAAATAACAAATTTTGCTGCAAGCTGCAACAGAATCAACCCCTTTCAAATACTGATAGTTGGTGAATCCATTTGTGCCAAAGTCAAGCGCCTTATCATTTTGTTCATCTCCTGCACAACCGCATAGCATACAGATAACATTCACCAAGTTCATTACTTGATGCATATCAATATGTCCATTCACAAGGCTCTCATCCAAATTTTCTGTCTTATACTCAAGAGAAAAGGATTTACAAGAGCCTAAATACAGAGTTAAATATTGAACAATGGTAAAAATCATAACAAAAAGGACCAAGAGTTATCACATCGTAATGCAAAAGTACTGAAAGAAACCAATTGAAATATTTTGATGATCTCGATCGACTGATCTTTTTTTTTTTTCTCATAAACTATACTTTTCGTTAATTTAATTTTTGGTTACAATAATAATAATAATAATAATAATAATAATAATAATAATATAAGTATCTTCAGAAACTCAAGTTAGATATTGAGTTAGATTCAATTTTAATTGAAAAGAAATCAGTCAAAGAGTGCTTTAATAATCTTGAACTAATTAATCAGATGCAATTGGCAAAAAAAATAATATTAAAAACGAAACTAAATTTTAATTATTCAATGAATATCTTAATTAACTTCTCTTTATTCAATCGACATTAATATTTCACTATCTTTTCAATTTGAATCTCTTCAAGTCTAGTCCAGGAAGAATAGACACATATCTACGTGATATAATTGAATACATACATTAAGACTAATCTTTGAAATAATTCAATATAAATTTATTTGACAATCATTTAATTAGATTTTAATTAATAACTATTCTACTGCTGTTTCATCAATAATTTTTATATTTATTGCTTCATCAGTAATTTTAATCGGTATAAATCTTTGCATTGCACATCTTGTATACCCACAATAAGGTTGAAATTGAACTGCAAAACCTGTTTATATAAATAAAATATATATTTAAGTTTAACAATAAAAAAGTAATACTGTTTAACAATAAAAAAGTAATACTTAATTTTTTTTCTAACACTAAAAAAAAAATATTAAATTTTATTACAAAATAAATTTTATTGTCAGAATTTAATATAACAGTAAATAACTCAAAGTTATTGTCATATATATATCAATAGCAAAATATCGAATTCGACTGCAAAATACATACACTGAGTACTCATAGCAGCAACATACAACAATCTTATTTATTACAACCAAGAGTTATAGAGAAAAATTATAGAGAAAAAAAAAATCATACTTATGGGGTCAAAATTTTTTAGTTAAATTCCGAAATATCATTAGAGTAGCTACTAATTATCAACCCTTAAAAATATATGGTAATTAACTAATTATGGTGAAAAAAAATGTACTGATGAGACAATCTGAGCAAGCATAGAATCATGCAACTCTTTTGGAATATAAAAATCTACCTAGCATTAATTAAATTTAACTAAACAATTATTCAATTAATGTGAGTATGAAACCCATAATTAACTAAAAAAGCCCAATCCATCAAGACAAATCTTAATCATCTAAAAAGAAAATAATTATAGTGGTACAAGCTTTCAACTCAATAAGTAATAACAATAGAAATCTCAGTAAGAAGCAATTATAGTACACAACATAATAGCGAACAGATAAATAGGCTCACATTTCTCAAACATTTATATATATCAAATATGCATATATTAAAAAAAATATGGTAATTAACTTATTATGGTGATAAACAATGTACTGATGAGACAATTTGAGCAACTCTTTTTGGAATATAAAAATCCACCTAGTATCAATTAATGTGAGTATGAAACCCATAATTAACTAAAAACGTTAGATAAGTTGAACAATTAAGGAATCCTCCAACTTGTATGTCTGCTAAGCAAAGAATATATATATAACAATTGAACTTCAAATACAATTAAGCTCGTAACCACATAATTTTTGTAAGGTTAATTCTTAGGTTAACTAGGACAATTGAAGTGAATTCTTAGCTTTTCATTCTATACACAAGTATCCTTAATGGAAGTTGCCAAGAATGTTTCAGTTCATAATTAGGGAGTTCAACTATCATGACCTCAAATTCAGTCATCGGATGCAGTCGAAGGGTTTGCTCCATGTGACTTTTGAATCAATGAAATGCGTTTTTTATGGCTTCGACCCTGTTTGTGTTGTTCCACTTGTGTGCTCCTCTAAGAACTATGTTGCCACAAGCCTATCAATACAAAGAAAAAGATTACAATCTAACCTTCAGCCAAAGATGGTCTTTGGAGGGGCAGAACTTAACAAAACACTTCTAAACATAAATCACACGTTTTCTTTCATGCTTATAAAGCATCAATGTACAGCCCAAAACAATAGAAAAAAATATAAAGCATGTGAAGAATGTTTTCTTTCATGCATACATGCTTATATATGTTTTTCTGCATGTAAATGAACTGCTAGATATGTGTCGAACATCACATACTAAACTGTAGCCCTCATAGAAAGCAAACTGGGCTCACAGTGAACATCATGGAGCCAAAGTGGGGTAATCCCAGAAGAGCCAAAACCTCTAAGCTACTAGCCAATTTAACAAGGGTTGCTACAGGTCCAATACTCTGCAGGCCAGGAGATGATTTTCAGTTGACAAAATGAATGTTCAAGTTTTCTTATCCTTCCAAACAATTAAGCTTGGATGACAGAGCCAGAAATAGCAAAACTTTTTACATAATCAGTGCACACCATGCATAAAAGAGCAGTTTGAATATATGTCAGGCAAGTAATCCTACTTTTCCATTGTCATGTGGATGAACTCTGTTAGTTGTAACAGAATCAAGTTCTTTCATATACTCATAGTTGATGGAACCATTTGTCCCAAAGTCAGGCGCCTTATCATTTTGCTAATCTCCTGCACAAAAATAAAGCGTATAAATGACATTACCATGAATGTAAACTATATAAAAGCAACGAAGTTCATTACTTGATGCATACCAATATGCCCATTCACAAGGCTCTCATCCAAATTTTCCGTCCTATCATCAAGAGAAAAGGACTTACAAGAGCCCAAATACAGAGTTAAAGATTGAACAATGGTAAAAAAAAAAAATAACAAAGAGGACCAAATTGTAATGCAAAAGTATTGAAAGAAACATAATAGTATCAGACGTGTACTTATGAAGTTGAAATAGATCGAGAGATATACACACTAATTCACACTAATTCACACTGACAGTACAAATTCATTTCAAACTTCTTGTAGACTCACTTCAACATTATTTGACTTTCACGTACAATTGAAAGTTGGATGTATTCAGAAAGCCTACATGCAAACCAGAAATTATTAGTAAATACACAAACCTGGTCATGATTGGCGCATAAATTAAGGTAGCCTTAATCTATGTAAGCCTATAATTTAATTACAAATAAACCTTAATATAACAGATATTTATAACCTTAAAATCAGAAAACTATTGAAAATACAATCGCAACCTAAGCATAACCTCTATACCATCAGCTACTAATTGCAATCTCCTTCCACATATAACCCAAAAAGCTCGATCCATCAACACAAATATTAATCATCTGAGAAGAAAATAAATAATTATAGTGGTATAAGCTTTTCAACTCAATGAGAAATAAGCATAGAAATCTCGAGAAAAAGCAATTATAGTGCACAACAGAATAGGGAATAGATAAATAGGCCGACATTTCTGAAACATTTATATATATCAAATACACATATTGTGTCAAATGCTAAATAGACTACAACTGTATTTCAAAACATTCGAAAATCCTTATCAAATAGATTGTCCAAACATAATTCAAAATAGTCAAAACTGATTTACAGATTGAACAAATACAGATAACGAAAACGTTGACAAATCACTATTAAACATATTATAGAAATAAAATTAGAAAGCAGTCTAGTACAAATAACATATTGATCAAATTTATCCAAAATAATCAAAACAAATGATACAGTTCAATAGAATGCCGATATTGCACATCACCAGAGCAAGATAAATCGTAAGCCGGATACCAATAACAGATAACAAATCAAATAATAGATAATTTTAGGATGTAGCAAGAATATAGAAAAACTAAATAATAAGTAAAATACAAATATACAATGGCGAGTTCGATTTTTGTCATGATCACGTAAGGCAAAGGAATTAATTCATCACATATTAAAGTAAAAGAAAAAAGAAAAAGTAACGTCGAAGTTTTTTTCATATAAATTAATTACAAATGGAGCATATGACTAAAAAAAACTATACTCTAAATAATAAATTTGGATTATTTATTAGATAAAAGATGGACCGTTCAAAACATATTTTGAAAAGAATACAAAGGATAATATACAATACCAAACGCATCAATAGCAATTGTTTAGAGTCAAACAGCAAACCACAGAAAAACATGACTAAAAAAACTAGACTCTAAATAATAAAATTTGGAGATAAAATAAAGAGCAGAGCAGAATATATGAATTAGAGCTTTTAGTTACTTACCAATCTTTTACAGATATCGAACGATGGGACCATATTCTCCTTTGTCGTTTGAGCACCATTCTTTCAGATAAGGACATCCACTAATTTCTAAATATTCAAGTGTGGGAGGGAGGCTCTCAACAGGAAAGGACTTGAGTTTACGGCATTCCTCAATGCTTAATTCACGAAGAGAGGTGAGGTTTTTGAGACCCCTGGATATGGATTTCAAATTCATCAAGTTAGAGATTCTGAGATAGGTTAAAGAAGTAGGAAGGAGTAATCCATCTTTATCTGGGAAGGAAACCATTTCTTCATTTTCTCCTAATGCGAGACTTTTAAGAGAAGTGAGTGTATGCAGTCCCCACTCTGCAATTGGCCGATTCAGAATTTCACATTCTGAGATCTGAAGTTCAGTTAGATTTGGGAGCAAGCACCTTTCCAGAGATGATATCTCTGTATCAGTTATATCCAAACGTTGAAGAGAAGTGAGATTCTGCATCTGATTGGGTAGAGATTTCAATTTGGGACAGAAACTAATTTCGAAAGAGACAAGAGAGAGATTGGGCAACCCTTTATCTGGAAACGAATCCAATTCATCACAGCCCCATATTCTAAATGATTGAAGGTGGGGGAAGCTTTCCATATGATTGGATAGAGACTTAAGTCTTTTACAACTAAAAATTGATAATTCTGTAAGAGTGGGGATAATGGGCAATTCCCTCTCTGGAAATGACTCTAGTTCATCGCAACCATTAATACCCAATTTTCTAAGACGAGAAAACCCATAATAAACCAACTCTGCAAATTGTGAATTGACTCTCAATGTCTGTAGACAAGTAGTCATTTCGCTATTGCATCCAATGAAGGGCAGCCAACACTTTCAAAATATTTGAGACGGTTGAGGCCATTTGGGAACTCCTTCAGTCTGTTGCAACGTCTAAGTCTCAAATATTCAAGGTTGAAAGGCAAAAGCCCTTCCTCTCCATTCACCAATGCCACAAGCTCATTACATTCTTCGATTTCTAAATGCTTTAAACTGGTAAGACAGCCCACATTCGTTCCATCAGCCCACAGGTATTTCAGTTCTTCACAACTTCCAATCTCAAACTTTTGGAGAGCTCTCATAGCCTGTAGATAGCTTTCATCAAATATTGACAGACCTTTCATTCCATGAATTTTCAACTCAGTGAGACAGGGTACATTAGTCAGACTTCTCAGAACTGCCCCTTCACATCCACGAATACGGAGGCTTTTAAGAGATGGAAGCTCTCGAGGTAAATCAGTTAACTCACCGCAGCCTGAAATTTCAAGTTCTTCAAGGGACGGAAGCAAGCTTGGCAACTTCCCTGCCAATTTTGGACAATTTCTAATTCTAAGCCTAAGAAGCTTATGGAGTTTTCCCACAGAACCTTCATTCAGATCACTAGGCCAAGACCACTGCTTCCACTCTGACATATCTTCTATCTCTAGAGACTCCAAACAAGGAAATGAAGAATCACCCTCATAAAACTCACTCCCCACTTCTTCCACTCCACTCAAACCAACTATTGTCAACTCCTTCAGTGAGGTTAGTCGTCCAAGCAGCAGCAACCATTTGATATTCTTACAGCCGACCAACTTCAGCTTTACCATCTTCGTGAAAATGGCATCTCCTATCCATGATGGGAATTGCCTTCCGCCAAAACCCCTAATTGTAACGCTTGTTATATTTTTATGCGGCTCCACTGATTTCAAAATCTGCTCATCCTGAATTGCATTTCGAGCAGCAGAATCACCCCAATCCAAGTCTAACTCAAGGATTCCCGGCTTCTCCTTTAAGCAGACAAAATTTCCATCCCTCATATCTCCCACATTCTGTAGCCCTTGAATCTCAAGCTTCCCTGCTAACTGAGAAAGTTTCGTCAACTCTGATATCTTCAGCCCATTATTGCCTTTTCCCACGATGAACTTGCTCAAAATATGCAGACTTGTCAGATTACCTATTTTTGGTGGCATTTCTTTCAATGAGTCTGTCCCACTGATATCAAGAAACAACAAGTTGATCAAGTTACAAATGCTTTTTGGTAACTCAATTAGGTACCCACAATTGCGCAGCTTCAGCGTTTCCAAGTTAATAAGATTACCCATTGCTTCTGGCAACCTTCTAATACTAGTGCCAGACAAGTCAAGGTACCTTAATTGTTTTAGTTCACCAACAATACTTGGCAACTCCTCAATATCAAAATTTGTTAGTGACAAAACCCTTAAGCATTTTAACTTTGGCAGCAGATCACACAACACCTTCCTATTTAACCTCTTTTCAACATAATAATGCTGCTCTAGAGACAAAAATGTCCTGAGTTTCACCATCTTGTGAAAGCATTCAAATCTTGCATAAAGGTTGTACTCCCGAGCCATGAATGCAGAATGCCGAATGTACTCATCTGACACCCTACCCGCTTACTCATTATTCTCACCCAAGTGAAAACATATGTCCCTGCTAACAGAGAGAGCAAGATCATGGATAAGGTCATGCATAACATATGTTGATGTATTATCATTAGATTGTTGAAAAAATGATCTTGACAATAACTCATCAAAGTATTCATGACCTATATCTTCCCTATCCTTCGCTTGATTCTGCTGACCCAAAAAACCCTCTGCCATCCATAACAAAATCAACTTATTCTTATCAAACTTATGATCCTTGGGGAAAATTGAACAATAGGCGAAACATCGCTTCAAGTGAGGAGGGAGATAGAGATAGCTCAACCTCAAGGGTGGAAGAATATTGCTTTTGCCCTCAGATAAATCCCAAATCTCACTCTTCGCCACTTTCTCCCACGCACTAATATTGGATTTACCTTTTAGAATGCCTCCGAGCGCTTTAGCTGCCAAAGGTAATCCCTTACATCTTTTCACAATCACCTCACCGGTTGCTTTTAGATACACGTGTCGTTCAAAGTTTGTTGCTCCTAAAGCATGTTGACAAAACACGGACAAGCATTCATCATAGGATAGCTCTTTGAGATGATAAGCTGTAAGAGTACCTGTTACCAATGAAATTTCACACATTAATACTCGTTATAGGAAACTTATTTCAGATGTGAACTAGTAAATTGCTTACCTCCTGCAATACGTGAAACCTCATTACTGCGAGTTGTGATGATAATTCTGCTTTTTGGTGCTCCTGCTTCGAGAGGACCACTGAAAAGAATCCAATCATCATACTTCTCAGACCAAACATCGTCCAAAATAATTAGAAAGCTTTTCCCTGACAACTTCTGCTTCAGTTTCAGTTGCAATGAATTCAGATCTTTATCTTTATCATCGTTGTCATCAACATATTGAAGGATTGTTCTTGTGATCCCCAAGACATTAAAATCCTCACCCACGGAAACCCAAGCTTTCAAATCAAATTCTAATGAGGTATCACTGTAAATGAGCTGAGCTAAAGTAGTCTTGCCGAGTCCTCCCATGCCAATGATGGGAATGACAGCAACATCAGCATCTGCAGTCTCCAACAAGTCGAGCACAGCCTTCTTGTCATCCTCTCTACCGTAAACCTTTGCTTCATTCACCAAACAGGTCGTGGGTCTTTCGCTCCCTTCGGGGAGTGTCCTCTTTCTATTGGACTCTCCCAGTTTCAGATCATCTTTTTCTCTGATAATCTGATCTAATCTTGCATTGATCTCATCTACCTTGGAATGCATCTCCTTATTGAACATAACAGTTGTTGGCTTCACTGCAGCACAGCATGAACAGAGAAGTTTACGCACATAACTCGGACGGACATTAATGTCAGCTTGATCCTCCAAAACGCGCTGCTGAACCTCGGTTGCGAGTTTATCAACAACATCCTCCAGGTCATAAGCCAAGTGTTTTAAATCAGTCAACCAGATCTCAACCAGCCGGCTAGTGGACTGCATCTCCTCAGCATCATCAAGCGCAGCATCAATCCTCCCTAGCATCTTCTTCCACCTTCTGAGTTGATCCAGTATTTGCCCTTGACCAACATACTTGAGCCAGTCAATGGACATCAACCTCTGAATTACCGCATCAACTGAAGCAGAAAGGATCGAACCAGCAACAGCTTCCATTGCAACAATTCTTGAAGATCGAAAGTAAAGATTACTTGCCTTAATTGTGTTTGGGAAGAAGAGATCAGGAAAGTAAACAACTCAATATCAAAAAAAAAAAAAAAAAAAAAAAAAACAGAACTTTATTCTCTGTAACTTTTGCTTTCAAATATTCTCTGCTTTTGATGAGTGGCATGGCCCCATCATAGCAAACGTAAGTTGAGAGAAACAAGTGGCGGACAGATTTCATTCGAAAAAAAAAGAGGTGGGAGAAAATACAAAATTAAAGATGCTAATGTCGGACAAGAAGATTCCAATTCGATTGAATCCATTATCATAATTTTGAAGGAGAAGACTCCAACCATTTGGCTCCATTATCATAATTTTGTTGGAGAAGAAGGCTCCAATGCATCCACTCAAATCCCAACTTCTCCTTTCTTGAATTCGGGCTTCAACCTAACTAATATATTTGGGCTCCAATGCTAATATTATTGAAATACTGATTAATCCTTAATATTTTTAATGTTAATTTTTTTTAATGATTATGACTTTTTTTTTAATTATCATTATGACTTAATTATACTTAATTATATGTCGTATACATTAATTTTAAATATATTTCTTAGTATAAACAAGAACAAATTTAAAAAAGAAAAATGGCCAAAACTACATTGTTAAGATAACATGCCACATAAATATTTGCAGATCAATAATCTTAAAAGATTACTATATAAAATCGACAATATGAAATATTAGTTTGATAACTTTTTTTTTATATATATTTTTCTCAGAAAACTATTTTAAAAAATTTAAGGCATTTTCCCAACTTTTACAGATGGTAGAGATTAAACCCAAATCCCCCACACTCCTTTTTTGGATGTAAATAACAATTTATTTGATATTTCAAAAAATTTGATAATTTTTGTAATTGTGATCGAAACGATGCAATTAATAACCTCAAGCTGCAATTAGCAAATTTATTTTCATTTTTCCAGCAATAAATATATTTATCTATTTGGTACATTGTTTGATTATCAGGATAAGGGTCAAAATCTTCATACTAGCATATTCAAGAGTTTATTTAATTCAAGGTCCAACCCTTTTTGTTTATATAATGTTAGGTCCCATTTTTTTTTCTCTAGTTCAATTAAATCCAAAACTAAGCTATATATATAATTTTTTTTTTATGAATACATCAATAAAATAAATAGAAATGAGATTTTAAAGGAAATTTCAGAGTTTTAGTTCAACACTTATCAACTCTTTCACCAGAAAATAAAAATTGTTCGAAACATTATAAATCATTATGAACATTAGAGATTATATCACTTAATCAAAAAAATTAAATGTATAGATCTGCCGAGCATGGAAACATGTATAGTTTCTGTACAATTAAGCTCATAATCACATAAAGTCTGTGAAGTTGACACAACGAGGTAAATTCCTTGTCAAGTTAATTTGGTACCTATCTCAGTCAGCTAGCTTTTCATGAAAGTTGTCGATGAGGGCTTTCTAGCTCATAATGAAGGAGTTCAACGATCCTAATACTTGAATTCTGTTCAGTCATTGGGTAAAGCTGAAGGGTTCACTCCTGACGTTGAATGGAAGAAATGCGTTTTTGATGGCTGCGACCTTGTTTATGCCAGCAAATTTGAGACATTGCACGGAGAGACAGTATATCCCTCGAAAACTCGAAGATGCTGACCTTACAATGTATTGGGTCCAAAGCTTCCTTTGAGTCAATTTGTTTCCACCATCACAAACCATCGAACCAGGAACCGAGCTTGAATCACTCTGTACAAAAGAAACCATGATTTCTACTGCCGGTGCAGCCAGTAGTTCAGCCCATGATTCATTGGACTTGCCTGCAACACAAACAAAAATAGCATCTCATGTTATTCTGCAAGAAAATGATCTGCTGTTGAGAATATATTTCTGATCTATAAGCAAACAGGACAAAGAAAGGGTGTACTTGAAATGGATTCAGTTGCATCAACATGTTGTATATTCCATCCAAACAATGTTCGAAGCCGACCAAGTCTCCCCTTGTGTTACAGGAAAATGCTTTTGTTATTAAGAATTCGACATTGATAATAAGCCGACAGCTCTTTAAATCAGGCAGGTCCTTTAGCGTATAAACTGATCGCGACTGACTGAACCACACTTGGAAGACTTGATTTCAGAATCAAAAGAATTTCAGAAAATTAACACCAGAGTTTTCCGACAAGTTAAATACTTACCATTCATAATATATAGACAAGTTCGTGCACAGCATAAATTGATGATATTGGTTATAAGATACAGATCTTTGGGAATACAATTTGGAATTTAGAACAAACCTAAGAAGTTAAAAGTAAATTGAAATTTCCAAGAATTGTCACACCCCAGAGGCATGAATATTATCTAATACTGCACATAAAGCAGTCAGGTTTCCTAAAAAATGTGCTTCAGATGTGGAACACAAAGGAAATAATTAAAATTAGTAAGTAATTATAGTGGTACAAGCTTTCAACTCAATGAGTAATAACAGTAGAAATCTTAGTAAGAAGCAATTATAGTGCACAACATAATAGCGAACAGATAAATAGGCTGACATTTCTCAAACATTTATATATATCAAATATACATATTGTGTCAAATGCTAAATAGACTACAACTGTATTTCAAAACATTTGAAATTTCTTATCAAATAGATTGTCCAAACATAATTTAAAATAGTCAAAACTGATTTACAGATTGAACAAATATAGATGATGAAAACATTGACAAATCACTATTAAACAGATTATAGAAATAAAATTAGAACGCAGTCAAGTACAGATAAACAAATTGATCAAATATATCCAAAACAATCAAAACAAATGATACAATTCAATAGAATGGTGATACTACACACCACCAGGGCCGGATAAATCGTAAGCCGGCTACCAATAACAGATAACAAAATCTCAGATCTCAAAAAACAGATAATTGTATTCACCAAAGGCCAGAGATTCAATTGCTATATATAATGCTTTTATCAAAGGCCAGATAACAAATACAGGTATACAATTTGTAAACAAATAACTTATATTTCTCAAATCCATCATATAATTCAAATAACATATTTAAATAGAGTAGATATTGGAGCTTTTAGTTACTTACAAATCTTTCTAGCTTACACATCGAATGATGGGACCATATTCTCCTTTGTCGTTTGAGCACCATTCTTCCAGATGAGGACAGTCACAAATAAATAAAGATTCAAGTGTGGGAGGGAGGCTCTCAACAGGAAAGGACTTGAGTTTACGGCATCGATCAATGCTTAATTCACGAAGAGAGGTGAGGTTTTTGAGACTCCTGGATATGGATTTCAAATTCTCGAATACAGAAATACTGATATCGATTAAAGAAGTAGGAAGGAGTAATCCGTTATTATCCGGGAAGGTAACCATTTCTCTGTTTAAGTGTAATGCGAGACTTTTAAGAGAAGTGAGTGTATGCAATCCCCACTCTCTGATTGGCTGATTCAGATTTTCAGGATTTGAGATCTTAAGTTCAGTTAGATTTGGGGGTAAGCACCTTTCCAGAGACGATATCTTTGTCTCATTTATTTCCAAAAGTTGAAGGGAAGTGAGATTCTGCATCTGATTGGGTAGAGATTTCAATTTGCGACATAAACTAATTCGAAAAGACACAAGAGAGAGATTCGGCAACCCTGTTTCTGGAAAAGACTCCAATTCATCACAAAACCATATGCGAAAAGATTGAAGACGAGGGAAGCTTTCCATATGATTGGATAAAGACTTAGTGGGTTTCTTTCGAACAGTTATTGTTTGTTTTTTCTACTTCAAACAGCAGATTCTAAGTGTTTGGGTAAGACTATCAAACAGCTGTTATTAGTTGTTTTGAAAGCAAAAAACAGTTATGTACCAATAGCAGACAATAAACAGCAACAGCAGAATCAAACAGACCATTAATTAGTTTCAATTGTAGAGTTCAAAACTTAATATATTATTGTTTAAAAAAAATTAATATAATTAACTTGGTTTAATTGTATACATACATTAAAACTATCCGTGAAAATGATTAAACATGAATTTACTACAACAACTGTAGTCTGTAATGGACATACACATAAATGAAATGTAAGTTTAAAATTTACTATAGATACATTTAAGTATAAGTTAATTAGATTTTAATTCATGACTACTCTGCTAATTTTTATTTATATTTACTGCTTCGTCCGTAATTTTAACCGATATTCACTCAAAAGGAGAATATTAAACTAGATTTTTGCACGATAGATATGACATTACACATTTTATACATTAGAAGATATATTAATTACTCATGCACAATAATGTAGAAATAACAAATTTTGTTGCAAAAGATTTACTATAACAGCAAATATCCTAAAAGTTATTGTCATATGTATATCAAGAGTTCAAAGCAGCAACATGAAGCAATTTTTTTTGTTACGACCAAGAGTTATGGAAAATAAATATATACTTAATCAGACCAGAAATGGTAGAACTTGTAACATAATCAGACCACACCATGCATCTATTTAAACATGCAAAAAAATAAAATAAAATAAAAATAAAATGCATAGTTTGGATATGTTTCAAGGAGGCAAGTAATCCTGCTTTTCTATTATCGTGTGGATGGACTATGTTAGCTGCAACGGAATCAACTTCTTTCAAATACTGATAGCTGGTGAATCCATTATGACTATTCTTATCATTTTCTTCTTTTTATAATTTACAATCTATTTAATTAGATGTGAACCTAATATTAATTATTAATCAAACCTGACAATAAATTCTTTGTACGTCAACTATTATAAAAATTATTTATTAATTAGTCAATATTAATTTATTTATGGAAATTTCTCTATTATTATATTTCATATTGACTATTGTTATATATAGTAAGTTTTGCATTTTAATTAAGAGAGTAATTTAATTTAAATTACTCATTACATGTAGAGTAATTTAATTGGTGATTATTTCCATATTAGTAATTATGTTGTTATAATAATAACCTAAATTAAGATATAATCTTCAAAAGCAAATTGTTCTATTTTTAAGAAAAAGCAAATTATTTACTCTACAACCTCTAACCAATTTGTTCTCGGACACAAAGGAGCCATCATGCCTCCTAAACACAAATCTCATCTCTTTTTTTTCTTTTTTTTCTTTCCGATCCAAATTCATCTCATCTCATCTCGATAATGGCTTCTCCATTAGTAGATATACTTTTTCAACTCCATTAGTAGATATACTTTTTCAACACTTATTAAACGATTAATTAAGAACCTCCACAATCAGTAGATTGAAGAGTCTGCTTTTATTTAAAAATTTGTAGAGCTGCAAAATTAAAGCTACCAGTTAGCACTCAAAGTTATTATCATATGTATATCAATAGCAAAATATCGAATTTTGCTGCAAAATGTATACATTGACAACTAATAGCAGCAACATACAACAATCTTATTTATTACAACCAAGAGTTATAGAAAAAAAAAAAAAAAAACTCATACTTACGGGTTCAAAATTTTTTAGATAACAATCATTCAATTAATGAGAGTCTGATCCATAAAACAATAGGATAAAGAAAGAGTGTACTTGAAATGTATTAATTCAGGTCCATCAACATGCAGTACCTTCCATCCAAACAATGTATGAAGCTGACTAAGTGTCCTCTTCTGTACCAGGAAAATGCTTTTGTTATTATGAATTCAACATTGATAATTAGCCCACAAATCTTTCAATCAGGGCAGGTCCCTTTTGCTAATAAATTGATCGGGAGTGAAACATATAACACTTTGAAAACTTGAAATCCGAATCAAATGCTATTTTCAGAAAATTAATACCGGAGTTTCCCAAAAACAAATTACAGAGATATGATAAACCATTTACGATAAACAAGTTCATGCAAAGGATAAACAAATGATATTTGGGTATAAGATTCTCATCTTTGGGAAGACAATTCGAACTTTAGAACAAACAAAACAAGATGAAAATAAATCGAAATTTGCAGGAATTATCAAAAAACTAAAGGGGTAGAAATGGGCATGAATGTTATATGGTACTGCACATGAAGCAGTCAAGCAGGCTGAACTTCAAATTTTGAACACAAATGATCATAAATGTAAAAATAAATGAAATAGGTTCTTAATAAAAAAGAGAAAGAAAAACCGAGCAACTTTTAGTTGATTAAAACATGTAAAATCTGAAACACAAACTTACGTGACGATGAACAAGCCTTCGGGAGTTTAATTTCACTTTGTCAATTGCTTCAGCTTAAAGATTCTTGAGTTCATTATCATTGGAGGAATAGAAGATCTCCCTCCTTTTGTTTTTAGCATATTGTCATTGATTGCTGACACCATTAAGTGAGATTCATTGCTGGTATCACTTGCCTTGTCAATCCCGCTTTGCATTAATTTACAACCCACAGAGCAACTAGGAAAAAATGCAAAGCATGTGAGCAACGTTTTCCTTCGTTTATATATGTTTTTCTGCATCTATCAATGAAAACAGCACTAAAATGACATGAACTGCTAGATAAGTGGTGAACATCACATGCTAAAAAATAGCCCTGAGAGAAAGCAAATTGGCCCAACAGCGAACATCGTGGAGCCAAAGTTGGGTAATCCCCGAACTTCTAAGCCACAAGCCTGGTCTAGTGATTGACATGAAGCAGAGAAACAGACAGCCAATTTTACAATTTTACAAGGGTGCCAAATGATCCACTTTTCTTCAGGCCAGGACATGGTTTTCAGTTGACACAGATTTGAGTTATCAAGTTTTGTTTTATCCTTTCACACAATTAAGCGGAATGATAGAGCTAGAAAAAGTAAACCTCTTCACTTAACCAGAGCACACCATGCATCTAATTAAATATGAATAAGAAATGCACACTATTCACTATATTTCAAGGAGGCTAGTAAACCTACTTTTCTATTGTCATGGGGATGAACTCTGTTACCTGCAACAGGATTAAGTTCTTTCAGATAATTGTACTTGTTTAAATCATTGCTCCCAAACTCAAGCGCCTGGTCATTTTGCTCATCTCCTGCAAACCATAAAGCATATAAATAATACTGCCGTACATGTAAACTATATCAAGGCAATGAAGTTCATTACTTGATGCATACAAAGATGCTCATTCACAAGGCCCTCATCCAAATTTACTGCCGTATCATCTAGAATGAAAGGACTTACAAGAGCCTAAATACATAATTAAGTGTTGAACAATAGTGAAAAACATTATAAAAAGGACTTAATAGTTATCAAATTGTAAAGCAAAAGTACAAAAAGAAATCAATTTTCAGTTATCCCAGAAAAATTATCGGATAAAGGGTCAATTCAGTCCCTAAACTTTGCTCGCAGGATCATTTTGGTCCAAAATGAAATGTAGATATCAGTTTAATCTACCACTTGAAATTTTTAGTCAGATTAGTCCAAAATGTTCCATGTGTCACATATGATTGGTGGCATTTTGACACATGTCATATTAGACTGGTTTGGCAAACAATCCCAAATTGAGGGGCCAAAACGGTAGCTAAAGTTCATTTTTGGGAAAATTGACCATGAAAGTGAAGTTGGAGGGTCACAATGATACCTAAAGTTCAGTCTGGGGCAAATTGACTCTGCAAGCCAAGTTGAAGGTCCAAATTGACCCTTTATTTCAGAAAAACCTTGTAATATCTATGAATTCCACTTCCCTTAAAGTGAATCTCAAGGAGGACATTACCTGAATATAGTAATTAGTGCCCCTTGCTCCCAACAATAACAGGAAAGCAGTTGACAGGATATCATTAATAAGCTGCAAATTGATAAATCAATAAAAATCAAATCAGAACATGCTAATGACAATCAAAGTTTTTTTTTTTTTTTTTTTGAAAAGTGTACCTTTCACAGTTTGACTAAGCACTCAACATTAACACAAGCCTGAATGATTGCAAACAAAAACAGTCTTCAATTGAGTTAACTGGAATATGAAAAAACAATGAAATTTGAAGAACAATTAAAAAAGAGCATAACATATAGCAGGTGAAAGACAACTCACAGGAATAGCAGAATCCCTGAAATCCTTAGCTGTGAATTCAACAGTTGGGCTTATAGTCCCAAGCAAATGTTGAGGAACTCCTGCAACCAATAACCCAGCAGCAGAATATAAGCAGTAGCTAAACACAACAAATTCAAGAGTGGGGTTAGAGAGAGAAAGTACCGTTTTGCTCGTGGAGAGTAACTGTATTAGTAAGGACATCAAGACCATGGCAGACTTGCATCGAATCAGCGTTGATGATTTCAATTGGAAAGTGGGAAGCTAAATCAATGGCGAATCTTGATTTGCCTGAACCAGTAGAACCCATTATCACTACAACCTTCGGTTCCGCTTCTCATCCCGCCTCCTTGCTCGTCGCCGGAATTCTTCTTCTATCGCTAGGGTTTTGCAGGGTCGACGGAGAATCGATTTCAGCCGCCAACTCCGACAGTTGCGAAATCAAAAAGCTGTGTAGCAGTAGCAGATCCCTCGTGGGCTTCAAAACCCGAAATTGAAATCAAAGTTTGTATCTTTGGGTTTCAATTTTTGTAATATTATATTTGAGCCCATTATCGTCATATTATTAAGAAAGTACTTTTGTTAAGAAATTAAATTAAATTATATATATATCACTAAATTATTTTATTATTTTTATTTTTCTATTTTTCCAACTTAAATCTCTTTCTAGTCTAGTAAATGAAGAATTGTTATATTTGATATTTATTTATTAGTATACGTGAATAATTGTATACATATATTAAAACTATTCGTGAAAATGATTAAACATGAATTTACTAGAAGAACAGTAGTCTATTATTGATATACACATCATTGAAATGTAAGCTTAAAATTTGCTATAGATACATTTAAGCATAAGTTAATTAGATTTTAATTCATGACTATTCTGCTAATTTTTATTTATATTTACTGCTTCATCAGCAATTTTAACCGATATTCACTTAAAAGGAGAATATTAAACTAGATTTTTGCATGACAAAAATAACACCCCCCAACTACACTCAAAGTGATAGACTTTAAGGAGTAGGCTACCTGAATGTATGGTAATAGGTTACCCAATAATAACAGGTAAGCAACTGTGTGAAAAGATATCATTGATAAGCTGCAAATTCATAAATCGATGAAATTAAATAGGAAAAAAAAAATTGAAAAATTAAAGAATAGAAAAACAATGAAAAAAAGAGAACAGTAGGCCTCACACCGAGGGAGGCACTACCCGTTCCGCGTGCTCACCTAGTCACAATACAATAACAATATTAATTATTTAGTATTACGTCATTCAATCATTATTTTACGAGTCTAATATGTGACATAATCTTCTTTTTACTTTTATAACAACGAAAATATGATCAAAGATTTAAAATCGTGACTCTTAATATAATTAAACTATTACAAATTAAAAAAAAAATTTCTTCAAATCAACAAGCTATTAATTAGGTAATTATACATCAAAATGGTACTCAACCTTGGATTTTTTTAACTCACAGTTATGAATTATTTTCAAATTATTTGTGAGAGTTTTTCATGACTGACTTTTATATATAATGCATAAGAAATTCTTCAATTCAGTTTTATCTAATAAATGGATATCTTATTTTTATATAAATATCTAAATGGATATATCTTAATTTTGACTTGAATGATAAGTATCTTCACACATTCAAGTTAGATATTGAGTTAGATTCATAGCAGATGCATAAAATTTTAATGGAAAATTACTGATGAGACAATTTGAGCAAGCATAGAATCATGCAACTCTTTTTAGAATATAAAAATCTACCTAGTATTAATTAAATTTAACTAAACAATCATTCAATTAATGTGAGTATGAACCCATAATTAACTAAAAAAGTTAGATAAATTGAACAATTAAGGATTCCTGCAACTTGTATGTCTGCCAAGCAAAGCACATATATATAACAATTGAACTTCAAATACAATTAAGCTCGTGATCGCGTAATTTTTGTAAGGTTAATTCTTAGGTTAACTAGGACAATTGAAGTGAATTCTTAGCTTTTCATTCTACACACAAGTATCCTCAATGGAAGTCGCCAAGAGCATTCCACCTCATAATTGGAGAGTTCAACTATCATGATCCTCAAATTCAATCATCGGGTGCACAGTCGAAGGCTTTGCTACATGTGTCTTTTGAATCAATGAAGTGCGTTTTCGATGGCTTCAACCCTATTTGTGCTGTTCCACTTGTGTGCTCCTAAGAACTCTGTTGCCACAAGCCTATCAATACAAAGAAAAAGATTACGATCTAACCTTCAGCCAAAGATGATCTTTGGAGGGGCAGAACTTAACAAAGACTTCCAAACATACATCACATGTTTTCTTTCATGCATATAAAGCATCAATGTACAGCCCAAAACAACTAGAAAAAAATATAAAGCAAGCTTATGTTAAATATCAATGAGAGTTTTCTTTATGGAGAATAGTTTCAGCTTGCTTTTCATTCTACATGTAAGAATCTTGAATGGAAGTCGTCGAGAGCCTGCCAGCTTATGGTTAGGGAGGCAGAACAATCCTGATTCTCGAATTCAGTCATCGGGTACAGTTGAAGGGTTTGCTCCTTGTGACTTTCGAATCGAGGAATTGTGTACATTTTGTATGGTTTCAACCCTGTTTGCGCTGTTCCCACTCTGTGTGCTCCTCCTCGTGTAACCTTATTGCCACAAGCCTACCAATAAAAAGAAAACAGAGCAATTTTAGACTCCAAGTCTGAATGAAGTCCGAATATATATGCAAAAAGCCAGCAAATTTGGGACACTGGACAGAGAGACAGCAGATCCCTCAAGAATTTGAAGATGCTGACCTTACACACATATTGGGTCCAAAGGTTCCTTTCCAACTCCATCACAAATCATCAAACAAAAGAACTGGTCTCGAATCACCATGTAGAAAAGAAGTTATTATTTCCACAGCTGGTCCAACCACTTGTGCAGCCCATGATTCATCGGTTTTGCCAGGAACAAAAGCAAAAATAGCATCTCATGTGATTCTGGAAAGGGTCTGCAAGAAAATGATGTATTGCTATAATTATATTTCTGATCTATAAACAAATAGGACTGAGAAAGGGTGTACTTGAAATGGATTCAGTTCCATCAACATGTCCAGTTGGTTCAGATGGGAAAATATCAGAGAAGAAGCATATTCAACTACGAATTCCATCCAAGATACTGAAATTAAGGGCCAATAATAACATTAAGCAAAATCTATTAGTATATCTTATGCATTTTATGAAGTTAAATTACAGTTTGGATGCTCTGAATAAATTAACTGTGAAGTGTATTTATACTAATTGATAAGTCTACAACGTCTTAAATCAGGGCAGGTCCCTTCTGTTGATAAATTAATTGGGACTGAAGCAGAAAACACTTTGCAACCTAGATGTCAGGATCAAATGCTATTTTCAGAAAATTAACACCGGATTTTCCAATATTTACAGGTCCGTGCCAAGGATAAACAAATGGTATTGGTTATAAAATCCTCATCTTTGGGAAGACAATTTGGGATCAAGAACAAAAAAAAGAAGATTAAAAATGCATTGAAATTTGCAAGAATTATCACACAACTAAAGGGGATGAGTATTATCTAATACTGCACATAATGCTGTCAAGTTCTCTCAAAAATGTGTTCCAAATTTTGAGCCCAAAGGATAATTTAATTGTACTAATAAAACGAGTTTATATTGAAATAAAGGATAAGACCCAATCTAATTATATAAATAAATATAATTGATATAATATGACTAAAAATTGTGTCTATAATATTATACTTATATCTGATTTTATTAACATATTATTATGTAATTGTTACATATAAACGGGTTCGGGTTTTGCGTGTATCCGGAGAGGTAACCCCATTCCCATCCCATATCTGTGATGGGTGGAGAGTTAAATCTCATTCCCTGCCAAACCCTTTTATATGGGGTTCGAGTTGTCCTAATAGGATCAGGTAACACTAGCTACCCGCGAAACCCAGATCCGTTGTCATCCATACCATTATCCCATGTTTGTTTAGGAGATAGGGATAAGGGATAAATTCCTCTCTTATCCCTGTCATCCTATGCTAAGGGGGGCAAGTATAAGAGTGAAGATAAAATTTTAATGATCGAAAAAACTAAGTTGACACTCACTAAATTTAAAAATAAAAGAGTGAAATAAATATATAAGGGTAATAAGATAAAATATATTGTTTTATCTCTAACCTTATCCAACATGACAAACATAGATTAATAAATCTCAATTTACTTATTTTTATCCATATTTCGCTCTTTTATCCTTTCCCTATCCCAATTCTTATCCCTATCTCCATCAAATATTAAACGCTCTGTAAAGGATTCCACGTCTAGAAACAAATTTCGATCAAAGTTTGAACTTTCAAATTCTTGTTCATAAACTACTGAATTTGAGACCATATAAAAATTACCAAATTCCCACAATTACATTTGTAATAAAAAAAAATAACCATATAAAAATAACCAAATCAATAATTTTAAAAATTAATATAAAAATAACTGCAAAGAATATTTGTTGGTTTTAGGTTCACCCATTACATTTTGGAATGGCAGGGATTAAACTGTAATTGTGGTAAATTACAGGGACCAAATGTGTAAATTACAGGGACCCGATGTGTAATTTGGACTAATATTATAAATAGATTGAAGTTGGGATTTCCTTTATAAATAAAGAAGTCGTTTCTCTGATTCATTTATGTGTAAGAATAGAAAACGCTCCCAGAGTTAAAACACGAAACATACTATTTTCGTTTTTCGAAAGAATTCACAGATAAAGCACGTACTCTGTGTATTCGTACATACGTAGGAAAGGCAACCAGAACGATCCGATTTCTCGTGTTAATCAGATTCACTCAGTAAACAAACTTTCGCTGCACATAAACTGTAAGTCCATTTATTTACGTTGTTTACGAAATCTGTGCATTTATTTTACGGTCGTTTCAAATTTGTTTTTCAATATTAGTTCAATTGTTTTTTTTATTTTTATTCTTTTTGGGGCATATTTTCCTAGAAACCTTAATTGACGCAATCAACAAATTTTTTTGATATTTCAAAAAATTTAATAATTATTAACATTGCAATTAATAACCTCGAGTTGCATTTCCCCAAATTTATTCTCATTTTCAGTAATAACTATATAGTTATTGGGTCAAAATTTTCATAACATATATATCTCAAAGTATTTTCAATTCAAGCAGTTCAACTATCCTGAAGCTCAAATTCATTTCAGTCATTGGGTACGTAACCAATTAAAGATTGAAGAAAAGAAAGAAAGTTTCCTTAATCTCAGAAATGAAAAATGTAAAACTTACAGAAAGAATGAGCAATTAGCTCTTATATACAAAGAAAGGAAACGTAGCAGAATCAAACAAACAAACAACCTACTAGTAATTAACCATAGTTAATTAACCCCTTTCATCACTAACCAAAATTAATGTGATCCGGTTAGATAACTATAGTTAACCACTTAATTGTTATGATTCCTCAAGAGGGTAAAGCCGATGGTTTTGCTCTTTCTGATTTTAGAGTGGACATCATGGAGCCAAAGTTGGGTAATCCCAAGAGAGCCAGAACCTATAAGCCACAAGCCAATTTAACAAGGGTTGCTACAGGTCCAATAATCTTCAGGCCAGGAGATGATTTTCAGTTGACACATTGAATGTTCAAGTTTTCTTATTCTTCCAAAGGATTAAGATTGGATGACGGAGCCAGAAATAGCAAAACTTTTCACATAATCAGCACACACCATGCAACTATTTAAACATGCATCAAAAGGCAGTTTGAACATATGTGAAGGAGGCAAGTTATCCTACTTCTCTATTGTCACGTGGAAGAACTCTGTTAGCTGCAACAGAATCAATTTCTTTCAAATACTGATAGTTGATGGAACCATTTGTTCCAAAGTCAGGTGCCTTATCATTTTGCTAATCTCCTGCACAAAAATAAAGCGTATAAATGACATTGCCATGAATGTGAACTATATCAAAGCAACAAAGTTCATTACTTGATGCATACCAATATGCCCATTCACAAGGCTCTCATCCAAATTTGCCGTCTTATCATCAAGAGAAAAAGGACTGACAAGAGCCTGAATACATGGTTAAAGATTGAACAATGGTAAGAAAAAAATGACAAAGAGGACCAAGATTTATCACATCGTAATGCAAAAGTACTGAAAGAAACATAATAGAATGTTGATATTGCACGTCACCAAAGCAAGATAAATCGTAAGCCGGCTACCAATAACAGATAACAAATCTCAGATCTCAAATAACAGATAATTGTATACACCAAAGGCTAGAGATTCAATTGCTATATATAATGCCTTTATCAAAGGCCAGATAACGGATACATAATACTTTAATCAAGGCCAAATAACAGACACAGATACACTGAACACGTATGCCAGTTTGTAAACAAATAACTTATATTTCTCAAATCCATCATATAATTCAAATCCAAATAATAACTTATATTTCAACAATAGTATAATATACATGTTTCTGATTTGAAACCGTGAATATATATTAGAAACTTAAAAGTTATCATATATTAAAACAGAGTAGAACAAGCCTAATTAGAAATCAATTTTATATTTTCATAATGTAGAAGGAACATAGAAACTTTTAACAATTACCAGTTTTTTTTTTTTTTTTTTTTTTTTTCTGGTGATAGACAAAAGAGTTAATCCATCGCGTATCAAAATAAAGGAAAAGAAGCATGGCAATTGAGTTTTGAAATTAATTACGAATGGATCAATGATTATATGAATTTGAGCTTTTAGTTACTTACCAATACTCTAAAACCCAATAAGGGTTGGTCCCAGCGTTAAGGAGTTGAATCCCTACTTGATAGGTTTGGTATTCAATTCCCTGTCAAAAACTTTTTGCAATAAAAAAAAAAAAAAAAAAACTGTCGTTAAAAAAAAAAAATTCTTCTAGAAGATGACAGCTAATAATAGCATGTATATTAAATGACGGACCATATTGTCCTTTGTCATTTGAACACCATTCTTTAAGACGAGGACAATCATAAAATTCTAAAAATTTATTTGAAACATTTAACAGATATAATACGATTTTGTTTGAAAGAGTAAAATACATAAAAAAAAATTTTAGTTAAACAAGTAAAGTAGGGTGTGGTGCACCAACAAATCTCATATAACCAATTCAATAACTATCTCAAATTTTAGTTAAACAAGTAAAGTAGACAAAATCAGAAAGAGAAATATTATGAACTTCAGCATTTACATAGTATGACCCTTCATCGTCGCAATCGATCGAATAATTGTCTTTAATCTTTCCAGCTAGAGGGTAAAATTGAGTTAAAATTTCAGATAAAGATTGCTTTAGGAGCAATGATGTGTTATTGGGAAGTAGTTTAGGGCATTGATGATTGGCATAGAAAAGGATGATGGGAATGTAAATGGGAGGCATAAATTGATCCAAAAGAGAAATCTTGTAGGTTTTGAGATGAGAAGGAGTTGGTGAACTAGGCCTAATCAACATCTCACTAACTCTTTCAACTTCCATTTTGATTTCTAAGATTAACAAATTGAGAGCTGAAATTCAATTAGAATCGATGGAATTTATAATTAAGATGAGCACAAGGTGTACCTATCTCAAATTTTAAATATTGAAATTAAGATAGTACAACTTGATATTTCAATAAACAAGTGTTACAACCTAATAGCTTACTCAATTGTCTGCTACATCACTTAATGATAATTTATAAACTGGAGCAATAAATCAATTTAATAAAGTAGAATATTCTTTTAAAAAACACAAAACCCATCCAGTCAGACAAACAAACAAACTTTTAACCAATTCAAAAGTTTTGGATTATTAAATAAATAAGGTAATAATAAAAGCTGGACCCATTGCTGAGGTGGAGGATATAGTGCAATTTAAATATTCTCCTTTGTCATGAAACTCTATATTATATTAGTTTTGGTTTTGATGGAAATCACAAAAGTTTTAGGGAATAATAAATAGACTCTATATTATAAAATATAGAAATACTAAATAATAAAATATAGAAATGCTAAATAATAAAATAGTGTTTGTTAGTGAATAATAAAATAGACTCTAACAATTTGGGGATATAATAATACCAAATAAAATAAAGAGCAGAGCTGAATATATGAATTACAGCTTTTACTCACCAATCTTTTACAACATCTCAGTTACCACCATATCGAACGATGGGACCATATTTTCCTTTGTCGTTTGAGCACCATTCTTTCAGATGAGGACATCCACAAATATATAAAAATTCAAGTGTGGGAGGGAGGCTCTCATCAGGAAAGGACTCCAGTTTAGGGCATTCATAAATCCATAATTGACGAAGAGAGGTGACGTTTTTGAGACCCCTAGATATGGATTCCAAATTCTCGAATCTAGAGATTTCGAGATGGGTTAAAGAAGTAGGAAGGAGTAATCCATCTTTATCTGGGAAGGAAACCATTTCTCTATTTACTTCTAATGTGAGACTTTTAAGAGAAATGAGCGTATGCAGTCTCCACTCTGCAATTGGCCAATTCAGAAATTCACACTTTGAGATCTGAAGTTCAGTTAGATTTGGGGGCAAGCACCTTTCCAGAGATGATATCTTTGTATCTCTTATAATCAAACATTGAAGGGAAGTGAGATTCTGCATCTGATTGGGTAGAGATTTCAATTTGGGACATGAACAAATTTCAAAAGACACAAGAGAGAGATTGGGAAACCCTGTATCTGGAAACGACTCCAATTCATAACAACCACGTATACATAAAGATTGAAGATGAGGGAAGCTTTCCATATGATTGGATAGAGACTTGAGTCTTTTACAATATAAAATTCTCAAACAGGTAAGAGTGGGGATAATGGGCAATTCCCTCTCTGGAAACGACTCTAGTTCATCACAATCATAAATATCCAATTCTCTGAGATGAGAAAACCCATAATAAATCAACTCTAGAAATTGTGAATTGACTGTCAATCTCTGAAGATAAGTAGTCATTTCGCCATTGCAGTAGACCACCAATGAAGGGCAGCCCTCAATCTCAAGATTTTTTAGACTGTTGAGGCCATTTAGGAACTCCTTCAGTCTATTGCAATCTTTAAGTCTCAAATATTCAAGGTTGAAAGGCAAAAGCCCTTCCTCTCCATTCACCAATGCCACAAGCTCATTACATTCTTCGATATCTAGATGCTTTAAACTGGTAAGACAGCCAACATTCGTTCCATCAGCCCACAGGTATTTCAGTTCTTTGCATCTTCTAATCTCAAACTTTTGGAGAGCTGTCATAGCCTGTAGATAGCTTTCATCAAATATTGAGAGACCTTCCATTCCATCAATTTTCAACTCAATGAGACAGGGTACATTAGTCAGACTTCTCAGAACTGCCCCTTCGCATCCACTAATATGGAGGCTTTTAAGAGTTGGAAGCTCTCGAGCTAAATCAGTTAACTTATTGCAGCCTGAAATTCCAAGTCCTTCAAGGGACGGAAGCAAGCTTGGCAACTTCCCTGCCAATTTTGGACAATTTGTTATTCTAAGTTTACGAAGTTTATGGATTTTTCCCACAGAATCTCCATTCCGATCATCAGGCCAAGACCACTGCTTCCACTCTGACATACCTTCTATCACTAGAGACTCCAAACAAGGAAATGAAGAATCATCCTCATAAAACTCACTCCCCACTTCTTCCACTCCACTCAAACCTTCTAGTTTCAACTTCTTGAGTGAGGGTAGTCGTCCAAGCAGCGGCAACCATTTGATATTCTTACAGCCGACCAGCTTCAGCTTTACCATCTTCGTGAAAATGGCATCTCCTATCCATGGTGGGAATTGCCTTCCGCCAAAACCCCTAATTGTAACGCTCGTTATATTTTTATGCGGCTCCACTGATTTCAAAATCTGCTCATCCTGAATTGCATTTCGAACAGCAGAATCACCCCAATCCAAGTTTAACTCGAGGAGTCCGGGCTTCTCCTTTAAGCAGACAAAATTTCCATCCCTCATATCTCCCACATTCTGTAGCCCTTGAATCTCAAGCTTCCCTGCTAATTGAGAAAGTTTCTTCAACTCTGATATCTTCAGCCCGTTATTGCCTTTTCCCACAATGAACTTGCTCAAACTACGCAGACTTGTCAGATTACCAATTTGCGCTGGCATTTCTTTCAAAGACAGTGTCCAACTAATGTCAAGATACAACAAGTTGATTAAATTACAAATGCTTTTTGGTAACTCGATAAGGTCATCACAACCCTGCAGCTTCAGTGTTTCCAAGTTAATGAGATTACCCATTGATTCTGGCAACCTTCTAATAAGAGTGTCAGACAAGTCAAGGTACCTTAATTGTTTTAGTTCACCAACAATACTTGGCAATTCCTCAATATCAAGCTTTGTTAGTGACAAAACCCTTAAGCATTTTAATTTTGGCAGCAGATCATATAACACCTTCCTATTTAACATCTTTCTACAATATTTATACTGATCTAGAGACAAAGATGTCCTGAGTTTCACCATCTTGTGAAAGCATTCAAATCTTGCATAACGGTTGAACTGCCGAGTAATGAATGCAGAATGCCGAATGTACTCATATGACACCCTATCCGCTAACTCATTATTCTCACCCAAGTGATAACATATGTCTCTGCTAACAGAGAGAGCAAGATCATGGATAAGGTCATGCATAACATATGTTGATTTATTATCATTAGATTGTTGAAAAAATGATCTTGACAATAACTCATCAAAGTATTCATGACCTATATCTTCCCTATCCTTCGCTTGATTCTGCTGACCCAAAAAACCCTCTGCCATCCATAACAAAATCAACTCATTCTTATCAAACTCATGATCCTTGGGGAAAATTGAACAATAGGCAAAACATCGCTTCAAGTGAGGAGGGAGATAGAGATAGCTCAACCTCAAGGCTGGAAGAATATTGCTTTTGCCCTCCCATATCTCAGTCTTCACCACATTCTCCCATGCATTAATATTGGATTTACCTTTTAGAATGCCTCCGAGCGCTTTAGCTGCCAAAGGTAATCCCTTGCATCTTTTCACAATCACCTCGCCGGTTGCTTTTAGATAAAAGTGTCGTTCAAAGTTTGTTGCTCCTAAAGCATGTTGACAAAAAACTGACAAGCATTCGTCATAGGATAGCTCTTTGAGATGATAAGCTGTAAGAGTACCTGTTACCAAGGAAATTTCCCTAATTAGTACCCGTTAAAGGAACACTATTTGGGATGTGAACTAGTAAATTACTTACCTCCTGTAATACGGGAAACCTCATCACTACGAGTTGTGATGATAATCCTGCTTTTTGGTGCCCCTGCTTTAAGAGGACCGCATAAAAGAGTCCAATCATCATAATTCTCAGACCAAACATCATCTAATACAATTAAAAACCTTTTTCCGGACAACTTCTGCTTCAGTTTCAGTTGTAATGAATTCAGATCTTCGTTGTCACCACCAGATTGAAGGATGGTTCTTGTGATTTTGGAGACATCAAAATCTTCAGTACCAACAGAAACCCAAGCTGTGAAATCAAATTCTAATGAGGTATCACTGTAAATGAGCTGAGCTAAAGTAGTCTTGCCGAGACCACCCATGCCAATGATGGGAATGACAGCAAAATTTGCATCAGAATCAGCATTTGCAACCTCCAACAAGTTGAGCACGGCCTTCTTATCATCATCTCTGCCGTGAACCTCTGGTTCATCCACCAAAGAGCTCGAGGGTGACCTTCTTTCCATTGGTCTTTCGCTCCCTTGGGTGACCTTCTTTCCATTGGACTCTACCAGTTTCAGTTCATCTTTTTCTTTGATTATGTTATCTAATCTTGCACTGATCTCATCTACCTTGGAACGCATCTCCCTATTGAACATAATAGTTGCTGGTTTCACTGCAGCACAGCATGAAGAGAGGAGTTTGCGCATATTACTCGGACGGACGTTATGGTCATCTTGATCCTTCAAAATGTGCTGCTGAACCTTAGTTGCAAGTTGATCAACAAAATCCTCCAGGTCATAAGCCAAGTGTTTTAAATCAGTCAACCAGATCTCAGCCTGCCGGTTAATGGACTGCATCTCCTCAGCATCATCAAGCACAGCATCAATCCTCCTCAGCATCTTCTTCCACCTTTCGAGTTGATCCAGCACTTGCCCTCCTTGACCAACATACTTGAGCCAGTCAATGGACATCAAGCTCTCAATAACCGCACTAACCGAAGCAGAAAGGATGGAACCAGCAACAGTTTCCATTGCAACAATTCTTGGTGATCAAAAGTGAAGATTATTTGCCTTAGTCGTTTTTGGGAAGAAGGGATTAGGAAAGTAAACAATTTTAGTTAAAAAAAAAAAAAAACCAAGGAGTTTATTCTGCTGTCTTTGTATAAAGCTGAACTCTTTTGTTGTTTCCTTCTTTTTTAATGAGCGGTGTGGCCTACCATACCAAACGAAAGTTCACAGAAACAAGTAGTGTGGACAGAATTCACGTGGTGGGAGAAAACACAGTATTAAAGATAACCTACATTTTCCATAATTTTGTCGGTGAAGAAGAGTCCAATCATTTTACTCCATTATCATATTTTTGTCGGAGAAGACTCCAGCCATCGACTCTAATCCCAACTTGTCCTTTCTTGAATTTGGCCTTCAACAGTGAATTTAAGATAAATTAGCCGCGGCTTCTTTTCAATTATATTTCCAGCAGTATACTAATTTTTAGTATTCGGAATCTATATGTAGTATGTGCAGCTGGAATTATATGTTTCATTTTCTGTTAATTTAACATTTTATTCAGTTAATAGCTTTAGAAATGGACAAAAATATAATTTATTTATTTTTTATAAATTTTTTAATGGTTAATAACTAAAATAAAATGTTAATCGACCAAAATAACTAATCAACAGATTAGTGGTTAAACAAATTTAAAAATTTTTCAAAAAGCAAGAAGAAATTAGTATACTAAAGATATATTATATGAAAATAGAAATTATCCCAAAAATGGAAAAAAAAAAAGTATCCTTAGGCCCCAAATGTAATTAAAGAGCCAAACTAGGAAACTCGAAATAGTACTGTGGTGAGGTAGTAACCAGAAAAAACTTTAAATAAAAATTAAAACTCAGTAATTCAAGATTAAATTTAAGAGTAGAAAGTGGTTATTTATCCCTATTAAATACATAAAACTATCCATATATTATTCACTAATTATATATATATATATTATACACTTCCTTCGATTTTGAATATATATCGTTTAAGGTTATTCATTAAAACTAATAAATTATTAATTATATTATTAAAATAATTAATCTATCCTTAATAATTTTACAGTAAAATTTATTTTTTATATTAAAATTTTTTTCCTGTTAGATAGCGAGCGTCATTTTGGACTTTTAGCTACTCGCATGAAGGGACAACAATTGATTCTAATTAATCAACCATTCAAGTGTTAGGTCAATTATTGCTTTGTTTTTTGTTTCTATCTAATCATAATAATGGTTGGAGATAAGTCTTGTTTTGATTTATTAAAAATTAAAAAGGCTGTACTTGAAATGGATTCAGTTGCATCAAGATATTGTATGTTCCATCCAAACAATGTTTGCAGCCGGTTAAGTCTCCTCTTCTGCAACAGGAAAATGTTTTTGTTATTAAGAATTCGACATGGCTAATTAGCCCACAGGGAAGGTCCCTGTTTTGAACTGGACCAGATAACACTTGGAAAACTTGATTTCATAATCAGATGCTATTTTCAGAGTTTTCCAACCAAATTACAAAGATATGATAATCCATTCACGATTAAGAAGTTCGTGCGAAGGATAAACAAAAGATATCGTTTATAAGATTCTTACCTTTGGGAAGACAATTCGAAGTTCGAACAAACAAAATAAGATGAAAGTAAGTTGAAAATTGCAAGAATTATCACACAACTGAAGGGGTGACATGGGCATGAATGTATCTGATAGACTGGTACTGTTTATGAAGCAGTCAAGTTGTCTGAAAAATGTGGTACAAATTTTGGACACAAATGGTAATCTAATTGTACTAACAAATAAAGAAAACAAGTTTATATAGAATAAGAGAAACTTTTAGTTGATCAAAACAAGTCAAATCTGACACAAGCACTTACTTGACGACTAACAAGCCTTCGTGTGTTCAATTTCACTTTGTCAATTGCTTCATCTAAAAGATTCTTGAGTTCATTATCATTGGAGGAAAATAAGAACTCCCTCATTTTATCTTTTAGCCTCTTGTCATTGTTTGCTGACACCATTAAGTGAGATTCATTGCTGGTGTCACTTGCCTTATCAATTCTGCTTTCCAAAAGGTACTCTCTCAAAAAATCCTCAAATTCCCGTACGCCAATGGCTTGCCGCAAACCTCGAGTATAAACAGCATGAGGATTGTAAATATCATAAACTTCACCTAGTAATCCAGCATCAATCATCCTATCTACTCTTAGTCCCACATGCTGGTCCAGTACAGGGATGGCAGAATCAATACAAATAAAACAGTAATCAAATCTACAATTGTCAATCCGACCCCAGTTCTGCCCTGCCACATTCAAAATGATAACAATTGAAGGGTGTAGACAAAAATTTACAATCTAAAGAACAATTTACCCCTGAACCTGTCCAAATGTTAATATTAGCCCCAATATATTGATTGGTAACTCTTGCCCCTTGTCCTATCCAATTTGATAAAATCTATTTGTGAATATTTATTTTCTATAGTTGTGTTTTTTAAGCAATTTTTGTTTTTCATGTGATTTGCCTTTTTTATTACTTAAGATAGGTCAAGGGGCAAAAGTTATCAATCAATAGTTGGGCTCAAATTAGGTGAGATTTTATAAAATTCAATATGTTAGGGGGCAAAGGTTACCAATACTAACATCTGGGATAGGTTAGCTGGTAAATAAGGCATAGGCTTTAAGCCAATTTAGAAACTTAAAAATCAAAATTCGAGAATTCAGCAAAGGCGAGAGAGAATAAAATGCAATTGAACTGTATTTGGAATCTCACTGAAAAACAATAACAAATTCTCAGTGATAATTAGCATTCTCCTTCCACAAAACAGCACTATTATTATCAGAAAGAAAATTATATGTAAATTTCCTATTTTTTCACTTTACATGCTTTTAATTTTGTCAATTGGTTCACAAGTTTAGTTCATATATAGCGCAAAGATGGATTTTAGACAAGGATACAAATTTTAGGATCAGATAATGGGACCTATTTTGAGCCACAAGAAGTTTCTAACAGTTAATTCTGCAAAATGCAAACATTGGTCTGTCAATAAGATTGAAGAACGAATCATGCTATGATCTGCAGACCTAAAGCTCAGACAGACTTCGCACCATCAGACTTGGAAATTGTCCTTTTTACAAGTTCAACAAAGGTTAGCCGGCACATTGCCATACCTTGTCTGGAAATCATTAACTTAGGAACCATAATGATGAATGAAAAAGAATTTGAAAGATATGAGTTACAAAGAAGAAAATTCATGTTTTTTTCACTGTGAAAAGGAGAAACTTTTGATTTACAGTTAAATTATCACAGTATACTATTATGTGAATGTTGAACAGGAAAGGTTACCAACCTCAGCCGCCTTTCCCTGATAGAGCTTGCTAGGAAGGACACCAGAGCGAGCATACAAATTAAGGTATTGATTAATCTGCAAAACAAGACAACTAAATTCAGGGACATCTAAAAGATAAGTTGCTAGAGAGTTTTTGTAAGACAACTTCACAGCTCACAAATTAGTTTGAACAATGCCCACAAATTGTTGTAATTGAATATTACATCAGCCATAGTTAATCCTTTGAACTTCGATAAAAAATGGCATCAGCATAAACCCATGGCTTGAATTTGTGTCTAATTAGATTAAATTGATAAACCTATCTCAATGACAAGCCCTACAGTGAATAAAAAAATTAAAAATATAACAAGATAACATAACATCAGAACAATTAGATGGCTTAGCTAGTTTTGACATCAAAATAGGATATTACAATAACACATATTAAATCATCAAGTAGATTATGCAAGCCAGAAATTTGTGACAAAATTCAGAGTTTCCCTTCAAGTATTTTTAAAGATTTAACTTTCAGTTGACAAAGATTGAATTTTCTAGTCTTTTATCCTTCTAAACAATTACGCTGAATGATGGAGCCAGCAAAAGCAAGACTTTTCACGTAACCAGAGCACACCATGCATCTATTAAAAGTGCACACTTTTGAATATATCTCAAGGAGGCTAGTTACTCACTTTTCTATTGTCATGTGGATGGACTCTGTTAGCTGCAACAGGATCAAGTTTTTTCAAATAATTGTACTTGTTGAAATCATTGCTCCCAAACTCAAGCACCTGATCTTTTTGCTCATCTCCTGCAAACCCATAAAGCATATAAATAATACTTCCGTAAAAGCAAATTATTTCAAAGCAACGAAGTTCATTAATTGATACATACCAAGATGCTCATTCACAAGGCTCTCATCCAAATTTTCTGTCGTATCATCTAGAAGGAAAGGACTTACAAGGGCCTGAATACATAGTTAAATATTGAACAAGGGTGGAAAAAAATTATAAACAGGACTTAAGTTATCAAATCATAAAGCAAAAGTACTAAAAGAAATCAATTTTCAGTTGTCCCAGAAAAATAATCGGATAAAGGGTCAATTTGGAAGCTAAACTTGACTTGCAGGATCAATTGGTCCAAAATGAACTATAGATATCAGTTTAGTCTACCGCTTCATATTTTTTGTCAACTTAGTCCAAAAACATGTCATGTGAATATATGATTGATAGCTTTTAGACATGTGCCATATTGGACTGATTTGGCCAAATATCCTAAGTTGAAGGGACAAAATGATACCTAAAGTTCAGTTTGAGGCAAATTGACTCTGCAAGCCAAGTTGAAGGGCCAAGTTGACCCTTTATTCCAGAAAAATCCTCGTAGTATCTTCACGCCCACTTCCCTCAAGATGAATAGAACTGAAGAAGTAGACTACCTGAATATAGTAATTGGTTCCTCCAACAATAACAGGCAAGCAATTGCGTGCCAAGATATCATTAATAAGCTGCAAATTGATTAATCAATTAAATCAAATCAGAACATGCTAATGACAATCAAAGTTGGAAAAAAAATATGTTTGGTTTTCACAGATGAATAAGCACTCAACATTAACACATGGCTTGAATGATTGCAAACCAAAAACTATCTTCAATTCAATTAACTGTAAAGTTACAAATACGAGATATGAAGCACCCTTAAAAAGAGCATAAAATTAGGTGAAAGACAACTCACAGGAATAGCAGAATCCCTGAAATCCTTGGCTGTGAATTTCACATTTGGAAATGGTGAGGAACTCCTGCAACCAATAAACCAGTAAAAGGATATCAGCAGTAGCCAAACATATCGAATTCTAGAAAGAGAGAGAGAGAGGGGATTAGAGAGAGAAAGTACCATTTTGCTCGTGTAGAGGAACTTTGTTAGTAAGGACATCAAGACCATGGTAGACTTGCATCGAATCAGCGTTGATGATTTCAACTGGAAAGTGGGAGGCTAAATCAATGGCGAGTTTTGATTTGCCTGAGCCAGTAGGACCCGTTATCACTACAACCTTCGATTTCGATTCTCCTCCCGCCTCCTTGCTCGTCGCCGGAATTCTTCCTGCATCGCTAGGTTTTTGCAGGGTCGACCGATAATCGATTTCGCTCTCCATCGCCGACTATCGAGAATTCAGAAAAGATATCCAGCAGTAGCGGATCCCTATTGGCTCTCTTCAAAATCTACGGCTTTGGCTCTCTTCAATTTTCATAATTTGAGCCCCTTATCGTTATCCGATCCAAAATTCTTGTTATACAAACTTAAATATTCTTTTCTTCTTATTTTAAAATGCATTTTTTTCTAATTTTTTATATATTTCAAAATAAGATCGATATATTGGTAACAAAACCAGATAAATAAAACCATTTTTCTTATAATATTCGAAACAATACAAACTCAGAATGTTGAATCTGAAAATGATATGAAAATAATCAAATATCAATTAGGCTATCATACATTGACATACACATAAATAGATGTAAAGTTAATTAACTATTAAATTAATAGTAGACTTATATTAATATTTTATTTACTATAAATACATTTTACAAACAGTTAAACAGATTTTAATTCATGACTATTTCACTAATTTTACTAATTAGAGGTTATATTACTTATGCACAATTGTGAACACGAAATTTTTCAAAAAAAAAAAAAAAAATTTGTCGTTGACCGTTGACCCACGACTATAAAATACAGTCGTGGGATTTTGTTACAATCGGACGACTGTACTTTCGGGGGCAGGTTGCAGAGCCCATACCCCCTTGACTTGAAAAAAGTGAAAAATCTTGAGCATTAAATGCTCAAGATTTCCGGGTTAGTAGGGTATATAAGGGGAAGAAAACCAGAATTTTGGGACTTTTGGCAAAAAATCTAATTTTTAGTGAGAGAAAAAGAGAGAAGAGAGATAATAAACACATTGCTTTCTTCTTACCTTTTCTCTTTAATTTCTAGTTGTTCACTAAAACGAAGTAGAAATCCTAGGTTAGCACTCACACTAAAAATCTAAATCATTTTGGGACAAAAACAAACACAAATCCGTGACTTTTCTGGGATTATTTGGACACTTTTGCAACCTTGACTTTTTGAGGAAAAAGAGCGATTTCACGTGGATTAGGGCGTAGCCAGGGGTCATTCCAGCTGTGGATCGTCACCAAGGAGGTAAATAACCTTTAACTCAACTCATTTTCCCGCTTTCTGGGTGATTTGCTTGTGTTTGGTGCATTTTTATTCAAGTTTTTGAGTTTTTATTTCTGGAGAAATAAGAACAGTCGTACGACTGTTCTTAAAACAAGAACAGGGGCACGACTGTAATTACAGTAGTGCCAAATCCTCTACAGTCGTACGACTGTGCTTATTTTCTCAGTTTCAGGTTTTTGTTTTTAGGTTTTTTAGCGATTTCTGCCTAGCCAGGAGTACAGTCGCACGACTGTAGTATACAGTCGTACGACTGTAACTACAGTCGCACGACTGTAGTCCTCGGCCAGAAGCAGAAATCCCTAAAAAATCCCTAAAATCCAAAAAATCATAAAAAATCCTAAAAATTTCATAAAAATCAGAAAATTTCAGAAAATCAGAAAAGAAAAAAAATTGGAAAACCCCCGAAAATCATCAAATAAATTTTGTTGTGTGCATCATGACCTCAGATTTATTTTTTTTTGCAAAATTGCATTTAGAACAATTCCACGACGGAGACCCGATTCTCCCGAAAACCGACCCATTTGCATGCTTAATTGCAATTAACCGAAAAAATGCTTTCAAAAATGATTTTTCTCACAAAACCAAAAATACAGGGACGTTTCAAAAATGGTTTTCCAGGTCTAACCGGGCTGACCCGGTTACCCCTAATTGCATGACTCCGAATTCCAATTTCCCAATTCAGTCTACTTGAGTCCTATTTATGGTGTGTCGTATAAATTGTGCTAACCTCTGTTTTGCAGCTTTTACTTTATTTTAATTTTCTTTTTATTTGTATTTAATAGAATTAAATCGTGTATTTAAGCGGTTGTAATTTTTTCTAGATTCTCGTGTATATAGGCGATTGTATTAGTGAGGCGAGAGTTTTATTTTTCTTTCGATTGGGTTGTAAGCTCTTAAATATTTATTCTTTTTACTTTATACTTTGTATTATTATCCTGTGTGCGCGCTGTGTGCATTATTTAATAAAAATTGACTTTTAGTTAATTAAAGTGTCATAACTAGAACATTGGCAATAATATTTAAATTAGACACGAAATAAGGGACTTGTCCGGACCCGAATCTCTGAAAAGTGTGGCAGTCCCGCTTTGGTTCAGCTACACTGTAATTTCCCAGTTGAGCTGAGCCGGGTGGCGACCCCTATACTTTTTATCGAGATTTAGGTCTCGATTCTTTTTCGAAACGATCCACTTTTCCAAAAAACGAATTTCCAAGTCAAAAACCCCACGCGAGGGAGGGCCCCGCCCGAAATCGAGGCGCCCCTTCCGAAAGGGAGTCCCTCGTCCCGTCGAAAACGCGTCGTCCGCTCACAGTGGCGACTCCGCTGGGGATTTCTCAAAAGTTTTTCAAAAACTTAAAAGAATTTGACAAGCCTTGAAAAGTGTCTAATTTAAATTAAGCGGATGATTCTTATATGGCACTTTATGCATTTTGTAGTTAGACATTTATTGCATTAGGTTAGGTATCCAGTATTTAGCCCGGTGAATCGTTGAAGTGTCACCTAAGTTCCTCTTGGTCTGAGGGGCACGAATACGAAACACCACCCATAGCCTCATACGAATCCCTTCGTTCGGACCCTTGAGTAGGGAGAAGTGAGGAGTATATTTTGCTATGGGAGCCTTGATGTTATCCCGACTTTGGACCGAACTCATTTAGGCAACCTTAATTGGATTCCCATAGGATACCAAAATAAAATGTGTGAGTAAAATAAAAATGCGTCTTCATCATCCCCGGTTGGTGATCGAAGAGAACCCCTCCTAGGACTCGGTTAGAATTTTATCGACCTGACCACGTTTGGAGGAATAAGGTTGGAGGAATACGATCCGTGTGCTAATTGCTATGTGTCTTTTTGTCCTTCCACAACATATCATCATTCACATTTTTCACGAACATAACATACCGCATCTAAAGCATTTGTATGATTCTAACCCACATCTTTTGTACAGCCATTTTCATCCTTTGCGTGTAAATACATTAATCACCCGTGTGACATTAAACTAACCACATTTTTTGTAGCCATGCATCCTTTCATTGTGTGAAAAAAAATTAATTAATTCACATACATCACTTGAATGTCATGAGCATTAACCACTTTATTTTGCAGCCATGGGAAACGCGTGTCATGCATAAAGCATTCATACGAATCTTGAATAATTCCATAAGGGTCACACACATTACATTACCTATCAAGTAGGAAAGCACTTTAGGCACTCCACGAGTGCCGACAAAAATTCATCGCATTTCACCAAAGCATTTTAGGAGCTCCACGAGTGCCGACAAAAATTCATCGCATTTCACCAAAGCATTTTAGGCGCTCCACGAGTGCCGACAAAAATTCATCGCATTTCACCAAAGCATTTTAGGCACTCCATGAGTGCCGATAAAAATTCATCGCATTTCACCAAAGCATTTTAGGCGCTCCACGAGTGCCGACAAAAATTCATCGCATTTCACCAAAGCATTTTAGGCGCTCCACGAGTGCCGACAAAAATTCATCGTATTTCATCAAATCATTTTAGGCGCTCCACGAGTGCCGAAAAAAATTCATCGCATTTCATCAGAACATTTTAGGTGCTCCACGAGTGCCGACAAAAATTCATCGCATTTCATTAAATCATTTTAGGCGCTCCACGAGTGCCAACAAAATTCTTCGCATTTCATTAAATCATTTTGGGTACTCCATGAGTGCCGGAAAAATTCCATTTCATGCATCAAAACGTTTAGGTGCTCCCCGAGCACTGGAACTCTGCCCGTTCACTAAGAACGCATTCACCTCACATCGCGGTGCAGAAATCGAGATACTCCCCGAGTATCGAAATTCCACCCGCAAATCAAGCACGAGTTCACTTTACATCATCAAAAATCCGAAGTGTCTCCCGGACACCGAAACCCCGACCAAGCGCCATGCGCGTGTCGATCTCACATCACAAAATTCGAGGCACTCCACGAGTGCCGAAACTCTGCCCGTTCAATAAGGACATTCATCTCATTTCGCAATACCCGAGGTGCTCCCTGAGTGCCAAAGGTCTCATCCATGCCAACTTAAATTGCAATATATGCATGCATAAATAGGAGTTCATGCATACTTCACCACCTGAAGGATTAGTTATTCAAGGTTCGTATTGCAAATCCATTTCATACAACATCCATATATCATTCATCCAACACGCCATGCATACATGCATATCCCCTAGAGTTCATAACTCTTTGGGTGATCATATTTCACTAACTTTTGTTCGAAATATTTTATAGTTTGGCTCCGGTCGGGACGACGACTCGTGAGGCTAGAGCACAGCGATTCATCATCTAATGAGTCTGAGGAGTCTGCTCAGTTTGGGGAGGTTGAAGCGTCATCTGAATTAAGTGCTGGGTTTTCGCCGGAATTTGAACAGTTGCAACAGAGATTTCAAGATATGGCAATCACACCTGAAGCTGCTGCTGCCATGGTGGCCACCACTGCTATTCGAGAATTCATGAGTTCTGATGAGTTCAAGAATCTTATCAAAAATCAAGTGCAGAGTGCTTTGACCGAGTCGTCTAATCAGAGACCGGAAAGGGGTGCTCGAGAAGAAAGTAGCGGCGGGAGATTGAATGATGGGCAGTCGGATGCTGAAGAGGGTCGAAGGGATAATACTGAGCGACCTGTGGAGTCTGCTTTAGAGAGAAAGATGAAGGAAATGGAGGAGACTATAGCGAAGCTGCGTGCCAGTTCTAAGATTCAATCTGCCAAGCGTATCGACCCATCCACACTGATAGCCGGAGGGGTTGAGATGTTGCCAGTAGGTTTCCAAATGCCTAGGATTACACCATATGTTGGGAAAAGTCCTCCCACGGCCCATTTGAATCAGTATGTGCGGATTATGACTATGGCTGGGCTCACCATGAATCAATTAGTGGGATTGTTCCCCACTACTTTAGAGGGAGGAGCCATCACATGGTATAATAAATAGCCCGAGGGTGTACAAGGCGACTGGGATACACTATCCGATGCCTTCATTAAGCACTTTAGTTTCAACATGCAGCTGGAGGTCAAGTTGCAAGATTTAGAGGCGGTAAGGCAGAAGCCGAATGAGACCTTTCTGAATATTATCAAAGGTGGATGGATAAGATGATCCTTCTTCATCAGAAGCCCTTGGAAGACGAGCTGATTGTCAAGCTGATTGATGGTAGCTTGGAAGTTTATCGGAATGTGATGAAATACCATAAGTTCCAGTTCTTGATAGAAGTACATGAGTTGGCTCGCAAGGTGGAGAAGTACGAGATTGACCCGGCTCATAACAGTTCTGGAGAAGGGTACCGAAGCCCGACATATTCTTCGGGGTATAAAAATAATAGCAATCCTGCAGCTTCTTCATCAACGAGCACTAAGCCGAGTCAATCACCTGCACCTGTTAAGCAAGTAGAGGTGGCATCAGTTGCACAAGGGTCCAATCAACAGGCAGCCGGAAAGGGGATCTCTCCTTGGGAGGATTCTCTGGGGCGGATTTTTCTGAAGTGTAGAAATCTGGGCTTCCTTCAAAGCCTGAAACCGTACACGCCTCCGGCCGAGGCGGACAAGAACAACTTTTGCTCCTATCATGTGACTAAGGGGCATCGAACCAACGAGTGCCGTGCTTTGAAAAAGGCGATCCAGCAGTTGGTTGACGAAAGGAAGATAGAAGCACCACGCTCTAAACCCAATATGCAAAGTAATCCACTGCCCCAATTTGAAAGGAGAGTGAACATGGTGCAATCGGGATTATCTCCTAACTTTGTCTTAGCCCAGATTGCAAAGGTGAATCCCGCGATTCAAGTGGTAGTAGGGGAAGATGTTGAGTCATCTGTGGAGGAGAGCAAACCTGTGAATTTGGATGATGTAGAATTGGATGATGATGCGGACGAATTTGAGTTGATGAGTAGGCCCAAGCCTGTGAACTGGACAACACCTGTCTATCCTGTCTGCACCAAGGACGGGATGTATATAAGGAAAGAGGACGCTCCTGTGAATAATGTCACAAGGAGTGGAAGGGTATATCAACCCGAGCCACAATGGTTAGGGGAGCCGAGTAAGAGGATAGAAGCACCGGTTCAGGATTATCTGCCCATCAAAGTGAATGAGAAAGAAGACTTGGTAGTGGAGCAACTCAAAAAGATGCCTGCACGTGCATCTGTGTGGCATCTGCTCATGGAGTCCCAAAGGCACCGGGCTGCAGTGGTGAAAAAGCTTATGGAGATGGATGCCAATCCATTGATGTCTCCCGAGGAAGTGTGTATGGTGATTGGGAGTACAAAGAGTCAGCAATCTGATAATCCCAAGGGGATCATTTTCACCAAGGATGACTTACCACCGGAAGGGACTAACCACAATCGTGCCTTGTATCTGAAAGTGGAAATGATGGATAGAACCCTGCCTTGTGTGATGGTTGATGATGGCTCAGCATTAAATATCTGCCCTCTGAAAGTTTTACCTAGTCTTCATCTGTCCGAAGAAGCATTATCACGATCAAATACAGTGATACGGGCCTACGACGATTCAAAGCGTACCGTGATTGGTACTTTTTAGGCAGAGGTGTCAGTGGGAGAAGTTAAATCAACCGTCCTGTTCACTGTCATTGATATTCCTGTGACTTTCTCCTTGCTTCTGGGGAGACCTTGGTTTCATGCATTGGGAGGCGTGCCATCAACCTTGCACCAAAAGGTGAAGATTCCGATGGGGGGAAAGATTGTAACTCTTGAGGCGGATGAATCTTCTATGGTGGCTGCTTTGAACTCATCTGAACAACCCTTGACCGGCTTTCAAGTGGCAGTTGTCTCGGATCATAAGGAGAAAGACCTGGCATTTTCTCTATGGATCCATAAGTACTTTCGGAGGCAGAATTTCATCCCAGGAAAGGGGCTTGGGGTCAATCAACAAGGGGTCACAAAGTTTGATATCACCATAGGCCAATCACACCGAAGGGGTCTTGGTTACAAAGGCGTCGAAGAGAAGGAGATCCCAGAGATAAAGAAAGTCCATCTTTTGGACGTTTTTGTTCGAGCAAGTGGTGGGCCATATGGTGGTAATCCAGAGCCAATGGTTATTGATGGGGAGACAGTCCCCGGATTTGAGATCTTTGCCGATGTTGTCGACTTCTCAAAATATGGGGTTGCTTCGGTGGAAGAAATGCTCAAGCTTGAAGCTGTGAAAGAGATCAGTCCTCCTCCAATGAGCCAAGTTGAAGTGGTGGCTCCCATCATTCTAGAGAAGCAACCAAAAGAAGATACGGACCCCCTGATGGATGCCATTACTAAGGCATTTGCTGACTTACTGAAGAAAGGGTTAAAAGAGAGCCATGTGAGGAAGGAGGCCATTTCAGGACAGGCAGAGTTAGTGGAAAAAGCTGTCGCTGAACTCACCAAGATGATGGCTAAAGGGAAAGCAAAAGTGGAAGAAGATGCCTTATCTGAAGCACAGAAAGAAACTCTTGAAGCTGATTTGAGTGACTTGTTTGAAGAAGAGCCTGCTGATCCGGAAGACCCTGCTGCAGAAGACCCTCCGCATGTGGAGGAAGAAAATGATTTCTTTGTAAACTTATCCTATGTACTTGATATGAACAATTCCGCTTTTAAGGCGATGAATGAAATGAAATCTAACTTTGCTTATTAGTGTGATGTTTTTCCTAATGGCTCTGTGCATACATGCAATCATTCATTCAATGTGTTCAGCATTCATGACACTGCATTACATGAAATTAATTTGGGCACAATTGAAAATCCTAAAATGGTATCTATCTCTAACGAACTCAATCCTGAAGAAGAGAGAGAATTGACAAAGATACTTAAAAAGCATGTGGGAGCGTTCGCCTGGTCTTACGACGATATGCCGGGGGTTGACAGAGAAATAGCAGAGCACAGAATTCCGATTGATCCCAAGTTCAGCGCAGTAAAGCAGAAGCTCAGGCGTCTACGTCCAGAATGGGCTGAGAAAGTCAAGGAAGAAGTAGCAAGGCAGATTAAGGCCAATTTCCTGGAGGTGGTGGATTACCCGGAATGGTTAGCCAATATAGTCCCAGTTGCCAAGAAGGACGGAAGAGTCAGAGTTTGTGTGGATTATCGGGATTTGAATAAGGCCTCTCCAAAGGATGACTTCCCACTTCCTCACATTGATGTCCTGGTTGATAGTGCAGCAAGGGCAGTTATGTACTCCTTCATGGATGGTTTCTCGGGATATAATCAGATTTTAATGAATGTCATTGATAAAATCAAGACGGCCTTCATCACTGAGTGGGGGGTATACTGCAACAGGGTAATGCCTTTTGGGTTGAAGAATGCTGGGGCGACCTATCAGCGGGCGGTTACGACGTTGCTACATGACATGATCCACAAAGAGGTAGAGGTGTATGTTGATGATATGCTGGTGAAGTCTATGACCCGGGAGGAGCACCCTGCTATCCTGGATAGATTTATGACCAGGATTGAAAAGTACAACCTGAGACTTAATCCAAAGAAATGTGTTTTCGGAGTTGCATCGGGTAAGCTATTGGGGCACATTGTGAGTCAGAAAGGCATTGAGATGGACCCAGACAAGATTAAAGCCATTCGAGATACGCCAGCACCGAAAACAGAGAAAGAAGTCAGATCTTTTCTGGGGTCACTTCAGTATGTCAACAGGTTCATTGCCAGATTGACCACGGTCTGTGAGCCCATTTTCAAGCTTCTTCGAAAAGAACAACCCGTTGTGTGGAATGACCAGTGTCAGGTTGCATTTGATAGGATCAAAGAATACTTGATTAATCCACCAGTGTTGAAGCCCCCAACTCTAGGAAGACCTTTGACTATGTACTTAGCCATTGAAGAAACCTCCATAGGGGCAATGTTGGTTCAAGAACAAGATGACAAAAGGGAGCATGCTATCTACTACCTCAGTAAGAAGCTGCTAGATTACGAAACTCGGTACACTGTGGTAGAGAAAACTTGCACTGCTATGGTCTGCCTTACGAAGAAATTGAGACACTATTTCCAATCCTACAAGATACAAGCTGTGGCAAAAGTTGATCCAATGAAATATCTCTGCTCTGCCCCATCCTTGATGGGGAAATTGTCCCGGTGGTTACTTTTGTTATCGGAGTTCGACATCGAGTATGTGACCAAGAAGGTGATCAAAGGAAGAGTAGTGGCTGAGTTCCTGGCCAATCAGCCGCTTGAATCTGATTATGTAGAAAACCTGGAATTTCTGGACGAACAGTTGGCCTTGGTAGAGGTGGAGATCAGGAAATGGATTATGCATTTTTATGGAGCTGTAAACAAGAGGGGGGCAGGCCTCGGAGTAATCATTGTAACTCCTGAGGGAGAGATAATTCCTTTGTCAAAGCGGCTAGAATTCCCAGTAACTAACAACAGTGCAGAATATGAAGCTTGCTTGTTTGGCATTGATGCTCTCACCATATTAGGGGCAAATGATGTGACAATTGTTGGAGATTCACTGTTGGTAATTCGCCAAGCCACCGGGGAAGGGGAAATCAAGGAAGAATCACTTCGCCCATACTTGGAGACTTTGTGGGAAATGGTGAAAGTATTTGGGTGTATTGAATTCAAGCATGTGGCTAGAGATGATAATCAGATGGCAGATTCATTAGCTACCTTGTCATCCATGTGGGAAGGACCTCAGAAAGCACCGATGTAGCCTTTGATCCTGGAGACAGCTAGAACACTGTTTCATCGTTCTAGCGCGGTCCTAGCTTTAGTTGCAGATGATAAGCCCTGGTACCAAGATATAGCTGATTTTCTACAAAATGGCCAATACCCTGAAGAAGCAGATGCATCAAATAAGACCACTTTAAGAAAGTTGGCAGCTCAGTTCAGATGGTTTGATGGACAGCTTTTCAGAAGGACCGCTGATGGATTGTTATTAAAGTGTCTAACGGAAACAGAAGCCAAGAAGGTTATGCAAGAAATGCATTCAGGGATTTGCGGCCCGCATATGAATGGATTAGCTCTGGCAAAGAAGATCATGAGACAAGGGTACTTCTGGCTTACCATGCAGACAGACTATGCAGAAGAGGTGAAAAAGTGTCACGAGTGCCAGATTTACGGGGACATCAGCCATCTCCCACCTATGGAATTACAAAATCTCATGACTCCCTGGCCGTTTGCAGTATGGGGCATAGACATAATTGGCGAAATTCGACCTTCGGCATCGAATGGTCACAAATTCATTGTAGTGGCAGTGGATTATTTCTCCAAGTGGGTTGAGGCCGAATCTTATGTCACGGTCACAGCTAAGAACATGGCTAAGTTCGTGAAGAAGCACATCTTTGCAAGATATGGAATACCACATCATGTGGTGACTGATAACGGAGTACAATTTCAGGGGGCTACAGCTGAACTATTCGAAGAGTACAATGTGGAACATCGTAAGTCTTCCCCTTATAGGCCACAAGCCAATGGAGCAGTAGAGGAGGCAAACAAGTCTATTAAGAAGATCTTGTCCAAGACCACCTCAACCTACCGGGATTGGGCAGATAGATTACCTTATGCTCTATGGGGGTACAGAACCAGTGTTAGAACACCGACTGGAGAAACACCTTATTCGCTGGTTTATGGGATGGAAGCAGTCCTTCCTATTGAAGTGGAGTTGAAGTCACTAAGGACGGTTTTGGAGGCCCAATTGCCTGAAACAGAATGGGTAAAGGTGAGATTTGAGTAGCTGGCTATGGTCGATGAAAGGCGTCTTAAGGCTCTGGATCATCTGTAGATGTACCACCAAAGGATGGCTAGGGCCTATAATCGACGGGTTCATCATAAAAAACAACCTCTGAAAGCGGGAGATCTAGTATTGAAACAGATGAGACCAACCAATACGGATGCGAGGGGCAAATTTAAACCCAACTGGGAAGGGCCGTACGTGGTTAAGAAGGTACTCTCCAAAGGTGCAGTGAAGATCATGGACATGGACGGTAACGAGTTCACCAATCCGATTAACCAAGATCATCTCAAACACTACCACGTGTAAAAAAAAAAAAAAAAGAGAGCCTGTTAAGTCGAAAACCCGTAAGGGCGACTTAAGCAAAAATTAAGGCAGCGAGGGTTAGCTTATCGGCCAGAAAACCAGAATAGGATGGTTGATAACAGGAATGAGTTCGTTCAAGATATGTACTAATTTTAAAATTTTCAATTGATACGATAATTAAATTTCATTAATGAAGTGCATTTTGCTCAACATATTGCATGAATGTTTGGAGTATGTTGCATGATACATTTGTCGAAACATCCAGATAAACAAAGACATTTAGACGCCTAAGTGAAAAAAAAAAGGGGCCTGTTAAGTTGAAAACCCGCAAGGGCGGCTTAAGCAAAAGTTAAGGTAAAAAAAAAAAAAAAAAGATCGCATCAATAATAGAAAAGATGTATATAAATAATAATAATGGTAGCCAATACATGCATGATAATGAAAATCACATTTTTCCTTTTATGCTCTCCTTTTCTTGACAGGAAGTGGTCTCGCGGCCTCAGAAGGAGCCAGCCAGCGGAAAGTCGCACTCTCACGCGCCTCACGGGTCGGTAAATCCTGGATCTCAGCCAGCCACTGCTTGTAACGATCATCTGTCTCTGTGGGAGCAAGCAAGGCATAATTCAACGCCACACGATGGGTTTCTCCAGCCCAGCGAAGTCTGATGTGATCTGGCCAAGAAGCAGTGTACTCCTCACAACTGGTGACACAAGAGCGCTGAGGGATACCCTGTAGATGACCGTACTGCCGGCAGAGGCAACTCGGAGAATAGAATGTCACCCTGGTCTGTCCTAACAACTGCACACCATATGCCCACATCTCCACAATCACGTGGGTGATCTTCCACCAGGGGCACACCCACCTAATCTAGTCATCAGTCAGGCGAGATAGCCAAACGCCCCACTCATCAGCAGACATATCAGTATAGGAGTCAATGGTGAAGCCTCGTTCCCTGAGATTGGCCGGGTGGTATTTCTTGAAGTTCCCCCTCAGAATCTTAAGAATTGATAGCTTCTCCAACAACCAGATCTGCAGTTGATGGTAAGCAAGGGTTAGAAGTTCATTCGACCCAGAAATACACCAGACAATAAGGAATTTCACCTGGAGCAGTGTGAGGTGAGGGCCAATGTGGAGAACACCATTTGTCTTAGATGCATACAAACTGATCAATGTCTCAGCAAGTGCGAAAGGAGCTGGAGATGCTCCCACAGCCATCTGAGAGATAAGGGAGACAGCCCTGAAGGAGACAACCCCATCACTAGGACCACAGAAATACCGGCTCACCAGTAACAGGCTAACCATGGAGGCCCAGCTCATGTGGTCCCTAGGGGCATTGACACACCACTCCAGTACAGAGTCTGAGCTCAACCCGGGAAAAGGGGAACTAGTAGCAAATAAAGCTTCCACCTCAGGATTAGGAAGCCCGAACAAGCTCACCAAGGAGGAAATGCTACCAAAAGTGAACTCGGGGATGGCGATGTCCACTCCTTTATGGCAGGGGATGTTCAAGATGGCACTGAACTCTTCATATAAGGGGCAGAGCTCTTGGCATGAGAAGCGAAAAACGTTGTCCACTGGATCCCAGATGCGATAAGAGGCATTTAACAGCTCGATGTTCCACGAGTGTTTGTAATAGGCCTTGAGATTCCACAACCCGAAAGGCTTCAATTTAAGCCAATCAGAGTCTTGTAATGATTCTAGAAAATTGTAAAAGCCTGGATAAAAAGAAGCAAAAAATTGAAGAAGGAAAAGAAGAAGAGTGAATTTCCAAATATTAATAAAACGAAAGCAAATCCCATAATATAAAAAGTGCAATTCACAATGTGTCTAAAAATTCAATACAAAAGACAAGAAACTATAAAGACAACAAATAAGAAGAGCAGGACACTCCATCTAGCTCTCATCCTGCCCCTCATCCTCCTCCTCCTCCTCGGACTCACTCTGATGCGTAGCCCTGTAGGAGTCAAAGTCCGCCTGCAGACGAGCCATCCCAGCCTGCAGCCTGGCTATCTCGGCTCTCGCCCTATCCACCTCTTGGTTCGCAGCCTGGGCCTGAGCCACGGAAGAAGCAGCCTCCCTGACCTGATCTCGGAGCATCTCGACTCGGGACTGCAGTCAACAGCATAAATTAACATTCATACATACATACATGCAGGTTCATGCATTACATAAATCATGACATGATACAGGAAACACGGGATACTTACCGCCCAAACACCATTCTCATGGACCAGGAAGTCCCCTAGGCCCTGGTACCAGTAGGCTATCTCCCCCACATCAGCTCGCCGAACCTAGAGAACGGTAGAGAATTAAAAAAAAAATCAATCAAATCATTGACTTACATGGGTGGTATCCTCCGGGAAGAACACAGCTAGCTCCTCGTGAGGAATATTCCACGTCCTATAGGCGCGGGAGCCATCCAACCCCATCAGAGTGAAGCCGGCTCTAAGCTCAGACACTAAACGGCCTTCCACCACGCCACTAGCGCTGACGGCTTGAGAAGCCGAAGCTGCAGCGCTACCCGCATGAACAAGGTGGGTCTTATCCTGAATAGGAGTATCCTCCCCGGCTGTAGCCGCATCAACACTCTCGCCGGCCGGGCCACTGGGCTGAGAAGACCCGGTTCCCCTACGTCTCTTGACCTGCGGAGAGAATAAAAAGTTAAAAAAAAAAAGGGTGAATACCTGGCGAGGACGAGGAGGAGGAGCCGCTGGCGCGACACCCGCAGCAGGCAGTAAACACTGCTGGATATAAGTCGGATAATCTCCATCCACGGGGTCTACACTATACCCCTCTTCGAATATACCAGGGTATGTCGCGGGTTCCGCCAGATGCGGCCAGAAGAGCGCCTGTGGAAGCGGCGGGGGCATAAGCCGGTCGACTGGACCATCGACGTGGTTGGAGAGGAAGAGGCGCTCGCCCAAGTACCACTATTGGGACATAGGGCTCTCCATGACGAACCGGCGACGGTCGAAACATGCGGAGGACTGAACAAGAAGGGTGATGGCACCCAGACCCTCCCAGGGATGGTGTCGGATCTATAGAAGTGCAATAAAGGAAATTCAGTACAGGTAAATAAAAGTTGAATAAATTTTCTTACTAACGAGTTTTATCTACTTACTCTCCCCCAGGTCGTATCAAGCAAGCTCTGTCGCACCTCCTCTATATCACGGGCAGTACCCTGCCACCCCTGCGTCCAGCAAAGCAGAACGGTCGGACGGACATCGCCCTGGACGTCCCTCAACTCGGGCGGCTCCAACACGCGATGCTCGAACGCCCAGATCTGTAGTTATGAAAAAATACATATATTAAAAAAAAAAAGAGAGAGAGAAAAGAGACAATACCAAATGGCCAAACCAGAAGCCCAGAATCTCCTGCTGCGCCCCCCGGGCACACAAATCCAGCCCATAATATAGCTGCCCTAGTGCAGCTCGTGCCCAGTCCAAGGATGGGGAAGCAGCCAAGTCCACCAGTGTGGGAAGCAGAGTCAGATTACAAGTACTCTGCCCAGTGGGGAACAGCGTATATGATAGGAGGATGAGCACGTAGGCTCTGGTGTATTGCTCCACATCCTCCTCAGATGAGACTGCACAGGTGGCCCAATAAGCCTCCACCCCGGAGCATAGGATCTTCCCCTTCTCAGGGGTGCAGCCAATCAATCTCCTGATGTAGGTATCCACCTGCTGATGCCGAGTCAAGCTACAATTGAAGATAATGGGGGTCCCACCAAACCCGAAGCCGGTAATCGCTACGAAGTCCGAGGGAGTGACAGTAAACTCCCCGATGCCAGGTGGAAGGTGTGGGTGGTACAGACCCATCTCTCACACAGAGCCGTCAGCACGGCGTGCGTGGTATGTGGTGTGCTCGTGGGCAAAGACAAAATAAAAGACTCAAGCCCCAAGATCCTGACCCGGGCCCGCACAGGCTCGGGAAGCCGATCCCACCAGACCCGTGGCAGAGATAGATTCCCGCTGCCGGCAATCCTGTGTACCTGCATTATGGGGAAGTACAACACATACGCATTCAGTTTTTACATAATAGTAACATAGAAAAATTAATCGAAACAGAATTTTTAAAGCCTAATTTTCTTGCTATAGTCGTACGACTGTAGTACGCTTTGCACGAGCGTAACTACAGTCGCACGACTGTAGTGCCTACAGTCGTACGACTGTTCATCGTTGGCATGAACAGTCGCACGACTGTTCATATCCCTGCAGAAAAAAATTCGAAATTCGTCTAATTTTCACAATTTCTAACTCATTTTTCCTAGTTTCTTGTTTCTTTTGACTACAGGGGACTCCTAGCATGCATTCTACTCAATCAATTCAACCCAGAAAGCAGTAAATCATGCAAATCAATTCCAAAAATTCAAAAGGAAAAATATTGGAAAACTCAAAATCAAGGCCTAGGAATCGGGTACCAACCTGTGTAACGGACAAGTGGGAGTCCATCGCTAATAGAATTGGGATCTCCATCCCGAAGCGAATCCCGAAATGGTCCATGTAAAGCAGGTGCCCATATCCTTGCGTAATCCCCACAAAAGAGATCTCATCGGGGTTATTGGGTTCTGGAATCGTGTTGCTTTGGATCTTTTTCAACTTCTTTCCCATTTTCTTCAACATTTTGGGTGAGATTTTGAAGATTAGGGTCGGTTTCAGAGAGAGGGAGAAGAAGAGTTTTCGGAAATATGGGAGAATGGGAGAGAAAGAGGCGGAAACCGCCCCTTTATTTTGTTCTGCCCGCGAAGTACAGTCGTACGACTGTACTTCGTCTACAGTCGTACGACTGTATTTAAAATTCAAATACAGTTGCACGACTGTAGTGGAAAAAAGGGGGGGAATTTTTAATTTTTTTCCTATTTATTTTTTAAACCCTATTTTCATTATCTGATGTTTAATTATTCCCCACAGGAGGATATTTCCGTAATTTTGCAGGGCTAATCCAACGGTGACTAATTTATTTCAATGACGGTCCAACTCGCCCAAGGGGCATGAAACCAGAGAAAACCGTGAAAAATTCACTGTAAGTATAATCACACCAAACTGCATTTTCAACACGTCCCGTGTGCCAAGCCACACCGGACCATCACGTTCACACAAAAATCATAGTCCCCCACGACTTTAAAAGGGAACCCAAATCCAATTTCAGTATGTCGGGTGTGCCCAGCCGCACACGATCGTCATGCATTCACACAAAAATCATAGTCCCCCACGACTTTAAAAGGGAACCCAAATCCCGTGTCAGTCTGTTGAGCGCGCCGGTCGCACACGACTATCACATCTTGTATTCGTAAATCCAGTCCCGCACGACTATAAAAGGCAACCAGGACACGCATTCTCGTATTTATTCTTGATCGAAGGGGCAAAAATTTTTGTTTCAAAATTATCGATCAAGGAATAAATACGTTCATCAAACAAGCATCACATGCATTTTTGGCTCGGTATGACAAACCATACATGGCCTTTTGACTCCAAAAGTCATTCTATCTCGGCGTCATCCTTGCGCGAAAACCATCGTAAGGAAACGCCCGACTCCAAAAGTCATTTATACTCTCGGTGTCATCCTCATGCAAAAGGCATATGGGCCACCTGACTACCAAAGTCACCTGGAGTTCACCTGCGAAAACTGCGCTTGCATATCCACATGATTTCGTGTTCTTTGTCGTGTACCTAAATCCGTTTCGGAAATCGGACTTCAGCTACATGAGGGGCAGCCTGTGAACACGAAATTTTTCTTAAAAAAAAAAAAAAAAAATTTGTCGTTAACCGTTGACCCACAACTGTAAAATACAGTCGTGGGATTTTGTTACAGTCGTACGACTGTAACGTAAGTACAGTCGTACGACTGTACTTTCGGGGGCAGGTTGCAGAGCCCATACCCCCTTGACTTGGAAAAAGTGGGAAATCTTGAGCATTAAATGCTCAAGATTTCCGGGTTAGTAGGGGATATAAGGGGAAGAAAACCAGAATTTTGGGACTTTTGGCAAAAAATCTAATTTTTAATGAGAGAAAAAGAGAGAAAAAGAGAGAAGAGAGATAATAAACACATTGCTTTCTTCTTACCTTTTTCTTTAATTTCTAGTTGTTAATCACTAAAACGAAGTAGAAATCCTAGGTTAACACTCACACTAAAAATCTAAATCATTTTGGGACAAAAACAAACACAAATCCGTGACTTTTCTGGGATTATTTGGACACTTTTGCAACCTTGACTTTTTGAGGAAAAAGAGCGATTTCATGTGGATTGGGGCGTAGCCAGGGGTCATTCCAGCTGTGGATCGTCACCAAGGAGGTAAATAACCTTTAACTCAACTCATTTTCCAGCTTTTTGGGTGATTTGCTTGTGTTTGGTGCATTTTTATTCAAGTTTTTGAGTTTTTATTTCTGGAGAAATAAGAACAGTCGTACGACTGTTCTTAAAACAAGAACAGGGGCACGACTGTAATTACAGTCGTGCCAAATCCTCTACAGTCGTACGACTGTGCTTATTTTCTCAGTTTTAGGCTTTTGTTTTTAGGGTTTTTTAGCGATTTCTGCCTAGCCAGGAGTACAATCGCACGACTGTAGTATATAGTCGTACGACTGTAACTACAGTCGCACGACTGTAGTCCTCGGCCAGAAGCAGAAATCCCTAAAATCTAAAAAATCATAAAAAATCCTAAAAATTTCATAAAAATCAGAAAATTTCAGAAAATCAGAAAAGAAAAAAAATTGGAAAACCCCCGAAAATCATCAAATAAATTTTGTTGTGTGTATCACGACCTTAGATTTATTTTTTTTGCAAAATTGCATTTAGAACAATTCCACGACGGAGACCCGATTCTCCCGAAAACCGACCCACTTTGCATGCTTAATTGCAATTAACCGAAAAAATGCTTTCAAAAATGATTTTTCTCACAAAACCAAAAATACAGGGACGTTTCAAAAATGGTTTTCCAGGTCTAACCGGGCCGGCCGACCAGGCTGACCCGGTTACCCCTAATTGCATGACCTCGAATTCCAATTTCCCAATTCAGTCTACTTGAGTCCTATTTATGGTGTGTCGTATAAATTGTGCTAACCTCTGTTTTGCAGCTTTTACTTTATTTTAATTTTCTTTTTATTTGTATTTAATAGAATTAAATCGTGTATTTAGGCGGTTGTAATTTTTTCTAGATTCTCGTGTATATAGGCGATTGTATTAGTGAGGCGAGAGTTTTATTTTTCTTTCGATTGGGTTGTAAGCTCTTAAATATTTATTCTTTTTACTTTATACTTTGTATTATTATCCTGTATGCGCGTTGTGTGCATTATTCAATAAAAATTGACTTTCAGTTAATTAAAGTGTCATAACTAGAACATTGGCAATAATATTTAAATTAGACACGAAATAAGGGACTTGTCCGGACCCGAATCTCTGAAAAGTGTGGCAGTCCCGCTTTGGTTCAGCTACACTGTAATTTCCCGGTTGAGCTGAGCCGGGTGGCGACTCCTATACTTTTTATCGAGATTTAGGTCTCGATTCTTTTTCGAAACGATCCACTTTTCCAAAAAACGAATTTCCAAATCAAAAACCCCACGCGAGGGAGGGCCCCGCCCGAAATCGAGGCGCTCCTTCCGAAAGGGAGTCCCGCGTCCCGTCGAAAACGCGTCGTCCGCTCACAACAATAATGTTAAAATTGAATTTATAACCTATTATATAAGTGAAATATATATTTGATGATATCCAGTCATTGTAATGCCGGGTCTGCCATCTGGGTATTGTAATACCCTGTCTCCCGTCCGGTTCTCTAGTAAGCATGCGGCGGATTGTAGAGATTGGATCCGAGGCATATTGTTTCCGCCTGAAGGAAATTTTAGAAGATGGGTGATGGAATCATGTTGGAGTCTACTTACTGTATTGTGATTGAAGAATGACTCATATTTCATATAGAGTCTAGGGTGAAAGTCTTTTAATTTGACTAAGATATGGGTTTTGAAGTATTACTAATCCAAAGCAAACTCTATCACTGGCCTTATAAAAGGATGGAGCGTAGAGATAAGAATCAACTGACTCTAATTGAGCTAATATAATCCCAGCTTAAACAATCTAGACTAACTTAGGCATCGGAGTATACCCCAAGAGTTAGCGGTCTTTTCTGTTTCACAGGAACGCTATCAGATCCAATCAAGAACAACTTAGACCTAGATCTCACGAAGGATTTCAGACTAAATCCATCAATGTTTATGTTTAAAAAAAATTATGAAAAATTAAAAAAATTGAACTTCTGTATAAAATACATATCATATTAATATATCTAAAAAAACTCAAAAGTTCGGGTGAGTCTCCTCCATTCCTACCAAAACCTATCTAAGATAGTAGTGATTAATTTTATAATAATAACAATATAATCTAATTAATTAATATTCTATTTAGTTAAATACCCAATTAGTAACTGTATATGCATAGCATACTTTTCCTCTCTTATATACGTCCCTACAAGTAATTAAAGGTGGAAAAGGGAAATTATATTCTATAATATCAATCAATTTAATCATCAATCCTTCTGTAATTAATACTGTTGAATCGTGTTCAATTATGACAACAAAATTAAAAGTTAATAAATGTGTAAAATTATTTTTACTTGAATATTATTATTGTTTTGTAATTAATTACAAAGTAAAATATGATTAGAAAATGAAACTTATCATAAAGAGGATTTATCAAACTTTAACATAAGGAAATCAACAAGGCTATTACATGACAAATCCATTAATTATACAATCATTGCCTTACAGGTTAAAGAAAGCTTGAAATACTTAAGAGCTCCAACAGCTTCATTACAATCCGAAGGTTAAAAAAATGCTTCAAGAGCTAAAGTATAATTGTCATCACTCTTTCAGAAACTGCAAGTAATGGATTGTGATCTCAAAGCAACAACTATATTCTTGTTTACATGCTTCAACCAATGACCACATTATTTTCAAGACCTGGAAGCAACGGCCATATTTTGATCAAGAGCTAAATGCAACGGTCATGTTATCTTCAGAAGCTATAACGACCAAGTGTACCTTTAGGACAGCAAAACAACGGTTAATACCCTTCAAGGCCTGCAATATAACAGTTATATTGCCTTTGTAAGCTTGTTCAATGGCCATCTTCAACCTCCTGATGGGTTTTCTCAGAGATCCTATATAAAGAGAACAATTGAAGTTGTTGAAGCATGGAAGACTAAGCATATACTTCACACATTAAGAGCAATTGATTAAGTCTTCTTACAAAATTCTTCAAGCATTCAAAGAGAGAAAAACTTAATTGTGATTCATTCAAATATTCTACAATTCGGGTTTTGTATTTCACACAAGGAATTCGTGTGAGGGGGTTTACTTTGTTGATAGTGTGATCAACAAAGATTCTATAAATTTGGTATTTAAGCTTTAAAAATACCAAGATAAGTTTGGTGCTTGAGCTTTGAAAAAGTACCAGTAGAAGTTTGATATTTAAGCTTTGAAAAATACCAGGAGAAGTTTGGTGTTGAGCTTTGAAAAACACCGGAAAAGTTTGTTACTTGAGCTCGGAAAAATAACGGTAGAGGTTTGATACTGAGCCTGTAAAAGTATTGAGTTTGTTACTAGAACTCGTAAAAAGTAGCATAGGCTTGTTTCCTACCTGTAAAAGAATAATTAGTGAAAAATCTCAAGTGATTGGCTTGGGGATTGGAGATAAACCGGTTGGGTCGAACCAGGATAAATTCTGGTGTCTTCATTTCTCTTTCCATACTCTCTTAATATTTACCACTATTTAAATTCTTACAGTTTAAATTAATAGCTTTATTATTTGAAGACATCTTTTACTTTTAGTCAAGCAAATCTATATTCGCAGGTTTTACTATTTTATTAATTCCGTAGTTCTGTAAAACTTGTGTTTAGCAAAAGAAAATTGTTTTATAAAAAAGAAATTTTCTAAATCATTTGCGAAATTTTTTATATAGCATTATTTACGCCCCCTTTAATACTGTAGCTAGCCCACTTAGAACCGTCAAATACAATATTAATTAAATTATTACTGTTTTGAATTTCAAAACATATTCTTTATATATTGGCGGTAGCTAATGGACACATACAAAATCAATTCATTTAGTGTGAACTGCTTTTCTTCTTTTATTATTTTAGTTATATTTTAAAGAATTAAAGAAAAAGAAAACATTGGTTTGAAAAAAGGCATTTTATGGCTTTATCTTTTTAGTGTTTTTGCACTAAATTATCGATTAATTAACCATGATAGTAAACATTAAACTCTTAATAGTTAACATGACAATGAATTAGTTGTGTTCAATTTGTGTTTGAAATAAAGTTTTATACATCTAATGTGGCTAAAAGATCGATAATAAAGTTAATTTTCTTTTCAAATATAGAGAGAAAGACCCATAAAAAATGTAATATCGAATGCAAATTGAATAAGTTATAAATATTTTTACTATAAGAAATATAAAATTTTACAGTAAAAAATTTCACTGTTAAAAATATAGAAATTGTAGACATAGCTTTTGACTGCAATAAAAAATTATTACATAATTTTATATGTATTTTGGTTTTAAATTTTTATTGTTACTATATACATATGGCGCGTAACAACTTTAATTTAGATATTTACTATTTTTTTAGTATTTGAACTAAATTTAATACTTGTTTCATTAATAGGGCTCCATATATAAAATTATAACTTATGTTAAATTAAAAATTGAATATTGAATTATTTCAAAAAAAAAAAAAAGAATTGGGGTAAGGAAATATATGTAATACAAGGCAAGTTAGCTAAAATAATAATATTTCCAATCTCTCTCCTACTCTGTCTTATCCCCTAAGGCTCTCAAAAACTTAAATAAATATTTTAATTAATTATAGGTGAGACCTTATTTTCCAACAAAAAACTTTCACCTAAAGCACACTTCTCCAAAGGAAATTATAACTCAACCTTCTAAAGACCTTTCAACCAAATTTAATTAATTAGCCCATGTGTATATATAGTACATCCATAATTATAGGATTAATTGTGCTTAATTAATTAAATTATTTGTTACCCAATAGAAATTAGTAATTCTTTGAATTCAAACTTGGTATTTATTCATTAACTTCAACAACCTTTAAGGGATGGGTAAGAATCATAATTCAAATTCAGAACATGTAATTAATTTATTTCTATATACTTATTAACAATTTCATTTAATAATTTATATATATATATATATATATATATATATATTAACTTTATTAACTTTATTTTTCATATATGCAAGTGAAGTGGGAACAAGTGTTGTAGTTAACTAAGTTTTGTCAATATACCAACTTGAGAAAATAGCCATCTAACCAAAGGGGATAGCATATGATCATATGATATAGATCATACACCAAGTATATAAATTAAAATATAATAATAATAATAATAATTATTATTATTATTATTATTATTGTTCGAGATAATTACGAAAAAACCCTCGTGGTTACATTTGTTTGTAAAAAAGTCCTAGAGGTTTTGTTTTTGCAAAAAACTCCTTATGGTTTCTGACCGTTAACACAAAATTGATTTTGACCTAACACGGTCAACAGTTGATGATGTGGCAAAGAAACTTTGATGATGTTGTAGAGACAAAAATTATCACATATTCGCTTTATGACTGTGTTAAGTCTTTTTTTTTTTTCTTTTTTTTGGTTAAGAATCAGAAATAACAATGACCCTTTTGAAAAAAAAAAAAATCTAGGACTTTTTTTAAAACAAATGTAACCTTAAGAGTTTTATATATATATATATATATATATATATATATATATATATATATATATATATATATATATATATATATATATATATATATATATATAACTTTCCCTTATTATTATTATTATTATTATTAATGAGTAAAGGTGAGAAGAAGGTTAGAGAGGGTTTGAAAGGTTGAGTCTTCATTCAACAAAGGTGAAATCCTCTTTTTTTAACTTAATGATGAAAAGTGATGATGGGCCATATGGTCATTTTCATTCCCAATTAACTTCACAATTAATTCTAAATTAACTAATTATAATGTATATTATTGTAAAGTAAGTATGGCGGTACTCATAATACGGTTGGGAAGGTTGTTATTATAATGAATAATAATGAATTGAAAGAGTATAACTAATCATTAATTTTTAAATTATTATTAGTTCTATTAATTAATAACTTCAGCTTTATGCATTTGTAATATTTTTTTCAACTTCAAAATTATTGTATTTGAAATTCTCAACTTCATAATTAGGAAATGTAGAGCATCAATATTTGTTGTACTTTTGATTTTTTTTAGCAGTTTCAAAGTGGGTTGTCATATAGTGTCGTGTCGTGTTGATCTGTTCTACTACTGACACATATAAAGTCAATACTAATATACGATCAATTTATTAAGAACGTCAGCTTTATGCATTCGTAATATTTTTTTCAACTTCAAAATTATTGTATTTGAGATTCTCAACTTTATAATTACAAAATATTGAGTCTCAATATTATTATTAGTTCTATTAACCTATATATTTTTTTTTATATAATTACAAAATTATTGTATTTTTTTTTTCTTTAAATGGATTATCATGTTAAATGGATTATCGTGTGGTATTGATATGCTCTGAAAATATATGTAAAGTCAACACTAGCACGACCCACTTATTAGACAGGTTAAATGTATCGAATCATTTTCGACACTAACCCACATAATATCAACTCTGATTTGTCAAATTTGAGTGTTATACAAATCCTGTTGATGTGTCACGACCTATTTTGACACTTTCACTATATGTGTTACATTTATGTTTAATTTTTAGATGGGTTAAACAAGTCATAGACGGATTTGATATGTTAGCCCATACCACGATACGTCTATTAGATGGACTACACCTATCAATCTGTTTTCTATACTAACTCTTATAACTCCTATTATGATTCGCCAAATCTGTATGTTATATGAACCGTGTTGGTATGTCATGACCTATTTTAACACCCGTACTTTTAGTAATAAGTTTCTATTGATATGGATAACTATAGATTATATGAATTGAAAATTCTACTATGGTTTCAAAGCATATCAATTGGTACAAGACCGTCAGTAACTGCAACGTCAGTACTATTGTTAACCTTACGCTCTCAACCTTTATACTAAGAATCATAAAATTACGAACATAACCCTAATTGGATTCTCATTAATTAAAGGAAGGTAACTAAGCAAAGTTAATTGGTTTGCCACCATTAAAGCTACTAGCTTTTATTTATACCTTCTCCAACAAAGCAAGAGAGCTATCCCTATCATTCATTTATAAGAGAAAACAGAGGAACAAAATTTAAAACCTTTCTCTCTCTACTCTCTTTCTTTCTCTCTCTAATTCCATTGATCTGTCTGCAAATTAAGAAGAACCAATGACAACACAGAAGCAGATTATTGATAGGGTTGTTTTTAACCCTATTATGTCAATGTATTTCGGGTTAATTTTGGCATTTATTTAGTCCTTTTTAGTATTTTACATCCTTATTTTCTTTTTGTTTAGGTTTAGATTGTTTTGTTCTTTTTCTCTGATTTTGTAATTTTCTATGAAAATCGTTGAATTTTATTTCTATTTTGTTAAGTTATGATTTGTTCAATTTGTTGGTGCCTTGATGCCTTTTTGTTGGTGCCTTGATGCCTTTTTGTTTGAGTAATTTTTGGCAGAGAAGTAGTATATCAAGGCTCAGCTGAGTTTGGAAAGAAAATGTGCAACATTGAAGAATTCATTAGCAGTGGCAAACTCGTTGGCGAGTTGCTGAAACTCGGCGTGCAGCTCCACAACTCGGCGTGCAGCATGGAGAAGAATTCATTAGCAGTGGCAAACTCGTTGGCGAGTTGCTGAAACTCGGCGTGCAGCTCCATAACTCGGCGTGCAGCTCCACAACTCGGCGTGTTGTGTGTTTATTTTCCCGCTTTGTAATTTCCCCCTTTTGGCCAGACATTTAAATAGGATTTTTTTTTAGGTTTTGTGGGGGTATCTTGGGTCAGCCGCCAACTTCAGAGTTTGACAGAGCTTCTGAGTTTTCTTTTGTATTTTGGGAACGGATTTGAACGGCGATTGTGTTTTTCATACAACGAATCTTCTTCCCTTGCGGTGTTCGTACATCTATAGAGATTCACCTTCTCACGGTATTCCACCGCCAAGTCGCGACTCTGCAATACGAAGGGCATAAGTTTTTCCTAGCTTTTCCCTTCCATTTTTGTGTAGTTTTTCGATTTGCAATAGATATTGTGAGATTGTAACCTTGACTCGTTTCATCTCTGTGTATTGGATTGGATTATTGAAATTAATGATTGGTTTGTTAATGCTTACTTGATGTTTATTGGATGATAGCTTTGGTTTCATAAAAACTTAATTTCATCGGTTCATATTCGAGACCTCACCTGGAGTGACGCCTAGGAAACCATTAGGACTGACAACCCTGTGGAATTTACGGGTCCTTAATTTCTGAACCTTAGAGCTAGACCGCCTCTAAATAAGGGTAAACCGGCTAGGGAATTAATAAGTTCAACGAATCGCCACTTTTAGTCATTCAAATAAAGTCATTTGGGGAATTTGCAACCATATTAGTCTCGTGATTTAATCAAATTAGCAGAGCCACCCCCATCTCCATTCACAGATCGGTTAAACCTTCGCAAGTTTTTCCTAATCCCAGTGCGAAAGCGGTTCACATAGATCACTTAGGTGTAGTTAATCAATTTTAACTTAGGATAAAAATCAATTAAACTTTCTTCTCGCTTAAGTCACGCAAGTTGAATCTTTGGGTTTTGGGCGTAGAATAATTCTCTGTGGGATCGATACCTGGACTTAATCCAGAATTATTACTTGACAACGACGGGTACACTGCCCTAGTTGAGTGATTCGGCGGTTGTTTTCACACCTCCGCCGATCGCGCATCAATTATAGAGCAACAACAACTGCAGATGCAGAAATTGAAGAACTCAGGCATGGTGATTAACAGCAATAACAATAATAACGTGGAAAGTCCTGTTAAAGAAGACAAGGAAGAAGAGATGACAAGATCAGCTTTGGCTTTGTTTCGAGCTAAAGAAGAAGAGAATGAGAAGAAGAAAATGGAGGTCAAAGACCGAGTGGAAGCTGAGTTAGGACGAGTTGAACAAGCTACGAAACGTTTAGCTGAGATTCGCGAAGAAAGCCATCTTTGAAACGTTTTTTTTTCTTTCATTTCCTTTATTCATAATTGTAATCAAAGGCTTTTTTAATTTTATTCGGAAAAATTACATTAAGGCCCTTACCTTTTCAAATTTTGTGGATCGAATCCATAATTTGTCAATTTGACATATTGAGTCATTAATCAATTATTATTGCATACATTAAGTTCCTAGTTACAAATAAGTTTTCTGTCCTCAAAATTTGGTTAAAAATACATTACTCATTTTATCTGCATTTAAAATTATATGTTTAATTATTCAAAATAAGTTTTTGGCTTCTAATAATCTAATACTGTAAAAATCTTGTTTTTGATTAAGAGAAGTGATATTTGAAATGTAAACAAAATAAGTCACGCCTTTTTAACTGAATTTGATATTTACATCTAATTATCTTGATAACTAAAGACTTAAAGTGTGTGATTATGATTGATTCAACAGGATTTGGTTAAAAATATACTACTCTTTTTATTAGCATTTAAAGTATTATTTTTAGCCGTTATATATATATATATATATATATATATATATATATATATATATATATAAATGAAATGAGTCACATATCTTTAACTGAATTTAATATTTATGCAATTGTTTAGTAACAAAGGACATGAAGTTGCAATTAATCAAGGGCTCATCGTGTTAAATTGAAAAATAAAAAAGCTTATTAAACCAAAAAAAGAAAAATAAAAAAGCTAATTAAACAAAAAAATAAAATAAAAAGGATAAGGACCTCAATTTGCTCTCTTTTACATTTAGTTACAAATGCAGAATTTTATTTTATTTTATTTTATTTTTATTTTTATTTTAGGAGCTTAAAAATCTTTCGGATTCACTAAGAAAAAAAGTTTCAATGATACAGAAGCGAATTGATAATAACTTGAAACCTTTGGGTCATTATTTATTAATTATTATGCAAATTTTGGTTAATTTTATAATATAAAAAGTAGAAATCCTGACCCAATTTTAATATTTCTTAAGGAATTTTGTTGGTAATTTTTGTCTATACTCCTTACAAAATGACAAAAATTGAAAAGAAAATCACTTAAAAAAATATCATATTTTGCAGTAGAATATTGCTGTCAAAATTATAATATTTGATGGCGTAGTTTTTAGTAGCAGTAATAAAATTGTTACATGTAACTCCTATAAAATTATCACGCTATCATTAATAGATTTCACATATGTAAGCTTAAAATATAATATACATACATGTAAGCATAAATTAATTAGATTTTAATCTATAACTACTCTGCTAATTTTTATTTATATTTACTGCTTCGTCTGTAATTTTAACTGATATTCACTCAAAAAGAGAATATTAAACTAGATTTTTACACGATAGAAATAACATTAAACATTTTATACATTAGAAGGTATATTAATTACTCATACACAATAATGTAGAAATAACAAATTTTGTTGCAAAAAGTTTACTACAACAGCAAATATCCTGAAAGTTGCAAATATCCTGAAAGTTGTTGTTATACGTATATCAAGAGTTCAAAGCAGCAACATGAAACAATTTTTTTTATTATGACCAAGAGTTATGGAAAAGAAATATATACTTAATCAGACCAGAAATGGTAAAACTTGTAACATAATCAGACCACACCATGCATCTATTTAAACATGCAAAAAAAAAAAAAAAAAAAAAAAATTTGTATAGTTTGGATATGTTTCAAGGAGGCAAGTAATCCTACTTTTCTATTATCCTATGGATGGAATCTGTTAGCCGCAACAGAATCAACTTCTTTCAAATACTGATTGCTGGTGAATCCGTTATGACTATTCTTATAATTTTCTTCTTTTTATAATTTACAATCTCTTTAATTAGATGTGAACCTAATATTAATTATTAATCAAACTTGACAATAAATTCTTTGTATGTCGACTATTATAAAAATTATTTATTAATTAGTCAATATTAATTTATTTATGGAAATTTCTCTATTATTATATTTCATATTGACTATTGTTATATATAGTAAGGTTTGCACTATAATTAAGAGAGTAACTCTAATTACATGTAGAGTAACTCCTAAACACAAATCTCATCTCTTTTTTTTCTTGTTTTTCCTTCCGATCCAAATTCATCTCATCTCAATAATAGCTTCTCCATTTGTAGATATACTTTTTCAACACTTATTAAACGATTAATTAAGGACCTCTACAATCAGTAGATTGAAGAGTCTGCTTTTATTTAAAAATTTGTAGAGCTGCAAAATTAAAGCTACCAGCGAGCACTCAAAGTTATTATCATATGTATATCAATAGCAAAATATCGAATTTTGCTGCAAAATGTATACACTCACAACTCATAGTAGCAACATACAACAATCTTATTTATTACAACCAAGAGTTATAGAGGAAAAAAGAAAAAAAAAAAAATCATACTTACTAATTATCAACCCTTAAAAATAAATGGTAATTAACTTATTATGGTGATAAGCAATGTACTGATGAGGCAATTTGAGCAAGCATAGAATCATGCAACTCTTTTTGGAATGTAAAAATCTACCCAGTATTACTTAAACTTAACAATCATTCAATTAATGCGAGTCTGAAACCCATAATTAACTAAAAAAGTTAGATAAGTTGAACAATTAAGGAATCCTGCAACATGCCTACCAATAAAAAGAAAAAAGCCAAAGTCTGAACTGTCATGCAAAAAGCCAGCACATTTGAGACACTATTGAGAAAGGCAGTAGATCCCTCGAAAACTTGAAGATCCTGACCTTACATATTGGAATTCCTTTCATTCAATGTCTTTCCAACTCCATCACAAACTATCAAACCAGGAACTGAGTTTAAATCGCGCTGTAGAAAGGAAGTTATGATTTCCACAGCTGGTTCATCCACTTGTGCTGCCCATGATTCATTTGATTTACCTGAAAGGCAAGCAAAAATACCATATCATATGATTCAGTAAATGGTCTGCAAGAAAACTATGTAACTGCTATAAATAAATTTCGGATCTATAAACAAATAGGATAGAGAAAGAGTGTACTTGAAATGTATTAATTCAGGTCAATCAACATGTAGCGTCTTCCATCACAACAATGTATGAAGCTGACTAAGTGTGTCCTCTTCTGTACCAGGAAAATGCTTTTGTTATTATGAATTCGACATTGATAATTAGCCCACAAATCTTTCAATCAGGGCAGGTCCCTTTTGCTGATAAATTGATCGGGACTGAAACATAGAACACTTTGAAAACTTGAAATCCGAATCAAATGCTATTTTCAGAAAAATAATACCAGAGTTTCCCAAAAACAAATTACAGAGATATGATAAACCATTTACGATAAACAAGTTCATGCAAAGGATAAACAAATGATATTTGGGTATAAGATTCTCATCTTTGGGAAGACAATTCGGACTTTATAACAAATAAAACAAGATGAAAATAAATCGAAATTTGCAGGAATTATCAAAAAACTAAAGGGGTAGAAATGGGCATGAATGTTATATGGTACCGCACATGAAGCAGTCAAGCTGGCTGAACTTCAAATTTTGAACACAAATGATCATAAATGTAAAAGTAAATGAAATAAGTTCTTAAGAAAAAGAGAAAAATCAGAAACACAAACTTACTTGATGATGAACAAGCCTTTGGGAGTTCACTTTCACTTTGTCAATTGCTTCAGCTAAAAGATTCTTGAGTTCATTATCCTTGGACGAAAAGAAGATCTGCCTCATTTTGTTTCTAGCATCTTGTCATTGTTTGCTGACACCATTAAGTGAGATTCATTGCTGGTATCACTTGCCTTGTCAATCCTGCTTTGCATTAATTTACAACCCACAGAACAACTAGGAAAAAATGAAAAGCATGTGAATAATGTTTTCCTTCGTTTATATATGTTTTTCTGCATGTACCAACGAAAACAGCACTAAATGACATGAACTGCTAGATAAGTGGTGAACATCACATACTAAAAAATAGCCCTGAGAGAAAGCAAATTGGCCCAACAGTGAACATCATGGAGCCAAAGTTGGGTAATCCCCGAACTTCTAAGCCACAAGCCTGGTCAAGTGATTGGCATGAAGCAGAGAAACAGACAGCCAATTTTACAATTTTACAAGGGTCCCAAATGATCCACTTTTCTTCAGGCCAGGACATGGTTTTCAGTTGACACAGATTTGAATTATCAAGTTCTGTTTTATCCTTTCACACAATTAAGCCGAATGATAGAGCTAGAAAAATTATCGGATAAAGGGTCAATTCAGTCCCTAAACTTTGCTAGCAAGATCATTTTTGTCCAAAATGAAATGTAGATATTAGTTTAATCTACCACTTGAAATTTTTAGTCAGATTAGTCCAAAATATTCCATGTGTCAACATATGATTGGTGGCATTTTGACACGTGTCATATTGGACTGGTTTGGCAAACAATCCCAAATTGAAGGGCCAAAATGGTAGCTAAAGTTCATTTTTGGGAAAATTGACCATGAAAGTGAAGTTGGGGGGTCACAATGATACCTAAAGTTCAGTCTGGGGCAAATTGACTCTGCAAGCCAAGTTGAAGGTCCAAATTGACCCTTTATCTCAGAAAAAACCTTGTAATATCTATAAATTCCACTTCCCTTTAAGTGAATCTCAAGGAGTACATTACCTGAATATAGTAATTGGCGCCCCGTCCCCCCAACAATAACAGGAAAGCAATTGACAGGATATCATTAATAAGCTGCAAATTGATAAATCAATAAAAATAAAATCAGAACATGCTAATGACAATCAAAGTTCAAAAGAAAAAAAAAAGTGTACCTTTCACAGTTGTTGACTAAGCACTCAACATTAACACAAGCCTGAATGATTGCAAACAAAAAAAGTCTCCAATTGAGTTAACTGGAATATGAAAAAACAATGAAATTTGAAGAACAATGAAAAAAGAGCATAATATATAGCAGGTGAGAGACAACTCACAGGAATAGCAGAATCCCTGAGATCCTTGGCTGTGAATTCAAAAGTTGGGCTTATAGTCCCAAGCAAATGGTGAGGAACTGCTGCAACCAATAACCCAGCAGCAGAATATAATCAGTAGCTAAACACAACAAATTCAAGAGAGTGGGGTTAGAGAGAGAAAGTACCGTTTTGCTCTTGGAGAGTAACTGTATTAGTAAGGACATCAAGACCATGGCACACTTGCATCGAATCAGCGTTGATGATTTCAAATGGAAAGTGGGAAAATCAATGGCGAGTCTTGATTTGCCTGAACCAGTAGAACCCGTTATCACTACAACCTTCGGTTCCGCTTCTCCTCCCGCCTCCTTGCTCGTCGACGGAATTCTTCTTCTATCGCTAGGGTTTTGCAGGGTCGACGGAGAATCGATTTCAGCAGCCATCTCCGACAGTTGAGAAATCAGAAAAGCTCTGTAGCAGTAGCAGATCCCTCTTGGGCTTCAAAACCCGAAATTGATATCAAAGTTGGTATCTTTGGGTTTCAATTTTTGTTATAACTTATAAGAATCTGAATTTTAATCTCTAACCTTTTTTTTTTATCATAATCATAATCGATGGTTTTTAGAAATTTAAATTTACAATCATATAACTATAAGAATAATAATATTAATAACAAAATCAATTAATTTTGGCTTGAACAATTAGCGTTTCTGGCTAATGGCTCCGGAAGGAAATTGAACTCCACGCGGTCTTCGTGGGGTGTAAAGCCGCCTGATCTTGCCTAAAGGCCGAGTACCTGGAAAACGGAAAGATTGAGGACCGGGTGACCTCCGGGTCCACTCCGATGCCTAAGTCAGAAAATCTAGAGAATGAGAGATAGAAGAGTAAAGAAAGTGTGTTGAGGGAATAAAAGATACCTGGGGAGTCTTTTATCTTCCCTTTTTATAGTGGGTTAATCTGCGTGCCCTTGTCAGGCCGTTATGTACGGTCTATTCTCATTGGCTGGATGTGGTCCCCTTTTCTGGCATAGTTGCGCGGCGGACTCACCCTGCTCTTGTCTCCGTGGCACTCACACTGTATCTGACCTCTGTGGCATCCACCCTGCTCTTGTCCCCGCGGCACCTATTTCTGGTACAACATCATGCCTTTACACGTGTACAGTAGGGATCAACTCACCTGTCTTTTGGGATAGAAGACTTAATGAGGCAAGTTGTTTTAGCCGGCGTTTCTTAGGATCCATTCTGTTGAGGAACCGGTCTTATCCTGGGTGACCGAGTGCCAGATGAACTACTGGGAAGTTGACGGATGCGTTGACGCGGTGACAAGCCGTGTGGTGCACGCGGTGACAAGCCGTGTGGTGCACGTGGTCAGTTTTAGGGCTCCATGCTATCAGGAGTCCCCCCCTGGTGAGAGAAAGAAACCCCTTTTAAGGGTTTATCATTATGATTTCTGGCGGTTGGTTTTGCAAGGCTCGAGGAGACTTTTGGGATTGCTTCCTCCTGTGCTGGGATGACACGTGTCCCCCTACTGAAACGGTGTCAGGGGGCGTCCTTTCACCTGCTCTCTTCCAACCTCCTTAAAAGGGGGTTGGGGGCGCTCCTTTCTCCTATTTTGAAATTTCTTCTGCAAATTTCTTTTGGGATTCTCGCGATTTCTAGGATTTCTTTCTTGTATCCACAGCCTTCGTCCAATTCTCCACTCTTAGTTTCCAGTAAGTCCTCTTTCCTTTGCTGGTTTGTGTTCTGATTTTGCTTGATTTCAGCATTAGGTTTTGCTTTCCTGGGTATATTGGTTTCTGGGTTGCGCTTTTGGTTGTTCATCTTTTTGTTGCCATGAGTTCGTCCGTGACTCTTAGTGATTTAGGATCGACTGCTAGTGATAGATCTGGGGAGCTGGTGAATTCCAGGAACCGCCCCAGTAGGGTAGACAAGGGTAAACAGGGTTTCAACTTTAAAACGGCCGGTTCGAAGCCGGTTCGCCGCCTCCTAAATCCCACTGACCCTGCTGACTATCTAATAATTAGTACACCTAATCTGCCTAGTCCACCTTCTTCTTCGGGGGATCAGTATCGTCTTACTACTTCCTCGGATTCCAGCTCTCCTCCTCCTTCACCACCCCCTACCCTAGGTGAGGAGGCGGGCACATCTGTGCAGCCTCCTATACCTGCTGAACCGCCTGCTGAAGGGCCTATTCCGGTGGATTCTTCTTCAGCTGAAGTCCCTCTACCCGGTCCCAGTAGAACTGGAGCCAGAAGGATGACTCCTCGCATTGAGGACATGGTCGCTGAGACCCACGAGGAGCACATCCGGCTATGTAAGCAGTTTTACCCCTGGTTGCGCAAGTGCGAGGTTATGCTTCCATTGTTAAACCAGCGGGTCCATAAGCCCCCACCAGGCTATTTCTCTATCTACATATAAGCCCCCACCAGGCTATTTCTCTATCTACATGGATCAGATCAGCTCCGGCTTCTCCTATCCCCTTCCACCCGGAATTAGTGACATCTTGCAAGTCTGGGGTTTCTGTCCTGCCCAAATCCATCCTAACGCTTAGGGGGATATCTGCGCTACCTTCTGGTTGTGCGAAAATCTGGGATTTGAACTGACTGCCGCCTTCTTTCGTAAGTTGGCCACTCCCAAACTGAATTCTGGGGAAGACCACTACCAGCTATCCAAGAAGGCGGACTTCTACATTTTCCAGAAGCGGATATCTTCCTTGAAGCGCTTCAAACATTTTTTCTTTTTTATCAAGACGAAAGAGGGCCATGATTCGTTCCCTGTGAAGTGGTCTTTTGATGGGGCAGGAAAAGCCCGGCAGCGCCTAACACCGAGCGAGAAGACATTTCTAGAGGAGTTCAGGACTCTGGCTCCTAGTAAATGGACTTGGCAGGTCGCGGTGGACGCCTATCTGGAGAAGATTAGGCTTGTAGAGCGCGAGGGATTCGGCTTTACATATTATCCGGGTCCTGTGACTGTAAGGAAAGGTACCTTTTTATCTTTGGCTTAGCTACCTTATTCGTGTTTTCAGGCATAAATGCAGCTGATGTCCTTGACCGTATTGTAGCGGCTAAGAAGAAGAATGTGCTGAAGGAGCCGCGTTCTGATCCCACCGAGATTCCGCCTGAAGTTGGAGGGGATGCTAAGGGGCCCAGCGTTCCCAAGGCGGCGAAAAGGAAGAGGGCTACTACAGCCGGTCCTGAACCGTCTCCTCGTCCTGTAAGTTTCTGGCTCTGAATTTTTCTACTTTCTTCTTCTCTTTTTTTTTTTTTTGATCGTCGTGTTTGTCTGGTCAGGGTCCTGAAGCTGCCACCGCTTCCTCCGGACCGTCTTCTCCCTTTTTGCCTTGGATGCGGAGGAGAGACAGTCAGACTGCCAGGATAATAGATACCTCCGCCCAGGATGAGTTCAGAGTCGGTTTCGTGCTGCCTGGTGATCAGGAGGAGTACGCCAAGATAGGCGACCAGACGGCAGTCTCTTTATGTTTGCTGGACCTGTCTTCCGTAAGTACTTTGGTGGATTTTCTAAGTATCTTCTCCTTTCTTCTTTTACTTATTCAATTTGCCATTCTGCAGGGGATTTCCAGGGCAGTAGATTTGGCTGCCCGTATGTCCAAGGCGAGTCAGATGGAGAAAAAGCTGAATGAGGTTCAGGCGGCCTTGGACGTGGAAAAGAGCAAGTCCTGGTCCCAAGGCCAGGAAGCCAACTGCTTAAAGAAAAAGCTGGAGGCGGAGCAGGCGGCACATGAGGCCCTGAAGAAACAACTGGAGGCGCAGGAGGCGCTCAAGAAGCAACTTGAAGATGAGAAGGCGGGGCGCAAACAGGACCTTGACAAATGCGAGGCCGTCCTGTTTGACGCAACCAATAAACTGGTGCTTCTTGGGCAGCTGTTTGGTTAGCGTGTTTTAGCCGCCTGCCATGCTGTCCACCTGGATCTGGCCATCGATCTGGACTCCATTGACTTTCCGCGCTACAACGAGCTTCCTGCTGAAGGTCCGATGGAGGCTGCTAACGTCAAATCGTTGGCTAGTGTTGAAGAGCAGGCAGGCAATGCGCCTGGGGCGGATGAATGCCCTTGATGTCTAGATTTTTTTTTTTTTATCATTTTTGGAGGCCCTGTTAGGTCTCTATCTGTGTAGCCTTCTCTTTGAGTAATGAAAATTGCCTTTTGTTCAACCGGTGTCATTTCTCGCATATATTTCTCCTTGTATGTGTATCAACTGATTTTACTTGCTTTGTATTTTCTTCTTCCAGTTATGACTGGTTTCTTTTGAAGGAGTTTTTAATGAATTGTACCCGGTTGTGACCGGTTTTTCTGCAAGATGAACTTTTATCCGGTTATGAACGGCTCCTTTTGTGGGAGTTCTATGATAAACTTTCATCCGGTTATGATCGGCTCCTCATGTGGGAGTTTTATAATAAACATTCATCCGGTTATGACCGGCTCCTCTTGTGGGAGTTTTATAATAAGCTTTCATCCGGTTATGACCGGCTCCTTTTGTGGGAGTTTTAAGCTTCTATCCTGTTATGACCGGCTCCTCGTGTGGGAGCTTTCATCCGGTTATGACCGGCTCCTTGTGTGGGAGTTTTATAAGAAGTCTTATCTGCTCATGGCTTGAAAGATATTTTTATTGATCTTTTTGCAATATATCTTACAGATGCAGGTGCTGCCTCGTTAAAAACCCAGCTATGGAAAAAACCCAATGGGAAAAAATCCATTAGCGGGAAAAAAGAGTGCAGCCCATTGTTCTTCTTAGTTGCTTTCAGGCGAGAAGTATTGCCTTAGATTGGCAATATTCTATGTCCGTGGGATTTCTTTCCCATCTAGGCTTTGAAGCTTGTATGTTTCTGGATGGAGTGCTGCTGCGCTGTGTGGCTCTTCCCATTTCGCACCAAGCTTTCCTTGTCAGTCTCTGGTGCTTGCTGCGGCTTTGGCTAGCTTGTCCGCTTCAACATTTTCATTTCTGGATATGTTCTCCATTCTCCATGTGGTGCCTTTTCCTTCCATGGCCTCAGGCAGGCATCGTACCTTTTATAGGTACCTGGACATACAAGGATCTTTAGTTTCAAAAATTTTTATTAATCTGGTTGGAATCTAACCTTGATTCGCTCAGCAGCTTCACCCGGTCTGGGGCAATTTCTCGGATGAGTTCTAGTCCCTTGATTATGGCCTCGTACTCTTCAGTATTGTTGGTGGCGGGAAAAGGCCAGCTTGGTGGCATAAGATATTCTTATTTTCTCAGGCCATTCAATATGCACTCTAATTCCTGCTCCTCTTCGAGCACTGTCGCGATTGTTTGCCTAAGGTCAGGTTTCGATTCTTTGGCCACCTGGATCGACCGTCCTGGCCCCACCAATAGGGCTTCAAGTTCATCGACCGGCTCTGCCCTTTCCTGCCTCTCCGACTCCTCCGAATTAACCTCTTCTGTTCTTAGGGAAGCTAAGTAGGTTTTTTGGGCCGCCTGTTGGCTTCCCCTGGCCACTGCTACCCCCTTCGCAGTCGGTATTTGAAGGGCCAAATACCGGATGGAAAGGACCGCTTCTGACTCCACTAGGAATGGTCTTCCCAAGATCATGTTATAAGCAAGAGGGGTGTCAATGATCACAAATTCCTCTTCGGATCTCCAGGTGTGCTCTGCATCACCTACTTCTAAGGCGAGGGTTACCTGTCCCGTGACAGTGACTGAATGGCCGCTCAGGCCGACCAATGGCGAATGCACCGGCTGGATTCTGCTTCTGTGGATATTCAGCTGGCGAGCTGCCTCCTTAGTGATAACATTTACTGAGCTGCCGGTGTCCACGAGAATTCGCTTCACTATATACCCTTCTGCCAAGGCCTCAATGACCAAGGCGTCAGCGTGGTGTGCCTGCACGTCACTATGGAGGGAGAATGAACGATTCAAACTGTTGGGTCTGCCTGTATTCGCCAGTTGATGCGCCGAGGATCTAGCCCTTTTGCTGGGCGGTTCAAACTCTGGTCCTCTGGCGATAACCATGACCACCCCTTTTGACTTCTTAGCCGGTCTCTCATCATCATCTCGCCCATTTCTCTGCTCTCTATCCTTATTTGTACTCCGTGTTATGCCTTCCACGAATTTGCTGAGTTTTCCCGCTTTGATCAACAGGTCCACTTCTGCAGCAAGGACTCGACAATTGTCTGTATGGTGGCCCTTTGCTCTGTGAAATGTACAATATGCCTTTTTGTCACTTCCCACCGTCTGGCCTGGCTTCGTGTGAGGATACCGAATGCTTTTTGCATCCGGGCTTCTTTGGATGGCTACCAGCACTTCGCTGAGTGGGGCATTCAGCGGTGCAAACAGTGAGCGGTCGTTGGGGCGGTCTCTGCGGGGGTGATCTCTGTGGTCCCGTCTCTGCTGTCTTTTATCAAACCGGATACCCTTGTCTTTTTCACCGAGTCTTCGGTTCTTCGCCGGCATATCGATTTCATCAATCTCCACCATGCTCTTTGCAAGGGCTATCATTTGGGTTAACTCCCTGGGCTTTCTTGTAATGATTTCTCCCCGAAGCCTCTCGTTTGTAGTGTCTTGATCATCGCCTCTTTGGCCGTGCTGAAGTCAAGATTCCTGCCCTCCAAGCAGGCGAGGTTGAACCGATCGATGAATGATCTCAAGGATTCTCCTGGCTTTTGGATTACTTCGTGTAGGGTGTGACTGGCTGCTCCAGTCGGTATTGAACCCATGAAGTTCTTGCAGAATTCCTGCCTTAATCGATCCCAGCTGTCGATCGTTCCTGGCTCCAAGGACTCGAACCAATAGGCAGCTGCTCCTATCAGTGTAGTCGGGAAGAGGCGGCACACTAGCCCTTCTAAGGCGCTTGCTATGTCCATCCGGTTCTTAAAATTCCTCGCATGAACCCTGGGGTCTGTGTCACCCCTGTAGCTGTCAAAGGTCGGCTGCTTGAATCGATGGTCGATTGGTTGGTTGAGGATTCTTGTTGAGAAGGGAGACTTCCCAGTTTCCATCAGGGGCTTTTGGTAAGGGATCGTAAATGTGTTCAGTGCCTTTTTAAACATGGCCATGAACCTGGGGTCATCTGTAGGCTCTACCCCTAAGGAGGACGGTGTTGGAGGAGGAGGAGTATTGCTTGGAACACTTGGAGCAGGTGTGCTATATGGGATGGATGTACTGTTGCCGTATGGGGTGAGGAAGTTAGGTGTTTGTGGTAGAGCCGGCATCTGATACGACTGGGCAGCATGCGGCAAATAAGGATGCGGTACTCCATACCAGGAGTTGGGAAATAATGTCTGGAGACCCATGCTCCCCGAGGCAGCCATACTGGGGGTTACCTGCGTAGGAGCCGGCTGGTCCCCTACTGGCACGGGCATCCAGCCAAAAACGGGTAAATATCCTCCTGCTTGAGATCCTCCAACCATTCCGCTGCTTCCCCCGGTGGAGTGAGCCACACCTAACCCTGACCCCTCCGGTCTCACACCAGGAATCCCATGCTCAGAAATGGGGAAAAGGGCTCGAACAGCATTTGGGCGAGGGGCTGGCTCTGGCAATGTGTTCACTATAGGAGGGGGAATGCTGCTGTTCAACAAGGATCCTACCATGCTCTGTTCCTGCATTTGCAGGATAGCTCGCCGGAAGTCATTCTGGTTGGCCGGCGTCATTCCGTAATTCTTGGCAATCCGATCTAGAACTGCGCTGGCAGAGTTGCCACTATCGCTTGAGATGGTGGCGAAGGTGTGGGACGAACTTGGAGTCACGATCGTGGCAGATGAGGGCATCATAATCTCTGATAGTGCTGGCATTCCTCCTCCTTGAGAAGGAAAAACCATAGAAATTGTGTCCGAAGCTGTTGATCCCGATGACATTGTCTCGTCCAGCGGATCCACGCTCACCGCACCAATTTGATGGCTCCGGAAGGAAATTGAACTCCACGCGGTCTTCGTGGGGTGTAAAGCCGCCTGGTCTTGCCTAAAGGCCGAGTACCTGGAAAACGGAAAGATTGAGGACCGGGTGACCTCCGGGTCCACTCCGATGCCTAAATCAGAAAATCTAGAGAGTGAGAGATAGAAGAGTAAAGAAAGTGTGTTGAGGGAATAAAAGATACCTGGGGAGTCTTTTATCTTCCCTTTTTATAGTGGGTTAATCCGCGTGCCCTTGTCAGGCCGATATGTACGGTCTATTCTCATTGGCTGGATGTGGTCCCCCTTTCTGGCATAGTTGCGCGGCGGACTCACCCTGCTCTTGTCTCCGTGGCACTCACACTGTATCTGACCTCTGTGGCATCCACCCTGCTCTTGTCCCCGCGGCACATATTTCTGGTACAACATCATGCCATTACACATGTACAGTAGGGATCAACTCACCTGTCTTTTGGGATAGAAGACTTAATGAGGCAAGTTGTTTTAGCCGGCGTTTCTTAGGATCCATTCTGTTGAGGAACCGGTCTTATCCTGGGTGACCGAGTGCCGGATGAACTACTGGGAAGTTGACGGATGCGTTGACGCGGTGAAAAGCCGTGTGGTGCACACGTTCAGTTTTAGGGCTCCATGCTATCACTTGCCAATTAAGCTAATTTTCCAACTCGACATTGTATATATAGAAAATTTTAATTCCAAGTGAGATTACTCAAAGAGTGTTTAATCAGTCTAATTATAATACTAATAACAAAACTTAAATTTAAATTAAGAAAGTACATTTGTTAAAAAATTAAATTAAATTATATATATATATATATATATATATATATACACATTGGTATTTCTCTATTTTTCCAACCTTAAATCTCTTTCTAGTATAGTAAATGAAGAATTGTTATATTTGATATTTATTTATTAGTATACGTGAATAATTGTATACATATATTAAAACTGTTCGTGAAAATGATTAAACATGAATTTACTACAACAACAGTAGTCTATTATTGATATACACATAAATGAAATGTAAGCTTAAATTTTACAATAGATACATTTAAGCATACGTTAATTAGATTTTAATTCATGACTACTCTGCTAATTTTTATTTATATTTACTGCTTCATCAGTAATTTTAACCGGTATTCACTCAAAAGGAGAATATTAAACTAGATTTTTGTATGATAGAAATAACATTGCACATTTGATACATCAGAAGGTATAGTAATTAATCGTGCACAATAATATAGAAATAACAAATTTTACTGCAAGCTGCAACAGAATCAACTTCTTTCAAATACTGATAGCTGGTGAATCCATTTGTGCCAAAGTCAAGCGCCTTAACATTTTGCTCATCTCCTGCACAACCGCAAAGCATGTAAATAATATTCACCAAGTTCATTACTTGATGTATATCAATATGTCCATTCATCATCAAGAGAAAGGGACTTACAAGAGTCTGAATACAGAGTTAAAAATTTGACAATGGTAAAAAGCATAACAAAAAGGACCAAGAGTTAACACATCGTAATGCAAAAGTATTCAAAGAAACCAATTTTTAGTTATCCCAGAAAAATCCTTTTAATAGTTATCTATTAAAAATACCCCCCAACTGCACTCAAAGTGATAGACTTCAAGGAGTGGTCTACCTGAATGTATAGTAATAGGTTACCCCAATAATATCAGGCAAGCAACTGCGTGAAAAGATATCATTGATAAGCTGCAAATTGATAAATCGATGAAATTAAACCAGAGCATGCTAGTAACAATCAAAGTAGGAAAAAAAAAAAAAAAAACCTATACCTTACACACATATTGGGTCCAAAGGTTCCTTTCAGTCAATTTCTTTCCAACTCCCTCACAAATCATCAAACAAAAGAACTGGTCTCGAATCACCGTGTAGAAAATAAGTTATTATTTCCACAGCTGGTCCAACCACTTGTGCAGCCCATGATTCATCTGTTTTGCCAGGACCAAAAGCAAAAATAGCATCTCATGTGATTCAGGAAAGGGTCTGCAAGAAAATGATGTATTGCTATAATTATATTTCTGATCTATAAACAAATAGGACTGAGAAAGGGTGTACTTGAAATGGATTCAATTGCATCAACATGTCCAGTTGGTTCAGATGGCAAAATATCAGAGAAGAAGCATATTCAACTACGAATTCCATCCAAGAAACTGAAATTAAGGGCCAATAATAACATTAAGCAAAATCTATTATTATATCTTATGCATTTTATGAAGTTAAATTACAGTTTGGATGCTCTGAATAAATTAACTGTGAAGTGTATTTATACTAATTGATAAGCCTACAACTTCTTAAATCAGGGCAGGTCCTTTTGTTGATAAATTGATTGGGACTGAACCAGAAAACACTTTGAAACCTTGATTTCAGGATCAAATGCTATTTTCAGAAAATTAACACCGGATTTTCCAAAATTTACAGAGATGATAATTCACAACAGACAAGTCCGTGCCAAGGATAAACAAATGGTATTGGTTACAAAATCCTCATCTTTGGGAAGACAATTTGAAATCAAGAACAAACAAAAGAAGATTAAAAATAAATTGAAATTTGCAAGAATTATCACACAACTAAAGGGGATGAATATTATCTAATACTGCACATAAAGCAGTCAAGTTCTCTCAAAAATGTGTTCCAAATTTTGAAAACAAAGGATAATTTAATTGTACTAATAAAACGAGTTTATATAGAATAAGAGCAGGTTTTAGTTCATTAAAACATGTAAAATATGAAACACAAACTTACTTGACAAAGAACAAGCCTTCGGATGTTCAATTTCACTGTGTCAGTTGCTTCAGCTAAAAGATTCTTGAGTTCAATACCATTGGAGGAAAATAAGATCTCCCTCATTTTATCTTTTAGCATCTTCTGCTGACACCATTTAGAGATTCATTGCTAGAATCACTTGCCTTATCAATCCTGCTTTCCAAAAGGTAAACTCTCAGCAAATCCTCAAAACTCCCTTATGCCAATGGCTTCCACAAATGTCAAGAGTATAAACAGCATGAGGATCGTAAATATCATAAACTTCACTGAGCAATACAGCATTGATCATGTTATCTACTCTTTTTTGCACAAACTGGTCCAGTATAGGGATGGCAGCATCAACACAGAGGAAACAGTGCAAATCAAATCTACAATGGTCAATCCGACTCCAGTTCTGCCCTGCCACATTCATAACGATTACAATTGAAGGGCGTGTAGAAAAACATGCTACATATCTTGAGAAATAAAAGATTACAATCTAGCCTTCAGCCCAAAGATGGTCCCTGGAGGTGCAGAACTTAATAAAGACTTCTAAACATACATCACATGTTCTTCATTTATTGGCATTTCAAAGTCCTTCAACATGCCACCGGCAAAATTTGAGAAGTGAGCAAAGGTGAAGCAGAAGAGATGAAAGGCAATTGAAATTTATTTGGAAGATTACCAAAAAGCAATAAGAAAGTCTAAAAAATATTAGACTTTCTTCTTCCATAAAACAGCTCTACAAATATCTGAGAAGTAGCTACATAAAAATTTTCTACCTTTTCTAATTTATCACATGCTCTTAGTAGCGGCAATTGGTTCACAAGTTAAGTTCATTAGACAATAAGGGTGTGGAGGATATGCTCATGCAGATATGGTGCAAAGATGGACTTTAGGATCAGATAAAGGGACCTATTTGAGAGCCTCAAGAAAGCTTCAAACAGTTAATTTTGCACACTTCAAATGTCATCTTCAATAAGGTTGAAGTATAAATTAAGCTATACCATCTGCAGACCTAGAGCTCAGACAGAGTTCACACCGTAGACTCAGAAAGTTTCCATTTTATAAGTTTAGCAAGGCTAGTGAGCACATTACCATACCCGAATTACAGTTTATATCACAGTGATGTACAAAAAAAGAATTTATAAGATTATTATTACAAAGAACAAAACTCATGACATATCCGAATTACAGTTTATATCACAGCATATTGTTACATAAATTTATAATAGAAAGGGTTACTAACCTCAGCAGCCTTTCCCCGATAAAGCTCGTTAGGAAGAATACCAGAGCGAGTTTACAAATTAAGGTATTGATTACTCTGCAAAATAAGATGACTAAATTCAGTGACATCTACAAGATAACTTGCTAGATTACTTTTGCAAGATAACTCCACTTTTCACAAAAATTAACACGAACCATGCCCACAAAGTACTGTACTTGAATATTACATGAGCCAAAGTTACTCCTTGGAATGTCAATCAAAGATCGCATCAGCATAAACCCATGACTTGAATTTGTGTTTGTTAGATTGAAATAATAAAGCAATGTAAATGACAAGCCCTACAAGAAGCTGTGAATAAAAGAAAAAATAAAATAACATCAGAACCTTAGATGGCTTAGCTAGTTTTCACATCATAACCACACATTAGAACAACCATTTATGAAACAAGCATCAATGTACAGCCCAAAACAACTAGAAAAAAAATATAAAGCATGTGAAGGATGTTTTACTTGATGCATACCAATATGCTCATTCACAAGGCACTCAAATCAAAAAATTATTAGTTACCCTGTTAAAATTGACTGATTAACAACTTACTTGGATAAATAAATTGTACTAATAATTAAGAGCAAAGTTTAGTTAGTTAAAACATGTAAAATCTGAAGCAACATATATGATGAATATAGCAAAATCTGAAGCAACTTACTTGACGACGAACAAGCCTTCGGCTATTCAATCCACGTTGTCAATTGCGGAGCGGGAGGCTGTAGTGCAATGACATGAACAAAAGTTAATAATATATATAGAAAAATAATATAATTGTAACTAAAATACTAAACAATAAAACACAACTAAATAGACTCAATTCTAATTATTTCTGTTGGTTTCTGTTGGTGAATAATAAACAATAATTATTTCTCAATTCTAACCGAATGCCTCAATAGCTATTGTTTAGAGTCAACAGAAAAACACAACTAAATAGACTCCAAATAATAAAATTTGGGAATATAACAATACCAAAATAAACAGCAGACCGGAATATGAATTATAGCTTTTAGTTACTTACAAATCTTTTACAACATCAGAGTTAAGACCAAATTTGATCATATAGAACGATGGGACCATATTCTCCTTTGTAGTTTGAGCACCATTCTTCCAGATGAGGACATTCACAAGTATATAAAAATTCAAGTGTGGGAGGGAGGCTCTCAACAGGAAAGGACTTGAGTTTGGGGCATTCATAAATGCTTAATTCACGAAGAGAGGTGAGGTTTTGGAGAGCCCTGGATATAGATTCCAAATTCTCGAATCTAGAAATTCTGATATAGGTTAAAGAAGTAGGAAGGAGTGGGAAGGAAACCAAACGAAAGTTCACAGAAACAAGTAGTGTGGACAGAATTCAAGTGGTGGGACAAAATACAATACTACATTATTTATAATTTTGTCGGAAAGGAAGACTCCAACCATTGACTCTAATCCCAACTTGTCCTTTCTTGAATTTGGCCTGTGCACAGTAAGATTTTTAATATACTTGTATTAATTATTTTAAGTTAGTTAATTTCTTTTTCATCCATAGAGATAACGAAATAATTAGTAAAAAAAAAAAAAAAGGAGTGTTTTATAAATAGGTACATGGTTTGGATCAATGCCATCTGTGGTGGTTATGCTTTTATTGCAGCAGTCTCTACTTGGATTAGATGCCCAGTTGATCAAGTTTGGCTCTTCTTTGTCTCTGACCAGGTTTTAATTAAATAATTAATTAATTAAACCTTATAAATAATTAGGTACTTAATAATTACGATGGACAGATTGACAGATTATGGCATAATTAATGGTAACATCTGGGGCAGCAGTAATGGTACTGCTATAGTTGGCCTATAATGGTGATCAAAATGGAAAATGGAGTGAAGCATGTTCTTCATATGGGAAGTTTTGCTATAGGATTAAGATTGCTTTGATTCTTCATGCTTTGGCTGTATTTTGTTTTGTAATTTTAGCTGTTATTTCTGCTTTTAGAGCTTTCAGCATGTTTCAGCCTCCTTTTTCTGCTAAACAAGTTGAATTGAACACCCTACTACTTAAATGTAAAATTAATTAATTAATTAAATTTTTTGCTAATTATTTTCAATTATGTTTTCATTTCAATCACATTTTTGTTTTATAAATTGATTCGCCAGATTGAAATCTGGAAGAGAAAGCAAGAAAAAAAGAAGAGGAAATTATGAATTCACCTAACACAGATCACTATTTTTATTTTATTATTATTATTTCTTTTATTGAAAGTGGAAATGGACCAAGTCTACCAAAATGTGAAAGAAAGCAGCATTAGAGAGTACTTTTGCCCACCAGAGAGTACTTGAAAAGGAGTGAATTGTAGAGTTTATAGAGTGCAAATGTAAATCTAGTAGGTAGAAAAGAAGCCGCAGCTAATTTATCTCAAATTCACTGTGCACCTTTATTGAAGGCCAAATTCAAGAGAGGACAAGTTGGGATTTGAGTACAACTGGCATTATATGTTCTTTGGACAATATTGATAGTTAATAGCTTTAAAAATTTACAAAAATATAATTTATCTATTTTTTTATAAATTTTTTAATGGTTAATAACTAAAATAAAAGGTTAAATGACCAAAATAACTAATCAACTTATTAACCAAATTTAATGGTTTCATAGTGTCAAGATTAAAAATTGAAATTTGGTAATTCATGATTAAATTTAGGGATAGAAAGTGGTTATTTATCCCTATTAAACACATAAAACTATCCATATATCATTCACTAATTACGTACATCTATATATTATAAAAAAAATTTTAAAAAATATATTTATATATATTAAACGGACAGTTAACTAAGTATATATAAACCTTGAAAAAAAAAAAAAACGAAACCGAAAACCAAAAATTTTAAAATTAAAAACCGTATATTAATTCATCGGTTTTAGTTAACCACAATTTCAGTTCAATTAGATTGTGAATTTTTTTTTCGAGCCCTAGCTTCAATCTATTTTAAATATCTCTTATTATAAGGAAGAATATATTTGAGCCAAAGAAAAATTCCCAAAACAGTCTTTCTTTTTTTCAGAGGCATCTTTTCTTAGAAACGTTAATTGATGCAATAAACAAATTTTTTAGCATTTCAATAAATTTGACAATTATTGTAATTATTATATGAAATGTGGCAATTAATAACCTCAAGCTGCGGCTCGTCAAATTTATTCTCATTTTTCAGAAATAACTATATAGTGTTATTTGGTACATTGTTTTATTTCAGTAATATTGGTCAAATTTTGATACCATATATTTCAGAGCATATTCCATTCAGAGAGTTGAACTATCCTGAAAGTCATTGGCTAAAGCCGATATGTTTGCTCTTTCTGACTTTCGAATAGAAGCAATGCGTTTTCGATGGCTTCGACCTAGTTTATGTTGTTCCCACTCGTGAGCTCCTCTAAGAACCCTGTTGCCACAAGCCTACCAATACAAAGAAAAAATTAGCATATTTAGACTCTGAACATTCACCCAAAAAAGCCATCAAATTTAAGACACTGCACAGAGAGACAATAGATGCCTCGAAAGTCGAAGAAGCTGACCTTACATACGTATTGGGTCCAAAGGTTCCTTTCAGTCAATTTCTTTCCAACACCATCACAAACCATCAAACCAGGAACTGAGCTCGAATCTCGTTTTAGAAAAGAAGTTATGATCTCCACAGCTGGTCCAACCACTTGTTCAGCCCATGATTTATCGGATTTGCCTAGAACAAAAAAAAAAAAAAAATAGCGTCTCATGTTATTCAGGAAAGGGTCTGCCTGAAAATGATGTGCTTTTAAAGATATATTCCTCATCTATGTAAACAAACAGGACAAAGAAAGGCTGTACTTGAAATGGATTCAGTTGCATCAAGATATTGCATGTTCCATCCAAACAATGTTTGTAGCCGGCTAAGCCTCCTCTTCTGTAACAGGAAAATACTTTTGTTATTAAGAATTCAACATGGCTAATTAGTCCACAGATAACACTTGAAAAAACTTGATTTCATAATCACATGCTATTATCAGCAAATTAACACCGGAGTTTTCCAAGGAAATTACAAAGATATGATAATCCATTCACGATTAGCAAATTCGTGCAAAGGATAAACAAATGATATTCGTTATAAGATTCTTATCTTTGGGAAGACAATTTGAAGTTCAAACAAACAAAATAAGATGAAAGTAAGTTGAAAATTGCAAGAATTATCACACAACTGAAGTGGGGCATGAATGGTATCAGATAGACTGGTAAGCAGTCAAGTTGTCTGAAAAATGTGGTACAAATTTTGGACACAAATGATAATCTAATTGTACTAACAAAAAAATAAAACAAGTTTATATGGAATAAGATAAACTTTTAGTTAATTAAAACATGTCAAATCTGACACAAGAACTTACTTGACGACGAACAAGCCTTCGGGTGTTCAATTTCACTTTGTCAATTGTTTCTTCTAAAAGATTCTTGAGTTCATTATCATTGGAGGAAAATAAGAACTCCCTCATTTTATCTTTTAGCATCTTGTCATTGTTTGCTGACACCACTAAGTGAAATTCATTGCTGGTGTCACTTGCCTGATCAATTCTGCTTTCCAAAAGGTACTCTCTCAAAAAATCCTCAAATTCCCGTACGCCAATGGCTTGCCGCAAACCTCGAGTATAAACAGCATGAGGATTGTAAATATCATAAACTTCACCCAGTAATCCAGCATCAATCATGCTATCTACTCTTAGTCCCACATGCTGGTCCAGTACAGGGATGGCAGCATCAATACAAATAAAACAGTAATCAAATCTACAATTGACAATCCGACCCCAGTTCTGCCCTGCCACATTCAAAATGATAACAATTGAAGGGTGTAGAAAAACATGGCAACATATCTTGAGACAAAAATTACAATCTAAAGACCAATTTACCCCCGAACCTGTCCAAATTTTAATGTTTGCCCCCAATCTATTGATTGGTAACTTTTGCCCCTTGTCCTATCCAATTTGATAAAATCTATCCGTGAATATTTATTTTCTACAGTTTTTTTTTTAAGCAATTTTTGCTTTTCATGTGATTTGCTTTTTTTATAAAAGTTATCAATCAATAGTTGGGGTCAAATTAGGTGAGATTTTATAAAATTCAATAGGTTAGGGGGCAAAGGTTACCAATGCTAACATTTGGGATAGGTTATTTGGTAAATAGGGCACAGGCTTTAAGCCAATTTAGAAACTTCAAAACCAAAATTCGAGAATTCAGCAAAGGCGACACAGAATAAAATGCAATTGAACTGTATTTGGAAGCTCACTAAAAAACAATAACAAATTCTCAGTAATAATTAGCATTCTCCTTCCACAAAACAGGACTATAAGTATCCGAAAGAAAATTAATGTTCTTATTTTTTCACTTCTATTTTTTAATTTTGTCAACTGGTTCACAAGTTTAGTTCATATATAGTGCAAAGTTGGACTTTGGACAAGGATACAAATTTTAGGTCAGATAATGGGCCTATTTGAGCCACAAGAAGTTTCTAACAGTTAATTCTGCAAAATGCAAACATTCGTCTTTCAATAAGATTGAAGAACGAATTATGCTACCATCTGCAGACCTAAAGCTCAGACAGACTTCGCACCATCAGACTTGGAAATTGTCCTTTTTACAAGTTCAACAAAGGGTAATGAGCACATTGCCATACCCTTGTTTGGAAATCATTAACTTAAGAACCATAATGATGAATTAAAAGGAATTTGAAAGATTATGAGTTACAAAGAAAAAAATCATGGTTTTTTCACTTTGAAAAGGAGAAACTTTTGATTTACAGTTAATTATCATAGTATACTATCATGTGAATGTTGAACAGGAAAGGCTACCAACCTCAGCCGCCTTTGCCTGATAGAGCTTGCTAGGAAGGATACCAGAGCGAGCATACAAATTAAGGTATTGATTAATCTGCAAAACAAGACAACTAAATTCAGGGACATCTTATTCAAAAAAAATTCAGGGACATCTAAAAGATAAGTTGCTAGAGAGTTTATGTAAGATAACTTCACTGCTCACAAATTAGTTTGAACAATGCCCACAAATTGTTGTAATAGAATATTAAATCAGCCAAAGTTACTCGTTTGAACTTCGATAAAAAATGACATCAGCATAAACCCATGGCTTGAATTTGTGTCTAATTAGATTAAATTGATAAACCTATCACAATGACAAGCCCTACCGTGAATAAAAAAATTATAAATATAACAAGATAACATAACATCAGAACAATTAGATGGCCAAGCTAGTTTGGACATCAAAATGGGATATTACAATAAGTAGATTATGGAAGCCAGAAATTTGTGACAAAATTCAGAGTTTCCCTTCAAGTATTTTTAAAGATTTAATTTTCAGTTGACAAAGATTGAACTTTCTAGTCTTTTATCCTTCTAAACAATTACGCTGAATGATGGAGCCAGAAAAAGTAAAACTTTTCACATAACCAGAGCACACCATGCATCTATTAAAAGTGCACACTTTTGAATATATCTCAAGGAGGCTAGTTACTCACTTTTCTATTGTCATGTGGATGGACTCTGTTAGCTGCAACAGGATCAAGTTCTTTCAAATAATTGTACTTGTTGAAATCATTGCTCCCAAACTCAAGCACCTGATCTTTTTGCTCATCTCCTGCAAACCCATAAAGCATATAAATAATACTTCCGTAAAAGCAAATTATTTCAAAGCAACGAAGTTCATTAATTGATACATACCAAGATGCTCATTCACAAGGCTCTCATCCAAATTTTCTGTCGTATCATCTAGAAGGAAAGGACTTACAAGGGCCTGAATACATAGTTAAATATTGAACAAGGGTGGAAAAAAATTATAAACAGGACTTAAGTTATCAAATCATAAAGCAAAAGTACTAAAAGAAATCAATTTTCAGTTGTCCCAGAAAAATAATCGGATAAAGGGTCAATTTGGAAGCTAAACTTGACTTGCAGGATCAAATTGGTCCAAAATGAACTATAGATATCAGTTTAGTCTACCGCTTCATATTTTTTGTCAACTTAGTCCAAAAACATGTCATGTGAACATATGATTGATAGCTTTTAGACATGTGCCATATTGGACTGATTTGGCCAAATATCCTAAGTTGAAGGGACAAAATGATACCTAAAGTTCAGTTTGAGGCAAATTGACTCTGCAAGCCAAGTTGAAGGGCCAAGTTGACCCTTTATTCCAGAAAAATCCTTGTAATATCTTAACACCCACTTCCCTCAAGATGAATAGAACTAAAGAATAGACTACCTGAATATAGTAATTGGTTCCTCCAACAATAACCGGCAAGCAATTGCGTGACAAGATATCATTAATAAGCTGCAAATTGATTAATCAATTAAATCAAATCAGAACATGCTAATTAAAATCAAAGTTGGAAAAAAAAATGTTTAGTTTTCACAGATGAATAAGCACTCAAAATTAACACATGGCTCGAATGATTGCAAACCAAAAACCATCTTCAATTCAATTAACTGGAAAGTTACAAATACGAGATATGAAGCACCCTGAAAAAGAGCATAAAATTAGGTGAAAGACAACTCACAGGAATAGCAGAATCCCTGAAATCCTTGGCTGTGAATTCCACATTCGGGCTAATGGTCCCAAGTAAATGGTGAGGAACTCCTGCAACCAATAACCCAGGTACAGGATATCAGCAGTAGCCAAACATATCAAATTCTAGGCAGAAAGAGGGGGGATTAGAGAGAGAAAGTACCATTTTGCTCGTGTAGAGGAACTTTGTTGGTAAGGACATCAAGACCATGGTAGACTTGCATCGAATCAGCGTTGATGATTTCAACTGGAAAGTAGGAAGCTAAATCAATGGCGAGTTTTGATTTGCCTGAGCCAGTCGGACCCATTATCACTACAACCTTCGACTTCGCTTCTCCTCCCGCCTCCTTGCTCGTCGCCGGAATACTTCCTCCATCGCTAGGTTTTTGCAGGGTCGACCGAGAATCGATTTCACACTCCATCGCCGACGGTAGAGAATTCAGAAAAGCTCTCCAGCAGTACCAGATCCCTATTGGGCTTCAAAACCCCGAAGCTGATACAAAATTGAAATCAAAGTGTATGGCTTTGGCTCTCTTCAATTTTCATAATTTGAGCCCATTATCGTTATACAAACTTAAAATAGATATTATATCCTAAAAAAACTGAAAAAGTTCAGGTAATTAATTTTATAATAAATAACAATATAATCTAATTAATTATATTTAGTTAAATTCCCAATTAGTAACTTTTTCATACATACGTCCCTACAAGTAATTAAAGTTGAAAAAGGAAAATCATACTATATAATATCAATCAATTTAATCATCAAGCAATCCCTCTGTAATTAATTAAATTATTCCTGTTTTGAATTTCAAAACATATTCTTTATATATTGGCGGTAGCTAATAGACACATACCAAATCAATTCATTTAGTGTGAACTTCTTTTCTTCTTTTATTATTTTTGTTATATTTTAATGAGTTAAAGAAAAAGAAAACATTGATTTAAAAAAAAAAAAAACATTTTATAGCTTTATCTTTTTAGTGTTTTTGCACCAAATTATCGATGAATTAATAATGATATTACACATTAAAATCTTACTAGCTAACATGACAATGAATTACTTGTGTTAAATTTGTGTTTGAAATAAAATTGTCTATATCTAATGTGGTTAAGAGATCGACAATAAAATTAATTTTCTTTTCAAATATAGGAAGAAAGACCCATCGAAAATGTAACATCGAATGCAAATTGAACGAGTTATAGATGCTTTTACTATAAGAAATACAAAATTTTACAGTAAAAAAATTTCACTGTCAAAAATATAAAAATTATTAACATAGCTTTTGACTGCAATAAAAAGTTACTATATAATTTTATTTATATTTTGGTTTTAAATTTTTGTCCTTATTGATATATATATGGTGCGTAACAACTTTAATTTAGATATTTACTATTTTTTTTAGTAGTTGAACTAAATTTAATACTGTTTCATTAAATTAAAAATTGAATATTGAATTATTTCAAAAAAAAAAAAAAAAAGGAATTGGGGTAAGGATATATATGTAATAGAAGGCAAGTTAGCTAAAATACTTTGGTGAGACCTTATTTTCCAAACAAAACACTTTGAACTAAAGCACACTTCTCCATAGGAAATTATAACTCAACCTTCTAAAGACCTGTCAACGAAATTTAATTAACTAACTCATGTGTATATATAGTACATCCATAATTATAGGATCAATTATGCATAATTATTTGTTACCCAATAGAAATTAGCATTTCTTTGAATTCACACTTGGTAATCATTCATTAATTTCAACAGCCTTTTAGGGGGGAAATTATACAATGGACCTGGTCCATGTGGACCTTCCCAATAAGAAATTGACACATAAGCGTTTTTTACCTTTTCAATGCTAATATTACTTACGTGTCAGTTTTTCATTGGAACGGTCCACATGGACCTGGTCCACTATAAAATTTCTCCTTTTAGGGATGGGTAAGAATCATAATTCAAATTCATAATATGTAATTAATTGATTTCTCTATGCAAAGTGAAGTGGGAACAAGTGTTGTAGCAGATTTGTCAATATACCAACTAGAGAAAATAGCAATCTAACCAAAGGGGAGAATATGTGATCATATGATATATATCATACACCAAATATATAAATTAAAATAAAATTATTATTATTATTATTATTCAGGATAATTATACAAAACTCCCGGTAGTTGCATTTGTATGTAAAAAAGTTCTAGAGATTTCTTTTTTGCTAAAAAAAAAAAAAAATCATTGTAGTTTTTTATCATTAACAAAAAATAGATTTTGGCCTAACACCGTCAACAATTGATGACATAGCAGGATAATTTTGATGACACAGTAGAGACAAAAATTGTCATCTGTTCAATTTTTGATGGTGTTAGGCCAAAATCTTCTCCTTTTTTTTTTTTTTAATTATCAGAAACTATAAGGGTTTTTTTGTGTGATTATTATTATTATTATTATTATTATTATTATTGAGCAAAGGTGAAAAGAAGGTTAGAGAGGGTTTGAAAGGTTGAGTGTTCATTCAACAAAGGTGAAATCCCCTTTTTAACTTAATGATGGAAAGTGATGATGGGCAATTTGGTCATTTTAATTCCCAATTAACTTCACAATTAATTCTTAAATTAACTAATTATAATGTGTATTATTGTAAAGTAAGAATGGCGGTACTCATAATACGGTTGGGAAGGTTGTTATTATAATGAATAATAATGAATTGAAAGAGTATAACTAATCATTAATTTTTAAATTATTATTAGTTCTATTAATTAATAACTTTAGCTTTCTGCATTTGTAATATTTTTTTTTTTCAACTTCAATATTATTGTATTTGAGTATATGAACTTTATAATTAGAAAATGTTGATTCTCAATATTTTTTTTTTTTGTGTTTTTTTTTTATATTTTTTTAAGCGGTTTCTAAATTGATTGTCGTGTCTTGTCGTGTCATGTTGTGTTGATATGTTCTACTGATATATATATAAAATCAACATTAACATGATTCATTTATTGGATGAGTTAAATGTGTTGACTCGTTTTTGACACTAACCCACAAAACCTTAACCCAGATTTGTTAAATTTGTGTTATTCAAGTCTTAATGATGTGTCATGATCTATTTTGTCACTTCCACTATGTAGATTACATTTATATTTAATCTTTGGATGAGTTAAACGAGTCATAAACAGATTTAATGAGTTAACTCATAACACGACACGTTTATTAGATGAATTACAAATGTCAATCAGTTTTTTGTATAACTCTCACAACTCCAGCTACGATTGGCCAAATCTACATGTTATATGAATCGTATTAACGTGTGACGGTGCATTTTAACACTCATACTTTCAGTAATTAGTTCTGATTGATATGGACAACTATAGATTTTATGAATCGAAAACCCATGTATGGTTTCAAACCATGTCAATTGGTACGAGATTGTTAGTAATTGTAACTTACACTCTCAACCTTTATACTAAGAATCCTAAAATTACGAAAATAACCCTAATTGGATTCTTATTAATTAAAGGTAACTAAGCAAAGTTAATTGGTTTGTCACCATTAAAGCTACCAGCTTTTTTATTTGTACCTTCTCCAACAAAGCAATAGAGTTATCATTCATTTATAAGAGAAAACAGAGGAACAAAATTTAAAACCTTTCTCTCTCTACTCTCTTTCCTTCTCTCTCTAATTCCATTGATCTGTCTGCAAATTAAGAAGAACCAGTGACAACACAGAAGCAGATTATAGAGCAACAACAACTGCAGATGCAGAAATTGAAGAACTCAGGCATGGTGATTAACAGCAATAACAATAATAATGTGGAAAGTCCTGTAAAAGAAGACAAGGAATAAGAGATGACAAGATCAGCTTTGGCTTTGTTTCGAGCTAAAGAAGAAGAGATTAAGAAGAAGAAAATGGAGGTCAAAGACCGAGTCGAAGCTGAGTTAGGACGAGTTGAAGAAGCTACCAAACGTTTAGCTCAGATTTGCGAAATAAGCCATCTTTGAAACGTTTTTTTCTCTTTCATTTCCTTTATTCGTAATTGTAATCAAAGGCTTCTAATTTTATTAGGAAAAAATATATTTAGGCCCCGGCGTTTTCAATTTTGTTGATCAAATCCATAATTGGTTAATTTGACACATTGAGTCATTAATCAATTATTATTGCATACATTAAGTTCCTACTTACAAATAAGTTTGCAGTCATCAAATTCGGTTAAAAATGCATTACTCATTTTATCCGCATTTAAAATTATAAAGTTAATTATTGAAAATAAGTTTTCGGCATCTAATAATCTAATACTGTAAAAATCTTGTTTTCGACTAAAATAAGTAACATTTGAAATGCAAACAAAATGAGTCATGCCTTTTTTTACTGAATTTGATGTTCACATTTAATTGTCTTGATAACCAGAGACTTAATTTGTGTGATTATGATTTGATAGATGACTCATATGTCAGATCGAAAGATTAAATCGTTATTTAACAAGATTTGGTTAAAAATGTGCTACTCATTTTATTAGCATTTAAAGTGTTATTTTTAGCAGTTTCAAAAAAAAAAAATTTTTTATACATCTAATACCACAGAAGAAAATTAAATTTTACGTATAAACAAAATGAGTCACATATCTTTAACTGAATTTAATATTCATCCAATTGTTTAGATAACAAAGGACATGCAATTGTAATTAATCAAGTGCTCATTGTGTTAACTTGGAAAATGAAAAAGCTTATTAAACCAAAACAAGAAAAATCAAAAAGCTTATCAAACAAAAAATAAAATACAAAAAGATAAGGAACTCAATTTGCTCTCGTTTACATTTAATTACAAATGCGGATTTTTATTTTTAAATTTTTATTTACTTTATTTTAGATAGGGGTGAGCAAAACACGATTCGGTTTAAAAACCAAACCGAAAAAAACCGAACCAAAAATTATAATATTTGATGGCGCAGTTTTTAGTAGCAGTAATAAAATTGTAACATGTTGTTCCCATAAAATTATTACGCTATCATTAATGGATATGGCATATTTTCATATCATTGATGTAAATATAACAATAATTTTTTAATACTTTTGGCTATATTACTTTTTAGCAGCAAAATTTATTTTGGTGTCAAATTCAACTAATTAATTTGGAAAATGTAATTTACTTTGATAACTATTGAGTTTTACGCATTTGTTGTATTGAGGTCCTAAATTTCATTCATTATTTTATTTAGATTTTGAATTTATTCTATTCAGTAGCCCACAAATCTTTCAATAAAGCAGGTCCCTTTTGCCCACAAATCTTTCAAACAAAGCATGTGAGCAATGTTTTCCTTCGTTTATATATGTTTTTCTCCATGTATCAAAGAAAACAGCGCTAAAATGACATGAACTGCTAGATAAGTGGTGAACATCACATACTAAAAAATAGACCTGAGAGAAAGCAAATTGGCCCAACAGTGAACATCGTGGAGCCAAAGTTGGGTAATCCCCGAACTTCTAAGCCACAAGCTTGGTCTAGTGATTGACATGTAGCAGAGAAACAGACAGCCAATTTTACAATTTTACAAGGGTCCCAAATGATCCACTTTTCTTCAGGCCAGGACATGGTTTTCAGTTGACACAGATTTGAGTTATCAAGTTTTGTTTTATCCTTTCACACAATTAAGCCGAATGATAGAGCTAGCAAAAGTAAACCTCTTCACATAACCAGAGCACACCATGCATCTAATTAAATATGAATAAGAAATGCACACTATTGACTATATTTCAAGGAGGCTAGTAAGCCTACTTTTCTATTGTCATGGGGATGAACTCTGTTACCTGCAACAGGATTAAGTTCTTTCAGATAATTGTACCTGTTTAAATCATTGCTCCCAAACTCAAGCGCCTGGTCATTTTGCTCATCTCCTGCGAACCCATAAAGCATATAAATAATACTGCCGTACATGTAAACTATATCAAAGCAATGAAGTTCATTAATTGATGCATACAAAGATGCTCATTCACAAGGCCCTCATCCAAATTTACTGCCGTATCATCTAGAATGAAAGGACTTACAAGAGCCTAAATACATAGTTAAACAATAGTGAAAAACATTATAAAAAGGACTTAATAGTTATCAAATCGTAAAGCAAAAGTACAAAAAGAAATCAATTTTCAGTTATCCCAGAAAAATTATCGGATAAAGGGTCAATTCAGTCCCTAAACTTTGCTCGCAGGATTAATTTGGTCCAAAATGAAATGTAGATATCAGTTTAATCTACCACTTGAAATTTTTAGTCAGATTAGTCCAAAATGTTCCATGTGTCAACATATGATTGGTGGCATTTTGACACATGTCATATTGGACTGGTTTGGCAAACAATCCCAAATTGAGGGGCCAAAATAGTAGCTCAAGTTCATTTTTGGGAAAATTGACCATGAAAGTGAAGTTGGAGGGTCACAATGATACCTAAAGTTCAGTCTGGGGCAAATTGACTGTGCAAGCCAAGTTGAAGGTCCAAATTGACCCTTTATTTCAGAAAAAACTTTATAATATCTATGAATTCCGCTTCCCTTAAAGTGAATCTCAAGGAGTACATTACCTGAATATAGTAATTAGTGCCCCTTGCTCCCAACAATAACAGGAAAGCAATTGACAGGATATCATTAATAAGCTGCAAATTGATAAATCAATAAAAATCAAATCAGAACATGCTAATGACAATCAAAGTTCACAAAAAAAAAAAAAAAAAAGTGTACTCTTCACAGTTGTTGACTAAGCACATCAACATTAACACAAGCCTGAACGATTGCAAACAAAAACAGTCTCCAATTGAGTTAACTGGAATATGAAAAAACAATGAAATTTGAAGAACAATGAAAAAAGAGCATAATATATAGCAGGTGAAAGACAACTCACAGGAATAGAAGAACCCCTGAAATCCTTAGCTGTGAATTCAACAGTTGGGCTTATAGTCCCAAGCAAATGGTGAGGAACTGCTGCAACCAATAACCCAGCAGCAGAATATAAGCAGCGCCAAACACAACAAATTCCAGAGAGTGGGGTTAGAGAGAGAAAGTACCGTTTTGCTTGTGTAAGGACATCAAGACCATGGCAGACTTGCATCGAATCAGCGTTGATGATTTCAATTGGAAAGTGAGAGGCTAAATCCACGGCGAGTTTTGATTTGCCCGAACCAGTAGGACCCATTATGACTTCTTGCTCGTCGCCAGAATTCTTCCTCTATCGCTAGGGGTTTGCAGGGTGTACTGAAAGTTGATTTCACCCTCCATCTCCGACAGTTGAGGAATCAGAAGGAAAAGCTCTCAAGCAGTGGCAGATCCCCTCTTGGGCTTCAAAAAACCCCAAAACAGATATAAAGTAAAATTAAAGTTTGTATCTTTGGGTTTCAATTTTTGTAACATTATATTTGAGCCCATTATCGTCACATATGATTCAATAATCTCTACTTATTATTATTTTTTTGTTTTATTCTACTTTATCTTATTATATCATCTAAATATTTTAATGATTCTAGCTCAACCAACCTTTTTTTTTTTTAAATCATAATCGATAGTTTTTAGAAATTTAAATTTACAATAATATTAATAACAAAATCAATTAATTATGACTTGAACAATAAGCGTTTCTGGCCAACTAAGCTAATTCCAAACTCAACATTGTATATGTAGAAAACTTTAATTCGGAGTCAGATTACTCAAAGAGTGTGTAATAAGTCTAATTATAATACTAATAAAAAAACTTAAATTTAAATAAGAAAGAGAACAATAGGCTTTGGAAAAAAAAAAAAAAAAACCTGATGACTAAGCACTCAATCAACTGAAAAATTAAAGAATATTGGATTTGAAAAAAAATGAAAAAAAGAGAACAATAGGCTTAAAAATAATAATAATAATAATAATTAATTAGATTGTCGCTGTGGGACGGTGGGTGTAGGCTTGATTTGTGGTCACAATATAATCAAAATATTAATTATTTAGTATTACGTCATTTAATCAACAAGCTATTAATTAGGTAATTATACATTTAGATATTATATAAATATCTAAATGGATATATCTTAAATCAAACGGCAACATATTTAATTAATTAAATTTTTAATTATTATGTACTAACACTTATTGATGATTTGTCCTTATGTTTAAATTGGGATCATATTATGATAAAGTAATATCTACTAACTTTTTCCATACACAAGTTATTTTTTGAAAAATTTAATTTGGAGTCATTTAACTGGTTATGTATATTGCTTAATTATGTACCCTAGGTTTTTGTTTATATAATTAACACTTTGGAAAAAAAAAAACGAAAATTTTAATCTAATATTTAATTTCAATAAAAAAGAATAAGAACACTACAAAAAATATATATATATATATATATAATGACACTTTTTTAGCGATACAAAAAATACATGTCTCTATTTTTTTAAATATGGCCACACTTTTTTGTATGTTATATCAGCTTTATAATCATTTAACGACATTGTTAAATATTTATCACAATTATTTAAAAATTTAGCAACGCTTTTGATAAAATCATTGGTATTTTTTAATATAGCCACGGTTTAAATTTTATATCGATAGAAAGTGTCTTGATACTATTTAATTTGAAAACACTTTGTACTTTTGTCGACATATAATAATACCTAATGATACTTCTAACTTTTTGTTGGCAATTTTTAAAATTTTAACTACGCTTTTAAATAAACATCGTTACTTCGTTTTAAGTCAAAGTAGATATAAACTAAAATCAAAGTTAATCAAAGTTTATATCTTTGGGTTTCAATTGTATAAGAAGAATCTGAATATGGTTTAGCCCATTATCGTTCTATGATCCAATAATATATACTCGATTTTATTCTTTTTCTGAAAAATCCTTACTTGATCTTGTTATACAATTGAAATATTTCGATGATCTCGATCAACCGATCCTTTTTTTTTTTTCTCATAAACTATACTTTTCATAAATTTATTTTTTTGGTTACAATCATATAAACTACAATAATAATAATAATAATAATAATAATAATAATATTATTATTATTATTAATAAAAATTAATTTTGACTTGAATGATAAGTATCTTCACACACTCAAGTTAGATATTGATTTAGATTCATAGCAGATGCATAAAATTTTAATCGAAAATGTACTGATGAGACAATTTGAGCAAGCATAGAATCATTCAACTCTTTTTGGAATATAAAAATCTACCTAGTATTAATTAAACTTAACTAAACAATTATTCAATTAACGTGAGTATGAAACCCATAATTAACTAAAAAAAGTTAGATAAGTTGAACAATTAAGGAATCCTCCAACTTGTATGTCTGCCAAGCAAAGAACATACATATAACAATTGAACTTCAAATACAATTAAGCTCGTAATCACATAATTTTTGTAAGGTTCATTCGTAGGTAAACTAGGACAATTGAAGTGAATTCTTAGCTATTCATTCTACACACAAGTATCCTCAATGGAATTCGCCAAGAGCATTCCAGCTCATAATTAGGGAATTCAACTATCATGATCCTCAAATTCAGTCTGGTGCACAGTTGAAGGCTTTGCTCCATTTGTCTTTTGAATCAATGAAGTGCGTTTTCGATGGCTTCAATCCTGTTTGTGCTGTTCCACTTGTGTGCTCCTAAGAACTCTGTTGCCACAAGCCTATCTATACAAAGAAAAAGATTACGATCTAACCTTCAGCCAAAGATGGTCTTTGGAGGGGCAGAACTTAACAAAGACTTCCAAACATACATCACATGTTTTCTTTCATGCATATAAAGCATCAATGTACAGCCCAAAACAACTAGAAAAAAATATAAAGCAAGCTTATGTTAAATATCAATGAGAGTTTTCTCTATGGAGAATAGTTTCAGCTAGCTTTTCATTCTACATGTAAGAATCTTGAATGGAAGTCGTCGAGAGCCTGCCAGCTTATAGTTAGGGAGGCAGAACAATCCTGATCCTCGAATTCAGTCATCAGGTACAGTTGAAGGGTTTGCTCCTTGTGACTTTCGAATCAAGGAATTGTGTACGTTTTCGATGGTTTCAACCCTGTTTGTGCTGTTCCCACTCTGTGTGCTCCTCCTCGTGTAACTCTGTTGCCACAAGCCTACAAATAAAAAGAAAACAGAGCAATTTTAGACTCCAAGTCTGAATGAAGTCCGAATATATATATGCAAAAAGCCAGCAAATTTGGGACACTGGACAGAGAGACAGCAGATCCCTCAAGAATTTGAAGATGCTGACCTTACACACATATTGGGTCCAAAGGTTCCTTTCCAACTCCATCACAAATCATCAAACAAAAGAACTGGTCTCGAATCACCATGTAGAAAAGAAGTTATTATTTCCACAGCTGGTCCAACCACTTGTGCAGCCCATGATTCATCGGTTTTGCCAGGAACAAAAGCAAAAATAGCATCTCATGTGATTCTGGAAAGGGTCTGCAAGAAAATGATGTATTGCTATAATTATATTTCTGATCTATAAACAAATAGGACTGAGAAAGGGTGTACTTGAAATGGATTCATTTCCATCAACATGTCCAGTTGGTTCAGATGGGAAAATATCAGAGAAGAAGCATATTCAACTACGAATTCCATCCAAGATACTGAAATTAAGGGCCAATAATAAGATTAAGCAAAATCTATTAGTATATCTTAGCAATTTATGAAGTTAAATTACAGTTTGGATGCTCTGAATAAATTAACTGTGAAGTGTATTTATACTAATTGATAAGTCTACAACGTCTTAAATCAGGGCAGGTCCCTTCTGTTGATGAATTAATTGGGACTGAAGCAGAAAACACTTTGCAACCTTGATTTCAGGATCAAATGCTATTTTCAGAAAATTAACACCGGATTTTCCAATATTTACAGGGATGATAAATTCACAATAGACAAGTCCGTGCCAAGGATAAACAAATGGTATTGGTTATAAAATCCTCATCTTTGGGAAGACAATTTGGGATCAAGAACAAAAAAAAGAAGATTAAAAATGCATTGAAATTTGCAAGAATTATCACACAACTAAAGGGGATGAGTATTATCTAATACTGCACATAATGCTGTCAAGTTCTCTCAAAAATGTGTTCCAAATTTTGAGCACAAAGGATAATTTAATTGTACTAATAAAACGAGTTTATATTGAAATAAAGGATAAGACCCAATCTAATTATATAAATAAATATAATTGATATAATATGACTAAAAATTGTGTCTATAATATTATACTTATATCTGATTTTATTAACATATTATTATGTAATTGTTACATATAAACGGGTTCGGGTTTTGCGTGTATCCGGAGAGGTAACCCCATTCCCATCCCATATCTGTGATGGGTGGAGAGTTAAATCTCATTCCCTGCCAAACCCTTTTATATGGGGTTCGAGTTGTCCTAATAGGATCAGTTAACACTAGCTACCCGCGAAACCCAGATCCGTTGTCATCCATACCATTATCCCATGTTTGTTTAGGAGATAGGGATAAGGGATAAATTCCTCTCTTATCCCTGTCATCCTATGCTAAGGGGGGCAAGTATAAGAGTGAAGATAAAATTTTAATGATCGAAAAAACTAAGTTGACACTCACTAAATTTAAAAATAAAAGAGTGAAATAAATATATAAGGGTAATAAGATAAAATATATTGTTTTATCTCTAACCTTATCCAACATGACAAACATAGATTAATAAATCTCAATTTACTTATTTTTATCCATATTTCGCTCTTTTATCCTTTCCCTATCCCAATTCTTATCCCTATCTCCATCAAATATTAAACGCTCTGTAAAGGATTCCACGTCTAGAAACAAATTTCGATCAAAGTTTGAACTTTCAAATTCTTGTTCATAAACTACTGAATTTGAGACCATATAAAAATTACCAAATTCCCACAATTACATTTGTAATAAAAAAAAATAACCATATAAAAATAACCAAATCAATAATTTTAAAAATTAATATAAAAATAACTGCAAAGAATATTTGTTGGTTTTAGGTTCACCCATTACATTTTGGAATGGCAGGGATTAAACTGTAATTGTGGTAAATTACAGGGACCAAATGTGTAAATTACAAGGACCCGATGTGTAATTTGGACTAATATTATAAATAGATTGAAGTTGGGATTTCCTTTATAAATAAAGAAGTCGTTTCTCTGATTCATTTATGTGTAAGAATAGAAAACGCTCCCAGAGTTAAAACACGAAACATACTATTTTCGTTCTTCGAAAGAATTCACAGATAAAGCACGTACTCTGTGTATTCGTACATACGTAGGAAAGGCAACCAGAACGATCCGATTTCTCGTGTTAATCAGATTCACTCAGTAAACAAACTTTCGCTGCACATAAACTGTAAGTCCATTTATTTACGTTGTTTACGAAATCTGTGCATTTATTTTACGGTCGTTTCAAATTTGTTTTTCAATATTAGTTCAATTGTTTTTTTTATTTTTATTCTTTTGGGGGCATATTTTCCTAGAAACCTTAATTGACGCAATCAACAAATTTTTTTGATATTTCAAAAAATTTAATAATTATTAACATTGCAATTAATAACCTCGAGTTGCATTTCCCCAAATTTATTCTCATTTTCAGTAATAACTATATAGTTATTGGGTCAAAATTTTCATAACATATATATCTCAAAGTATTTTCAATTCAAGCAGTTCAATTATCCTGAAGCTCAAATTCATTTCAGTCATTGGGTACGTAACCAATTAAAGATTGAAGAAAAGAAAGAAAGTTTCCTTAATCTCAGAAATGAAAAATGTCAAACTTACAGAAAGAATGAGCAATTAGCTCTTATATACAAAGAAAGGAAAAGTAGCAGAATCAAACAAACAAACAACCTACTAGTAATTAACCATAGTTAATTAACCCCTTTCATCACTAACCAAAATTAATGTGATCCGGTTAGATAACTATAGTTAACCACTTAACTGTTATGATTCCTCAACAGGGTAAAGCCGATGGTTTTGCTCTTTCTGATTTTAGAGTGGACATCATGGAGCCAAAGTTGGGTAATCCCAAGAGAGCCAGAACCTATAAGCCACAAGCCAATTTAACAAGGGTTGCTACAGGTCCAATAATCTTCAGGCCAGGAGATGATTTTCAGTTGACACATTGAATGTTCAAGTTTTCTTATTCTTCCAAAGGATTAAGATTGGATGACGGAGCCAGAAATAGCAAAACTTTTCACATAATCAGCACACACCATGCAACTATTTAAACATGCATCAAAAGGCAGTTTGAACATATGTGAAGGAGGCAAGTTATCCTACTTCTCTATTGTCACGTGGAAGAACTCTGTTAGCTGCAACAGAATCAATTTCTTTCAAATACTGATAGTTGAAGAATTAGCGGCACATGTCAAATTATATGCAATTTGATCCATAACACTTAATAATTTAAATTTAGTACCGACTTCTGTCAATCCAAATATAGCATTTTTTTTCTTTTGAAAATTACTCATCTGACTGGTTTCTATAATAAATTAATCGGTTTGTTTCTTGAATATATTCTATTTTAATATCTAGCTACTAATAACGTAAATTGTTGCCTGATTTGATCATTTTTTGTGCATATTATTGATTTTGTACTTTATATTTACCTTTGTAGAATAAAATATATACTTTATGTATAAAATAACGAGAGTTCATAATTTGGTATAAAAATTGATCAATGGCCTCATATATTATTATTTTTTTATATATATATATGAAGATTTAAATCACGTTTGGTAAAACTAAAAACCTAAAAATTAAGTGCTGAATACTATAAATACTGAAATTATTAAACAATAGAATTGTTTGATAAACACGAAAAATAAAGTACTGAATTTTAAAAAACTGTTGATAGTATTCAATTTAAAAATTTTATGTTAAATATTTTGACTTGTTAGATTAAGTGATTATTTTACTTAACAAGTTTAAAAAACAATAAGTGCTTAATGCATTAATTTAAATCACTTTTCTGGTTATCAAACAGGGACTCAAAATGTAATGAAATAATTGTTGTCAATACTTCTCTATTGACATAGTTTTTGACTGCAAGAAAAAAATTATTACATAATTTTATTTGTATTTTGGTTTTTTTTTTTTTTGATAAAGTATTTTGGTTTTAAATTTTTGTCGTTATTGATATACAAATGGTGCGTGACAACTTTAATTTAGATATTTACTATTTTTTTTAGTATTTGAACTAAATTTAATATTTGTTTCATTAATAGGGCTCTATATATAAAATTATAATTTATGTTAAATTAAAAATTGAATATTGAATTATTTCAAAAAAAAAAAAAATGGAATTGGGATAAGGATATATATGTAACGCAAGGCAAGTTAGATAAAATAATAATATTTCCAATCTCTCTCCTACTCTGTCTTATCCCCTAAGGCTCTCAAAAACTTAAATAAATATTTTAATTAATTATAGGTGAGCCCTCATTTTCCAAACAAAAAACTTGGAAAATATAACAATAATTTTTTAATACTTTTGGCTATATTACTTTTTGGCAGCAAAATTTATTCTGGTGTCAAATTCAACTAATTAATTTGGAAAATGTAATTTACTTTGATAACTATTGAGTTTTACGCATTTGTTGTATTGAGTTCCTAAATTTCATTCATTATTTTATTTAGATTTTGAATTTATTCTATTCAGTACCTCGATAATTAGCCCACAAATCAGCTATTTTATCTTCCTCATGTAAATGTACCTAAATATTCATCTCCTGCAGTGTCATTTATGGTTCAATTATATGACCCTATCCTGCAATTGGATCAGCTTGTTTGATTGGTTTATCAAAGTCAAAACTGGGTCTTATTTTTCTGGACTATAGGGATGATTTAACTGTTTTCCCATATTCTTTTTTCTTTATTTTTAAAAGTTTTTGTTGGATATTCTTGTCCAGTACCTTAATTCCACTTTTGTTTCTTCCTTTGTTGCTTTATTCTTATCAATTGATTGCAAATTTGATGAGGAATTAAGAAATTTTGAAGAAGTAAGAATTGCTTCCATATTGAATATAGTTTCAGTGCATTGCAGGTGCAATTATGGTCACTGGATATTACCCACAAATCTTTCAATCAGGGCAGGTCCCTTTTGCTGATAAATTGATCGGGACTGAAACATATAACACTTTGAAAACTTGAAATCCAAATCAAATGCTATTTTCAGAAAATTAATACCGGAGTTTTCCAAAAACAAATTACAGAGATATGATAAACCATTTATGATAAACAAGTTCATGCAAACGATAAACAAATGATATTTGGGTATAAGATTCTCATCTTTGGGAAGACAATTCGGACTTTAGAACAAACAAAACAAGATGAAAATAAATCGAAATTTGCAGGAATTATCAAAAAACTAAAGGGGTTGAAATCGGCATGAATGTTATATGGTACCGCACATGAGGCAGTCAAGCAGGTATGATGTTCACTGCATGTATCAAAGAAAACAGTGCTAAAATGACATGAACAGCTAGATAAGTGGTGAACATCACATACTAAAAAATAGCCCTGAGAGAAAGCAAATTGGCCCAACAGTGAACATCATGGAGCCAAAGTTGGGTAATCCCCCAACTTCTTAACCACAAGCCTGCTCAAGTGATTGACATGAAGCAGAGAAACAGACAGCCAATTTTACAATTTTACAAGGGTCCCAAATGATCCACTTTTCTTCAGGCCAGGACATGGTTTTCAGTTGACACAGATTTGAGTTATCAAGTTTTGTTTTATCCTTTCACACAATTAAGCCGAATGATAGAGCTAGAATTATCGGACAAAGGGCCAATTCAGTCCCTAAACTTTGCTAGCAGGATCATTTTGGTCCAAAATGAAATGTAGATATTAGTTTAATCCATAGTTGTGAAAACCTGAATCAAAAAAAAAAAAAAAAAAAAAGTCTCCAATTGAGTTAACTGGAATATGAAAAAACAATGAAATTTGAAGAACAATGAAAAAAGAGCATAATATATAGCAGGTGAAAGACAACTCACAGGAATAGCAGAATCCCTGAAATCCTTAGCTGTGAATTCAACAGTTGGGCTTATAGTCCCAAGCAAATGGTGAGGAACTGCTGCAACCAATAACCCAGCAGTAGAATATAAGCAGTAGCTAAACACAACAAATTCAAGGGAGAGGGGTTAGAGAGAGAAAGTACCGTTTTGCTCGTGGATAGTAACTGTATTAGTAAGGACATCAAGACCATGGCAGACTTGCATCGAATCAGCGTTGATGATTTCAAATGGAAAGTGGGAAGCTAAATCAATGGCGAGTCTTGATTTGCCTGAACCAGTAGAACCCACTATCACTACAACCTTCGGTTCCGCTTCTCCTCCCGCCTCCTTGCTCGTCGCCGGAATTCTTCTTCTATCGCTAGGGTTTTGCAGGGTCGACGGAGAATCGATTTCAGCCGCCAACTCCGACAGTTGCGAAATCAGAAAAGCTGTGTAGCAGTGGCAGATCCCTCTTGGGCTTCAAAACCCGAAATTGAAATCAAAGTTTGTATCTTTGGGTTTCAATATTATATTTGAGCCCATTATCGTCATATATGATTCAATAATCTCTACTTATTATTTTTTTTTTTTTGTTTTATTCTACTTTATCTTTTTTTTTTTTTAATCATAATCGATAGTTTTTAGAAATTTAAATTTACAACTATAAGAATAATAATATTAATAACAAAATCAATTAATTTTGGCTTGAACAATAAGAGTTTATGGCCAATTAAGCTAATTTCAAGCTCGACATTGTATATGTAGAAAATTTTAATTTAGAGTTAGATTATTCAAAGAGTGTTTAATCAGTCTAATTATAATACTAATAACAAAACTTAAATTTAAATTAAGAAAGTACATTTGTTAATTATTTCTCTATTTTTCCACCTTAAATCTCTTTCTAATCCAATAAATGAAGAATTGTTATATTTGGTATTTATTTATTAGTATACGTGAATAATTGTATACATATATTTAGGGGTGAGCAAAACCGAACCAATATCCAGAAACCAAAAATCCAAACCGAACCAAACCGATTCATTACATAGTTTGGTTCGGTTTGGTTTTAAGTTATGAAAAAGTTTGAACTTCGGTTCTGTTCGGTTCGGTTCAAAACCGAAAAACCGAATAATTGGTAAAATATTAAAATTAATTATAAAATTAATATATACTAATTGTAGAGAATTTTAGAAATTATATTGTTTTATAGTTTTATATTGTGATTTTTTTTTATGTTAATTTATAGTTGTTAAAACTTGATAATTGAAAAAAAAAAAAAAAGAGAATTTTAGTATTTTATTGTGATGTAATAGTATTATTTAGTATTACTGTTTTTTTACGTTAATTTTTTTGTATTTCTTTTTTTTTAAACAAACAACTTATATAAAATTTTTATTTTGATTTTTTTTTAAAAAAATTGATGTTTTTGGTTCGAGCTAGTCCAAACCGAACTGTACCGAACTAGTTCGGTTTGGACTGAACCGAACCAAAATTTAGTTTGGATCGGATTGGTTTATAAAATATAATGTTTTTTGGATCGGTTTTTTCGGTTCGGTTCGGTTTTGAACCGAACCGGTCCATGCTCACCTCTACATATATTAAAACTATTCGTGAAAATGATTAAACATGAATTTACTACAACAACAGTAGTCTATTAATGATATACACATAATTGAAATGTAAGCTTAAAATTTACTATAGATACATTTAAGCATAAGTTAATTAGATTTTAATTCATGACTATTCTGGTAATTTTTTTTTATATTTACTGCTTCATAAATAATTTTAACCGCTATTCACTCAAAAGGAGAATATTAAACTAGATTTTTGCATGATAGAAATAACATTGCACATTTTATACATGAGAAGGTATATTAATTACTCGTGCACAATAATGTAGAAATAACAAATTTTGCTGCAAGCTGCAACAGAATCAACCCCTTTCAAATACTGATAGTTGGTGAATCCATTTGTGCCAAAGTCAAGCGCCTTATCATTTTGTTCATCTCCTGTACAACCGCATAGCATACAGATAAGATTCACCAAGTTCATTACTTGATGCATATCAATATGTCCATTCACAAGGCTCTTATCCAAATTTTCTGTCTTATACTCAAGAGAAAAGGATTTACAAGAGCCTAAATACAGAGTTAAATATTGAACAATGGTAAAAATCATAACAAAAAGAACCAAGAGTTATCACATCGTAATGCAAAAGTACTGAAAGAAACCAATTGAAATATTTTGATGATCTCGATCGACTGATTTTTTTTTTTTTTTCTCATAAACTATACTTTTCGTTAATTTAATTTTTGGTTACAATCATATAAACTACAATAATAATAATAATAATAATAATAATAATAATAATAATAATAATAATAATATAAGTATCTTCAGAAACTCAAGTTAGATATTGAGTTAGATTCAATTTTAATTGAAAAGAAATCAGTCAAAGAGTGCTTTAATAATCTTGAACTAATTAATCAGATGCAATTGGCAAAAAAAATAATATTAAAAACGAAACTAAATTTTAATTATTCAATGAATATCTTAATTAACTTCTCTTTATTCAATCGACATTAATATTTCACTATCTTTTCAATTTAAATCTCTTCAAGTCTAGTCCAGGAAGAATAGACACATTTCTACGTGACATAATTGAATACATACATTAAGACTAATCTTTGAAATAATTCAATATAAATTTATTTGACAATCATTTAATTAGATTTTAATTAGTAACTATTCTACTGCTGTTTCATCAATAATTTTTATATTTATTGCTTCATCAGTAATTTTAATCGGTATAAATCTTTGCATTGCACATCTTGTATACCCACAATAAGGTTGAAATTGAACTGAAAACCTGTTTATATAAATAAAATATATATTTAAGTTTAACAATAAAAAAGTAATACTTAATTTTTTTTCTAACACTAAAAAAAAATATTAAATTTTATTGCAAAATAAATTTTATTGTCAGAATTTAATATAACAGTAAATAACTCAAAGTTATTGTCATATATATATCAATAGCAAAATATCGAATTCGACTGCAAAATACATACACTGAGAACTCATAGCAACAACATACAACAATCTTATTTATTACAACCAAGAGTTATAGAGAAAAAAAAAAATCATACTTATGGGTTCAAAATTTTTTAGTTAAATTTTTTTTTTGCTACTAATTATCAACCCTTAAAAATATATGGTAATTAACTAATTATGGTGAAAAAAAATGTACTGATGAGACAATCTGAGCAAGCATAGAATCATGCAACTCTTTTGGAATATAAAAATCTACCTAGCATTAATTAAATTTAACTAAACAATTATTCAATTTATGTGAGTATGAAACCCATAATTAACTAAAAAAGCCCAATCCATCAAGGCAAATCTTAATCATCTAAAAAGAAAATAATTATAGTGGTACAAGCTTTCAACTCAATAAGTAATAACAATAGAAATCTCAGTAAGAAGCAATTATAGTACACAACATAATAGCGAACAGATAAATAGGCTCACATTTCTCAAACATTTATATATATCAAATATGCATATATTAAAAAAAATATGGTAATTAACTTATTATGGTGATAAACAATGTACTGATGAGACAATTTGAGCAACTCTTTTTGGAATATAAAAATCCACCTAGTATCAATTAATGTGAGTATGAAACCCATAATTAACTAAAAAAGTTAGATAAGTTGAACAATTAAGGAATCCTCCAACTTGTATGTCTGCTAAGCAAAGAATATATATATAACAATTGAACTTCAAATAGAATTAAGCTCGTAACCACATAATTTTTGTAAGGTTAATTCTTAGGTTAACTAGGACAATTGAAGTGAATTCTTAACTTTTCATTCTATACACAAGTATCCTTAATGGAAGTTGCCAAGAATGTTTCAGTTCATAATTAGGGAGTTCAACTATCATGACCTCAAATTCAGTCATCGGATGCAGTCGAAGGGTTTGCTCCATGTGACTTTTGAATCAATGAAATGCTTTTTTTATGGCTTCGACCCTGTTTGTGTTGTTCCACTTGTGTGCTCCTCTAAGAACTATGTTGCCACAAGCCTATCAATACAAAGAAAAAGATTACAATCTAACCTTCAGCCAAAGATGGTCTTTGGAGGGGCAGAACTTAACAAAACACTTCTAAACATAAATCACACGTTTTCTTTCATGCTTATAAAGCATCAATGTACAGCCCAAAACAATAGAAAAAAATATAAAGCATGTGAAGAATGTTTTCTTTCATGCATACATGCTTATATATGTTTTTCTGCATGTAAATGAACTGCTAGATATGTGTCGAACATCACATACTAAACTGTAGCCCTCATAGAAAGCAAACTGGGCTGACAGTGAACATCATGGAGCCAAAGTGGGGTAATCCCAGAAGAGCCAGAACCTCTAAGCTACAAGCCAATTTAACAAGGGTTGCTACAGGTCCAATACTCTGCAGGCCAGGAGATGATTTTCAGTTGACAAAATGAATGTTCAAGTTTTCTTATCCTTCCAAACAATTAAGCTTGGATGACAGAGCCAGAAATAGCAAAACTTTTTACATAATCAGTGCACACCATGCATAAAAGTAGGGCTGTTCAATGAATGGCCCAATAGCATTTGGGTGATAACCCAACCCAACCCAATCATAAAAGCAATCCATGGGTTGGTTGTTAAAAATCTATCCAACCCATGAATACTCACACAAGATTGGGTTGGTGATGCGCGATCGGCAGAGGTGTGAAAACAACCGCCGAATCACTCAACTAGGGCAGTGTACCCGTCGTTGTCAAGTAATAATTCTGGATTGAGTCCAGGTATCGATCCCACAGAGAATTATTCTACGCCCAAAACCCAAAGATTCAACTTGCGTGACTTAAGCGAAAAGAAAGTTTAGTTGATTATTATCCTAAGTTAAAATTGATTAACTATACCTAAGTGATCTATGTGAACCGCTTCCGCACTGGGATTAGGAAAAACTTGCGAAGGTTTAACCGATCTGTGAATGGAGATGAGGATGGCTCTGCTAAGTTGATTAAATCACGAGACTAATATGGTTGCAAATTCCCCAAATGACTTTATATGAATGACTAAAAATGGCGATTCGTTGAACTTATTAATTCCCTAGCCGGTTTACCCTTGTTTAGAGGCGGTCTAGCTCTAGGGTTCAGAAATTAAGGACCCGTAAATTCCACCGGGTTGTCAGTCCTAATGGTTTCCTAGGCGTCACTCCAGGTGAGGTCTCGAATATGAACCGATGAAATTAAGTTTTTATGAAACCAAAGCGATCATCCAATAAACATCAAGTGAGCATTAACAAACCAATCATTAATTTCAATAATCCAATCCAATATACAGAGATGAAACGAGTCAAGGTTACAATCTCACAATATCTATTGCAAATCGAAAAACTACACAAAAATGGAAGGGAAAAGCTAGGAAAAACTTATGCCCTTCGTATTGCAGAGTCGCGACTTGGCGGTGGAATACCGTGAGAAGGTGAATCTCTATAGATGTACGAACACCGTAAGGGAGGAAGATTCGTTGTATGAAAAACACAATCGCCGTTCAATTCCGTTCCCAAAATACAAAAGAAAACTCAGAAGCTCTGTAGAACTATGAAGTTGGCGGCTGACAAAAGATGCCCCCACAAAACCTAAAAAAAACTATTTAAATGTCTGGCCAAAAGAGGGAAATTACAAAACGGGAAAATAAACACACAACACGCCGAGTTGTGGAGCTGCACGCCGAGTTTCAGCAACTCGCCAACGAGTTTGCCTCTGCTTAATGAATTCTTCTCCATGCTGCACGCCGAGTTGTGGAGCTGCACGCCGAGTTTCAGCAACTCGCCAACGAGTTTGCCACTGCTTATGAATTCTTCATTGTTGCACATTTTCTTTCCAAATTCAGCTGAGCCTTGATGTACTACTTCTCTGCCAAAAATTACTCAAACAAAAAGGCATCAAGGCACCAACAAATTGAACAAATCATAACTTAACAAAATAGAAATAAAATTCAACGATTTTCATAGAAAATTACAAAGATCAGAGAAAAAGAACAAAACAATCTAAAACCTAAACAAAAAGAAAATAAGGATGTAAAATACTAAAAAGGACTAAATAAATGCCAAAATTAACCCGAAATACATTGATATAATAGGGTTAAAAACAACCCTATCAGTTGGGTTGGGTTGAGTTGGGTTGAATATTATTTATACAATTACATAGTTTAGTGGATGGAAGAGGATATATGTTTTCCTACTTTGAATTCATCAAATAATACATGAAAATAATAATTGTATCACAAATTTCAACTTTTTTTTACTGTTCTCACAAATTTTTATTTTATTATTTAAAATTCATCAAATAATAATTGGTACACAAATAACAAATAATTCATGAATTAAGAAAAAAATGATAAATTATACGACCAACGTAGTCCACGTGGATTTTTCGAATGAAAAACTAACACATAAATATTTTTTATTTTCTCAATGCTCATGTTACTTACGTGTTAGTGTTTCATTGGAACGGTCCACTATAAAATTTCTCAAAATTTAGAGTTGACATTACTTGATAATGTTTTCTTTGTAATTCCTTTTTTATTATTTTTATCCATATTAATTGTTAATTATTTGTTAATACATATACCAATTGTTCAAAATAATAATTGTATCACAAATTTCAGCTTTTTTTATTGTTCACACAAAATTTTATTTTATTATTTAAAATTCATCAAATAATATAAATTATTTCTATTTGACCCTTGATCTATCCATAATATTTTTTGATGATATGTAAATCATAGATTTACAACATTTAGCTCATGAGCTATTAAAATCAAGAATCTCACATCCAATTTAGCCAGTATTTTATAACACATCATGTTTTCTTTGAAAGCTCTAACAGTGATTCTTCTAATTATAAAAAAAAAAAAATGAATTTGATGATATTTGATGTATATAAGAGTAGCACCACTATTGACATTTACAATGTTTAAGGGATTTCATATTAGAAACTAAATTTTGGGGCATAGATAAAATTAAACCTCAGCTAAATTCCAAAAAAAAAAAAAAAGGAAAAAAAAACCTCAACTAAACATTTTTGTTTGCAATTGGAGAGATAAAGCCGAATCCAATTCTGTACATATACAATTAGATAATAATCCAAGTAATTCATGTGTAAGAAATTTTGTTTCATGTAATTTCTTTATAAATTAATCTCGACAGTTGAAATTTGATCATATATATATATATATATATATATATATATATATATATATATATATATAACAAGAGGGTTGATATTTTCCTTTTTTTTTGTTACTATTATCGATGTTATCACTTAATTAAATGGATAGTGCAATGTTTTTAATTGAATATTGATGAAAAATAGTACAAAGAAGTGAAGATTTTCAAAAGGAAAAAATTGAATTTTACATGTGACGGTTAATTCGAATCCAATCCAACCCAACCCAACCCAATTAGTTTTCCCATTTCATCCAACTCAACTCAATCCAACCCAATGAATAACAATTAAGATAAAGAATATATGGGTTGGGTTGGATTGGATTGGTTAAATTCATTGGGTTGGGTTGATTTTGTACACCCCTACATAAAAGGGCAGTTTGAATATATGTCGGGGCAAGTAATCCTACTTTTCCATTGTCATGTGGATGAACTCTGTTAGTTGTAACAGAATCAAGTTCTTTCATATACTCATAGTTGATGGAACCATTTGTCCCAAAGTCAGGCGCCTTATCATTTTGCTAATCTCCTGCACAAAAATAAAGCGTATAAATGACATTACCATGAATGTAAACTATATAAAAGCAACGAAGTTCATTACTTGATGCATACCAATATGCCCATTCACAAGGCTCTCATCCAAATTTTCCGTCTTATCATCAAGAGAAAAGGACTTGCAAGAGCCCAAATACAGAGTTAAAGATTGAACAATGGTAAAAAAAAAAAAAAATAACAAAGAGGACCAAATTGTAATGCAAAAGTATTGAAAGAAACATAATAGTATCAGACGTGTACTTATGAAGTTGAAATAGATCGAGAGATATACACACTAATTCACACTGACAGTACAAATTCATTTCATTACTTGATGCATAACAATATGCCCATTCACAAGGCTCTCATCCAAATTTTCCGTCTTATCATCAAGAGAAAAGGACTTACAAGAGCCCAAATACAGAGTTAAAGATTGAACAATGGTAAAAAAAAAAAAAAAAATAACAAAGAGGACCAAATTGTAATGCAAAAGTATTGAAAGAAACATAATAGTATCAGACGTGTACTTATGAAGTTGAAATAGATCGAGAGATATACACACTAATTCACACTAATTCACACTGACACTACAAATTCATTTCAAACTTCTTGTAGACTCACTTCAACATTATTTGACTTTCACGTACAATTGAAAGTTGGATGTATTCAGAAAGCCTACATGCAAACCAGAAATTATTAGTAAATACACAAACCTGGTCATGATTGGCGCATAAATTAAGGTAGCCTTAATCTATGTAAGCCTATAATTTAATTACAAATAAACCTTAATATAACAGATATTTATAACCTTAAAATCAGAAAACTATTGAAAATACAATCGCAACCTAAGCATAACCTCTATACCAGCAGCTACTAATTGCAATCTCCTTCCACATATAACCCAAAAAGCTCGATCCATCAACACAAATATTAATCATCTGAAAAGAAAATAAATAATTATAGTGGTATAAGCTTTTCAACTCAATGAGAAATAAGCATAGAAATCTCGAGAAAAAGCAATTATAGTGCACAACAGAATAGGGAATAGATAAATAGGCCGACATTTCTCAAACATTTATACATATCAAATACACATATTGTGTCAAATGCTAAATAGACTACAACTATATTTCAAAACATTCGAAAATCCTTATCAAATAGATTGTCCAAACATAATTCAAAATAGTCAAAACTGATTTACAAATTGAACAAATACAGATAACGAAAACGTTGACAAATCACTATTAAACATATTATAGAAATAAAATTAGAAAGCAGTCTAGTACAAATAACATATTGATCAAATTTATCCAAAATAATCAAAACAAATGATACAGTTCAATAGAATGCCGATATTGCACATCACCAGAGCAAGATAAATCGTAAGCCGGATACCAATAACAGATAACAAATCAAATAATAGATAATTTTAGGATGTAGCAAGAATATAGAAAAACTAAATAATAAGTAAAATACAAATATACAATGGCGAGTTCGATTTTTGTCATGATCACGTAAGGCAAAGGAATTAATTCATCACATATTAAAGTAAAAGAAAAAAGAAAAAGTAACGTCGAAGTTTTTTTCATATAAATTAATTACAAATGGAGCATATGACTAAAAAAAACTATACTCTAAATAATAAATTTGGATTATTTATTAGATAAAAGATGGACCGTTCAAAACATATTTTGAAAAGAATACAAAGGATAATATACAATAGCAAAACGCCTACTTTTCTCAATTCTAACCAAACGCCTCAATAGCAATTGTTTAGAGTCAAACAGCAAACCACAGAAAAACATGACTAAAAAAACTATACTCTAAATAATAAAATTTGGAGATATAACAATACCAAATTTGGAAATAAAATAAAGAGCAGAGCAGAATATATGAATTAGAGCTTTTAGTTACTTACCAATCTTTTACAACATCACACTTCCTCCAGATATCGAACGATGGGACCATATTCTCCTTTGTCGTTTGAGCACCATTCTTTCAGATAAGGACATCCACTAATTTCTAAATATTCAAGTGTGGGAGGGAGGCTCTCAACAGGAAAGGACTTGAGTTTACGGCATTCCTCAATGCTTAATTCACGAAGAGAGGTGAGGTTTTTGAGACCCCTGGATATGGATTTCAAATTCATCAAGTTAGAGATTCTGAGATAGGTTAAAGAAGTAGGAAGGAGTAATCCATCTTTATCTGGGAAGGAAACCATTTCTTCATTTTCTCCTAATGCGAGACTTTTAAGAGAAGTGAGTGTATGCAGTCCCCACTCTGCAATTGGCCGATTCAGAATTTCACATTCTGAGATCTGAAGTTCAGTTAGATTTGGGAGCAAGCACCTTTCCAGAGATGATATCTCTGTATCAGTTATATCCAAACGTTGAAGAGAAGTGAGATTCTGCATCTGATTGGGTAGAGATTTCAATTTGGGACAGAAACTAATTTGGAAAGAGACAAGAGAGAGATTGGGCAACCCTTTATCTGGAAACGAATCCAATTCATCACAGCCCCATATTCTAAATGATTGAAGGTGGGGGAAGCTTTCCAGATGATTGGATAGAGACTTAAGTCTTTTACAACTAAAAATTGATAATTCTGTAAGAGTGGGGATAATGGGCAATTCCCTCTCTGGAAATGACTCTAGTTCATCGCAACCATTAATACCCAATTTTCTAAGACGAGAAAACCCATAATAAACCAACTCTGCAAATTGTGAATTGACTCTCAATGTCTGTAGACAAGTAGTCATTTCGCTATTGCAGTGGACCTTCTCCAATGAAGGGCAGCCAACACTTTCAAAATATTTGAGACGGTTGAGGCCATTTGGGAACTCCTTCAGTGTGTTGCAACGTCTAAGTCTCAAATATTCAAGGTTGAAAGGCAAAAGCCCTTCCTCTCCATTCACCAATGCCACAAGCTCATTACATTCTTCGATTTCTAAATGCTTTAAACTGGTAAGACAGCCCACATTCGTTCCATCAGCCCACAGGTATTTCAGTTCTTCACAACTTCCAATCTCAAACTTTTGGAGAGCTCTCATAGCCTGTAGATAGCTTTCATCAAATATTGACAGACCTTTCATTCCATGAATTTTCAACTCAGTGAGACAGGGTACATTAGTCAGACTTCTCAGAACTGCCCCTTCACATCCACGAATACGGAGGCTTTTAAGAGATGGAAGCTCTCGAGGTAAATCAGTTAACTCACCGCAGCCTGAAATTTCAAGTTCTTCAAGGGACGGAAGCAAGCTTGGCAACTTCCCTGCCAATTTTGGACAATTTCTAATTCTAAGCCTAAGAAGCTTATGGAGTTTTCCCACAGAACCTTCATTCAGATCACTAGGCCAAGACCACTGCTTCCACTCTGACATATCTTCTATCTCTAGAGACTCCAAACAAGGAAATGAAGAATCACCCTCATAAAACTCACTCCCCACTTCTTCCACTCCACTCAAACCAACTATTGTCAACTCCTTCAGTGAGGTTAGTCGTCCAAGCAGCAGCAACCATTTGATATTCTTACAGCCGACCAACTTCAGCTTTACCATCTTCGTGAAAATGGCATCTCCTATCCATGATGGGAATTGCCTTCCGCCAAAACCCCTAATTGTAACGCTTGTTATATTTTTATGCGGCTCCACTGATTTCAAAATCTGCTCATCCTGAATTGCATTTCGAGCAGCAGAATCACCCCAATCCAAGTCTAACTCAAGGATTCCCGGCTTCTCCTTTAAGCAGACAAAATTTCCATCCCTCATATCTCCCACATTCTGTAGCCCTTGAATCTCAAGCTTCCCTGCTAACTGAGAAAGTTTCGTCAACTCTGATATCTTCAGCCCATTATTGCCTTTTCCCACGATGAACTTGCTCAAAATATGCAGACTTGTCAGATTACCTATTTTTGGTGGCATTTCTTTCAATGAGTCTGTCCCACTGATATCAAGAAACAACAAGTTGATCAAGTTACAAATGCTTTTTGGTAACTCAATTAGGTACCCACAATTGCGCAGCTTCAGCGTTTCCAAGTTAATAAGATTACCCATTGCTTCTGGCAACCTTCTAATACTAGTGCCAGACAAGTCAAGGTACCTTAATTGTTTTAGTTCACCGACAATACTTGGCAACTCCTCAATATCAAAATTTGTTAGTGACAAAACCCTTAAGCATTTTAACTTTGGCAGCAGATCACACAACACCTTCCTATTTAACCTCTTTTCAACATAATAATGCTGCTCTAGAGACAAAAATGTCCTGAGTTTCACCATCTTGTGAAAGCATTCAAATCTTGCATAAAGGTTGTACTCCCGAGCCATGAATGCAGAATGCCGAATGTACTCATCTGACACCCTACCCGCTAACTCATTATTCTCACCCAAGTGAAAACATATGTCCCTGCTAACAGAGAGAGCAAGATCATGGATAAGGTCATGCATAACATATGTTGATGTATTATCATTAGATTGTTGAAAAAATGATCTTGACAATAACTCATCAAAGTATTCATGACCTATATCTTCCCTATCCTTCGCTTGATTCTGCTGACCCAAAAAACCCTCTGCCATCCATAACAAAATCAACTTATTCTTATCAAACTTATGATCCTTGGGGAAAATTGAACAATAGGCGAAACATCGCTTCAAGTGAGGAGGGAGATAGAGATAGCTCAACCTCAAGGGTGGAAGAATATTGCTTTTGCCCTCAGATAAATCCCAAATCTCACTCTTCGCCACTTTCTCCCACGCACTAATATTGGATTTACCTTTTAGAATGCCTCCGAGCGCTTTAGCTGCCAAAGGTAATCCCTTACATCTTTTCACAATCACCTCACCGGTTGCTTTTAGATACACGTGTCCTTCAAAGTTTGTTGCTCCTAAAGCATGTTGACAAAACACGGACAAGCATTCATCATAGGATAGCTCTTTGAGATGATAAGCTGTAAGAGTACCTGTTACCAATGAAATTTCACACATTAATACTCGTTATAGGAAACTTATTTGAGATGTGAACTAGTAAATTGCTTACCTCCTGCAATACGTGAAACCTCATTACTGCGAGTTGTGATGATAATTCTGCTTTTTGGTGCTCCTGCTTCGAGAGGACCACTGAAAAGAATCCAATCATCATACTTCTCAGACCAAACATCGTCCAAAATAATTAGAAAGCTTTTCCCTGACAACTTCTGCTTCAGTTTCAGTTGCAATGAATTCAGATCTTTATCTTTATCATCGTTGTCATCAACATATTGAAGGATTGTTCTTGTGATCCCCAAGACATTAAAATCCTCACCCACGGAAACCCAAGCTTTCAAATCAAATTCTAATGAGGTATCACTGTAAATGAGCTGCGCTAAAGTAGTCTTGCCGAGTCCTCCCATGCCAATGATGGGAATGACAGCAACATCAGCATCTGCAGTCTCCAACAAGTCGAGCACAGCCTTCTTGTCATCCTCTCTACCGTAAACCTTTGCTTCATTCACCAAACAGGTCGTGGGTCTTTCGCTCCCTTCGGGGAGTGTCCTCTTTCTATTGGACTCTCCCAGTCTCAGATCATCTTTTTCTCTGATAATCTGATCTAATCTTGCATTGATCTCATCTACCTTGGAATGCATCTCCTTATTGAACATAACAGTTGTTGGCTTCACTGCAGCACAGCATGAACAGAGAAGTTTACGCACATAACTCGGACGGACATTAATGTCAGCTTGATCCTCCAAAACGCGCTGCTGAACCTCGGCTGCGAGTTGATCAACAACATCCTCCAGGTCATAAGCCAAGTGTTTTAAATCAGTCAACCAGATCTCAACCAGCCGGCTAGTGGACTGCATCTCCTCAGCATCATCAAGCGCAGCATCAATCCTCCCTAGCATCTTCTTCCACCTTCTGAGTTGATCCAGTATTTGCCCTTGACCAACATACTTGAGCCAGTCAATGGACATCAACCTCTGAATTACCGCATCAACTGAAGCAGAAAGGATCGAACCAGCAACAGCTTCCATTGCAACAATTCTTGAAGATCGAAAGTAAAGATTACTTGCCTTAATTGTGTTTGGGAAGAAGATATTAGGAAAGTAAAAAAAAAAAAAAAAGAACTTTATTCTCTGTAACTTTTGCTTTCAAATATTCTGCTGCTTTTGATGAGTGGTATGGCCCCATCATAGCAAACGTAAGTTGAGAGAAACAAGCAGCGGACAGATTTTATTCGAAGTTAAAAAAAAGGTGGGTGAAAATCAATGGTATCATAACCGTACCGGACATCAAACCGGTGAAGCTACTGCTACGTGGTATATCGGTTCAACCGGTGGTTATACCGGATTATTGATTTTTTGAAAAAAATATTATTTAAATAATAAATAAGCTTATAAATTCATCAAACATAAGTTTTAAATGTTAAATATTCAAAATAACTTCACAAAATATTTTAAAACTTAATTAAATACAAGCCTTAAATAATAAAAATAAACTAGTAATAGCAAGGGTAAAAACAGAGACTAGTAATAGCAAGGGCAGTGCTAAAGAAATCAAATGTACTACTACTAGATTAAGCAAGTAGTAAACTGGATTTTGAATGAGAAATTAACTTACAAAATGGTAGGATTCAATAAAACATAATGAACTAATATAGAATATTCAGTTTTATTGTACTATACAAAATTCATAAATTCAAATTCAATTCATATACGTTTTTCAAGATTAAGGACGAAAAATATCATTTTGACTTTATTATTTTCTGATATAAGCAAATAATTTCATGAAAATGCATTCTTTATGATACATTTTTATTTAATTGATATATTAAAAATTTAAGTAAAACCCATCAGTAAAGTCAGGATAGCCCAGTGGTATAAGATGTTATACTCTAGTGAGGGGACATGGGTTCAAATCCTACTTTTCAGCATTTTCTTAATTTCAACTTAAAATTGGTCAAGAAACCGGTTTTTGGCCGGTTCGCGGTAAAACCCAGCCGGTCCGGTCCGGTTTTCATAATGTTGGTGAAAATACAAAATTAAAGATGGTAATGTCGGAAAAGAAGATTCCAATTCGAAGGAGAAGACTCCAACCATTTGGCTCCATTATCGTAATTTTGTTGGAGAAGAAGGCTTCAACTCAAATCCCAACTTCTCCTTTCTTAAATTTGGGCTTCACTGCTAATATTATTGAAATACTGATTAATCCTTAATATTTTTAATGTTAATTTTTTTTAATGATTATGACTTTTTTTTTTAATTATCATTATGACTTAATTATATTTAATTATATGTCGTATACATTAATTTTAAATATATTTCTTAGTATAAAGAAGAACAAATTTAAAAAAGAAAAATGGCCAAAACTACATTGTTAATATAACATGACACATAAATATTTGCAGATCAATAATCCTAAAAGATTACTATATAAATTTGACAACATGAAATATTAGTTTAATAACTTTTTTTTTATATTAGTTTGACAACATGAAATATTTTGTTTCTCTAGTTCAATTAAATCCAAAACTAAGCTATATTTTTTTTATGAATACATCAATAAAATAAATGGAAATGAGATTTTAAAGGAAATTTCAGAGTTTTAGTTTAACACCTATTAACTCTTTCACCAGAAAAAAAAAATTATTCGAAACATTATAAATCATTATGAACATTAGAGATTATATCACTTGATCAGAAAATTAAATTTATAGATCTGCCAAGCAAGGAAACATGTATAGTTTCAGTACAATTAAGCTCATAATCACAAAAAGTCTGTGAAGTTGACACAGCGAGGTAAATTCCTTATCAAGTTCATTGGTACCTATCTCAATCAGCTAGCTTTTCATAGAAGTATTCGATGAGGGCTTTCTAGCTCATAATGAAGGAGTTCAACGATCCTGATATTTGAATTCTGTTCAGTCATTGGGTAAAACTGAAGCGTTCACTCCTTCTGACTTTCAAATGGAAGAAATGCGTTTTCGAAGGCTACGACCTTGTTTATGCCAGCAAATTTGAGACATTGCACGGAGAGACAATAGATCCCTCGAAAACTCGAAGATACTGACCTTACAATGTATTTGGTCCAAAGCTTCCTTTGAGTCAATTTGTTTCCACCATCACAAACCATCAAACCAGGAACCGAACTTGAATCACTCTGTACAAAAGAACCATGATTTCTACTGCCAGTCCAGCCACTAGTTCAGCCCATGATTCATTGGATTTGCCTGCAACACAAACAAAAATAGCATCTCATGTTATTCTGCAAGAAAATGATCTGCTGTTGAGAATATATTTCTGATCTATAAACAAACAGGACAAAGAAAGGGTGTACTTAAAATGGATTCAGTTGCATCAACATGTTGTATATTCCATCCAAACAATGTTCGAAGTCGACCAAGTCTCCCCTTCTGTTACAGGAAAATGCTTTTGTTATTAAGAATTCAACATTGATAATAAGCCGACAGCTCTTTAAATCAGGCAGGTCCTTTAGCATATAAACTGATCGCGACTGACTGAACCACACTTGGAAGACTTGATTTCAGAATCAAAAGCATTTCAGAAAATTAACACCAGAGTTTTCCGACAAGTTAAATACTTACCATTCATGATATATAGACAAGTTCGTGCACAGCATAAATCGATGATATTGGTTATAAGATACTGATCTTTGGGAAGACAATTTGGAATTCAGAACAAACCTAAGAAGTTAAAAGTAAATTGAAATTTCCAAGAATTGTCACACCCCAGAGGCATGAATACTATCTAATACTGCACATAAAGCAGTCAGGTTTCCTAAAAAATGTGCTTCAAATGTGGAACACAAAGGAAATAATTAAAAATAGTAAGTAATTATAGTAGCATAAGCTTTCAACTCAATGAGTAATAACAATAGAAATCTCAGTAAGAAGCAATTATAGTGCACAACATAATAGCGAACAGATAAATAGGCTGACATTTCTCAAACATTTATATATATCAAATATACATATTGTGTCAAATGCTAAATAGACTACAACTGTATTTCAAAACATTTGAAAATTCTTATCAAATAGATTGTCCAAACATAATTTAAAATACTCAAAACTGATTTACAGATTGAACAAATATAGATGATGAAAACATTGACAAATCACTTTTAAACAGATTATAGAAATAAAATTAGAACGCAGTCAAGTACAGATAAACAAATTGATCAAATATATCCAAAACAATCAAAACAAATGATACAATTCAATATAATGGTGATACTACACACCACCAGGGCCAGATAAATCGTAAGCCGGCTACCAATAACAGATAACAAAATCTCGGATCTCAAAAAACAGATAATTGTATTCACCAAAGGCCAGAGATTCAATTGCTATATATAATGCCTTTATCAAAGGCCAGAAAACAAATACAGGTATACAATTTGTAAACAAATAACTTATATTTCTCAAATCCATCATATAATTCAAATAACATATTTAAATAGAGTAGATATTGGAGCTTTTAGTTACTTACAAATCTTTCTAGCTTACACATTGAATGATGGGACCATATTCTCCTTTGTCGTTTGAGCACCATTCTTCCAGATGAGGACAGTCACAAATAAATAAAGATTCAAGTGTGGGAGGGAGGCTCTCAACAGGAAAGGACTTGAGTTTACGGCATCGATCAATGCTTAATTCACGAAGAGAGGTGAGGTTTTTGAGACTCCTGGATATGGATTTCAAATTCTCGAATACAGAAATACTGATATCGATTAAAGAAGTAGGAAGGAGTAATCCATCATTATCCGGGAAGGTAACCATTTCTCTGTTTAAATGTAATGCGAGACTTTTAAGAGAAGTGAGTGTATGCAATCCCCACTCTCTGATTGGCTGATTCAGATTTTCAGGATTTGAGATCTTAAGTTCAGTTAGATTTGGGGGTAAGCACCTTTCCAGAGACGATATCTTTGTCTCATTTATTTCCAAAAGTTGAAGGGAAGTGAGATTCTGCATCTAATTGGGTAGAGATATCAATTTGCGACATAAACTAATTCGAAAAGACACAAGAGAGAGATTCGGCAACCCTGTTTCTGGAAAAGACTCCAATTCATCACAAAAGCATATGCGAAAAGATTGAAGACGAGGGAAGCTTTCCATATGATTGGATAAAGACTTAGTGGGTTTCTTTCGAACAGTTATTGTTTGTTTTTTCTACTTCAAACAGCAGATTCTAAGTGTTTGGGTAAGACTATCAAACAGCTGTTATTAGTTGTTTTGAAAGCAAAAAACAGTTATGTACCAATAGCAGACAATAAACAGCAACAGCAGAATCAAACAGACCATTAATTAGTTTCAATTGTAGAGTTCAAAACTTAATATATTATTGTTTAAAAAAAATTAATATAATTAACTTGGTTTAATTGTATACATACATTAAAACTATCCGTGAAAATGATTAAACATGAATTTACTACAACAACTGTAGTCTGTAATGGACATACACATAAATGAAATGTAAGTTTAAAATTTACTATAGATAAATTTAAGTATAAGTTAATTAGATTTTAATTCATGACTACTCTGTTAATTTTTATTTATATTTACTGCTTCGTCCGTAATTTTAACCGATATTCACTCAAAAGGAGAATATTAAACTAGATTTTTGCACGATAGATATGACATTACATATTTTATACATTAGAAGATATATTAATTACTCATGCACAATAATGTAGAAATAACAAATTTTGTTGCAAAAAATTTACTATAACAGCAAATATCCTAAAAGTTATTGTCATATGTATATCAAGAGTTCAAAGCAGCAACATGAAGCAATTTTTTTTGTTACGACCAAGAGTTATGGAAAAGAAATATATACTTAATCAGACCAGAAATGGTAGAACTTGTAACATAATCAGACCACACCATGCATCTATTTAAACATGCAAAAAAAAAAAAAAAAAAAAAATGCATAGTTTGGATATGTTTCAAGGAGGCAAGTAATCCTACTTTTCTATTATCGTGTGGATGGACTATGTTAGCTGCAACGGAATCAACTTCTTTCAAATACTGATAGCTGGTGAATCCATTATGACTATTCTTATCATTTTCTTCTTTTTATAATTTACAATCTATTTAATTAGATGTGAACCTAATGTTAATTATTAATCAAACTTGACAATAAATTCTTTGTACGTCAACTATTATAAAAATTATTTATTAATTAGTCAATATTAATTTATCTATGGAAATTTCTCTATTATTATATTTCATATTGACTATTGTTATATATAGTAAGTTTTGCATTTTAATTAAGAGAGTAACGCTCATTACATGTGGAGTAATTTAATTGGTGATTATTTCCATATTAGTAATTATGTTGTTATAATAATAACCTAAATTAAGAGATAATCTTAAAAAGCAAATTGTTCTATTTTTTAGAAAAAGCAAATTATTTACTCTACAACCTCTAACCAATTTGTTCTCTTTGAGTAGTCAAAAAAAAAAAAAAAAACCAATTTGTTCTCGGACACAAAGGAGCCATCATGCCTCCTAAACACAAATCTCATCTCTTTTTTTTCTTTTTTTCTTTCTCATCCAAATTCATCACATCTCAATAAATGATTAATAGATATACTTTTTCAACACTTATTAAATGATTAATTAAGGACCTCCACAATCAGTAGATTGAATAGTCTGCTTTTATTTAAAAATTTGTAGAGCTGCAAAATTAAAGCTACCAGCTAGCACTCAAAGTTATTATCATATGTATATCAATAGCAAAATATCGAATTTTGCTGCAAAATGCATACACTGACAACTAATAGCAGCAACATACAACAATCTTATTTATTACAACCAAGAGTTATAGAGAAAAAAAAAAAAAAAAAAAAAAAAAAAAAAAAAAACTTACTTACGGGTTCAAAATTTTTTAGTTAAATTCCCAAATATCACTAGAGTAGCTACTAATTATCAACCCTTAAAAATAAATGGTAATTAACTTATTATGGTGATAAGCAATGTACTGATGAGACAATATGAGCAAGCATAGAATCATGCAACTCTTTTTGGAATGTAAAAATCTACCTAGTATTAATTAAACTTAACAATCATTCAATTAATATGAGTCTGAAACCCATAATTAACTAAAAAAGTTAGATAAGTTGAACAATTAAGGAATCCTGCAACTTGCCTACCAATAAAAAGAAAAAAGCCAAAGTCTGAACAGTCATGCAAAAAGCCAACACATTTGAGACACTACTGAGAAAGACAGTAGATTCCTCGAAAATGAAGATCCTGACCTTACATACATATTGGAATTCCTTTCATTCAATGTCTTTCCAACTCCATCACAAACTATCAAACCAGGAACTGAGTTCAAATCGCGCTGTAGAAAAGAAGTTATGATTTCCACAGCTGGTTCAACCACTTGTGCTGCCCATGATTCATTTGATTTACCTGGAAGGCAAACAAAAATACCATATCATATGATTCAGTAAATGGGCATGAATGTTATATGGTACCGCACATGAAGCAGTCAAGCTGGCTGAACTTCAAATTTTGAACACAAATGATCATAAATGTAAAAGTAAATGAAATAAGTTCTTGAGAAAAAGAGAAAGAAAAACCAAGCAGCTTTTAGTTAATTAAAACATGTAGAATCTGAAACACAAACTTACTTGACGATGAACAAGCCTTTGGGAGTTCACTTTCACTTTGTCAATTGCTTCAGCTAAAAGATTCTTGAGTTCATTATTATTGGAGGAAAAGAAGACCTCCCTCATTTTGTTTTTAGCATCTTGTCATTGTTTGCTGACATAATTAAGTGAGATTCATTGCTGGTATCACTTGCCTTGTCAATCCTGCTTTGCATTAATTTACAACCCACAGAACAACTAGGAAAAAATGCAAAGCATGTGAATAATGCTTTCCTTTGTTTATATATGTTTTTCTGCATGTATCAATGAAATCAGCGCTAAAATGACATGAACTGCTAGATAAGTGGTGAACATCACATACTAAAAAATAGCCCTGAGAGAAAGCAAATTGGCCCAACAGTGAACATCGTGGAGCCAAAGTTGGGTAATCCCCGAACTTCTAAGCCACAAGCCTGGTCTAGTGATTGACATGAAGCAGAGAAACAGACAGCCAATTTTACTATTTTACAAGGGTCCCAAATGATCCACTTTTCTTCAGGCCAGGAGATGGTTTTCAGTTGCCACAGATTTGAGTTATCAAGTTTTGTTTTATCCTTTCACACAATTAAGCCAAATGATAGAGCTAGAAAAACGTAAACCTCTTCACATAACCAAGCACACCATGCATCTAATTAAATATGAATAAGAAATGCACACTATTGACTATATTTCAAGGAGGCTAGCAAACCTACTTTTCTATTGTCATGGGGATGAACTCTGTTAGCTGCAACAGGATCAAGTTCTTTCAGATAATTGTACTTGTTTAAATCATTGCTCCCAAACTCAAGCGCCTGATCATTTTGCTCATCTCCTGCAAACCCATAAAGCATATAAATAACACTGCCATACATGCAAACTATATCAAAGCAATGAAGTTCATCACTTGATGCATACAAAGATGCTCATTCACAAGGCTCTCATCCAAATTTACTACCGTATCATCTAGAAGGAAAGGACTTACAAGAGCCCGAATACATAGTTAAATATTGAACAATGGTGAAAAACATTATAAAAAGGACTTAATAGTTATCAAATCGTAAAGCAAAAGTACAAAAAGAAATCAGTTTTCAGTTATCCGAGAAAAAATATCGGATAAAGGGTCAATTCAGTGCCTAAACTTTGCTTGCAGGACCATTTTGGTCCAAAATAAAATGTAGATATCAGTTTAATCTAGCATTTGAAATTTTTGGTAAAATTAGTCCAAAATGTTCCATGTGTCAACATATGATTGGTGGCATTTTGACACGTGTCATATTGGACTGGTTTGGCAAACAATCCCAAATTGAAGGGCCAAAATGGTAGCTAAAGTTCATTTTTGGGAAAATTGACCATGAAAGTGAAGTTGGAGGGTCACAATTATGCCGAAAGTTCAATCTGGGGCAAATTGACTCTGCAAGCCAAGTTGAAGGTCCAAATTGACCCTTTATCTCAGAAAAAAACCTTGTAATATCTATAAATTCCGCTTCCCTTAAAGCGAATCTCAAGGAGTACATTACCTGAATATAGTAATTGGTGCCCCTTGCCCCCAACAATAACAGGAAAGCAATTGACAGGATATCATTAATAAGCTGCAAATTGATAAATCAATAAAAATCAAATCAGAACATGCCAATGACAATCAAAGTTCAAAAAAAAAAAAGTGTACCTTTCACAGTGGTTGACTAAGCACATCAACATTAACACAAGCCTGAATGATTGCAACAAAAACAGTCTCCAATTGAGTTAACTGGAATATGAAAAAACAATGAAATTTGAAGAACAATTAAAAAAGAGCATAATATATAGCAGATGAAAGACAACTCAATTGGGCTTATAGTCCCAAGCAAATGGTGAGGAACTGCTGCAACCAATAACCCAGCAGCAAAATATAAGCAGCAGCTAAACACAACAAATTCAAGAGAGTGGGGTTAGAGAGAGAAAGTACCGTTTTGCTCGTGGAGAGCAACTGTATTGGTAAGGACATCAAAACCATGGCAGACTAGCATCGAATCAGCGTTGATGATTTCAATTGAAAAGTGGAAGCTAAATCAATGGCGAGTCTTGATTTGCCTGAACCAGTAGATCCCATTATCACTACAACCTTCGGTTCCGCTTCTCCTCCCACCTCCTTGCTCGGCGCCGGAATTCTTCTTCCATCGCTAGGGTTTTGCAGGGTCGACGGGGAATCGATTTCAGCCGCCATCTCCGACAGTTGAGAAATCGGAAAAGCTCTGGAGCAGTAGCACATCCCTCTTGGGGTTTGTGTCTTTGGGTTTCAATTTTTGTCATATATGATTCAATAATCTCTACTTCATTTTAACCGATATTCGAGAATATTAAACTAAGACATTGTACATGTAAAAAATTTTAATTCGGAGTCAGATTACTCAAAAGTATTTAATCAGTCTAATTAAATATTATATATATATATCACTAAATTTTTTTTTTTTATTGATCTACATTGGTATTTCTCTATTTTTCCAACTTAAATCTCTTTCTAGTCTAATAAATAAAGAATTTTTATATTTGATATTTATTTATTAGTATACGCAGTGGCGGTTTTAGGGGGGGGCCGACGGTGGCGGCGCCCCCCCTGCCACCGGCGGTCCCCTTGGACCGCCATTGCCACAGAAAAGGGGGTGCTGCAAAAGCACCCCCTTTCCTTCAAGCAGGCAGCGCCTGCTTGAAGAAGAAGACAGCCCAGGCTTAGGCCTGGGCTGGGTTTTTTTTTAAATTTGGCCCACTAACCAAAACGACGTCGTTTTGGTTAGTGGGAAAAAAAAAAAAAAAAAAAAAAAAAGAAGACAGAAAGGAACGATAAGGCTGGGCTGAGTTTTTTTAATTTAGCCCACTAACCAAAACGACGTCGTTTTGGTTAGTGGGGAAAAAAAAAAAAAAAAAGCTTAAAATGCAAATAAAAAGTGCAGCCCCTTTCGTTCTCCCGCCCACTTCTTTTACCTGCACATTCACTTTCCCTTTCTTTCTTCCACTTCCAAATTCCCAATTTTTTTTCTTTTATAATATTTCTTTATCATTTATTCTCAATCTATCTTTATGGCTTAAAGCAAAGCAAGGTTAGTTATTACCACTCTCTCTTATCATCAAATAGTAGCATTTTATTTTGAAAGTTTTATGTTAAATTTTCTTTTAGGGTTAAGGATTACAAATTGATAAATTAATTATTAGTTGTTTTGCACACTTAATTACAGTTTATTTGATTAATTTAGTTGATTGTGAAACTCAATTTTGGATTTATATGTTAGTAATTTAGTAACTTTAGTTGTTTGACATTGGTTAGTATTAGAGATATAAGCATGCTTATATATAGTAAATTTGAATATATGTTTATGTAGATGTTAGAATAATTGTCTTCTAAATCATAATTTTTGAGACATAATTAAAGACAACATATATATATATGTATCCATCGGAAATTTTTGTTTTTTTTTTTTTTTTTTTTGTAAATTATGTATAATTCTAGAAAAAGAAATAATAAACTGTACATATATATGTCCTTTTTTCTTTAAGAATTAGAAAATTGGCAGTCCAAATTTCTGTTCATGCACCTGAAAATAAAAATAATAAAATATAACCGGATGGGAGATGATTATCTCACAGATTGCTTGGTGTGTTATATTGAGAAAAAAATTTTTAAAAGTATTGATGATGAAGTCATTTTGCAACAGTTTCAAAATTCAGGATCTCGAAGGTTACAATTGTTACACGCAAGAGGTTCAGGCACTGCAAATAACTAGTCAAAAACTCATAATCATTATGTAAGTAAAAACTATTTTCTAACTAGTTTTAGTAGAATTTTAATTTTATATATTTTTTTAAATTCTAGCATAAATAAAAATTTATTTATAAATTCTAGCCCCCCCTAAATTTCAATGCTAGATTCGCCACTGAGTATACGTGTATATTTGTATACATATATTAAAACTATTCGTGAAAATGATTAAACATGAATTTACTACAACAACAGTAGTCTATTATTGATATACACATGATTGAAATGTAAGCTTCAAATTTACAATAGATACATTTAAGCATACGTTAATTAGATTTTAATTTATGACTACTCTGCTAATTTTATTTATATTTACTGCTTCATCAGTAATTTTAAAAAAAAATTATTAATTACTAAGAAAAAAAAAAAATGTCTACTTTTCACAGATGACTAAGAATTCAATCAACTGAAAAATTAAAAATATGGGATTTGAAAAACAATGAAAAAAAAGAGAACAATAGGCTTAATAATAATAATAATAATAATAATAATAATAATAATAATAATAATAATAATAATTAATTAGATTGTCGCTGTGGGACGGTGGGTGGTCTCACACCGAGGGAGGAGCTACGCGTTCCATTTCCACGTGCTCACCTAGTCACAATATAATAAAAATATTAATTATTTAGTATTACGTCATTTAATCATTATTTTACGAGTCTAAATTACGTGGAATTAGTTGCTCACCTTTTCCACGTGACGTAATCTTCTTTTTACCTTTACAACAACGAAAATATGATCAAAGATTAAAATCGTGACTCTTAATACAATTAAACTATTCTTCATTTTACAAATTAAAAAAAAAAAAAAATTTCTTCAAATCAACAAGCTATTAATCAGGTAATTATACATCAAAATGGTACTCAACCTTCAATTTTTTTAACTCACAGTCATGAATTATTTTCAAATTATTTGTTAGAGTTTTTCATGACTGACTTTTATATATAATGCATAAGAAATTCTTCAATTCAGTTAATGGATATCTTATTTTTATATAAATATCTAAATGGATATATCTTAACTCAAACGGCAACATATTTAATTAATTAAATTTTTAATTATTACGTACTAGCACTTATTGATGATTTGTCCTTATGTTTAAATTGGGATCATATTATGATAAAGTAATATCTACTAACTTTTTCCATACACAAGTTATTTTTTGAAAAATTTAATTTGGAGTCATTTAACTGGTTATGTATATTGCTTAATTATGTTAACACTTGGTAAAAAAAAAAAAAAACGAAAACCTTAATCTAATATTTAATTTCAATAAAAAAAATAAGAACACTAAAAAAAAAAAGCGATTATAATTATACTTTTTTAGCGAAACAAAAAATACATGTCTCTATTTTTTTAAATATAGTCACACTTTTTTATATTATATCGGCTTTATAATCATTTAACGAAATTGTTAAATATTTATCACAATTATTTAAAAATCTAGCAACGCTTTTGATATAATCATTGGTATTTTTTACATATAGCCACGGTTTAAATTTTATATCGATAGAAAGTGTCTTGATACTATTTAATTTGAAGATACTTTTTACTTTTTTCGACATATAATAATACCTAATGACACTTCTAATTTTTTGTTAGCAATTTTTTAAATTTTAACTACGCTTTTAAATAAACATCGTTACTTCATTTTAAGTCAAAGACAGTTTGATTTTACATCAATAGAAAGTGTCTCGATACTATTTAATTTGAAATTCTTACAGATAACTCACAGAAATAGCAGAATCCCTGAAATCCTTAACTGTGAATTCCACATTTGGGCTTACAATCCCAAGCAAATGGTAAGGAACTCTTGCAACCAAAAACCAAGTAACAGAATATCAGCAGTAGCTAAACACATCAAATTCGAGAGAGAGAGAGAGGGGGTTGGGGTTAGAGAGAGAAAGTACCATTTTGCTTGTGGAAAGGAACTGAAATCAAGCAGTAGCAGATCCCCTCTTGGGCTTCGAAACCCCAAAGCAGATATAAACTGAAATCAAAGTTTGTATCTTTGGGTTTCAATTGAATAAGACGAATATGAATATGGTTTTAGCCCATTATCGTTATATGATCCAATAATATTTACTCGATTTTATTCTTTTTCTGAAAAATCCTTACTTGATCTTGTTATACAATTGAAATATTTTAATTTGATGATCTCGATCGACTTATCCTTTTTTTTGTTTTCTCATAAACTATACTTTTCATAAATTTAATTTTTTTTTTTGTTACAATCATATAAACTACAATAATAATAATAATAATAATAATAATATTATTATTATTATTATTATTATTAATAAAAATTAATTTTGACTTGAATGATAAGTATCTTCAAACACTCAAAGTTAGATATTGAGTTAGATTCATAGCAGATGCATAAACTTTTAATCGAAAATGTACTGATGAGACAATTTGAGCAAGCATAGAATCATGCAACACTTTTTGGAATATAAAAATCTACCTAGTATTAGTTAAACTTGACTAAACAATCATTCAATTAATGTAAGTATGAAACCCATAATTAACTAAAAAAGTTAGATAAGTTGAACAATTAACAATATAAGTTGGCAACTTGTATGTCTGCAAAGCAAAGCACATTTATATAACAATTGAACTTCAAATACAATTAAGCTTGTAAGGTTAATTCTTAGGTAAACTAAGACAATTGAAGTGAATTCTTAGCTTTTCATTCTAAACACAAGTATCCTCAATGGAAGTCGCCAAGAGCGTTCCAGCTCATAATTAGGGAGTTCAACTATCATGAGCCTCAAATTCAGTCATCGGGAGCACAGTCAAAGGCTTTGCTCCATGTGTCTTTTGAATTAATGAAGTGCGTTTTCGATGGCTTGAACCCTGTTTGTGCTGTTCCACTTGTGTGCTCCTAAGAACTCTGTTGCCACAAGCCTATCAATACAAAGAAAAAGATTACGATCTAACCTTCAGCCAAAGATGGTCTTTGGAGGGGCAGAACTTAACAAAGACTTCCAAACATACATCACATGTTTTCTTTCATGCATATAAAGCATCAATGTACAGCCCAAAACAACTAGAAAAAAATATAAAGCAAGCTTATGTTAAATATCAATGAGAGTTTTCTTTATGGAGAATAGTTTCAGTTTGCTTTTCATTCTACATGTAAGAATCTTGAATGGAAGTCGTCGAGAGCTTGCCAGCTTATAGTTAGGGAGGCAGAACAATCCTGATTCTCGAATTCAGTTATCGGGTACAGTTGAAGGGTTTGCTTCTTGTGACTTTCGAATCGAGGAATTGTGTACATTTTCGATGGTTTCAACCCTGTTTGTGCTGTTCCCACTCTGTGTGCTCCTCCTCGTGTAACCCTATTGCCACAAGCCTACCAATAAAAAGAAAACAGAGCAATTTTAGACTCCAAGTCTGAATGAAGTCCGAATATATATGCAAAAAGCCAGCAAATTTGGGACACTGGACAGAGAGACAGTAGATCCCTCAAGAACTTGAAGATGCTGACCTTACACACATATTGGGTCCAAAGGTTCCTTTCCAACTCCATCACAAATCATCAAACAAAAGAACTGGTCTCGAATCACCATGTAGAAAAGAAGTTATTATTTCCACAGCTGGTCCAACCACTTGTGCAGCCCATGATTCATCTGTTTTGCCAGGAACAAAAGCAAAAATAGCATCTCATGTGATTCAGGAAAGGGTCTGCAAGAAAGTGATGTATTGCTATAATTATATTTCTGATCTATAAACAAATAGGACTGAGAAAGGGTGTACTTGAAATGGATTCAGTTCCATCAACATGTCCAGTTGGTTCAGATGGGAAAATATGAGAGAAGAAGCATATTCAACTACGAAGTCCATCCAAGATACTGAAGTTAAGGGCCAATAATAACATTAAGCAAAATCTATTAGTATATCTTATGCATTTTATGAAGTTAAATTACAGTTTGGATGCTCTGAATAAATTAACTGTGAAGTGTATTTATACTAATTGATAAGCCTACAACTTCTTAAATCAAGGCAGGTCTTGATTTCAGGATCAAATGCTATTTTCAGAAAATTAACACTGGATTTTCCAAAATTTACAGGGATGATAATTCACAACAGACAAGTCCGTGCCAAGGATAAACAAATGGTATTGGTTATAAAATCCTCATCTTTGGGAAGACAATTTGGAATCAAGAACAAAAAAGAGAAGATTAAAAATACATTGAAATTTGCAAGAATTATCACACAACCAAGGGGATGAGTATTATCTAATACTGCACATAATGCTGTCAAGTTCTCTCAAAAATGTGTTCCAAATTTTGAGCACAAAGGATAATTTAATTGTACTGATAAAACGAGTTTATATTGAAATAAAGGATAAGACCCAATCTAATTATATAAATAAATATAATTGATATAATATAACTAAAAATTGTGTCTATAATATTATACTTATATCTGATTTTATTAACATATTATTATGTAATTGTTACATATAAATGGGTTCGGGTTTTGCGTGTATCCGGAGAGGTAACCCCATTCCCATCCCATATCTGTGATGGGTGGAGAGTTAAATCTCATTCCCTGCCAAACCCTTTTATATGGGGTTCGAGTTGTCCTAATAGGATCAGGTAGCACTAGCTACCCGCGAAACCCAAATCCGTTGTCATCCATACCATTATCCCATGTTTGTTTAGGAGATAGGGATAAGGGATAAATTCCTCTCTTATCCCTGTCATCCTATGCTAAGGGGGGCAAGTATAAGAGTGAAGATAAAATTTTAATGATCGAAAAAACTAAGTTGACACTCACTAAATTTTAAAATAAAAGAGTGAAATAAATATATAAGGGTAATAAGGTAAAATATATTATTTTATCTCTAACCTTATCCAACATGACAAACATAGATTAATAAATCTCAATTTACTTATTTTTATCCATATTTCGCTCTTTTATCCTTATCCCTATCCCAATTCTTATCTCTATCTCCATCAAATATTAAACGCTCTGTAAAGGATTCCATGTCTAGAAACAAATTTCGATCAAAGTTTGAACTTTCAAATTCTTGTTCATAAACTACTGAATTTGAGACCATATAAAAATTACCAAATTCCCACAATTACATTTGTAATAAAAAAAAAATAACCATATAAAAATAATCAAATCAATAATTTTAAAAATTAATATAAAAATAACTGCAAAGAATATTTGTTAGTTTTAGGTCCACCCATGACATTTTGGAATGGCAGGGATTAAACTGTAATTGTGGTAATTACAGGGACCAAATGTGTAAATTATAGGGACCCAATGTGTAATTTGGACTAATATTATAAATAGATTGAAGTTGGGATTTCCTTTATAAATAAAGAAGTCGTTTCTCTTATTCATTTATGTGTAAGAATAGAAAATGCTCCCAGAGTTAAAACACGAAACATACTATTTTCGTTCGTCGGAAGAATTCACAGATAAAGCACGTACTCTGTGTATTCGTACATACGTAGGAAAGGCAACCAGAACGATCCGATTTCTCGTATTAATCAGATTCACTCAGTAAACAAACTTTCACTGCACATAAACTATAAGTCTCTTTATTTACGTTGTTTACGAAATCTCTGCATTTGTTGTACGGTTGTTTCAAATTTGTTTTTCAATATTAGTTCATTTGTTTTTTTATTTTTATTCTTTTGGGGGCATATTTTCCTAGAAACCTTAATTGACGCAATCAACAAATTTTTTGATATTTCAAAAAATTTAATAATTATTAACATTGCAATTAATAACCTCGAGTTGCATTTCCCCAAATTTATTCTCATTTTCAGTAATAACTATATAGTTATTGGGTCAAAATTTTCATAACATATATATCTCAAAGTATTTTCAATTCAAGCATTTCAACGATCTTGAAGCTCAAATTCATTTCAGTCATTGGGTACGTAACCAATTAAAGATTGAAGAAAAGAAAGAAAGTTTCCATTAATTTCAGAAATGAAAAATGTAAAACTTACAGAAAGAATGAGCAATTAGCTCTTATATACAAAGAAAGGAAAAGTAGCAGAATCAAACAAACAAACAACCTACTAGTAATTAACCATAGTTAATTAACCCCTTTCATCACTAACCAAAATTAATGTGATCCGGTTAGATAACTATAGTTAACCACTTAACTGTTATGATTCCTCAAGAGGGTAAAGCCGATGGTTTTGCTCTTTCTGATTTTAGAGTGGACATCATGGAGCCAAAGTTGGGTAATCCCAAAAGAGCCAGAACCTATAAGCCACAAGCGAATTTAACAAGGGTTGCTACAAGTCCGATAATCTTCAGGCCAGGAGATGATTTTCAGTTGACACATTGAATGTTCAAGTTTTCTTATTCTTCCAAAGGATTAAGATTGGATGACGGAGCCAGAAATAGCAAAACTTTTCACATAATCAGCGCACACCATGCATCAAAAGGCAGTTTGAATATATGTGAAGGCGGCAAGTTATCCTAGTTCTCTATTGTCACGTGGAAGAACTCTGTTAGCTGCAATAGAATCAATTTCTTTCAAATACTGATAGTTGATGGAACCATTTGTTCCAAAGTAAGGTGCCTTATCATTTTGCTAATCTCCTGCACAAAAATAAAGCGTATAAATGACATTGCCATGAATGTGAACTATATCAAAGCAACAAAGTTCATTACTTGATGCATACCAATATGCCCATTCACAAGGCTCTCATCCAAATTTGCCGTCTTATCATCAAGAGAAAAAGAACTGACAAGAGCCTGAATACATAGTTAAAGATTGAACAATGGTAAGAAAAAAATAACAAAGAGGACCAAGATTTATCACATCGTAATGCAAAAGTACTGAAAGAAACATAATAGAATGTTGATATTGCACGTCACCAAAGCAAGATAAATCGTAAGCCGGCTACCAATAACAGATAACAAATCTCAGATCTCAAATAACAGATAATTGTATACACCAAAGGCTAGAGATTCAATTGCTATATATAATGCCTTTATCAAAGGCCAGATAACGGATACATAATACTTTAACCAAGGCCAAATAACAGACACAGATACACTGAACACGTATGCCAGTTTGTAAACAAATAACTTATATTTCTCAAATCCATCATATAATTCAAATCCAAATAATAACTTATATTTCAACAATAGTATAATATACATGTTTCTGATTTGAAACCGTAAATATATATTAGAAACTTAAAAGTTATCATATATTAGTAGAATAAGCCTAATTAGAAATCAATTTTATATTTTCATAATGTAGAAGGAACATAGAAACTTTTAACAATTACCATTTTTTTTTTTTTTTTTTGTTTTCTGGTGATAGACAAAAGAGTTAACCCATCACGTATCAAAATAAAGGAAAAGAAGCAAGGCAATTGAGTTTTGAAATTAATTACGAATGGATCAATGATTATATGAATTTGAGCTTTTAGTTACTTACCAATACTCTAAAACCCAATAAGGGTTAAGGAGTTGAATCCCTACTTGATATGTTTGGTATTCAATTCCCTGTCAAAAACTTTTTGCAATAAAAAAAAAAAAAGACTGTCGTTAAAAAAAAAAAAATCTTCTAGAAGATGACAGTTAATAATAGCATGTATATTGAATGACGGACCATATTGTCCTTTGTCATTTGAACACCATTCTTTAAGACGAGGACAATCATAAAATTCTAAAAATTTATTTGAAACATTTAACAAATATAATACGATTTTGTTTGAAAGAGTAAAATACATAAAAAAAATTTTAGTTAAACAAGTAAAGTAGGGTGTGGTGCACCAACAAATCTCATATAACCAATTCAATAACTATCCCACTATCAAAAGCAGAGTATTGAAAGGGTAAAAGAGCACAATAATATATTAGTTTTGACTTTGGTGGAAATCACAAAAGTTTTGGATTATTAGATAAATAAGGCAATAGATAAAAGATGGACCAATTCAAAAATAATTTGAAAAGAATACAACGGATAAATTAATTGTACTAATAATTAAGAGAAAAGTTTAGTTAGTTAAAACATTTAACATATGAAGCAACAACTTACTTGACGACGAACAAACCTTCGGCTATTCAATCCACGTTGTCAATTGCTGAGGTGTAGGATATACTGCAATTTATATCATGGCATGCAATGAACGAAAGTTAATAATATATATAGAAAAATGATATAATTGTAACTAAAATAGTGTTGTTGGTGAATAATAAACAATTGCTATTTCTCAATTCTAACCAAACACCTCAATAGCAATTGTTTAAAGTCAAACAGCAAACCACAGGAAAACATAACTAAAAATAGGCTCTAAATAACAAAATAGGTTTGGGATTCAATTCCGTGCTCTGACAAAATTTAACTTTTTTTTCTAGATAAACTATAAACCTTCATTTAGCAGGCCTTGAAATGGGATAGACCTATATTTACCTAAACTTTTTTGTAATAAAAAGAAGAAGACGTCGTTAAAAAGAATCTTCTAGAACATAATAGTTGATAATAGCATGTATATTGAATGAAAATTAATAACAGCGTGTATAAAATTCAATATCAAAAGCAGAGTATGGAAAGGGTAAAAGTAAAAGAGCACAATACCATATTACATTAGTTAAAGATTGAACAATGGTAAGAAAAAAATAACAAAGAGGACCAAGATTTATCACATCGTAATGCAAAAGTACTGAAAGAAACATAATAGAATGTTGATATTGCACGTCACCAAAGCAAGATAAATCGTAAGCCGGCTACCAATAACAGATAACAAATCTCAGATCTCAAATAACAGATAATTGTATACACCAAAGGCTAGAGATTCAATTGCTAAGTGTAAATCACAAAAGTTTTAGGGATGTAGCACAGAATTTAGAAAAACCAAATAATAAGTAAAATACAAATATACAATGGCGAGTTCAATTTTTGTCATGATCACGTAAGGCAAAGGAATTAATTCATCACATATTAAAGTAAAAGAAAAAAGAAAAAATAACGTCGAAGTTTTTTTCATATAAATTAATTACAAATGGAGAATGGATTATTATTAGATAAATAAGGTAATAGATAAAAGATAGTTACTTACTTGACGACGAAGAAGCCTACGGCAGTTCAATCCACGTTGTCAAGAGCTGATCTGGAGGATATAGTGCAATTTATATCATGGCATGCAATGAACGAAAGTTAATAATATATATAGAAAAATAATATAATAAATAATAGCTATTTCTCAGTTCTAACCAAACGCCTCAATAGCAATTGTTTAGAGTCAAACAGCAAACCACATAAAAACATAACTAAAAAAAAAGAGGCTCTAAATAATAAAATTTGGGGATATTAATAACAATACCAAATTTGAAAATAAAATAAAGAGCAGAGCGGAATATATGAATTAAACAAACCAAAGCAGAGTATTGAAAGGGTAAATAGACTCTAAAGTTTTAGGGAATAATAAATAGACTCTAAATAATAAAATATAGAAATGCTAAATAATAAAATATAGAAATGCTAAATAATAAAATAGTGTTTGTTAGTGAATAATAAAATAGACTCTAAAAATTTGGGGATATAATAATACCAAATAAAATAAAGAGCAGAGCTGACTATATGAATTAGAGCTTTTACTTACTTACCAATCTTTTACAACATCTCAGTTACTCCAATAAGGATCATATTCTCCTTTACGATATTTAACGATGGGACCATATTCTCCTTTGTCGTTTGAGCACCATTCTTCCAGATCAGGACATCCAGTAATACGTAAAGATTCAAGTGTGGGAGGGAGGCTCTCGACAGGAAAGGACTTGAGTTTAGGGCATTCGTGAATCCATAATACACGAAGAGATGTGAGGTTTTGGAGACCCCTGGATATGGATTCCAAATTCTCGAATCTTGAGATTTCGAGATGGGTTAAAGAAGTAGGAAGGAGTAATCCATCTTTATCTGGGAAGGAAACCATTTCACTATTTCCTCTTAATTCGAGACGTTTAAGAGAAGTGAGTGTATGCAGTCCCCACTCTGCAATTGGCCGATTCAGATTTTCACACTTTGAGATCCCAAGTCGAGTTAGATTTGGGGGCAAGCACCTTTCCAGAGATGATATCTTTGAATTAATTATAGACAAATCTTTAAGGGAAGTGAGATTCTGCATCTGATTGGGTAGAGATTTCAATTTGGGGCAGTTGCGAATTTCGAAAGAGACCAGAGAGAGATTGGGCAACCCCTCATCTGGAAACGACTCCAATTCATCACAATGCTCTATTCGTAAAGATTGAAGACGAGGGAAGCTTTCCATATGATTGGATAGAGACTTGAGTCTTTTACAATTGGTAATTGACAAACTGGTAAGACTGGGGATATTGGGCAATTCCCTCCCCGGAAACGACTCTAGTTCTTCACAATCAGAAATATTCAATTCTCTAAGATGAGAACACCCATAATAAACCAACTCTACAAATTGTGAATTACTAGTAGTCAATTTCTGAAGATAAGTAGTCATTTCGCTATTGCAGTGGACCTTCTCCATTGAACGGCAGCCAAAACTTTCAATATATTTGAGACGGTTGAGGCCATTTGGGAACTCCTTCAGTCTATTGCAACCTTTAAGTCTCAAATATTCAAGGTTAAAAGGCAAAAGCCCTTCCTCTCCATTCACCAATGCCACAAGCTCATCACAATATAAGATTTCTAAATGCTTTAAACTGGTAAGACAGCCCACATTCATTCCATCAGCCCACAGGTATTTCAGTTCTTCACAACCTCCAATCACAAACTTTTGGAGAGCTGTCATAGCCTGTAGATAGCTTTCATCAAATATTGACAGACCTTTCATTCCATGAATTTTCAACTCAGTGAGACAGGGTACATTAGTCAGACTTCTCAGAACTGCCCCTTCACATCCATCAACACTGAGGCTTTTAAGAGATGGAAGCTCTCGAGGTAAATCAGTTAACTCATCGCAGCCTGAAATTTCAAGTTCTTCAAGGGACGGAAGCAAGCTTGGCAACTTCCCTGCCAATTTTGGACAATCTCTTATGCTAAGCTTACGAAGTTTATGGATTTTTCCCACAGAATCTCCATTCGGATCATTAGGCCAAGACCACTGCTTCCACTCTGGCATACCTGCTATCTCTAGAGACTCCAAACAAGGAAATGAAGAATCATCCTCACAACTCCACACTTCTTCCACTCCCCACAAACCAAATATTATCAGCTCCTTCAGTGACGGTAGTCGTCCAAGCAGCGGCAAACATTTGATATTCGCACAGAAGACCAACTCCAGCTCTACCATCTTCGTGAAAATGGCATCTCCTATCCATGATGGGAATTGCCTTCCGCCAAAACCACTAATTGTAACGCTCGTTATATTTTTATGCGGCTCCAATGATTTCAAAATCTGCTCATCCTGAGTTGCATTTTGAACACCAGAACAACCCCACCCCAAGTATAAGTCAAGGATTCCCGGCTTCTCCTTTAAGCAGACAAAATTTCCATCCCTCATATCTCCCACATTCTGTAGCCCTTCAATCCCAAGCTTCCCTGCTAATTGAGAAAGTTTCTTCAACTCTGATATCTTCAACCCATTATTGCCTTCTCCCACAATGAACTTGCTCAACATGCGCAGACTTGTCAGATTACCTATTTCTGGTGGCATTTCTTTCAATAAGCATGTCCCACTGATATCAAGGTACAACAAGTTGATCAAGTTACAAATGCTTTTTGGTAACTCGATAAGGAAATCACAATTCTGCAGCTTCAGCGTTTCCAAGTTAATGAGATTACCCATTGATTCTGGCAACCTTCTAAGACGAGAGCGAGACAAGTCAAGGTACCTTAATTGTTTTAGTTCACCAACAATACTTGGCAACTCCTCAATATCAAAATGTGTTAGTGACAAAACCCTTAAGCATTTTAACTTTGGCAGCAGATCATATAACACCCTCCTGTGTAAATCTTTTGGTGGGAAAGAAGACTGATCTAGAGACAAAAATGTCCTGAGTTTCACCATCGTGTGAAAGCTTTCAAATCTTGCATAAACGTTGTACTCCCGAGACATGAATGCAGAATGCCGAATGTACTCATATGACACCCTACCCGCTAACTCATTATTCTCACCCAAGTGAAAACATATGTCTCTGCTAACAACGAGAGCAAGATCATGGATAAGGTCATGCATAACATATGTTGATTTATTATCATTAGATTGTTGAAAAAAGGATCTTGACAATAACTCATCAAAGTATTCATGACCTAAATCTTCCCTATCCTTCGCTTGATTCTGCTGACCCAAAAAACCCTCTGCCATCCATAACAAAATCAACTCATTCTTATCAAACTCATGATCCTTGGGGAAAATTGAACAATAGGCAAAACATCGCTTCAAGTGAGGAGGGAGACAGACATAGCTCAACCTCAAGGCTGGAAGAATATCGTTTTCGACCTTCCATATCTCACTCTTCACCACTTTCTCCCATGCACTAATATCGGATTTACCTTTTAGAATGCCTCCGAGCGCTTTAGCTGCCAAAGGTAATCCCTTACATCTTTTCACAATCACCTCGCCCCTTTCTTTTAGATCCAAGTGTCGTTCAAAGTTTGTTGCTCCTAAAGCATGTTGACAAAACACGGACAAGCATTTGTCATAGGACAGCTCCTTGAGATGATAAGCAGCAGGATTACCTGTTACCAATGAAATTTCCCGAATTAGTACTCATTAAAGGAACGCTATTTGGGATGTGAACTAGTAAATTACTTACCTCCTGTAATACGGGAAACCTCATCACTGCGAGTTGTGATGATAATCCTGCTTTTTGGTGCTCCTGCTTTAAGAGGACCGCATAAAAGAGTCCAATCACCATAATTCTTAGACCAAACATCATCTAATATAATTAAAAATCTTTTTCCGGACAACTTTTGCTTCAGTTTCAGTTGTAATTTATTCAGATCTTTATCTTTACAATCATAGTCATCAAGAGATTGAAGGATTGTTGTTGTGATCCTCAAGACATCAAAATCTTTAGTACCAACAGAAACCCAAGCTTTCAAATCAAATTCTAATGAGGTATCACTGTAAATGAGCTGAGCTAAAGTAGTCTTGCCCAGACCACCCATGCCAATGATGGGAATGACAGCAAAATTTGCATCAGAATCAGCATTTGCAACCTCCAACAAGTTGAGCACAGCCTTCTTATCATCATCTCTGCCGTGAACCTCTGGTTCATACACCAAAGAGGTCGAGGGTGGTCTTTCGCTCCCTCGGGTGACCTTCTTTCCATTGGACTCTACCAGTTTCAGTTCATCTTTTTCTTTGATTATGTTATCTAATCTTGCACTGATCTCATCTACCTTGGAAAGCATCTCCCTTTTGAACATAATAGTTGTTGGTTTCATTGCAGCACAGAATGAAAAGAGGAGTTCGCACAGTTCGCAGACGTTACTCGGACGAGCATTAAAGTCATCTTGCTGAACCTCAGTTGCAAGTTGATCAACAAAATCCTCCAGGTCATAAGCCAAGTGTTTTAAATCAGTCAACCAGATCTCAGCCTGCCGGTTAGTGGACTGCCTCTCCTCAGCATCATCAAGCACAGCATCAATCCTCCTCAGCGTCCTCTCCCACCTTTTGAGTTGATCCATCACTTGCCCTTGACCAACATACTTGAGCCAGTCAATGGACTTCAACCTCTCAATAACCGCATCAACCGAAGCAGAAAGGATCGAACCAGCAACAGCTTCCATTGCAACAATTTTTGGTGATCAAAAGTGAAGATTATTTGCTTTGGTCGTGCTTGGGAAGAAGAGATTAGGAAAGTAAACAATTATCTTTGGGATAAAGCTGAACTCTTTTGTTGTTTCCTTCTTTTTTTAATGAGCGGTGTGGCCTACCATACCAAACGAAAGTTCACAGAAACAACTAGTGTGGACAGAATTCACGTGGTGGGAGAAAACACAGTATTAAAGATGTGAAAGCTACCTACATTTTCCATAATTTTGTCGGTGAAGAAAGAGTCCAATCATTTTACTCCATTATCATAATTTTGTTGGAGAAGACTCCAGCCATCGACTCTAATCCCAACTTGTCCTTTCTTGAATTTGGCCTTCAACAGTAAATTTAAGATAAATCGGTTGCGGCTTCTTTTCAATTATATTTCCAGCAGTATACTAATTTTTATAAATTAGTATTCGGAATCTATATGTAGTATTGTGCAACTGGAATTATGTGTTTCATTTTCTGTTAATTTAACATTTTATTCAGTTAGTAGCTTTAGAAATGGACAAAAATATAATTTATTTATTTTTTATAAATTTTTTAATGGTTAATAACTAAAATAAAATGTTAATCGACCAAAATAACTAAAAAACAGTGATTAAACAAATTTAATGGAATAGTATACATTTAGTAATTTTTTAAAAAATAAAAAGAAATTAGTATACTAAAGTTATATTATAAGAAATTAGAAATTATCCCAAAAATTTTTTTTAAAAAAAAGCATACTTAAGTTCCAAATGTAATTAAAGAGCCAAACTAGGAAACTAAAAATAGTGTTGTGGAGAGGTAGTAAGCAGAAAAGACTGTGAATAAAAATTAAAACTCGGTAATTCACGATTAAATTTGGAAGTAGAAAGTAGTTATTTATCCCTATTAAATACATAAAACTATCCATATATTATTCACTAATTACATATATATATATATATATATATATATATATATACTTGCTCCGATTTTGAATATATATCTTTTAAAGTTATTCATTAAAACCAATAAATTATTAATTATATTATTAAAATGACTAATCTATTCTTAATAATTTTTTACTTAAATTTTATTTTCTATATTAAATTTTTTTAAAAATTATTATTAATTTGTTAGATAGCGGGCGTCTTTTTGGACTTTTAGCTACTCGCATGAAGGGACAACAATTGATTCTAATTAATCAACCAATTAATTTCCTACATTCAAGTGTTAGGTTAATTATTGGTTTTGTATCACTAATTACTTTTTCTCCTTTTTTTTTTTTTTTTTTAATTACATGATACACCTGTTGCTTTGTTTTTTGTTTGTATCTAATCATAATAGTGGTTGGAGATAAGTCTTGTTTTGATTTATTAAATCTCCCCCACCACATCGGATCATCCTTCATTTCTCAAGATAACTCGCACTATAACTTCAATTATTTCTGAAAATGAAATCTACGAATTTGCATACCTCTATTACATTTCAATCTTTCAACTTTTTTTTTCTAATAAGTTCCTCTACTTTATATATGAAATCAGTAAAAGATAAAAATTACTTTTAACACAAGCAAGATTTTAGGTTCAATATATGTCGATGGGTATACAATTTATTAATCCTCATGACTTTGTCATTATTAACTGTTTAATCTTCTTTTTTTCTGGGGGGAAGGTGGAAGTATCTTCTTTTAGAAACCTTAACTACCACAACAAACAATTTTTTTGGCATTCCAATAAATTTGACAATTATTATATGAAATGTTGCAATTAATAACCTCAAGCTGCTATTTGACAAATTTATTTTCATTTTTCAAAAATAACTATATAGTTATTTGGTACGTTGTTTTATTTCAGTAATATGAGTCAAAATTTTCATACAATATATTTAAAAGCATGTTCAATTCAGAGAGATGAACTATCCTGTAACTTATATTCATTTCAGTCATTGGGTAAAGCCGACATGTTTGCTCTTTCTGACTTTCGAATAGAAGCAATGCGTTTTCGATGGTTTCGACCCAGTTTATGCTGTTCCCACTCGTGAACTCCTCTAAGAACCCTGTTGCCACAAGCCTACCAGTACAAAGGAAAATTTAGCATATTTAGACTCTGAACATTCACGCAAAAAACCAACAAATTTAAGACACTGTCCAGAGAGACAATAGATCCCCCGAAAACTCGAAGATGCTGACCTTACATACGTATTGGGTCCAAAGGTTCCTTTCAGTCGATTTCTTTCCAACACCATCACAAACCATCAAACTAGGAACTAAGCTCAAATCACGTTGTAGAAAAGAAGTTACGACCTCCGCCGCTGGTCCAACCACTTGTTCAGCCCATGATTTATCGGATTTGCCTGGAACACAAACAAAAATAGCATCTCATGTTATTCAGGAAAGGGTCCACTCGATAATGATGTGCTGTCAAAAATATATTCCTGATCTACATAAACAAACAGGTCAAAGCAAGGCTGTACTTGAAATGGATTCAGTTGCATCAAGATATTGTATGTTCCATCCAAACAATGTTTGCAGCCGGTTAAGTCTCCTCTTCTGCAACAGGAAAATGCTTTTGTTATTAAGAATTCGACATGGCTAATTAGCTCACAGGGAAGGTCCCTGTTTTGGACTGGACCAGAAAACACTTGGAAAACTGGATTTCATAATCAGATGCTATTTTCAGAGTTTTCCAACCAAATTACAAAGATATGATAATCCATTCACGATTAAGAAGTTCGTGTGAAGGATAAACAAAAGATATCGTTAATAAGATTCTTATCTTTGGGAAGACAATTCGAAGTTCGAACAAACAAAATAAGATGAAAGTAAGTTGAAAATTGCAAGAATTATCACACAACTGAAGGGGTGACATGGGCATGAATGTATCTGATAGACTGGTACTGTTTATGAAGCAGTCAAGTTGTCTGAAAAATGTGGTACAAATTTTGGAAACAAATGATAATCTAATTGTACTAACAAATAAAGAAAACAAGTTTATATAGAATAAGAGAAACTTTTAGTTAATTAAAACAAGTCAAATCTGACACAAGCACTTACTTGACGACGAACAAGCCTTCGTGTGTTCAATTTCACTTTGTCAATTGCTTCATCTAAAAGATTCTTGAGTTCATTATCATTGGAGGTAAATAAGAACTCCCTCATTTTATCTTTTAGCCTCTTGTCATGGTTTGCTGACACCATTAAGTGAGATAAATTGCTGGTGTCACTTGCCTTATCAATTCTGCTTTCCAAAAGGTACTCTCTCAAAAAATCCTCAAATTCCCGTACGCCAATGGCTTGCCGCAAACCTCGAGTATAAACAGCATGAGGATTGTAAATATCATAAACTTCACCCAGTAATCCAGCATCAATCATGCTATCTACTTTTAGTCCCACATGCTGGTCCAGTACAGGGATGGCAGCATCAATACAAATAAAACAGTAATCAAACCTACAATTGTCAATCCGACCCCAGTTCTGCCCTGCCACATTCAAAATGATAACAATTGGCCACATTCAAAATGATAACAATTGAAGGGTGTAGAAAAACATGGCTACATATCTTGAGACAAAAATTACAATCTAAAGAAGAATTTACCCCTGAACCTGTCCAAATGTTAATATTAGCCCCAATATATTGATTGGTAATTCTTGCCCCTTGTCCTATCCAATTTGATAAAATCTATTTGTGAATATTTATTTCTATAGTTGTGGTTTTTAAGCAATTTTTGTTTTTCATGTGATTTGCCTTTTTTATTACTTAAGATAGGTCAAGGTGCAAAAGTTATCAATTAATAGTTGGGCTCAAATTAGGTGAGATTTTATAAAATTCAATATGTTATGGGGCAAAGGTTACCAATACTAACATCTGGGATAGGTTAGCTGGTAAATAAGGCATAGGCTTTAAGCCAATTTAAAAACTTAAAAATCAAAATTCGAGAATTCAGCAAAGGCGAGAAAGAATAAAATGCAATTGAACTGTATTTGGAATCTCACTGAAAAACAATAACAAATTCTCAGTAATAATTAGCATTCTCCTTCCACAAAACAGCACTATTATTATCAGAAAGAAAATTATATGTAAATCTCCTATTTTTTCACTTCGCATGCTTTTAATTTTGTCAATTGGTTCACAAGTTTAGTTCATATAGTGCAAAGATGGACTTTAGACAAGGATACAAATTTTAGGATCAGATAATGGGACCTATTTGAGCCTCTAACAGTTAATTCTGCAAAATGCAAACATTGGTCTTTCAATAAGATTGAAGAACGAATCATGCTATGATTTGCAGACCTAAAGCTCAGACAGACTTCGCACCATCGGACTTGGAAATTGTCCTTTTTACAAGTTCAACAAAGGTTAGTGGGCACATTGCCATACCCTTGTTTGGAAATCATTAACTTAAGAACCATAACGATGAATGAAAAAGAATTTGAAAGATATGAGTTACAAAGAACAAAATTCACGTTTTTTTCACTGTGAAAAGGAGAAACTTTTGATTTACAGTTAATTATCACAGTATACTATTATGTGAATGTTGAACAGGAAAGGTTACCAACCTCAGCCGCCTTTCCCTGATAGAGCTTGCTAGGAAGGATACCAGAGCGAGCATACAAATTAAGGTATTGATTAATCGGCAAAACAAGACAACTAAATTCAGGGACATCTAAAAGATAAGTTGCTAGAGAAATTTTGTAAGACAACTTCACTGCACACAAATTAGTTTGAACAATGCCCACAAATTGTTGTAATTGAATATTACATCAGCCATAGTTACTCCTTTGAACTTTGATCAAAAATGGCATCAGCATAAACCCATGGCTTGAATTTGTGTGTAATTAGATTAAATTGATAAGCCTATCTCAATGACAAGCCCTACCGTGAATAAAAAAATTAAAAATATAACAAGATAACATAACATCAAAACAATTAGATGGCTTAGCTAGTTTTGACATCAAAATAGGATATTACAATAACACATATTAAATCATCAAGTAGATTCTGCAAGCCAGAAATTTTCCACAAAATTCAGAGTTTCCCTTCAAGTATTTTTAAAGATTAATTTTCAGTTGACAAGGATTGAATTTTCTAGTCTTTTATCCTTCTAAACAATTACGCTGAATGATGGAGCCAGAAAAAGCAAGACTTTTCACGTAAACAGAGCACACCATGCATCTATTAAAAGTGCACACTTTTGAATATATCTCAAGGAGGCTAGTTACTTTTCTATTGTCATGTGGATGGACTCTGTTAGCTGCAACAGGATCGAGTTCTTTCAAATAATTGTAGTTGTTGAAATCATTGCTCCCAAACTCAAGCACCTGATCATTTTGCCCATCTCCTGCAAACCCATAAAGCATATAAATAATACTTCCGTAAAAGTAAATTATTTCAAAGCAATGAAGTTCATTAATTGATACATACCAAGATGCTCATTCACAAGGCTCTCATCCAAATTTTCTGTCATATCATCTAGAAGGAAAGGACTTACAAGAGCCTGAATACATAGTTAAATATTGAAAAAGGGTAAAAACATTATAAATAGGACTTAAGTTATCAAATCATAAAGCAAAAGTACTAAAAGAAATCAATTTTCAGTTGTCCCATAAAAATAATCGGATAGAGGGTCAATTTGGAACCTAAACTTTACTTGCAGGATCAAATTGGTCCAAAATGAACTTTGGATATCAGTTTAGTCTACCGCTTCATATTTTTTGTCAAATTAGTCCAAAACGTGTCATGTGAACATATGATTGATGGCTTTTAGACATGTGCCGTATTGGACTGATTTGGCCAAAAATCCTAAGTTGAAGGGACAAAATGATTCCTAAAGTTCAGTTTGAGGCAAATTGACTCTGCAAGCCAAGTTGAAGGGCCAAGTTGACCCTTTATTCCAGAAAAATCCTTGTAATATCTTAACCCCCGCTTCCCTCAAGATGAATAGAACTAAAGAAGTAGACTACCTGAATATAGTAATTGGTTCCTCCAACAATAAAAGGCAAGCAATTGTGTGACAAGATATCATTAATAAGCTGCAAATTGATTAAAAAATTAAATCAAATCAGAACATGCTAATGACAATCAAAGTTGGAAAAAAAAATGTTTAGTTTTCACAGATGAATAAGCACTCAACATTAACACATGGCTTGTATGATTGCAAACCAAAAACTATCTTCAATTCAATTAACTGGAAAGTTACAAAGAAGAGATATGAAGCACCCTTAAAAAGAGCATAAAATTAGGTGAAAGACAACTCACAGGAATAGCAGAATCCCTGAAATCCTTGGCTGTGAATTCCACATTTGGGCTAATGGTCCCAAGCAAATTGTGAGGAACTCCTGCAACCAATAAACCCGCAAAAGGATATCAACAGTAGCCAAACAGATCGAATTCTAGACAGAGAGAGAGGGGGGATTAGAGAGAGAGTACCATTTTGCTCGTGTAGAGGAACTTTATTAGTAAGGACATCAAGACCATGGTAGACTTGCATCGAATCAGCGTTGATGATTTCAACTGGGAAGTGGGAGGCTAAATCAATGGCGAGTTTTGATTTGCCTGAGCCAGTAGGACCCATTATCACTACAACCTTCGATTTCGATTCTCCTCGCGCCTCCTTGCTCGTCGCCGGAATTCTTCCTGCATCGCTAGGTTTTTGCAGGGTCGACCGATAATCGATTTCACTCTCCATCGCCGACTGTTGAGAATTCAGAAAAGCTATCCAGCAGTAGCGGATCCCTCTTGGTATACAAATTGAAATCAAAATCTGCGGCTTTGGCTCTCTTCAATTTTCATAGTTTGAGCCCATTATCGCTATCCGATCCAAAATTCTTCTTACCCAAACTTAAATATTCTTTTTCTAATTTTTTATACATTTCAAAACCAGATAAATAAAACCATTTTTTTTATAATATTCGAAACAATACAAACTCAGAATGTTGAATCTACTATAATAGGCTATCATACATTGACATACACATAAATAGATGTAAAGTTAATTAACTATTAAATTAATAGTAGATTATATTAATATTTTATTTAGACCAAATACATACACGGTCCCTTCAACTTCAATTTTTGAGCCGCTTGACTCCCTCAACTATTTTAGCGACCTATATAACCCCTCATCTAAAAACCAAATACATACGTGGCGCTTTCAACTTTAATTTTTGAGCCACTTGGCCCCCTTAACTATTTTAGCGACCTATCTAACCCCTCATCTATTTAAAGTGGTATTTTTAAACACTTGAATGCTGATGTGTCATATGACCTGGAGGTAAAAGAAATCTCAGCGCGTTTGGTATGAATATTTACGATTTTACAAGGGTAATATTTTGTAAATATTATAGAAAAAAAATTATCTGCATTTTTTTCTCCCTCTCTACTCACTTTGGTTAAACTCTCTTCGTTCTTCTTTGTTGTCTCTTCTGCAATCATATTTCTTCCTCCTCTTGAATTTTATTAATTACTGGGAAATCTTCACTTTATAATAGTTTGTAATATTAATTAAATAGAAGATGGTTTCCAGCGTGTGTCCTATATGTCTTTAGTATCATATGCGTGTAATGCATGGTACTCTGTTGTGTCTAGTTATGTTCACTCAAAGGTTTAAAAATATCACTTTAAAATAGATGAGGGGTTAGATAGGTTGCTAAAATAGTTGAGGGGGCCAAACGGCTCAAAAATAAAAATTGAAGGGGCTACGTATGTATTTGACCTTTAGATGAGGGGTTAGATAGATCGCTAAAATAGTTAAGGGGGCCAAGTGGCTCAAAAATTAAAATTGAAAGTGCCGCGTATGTATTTGGCCATTTTATTTACTATAAATACATTTTACAAACAGTTAAACAGATTTTAATTCAGGACTATTTCACTAATTTTACTAATTAGAGGTTATATTACTTTTGCATGATAATGTTAAAATTGAATTTATAACCTATTATATAAGTGAAATATATATTTGATGGCATCCGGTCATTGTGATGCCGGGTCTGCCATCTGGGTATCGTAATGCCCTGTCTCCCATCCGGTTCTCTACTAAGCATGCGGCGGATTGTCGAGATTGGATCCGAGGCATATTATTTCCGCCTGAAGAAAATTTTAGAAGATTGGTAATGAAGTCCCGTTGGAGTCTACTTACAATATTGTGATTGAAGAATGACTCATATCCCAATATAGAGTTTAGGGTGGAAGTCTTTTAGTTTGACTAAGATATGGGTTTTGGAATATTACTAATCCAAGGCAAACTTTATCACTGGCCTTATAAAAGGATGGAGCATAGAGGTAAAAATCAACTGGCTCTAATTGAGCTAATATAATCCCAGCTAAAACAATCTAGACTAATTTAGGTATCAGAGTATCTCCAAGAGTTACCGGTATCTCATCTTTTCTGTTTTGCAGGAACGTTACCAGATCCAATCTCGAACAACTCAGACCTAGATATCACGAAGGATTTCGGACTGAATCCATCAATATTTATGTTTAAAAAAATTATAAAAAATTAAAAAATTGAACTTCTGTATAAAATATATGTCATATTAATATATCTAAAAAAACTCAAAAGTTCGGGTGAGTCTCAAAAGCTATCTAAGATAGTAGTAATTAATTTTATAATAATAAAAATATAAGCTAATGAATTAAGATTCTATTTAGTTAAATTCCCAATTAGTAACTTTATCAGCTGGAAAGTCGTAGCCATATATACATAGCATACTTTTTCTTTGTTATATACGTCCCTACATGTAATTAAAGGTGGAAAAGGGAAATTATATTCTATAATATCAATCAATTTAATCATCAATCCTTCTGTAATTAATACTGTTGAATCGTGTTTGATGATGACAACACAATAAAAAGTCGACAAATGTGTAATATTATGTTTACTTGAATATTATTATTGTTTTGTAATTAATTACTAAGTAAAATATGATTAGAAAATGAAGCTTGTCATAAGGAGGATTTATCAAAGCTTTAACATCAGGAGATTAACAAGGCTATTACATGACAAATCCATTAATTATACAATTATTGCCTTATAGGCTAAAGAAAGCTTGAAATACTTAAGAGCTCCAACAGCTTCATTACAATCCGAAGGTAAAGAAAATGCTTCAAGAGCTAAAATATAATTGTCATCACTCTTTTAGAAGTTGCAAGTAATGTATTGTGATCTCAAAGCAACAATTGTATTCTTGTTTATATGCTTCAACCAATGACCACATTATTTTCAAGACCTGGAAGCAATGGCCATATTTTGATCAAGAGCTAAATGCAACGGTTATGTTATCTTCAGAAGCTATAACGGCCAAGTGCACCTTCAGGACCGCAAAACAACGGCTAATACCCTTCAAGACCTACAATATAACAGTTATATTGCCTTTGTAAGCTTGTCCAATGGCCATCTTCAACCTCCTGATGGGTTTTCTCAAATCCTATATAAAGAGAACAATTGAAGTTGTTGAAGCATGGAAGACTAAGCATATATTTCACACATTGAGAGCAATTAATTAAGTCTTCCTACAAAATTCTTCAAGCATTCAAAGAGAGAAAAGCTTAATTGTGATTCATTCAAATATTCTACAATTCGGGTTTTGTATTTCACACAAGGGATTTGTGTGAAGGGGTTTACTTTGTTGATAGTGTGATCAACAAAGATTGTATAAATTTGGTATTTAAGCTTTAAAAATACCAATATAAGTTTGGTGCTTGAGCTTTGAAAAAGTATCAGTAGAAGTTTGATATTTAAGCTTTCAAAAATACCAGGATAAGTTTGGTGTTGAGCTTTGAAAAACACCGGAAGTTTATTACTTGAGTTCGGAAAAGTAATGGTAGAGGTTTGATACTGAGCCTGTAAAAGTATTGAGTTTGTTACTAGAACTCATAAAAAGTAGCATAGGCTTGTTTCCTGCCTCTAAAAGAATAGTTAGTAAAAAATCTTAAGTGATTGGCTTGGGGATTGGACGTAGACCGCTTGGGTCGAACCAGGATAAATTCTGGTGTCTTCATTTCTCTATCCATACTCTCTTAATATTTACCACTATTTAAATTCTTGCAGTTTAAATTAATAGCTTTATTATTTAAAGACATCTTTTACTTTTAGTCAAGCAAATCTATATTCGCAGGTTTTACTATTTTATTAATTCCGTATTTTTGTAAAACTTGCGTTTAGCAAAAGAAAATTGTTTTATAAAAAAGAAATTTTCTAAATCGTTTGCGAAATTTTTTATATAGTATTATTTACGCCCCCTTTAGTACTGAGCTAGCCCACTTAGAACCGTTAAATATAATATTAATTAAATTATTCCTGTTTTGAATTTCAAAACATATTCTTTATATATTGGCGGTAGCTAATAGACACATACAAAATCAATTCATTTAGTGTGAACTTCTTTTCTTCTTTTATTATTTTAGTTATATTTTAAAGAATTAAAGAAAAAGAAAACATTGGTTTGAAAAAAAAGCATTTTATAGCTTTATCTTTTTAGTGTTTTTGCACTAAATTATCGATTAATTAACCATGATAGTAAACATTAAACTCTTAATAGTTAACATGACAATGAATTAGTTGTGTTCAATTTGTGTTTGAAATAAAATTTTATACATCTAATGTGGCTAAAAGATCGACAATAAAGTTAATTTTCTTTTCAAATATAGGGAGAAAGACCCATAAAAAATGTAATGTCGAATGCAAATTGAATAAGTTATAGATATTTTTACTATAAGAAATATAAAATTTTACAGTAAAAAATTTCACTGTCAAAAATATAGAAATTGTTGATGTCACTTTTGACTGCAATAAAAAATTATTACATAATTTTATATGTATTTTGGTTTTAAATTTTTATCGTTACTATATACATATGTCACGTAACAACTTTAAGTTAGATATTTACTATTTTTTTAGTATTTGAACTAAATTTAATACTTGTTTCATTAATAGGGCTCCATATATAAAATTATAATTTATGTTAAATTAAAAATTGAATATTGAATTATTTCAAAAAAAAAAAAAAAAAAAAAGAATTGGGGTAAGGATATATATGTAAATTGTAATGCAAGGCAAGTTAGATAAAACAATAATATTTCCAATCTCTCTCCTACTATGTCTTATCCCCTAAGGCTCTCAAAAACTTAAATAAATTTTAATTAATTATAGGTGAGACCTTATTTTCCAACAAAAAACTTTCACCTAAAGCACACTTCTCCAAAGGAAATCATAACTCAACCTTCTAAAGACCTTTCAACCAAATTTAATTAATTAACCCATGTGTATTTATAGTACATCCATAATTATAGGATTAATTGTGCTTAATTAATTAAATTATTTGTTACCCAATAGAAATTAGTATTTCTTTGAATTCCAACTTGGTATTTATTCATTAACTTCAACAACCTTTAAGAGATCGGTAAGAATCATAATTCAAATTCAGAACATGTAATTAATTTATTTCTATATACTCATTAACAATTTCATTTAATAATTTATATATATATATATATATATATATATATATATTAACTTTATTTTTCATATATGCAAGTGAAGTGGGAACAAGTGTTGTAGTTAACTAAGTTTTGTCAATATACCAACTTGAGAAAATAGCCATCTAACCAAAGGGGATAGCATATGATCATATGATATAGATCATACACCAAGCATATAAATTAAAATAAAATTATTATTATTATTATTATTATTATTATTATTGTTCGAGATAATTATGAAAAAACCCTCGTGGTTACATTTGTTTGTAAAAAAGTCCTAGAGGTTTTGTTTTTACAAAAAACTCCTTATGGTTTCTGACCGTTAACACAAAATTGATTTTGACCTAACACGGTCAACAATTGATGATGTGGCAAAGAAACTTTGATAATGTTGTAGAGACAAAAATTATCACATATTCGCTTTATGACGGTGTTAAGTCTTTTTTTTTTTTTTTTTTTTTTTTTTGTTAAGAATCAGAAATAACAATGACCCTTTTGAAAAAAAAAATCTAGGACTTTTTTTTAAACAAATGTAACCTTAAGAGTTATATATATATATATATATATATATATATATATATATAAAACTTTCCCTTATTATTATTATTATTATTATTATTGAGTAAAGGTGAGAAGAAGGTTAGAGAGGGTTTGAAAGGTTGAGTCTTCATTCAACAAAGGTGAAATCCTCTTTTTTAACTTAATGATGAAAAGTGATGATGGGCCATATGGTCATTTTCATTCCCAATTAACTTCACAATTAATTCTAAATTAACTAATTATAATGTATATTATTGTAAAGTAAGTACGGCGGTACTCATAATACAGTTGGGAAGGTTGTTATTATAATAAATAATGAATTGAAAGAGTATAACTAATCATTAATTTTTAAATTATTATTAGTTCTATTAATTAATAACTTCAGCTTTATGCATTGTAATATTTTTTTCAACTTCAAAATTATTGTATTTGAAATTCTCAACTTCATAATTAGGAAATGTAGAGCATCAATATTTGTTGTACTTTTGATTTTCTTTAGCAGTTTCAAAGTGGGTTGTCATATAGTGTCTTGTCGTGTCGTGTTGATCTGTTCTACTACTGATAAATATAAAATAAATACTAATACGATCAATTTATTAAGAACGTCAGCTTTATACATTCGTAATATTTTTTCTCAACTTCAAAATTATTGTATATGAGATGCTGAACTTTATAATTACAAAATGTTGAGTCTCAATATTATTATTAGTTCTATTGATCTAATTATTTTTTTTTTATAATTACAAAATTATTGTTTTTTTTTTTCTTTAAATGGATTATCGTGTTGTATTGATATGCTCTGAAAATATATGTAAAGTCAACACTAGCACGACCCACTTATTAGACAGGATAAATGCAACGAATCATTTTCGACGCTAACCCATATAACATCAACTCTGATTTGTCAAATTTAAGTATTATATAAATCATGTCGATGTGTTACGACCTATTTTGACACTTTCACTATATGTGCTACATTTATATTTAATCTTTAGATAGGTTAAACAAGTCATAGACGGATTTGATATGTTAACCCATACCACGATATGTCTATTAGATGGACTACACCTATCAATCTGTTTTCTATACTAACTCTTATAACTCCTATCATGATTCGACAAATCTGCATTGTTATATGAATCTTGTTAGCATGTCACAACATATTTTAGCACCCATACTTTTAGTAATAAGTTTCTATTGACATGGATAACTATAGATTTTATGAATTGAAAATTCTACTATGGTTTCAAAGCATATCAATTGGTACGAGACCGTCAGTAACTGCAACGTCAGCACTACTGTTAACCTTACACTCTCAACCTATATACTAAGAATCATAAAATTACGAACATAACCCTAATTGGATTCTCATTAATTAAAGGAAGGTAATTAAGCAAAGTTAATTGGTTTGCCACCATTAAAGCTACTAGCTTTTATTTATACCTTCTCCAACAAAGCAAGAGAGCTATCATTCATTTATAAGAGAAAACAGAGGAACAAAATTTGAAACCTTTCTCTCTCTACTCTCTTTCTTTCTCTCTCTAATTCCATTGATCTGTCTGCAAATTAAGAAGAACCAATGACAACACAGAAGCAGATTATAGAGCAACAACAACTGCAGATGCAGAAATTGAAGAACTCAGGCATGGTGATTAACAGCAATAACAATAATAATGTGGAAAGTCCTGTGAAAGAAGACAAGGAAGAAGAGATGACAAGATCAGCTTTGGCTTTGTTTCGAGCTAAAGAAGAAGAGATTGAGAAGAAGAAAATGGAGGTCAAAGACCGAGTCGAAGCTGAGTTAGGACGAGTTGAAGAAGCTACCAAACGTTTAGCTGAGATTCGTGAAGTAAGCCATCTTTGAAACGTTTTTTTTCTTTCATTTCATTCATTCATAATTGTAATCAAAGGATTTTAATTTTATTCAACAAAATTTGTCGATCAAATCCATAATTTGTTAATTTGATATATTGAATCATTAATCAATAATTATTGCATACACTAAGTTCCTAGTTACAAATAAATTTGCAGTTAAAAATGTATTATTCATTTTATCTATATTTAAAATTATATATATAATTGTTCGACATAAGTTTTTTTTTTTAGTATCTAATAATCTAATAACACTGTGAAAATCTTGTTTTCGACTATAAAAAGCGATATTTGAGATGCAAACAAAACAAGTCATGCGTTTTTAACTAAGTTTATGTTCATATCTGATTGTCTTCATGACTAGAGACTTAACGTGTGTGATTATGATTGATCAAAGACTCGTTGTGTCAAAGTGAAAGATAAAATGATTATTCAGCAAGATTTGGTTAAAAAAGTGCTACTCATTTTATTAGTATTTAAAGTGTTATTTTTAGCAATTCGAAAGAAGTTTTTTTTATACATCTAATGTTATTTTACAAAGTTCATTTTAGATATAAACGAAATGAGTCATATTTTTAATTGAATTTAATATTAATCTAATTATTTTGATAATGAAGGATTTGATGTGTGCAATTGTAATTAATCAAAAACCTTATTGAATAATAATAAATAAAAAAAGAAAAAAGATAACGACCTCAATTTGCTTTTTTTGACATTTAATTAGAAATGAGGAATTTTATTTTTGCTTTTATTTTAGGAGCTTGAAAATCTTTCGGATCCATTAAGGAAAGAAGTTTCAATGATACGAAAGAGAATTGATACAGTCAATAGAGACTTGAAGCCTTTGGGTGTCACCTGCCAGAAGAAGGTGAATCATTATTTATTAATTATTATGCAAATTTAGGATAATTTTACCACCTATTTATTTAATTTTATAATATATAAAAAGTAGAAATCCCGACTCAATTTTAAATATCTTTTAAGCAGAAAATCACTTGTCAAAATTATAACATTTAATATCATAGTTTTAGTAACAGTAATAACATTATTGCATATTACTGCTATAAAGTTATCACATTATGTATTTACAATAAAAATTTGATATAACATATTTTAACATCATAAATAGTTTAGGAATACAAATTATCTATATATCACCTTTAATTATTGAAATATAAATTAATTTACTGGAGATATTGAATATTTTTATATTTGCAGGAGAGAGAATATAAAGAAGCACTTGAAGCTTTTAATGAGAAAAATAAGGAAAAATCTCAACTATTATCCAAATTAATGGAGGTAATTATTGCTCGTAATAGTCGTTTAATCTTTATGCATACTTCTTTGCTCATAATTATGATTGTCCCGTTTACTAGACGGGGACGGGGACTAAGATCTCCGTCTAGCCGGGGAACAGGGATAGAATTGCCAATCCCCGTCCCGTCTCGTTTACGTCCCTACTTTGACACAATAATTAAAAATGTCATTAAAATGTCTTAATTATAGTATTGTTTTACTAAAATATCATTGTAAAATATTTTTGGAAAACAAATAACATTATTAGTTAGATTACAATCAACATTAAATGTAGAGATATATTTGTAAAAAAAAAAGTAATAAATGTTCCCTTTATTTCTGAAAAGGACAAGCATTTTGGAATAAATATATTTTACTAAAAAGACATCCTTTTAGGAGGGAAGCATATATTAAGAAAAAGATTAAAATGTCTACAAAATAATGCTCTTTTACCAACATAACATTATTAAATTTCATTTTGAAATTTATTTTTTCTTAATATTTGAGTCATATACAGTTCATAACAAGCAGAATGAAGAGATATTAATGCTTTTATTCATCGTTTTTTGTGTTAACGCATTACTATTATATAGAATAAATAAAATGGTAAAAAAAGGAAAAAAATTATTTAAGTTTGTTTTGGTTTTTTTAAATGATAACTATTTTAGAACAAATTAATTTAACTATAATGACATCTATTATCAACCGGAGAGAGTAATTTGTTATTTTATCCGCTAATTAGGAACCTCAGCAATTTTTTTTTGTAATTAATTATTGCTAATTGACTTGTAATTTTGTTTCAGATGGTGAATGACAGTGAAAAAATGAGGCTGAAAAAGCTTGAAGAATTGAGCAAAAACATCGAAACTCTTGGCTAATCAATAATCAATCCAATTAACATGCTGTGTTAATCATTCTGGTCCATACATTGTAAGATTTTATTGTCTGCATAATTTTTTTTTTATTTATTATTTCAGTGGATTCTTTTTTTTTTTTTTAAATTGCTGATAATATATAGGAAAAAAAATTAATTACCCATTAATCAGATTTGGTACTGAAGCAATATTTGGAATTTCTCATTTTTTTTTATAATTCAAGTGTAACATATGTTTGCTTGTTCATTAATGTTAATGATTTGAATGATGAATTTTACCTTATGATAGTATCATTAAATAATAAATAATTCTCTTACCTAGCTGTCCAATAAATATCAAATGATGCCTTACCTTAATAATTTTCTTTGTAATAATTAATTATGGTAATGAAATCGTAGTTGGTATGTGTTGAAATTTCACATTTTAGCATAAATTTTTAATTTAAGTTGTGTTTTTGACATATTTGTCCGCAGGATTTTTTTTTTTTTTTTTTTTTGGAAATAATAAAATCATTTTGTTGAGTAATTGTTTTACAGTATGATCATTTTAATAAATATTATTTAAATTCTCATAGCAAAATTCATATTTTGATTTTATATTGTCTAAATTTTTTTTTATGGATTTAATTAATTTAGTACCTGATTAATGGATTTTTGAGGCTTATCTTTAACACTTTTTTAATTGGCACATTAATCATGCAAATCATTTTTGCGTTATTTTAATATTTTTAAAATAAAAAAATAACTAATTCCAAATTAAAATGTGTACATGAACATATTGAAAAATTTCAAGCAAATATAAAGGTGAAAATATAAATTATCAGCATTTTTTTTTTATCAACAACTACTGTACGAATTAATAGTGTTAATTTGCTTTTAAGAAAAAGTTTTCACTATATGTATATATATATAATATATGCAAATCGATTGAAAAGTGTATAAATAAATTAATAATTATTATAAAAATGAAAACCCAAATTAATGTTAAAAAAAAAAAAATAAACAGGTGGATTGACTCAAACGAAAATAAACAGAATGGATTTTTTTTTTTTTTTTGAGATAAATGTTTTCAAATGAAAAATGGTCCCAAAAGATTTGATGGATTGAGCTGGTAGAACAAAAATAAAAAAAAAAAAAAAAAAAAATTCTTGTGCCCTTTAATTGAGATCTTCTACTTTTCATGAGTACTGTCAAAAATGATCAAAAGTTGGTGAAATTATTGCATGCATATGCTGCAATTAATTAATGTAATTTATTTACATTTTCTCTTTTGATGTATAAATTATTTATGAGTTATAACTTAGTCGGTAATACAGTTTACATAAAATAAAACTTGTGAATTTGAATATCAGTTCACCGGTTAAATATTAATTCTTAAAATATATAGATATTTAGCTTTGACTAAACCGACTAAGCATTTGGTTTCAGTTAAAACCGATATGATTATACCGATCAAGAGATAAGGCAAAAGCCTTAATTATAACTAACCATGAATAATATCATTGCAATGATAATGCTGTAATTTATAAAAATAGAAAATAAATTACCCCACATAAAAATCCTTGTTTAAAGTTGTGTTTTATTATTAAAATATTTTTTATAATTATTTATCAATTTGTAATTTTAATTAATTATCTATTGGAAGTTTGGACTCCTCCTCCTGAAAATTTTATTAAATGTAATACTGATGCAGCAATTTTCCAGGCTCAAGGCCGTGTTGGGTGTGGTTGGATTTGTAGGGACTCTTCAAGAAAGTTTATTGCTGCTCGTCAAGGCACTCTCCGCTGCCCATTGGACCCTTTACTTGCAGAAGCCATGTCCTTCAAAGAAGCTCTCACCTGGATGCAAGACTTAGGCGTTGCTCATTTGCAAATGGAGACTGATTGCCTTATGTTGTACAAGGCTCTCATTTCTCCAACTCCAAATGCCTCTCCTCTTAATGCAATTATTCAGGAATGCATTTCTCTTAGTCAAGGTTTTATTAATTGTTCGTTCAATTTTGTAAGAAGATCTGGTAATGATCTTGCTCATGTCTTAGTTAGGACCTCTGTTGTTTCTTCTGGAGTTAGTTATGATACTCTTCCCTCTTGTATTCAGCCGTTGCTTTAATCAAAAGGTCCCCATTTTTCCTCAAAAAAAAAAAAAAAAAAAAAATTAATTTGTTCAATATATACTAATTAATTAGATTCAGTTTGTGATGGAAGATTCTTAATTTTTTAAATTTTGTAATTGATTTTTTTTTAATGGTAATTTTGTAATTGATTAAGTATGAAATAGGGGAAATTATACAATGGACCCGGTCCATGTAGACCTTTCCAATGAGAAATTGACACATAAGCGTTTTTTACTTTTCCAATGTTAATATTGCTTATGCGTCAGTTTTTCAGTGGAACGGTCCACATGGACCCGGTCCACTATAAAAATTAATAGTCATCTATTTCATAGATGACTATTAATTTTTTAAACTTTTGTAATAATTATAAGAGGTTAAGTGTTTAAAAACATATTAGGATGAGATTTCCTTCATCTTTTATATATGATCCGAATTCTAAATTAGTATATATTTCCTGTTGTTATCCGATATAATGTATATACTCTTTCCGTTTTTTATTATATGATCTTTAACGTTGTTCACTAAGACCAATAAAATATTAATTAGGTTACTAAAATGATTAGTTTACCCTCAATAATTCATGTCTGAAACTCTATTTTCTACGCAAAAATTCTATTTCTTCTTAATTAGCAAAGCTTAATATAGTACTTTTTATATTAAATAATGAACCTCTTCCATACTTTAAATAAGGACAAATATGGAAAACCATGACAAAAAATGCATTGGTAATGTAAAGTGTCAAATAAAAAAAATAAAGTAAAAAAATCTAAAATATTATATAATAAAAAACGGATCGAGTAATATATATATATATATATATATATATATATATTTTTTTTTTTTTTTTTTCTTTTTTTCTTTTTGACAATATTCATTAGAAAAAAAAAAAACTCGTACAGAATCGAACAATAGGTTTCTTTCCCGTTTCTACTCAAAAGTCAGTGTATGATTCATGCCCGCAGTTCACGTTTACTGTTATCTATGGGTTATCGTGCTTCGACAGATTGAAACCTCGAAAACCAGACGAAATTCATGCGCCATTAACAAAAACCTTTTGTTAAACCACAGCAATTTCTACGAGTGCAAAAACCTCACTCCGAAACCAAATATTGCTGCTTTTTTTACCCTACACAGCCACTTTGCCCAGTGCAAAATCAATCAATCAATCAATCAATCATTCTTCCTTTATCCCCAAGGTTTGATTTTTATTTCTGCCTAAATCGATTCCAACTTTTGCCCTAACCAGATTCTCTTCTCGTTTTTCCTTTTTCGTTTGTTCGTTTTTCGTGTTTTCAACAATGAGAGAACAAAGACACCGTGATTCTAGCCATGGGTCTCCGTCGTGCCGCCGTAGCTATGAAAGAGACCCTGGAATTCGAGAAAACGGCCGAATTTCGCCTTTTTATCTGTCTCCGGCTCCTACTTGGGCTGAACCCGACCCCTCCAGGCTGGTTCCTGCCAGGGAAGTTCCAACATCCGGTGGGGATGTTAGGTCTTTCTGCGCACGTGAATCGAGAAATCCTGAGAGCGGAGAGTATCGTCAGAATCGGTACTTTTCGGGTCTGAACCGGATTAACGATTCGGTTCATCCCGATAGAAGCCTGTTCGGCATGATGGGTTCGGTTCCGAGGGGAGAAGAGTTTAGCGGAGAGGGGCGGAAAATGTCAATGTCAGGGTTTAGTGAATCTGTACTGGGAATCGGGGAGAAATCAACTTCCAGGAAGTTTCAGTGGGATAAATTGTTGGTTGATGAAAAACCTGCAATTGCTAATTCAAAAAGAATCAATTATGGTGGATTCTGTGATTCTGGTGTGGTTCCAGTTTCAATGTCAGCTGAAAACAATGGCGGGGGATCTTCAATTACTTGCTATAATCAAAAGATGGGAGCATTTGAGAGTGGCAGAAATTATGGAGTCATTGATGGAAGGTATGCATCTCTGAGAGGGAGGAGTAGCGTTGTGGACTCGATTGTGGACAAGATAGAAGGAGATAAGAATATTGATATCCATATTGATAATGAGAATGCTTTTAGGAATACTTTGATGAATGAGAGAAGGAGAATGTTGTGTAGAAACGGAACTTGTTTTGCTGACAATGAGCAAGATGTTGATTCTGGGTGTTTGAATGTGAATCCTGCAGAGAATCAAAATTTAATGGAGGATTTTTGTTTTCGAAGAAATGGTCATGGATTTTCTGTTTATGAAAATTTTGAGAGAACACCCATATCATATGAAGAGTATGATTCCTCCGGCAATAGTTGCCACCAAATTATCTCATTAGAAGAGGCTCTTGAATTGAGGCTTGAACAAAACCTCACTGATAATCAGAAAATACTGGGACCGAGGCTTGAGGGAAACCACATTGATAATCAGAGATTGTTGTTACCATATGATTGGAATGCCTTTGAAGATGCTTGTGATTCAACTTCTGGTGGGCATAGAAATTTGACTGAAGAAATTGAACAATTGGCTATGTTAGAGGACTCGAGACAGGCACTGTACCAAGGCAGAAGCACAGGGGGTGCTATTGATGCAATGGCCATTGATGGAAATTCATTTTATTCCGCAGATGTACTGTCAATGCCAAGGTATTCGAGCAAGCCACTTAATCCTTCTAAACGAGATGTAAGGCAAAGACTGGGACCAGTTTTAAGTGTAAAACAACGTTTGGGGCCTCCTCCAAAAGCGGGGAAGAGACAAATAACTCCAAAAAATAAAAAGAGATGTCCTTGGATTAAACATGTACAAGAAAAGACTCTGGAAGATCATAAGCAAAAGATAAGTGTTCAAGAAGTGAAATTTCCAGACACTAAGCGAAAGAGATATTTGAAGACTGAGCCAAAGAAATATGGCAAGACTGAGCCAAAGAAATATGCCAAGACTGAGCCAGAGGAATATGCAAAGACTGAACCAGAGGAATATGCCAAGTCTGAGCCAAAGGAATACGCCAAGGCGGAGCCACTAGAATACTCTGAGGAATTTAAGAATCAAGTGCAAAAGGCATTTCTTAAGCTCTATAAAATCCTCAATGAGAATTCTGCTGATCTTAGAATATACTTGGAGCAAGGAGGTGCAGCGGGATTGAAGTGCTGCATATGTGGCGGGTTTGTGAGCTACACTTACTAAAGTGAAACAACTTGTTATAGTTCGAAACAACTTGTTATACATCTTTTGATTGGACTTCTTTAACTGTCTTTTAATTGAATATAAGTTTGAATTTTGTGTTGTAATTAAGTTGTATGTTAGAGGTTTTGCGAGGCTATGGTTTTGGCTCTTAATATTTTATTTTCCACATTAACTAGGGATTTAAATTTTTAATTGGCTATTGAGGTTGATGGCCAAATGCTGCTAGATATATAAACCAATTATGATGGCTAATCACCCAGCAGTTTGCAAAAGAGAAGTTCTGCAAGAGAGAAAAAAGAATATTTCTCCTCTGCAGGATGGTGCAATTCCTGAAGTTGTAGAAATATAATTGAATCAGAACTTCGAAAAGTTTTATATGGAAATCTGGTATTAAGAAAATATTTCCTTCACAAGAAGTTTCTATCATCTTTATTTGATTAGTTTAAAGATTCTTCTTCCTTTTTAAATGTCATAGGTAGTGTGTATATATATTTGGGTGTGTGTTCGCAATTCTTTGTCTTTGTTGCCTAAAAAGATCTTTTAGTTGATGGTGTGGTTCTTGATACGCGGAAATGTCCAGTTCGTTATCCATGGAAAACTTGTAAATGCTTTCTCACTTACTGCATATTTGTCAATTGTGTTTTGTGTTTTGAGGCATTTCCTTTATCAAGTCCTGTTACTTGTTTATTTTGGCACAACAAACTCTTTTTCTGCTGAATATTTCTATGTGTCTTTTCAGTGGCTCCAAGGAATTTGTGGACGCTTTGGGCCTGGCACAGCATGCATTCTTTTCTTGCAAATCTAGGTCAGAGCATCTGGGTTTGTACAAAGCAATTTGTGTGCTTATGGGATGGGATAGCACAATCATCGTAAATGGTAGATGGATTCGGCAAATATTGCCTTCTGCTGAAGCTTCATCTTTGAGGGAGGACCTTATTATCTGGCCTCCAGTTTTTTTAATCCACAACAGCTCCATAGCAAATGATAATAAAGACAAACATATGACTGTAAGTATTGAAGGGCTCAAGCATTTCCTGAGGGGTAAGTAAAATTTAATGCTGATGCCTGATCCTACTACACCTTCGTGATTATCCATTTCAAGTAGAAAAACGTTTTCCATAATGTTGTCTGTTCCCGATTTCTGCCCTACTTTTATACATTTTCATGAAATTCAAATTGTTTGATCATTTTGTTTCAGATCTTGTTCTTCATTGTAATGATCTCAAATTGGATTTCTATTCCGGTTTAATCTGATTCATGTCTGTCCTCTAAAATTTTTTTCTTTGTTTTAAAGATCCCTTTGTATCACAATCAATGATTTTTATAAATTTTTGACTTCCGTATGATTACTTATAAAAGTAGAAGGAAATGTGCACAGAAGAATTCTATACAGAACCAATGCGCTTGTGATTTTGCGGGTTTGACATGTCTGACATGCTTCAGAATTTACTTACACTTCTGAGGTTGACAAAAAACCTTGAGTTTGGTGGATGCCAAACAATTGAGATGGTGCTTTATGCAATTTTTTCGTATTTCGTATTATGTATTATGTTCTAACAATAATCTACAGGTGTGGGATGTGAAAGGGTGACCAATATCTGTCAAGGCAAAGCTGCGTATCAGAGTTCTATGGTGGTGAGCTTCAGTGGCACCTATTCTGGATTGTGCGAGGCTGAAAAACTTCACAAGCTTTTCAGCAAGAAGCAACGAGGAAGGGCCGAGTTCCAGCAAATCTCTTCTAATGGGCACAAAAGAAAACATCAGGAGACTAAAAACATCCTGGTAGATGACAAAACGAACCATCAGGAGACTCAAAATGCCCTGGTGGATGACAGAACGAACCGTCAGGAGACTCAAAATGTCCTGGTGGATGACAGAACGAACTATCAGGAGACTCAAAACGCCCTGGTAGATGACATAGAAAGTTTCCTATATGGCTATATGGGGATAGCAAGTGATTTGGATGCACTCGATTCGAATACCAAGAAGCGCTCTGTGGTGAGGAGCAAGAGAGAAACTGAGGACAATGCTGATCCTTCTCTCAAAACACAATGAGAAGTCGTCATGTTTCTCTGTTACAGAACCGTACATGAGATTCTTACCTCATACGAGTCCTGTACATTTTGTTTCTACTTGGTACAGAATCAGGGGTATAGTTTTTTTTTGTCTTTTTGCCTAGTGTTTTGTTTTTTGCCATATAGAGCATGTTTCTCATGATGTTTTATCAACGGAGAAGTGAAAGCTCTATTTGTAAATTTTTAGGTGACAGATGAGACGAATTTCAGACTAGGTCTTTTCAATTATTTTGCTCTTATTATATAGGGAAATTAGCAGAAATTTGGTACATATCAAATTGCTTTCCATGTTTCTTTGTTATTATTGTTATTTCTAGCTGATGGTAGGATTGGATTTTTGAATCTTAGAAAAAAGATGCTGAATTTTGGCATTACTGAAATCGGATATGTACAAGGTAAAGAAAGAAGCAGAAGAAAGAAATTAAGAATTCTTGAAGTAGAGTATACAAGAATAAATAAGCTAGTTGATAATTTTATTGAGAACATATTTAATCAAATTAATCTAACAACGAGGCCAACGAACACATGACACATCTGAAATACATCTGAAAAACATATGAATCATGCATTTTTCATTTTTCAATTAATTAATCGAAAGATGTTGAAATCATATGTAAAATTTATTTTATCCTATTTAATGTTACAAGCCAAATTCTAAGAACTGAATTAATCTTTTAACTTACAAACTAAATTTAATCTTTCAGCAAATTCAAGTTTGTTCAAGTTTAAGGACTAAAACTGATCATTCATCTAATACATTTTATGGTACAGTTAAATCTCCATTAACAATCATGGGGATGACATTCTTCAAAAGTTTGATTTATCAAGCAATGTTGCAAGTTTTTTGCAGTCATTTTGCCATTCAAACATTGAAGGCCACATTATACAGAAATTTTTCTTCCTAAGATTGGCATATTATCTGAACATAATTAGCTTCGAGTTCTACGAACCCAGATTCTGAAAAAGCTCTGGAAGATGTGCATTTGTAAGTTTAGTCCTCTTGCTAATCTGGTGCTTCTTCTTCTTGATCTTTGGCTTGGTAGAAATGCCTTGCACCTGAGCTGCTGCCCTTCTCTTTGCAGTGTTCGTAGCGGGTTTCATACCATTCTTCTGCAAATCCTTCTCGATGTCGAGCATGTCCCGAGGTAATTCTATGCTCCGAAAGAGCTGCTTAAGTTCATCGTCTACTTTTATTACTGCCCTAGGGTCATTTGGGTAGGCAATGTCCTCCTGTGAATCGAAGTTCGATAGCAACCATATCTGGCCTGCACTTTTCAAAGCCTGCAAAAGTAATGGTACTTTTCAATCCTCAGTATGAAGGATAACTGAATCGTTTTACATTTTGCTAAAAATAAGTGGCATAGTGTGCACGGTATGATACATAAAAGACAGCTACAATCATAGATAAAGGACAAACGGACCAGATGAAAAGCAAGATATCAGAAATAATTCTAGCCGGATGGATTTTGAAGAAAAAGAAAAGGAAACAAGTGTAGAATGGCAAGATCTTGGAGGTGAGATTTTCATCCATCCTGGATATGTTGATGCACCTGAAGAAAAATTTCAACTAAGTAATAGACACTATTAAATAGGCAAAATCATTCTAACTGCTTATTTCTATCAAATTCCATAGGTGGAGCTTTAGATGTTGGAAACTAGATCAGTTTTTACGGACTAGGGAGAGAAAGGAGGAGAAGAACAGAAAATAATTTCTTCATACAAAAAGACTTCCAATAAGGAGAAAGATAAGTACAAAGCCTAGGAGATCGGTAAAAGAAAAATTAAAAAATGCCAAACAGAATGACTCCAAAAAATAAGGCATAAAGAAAATGATCTCATAATTGAAACAGTCAGCCTTTTTTCTTCAAGTAATCCTGTTAAAATAGAACTAGGTTTCAGCAGAATCTTGTATTGTGAGGGGCAAGAAGACCAAAATTAATGCATCTGATATGATACTATTTCACCTTCACAAAGATTTTGCATAATTGAGGCAACATTCAACTTTCCCTCATAGATTCATTCACAGAGAATGAAACAAAACAGTGACATCAAGTCATCAACATGTCAGCGTGAATAGGAAAAAAGTTGATCATTCAGACCTGCAAATCCTCCATCACAGTTGGGTATGCATCCTTGAGATCAATGACAGCAATGCCCTCAGGAAATTTCCGTATCAAGACAAGTAATTGATTCTTGTCCTTCAAATCATGCTTGGACTGCCAAAGACAAAAAAACACAGAATGTCATCTTCTAGGAAGATAGAAGAAATGGAGGTAGTAACTAAACCTGAACAATGATTACTTACAGGCCCAATATCTTGCAACCTATCAGGTTTGCAAGCGCATCATGTTGAGACTCACCTTATAAGCGAAGCGCCTTCCATCATAGCTAACTTTTGGGTTGTTCCTTAAACTGTCAAAGACAGCTTTGTTGGAGTTCGCATCCACATAACATGCTTCATTTATTTGTTCTGGCGTTAAGGCTTGCCTTGTCTGCAAATCCACAAAATTAAACACCATGAATGATAAAGCATCTTGTTAAGAACTCAAAAAGGAGAAGTTCAATGAAAAGAGGAAACAGAAAAGGTGAGAATGCAAAACAAGAATGGGTCATTAAGTATACCTAAATTATATGGTGATTAGTTTTCAGATCCATTAATCCTCAGCAACTCATTATCAAAATCATTTAATATTGCTAACATAATCCAATAAGCAGCATCATAAATTAAGAATGAGAGCCAGAACAAACAAACCTCTAGAAGCAGGTCTATAACACGTTTTATCTGAGCTCCAACAGGTGCTTTCCGAATGCTATTGATATGTTGAAGTCTCTCCGTATCATTTGAAAACTTCACCGGTGGACCAGGTGTCCTAGGATTTGTCAATGGTGAAGCTGCTACAGGTATAGGTTTTTGAGGAGTTGTTTTGGAATTAGGCGCCCTTGATTTAGCAATGCTGCTGAGAGTAGTTTGACACTTCTCTTGCTGCTTTTGGAATCTATTTAATTGTTCTTGCAATGCCATCTACAATGCATATGATTCAGTCTCCAGTTTGATAGAAAAGTACTATAATATCATACAAAAGCACACATAACATCAACGAATCATTTGTGTTTTGTATTAAAATCATTCCAATCAACTTACACTTCGTGATTCCTAAAAAGAAAGGAGATTGGCTATAAATTATCATAAAGAAACAAACTTCTCTCTCAGAAACCAGATGAGAAATTTAAAACAAAATTAAGAGCAAGCACAAGGATGCTTACATACCACAACCATTCCACATATTTTGAGCCCAGCCTTACATCATTTGTTTTCCAAATAAAAACATTTAAATTTTAACCAATAGAAATTGATTAGCCAAAGGAAATGTTACATGACGAACAACCTAAAACAGTGAATATCAGTGGGATAGTTAGAAGCTCAAATTCCACCCAAAATAATAAGTACTAAAAATTTCGGGCACATGCATAAATAGTCTAAAATTCGGTGGAAGTTGAAATTGAGCTTCATTATTTAAAGATAATGGTAACTGTTTACTATCAATGCTATAAGATGACCGAAGATAAAACTATACAAAATCAAGCGACAAATAATTGAATTCAATTACTGCAACTCATTCCAATGCTAATCAAAACATAAAGCCCAAAAGCAATTACCACAAAGAAGCAGCGATTTAGCAGAGCAGAGAGAGTGAGGAACTGAAGATGATGGTTGAGAGGATGATTTCAACTGTTTGAGGGCAGATGGCTTCGATTCTACTGATTGACAAAACAGTTAACCTGTGAAGGAGGAGGAGGATAGTTTAATTCGAGCCTTCGAATTCGATTGACAGGCGCGGTGGTGGCTGGTCTGCCGGCGTCTTCCGTCGGGACAGAAAATCAGAAAACGATTCGCAATCACCAATTTGGATTGATAGAATTTGGGAATTGCATTATTTTTCATTATCTTTATATCGTAAACTGCACCTGTAATTCTGTACTCAAGCAAAACGCATCGTTTTGGTATATGAACCGAAAGTTAGGTTCTATACCCTTCTCAACCATATTTTTTCAATGAAAAATCCATAAAATAATCTAAATCACTTAAACATTATTCATTAACATTAAAACTATAAATTATAATATATATATAAATTCAAATGATATTATACCGACAAAATAAAAATTATCTAACTTGTATATATTTTTTTTTGGCAAATCACATCTTGAAATCCCTGAACTTTTATGGAATTTGTAATTAACCCCTTGATCAATCTTTTCAACGTATTTGTAAATGATCTTTTTGTTTTGACAGTAGTAGCCCCAAACTCAGATACTTTTTTCTCTTGTGGTGTACAGTAACCGTTCACTGATGCGTGACATAATATTTGAGGAAAATAGAAGACTCTAAAGTTAATTGGAGGGATCAGAATCATATTTCATGTGCAGTTCTATGATAGATACAGATATAAATCATACCTCCGATTTAATCTCACGTGTCTGTGAAAATTGTGTCACGTGTTAGTGAATGGATACTGTAGCCTACAGAAAAAAAATATCAAGTTTAGGGTTAATACTATCAAAAGAAAAAAATCATGTATTCAATGTGTTGAAAAAATTGATCAGGAGGCCAATTACAAATTTCATAAAAGTTTAAGAGGCTCAGTATATGTTTTACCCTTTTTTTTTTTTTTTTGTTACATCTAACTTATATACTAAATAAACTATCATTAATTATAGAAATTCAAATCAAAACAAATTAACATTTATGTTAACCAATCTTGTTAAATACACATATTTAGTGTAAACTTCATGGTATAAGATTACCAAGCTTTTTACGTATCTTAATATGTCAATTATTGAAGAATCAAGCCACGTGATCTGCAATCCATAAGAGGATGATTATATTAATACATCTTTATAATTTTATTATTTATAAATATATCTTTATATATTTTTTTTTATTATTTACAAGTTTCCCCTAATTTCTATTTGATATTTTCTGGTATCCGTTTCAATTTTTATGCTACATAGAAGTTCACTACATAAATCGTTACAATTATTCCTATATTAGTTATTCTAATGCAAATATTTTTAATGCTAAATCATATACTATAGTTAGTTAATTAATTAATTACTTTGGATGTCTTGGGCTTTACCTCTGCAATTAATTCGGTGTCTCCAATGAAATCACACATATCCATCCATGACACAAGAGGCTATGTTTGTTACAAATAATTTGCAAATTATTTGTTTGGAAATTATTTGTTACATTCATTTTTCAGCCTCAATCAACAATTAATTGTTAATGATATTTAATTACGGTTTAATGCATTAGAAGGTTTATGAATTTATCCAATTAATCTCATGAAGTTTCTAAATTTTCAAAATATTTTATCATGTTTTTGAATTTATGCATTTAGTCTTATTAAATTGGGATAATTACGTAAAAAAAAAAACCCCTTATGGTTACACTTGTCCTTAAAAAAGTCCTAGAGTTTTTATTTTTAACAAAAAAATCCTTGTATTTTCAGGCTGTTAACAAAAAAAAAAAAAAGATTTTCACCTAACGCCGTCAAAAAATGATGATGTGGCAGAAAAATTTTGATGACGTGGCAGAGGCACAAACTAACACGTGTTCATTTTTTTGACGGAGTTAGGTCAAAATCCTTTTTTGTTAACAGTCAGAAACCACAAGAATTTTTTTGTAAAAAAATGAAACCTCTGGAACTTTTTTGCAAACAATTATAATCACGGGCATTTTTTTTTATGTAATTATCCCTATTAAATTTCACAATTTGTTTATTTTTGTACTAAATAAATTTTTGAATAAATTTATATGTTATTCTATCAACGTACTTCCTAATACTTAGAGATTACGATATTACCACGTAGTATTCTGAAATTTATTAATACAAAATACATACAACAATACAATGTAGTTAAATGAATAATTTTAGCAAGACATAAATACTTTTTTTTTTTAATTAAAATCATCCAAATTTACCTATGTAGAAAAAATAATAAAATAACTAAAATTCTATTTTTTTGGTGATAATTTTAGTGTAAAAAGTATTGCAAAAAAATAAAATAAAAAATGAAACCTTGTATATAGCTTCGTTTGTAAACTTTTAAATCACGGAAATATCTTTTTAAATATATTAAATTGTAAGATTTATTTTTTTTTATTTATTTCTAAATACTATTCAATTAATATTGAGTTTTGCTTATGCAGAAATTTGGTTTTTCATTTTAAAATAAATTAAATTCTTACATGCGTGATGTTAAATAATTGTCATATTAATTAATTACATATGTGACTGAGTACTATATATATTTTTAACATGTAATACATCTAACTAATTAATACAAATGAATTGTAATTTTTCCAATTTTAGAAATATGAATATTTGATAACAAAAAAAAATTAGAAATATAAATCTTTCGTCAAAATCTTTAATTTCTCTTTCAGAAAAACGATCTTTTGCCAGCTGCATGCATTTTTTGGATTACAAAATTTGAATCTGAAAATTCAAAAACTATAAAAATTAAAATAGCAAAAAAAAAAAAAAAAAAAAAAAAAATCATTCTAAATGCCTTAATCTTTTACTAAAATCATCATTGGTCTCTTGATCAATTTTTTAAACACAGTACGTACCTAATCTTTTTATTTTAACATTATTAGCTTCAAACTTGACCTTATTTTACATGTATGTAAAATGCTATATTAAGTGGCACAACCAAAATTATTTTAGAGCGTAATAAGATGTTAGGAAATTACATGGATAAGAAAATAGATTAACTAAAAGTATCTGTTTCACAATCTCAAACAATAAAATCCTTATAAAATAGGTCGAATTTAGAGCTAATAATATTAAAATAAAAAGATTAAATATCTAATAGGTTCAAAAAATTATTCAGAAAACTAATTATAATTTTAGTAAAATATCAAGGTTAACGATACGTTTTGCGGAAAAATAAAATAAAACAAGGACAATGTGTAAATAGATTCATAGAAAAGAAAGTTGACGGTAGACAAAAAGGGTTAATGAAAGGCGGAATCGATTAGCCAGTGGATATTTTATCAAAACCATAATTGGTTCTTGATTAATTTTTTAAATACATCGGCTATATGATATTTTCATTTTAATGTTATTATTTTCAAACTTGACTTCTCTTTTGAGTTTGTATACTACACTTCGGTTGATGGCACAAAACTGTGAAATAAATACCTTTAAATAATTCATAAATTATATAATTTTATCACTTAAAATTGTGAAATCTAGCATCTTCACTAATCTTATTTTTTGTATTATTATTATTATTATTATTATTATTATAATAATAAAAAAAAGTCACAGAGAGTTTCCACATGGGCAATGTATTATTATTATTATTATTATTATTATTATTATTATTATTTAAATTTTTAAATTCCACTGGGATGCATGCACATGCTCACAATCGTCCATCCCTGCATATAACAACCCAAAACACAGATGCATACTTAATATAATTAATGACTGCTAAGCTCGATCATTACTTAATAATTACTACTACTAAAACTGACAACTCTTTTATTATATATATTCTTTCTTTCTTCTGTGTCACCATTGTTATATGCATCTTTTGGATTACAAAATTTGAATCTGAAAATTTAAAAACTATAAAATCCATGCATTTCTTTAATTGAAAGTGTCCGTTTCACAATTTCAAACAATAAAATCTATGTAGCTCTTAAATTATTTGGAAGTGTTTATTTCACCGTTTCACCATTACACAGACGTAAAAATAGATCGAATTTAGAGCTAATAATATTAAAATAAAAAGATCAAATATCCAATGTGTTCAAACAATTAATCAGAAAATTAATTATAATTTTAGTAAAATATCAAAGTTAACAATACGCTTTGTGAAAAAAAATAAAAAATGAAATAAGGACAATGTGTAAATAGATTCGTAGAAAAGAAAGCTAGGAGTAGACAAAAACGGTTAATGAAAGGCTGAATCGATTAGCTAGTGGATATTTTATCAAAACTATAATTGGTTCTTGATTAATTTTTTAAATACATCGGCTATGATATTTTCATTTTAATGTTATTATTTTCAAACTTGACTTATCTTTTGAGTTTGTGTATTGCACTTCGGTTGATGGCACGAAACTGTGAAATACATTCCTCCAAATAATTCATAAATTGCATAATTTTATCACTTAAAATTGTGAAATCAACATTTTCAGTAATCTTATTTTTTTTGTATTATTATTATTATAAAAAGTCACAGAGAGTTTCCACATGGGCAATGTATTATTATTATTATTATTATTTAAATTTTTAAATTCCACTGGGATGCATGCACATGCTCACAATCCTCCATCTCCGCATATAACAACCCAAAACACAGATGCATACTTAATGTAATTAATCACTGCTAAGCTCGATCATTACTTAGTAATTACTACTACTAAAACTGACAACTCTTTTATTATATATATTCTTTCTTTCTTCTGTGTCACCATTGTAGATCAAGAGCACTTCTACTGCTGCCTATAAATAAAAAAAAGCTGCAAACTTTCAAGATCCAGAAGCATTATAAACATTTCATTCTTCAGAAAACTAGAAATGGGTAACCATAAAGTTTGAATTTTTATTGATATTTCTTGAAAAAGTTTACACCTTTGAAGGAGGGAAAGGAAGCTTTGAAGTGATTAACAATGGCGGCTGCATTAGCTGCAGATGATTTAGGCAGGATAAGCAGTAGGCAAATGGGGAGCAGCAGGAGAAGCTGGGGTTCTGCTAGTGTGAGAGATATGTTTAATGCACCGGATGTTTTTCAACGGAGTGCAAGGCACACGGCGGATGATGAGGAGGCGGAGCTCCGGTGGGCGGCCATTGAAAGATTGCCAACTTTTGATAGAGTTAGAAAAGGGATGTTGAAGCAGGTTTTGAGCAATGGAAAAATTGTGCAGAGTGAAATTGATGTAACTCAGCTTGGAAGTCAAGATAAGAAACTGTTGATGCAAAGTATTCTTCAAATTGTTGAACAAGATAATGAGAAATTCTTATTGAGAGTAAGGAATAGAATTGACAGGTTAGTTTTTGACTTTCTTAATCTAGTCTATATGGTGTATGATAAAATTACTGAAAGAAAAAAAGATCAATTTAAGTTTTTGCTTTTGATTTCAGAACTTAGTTAAGTTGTTCAAATCTTTGTTGTTAAGAAGAAAAAGAAGTAAAAAAGTGATTTTTTTTTTTAATTTTTTAATATGGAACAGGGTTGGAATTGATATTCCTAAAATTGAAGTTAGATATGAAAATTTAGAGGTTGAAGGAGAAGTACAAAAAGGAAGCAGAGCACTCCCTACTCTTCTGAACTCTGCCCTGAATGCGGTTGAGGTAATTTTCTCTGTTCCATCATGTTTAGTTTGATTTGTATAGAGGTGTTTAATAAACCTCAAACTAACCTACCGATCAATCGGATCCACATAAAGAAAATTAATCTCTCATAATAATTTCGATTAGAAGAGGCTTATGAACATCATAATCATATACTCTCATGGAAATCAGAAAATTTTGTGAAACAAAACGATATGCTTGATTATAGGCAAAAGGTTTTGTATTGTTTCATAAAACATAACATTGAATATCTTCAGGTAACTCAATTTTATGAGGTTTTACTCAATTGAATTTCTATTAATAGGGTCTTCTTGGTTTTGCTGGGCTTTCTCCATCTAAGAAAAGGGTTATCAAGATTCTCCATAATGTGAGTGGAGTAATAAAGCCATCAAGGTATGTATATGGAATTTGCAGAACAGAATTTCTTCAATTTCAATTGATAAATTCTTCATCTGATTCTCTCATTCCTTTTCACTTTCAGGATAGCATTAGAAAGGGAAAACAACTCTGCTAAAAGCACTTGCAGGCAAACTTGAAGATGATCTAAGGGTTTGTTTCCACCCCGTTATCCCTTATTCTATGCATTTGTGTCTGTCCATCTATATACTTAGATCAATTTTATCATATATTGAACAGGTTTCGGGAAAAGTGACCTTCTGTGGCCATGAATTTAAAGAATTTTATCCTCAAAGAACCTGTGCGTATATCAGTCAGCATGATCTTCACTGTGGAGAGCTGACAGTTCGTGAAATATTGGATTTTTCAGGACGTTGTATGGGAGTTGGAACAAGATATGAGATGCTGTTAGAGCTGTCAAGACGAGAGAAAGAAGCCGGCATTAAACCAGATCCTGAAATTGATGCATTCATGAAGGCTATAGCTGTGGCTGGCCAGGAAAACAGTTTGGTCACTGACTATATTCTAAAGGTTTGTTTAATCTATCATCATTTATGATCTTGATTGTTCTATAATACAGAAGCTAATGAGTTGTTTTTTTGTTTTTTTGTTTTTTTTTTTAACTCCTGTTCAGCTTCTTGGATTGGATATATGTGCTGATATAATGGTGGGAGATGAGATGAGAAGAGGGATTTCAGGCGGACAAAAGAAGCGTGTGACAACCGGTATGTGTAAATAACATAATCTCCACTGCTGCAAATTAAGGTGTATTGACACTCAATTTTCAAATTTCTCGCTTCACATTTCTGATTCGGAGAGCTTGCAAAATTCAGGTGAAATGTTGGTTGGAGCTGCAAAAGCTTTTTTCATGGATGAAATTTCAACTGGACTGGACAGCTCTACTACTTTCCAAATCATCAAATACATGAGGCAGATGGTTCATATCAATGATATAACAATGGTCATCTCTCTTTTACAGCCTCCACCAGAGACATATGACCTTTTTGACGACATTATTTTGCTTTCAGAGGGTCAGATTGTCTACCAAGGTCCAAGAGAGAATGTCCTTGAATTCTTTGAATACATGGGTTTCATATGTCCAGAAAGAAAGGGGGTTGCTGATTTTCTGCAGGAAGTAACTTCCAAGAAAGACCAAGAACAATACTGGTTTAGAAAGAACCAACCATACAGATATGTCTCAGTGTCTGAATTTTCGGAAGCCTTTGGTTCATTTCACATTGGTCAACAGCTTTCTGAAGAACTCAGCATTGCTTTTGATAAGTCTAGAACTCATCCTGCTGCTTTGGTGAAAGGAAAGTATGGAATTTCTAATTGGGATCTCTTAAAAGCTTGCTTTGACAGGGAATGGCTATTGATGAAACGCAACTCGTTTATATATGTATTCAAAACTTTCCAGATAACATTCATGGCTACAATTTCGTTTACTCTTTTCTTTAGAACTGAGATGGAACCTGGTAAACGAGAAGGTGCAGGGAAGTACTTCGGTGCGCTCTTTTTTGGTCTCCTTAATGTCATGTTCAATGGACTGGCAGAGGTTTCAATGACTCTTGTTAGGCTTCCTATATTCTTCAAGCAGAGGGATTCTTTTTTTTACCCAGCTTGGGCTTATGCTTTGCCTATTTTTATCCTCAGAATTCCCCTGTCCACAATGGAATCTGCCATTTGGACTATTCTTACATACTATACCATTGGCTTTGCTCCTGCTGCAAGTAGGTGAGTTCTGTAATCTATTCTTACCATTTTATGGAAATGACTTAGCTATGGATTAAGTACCAATTTGGTTAGCCAAAAAGTTGTTGATTACTGAAGAAAGTGTTTTTGAATTGAAACACATGCTAAATTGGCGAGTTGAGGACTGATTCAGACCTTTTTTTCCCTTATAACTTTATGGGTTAACTTTTGTGGATCTTCTTTTAAGGCTTGTACTGATGCATCTCCAATTTTCTTAGGTTTTTCAGACAGTTCTTGTCATTTTTTGCAATACATCAGTCAGGTCTCGCCCTGTTCCGTTTCATAGCAGCTGCTGGAAGAACACAAGTAGCTGCAAATACATTTGGATTTCTGATCCTCTTATTGTTCTGTGTGCTTGGAGGCTTCATTGTCTCCAAAGGTAATGGGAAATTTCTCCCTTTGCTGCTAAAATGAATCATTATACATACAACAAAATACCCTCACACAACTTGTATATTTTGCATCTCACTGAAAAGAAATGTTCAATTTTCGGTATGCAGATGACATTGTATCGTGGTTGAAGTGGGCATATTATGCTTCTCCTCTGATGTATGGACAAAATGCCATTGCTCTGAACGAGTTTCTTGATGACCGGTGGAGTGCCGTAAGTCTCAGTCACCAGCATTTCAATCAAATTCGCCGCTTATTTTTCTTGACTTAAGATTTTAATTCTTTATCATATAAGCTTCTCACTTTTATTCTTCTGGTACAGCCCACTGGAAATCCAAGTGAGCCTACAGTTGGAATTTCCCTTCTTAAGGAAAGGGGTATGTTTACAACTGAAAAGTGGTTTTGGAGTTGCATCGGAGCGCTTTTTGGGTTTACAGTTATTTTCAACATTCTTGTTGTTTTAGCATTGACATATTTGAATTGTAAGTCTACGTCTTCCATATGTTTATTTTATTAACTTTCCTATTTGTCAAGCTCATATTCTTACTTCATGATATGTTCTTTTGTCAATACCAGCTCCTGGTGACAAAAAAGTGACAGTCAACAACTCAGAAGAAGAGCAAAAGCAGTTAGCATTGAATTCACAAGGTCAGTATCTGAATTGTTTCCTGTCTTTTCAATCAAATAGATTCTTTATTCTCATGCTCAAAACAAATCAAATCATTAATTGTAGGGATTGAAATGGTATCGACTAAAGGACATAACAGCTCCATTGGTGGTGTTGCAAAAAGTGTGTCGACAAAAGGAATGGTTTTGCCTTTCCAGCCTCTTTCACTTACTTTCAACTACATAAACTATTATGTGGATATGCCTGCGGTATGTCATTTTCCTTGAATTCTGCATATTAATATAGAATTTCAGTATCTGAATATTTTCCTCACCAATTTATTGGTAAAATTCAGGAAATGAAGGCTCAAGGAATTGAAGAGGATCGGCTACAGCTACTACGAGATGTCAGTGGAGCTTTTAGACCTGGTACTTTGACAGCTTTAGTTGGCGTTAGTGGTGCTGGGAAGACCACACTAATGGATGTATTGGCTGGAAGGAAGACTGGTGGATACATTGAAGGAAGTACATGCATTTCTGGTTACCCAAAGAACCAAGCCACATTTGCCCGGATAAGCGGTTATTGTGAGCAGAATGACATTCATTCACCATATGTAACCGTTTACGAATCTCTCATATACTCTGCCTGGCTTCGTCTTGCTGCTGATGTAAAGAAGGAAACACGAGAGGTATGATATCTATCGATCATAGCTGTCTTTCTTTTTTTAATGGGAAATGGGATAAATGTAGCTGACTTTGTTTCTACTTTGACTTACAGATGTTTGTAGAAGAAGTTATGGAACTGGTGGAACTAAATTCAATAAAGCATGCCCTGGTAGGACTTCCTGGAGTTAATGGACTTTCAACAGAACAGAGAAAGAGGCTTACTATAGCTGTAGAGTTGGTTGCCAATCCCTCCATCATATTTATGGACGAGCCCACATCAGGCCTTGATGCTAGAGCTGCTGCCATTGTTATGCGTACCGTGAGGAACACAGTGGATACTGGACGAACTGTTGTCTGTACAATACACCAACCCAGCATTGATATATTTGAAGCTTTTGATGAGGTCTATTTTTGTTCTTTGTCGTCTCTAAGCTGACCATTACTTTGTAATGCATCAAAGTTTTCACATAAATATGTTGCTGATTGCAGCTCTTGTTGATGAAAAGAGGAGGACAAGTGATATATGCTGGACCTCTTGGTCGCCATTCACATAAGCTAGTCGAATATTTCGAGGTGAGTAGGGACATTTCATTGCATGATCTTGTAATGTAACGAAGTACCTACGTCATCAGAAGTTGAGTAAAATGTGTGTAAAATTTTTCACAGGCGATACCTGGAGTTCCGAAGATCAAAGAAGGCTGCAACCCTGCTACTTGGATGCTTGAGGTCAGCTCTACTTCAGTAGAGGCACAACTTGCAGTTGATTTTGCGGAAATTTATGCCAATTCTGATCTCTACCAGTAAGTACTAGAAAATGTCTTTTCGGGTTGTATTATCAAACCGCGTACGTTTTTTAGTAGAAACTAAAATTTCTGTTTTCTCTGTGATTTTCAGGAGAAACCAAGTTCTCATCAAAGAACTGAGCACTCCATTGCCAGGCTCCAAGGATCTTTACTTTCCTACCAAATACTCACAAAGCTTTACAACTCAATCCAAGGCATGTTTCTGGAAACAATACTGGTCATATTGGAGGAACACACAATTCAACATGATTCGGTTTGTTCTGACAATTTGCATTGGTATTATGTTTGGTGCTATATTCTGGGATAAAGGACAGCAATAGTAAGTGTAGAACATTTTGCTCAAAACATTCCTCAAAACACACTATTTGGTTCATTTTGATCTATGCTTATTTGGGGCTGTTTTCTTGGCAGTAAAAAACAACAAGACCTGATGAATCTTATTGGAGCTACTTTTGGTGCTCTTCTATTCCTCGGCTGTATCAATGCTATGGCAGTGACTTCTACAGTATCGATAGAGAGAACAGTTTTCTACCGCGAAAGAGCAGCTGGAATGTATTCAGAGTTGCCTTATGCATTCGCTCAGGTAAGCATTAGTCAATAATCTTGGTGACAATTTTCATAGGAAATGGCTCACATACGGAGTTAAAGATGATAAAACTATTCTTAAACCTAATCTGTCAGCTTAAAGTGGTTTCAAGTTACACGCTTGAGATGATTTCTTTTTCTTTTCTTCAGGTGGCTATAGAGACTATTTACGATCTCGTTCAAGCTCTGATATATGCTCCTCTTCTATATGCAATGATCGGGTTTGATTGGCAGGTGGACAAGTTTCTATATTTTGTTTACTTCGTCTTCATGTGCTTCGTCATCTATTCATTGTATGGAATGATGGTTGTCTCCCTGACTTCTGGCCATCAAGTTGCTGCTGTTCTTATGTCTTTCTTCTTTAGCTTGTGGAACTTGTTCTCTGGCTTCATGATTTCCAGAAAGGTAAGTAATCCCAAATCGGCTTTTTTATATGTGAATTTGGAAGATGAGCATGCATCATTCACAGCTTAAATTGACACAAATAAATAGCAATATAAGCAACAAACATACCAGAATATTGACACACTAGAAGAAAATAATCCTTATTTATATGGGAAAAGTCTAGAAATTCAATACCAAAATACAGAGAAGATCTATTTTGTGAAACCGTGACGTGACAAGTCAATACCAACTCCCGCCCAATGTTATTATTTCAGCGCCAGATTTCAACAGGTTAGAATGAGATTGACTTTATTGACACCAAAACAAAAGTTAAGTGACTTTATCAATACAAATTGAATTTTAGTGACCTAGGAGGCACAAACTCCAATATTGGTGCAACTTATCCTATATTTGAATTGTTTTCCTATAAAAATATACAACATCAATGTATCAGAAATAAAGAACTTGACATTTCAACCTTGATCATTGCAGCAAATGCCTGTATGGTGGAGATGGTACTATTGGGGATCTCCTACTTCATGGATTATTTATGGAGTTATTACTTCTCAAGTTGGAGAAGTTACAACTATGCTTGAGATTCCTGAATCAGATCCAATGGCTGTAAATGCATTTCTTAAACTAGTCTTTGGTTATGAGCATGATTTTATTGTTCATGTTGTTATTGCCCTTTTTGGTTGGGTCTTGCTCTTCTTCTTTGTCTTTACCTCTTGCATCAGATTCCTTAACTTCCAAAAAAGATAGAAAGATTCTTCCCTTGACAAAGAATATTCTTTCTTCCCATTTTTGTGGAATCTACATGTTTGTAGATACATAGATTATCCAATTATGATGGATTCTTTTCCGACCGACTTTGGAGGAATCACAGAGGAAATGTATGCATGAAAGAAGAACAACTAATGTGAAAAAAGTTCACATTGGAATGATGTTAAAGAAATGTATAGATTGTAAGTGTAACACATTCACATGAAGCACTCGTCTATAGCGAAGGCCTACGACGAATCAATAAATTTGATGACAATTTTGTACTTTTCTTCTATAGTTTAATGAAATAGCAAATATATCACTCAAAAAATGTATAGAATATTCTTCTTTTTCCTATTTTTGTGGAATCTACATATTTATCGATGTATAGATCATCCAATGACGATGAATTCTTTTTTTGTCTGATGTTGGAGGAATCACAGAGGACATGTATACATGAGAGAGAAATGACTAATGTGAAAAAGTTTGATATCATTATGATATTAAAGAGATGTACAGATTAGATGTGTAAGTGTAGCCAGTTCAAATAGGTGAAATTATACAATGAACTCGGTCTATATGGACCTTCCCAACAAAAAGCTGACACATAAATATTTTTTATTTTCCTAATGTACATATTGATTACGTGTCAGTTTTTCATTGGAATAGTTCTTTGTCATAGAGTGACAAGACTCTCTTTTACATTCACATGAAGCACTCGTCTATATCGAAGGCCTACAACGAATCAATAGATTTGATGACAATTTCTTACTCTTCTACAGTTTAATAGAATGAGCAAATATGTTCCAAGAAAATATATATTCTCTTTTGTGACTTTTTCCATCAGAGATAATATTTACTGCGTACAATTTAGTTACTTATACAAAAAAAAAAAAAAAAAAAAAAAATTATTGCATACAATGTAGGCTGCGTTTGGGGCTGCTTTCTATAGCCCTGAAAGCTGTTTTTGGGGCTGCGGAAAGCAGCCTTAAATGCACAATTGGTAAAAGTCAGATTGTATTCACAAAAGCACTGGAAAAACACTTAAAACTACTTTTAAAGAAAGCAATGAAATCTAGTTGTGGGGAAAAACACTTTCATTACCAGTAATCCCAAATTAGCCCTTAATCAGTCTAACAACCTTTAAAATTAATATATGAAACTACTATAAACTTGTTCAATTTATCACTTGCATGCATTTAAAAATTAATAATCAGGATTTAATATATAATAATTTTTTGAAACAAAACTTCCATTCACATTGTTACAAAGAAAAGTATGGTTGTAACAGAAATACAAAACAAAGAAAAGAAAAACACCAAAAATCTTATCATAAAAGTTTCTATATACAAATCTAGAGACTCCACAAGAATAGGATAAAAGAATATTCCTTCTCAAGCAACTGAGAAGCATCTTTTATCTTGTTTGGAAGTTGAGGAATCTAATGCTTCCTGTAAATATAAAAAAGAAGAGCAAGACCCAACAAAGATGAACAATAACAACAGGTACAAGAAAATCATGCTCATAACCAAACTCTTGTTTAAGGTATGCATTTACAGCCATTGGCTTTGATTCAGGAATCTCAAGCTCGGTTGTAACATCTCCAATTTGAGAAGTGATAACTCCATAAATTGTCCATGAAGTGGGAGATCCCCAGTAATACCATCTCCACCATACAGGCATTTGCTGCAATTATCAAGGTAGAAATGTCAGGTTTTTTCATTGCTGATACATTCTCAAATAGTTGATACACAAAGAAGAAAAAACGCAATTCCCCTATACTTGGTAAAATTTGTCAATTTGGTCCTTGAATTTGCCTATCGAACCCATTTAAGGGCATGATGTTCCTGATAACAGAGTAAATGGGCAAATAGGCACTAAATTGACAAAATTTGTTAAGTATCCGGAAAGTTAAGTATTCTTTTCTAGTAGTTCTTTAAAGTTCTGCTATGTTTTTCTCGCTCACTTTGTCATTGTTTTGTTCTGTCATTTAAGCAATTAACGATGCATATTCATCTTCCAAGTTCAAGTTTAAAAAAAAAAAAAAAAAAAAGGCAACTGTAGATTACTTACTGGTCTGGAAATCATGAAGCCAGAGAACAGGTTCCACAAGCTAAAGAAGAAAGACATAACAATAGCAGCAACTTGTTGGCCAGGAGTCAGGGCAACAAGCATCATTCCGTACAATGAATAGATGATGAAGCACATCAAAACGAAGTAAGTGAAATATAAAAACTTGTCCACCTCCCATACAAACCCGATCATTGCATACAGAAGAGGAGCATATATTATTGCTTGCACGAGATCGTAAATAGCCTCTATAGCCACCTGAGGCAAAGAAAAAGAGAACCATTCAACCCAGAAATTCAAGCTAATAGGTAAGGTCTTAAAAATAGTCTTTTACTATCTCTAACACCACCTACTACTATACAAGCCATATGCAACAAAATCTATCACCAAGATTGACTTCCAAATTCTTACCTGAGCGAATGCATAAGGCAACTCTGAATACATCCCAGCTGCTCTTTCACGGTAAAAGACAGTTCTCTCTATCGCTACAGCAGAAGTCACTGCCATGGCATTGATAGCTCCAAGGAATAGAAGAGCACCAAAAGCAGCTCCAAGAAGATTCAACAGGTCCTGTTGCTTTTGACTGTAAAAAAAAAAAAAAAGGATATGGTCCAACCCTAAATCAGCATACATCAAAATGAAACAAATATTGTACTAGTAATATTTTGAATCAAATGTTCTACACTTACTATTGTTGTCCTTTATCCCAGAATATAGTACCGAACATAACACCAAAGCAAATCGTCATAACAAACCGAATTGTGTTGAATTGTGTGTTCCTCCAATATGACCAGTATTGTTTCCAGAAACATGCAATGCATTGAGTTGTAAAGCTTTGGGAGTACTTGGTAGGAAAGTAAAGATCCTTGGAGCCAAGTGATGGAGTGCTTAGTTCATTGATAAGATATTGATTTCTCCTGAAAAACTCACAAGAAACAGAAATATTAGTTTCTACATAAAATTACAATATGTGTCATTCGATATGTGAACCCGAAAAGATATTTCCTAGTACTTACTGGTACAGATCAGAATTGGCATAAATGTCCGCAAAATCAACACCAAGTTGTGCCTCTACTGAAGTAGAGCTGACCTCAAGCATCCAAGTAGCAGGATTATAGCCTTCTTTGATCTCAGGAACTCCCGGAATAGCCTGCAAGAGAATTAGAGACGTTTGCTCAACTTTTACTTCAGTATATGACGAGATGGCATATCAAAATGATTTTACTCACCTCAAAATACTCGACAAGTTTATGGGAATGGCGACCGAGAGGTCCAGCATATATCACTTGTCCTCCTCTTTTCATTAACAACAGCTGCAATCAATGACACTTATGTCAAAACATTGATTGATGCAGGTGTAAAATAATGATCAATGATCACAGACAACCAAATAGACAAATACAAATGCAACAGTACAAGAACTAAACCTCATCAAAAGCTTCAAAGATATCAATACTAGGTTGGTGGATAGTGCAGACAACAGTTCGTCCTGTATCCACCGTGTTCCTAACCGTGCGCATAACAATGGCAGCGGCTCTTGCATCGAGGCCTGAGGTGGGCTCATCCATAAATATGATAGAGGGATTGGCAACCAACTCTACAGCTATAGTAAGCCTCTTTCTCTGCTCTGTTGAAAGTCCATTAACTCCAGGAAGTCCTACCAGGGCATGCCTTATTGAATTTAGTTCCACCAGTTCCATAACTTCTTCAACAAACATCTGTAAGTCAAAGTAGAACAAAGTCAGATACATTTTTCCCATTTCTCATTAAGAAAAAAGACAACTATGATCGTTAGATATCATACCTCTCGTGTTTCTTTCTTTATATCAGCAGCAAGACGAAGCCAGGCAGAGTATACAAGAGATTCATGAACGGTTACATATGGTGAATGAATGTCATTCTGCTCACAATAACCGCTTATCCGGGCAAATGTGGCTTGGTTCTTTGGGTAACCAGAAATGCATATACTTCCTTCAATGTATCCACCAGTCTTCCTTCCAGCCAATACATCCATTAGAGTGGTCTTCCCAGCACCACTAACGCCAACTAAAGCTGTCAAAGTACCAGGTCTAAAAGCTCCACTGACATCTCGTAGTAGCTGTAGCCGGTCCTCTTCAATTCCTTGAGCCTTCATCTCCTGAAAAGTTTACCAAAAAAATTGGTGAGGAAAATATTCAGGTACTGTATACTTTTATTATTATACAGAATTTATGAAAATAGCATACCGCAGGCATGTCAACATAATAGTTCACATGGTTGAAAGTAAGTGACAGAGGCTGGAAAGGCAAAACCATTCCTTTCATAGACGGATTTTTGGTGAAATTATCATTTGAGCTGTCATTTCCTTGAGTCGCCACCATCTCAATCCCTGCAATCAATGGTTTAATTCTTTATAACGTGAGAAGAAATAAGCCATTTGGCCTTGTGTAAACAGAAAGCAATAAAATACACAAGAAAACAAACATTTGAAGCAAATGTGACTACATCCTATAATTCCATGAGCATGTATCTACCAATTTTCTTGACAAGCACTGACCTTGTGAAATGGATACTGACTGCTTTTTCTCTTCATCAGAATCATTAATAGTCGCATTTTTATCACCAGGAGCTGGTATTGATAAAAGAAGATATCATTAAGCACATGATTTTGAAAAATAGGAAAGGTAAAAAAATGAACATATGGAATACATAGACTTACAATTCAAATATGTCATTGCAAAAACAACAAGAATGTTAAGAATAATAGAAAACCCCAAAAGCACTCCGATGGAAGTCCAAAACCACCCTTCAGTTGAAAACATATCCCTTTCCTTAAGAAAGGAAATTCCAACAGTAGGCGCACTTGGATTGCCAGTGGGCTGTACCATAAGAGAAAAAGTGAGGAAGCTAATATAATTAAGAATTTGAATCTTAATTTTAAAAAAAATGCAGAAAATTTAATTGAAATGCTGGTGATTATGACTTACAGCACTCCACCGGTTATCAAGAAACTCGTTCAGAGCAACGGCATTTAGTCCATACATCAAAGGAGAAGTGTAATATGCCCACCTCAACCATGATACAATGTCATCTGCATACCGAAAATTAACCAGATTTTTTTTCAGTGAGATGCAAACTTTTTCGAGTTAGTGTGTGGGAGTGTTCTGTTGCAAGCAAAGAAAGGTTTATTACCTTTGGAAACAATGAAGCCCCCAAGGATACAGAACAACAAGAGGACAAGAAATCCGAATGTATTTGCAGCAACTTCTGTTCTTCCAGCAGCTGCTATGAAACGGAACAGAGCAAGACCCGACTGATTTATTGCAAAGAATGACAAGAATTGTCTGAAAAACCTGAAAACATTGGAGATGTATTAGCAAAAGCTTTAAGAGAAAAGCTACAAAATATCAGTGACCGCAAAAAAAGGTACAAAATCCAACTCAGCCCTCCACTCGCCAATTTCACGCATTTCTACAGTAAAAGTATCCGTGTATCACTTCAAATCAAAAACTGGCCACCGTATGTTTCAACCCCAGGAACAAATTTGCATTTAACGGGTGAAATTGGTCATAAATCAATGACCAGATACCTGAATTGGACTTTTGAGAAATTTCAGGAATACATGAACTACTTTCCCCCTAGTCTCCTCTTTGAGAACCAAATTGCTAGTCAATTCATAGTGAAACCTGAAACAATATAAACAATAGATCACAGTACTCACCTACTTGCAGCAGGAGCAAAGCCAATGGTATAATATGTAAGAATAGTCCAAATCCCAGATTCTAATACTGATAGGGGAATTCTGAGGATGAAGACAGGCAACACATAGGACCAAGCTGGGTAGAACAAGGAATCCCTCTGCTTGAAGAATACAGGAAGCCTAACAAGAGTCATTGCAATCTCTGCCATTCCATTGAACATGACATTAAGAAGACCAAAAAAGAGGGCTCCGAAGTACTTCCCTGCACCTTCTCGTATGCCAGGTTTCATCTCAGTTCTCAAGAACAGAGTAAATGCAATTATAGCCATGAATGTTATCTGGAAAGTTTTGAATATGTATATAAAAGAGTTGCGTTTCATCAATAGCCATTCCCTGTCAAAGCATGCTTTGAAGAGTTCCCATTTAGGAATCCCATACTGTTCTTTCACCAGAGCAGCAGGATGGGTTCTAGACTTATCAAATGGAATGCTGAGTTCTTCAGAAATCTGTTGACCAATGTGAAATGAACCGAAGGCTTCTGAAAATTCAGACACCGAGATATATCTGTATGGTTGATTCTTTCTAAACCAGTATTGTTCTTGGTCCTTCTTGGAAGTTACTTCCTGCAGAAAATCAGCGACTCCCTTTCTTTCTGGACATTTGAATCCCATGTACGCAAAGAATTCAAGAACATTCTCTCTTGGACCTTGGTAGACAATCTGACCCTCTGAAAGTAAAATAATGTCATCAAAGAGATCATATGTCTCTGGCGGAGGCTGTAAAAGAGAGATGACCATTGTTGCATCCATGATATGAACCATCTGCCTCATGTACTTGATAATTTGGAAAGTAGTTGAGCTGTCCAGTCCTGTTGAAATTTCATCCATGAAAAAAGCTTTTGCTGCTCCAACCAACATTTCCCCTGGAATTTCATACAAGCCTTCAGTATCAGAAATGTGAAGCAATTAATTTGAAACTTGAGCATCAACACTGACAGAGAACGGGCCAATGAGCGTGAACTTCTAGATCATAATACATATGGGCCATAGGAATTGAGGGTTTACCCGTAGAGGCATTGAAAGGAAAAAGATAGGCATAAGAGGGGTTCCATATCAGTTCGTTACGCATAGGGGTCTGAGGTGGAATTAGTTAGTTATAACCTATTGGTGAGTTGGCAGGGATAGGAATCTGATATTTAGATTAACGTTTGTTAGGAGAGGAGGTTAGGCTTATTTTGTGTATTCCATCTGCTGAAAATGCAGCGGAAGTTTTTTCCAGTGGGACTTGGCCAATCTTGTTCTTGTTTGCTTGTTATTGTTTCTATTAAACACATCTTAACTTGCAGTAACGGAAATTGTATTATTTACACATACCAGTTGTCACACGCTTCTTTTGTCCACCTGAAATTCCTCTCCTCATCTCGTCTCCCACCATGATATCAGCACATATATCCAATCCAAGTAGCTGACAGGAGTTTAAAAAAAAAAAAAAAAAAAAAAAATTAGCTAAAATTTTGGTTTTTAGTCGATGCAATTTTTCATTTTGATCTCTTGGTGTATCAGGGTAACAACACAATCAACACACAAAAGGAATTGTCTGTCAACGGTCAGGTTCTTGAAACATTTAAGGGGCCAAATTTGTTGAAACTAAGTACTTTAGGCGAAATATGAAGGCCAGGCTTTGGCTTTTTCTTCAAGATCATAAACGATGATGGATTAAACAAACCTTTAGAATATAGTCGGTGTACAAACTGCTTCCCTGGCCAGCCACAGCTGTAGCCTTCATGAATGCATCAATTTCAGGATCTGGTTTAATACCAGCTTCTTTCTCTCGTCTTGATAGCTCTAACAGCAAGTCATATCTTGTTCCAACTCCCATACAACGGCCTGCGAAATCCAGCGTCTCACGGACTGTCATCTCACCACAGTGAAGGTCATGCTGACTAATATAAGCACAGGTTCTTTGAGGATAAAATTCAGCAAGCTCATGGCCGCAGAAGGTGACTTTTCCTGAAACCTGTTCATCAAAAAGATTGATCTAAGTTTATATATGGACAGGCACAAATGCATAGAATAAGGGATAGCAGGGTGGAAATAAACCCGTAGATCATCTTCAAGTTTGCCTGCAAGTGCTTTTAGTAGAGTTGTTTTTCCTGAACCTGGAGGCCCGAGAAGTAATGCTATCCTGAAAGTGAAAAGGAATGAGAGAATCAGATGAAGAAATTATCAAATGAAATTGAAGAAATTCTGTTCTGCACATTCCGTATGCATACCTTGATGGCTTTATTACTCCACTCACACTATGGAGAATCTTGATAACCCTTTTCTTAGATGGAGAAAGCCCAACAAAACCAAGAACACCCTATTCATAGAAATTTGATTAATGAGTCGAAAAAGCAATTTCTCTTCACAAAACAATACTCATGTCATTTAAGGTTGTTCACCAAGAGCAATGAAGTATAAGTTAGGTCAATAAAATGGCTAGTTTACCCTTCATACCTCCATAAGAATTTCTCATGTCAAAATTCTCTTTCTTCTTAATTATTAAAGCTTAATATGTGATTTTTTGCATTAAATAATGAACCATTCTCCTACTTTAAATAAGAGCAAATATGAGTAAACATGGTCAAAAGTGCATTGTTAACTTAAAGTGCTTATGTAAAAAAGAACGAAGTGAAAAACCTAAACTGACATATAATAAAAAACGGAGGGAATACAATTTAGTAACTTGAAAATGTTATATACCATGAACCAGTACAGATCTCTTTGCCTGTAATCAAGGATATCAAAGTTCTGTGATTTCCAAAACTTTGTAAGTTGATCCAATTAATCAAATGTTTATTAAACACCAAAATAGAACTTTGTAAGTGTATCCAATGAATGGTTTGAGGCTGATTAAACACCCCAGTAGGAATCCAACTAATCATGATGAAAAAAAAAAAAAAAACCTCGACAGCATTCAGGGCAGAGTTCAAAAGAGTTGGGAGTGCTCTGCTTCCAATTTGTGCTTCTCCTTCAACCTCCAAATTTTCAAATCTGACTTCAATCTTAGGAATGTCAATTCCTACCCTGTTCCAACCAAAAAAAAAAAAAAAAAAAAAAAACCAAAAACTTGAATTAATCTGTTTTCTTGCAGTAGTTTTGTCATGCACTAGATGGGCTAGTTTAAGGAAGTCAACTAACCTGTCAGTTCGATTCCTTAGCCTCCACAAGAATTTCTCATTATCTTGGTCAACAACCTGCAGAATACTTTGCACCAACTGTTTCTTATCTTGATTTCCAAGCTGAGTAACATCTATTTCATTTTGCACAACTTTTCCATTGCTCAAAACATGCTTCAGCATCCCTTTTCTCACTCTGTCATAAGTCGGCAATCTTTCAATGGCTGCCCATCGGAGCTCCGCCTCATCATCATCCACCGAGTGCCTTGAACTCCGTTGAAACACATCCGGTGCATTAAACATTTCTCTCACACTGGCAGAACCCCAGCTTCTCTTGCTGCTTTGCCTACTGCTTAACCTGCCAAAATCTTCTGCAGCTAAACCGGCTGCCATGTTTAATCACTTCAAAGCTTTCCCCTTATTTTTCTTCCTCCTCTAAAATGCTTGAAAGAGAGGTCAACTTCTGGCGAAATCTCAGTCAAGGAACAAACTTTCTTGTCACCCTTATCTCCTTTTTTGGAGAATGAAATGTTGTTAATGGTTGGGACGTTGCAAGGTTGAATCTTTATATATTAATTAATATGCAGGAGGAAGAATTCCTGGTCAAAAAAATGGCGACACACAAGAATAAATAACGAAATAATTTATATATTATATATATATAATTTGTGAGCTTCTTTTTGGTAGTCATATGCAAGCTTGAATTTAGCATTATGTATCCATATGAATGAAGCATCCATGTTTTTGCGTTGTTACATATGGCCATTTTTGCTTACAAATAGTGAAAACGATGTATAGAAGAGACACGTAATCTTTTTCTATTGGCTTAAAGCTCTATTTGGCCCCTAAAACTATAAAAAAAAAAAGGCTTAAAATTATCGATGGTACATGAACTACCACGTGGTCGTTTTAAAAACTGCCACATCATTGTTTTTTACCGGTTCCTGGCGTGGTCAAAGGTATTTTTAACAGTCAACGGTAATTTTAACTTTTATGTTAGCGGGTTGCTAACATAATGTACTTTCATGTCTAGTTTTGAAGTTTATGTACCATTATATTAGTAAGGTGAAAGTTTATATACTATCGATGATTTTTACCCAAAAAAAATTGTTTGACTACGGCCCCTAACCTCTGTGTACAGTAAGCACCACTGACATAGCAAAACGAAAATAAAAACAAGAAAAGGAATCGCTGATTTGGTCCATTCTCCTGGTAATTTAATCATTTTCCATTTTTGACCGGCGACATTATTTTATCTTCCCTTTGATTTCTTCTCCCCCATTTCTCAAAAACCAAGAAACGAAATCAGCCAAAAGAATCATCCTTGTTTGCAACACTAGAAAACGAAGACGCCATTGATGTTGTTCTTAAGAGCTTCCAATTTAATAAACAAACAAAGCAGTAAAAAAAAAAAAAGCATAATAAAGAAGACCAAGACCTTGCGGGGCGTTTGGCATTTGATGGGACAGGGATAGGGATAGCGATAAAAGATTGGGATAAGGATAGGAATAAAAGTTAAATGTGGGATAGGGATAATATAAGATATATTTGGTATGTTGGATAGGGATAGGGATAGGGATAAATCAATATAATCGACGATGTTAACCCTAAACATGTTAAAAAGAATAACATATATATTACTTATGTCAAAAAAAATAAAAATTGGTCTATTAAGAAAATATTGGTATAACAAATTTTGTTAAAATAAGTTAGCATAGAAACAATTAATCAATCTTCACAAAACGAATTTATATAGATAAAAGAGTACAATAAAAATAAAAACAAAAAGAGAAAAAGAGGGACAAATGGAGAAAATATGAGAAAAGAAGAGACAAATGGGTCACAAAAATAAAAATTTTTATCCAACATAAATAATACATTGAGGGAGGTGAGATTGGGATTTGGGATAAGAAGGAGACAAATTCTTTTATCCTTATCCCAAGCAAATGAAAACAAATGCTGGATAAATCCCTATCACACCTTCTATCCGGGAAATTATACAATGGACCCGATTCATGTGGACCTTTCCAATGAGAAATTGACACATAGGTGTTTTTTACTTTTCCAATGTTAATATTGCTTACATGTCAGTTTTTCAGTGGAATGGTCCACATAGACCCGGTTCACTATAAAATTTCTCCCTCCTATCCACCTAAACAAACAGCTTCTTAGACCAACAAATATAACTACACTTCTTTTCCTTCTTACCAAAGAGAAATCACAAACAGAATGTCAAAATCCTTTAACTTTATTCATTTAATTCTTTCTGTCAAACGAAAGATATTGAAAAAGCTCTATTGACATGCAGGACGATCTGGTTGTCTTAGCAAGCAGCAGATTCTTGACATTGGTATCAAAATTGCTGACGAGCTTCAACTGTAAATGAGTTTGAAACAGTGCAAGGACTATATCCTTCAACTTCATGCACGAGTCAAATATTTTCTCATCGATTATTGAAATCTCCATCATCAGCCGGATTACTCTCGAAATCCTCCCTCCTAACGCTGCCGATTCCATCTTTCGACTATCTGCCGACAACATTTTCCGGTGATTTTAACGGAGAGATATGAGTTCAGGGATTTTTACTAGAGAATCATAATATTATTCAACAATGTTTTTTTTTCATAAATTTTTAGATAATTATGCAAAAAACCCTGTAATTACATTAGTATCCAAAAAAATTCTTGTAGTTTCTGGCTATTAACAAAAGAGGATTTTGACCTAACACAGTCAAAAAATGATGACATGGTAGAAAAATTTTCATGACATAGCAGATGCAAAAATTATTACGTGTTCAATTTTTTACTGTGTTAGGTCAAAATCTATTTTTTTAACCGTAAAAAACTACTTTTTTTTTTTAAAAAAAAAAACGAAACTTCTAAAATTTTTTTGGAAACCAATATAACCACAGTGATTTTTTTACATAATTATCCATAAATTTTTTTGACAAATTTCAAAGTCATATCTAATTTTATAAAATTTAATTCTTGAATTTCTTATTTATTTTCCTAAACATGAAATTTTGAACTATGAAATTAATTTCTTACAGTTTCGAAGGATCTATTTATTCCAAACGAAATTTAAAAAATAAAAGTTTCTAATTTTTTTTTTAAATTTTATACACAGAATTTAGTTATTTTATAATATTAAATTCTTAAACTTTAATTATTTTATGATTTATTGTTTTCACATTAACTCACTGTTTATTAATAATTCAATTGCAATTGTAATCCAAATTTAAAAGCCTGTAAACAGCACTCCTTCCGTTTTTTATTATATGATGTTTAAGGTTGTTCATTAAGACCAATGAAGTATTAATTAGATTACTAAAATGACTAGTTTACTCTTAATACTTCTCTCTTAAAACTTTATTTTCCATGCAAAAATTCTCTTTCTTCTTAATTATCAAAGCTCAATGTAGTATTTTCTGCATTAAATAATGAATCACTCATATACTTTAAATAAGGACAAATATGAAAAAACATAGTAAAAAATGTATTATTAATGTAAAGTATCAAATAAAAAGAGCAAAGTGAAAAATTATTTTTGCTAAATTTTTTTTTTTTGCTAAATTTTTTTTGTTCAGAAACAAACTTTCACTCATTGTTACAAAAATTACATATATTAATTAAAAAAAAGTATATAATTGCAACATAAATACAAAAAGAAGAAGAAACAGAAACAACTGACAACTAACAATCTTATCATGTAAAGCTTTCTATATACTTAGCCCATATAGATTCCACAAAAAATGGGACAAAAAAAAGAGAATATTCCTTTTCAAGATAGCAAGAAGAATCTTTTTTTTTATCTGCTTTGGAAGTTAAGGAATCTAATGCTTCCAGTGAAAATGAAGAAGAAGAGCAAGACCCAACCAAGCTGAAGAAGAACAACAGCTACAAGGAAATCATGCTTAAAACCAAAGTACTTCTCAAGGTATTCATTGACAGGCATTGAATCTGATCCAGGAATTTTAAGCATAGTTTTAACATCTCCAACTTGAGAAGTGATAACTCCATAGATTGTATATGAAACAGGAGACCCCCAATAGTACCATCTCCACCATACCGGTATTTGCTGCATTATTCAGGTTAAAAATGTCAACTTCTTCTCTTTCATTCCTGCTCCTGATGCTTTTTCAAGAACTTGACACAACAAGAGAAAGAACCAAAATTTCGCACGATAATGGGGCTATGAACCTGTTTAATAAGAGTTCTAGATCGGAGAATAGGCGCTAAATTGACGAAATTTGTCATGTACGGGGGACAATCAGGCGAAAATACTATGTTCCGGGACTGCTATGATCATGCCACCTCTGCACAACTGCGGACATGGCATTGATCATTGCAGTCCCGGACCACTGTTGAGCTTGTGACAATAATGAGTATTTTCCCGGAAAGCAAGGATTCTTTTCTGAGTGTTTCAACATTCTGTATTATGGCCCTAGGATTCTTTTGTCAGAGAACTAATGGATTTATTTGTTGTTCTTCCTACCTACAGTGACTAAGAGCAAGCTCATCGAAAGAAAATCCTTCGATCTCGTGAAGCTAAAGGCTCGTTTAAAGAGAACCCTTCGATCTCTTTGTTATGGGAAATATGCTTTCTTTCGTTTCATTTATTTCAGAATAAATTGGACTGAGTAACAGTTAGTTTGCCTTAAGCATTGGCTTAACCAACAAATAACTGCCATCTCTCTTGAGGTAAAGCAATAAACTAACACACAGACATCATAGATAATAGATCACAATGACATCATTAATAAATGCATAACAATGTGGCAAATAAGATTCTTCTATGTTTTTCTTGCTCATTTTGTCATTGTTTCTGTCATTTTAAGCAGTTTAATGATGCATAATCATCGTTCAAGTTCATCTGAACAAAATGAAGGCAATTGGATTGCTTACCGGTCTGGGAACCATGAAGCCGGAGAACAGGTTCCATAAGCTCATGAAGAAACTCATAAGAATAGCAGCAAATTGTTGGCCGGGAGTCAGGGCAACAAGCATCATTCCATACAATGAATAGATGACGAAGCACATCAAAACGAAGTAAGTGAAATAGAAAAACCTCTCCACCTTCCATTCAAACCCGATCATTGCGAAGAGAATAGGAGAGTATATTAGGGCTTGTAGGAGATCATATATAGCCTCTATAGCCACCTGAAGCAAAGAAAAAATGAACCATTTAACCAGAAACTTAAGTAGACAGATAATGTGTTCAAAATAGTTCTGTCATCTCTAACATCCACCTACTAATGTACAAACGCCACATACAACAGAACCTATTATGATCGACTTCCAAATGCTTACCTGAGCGAATGCATAAGGCAACTCTGAATACATTCCAGCTGCTCTTTCGCGGTAGAAGACTGTTCTTTCAATCGCTACTGCGGAAGTCACTGCCATGGCATTGATAGCTCCTAGGAAAAGAAGAGCACCAAAAGCAGCTCCAGTAAGATTAGCCAGGTCCTGCTGCTCGTCACTGTCGAGAAAAGAGGTTACATAAAAAAAGAACCAAATATAGTAATTTTAGAAATATTTTGAACAAATTGTTCTTTACTTACTATTTCTGTCCTTTATCCCAGAATATAGTACCAAACATAATACCAATGCAAATTGTCATAAAGAACCGTATTGTGTTGAATTGTGTGTTCCTCCAATATGACCAGTATTGTTTCCAGAAACATGCCTTGCATTGAGTCGTAAAGTTTTGGGAGTATTTTGTAGGGAAGTAAAGATCCTTCGAGCCTGGTGTTGGAGTGCTCAGTTCCTTGATGAGATCTTGATTTCTCCTGGAAATCGCAGACAAAATAGAATAGTTAGTTTCCACAAAAAACCACAAAATATGGGGTTTTGATACTAGAACCTGAAGAGACTTTTCCAAGTACATACCGATACAGATCAGAATTGGCATAAATTTCCCCAAAATCAACACCAAGTTGTGCCTCTACTGAGGTAGAGGTGACTTCTAGCATCCAAGTAGCAGGATTGTAGCCTTCTTTGATCTTTGGAACTCCGGGTACCGCCTGCAAGCGAATTTAGAGATGGTTTGCTCAACTTCTGATGCCATAGATACTTCAGTAAATCACAGATTGTGTATCGAAATGATTTTACTCACCTCAAAATACTCAACAAGCTTATGGGAATGGCGACCAAGAGGTCCAGTATATATCACTTGTCCTCCTCTTTTCATTAACAAGAGCTGCAACCACTGACACCTTTATGTTAAAACATCGATACCGATACACAATAATGATCAACATAGAAGCAAATGATCACAGATAACCAAGAACAAATGAAACAGAACAAGAACCAGACCTCATCAAAAGCTTCAAAGATATCAATGCTGGGTTGGTGGATTGTGCAGACAACAGTTCGTCCGGTATCCACCGTGTTCCTCACAGTTCGCATAACAATGGCAGCAGCTCTGGCATCAAGACCTGATGTAGGCTCATCCATAAAAATGATAGAGGGATTGGCAACCAACTCAACTGCTATAGTAAGCCTCTTTCTCTGTTCTGTAGAAAGTCCATTAACTCCGGGAAGTCCTACCAGGGCATGCCTTATTGAATTTAGTTCCACCAGTTCCATAACTTCTTCTACAAACATCTGTAAGTGAAAGTAAAAGCAAAGTCAGCAACATCTGTTTTTTAAAAAAAGAAGACAACTTTGATGGTTAGATGGCATACCTCCCGTGTCTCCTTCTTTATATCAGAAGCAAGACGGAGCCAGGCAGAGTAAATGAGAGATTCGTAAACAGTTACAAATGGTGAATGAATGTCATTCTGCTCACAATAACCGCTTATCCGGGCAAATGTGGCTTGGTTCTTTGGGTAACCAGAAATGCATATACTTCCTTCTATGTATCCACCAGTCTTCCTTCCAGCCAATACATCCATTAGAGTGGTCTTCCCAGCACCACTAACGCCAACTAAAGCTGTCAAAGTACCAGGTCTAAAAGCTCCACTGACATCTCGTAGTAGCTGTAGCCGGTCCTCTTCAATTCCTTGATCCTTCATCTCCTGAAAATTTCACCAAAAAATTGGTGAGGAAAATATTCAGGTACCGTATGCTTTTATTAGTATACAGAATTTATGAAAATAGCATACCGCAGGCATGTCAACATAATAGTTCACGTGGTTGAAAGTAAGTGACAGAGGCTGGAAAGGCAAAACCATCCCTTTCGTAGATGGATTCTTGGCAACAATATCATTCGACCTATTCTGTCCTTGAGTTGCCACCATTTCAGTCCCTGAAATCAATGATTTAATTCTTTATAAGCATGATGAGAAAGAGGACATATGGCCTTGTGTAAAGATAAAGAAAGAACATAAGCAAGAAACTAAAGAATCTAGGAATTTAACAAAGTTCTGCAAATGTGCCTACGTCCTATAAGTCCATTTTCCTGTCAGATAATGACCTTGTGAATAGGATGCTGATTGATTTTTCTCTTCAACGGGATCACTAACAGTCACATTTCTGCCACCAGGAGCTGATATTGATAAAAGAACTTATGATTAAGTATATGAGTTTGAGAAATAGGAGAGGTTATAAAATGAACATATAGAGGACATAGACTTGCCATTCAAATATGTCAATGCGAAAACAACAAGAATGTTAAGAACAACAGAGAACCCGAAGAGAGCACCAATACAAGCCCAAAACCACCCTTCAGTTGTAAACAGATCCCTTTCCTTAAGAAGGGAAATTCCAAGTGTAGGCTCACTTGGATTGCCAGTTGGCTGTACCAGAAGAGAAACAGTGAGGAAGCTTATATAATTAAGAATTCAAATATTAAGTTCAAAAATATGCAGAGGTTTAATTGAAATGCTGGTGATTAAGACTTACGGCACTCCACCGGTCATCAAGAAACTCGTTCAGAGCAATGGCATTTTGTCCATACATCAGAGGAGAAGTATAATATGCCCACCTCAACCATGACACAATGTCATCTACACACCGAAAATTAAACAGATTTTTTCTTTTTTCAGTGAGATGCAATATCTAAAATCAGCGAGTAAAAGTGTTCTGTTGCATCTATAATGATTTATTTTCAGTAGCAGACGAAGAAAGGTTTATTACTTTTGGAAACAATGAAGCCACCAAGGATACAGAACAACAACAGGACAAGAAATCCAAATGTATTTGCAGCAACTTCTGTTCTTCCAGCAGCTGCTATGAAACGGAACAGAGCGAGACCCGACTGATTTATTGCAAAGAATGACAAGAACTGTCTGAAAAACCTGTAAAATTGGAGATGCATTAGCCTTAAGAGAAAAGCAATAAAACATCAATGACCACAGAACATTAAGAAATCCATAGACTAGAAAAGAAAAGGCAACTCAGCTCTCAACTCGCCAGTTTCGCTGTTCTAGAGTAAAAATATCTGAAATGGGCCTCGGATTTGTAGACTTCAGGGTACTGGACTCGTATTTCATGGGTGAATTGGTCATAAATCAATGAGCTGATAGCTAAACTGGACCTTTGAGGAGTTTCAGGAATTTATGAACCTTTGAGAACAAAACTGCAATTAATATATCAGAGTACTCACCTACTTGCAGCAGGAGCAAAGCCAGTGGTATAGTATGTAAGAACAATCCAAATGGCAGATTCCATTACTGATAGGGGAATCCTGAGGATGAAAATAGGCACAGCATAGGCCCAAGCTGGGTAAAAAAAGGCATCCCTCTGCTTGAAGAATATAGGAAGCCTAACAAGAGTCATTGAAATCTCTGCCATTCCATTGAACATGATATTAAGCAGACCGAAAAAGAGGGCTCCAAAGTACTTGCTTCCACCTTCTCGTTTACCAGGTTCCATCTCAGTTCTCAAGAACAGAGTAAAAGAAATTATTCCCATCATTGTTATCTGGAAAGTTTTGAATATGTATATAAAAGAGTTGCGCTTCATCAATAGCCATTCCCTGTCAAAGCATGCTTTGAAGAGTTCCCAATTGGGAATTCCATACTTTTCTTTCACCAAGGCAGCAGGATGAGTTCTAGACTTATCAAAGGGAATGCTGAGTTCTTCAGAAATCTGTTCACCAATGTGAAACGAACCGAAAGCTTGTGAAAATTCAGACTCTGAGATATATCTATATGGTTGGTTTTTTTTAAACCAGTATTGTTCTTGGTCCTTCTTGGAAGTTACTTCCTGCAGAAAATCAGCAACTCCCTTTCTTTCTGGACATCTGAAGCCCATGTATTCAAAGAATTCAAGGACATTCTCTCTTGGACCTCGGTAGACAATCTGACCCTCTGAAAGTAAAATAACGTCATCAAAAAGATCATATGTCTCCGGCGGAGGCTGTAAAAGAGAGATGACCATTGTTGCATCATTGATATGAACCATCTGCCTCATGTATTTGATAATTTGGAAAGTAGTAGAGCTGTCCAGTCCAGTAGAAATTTCATCCATGAAAAAAGCTTTTGCTGCTCCAACCAACATTTCTCCTAGAATTTCATACAAGCTTCCAAATCAGAAATATGAAGCAATAAATTTGAAAATTGAGCATCTGTTCATCTTAATTTGCAATGGAAATCGTATTATTTACACATACCAGTTGTCACACGCTTCTTTTGTCCCCCAGAAATCCCCCTTCTCATTTCATCTCCCACCATGATATCCGAACATATATCCAATCCAAGAAGCTGACCCAGAGTAAAAAAAAAAAAAAAGAAAGTCATTAGCTTTGTATGACAGAACCATCAAGATAAGGCAAAAAGCTAAAACTTGGACTTTCACCTGATACAATTTGTCATTTTCTTCTCTGTAGTTTAGTTAATCTAGTCCTTGTAATTTAATTTTACAAAATTGAACCGTTTGATAGACAGTAAGCAGTATATGAGGGTAACAATGCGTATGACACACAGTCAATTGAATTGTCTGTCAACTGTCAGATTCTCTTGAAGGATTTAAATTTGTCAAACGGAAGTTCTTTAGGATGAAATGAGGGGCCATAGTTTGGCTTTCTCCTTCAAGATCATAAACGATGATGGGATACACAAACCTTTAGAATATAGTCAGTGTACACGCTGCTTTCCTGGCCAGCCACAGCAGTAGCCTTCATGAATGCATCAATTTCAGGATCTGGCTTAATACCAGCTTCTTTCTCTCGTCTTGATAGCTCTAACAGCAAGTCATAACTTGTTCCAACTCCCATGCAACGTCCTGCGAAATCCAGCGTTTCACGGACTGTCATCTCACCACAGTGAAGGTCATGCTGACTAATATAAGCACAGGTTCTTTGAGGATAAAATTCTTTAAACTCGTGGCCGCAGAAGGTGACTTTTCCTGAAACCTGTTCATCAAAAAGAATTATATAAGCATATATGGACACGCAAAAAAGAGAGAGAGAGCGGAGAAAAACCTTTATATCGTCGTCAAGTTTGCCTGCAAGTGCTTTTAGTAGAGTTGTCTTTCCCGAACCAGGAGGACCAAGAAGTAATGCTATCCTGGAAAAGGAAAAGGAATGACAAAAGAAGATGTAGAAATTTTCAGCTGAAGAAATACAGTTCTGAACTGGTCTAACTGAACATTCCACATACACACCTTGATGGCTTTATTATGCCGCTCACATTATGGAGAATCTTGATAACCCTTTTCCTAGATGGAGAAAGCCCGATTGCACCAAGAACAGCCTATTCATTGAAATTCAACTAATGACTATAAAAGCCTTTTTCTCTTTGCAAAACTGTACAATTCAGTAACTTGAAGATGTTATATTCCATGAATTTAGTACTGAACTCTTTGCCTTTAATGAACCATATCATCTTTATTCACAAAGTTTTGACATTTGGAAACTTTGTTAGTGTCAGTGGATTCGAGTAATGGGTTCGAAGTTTGATTAAGTACTACAGTAGAACATTGTAAGTGGATTCATTTCATCAATCTGAGGTTGGTTAAGCACCAACATAGATGATTATTCAAAGTTAAGTTCCTGTCTCCTAAGTATGGATCCAGTTATGCATTTCCTGTGCTAATTTTTCTAACACATATGATTATTCTGCCATAGGGGAATGGATTGGCCAGAAATCAAATCGATTCAGGAGAGTCCACTTCACTATTCAGAGTGATTCATTGATTTATTTGTGATATATCGGAAGCTCTCAAAATTTTTTCTTTCTTGAACCCTCTATTCATCAGAAGTGAAGTATCAAAGCATCTGTAAGTTGATCTTGACCTATAATCCAAAACATGCGTTCTTGTTCTCGATTTAATGGGGAAACAATATGTTTAATTCAAAATTGGAGACTAATTGAGATTTGAAATTCAGAAAAAAAAACTGTTTAATGGAATTCCACAAGTCTCACCCGGTTGACCGTTGAAACCACTGGACTTTGGTTACTGAACTGCCATCCTTCTTGTTTCTAATAGGCAAAATGCATTCTCTAACCCCCTAAACTTCTGTGATAAAATCGCCCCAGATTTGACAATTCCGTCTCATGTATACTGTAGTTTGAGTTAAATGGCGTGTGACATGATTTTTGAAAAAAGCAGAAGAGATATCTAAAGCATACTTCCTATGAAGCACACTTCCTATAAAGGTGTTTACAGCGGCGGATCTGAATCACACCTCCGATTTAGTCCAATGTATCCTCAAAAATCGTGTCATGTACCATTTAACAAATACTGCAATCCACGACGAGACGGAAACGTTAAGTCTAGAGCAAGTACTGTCAAAACATATAGATCATGTACTCAATGTTGAAAAAAAAGTTGATGGGGAGGCATTTGCAAAATCCAATTAATTCAGGCGCTCAGGAGGCGTTTTGCCTTTCTAATATTTCACTGAACTTTGAAGTTATAGAACTGATCATGATGAAACAAAGAAAATTACCTCAACTGCATCCAGGACAGAGTTCAGAAGAGTTGGGAGTGCTCTGCTTCCAATTTGTACTTCTCCTTCAACCTCTAAGTTCTCAAATCTGACTTCAATCTTGGGTATGTCAATTCCTACCCTGTTCCATCCAAAAAAACAATACAATCACATCTTCACTTCTTTTCCTTCTTAACAACAAAGATTTAAACAACTTAACCAAGTACTAGAATCAAAAACAAAAACTTAAAGTTGATCTTTTTTTTTTCTTACAGTAATTTTGTCAAGCACCAAATGAACAAGATTCAGAAAGTCAACTGACCTGTCAATCCTATTCCTCACCCTCTGCAAGAACTTCTCATTATCTTGTTCAACAACCTCAAGTATATTTTGCATCAACTGTTTCTTATCTTGAATTCCAAGCTGAGTAAAATCAATTTCATTCTGCACAACCTTTCCATTGCTCAAAACGTGCTTCAGCATCCCTTTTCTCACTCTATCATAAGTGGGCAATCTCTCAATCGCCGCCCACCGGAGCTCCGCCTCCTCATCTTCCTCCGTGTGCCTTGCACTCCGTTGAAAAACATCCGGTGCATTAAACATTTCTCTTACACTGGTAGAACCCCAGCTTCTTTTACTGCCTTGTCTACTGCTTAATCTGCCTACGTCATCTGCAGCTAATGCAGCTGCCATGTTTAATCACTTGAAAGCTTTACTCTTGATGATGAAGGAGTCAACTTTTTTTGTGAAAGCTTGATCAACAAACAAACTTTCAGGTCACCCTTTGCAAATGGGAATGCTGATGATGGATCAAATCTTGTAAAGGTTGAAGCTTTATATGTTACAATATTGAGGAGAAATGTCATTTGGTCAAATATTTAAATCCGGCGACTGGACAAGGAAAAAACTACAGCTAATTGGCCCTCTTGTGCAGGATACGTGCAGAGAATTAGTGGAATAATAATAATAATAATAATAATAATAATAATAATAATAAAGCAGGCCCCCTCATTTGTTGGCTTTTTGTTAATTTTTTTTATTATCTTTTAAAATCAGTTTGGAATTGCTACCAGTGAAAGCGTTTTTTCCTACGACTAGGTTTTATTGTTTTCTTTAAAAATAGTTTTAAGTGTTTTTCCAGTGATTTCCTGAATACAATCTGACTTTTATCAATTATGTATTTGAGGCTGCTTTTCGCAGCCCCAAAAGCAGCTTTTAGTTAAAGTAAGGTTCCTCTTACTTTGGCTAAAAGCTGCTTTCTGTAGCCTCAGACGCAGCCTAAATTTGGAGAACTACCCAGCTCGGTCCAAATGATACGGAATTGTAATAGAAATTTTGGGAATTGAGTTATGTATTTTGTTTATGAGATTGGAGTTTGAACATGTCTTCTTGTCCGTTTTAAGATGCTATCATTTTTGTTATAGTCATGTGAAAACTTAATTGCGAACATGCATGCTGTAGATAGCTACGAAAACCATAGCTCAGGGAGGTGGGCTACGATCTAAAGATTCCTTTCTATCGTTTCTATCAAACTCATTTTGAATATATTATATTCCGTTGAAAATATCCATTTGCCTATGTTACGGTTACACAATTCACATTATTCAAATTATAATCTATCAGTAAGATAACGTTCAAATTTTGATAAAAAAATCATATTGTAAAAACCTAATTTTTTCAACAATTATAATTGATCAACTGTATTTAATCAGGCATAAAGACCTTTTTGGCCCATGCTATCATTAGTTTGTCTCGTGGTCTTTGTCCTATTAACATTTCTTTTTTACTCTTTGTGGTGTGCAAAAAATTTTCAAAATGGCCCCCTAAAAACCAGATTTGGTCAGATTTTTTATTGGCAGAATCTAACGAAATCTGCTTTTTATGGGCTGTTTTGGAACTTTTTTGTATAACACAAGAGGTAAAAAAGAAATGTTAAAAAGATAAAGGCTAAAAAATAAGGGCTAAAAGGGCAAACCGATGAGAGCATACGAACGAAAAAGATATTTAATTCCAATTTATTATAATGGTGTCAAATTGAAATATCAAAAGCCTAATTAATTAAAATAGAAAGATAGTATATAGTTTGGGATATATATATATATATATATATATATATATATATATACACTTTTTTTGGGAAAAAAAAATTCTTTATGCCGTGTATATTTTGATTAAATAAAGTACTTTTTAATTCAGGCAGAGTAAATTCTTTACAAATTGTATTTACAAATTAATAAAAAGTCACCATTTTATTTAAAAAAGTTAAATATGAACATCACACTAGTTTATAATAACATTATTGTGTCAAAAATTGGATTTTCCACCGTTCGAAATGATATTTTTACAATTTTCTCAATCACTGCATCAAGTATTCAAAAATTATTTTTAAAATATTAAAAATACAATTTCAAATACGAACAATACCAAAAAATACTCTTTAATTGAGTTTTATATTCGATATTAACTTTTGTAATAACAATAGATTTAACATCTGCGACTATAACTTAAGCTCAATATATTTAAATTGAAATATCATAACCTCAATAAGTAAAATTATAAAATAATCTAGGAGTTCCAAGTGTATAATGGATGAGTTCATGTTTTGGATTGTTAGGAAGGTTCATATAAATCGGATCCATTATATAATTTCTCCAAGTAGAGCGCAAAAACAGAAAAGAAAAATTTGACTTTTTATGAATATTATAAATTGTTTTTTCCATTAAATTATGAACAGAAGGAAAAGAAAAGATTTTTAAGATTCCTTAGAGATTAATATTCCTAATTAATAACGATTCATTTTAATCACTGTACTTTGTATGCTGGTACATGTCAAATCAACAATTAAATGTTAATAGTAGTTTAAATTTAATGAATTATCTACTTTTCAAATATGACTTTTCAGCTGTAATAACTCAGTGACAAAACATTATTATTAGTAATATATTTTATTGGAATATATCGCATTATTGATATTCCATTATTTGCTTGATTAACTCAAAAAATAGTATATTTATACTTTTCTTCTCTTTTTTCTTTTCTTTTTTACATTTTTATGAATTGACATAACAAGACTAAAATACAAACGTTGACTTGGTTAAGTGACGGCACATAATATATTCATAAATTGAAGAATTTTATAGGTAAATAAGACCCCAAAATTTTTATAGAATTTATAATTTATTGTTTAATTAATTTTTTGAACACATTAGGTATATGGTCTTTTTGTTTTAATAGTATTAGCCTTAAACTCGATATTTTTTTTCTCTTGTGGGCTACAGTATCTGTTTACTAACACGTGGCATAATTTTGAGAAAAATAGAAAACTCTAGAGTTGATTGGAGAGATCATAATCATACTTCATATGTAGTTTTATGATAGCTACAAATATAAATGACACCTCCGATTTAATCTCACGTGTCTGCAAAAATTATGTCATATACCAGTGAATGGATACTATAGCACACGGGAGAAAAAAGTGTTGAGTTCAGGGCTAATACTATTAAAACAAAAAGATCATGTACCCAATGTGTTCAAAAAATTTATCAGGGGGCCAATTATAAATTCCATAAAAGTTCAGGGGTCTCAGAATGTGTTTTGCCAATTTTATATTATAAGTTACTCCCTCTGTTTTTTATCACATGATGTTTTAGGTTTTTTACTTTGTTCTTTTTTATTTGACATTTTACATTACCAATGTATTTTTTAGTATGTTTTCTCATATTTATCCTTATTTAAAGTATGAGAGAGATTCGTTATTTAATGCAAAAAGTACTATATTAAGTTTTGCTAATTAAAAAGAAAGAGAATTTTTGCATCGAAAATAGAGTTTTATGAAAGAAGTGTTGAAGGTAAACTAGTCATTTTAGTAACATAATTAAATACTTCATTGGTCTTAGTTAACAATCTTAAACATCATATAATAAAAAACGGATGGAGTAGCGTATAAGTTTAATAGAATAAAATTCATAAATTTACAAGTATTTTTTTTCATTGACAAAATCTAAATTACAAGAATAATTAAAAAAAAAAAAAGTCATGTGAATTTAGAAACGCATTGAAATTGGACCAGGAGATAATTAAAGCAAGAGCTAAAGAGTTTGAATAAACTAATTACTTAAGAACGGCATTGAATATACTATTAATAGTAATTAATTGTAAAAAACCAAGTCAAGTGAATTTTGAAACTCATTAAAATTGAATAAACTAATTAACTACTATTATATTAATACTAATATAATTGAAATTACTTTGGATAACTACAATCGGACTTTACTGATCATATTAATTACTTGATTGAAAAATTTGACGTCTAGAAGCATGCATCTATAACTTGCAAGTTGCAACTTCTTTCTGTGATATTTTGTCAAAGTTCATAAGGATATGGTATTAATTAAATGTGGTTAAGAAAAATACTTAAATTATTTTGTTTTCCATTATTCTTGGTGTCAACTGCAACTGACACGAGATTAGGCTTGAATTCAAAATCAATCCCCAACAATTTCCACCAAAAAAAAAAAAAAAAACCACGACTTCAAAGAAAATATCTCAATTGGATTATTACATAATTAATTCAGGATTAAGCTATCGAATCAATTTAGGGTCAGTTTAGGGTTGCTGTCAGTGAAAGTGCTTTTTTCCACAGTTAGGTTTTATTGCTTTCTTTAAAAGTAGTTTAAAGGGCCAGTTTGAGATTACTGTTAGTGAAAGTAGTTTTAAGTGCTTTTCCAGTGCTTTCCTGAATACAATCTAACTTTTATCAATTATGCATTTGAAGCTGTTTTCCTTAGCTCCAAAAGCAGCTTTCAGCTAAAGTAAGGTTTCCCATATTTTGGTTGAAAGTTGCTTTCAGGGCTGCGGAAAAGCAGCCCCAAACTGGCCCTAAGTGTTTTTCCAGTGCTTTCTTGAATAAAACCTAACTTTATCCATTGTGCATTTGAGACTGCTTTCCGCAGTCACTTTGCTTAATGTTAGTTATATTTGTAAAAGAAAAAAAGAATTTAATGGAATTAAATTACTTTGGAATCCAACCACTTGAAAATTTCCAAATAAAGAGTAAATTAAAATCCAAGGAGAATTGGAATTTGAACTTGAAAATATCTTATTACTAGAAATAATAATCTCTCAGTTTTGCCTATGAAAGAGGACCATTAAAGCATGAACTTGTACAAGTAAAATATGTAGCTAATATAGGTAACAATTTATTGTATATTAAAATAAAAGATTCATAATAATAAATATGTAATAATTATAATAAATATATAACAAGTCTCAACTAGCTAGTAGGACCAAGTGTTATTATATATTTATTTGAATGAAAAATAAGTAATTTATTAAGTTTACTTTTCAAAACGGATTTAGACATGGACCAATGTCAAAAAAAAAAAAAAAAAAAAAAAAAATGCAAACAAGTACAAAAATGAGAAAAATCAACTTTTCAAAGATTGTTTGTACCACACGTGTTTACACAACGGACACATGTCCAAAAATATTGCAAACAAATACAAAAATGAGAAAAATCAACTTTCAAAAATATAAGCACAGGTTCTTTGAGGATAAAATTCAGCAAACTCATGGCCGCAGAAGGTGACTTTTCCTGAAACCTGTTCATCAAAAAGATTGATCTAAGTTTATATATGGACAGGCACAAATGCATAGAATAAGGGATAGCAGGGTGGAAATAAACCCGTAGATCATCTTCAAGTTTGCCTGCAAGTGCTTTTAGTAGAGTTGTTTTTCCTGAACCTGGAGGCCCGAGAAGTAATGCTATCCTGAAAGTGAAAAGGAATGAGAGAATCAGATGAAGAAATTATCAAATGAAATTGAAGAAATTCTGTTCTGCACATTCCGTATGCATACCTTGATGGCTTTATTACTCCACTCACACTATGGAGAATCTTGATAACCCTTTTCTTAGATGGAGAAAGCCCAACAAAACCAAGAACACCCTATTCATAGAAATTTGATTAATGAGTCGAAAAGCCAATTTCTCTTCACAAAACAATACTCGTGTCGTTTAAGGTTGTTCACCAAGAGCAATGAAGTATAAGTTAGGTCAATAAAATGGCTAGTTTACTCTTCATACCTCCATAAGAATTTCTCATGTCAAAATTCTCTTTCTTCTTAATTATCAAAGCTGAATATATGATTTTTTGCATTAAATAATGAATCTTTCTCCTATTTTAAATAAGGACAAATATGAGAAAACATGGTCAAAAGTGCATTGTTAACTTAAATTGTTCATGTAAAAAGAACAAAGTGAAAAACCTAAACATATTATAAAAAAACGGAGGGAATACAATTTAGTAACTTGAAAATGTTATATACCATGAACCAGTACAGATCTCTTTGCCTGTAATCAAGGATATCAAAGTTCTGTGATTTCCAAAACTTTGTAAGTTGATCCAATTAATCAAATGTTGATTAAACACCAAAATAGAACTTTGTAAGTGTATGCAATGAATGGTTTGAGGCTGATTAAACCAACGTTATGAAAACCGGACCGGACCGGCCGGTTCGACCGGTTTTACCGCGAACCGGCCATTGGACCGGTCGGTTTAATTAAATTTAACGGTTTAGTCAAAAACCGGATTTGATCGGTTCGAACCGCGAAAAACCGGTAAACCGGCGAACCTGTCAAAAACCGGTTTCTTGACAAATTCTAAGTTGAAATTAAGAAAATGCTGAAAGTAGGATTTGAACCCTACCATTTTGTAAGTTAATTTCTCATTCAAAATCCAGTTTACTACTTGCTTAATCTAGCAGTAGTACCTTTGATTTCTTTAGTATTGCCCTTACTATTACTAGTCTCTGTTTTTGCCCTTGCTATTACTAGTTTATTTTTATTATTTAAGGCTTGTATTTAATTAAGTTTTAAAATATTTTGTGAAGTTATTTTGAATATTTAACATTTAAAACTTATGTTTGATGAATTTATAAGCTTATTTATTATTTAAATAATATTTTTTTCAAAAAATCAATAATCCGGTATAACCACCGGTTGAACCGGTAAACCACGTACCAGTAGCTTCACCGGTTTGATGTCCGGTATGGTTATGATAACATTGGATTAAACACCCCAGTAGGAATCCAACTAATCATGATGAAACAAAAAAATAATAATAATTACCTCGACAGCATTCAGGGCAGAGTTCAAAAGAGTTGGGAGTGCTCTGCTTCCAATTTGTGCTTCTCCTTCAACCTCTAAATTTTCAAATCTGACTTCAATCTTAGGAATGTCAATTCCTACCCTGTTCCAACCCAAAAAACAAAAAAGGTGAATTAATCTGTTTTCTTGCAGTAGTCTTGTCATGCACTAGATGGGCTAGTTTAAGAAAGTCAACTAACCTGTCAGTTCGATTCCTTAGCCTCCACAAGAATTTCTCATTATCTTGGTCAACAACCTGCAGAATACTTTGCACCAACTGTTTCTTATCTTGATTTCCAAGCTGAGTAACATCTATTTCATTTTGCACAACTTTTCCATTGCTCAAAACATGCTTCAGCATCCCGGATTAAAAAAAAAATTATGGTACTATTACAAACTATTACTCAATATAGGGTAGAAATAAAACTAATTCCAATTTTATGATGTTTTTGTCAAAGTCCGCATATGACATTGGCGAACATCATTTTTTTTTCTCCCGCCGCAGGTCCGCCAGTCAAACTAATGGACCCAAAGAGGTCCGCCTACAAAAATAGCGGACTGAAAATGTCCGCCCGTAAGAGAGGCGGACTCTTAGGTCCGCTTTCAAGGAAAGCGGACCTAAAAGCTGCCTTGTCCCAGTTGATGGGACAAGGCAGAGTCCGCTTATAGTGAATGCGGACATAGAAGTCCGCATTCCAAAGAAGCGGACTCATGTACATATTTTAAGTCCGCGTCTTTGGAATGCGGACGCCTGTGTCCGCATTCCAAACACGCGGACCAACATCCAGAATCTTCTCCCCCAGCCGTCCGATCAAATGTAAATATAATCCCAGCCGTCCGATGAATTTATATATTTACTCATTTATACGTTCTAAACACAAATCTGTGAATCAGAAAATTTTTTTTTTCAGCTTCCTTCTCCTTCCTTCTCCTTTTAATCTGCTTCTCTTTCCTTTTAAACCTTCCTTCTCCTTTCTTCTCATTTTAAGCTCATTACTTCAGCTCCTTCTACATTCTTTTCTTTTTTTTGGTAGGTTAATTTTATTAACCGTAATTTTTATTTTATATTTATAATTATATAATTAATTTTTGTTAATAATATTAATCAACTTTTTGTAATTTTTTCTCAGGATTGTCAACATCAAATTGGAAACAAAAAATTTTATCACTACAACCATCAGACAACAGTTATTGTAGTATTAAACAGGAAAAAAGGTAAATATAAAATTTTTGTAAAAATTTTTAATTTCTGGAATAATATATATAGGAGATTTATGAAAAAATGGAATATGTATAAATTTGTATTAGATTTATTTTTGTGAAGTTAGTATATAATATTTATATGTTTGAAAAATCATATAGATATGATATAAACTATATAGTTAGTAAATATCTCTATAAGTTTTGTTTAAAAATTGTTATTAAAATTTGAAATATTATTATTTTTACAGAATATTGGAAAAAAAAAATAAAACTGAGCTAGTAAAAAAGAATTTTTTTTAATTTGGTGTAAAATTTTATATTTATTTTTATCATTATTATTGTTATTGTTATTATTTTTAATACAAGTTATTTTTTTGTAAATTATATTTTTATTTTTATTTTTATTATTGTTGTTATTAATATTAATATTATTATTATGATTATTATTATTATTACAAGGGTTTAAAATAGAAAACTGGTGTAGTGATATATAATATTTTATTTAAGTTGTTGTTTAATTAATTAATTAATTAATGTGTATTTGAAATGGTTCAATTAAGGTTAATATTTTTTCATGCAACCTGTAGATGGTTAAAACAATACTGACCCCAAAGATTATGCGGTTCCCGGAATTTGCATTGAAGAAAATAGAAAATTTTAGCAAAATTCAGATGAGAAGGGGAAAAAAGTTACTGGAGTACCTGCTAAATATGAATGAAAAATTACAAGACATAATAATGTCTGGCTACAAATTTGATGTGCGAACGAGGGAACAAATGTGGGTGCTAAGAAATGGATTATCTTGGCGTTATCAACTCTTATTTAATGAGATTTTTGACGAATCACCTGTAGATTATGATAATATGGTAAAAATATTAATTACGAAGGAGAGTGAATGTATAAAATTACCCCAAGAATTGGTTGGCAAAGTTCTAGAAACTCTGCCAATATGTCAAGTAGACTATTGTAATAAAGTTAACGCTAGGAATGATTTTAAATTTAAGATTAGGAGATGACTATAGTAGTAGTTTAATTTTATAATTATGTAACTTATGTATTTTTTTGTTGCTTAGTGTTATAATGTAATTTAATATTATAATGTAATTTAGTATTACGATTATCTAATTCAGCGTTAATATTTTTAGTAAAGTCCTTTAATTATATAGAACATAAATGAACTCTAGAGTTATAACAATCGTTAAATAAATATACAATTTTACTATTATGGTATTATTAATAACAGTAAAAGGGGGAAAAAATAAAATAAATATGGAAATAATTTATGACCACTCGTTAAGAGCTTGCATTTAGAAAAGTGATTAGCATCATTTTCTATCTCCAATTTTAATATTGCCAATTTTACCATAACATTTTCCAAGTGTGAAATTAATCAAAAGATGTCATCAAACAATCATTCCAATTAAAGGATTTCTGCAATTTGGTATTGAAATTCGTAGCAAGATTTCTCACTGCAATTTCTTTCTTTTAACTTTTTCCTTTTTAATTCAACCCTTGCCATCTAATTTCCCTTATATCATCCACATTTTGGACTCTTGTCAACCATATGAAAGGCATGAAGAAGAATTCACTTTAATGTACAAAAATCCTATATAAAAAAAGGAAAAAAAAATTAATTGAATGGTTTTTTTTATTGCTTTGGATGTTGAGAGTGTTTTATGAAAGAGTAACTAATTACGGACTTTTTGCATTTTGGTCAATCATTTTCTCTTTATTTTACCCATTAATTTAATTTATACATTTATTACGCTATAACATCTTTTCATTTGTTTTTGATTATTTTCGTTGAAAATAATGAAATGGCAAGTTTTAAAAGACAAATTTACGCATTCTTGTCTCCCATTTTAACAATTTAAATTTCCCTAAAATTTGATTTTGAACAATAATTTCAACCTCTCTATATTTTTATTTTGTCCTTGTATAATCGTCTTCCATGAGTATTAAAGGTATTTTTGTTGTTAAATACATGTCAAATAACCATATTTCTCTTCTTCTTAATTGTTTCTAATTCAAATTTTTTTATTTTTTAATTAATTTTGTACTTTTAAGATTGGGAGACTTATTTCTAGAGTTAAATTTTTAATTCTTAAAATATGATATGATTAGAATTTAATAACTACAAAGAATAAAAAAAATTAAGAGCTCATCAAAATTGAAATTTAATTTGACAATTAAGCTCATTAATCTTAATTACAACTCGTTCGATTTCAAAGGAATTGGAATGCACAATTAAAAAAATATATGACCTTTTATTTATAGTAAATGTTCTAAATATTCAAAGACATAAGTCTTGAACTAAAACATAAAAATATTATACATTGTTTAAAAAGAAACATCAAATATTACGTCCACTTCTATTGGAAGGCTGCGATGGATCAGTACACTGTGATGGATTCTATTCAACATTTGATGTTGTTCCAAAGTTGGAATATGGAAAAGGAGGTTGTTGCTGAGAGTACATACTAGACATACCAACACACTGTTCCACTGAAGATGGCCGCGCAAACGATGGAAATATCATATTAGAAGGAGTATGTGGTGTACCCATACCATGCATAGCCCAAAGTGATTGGCCCGACCCACTCCATTGTGTAAATGGGTTTTGAGAAGTGTTAAACCCATACTGTGGTGGACCACTTGGACTAACAAATGAACCAGGAGCAGATGGGTTAGGAACCCATGATGAATATTGCTGTGTTGGTTGTGATTGTTGTGAAGTGTTTGCTACATATGGATCATGTGAATGGTATGATACTGGATGTGGCACAATGTCACAAGAAGGATCTGTTGGTCTTGTGACCTCACGTCTCCTCGATGTGGTACGTTGGCGGCGTCTACCAGTGGCAGCAACGGGTGCCTCTTCATCCACTTCAAAATTTGGATAAATAGCAGACGGAGCTGGATGAGGAGGTTGGGAACCCCGAACATAACGCCGTTCCTCCCCAAGCGCCCCGCATATGCTGTTTCTTATCCTGTTCACAGCATCCAAATCTCTAACCAAGGCCAATTGCTCCATTCCATCAACCTGTACATAATATATATTATTACTATGTACAGGTCATAAAAAAATTAAACACATGAATTTTCAATTTTAATGACTTACAGTGGCACCATGGACAGCACCTCTAACAGAAATCCATCTCCTTGTTATTCGCCTATACCATTCCATGTACTCGGAATGATAATGGAGTGGTTCGGCACATGGTTAAGCTGCAAATATCAAATTTGCCCTATTATTCCATATTGCGACCCAGTAGGCCATTTTCTGTATAATGGAACCTTTAACCTGAATCAGTTCAATATCATGCAGCTCATTGGTTTGCATGGGTGCAACAGGTATGTGTTGTTGCAAACCAAATTGTCGAAGAACTCTGTCTGGTTGATGCCATTCCACAATGTGCATGCAAATCAATGGCACAACAGCTCTCCATAAATGATTTCCTTGAAAGCAATATTCTGGTAATGCTGCCCGGATTTCATCTGTGTATGGCTTCCAAGTGAACTACAAACAACACAAAATAACATATATATTTATATGATTTTACCATTCCAAAAAAAATATTTTTTTCGTAAAATGTTTAACATGACTGCATGCCTAATTTGTATGACTTACAGAATCTTTGTCAGCCAAATCAAGTACATATCGTATATGTCTCAGCGTATGAGTTGGCACAGCAGTACAATCCTTAGGTGTGCTCCATCTGTAATTAATTAGGAGATATTAATTTACATGGTAAACATATAAGAAAATTGTATAACTATATCATAACAACGAAATATAACTATGCATAAGTAATTTTGAATTCTAAATTACACAAGTTCGGCATCGTATACCCTAAGTTGTTGTATTTTATTAACTGTTCGGTAGGAACTATGTGAATTCTATTTTGTTTTCCTTTGACAGCAAAATTGATTTCTCTTGCTTATTTGTAATTTCAATGATTTGTCTCTCACTATATATATATATATGACTCATGTGAAAACAAAATTGATATATTAATACATATATATCATAAGTGTTATGTATACGTACCGCCGACCAAGTGGTAAACCAGGCGTGATAACTCCACTCCGTAGGTTCGGCGATATATCTCTCAATCTCTCATATGCCCAAACCTGCAACAAAATTAAAGCACCACCAATTTGTGCAGTGTTGTGTCGGGCGGCTTTACATAGCTCTCTATAAAGATATGCTAAACACCCGCTGCCCCAGCTATACTGACCAATTGTTGCAATATTCTCCAACAAAGGTAGAAACAAAAGGTTGACATAACCTGATGTTTTTGTGCTAAATAATATGCCCGATAATAGTTGCAACAAGTATGCACGGATGTACCGTGCAATGTCTTCTTCATTATCATTAGCCGGCATAGCAGGAAAAGTAGCATTTAACCAACTCAATTGCAGCATATTTTTTTTAAGGCATTTCTAGGAGGACGAACGCCTAATAGTCGTTCACACTCATCTACCCATTTTAAAGGAAGTGGGCAAATCAATGGATTACCATCTATTGGCAATCTAGTTTGAATAGCAACATCCTGCAGTGTAATTGTTGCCTCACCTTCGGGAAGATGAAAAGTATGAGTCTCCTGTCTCTATCTCTCAACTAGAGCCGTAATGAGATGATGGTCCAACTGAAAAAAACCCAACCGTGCAACTCCATAGAAACCAGTCTGTCTCAAGACTTGTTCTAGTCGATCATCAATTTCTTCCTCACGTAGGATCGTACCGTCCCTCCTGCAAGTAAGGGTTGTCTCCTCATCCTAATATTTTTATGAAAAATTATATTAATTAATAACATAGTAACAAATATAACAAAATAATATACACTTAAATGAACTTAATATATTTCTTAATATATTAAAGAGGACAATGTTTTTTTAAGTAAAAATTTTGGATAAATTTATAAAATAATGCAACTTATTATCATAAGTAACATTAATTTAATTCATCACACAATATTTAATTAATAGTTCAATTATGTAAATAGAAAGTGATATATTTGCACCTCATTGAACCATACTGCCTCCGATCTATGTGATTTCTGTGAATGTAAAACGCTAGGGTCAATCGGTCCAGGCTCAATGTATGCTCGCTGTGGTCGTGGATTACCTGACATACCTAACAACACAAACATTTGATGTCAATATAATAAAATGATGCACATTAAGATTTCAACATACTAATAAGGTTTACCAATTGAGTGCATTACTATTAAAGCAATATAGTCACAAAACACACATTATCATAGTAGTTTGCATTCCCAAATAACATATTAGAATCCATTACAAATTAGTCATTATAATTACAACATATTTAACTACGCCCACATATCCTAGTGTTATGACCGGGTAAGCCACATTTACTACAAAAACTGAAGGTGTTAGCACCGGCAACTTTCCAATCCATCTCATTCCGAATCCGTGTTGTTTTTGGTCGACCCTTTTTTCTCATCAAATTCGGATTTGGTACAAGTGATGGTCCATCGATTGTTGGCCAGTAGTCACGTTCTCCAAGTGGGGTAAATGCTGTCGACCAACATTTCAAGTTGTTTTCTAATTTATAAATTGGATGAATAAATTGTCTATGGTCAATGCCATATGCCAAACACCCAGCAATGGCATGGGAGCATGGTATTCACAGTTGTTGAAACTTTCGACAACTACAAGTCATTTCATTCAGATTGACCACTTGCTTGTGTCCTCCCTTCCTTCCTGAATTCCAACGGGCAGTTTTAATCTCAAAAACACCATTCCTCGTATCAAACCGTTGTACTACATGTCCAGATGCCTTTTCAAACCTTGTCCTCAATAGGTCTATTGCAAATGTAGTATATGAGAATCCCTTTTGCATTTCGGCTGCAATTTCAAGTCTGTGTTTTTCGAAACGATCGACCAATTTTAAAAAAAAGACTTTCCATCATTGTTGTTATTGGCAATCCCCGAATATCTTTTAGCAGCCATCCGTTTACTGATTCAGCAATGTTAGTTGTCATACTACCCCATCGACAACCACCATCAAAAGTGAGAGCCCATTTCTCCTTTGGCACCCGATTCAACCATTGAAAGCTATCAGGTTCTTTCTCCTCAAGCAACCTCATCATCCGTTTAAACTTCCAAGGTTGATGTTGATATGCTAAAAAAACATGAAAACATATTTGAAAGCATAATGAGTTAAACAATTGTATACTTGATCCTTATGGTTTAGGTTTACGGTAATTGAAAAAGCAATACTCTTAAATACCTGCATTGATGATAAAGTTTTTAACTTCTTCATTTTTGAATTGCTTATTGTAGTTGCTTGCTAGATGGCGAATGCAGAATCGATGAGGTGCCGTCTTCCATTTTTCAGACTCCATGGCTCTTAAGATTCCAACATGCCTATCAGATACGACACAAACATTGGGCATGTCTGGGCAAACAAAATCTCGTACACAACGCAAGAAGAATTCCCAATTTGCAATATTTTCAACTTCAGCTATGCCAAATGCTATCGGAAATATGTTTCGGTCGCCATCAAGCGCTGATGCTACTAGTATTACACCTTTATACTTTCCAGTTAAAAAAGTGGCATCAACGTACAACACTGGCATACAATGTTTGAAACCATCAATGCATGGTTTCAGAATCAATATAAGACGCTCAAAACGTTTAACTCCTGGCACAAAACGACCATCGACAAAGTGATTAGACTCACTAATATGGTAGATTGAGACGAGGTTCATTTCGGTTACAGCATAAAGCCAAGGGAGAAGATGGTTATATGACTCATCAAAACCTCCATATATCTTCTCAATGGCTTTATTTTTTGCCAACCATGCCTTCTTGTAAGAGATTTTTATCTTATATCTTTGATCAAAGTTTGCAACAATGACCTTGACCTTTAGTGAGGGATCCTCCCTAATCATAGCCTCCACTATGGGATACATATAGGCCGTGTCAAGATTTCGGTTGTCTTGAGACTTTTTTAGCCCATGACAAGTATGTTCACCGACATACTTTGTGATCTCCCACAGATGAGACTTCTTCTTCAGCGTCGCACGTAACCTCCATGGACATCCCTCATCATAATAATGACATACCAATGTGATAGTATTCATCCTTGTCTCCCTACTCCGAAACTCTTTTTGTATTCTCATTGAGTATTCCTTAGCTGCATTTTTAACTGCTTCTCTTGAATAAAATAACATCCACTTTGAGAGTTCCATTGACGAATCCCATCTTATAGCATTCCTAGTTTGATCAATATCATGGACTGTCATAGCTGATGCATCAAATTGGGTAAGCTGGGGAATATTTGGGAAAAATGTAGGGGTATAATTATTGTATAATGCAGTGTCATCAACATTTGAAGAAGAAGCCCTATAATTCCCTAGAAGCTCATCCTCATTGTGCAACCCATCATGATCATTATCAGCATCAGCATAATCCTCAGATTCACTATCATCACCATCAACATCATCCTCTTCATCATCATCAGATTCGCTATCACCATCACCACCACCACCACCACCTTTAAAACCAATAGGTTCATAATCATCGCTATCATCATCATCATCATCATCACAACCATAACCACCAAGTCCACCACTACCACCAACATCATAATCAACAGCTTGAGAATTAGAAGGTCCAGCTATATCCCTCGTGTGTGTAGAAGGTGTATTATGATTGCATTCGACGTATAATTCAATACAGAACAAGGTATGACCTAAACTGCTGACTATCCCCAACATCATATTCAAATCATCATCGTCACACAGATCAAAACACTTATACACTAACTGTACTCCATTCATTGCAATTGGGTTTCGAAATTGCACCCTAATCAAATCTTCGGTCGCTGGTATATTCATAACAGTCCTAATCTTATCAAACAATGAACTAAGATTGAATAAACCATTCATTGATATTACTTTGCAACATCCATTCTCATAATCAACTCCAAATTGATTCCTTATGATTTGACCACCCCAATGAATATATATTGGCAATGAAGTCGATATTATTCTGTCATATAATTAAAAAGCATTCATTAGGGCATCTCCAACCCACCACCAATATCCAATTTCTTTTTTTGATGTTTAGTGTTATTTTAGTTTCTTTTCCATTTTTCTTTCAGTGTAAATTTTTTTTTTCAAAATGTCTAATTTTTTACAGTATTTCGCTTATGTGTTTTTATTATGGTTTTCAGACCCAAACTGGTCATCGAACCAGTCAAGGGATGGATTCATGGATTTCAGATTAAACTGTAATAAACATAAATCGAACCGAATTTTGTAAATATATTAATATATATTTTTTATATTTATAATATACGAAACTTTGAACATTTTTATTATAATTCTTATAATTAAGCATTTCAAACACAATATAGTAAATTAAAAAGCTCAATTTATGAAATATAAGTTTTGTACTTACAATTAAAAATACAAAATATATTTTATTTTAAATAAATACACCTCAAAATAATAACTTAAATTTTATATTTAAAAAAAGATTTAAAAAATAGTTTGGTCGAACCGGATCCGAACCGATCGACCTGACCTCTGGTTCCAGTCGAACCCAGTCCGACTGGCCGGTCTTGTTCGGTTTTCACAAATATGGTTTTTATTAATTTGTGTGTTTGATAATTTATATGTGTATTTGTCATCTTCATTTATTTTAATAATTTTGCTTAAATTCTTAAAATTTTTTAAATTAATATTGATAAAATATCAAAACTAAATTAAAATGTTGCAAATTCAAAAAAATATTAATACATATACAACTTGGAACTATCATAAAATTTGATATATCCTATTTTTGAATCATTAAGTGTTATTTTTTGCATTAATATGTTAATTTTTTTTAACTATATCCTATACGATTTTATTTTATAAAATTATTTATTTATTAAAATATTACCCAGTCCATTAAAATTTTTTATATATTATTAACACTAAAATGTTTGAATTAGTCTTTATTAAAAACAATGAATAATATAATTGTATGTAAAAAGTAATATAATAGTAATAAAAATGTTTGTCGAAAGGAATAAATTAAAAATATTTTAATTTGGAGTGCAAATTTAGACTGAATAGTTGGAGATGGTCTTATATACTAACTTCACAAAAATCAATCTAATAAAAATTTCTAAACAAATATTATATACATATTCTATTTTTGCATACATCATATATATATTGGTAATGAAGTCGACATTATTCTGTCATATAATTAAAAATCATTCAATATATATATGTAAAAAATTATCTTAAATAAAATTATGATATTTTTTAATTAATTCTAACATAAATGCAAATATATATATATATATATATATATATATATATAAATCAAATAGAAATTTCTAATACAAACTATATAGTTTATATCATATATTTAAGATTTTCAAAACATATAAACATTAAAAAATTATTATGTAATTTAAATTATTTTTTTATATTTAATTAACATTAAATTTTTTTTTAAGAATTTCATAAAAAATATGTTAATAATATTATATAGTATGTAAAAAGAAATATATTAATAATAAAAATGTTAGGTGGAAAGGAATAATTTTAAAATATTTTTATTATAATTGGAAATTTGGAGTGGAGAGTTGGAGATGGTCTTATATACTACACAAAAATCAATCTAATACAAATTTATAAACAAATATTATATACATATTCAATTTTTCCATGCATCAATCACATATATATTACACAAATTTAAAGAAATTCACAACATAATTTCAAATTACAAAATTTCATAAATTTTTTTTATTTACCTTTATTACGTTTAATAAACGCGGACAATAGCTGCTATTTGATGATTGTAGTGCTAGGATTTTCGTTTCTACTTTGTTGATGCTAATCCTATATATAAAATACAAAAAATTTATACATTTAATTAAACACATATTATACATCTAATATAAATTTATAAACGAACATTTTATACATATTCCATTTTTTTACACATTACATATATATTGCTACAAAAATTTATAGAAATTCACAACATAATTTCTACAAAATCTACAAAATATAAAATTTGCAAAAAATTTTAGTATTTACCTTTCTTGGGTTGAATACTTCACAATATTTGTTATTTGGTGGTTATATTTTGTTAGTATTTTCGTTCCTAATTTGACAATGCTAATCCTACAAAAAAAAAAAAAAATTGTAACAAAAATTAAGAACTTAATTAAATATATATAAATATAAAATAAAATTATAATTACTAAAAACTTACTAAAAATTAATTAAATTGATAATTAAAAGAGGTAGGAAACTTACTTGAAAGAGATATAATGTTGAACAAATTTAACTTCTAAAATATTAAAGATGGAAGGAAATCAATTTTTTTTGATTAAGCAGATGAAGGTTGGAGAAGGAGAGGAAGAACAAATCTGTGTTTTTTTTACCAAACGTATAAATGAGCTGAACAAAGCAGATGAAGGTATAAAATTTGATCGGACGGCTGGGATTATTTTACATTTGATCGGATGGCTGGGATTTGTTGGTTGGATGGTGGGAGACACGGATTCTGCATGCTGTCCGCGTGTTGGGTATGCGGACACAGACGTCCGCATTCCCTGTAAGCGGACTCTGCCTTGTCCCATCAACTGGGACAAGGCAGCTTTTAGGTCCGCTTTCCTTGAAAGCGGACCTAGGAGTCCGCCTCTATTATGGGCGGACGTTTTCAGTCCGCTATTTTTGTAGGCGGACCTCTTTGGGTTCATTAGTTTGACTGGCGGACCTGCGGCAGGAGAAAAAAAAAAGGATGTCCGCCAATGTCATATGCGGACTTTGACAAAAACACCATAAAATTGGAATTAGTTTCATTTCTACCCTATATTGGGTAATAGTTTGTAATAGTGCCATAATTTTTTCTTTAATCCTCTGCATCCCTTTTCTCACTCTGTCATAAGTCGGCAATCTTTCAATGGCTGCCCATCGGAGCTCCGCCTCATCATCATCCACCGAGTGCCTTGAACTCCGTTGAAACACATCCGGTGAATTAAACATTTCTCTCACACTGGCAGAACCCCAGCTTCTCTTGCTGCTTTGCCTACTGCTTAACCTGCCAAAATCTTCTGCAGCTAAACCAGCTGCCATGTTTAATCACTTCAAAGCTTTCCCCTTATTTTTCTTCCTCCTCTAAAATGCTTGAAAGAGAGGTCAACTTCTGGCGAAATCTCAGTCAAGGAACAAACTTTCTTGTCACCCTTATCTCCTTTTTTGGAGAATGAAATGTTGTTAATGGTTGGGACGTTGCAAGGTTGAATCTTTATATATTAATTACTATGCAGGAGGAAGAATTCCTGGTCAAAAAAATTGTGACACAAGAATAAATAACGAAATAATTTATATATTATATATATATAATTTGGGAGCTTCTTTTTGGTAGTCATATGCAAGCTTGAATTTAGCATTATGTATCCATATGAATGAAGCATCCATGTTTTTGCGTTGTTACATATGGCCATTTTTACTTACAAATAGTGAAAACGATGTATAGAAGAGACACGTTATCTTTTTCTATTGGCTTAAAGCTCTATTTGGTCCCTGAGCTATAAAAAAAAAAAAAAAAGCTTAAAATTATCGATGGTACATAAACTTTCACCTTACTAACATGATAGTACATGGTACATAAACTTTTACCTTACTAACTTAATAGTACATGAACTTCAAAACCAGACATAAAAATATATCATCTTATCAACCCGCTAACATAAAAGTCAACATTACCGTTGACCACGCTAAAATCCGGTGGAAACTACCATGTGGTCGTTTTAAAAACTGCGACATCATTGTTTTTTACCGATTTCTAACATGGTCAACGGTATTTTTGACAGTCAACGGTAATTTTGATTTTTATGTTAGTGGGGTTGCTAACATGATGTATTTTCATGTCTAGTTTTGAAGTTCATGTACTATTATATTAGTAAGGTGAAAGTTCATGTACTATTATATTAGTACATGAAATTCATGTACTATTATATTAGTAAGGTGAAAGTTCATATAGTATCGATGATTTTTTCTAATAAAAAAAAATTTTTGCCTATGGCCCCTAACCTGTGTACAGTAAGCACCACTGACAGAGCAAAACGAAAATAAAAACAAGAAAAGGAATCGCTGATTTAGTCCATCCTCCTGGTAATTTAATCATTTTCCGTTTTTGACCGGCGACATTATTTTATCTTCCCTTTGATTTCTTCTCCCCCATTTCTCAAAAACCAAGAAACGAAATCAGCCAAAAGAATCATCCTTGTTTGCAACACTAGAAAACGAAGACGCCATTAATGTTATTCTTAAGAGCTTCCAATTTAATAAACAAAGAAAGCAGTAAAAAAAAAAAAAAAAAGCATAATAAAGAAGACCAAGACCTTTACGGGGCGTTTGGCATTTGATGGGAATAGGGATAGGGATAAGGATTGGAATAGGGATAGCGATAAAAGATTGGGATAATGACAGGGATAAAAGTTAAAAGTGGGGTATGGATAATATAAGATATATTTGGTATATTGGATAGGGATAGGGATAAATCAATATAATTGACGATATTACCCCTAAACATGTTAAAAATAATAAAAATTGGTCTATTAAGAAAATCTTGGCACAACAAATTTTGTTAAAATAAGTTAGCATAGAAACAATTAATCACTTTTCACAAAACGAATTTGTATAAATAAAAGAGTATAAGAAAAATAAAAACAAATGGAGAAAAAGAGGGACAAATGGAAAAAAGATGAGAAAAGTAGGGACAAATGGGTCACAAAAATAAAAATTTTTATCCAACATAAATAATACATGGAGGGAGGTGAGATTGGGATTTCGGATAAGAAGGAGATAAATTTTCTTATCCCTATCCCAAGCAAATGAAAACAAATGGTGGATAATCCCTATCGCACCTCCTATCCGGGAAATTATACAATGGACCCGGTCCATGTGGATCTTTCCAATGAGAAATTAACGCATAAGTGTTTTTTACTTTTCCAACATTAATATTGCTTACATGTCAGTTTTTTAGTGGAACGGTCCACATGGACCCGGTTCACTATAAAATTTCTCCCTCCTATCCACCTAAACAAACAAACAGCTTCTTAAACCAACAAATATAACTAGACTTCTTTTCCTTCTTACCAAAGAGAAATCGCAAACAGAATGTCAAAATCCTTAACTTTGTTCATTTAATTTTTTTTGTCAAACGAAAGATATTGAAAAAGCTCTATTGACATGCAAGACGATCTGGTTGTCGTAGCAAGCAGCAGATTCTTGACATTGGTATCAAAATTGCTGACGACCTTCAACTGTAAATGAGTTTGCAACAGCGCAAGGACTATATCCTTCAACTTCACGCACGAGTCAAATATTTTCTCATCGAGTATTGAAATCTCCATCATCAGCCGGATTACTCTCGAAATCCTCCCTCCTAACGCTGCCGATTCCATCTTCCGACTATCTGCCGACACCATTTTCCGGTGATTTTAATGGAGAGATATGAGTTTAGGGATTTTTACTAGAGAATCATAATATTATTCAACAATGTTTTTTTTTTTCCATAAATTTTTTAGATAATTACGCAAAAAACCCTGTAATTACATTAGTATATAAAAAAAAAATCATATAGTTTCTGGCTATTAACAAAAAAAAAAAAGATTTCGATCTAACACAGTCAAAAAACGATGACGTGGGAGAAAAATTTTGATGACATAACAGAGGCGAAAATTATTACGTATTCAATTTTTTATGGTGTTAGGTCAAAATCTTTTTTTTTTTTTAATGGTAAAAAACTACAGGATTTTTTTTCAAAAAACGAAACCTCTAAAATTTTTTTGTAAACCAATATAACTACAGTGATTTTTTTACGTAATTATCCATAAATTTTTTTGACAAATTTCAAAGTCATATCTAATTTTATAAAATTTAATTCTTGAATTTCTGATTTATTTTCCTAAACATGAAATTTTGAACTATGAAATTAATTTCGCACAGTTTCGAAGGATTTATTTATTCCAAACGAAATTTAAACAATAAAAGTTTCTATTTTTTTTTTTAATTTTATACACAGAATTTAGTTATTTTATAATATTAAATTCTTAAACTTTTATTATTTTATGATTAATTGTTTTCACATTAACTCACTATTTATTAATAATTCAATTGCAATTGTAATCCAAATTTAAAAGTTTGTAAACAACACTCCTTTCGTTTTTTTATTATACGATGTTTAAAGTTGTTCATTAAGACCAATGGAGTATTAATTAGATTATTAAAATGACTAGTTTACCCTCAATACTTCTCTTTTAAAACTTCGTGCAAAAATTCTCTTTCTTTTTAATTATCAAAGTTTATTATAGTAATTTCTGCATTAAATAATGAACCACTCCCATACTTTAAAAAAGGGGAAATATGAAAAAACATAGTAAAAAATGTATTGGTAATGTAAAGTATCAAATAAAAAAGAACAAAGTGGAAAATTATTTTTGCTAAAATTTTTTTTTTTCTAAATTATTTTTGTTCAGAAACAAACTTTCACTCATTGTTACAAAAATTACATATATTAATTAAAAAAAAGTATATAATTGCAACATAAATACAAAAAGAAGAAGAAACAGAAACAACTGACAACTAACAAACTTATCATGTAAAGCTTTCTATATACTTAGCCCATATAAATTCCACAAAAAATGGGCCAAAAAAAAGAGAATATTCCTTTTCAAGATAGCAAGAAGAATCTTTTTTTCATCTTCTTTGGAAGTTAAGGAATCTAATGCTTCCAGTGAAAATGAAGAAGAAGAGCAAGACCCAACCAAGCTGAAGAAGAACAATAGCTACAAGGAAATCATGCTTAAAACCAAAGTCCTGCTCAAGGTATTCATTGACAGGCATTGAATCTGATCCAGGAATTTTCAGCATAGTTTTAATATCTCCAACTTGAGAAGTGATAACTCCATAGATTGTATATGAAACAGGAGACCCCCAATAGTACCATCTCCACCATACCGGCATTTGCTGCATTATTCAGGTTAAAAATGTCAACTTCTTCTCTTTCATTCCTGTTCCTGATGCTTTTTCAAAAACTTGACACAACAAGAGAAAGAACCAAAATTTCGCACGATAATGGGGCTATGAACCTGTTTAATAAGAGTTCTAGATCGGAGAATAGGCGCTAAATTGACGAAATTTGTCATGTACGGGGGACAATCAGGCGAAAATACTGTGGTCCGGGACTGCTATGATCATGCCACCTCTGCACAACTGCGGACATGGCATTGATCATTGCAGTCCCGGACCACTGTTGAACTTGTCATAATAATGAGTATTTTCCCGGAAAGCAAGGATTCTTTTCTGTGTGTTTCAACATTCTGTATTATGGCCCTAGGATTCTTATGTCAGAGAACTAATGGATTTATTTGTTGTTCTTCCTTTAGAACCTACAGTGACTAAGAGCAAGCTCATCGAAAGAAAATCCTTCGATCTCGTGAAGCTAAAGGCTCGTTTAAAGAGAACCCTTGATCTCTTTGTTATGGGAAATATGCTTTCTTTCGTTTCATTTATTTCAGAATAAATTGGACTGAGTAACAGTCTGTTTGCCTTAAGCATTGGCTTAACCGACAAATAACTGCCATCTCTCTTGAGGTAAAGCAATATACTAACACACAGACATCATAGATAATAGATCACAATGACATCATTAATAAATGCATAAAAATGTGGCAAATAAGATTCTTCTATGTTTTTCTTGCTCATTTTGTCATTGTTTCAGTCACTTTAAGCAGTTTAATGATGCATATTCATCTTTCAAGTTCATCTGAACAAAATGATGGCAATTGGATTGCTTACCGGTCTGGGAACCATGAAGCCGGAGAACAGGTTCCATAAGCTCATGAAGAAACCCATAAGAATAGCAGCAAATTGTTGGCCGGGAGTCAGGGCAACAAGCATCATTCCATACAATGAATAGATGACGAAGCACATCAAAACGAAGTAAGTGAAATAGAAAAACTTCTCCACCTTCCATTCAAACCCGATCATTGCAAAGAGAAGAGGAGAGTATATTAGGGCTTGGAGGAGATCATATATAGCCTCTATAGCCACCTGAAGCAAAGAAAAAATGAACCATTAAACCAGAAACTTAAGTAGACAGATAATGTGTTCAAAATAGTTCTGTCATCTCTAACATCCACCTACTAATGTACAAACGCCACATACAACAGAACCTACTATGATCGACTTCCAAATGCTTACCTGAGCGAATGCATAAGGCAACTCTGAATACATTCCAGCTGCTCTTTCGCGGTAGAAGACTGTTCTTTCAATCGCTACTGCCGAAGTCACTGCCATGGCATTGATAGCTCCTAGGAAAAGAAGAGCACCAAAAGCAGCTCCAGTAAGATTAGCCAGGTCCTGCTGCTCGTCACTGTCGAGAAAAGAGGTTACAGTCCAACCCCAAATCAGAATACATAAAAAAAGAACCAAATATAGTAATTTTAGAAATATTTTGAACAAATTGTTCTTTACTTACTATTTCTGTCCTTTATCCCAGAATATAGTACCAAACATAATACCAATGCAAATTGTCATAAAGAACCGTATTGTGTTGAATTGTGTGTTCCTCCAATATGACCAGTATTGTTTCCAGAAACATGCCTTGCATTGAGTCGTAAAGTTTTGGGAGTATTTTGTAGGGAAGTAAAGATCCTTCGAGCCAGGTGCTGGAGTGCTCAGTTCCTTGATGAGATCTTGATTTCTCCTGGAAATCGCAGACAAAATAGAATAGTTAGTTTCCACAAAAAACCACAAAATATGGGGTTTTGATACTAGAACCTGAAGAGACTTTTCCAAGTACATACCGATACAGATCAGAATTGGCATAAATTTCCCCAAAATCAACACCAAGTTGTGCCTCTACTGAGGTAGAGGTGACTTCTAGCATCCAAGTAGCAGGATTGTAGCCTTCTTTGATCTTTGGAACTCCGGGTACCGCCTGCAAGCGAATTTAGAGATGGTCTGCTCAACTTCTGATGCCATAGATACTTCAGTAAATCACAGATTGTGTATTGAAATGATTTTACTCACCTCAAAATACTCGACAAGCTTATGGGAATGGCGACCAAGAGGTCCAGTATATATCACTTGTCCTCCTCTTTTCATTAACAAGAGCTGCAACCAGTGACACCTTTATGTTAAAACATCGATACCGATACACAATAATGATCAACATAGAAGCAAATGATCACAGATAACCAAGCACAAATGAAACAGAACAAGAACCAGACCTCATCAAAAGCTTCAAAGATATCAATGCTGGGTTGGTGGATTGTGCAGACAACAGTTCGTCCGGTATCCACCGTGTTCCTCACAGTACGCATAACAATGGCAGCAGCTCTGGCATCAAGACCTGATGTAGGCTCATCCATAAAAATGATAGAGGGATTGGCAACCAACTCAACTGCTATAGTAAGCCTCTTTCTCTGTTCTGTAGAAAGTCCATTAACTCCGGGAAGTCCTACCAGGGCATGCCTTATTGAATTTAGTTCCACCAGTTCCATAACTTCTTCTACAAACATCTGTAAGTGAAAGTAAAAGCAAAGTCAGCAACATCTGTTTTTTAAAAAAAAGAAGACAACTTTGATGGTTAGATGGCATACCTCCCGTGTCTCCTTCTTTATATCAGAAGCAAGACGGAGCCAGGCAGAGTAAATGAGAGATTCGTAAACAGTTACAAATGGTGAATGAATGTCATTCTGCTCACAATAACCGCTTATCCGGGCAAATGTGGCTTGGTTCTTTGGGTAACCAGAAATGCTTATACTTCCTTCAATGTATCCACCAGTCTTCCTTCCAGCCAATACATCCATTAGAGTGGTCTTCCCAGCACCACTAACGCCTACTAAAGCTGTCAAAGTACCAGGTCTAAAAGCTCCACTGACATCTCGTAGTAGCTGTAGCCGGTCCTCTTCAATTCCTTGAGCCTTCATCTCCTGAAAAGTTCACCAAAAAAATTGGTGAGGAAAATATTCAGGTACCGTATGCTTTTATTAGTATACAGAATTTATGAAAATAGCATACCGCAGGCATGTCAACATAATAGTTCACGTGGTTGAAAGTAAGTGACAGAGGCTGGAAAGGCAAAACCATCCCTTTCGTAGATGGATTCTTGGCAACAATATCATTCGACCTATTCTGTCCTTGAGTTGCCACCATTTCAGTCCCTGAAATCAATGATTTAATTCTTTATAAGCATGATGAGAAAGAGGACATATGGCCTTGTGTAAAGATAAAGAAAGAACATAAGCAAGAAACTAAAGAATCTAGGAATTTAACAAGGTTTTGCAAATGTGCCTACGTCCTATAAGTCCATTTTCCTGTCAGATACTGACCTTGTGAATAGGATGCTGATTGATTTTTCTCTTCAACGGGATCACTAACAGTCACATTTCTGCCACCAGGAGCTGATATTGAAAAAAGAACTTATGATTAAGTATATGAGTTTGAGAAATAGGAGAGGTTATAAAATGAACATATAGAGGACATAGACTTGCCATTCAAATATGTCAATGCGAAAATAACAAGAATGTTAAGAACAACAGAGAACCCGAAGAGAGCACCAATACAAGCCCAAAACCACCCTTCAGTTGTAAACAGATCCCTTTCCTTAAGAAGGGAAATTCCAAGTGTAGGCTCACTTGGATTGCCAGTTGGCTGTACCAGAAGAGAAACAGTGAGGAAGCTTATATAATTAAGAATTCAAATATTAAGTTCAAAAATATGCAGAGGTTTAATTGAAATGCTGGTGATTAAGACTTACGGCACTCCACCGGTCATCAAGAAACTCGTTCAGAGCAATGGCATTTTGTCCATACATCAGAGGAGAAGCATAATATGCCCACCTCAACCATGACACAATGTCATCTACACACCGAAAATTAAACAGATTTTTTCTTTTCTCAGTGAGATGCAATATTTAAAATCAGCGAGTAAAAGTGTTCTGTTGCATCTGTAATGATTTATTTTCAGTAGCAGACGAAGAAAGGTTTATTACTTTTGGAAACAATGAAGCCACCAAGGATACAGAACAACAACAGGACAAGAAATCCAAATGTATTTGCAGCAACTTCTGTTCTTCCAGCAGCTGCTATGAAACGGAACAGAGCGAGACCCGACTGATTTATTGCAAAGAATGACAAGAACTGTCTGAAAAACCTGTAAAATTGGAGATGCATTAGCCTTAAGAGAAAAGCAATAAAACATCAATGACCACAGAACATTAAGAAATCCATAGACTAGAAAAGAAAAGGCAACTCAGCCCTCAACTCGCCAGTTTCGCTGTTCTAGAGTAAAAATATCTGAAATGGGCCTCGGATTTGTAGACTTCAGGGTACTGGACTCGTATTTCATGGGTGAATTGGTCATAAATCAATGAGCTGATAGCTAAACTGGACCTTTGAGGAGTTTCAGGAATTTATGAACCTTTGAGAACAAAAATGCAAGTAATATATCAGAGTACTCACCTACTTGCAGCAGGAGCAAAGCCAATGGTATAGTATGTAAGAACAATCCAAATGGCAGATTCCATTACTGATAGGGGAATCCTGAGGATGAAAATAGGCACAGCATAGGCCCAAGCTGGGTAAAAAAAGGCATCCCTCTGCTTGAAGAATATAGGAAGCCTAACAAGAGTCATTGAAATCTCTGCCATTCCATTGAACATGATATTAAGCAGACCGAAAAACAGGGCTCCAAAGTACTTGCTTCCACCTTCTCGTTTACCAGGTTCCATCTCAGTTCTCAAGAACAGAGTAAAAGAAATTATTCCCATCATTGTTATCTGGAAAGTTTTGAATATGTATATAAAAGAGTTGCGCTTCATCAATAGCCATTCCCTGTCAAAGCATGCTTTGAAGAGTTCCCAATTGGGAATTCCATACTTTTCTTTCACCAAGGCAGCAGGATGAGTTCTAGACTTATCAAAGGGAATGCTGAGTTCTTCAGAAATCTGTTCACCAATGTGAAACGAACCAAAAGCTTGTGAAAATTCAGACACAGAGATATATCTGTATGGTTGGTTTTTTTTAAACCAGTATTGTTCTTGGTCCTTCTTGGAAGTTACTTCCTGCAGAAAATCAGCAACTCCCTTTCTTTCTGGACATCTGAAGCCCATGTATTCAAAGAATTCAAGGACATTCTCTCTTGGACCTTGGTAGACAATCTGACCCTCTGAAAGTAAAATAACGTCATCAAAAAGATCATATGTCTCCGGCGGAGGCTGTAAAAGAGAGATGACCATTGTTGCATCATTGATATGAACCATCTGCCTCATGTATTTGATAATTTGGAAAGTAGTAGAGCTGTCCAGTCCAGTAGAAATTTCATCCATGAAAAAAGCTTTTGCTGCTCCAACCAACATTTCTCCTAGAATTTCATACAAGCTTTCAAATCAGAAATATGAAGCAATAAATTTGAAAATTGAGCATCTGTTCATCTTAATTTGCAACAATGGAAATCGTATTATTTACACATACCAGTTGTCACACGCTTCTTTTGTCCCCCAGAAATCCCCCTTCTCATTTCATCTCCCACCATGATATCCGAACATATATCCAATCCAAGAAGCTGACCCAGAGTAATAAAAAAAAAAAAAAAGAAAGTCATTAGCTTTGTATGACAGAACCATCAAGATAAGGCAAAAAGCTAAAACTTGGACTTTCACTTGATACAATTTGTCATTTTCTTCTCTGTAGTTTAGTTAATCTAGTCCTTGTAATTTAATTTTACAAAATTGAACCATTTGATAGACAGTAAGCAGTGTATCAGGGTAACAATGCGTATGACACACAGTCAATTGAATTGTCTGTCAACTGTCAGATTCTCTTGAAGGATTTAAATTTGTCAAACGGAAGTTCTTTAGGATGAAATGAGGGGCCATAGTTTGGCTTTCTCCTTCAAGATCATAAACGATGATGGGATACACAAACCTTTAGAATATAGTCAGTGTACACACTGCTTTCCTGGCCAGCCACAGCAGTAGCCTTCATGAATGCATCAATTTCAGGATCTGGCTTAATACCAGCTTCTTTCTCTCGTCTTGATAGCTCTAACAGCAAGTCATATCTTGTTCCAACTCCCATGCAACGTCCAGCGAAATCCAGCGTTTCGCGGACTGTCATCTCACCACAGTGAAGGTCATGCTGACTAATATAAGCACAGGTTCTTTGAGGATAAAATTCTTTAAACTCGTGGCCGCAGAAGGTGACTTTTCCTGAAACCTGTTCATCAAAAAGAATTATATAAGCATATATGGACACGCAAAAAAGAGAGAGAGAGCGGAGAAAAACCTTTAAATCGTCGTCAAGTTTGCCTGCAAGTGCTTTTAGTAGAGTTGTCTTTCCCGAACCAGGAGGACCAAGAAGTAATGCTATCCTGGAAAAGGAAAAGGAATGAGAAAAGAAGATGTAGAAATTTTCAAACGAAGCTGAAGAAATACAGTTCTGAACTGGTCTAACTGAACATTCCACATACACACCTTGATGGCTTTATTATGCCGCTCACATTATGGAGAATCTTGATAACCCTTTTCTTAGATGGAGAAAGCCCGATTGCACCAAGAACAGCCTATTCATTGAAATTCAACTAATGAGTATAAAAGCCTTTTTCTCTTTGCAAAACTGTACAATTCAGTAACTTGAAGATGTTATATTCCATGAATTTAGTACTGAACTCTTTGACTTTAATGAACCATATCATCCTTATTCACAAAGTTTTGACATTTGGAAACTTTGGAAGTGTCAGTGGATTCGAGTAATGGGTTCGAAGTTTGATTAAGTACTACAGAGAACATTGTAAGTGGATTCAGTTTATCGACCTGAGGTTGGTTAAGCACCAACATATACGATTATTCAAAGTTAAGTTCCTATCTCCTAAGTATGGATCCAGTTATGCATTTCCTGTGCTAATTTTTCTAACATATATGATTATTCTGCCATAGGGGAATGGATTGGCCAGAAATCAAATCGATTCAGGAGAGTCCACTTCACTATTCAGAGTGATTCATTGATTTATTTGTGATATATCGGAAGCTCTCAAAATTTTTTCTTTCTTTAACCCTCTATTCATCAGAAGTGAAGTATCAAAGCATCTGTATGTTGATCTTGACCTATAATCCAAAACATGCGTTCTTGTTCTCGATTTAATGGGGAAACAATATGTTTAATTCAAAATTGGAGACTAATTGAGATTTGAAATTCAGAAAAAAAACTGTTTAATGGAATTCCACAAGTCTCACCCGGTTGACCGTTGAAACCACTGTACTTTGGTTACTGAACTGTCATCCTTCTTGTTTCTAATAGGCAAAATGCATTCTCTAACCCCCTAAACTTTTGTGATAAACCCTTATCAATTTTTCAACACATTGAGCACATAATCTTTTTGTTTTGGTACTAATCGCCCCACATTTAACAATTCCGTCTCATGTAGACAGTAGTTTTCGTTGAATGACGTGTGACATGATTTTTGAGAAAAGTAGAAAAGATATCTGAAGCATACTACCTATAAAGGTGTTTACAGCGGCGGATCTTAATCACACCTCCGATTTAGTACCATATATCCTCAAAAATCATGTCATGCACTATTCAAGGAATACTACAGTCCACGACGAGACGGAAGCGTTAAGTCTAGAGCAAGTACTGTCAAAACATATAGATCATGTACTCAATGTTGAAAAAAAAGTTGATGGGGAGGCATTTGCAAAATCCAATTAAATCAGGCGCTCAGGATGCGTTTTGCCTTTCTAATATTTCACTGAACTTTGAAGTTATAGAACTGATCATGATGAAACAAAGAAAATTACCTCAACTGCATCCAGGACAGAGTTCAGAAGAGTTGGGAGTGCTCTGCTTCCAATTTGTACTTCTCCTTCAACCTCTAAGTTCTCAAATCTGACTTCAATCTTAGGTATGTCAATTCCTACCCTGTTCCATCCAAAAAAAAACAAAACAATCACATCTTCACTTCTTTTCCTTCTTAACAACAAAGATTTAAACAACTTAACCAAGTACTAGAATCAAAAACAAAAACTTAAAGTTGATCTTTTTTTTTTCTTACAGTAATTTTGTCAAGCACCAAATGAACAAGATTCAGAAAGTCAACTGACCTGTCAATCCTATTCCTCACCCTCTGCAAGAACTTCTCATTATCTTGTTCAACAACCTCAAGTATATTTTGCATCAACTGTTTCTTATCTTGAATTCCAAGCTGAGTAAAATCAATTTCATTCTGCACAACCTTTCCATTGCTCAAAACGTGCTTCAGCATCCCTTTTCTCACTCTATCATAAGTGGGCAATCTCTCAATCGCCGCCCACCGGAGCTCCGCCTCCTCATCTTCCTCCGTGTGCCTTGCACTCCGTTGAAAAACATCCGGTGCATTAAACATTTCTCTTACACTGGTAGAACCCCAGCTTCTTTTACTGCCTTGTCTACTGCTTAATCTGCCTACGTCATCTGCAGCTAATGCAGCTGCCATGTTTAATCACTTGAAAGCTTTACTCCTGATGATGAAGGAGTCAACTTTTTTTGTGAAAGCTTGATCAACAAACAAACTTTCAGGCCACCCTTTGCAAATGGGAATGCTGATGATGGATCAAATCTTGTAAAGGTTGAAGCTTTATATATTACAATATTGAGGAGAAATGTCTTTTGGTCAAATATTTAAATCCGGCGACTGGACGAGTTAAAAACTACAGCTAATTGGCCCTCTTGTGCAAGATACGTGCAAAGAATTAGTGGAATAATAATAATAATAATAATAATAATAAAGCAGGCCCCCTCATTTGTTGGCTTTTTGTTAATTTTTTTTATTATCTTTTAAGGCCAACTTTGGATTGCTCCTTTTCCATTAGTAGATTTTATTGTTTTCTGTAAAAAATAGTTTTAGGTGTTTTTCCAGTGATTTCCTAAATACAATTTAACTTTTACCAATTGTGTATTTAAAACTGTTTTCCGCAGTCCCAAAAGCAGCTTTCAGTTAAAACAAAGTTCCCCTTAATTTGGCTAAAAACTGCTTTCTGTAGCCTAAATTTGGAGAACCAACCAGCTCGGTCCAAATGATACGAGATTGTAATAGAAATTTTGGGAATTGAGTTATGTATTTTGTTTATGAGATTGGAGTTTGAACATGTCTTCTTGTCCGTTTTAAGATGTTATTCATTTGTGTATAGTCATGTGGAAACTTAATTGCGAACATGCATGCTGTATAGATAGCTGCGAAAACCATAGCTCCGGGAGGTGGGCTAAGATCTAAAGATTCCTTTCTATCGTTTCTATCAAACTCATTTTGAATATATTATATTCCGTTGAAAATATCCATTTGCCTATGATACGGTCACACAATTCACATTATTCAAATTACAATCTATCCGTATGATGGTTACATACAAATTTTGATAGAAAATCATATTGTAAAAACCTAATTTTTTCAACAATTATAATTGATCAACTGTAAAAAGACTTTTTTGGCTCATGCTATCATTGGTTTTCCTTGTGGCCTCTATACTATTGACATTTCTCTTTTATTCTTTGTGGTATGTAAAAATGTTTTAAAATGGGCCCTAAAAAGTAGATTTCGTCAGATTTTTTATAAACGAATCTAACGAAATCTGCTTTTTAAAGATGATTTTGGAACATTTTTGCATAACACAAGAAGTAAAAAGAAAATGTCAAAAAGATAAGGACTAAAAGGATAAACTGATCATAGCACAATAACAAAAAAGATATTTAATTCCAATTTATTTTATATATATATATATATATATATATATTGGGAAAAAAAAATCTTTATGCCATGTATATTTTGATTAAATAAAGTACTTTTTAATTCAGACAGAGTAAATTCTTAACAAATTGTATTTACAAATTAATAAAAAGTCACTATTTTATTTAGAAAAGTTAAATATGAACATCAAACTCATTCATATTAGCATTATTGTGTCAAAAATTGGATTTTTCACCGTTCGAAATGATATTTTTACAATTTTCTCAATCGCTGCATCAAGTATTCAAAAATTATTGTTAAAATATTAAAAATACAATTTCAAATACGAATAAGACCAAAAAACACTATTTAATTGAGTTTTATATTCGATATTAACTTTTGTAAAAACAATAGATTTAATATCCGCGACTATAACTTAAGCTCGATATATTTAAATTGAAATATCATAACCTCAATAAGTAAAATTATAAAATAATCTAGGAGTTCCAAGTGTATAATGGATGAGTTCATGTTTTGGATTGTTATACACGGTTATATACGATAAGTTCTATTGTAGCCTCGAACCAATTCGGTTCCCAATCACAATAGAATTTTTTTGTCATATATGGTTATTTATTTAGTTTAAAAACTTTTTTATCCCCTATGTTATCGACGGATTACCCATTTAGCCAATGTTTTATATGATATTTCTTTTTTGTACTTGAGCTATTAAAATATGTGTCAATGTGGCAAAACTTAAAAGAAATAAGCATATTTCGTCAATTCTGTTAATAATTTTGTAAAATTACTTACTTTTCATCAAATACATGCGATAAAAAAATAACTAAATAAATAAAAACGTAATATCACATAAAGTAATAATTTATTTAAACTTTGTTTTTAATTACAAAAATGCGAGAATAATGCAATGCAATTTCACAGCTAGATTTTGAAAAATCAACGCAGAAGTAGCCCAAAGCCCAAGTGGAGTGCAAAAACAGAAAAGAAAAATTGGACTTTTTATGAATATTATAATTTGTTTTTTCCATTAAATTATGAAAAGAAGGAAAAGAAAATATTTTTAAGTTTCCTTAGAGATTAATATTCCTAATTAATAATGATTCATTTTAACCACTGTACTTTGTATGCTAGTGCATGTCAAATCAACAATTAAATGTTAATAGTAGTTTAAATTTAATGAATTATCTCAGTGACAAAACATTGTTATTAGTAATATATTTTATTGGAATATATCGCATTATTGATATTCCATTATTTGCGTGATTAACTCAAAAAATAGTATATTTATACTTTTCTTTTCTTTTTTCTTTTCTTTTTTTACTTTTTTATGAATTGACATAACAAGACTAAAATACAAACGTTGACTTGGTGAAGTGACAGCAGTGCTAATATATTCATTTATTGAAGAATTTTATAGGCAAATAAGAGTTCTAAATTTTTATAGAATTTATAATTGGTTGTTTGATCGATCTTTTAAACACATTAGGTATATGATTTTTTTATTTTAATAGTATTAGCTCTAAATACATTAGGTTTTTTATTTTGTTCTTTTTTATTTGACATTTGACATTACCAATGTATATTTTATCATGTTTTCTCATATTTATCTTTATTTAAAGTATGAGAGATGTTCATTATTTAATGCAAAAAATACTATATTAAGTTTTACTGATTAAGAAGAAAGAGAATTTTTGCATCGAAAATAGAGTTTTATGAAATAAGTATTGAAGGTAAACTAGTCAATTTAGTAACATAATTAATACATTATTGGTCTCAGTGAACAACCTTAAACATCATATAATAAAAAACGGATGGAGTAGCATATAAGTTTAATAGAATAAAATTCATAAATTTACAAGTATTTTTTTTTTTTCATTGACAAAATCTAAATTACAAGAATAAATTAAAAAAAAAGTCATGTGAATTTCGAAACGCATTAAAATTGGACCAGGAGATAATTAAAGCAAGAGCTAAAGAGCTCGAATAAACTAATTAATTAATTAAGAACGGCATTGAATATACTATTAATATAATTAATTGTAAAAAACCAAGTCAAGTGAATTTTGAAAAGCATTAAGAAAGAATAAACTAATTAACTACTATTATTTAATACTAATATAATTGAAATCTAGGATAAATACAATCGGACTTTATTGATCATATTAATTACTTAATTGAATTAAAAAATTAGACGTCTAGAAGCATGCATCTATAACTTGCATGTTGCAACTTCTCTCTGTGATATTTTGTCAAAGTTCATAAGGATATACTAGTATTAATTAAATGTGGTTAAGAAAAATACTTAAATTATTTGGTTTTCCATTATTCTTGGTGTCAACTGCAACTAACACGAGATTGGGTTTGAATTCAAAATCAACCCCCAACAATATCCACCACTAAAAATCAACAAACCCAAAAAAAAAAAAAAAACCACCACGACTTCAAAGAAAATATCTCAATTGGATTATTACATAATTAATTCAGGATTCTATCGAATCAACTTAGAACCAGTTTAGAATTGCTGTTAATGAAAATGTTTTTTTCCACATCTAGGTTTTATTGCTTTCTTTAAAAGTAGTTTTAAGGACCAGTTTGGGTTTACTGTTAGTGAAAGTGCTGTCAGAGAAAGCTATGTTTTATTGCTTTCTTTAGAAGTAGTTTTAAGTGTTTTTCCAGTACTTTCCTGAATACAATCTAACTTTTATCAATTATGCATTTGAAACTGTTATCTTTAGCTCCAAAAGCAGCTTTCAACTAAAGTAAGGTTTCCCATGTTTTGGCTGAAAGCTGCTTTCAGGGCTGCAGAAAAGCAGCCCCAAACTGGCCCTAAGTGTTTTTCCAGTGCTTTCCTGAATAAAATCTAACTTTATCGATTGTGCATTTGAGACTGCTTTCCGCAGTCCTAAAAACAGCTTTCAGCCAAAGTAAGACTCACTTTGTTTTGGCTGAAAACTGCTTTAAACGCAACTTTATTTTCTGAAAAAGTTTCAAAACATGGATTAATGTTAGTTATATTTGTCAAAAAAAAAAAAAAAAGAATTTAATGGAATTAAATTAATTTGGAATCCAACCACATGAAAATTTCCAAATAAAGAGTAAACTAAAATCCAAGTAGAATTGGAATTTGAACTTGAAAATATCTTATTACTAGAAATAATAATCTCTCAGATTTGCCTATGAAAGAGGACCATTAAAGCATGAACTTGTACAAGTAAAATATGTAGCTAATATAGGTAACAATTTATTGTATATTAAAATAAAAGATTCATAACAATAAATATGTAATAATTATAACAAATATATAACAAGTCTCAACTAGCTAGTAGGACCAAGTGTTTTTATATATTTATTTGAATGAAAAATAAGTAATTTATTAAGTTTACTTTTCAACACGGATTTAGACATGGACCAATGTCTCAAAAAAAAAAAAAAAAAAAAAAAAAAAATGCAAACAAGTACAAAAATGAGAAAAATCAACTTTTCAAAGATTGTTTGTACCACACGTGTTTACACGACGGTCCCATGTCCAAAAATATTGCAAACAAGCACAAAAATGAGAAAAATCAACTTTGAAAAATTGTTTGCACGTGTTTACACAAGCATGTAGATATTGTATATTTTACATCAAGTATTATTTGGAGTAAATTAAACAAAAAAAACACATCTTGTAGTTTTATTTTTTTATAAATAAAAAATTATGGTTTTTTTTTTTTTGTCAAAAAAGAGGATTGTGTTTTAAAATGTTAAAAAAAAAAAAGACAGCTAAAATTGAATCATGACATTACATAGGGTATTCATTTTGAACTCAAAATTTCAATATGGTTAATAAAAATATAATAGACATTAATGATAAATTTTGAAAATTTTTGAAAAGCACAAATATTTTTCTAAATTAAATAATGATAATAAATTTAAAAAAATCATAACAAGTTGAAAAGTTTTGAAAAATATTCAAATCTTTATGTAAAATTTTTAAATAATGTACATAAATTATTGGTATGTTAAATAACAAAAAATACCCTCCGTTATATTATCATTTTTAATTGAAAAATGTTAGTTGTCCTTTTTTTGTTAACATTTTAAAACACAATCCTCATTTTTTTAACAAAAAAAAAAAAAAAAAAATTATTTCTTTGTAAAAAAGTGAAACCACAAAGTTTTTTTTTTTTTTTTTTTTGTAATTTGCCCTATTATTTATTAGGTCTCTGCAACGATTCAAAACTCTCCTTATAAATATAGCACAGTTATTCTTTTTCATTTTCTACTGTGGAATTTAGTTAATTTATGAAATGACTGTTCTAGTTTTGACCTTCTATCTTGCACCACCGCTCTCAAGACCTTGTCAATATTGGAGAATCGGCTTGTATGCCAATTGTAACGACTTGTTTTCTATGATCCATGTAAACATTATCTATTTTAATCTTAAGTCTCATTTCCTAAACCTCATAACTTTAAAACACGTCTACATGTATTAAAAGATTCTCTTTACTAATGTAGTTCAGCCAATCTCTCTTTTTCTCTTTTTGACGCGAGATTCATAACGTTCATACTTTCATCATTGTCCTACAAGACCGCGCCGTCCTCAGACGGCCACACCCTTCAAAGCCGGGGACATTACAAGGCTCCATACAAAGGAAGCAATCCTAAAAGGCCACATGATGATACACTTATGCAACTTAGGAAGTGGAGGTCTAAGTGGACATGACATCACTAGCAAATTACCCTTTACATGTGGACTAAGACAGTGAGATTAATGAACATTAGATAGCGTAAAAAAAATTAATCAACATTATGTCTTATGATTTCGGCTGCCTCCCACTATCAATATATAGGCCTTGCTTGCACTAACCAATGGATCACACGTAAATAAGTATATCATTAAAACCATTTGGCATTGGCACACAAAAAAGTAAATTTCTACATTCATATGAACCAAAGTCTCTTCAAGGTTGGAAGAAAATTATGGTCAAGTTTCCACTTATAGTGAGCTTTCATTATTGATGCCATTCAACTCTACAAATTTCGTGCTACACATGAGTATTTTCTCATGAGATAATAAGCACTTATTATGGTGTATTCTTTATAACTTATAAATAGGCAATGCACTGTCGTTTTAGCTGCTTAATTATTGGTCTAATATGTGAAAGAGCCAGTTTGATATTGTTATTAGTGAAAATGCTGTTAGGGAAAGAGTTATTAAGGAAATTGCTGTTTGGGAAAGCTGATAAGTGTTTGGTAATATTTTTGTTGAAATAACTTTATTCTTAAAAGCAGTTTGTGAAGTATTTGGTAAAACTGTTTATAAAAGTGTTGTTGATGTATAAAACTACATAAAACGACATTTATGATATAAATTAATTTTTACTTAATTTATTTAGTTAAATAATATTAGAAATTAATAATTTTTTTCACACACATTCCGTGTTGTTGGCTCTTAGAAAAAACTTGGATTTGAGGCTTTGTTTGAAAGGAGATTTAGCTGCTTTCTTTGTTTCTTGCCTTCCCCTTTTTTATTTTACCAAATACTCATCAGATGGTTTTCTTAGTTTTCCTTCCTTGATTTCCCAGGTTGGGAAAACAATACCAAACTAGGCCTTAGTCTCATTTAGGTCTTTAAACTTTCAAAATGTCTACACTGATATATCAATTTGCTTATTTTCTACATGGCAATACCGTGGTCTCTAAGCATCAAGGGACACGTTGATAGAATAATTTATAATTTGATAATTCATAGATTTATTAAGTACAAAACAAGTAAGTCGAGGTATATAATACGACTAAATGGATAAGTTTAGGAAACTGACAGGACATTTAATTTGAAAGTTCAGATTCTTAACGAGATTGAATGAACGAGTTAGTATTTGTAGTTTTTAAGTAATCAAATCTGTGAGACATCTTATCTTTATTAATAGACATGTCATGGTCCATGTTAATTGTAATTCTCTTTGTTTTTGTCGGTGCAGTTAACGACAAAAGATATTTGTTTAACAAATTGGTCTGCCACGTGTTAGATTATTCAACATACTGAAGTTAGTTAAGACAAAACCGAAGAGAAACTTAGGGTCAGTTTTGGATTGCTGTCAGTGAAAGTGTTTTTCCTCATAACTAGGTTTCATTGTTTTCTTTAAAAGTAGTTTTAAGTGTTTTTCTATTGTTTTCCTAAATATAATCTGACTTTTACCAATTGTGAATTTGAGGCTGCGGACGCCGTCTTAGTGAAAAAAATTAGACAAGTGTAGTAGCTAAAATGTGACTTTTACCTTTAAATATTGGAGGGAAATTCTGTTACTAGATTTTATTTTTCTCTTTTCTCCCTCACCACCACAGATCTTGTGGGGCTTTTCTGTGCTCTAAGGGCATGGACCAATAACCAATAAATATTGATGTTTTCGCTCGACCACCCCATTCTGTTAGCGCTTGTTAGCGCAGCTTCATTTTGTTTGGTACTTGTAGTTTTTGGATAATCCAAATATGTTAGATATATCTCTTACTCTCTGTCACTTAACAGAGAGTGTGACACTTACCCCTCCATCTCGATTCTGACAAAATGAGCCATACTATTGATGAACAGTGCAGAGGAAAAGGAAACTATATAGGTGAATTCATTCAGGATTACAAAGATTACAAAAGAAAATATAGATTTTGAATATAATACATTTGCTATTTCATTAAACTATGGAAGAAAAGGTACAAAATTGTCATCAGTTTCCTCCAAAGTTGGTTGAACAAAGAATGCATCACATAATTGAAAGATTTTACACTTATATTTATATATATAAATATCTAGAAACCTGCAGATTCCACAAAAATTGGGAAAAAAAGAAAGAATATTCGTTGTCCGGAAGAATCTTTCTATCTTCTTTGGAAGTTGAGGAATCTAATGCTTCCAGTGAAAATAAAGAAGAAGAGCAAGACCCAACCAAGATGAACAAGAGCAACAGGCACAACAAAGTCATGCTTAAAACCAAAGACTTGCTCAAGGTACGCATTTACAGCCATTGGTTCTGATTCAGGAATCTCAAGCATAGTTGTAACATCTCCCACTTGAGAAGCCAAAACTCCATAAATTGTCCATGAAGTTGGAGATCCCCAGTAGTACCATCTCCACCATGTTGGTATTTGCTGCAATAATCAATTTCGAAATGTCAAATTGTTTGTTTGCTGATACATTGCTCGATAGGCGCTAACTTGACGAATTTTAACATAAAGTAAGGATTTTTATTAGTGTTTCAAAGTTGTGTTGTATTGTGTTTCTTGCTCATATTGCTACAGTTTGTGTCATTTTAAGCAGTTAATTATGGATTACTTACCGGTCTGGGAACCATGAAGCCGGAGAACAAGTTCCATAAGCTCATGAAGAAACCCATAAGAATAGAAGCAACTTGTTGGCCAGGAGTCACAGCAACAAGCATCATTCCGTACAATGAATAGATGGCAAAGCACATGACAACGAAGTAACCGAAATATAAAAACTTGTCCACCTTCCATTCGAACCCAATCATTGAATACAGAAGAGGAGCATATATTAGGGCTTGCAAGAAATCATAGATAGTCTCTATAGCCACCTGAAGCAAAGAAAAAGAGAAACATTTGAAGTGTGTAACTCGAACTCTAGACCTCTTGGTCTAGGAGGCTTCATACTATATGAAAAGACCGTTTCCAAAAGCTTAAGCTGACTAATAAGGTTTTTATTATCATATTTAACACCATATATGAGCCACAAAAAACAAAGGATTGACTTCTGAATGCTTACCAAAGCAAACGCATAAGGCAACTCCGAATACATTCCAGCAGCTCTTTCGCGGTAGAAGACTGTTCTATCTAGGGATACAGAAGAAGTCACTGCAATAGCATTCAAACCTCCGAGGAAAAGAAGAGCACCGAAAGCAGCACCAAGAAGATTCATCAAGTCCTGCTGCCTTTGACTGCCAAGAAAAGAACAGGAAACAGTCCAACCCAAAATCAGCATACATCAAAATAGGATCAAGTATGGTATTTTAAGAATATTTTGAACAAATTGTTCAACACTTACTATTGCATTCCTTTATCCCAGAATATAACACCAAACATTATACCAATGGCAATTGTCATAGCAAATCGGATTGTGTTGAATTGTGTGTTCCTCCAATATGACCAGTATTGTTTCCAGAAACATGCCTTACATTGAGTCATAAAGCTTTGGGAATATTTGGTCGGGAAGTAAAGATCCTTGGAGCCTGGTGCTGGAGTGCTCAGTTCCTTGATTAGCTCTTGATTTCTCCTGAAAATTGCAGACAGAAACGTCAGTTAATACATGAAATCACTGTATATAGGACTTGATACTAGAAATCGAAATGGCATTTTTCTAGTTCTTACTGGTAGAGATCAGAAGTGGCATAAATTTCTGCAAAATCAACACCAAGTTGTGCTTCTACTGAAGTAGAGCTGACCTCGAGCATCCAAGTAGCAGGATTATAACCTTCTTTGATCTTCGGAACTCCCGGTACCGCCTGTAAGAAAATTTGTAGGCGTTTCACTCAACTTCTGATGGCATATATACTTCAGTTTATTAGAAAATCACATATCGAAATGATTTTACTCACCTCAAAATACTCGACAAGCTTATGCGAACGCCGACCAAGAGGTCCACCGTAGATCACTTGTCCTCCTCTTTTCATCAACAAGAGCTGCAACCAGTGACACCATTATGTTAAACATTATGCAAGCAAAAGATAACCAAATATTAAAGAGAAAGAAACTAGAACCAGACCTCATCAAAAGCTTCAAAGATATCAATGCTCGGTTGGTGGATTGTGCAGACAACAGTTCGGCCAGTATCCACCGTGTTCCTCACAGTACGCATAACAATGGCAGCGGCTCTAGCATCAAGACCTGAAGTGGGCTCATCCATAAATATGATGGAGGGATTGGCAACTAACTCTACTGCTATAGTTAGCCTCTTCCTCTGTTCCGTTGAAAGCCCATTAACTCCTGGAAGTCCTACCAGGCCGTTCCTTATTGAATTTAGTTCCACCAAGTCCATAACTTGTTCTACAAACATCTGCAAGTGAAAGTAGAAGCAAAGTCAGCTACGTTTTCCCCATTTCTCATTGAAAAAGAAGTCAACTTTGGTGGTTAGATGGCACACCTCTCGTGTTTCCTTCTTTATATCAGCAGCCAGACGAAGCCAGGCAGAGTATACAAGAGATTCATAAACAGTTATATATGGTGAATGAATGTCATTCTGCTCACAATAACCACTTATCCGGGCAAATGTGGCTTGGTTCTTTGGATAACCAGAAATGCATATACTTCCTTCAATGTAACCACCAGTCTTCCTTCCAGCCAATACATCCATTAGAGTGGTCTTCCCAGCACCACTAACGCCAACTAAAGCTGTCAAAGTACCAGGTCTAAAAGCTCCACTGACATCTCGTAGTAGCTGTAGCCGGTCCTCTTCAATTCCTTGAGCCTTCATCTCCTGAAAAGTTCACCAAAAAATTGGTGAGGAAAATATTCAGATACTGAAATTCATAATATTATACAGAATTCGAAGAAAATGACATACCGCAGGCATATCCACATAATAGTTCATGTGGTTGAAAGTAAGTGAAAGAGGCTGGAAAGGCAAAACCATTCCTTTTGTTGACGAATTTTTCGCAACACCATCAATCAAGCTGTTATGTCCTTGAGTCGCTACCATTTCAATCCCTGCAATCAGTGATTTATTTCTTTATGAGAATGAGAAGAAAGAAGCTATTTGACAGAAAAAAGCAGGAAGACATTCAGAGTATCACGAGCTTCTGTTTTGTATTATAATGACCTTGTGAATTGGATGCTAACTGCTTCTTCTCTTCAGAGTCCTCAACAACCGCATTTTTGTCACCGGGAGCTGATATTGATAGAAGAACACATCACGAAATAAGTATTTGAGTTTGATAAATAGGAGGTTACAAAATGAATATAGAGGAAGACATAGACTTACGGTTCAAATATGTCAATGCGAAAACAACAAGAATGTTGAGAACGATAGTAAACCCGAAAAGTGCTAAGATGCAAATCCAAAACCACTTTTCAGTTGTAAAGAAACCCCTTTCCTTGAGAAGGGAAATTCCAACTGTAGGCTCACTTGGATTTCCAGTGGGCTGTACCAGAAGAGAAACAGTGAGGAAGATTACATAATTAAGAACCCCAATCTGAAGTTAATAGCATGCAGAGAATTTTATTGGAATGGTGATAAGGACTTACAGTGTTCCAGCGGTCATCGAGAAACTCATTCAGAGCAATGGCATTTTGTCCATACATCATAGGTGAAATATAATAACCCCACTTCATCCAAGGTACAATATCATCTGCATACCGAAAATTATACAGAAGTTTTTAGTGCAATACAAAATTTACAAGTTTGTGTGTGAGAGCATTGCGTTGTACGTATAATGATTCATTTGTAGTAGCAAGCAAAGGAAGGTTTGTCACCTTTGGAGACAATGAAGCCACCAAGGACACACAACAATAAGAGGACAAAAAATCCAAATGTATTTGCAGCAACTTCTGTTCTTCCAGCAGCTGCTATTAAACGGAACAGAGCGAGACCCGACTGATTTATTGCAAAGAATGACAAGAACTGTCTGAAAAACCTGAAAAAGTTGGAAATACATCGGTAAAAGTCTAAGAGAAAAGCCATAAAAATTCTGTGAACACTAAACATTAAGAAATGCATTGAGATAAAAATAAAAGGACAGCTCAGCCCTCGACTCGCCGATCTTGCCCATTTCTACACTACAAATATCTGTATATGAACCTCAAAAACGAAAATTGGCCTTGCATATATACACTTCAGGATCAAATTGGATTCAATGGATGAAACTGGCCATAAATTAATGAGCTGGTAGCAGAATTAGACTTTGGAGGAATTTCGGGACTTCATGAACCAATTTGGCCCGTCTCCACTTTGAGAACCAAATTGGTGTTCAATCCATACAGAAACCATAGCGAAACCTAAAACATTGTAAATAATAGATTAAAGTACTAACCTACTTGCAGCAGGAGCAAAACCAATGGTATAGTATGTAAGAACGATCCAAATTGCAGACTCCATTATTGATATAGGAATTCTGAGGATGAAAATAGGCAAGACATAAGCCCATGCAGGGTAAAACAAGGAGTCCCTCTGCTTGAAGAATACAGGAAGCCTAACAAGAGTCATTGCAATCTCTGCCATTCCATTGAACATGACATTAAGGAGACTGAAAAAGAGGGCTCCAAAGTATCTCCCTGCACCTTCTCGTACACCCGGTTTCATTTCAGTTCTCAAGAAAAGAGTAAACGAAATAGTAGCCATGAACGTCAGCTGGAAAGTTTTGAATATGTATATAAAAGAATTGCGTTTCATCAAAAGCCATTCCCTGTCAAAGCATGCTTTGAAGAGCTCCCATTTAGTGATCCCATACTTTTCTTTCACCAAAGCAGCAGGATGAGTTCTAGACTTATCGTAGGGAATGCTGAGTTCTTCAGAGATATGTTCACCAACGAGAAATGAACCGAAGGCTTGCGAAAATTCAGTTGCTGAAACATATTTGTATGGCTGGTTCTTTCTATACCAGTATTGTTCTTGGTCCTTCTTGGAAGTTACTTCCTGCAGGAAATCAGCAATTCCCTTTCTTTCTGGACATTTGAAACCCATGTATTCAAAGAATTCAAGAACATTCTCTCTTGGACCTTGGTAGACAACCATACCCTCTGAAAGTAAAATAATGTCATCAAAAAGATCATATGTCTCCGGAGGAGGCTGTAAAAGAGAGATGACCATTGTTGTATCCATGATATGAACCATCTGCCTCATGTACTTGATAATTTGGAAAGTAGTAGAGCTATCCAGCCCTGTCGAAATTTCATCCATGAAGAAAGCTTTTGCTGCTCCAACCAACATTTCACCTGAATTTTGCAACCTCTCAGAATCAGAAATATGAAGCAACATATTTGAAAACTGAGCATCAATAAACCTTTGAAGCCACTGAGATTGTATTATTTACACATACCAGTTGTCACACGCTTCTTTTGTCCACCTGAAATTCCTCTCCTCATCTCGTCTCCCACCATGATATCAGCACATATATCCAATCCAAGAAGCTAATCCGGAGTAAAAAAAAATCATTAGCTTCTCTATTATAGAACCATTGAGATCACAAACGATGATGGAGTGAACAAACCTTTAGAATATAGTCAGTGTACACGCTGCTTTCCTGGCCAGCCACAGCTGTAGCCTTCATGAATGCATCAATTTCAGGATCTGGTTTAATACCAGCTTCTTTCTCTCGTCTTGATAGCTCTAACAGCATATCATATCTTGTTCCAACTCCCATACAACGTCCTGCAAAATCCAGCGTTTCACGGACTGTCATCTCACCACAGTGAAGGTCATGCTGACTTATATAAGCACAGGTTCTTTGAGGATAAAATTCATTAAACTCGTGGCCGCAGAAGGTGACTTTTCCTGAAACCTGTTCATCAAAAAGAATTATCTAAGAAAATATATGGGCAGACACAAATGCATTGGATAAGGGAAATGAAAGGAGAAAAACCTTTAAATCGTCTTCAAGTTTGCCTGCAAGTGCTTTCAGTAGAGTTGTTTTCCCCGAACCAGGAGGCCCGAGAAGTAATGCAATCCTGAAAGTGCAAAGGAATAAGAAAAGAAGATATTTCAAAAGAAAACGTAGAAATTATGTTTTAACTGGCAATTGAATATGGTTACCTTGACGGTTTTATGACTCCACTCACATTGTGGAGAATCTTGATAACCTTTTTCTTAGATGGAGAAAGTCCAATAGTACCAAGAACACCCTATTCATAGAAATCAACAAATGAGTAAAAACAGCCTTTTCTTTGCATAACTATAAAATTTAGTGACTTGAAGATATTATATTCCATGTTTCAGAACACAAGTCTTTGCCTCCAATCAAGCATATCATTGTGTTTCACAAATTTTTCTGATTATCAAGAGGAGAGATGATTATGACCAAAATTAATAAGAGAGAGTAACTTGTTTTCTGTAGGTGGATCTATTACCCAGCTTGATATTGATCAAAACTCCTTTAGTGGCTCCTCTTCCAATTAAGAGGTAAGCCGCATACCCTAGGAATCGAATTAAGAATCATGATGAAACAAAGAGCATTACCTCAACTGCACCCAGGGCAGAGTTCAGAAGAGTAGGGAGTGCTCTGCTTCCAATTTGTGCTTCTCCTTCAATCTCTAAATTTTCAAATCTGACTTCAATCTTAGGGATCTCAATTCCTACCCTGTTTGCGGAACAAAGATTCAAAAAGGTTAACCAAGTACTGGAATAAAAATTTTGAATTGATCCAGCAGGAAACTAAAAGTTTTCTTCTTTCAGTAGTTCTGTCATGCATCAGATAGACAAGTTTAAGAGCAGTGAAAAACAAACCTGTCAACTCTACTCCTTAGCCTCAATAAGAACTTCTCATTATCTTGTTCAACAACCTTAAGAATACTTTGCATCAACTGTTTCTTATCTTGACTACCAAGCTGAGTAACATCAATTTCATTCTGCACAACTTTCCCATTGCTCAAAACCTGACTCAGCACCCCTTTTCTCACTCTATCATAAGTCGGCAATCTTTCAATGGCTGCCCACCGTAGCTCCGCCTCCTCATCATCCGCCGTGTGCCTTGCACTCCGTTGAAAAACATCCGGTGCATTAAACATTTCTCTTACACTGGCAGAACCCCAGCTTCTTTTACTACCTTGTCTGCTGCTTAACCTGCCTATATCATCTGCAGCTAATGCAGCCGCCATTTTTTAATCACTTCAAAAGCTTCCCTTTCCTTCTCTTCTTTTTCTTTCCCCCCTCAAACTGTGAACTTTTTACGAAATCTCAATCAAAGGAACAAACTTTCTTGTTACCCACTTGACTTCTATATCTTTAGAGATCAAAATGTTGGGTATGGTTTGGTTTGGATCTTGAAAGGTTGCAGCTTTATTATATAGCATGCAGCAGTATCAACTAACAAGTCATGTCAGAAACTTTATCATGTAATCGGTGCACGTGTCAGTTCCAATATAATATTAAAAACAATCGAAAAAACTTAAAAAAATACATATGCGAAAACACCATCTGAACTGAGAAACTAAAAAATAGAATTTTTGATTACAAATCACGATGTGGATGGAGTCATGGTCAAAAAATGGCGACACAGAAGAATAAAGAAATAATATAATGTGAAAAAGTAGTCAACTTGTTGGTTCTTAATTTTGTTATTTATTTGTAAGAAAACGTGCTTCATGCTTGAAATAGCCATTTACAGTTTACACGAACGAAGGAAGGATCCTCTCTCTCCTTTTTTCATTTTTGGTGCTCACAAAAATGGTGGAATTGAGATGCCTTTTCACAGCTGGATTTTGAAGGAACCACGAAAACAAGAAAAGGAACCCCATTACGCTATTATCCACCTGGATGTCAATATATATATATATATATATATATATATATATATATATATATGTGACATTTACACAGTATTGCAAAAGATTCTACCCAATCCCCATTATTCAATGATTCATACATCACCATAACTCTAATTATGTATCAATTATTAGTGGTTAGATTAACCGATTAAGGTTGGGTTGAGTGGTAAGGGTTTCAGTTTTTTAAGTTAAAGATTCCGAGTTCGAGTCCTAGTATATGGAAAAAAAACTTTAATTGGGAGAGGAGATTCCGAGGTCGAGTCCGAGAATATGGAAAAAAAAATTTAACTGGGAGACGAGATTCCAAGTTCGAGTCCTGATATATGGAAAAAAAATTTAATTGGGAGAAGAGCCATCTTAAAAATGCCTTATCAACCTCAAACCGAGCAATCGAATATACCTAAGAAAAAAAATTAGTATGCAAAAAACTTTAATTAGAAGACGAGTTATCTAAATATATAGTGTTCGTATTATGCTAGAAATTTTTATCTTTCTGAAACGAAATGTTGAAGGAGAAATTGTATAATACGCTTATTCTACTTTGGTTTAGATATCAAATCAATAAAATTATGATAATTGACATAATTTGTTTAGAATGAATGTTGTTGTAGAAATTTTATGACATATATTACGTCGTATGTGCACTGAGTTAGTGAAAAATTATGTCCTGTAATATATTTAAACGTGCTAATTTTTATATTATGATTTAGAGTTTTTTGTAAATAATTAAGTATTCGATAATTAATTATATTTTTATTAATGTATTGATTGAAGTGTGAGTTATTATAGTTTTAATGGATTAATACATGGATGACGTGGTATTTCAATTTCTTCAAGATTATTATAAAATTTATCATTTCAATAAAAGTTTAAGGGTTTAACATGTAATATCTGTAAAATTAATGAACCTCGAAGATAATTTTGTTGCTTGATTTTTAATTAAATTATAAAGGAGAACAAATTTTTCGTCAGATTCCTTCAAAAGTCATCTGGAAGAAATTGTCCTAATTGAATGATTTGAACATAAATATATATAGAGATGCATGTGATTAATGGAAATATTTAATAAGCATCTCAATAATATATTTTTTTAATCTTAAGTTAATATGTCACATCAAGTTACAATAAAATAATTAGTAATGACTAATTAATTTAATGTTTAATTATAAGTTTGTCCACGTCACATATGAGCATATCTCAACAAAATATTTTTGGGAATAATTTTGTTGATTAGCAATCACATGATTAACTTAATTAATTAATTAATGTGGGATGAAGTGTAAAATACTCCTATAGTGGGGAAGTTGGGATTTCTCTCGCTATCTCTAAAATAGCAAAATTATTGATTCATCTAAGTTACACCAAAGATTATGTGACAATTTTACGGTTATAGAAAAATAAATTTATTATTCTATTCTGTTTGAAGTTTAGATAACGATGACTAATTAAAATAAATAATTTCTTCAAAACATGTCATTGTCAGATGTCACGTAACAAACTTAAAGTATGTTTAACACGATCCATCGTAACTATCTCTCTCTCTCTCTCTCTCTCTCTATATATATATATATATTATAAAGTCATAATTTATAAATTCAATAATAATTTTTATATCAAAATCTAAAATTAAAGCAAACATAAAATCATAAATTTAGAATATATAAAATAATTAGGGTATGAAAAAGAAAAACCATAAACTAATTAAAAATAGTGTGTACAATAATAATTTGATTGTAAGTAAAGAAATAAATGGAGTATTTATGATAAAATATAAATTAAAATCGAATCAACGATTTTTATTGGATGATATAAAGAAACATCTAGAAGCATTTGGTTAGAAATTGCAAATTTAGTCAAAGTCAATGAGTCTAGAATCAATGTGGTTGCAAAATTGGTTTCAACTAATTTTGGACGTCAACCACACGGCAAACTTTCAACTGAAAACTGACTAGACTTTGATTTTGGATTTGATGGATATGACTTTTTTTTTTTTTTTTTGGGGGTTTTAAATTATAGATAATTTTCCTTTCATGGAATTATTAATTATTTTTCAGTGTTTTGAATATATTCATTATTATCTATAAATTAATAATACATACAGAAAAAATTGTAGAAATTAGTAAATTATACTAAATTAATTTAAAACTATAAATATCTTGTTAGTACTAACACAAAACACTAATCGGCCAATGATGTTGATTTTTCATTTTATATATATATATATATATATATATATATATATATATATATATATATAACGAGGCATATTACTAAATACCTTATTTATTACTTGAAAATATTTGAGAAAGCTATCCTGATAAAATAATTGAGATAAAATGTGTCTGGACAAAACTTTTCTGCCGGTTTGATGAAGACTTGACAAATACTTGTCTTGTTATAGAGAAATTGTTGTTGTCTTGAGATAAGGACTTGACCTATCTGAAAAAATCTTCAAAGTAACGAAGTAAAGAATTTGAACTGTTCATAAAGTTTTTTTAAACGGTCTGAACAGTAATTTTACCTTTATTATCTTTGTTTTCGATTTTAACCTTTTTCTCCGCTTTTGATATCTCGTATTTAAATGATTCTTATTTGATTTAATTGTTGACAATGTAAGAAAGTTGAAATTATAGAAAGTTGAGGTTATTTCCTTGCCTCACAAGTTTCAATTAAGATTTGTATATTAATTATCATTTTTATATAAAAAAAAAAAAAGTTTTTTTTCTTTTTGTCGGTTATAGTCTTCTAGAAGCGCTTTTCTTAAATTAGCGGAAAACGCGGGATGTCCTATAATGGGAATAGGAATAAACAGTTAAACAAGATGCTGGATGCCACGTGGAACACGTTCATTAAGTATGTTGATGACAGAAGGAAAATAAATATAATAATTGGTCCGGATTTGGGTGCTCTATTCAAGATTTTGCCCCCATACTTTACTACATCAGCATGAGGAGCCCATGTGGGGAATTTATTCCACTTTTTTCAAATATTACTAAATTATTTTTAATATAATATTTATTTATTGGCCTATTCGTTAACCTATGCAAGCAAAGTATCAAGTTGTTTTCAGATTCCTCCAAGAATTAGTTGAAAAATCATTAACAAAAACTAGTTTGAAAAAGAAATATCATTGTTATTTAGGTTGTCAATCGGGTGACGGGGTCTGCATAGACTAAAATCCTCGCAGAACGGGAATAGAGGTGAATTTGTCCCTGTTTCTTAATTGGGGACAGGGATGGTAATAGCTATATCCGTCCGGCAGGTTCCAGTTCCCCATTGCTGTTTAAAATCCGCGAGAATCCCCGGTAAATTCTCTGATTAAATATTCAAATATCCGGCAATTCCCTGTTTATATTTATTTATTATTAATATTATTACTTTACGTTATTATTATTTATAATTTATAATTTTATAAACTAAAGTAAAGAAGAAAACTATCTCTCTCGTGAATAATTAGTAATTATATGTTAGTGTATTTGAAAATTTTATGTCCGTAGTTTAATACACGTTTGGATCAGTTAGAGAGTGAGAATTGAAGTTTTACAGTATTTTTTTATAAAACTGAAAATTAGTTTAACAGGAATGTTAATTCCCATGGGAAACCGATTTCCCCGCCGGAATAGGGGATGAGATATAAATTTATCCCCGATTAACAAATGGGGTGGGAATGAAGATCTCCGAATAATTTGGGTATGAAGATGGGAAATACAATCCCCGTTCCGCCTCGTCCCGTTTATAACCTATTATTATCGGATGATTTTTCATATATATATATATATATATATATATATATATATATATGAAATAATTAATACTCTCTCGCATTATTGCAGCCGCAAATAATTGATGAGTTTAGCCAGAATATTTTTTATTTTATATTTATCAATTTGAATCTGTTTCATTGATTTGCCAACTTATAATAAAGACATTTTTAATATATACATATAAAATTTTAAAGTTTAATTTTTCTTGAAAACATATTCAGCTCTTACACAATATATATATATATATATATATATATATATATATATATATATATATATATATATATATATTATGGTGGCATAGAGTAAATCTATGGTCGACATAAAAGTTAGATTGTAAACCTTACACTTCATTAAAAGTTCATTAGCCATTTCATCTGCATTTAAATAAGGTATTTTTAACAGTTCAAAAAATGCTTTTGTTGTTTATATGAAACTAAAAAATAAAACAAAAAAATCATTTTGAATTGTAAAAAAAATATTATTTTAAATGGAGATAAATGAAATATGCTATTTTGAACTGAATTCGATGTTCAAGTTTTTTTATTTAGAAGTTCTAATATGTTCGATCATAATTGATTAATGATCAATTGGTGGCATATAGTAAATCTATGGTCGACATAAAAGTTAGATTGTAAACCTTACACTTCATTAAAAGTTCATTAGCCATTTCATCTGCATTTAAATAAGGTATTTTTAACAGTTCAAAAAATGCTTTTTTTGTTTATATGAAACTAAAAAATAAAAGAAAAGAATCATTTTGAATTGTAAAAAAAAAATATTATTTTAAATGGAGATAAATGAAACATGCTATTTTGAACTGAATTCGACGTTCAAGTTTTTTTATTTAGAAGTTCTAATATGTTCGATCATAATTGATCAATGACTCATTGTACATGTCACGTTAAAAGATTAAGAACTTAACCAATACAAATCGAAAAAATCAGTATCATCAACATACTTTTTTTTTAATTATATTATTTAATTGTTCTTCCAATTAAATTTAAGAGTATATATTATTTAGAGGAATAAGATAGATAAATACGGATGAATGGAAAAATGAGAATGAATGAAAAAGTATTAGGATTGATTACATTCATAATATTTTAATATAGATAATCAAAAGCTAAAATAATATAATTAAATTTCTCAAAATAAAAAATCTATCGAACTTTAAATTTTGTTTATTTCATATTTTTTCAATTTCTTTGGAGTGATAAACTCTTTCGTTTGATATATATCACGTATCTATTTGCCACAATTTTTTTATAACATAGTAGACGCATGGCGTATTCGGAGAAAAGATTTACCGAATTCCAGAAAAACGGACTATAAAAACAATAAAATTTGAAATTTTTCGAGAATTATTATCCTTTTCTGTAGTTAAAGGATAATAAAAATAATTAATCCAAACAGTACACTTTATCTACTAGATATATATATATAGAGAGAGAGAGAGAGTACTGTAGCATTAGTGAATCTACCTTGATTTTTATTTATTTATTTATTTTAATCCCATGATAAGATTGGATTTATTTACTTTACACCGATAGTCATTAGTCAACCATTTAAGAATTCAAACTCTACTCTTTATTTCACACATAAGACTTAATTGATTAATATGTTGGGTCTTCTTAATTTGAAAATAAGACACGGATTAATTAATTAAAACGTGGCTAATTAAATTAATCAGTAATCTAATCACATGTTTGTATTCACTCACTACATATTATGTTGGCAATCATTCAAAACAATTTTGATAATCGTATCAAATAAGCCATTCATTATCCACCATATATACATTAACATCAATAGTTCGTGTATACCATACCAAAAACTTAGGAACAACACTGCGGGGTCAAAAACTAGCGAAAGCTTAGGTATGGGTTTTATCCCACTTTGTCTCTACCTTACACGTGAAAGGTAAAGATTAATATTTATTTACTAAGTTGAACAATGAATAGTGCGGTTGCATTTACATGTGCAGAGTTGGAACGAAAAGATTACTCAATTATCAAGTAGCATAATTATTTTTCTCACATCACGGGTATGTGTACAATACTAAATGATGAGAATGTTTGATTCAATTCCAAGACAAGTATATATAAAAGTCTATTGTTATATTTGGTTCATAACATAATTATTCCAATGTTCGATTCAATATCTTAAAATAGAACTATTTCATGGAATGATTCTAAAAAATAAAATAAAAAAACTATTCCATGAAATAATCATTTTTCAAAATAATGAATAACTATTTTTTATGAAATTAAAAAACAATATATTTCACTGCATATTTTTATATTTATTATATTATTTTTACCTTATTTATTTTTCTTCTATTTAGTATTTTTTAATATTTTCTTTTTTTTTATTTTTGTATTTTTTAATTTTTGGTCTTTTTTTTTTATTCAATTTTATCTTCTTTTTTTTTTCTTTATTTAATCCAGCTCCATTTTTTTCCCATTTTTCATTTCTTAGTGTTAAATTTCTCAATTTCCAACCACCATTCACGAAACTAGACACATGAAAACGAGGCAAAGAGTTATCGAAAGAGCCAAATTTGCTTGGCCAAATTGCTATCAATTAGAGTATTTTGATTTGTTTTATCGAGTGATTATATCTAATTATTTAAATATTAATACTCTCTCCGTTTGTTTTTTTATTATATGATGTTTTAGGTTTTTTACTGTGTTTTTTTTTATTTGACGCCTTACATTATCAATGCATTTTTTACCATGTTTTATTATATTTACCCTTATTTAAAGTATGAAAGAGATTAATTATTTCATGCAAAAAATACTACATTAAACTTTGATAATTAAAAAGAAAGATAATTTTTACATAGAAAATAGAGTTTTAGGAGAGAAGTATTAAGGATAGATTAGTCATTTTAGTAACCTAATTAATATTTCATTAGTCTTAGTGAACAACACTTTAAACATTATATAATAAAAAAAGGAAATGAGCAATAATATTTTATAGTTGATTGCCATCGCGTGATTAGCACGCTTCAAGTTTTAAATATAAATCAACTCTAAAATCAATTTGTCTTAATTTTATGGTTTGTTAGCTGTTTTTTTTTTTTTGGTTCGTCACTCACCAAATAATTTTATCGATCATGCTTTAGCTAGAGCTTTACATTCTATGTTTGGATCTGGATATAGGTCTCTTCTCGACCCCTTATTATTCAGGAATATTTTTCTTGAATAGTAATGCAATTAATTTTTTTTATATAAAAAAAAAATTATGTGTGCACAGATTTGGAGGTAATATTATGGATAATATTTATTTTTCTTAGACTGAAATGAAAGTAAGTTAGAAAGTGAAGTTACATGAAATGCAAAAACTTTAGTAATTTTCATTTATGTAACTTCACTTTGCATTAAATGTTCAACACAAGTTCCCCGAGGTACTTCCATCTGATTTGCCTTGTGAAATGAAATGTTATCTCTCCTATGTATATTAAATTATAATTTTATCATAATTCCTTTTTTTTTTATTAAATTAAAAATTCAAAGTCTATTTCTATTAAATTAATAAATTGAATCTATTTCTATTAGTAAATTCTCGTAATATTTAATTCTATTATAATATTAATTAATCTAAAAAAAATTGTATTTTTTGTCCTCAGAAATTATTTTTACTCTAATTAAGAGGCCCTAGCACGCAATTTCTTCAATTAATTTATTAGATTATTGGACTAAATTAGCCATTGTTAACTTTCATGAATAAAAGAATCATTTAAACTGCTCGAATTTCAGCAAGCATGAGCTACCCTCCGGTTTTTATATTTACCTTTATTTAAAGTACGAGAGAGGTTCATTATTTAATACAAAAATATTACATTAAACTTTGATAATTAAGAAAAAAAAAAAGAATTTTTGCATGGAAAATATAATTTTAGGAGAGAAGTATTAATGGTAATCTAGTCATTTTAGTAACCTAATTAATACTTCATTGGTTTTAGTAAACAACCTTAAACATCATATAATAAAAAACAGATGGAGTGATAAACATTTTTATTACTTATCATTTTAGTGTATTCAATTGAGATATAAAATCATGGTTAAGATATAAAAATATATATATATATATATATATTTTTTATTTCTTTATAAACTAAATCACTCTCATGCTTTAATAACTCATATTAATTTATCCACCGATAATATCCATATTCAAAGTTATGATCGGATCTATTCATTAAAAAGAATAGAGTCAATACATTTCTTAAGTACCTATAGGTACTACATTGGATTTGAATCAAACTCTAAATATCAAATCCTAATACAACTTATAATAGGAGGAAATTGAATCATAGTATTATCTGGGATCATAGTGGTTCACATTGTTGAATGTTTAACAAATCATCAATAATGCTGACATATCAATTATTCAACGGTGAATACCACGTGATCCTCGTACCACAATAAAATCTCTCCTCGTAAACCTTTTAATTAAAATTTTTTTTTTCCAATTAATGAAATAAGATTACAACAGATACATAATCACATTGAAAATTACTACAATGAATAGGCATATATACATATTGAGGGGGAAAAAAGAAGAAGAAAAAGGCTATGTTTTACATATAAAGATGGAATTTAACTAGATCCAAAATATGACTTCCATGATCAATTTGGTCCAAGATAAATTTTAGATATCAATTTGATCCTTCAACTTGATATTTTTCGTTTAAAAAATCGACCAATCCTATGATCATTTTGAAAAAAAGGGAAAATTTTCGAACAAAATTGAGGCTTTATGAGTGATTTTTTCATCTAGTTTGGAAGTTAAGGAACTTGATGCCATAAGCAAAGACAAAGAAGAAGAGAAGAACCCAAGCAACATGAGCAAGAAGTACAGGTATAAGAAAATCATGATCATAGCCTAAATGATCCTTGAGGAATAAGTCAACTGGCATTGATGGTGTTTCAGGTATTAACAGTGGAGTTTTTTTGTCACCAAATTGAGATGCAAAAATTCCATATATTGTCCAAGCAACTGGTGATCCCCAATAGTACCATCTCCACCATACTGGGATTTGCTGCATATATGTTCAATGACAAATTCTCAGACAGAGTCAAGCAACTTAAATGACTATATATATATATATATATATAAGTCGGACTTCTTTATAAGAATCTAAGCCCAACCCATATAAATTTGAATTTATCTAAATTTAGATCGATCAGGCCAATTGAAAATTTATCATGTACAAGCCTGACCCTTTGGATACAGGCTTAGGCCTCGTATCATGATTGTTGTTTATGAATTTGATGTTGATGATTTTGTTAATTTGATATTCTTTTATGTATATTTATATATTATTAATCATTATTAAATATAAAAATTATAAAAACAAATAGCAGGTGGGCATAGGCTAAACTTGGGAATTAATTTTAAAGTCCGACCCGCAACAATATTAGTTGGGCTGGGTTGAATTTGGACTCGCATTTTTAATAAGCCTAACTAAATCCGGCGTAGCCCGCCAATGAACAGGTATGCATGCGGTGTATTAAGCTAGAGTTTGGAGTATACATACCATCCGGGGCACAAGAAAACCAGAGAACAAGTTCCAAAAACTGAGGAAAAAAGACATAACAATGGCAGCAATTTGATGGCCAGGTGTTAGGGCAACAACCATCATTCCATACATGGAGAAATAAGTGAAACACATGAAGATGAAGTAGTAGAAATACATGAATTTCTCCAATTTCCACTCGAATCCAATCATTGCATACAATTCCAATGTATATATCAATGTTTGGATTAACACATATATTGTCTCTATAGCCACCTGCAACACAAGACCAACTGACCGTTAGCAAATGCATGAAATATATAAATTTTTTTTAAAAGCCTAAATAACTATTTGAATGATAAAATTAATTCCTAAACTCCATATCAGTTGAAAAGCCAAATTGAACATTTTATACTATATCGTTACTAGAACAGTTTCCAATAGACCTGTTCACGGGATCCGGTACCCACCCGGTCCGCCATCAATGGACCAGGCATGGACAACCAAAAAATGATGTAGGCCCAGCCTGAGCCGGGTATAATTTTATGGGGGCTGGGCTGGGTTTGGGCTGAGCATTTTGTAGTGTAAGCCTGTAAGGCCCCGCCCATGAGCATGGTTAGTTTCCAATCAATTTCTTACCTGAGAAAATGCATAAGGCAACTCTGAATACATCCCAGCAGCTCTTTCTCTATAGAAAACTGTTCTTTCAACTGCAACAACAGATTGCACAGACGAAGCATTGCTAGCTCCCAGGAAAAAAACAGCAGCATAAGTGGCTCCCAACAGATTAGTTAGTTCCTGTTGTGTTCCTCTGTTTACAAATAGAATCATTATATAAGTACAATATGCTTTAATTAGAAAGTAATTACTAAAATTAGTAAGCTGCAAAAAAACTTACATCTTATCCCCTTTGTCCCAGAAGATAACACCAAACATTAATCCAATCACAACTGTCATAAAAAATCGAATAGCATTGTATTGCAAGTTCCTCCAATACGACCAGTGTTGTTTCCAGAAACAAGCCTTGCATTGAGTTATGAAGCTCCTTGAATACTGAGTAGGAAAGTAAAGATCTTGGCTACCTGGTTGTGGAGTACTGAGTTCTTTGATTAGCTGTTGATTTCTCCTGAAAAAGAAAGGAATGATATCAGGATTATGACAACAAAAATGGACTAGTACATAAAGTCGGAAATAGATTAACTCAGCCCTCAAATCGCCAATTTATAATCAGTTTTATCTAATTCTGTTGTAAAGAGTGGCTCTGCTTTTCCACTTGAAAGAGCAAATTGGCAGCTAGGTGTGTGCCTGCTTGCTTTTCTGTTCATCATGCACTTAGGAGGATCCATAACCATTTCTATGCACACGGATAAATTTGGTCATAATCATAAACATGACGAAGAGGACTATTTTCGAGACTTTGTAAACCAAGCCAAATTGTTATTTAATCCGGGAAATAATCATTTCTAGAAGTACAAAATGTAGCAAAAGGATTGTGCTATTCTCATGTAGTTACCTGTAGAGATCAGAGTTGGCATAAATTTCTGCAAAGTCTACATCAAGTAGAGCCTCCACAGCAGTAGTGGTTACCTCTAACATCCAGGTTGCAGGATTATAGCCCTCTTTGATCTTGGGAACACCTGCTACAGACTGAAAGATACAGATGTACAACTCACAAATCGCACTCTTAACTTGGCAGGTCGGAATATACAAGTCCAAATTGTTTACCTCAAAATATTCAATAAGCTTGTGAGATTGGCGGCCGAGAGGTCCTCCATATATCACTTGTCCTCCTCTTTTCATCAGTAAGAGCTGCAACAAATTATTATATAATGTACATTTGAAATGTGGAACATAATATAATTTGTCAACATTTATGGAAATTACTGTAACAAATTTGTACCTCATCAAAGGCTTCAAAGATATCAATGCTAGGTTGATGAATTGTGCAAACAACAGTTCTTCCTGTGTCGACTGTATTCCTAACTGTACGCATAACAATGGCTGCAGCTCTTGCATCAAGACCTGATGTTGGCTCATCCATGAAGATTATTGATGGATTAGCAACTAATTCCACAGCTATTGTGAGTCTCTTCCTTTGCTCAGTTGATAGACCATTAACTCCTGGAAGACCAACCAGAGCATTTCTTATGGAGTTGAGTTCAACTAACTCCCTAACTTCCTCCACAAACATCTGCACATGAAACAAGGCAAGTTTAGTTAATTTCTTGTATCCAAGTTGAAAGGCCAAATTGAACCTTTATTCAAAGAACCGGATAAAGGTAATGCAGTGTCAAATAAGACAAAATGAACTTTTTATATAATTTAGTCCGATACCTCTAAACGTGGACTGTAGGATCAGTTTTGCTCAAAATGAACTTCAACTATCAGACAACTTCACATTTGGTGACACTTGCCAGCATATATTTGGCGACTTATTGACATGTGTAAGTTCTTGATGTTGATACATGTTATTTTGGACTAATTTGTCCAAGAATACCAAGTTCATGCCCAAATTGATACACAAAGTTTATTTTGGAGCACATTGATGACCATACAAGTCAAGTTTATGGACGAACTTCAGCTCGAATTTGCTCCATTAACTTAGTTTTCTTGTCAAATCAGCTCAAAATGACAAGTATTCCGACCACAAACTGGCATGCGTTTAGAAACATTAAATTCACATACTGATCATTTCTGTACCGATTTGACTCTATTACCAAGATGAAGGACCAATTGAAATGGCAAAATTGACAAAAAGTAAAAAAGTTATTTGAGTTATGAACATGCCTTTCTCGTTTTGGTATTTACATCGGCAGAAAGACGAAGCCAGGCAGAGTATAAGAGAGATTCATGAACTGTAACATATGGTGAATGGATATCATTCTGCTCACAATAACCAGTGACTCTTGCAAATGTTGTTTGGTTCTTAGGATAACCAGAAATGCTTATACTTCCTTCAATGTAGCCACCAGTTTTCCTTCCTGCCAAGACATCCATTAAGGTTGTCTTCCCAGCTCCACTAACACCAACTAATGCTGTAAGAATACCAGGCCTAAAGGCTCCACTAACATCTCTGAGTAGTTGCAATCTGCTTTCTTCAATTCCTTGACTCTTCATTTCCTGAACAAATTACCAACGAGGATCAGTTTGAGGAAGATCAATTTTTATTTTTATGGTACGAAATGGTCCAGTGTTGTCCTTATGGTCAAAACTCGAGTTCTTCTGTTGACAACTAAGACTGCTCTTCTGTTGACAACTAAGACTGCTTGACCATGTTTCGGAACATATTGTACAAGATTGAACTATGATTTCTGCCATAGAGACAACATTGTGTCATTTTGTACGGTAAGGGCAAAACTAATCTCCTCCAGTAATCTTACATGCAAATCTGACCCTTATCCCAAATCGAAATGAAAATCCTTGAAGAAAATGACTTACAGCAGGCATATCGACGAAATAGTTCAGATGGTTGAAAGCAAGTGAAAGGGGTTTGAAAGGCAAAACCATGCCCTTTTGAGATTGATTTGTGATGGTACCATTTGAGTTGATATTTCTTCTAGCATTTCTCACTGACACTGAAAAGCCAAGAAGTTAAAATAAAAAACGCAAAATTGCTCAATGAAAAAATGGAAAAATTGCTCTGCACATACTAAAGAAGAACATAGTGTATGCCAATGTATAACCATATTCCTTCATCTGAAGAAGCAGAAATGTAACTAGCTACTAACATTCTGAATTGGATGCCAATTGTTGCCTAGAGTTGTTTCCAGACTCGTCATCCGCAATTACAGCTTTATTATCACCAAAAGCTGACATTTGGAAAAAACGTAAAGAAGATCAGAAGACATATTCCAATACATAGCATCAGTAAAACCAGAAATTAGAGAACTAACTTACGACTTAAATATGTCAATGCCAAAATGAAAAGAGCATTGAAAAGAAGAGAAAACACGAAAAGTGCTCCAACACAAATCCAGTATGCCTTTTCAGTTGCGAACAAGCCTCTTTCCTTAAGCAGGGAAATTCCAACTGTAGGTTCAGCTGGGTTGCCAGTTGGCTGTACCAGAAACGCATATGTTAAAAACTTCACACGAAGGATTGCAGATCAACATCTAAACGACACAAAGAAGCAATATATGTGTTCTCTTTATGGTACAATTCAGGAAAAAAGTGCATTTTTTGCCTCCTTGTAGTTATTAAATTTCATTAGTTTAATCCATTTACTTCTATTTTCAGCATTCAGCCAATGTACTTTTATTTTTAAGGACATTTAGCGCATTCTTTAGGCATGTATCACATCTGCTGTTTAAAACTTCACTACGCATGTAAAGTATGCCTAACAGATATGTTTAATAAGAGTCAAATGTTCCTGAAATAAAGTTCAAGGGTCAAATATAGTAAATAAAAGTACAGAGGATGCATTGAAAAATTTTGCCAAGTATGGAGTCAAAAGTGAAGTGATTAAGTTCACTAAACATAGTAAGAGAATTTACAGATTATTAAACTTACACTGCTCCATCTTTTGTCAAGAAACTCATTGATTGCAATGGCATTTTGCCCATACATCATAGGAGAAATAAAGTAACCCCATATCATCCATGGTGAGATGTCGTCTGCAACCAAAAAGAAATGGATTGTACTGAATTGTTACCGAGATCAAGGATAGTACAGAGAGAAGACATAAAAGCTGCTAATTCATGGTAGATATTAGGCTGGAATGAACCATAAGAAAACTCAATAAAGTGAAGAAAAGAAAGATTTATTACTCCTCGAAATAACGTAGCCTCCAAGCACAAAAACCAGCAGCAAGGTAATAGAACCAAGTGTATTTGCAACAACTTCAACCCTTCCAAGAGCTGCTATCGTACGAAAAAGAGAGAGAGCCATTTGATGTATTCCCACAAAAGCCAACCACATTTTGAAGAACCTGAACAGGGATAAGAAGTTAGTTATTTTCTTAAACCATCAGATTTCAATGTTTGACCAAATACACAAGATCTCGTAACTATAACACCCTTATGTCAGGCTTTACATATTTACTATGTTTAACACCAGCTATTATTTGGTGAAATGAGGACAGTGCACTATGAAATACCCAGTGAGACGAGTATTGCTGGATTTAAAAACATGATATTTAAATTATTCAGCTACAATCACAATCGCTTACCTACTTGCAGCCGGTGCAAAACCAATGGTATAATATGTAAGACAGATCCAAATTGCAGATTCCAACAATGAGAGGGGAATTCTGAGGAGCCAAATTGGCAAGCCAAAAGCCCAGGCTGGGTAGAATAAGAAATCCCTTTGCTTGTAGAACACAGGAAGCCTGAAAACAGTCATTGCAAGCTCTGCCATCCCATTAAACATGACATTAGTCAGACTGAAAAACAGTGCGCCCCAAAATTTCCCCGCACCTGGTCTGCTACCAGGTTTCATTTCTGTTCTAAAGAACACAGTGAATGCAATAGTACCCATAATTGTTATCTGGGTAGTTTTGAATATAAAAACAAAAGAATTTCGCTTCATCAGCAGCACTTCCCTTGCAAAGCATGCCTTGAAGAGCTCCCAATTGGAGATGCCATACTTTTCTTTCACCAATGCAGCAGGATGTGTTCTGGATTTATCAAAAGGAACTCTAAGATCTAAAGAGAGCTGTTGACCAACATGAAATGCATAGAAGGCTCTCACGAATTCGGAGACTGATATGTATCTGTAAGGTTGATTCTTTCTGAACCAATATTGCTCTTGGTCTTTTTCGGATGTTACTTCTTGCAGGAAGTCAGCAATACCCTTCCTTTCTGGACATTTGAAGCCTACATATTCGAAGAAATCAAGGATATTCTCTCGTGGACCTTGGTAGACAATTTGACCTTCTGAAAGTAAGATAACATCATCAAAAAGATCATATGTCTCGGGTGCAGGCTGCAAGAGAGATATGACCATTGTAACGTCCATGATATGAACCATCTGCCTCAAAAATTTTACAATTTGGAAAGTGGTGGAACTATCCAGTCCTGTTGATATTTCATCCATAAAAAATGCTTTTGCTGGTCCTACCAACATTTCTCCTGCATTCATGAGAGTATGCTGCTGTCAGAATATAGGAGAATAGTTATCAATGGTGATTATCCATCGATAAAGAACATATGGTGATCATATAACTTCTTTTGGTAGATGGATTAGATTAATCAGGCTTGAGATTGATCAAACATATTCAAGTGACCCCTCTCCCAATTATGATTTGTGGTGTACGTTTGGAATCGAAACATACCGGTAGTTACACGCTTCTTTTGTCCACCAGAGATACCTCTTCTCATGGCATCTCCCACCATTATATCAGCACAAATGTCTAATCCAAGTATCTAATTAGAGTAATACAATATATTAGTTCTGATACCCAAGTGAAGAAACACAATAGTTGTATATATATCAGACCAGGAAGGGAAAAAGAATGAAACCTTCAGAACATAGTCTGTATTCACACTGGTCTCCTGACCAGACACAGAAGTGGCTTTCATGAATGCATCAATCTCAGGATCTGGTTTGATACCTGCATCTCTCTCCCTTCGTGATAGCTCTGTAAGCATGTCATACCTGGTTCCTACTCCCAAGCAACGCCCCGAGAAATCAAGCGTTTCACGAACTGTCATTTCGCCCCAATGAAGATCGTGCTGGCTGATGTAAGCACAGGTTCTTTGAGGTACAAATTCTGAAAGCTCATGACCACAGTATGTGACTTTCCCTGTTACCTGTAGACCACCAATGTCTCTACATGTCAACAAAAAGACTTTGTAGATTGCCAAGAATATTTGATGAAGGGTCTATTTAGCCCATCAAATTACTTGGAAAGAAAATTTTGTACAAGTTGATCCGTCAACATGACAATTTCTAACAATCAGTCCAGAATAAAACATATCTCAATCGTGATTTGACACCCTTGGACCCAATGAATCACGTATTGAGGCGTCATATATTTGGACTGGTTTTGTCAAAAAGAAAATCCAAGTTGAAGGATGAAGTTGTATAAAAGTTTTATTGTGGACCAAATTAACCCAGCGAACCAAGTTGAAAGGCCTGCTGAGAAAGACAAACCCTTAGATCCTTGACAAGTTTCCCTGCAAGTGCTTTCAGTAGAGTTGTTTTTCCTGAGCCAGGAGGCCCTAAAAGTAGTGTCATCCTGAAATTAAGTAGTGATTAATGAAACTCCTGAGAAAGTCTTCAGCAATTACACACTTAATTTGCAATATCACCAGGTCAAATTCATTGAGCCTACCTTGATGGTCTTATTATTCCATTGACATCCTGGAGTATCTTGATTACCCTTTTCTTTGATGGAGAAAGCCCAATCATGCCAAGAGCTCCCTATTCAAATTATTTAAAGAAAAGAGAAGAAACAGTAAAAACTATCATTTTCTAATCAAACCATCATTTAGTTTCAGCTTTTTGGCACTTCTTTTGTCTCAAAAAGCTTGTTTATATTCCTAAAAGAGACAGAAAAATTATACCTCAATTGCATTCAAGGTAGAATTAAGCAGAGTTGGAAGTGCTCTGGTCCCAACATATGCATCTCCTTCAACTGAAAAATTCTGAAATCTGACTTCAATTGTTGGAATCTCTATCCCTACCCTGTTCCAATAAAACAATACTGTCAAACACCCTTCTCATGTCATAATTGCAAACCTTTTCTATATACCCAAACTGAAAACAAACAATTTCATATATGCTGTAAAATTCATGCTCAAAGTCCCATCAGCAGAATACTTGAAGACACATTAACTCAAGTTGTATTAGACAGAAATATTTCCCACTTGGACTTCCAATAAGAAACTGTGAAATCCCATATTTTGCCTTCAATGAGATGTTAAGCAGTGAAAACCGAAAAAGGAACACATTCAGAGAAAAATAATAAGAAGCAAACAAGATTTGAAAACTACACTTTCATTCAATCATTTTATCAGACACCATATAGACAAAAACCAAAAGAGGAATCAAACAAATGAAACAAACCTGTCAATTCTATTCCTGAGCCTCTTCAAGAACTTCTCATTATCTTCCTCAACAGCCTTAAGTATACTATCCATCAATTGCTTCTTATCTTGAGTTCCAAGCCTTGTCATATCAATTTCATTATGCACCATTTTGCCATTGCTCATAACCTGTGAAAGCACTCCTTTTCTCATTCTATCATAAGTTGGCAATCTCTCGATTGCTGCCCACATTAGTTCCTCTTCATCATCAAATGCCAGTGACCTTGTTGAGCTTCTTCTGAACACATCAGGTTCATTCCACATTTCTCTTACACTTGTTGACCGCCTCCAGCTCATGCTCATTCTCCGGCTGCTCATTTGCCTTACCAAGTCGTCTCCGGCCAAGGCAGCCGCCATTTTTCAGACTCAGTAGTGCTATTTACTGAGTTGCACTTTCTTAATTGTCGCCAGTTTGTATAATCAAACAAAAAGATGAGAACTTTGTTAGAAATTAAAACTTAGAAAGTAGTTTTGATCAAAATTCTTTGTTTAGAATGAAAAATTTAAGATTTTGATTAAAAGGGTAGTGAAGAATATGAATAGTGAACGTGTTGAGAATTGAAGAAAAGAGACAGTTTTTTGCATTCTTGTTGCTTTGAATAAATACTTATATAGAAAGAGAAAGACTAAGAGGGAGGTTGACGAAGAGAGAGAAGAAGATTTTGAGTAGTGCCTAACTACCAATAACCAACCTCAACATGTTTCTCTTTTCTTTTCTTTTCTTTTCTTTTTATTATTATTATTATTTTTTTTGGAAAAATAAAAATGAAAGAAATTAAAATTTTTTACTCATTTTCTTGTTTTTCCACTATTTTTTTTTATTTTTAACGACTTTTAAAATTTTGCAAAATATTACTTTTAATTTTAAGATTATTAATAAAAAATTGTGATAAAATCCAAGAGTATGTAACAAAATTTTTTTTATCATCAAATACAAAGTTCCCTAATCCAAAAAAATTTGCCCTATATTGTCTAAAATTACAAATTCAGTCCTAATTTACTTCAAAAATCATTTTTATGCTTAATTGTTTCTCAAATAAATAATTCGTGATATAAAATTTGTTATTAATATTATTAAATAATATATCTAGCTTTATGGAACTAGTAAGTAAATAAATAAATAAAAAAATCTAACAAATCAACAAGAAAATTATAAAAATTGATCACATCGCAAGAAAAAAAAAATAAGAAAGAAAAATTCATTTTCAAAATTCACGAGTAAACATCAATTCAATTTTTTTTTTTTTTAAAAAAATTCCATTTAGGAAGAAAATAAAACTAATGATGGATCATTTTCACATGGTAATATATAATAATGCATAAAATATATATTGTAATTTTCCGTTGACCATAAAATATATATATGTTTCTCTTGGAAATGGACAATATTATAGTTGTTATTGTTAGGTCTCTATTATCATATTGAGATTAATAAACTAATCACGCTTAATTAAAGTTTAAATTGATATGCCCACTAGCTAGATTTTCTTTGGACTAAATACCTTTTTGGTCCATGTACTATCACCGATTTATCCTTTTAACCCTTATGCTATGAAATTTCCCTTTTACCCTCTGTGGTATATAAAAAGGTTCCCAAATGATCTCTAATAAACATATTCCATTAGATTACGTTGATAAAATTGCTAACAGAATATGTGTTTTCGGGACTATTTTGGAATATTTTTTTGCATACCACGGGATAAAACATAAATTTCAATAGCACAGTGGCAAAAGACCAAACTGATGATAGCACGGAAGCTAAAAAGGTCTTTATGCCGTTATTCTTTTTAATTCCCTAATTCCATAACAAATTGGATAGGACATAATTCTCAAATTTTTTTAAAAAATTTTTAGCTGTTTTTTTTAAGTGTATTTTAAGATAATTTGAACTTAGAACCTCATATTAAAAGAGAGATGTTTTTATCATTATGATTTACATATATAGTAATCATCTTTGTATTGAATAATTTATTATACCCTAAAAATCTAATGATCCTATGCATATTTTAAATGAGAAATTGAAAACCTCTCTAGACAATTTTGATTATTGAATAACATTTCTCATATAAATTAATTGTATACTAAAAATTTTCTTTTCTTTTTTTAATAATTTCGTTAATTTTTAATAATGCAAAGAAATGTGAAATAATAACAGAAGAAATTAATTATAAAATGAAACATCTAATTATACGTCCCTGAACAGAGTATAAAAAAAATTCACAACTAAAATTTTCAATATGAATACAGAAATCAGTTTGTGTTAGGTAAAAGATAATAGATTTTTTTCTAATTGGAAAAATACATCAAGAGTTGACTTTGTATTATTATTTTTAAATAAATATATATATAGTTAAAGAAAAGAAGAGCCTTTTTGTTGTCAATATTTAGGTCTACTAATGAAGATTTATGAGAAAAAATTAATGAAAAGAAAATAGATATTTTCACTTTCAGTTTAGGAGGAGAATAATTGACAAATTGATGCATATCCCAATAATAAAATTAGTGGGAATGTGACATTCAAGTTCAACTAAAAAACGTGTAACAGAATTTTCCCTCTAATTCCCAAATAGACTTTTGAGTAAGTGAATTTGACCTAAATTTCAATTATCCAGTGCTTTGCTTTCACACTAAATTCTCCTTTAGCTTGCCTAATCTTATTAAGTAATTAACAAAATCAAGAAATTGATGCTTTTTGGCCTTTTTTTTTCATTATTAATAGTATATAATATAATATTAATTAATGTTGACTTGAACGGTAAAAGTTTCTAATAATTAGATTATACAACATAAAGATCTTTTTAGCCACTGTGCTATTGTCAGTTTGCCCTTTTGGCTCCTGTCCTATTGAAATTTCCCTTTTGGCCCCTATGGCATGCAAAAACGTTCTAAATTAGAACCTAAAAAACATATTCCGTTAGATTCCGTTAATAATTTTATTAATAGAATCTAACGGAATATGCTTTTTAGGGATCAATTTGGAAACTTTTTGCATACCACAAGGAACAAAAGAAAAATTTCAATAGGACAAAAGCCTAAAAGGCAAATCGATGATAGCACAAGACCAAAAAGATCTTTAATCCGGATTATAATAGTATAAATAACTTTCCTCTGTTTTCAATACCATCAAGCTCAAATTTAGGTGCAAAAACCTATGAAAAAAAAAAAACCTCACATAGAAATAGTATTAAATTTGAAGTCAAGAGGCTCAAAAGTATAGACAAAAAGTTTCAAGAAATTCAGGGCTTGTTTCACCAAAATAATTAGATTTAAGTATTATGTACTAGTGGTTTATCATCTAATCTTTCCATTAATTTCTCTACCATCTTATTGGCAAAAGCAATCATAAAATAAAAATAATCAAATTGCCGTTAGTTTCTAACCCTCAGCCTTGTGTAAAAGGGGGAATACTTTGTAATAGTAGCATGAATAGTATAAGTGTGATAAGTGAGACATCTTGATGGTTGTTCCTCCCAACCCTGAAAGCGGTATAAGGACTACTATAGGGGGTGTGGCAGGTCTCAACGAGTGTCAGTTGCACAGTGTTGCTTGTGAGACCAGTGTCAGCCGCACGTGGGTGCTTGTGATTGCCCCATCCGTAGTAGGACCCCCTACTACTACGGGTGTGGACTTGTTTGATATACTTTTTATCCATATATGAATGAAAGCCTTGCGCATCACTTTTCATATGTACTTCGTGTATGTTTGTGTATGTGTGGATGGATGCTTATCGTTGATTATGCCCTTCTAATATACCGATAGTTCTCGTATAAAACGTGGAATGGCCTTTGAGCCTATTATAAACGAATGTTATAATTTAATCTAACCTCATGCTTGCTCCTAATGCAGGATTAGCATATAAAGTGTGTTGGCTGACTTACTTCTAGACGTAGACGGAAGCGCCCCACGGTGTCCGAGGAGTGACCCTGTGACACCCTGCACCCTATGTGGTAATATACCAACTTTGACCAGCCAAAACTATAAAAATAATCAAATGCTTTATATAGTAGACTTCCTCTTCTGTCCTGTAACAGCTACAGAGTCACAGTTCATGCCAACTTACATATGCATAATACAAACAAAGCACACATTAATTCAACACTGATATCTTCTAATTGAGACCCAAAAAATAAAGATCCATCCTTATTCCTTAAGAAATCAAGCAAAAAATTCTACTAGTCAAAATGATTGATACCCTCAAGTTGAAATTTTCCTTAAATGCGTTACTCATCAACAAATATCACAGAGCACAATACATAGTAAAATAGATGCATCAAAGGAGTTCTTGCTTGGTAAATCATATTAAGATAAAAATAAACCAAATACAAAGTAAGAATAGACAAAACCATTACAAAATAAATATCATATCTCGTCAAGATAATAGACCAAGAAAGTAACATAGAACCGGATGTTAAGAGTTGATACATGTCCTCGAGCATGAGAGTTAGCACTCCACATATCCGAACAACCACCAAATGCCATCCAACCCCAACAGGGAAAACACACTAGCACTAGTTTTTTTGGTGAGACCACTGGTATCCGGACACCACATTGGATGATGATTAATCCAGTTTCGGGGTACAGTTTGGTGGATTATGGTATCAAGACCTCTTCCAATGCTGGTACTGGGACTCGAACAGCCGTCCTGTCCCTAGCTCAGCCCACCATCTACCCTCTGAGCTACCAAATATTGGTCACTAACACTAGTTTCCTAGGAGCAATATCAGTGAAAAGATAATGATAACAATTTGGTGATAAATTTTGTTCTTTTGTTTTCTTTTCCAATTTCTCTCTCTTGATAAGTGCCTAATTGTCACAGCCCACATATGATACCTTATGTTGACCAATAACATAAAAAATTGAGCTTTACCAATTAGGTATAAATGCAGCTCTAATCTACTTAATTACATTTCTAATTCATGATTGACCTAAACAATCGATTTTAATGGACATAGTTATGGTTACAACTCCAGCAAGTCCGTAGAGATCAAGAATATTATTATCTAATTATCATTCTTGTAACATAGTGATGAAATTCGAAGAAATTTTCCGTACCTGTCTTTATCTATGCTTCAACATGTATACCAATTCTCTCATTTTGACCAGTCAAATAATAAAATAAAAGGTTAAGTAGATAACAAGATGAAAGTAAAGTTCCTCGACGGTGACCTCTGCCCGAATATACGTGAGGCCCTGTTTCTAGAATGCAAGCAAGGATATCTTATTTATTTGATGATCCAGGTAACCCTCACTTAAGTTTAACGATAAATGAGATCAGAAAGGTCAATCAACAGTATTAAGTATATGCAAAAATTCAACTTACAAGATTTGCAATTCCAAAAAAAAATTGAGACCAGCCATAACTTAATAATTAATATCACACTCAGAAAGGATGATTACATATACCTAGTGGAAATTCATCTCCCATCCCAAAATTTTATAAAACAAGAGATTTTGACCTTGTCCGAGAGGACCAAAATTAAGAGCAGCAAGTTCACAAATAAATATATTTTGTATATATAGACAAACTAAAAGTAATGATCAGCTATGACCATGTCACAAAGACTGTAAAACCAAGGAACAAAATTTAAGTATATATAAACATGATAACATCAGAGTGCAAAATGAGATACCACGAAATAGTTTTCTCAATATTTTACTCAACTCAAAACAAACAACCCATAGATGGGCATTCTATAAGTTACAAGATACTAGCTTCACTAAATAGTAGCACAGATTCTATTGCTCTAACTTTCTTATTTTATTAGGTTTCTGAAATACCCATTTATCAGAAAGCTCAAAATTATCAGTTATGAAGATTCGTGAAGAGGTCGATGAGATTTTGGTCAATTCCACATACAAGAATGTCATTCATTCAGTTCACGTAAAAGGAAAAAAAAAAAAAAAAGAAAAGAAAAAAGAAAAAAGAAAAAAGCAAGCTCAAATAAACAAATCCTTATTCAAGATAGCTATATCTTTAAATCAGCTACAATACGTGTTCGAAGCTAGTATATTGACAAGAGTAAACTCTGTAACTTGAACAGAGGAATTAAACAAAATATAGCAATTAATCGCCACTTGCACAGCCCTTGCAACCACAATGAACACACTCAATAACCTTCTCCTCTCGCAGATGATTGGGTACCCGACACACACAAGTAGTGCCATAGTTGTGATCCCTTGGCTGAATACATCGCAGACAGCATAATCGCTCATATCCAGGCTGCAATTCCAAAGAAAATTGATCCAATTAAAAATTTCAAATTACAGTTACATTCATTCAAAAGAAATCAGCTATAGAAATTTCCCTAACTACACATAGATTCTATTTCGAATGAAAACCAAGTAACCAACAGTCTAACTCATATGGCAATCAGCACATTATCCAACTTCAAAGCTCAATAGGTAATTGAAGATATCATGCAACATAGTGATAAATGGACAATTAAAAGCCGCAGTCAATCATAAACCAGTTCAACATTTTCAAGTTCAAACATATCCCATTCCTGTAAAAAAGCATAAACAAGTCAACAAACAAACCTTCTTCCATTTGGCAATTAAGTTGCCGTCACCATAACCTTGATCCAAGCAGAATTCATAGAGTTCTTTAGAAATCTCTTTCCTTTTGTAATAGAGGTCAAAAATGTATCGGCTCCTTTGATGAGCAATTTTGAAAATAGGCCATAAACCTTCACATTTTCTCTTGCCATCATGTGGATCATTTTCAGCTGCCAAAAAAAAAAAAAAAATCCAGTTAACATAACAGAGAAAATAAGCACAAACGTAGGAATCAATAGAGACCAACCTTCCCTCATCTTTGCACCCAACTCGCTGAGAGTAGGCTCGATCAATTCCCACCCATCTGGATACCTTATCCTGTTTGTCTTCACCTTAGGCATTGTTTTTCCCTATCCATAAAAATGCGAAGAATGAACAAAATTATGGGAACTGATGGACAAAATGATGGGAACTGATAGTTTACTGATTAATTCAAAAGAAATTTCAATTTGCAACCTCAAATATAATGGAATTGCGGATACTTTAGCTAGATGCATAGATTGCTTTGATAAACCCGAGTTAACAGTACAAATGCAGTTGCGTCTTTCAATAGCTGAAATTTCGTGATTAAACCCTAAGATACAAGTTGTGAATAATGACTTGCCTCTGAAGTCTGAATTGCGAGGCAAAATATCAATAATTTTAATTTAATATCATGGCTTTTTCTTTAAACACTCTATTTGCACCCTAGTTATCACCAATTTACAAATGAATACATTTTCCTTCGTTCCAAAAAGGTAAAAAGCCACAATATCAGACAAAATATGACAATGAGATAGAATCCACAAAGGAGCTTACAAGATGGCATGCATGTGAAGCATTTCAAGTTTCAAATCACCAACCAGTTATATGCAGTTAATCAACCAGACAGAGCTGAAGTTAGTACTAACCTGTACTGCTGCTGAACTTCAGAAGATTTTGTCAAAATCGGAAGTATGAAAATAGAAGAGTGGAAACTTCAAATACCGAGCAAAATCCCAGTGGTTGATGACGAAAACCAGAGGCGGGAGGCAGAGAGCGGTGGTGAATCAGAGACAGAGAGAATTGAGAGAGTGAGAGACAGGCAGAGAGCGTCGGTCGGCGGATAATAGGGAAGGCAACACTTTGGAGAACCCTAGAATTGACAATTTGGAATCGTGTGGGGGTAACGCAAAGAAAAAAGATAGAAATTGGAATCGTGTAAATGGCTTTCGTTGCTATCTATTTCCCTCCGTTTTTTATCACAAGGTGTTTTAGTTTTCGTGTTTTTTTTTTTACATTTTATATTATCAATATATTTTTTACTATATTTTTTTATTTATTTTTATTTAAAATATAAAAAAAATTATTATTTAATATAAAAAATTTTATATTAAAATTTGATAATTAAATATAAAAAAAATTTTTACGTAGAAAATAAAGTTTTAAAAGAGAAGTATTAAGAGTAAACTAGTTATTTAAGTAACCTAATTAGTACTTTATTAGTCTTAATAAATAACCTTAAACATCACATAATAAAAAACGGAGGAAGGACTCTCAAAAATAAATTTAGTACTCAATTTTTGAAATTCTCAATGTTTAATCTAGTTTTTAATAATTTGTCGTACAGTTGTTAATACTTTTTTCCTTTAATTTATATTCAATAATATATTTAAATATTATTCAAATAAGTATTAAATGAAATTTATTTTTCTAAATATCTCTTTTTACTAAAAATGTAATATCTCTACTAAATTTAAGCATCGTAGCAAAGGAAACAATTATAATCCCTCATGAGCAAATTTCTTAATTCGTGGTGACTTGTAGCTACAAGAGGGGCAATTTGAAAATTTAAAAGGCGAGAAATATGACATTCGCAATTTTAATTCAGGAGAATTTAATTTCAAAGCCTAATGAATTAAAAAAAAATGATATAAACATATAAATATTAATGGAAATTTATCAGGACTTTGCCGGATATTCTCATGGGACACCGAAGATGGAGTCCCCACGATGCAGGGAAGAGTATCTCATCCTCATCTCGGATAAAAATTCAGGAACAATTTCATTTACCAAAATGCAATATTAACGCTAGGGGTGAGCAAAACGCAGTTCGATTTAAAAACCGAACCGAAACCAAAATAGAAGAAAAATAAAAATTAAACCAAAGTTCTTATGGTTCGGTTCGGTTCGGTTCGGTTCAAACCGAATCAATAAAAATTTTAATTTTTTAATTTTTATTATCTTTTTTTTATAAATTACATGTAAATATTGCTTAAAAATAATTTATATTACATGTATATTACTAAAGTCTCATAAAAATACAAACTATATAATAATATAAATATATAATATGCCAAATAAAATTTATTTATATACATATATATATTTTAAAAAAATATTTTTTCCTATTACGGTTCGGATCAGTTTCAGTTTTTTTAATAAAAACCGAAAACCGAACCAAAAACTAAACTATTATATTTTATAAAACTAAAACCAAACCAAATAGAGTTTAGTTCGGTTCGGTTCGATTTTTCAGTCTCAGTTCGGTTTGGTTTTTGATTCTCGGTTCGGTTTTGCTCACCCCTAATTAATGCGGCTTTTTTGTAGTTTCTGGTCGCATAGGTGTAGGTCTGTCGTTGCAAGCTAATTTTGGAATCTTTCAACATTCTTGGTTGCAAATATTTTGACTGTCTTTGAATTTGGATCCATAAAGGATTGTCCAGTGAAAAGGCTCTCCTTATTTATTCTCTTCACAATAAAAATTAGATTTATGATATTTTGGGTTTAATAATTGAAATTTCATGTCAGGCCAGTTTTACTCTCTTCACAATAAAAATTAGATTTATGATATTTTGGGTTTAACCATGTCTGGCCAGTTTGGAATTACTGTTAATGAAACTGTTTTTCCTACAGTTAGATTTGCTTTTCCCTATAGTTAGATTTCATTGCTTTTTTTAAAAGTAGTTTTAAGTGTTTCTCCGGTACTTTCTTGAATAAAATTTGATTTTTACCAATTGTGCTTTTGAGACTGCTTTCCGTAGCCCCAAAAATAGTTTTCAACCAAAGTAAAATTCCCCTTATTTTGACTGAAAACTACTTTCTACAACCCCAAACGCAGTTACCATCTTGTTCTTACGTTTGAGTTCATCGCCCTACGAATCACGTTATCCCACTATTTTTATTATGGTTCTTTATTTAGCAAAGAGATTTAACTTGCTCAATCTCCCCTGCGATTTGGAACACTGGACAAAACAAATATTAGTTATTGGGCATTGATAAACACTGTTGATACACTGTTAGTTACGATCAACTTAAAACACTATTATGACTCATATGGGTAAACATACAACCATGTTTTGGTTAAGTTTGTCAATTCAACATTTTATTACAATGTCAATCAGATTATGTTATCATATAAAAAATAACACCGTTACTTTAATACCTAACTCAGAGGCATGCCTCTACCAGGTGGAAAACATGCTCTCGAATCTCGTTTCCCTGAGAAAAATGGATCCATTGCCAGACCAAAGTTTAAGCATGGACAGGTTAAGGTTCCATAGTTTTACGGCACATAACACCGTTCACATAAGCAATGAAGTCTAATGACTCGATGACACAATATTAACAACTCTAAAACAAAAGCCATTAATGAAGTGTCAAACTTCCATTTTGTAGCATTAGGTCTGCAACTATGCAATTATTGAAGGCACTAAACAAAAAGAACTTTTAAAACAGCAATAGTTCATGTTGCAAATGCAAATAATCCTTTGAATATGAGCAGCAAACAAGAGGCCTCCTCATTCTTTCTTCCCAATTCCGTGAGACATGTTGTAGATTCCTCGACCCTGAAAATTCGTAATGTTAAACAGCCACCTTACTAAGATTTCTTTTGCATAAGCTGTAAGTGTTATCATTTTTAAATGTGGTTAGACTGGAAAACAATTCGCTGTTCAGAAGTAAGCTAAAAGACTCACAATAAGGAATAATGAGGTGCCTGCTAAAGCTAGGGGAATGGCAACAGAGGTAAGCATATCATAACGTCCTTTCAAATATGTGTGTTTGTGAATACTTTGGAAATACTTCTGCTTCTCGATGAGCTTCTCCCGGGGTCGAAATGGTTCCTCTGCAACTGTCATTCTACATAGAAAGACAAAATGTTAGAAACTGAAAGCATTCCTCCGATATTTTTTTATCAACTAATTAGCATAGTCCAAAACAAATAGAAAATTCAAATGGCATCCCACAAACCAAAAAACAAGACAAGCGGAGGACCAATCAGAAAAGCAAAGTAAACTACAAGCCATAAGCGAATTCTGTGGCATCTGCTAGTCTAATGTGAGGAACTTGCTCATTAAGTGATACTGGGGTCATTTAGCACGAGCAACTTCGGTCTTTGCCAAAACTTAAATAATCCGTTTGAGCCAAATGAATAACAAAGAGACTGAAAGTATCAAAATGTGTCTCTTTACAAGATATTCTGCACATGCAATTAATCCATCGTTAATGGCTGACAAAAGCATCACAACATTCTACTGAACTTCATATACTGAAGACAAGTTAAAAAAAAAAAAAGGCTTCTGTAATATGTTTAGTTCCTTAAAAAAACAAACAAAAAAAAAGGTTAATATCTACTGTTACCTTATTATTATAATTTATGAACAGAAATCAATCTAGATACCGAAAAAAAATGGAACACTGGGAAAAAAAGTGCAATGCACTTGTACTCCCAGTCAAAACAGAAACCAAAATTATTTTCTTCTTTGAGCAGATTTCAGAAACACATAATAGAAACAATGAGTAAATTGTCTCGGTACCTTCTATCAAATGAAATAGAAACAGTTATCCGAATATAATAGGCATTAAGCTAATACTGAGTTAAGCATTATATGTGGAGATTAAGATAGGAAGGTGATTATATATCTAATTAACATGATGTAAACAGACTGAAACTTGGATGAAAAATAACATGGTTCTGTTGGAAATTACCTCCCCTCTTTTGTGAACAGCAAACAAACACATACCAAAGGAGAAAAGAGAGAAAATGAACAAGTCAATGCAAAGGATTACGGATTAAAAACTTGTAGACGGAGTAGCTACCAAATTTACTAACATAAAGAATCACAACCCCAAGTCCACAGCACATGGATCGCTTGGACATAGCCAGTAAAATGGAGGAAATGCATGAGCCAGCTTTAGCTGATTATACTAAACTTCTCAAATAAAAAGAAGAAATTGGCAAAGGAGCTTTTCCGAGCCATGGATGAACTTGTGAGTAAGATTTAAAACAACAGATTAATTTCAGTATCACAAAACAGTCTCTACTTTCCACGAAAAAAGGAAGGGGGAACAAGAACATAGATGCCCAAGGGATGCACTGATCAAATTCCACTTATTTAGCATCCATTACCACACATCATAAATCTAATCAACAAACTTTCTATGGATTCAAATAAAAGGGAAATAAAAAAAAATCAATCATGCCCATTCCCCATGCATGTAATTTGTATCCCGAGTACATCAATAGAGATACAATGGAGCGAAATCCAATCAGGATAAGAATCAAACCGATAATAGATTCAACAAGTAAAACCCTAAATCTAAAAGCAAACAAATTGGTTGATGCTATTCTAATTCAGAATATCAATAATAATAATAATACAAATAATAACGATAAAGAAACTAAATTTCCTAAATTAGGCAGCTAGGGGATGAGTAATTCTAAGTCAGAGGCGGAGGGAGAGGTTGCACGGGTGAGCCGTTGCAACCCAGCCGCCGGAGTCCACCCTTAGAGGGGTTGTTCCAGGCGGCCCTCCGCCTACAGATTACAAGTTGAGGGTGCTGCTTTGCACCCCCAGATTTGGCAACGACGATGAGATCCTTCGTTGGAGACACCTATATTCAGTATCCTAGTTATCGGAATCAGTTGGTAATAGGAACACGGAAAATTCACAACTGAATGCCTGAAAAATCCACAAGAGGAGCAGAATTTCAAAAGATTTTGTGAATTGACTAGAACTTTACCTGATTTGGAGATGGAAATGAAGATGGGGGAGGGATTACAGGCCGTGGATGTTCCAGAGACGGGAAAGAGGGGAAGCGTGATTAAGGGAAAAAGAAAAAATTTCTTATGTCAAGGAGTTGGGCCAGAGAATTAGGTCCGCTCCCTTTTATTTTCTTTCATATAACAATATAGTCAAAACCTATCATGAGCCCTTGAACTATCAAGGATTATTGGAATCCTAATTAATTTGTTAAAACATGTTAATTACATGATATTTTCTTTTTGATACTATTTGTTACAAACTTAGTGAAATTTCCGTTAATTAACGTGTGACTCAATTTTTAAGGACATTATAAGATTTTGAAATTCATTGGAGAAATCTAAACTATATTTCTTATGTATACATACAATGGCTATGTATATCAATCATACTTCATATCAGGTTCAATGTGTTCTCAAAAATCGTATCACTCATAAGTTAGCAGGGATTACAGTGCACACGATATCAAGGTGTTACATCTTGAGTGAATATTATCAAAATAGAAAGATATGTATTTAATGTGTTAAAAAAATTGATTAGATAACTAATTACGAAATCTTTAAAAGTTTAGGAGACTCAAAATACATTTTACCAACAATTTAACTGTATTGTTACGGTTTGCTGTTTTACTTTTTAAAAAATACAGATAAAGAAGGAATATCACTTGAGAAATGTATGAATACTTCAAAATGCGATTAATTGTATATGTAAAAAGTTCATTAATATATGAATACTCTCAAATTGATTAATATATTTAAAAAATTTCATAATATACTAGATTACAGTTTAACATATATTTTTACGAAAACAATATAATATATAAAAATAAGAGTAATTAATTTGTTAATTTTTGTGTTTTTACATATTATACTAGTCAATCTTTATGATAATTATATAGTCTCTAAATTTTGTTATTGTCAACTATTTAGTCTTCTAACTATAGTTAATGGTCAAAAATTAGACTAGTGATACCAAAATTATTTTTTTATTATGTTTTATAATGATAAAATATATCATCTTTTATATTTTTTTTCCACATAATCCTAATATCACTAATATTGGTTAATTTATTTATTAAATTTTATATAATTATAAAACTAAACTGTATCGCACAATGCTCGTTTAATTAAATTAACTAAAGAAAAAAATATTGCAAAAAATATAAACTTATGAGTAAAATTATAAATTCGAATTTTTCATCTCTAATATAACTTATGGATAATATTAATAAATAAAAATACACCATCTTAAAAAAATGACCAAGATCCATAATAACATTTATTGTTAGTTTATAGATGTTATATTAAATTAATAAAAAATGACAATATCAAAAGAATAAATATTACCGATATTTTTTATTTTTATAACTAATAGATATAAGTGTAGAAATGTTGGTGCACGTGTATATACTAAAAAAACTTTTATTAAAAATACTTTAATTAAATTTGAAACTAAAAGATATATTTTTACCTATAACCAAGAGTGATTTAGTACTTTCATATAGAAAAACAAATAAAATGTGAAAAATATTTATTAAAATAAACATTAAAGACCTTAAAATATATCTATAGGCGAACAAGTGTAATGCTTAAAAATATAAAAACTAATAAATTGTTTAGCCTAAAATCAATTACTTTAATTTTTAGTTCTTTACTCAATTCAAACAATGGTTAAATTGAATGAAAGAAAAAAAAAAAGAGTTTAAATTAGAGCTTCTTCTTTTAACCCGAAACGGTGCGTTTCGATTGCGCACCCTTATCTTATTGTGAATTTGTATGGTAAACTAGATTTGGATTCGGTACGAACGGGTTGTGCACTTCAACTCCAATTTCCTTCTTCCACCATATCTCTCTCTGTGCGTCGGTCTCCGGCGATGCCTGAGCCGGCATAGCCATTTTCCTCGCTTTTCTTCTAATCATCTCCTCTCCAAAATGCGTTCCAGGGACAGAATTTCGTACTTCTATGACGGTACATGTTTTCTCTCTCTGCTCAAAACCCTAGCTTACTCTAGCTTTACTTCTCTCTTATGTAGATTAGGAGATAGGTACTCATGAATATGACTCTTCGCTCGAATGAGCTGCGAGTTCAAGCTTTGAAGTTGATAGTACTTGAGAGCAGAAGTTCATACTTTTGATTTGAAACTCCTGCTTAACTACGCTTAGGTTACAACCTGCATCGCGTTTTGTTTAGGAAGAACCATTTTTATACCGACTTTTTATTCATTTTATTTTTACTTTTGTGTTCTTTGCGTTCAATTACTGGTCATACTTAGCCTTCAATTTGATATTGCAGGGGATGTTGGTAGCGTTTACTTTGGTCCTAATCATCCTATGAAGCCGCACAGACTTTGTATGACGCATCATCTCGTGCTCTCCTATGATCTCCACAAGAAGATGGAGATTTATGTTAGTTATTGAAATTTCGAACTTTTAGTGTGTTCTACTTACTGTGCTATTTCTGGAAAATGTGGGTTTTTTTTTTTTAATCTTTACTTTTGCAATGCAGCGGCCTCACAAGGCATATCCCGTTGAGCTTGCTCAGTTCCACTCTGCTGACTATGTTGAATTTTTGCACCGGATTACACCACATACCCAACCCTTGTATGCAAATGAATTGGCTAGATGTATGAGCTTTTCCTTTCCACTCTGCTGGTGTTTTGTTTGTGACTCTTTAGTGTAGCTTTTTGTATGTGGCTTGCATTGAAACTGTGATGTTGAAGATTGTCAACTGCTAAAAAATTTTCCTTGTAAACTTTTCCATCCCCAGATAATCTTGGAGAAGATTGCCCTGTCTTTGACAACTTGTTCGAATTTTGCCAAATTTATGCTGGTGGAACAATAGGTAAGAAATGAATTGTAATGTTGCCTGGTTTAGATGTTTTAGAATACAATGGAATGCTGATTGATGATTGCTAACAGATGCTGCACGTAGATTAAACAATCAACTATGTGATATTGCTATCAATTGGGCTGGTGGATTACACCATGCTAAGAAGTGCGAGGCATCTGGATTTTGTTACATCAATGATTTAGTTTTGGGAATTCTGGAGCTTCTGAAATATCATGCACGTGTTCTATATATTGATATAGACGTGCATCACGGCGACGGTGTTGAAGAAGCCTTTTATTTCACCGACAGGTACTAATACTTTCTCATTGAATAATGCATTTCGATCATAAATACATTGGTAAAGTTATGGGAAAGATAGATGAATTTTATGTTTGTTGCTACTGCCTGTGGATTAATACATTTTTTTGGTGGAGCAATTGGATGCACGGTCTTGGTCCTTTTGTCCAAGTGTGTAGAAACATTTTTTTTTGTAGAAAAACGCAGCATATGACAGTTATATGCGGTCAATAAGAAACTTTTTCTCTGCAGGATTCAGTCTTGTTATACTAATATTTTTCATATATCATTTATGTACTTGCTTTTTCTTGTATCGATCTATTACATTTGTTTTTTTTTTATTTGATGGCCTTATCCAAGCAATTGAAAGAAATTGAGATATTTTAAAAAAAATTTACATCCTGAAGAATAAATTAATGCGAATCATTTTGATATGCTTGTCACTGCTTTTTCTTTTCTTTTTTTATGATTTGAGTTCTTGAACTCTAATTAAGGATGAAGTTTGATGAGGCAGGGTGATGACTGTTAGTTTCCACAAGTTCGGAGATATGTTTTTCCCTGGAACTGGAGACGTTAAGGTATCTTTTATGCTTTGCTGTTTATCATAATTGGAGTCAATTCTTTAGTTTTTTGTTCGTCGTATTGGAAAATGATCAGCTTTCATTTCTCCATGCCATTTTTGTTGTTTTCCTAAAACCCAAAGAAGTTTTTTAGCAACTGCTAGTTGCTTGCGTACTTACTAGAAATGCTGATTAAGTGTCTCTTGGCAGTTGGCACATCCTATTTGAGCTTACCTAAATGCTACAGCTTTGCCACCTTTTATTTTTCTTCCTTCCCTGAAATCTTGATACTGTGCTTCCATGCAGTGATAGGACTGTAGCTCATTAATTTGACAAATCTGTTAGTTATATATATTGAGGATGGGTGTTTAGTTGAACTTTTTTAAGATTGCCATTATCAATTGATAATTGCAATTTTCTTGTCTAATCATTTTGAGTTTCCATGTAAATAAGTGATTTACTGATTCACTGATAAACAAGTTTCAGAACCAATGGTTGTTGATTAAGTTACATTTTCATGGAATTAAATTCGTGTGTGGAGACGTATTGAACTCCATCCCACATCTTTCCCGTTTTGCTGAACATTGTCAGACAGCTATTGTGACTGTTCTTCTTACAAATCTGGTAATACTAAATATATTATTGATATGAAATCATAAAACTTATTTATTTAAGTTCGCAAGATTCATAAATTATTAACAACACATCTGGTTTGTCCTTCATGGTGAGTTTTTTCTGTGTATAGGAAGCATTACTCGACTAGAGGAACATTGAACATGCACAAACCCATATGATAATGTTGGCAGCTGTCAAAAGTGAATTGCTAAAAATTAACATTTAATATCTTACAATTGAAATAGCCTGCGACAACTGCTAATAACTTAATAGAAAAATAGTACGTGGAATCTTGCATATACTTCTCTCAATCATTAACAAGTTTGTAGAAATAGTTTCTTTTATTCTTTTATCATTTGTATTTGAGCCTGATTTGTAATTAAATGTGTGCGCGCATGTGTATGCTTATATGTGCTATATGAGTGTATGCATGCTTGGAACTTATGTTTTGCCCTGAAAGTCTGATTCTTTTTCCTGTCTGTTCTTTTTCAAATTTCAAGTAAAACATGGGACAAATTTTGATATGGTTTGTATTGAAGGATATAGGAGAAAGAGAAGGAAAATTTTATGCCATCAATGTTCCCCTGAAGGATGGAATAGATGACACTAGCTTCAACCGTCTATTCAAAACAGTAAGCTCTGGTCTAAAACGCCTTTTTTTTTTAAATGATAGGCTTTTTTTCCTTTATGTGATTTTTAAATTTTTACTTGCAATTATGTAGATTATTTCCAAAATAGTCGAAACATATCAGCCAGGAGCAATAGTTCTACAATGTGGAGCTGATTCATTGGCTAGGGATCGCTTGGGCTGCTTTAACCTCTCCATTGATGGTGCATATCTCCTTGTAATTGAATCACACATTCTTCTGCTTTACTTTATTGTGTCTCTCAGGATCTGGAGCAGTTATTAACTTCTGGTTTGATCTTTTTTGGTCATATACAAATAATCTAGTTGTTTTGAACTTTATTGAAAGCATGAAAATCACTTTTGGCTGCTGTCGTGATATTTCTCACAGGGCATGCTGAATGTGTTAGGTTCGTGAAGAAATTCAATTTGCCCTTACTGGTATTTTTCTGTCTAATCAGTTCTACTTGTATTAGTTCGTTCCTTTTGTACATCGAATCTTAAATAAAATATTATCTTTTAGGTTACTGGGGGTGGAGGATACACAAAAGAAAATGTTGCTCGATGCTGGACTGTAGAAACAGGGGTTCTTTTGGATACAGAGCTACCCAATGGTATGGTTAATTATGAACTTCTTGAAAGGCATGCTTGCACTGCATTGTTTATGTCTATGCATTCTATCTGTGTGTATGTGCTACTATATCATTAGCTCCAAAAATATCTCCCAGTTATTTCCTATTGCTTTTCCCAAATTCTATCATATACTTTAGGTTCCCTTGACTACGATATGTTTTCTCTCGAGCTTCAATATTTCTTGGCTTCTTGCAGAGATTCCAGACAATGAATATATCAAATATTTTGCACCTGATTTTTCTTTGAAGATTCCAGGTGGACAAATAGTAAGTAATTCGCACAAAAACTTTATTTTGCAGTATTTCATGCTTCATCTAGGAGCAAGATTGTTATTTCTGCCAATTTGGTTGCTATATCTAATAAATTGCTTGAAATATTATTAAAGTTAGCTTGTAACAGCAGCCATGCTGACTCAAGTGACACCAAGGGTTGCTGAGTTTGTGAAAATTGTTTAGGATTTTGCATTGATCTGTTCAGTTTAGATTCTTGCAGCCCTCCTAAACCATTCTATGTTTCATTTTACTTGATATTGCAGGAGAATTTCAATAGCAAATCATACCTTAGCACAATAAAAATACAAGTGCTAGAAAATCTACGTTGCATCCAGCATGCTCCAAGTGTACAGCTGCAGGAGGTGAGTATTGTGGAGTTATTTGCAAAACCATTTTCATATTGAATTAGCCAATATGAAGTGCTGAGATATCGTCATTACTGCACTTACTGTATCATCATTACTGCACTTACTGTAAAACTCTTGCGCTATGCAACAGACTTGATAATTTCTCTTATGATAGCTGGAGAATCTTAGGGTTTCCGGGTTAGATCAAGTAGTTGAACACTTGATTTGCATGATCTGTGTGTGCAGGTTCCTCCCGACTTTTACATTCCTGATTTTGATGAAGATGAACAAAATCCTGACGAAAGAGTTGATCGTAAGTATAATGCACGAAAGTTTTCGTTTTAATTTCTTGTCATAAAGCTTTTTCCTTATCACCCACCCGACGATGAATTGTTCTTGCAGAGCATACCCAAGATAAGCATATCCAACGAGACGATGAATATTATGAAGGGGATAATGACAATGATCATAAAGCGGATGTTTGATGAAGTGAGGACCTTATTTAGTTGGATTCGGTTTTTGATAGGCAAAGTGTAACCATATATACTTCATTATTGCCAAATCTGATATAGTTTACTTCCTATTCTTTTCAGATCATTCACTGTTTTTGTTACAATGTATCATATGATGCTTTCTTTCTGGGTAGTTGTGTTTATAATGCCATGATTTCAACAAGTTAAAATGATATATATATATTTTTTTCAAGTATGTACGATTACTCGGTTGGAGCTTCATTGGGGATCCTTTAATTAAATGTTTGCTAAATCTGTCCCTTGTGTGATATGCATGAATTTTTAAAATTTGGATTCACCTATTAATTTGTTCCACTAATTTCTCTTTTAAGTTCACTTAAATAGGAATTAAGTTGAGGTCTTATTTTTGAAGAGAGTGACTTCATGGTGGAAATTTTGTATCTTAATTCTTTTCTCTATGGAGTAAATTTATTTTCTGAATTTATTAATAGATCCAAATATGATATATTTGGTTATAAAAGAATTCATGAATTTAAAATATATTTAAGAAAAATAACTCTTTATTTTATGTTAAATTTTATTAAATATGAAATCATTTTTATAAAAAAATTTTGAGACTTGCATAATATGAAAAATTGATTCGAAGTTAATGAATTCTGTCTTGAGATTTGATTGAACAAAAGATGTAGTAGAACTTGGAGTTTACTAAAAGTGAGGTTCACTAATTTTTCGAATTGTCTAGGCATGTGACATCAATTAGTGATAATTGTAGTTTTAAATTTTTGCCTAATGCCATTCATAATCCGCTAGATTATATTAATGAAAGGTAAAAAATTATTTAAAAATAAAAATATAAGTATTGTTGAATTATTGATGCCTGTGCAGCCTCAAATTGTTAGGCTATGCAATTACTATTTAGCTCCTGATTTTTTCTTATAAATAGATGTTAGTTTTTCTTATTCCATACATTCCAAAATCAATAATAGAAAATTCTATTTTCATATTCTCTCTCTATCTCAGCTTTATTGTTGTTGTAATCCCCTTATTATTATTATAAGTTCTATATATTAAAGTAATTTTATAACATGTTATTAGCACGAATTTGTTCAGGATCGCTCATTTGGTTAATATCAACCCGGTTTATTTTATTAAATCAATCCAAAGTAAGTTATAATTTTTAATTTTATTTTCTTATAAGTACATAATTTTGATCTAATAAAAAAAATTATATTTTATTTTAGATATGTCAAACCTTTCAAGTTTTAAAATTTTTAGCACTAGACAGAACCGGGAAAAACTACCTTTTTTGGGTACTGGGTGTAAAAAATTCATCTAGATGCTATCGGTATTGGAAAAACAATACATGAAAACAATGATGCTTTACAACAACAATGAGCAAAAGCTATGATCTTTCTCCGTCGTCATCTTGACGAAGGATTAAAAAATGAATATTTGAATGTTAAAAATGTATATACTTTATGGAAAAATTTGAAAGACAAGTCTGGCCATCAGAAAACAATAATTTTTCCTAAAGCTCGTGATGAGTGGATGCACCAGCGATTACAAGATTTTAAATATGTGAGCGAATATAATTGTACTCTTTTTAAAATTACATCTAAATTAATGTTATGTGGAGAGAAAGTAAAAAATAAAGAAATGATGGAAAAACTTTTCTCTACTTTTCATGCATCCAATGTGCTGCTGCAGCAGCACTATAGAGAAAAAGATTTTGAGAAATATTCTGATTTAATTTCTTGTCTCCTTGTGAACAAACAAAATAATGATCTGTTATTGAAAAACCATGAAGCACGTCCAACTGGATCAACTGCATTCTATGAAGTGAATGCAACGTCGTATAATAATAAAAATTTTCAAAACCATGGATATAGTCGTGGTCGTAGACGTGGCCGTGGTCGTGGTCATGGTTGTGGTTATGGTTGTGGTAGGCATACTAATAACAATAATAATTTCCACCTTAAGTGGAAAAATCTAATTGGACAAATTGACAAAAAGCAAAATGGTCAGAGTTTAAAGAACAATGAAAATATATGCTACCGTTGTTGTATGACTGGTCACTGGTCACGTACCTATTAGATGGCAAAACATTTAATAGAGCTCTATCAAGAATCACTAAATAAAGACACTGATATGGAAACAAATTTTGTCTTTAATAATGATATTCCCATTGATAATATCCATTTGGATATGATAGGTTTTTCGCACCTGGTACTAGTGGAAAGGAGACTGCACAAGACAATTAATATCATTTTATTATTTTCTAATTTTGTCTTTTACTAATATGTTATTTTTATTTTCCTATTTTGATATTTTAATGTAATTGTCTATTTCAATTTAATAATAATATATTATTTCTTTTAATGAATAATATGAATTCTTCCTTAGTTTTAACTGACTTTGATGAAGCAAATATATGTATCGTGGATAGTGTCACCACACACACCATCCTTAAAGATGCAAAATACTTTTCTGCTTTAAGAATGAGTGAAGCAGTTGTTACCATCATATCTGGTAACACAAAAATAATTGAAGGCTTCGGAAGAGCCAGTATAATTTGGCCAAGGGGAACAAAATTTATTATAGATAATGCATTATTTTTCCCAAAGTCTCATAGAAATTTGTTAACTTTTAAAGATATTCATAGAAATGGATATCATATTGAAACTGTCAGTGAAGATAATCATAAATATCTTTACATTACAAAAATAAACTCAGGAAAGAAATGAATATTTGAAAAATTGAATATTCTTCCATCTGGTTTATATTACACATTTATAAATGTGATTGAAGTAAATTTTATTGTAAACCAGAAGTTTATAGATCCGAATACTTATAAGATTTGACATAATCGATCAGGTCATCTTGGATCAATAATGATGAGAAAAATTATAGAAAAATCAAATCCATTGAAGAACCAGAAGTTTCTTCATAATAATGAATTTTTCTGTGCTGCATGTTTGTAAGGAAAATTAATTATAAAGCCATGGAAGGCTAAAGTTGGCATTGAATCACCAGCATTTTTAGAGCGCATTCAAGGCGATATATGTGGACCAATTCATCCGGCATGTGGACCATTTAGATATTTTATGGTTTTAATATATGCTTCTACCGATTGGTCACATGTATGTTTATTATCATCCCGTAATATGGCTTTTACGAGATTACTTGTTCAAATTATTCGATTACGAGCGCAATTTCCTGATTATCCAATTAAGACAATTCGTCTTGATAATGCTGCTGAATTTACATCCCAAACTTTTAATGATTATTGTATATCAATTGGAATGGTTTAGCAAAATCACTTATTAAACGTTTGTAATTAATTGCTAAATCATTACTTATGAGAACTAATCTTCCAACCTCAGTATGGGGATATGTAAGTTTGCATACAGCATCACTTATATGTATTAGACCAACAAGCTATCATCGGTATTCCCTATTATAATTAACTTTTAGTCATAAGCTTAATATTTCTCATCAAAGAGTCTTTGGTTGTGCAGTCTATGTTCCTATTACTCCACCACAATGTACTAAAATGGGTCCTCAAAGAAGATTATGAATTTATGTTGGATATGAATCTCCTTCAATAATTAAATATCTTGAGCCATTAACGGGAGACATGTTTACTGCACGGTTTGCATATTGCATTTGATGAAAACCACTTTTCCAAAATTAGGGGGAGAAAATATGAATAATGTTGTAAATGTGGAAAAGACAATCACATGGAAATTTTCATCACTTTCTCACATGGATCCTAAATCAAAGCTTTGTGAACAAGAATTTCAAAAGATAATCCATATTCAAAATTTAGCAAATTAGTTGCCATATGCACTTGCTGATCCAAAATGAGTAATATAATCGTATATACCAACAGTAAATGCACCAATTCGTATTGAAATTTCCAAAGAACAATCTAATAATAGTTCTCAAACACGTCTGAAGCATGGGAGACCTATTGGTTCTAGAGATAAAAATCCTTAAAAAAAGAAAAGGATTTAATAATACAAATAATTTTATTGAGGATAAAGGGACCAATAATATAGATGATCCTGTTGAGGAAGAATGTACTAATATAAATACACTTCCTGAAGAACTATAAGCATCTAAAGTTGTTGAAAATGAAGAAATTCACATAAAACATGTTAGTACCAGAAAAAGATAGAATCAAGATAAAAGAGTTATGGATCATATATTTGCATATAATGTGGCAATGAATATTGTGAATGAAAATATGGATCATGAACCACAATCTATTCAAGAATGTCAAACTAGAGATGATTGACAAAAATGGAAAGATGAAATTCAAGCCGAATTAAATTCTCTTGAATAACGTGAGGTTTTTAGACCAGTGATTCGAACTCCACAAGGTGTACAACCTGTTGGATACAAATGGATGTTTGTGAGAAAGAGAAAATGAGAAAAATGAAGTTGTAAGATATAAAGCAAGGATTGTTGCACAAGGTTTTTCCAAAAGACCCGGGATTGATTATGAGGAGACATATTCTCTTGTGGTGGATGTAATAACTTTTCGATATGTTTTTAGTTTGGCAGTATAAGAAAATTTGAGTATGCATCTAATGGATGTAGTTACAGCTTATTTATATGGTTCACTTGATAATGACATTTATATGAAAATCTCTAAAGGATTTAAATTGCCAGAAAAACATGGCAAACGTGAACTTTATTTGATAAAGTTACAAAGGTCTTTGTATGTACTAAAACAATTAGGCGCATGTGGTACAATCACTTAAGTGAAAATTTGATAAAAGAAGGTTACAAAAAGGATCAAATTTGTCCATCGTTTTTATAAAGAAATCAGAACCTGGATTTACTATTATTTCCATTTGTGTGGATGATTTGAACATCACTGGAACTCTAGAAGAGATTTCCAAAGCAGTAAATTCTTTGAAAGAAGAATTTGAGATGAAAGATCTTGGTAAAACAAAATTTTATCCTGAATTACAAATTGATCACCCAGACAAAGGAATTTGAGTTCATCAATCAAGATACACAAAAAATATCCTTAAATGATTTAATATGGAAAAAGTACATCCATTGAGTAACCCGGTGGTTGTTCGATCACTTGATGTAAATAATGATCCTTTCCGTCCTCGAGAAGATAGTGAAAAACTTTTTGGTCCTGAAGTACCATATCTAAGTGCAATTGGTACGCTAATGTGTCTTGCTAATAATACGAGACATGACATTACCTTTTCAGTTAATTTATTATCAAGATACAGTTCCGCTCCTACACAGAGACATTTGGAATGGAATTAAGCACATAATGTGCTATCTAAAAGGAACTATTGATTTGGGTTTATTTTACTCATATGAATCCAAACCCGAATTAGTTGGATATGCGGACGCATGTTATTTGTCTAATCCACATAAAGCTCGATCTCACACAGACTATTTATTCACATATAAAAGTATAACTATATCTTGGCACTCAATGAAACAAACTATCACCGATACCTCTTCCAATCATGCAGAACTAATAGCTATTCATGAAGCTAGTCGAGAGTGTGTTTGGCTAAGATCATTAACCAAGCATATACGAGAAATATGTGGTAGACAATCAGATAAAGAAACTCCAATAACAATATATGAAGATAATGCTGTTTGCATTACTCAATTGAAGGAAGGCTACATTAAAGGATACAGAATAAAATATATTTCACCAAAATATTTATTCACTTATGATCTACAAAAAATTAGTGAAATCAATATTCAGCAAATCCAGTCATGTAACAATCTGGCAGAATTATTCACCAAAACAATACCAACTGCAACTTTTAAGAAGTTAGTTCATGGCATTGGAATGTGTCGTCTCAAAGATCTTTAATAATGTTGCGAACAGGGGATGGAAACACTTTACTCTTTTAGCCTCTGATTTTTTCCTATAAATAGATGTTAGTTTTTTTTTTTATTTCATACACTTCAGAATTAATAATAGAAAGTTTCTATTTTCATATTTTCTATTTGGGTTCTATTGTTGTTATAATTCCCTTATTATTATTATAAGTTCTATATATTAAAGTCATTTTATAACAAGTATAACAGTTAATGTGACATTAAAATATATAGATTAAATTAATAAAAATTAATATACAGTCGAACCTATTTGTGGTATAGATTTTTTATTTATTTATATTAGTTAACCACTTTATTTTTATACATTTTTTTAACTGTTCAAATTCTCTTAAATTTTTTATTTACCAAAAAAAATTTAAATAAAATATTGATAAAACTATCAAAATGATAAATTACTCTTGGGAAATTTATTATAGGTTTTTATCATTGTTATATATTTCGTTACATGATAAATAAAAAAGAATGTATAATTAAAACCTTTTGGTAATAAATTTTACATATTAGTTTGTAATACAAAAACAAATAAGTTCATTCATTTACACCCCCGCCACCATCCCATGGACTGTTGCGTCGCAGAGGAATTGTGAGGAGCTCTATACAATAAAACACGCGCCCCTACTATTGCCAGAAGACCACCGCCACCGCCTTCAGCTGGTCAGAAACGGTCCGTTCGGAAGCGAAGAAAATGTAAGTGGCAGAATAGTTGTATCTCATCACTGTCCAAATTCAATTATAGTTTGTGTTAATTTATTTCAGTAATCGAACTCAACTTCCCGGCGGTTGTTTTGTGTTTTAGGTCTAGAATTTGTGTGAAGAATTTACCAAAATATGCAGCAGAGGATCGCCTTCGAGAGGTGTTCTCTCAGAAAGGAGAAATTACTGATGTAAAGCTTATGCGAACCAAGTATTGACTCAATTTTGTTCTTTTCTTCTTCTTCTTCAGGGGATTTTTTTTCTTTTTGCTGTTGTGTTGGATTCTTTTTAACCGGTCTTTTTTTTTTCTTTCTCTTGGTTGAAGAGATGGTAAGAGTAGGCAATTTGCTTTCATTGGGTTTCGAACTGAACATGAAGCAGAAGAAGCTATCAAATACTTCAATAAATCTTACCTTGATACTTCTAGAATTTCATGTGAGGTATGTGTTTTTGTCTACTTTCGTTTTTTGTTATGAAATTGTCATTGTGGATGCTTAATTTTCAAGAGCATATGAAAGACTATAATATTTGAATTGGAATTATGAGGAAGAATAAGCCCGCTTTCTTCCAGATTGCTCGTAAACTTGGAGATCCAGATATCCCTCGTCCATGGAGTCGGCATTCTAAGAATAAGGATCAAAAAGTGACAGAAGGTATTGATAAAATTTCCGGTGATAAAAATTCAAGCTTCAAGGGTGCCCGAGATGATAAGAAGAATAATGAAGAGGGAATCGGGATTGATGATCCCCAATTGCAGGAATTCCTTCAGGTCATGCAACCACGGGTGAAGTCAAAATTGTGGGCGAATGACACTTTGGTTGCTCCAACTTCTGATCAGATTGTTAAAGATAGTAAGAAAGAAATCCAAGCAAAGAGAGAAGAAAAAGAGAAGCCAGTTCCTCTGAGTTCCAAATTGAATGAAAGTAATGGTCATCGAGATGAGAGACCAATCAATCTGGCCCGTGAAGAAGTTATTTCAGATATGGATTACTTCAAGAGTAGAGTGAACAAAGAATGGTCGGATTCAGAAAGTGAAAGCAGTGAAAATATTGATGACAATGACAATACAAGCTCAGAGAGTGAATTTGAAGAAGAAGGTCTTGGCCACAAGCAAGTGAGAAAATCGGGCCAGAATGAAAAACATGATACTAGGGGTGTAGCTGAAGCTGAGGTTGAAGAGGAAGTGCCTTTTGCAGATTCTGATGGTGAAATCCTTGACCCTGATAACTCATTATCTAATAAAAAGGATGACAAAGAAGGATTTCTTGAGGCTGATCGTCTTTTTGTCCGTAATCTGCCATACACAGCAATGTATGCATACTAGTTTACCTTCTTCTAGATTATGCATTTTGTAATTCTTTTGCTGTCTAGAGCATGTAATTCTCTCTTGGTTCAACATACATTCTATTATTTTGATCATTTGTTCCCACCCAACACATCATTTTTTTTTTTTTTAAAATTTATCAGGGAGGATGAGTTGGAAGAGCACTTTGGCAAATTTGGCCCCGTCTCGGAGGTCCATCTTGTTGTTGATAAAGATACAAAGAGGTCCAAGGGAATAGCCTATGTTCGCTACACACTTCCAGAATCTGCAACAAGGTATTTGTGGCTCAGAGCTGAGAGCTGTTAGCTTCCTTCAATCAATGATATTTGTTGCACATCGTAATCTCTTATTGACAAATTTTTGTTGCAACTGTGACCTCTTACTGAATCCTTTCAAATTAGTTCCCTGGCTGAATCTGTACAGGCTGCTTATCATACTCTTTGTACATATCATACTCTTTACTCCAAGGCCTCGGAGATAGCCATCAAGAACCTTTTCGTAATATTACATAGTTATGCACATTTCTACAGAAGTTCTAATTTTATAATTAACTATCTGCTGAAACTCCTTTTAGGTATGATACATGGATGTTTGGTTGACAAATCTTTACATTTATCGTCTTGGTGCTACTCGGCAATTTATGAATTTTCGATGTTCACATTCATTTTGTATTCGTTTAACTGGATGTTTATTTCTTGTTTCTCCAAATATATAGGGACATTTTGCTTGCATGGCGGTTTCTATTTCTTGGTTGCGCTGTTTGAGAAAATATCTTTTCTTGAAATAAATTTGAGAGCTGAATTCTTTCACCGTCTATTATGAAATAGATAGAGAGATATTCATCCATTTTGCAGAAAATATGTTGTTCAATATTTGTAGTGGTCTAGTGTTATAGTCTTAATTTACTTGTTTTCAACCATTGGACTATGTGGCTGCTGTAGAAATTGATGATAATGTGAGAAGAAAACTGTTGTTGCTCTGGCTCTCTCTCCACTCCACTACTGTTTCTTTTTTCTCTTAAGTAATTTTGTTTGGATATGATAAATTACGAATTTTTGTTAAGGGCATTACAAGAGTTGGACAACTCAATATTCCAAGGAAGATTATTGCATGTCATGCAAGCTAAAAAGAAGAATTCATCTAACAAGCAAGAGTAAGTAGTGGTTTTATGCCTTTATCTTTGTTCCCTTCCAATTTCTGTTGAGTGAATTAATATCTTTATAATCTGTAGGATTGACGAGACACAAGGTTCAAAAACCTTCAAGCAACGTCGGGAGGAAGAAAGAAAGGCATCAGAAGCTAGTGGAGATACAAGAGCGTGGAATAGTCTGTTTATGCGTCCTGATACAGTATGTCAAAACTTGACAAGAGTTGTCAATTTCCATACTTCCTGTAATTTTTTCTTCAGCTATTCTTTCTAGTCAATTTGTCAATTGAATTGGAATAAAATTGTTACTTGTCTAACCTCATCTTGATAAATGTTGAATATTTTTTTTCATCTTATGCAATGCACTTCAATGGTCATTTGTCATTGCTTGAAGAAATATATTTAAATTGTAAGGACATGCTTTTTTTAAGTAAATCTATCTGCTAAGATTTCATATTTGTAACTGCAGGAGAGTATCCAGAGTTTTCAGGCGTCTTGTGCTAGTTTCATCCTAGTTGAAATAGATAACTACATACTGTCCCCATAATCTTTTTCCCATTTACCTTTTCTAATTGGTGTGGGCTCATTTTTTTCGTGGAAGCACTATTCCCAAGGCACCGTTCAAGATACTTGTTAGGAACATAACTGCTAGTGATCAGGGTGAATGTAAAAGGATCAATCAACTTAATAAGAAATCACTGAGGCAAATTGACAGTTAATCCAATCTACTTAATAAAACATTCACAAATGCGTGCAGCCACCAGGATTTTGGAGGCCACTTACACGTGAATCTTTGATATTTTAGTATGCCTTTGTGATGTTTCACTGTTTTAAATTGTTGAGTTTCTGTTATTTGATTTTTGAAAATGTTATTTATATTTACTTGCCTAAAGATGTAGAAGCTGTTCAGATGGTGGGCTGTTGTTATCTTATAAGCTGTCAGTTATTTCTTTTTCCAGTTAATGGGCGCTAGAATTTTTTCTAAGATAAAGATAGGTAGAAAAGGATAAAGAGCTTATGAACATAATCTAATGACGAATCTCAAAGAAATTTTCTCCTATCAGATGAATGGATTAGACTTGTGTCAAACTTGTTAAATCTTTTATTATTATTTTGGATAACTTTATTTTCCTAACACTATAAACTGGTGCTTCTTACGTGTGCTTTTAAAAGTTATGATTTAAAATTTTGTACTCATTCTTTTATGCCGTGTACTGTTAGGTGGTTGAGAACATTGCTAGAAGACATGGTGTAAGTAAGAGTGATTTACTAGACCGTGAAGCTGATGATCTGGCTGTTCGTATTGCTTTGGGAGAAACTCAAGTGATTGCAGAGACAAAAAGAGCTCTTATAAATTCTGGTGTAAACATTAAGTCTCTAGAGGAATTTGCTGCTGGGAAAACTGATGGCGTGAAAAGAAGCAACCATGTTATATTAGTAAAGAACTTGCCATATGGCTCTTCTGAAGGAGAACTTTCTAAGATGTTTGGGAAATTTGGTAGCTTGGAAAAAATTATTCTCCCTCCAACAAAAGCATTGGCTTTGGTATGTGATTTGAGTTAACCTTCTTCATTTTTTTTTTCTTGTGAAGTTAGATTTTGTAGGTCTCATGAAGTAGTGCTATCAGTTTAAATGATGGACAATGGGTTTAAATGTGTGGAATATAGGCTAGACATTTGGTTTTTTATACTTTATTCAGGAAAGCATAAGAATTAAACTCAGTATATCCAATTAATAGGATTCTGTTTCTGTATGATATCAGGTGTTACATAATTGTGTGATTTTGGATAAAACAAAGTGATTGTAACACTGTAAGGAGCGTTCTACTAAAAATTTCATGTCTTCCACACTGTGGATTCTAAATCAGTTGTATTACATGAAGCATGAGGTTGTACAAAAGGAGTCTGTAGACAGTTCTAATGGCTTCAGCAATTAATGTCATGTTCCTTTATGATGTCCTGGGACCATAGGACAACAGATCATTGATCTTATCCTTGAAAGGATTAATCTATCAGATTAGGTTTCTATGAGGTTGTCATTTACTGTATAATAATATTTAACTTGCTCAATTTTGTCACAAAAGCATAATTTTCTTCTTGAAAGTCAATATTGCTATCAACTTTTCATCATTAATTCCTAGGCATACGTATTATGGATGTTAAGCTTCCAGTCATGCAGTTATAATATTGTATACCTCTGTCCCATAAAGATAAGCTTGCTTTCTTATTTCATATATACGTTAATGATGTTGGTATATTTCAGATCATGCGTACTTCTAAGTCTTCATTTAAAATACCCATTTATCCAAAAGCGATCTCAATTTGATTTTCATCTTGTTTTCTTTGCAGAAAATTATGCTGTGACTTATTTTCATTGCTCAAGCTATTGTCTCAGCAAATCATTAGTTATAGTTAGAAAAAATAGAGTTAGGGGTGCTATTTCTGATGTTATTTTGGTTTATTTATTTGCAATATATTATTTTTCAGGTTGTTTTTCTTGAACCATCTGAAGCTCGTGCTGCTTTTAAAGGTCTGGCATACAAGCGGTACAAGTGAGTTTTTTCCCCTCTTTCTCTGTTGTATCTGTTGATCTTTCAATTAGAATTGGAATGTTTTGGAGGTGCTTTTCTTATACTTTGAAAACTATTAGTAGCTGGCAATTAAATTTTTGCTGCGTTCTGCGAATATCTTAGGGATGCTCCATTGTATTTGGAGTGGGCTCCTCATAATGTTCTTAGTGAAGGTCCTGTTTCGAAGAGCAACGAAGATAGTAATAGTAACGCTGTGGGGGAACATGATGCCAAGAGAGTGATGCTGGAGCAAAATGTGGAAGGAATATCAGAAATGGAAATCGATCCTGATAGAATTGAGGTAGAACCTAAATGGATATTTCCAATGCTAATTCCTTCTCTTTTTGTTCATAATTTAATCAAGTTATAGGATATGTCTGACTCTGCCTCAATTTTTTTTCCTGGTTTGCTTGAGAAAAAGGTGGGAAGAGGATAACTTTGCTAGTTGCAGTTTCTATTCTTCATGAAAACTGTCTAAGAATGATTTCCTGCTTATTTATGAATGGATCTATTTGGTTTTCTCAAATAAATTAATATATATATATATATAGAAGTTAATTACTTTTCAGTAGATTGATTTCACTGTTCACTGCTTCAACTTCCTGCTTAGTTTAAGTTGCTAATCTTTTTCTAATTGTCCGCTGTGCTACAGTCACGATCACTATTTGTCAAGAACCTGAATTTCAAGACATCTGAAGATGGTTTGAAAAAGCACTTCAGTGAAAAAGTGAAGGATGGGAAGATCTTAAGTGTCAGGGTAATATTTTGGGTCTTTATACCTTAACCAATATTTTTTAGATCCTATTAACTCTGACCATTAGGGTTTTTTTTTTTTGCACTTGCAGATAAAAAAGCACTTAAAAAACGGGAAGAATGTTTCAATGGGCTTTGGGTTTCTAGAGTTCGACTCTGTGGAGACAGCAACATCTGTTTGTACTGTGTTACAGGTAATTGTGAACATAGCCATTTTGATCTTGTTTGATCCTTGCATTTGTTGCCACTTTTCACCTGCATAATTTTTTACTTTTGCAGGGAACTGTTTTGGATGGGCATGCTCTCATATTGCAATTGTGTCATGCCAAGAAGGATGAACAAGTGAAGAAAAAGGTTGACAAGGATAGGAGTTCTACAAAGTTACTTGTGAGAAATGTAGCTTTTGAGGCAACAGAGAAAGATCTTAGACAGCTGTTTAGTCCATTTGGCCAGGTAACCATATTTTTTCAGAAGACAAAAAAAGAAAAAAAAAACTTATTATTCCAATTTACCTTGCTTTCTATTTTCTACTAAAAGCGTGTGCTGGTAAGGTCAGGCCACTGTCAATTATCTTCAGAGAAGTATCTCCCTCCCTTTCCATTGTTCCCACTTTTTACTCCCTTTTGCTTTAATCTTCTCAGTGACTCTTTCTTTCATGCCATTTTCTTCATTATTCCCTCAGACTCTAACCAGGACTTAAGAATTTGGTGATGTAAATAATGGTTATTCACCTTGTTGTGAAGGAATCATTTCCATATATATATATATATATATATATATATATATATATAGATAGATAGATTCTGGGGTTGCTTTTATCTTTCTGAAGTCCATTACAACGATTACTGTTTTTCACATAACATCCCTGGATATATATTTTCTCTACTAATTTTTAGTGCTTGGTCAAAATTCCTACTAACAATTGAAACCGGTAAGCAATTGGAAAAATTTGGTCAATAAAAAAATGTAAGAGTGTGAAATGACTTTGTAGGTGTAGCTTACAAAGTCAAATAGGTTGCAGTCATTCTTCCGATCAGCAATGCATAGAGCATCAGGATGCTATCCTTTGCGCTAATTTATGCTTATTCTTCAGCTTAAATGTTTTTGACCAATTCCTGTAAAATGCACAGATCAAGAGTTTAAGGTTGCCAATGAAATTTGGAAACCACAGAGGTTTTGCATTTGTGGAATATGTTACAAAGCAAGAGGCGCAAAATGCACTTGAAGCACTTTCGAGCACCCATCTTTACGGTCGACACTTGGTAACTCCCCGAAATTTTAGTAAAACTTTTACCGTGTAAAAAGAATTTGGATTAGAATAGATGACTCTAACTACTGCAATGGTTTTTAGGTTTTGGAGAGGGCAAAGGAAGGAGAGAGCCTAGAAGAATTGCGAGCTCGAACGGCTGCTCAATTTTCAGAAGATCAAAATGCTCTGCTTGATCCAACGAAGCTATCAAAGAAAAGGAAGAATATGGCAATCTTGGATGAAGGTACAATGAAATTTCAGAGATTTACTGATTAGTGCTTGCACCAGTTTACCTAGTGTCTGTAATATACGCAATATAATAGATTGTTTGATCTGATGCTAGCCCCAATTTTGCTTGTTAGGGGTTGGTGTTTGTTTACTATTTATTTCTTCAAATTAGTAAATGTGTATTTCTTTGAAATTTGTGGGAAGGCCATATTGATTGTTTGGATGGTAGTTTCAGCAATTTAGAGAATTACAGGGTTGCATCTGGCTGTTAATTTCTAACATAAGGTTTATCCGCTTGACTTGATGCATTTGATACAATTGTTACAAAAAGGGCTAAACACAAGCATAATAGATAATACTAGATATAAAAGTTAATTTGTGAAACTAATACTACTTTAATTGTAATGAAAACAATCATATACCCTTTCACAAGGAACAATAAGGGCTTGTTTTGCTACATAATGGAAAAACCTAGTTACAAGAATGTCTACTAAAACCTGAAAGAGCAAGAATAAAAACTAGAAACATTGATAAGATATTCCCAATACTGATCATAATGGCTGGCTCATTTTCATAGATGAAGCAACTTCCTGCAATGCTATGCAGCTTGAGAGTCCCCAGTATCAAATCAAATCGCCCCGTAAGGTTAAAGCTTCGACAGCAAGGGGACAAGTGATACCTTCAGACAAGAGAATCGTTGTGATCTTGAACCACTATACCATCACTTCCTCTTTACACATCTCTCCATCCACATTCATTTTAATCCAACCACAAACATATACTGAATTTTACATAGAATCAAATGTAAAATTTATTTGTAAACGAAATCAATTGTTGAAGAGAATTAAACCAAAGAGGCCTTTAAGGAGACTTGAAAACAAATATTGCTTCATCCAATTTTTATGAGCCCAGATAAAAGTCTCTCCTTTAAGGAATGCTGAAGATGAGAATTTGTCAAAGTTGAATTCTGTTGAACTTGACCCAAAGAACGACATAAAAACCTTTTTAGTCGCTGTGCTATCATTAGTTTGTCTTTTTGGCCCATATCTTATTGAAATTTTCTTTTTACCCCTGTGGTATGCAAAAAGTTCCAAATTGACCTTTAAAGAGCATATTCCGTCAGATGCAGTTGATTAAATTGCTAACAGAATCTGACAAAATATACTTTTGAAAGGTCAATTTGAAACGTTTTTACATACCATGGGAGGCAAAATGGAAATTTCAATAGAACAGGGACAAAAAGAGCAAACCGATAATAGCACAGGAGCCGAAAAGGTCTTTAATTCCCCAAAGAATAGTTTACTTCAATCAAAAATGAAAAGAGAACATAATTATTTTATGCAACTACTTTAAAATAATTAATTGAAGTAAAATTCAAGCAGAAAAATATCTCCTATACTACTCGTAACATATCCAATGGTACATTTACCTCTTAATGTTATTATAAAATTTTGATAGCACATCATATCAATCAATTCAACACTCAATCTGTATCTCTTTCTTATCCAACATAAAGAAAAGAACAAAACTTTTAAATTTATTATTTTGGATATAAAGATAAAACTAAATTATGAATAAGATTAATATCTACTCGAAGCAAATTTATTTTCCAGCAAATATTTAACTTGCAGTTACAGTCCACAAGCTTCCAATTTCAAATATTGAATCCCTAATGATGTTGACCCCATTAACATTCCCTGATTTCTGCCATAGCAAGGTTAACAAACATGGGCATTTGGCAGCAACCAATGAGGAAGATACCAGTTTCAGCATAGTATTTCGCCTTTTTAATTGGTCCTCCAAATAGAACAAAAATGTTGTAAATCTTAATTTCTAAGCAAGAAACCCATTACGTTTAACTTTTCTTTCATATGGTCCTTCCTGCCTGGAAACTAGCAAACACGTTTGCTTAAAATACCATGGGGATGAGATCATCAAAATTTTACCACAAAAAGAAAAAAAAAAGAATATATATATATATATATTCTTTTTTTAATTTATTTTCCATGAAATTTGATGGAAATTCTTCTTTTTTTTCACATGGTAAAATATTGATGACTTGTCACCCACGTGGCATCTCTAATTGATGTGTTAACTGGTTTTCAAACAAGACCATAGATGAAACCAAAGTTAAACAACAATGCTAATCTCGTTAAGAATTTAAAAATGTATTTGTCTCATGTCTGATTGGTAGAGAACCATGGGTGTAATTAACTCTAAGAAACCATATAACCCAACATCACGTATAAAATGATCAGGCTAACGTAGATCGTATTACTGATAAATCCAAAAGCATAAGCAAATAACACAAAACTACAATGTGTATATTCTCAAACTAGAGGAGAATTCCAAAAATTAAGCTACCACAAGGATATTCTATTCTATTGTATAAGCATCAATAGTTGACATCAATTCGATTCTGTTGTATAATGCCTGCAGTGATATACCTATCTCCATTTAGAAATAACTTAGCCAGATAAATCATATAGGAATGCGGGGTTTTTTTTTTTAAATCATGGTGGTTGGCACAGTTAGCACAATGCTTTCATCATATATTCGAGAGTCCAATCGGTCATTTTGATGGACTAATTCATATACACATCTCAGGTAGGATGCATAAACAAAAAGAAAGGAATATGAATGTGACACAATGTAAGAGCTAAGCATGAAATTCAGTTAAATTTCATGTAATCAAATTTTGCAACCTAACTCTACCTAATAACACAGATGCAACAAACAAAATTTTGTTTACAACCTTAGAGATGCAAGACATCACTGCCATTCATCAATATTCCGGAATTTGGAGATAAATTAAGGTGCTGAAAAATTAAATAACCTGATGAGTCATGAATTTATATTCTATCCATGAATGATTCCTTACTCTATTAGCTTTTCAGCAATGTTTTGCTCTTTTCCTGCACATGAGAAAAAAAAAACTCCCTCATCTTTAAGGGAAAGCATCTAGCTTCGGTTCTTTTCACCTATAACCCGTAAGTTGAAGAATGGAAAGTTCAAAGGCAATCAATTATAAGGGAACCGATTGAAGAAAATTCGAAGGCAGGAGAGCCGCTAAAAGAATATATTCATATGAGAAGGTGATTTTTTTGGGGTTTTTTTTAAATATTAGGCACAATTCCTTTGAATAGACTGAATCTAAGTTTTTCTAACTAGTTTTAATTTTATGTAGCTTTTCAAGTCATGGTTTTAACTGTATGATCTCATTTTCAGCTAATATGAATTTTGTTCATCTTTGAACATCAATTATATAGCAAGTAATTTTTTTCTTTATAGCCATTAAGAAAGAGGAAAACTAAATAATAAGAACTGAGATAATTGTAGCAATAAGAAATTTAAATAAAAATTATCTTCATAATAATTTGTATTAGTAATTGTCGAAGAATAATTATGCTCATTATTATTGTAATAATAATTGTTGATATATTCATGTACAGATAGCAGTGTGGCATGTAAATCATAAAATAAGGAGGTTCTTATGAGTACTTGAATTTCTTGTCTTTTAAAGGATGAGACCTACAAGTTGATGCAGCTAGGTATCTGAATTTTTTGAACATTACTTCTCTCCTACGGGGTAAAGTTATTCCTCCCCTTGATAACATAAATCTTATCCACCATAATTCCATTCAATCCACCTTTTCTAAATCATAAAACAGCCAACCTAGCCACAATATGAATCAACATATCTTTGCCATATCCTTCTTTTCAAACTCTACTTGTTTTAATTCTCTCTTCTACAAAAAGCAATAAATAGAAATTTTTTCTTAATCATTCAACTACAATTTTCGATGTTTCATGTATTGTAGCATGCTCTACATAGTTTTTATTATTTGCAACACTATCAGCATTTCTTTTTTATAAGAATTTCACAACTTATCTAGTTAAGTGAATAAAATTATGGGGAACACAGCCTCGAATGCAACCTTTAGATTTCTTACTACCTTGCAAAAATATAAGAACAATGCAAGTTCGTTCATGATTTATCCACAATCTTGTCTTAGTAGAAAGCAATTTTAACATTTCAGAAACATATTAATGCTAACCATACCTTAAGGGAATTCCTTTACTTAACCCTAACTTCAATTGGGAAAAATATTCAAACTTCTTAAGTGCAATCTAAATGCCTAAAGAACTTTGATTTCTTGTAAGGAAGCAAGCAGCAAAAGATCTATCTAATGTGAAAGCAGTAACCAAGTTCCACAGCATAGCAAAAAGGAAATTATTGTAAAAGGAGTCTTAAGTTTTTAACCCCTGTGAACTTGTCTAAGATCTCTAAAACTATCTTATTGTAGTTTCTACAGCTAAGAACTTGATGACAAAAGATAGAGACCTATTTGAAAAACGTTCAACTATTGAGAAATATAAATTCATGAACATCATTTCTAAGAAGCATAAATGTTCTACTTATATCTGTACATTGAACAAATCTTACCACATCTAAAATAGATGATTGAGTAAGCCTTTCTGCTGAACTGTCACTCTTTTTGTCCTCTTCTTCAGCCGTAAAAAGACAGGTCGAATTGAAAAAATCTAATATTAAAAAATTCACCAAAAATGAAAAAAAAAAACACAAAAATCAAAACTAACACATTAAGTGAATTGCAATAGTATTATATAATGCTTAATATTAAAGAAAAATTAATTAAAATTTCAGGATTAGAAACAATGCTACTGAAAAGCAGCAGTTTTACTGAATATAACATGAAATCAGACAATAAACTGTCAAGACCCAACTTGATTAGATGAATGAAGTTAAATGTTCAAAAGCTGACTTCTATATCCTTGATTTGCAGTCAGTAATCCCCAGTGAAATGATTGATTTTGAAAGTTCAAAAGTCGATAGGTCATGATACCCAGAGGTCAGTGCTAACAAGCTAATACTGTTTGATACCCTAAAACAGCATTCAGTCAGGAAAAAACCTCAACACTCCACTAACATCATCTAAGTTCCAAAACTATGAAGCACATACATACCAATTCCTTTTATAGCAATAGCAAAAGCATGAGAACTACCAGTTAATACATAATCCAAAACCAGATTAACTTCTTCAAAATCAATTCTGTAGTCAGCTTTCTAGTGAATCAGCGAGTCGAATGCCTTTAAACAACACAACAATCAAGCACAATCTTTTAAGGCATCTGCTATCAAGTCGAAAATATTGGGTCAACTTTCCAATTCCCAAGAAGCGGAGATCCTACATCATTGAAGCCTCATAAGTTGAATCATTTCTTCTGAATGATAAAACCTTCCCTAGATGGACCCTTTGTGCCAAATAAGTCACTTGTAAAGCTGTAATTAGACTTCCTAATTTACGATTGCTCAACTACTAATCAACCACACAAAATAGGTGCCAAACTTGTCACTAAAGCTACATAGATATTTTTATTTCTTCTCTCTTCCATCTGTCTAGAGAAAACATTAACCTTCTGGGATGGATAACTCTTAACTAAATGGTCCATTGATAGTTATTCTGCTGGTATCAGGTAACAACTTCTTCATATAGTTCGAAAGGCACAAGTAAAAATAGTATCCATGAAAGTCAACGGAAGAAAATAATCAAAAGAAATTGCATATACATGCTTCTAAGCTATAAGAAAATCAAAACAAATATTAGAAATATATTATATATGCAAAGGAACCAACAGTAACCATTTTCAAAACCACAGTAATATAAGAAAGACAAAAGAAAACAAGAACTCAAATTAATTTGCACTGCAAAGAGTATGCTTATGTGTAGAGGTCCACTGCTAAACTTGATTAAACAAACACATATCCTCAAAAAGCTACCTAGTCATCTGTTAACAATTGGATAATCCTGTATCTGTTTCTAATTAGATTACAGTTTTATATTTGCTGTTGAAAAAACTTGGTTTACTATGGTTATTGGTCTCCTATTAATCCATTGTAAACTTCAACTATATCTTGCATTACAATAGAAAGGATATTCTGATTCTAACAGTATTTTCTTCTAATATATGAAAAGACTGCAACTACTATTAGAAGCAAAATCAGGACACTTCAAGTAGTAGTGTAACAAAACAAAGAATTGTGGAAAATCCAGTAAAACAGATAATGTAAATGATCAAAAATGTGAAATAACCTTGGGGGTACTATTCTAAATCTAAGTTGATAACACAGAATAGATTAGACTGATTAGTGATTATTGCTATGGTTTTTCACAAAAATAACAGGCACTTGGCACAGAACATAGTAACTGTTCACGCTTCCTTGTATAGCCCTGCATAAAACTTATTTGATGATACCAATACCCAGATGTATGGAAATAAAGACTACCATCTAAATGATAGTTTGTCAATATAGGTGTAGCAGCATTGGGTTATTTTCTATCCAAAGCAGGTATAATAATGGGCCCCAAATCAACATCAAAGAAGATGCTAATTCGTCGGATTGGAGCACACAACATAAGCCCCCAAAATAAACATGTACCATCTCTGAGTTAATGGTCTCTATGAAACAAGATAAGTATGAGTCCACTAAACCAACCTAACGTGTGAGCATCAAAGCATATAACACAGTAGTTCACCAAATCCACCAAAATAGAAGAGAAAAAAACCAAGCTGATCTTCAAAATTGGCAGCAAGAAACACAGTGGCTACCATGGACAGATAATTCAAAGAAAACCTAAGAAATCATTGTCCCTGCCCCTATCTAGGCATTAAGTTAATTTTAATTCATTCCAATATTAATGAAAATAAGACATGCAAACCATTCATTATCCAATCAACAACTGTTGCTAATTTTGCTTTAGTAAAATACTAATCTGAATAATACCAATATGTTGCTAATCTCAAACAGTATTTCAAACACTAATGCAATTAAGGAGTTTCAGCATCACAATGTTGGTGTTCTATCAGAAGTTCAGAACAGAATCATCGCAACTATCCAAATCCTAGATTGCCACTAAAACAAGATCCTCATCTTCAATCAGTGAGATTCCAAATGCTATGATTGTGTAATGTCTTGTAGGACAAGTAAATCAGCAAAAATCAAGATTTTCAAACCACAAAATTAAATTTCATCGAAGCACCCACAATCACGTAAAGGATTAAACATCTCATAGGGTAGGGCCATCGCATAAAATATCAATATTGATATCAACATTCTATCTCAAAACAAAATGGAACAACCACAGGCACAAACTGATAAGATCGAAGAACCTTTAACAAGATAGAATTGATACTAAATAAATCTATTCCAGTTCTTAAGTATAGACTTCAAAAGCAAAAAACCAACAAACTTAACTGCCACAGAACTTCATGCCTGAAAACCATCTCCTTTAACAATGTAGCGACCTGAAATGACAAAACTAGCAAAACCACCAAAACGAATCAAAGGTTGAATCAACTACATCACCGAGTTCCAAATATTACCAAAGCAACAAACTCAACCCTTTCTCAGCAGTGAGTAAAAGAGATCCACATGCAAGATGCCATCACATCTCATTTCTTATTCCGCCCGCCCTCAAAACTGGAATTCCTTGACTTGCTCACATCATCAAGTGAGGAACGATCAGTGGAAGCTCTAAAAACAAAACAAACATGCAGAAACATAAGATTATTCCAAAAACCAAAATTTTGAAAATGACTTGCATAACAAGAATCCATTATGGCTTACACTTTCTGCTTTTTGGCATTCTGCTTGATTGTCAAAACCATATCCATAGCTTTCTTTTGATGGTCCCTGGTTTGTGAATGCAGGTCTAAACCCTCAACTGTTTCACAATCCAATTTACATATCCGACACCATCCCATGCTAGATGGTTTCCTTCTCCTCAAATTATCAAAAGATTCAAAATCTCCCTGTAAATAAAATGAGGAGCACTCAGGACAAAGAATATGAGAACAAACTTAGAACACTGACTAAGAATATTCACATCAGACATGAAGATAAAAATTAAAGCAATTGTCATAATCAACATCATATCTAGGAACATATTAAACTTAGGATGCTTAACTGTATACTTCCCACTATCACCATGATATTCCTTGAGGGAGAAGTTACCCCTAAATCCTGGCTCACCAAGTTGTGGATGAAAGAAATTCCCAGGCCCAGGCAATTCCCCCATTCGAGCAGGACCATGGAACCCATCAAAACCGATAGGCTCTCCCAGATGACTAGGCAGGTTATGAGGACCAAAATGTTCACCCCTGCGCAAATGGCTGGGAAATCCGTCTTGAACCGAGCCCTCAAACTCACCTCTATGCAAATGGCTGCGCAAAACTGGGAACCTGCTACCATGAAATGAATCACCAAATCGATGTGATTCTCTGCCATCAAAATCATCAAGGCCTGGAAGAGCACTAAATCTGTGAGAGGTATGATCTCGACGCGGACTCCTGGGGGCCATATCATATCTATAATCATGATTCCGGGAAGGATCTGGATGCCCACCAGCAGTTCTTTCATGAAAACCAATTGGTCTTTCACCTATTTCATTATGGTGCATTACAGCATCATGCTGATAAGGAGGAAAGAATCTTGAAGGTGCAGCACCACCTAGTGCTTCCAGTTTCTCCGGACCGAAACCCTGGGCTCCTCTATCAAGAGGCCTCGAGGAAAGAAAGCGACTCTCAAATTTTCGAACAGAATCATTGTCCAAATCAGATGTCCTGGGGAAATGCTTGAGTTCTTCTTCAAACTCTCCTCGCTCAAAAATCCGCCGTGCTGGGTCCTGAGTAAAGGGATTCATATGCTCCTCCGGCAAAGGCCTCCAGGTATCATCGCGTAACCCAAGTCCTAGAGAGGAATCTAACCCTAGAGCCCCATTCATTTTCACTGCACTTGAGTGCTTTCCAGGTTGCTGCCCAAGTGGATCCAGTCTCCTGTCATCGTCATAATTGGGTCTCTGATTTGGGAACATGTCAGTTTCATAGCGGCCTTGTCCCCTCCCAAAGTTTGAAGTGGAACCAGGACCAGCAATACCAGGTGGCACTTCAGGACCATAAGGCTGCTTGTGTGAAGGTTGCTGGAGATGTTCAGGCAGTGGAATCAGAGGTTGTCCCAAATGAGGTATATTTCCAGGCCCAATAGGCCTTATTTGAGTTGAAGCATGCCCTGGGAATTGCATATGATGTGAGGATCCAGGAGGAGGTGCTTGTAATGATGGGGACCCAACAGGCCTTTGAAGAGCAGTCAGCCCATGAGGAATTGAAGGAGGCTGTTGTTTTCTTTGGTCAGCAATGGGGACCAAATTTGATGGCTGTATCATGTTCTCACCTTGCACCTGACCATATAAAGAGTACCCTCCAGTAGGTTGAGTAAGATTTCTGCCCTTCTGCAATTTCATACTTTGATCTTCTAAGCAGTCACCTTCCTGCAATGGATGAGTTTTCATCAGATGCGCACCTTGAGATTTTTTGTCTTCCGAAACAAAAAGTTCAACCTGTTTATTGTCAGCAACTGAAACATTTTTCTGGTCATTGTTTCCATCGGCAGGCTCATCCTTCACTTTCTTAAGTAAATGTTCTCCGTTATCTGAAGCAGGTGGATTTGAAGCATCCTTGACTTCATCTATGGGTTTATTTTCATCATTCAATGGCTTAATCTCACTTTCGGTTTTAATTTTTTTCCCTTCACTTGTATCAGCATCAAGACCAGGGGCAACATCCAAATCTTTTGGATTCCTTTTATCATTGTTCAGAGAGGCTTCAACTTCTAAACCTCTCTCAAAATTGTGGTCGCCTTGTCTCTCAGGCATTGGTCTTGAAGTCACTCCAAAATGTTGTTCCGACGGCAATATCATTGAGTTGTTGGTCATAAGTGCATTGCCAGATTGCTGGCCTGCACCCACCTGCATTGGCTTTCCCGGCACACCAGCAGATGAGTATGAATGTGGCTGTATAAGCACCCCGTTAGCTGATGCCATAGGCCTCCCTCCAAGATTTTGGGTTTGAAGTGGTTGCATGCCATGCGGTAATGCAACATTTTGATATGGATGTGGGTAGGCATGAGAAGGTTGCTGGAAAGACGGGGATAGACCTTGGGGGCGTAACTGAGATGGCACATGCTGATGCTGATGTGTATAGGCACCTTGCTGATGAACATGGCTCTGAACTGAACCCACTGCTTGTCCTGGAAAGGGTTGCTGTTGCTGCTGCACATACTGATGATGACTAGGTGGCTGTGGTGGACGTAATGGAGGAGCTTGTTGAAGGAACTGATTTTGCATCTGCACAGGATGTTGCAACTGCGGTTGAATCCCACCTTGGGGGTACATGTGTGGGCCACCAGGCTGCATTTGCTGCTGAGACTGAAATTGTGGATAAGAATGATGGCCTGTCACTGCATGGGTTGATGAATGCTGCGGCTGTGGCTGAGGTTGGAGATAAGGATTCACAAGCTGGTTTGATTGAGTAACAGACTGTGGAGGAGGCTGTACAGGTTGTTGAGCAACAGGATTCTGGGTATGAACTTGTGTTTGCTGCTGCATCTGTGACTGAGGCTGCTGATATGGAGGCATGTGTACTTGTGGATGAGGCTGGACAGGGTGACTTTGTGGGTGCGTTGGAGCCTGAAGATGCTGTTGCCCAAGAGGTGGTGGGTGTGTCTGTGATTGTATTTGAGGCAGTGGCTGGGTTGAAGAGTTATTTTGTTGCTGTGAATTGACTTGCGGTTGGCTTTGAAGTTGAGTAGCAGGTTGCTGACTATGAAGATGTGACTGAGGTTGAGTTTGCAGCAGAGCCTGAGATTGAACTTGAGGTTGTGGCTGAGCTGCCACAGGCTGCAAATAAGCCTGACTTTGCGGGTGTTGTGCAACTACAGGCTGTTGATAAGGATAGTATTGCTGATACTGCTGCTGATATGGGTCATATCCCGGATACTGCTGATAGTACTGTTGTTGCTGTTGATACCACTGTTCTGCAGTAGGCACAGCAGCTTGTACTGAAGACTGGGATTGGGTCGTCAAGTTTGCTTGTTGATTGGGATCCTGTCCATGCACTGAGGATGCCATGATTTGCGAAGGCTGAGCCTGAGTAACAGAAGTTCCAACTTGAGTGGCAGCCTGGGTGTGATCACCAGCAGCTGTTGTCCCTGTTGCTGCAGCTTCCTGAGTACCCTCACCATGAGCTTGAGTCTGCACAACCTAGAACTCAAAAAAATAAAAAAATAAAAAAGCCAACCTAGTAACGATACAAACACCACCCAGTTGGGAAAATTGAAAGCAAACACTCCCTCTTAGACTCACAGGACAATTCTGTGCATGCTCCTGCACTTGACGGTGCACAATCTGAATTCCACATCTGTTACATACAACAGCAGAATTGCCGAAGGAACATCCAGAACAATGAGAAGTAGACTCAGATAAAGGTCCCTCCCACGTGCATCCACTCCTATGATATAGACAATGGACCATTACCATGCCAATGGTGTTAGCCAGTGCCTTGTTTGATTCAATAAGCGGCTGCAATAAGCAGTCGGAAGAAGATGAGCATCAGCCAGTAAAAAATGATGATATTTGTATATTCAAACATCATATTGTGAAGGAGACAATAACCTTAGAATCTGCTTCTGTCACCAGGTAGCCATCATAGGGACAGGCACGTGTAGTGCTGACAACATATGCTAAACAAGGCTTACAGTATAAGTGAGTACACTGTGACTGTAATGCTTCATTGGGATAAATTAGACTACGGCAAACAGGACAGAAATATTCCCCAGCTACAGTTTGAATATTTAAAACGCAATCGCTATCAAAACCCATTATCCAGAATGAATGTGGGCTTAAACCCAAGTGAGCATCAATATCATCACCCTACCAATATTAACGACAAAGATTAGAACAAGTCCAGTATAACTACCACCACCAACTATTATTGAATAAATCAGACCTGAACAAGCAAAATGCAAAACTGAAAACCCTCATCAACTACAGACAACAATCATGCAAAGGAAAAAACCAAAATTGAAAATAAATAGTATCATGAAAGCAAAACATTTTAAACTTTGAACCGCTATGAACAAAATTCATCAACCTAATGAATCGTGAACTTATATGATACCCCTGGATGTTTTAATTTAGCTGTATTAAAATGCTTTGCTCTTTTCCTGCAAAAATGGAGAAAATAATTGCGCACAAAAAATAATATCAGAATCTGATAGAGAAAGAAGAGGAAGAAGAGAAGTAATCAACAGATAGCAAAGAAAACCGTGACCTGAGATCTAAAAGGAAAACTAAACTTTAAAGCATGGAAACTGATGCCGCAAAAACCCCAAAAAAAAAAAAACGCAGCGATAAAAACAAATAAATCGCAAAAATAGTTCGAAAGTAAGGAGAAAATAGAGGAAAACAGAAATCTTTGCATTGAAGAAGAAACTCTACCTTTTGAATATTCTCACCCTGAAGCCAAAGAGCTAGTAATGATGCAAGAATCAAGAACGTGAAACGATATAGCAGAAACTATCGTAGCGTTGAGAAGAAAAAATGGCGGAACAGAAGGGCGAAACGGTAACAAATGATTTACGGCCTATGGCATACGGCGCATATGGACGTAGTCATTGGGCCGGGTATCCTCGGCTCGGGTCCACTCACTAAAAACACTATTAAGCTATGAGAAATAAGGCTGGGCATAGTTCGGTCCAATTCGGAGATTTAGAAATCTACAGAATTGGATTGGAGGAATAAATTTCCAGAATTGTATTGGAGGAATAAATTTCGGTCCAGTCCAGTTCGGTTATTCGGGGATTCGGTTCCGGTCCTATCCGGTTATGGAGTCCGGGGATTCAGTCCGATCAGATCCTAATATAAAAAATAAATCCTAAAAATAAAAAAACACAGATATTTTCTTATATAATTTCAACTAAAAAATATAAATTCTAATAATATCTTTCTAAATATTATATATTAAGTTTATTCAGTGGTTAGAAAGATTATAAATTATTATTTTTACATATATGATAAAATTTTAAAATTAAATAATCTCTTTATATATATTTAATACTAATAAATTCTCAGTTCTATCAGTCCGGTCCTCGGTCCAATCCAATTCAATCCGGTCCTCGGTCTGATCTTGAATAAATTACAATCCAGTCTAATCCAGTTCTTTTTTTAAAAAAAGTCAACAGTTCGGTCTAATTCTGGATCTTTTTCCTCGGATATTCGATCCAATCCAGTATATTCAGTTCTTATGCCGAGCCCAAATGAGAAACACTAATTTAACAACAAATTACTTCTGCTTGCATTAACCTGATGTAATATTTACCACATTAATCGTTTATGTTAATTACTTATTAACAACTTAAACTTTAATTAATTATTCCAATTAATTTGTACTTTAAAGAGTTACTTGTGCCATTAACCATCACCTTGAGTCCAAAGATCTTCCCAAACTTCATAATACTGTTGTTATATTTGATGATACTATTATTATATCATTATAAAATCATATATATATATGAATCTTATTTCGAAGAGAAAAAAAATTTTGTAAAATGGCATGCTGAAAAAAAAAACGTATTGAAAGATAAATATGAAAATACATTAAAATGATAAAAGAGAATAGAGAAAAGCAAGGAATAGGATGACGTCCATGAAAGATGAAAGTAGCGTATGTGTAAGAAATTTTTTTTTAAAAGATAAAATTAAAACTAAAGTGAAAATTAAAAGAAAATGGATATAAAGCTATAATATAAAAAGTTTAAAAAGTATAGATGTGAATTTTCTATGGTTGGGTGAAAGATGTAATAAATTAATTGTCATTCTAATTATGTTAAAATTCCAAATTATAAAATGTAGAGATTAATTTACAAAAATTATGCCGTAAAATTTTTTACACTTAAAATATAAATTTTGGGGATTAATTTATAAACTTTTGATCATAGAAGTTAATTTATAAATTCTATTCCGAGAAATTATATAATAGACCCGGTTCATATGAACCTTTATAATAAAAAAACCAACATATAAATATTTTTATTTTCCCAATAGTCATTTTACTTACTTACCAACTTTTTAGTAGAACGATACACATAAACCCGATCCACTATAAAAATTTCTCTTACACCCCCGTCAAATAAACAATGGAGTCCAATTAAAGAAAATTACTTAATTAAATGCAAGTTGGAGCCTCCAATCCCAAAAATTTTATTAGTTTGTCGATCTTGATAACAAACAGCCAATGAAACGCTGCCGTTTGGCTCCAACTGTATCTTCCTGTTTGGCTGGAGAGGAAAGAGAAGCTTTCCATTAAGGTCCAAAAAACCCTTCCCTCTTTCTTGAGAAAAGAATCTACGCATTACTAGAAGCATTCATCCTCCCAAAGATTGAAGCTTTACAAGGAATTAGGTCAGTTCACTTTCCTTCTTCTTCCTTCTGTGCCTCATATGTACTTTTTTCTCCTACTGTTTCCTCTTTTTTTTTTCCCTCTTTTGAACCTTTGGCTTTAACAAAGTAATTCAACGCCTTTAAAATGAATTCAATTTTGCATAAGTTTAATGAGACCATGCCTACAAACAAATTGTACTTCCCTTCTTTATTGTAATCTTATTTTTTACTGTTTAGATTGGATATATATTTAGTTTATGATATTTCCTCGTTAGAGTATGATTATCTTCTTAATTGGATTAATATCATACTTATTTTATTTAATTTTTTCTGTGTTCTCTTGGCCTTTTCCTTGAAAATCTGCTTGTGTTTTGCTTTTGTAGATTATGCTGTCATTTATGAGCTCTTACAGTCTGAAAAGCAGTATGTTTGATGAAATTGAAGTGTTATTTCCTTTTCATATCTTGGATTTTTATGATTTTTTTTTTTTTTTTTTTGTCTTTTTAAATCCTATAGGTATCGATTTATCTTAAGTGGATAAATCATCTCCATAGCCTTTTATTCGGTTGAAGAATTCAATCAAGTTTAAATTTATGAACATGGCTACTTCAAAGATGGTCTTACAAGTTCTATCGGGTGGATTACAACGCCCTTATTGTTCTGATCCATATTTCAAGAACTTGAAGTCTGCACTTTCCTTTAAATCCAACTTAAACAACAGAAAAAGCGAACATTTGGTGCGCCGAAAATCAAAGACCAAGCTTAGCGCATGTCAAAGGTGGAATTCTATGAGATGCAGATGCCAAAAGACTGACAGTATTGGTGGGTTAGCTGCAAATGAGGATATACCTGTATCCTTTCCTGTAAATGGAACCAAGAGTGCATCTAATATTCGAGATTTGGAAATCGATGAACAATCAAAACATGCACAAAATGGTCATATAAACGCAGCTGGAACTGTTGACGATTCATTACTTGAGGAAGAGGCGTGGGATTTACTTCGCGCATCAATTGTATATTATTGTGGTAATCCTATTGGGACGATTGCTGCCAATGATCCATCTGATACTAGTATTCTGAACTATGATCAGGTTTTTATTCGTGACTTCATTCCTTCGGGAATAGCTTTCCTTTTAAAGGGAGAGTATGATATTGTACGGAACTTCATCCTCTATACCCTTCAATTGCAGGTAATGTTTGTTTTACTTGAGTAATTTGGTACTTCACCTTTAGTCTACTATTGCTGCTTTGTCCATAAACAGTTGTATGTTAATAACATAAAATTATGTGCATAAAATTTGTTCTTTTTCCAAACGTGTATGTTATTTTGGAAGCTTTTAATCATTAATTAATCGTTAGCCATCTTGAGTCTTGAATTACCGTTCCTGGAAGCTATCTATTATGGTTGGTTGGTTGGTTGAGGACCTTTCACTTAGAAAAACGTGCTCTTATTTTGGTTTTGTTCTTCTTTTACATTGGAGTTTAATGTCCTGTTAGTATGTCCTGTAGGTGCCATTATGTTGAATTTCCTTATAAGTATGGATTAACAAATTTGTACTATTTACTTTTTGTTTGATCAGTCTTGAGTAATGCCCCTATTGACAGAGTTGGGAGAAAACCATGGATTGTCATAGTCCGGGTCAAGGACTGATGCCTGCTAGTTTCAAGGTGCGTACCATTCCTCTTGAAGGTGATGTTTCTGCCACTGAAGACATTTTAGATGCAGATTTTGGTGAAGCAGCAATTGGCCGAGTTGCACCAGTTGATTCTGGTAAGCGAAATGATCTCTTAAGTTTTTCTTTGAAAATTTGTGACTTTATGCTTTCTGGATTGGAAACATTCATTGCTTGTGATGATCTTGTCAGGATTGTGGTGGATCATATTGCTGCGAGCTTATGGAAAATGCTCTGGGGATCTTTCTGTGCAAGAGAGAATTGATGTGCAAACTGGGATCAAAATGATTTTGAAACTCTGTCTTGCTGATGGTTTTGACATGTTTCCAACTTTGTTGGTGACTGATGGCTCTTGCATGATAGATCGTCGCATGGGAATTCATGGACATCCATTGGAGATTCAGGTTCATAAGACTTTCTCCAAAACTGTTCAATCTTGTCTATATGTATCTGTTGGAAGTTCAAAAATTCATCTGTGCACTTTGTTTTTATTCTGATAATATAAATGTGGCGTAATTTGCTCTCAAATTTGCATGTTCTTTTAGGCACTATTCTATTCAGCATTACTTTGTGCACGTGAGATGCTTGCTCCTGAGGAAGCTTCAGCTGACCTTATTACAGCTCTTAATAACCGGCTAGTTGCCCTATCGTTCCACATCAGGGAATATTACTGGATTGATATGAGAAAACTCAACGAAATTTACCGTTACAAGACAGAGGAATACTCATATGATGCAGTTAATAAATTTAACATCTATCCTGATCAGATTCCTTCCTGGTTAGTAGAATTTATGCCCAAGAAAGGAGGCTATTTGATCGGAAACCTGCAGCCAGCTCACATGGACTTCCGTTTCTTTTCGCTTGGGAACTTGTGGTCTATTGTGAGTAGTCTTGCAACAGTTAATCAATCACATGCCATATTGGATCTTGTAGAAGCAAAATGGGAAGAGTTAGTTGCAGAGATGCCCTTCAAAATATGCTATCCTGCTCTAGATGGCCAGGAATGGAGAATTATAACAGGGTGTGATCCGAAGAACACGTAAATGCTTTACCTTGATCCTTGTGATGCTTCTCTTAATACATTGACTTGCATAGGCTATTGCTGATGTCTCTTAACTTATATTTTGCTGCAGTCCTTGGTCTTATCACAATGGTGGCTCTTGGCCAACATTGCTTTGGCAGGTTAGTTTTTCATTCCTCAATTGATTTTAGGATGATCTAGATGTCAGGTGGACACAGATGCAACGTGTCCAATTAATGAGATTATACAGGGTTCACATCACCATTTCAGTGAGTAGGAGTTTTGTGACATGAAATAAAACTTTGTGACCATGGTGAAACAACTTCCGAGCCTGGTTACTGCCTGTGCTTTAAACCGTAGGTTGTGCACTAGTTTTTTTTTTTTTTTTTTGGTAGAATGATTGAGCTTCAAATAACTGAGATTGTATACACTTTCTGTTGGCTCTACATGAATTGTTTGTATTTGGATTGTATCTTATAACACATCTTTTACCGGTTTTCTTTCAGCTCACTGTGGCATGTTTAAGGATGAACAGACCAGAAATTGCAGAAAAAGCTGTGAAGCTTGCAGAGAAGCGCATATCAAGAGACAAATGGCCAGAATACTATGATACTAAGAGAGCAAGGTTTATTGGGAAACAAGCTCGGCTATATCAAACATGGTCAATTGCAGGTTATCTCGTAGCAAAGCTCCTTCTCCGAGACCCTAGCGCCGCGAAGAACCTCATAAATGAAGAGGATTCAGAGCTTCAAAACACCTTTTCTTGCATTATCAATGCCAACCCGAGGAGGAAACGTGGTAGGGTTGGAACTAAACAGCCCTTCATAATATGATCTCACCTTGTAGTATTACAGGCGGATTTAATACAGCTTGCAATGCACCAGATTTGGTAATATTGTGCAGCTCAGACTAGATCAATTTGCTTTTGTATACAACGTAAATATATTACACGCATTATTGTCAAAATGATATAGTAATGACTGGATAATTGACCAGAAGCACAAAATCACCCAACAAAACACAAATTGGCGCTAATATCTTGGACAAAATAGCCCTTGAACTTGTCAACTCTCATAAAATTGAATTGCATAAAACTCACCTTTACAATTCAAAGCCAAATTGTCCTTCTCAAGACAAGCTTATAGATTTGATTAGAGAATTTGATTTCAATGTAATAACTGCTGGTTCTGTGGTTCAAGCTCGTAAAACCATACCTCTCAGATAGATAACTGAAGCTCATAAAACCATACCTCTCAGACAGATAACTGACTTCATTATCTAAATCTATTCAAGATTTTTAGTTTATTGCAATGGACAAACATTAGCAATGAGACTGACAAACATCTTCCATGGACTTGACAAAATCTGTCTATATCTTTTACACACAATACAAGAAAAAGAAATTACGGATGTATACTGGGAGTTATGAACTCTGAATGTCACTGTTCTCCGCCACAATGCTTTCCAATAATGATACACAAGCATCCTCAAGTAGATCCAAGACCTGTGGTGAAGATAATCATCATGATTATATAGAAAAAGATAACTACTTTTGAGTTGAATGAATTGTCAAATCATATATAGCATGAAACTTGGATAGTAAACATGAATTTTCGTGTGACAATAAAGTCATGTAAAGTCCTATGGTATAGATATAGAAGGTAAAGTCGAAGAAGTTAGAGGATGAATGATTAATTTGGTCTTTAACTTGACATGCAAGATCAAATTAGTTCAAAATGAATCAGATATTGGTCTTCTAACTTGAATTACCTTTGTCAAATGGTTCGAAATGAAATCCAACACTCGTCACTTTGGACTGATTTGCTCTTGCACCAAGTTGAAATACCAGTTTGATACCTAGGATTATGGTATAAAAGTAGTTTCAATTTGACAAGTCTGGGCAAATAAGTCCAAATTATCTTTTGTAGCCAGATAAGTTCAGGTGAGTCAACTGGCAAGTTCAACTAAATTAGCATGAAAATTTAAGTTGGAGGTTTATTTGACAGCAAAGTTATTTTACACATGTTTGTTGCACATTGATGATGCTGTTTGTCCTGTCATTCCGAAGAAATGTGTCAGCTAGAAAAGTTTCACGTAGAAAATATCCAGCAACTGCTCAAGCAGATGCTTCAATTTTTGACAGGAAATTTCACCAACATTTTTTATCAAATTCACTGAAGAAGCAGGTAAAAAAAATTAGCAACTTGAGCAAAACAAAATTCAACTTGAAATCTATATAAAAGAAAAATAACCTTCTCAAAACCCTGAGGTCCACCATAGTAAGGATCTGGTACTTCAGTCTCGTCGTGTTTCTTGCAATAAGAGCACATTTGTTTAACCTGCATAATCAACACAAACATTAGATTCAACTCGGAAGAAAAAAAAAAGCTAAATTCACACCGTTGATCCTAAATACATGTCCCAAACCTTCTTGTGTGCATCTTCAGGAAGTGGCTCTCTAAATTTCCACTTGTTAAAGGCCTCCAGTATATCCTCTGCATACAGCATTAACATCCACATATGAATTACATACAGAAAACCATTGCACCAGGTCAAGTCCATGCTTTTTATTGCAGAAGGCCAGGAATTCAGTAATTCCTCTATTTAAAAGATTATATTGCACCAAAACTAAATAAATAAATGCATATAACAAGTTGAGTACATACAATTAAGTAACAGAAGGTTTCAAGCATATAATAACCAATACACTAATTCTAAAATGAGTACAAATGATTTGTAGAACATGATAAAAGAAAGATGAATCAAACCCAAAAGTCTTGGTTCTTACGTCTATTTTGCTTGTCCATTGCAAGAATAATATCAAAATCCTTAAAATCAGACGGTCGTATTGGCCTAGATATGGATGTAATCTCAATCCCACGCCTCTTGGAGGCAGCCCTCATTCTTGGGTCTGCTGGATTTCCCTGTGATAAACAAGAAAACGAAACCACAAATGAATCAATCACAACCCATCCTAATCACACTCCAAATAATTGCTTGGCAAACTATCATCATCTATCATCAATTTAGAGAACCATATGCACAAAATGAATCTTGTAATAAGTTAATTCACCATCAATTTCTTCTTCTTCCAAATCATAGAGCAGCAAAACATGTTGATTTTTCGGCTAAAGGATCGATTTGGCCTTTCAACTTAACTTGTAAGGTCAATTGGTCCAAAAATGAAGTACAAATTTGACCATACAACTTATCATTTTTATCAAACCAATCTAAAATGATAGGTATCATCGTCAGAAAGTATAAATTAAACCATACAAATTATTATTTTTATCAAACCAAATCTAAAATGATATGGATCGTCATCACAATTTGACACTCCTATCACTTTTGAACGAATAAGCTAAAAAAATGAAAAGTTGTTTGTTAAATTGATCCCAAACTTCATTTTAGGTCAAATCCAAATTCATTTAAGAGCTAAAATGATCTTGCCATTGAGAACTAATCCGACCCTTTAACTCTCCTGAATTTTCCATACTAAACTACATAAATATATCCGTACCTCATGGTAATTAATGGTGCCAGCAGAATCAATCTTGAACTTGGAATCGAGTCCTCTCTTTTTAACAATGTGTGTAAAGACACCCTCCGCAGCAGGGCTTCTACAAATGTTACCTAAGCACACAAAAAGAACAGAAAATGGTTTGGTCTCAGCAGTCTGGGCAGAGGATGGAGTTGAAGACGCCATTGCTGATGCTCTGATCACCAAAGGGGAAGCGAGAGAGACTCTGGCTGTGGGTTTTGTGGAGAAAGAGAAATTTTTGCCAAGTGGATAGCTATGAAATTGAAATGGGGGATTTTGTGAGAGAAATTTGGGGGTTTTATGGCAAAATTGTAAATTTATATATGGGTTTTGAAAACTGGTATTAGCACTGTACATTGAAGATAGTGATGATGAATTCATCATCATCATCATTCCCTTTCCTCCTGTGAATTTGGAAGCGTTGTGAGATGAATCATTATTGTACTAAACTGACAATTTGGTCTGTATTTGATTGGTCTGAAAATTTAGAGGATTATATATATATATATATATATATATGTCTTGAACCTGACTGGAAATAGAATAGGGCTGGTATTGGATAGGGGTGACATTAAATTTTACCCACTGTTTAATATAAAAAGTTTGTAAAGTGTCAATTTTGACCTCCAATTTTGCTAGTTTGTTGGGCTAAATTTAGGGGAAATTACCCTATAACCCAATATTTTACTTATTATTTCTTTTAACATCTCCTATTTTTCTATTTCAACTACAAATATAATTTTTTCCCCTTTTAACCTAAATTCAATTTGCATTTTTTAATTAGATTTAATTTACTTTATTAATTTTGTTCTAATATTAATCCATTTTTTTTATGTAATTATCCATATTTCAACCTTATATATTTATTCAGGTTTTTTTTATGTAATTATTTTATTTCAACTTTATCTCTTTTATTAGACTTGTCTATATTGAAATATTGATTTATCTGTATTTCTGAAGTCTATCATGTTTATTTTTTATTATTATTTAGTGTATATTGTTTATTTTCATACTATATTTTTAGTATATTGGCAATAATAATATATTCTTATTTAGTATTGTGTATTGATGTTATATCTGTGTAACATTTGCTATATATTGCTTATATTTCTTTTTTTTTTTTTTTACCATTGTTGTATATTTATATTATATTATATAACATTTGGTGTATATTGCTTATATTCGTATTATATATGCAGTATATTAGCGATTAGTAATAACATATTCTTTTTCTAGTTTGGTATATTATATTTCTTGTATATACAAGTTATATTGATATTATATTTGTAAAATGTTTAGTATATATTGCTTATATTCATGTTATACCTGTAGTATATTTGCAACAATAACTTATTTTTATTTTAGTCTAGGGTTTATATTCATATTGTACACGTAGTATATTGGCAGTGATAACATATTTTTATTTTAGTTTTGTATATTCATGTTATATATGTATAACATTTGCTATATATTGCTTAAATTTCTTATATTCTTTTTTATCATTTGTTGTATATTCATATTATGTTGTATAACATTTGGTGTATACTGCTTATATTCATATTATATATGCAGTATATTGACGGTTAGTATTTTGCATATCCTTTTGCAGTATAACTTAATTTTTTTTATATTTTGTCGTATATATATTCATATTATATCTGTATAACATATGGTGTATATTGCTTATGTTCATATTATATTCGTGGTATATTTATATTATATTGATATTATATTTGTATAGTGTTTAGAATATATTACTTATATTAATATTATACTTGTAATATATTGGTTGAAAGTAATAACATGTTATTCTTTTAATTTGGTATATATTGATATTATATTTGTTTTATATACATGATATATTGATATTATATTTGTATACTTTTTAGTATATATTGTTTATATTTACATTATACCTGTAGTATGTTGACAATAATAACATATTCTTATTTTAGTATTGTGTATTTATGTTATATATGTATAACATTTGCTATATATTGTTTATATTTCTTATACTTTTTTTTACCATTTGTTGTATATTCACATAATATTATATACCATTTTATGTATATTGCTTATATTCATATTATACATATAATATATTGACGGTTAGTATTTTGTATATCTTTTTTACAGTATAATTTATTTATTTTTTACATTTTGTTATATAATCATATTATATTTGTATAACATATGGTGTATATTGCTTATATTCAATATTATATTTGTGGTATGTTCATGTTATATTGATATTATATTTGCATAATGTTTGGAGTATATTGACAGTAATAACATATTCTTATTTTACTATTGTATATTCATGTTATATATGTATAACATTTGCTATATATTGCTTTATATTCATATTATAATATAGCATATTGGTAATAACCATAGTTGTGAAAACCGGACCGAACCGGCCGGTCGGATTGGGTTCGACCGGAACCGGAGGTCAGACCGGTCGGTTTCTATCCGGTTTTCACTTTGGTCAACAACCGGTCAATGTCTGGTCGAACCGGAAAACCGTGAACCGGACCGGTTTTCCGGTTCAACCAGATTTTTTTAAAAAAAAAAAATTATTTAAATATAAAATTTAAGTTATTATTTTGAGGTGTTTTTAATTAAAATAAAATATAGTTTGTATTTTTAAATTATTTTAAATTAAATTGACATTTAATTGTAACTATAAAAACTATATTTCATAAATTGAGTTTTTTTAATTAGTATATTGTGTTTGAAATGCTTAAACTTAAAGAATTATAATAAAAATATTCAGATTTTCACAAATTATAAATATAAAAATAAAAATATTTTAATATTTTAATATATTTATTAAATCCGGTTCGATTCCGGTTTATTCCGGTTTAATCCAAAATCCATGAATTCATCCTTTCACCGGTTCGATGACTGGTCCGGGTCTGAAAACCATGGTAATAACAAAATATTCTTTTGCATATTACAATAAATATGTGATTCTAGTTGTACTTTAAATATAATAGGATTCTATTTATTGGGTTATAATTGTCTTGTAGTTATCTTTTTTGTTTTGTTTTTTTTTTTTTAATATCTAGCCTAAATAATAATTATTAAATAAATATATATATTTTTTAGATATACACAGTACCGTTTTGAATATATGTTTTATTATTGGGTTATTTTGCTATCTACAATCATGTTTGGGTTATTTTAGACATAAGTTCTATCCTATGGGCTATATAGCTAATTCACCATAAATTTTATCCATAAATTGGCTTTAGTTATTTATTTTTTATAATTTATTAAATTAGTTCAAAATAATACATATCATCATAAAAAAAAAATGTGTAAAAAAAATAAATTCTATATATTAACATGTGTCACTATTCGACTCATTTGACTAAAATTTTAAAATTATGAATTGAATTGATACATCAAACTCATTTTGGATCAAATTAATACTAAAGAACAAACCTATTAGCTAAGTAGAAGAGAAGAAACAGCACTTCAAAGTATTAATGAGAATTTGATTTATTGGTAATAATTGTGTTATAATTATCTATAATGTAAATAAAACAAAAATAGTAATCATATCGAATTATCTCTTCAAATAATATTTATAAAAAAAAATATTCGAAAAAAACGATAATCATGGCAAACAATACCAGCTGAGTTCTCTCTATAGAGCTTGTTATCATATTGAAAATTGTCACCTTGACTCATCGGTACCCACCAATTCCATACTTCTAAATCTAAATTAGAGCAAGGTATACACATATTTCTTGAACTCGTTTTAGGTTGCCCATCAATTTTCAGAATTACATTTACACTACATATATATATATATATTCTAATACATATCAGTTACGACTTACAACAAGGATGAAAAATCTCATTTTCGAAAAAAGAAAATCAAAACATCCCCTTTTCCACTCTTAAAACATCTCAAACACTGTATACTCTTCTGTACCCCTAGATTCCTTACATTTCGTAATGTCTTTGTTCTGCAAAAACGTGGTCGGTGTGCCGTTCCCGGCATCACAAAACTTTGGCATCTCCGGTGGTATTGCGCACCGTACCAACGCCCAGTTAAGGCCCTCGAAGAAAGCATGTTGTTTGATCTCTGCAGCCCCTTTCGCAGATCCTAACCGATTTTCGGGTTCCTTGATCAACAAACCACGAATCAAGTCCCTGGCATGAAAACTGACTATGGGGGTACTTGGAAACCTGAGGCTTCTCGACACTACATTGGACAGTGTTTCCTCATTTCCTGTCCCCTTGAAGGGTGTCCTGCCGTATAGAAGCTCGAACAGGAAGATACCGAATGTCCACCAATCCACAGCACTGCCGTGACCCTCGCCTTTGATGATTTCGGGAGCAAGGTATTCATGAGTTCCAACAAAGGAGTTAGATCGGGCGTTAGTTGGCTCCACTACCAGCTGTGGCAATGGACTCACTTGAGCAGCTAGGTCGGATTTTAACTTCCGAGATTTGGCAGCTACAGAAAGCAGTCTAGGAGTGAAACATGAAACTTGCCAGGATGGATGGAGGCAAAAAGGATCGATACAGCTAGCTTCAGAGCATGGACTCGACATCTTTTTTGCAGGTTCCACAACTGGAGAAGATGATTGAACCATAATCGGATTACCAGCACACCTAAGTGACAAGTCAAAATCTGAGAGCATGATATGCCCATCTTCTCGGACCAAGATGTTTTCTGGTTTCAAATCGCGATAAACAACTCCAAGCATGTGCAAGTACTCCAGTGCAAGGAGGACTTCCGCAACATAAAACCTGCAAAAGTAATGATAGCAGTTAATAACACAAGGGGGAAAATGTGAATCATAAATGATAAATCACAAAACCACTTTAAGATTATAAGTACCTGGCTGCTTGTTCAGAGAAACTCCTGCAAGGCTGCTTCTGCCGCAGCACATGTAGATCTCCACCCGGACAATACTCCATAACCAAGCATGAGAATCTATCAGATACAAAATGAGCATATAATGTGGGGAGAAAGGGATGATCCAGCATTTGCAGAATCTCTCTCTCAGTTTCAGCCCTCGCCATCTTCTTCCTGCTTGCCAAAAATTCATTGTCCATCACTTTCAAAGCAAATAGACAGCCGGTACTGGATAGCTCAGCAAGATAAACGGACCCAATATCTCCGCAGCCGAGCTTCTTGATTAGTTTGAAGTGCTTCAAACCTAGGCTTCCGTGCTGCCTCTGAACAAGTCGAATGGCTCCCCACCTCGTGTCCCGAGACATATGAGGCCTATTGCCGCATCGACTAGACCCACTTAGATTGCTGTCATCACTAATGCTTGTGCTACAACTATAATCACCAATGCTACTTTTTGAACTTTGGGAGAACTCACCCTTTTCTCTTGATCTTGATCTTTCATCAATTTTTATAAGAATAGATTTAGTTCTATTAATGGAATTACTCAAGCCAACTTTGCTTGAAGTTGTGTCCTCATTGCCTGAGTTGCATTCAATACTATTTTTCCTAGCATTGGATGCTGGACTTGCTTTCACACTTTCTTCCTGTTCAATGTCTGGAGCATAATCACAGTTTCCAGAATTGCTTGTACTAGGATCCAGATCATTATAGACCTTGCCACTACAAGGAATGGAACTACTGGAGACAGGAAATGAATCCTGCTTCACTTTCTTCTTAGCGAAGCTCTTATTCCTGAAAATTGGCCTCATAAATCGTGGAGTACTACAAGCAAGATTGTTCATCAGACCAGCAGTGCCACAATTATGAGATAATGATGTTTGTAATCTGTTTCTGTGTCCCTCTGGAAGTGGAGGTTTGCTGGGAACTTCAATAGTAGCAGACATCTTTTCTTCAAACTCCGGTGATGCCTCACTAGCTAGACAGGTAGATAAAGAATCTTTAGACTTCAGCTTTTCAATGTCTGCCTTTGGCATTTCACTACTACACTCTTCATGCAAAGGCAATACTTGACCTTGTGAAAAATGAGCAGTCTGATGGCATAACTCAGCCTTTTCTGTTTGTGAGGATTCACACATAGTTTCCATGGAATTTGATTCAACTCTTTCTGGTCTAAGGGATATTTCCACCAAATTACCATTGACTTCATTTAGAGGGTGGCCAGATCCATTTGCCTCAACTACAACTGTCCTGTACAACCTTTTAATAGCTCCTGCTTCTGAGGCCCCTAATGAACTTGAAGGTCGCGAGAGTCGCTTCATTGCAGCCATCTCCGATGCCTGAGAGATGCACAATCCCCTCAATGCCTGCTTCAAACTCACAGGTTCAGAAATTCCAATGCCTGACATTTGTGGTGAACCAACTCTGATTGGTCTTTTCATTGCTTTCTTCCGTAAACCCTCTTTACTGCTTTCTGAGGATAGACCAATACCCTTAGAAGTTCTCATGTCAATTGATTCAAAAAGACGATTGATGTCATCCTCTATCGAAAACCTATTTCCTGACTGTAGAACAAAATGCTTTCTACCTTTCTCGTCCATTTTTGAATTAGATTCAAATTCTTCAGTCGACTCAACAATTTCAGAAGTACTTGGTACGGAATCCATCAGTGCTGACTAAAATGTTACAACAAGCCTATATCTCCCTAAAATAACACATTAGCCGATTTCTGAAGAAGCATTTCTAAGGTAAAGTGCCACAGGAAAAAGAAAAAACACAACATATCCTTTCCAAATCTCTTCAATCATACTGGTCCTTATTTTAAATGACCTATTTACCTGAAAACGAAAGATTCAAATCCTGCACAATCAATATTTTTACAAGGGAAGTGACATAACTACAACTATTGATCTACAACACAATAAAGGCAAAACATAACAGTTTCCATCTCTATAAAATTACATAATGGAATTGTAAATTTGCTCCATTTCGAATTTGAATTCAAACCTCATCAAGGGCACAACCAAAATTTATATTAAAGAATGTCTAACTATGCATCCTTTGGTCTCATTAGAATTCTCATGACTTCTGATGTTGATGGCACAACCAAAACATCTAACATTAGAACATTTAGAAAACTACAAAACTCCATCCAAATAATAGTTACAAGATGCCCAAAACAGGAATTATTTTCATTAAGATAAAGCAACCTGTATGATCAAATCAAATCATAAACAGAGACAATCTCTCTAGATCTCCGTGGTCAATATTTGATACTATTGTGAAAATATAAGCAAAAGCAACAATACAAAAAAGGCCGTTATTTCAAAGCTCAAACCACAACAACATGACATCATGGACAATCAAACAACCTATCTCCTATTACCTGAGCTGATTTGCAATAATAATCTCATTTTAAAAAAAAAAGTTGAACATTTCAATTCAAATTTGAATAAAGCAACCCATTAACCAGCAAAACAATAACAAAAATCACTAGAGCAATTCAAAAAACAATCTCAAAAAGTATAAAACTTTGATGTGTGCGAGGGCAATGAATGTAAAAAAAAAAAAAAAAAAAAAATCTACCACAGAACAAAATAGTAAAAACACCTGAAAATTCAAAGTTCAAAAAGTACCCAGGAAGAAAGACTCAGTTTTTACCTGAACCCAGATTAAAACCAAGAAGGAGCCGATTCTCAGCAGCAGGGAAGGAAGAAGCGGTGTTGAAGATAGAAATCAAAAGCAAAATTAACCAAAGAAAAAAAAAAAACAAAAAAAGAGGAAAAAGGTTGGTGTGTTTAGGGTTAGGGCACGAGAGAGAGAAGGAGAAGAGTGAATGAAGAAAGAGAAAAGAAAAGGAGAGAGAGGTAGAAATGGTAATCACGAGAATTGTCACTCAAAAATCGTCTCTTCTTTGTTGCTTTCTTCTCTCACCCCTACTGTTTATTTCTCTGTAATGGCGGAAAAAATTTAGGACAACTATCCACTTCTGTATATTCTTTTTTTTTTTTTTTTTTTTTAAAAAAAAAAAAAAAGCAATAAATATATGTATATGGTACACTATGTTATTGGGTTTTTATATTCTACGTCGTTTCTATGTTGTTCTTGTCTCTCTTTTTTTTTTCTTTTTAAATACTTTATAATTTGTTCATACCTCTCGCCAATTAATCGGTTCGAAACTTATCAAATAATTTTAAATCATCATTTTCACTAAAATATAAGTTTGAAATATAATTTCACTAAATAAAAACACTTCATACTTGAATTACTTTTAATTGGTTTAATTTTTTATTTTTGAAAAAAAGAAAACAGAAAAACAGACAAAGAAAAACACGAACAACGAAAGAAAAAAGAAAACGAAACAAAGCGGGGGAAAAATATCTCTATCTTATCTTCATATAACAGTTGACGAAGATCCTCCAACAAAATATGAATGTTAATAAAATCAATCAAACCTTCCTGAGTTTTTCAAGCAAGTCAATCTGTACATTGATTATCTTTTCTCGACACATGGTCAAACTCGGCAGTATATAACTTTAATTGGTTCAGTAATGCTGTATAATATATCACACGCATAATTCATATTTTTAGTTGATATCTTTTTGAAATGAAAACCTTTTATATATCCAAACTCAATAGTTTAATGTAATGCAAAATATTAATAAAATAAAGAAGACTCAATTGAGTGACGTTTTAAGTACTCCTATAAAACTTAATTCAGTCGTAAAATGTACTTTTGAAATTAATGACCATTTGTAATTTTTTTTTTCAATTATTCCTATATTTTTTATGGTTAATTATTTTTTTATCGAAAATATAATTTTTAGTTAAATTATAGTTCATTATTCTACAGTGGCAGATTTTTATTTACTGACAACAGTTTTTTTCTTTTAATTTCTTTTTGCAATTGATACAGAACCTGTTTGCTGATTGTTGTTGCTGTTTACTGCTGCTGTTTGTTGTTGGTAAACAACTGTTTTTTACTTCCAAAACAGCTAATAACAGCTATTTGATAGTCCAATTCAAACACTTAGAATCTGTTGTTTAAAGTAGAACTATCAAACAACAGCTGTTCGGAAGAAACTAAACAGCCACGTAAATGCAGCAAAATACAAATGGGAGATCTCAAATTGAACATCTAATTCTTTTAAAATTGTGTGACAGAAGAAAAATTCTCTATGCATGAAAAACTCATTCCAATATTATTTTTTTTTTAATGACTTAACATTCTCATGAATAGTTCCCATTTTAAGAAATTTAATTTGATAATTAACGAGAATATTCCGAAATCTAGTTTCAAAATCATTATACATTTCTGAAAAATATGAAATAGATGGGAAATTTTGAAGAAAAAAAAAAAAGAAATACATTTTTAAATCATTTTTTAAGAGAATAAATCAAAATTTCCTAAATACTATTGCAGGAAACTTCCAAAATTTTATCTCTTTTTATTAAAATGATTACGTTTCTGATTTCTCTGTTTTAAACTGCAAATGGGTAATTTGATTTTGATTTTCAGACTAATGAAATTTTTTCTATCTTTTCCATCAAAAATATTGATTTTGATTTAGACTTGGATGGAACTTCTCACCTCCCACATTTGTCCTTCTAAGCTTCTGTGTGTTGATTATCCTTTACCTACGTGGACCCTACTAGTAAATTAATTACTTAGAAAACAATTATTAACCTTGTTTTATAGATTAAAAATCAAATTAAAACAATAATGGTGACCAATTAATCAAAACATGGGAATTGGGTATTTTCATCAATGCTAAGAAACCCTAAAAGCGGCACTCATCCTTCAAAATGATTGACTATACACTTTACAGAAAGCACACCATATTCATGATAGCCTAAATAAACCTTTCTTGCAATGTTCGTCTTCCGGTTAGCTACCCAATTACCTTCTCTGTATATATATATATATATAAAACTCGCATGTCAATCTCTCGCTTTAAGCTCAAAACATTGTGCAAGTAACAAAGAATGAGAGTAGATATTGAACATCAGTTCTGTATAAGATTAAGAGCCAGTTTATGATTGCTGTTAGTGAAAGTGTTTTTCCTTACAGTGAAGTTTCATTATTTTCTTTAAAAGTAGTTTTAAGTGTTTTTCCAGTGTTTTCCTGAATACAATCTGACTTTTACCAATTGTGCATTTAAGACTGTTTTTCGCAGCCCCAAAAGCAGCTTTCGGCCAAAGTAAGATTTTCCTTATTTTGGCTAAAAACTGTTTTCGAGGTTGCAAAAAGCAACCCCAAACGCAGCCTGAAATGGTAGCAAGGAAGTAAAGCACACAAATAATCTTTATGAACCTCTGCATAATTAAGACTACAATTATAAAATGTTATTGTTATGATGCTCTTAGAATAAATATACACAAACAAAAAGTGAATAATATGTAATTAATTTGTCCCTTTCTCTTGTCACGTTTTGGCAATTAGAAATCCATTGAAATCTATCAAGTTATCACCCTCATAATACCTTGAAAAAGAAAAAGTTTTTGTTGATGATCCTATTCCTATAATAATAGTAATCATAACACTAAATATATATATATATATTCAAACTCTAGAATTCAAAAGTATTGCCTTTTATTTTGGATTTTTTTTTTAAAAAAAAAAAACAATATTATAAGTGCAAGTTCTTTTGCCTTTTACTATGGTTGGTAAATCCCTTTATTGTTTTTACCATCATCATCAATATTAAGAGTATATTATATTGTATTATTTTTTTGTCTCGTTATTTATTGTCAGAGTACTCTTAGGTGGAATAATATGTAAACCATATATAAATTTCTTGAAAAATTTGATTCTTTCTTTTGCCTCGAACTGGAATAATCTAATGGTAACTTTTTTTTCTAACAAAACGAAAGTTTTGAATTTAAAATTATTCATTTACTAGTGGCTACAACAAATTTTAGATAGTAAAGTACTAATATTAAATATCTGATATGACATTGAAATAGTAAAAATGTAAATAACTAGTGATACAAAATCACGTAAATTTATCCTTGTCAATTTTACCCGAAGATTTTTTTTTTTTTTTCTATTATTATTCTAGAGTGGTTTTCATCGAAACAAAAACTCTAATATTTTAAAAATCATGATCACTACATATAGAAATATAGCTTGAATTCACCATTCAACAACTTATATAGTTTAACTTGTTAGCTCGATGTTACGGGGTTAAATTAGTCCCCAATAATATATGTCAACATAAAAATTGATAAATATAAAAAAATAACACAGATTATATACAGATATGTATCATTTTAAAATTATATCATTCCAAATGTCGAGTTGAAAAGCTAAATTAATTCTTTAAGCTAATTTTTAGCTAAATCAATCTTACAAACCAATTAAGTTTGGGATGGAGTTTTAACTATTTGTTCTAAAAAAATATCTACAAGACAAGACAAATATTTGCATAATTAGTTGTAGTACTTTCCATCTGTTGGGTTGGGCCGATAAATCATAATTGCATTCACCCAATTAAGTTATGGGCTTTTTTCACATGCCAATCCCAATGGCTAAGTACATGTAAATCTAAATTCAAATACAACTGTAACACGCTGGCAAAGAATAGTGTAAATTTATTTATTTTTTATTTTGATGAAGAGAGAGCCTAGAACTAGGGTTACGGGACGGGACGGGAATTACACTTTCAATCCCCGTCCCCATACTATTTGAGGATTTTCATTTCCATCCCGTTTATTAATCGGAGACAAATTTTTACCCCATATTCGAGTCCGGTGGGTAATCGGTTCCCCACGGAAATCCCCGTCCCGGTTAGGGGTGGCAATGGGGCGGGGATTACCCGAAAACCGTGGGAATCCGAACCGGCCGGCACGGGAAATAACCGATATTATCCCCCACGGGGATGGGAGTGGGGATTTTTTTACCCCCAGTACTTAAACGGGCGTGGACGCGGGGAATACTATCCCCGCCCCGCTCCCGAATAAATCCCCGTATAAAACCCGCATATATATATATATATATATATATATAAAGAAATTTTAATTAATTCCTAATTAGGTCAAACTAATTATCGCCAAAAAATAATGAATTATCGCCAACTCACCAAGTTCAAAGAGATGGAGAAATATACAGCTTTGAACAATTTGTTGCTGCTTCTGAACAATCTATTGAAAATGTTGGGGTTGAACTTGATCACTATTTGGAAGAGCGTTTATTACCAAGGAAAGAAGAATTTGATTTACTTGGTTGGTGGAAAAATTGCCTCAAGTTCCCTATGTTGCGATTAATTGCTCGGGATATTTTTGCAATTCCCATATCAACTGTGGCTTCAGAGTCAGCTTTTAGTACAGGTGGTAGAGTTATAAGTGAGTCTCGTAGCAGTCTTAATTCTGAGATGGTAGAAGCATTGATGTGCACTCAAAGTTGGTTAGAAGTTAAAGTAAAAGGTATTATACTTATAAATGGTTACTTATTAATTTACTTTACTTCAAAGTTATGTATTAAAATGTTTTAATATAATGAATACTTATGTTTTTAGATTCTAAATCAGTTATGGATTCATTGTTGTGGAATATGAACAAAGATATGGATGTTCTTCAAATAGTTTTTAACTTTTGATATTTAGTTTTTTTATTTATTATTCTATGCATCTAATATTTGCTTTTATTCTTACAGGATGATGAAAATACGAATCACAACAAAACCAAATCTTAGCTCTTAAATGATTGGACTTCAATTTCAAGTTGTTCAAAGAAAGTTCACTTGGAACTTAAATATTTGTAATATTGGATATATTTTGTACTTTGAATATTTAATGTTAAACCACATTTGTAATGCGGTAGAATTTGTATTTTGGTTATTGAATGTTAAAATGGTTGTTAAAATAATATTAATTTATTTTATTTATTGTATATGGGCGGGCGGGGATTCACCGAAACCCGTAGGCACCCGTGCGGGGCGGGGATGGGGATGAAAAAATCCCCGAAATGTTAAATGGGGAATCACCGAAACCGCCCCCGCAATCATTGGGGGCGGAGTGGGGAATGCACCCCCGCACCCGCACCGGCATCGTTGCCACCCCTAGTTCCAGTAAACTGATTTTCAATTTTATAAAAAAACCCTATGAAATTTCAATTTTCACTGTCTAACTTATCCAAATATGCATTAAACTATAAACATAAAATTCTCATAACTCAATTCTCAAATACACTAACATATAATTAATAATTATTCATGAGAGATTAGTTTTCTTTTTACTTTAGTTTATAAAATTATAAATTATAAATAATAATAATGTAATGTAATAATATTAATAATAAAGAAATATAAACGGGGAATTATTGGGGATTTGGGTATTTGACCAGAGAATTTACTGGGGATCCCCACAGGTTTTAAACGGGGATGGGGACGGGGGCCTGCGGAACGGGTAGAAATATTACCATCTCCGTCCCCGATTAAAAAACGGCGACAAATTCGTTTCCGTCCCCGATTAAGAAACGGCGATAAATTCGTTTCCGTCCCCGTCTCATGGGGATCTTAATCAGGGATTCCCGTTCCCGTCCGGACGGACCCTTACCACTCGATTGACAACCCTACCTAGAACAGGCTACACAATATAGAGACGCTGTATAGATATTTGAGCAATATCTTGCAGAATAATAGTGTTCATCCCAATGGGAGGAACATCAGAGGAATGAAACCCGAGCGGTAAGATGACAACAAAATTAGTGTAAAGTTTTAGAATATATAGACCATATGATTCCTAATCATAATAATAAATTCTAAATTTTTTAATAATATAAAATAAAATAAAATTTATTTTATTTATTATGTGGTGCTCGAGAATATAATAAAAAATTTTCCTGACTAAAATACTTATAAAATATAATTATATTTGATACTTTGATAATTAGTTGAATATTCTAACATATTGGATGCATCTAATAAAAATGCAAAGTCCAAATCTCCATTCGTTTTACTTTTTTATAATTTTTTTATTTTTATTTTCTGATATTCGATGCTCTAAAAATATAACTTCACAATTAAAATAAAATATTATAAAAACAAGATAAAACATAAAAACAATTTATTCTCTTAAGAATCATAAATTGTTTTTCAGATTATTAATGTTGGATTAAAAAAAAGAAAATCAACTTTAAATTGACTTTTCAACTCTTAATTAAATTAAAATAATTTTCATGCAAGTTAAAGTAGAATAGTGGAAAATTTCTTATAAAATATATTATTTTTCCAAAACATATATTTAATTTAATTTCGTGAGACAAATGGACGGTAGAGACGTCTTTATAAATTTTTATATTCACATAAATAGATAGAGAAATTGAGCATACAAACTGTTTTTTTTTTTTTTTTTTTTTTTTTTTTTTTTTTTTTTCTTTTGAAAGAGAGAGACTAACACCTATTGCAAATTGCAAATCCATGTTTGGCCATATGCTGTAGTAGAAAACAAAAAAATAAAATTGAATTGTATCACTTTCTAGGTAAAGTGACTATGCATTATCGATTATATAAGCAATTAATTTTAATTGACAAAACACATCCTGAGCATACTGATCTTTTATCAAAACTGTAATTAGCTCTCTGATCAATTTTTTAAATACATCAAGTATCTGATCTCTTCATTTTGATATTATAAACCACAAACTCGATTTTATTTTATGTTTATATAACAAGCATTATTAAGTGACATTACTGATAATATTTTAGTACGAAACACAATTTCAGAAAATTATCAAGATAAAAAAAAAAGATTTGCTGAAAGTATACATTTTACAGTTTCAAGCGATAAAACCATATAATTGTTAAATTATTTCGGAGCGTTTATTTTACAGTTCTGTCACTAAATGAAGAGTATTATATATACGCAAAAGATAAGTCGAGTTTGGGGCTAATAATATTAAAATGAAAAGATAAGGTATTCAATGTATTCGAAAAATTGATCGAAATATCAATTACAGTTTTGATAAAATATCAATTAGCTCTAGATGTATTTTTTCCGTTTTAATTTAGTGATATTAGTTTTTGATGATTAAAAAATCACACATCTTTATCCCATACCAAATCCAATAGGCTACATACAAACGTGATTGACAATATTCAAACACAATTTCTAATGTTTTTCAAATACTATACAATACCAGTTTAAGGTCCAATAGTCAAATTATATATAATTGTAATGTCCTAGTGAAGAAAAAGCCCCTAATTTTGGTTTAACCATGTGGTCCATGCGAGGTAAGGAGGAAAGGTTGATGATCCGTCGATTCAGATGTTTTTCGAGGAGGGAGTTGTTCGAACTCAAGAAAATGACTATTTTGGCCTTTTAAACGACTATTTTAATCTCTCATCAACAATGAATTTTGTCTTTATTTCGTTTTAAGTCATTTTCTTAAACTTTTGGATATATATTTATATCTTTATGAAGTTCACCCATTGCATAGTGCGTTTTTATATTATTATGTGGAAGTTCTGTTGAATTTGATAAACTTCGTGCATTTAATACGAATGCAATACCTAATATATCCTTTATTACATGAAAAATATAAATATATAAATGGTACAATTAAACACAAATTTAAATACAAAGGGTTATTAGGGTAACCAAAATATGAGTATTTGTCTTTTTGTGTAAATATAACTTAACAACAAATTTAAAAATGCAAATGAAACTTTCACGACTTGTTTAATTCAGTTAGTAGCCGATAATAGTCTCTAATAGCTATAGTTGGTTACTGATTAATAAATAGTGTTTGGTCATGATCCATAGTTATAATACGACAAATTATACTTAAAAAAAGTACCATTATCTCAAAATGAATACTAAAAACATAATTATAATATAAATAATTTTGAAAAATGACATAAATTTTAAAATTTGACATGACATGTATGTGTATTAGTGTTTATTGAAAGGTTTGTTATGTTGCATGTCATTTTCAATATTTAAAGAAAATAGAATAAGTGAGAAGAAGGGACAAAGAGTAATGTGTTCGAAGGGCATAACAAAACTAGCTAAGTAGATTGACAACATAATGCACCAACTTCGTTATACTTTGACATGGACTAATCATAGATTTTAATCCACAATTAATTAATATGTACCCTTCACTTCACTTGACGTCAACAACAGTGACAAATTTTTAACAAATTATTGAGCCTAGTTAATTCCCACAATAAAAGCTAGCATTGCTCACACTTTAAAATTTGTTAAGAAAATATAGAGATATTATGCAAAGGGGGTGGCAATGGGGTGGAAATTATTCGAAAATGATGGAAATTTTGAACTGATGGACGTAGAAAATAACTGATATTATCCTCAACGGAAATAGAGGTAGGAGCTATTTTATCCCCGGTACTTAAACGGGCATGGAGAAGAAGAGTACTATCCCCGTCCCTTGGTGATCCCCGTATATATATATATATATATATATAGAGTACAATGACGAAATATTGAATGCACAAATAGTTATTAAAATAACGAAGTATTAATTTATTTTATTTATTGGATATAGCTAGGAATTCATGGCGGGGAGGAGATATGGGTGAAAAAATCCTCGAAATATTAAATGAGGAATCTCCGAAACTACCCCCACAATTATTGGGGGAGGAGTGAGGAATGCACCCGCACCGTTGCCACCCCCACTGCACGGTCAGCAACTTTTTTTTTTTTTTTTTTTTTAAACATGTCTGATTACTCGGTTCTAAGTTAATCAGATACCCTTTAAGTGTCTTCTATTCCAATTAAAGTTTTCTGCATACACTAGAACTAGAGGTGGTAATTATGTACACGACCTACTGACACGACACGAACCCAACACAAATTTACTGGGTTTGGGTTTGATTAAACAGGTAATGGGTCATTTTTGGGTTGACACGAAAGTGACACGATAATTTTTGAGTCGGGTTAGGGTTGACCTGTTAACCCGAAAATGACACGAATATTTAAAATTTATTATTATGTTTTCCTATATTTTTACATGTCACCATTAAAAAATGTAATATAATATATATAACTTACAAATGCAAAACAATTTTTCAATAATTTTACACGTCATTCTTAATAGATGTAGTAAAATGACACATAAATGCGAACAAGACATAATCCAAAATAAAAAATAGAGCATTAAGATTTGTAAAATAGGTTTTGGAACAACATTTCAGGTCGCCAAGGGTTAAATTGTTAATTTAGATACGGCATAAATATTTAAAATTTTTAATATTTCCTTTATAATATTTTTGCATGTAACCCGAAAACACGACACGAACACGATTGGGTTAATTCGCTTATGACACGAAAATTTTTGGGTCGGATTTGGGTTTTGCTCACTGAAACACGAACCCGAATTTGACACGACATGAACACGACCCACCTACACGAATTGCCACCCCTAACTAGAACTCGAACTCGAGATCTCTAGTTTAAGTGATTGAGACCCTTACCACTCAAACCAACTTTAGTTAATTAAACAGTCAACAACTTTATTTTGCTCTCTATGGACATAAATAATTGAGATATTTTTTTTATAATTAGCGGATACTTAACAATTTTAAAAATGTGATTTATTATTTATAATAATTGTAATAAAAGTTCAATTTGGATTTTGGAACCTTTCTAGTCGGCATTAAAAGATGAGACCTAATGAAAGAAATCTATCAACAATAAGTTCATTCTTGAATCAGCAAATTAATATCTGCCCATTATTATTATTATTATTATTATTATTATTATTTTTTCAAAACAAGAAATTGAAGATTTGTTAAATCACATCAATCATCACTTCACCTTCTAAAAGGGGGAGAAAAAAACATAAATTAAAATTTCCAATAATTCTTATATATATATATATATATGTTATGAAGCATATGCACATGGAAAATAAAGAATATAAAACAATCATGAATCCTAAATAAATAAATAAAAAGGTAATAAAACATAAATCAACATAATCCCATTGATTAGATACCATAATCCCCTTATAATTAGGAGCATTCTGTCTCCACTATCCACACACCCGGCCCACCATTTTTCACTTCCCGACCCGGCCCATCTCTCCCGCTTCAAAAATTAAATCACACCTCTCCTCTCTTCTGAGTTCAGTTCTGACTGCTCCTCTCTCTCTCTCTCTCTCTCTCTCTCTCTGTTACTTTCTCTCTCTAAAGTCGCAAAATGGAGCCGTGGCCGGATGATTTGGCCGACGACCTTCAGAGCTTGAGCTTCGCATCTACCGCAACCACCACTATCACAACCACCACTCTCCACCGGAGTACGAGCTCCGGCTCCTCCTCCGCCACGCTCACTCCTGCTCCCTCCACTCACACTTCATTTTCATCCAAGTCCGGTAAACTTCAACAGTGCCTATCCCTTTCCGATCTCCGATTCTCCGTCCGCCTCGGCTCCGGCGACATAGGCTCCGTCTACTTAGCCGAGTTGAAGAAATCTGAGTCCGGTACCGAGACTGACTCGCTCCCGCTTTTTGCGGCGAAGGTTATGGATAAGAAGGAGTTAGCGAGTAGAAGCAAGGAAGGGAGAGCGAAGACGGAGAGAGAAATACTGGAGATGCTTGATCATCCATTTTTGCCTACTCTTTACGCCAGTGTAGACTCCCCTAGATGGCTTTGTTTGTTGACGGAGTTCTGCCCCGGCGGCGACCTCCATGTCCTCCGCCAGCGTCAGCCGCTTAAACGGTTTGAGGAAACCGCCGTCAGGTACGCACGTCACTTTAATTTGAAAACAAACGGACTTGTATTCTGATTTATTTCATTTTACCGGTAAACTGTAAAATAATATTTCTGTTATGATATGCCGAGCATTTAACAGTTAGGAGAAATACCGGCGAAGAAAGTGACTGATCGGAAGGTGGGACCCTCCACCTGGGGAGGCCACCGTGCCTGTCAGGTGTGGGCCCCACTGGAGCAGTCGCTGGTGTTTAGTACTTTCTACTGATTTAGCGGTTACTAACTCTCCGCCGAGTAAATAGGATTTACGGCGAGTCTGCCGTCCACTGGATCATTTTCCTTGGGGGATGATCACGTGCGGCGAAGTCCACGTTGTTGAGGTTTGACTTTCATGTAGTATTTTTTTTTTCCTTTGCTAGAGAGATTTTAATTTTAATTTTATTCTACTGACAGCGTAAATTATGTTATTTTTAGTCGAATAGTCTTAGATTTCGAGGATGCTAAAACACAGTGGTACAACATTACCACATTTGTGTTAAGCACCATGTGATTTTCAAGATATATCAAGGTGAGATGAAATGAAACCTAAAAACATTATTATGTCTATGTGATTTTTTCTCACATTAGTCCATTCATTTGGAAGAATAAAAAACATCACGAATCGCATTATAGAAAGTAACTCAGTAATCACATGGTGATACGTGTCACCTCCGGACAAACTTAACTAATACTTACATGTCGTAAACCAAATTAATGTGCAAAATTTATTTTTGGACTTATTTGACACTTGTTTAAAACTGTTTGGTTTAGACTAATTTGATAAAAGAAAAATGTTAGGTGCTGCATTAAATTCACACAACTTTCATTTTGAACTATTTGACTTTACTTGCTGGCTTTAAGGACAACTTTGGTCCTTCATTATAAATATATCTCATTTATTCTATTTAAAAGAAACATTGAGTGGCACTTGGAAATGTGGAAGTGAGGTGGGTTAGATTACTCAAATGTTACTTCATTGCAACTTACTATTAGTAATTAATAGTTGGTAGAGGGATTTTATTATTCTACCAAATTCAAAAAAGTAATGCACTGACATTTCTTTTGATAGAGGAATCCGTAATGTGAGGGATTAATGTTTCCGGCAAGATCTGTGCAATGTTTGGTTCTGAAAGTTGAGTAGTTGATACCAGCTATAGTTAGTTTCTTACAATGTCGATATATATAATAATTGGAGCCCAGCTTAATAAAATGCATGTGTTTTTTACCTAACGATATTGCATGATAGAAAAAGGGTGGTTGGGGTTATCCGTTAATGGATACTAATATATGTTGTTCAGTCATTGTCAATTGAATAATGAGACTCATTGTGCGTATATAGGAAAGAAACCAAACACTATACGATTATTTTATTTTATTTTATCTTTTATGAGAAATTGTTATGTGTTTTCAGCTTAAAGATGTCGGGGTTGCTCGTTGGATATCATTTATATAATTCTCTAACATGGGCCCATATGTTAGATTAAGAAAATTCAAAATTTTTAACGCCTGCTCGTCATCCAAAAAATAATTAATTGTTAGCAGGTAAGGGTTTCTGTTATCTTAAATTACAAGTTTGTGTCTCAGAAAATTCAGAGAGCTTAAATTGTGGGCAGATCATTAATTTCTCTATATTCTTTTTTCTTGTATTATACAAGGTTATGGGATGTGAAATTTGAACTAGTAACAACAAGGAGGATTTCTTAGGTGCATCGATAATAATAACAGTCTTAGGATTCGAATCAACTGAGAGATTTTAGAACTTCTATAACTCTTCGTGTCAAATTAAGTAATTGTCACAGCAGCATATGCTGCAGAAATGTTTTGCTTTCATTTATAGCTGTGGTACCTTATAAGATGTTCATGTGCCCCTTCTTGTTTATAAAATTTAGTGCTTTTTAGAGCATTAGATAGAGTGCTTGTTAAATGTTTGGTATTGGAAGTCAAAACTCAGTTTCCAAGACCCCTTAGCCTAAATAAAAAATTGCTGTCCTAGAAGCTTTTGTTCCGTGTAGAATTAATCATGTATCGTGAGGATCAATGAAACCCGAAATTTCTGCTTTTAGGATTTACGTTGTTTAGTAAATTATTTCTGGCCTTCTTTTGTGGAGATTTTGGCTGTGCCTGTGAACTGCGGCCCCCAAAATCCTTCTCCTTAGTTTCAGGATGAAGCATAAGCAACTTAAAGTAGATTAAAAATAAACTTTGTGTATAAAATTAGTCTGTTAACTTAGCAATATGGTCAAAACGGTTCTAGAATGACGTGTTAGTACGGAATTCGTTGTGTCTGTACACATGTAGATTCAAATCAATTTTGTTTAGTTTATAATTATATAGTTTAAAGTAACCATATAATTACTAGAGATTGAGATTAAATTAAGGTCTTTTGTTTTCTCCCTTATGGAAACTAACTTTTCTTCTATAAAAAAAGTTATTTTCTCTTAGTTTTTAAAGTTTTTTCTTTGATTAGGATTAGTTCATTTAGTAAAAAAAAAAAAAAAAGGTTAAATGATAAGATTGACATAACCAAAATTGTTTATTCAATTAGGATTCAAATTAAAAAATTACCCATCAACTTTGGTCAAATGGGTTAAAAAATGACCAAGTGCTGGTACGAAATTCATTGTTTTTAAATACGTGCAAATTTATGATTAAGACATGGATCCTTTTAGGCTAATTTGACAAAATGGAAAAGTTAAATCAGAGGATTAATTTATATGAAAATTTTGGACCATTCTTATATATTAAACAAACAAAATGATGCTTTATCCTTTAATTTTATATACGCCTTTATTAACAGACACAAGAATTTTTCTTTTCTTTCTTCTCCAGTTATGAAACAGACATCCTACCCAGCTACCCTTATGCTTACATGTTCATTTTTATGTTTCTTTCTGGTACTTTTTTCCTTTTTCAGTAATAATGAATATAAAGTAGGCGCACGAGAGACTAGTAAGTAGTGAAAGTCTTAAGCTAATGATTAAAGTAAGTAGTGAAGACTAGTTATTTCAATATTTAATTTATACTTTTATATCATTCCCTCCATGATTATTGACCTTTTATTTTTCTAATTCCTATTTTCCTATTTCCTATTGACCTGATATCTTCTCTTCATGCGTTTTCCCCCTTATAGATTATTTTGATATTTGGGGTTCTTGGCCCCTGTGGTACATATCGTGCTTCATTAAATAAAAATTAGAGACTCCCTCCTTCCTACCCCCCATAAAAAATCATGTTCCATTAATCATACGGATCTTAATAAAACCCCAGAAATCCAGGTTGCCATCAAACAAATTGCGATGTATGGTAGGTCCCTTTGTCTAATGTTTTGCAACATCTCAATTATTTTCTTGCTCAAATGCATTATTGCATTTGCACCGATATGTTTTAGGCTATAATCTTTTTCTTTTGTTTTAAATACGAATTTGGGCTTGTAAGTGCAGAGAAAGGCTAAAATTGGTAGAAATTATATTATTGACTGGATGCAATGCGCCCGGTCAATCAAAGTAGAGATACATGACTACATATTATTTCATCAATGGAATCAATGGGAATGACTATTCGGTAAATTCAGTCTATAAAGGTTGTAAAAAGGTCATTTCAGTGTTTTAAGTCCCTAATTTATTAGTTTAGCTTCATCCATTTGTATAAGAGAAAATACTAGTATAATTTTAAATGTTAATTTGACCTATGGGGTGAAAACTTGAGACCAAGGGTAATTTGTCACCTAAAGTAAAACATGAAGCCAAATTGCATGAAAGAGGAAGTAGTGTTTCAATGATTATGTGCCACTTTGCCCTTTTGTTGATGGTTGAGTTAAAATTGTTTCGATTTGTGGACTAATTTAACCTTACGTCTCTATTTCAATAATCAAATTAATTTTTTGATATTACCTAGAGGGTCTTCAAGGTTGAACTACTTGAGTTGATTTGCTTAAACAGATGATAATACAAATGTTATCTAATGATGTTTTGTCTTATGATGTTTGTTTACAGGTTTTATGCATCAGAGGTAGTTGTAGCTTTCGAGTATCTTCACATGATGGGGATCGTTTACCGTGATCTCAAGCCGGAAAATGTTCTTGTTCGTTCTGATGGTCATATAATGCTCACCGATTTTGACCTCTCGTTAAAATGTGATGATTCAACATCAACCCCTCAGATCATCTCTAACCAAAACGCGCAAAGTGCAACCCCAAAAAAGGACTACCTAATCGATAATCATCATCCTCCTAGTTACACCTCATCATCTTGCATTATCCCTAACTGCATTGTTCCAGCTGTCTCATGTTTCCACCCCAAACGTAAACGCAAGAAAAAGGCTGCTCACCGTGGAGGGCCCGAGTTCGTGGCGGAGCCCATAGATGTTCGGTCCATGTCCTTCGTTGGGACCCATGAGTACTTGGCCCCGGAGATTGTGTCCGGGGAAGGCCATGGTAGTCCAGTGGATTGGTGGACACTAGGAATATTTATGTTTGAACTGTTCTATGGGTTCACGCCATTTCGAGGCGTGGACCATGAACTAACGTTAGCTAATATAGTGGCTCGAGCCCTCGAGATCCCGAAAGAACCAGCCGTGCCAGCCATGGCTAAGGACCTGATATCACAGTTGTTGGTAAAGGACCCTGTGAGGAGATTGGGTTCAACCATGGGTGCTGCTGCTATCAAGCATCACCCTTTCTTTCAAGGGGTCAATTGGGCATTGTTGAGATGTGCACGTCCACCTTATGTTCCTCCTCCATTTAGTAAAGAGGTTGTATCAGATGAAAGTTGTCCTGAAACACCAGTTGAATATTATTAGTACAAGTTTTTAATTAAAAGGGTAATCAGTTAATAATTATGGTTCGCCACATAATTCTTCATCCGAAATTTTGGATTAATTTTTGCGTATTATTGATTATGGGCAGCACTCGAAAAAACCAATAATTACTTAGATGTATAGGTTATACGCATTTGAGTTTTTCTTTCCATTTGGGTTAAGCTTGTCTTTTTCCAGTGCTCGATTTTGACTTTTCCTTAATCAATTGTATTATCATTAAGTATTTGATAAATGAAGTAGAGTAGTTTAATAACCTGACAACTGAAAACTATAAAAAAAATATGCGAGACAATTATATTATTGTGTTTTAATACTAAAAAAACTAGTGATCTATTCATAACAATTATAGAGTATAAAATATAAAATGTTTATAAATGTCTCGTTATTATTTTGGATATATACAAAAGTATTTAATTCAATAAAACAACAAGAAGATAGATATCACTCCATTCTAATGCTTGATCAACTTGATGTTGAGTTGTTGTGGTTTTAATATTTTTAATATTTTCTATTAGTATTTTTTAATTACGGATATATTCGGTGGAAATCAAATAGAAGTCTCTTCTGACAAATTCATCTATGCAGTAGGAGCTAACCTATAAGTTTCTTTTTTTCTTCTAATAAATATGATTTTTTTTTTTTTTTTTTACACGAGAGTGGATATTAAATCCACCAATATATTTCACCACACAAAGTAAAGATGTACCAACTAAGCTATACTCATTTTGTCAACCAAGAATTTCTAATGTTGTGGTTTATGGTGGGTGTTTAGTAATGGAAATAATTGTGCACATGAATATACAAGTCAATGTTAGTATTGGGGACATTGGATCTCGAAAAGACAAAAACAAAAGAAAGAAAACAAGAATAAAAAAGTGGGATTGACTTGTTGAAGTTGAGGGGAAAGGGAAAGGCGGTGGTGCCGTGTGATGGGCTGTCAATCCACCGATTACGGGGGCCCTAATGAGCATTGGAATGTAGAGAGGGGCAATTAATTTATGTTTTGTTTGTGTATGTTCGGACCTTAAAACTTCCCATGTGACTTTGTTTACTAAATACAATCAAGTTTGCCTCTTAGAGTAGTTTCTTTTTTGTTTTTGTTGTTATAGGATTATCACATTTTGCTTTCATATCAGTGTTACATTTTTCTTTTCTTTTATAACAATAATCATTCTTTTAATTCTTTTAATATTCTTTTCTTTTCTAATTTCTATGCATCTACTCACATTGATAAATCTTTTACTACGAGCGGTGTATTCATAGGTAAAAGTATAGATAGAGATGTGAGAAACTCCATATGTGATATGTGAAATATCATTATTTCGTTTATACCGAAAGTTGTCCTTTGAAAGGCTTAAATGTGGATTAAAAGTAATGATGCATGAGCTGCATTTAGAGACTGGATGCTTTCACATAGTGTTGATAAAACATACGTCCTAAGTGGATAAACACTATGACATATTTTAATAATATGTGTAAAAGCCGATCAAGGGATGGAAAGAAGAAAATTGATCTCAACTTTCGTAATGTGAGACCCAAATGATACTATAAGTTTCAATTCACCCTTAAGGACTCTTGTAAATAACAAGAAGGGTATGTCTAATTGATTATCTTGATTGGAACCCCAAATCAGGCTGCGTTAGCAATGAACGGCATATAGAGACCTTTCAGATAAACATTGGATATACGGTGGAAGGTTATTTATAGAGAGAGGAAGTACATTTTCAGTAACATGTTACTTGTTAATCATATAACACTCGAGCTCGATACTTTTTTCTCGTGAAAAAGGTATGTAGTGTGTATGGATGTTTTTGTGAGATCAGAAGTGAGTCGAAAACTATTGATAATGGAAAATGAACTAGGGGGAAGTCACATTAAGCTAAAGGTACAACGATGAAGGAGAACTTCAAATGTCTAGCTATTACATTGACTGGTCGTGCGAATTCGCCGAATAAGAATTAAAAGAAATATGTGTGTTCAATTGCAATGAAAGTGAGTCTGTCATGTGCGAGTGAGAGATGTTGGTTTTAGGTCCGCCCATGACATTTTGGAATGACAGTGACTAAACTATAATTTGTGATAAATCACAGGGATCAAATGTGTAATTTGGTTAATCCTATAAATAGATGGAAGTTGGTTATTTCCTCTATAAATAGAGAAGGTATTTCTTTGATTTATTTTTACACGTAGAGATTCAGAAAAATTCGGAAAACCGCTCTCAAAGAGAAAACACGAAATGAAAACATATTTCTTTCAATCGTCGGAAGAATTCGCGGATAACGTCCGTACTCTGTGTATTCGTACAAAAGTAGGAAAGGCAACCAGGACGATCCTGCTTGTGGTGTTGTTCAATTCGCTTCGTAGGTAATCTTCTGTTGTTTATAAACTGTAAGTCCGTTTATTTACGTTGTTTACAAAATTTGTATATTAGTTATATGGTCGATTAATGTTTTCAGTTGGGATATCCGACATTGTATGGTGTAGCATAATAAAATGTAGATAGCAATGTTATTTTATTGTTCTTTTATTATACATTGTAAGTTTTTATTGTTTTCGATTATTATTAAAAAAATTGATTTTATTTACCTGGTTTTATTATTAATATATTCGATCTTCCCGTGCACCACATTTTAAAATATATCAAATTTTGTATTATTGTAAAAAAAAAAAAAAAAAAAAAAGAGAAAATAGTGCATTTTAAAATATTGATGTACTCATTTACCATTTCAATCACATAGTATAGCAAGAAAAAAATATTTTAAGTTTGTATAGCAAGAAAAAATAATTTTGGATCGGATAACGGGAATGGGCTCAAATTACGAAAATTGAAGCCCAAGAGGGATCTGCTACTGCTGGAGAGCTTTCCTGAATTCTCAACCGTCGGAGATGCAGAGTGACATCGATTATCGGTCGATCCTGCAAAAACCTAGCGATGGAGGAAGAATTCCCGCGATGAGCAAGGAGGCGGGAGGAGAAGCGAAATCGAAGGTTGTAGTGATAATGGGTCCTACTGGCTCAGGCAAAGCAAAACTCGCCATTGATTTAGCCTCCCACTTTCGAGTTGAAATCATCAACGCTGAATTCTACCATGGTCTTGATGTCCTTACCAACAAAGTTCCTCTACACGAGCAAAATGGTACTTTCTCTCTCTAATCCTCCTCTCTCTCTCTGCCTAGAATTTGATATGTTTGTCTACTGCTGATATCCTGTTGCTGGGTTTTTGGTTGCAGGAGTTCCTCACCGTTTGCTTGGGACCATTAGCCCAAATGTGGAATTGACAGCCAAGGATTTCAGGGATTCTGCTATTCCTGTGAGTTGTCTTTCACCTAATTTTATGCTCTTTTTCACGGTGCTTCAGATCCCCTATTTGTAACTTTCCAGTTAATTGAATTAAAGATAGTTTTTGGTTTGCACTCGTTCTGTGAAAACTAAACTTTTTTTTTTCCAACTTTGATTGTCTTTGGCATGTTCTGATTTGATTTAATTGATTAATCAATTTACAGCTTATTAATGATATCTTGTCACGCAATTGCTTGCCTGTTATTGTTGGAGGAACCAATTACTATATTCAGGTAGTCTACTTCTTTAGTTCTATTCATCTTGAGGGAAGTAGGGGTTAAGATACTACAATGATTTTTCTGGAATAAAGGGTCAACTTGGCCCTTCAACTTGGCTTGCAGAGTCAATTTGCCTCAAACTGAACTTTAGGTATCATTTTGTCCCTTCAACTTAGGATTTTTGGCCAAATCAGTCCAATATGGCACATGTCTAAAAGCCATCAATCATATGTTCACATGACACGTTTTGGACTAATTAAAGTTCTTTTTGGACCAATTTGATCCTGCAAGTAAAGTTTAGGTTCCAAATTGACCCTTTTTCCTATTATTTTTCTGGGACAACTGAAAATTGATTTCTTTTAGTACTTTTGCTTTATGATTTGATAACTTAAGTCCTGTTTATAAAGTTTTTCACCCTTGTTCAATATTTAACTACGTATTCAGGCTCTTGTAAGTCCTTTCCTTCTAGATGATACGACAGAAAATTTGGATGAGTGCCTTGGTGGGAATGAGCACCTTGGTATGCATCAATTAATGAACTTCGTTGCTTCGAAATAATTTACTTTTACGGAAGTATTATTTATATGCTTTATGGGTTTGCAGGAGATGAGCGAAATGATCAAGTGCTTGAGTTTGGGAGCAATGATTTGAACAAGTACAATTATTTGAAAGAACTTGATCCTGTTGCAGCTAACAGAGTCCATCCACATGACAATAGAAAAGTGAGTAACTAGGCTCCTTGAGATATAGTCAAAAGTGTGCACTTTTAATAGATGCATGGTGTGCTCTGGTTACGTGAAAGGTCTTACTTTTTCTGGCTCCACCATTCAGCGTAATTGTTTAGAAGGATAAAAGATTAGAAAATTGAATCTCTGTCAACTGAAAATTAAATCTTTAAAAATACTTGAAGGGAAACTCTGAATTTTGTCGCAAATTTCTGGCTTCCATAATCTACTTGACGATTTAATATGTGTTATTGTAATATCCTATTTTGATGTCAAAACTAGCTAAGCCATCTAATTGTTCTATGTTATGTTATCTTGTTATATTTTTAATTTTTTTATTCATGGTAGGGCTTGTCATTGAGGTAGGTTTATCAATTTAATCTAATTAGACACAAATTCAAGCCATTGGTTTATGCTGATGCCATTTTTTATCGAAGTTCAAAGGAGTAACTGTGGCTGATGTAATATTCAATTACAACAATTTGTGGGCTTTGTTCAAATTAATTTTTGATCAGTGGAAACTCTCTAGCAACTTATCTTTTAGATATCCCTGAATTTAGTTGTCTTGTTTTGCAGATTAATCAATACCTTAATTTGTATGCTCACTCTGGTATCCTTCCTAGCAAGCTTTATCAGGGAAAGGCGGCCGAGGTTGGTAACCTTTCCTGTTCAGCATTCACATAATAGTATACTGTGATAATTAACTGTAAATCAAAAGTTTCTCCTTTTCACAGTGAAAAAAACATGAATTTTGTTCTTTGTAACTCATAATCTTTCAAATTCTTTTTCATTTATCATTATGGTTCTTAAGTTAATGATTTCCAAAGTTTGCATTTTGCAGAATTAACTGTTAGAAACTTCTTGTGGCTCAAATAGGTCCCATTATCTGATCCTAAAATTTGTATCCTTGTCTAAAGTCCATCTTTGCACTATATATGAACTAAACTTGTGAACCAATTGACAAAATTAAAAGCATGTAAAGTGAAAAAATAGGAAATTTACATATAATTTTCTTTCTGATAATAATAGTGCTGTTTTGTGGAAGGAGAATGCTAATTATTACTGAGAATTTGTTATTGTTTTTTAGTGAGCTTCCAAATACAGTTCAATTGCATTTTATTCTCTCTTGCCTTTGTTGAATTCTCGAATTTTGATTCTTTAGTTTCTAAATTGGCTTAAAGCCTATGCCCTATTTACCAGCTAACCTATCCCAAATGTTAGTATTGGTAACCTTTGCCCCCTAACCTATTGAATTTTATAAAATCTCACCTAATTTGAACCCAAATATTGATTGATAACTTTTGCTCCTTGACCTATCTTCAGTAATAAAAAAGGCAAAGCACATGAAAAACAAATATTGCTTAAAAAACACAACTATAGAAAATAAATATTCACAAATAGATTTTATCAAATTGGATAGGACAAGGGGCAAGAGTTACCAATCAATAGATTGGGGCTAATATTAACATTTGGACAGGTTCGGGGGTAAATTGTTCTTTAGATTGCAATTTTTGTCTCAAGATATGTAGCCATGTTTTTCTACAACCTTCAAATGTTATCATTTTGAATGTGGCAGGGCAGAACTGGGGTTGGATTGCCAATTGTAGATTTGATTACTTTTATATTTGTGTTGATTCTGCCATCCCTGTACTGGACCAGCATGTGGGACTAAGAGTAGATAGCATGATTGATGCTGGATTACTAGGTGAAGTTTATGATATTTACAATCCTCGTGCTGTTTATACTCGAGGTTTGAGGCAAGCCATTGGCGTACTGGAATTTGAGGATTTTTTGAGAGAGTACCTTTTGGAAAGCAGAATTGATAAGGCAAGTGACACCAGCAATGAATCTCACTTAATGGTGTCAGCAACCAATGACAAGAGGCCAAAAGATAAAATGAGGGAGTTCTTATTTTTCTCCAATGATAATGAACTCAAGAATCTTTTAGATGAAGCAATTGACAAAGTGAAATTGAACACACGAAGGCTTGTTCGTCGTCAAGTAAGTGCTTGTGTCAGATTTGACATGTTTTGATTAACTAAAAGTTTCTTGTATTCTATATAAACTTGTTTTCTTTATTTGTTAGTACAATTAGATTATCATTTGTGTCCAAAATTTGTACCACATTTTTCAGACAACTTGACTGCTTTATAAACTGTACCAGTCTATCAGATACATTCATGCCCATGTCACCCCTAACTTACTTTCATCTTATTTTGTTTGTTCGAACTTCGAATTGTCTTCCTAAAGATAAGAATCTTATAAACGATATCTTTTGTGTATCCTTCGCACGAACTTGTTAATCGTGAATGGATTATCATATCTTTGCAATTTGGTTGGAAAACTCTGAAAATAGCATGTGATTATGAAATCTAGTTTTCCAAGTGTTATCTGGTCCAGTCCAAAACAGGGACCTTCCCTGTGGGCTAATTAGCCATGTTGAATTCTTAATAACAAAAGCATTTTCCTGTTAACGAAGAGGAGACTTAACCGGCTACAAACATTGTTTGGATCGAACATGCAATATCTTGATGCAACTGAATCCATTTCAAGTACAGCCTTGCTTTGTCCTGTTTGTTTATGTAGATCAGGAATATATATTTAACAGCACATCATAATCGAGTGGACCCTTTCCTGAATAACATGAGATGCTATTTTTGTTTGTGTTCCAGGCAAATCCGATAAATCCTGGGCTGAACAAGTGGTTGGACCAGCGGTGGAGGTGTAACTTCTTTCCTAGAACATGATTGGAGCTCAGTTCCCGGTTTGATGGTTTGTGGTGGTGTTGGAAAGAAATTGACTGAAAGGAACCTTTGGACCCAATGCGTATGTAAGGTCAGCATCTTCAAGTTTTCGAGGGATCTATTGTCTCTCTGTGCAGTGTCTTAAATTTGTTGTTTTTTTACGTGAATATTCAGAGCCTAAATATGCTAAATTTTCCTTTGTATTGGTAGGCTTATGGCAACAGGTTTCTTAGAGGAGCTCACGAGTGAGAACAGTATAAATTGGGTCGAAGCCATCAAAAACATATTGCTTTTATTCGAAAGTCAGAAAGAGCAAACATGTTGGCTTTACCCAATGACTGAAATGAATTTAAGTTACGGGATAGTTCAACTCTTTGAATTGATTATGCTCTTAAATATATGGTATGAAAATTTTGACTCATATTACTGAAATAAAACAACATACCAAATAATTATATAGTTATTTATAGTTATCGATGAAAAATGAGAATAAATTTGCCGAATCGCAGCTTGAGGTTATTAATTGCAACATTTCATATAATAATTAAAATAATTGTCAAATTTTTTGGAATGCCAAAAAATTTGTTTATTGCGTCAATTAAGGTTTCTAAAAAAAAATCCCCCCACACCAGAAAAAAATTTTTTTTTTCTTTGGCTCAAATCTATTCTTTCTTATGGTAAGAGATATTTAAAATAGATTGAAGCGTGGGCTAAAAAAAAAATGAAATCTAACTGAATTGAAAGCAAAACTAAACTGAAATTTTTATTTTATTTTATTTTATTTTTTTTTTGAACACTCAGTTAGTTTTTTTTTTTTTTTTTTTTTTTTTTTTACACTCAGTTAACCGACCGTTTAATATATATAAATATAATTTTTAAAAAAGTTATATAATATATATATATGTAATTTGTGAATAATATATGGACAGTTTTATGTGTTTAATAGGAATAAATAACCAATTTCTACCTTTAAATTTAATCATGAATTACCGAATTTCTACCTCTAAATTTTTATTCACTGTCTTTTCTACTTAGTATCTCACTACGACACTATTTCAAGTTCCCTAGTTTGGCTCTTCAATTACATTTGGAACTTAAGTATAATTTTTTTTTTTTGTTTTTTCAAATTTTTGGGATAATTTCTTATTCTATATAATATATCTTTAATATAATAATTTCTTCTTGCTTTTTAAAAAATTACTAACTGTATATTAGTTCATTAAATTTGTTTAACCACTGGTCGGTTGATTAGATATTTTGATCGATTAACATTTTATTTTGGTTATTAACCATTAAAAAATTTATAAAAAATAAATGAATTATATTTTTGTCAATTTCTAAAGCTATTAACTATCAATATTGTCTGAATAAAATGTTAAATTAACAGAAAATGAAACATAAAATTCCAGTTGTACATACTACATATAGATTCCGAATACTAATTTATAAAAATTAGTATACTGCTGGAAATATAATCGAAAAGAAGCTGCGGCTAATTTATCTTAAATTCACTGTGCACCTCTGTTAAAAGGCCAGATTCAAGAAAGGACAAGTTGGGATTTGAGTCAATGGCTGGGGTCTTCTCCGACAAAACTATGATAATGGAGTAAATTGATTGGACTCTTCTTCACCGACAAAGTTATGTAACTTTCGCATCTTAATATTGTATTTTTACCCACCACGTGAATTCTGTCCACACTACTTGTTTCTGTGAACTTTCGTTGGCAATGGTAGGCCACACTGCTCATTCAAAAAAGAAGATAACAACAAAACAGTTCAACTTTATACAAAGACAGCAGAATAAAACTCTTGTTTCTTTTTCCTAAAATTGTTTACTTTCCTAATCTTTTCTTCCCAAACACGACTAAAGCAAATAATCTTCACTTTTGATCCCCAAGAATTGTTGCAATGGAAACTGTTGCTGGTTCGATCCTTTCTGCTTCGGTTGATGCGGTTATTGAGAGTTTGATGTCCATTCCCAAGTATGTTGGTCAAGGGCAGGTGCTGGATCAACTTGAAAAGTGGAAGACGATGCTATTTAAGATTGGTGCTGCGCTTGATGATGCTGAGGAGATGCAGTCCACTAGCCGGCTGGTTGCGAGCTGGTTGACTGATCTAAAACAATTGGCTTTTGACCTGGAGGATGTTGTTGATCAACTTGCAACCAAGGTTCAGCAGCACATTTTGAAGGATCAAGATGACCATAATGTCCGTCCGAGTAAGATGCGCAAACTCCTGGATGCAGTGAAACCAGCAACTATTTTGTTCAATAAGGAGATGCATTCCAAGGTAGATGAGATCAGTGCAAGATTAGATCGGATTATCAGAGTAAAAGATGATCTGAAACTGGGAGAGTCCAATAGAAAGAAGACGGTCACCCAAGGGAGCGAAAGACCGCCCTCGACCTCCTTGGTGAATGAAGCAAAAGTTTACGGTAGAGAGGATGATAAGAAGGCCGTGCTCCACTTGTTGGAGGCTGCAGATGCTGATGTTGCTGTCATTCCCATCATTGGCATGGGTGGTCTCGGCAAGACTACTTTAGCTCAGCTCATTTTCAATGATAGCTCATTAGAATTTGATTTCAAATCTTGGGTTTCTGTTGGTGAAGATTTTGATGTCTCCAGGATCACAAGAACCATCCTTCAATCTGTTGATGACAAGGATGATAAAGATAAAGATCTAAATTCATTACAAGTGAAACTGAAGGAGAAGTTGTCCGGAAAAAGGTTTTTAATTATATTAGATGATGTTTGGTCTGAGAATTATAATGATTGGACTCTTTTATGCAGTCCTCTTGAAGCAGGAGCACCAAAAAGCAGGATTATCATCACAACTCGCAGTGATGAGGTTTCCCGTATGGCAGGAGGTAAGTAATTTACTGGTTCACATCCCAAATAGCGTTCCTTTAATGAGTACTAATTCGGGAAATTTCATTGGTAACAGGTAGTCTTACCGCTCATCATCTCAAAGAGCTATCCTATGACGAATGCTTGTCCGTGTTTTGTCTACATGCTCTACGAGAAACAAACTTTGAACGACACTTGTATCTAAAAGCAACCGGCGAGGAGATTGTGAAAAGATGTAAGGGATTGCCATTGGCAGCTAAAGCACTTGGAGGCATTCTAAAAGGTAAATCCAATATTAGTGCATGGGAGAAAGTGGTGAAGAGTGAGATATGGGATTTATCTGAGGGCAAAAGCAATATTCTAACAGCCTTGAGGTTGAGCTATCTCTATCTCCCTCCTTACTTGAAGCGATGTTTTGCGTATTGTTCAATTTTCCCCAAGGATCATGAGTTTGATAAGAATGAGTTGATTTTGTTATGGATGGCGGAGGGTTTTTTGGGTCAGCAGAATCAAGTGAAGGATAGGGAAGATATAGGTCATGAATACTTTGATGAGTTATTGTCAAGATCATTTTTTCAACAATCTAATGATAATAAATCAACATATGTTATGCATGACCTTATCCATGATCTTGCTCTCTCTGTTAGCAGAGACATATGTTTTCACTTGGGTGAGAATAATGAGTTAGCAGGTAGGGTGTCATATGAGTATATTCGGCATTCGGCATTCATGGCTCGGAGGTACAACATTTATGCAAGATTTGAATGCTTTCACAAGATGGTGAAACTCAGGACATTTTTGTCTCGAGAGCCGCCTATGTCCTTTGGAAATTTTTTAAATAGGAAGGTGTTATATGATCTGCTGCCAAAGTTAAAATGCTTAAGGGTTTTGTCACTAACAAATTTTGATATTGTGGAGTTGCCAAGTATTGTTGGTGAACTAAAACAATTAAGGTACCTTGACTTGTCTCGCACTCGTATTGGAAGGTTGCCAGAATCAATGGGTAATCTCATTAACTTGGAAACGCTGAAGCTGCACAATTGTTGGAACCTAATTGAGTTGCCAAAAAGTATTTGTAACTTGATCAACTTGTTGTATCTTGATATCAGTGGGACACGCTCATTGAAAGAAATGCCACCAAGCATAGGTAATCTGACAAGTCTGCGCATGTTGAGCAAGTTCATTGTGGGAAAAGGCAATAATGGGGTGAAGATATCAGTGTTGAAGAAACTTTCTCAATTAGCAGGGAAGCTTGAGATTCAAGGGCTACAGAATGTGGGAGATACGAGGGATGGAAATGTTGTCTGCTTAAAGGAGAAGCATGGACTCCTTGACTTACACTTGGAGTGGGGTGATTCTGGTGTTCAAAATGCAACTCAGGATGAGCAGATTTTGAAATCACTGGAGCCCCATAAAAATATAACAAGCGTTACAGTTACAAGATTTGGGGGAAGTCGATTCCCATCATGGATAGGAGATCTCATATTCACGAAGATGGTAAAGCTGAAGTTGGTCGGCTGTAAGAATATCAAACGGTTGCCGCTGCCTGGACGACTAACCTCACTAAAGGAGTTGAAAATAGATGGTTTGAGTGGAGTGGAAGAAGTGTGGAGTGAGTTTTATGAGGATGATTCTTCATTTCCTTGTTTGGAGTCTCTAAAGATAAAAGATATGTCAGAGTGGAAGCAATGGTCTTGGCCTAGTGATCTGAATGAAGGTTCTGTGGGAAAAATCCATAAACTTCGTAAGCTTAGAATAAGAAATTGTCCAAAATTGGCAGGGAGGTTGCCAAGCTTGCTTCCGTCCCTTGAAGAACTTGAAATTTCAGGCTGCGATAAGTTAACTGATTTACCTCGAGAGCTTCCATCTCTTAAAAGCCTCCTAATTAGTGGATGTGAAGGGGCAGTTCTTAGAAGTCTGACTAATGTACCCAGTCTCATTGAGTTGGAAATTGAGGGAATGGAAGGTCTCTCAATGTTTGATGAAAGCTATCTACAGGCTATGACAGCTCTCGAAAAGTTGGAGATTAGAAGATGTGAAGAACTGAAATACGTGTGGGCTGATGGAACGAATGTGGGCTGTCTTACCAGTTTAAAGCATTTATATATCTCAGGTTGTGAAGAACTGAAATACGTGTGGGCTGATGGAACGAGTGTGGGCTGTCTTACCAGTTTAAAGCATTTAGATATCGTGCAATGTAATGAGCTTGTGGCATTGGTGAAAGGAGAGGAAGGGCTTTTGCCTTTCAACCTTGAATATTTGAGACTTAGTCGGTGCGATAGACTGAAGGAGTTCCCAAATGGCCTCAACCGTCTCAAATATTTTGTAAGTGTTGGCTGCCCTTCATTGGAGAAGGTCCACTGCAATAGCGAAATGACTACTTATCTTCAGACATTGATTGCTAGTAATTCACAATTTCTAGATTTGATTTATTATGGGTTTTCTCATCTTAGAGAATTGGATTTTTATCATTGTGATGAAGTAGAGTCGTTTCCAGAGAGGGAATTGCCCAAAATCCCCACTCTTACCAGTTTGTTAATTTCCAGTTGTAAAAGACTCAAGTCTCTATCCAATCATATGGAAAGCTTCCCTCATCTTCAATCTTTAGGAATATACGCCTGTGATGAATTGGAGTCGTTTCCAGATAAGGGGTTGCCCAATCTCTCTCTTATGTCTTTTCATATTAGTTCCTGTCCCAAATTGAAATCTCTACCCAATCAGATGCAGAATCTCACTTCCCTTCAAGATTTGTCTATAATTGGTACAGAGATATCATCGCTTGAAAGGTGCTTGCCCCCAAATCTAACTGAACTTGAGATCTCAGAGTGTGAAAATCTGAATCAGCCAATTGCAGAGTGGGGACTGCATACACTCACTTCTCTAAAAAAGCTCACATTAAAAGTAAATAGAGAAATGGTGTCCTTCCCGGATAATGATGGATTACTCCTTCCTACTTCTGTAACCTATCTCAAAATCTCTAGATTCGAAAACATGGTATCCGTATCCAGGGGTCTCAAAAACCTCACATCTCTTCGTGAGTTATGGATTGAAGGATGCCCTAAACTCAAGTCCTCTCTCGTTGAGAGCCTCCCTCCCACAGTTGAAATTTTATATATTTGTGGATGTCCTGATCTGGAAGAATGGTGCTCAAACGACAAAGGAGAATATGGTCCCTTCGTTAATCCCTCCTATTTGTACTAACTGAGATGTTGTAAAAGATTGGTAAGTAAATAAAAGCTCTAATCCAAAACTTTTGTGATTTCCATCGAAACCAAAACTATTATATATATAACTTTCGTTCATTGCATGCCATGATATATATTGCACTATATCCTCCAGCTCAGCAATTGACAAAGTGGAATTGAATACCTGAAGGCTTCTTCGTCGTCAAGTAATTTCTTGCACTATATTCTTGCTTTTCATATATATATTTTTCTACTTTACTTCTTTAACTAATTTTTTTTTTTTTTTTTTATATATGTATTTTACTCTTTCAAACAAAATCGTATTATATTTCTTAAAAATTTCAAATAAATTTTTAGAATTTTGTGACAAAGGAGAATATTGTCCCGTCATTCAATGTTCATGCTATTATTAGCTGTAATCTTCTAGAAGATTCTTTTTAACGATGTCTTCTTTTTTTTTATTACAAAAAGCTTTTGACAGGGAATTAATTCTCAAATTTGTCAAGTAGGGGTTCAACTCCTTACCACTGGGACCAATCCTTATTGGGTTTTAGAGGATTGGTAAGCAACTAAAAGCTCAAATTCATATTAAATTTCTATTACCACAAAAAAAAAAAAAAAAGGGTAATTGTTAAAAGTTTTTATGTTCTTTCTAAGTTATGAAAATATAAAATTGATTTGTAATTAGGGTTATTCTACTCTGTTTTAATATATGATAACTTTTAAGTTTCTTATATATATTTACGGTTTCAAATCAGAAATGTCTATATTATACTATTGTTGGAATATAAGTTGTTATTTGAATTTGAATTATATGATGGATTTGAGAAATATAAGTTATTTGTTTACAAACTGGTATACGTGTTCAGTATATTTGTGTCTGTTATCTGGTCTTGGTTAAAATATTTTGTATCTGTTATCTGGCCTTTGATAAAGGCATTATATATAGCAATTGAATCTCTATGATTATGAAATCAAGTTTTCCAAGTGTTATCTGGTCCAGTCCAAATTCAGCAACAGGGAGCTTCCCTGTGGCCTAATTAGCCATGTTAATTTCTTAATAACGAAAGCATTTTCCTGTTACAGAAGAGGAGACTTAGCCGGCTACAAACATTGTTTGGATGGAACATACAATATCCTGATGCAACTGAATCCATTTCAAGTACAGCCTTTCTTTGTCCTGTTTGTTTATATAGATCAGGAATATATTTTTAACAGCACATCATTTTCGAGTGGACCCTTCCCTGAATAACATGAGATGCTACTTTTTTTTGTGTTCCAGGCAAATCCGATAAATCATGGGCTGAACAAGTGGTTGGACCAGCGGTGGAGATCGTAACTTCTTTTCTACAACGTGATTCGATCTCACTTCATGGTTTGATGGTTTGATTCGATCTCAATTCTTGTTTTCTTACAGAATTATCAATTTCCAATTGTAAAAGACTCAAGTCTCTATCCAATCATATAAAGCTTCCTCCGTCTTCAATCTTTAGGAATATTGGAGAGTGATGAATTGGAGTCGTTTCCAGATAAGGGATTGCCCAATCTCTCTCTTGTCTCTTTCGGAATTCGCTACTGCTCCAAATTGAAATCTCTACCCAATCAGATGCAGAATCTCACTTCCCTTCAATGTTTGTATATAATTGGTACAAACATATCATCTCTGGAAAGGTGCTTGCCCCCAAATCTAACTGCACTTACGATCTCAAAATGTGAAAATCTGAAACAGCCAATTGCAGAGTGGGGACTGCATATACCCACTTCTCTTAAAAGGATCACATTAGAAGTAAATAGAGAAATGGTTTCCTTCCCACTCCTTCCTACTTCTTTAACCGATCTCAAAATCTCTCAAAATTTAAGTTTTACCGTTTTAAATCAGAAACATATGTATTTTATTCTTTTACCCTTTCAATACTCTGCTTTTAATAATCCATTTTATAGTGTTTGTATTATGTGGGAAAGTTATTTAGTTGGTTATATGAGATTTGTTGGAGTAATTAGTTAGTGTTGTTCATCTATTAGGTGATATTGAAGCTTTCATCAATTTGGAAGATTGGTGCTAAGGATTGTATCAAGTTTGAGGTGAGTGGTAGTTATGGTTCATGCACCCTACTTGTTTAAAATATAAAATTTTTATATATTTTATCCATTCGAATAAAATTGTATTTGTACTTGAATCTTATAGTTGTTAAATATTTTCTACCTTAGAACATGAGCTCTATATTGAATTGAAATTGATATCAACTATATTTAAAGTGTGAATTACATTTCAGATTTTATTTGTATTACTATCTCGTTATTTGTTTATGTTGTTGTTGCCTTTGGAAATAAGAGACTTCATTTTGGTATCCTTATACTGATTTATGTTATCTTCTTTTGTGGTATCATTTGAATTTTATTATCTAGACTTGAATTATATGACGGATTTGAGAAATATAAGTAATTTGTTTTGAATCTAGTACACATGCTCAAGATATCACTAGTTGTTATCTGGCCTTGGTTAAGGCATTATGAATCTGTTATCTAGCCTTACGTGAAGGCAATAATCTGAGATATGTTATCTATTATTAGGAGCCAGCATACCATTTATCTGGACCTGGTGGTGTGCAGTATCACCACTCTGTTGCCATGTACCATTTTGATTGTTTTGGATATAATCGATTTGTTTATCTATACTTGACTGTTTTGGTATTTTATTTCATAATATGTCTAACAGTGATTTGTTATCATTTTCTTTATCTAAGTTTGTTCAATCCGCGAATCTGTTTTGACTATTTTGAATTATGTTTGGACAATCTGTTTGACAAAGTTTTTGAATGTTTTGATATACAATTTTAGTGTATTTAGTATTTGACATAATACGTATATTCTATATATATATATATATAAAATGTTTGAGAAATTGTCAGCCTATTTGACTTTTCCCTGTTCTATTGTGTACTATAATTGCTACTATCCGAAATTTCTGTGGTTATTACTCATTGAGATTTCTTCTCACTAAGTTGAAATCTCATAACACTGATTATTTTCTTTTCAGATGATTAAGATTTGTGCTGATGGATCGAGCTTTTGGGTTTAGATGTGGAAGGAGATTGCAGTTCGTATCCAATGGTACAGAGGTTATGCTTAAGTTGTAATTGTAGTTTAAATAGTTTACTGATCTTCAGGTTTAAATATCTATTATATCAAGGTTTATGAGTCATTAAATTGGAGGTTTGCGTAGATTAATGCTTGCTTAATGTATGTGCCGGTCATGCCAAGATGGGTATTTACTAATAATTTCTGGTTTGCAAGCAGACTTACTGAATGCATCCAACTTCCTGTTGTACGGGAAAGTCGAATAATGTTGAAGAGAGTTCACAAGAAGCTTGAAATGAATTTGTCTTTTCTTGGTCTTCACTTCTGCCACGGAAATATAAAGAATTGAAAACGGCTAGTGAAGACTGAATTAGAGGCTTCTGTCTGATTTAATTGTCAGCATTTGACACATTCTTTTTTATCAGCATACTTCTTATTCAATCTGTCACTAATTTCGGACTTGGAGGAAAGTAACTGGGCAGCCATTCTGCGCTGTAAGTAACTGAAAATTCTAATTCTTATTTTGGATCAAACATAACTTAATTCTAATAATTTCAGCTTCCAATGCATTCTAGCAAGTCTACATGTGAACATCAAATTGATGCTGCATCTTTTCCCTCGCTATGGTGCCTCAAGATTCTGTGGCATAATTGAGGTATGTTGTTATGGGAAAAGCTAGTTTAAATTTGGATTAGTTGCCTAGATACCATGAAGAATATTGATTATTAAAAGTGAATTATTGTGTATATCTCTCGATCTATTTCAACTTAATAAGTACTAGGTACAGTTGCCTTATTAACCAATCCAAGAAAAAACAATTAGTCATTTTCATACTTAATTGGAACTCGGTACGACAAAGAGAAGATATCAACATTTTTAGAATCATCATTGTGGAATCTTGAATAACAAAAGCAATTTCTTTTTTGTGACGCCCAACTCCAAAATTTTATAACCTCAATACTCCTTCCAATATTTCTCGAACCACCCAAATAATTTCCTTAATATCCAAATAAATTTCTCGTTGACATAAATCTTCAAATCTCTATATAAAATAATCTTATATTAATGCATCAATAAAATTAAGTATAATCTATCTAATTTGATATACCTATACCATTAAATGTGATTCCCCAAGCCATATATCTAATACACGTAATATGCCTTAATTTTAAAATTCAAGATGTTAGGCAACAAAGTAAGAGCAACACTAACAACTTCCAGAATTCCTGTAGTACATATAATCTGTTGAACAACATTTCACTTTGTACACCATGCAATTACCATATAGTCAACATATACTTATATTATATACATATGGTTCCATCTCAACACATAAATCCACTTAAATTTCACTTCCAACAACCACAGCAATATAAACACGAACATATCACTATAACATGTCACAATCATCATCAGCACATATCACATAAATCAAATCACAATTATCACCACAACACAAGCAAAACAAATCAAGTTTGTACCCTCTTCCGGATTATCTCCAAGGTTTTGAGCTCCTATAAATATTAATTCATATCAAATACAAATACATCATATATGTTTTCTTCCCTTTCTATGAGAACACCCTCTTATGCATAACTATTCTCACTTATATCTATAGGTTTTTATGACCTTACCACACTGAGAAATTCATAACTTTTGCCATATATATTCAAATGGCCTGATTCTTGTTTTATTTTACTCCTAACACATAGGTACATAACATAATAAAATCAAATAATTTTCGGACTATCATACAATTTATCATCAACTTTATTTTCTAGCCCTGTTTCTGCGCCGTTTTTCTTGAACAGCCCCTAGTAATTTCACTATAACTTTATCCGTACAGCTTGGATCAAGCTAATTCTTTTTCCTACCTAAACTAGACACATAAGGGAACAACATATCCAAAAACAAGCAATTTCTGGATGCTAAAATAATGATGGCATAACTTTGAATCTAACCCTGTCTCTTTGATCATCCAGTTTTGAGCATATCCTCTTTCAAAAATTCTAGCTTTCACTATACTTGCTGAAAAATTACAAAATTTTGCACAAATATTCCTAAGACATAGATACACAATTTACTATTTTATAAATTTTACTGATGCTACCTCTAAGACCACAAAAATAGTACCACAAAGTATAGATCATACAATTCTCTTCTTCTTCTCCACTTCTTTATTTCTCTTCTTCCTTTCCTCTTCTATGTTTCCTTTCATTACTCTCTTCTTTAAGTCCTCAAACTCATTCAACTAGGTCTACAACTCTTAATTTCAATCCATTATTCGATCACTTATTTGAGAATGCATATGGTTTTCTATTTCCCGTCCCAGATACTGGTGTAATAGAAATGCTCTTTTGAATATAAAAAAAATATCATCATTTTCAATAATATATATGAATATATACTTAGAAAAGAAAATTCTTTTCTTTTGTTTCAAATCATAACTATTTTTTTTTTTCTATATTGGTATGTCAAGTTATCAAAATTATGAATCCATGTGGAACACCATAAGAAAAGATACTTCCACAAAAATCACCTCGTTATCTTTTCCATGTTCGCATAAATCATTTTCCTCAATCCACTGGCTTTCACAAATTTCCCATGAAACTTCACGTGTTCCACATTCTTTGAAATTTTAAAACAATACATCGTAAATTTAAAATTATTCACGAACATTTGCATTTCTCGAAAATCTCGTAAATAAAATCACTTTTCTAAAGATATCCTTGTCATCTGCACATATATATTTATTTGGAACTTATAACACTTGAGTCAGATGTAACAGACCAATGCATAATCGATGAAATATACATTCTGACTCATAATATGTGATGTAATTTCATGATGCTTGTGTGTATGCAATGACAACATCATCTGATCTCAAGGTTAAAGTTCCAAAATATTCAAGAAAAATATTGCAAAACTCTTTTGAAAATTAGCTATCGTATATGTTTTATCAATAATCATTATACACTCAATCACGAATCCCATTGATCAACTTCATAGAGCGAGACCACGTAGGGATGACTAACCAGCTCTAGGAAGCAACTGAAGATACTAGCGTGAAATCTTTGCATTTCACGTCTTATCACATCTGAAATAAGCGCGTGGAAACCATGCATCCACGGCCAATCATATATCAAGTATGCGTGGAAACCTTGTGCATCCACGTCTTATCACATATAAAATATCTCTGTGGAAACCATGCATCCACATCTTAGCTTAATTAGTATCATCAACACAGTACCCGTCATCATGGGCATGATCAAATAGTCTTATAATTGAGTGTATAATAACAATTGATCCAACATATATCATATTTAAAAACAATATATATATGTATACATATATATATAAAATAGAAAACTTAAATTTCTTTTTTTTTTTTTCATACCACATATGCATTCTTCGCCATTATCAATTCACATACACTCTCTCTCGGTCCGAGGAAATATAACCTACGCTCTGATACCATTAAATGTGACACCCAACTCCAAAATTTTATAACCTCAATACTCCTTCCAATATTTCTCGAACCACCCAAATAATTTCCTTAATATCCAAATAAATTTCTCGTTGACATAAATCTTCAAATCTCTATATAAAATAATTTTATATTAATGCATCAATAAAATTAAGTATAATCTATCTAATTTGATATACCTATTTGGCTTGGACTTGATAATTATTTATTATCAAGCTTCCTACGTACCCCAAATTCCGATTTGGGAATCAAAGCCACGTAGTTCTCCTCATCTGTTTTCTAACTTTTATGGTAGAATGAGATTTAGCAATGTTAAGAGTTGATCAATTAAGTTAACCAAGCATATCTTGAATGTATTTATCAAACTAATCTCGTTATATCATACTTAGTTCTTCAACCATTTACTCTGTCCGATTATCCAATATCAAACCGACATTTCAACTTCTCTTATACAATATAATGCACAAAAGTCTTTTAAATTCCACTCATAGAAGAATGTTCCCTTCCAGCCAGAATTTACTACAATAATTATAAGGATTCATTTTCCATTAAATTAAAACCAACACAATATATATATATATATATATATATATATATATATATATATATATATATATATATTCATATTATTCATTAAGCACCAACCCAATTTCTTATTCCACTTGTCTATTGCTAACTCAATAAGTATTACAATGATCATAATCATGTCTCATCACTATAATACAACTCACTTGATTTAATTTCAACAAAAGCTATAGCATAACTCACTTCAATTTACTGTTAACAATTATATTATGCTTTCATGATAGTTATTGAGGAGTATATACAAATTTGGTTAGAGTTCAAGAATTAAAATTGTTGAAAATACACACCAGTAAATATGCTTTTCTTCTTTTTTTTTTTTTTTTTTTCCCCGTTTAGCTCATCTAACTCAACAACAATTTAAATAAACTAGCATTAATAATAAGTGAGATTTACTTTGGAACTTGTGAGTACAAAAAAAAAAGAATTGCGGTTCAACTACTCTCAAGCATCAAATATTGAGATTGTGTGTTAAATTTTCACCAATTACCATATCCCCTTAAAATTTGAAAATAACTTTTCCAACTCCCAATTTAATAAATGTGTCCTGCCATAACTTCAGATAAATGAAAATAGCCAAGAAAGGCTCTTTCCTTGCCAGTAGAGAAAAACTAGAAATTTCTGCTGCATAATTACAACAAACTCCAGAGTGTTATTCATTACCTTGTGAAACGCCTGCATACGCACATCCTTGGAAGTAATTGCCAAATCCCATAAAAGTTGAAGAATTTAATTACTTCTATTCTGGTGCTGGAATTCAAGAGCTCGCCGGCAAATTTCACCACCATACATGGTAGCCGAATAATGCAAATATCGATTTATGAAGAAAATAAGCCTACAATCGTGATTTTTATAGTCTCAAGAGCTCAATTTCACTGTTGAAACTCGTTAAACCCATCAAGACGTTGTTGGATTAGAGAAAATCACTTTTTTTTGCCACTAAAACTCCGATCTCTGACCAAAGCACCCTGTACACATCGATCTTCACCAGACCCCAATTATTTTTTTTTCAGACCGCTTGAGTTCATATCCGATTTCAAAATCATGAGAAGAAGGCTGCAACACGGCACATTAAGGTGGGCAGCCTTAAGTGCAAATTTTCTCTGTCTCAAAGCATTTCAAATACGCAATTTCTCTCTACAAAATTTACACAGAATCGCAGGTCAAGCTGAAAACTTCATTTTGATACCAAGATTGCGAGAAACAGTGACCGTATTGGTGAGAATAGAACTTCTGAAATTGGGAAAGAAAGAAGAAGGAAGAAAAAAGCATGTGAACCTAGAAGCTTCCCCATTCCCTCCTGCTCTGCTTTCCCTTTTCTTTATATATATGTTTTATAAAAATATCTTTCTTACACAATCACAATTTTACCCTTACCTTAAATTAATATATTTTTCATTTCTAAATTCCTCCACAAAACTTTTGATTTCTTTCGATTATATCCTTACTATGTATATAGTTTCAATCCAACACTTCCTATTTAATCTATTTATTTAATATTAGAAATCAAAATTTACATTTATAAAATTTCGGGATGTTACATTTTTACAGAAGAGGAGACTTAGTTGCTTCAAACACTGGTTGGATGGAATATACAACTTCTTGGTGCAAACTGGAATCCCTTTCAGGTAAAACCTTTCTTTGTTGTGTCTGTTAAATTCTTTTAAGTATGGTCATGTGCTCCCTAGCCTTTGCTGAACTTATAAAAATGACAATTTCTGCCTCTGATTGTGTGATTTCTCTCTGAGCTCTAGGTGTGCAGATGGTAGCATAATTCATTCTTTCATTCTTCAACTTTATTGAAGATGACGTTTGAATTTGTGCAAAACTAACTGTTTATAGCTTCTTGAGGGCCCCATTATCTGATCCTAAAACATCCTCATGCTGTCATCAATGAATCTCACTTGATGGTGTCATCAAACAATGAAAATGAACCCAAGAATATATTAGCTGAAGCAATTGACCAAGTTAAATTGAAACCCGGAGGCTTGTTCGTCGTCAAGTAAGTTCATGTATCTTATTTTACATGTTTTAACTAACTAAAGTTTGCTATAAAGTCGTTATATTAGTACAATTTAATTATCCTATGTGTTCTAAACTTGAAACACATTTTTTAGGAAACTTGACTGCTTTATGTGCAGTATTAGAAACTATTCATGCCTCTGTCGCCCCCTTAAGTTGTGTGATAATTCTTGGAAATTTCAATGCATTATTAACATGTTATGTTTGTTCTAAATTCCAAATTGTATTCCCAAAGATCAGAATCTTATAACCAATATCATCAATTTATGCTGTGCACGAACTTGTCTATATATCGTGAATGGTAAGTATTTAACTTTTCGGAAAAGTCTAGTGTTAATTTTCTGAAATGCTTTTGATTCTGAAATCAAGTCTTCCAAGTGTGGTTCAGTCAGTCGCGATCAATGTCGAATTTAAAGAGTTGTGGGCTGATTATCAATGTCGAATTCTTTAATAACAAAAGCATTTTCCTGTAACAGAAGAGGTGACTTAGTCGGCTTCAAACACTGTCTGGATTGAATGTACAACATGTTGATGCAACTGAATCCATTTCAAGTACACCCTTTCTTTGTACTCTTTTTTTTATAGATCAGAAATAAATTCTCAACAGTAGATCATTTTCTTGCAGAATAACATGTGATGCTATTTTTGTTTGTGTTCCAGGCAAGTCCAATGAAATCATGGGCTGAACTAGTGGCTGGACTGGCAGCGGAAATCATAACTTCTTTTCTACAGCATGATTCAAGCTCAGTTCCTGGTTTGATGGTTTGTGATGGTGGAAACCAATTGACTCAAAGTAATCTTTGGACCCAATACGTATGTAAGGTCAGCATCTTCATGTTTTCGAGGGATCTACTATCTCTCTGTGCAGTGTTTCAAATCTACTGTTCTTTTGAGTGCATGTTCAGAGTCTAAATTTACTCATATTTCTTTGTATTGGTAGGTAACAGGATTCTTGGAGGGGCTCACGAGCGGGAGCAACATAAACAGGGTCGAAGCCTCGAAAAGCCTCGAAAACACATTTCTTTGATTTTGAAAGTCACAATAAGCAACTGAATTTAAGTATCATAATCATTGAACTCCCTCCTTATGAGCTGGAGAGCTCTCCTCAGACGACTTCCATGGAAGCTAGCTGACTGAGATAGGCACAAAATGAACTTTACAGATTTTATGTGATTATGATTGTACATAAAATATGTATGTTTCCTTGCTTGGCATATCCAAAATCACTATGCAAGATCCTTCTGCTGTATAATAGGTTTGAATAGTTTTTCTACTATTTTTTTTTTTTTTGTAAGTTTTTGATACAAGGGAAAGCCAGAGAACTTTAATTTTCTGATTATATTTGAATCATTTGTATTATAATAATGATTTATAATATAAAAGGAAAAAACAATGTACCAAATAACTATATATTTATTGCTGAAAATGAATAAATTTGCCCAATTGCAGCTTGAGGTTGTTATTTGCAAAGTTTCTTTGATAATTACAATAATTATCAAAATTTTTGAAATATCAAATAAATTTGTTTATTGCATCAATTTACGTTTCTAAAAAAAATAAATGATGCCTAGAAATAAAACATAAAAAGTTATCGAAATAATATTTTCTCCTCTAATTTTTATCTGATTTTCTAAACTTATTAATTTTTATATACCATTTTGTATTATTGATATATTTTGGAAGTTAGAGGCTAATTGTAAGTTTCACGATAACCTTGGGCTAATTCTCTGTTAACTTTCATCTGCTATGGTAGGCCATTCCGCTCATCCAAAACAGAAGATAAGAAAACAACAAAAGAGTTCAGCTTGATTTGATTTAAATTGATTTATCAATTTGCAGCTTATAATTTAATGATATCCACTCAAATTTTTTTCCTGTTATTGTTGGGGCACCAATTACTATAGTCAGCTAATGTACTCCGTGAGTGGGAATTATCGATATTACAAGGTTTTTCCTGAGGACCTTCAACTTGGCTTAGAGAGTCAATTTGCTCCGGACTGAACTTTAGGTATCGTTGTGACCCTCGAACTTCACTTTTGTGGTCAATTTGCCCAAAAATGAACTTTAGCTACCATTTTGGCCCTTCAATTTGGGGTTTTTTTTTTTTTTTTTTTTTTTGCCAAACCAGTCCACTATGATGTGTCAAAATGCGACCAATCATATGTTGACATATGGAACCTTTTGGACTAATTTGACTAAAAATTTCTAGTAGACTGCACTGATATCTACATTTCATTTTTTCAATCCCTAAACTTTGTTTGCATGATCATTTTTAGGGATTGAATTTGACCCTTTATCCAATAATTTTTCCGGGATAACTGAAAATTGATTACTTTTAGTACTTTCGCTTTACAATTTGATAACTCTTTAAGTCCTTTTTCTTATGTTTTTCACCATTGTTCAGTATTTAACTATGTATCCAGGCTCTTGTAAGCCTTTCCTTCTGGATAATACAGCAGTAAATTTGGATGAGAGCCTTGTTAATGAGCATCTTGGTATGCATCAAGTAATGTACTTCATTGCTTTGATATAGTTTACATGTACGGCAGTATTATTTATATGCTTTATGGGTTTGCCGGAGATGAGCAAAATGATCAGTCGCTTGAGTTTGAGAGCAATGATTTCAACAAGTACAATTATCTGAAAGAACTTGATCCTGTCAGGAAGGTGGCAGGGGCGTTGGTCAAACCAAATGGCATGATAAGAAACTCATAGTGGCCATTATTAGTCCAGAATGCTATTTTGCTAATGTCTGCCAATCTCATAAGAATTCAGTGATATTCGGATTTCAAGTCGATTTTTGTATAATATCTAGAGCCATGGAGCTCATCCAACAATTCATCAACAATTGGAATTGGGCATTTGTTAGGAACAGTTACCTTATTTAAGGCCCACATCCGCCAGCTGGAGTCCTTCACCAGAATAAGAGGTTTGGAATAAGCGCTTTGGCTGGGTCTGATAATACCTGCTGCTATCATTTCTGACACTTTACGCTGGATTTCTTCCTTATGCGCTTGTGGGTAGCAGTGAGGCCTCACACTAATTGGACCCTGTCTCGGCGGCAAGTTAATTGCATGATCACAACTTCTCTTGGTGGCAATCCAGTGTGGTCTTGAAAGAATTCAACAAACTTGCCTAGCAGTTCCTCTTCCTGCCTTTGATTCCCTGTTAACCAGGGGCGGCGGCGGGGGGGGGGGGGGGGGGGGGGTCACGGGGGGGCAGTTGACCCCCCAGCCGCCAGAAAAGCCCCTGAGTATGGGCCTTTCCAGCGGCCCCCCGCCCCCCCAAGAGCAGGGGCAGCGCCCCTGCTCTTGGTCCCCTGATACAGGGGGCGAAACCCCCTGTATCAGGGGGTTAATTTTTTTTTGTTGGGGATGGGCAAAACGACGTCGTTTTGCCCTGTAACTTAAAAAAAAAAAAATTAAACCAACCAGGGCAAAACGACGTCGTTTTGCCCTGGTTTGGAAAAAAAAAAAAAATAAAAGACAGATACAATTTCATCGTCCCATCTCCCTCCCACTTTCACTCTCTTCATCATCTATCCTCCCCTTCTCCTCTCTATACTGCCGCCCGCCGCCGCTCGCGTCCGTCAGTCCTCTACTCCTTTCCTCCTTGCTTCTTATTCCGGTTAGTTTTAATTTTAAATGTTAGGTTTTTGTAATTTATTTAGGTTTTATTGTAATTAGGTTTTAAAGATAAATATTTGTGTAAATTAGGTTTGAATTAATAAATTAAGGTATTAATTGATAAATTAATAAATTGATTATGTTAATTGTGTTGTTATTTGATAAATTAGGTTTGAATTGATAAATTTGATAAATTGGGGAATTAATTGATAAATTGATAAATTGATTGTGTAAATTGTGTTGTGAATTTTAGTTTTGAATTGATAAATTAGATTTGAATGTGTGTTTGAATTGATAAATTGATGAATTATGTTTGAATGTGGGTTTGAATTAAATTGATTGTGCATTGTTATTTTTGGGTTTGAATTGATAAAATATGTTTAAATTTAGTTATGAATTGATTAATTGATTGTAGTATTTGTGTTTTTATTTATAGGAATTAGAAATATTGATAAGTTTATTAGAAGAACAAAGCGGTCAAATCCCGTACCATCATCAACTAGTAATGAAACCCCTATTGATCAAGGTAGTGAAAAAAGAGCCCGCATAGAGGTTGAAGTTTCAGACAATGATATTATTGGTGATCCGGGATTGAGGAAACCAATTGATAGTTACCCAATTGAGATGAGAGATACATTGAGAACCAAATTTAATTGTGTTTTTATTGAATTGAATTAAATTCATTCAGGTTTATCAGTCGATCAGAAATTTTGGTTCGTCGGCCGGAAATTTTTCTTAACCGGCCGGAAATTTTTTGAACCAAATTCTGCCCTCCAGCAGACTAATCCTGGCACCGCCGCTGCTGTTAACTGAGCTGAATTTGCAACTTCTCCTGTCAAACTCTTGATAGCACCACCCCTATTCCCTTCTCCGTTGCTCAACAGCTTCTACAATGATTCCATATCATCCTCCCTCCGAATATTTCACTGTGGCTCAATATCACATCCTCTCCACTTAAATCGTATCACCTTCTCTTTCCAATCGTGAATTAATTCCTCCAAAGAGCTCAACCATGCCATTCCATTATCAAATCAATGTTTCCTAGCTCAAAAACTACAGCATCAATCGAGTCGTGATATTCACCCACCTGGAATTCAGTCAACTTACACTTACTGTCTGCCCAAGTGCGAAACCCATCTCCCAATCTTACTGCCATTCTTTCAATCGCTACCGTTGAACCAGCTTCCGTGATACCAAATTGTGGGTGGCTCCGCAATCTACCAGCACTAACACTGGAATCCCCAAAAGTCTCCCATGGAACTTTACCGATTGGGTTTCTTGTGTTGCATCAGCCAACACATTCAATTCAAGAGCATTAACTTCAGCTTCCTCTTCATGGTTTTCTTCGCTTACCCCCATGGATGTTTCTCCTCCATCGTATATCTCTGCTTCGTCCTCCCCAGATCTCGAAGACGCAACCCCCTGCTACACAACGATGTTGAGGGCTGTAATTTTGCCCAAACTTAGCATAACCCCATTTATGCCTCTCTTCTAACTCCCTAGGCGACAATTGGTGAGGTGAGCCTTCATTGAACTTGCTTCTATTGGGCCTAGGCAGGGCCTGTCCATTATGGCCGAAGGCTGATTCCTATATAATACATAAGGATTGGGCCTATTTGGGCCTCGAGCCAGCTGCCTCTCTCCCCTATTAACTGGATTCAACTCTCTGCCATGTGTCTTCCACGTGAGTGCAGGCATGCAGGGCCACCCCCTCCTTCTCTCCCCGCGGATGCTGTGCTGCGATAGCTTGGCTGGCCTGGCCGGTTGTACAAGGACGCTTCCACATGGTGGTTACTCTCATCGCCTGAATCTGGGTCTCCAGTGCAAACGTCCTGACCCAACTCTTAATCTCCGGCCGGAGTTCATTTACGAAGAATCCGACGAACTGTTCTTTCGGCTGATTAGGGATTTGCGCAGCTACCTGTTCAAAAGCTATCAATGTAATCTGCAATCGATTCCTGTTCCTGCCTCAAGGCACCTAACTCATATGTGTTGTGCAGGAATTGACTGCTGAAACAGCCCATCAACTCTCTTGAAAACTGGCCATGAAATCTGTGGGAGCCTAAAGTTCCTATCGTTTTTTGCTTAGTTTAGTGTCAGTTTAGTCAGTCGAGGTAAGCATAGGGTGCTGGTGTAATTCCTTCTACCCCAGTTCTATTTTTGTATATCCATGTGAACAGAAGGAAGGGACTTTTCTTTTCATGAGATCCCTGGGCAAGAGTTTGTGGCAATTTGTGAATTCAAATTCAAGCTTAAAAACGGGAGCTATTAGTGGGGTGAAACTTCCGAACCAATTTACTGCCTCTCCCTTCCGTTCATATCTGGGCATGGGTCATCATCAAGTGAGGTGGTGTTTGGTTGCAACGGAAGTAAATTTCTGCCTTTATTGTCCACCCTCTTCGGTCATGACCAGAGAAGGCTGGGAGCTTAACCTTTTGTAATTGTAGCGAAAAAGGTTGTTCATTGTTAGCAGTGAACCAGAAGAATGAGATCAACAGATCAACACTCCCTTCTCAGTCCCCTCTCATTCACTCATAGGTGAAGAGCCAAAAAGTTAAGCAAAGACTAACATGATCCCTAAAACCCTCAGCGGCTGTCCTTAAACCCTGATGAAATATATAGAGCATAAACATAGAATTTCATAAAAGGAATACTGCAAATGCAGTACCTGTGGCTCACTATGATTGAAGAACAATATAATGCCTATTTATAGGCTTACAATGCTATCTAAAGCATAACAACTAAATCAAATTTGAATTTAAAAAACTAATATTTTATTTTTCTAACAAACTTGATGAATGTCTAAGATATGATTACAGATTTTGCAATCAAATTCCAACACTCCCTCTTGATTCAAAATCTGCAAACTTTTGATTAGCTTTTTGAATCTTGCTGAAACACTTATTCTTGACTTTGTAGCTGAAAAAAGCATTGGATATAATTATGGGTCATGGGTCATTTTTGTGGGTCATGGTTCATTGTTGTGGGTCATTTTATGGGTCATAGTTATAGATATGGGTCATGGGCATGGTATGGGTCATAGTTATGGGTTGTTGGCATGAGTCATCGGTATAAGTCATTGGCATGGATCATGTCACAGTTTTGAGACTTGCCGGTCTCTTCAAAATAATATTACAGTTTTGAGACATGTCGGTCTCTTCAAAATAATATTACAGTTTTGAGACATGTCGGTCTCTTCAAAATAATGTATCTTCATTTTGCAGCTTTTCTTCATCAACACATGCTTGCATCACTTAATGTGCTTTGTTCTTGCAAACTTTCTGATCTTTATTTTTTTTGGATCACTCACAGGTCCCTCAAGAAGATAGCTCTGATACCATGATGAAATATATAGAGCATAAACATAGAATTTCATAAAAGGAATACTGCAAATGCAGTACCTGTGGCTCACTATGATTGAAGAACAATATAATGCCTATTTATAGGCTTACAATGCTATCTAAAGCATAACAACTAAATCAAATTTGAATTTAAAAAACTAATATTTTATTTTTCTAACAAACTTGATGAATGTCTAAGATATGATTACAGATTTTGCAATCAAATTCCAACAAACCCCCCTCCTCTCACTTTTCCACAAAACCCACCATAATTCCCCTTCTACCCTTCTAACCGTTTCTGTTGTGCCAGGCCAGCAGACAAAAACTTGCTCCACTATCCTCCTAGCTCCTCTCTGTACCCCCACACCCTCCCCACGAGATCCTTGCCCATCCTAGAGTAAACTCTCCACATGTGAGGCCAAACATTAGAACCAGCATCAGAGTCATCAAGTATATGATCCGGCCCACTATGATCTCTATCAGATTCCAGCAATGAATCTCGCTTCATGGTGTCAGCAAACAATGACAAGATGCTAAAAACAAAATGAGGGAGATCTTATTATCCTCCAATGGTAATGAACTCAAGAATCTTTTAGCTAAGCAATTGACAAAGTGGAATTGAACTCCGGAAGGGTTGTTCATCGTCAAGTAAGTCTGTGTTTCAGATTTTACATGTTTAAATGGGCTAAAAGTTGCTGGGCTTTTCTTTCTTTTTTCCTTAAGAACTTGTTTCATTTACTTGTACATTTATTCATTTATAGCAGTGCATCATTTTCTTGCAGACCATTTACTGAATCATGGGATATGGTATTTTTGTTTGCCTTTCAGGTAAGTCAGATAAATCACGGGCTGCACAAGTGGTTGAACCAGCTGTGGAAATCATAACTTCTTTTCTACAGTGCGATTTAAACTCAGATCCTGGTTTGATAGTTTGTGATGGAGCTGGGAAGACATTGAATGGAAGGAACCTTTGGATGTAATATGTATGTAAGGTCAGTGTCTCAAATGTGCTGGCTTTTTGCATGAATGTTCGGACTTTGGAGTCTAAATGTGCGCTTTTTTCTTTTTATCGGTAGGCTTGTTGCAACAGGATTCTTAGAGGAGCACGTGAGTGGGAACAGCTCAAACAGGGTCGAGGCCACTGAAAATGCATTTCTTCGATCTGAAAGTGATACAAATAACTCAAATCTCACACAATGAATGCAAATGGGATTAAAGTTTGTGTCTCAGAAAATTCAGAGAGCTTAAATTATGGGCAGATCATTAATTTCTGTATTATTTTTTTTTCTTGTATTATACAAGGTTATGGGATTTGAAACTTAAACTATTAACAAGAAGGAGGATTTCTTAGGTGCATCGATAATAATAACAGTCTTAGGATTCGAACCAACTGAGAGATTTTAGAACTTCCGTAACTCTTGATATCAAATTAAGTAATTGTCACAGTAGCTATGAAATGTTTTGCTTTCTTTTATAGCTATGGTACCTCATAAGATGTTCATGTGCCCCTTCTTGTTTATAAAATTTAGTGCTTTTTAGAACATTGGATAGAGTGCTTGTTAAATGTTTGGTATTGGAAGTCAAAACTCAGTTTCCAAGATTCCTTAGCCTAAATAAAAAAAATTGCTGTCCTAGGAGCTTTTGATCCTTTTAGGCTAATTTGACAACATGGAAAAGTTAAATCAGAGGATTAATTTATATGAAAATTTTGGACCATGCTTACATATTAAACAAACAAAAATTTGGACCATCCTTTAATTTTATATACTCCTTTATTAACAGACACAAGAATTCTTCTCTTCTTTTTTCTCCAGTTATGAAACAGACATCCTACCCAGCTACCCTGACGCTTACATATTCATTTTTATGATTCTTTCTGGTACTTTTTTCCTTTTTCAGTAATAATGAATATAAAGTAGGCGCACGAGAGACTAGCAAGTAGTGAAAGTCTTAAGATAATGATTAAAATAGGCAACTGTTATTTCAATATTTAATTTATACTTTTATATCATTCGCTCCATGATTGTTATTTGACATTTTCTTTTTCTAATTCCTATTTCCTATTAGAACTGAAATTGTGATACCCAACTCCAAAATTTTATAACCTTTATACTGCTTCTAACATATCTCGAAACCCCTCAATAATTTCCTTAATAACCATCGAACCACCCAACAATATCCTTAATATCCAAATAAATTTCTCGTTGACATAAATCTTCAAAACCCTATATAAAATAATCTTATATTAATGCATCAGTAAAATTAAAAATAATCTATCTAATTTAATTGGCTTGGACTTGATAATTATTTATTATCAAGTGATGGATTCAGTAAATCCTCTGGGTGATCCGGGTCTGGGTTGCTGCTCTGACCGGATCCGATATGGTTCCTGCAAGACAAAACGATGAGACACCGGTAACCTCTGGGGTATACTCCGATGCCTAAGTTAGTATGCTCCTGAGTGTTGAAAAGTACTTTTAGGAGAGTCCAGAAAAGAATTCAATAATCCTTACCTCAGGCAGGGTATCCTCCTTTTATAGGAGGGAATAGTAGAGTTGGATTGATATTCAAAAGGCTTCCTCGTGGGTGGTGTTCCTGCCCTAGTAAAACACGGAGGTGGATTCCTAATTGGGCGCCACTTCTTACCCTAGGATTTCTCCGCGGATCTAGGGAACTTAATCTGCTCAGGAGTTGGATGGGATCCGGATGCGGTAGGCGGTTTCTTAGGCCGGATGATGTGACGCGGATGTGGATCACCGGACTGGGCCGGGTGCACTGGACCGAACCGTAAGAACGGACCGGATGTCATCAGAAGTCCCCCCTAAGTCTGGGGTAAACCTTTTAGGGTTTAGCACCTAAAACCCTGCCTAGGAATGCGCGCCCACCCACTGTCTGCGACGTACTGTTCAGCCGCAGGGACGCGACCTTCGATGTGACTCAAATGCTGCAACCTTTCGATTTCCCGCCAGCAGGCTATTTAAGTCGCTGATTTCTGCTCCTGTGCGCCACTCTGAGTTACAGGCGTTTTCATTTCTGAAAAAATCCAGTAAGTGCTTTCTTTGTTTTTTTTTATTTCTGCTACTTTCCTGCGTTTCTTCAGTTCTTAGTTCTAGGATTACTGTTTATTATGGGTTCTTCGAGCTATTCGTGGACCGCTAGCACTTCTCCTCGTCCTGTGTCCCTTTCTGTGGAGGTGGACTCTGACGCCGCGAGGCTCTCCACCTCTGAGTCCTCTGAAAGAACTCGCTCCGCCGGAGAGACCAGCGCACCTGTCAACCTCCCTGAGTCCTCTCGGTTGGTTAGAAGAACTTCAGGGAGAACCCTTACCCCCAGGATATCACAGATGGCCTCCTCTGTTGCTTTCCGCGATATTAATCAATTGGCCTCCGATTACCCCTGGTTAGGGGCCTGCGAGTGTCTTATCCCTGCTTCCGACCAGAGGGTTCATCGACCGCCGTCCGGCTATTTCTCCATCTATCTTCACCACATAGTGGGCGGATTCACTTATCCGCTCCCGGAGGGGATATGCTCTATCTTGAACCGGTATGGGGTGTGTCCGGCCCAGCTGCATCCGAATGTGATGGAGGACGTGTGCGCCATGTATTGGTTGTGTAGTAACCTCAGCATCCAACTGACCGGTTCTCTCTTCCAGCATATCGCTACCCCGGTTCTCCGGAACACCAACAGTGATCATCTGACAATGGCTAAGGGGCCTCTCTTCCAGTTTTTCTCTGGCCGCACCTCTTCGGTGAAGGGGTTCAAGGGACTATTTTTCTTCATCAAATTGAAGGAAAATGTGCCAACATTCCCCACCGCCTGGTCTTTCCGGTCCGCAAGCGAAATGAGGGAGGGAAAGGATAAGCTCTCGCCCGAGGAACAAGCCCACCTTGAGCTGTTGACGGCGGTCCCGACTCAGTACTGGAAGCTGCAGTACGCCACGAAAGCCTACCGTCAAGGGTTGCCTCTGGCAGCGCTTGATGACCGGACCGGTCTTCCTGTGTTCTTTTGTGATCCCTTAGAGGGCCGAGGTATTTATTTACTTATTTTTGTATTTTCCCTCTGTGGCAGGGATGTCACTTGCTGATACTGTTGCAGCATTGCGTGCCCGAAAGAGCGGATCGAAGGCGTCTACTGCCGCGCCAGCTCCAGTTCCTACAATCAATGAGGCCGTTCCGGGTCCTGTTGCTACTGTAGTGAACGCGGAGCCTGCAGGGAAGAAAAGGGCTGGAGCTCTCGTATCCGGATCGGACAAGGGGAAGAAAGCTCGAGTGGTACCTTCTTTACTTTTCTTTAAAAACTGTTACTCCGGATTGTGCTTACTTTTTGTTATGCAGGAGGTACTACCTGACTTCTCGGGTCCGGTGAATACTGACAGCTCGATACGGGATATTCTAATATCCAAGTTCGGCCAAGATGCGAGCCTTGCTGATCCTTTGGTACAGCTTGAGCTGAGCAATGGCATGTATCTCCCTGCTGACTCCTCCCGGGTGAGGGCTATGTCCAACCAGAGCATAGGGACTAGGGTCCTGAGCAAGCTGTACACGGTAAGTCCTAGACTCTTTCCTTTACCTTCTGGCTGTGTCTAACTGTTTCTCTGCAGGCCATTCCCTTCCTCTACGAGGAGTTGAAGAGGGTCGAAGAAGCTGATCGAATCCTCGATCAGAGCATTGCCGGTGCTCTGGAGAGGAAGAAGCTGGATGAGAGCCTGGCGAAAGTAAAGGCCGAGGCAGAACAACAAAAGAAGGCGCTTGAGGATTTGACTATCGAGAATGTGGCTCTCAAGCGTTCTCTAGAACTAGCCGAAGCGGCCTTGGAGCAGGAGAGGAAGTCCCGCGAAAGTGACCGACTGGCTGCGGAGGAGAAGTTGAAGGAGAGGACCCTTACCTACGGGCGTCTTGCCCTACTATATGGGGACCGTATCCTTCAGAGGTGCTCTGAGGTCTACCCGGATGTATCTTTCGGGGACATAGAAGTGGATTTCCCTGATGAAGCCGATCTCCCGGATGAGGAAGAGGATGTCCCTCCAACCGCCTCAGCGCCTCAGGAGGGATCAGCTGAGGGGTCCGGCCAACAGAATTGACATTTTGTACATGTACATTTTCCCCATCGGGGGCAATTAATGAAACAAGTATATATTTCATTTTTCAATGTGGTTTCAAGAAATTTTCCTGTTTGAATGCAAACTTAGCGTATCTGTTTAAGGCTGCCCTTTTTAAGCCGAGTCTAGATTCGGAATCTAATATTAACCCAGGACTTAAATTTTAACGAATGCGAATGGGCGAGTTGTTCATGCACTTATTCGAAAGCGAATTAAATTGGCCAAGTACCTCAAAGAAATATTCGAAAGCGAACAATAAAATGATGTATTCGAAAGCGAATCTCCATTCAGTATAAAGTTGCAGCGTTAAAGTTACAGCACTACAGCTATAGTTGCCTCATTAAAAACCTCAGCAGGGAAAACCCTGTGGGAAAAAACCGCTACCGAGGGAAAAAGAGTGCAACGTGCTCTATTGGTAATATCTTCTAAGTGCCCTGGAGTTCCATGTTCGTGGAATGTCTCTTCCGTCCGTGTGGCATAGTTTGTATGTAGCCGGTCCAATGACCTTCGAGATCCGGTACGGTCCCTCCCATTTGACTGCTAGCTTTCCTCTTCCTTCTCTAGCCTGTGAGGCCTCCGCGTCTCGCAATACTAGATCTCCCGGCTGGAAGACTATTGCCTTCACTTTCTTGTCATGATACCGAGCGACTTTGCTTTTGTATGCTGCCATGAGGACGAAGGCCCTATCCCTCCTTTCCTCCAGCGAGTCCAAGTGAAAGCACAAGTTGATGTCATTCTGGGCTTCGTTGTAGTACGTAACTCTGTCACTTGGGGAGCCAATTTCTACCGGGATAACTGCTTCGGTACCGTACGTTAGGGCGAAGGGGGTTTCCCCAGTGGCCCGTCTTGGGGTGGTCCTGTATGCCCATAGTACGCTGTTCAGTTCATCCGCCCATGCTCCTTTGTGCCCCTCCAGTCTCTTTTTGATGCCGTCGCATATGGTGCTGTTGGTTACCTCTGTCATGCCGTTACTCTGTGGGTGGGCAACCGAGCTACACCTATGTATTATGTGGAAGCTTTCGCAGAATTCTTTGAACTTTCTGGAAGTGAACTGGGTCCCATTGTCCGTGATGATGGTGTTCGGTATGCCGAACCTTCCCAGGATGTATTCCTTGACAAAGGAAATCACTCTCTCGGGGGTGATGGTAGAGAGGGCTTCTGCTTCCACCCATTTGGTGAAGTGGTCGACCGCTACGATGATCCACTTCCTCTGTCTGCTTGCTTCCGGCAACGGACCCACGAGATCGATCCCCCATGTTGAAAAGGGCCAAGCCGTTAGGATTGGCTGTTGCTCCGCCGGTGGTTGACTGGTTTTCTTTGCGTGTACCTGGCACTGGTGGCAAGCATAGATGTAGGCCTCTGCGTCTTCTCTTATTGTTTCCCAATAATATCCCATGAGCATTGCTTTACGGAGTATGGTTAGGGCGGCCTGATGCGACCCATAGATCCCCTCGTGGAGCTCTCTCAAAACATAATTGCCTTCTTCTAGCGGGATGCATTTCATCCAAGGGCGACTAAAGGACTTGCGGTAAAGTTGCCCGTCTATGATTGCGTATCTAGAAGATTTCCTCGAGATCCGGCGAGCTGTTGGTTCGTCATCCGGTAGTTTCCCTTCCTTCAGGAAGTCTATGATGGGTGTAATCCAGCAGGTTTCATGGTGACCTACCGTCAGGACTTTGTTTTTCTCAATGCTGGGGTGAGACTGTACCTCGTATGGACAGTGTAGATATTGCCACTCTGCTTTGCTGGAGGCAGCTTTAGCGAGTTCATCCGCAAGGCTGTTGGCTTCCCGGGGGATGTTTTCAATCTTCCACACTGTACCCCGCGCCTCAATCTGTTTCAGCAAGCCCCGGACGGTGTCCAAATATCCCTTCATGGCCGGGTCTCGGACTTCAAAGTGTTTGTTTATCTGGTTGGACACCAATCTGGAATCGCTGAGTATCTGGACTCTGTCTGGCCCTATTTCTTTGATTAGCTCCAGGCCTTTGATCATGGCTTCGTATTCTGCCGCATTGTTCGTTGTTGGGAAGTCCAACTTCACTGCATAGGAGAGTTGGATCCTGTTCGGTCCTTTGATGTATACACCTGCTCCGGCGCCTTCTTTTGACGACGCTCCGTCCACAAAGACGTCCCATTCTTCAGATGGAGGTGTTGAGTTGTGCTCAAGATTTTGGAACTCTGTTACGAAGTCCGCTAGGATTTGGGCTTTTAAAGCTTGCCTAGGCTCGAATCTGATATCGAATTCCCCCAGGCGTATCGCCCATTCCGCCAATCTCCCGGATGTTTCCGGCCGTTGCAGCACCTTTCTGAGTGGGAACCCGGTTCTCACAATGATAGTGTGTGCTTGGAAGTAGGGCCTCAATCTATTGGCTGCCGAGAGCAGGGCCAATGCCATTTTCTCAATGCTGGGGTATCTTGTCTCCGCCCCTCGTAGTACCTTGCTGGTGTAATACACCGGGTACTGTTGCCCATCCTCTTCTCTTACGAGAACCGATCCGACAGCTTCCTCTACCGCTGCCAAGTATACATACAATTTTTCTCCCGGTACTGGTCTGCTCAGCAGCGGGGGTGATGTGAGGAATTTCTTCAATTGGTCAAACGCCTCATGGCATTCCTTGTCCCACTTGAAGGTCTGCCCTTTTTTGAGTGCTTTGTAAAATGGCATGCATCTTTTTGCCGAGAATGAGATGAATCTTCCTAGGGCTGTGACCCTTCCATTTAGCTTTTGGATGTCATTGAGGGTCTTGGGTGGAGCCATTTCTAGTACTGCCTTTATCTTCTCCGTGTTTGCTTCAATTCCTCTTTGTGAGATCATGAATCCCAGGAATTTGCCGCCTCGTACTCCGAATATGCATTTTTCCGGATTCAGCTTAAGTTTGTACTTCTGGAGGATGCCGAATGCCTCCCTCAGATCCCTCGGGTGGTCCTTCATTGTCCGGCTCTTGACAATCATGTCATCCACGTACACTTCAACAGTTTTCCCAATCAAATCTTTGAACATACAATTCACCAACCTTTGGTAAGTAGCTCCGGCGTTTTTCAATCCAAAGGGCATGACTTGGTAACAGTATGTCCCTCTGCGTAATGAAGGAGGTCTTCTCTTGGTCCACCGGGACCATAGGTATCTGGTGATATCCGGATGCTGCGTCCAGGCATGAATATATGGCGTAGCCGGCCGTCGAATCCACCAGCTGGTCAATGTTAGGCAGTGGGTAACTGTCTTTCGGACATGCCTTGTTGAGGTCGGTGAAATCGACGCACATGCGCCACTTTCCATTCGCCTTCTTCACCATCACTACGTTCGCCAGCCATTTGGGATATTGAACTTCCCGGATGTGTCCTGCGTCAAGTAATCTCTGGATTTCTTCCTCGATTGCCCTCTGCCTTTCTGGCGCATACTTTCGCCTCTTCTGCACTACTGGGGTTGCTTTCGAATCTACATTGAGTGAGTGTTTTATTATTTCTGGTGGCACCCCTTCTATGTCACTAATTTTCCAGGCGAAAGTGTTCTGCTCCTCTTTTATTGCTTGTATAATCTGCTCTTTAATACCACTATCCAGCTCTTGGGATATCTGCACGTTTCTGTCCGATGCGACTGTTAGCGTTTCAAGTTTGTCCACCGGCTCTGCCTTCCTTTCTTCTTCCTCCTGGCTCTTCTCTGGCTGTAAGGAAGCGAGGTATGTTCTTTGAGCTGTCTGCTGGCTCCCCATGGCTATCGCCCATCCGGAGGCGGTAGGTATTTGCAGTGTCAGGTACCGGATCGACAAGACGGCCTCTGATTCCGAGAGAAGCGGTCTACCCAGTATGGCGTTGTATGCCAAAGGAGAGTCTATTATGGTGAAGTCGGCTTTTGTCCTCCATACATGCTTCTCATCTCCTATCTCCATATCCAGCGCTACCTGACCTGTTACCGGTACAGTGTGTCCACTGAGGCCTACTAGTGGGGCATGAACCGGATGGATTCTACTAGGCGCAACTCTCAGCTTTTCTATTGCATGTCTTGTGATGATGTTTGTTGAGCTTCCCGTATCCACCAGTATACGTTTGACCAAATAACTTTCGATTTCTGCTTCCATGACCAGGGCATCGGCGTGACCCGGTGCTATTCTGTTCTCCGAGAGGGGAGGATTAGGCTTAGCATCTCCTTCGGCATTCCTTTTGATCTTTTTAACCGGCGGATCTCCCCCAGCTATTACCATGACCACTCCCTTCATTTTTTTAGTTGGAGGGACATCTTCATCAGCAGGTCTTTTTGATTCCTCCTTGCCTTTTCTTTCTATGAACTTTCGGAGTTTGCCTCTCTTGATCAGTTCCTCGATGTCCTCAGCCAGCCGTTTACAGTCATTCGTGTCGTGGCCATTCACTCGGTGATATCTACAGAATGCCTTCTCGTCTTCTCCCATGATCTGTCCTCTCCTAGCTTCTGGGTAGGAGAGGCTCTTCTTGTCCCTGCTTCTTTCTACCGCTACTAGCACCTCGCCTAACGGCCGGTTGAGGGGTGTGAACTCTCTCGGTCTTCTGTGGTCCCTTCTCTCTCTTCTGTCCCTCCTGGGTCACCTGTCCTCTGATCCCCTCTCGCCATCTCTATGGTGTCGGGTTGGCGCACCCACTTCGTCTAGTTCTATGAATGTTTTTGCCATCGAGATCATCTGTGTTACGTTTTGGGGCTTCCTCAACACAAGGTCGGCCCTTAGCCTTTCGTTGGTTGTGTTGGCGATCAGCGCCTCTAAAGCAGTGTTGAAATCCAGTCTGTGAATCTCCACTGTTGCCAAGTTGAATCTGTCTACGAACTCTCGGAGGGACTCTCCTTGCCTCTGTTTTACGTCGTGTAGGGTTCTACTAGCCGTTCCGGTGGGGACCGAACCATAGAACTTCGTGCAGAATTACTCCCGGAGCTGTTCCCAACTGTTAATCGATGCTGGCTCTAACGTCTCGAACCAATAGGAAGCCGGACCCACCAGCGTTGATGAGAATAGTCTGCACATCAGACCCTCGTTGGCCCCAGCTATCTCCATCCTGTTCTTGTAATTTCTGGAGTGGACATAGGGGTCTGTTTTCCCATTGTAGTTTTCGAAGTTTAGTTGTTTGAATTTGGGATCACATGGCATGCTCAGGATCCGATTGGTGAAGCAGGATCCTCCGCTTTCTAGTAGTGGCTCTTGTATGGGCACTGAGAATCGGGAAAAGTAGTGTTTGAACAACGCCATCATCTTTGGGTCGTCTGCGCCTTCCGGCGTGGGGGTTGCCGCTTGTGTTGGGGGTGGGCCCAGCATGTACCCGTGGGTCGGGTGATAACTTGGCGGAGGTGTCTGGACCAGGGTTTGAAAACTAGGAAGCCTGGCCTGTGATGTCATTGGAGCCAGTGGAGCCCCGACCATCGCATGTTGAGCTGTGGGATCCCCAAACCCTGGGATTGTGTTAGGCGGATTCATCTGCCTGGTGTCTCCTGGAAAAACAGGAGTTGTGTTTTCGGTCGAAGGGACCCTGGTGTATTCTGGTAACGGGAAAAGGTTCCAAGCTATCCCCATTCCAAAGCCGTCAATTCCTGTGATGAGAGGGGGTGTGCTGCTACTAATGGTTGGTCCAACCATGCCCTGATTCTGGATCTGAAGAAACACCTGTCTCAGATCTCTGGCATCAGCGGGGCTCAAGTTGCTGGCTATTCGATCGACTATTGCTGCCTGGGGACATATGGAAGAGTTCAACGTTGCTTGTGGAATTGTGGTTGTGAGAGAATCTCCCAAAATGTCTGAAGTCATGTTAGCGGAACTGGAATTCATGATTATCCGTCCACGCTCACCGCACCAAATGATGGATTCAGTAAATCCTCTGGGTGATCCGGGTCTGGGTTGCTGCTCTGACCGGATCCGATATGGTTCCTGCAAGACAAAACGATGAGACACCGGTAACCTCTGGGGTATACTCCGATGCCTAAGTTAGTATGCTCCTGAGTGTTGAAAAGTACTTTTAGGAGAGTCCAGAAAAGAATTCAATAATCCTTACCTCAGGCAGGGTATCCTCCTTTTATAGGAGGGAATAGTAGAGTTGGATTGATATTCAAAAGGCTTCCTCGTGGGTGGTGTTCCTGCCCTAGTAAAACACGGAGGTGGATTCCTAATTGGGCGCCACTTCTTACCCTAGGATTTCTCCGCGGATCTAGGGAACTTAATCTGCTCAGGAGTTGGATGGGATCCGGATGCGGTAGGCGGTTTCTTAGGCCGGATGATGTGACGCGGATGTGGATCACCGGACTGGGCCGGGTGCACTGGACCGAACCGTAAGAACGGACCGGATGTCATCATCAAGCTTCCTACGTACCCCAAATTCCGATTTGGAATCAAAGCCACGTAGTTCTCCTAATCTTAAAATAACTTAATTATCCTTTTTATATAACTTATTCCGTATAATACCTCACCCTATCACTATTCACTTATACGGTCACTGTTCATACGAATTACTATTTCCAAATACAGTATACCACTTTTCATCTAATTTTCAAAAAAATAACCCCAAACACCATTTATACCTCCAATGTATTTCTAGAAATTTTCACATTTTCTTTATATATAAATCTCACTTAAACTAATTTTTCAACAAATAATATAATTAATTTAACTCCAAATACTTTGATAATTCCTATAAAATAATCTACTCAAAATCGTTAGAAACTCCAAGAATTAATATTGTTCCAAATAATTCATATATCAATATAAAAATATCAAACTACTAGAGACTCACCGGAAAATATTCCGGTCACCGGAAAAATACCCATAATTCGAACGGAGAATACTACTAGATTCATAGCACTTCTAGAAGTCCAAAAATACTAATTTTATTCACATAGCACTTCATATTTAAAAGTAATTTACAAAAGTACTCGAAAATTTCATTTCTAAATTCATTATCATATTGTCTTCAAAATAAAATCTTAACCGTACATATTGAAATTAACTCAGTTCTAAACACGTACTTGAAATTTCATCGCGATCGGACCGCAATACATTTAATTATCAAGATTATATATATAGAGAGAGAGAGAGAACGGAAAGAAAAAAAAAAGAGGGGACCCAGTCCCAGGCGAAAGGAAACGTTATATATATATATATATAAAAGTTTGTCCAGAGACTTCTCACCGCCTCTTCTTTTTTTTTTTTTTAAAATATCTTTCTTTTAGAATTACAATTTTACCCTTAATAAAATATATTTTTACTTTCTAAATTCCTCCACACAATTTTTAATTCTTTTCGATTATATCCTTACTGTGCATATAATTTTTACCCCTAAAACTTTACTATTATTATTATTATTTCATTTTTAATATAATTCTCTCCAATAATTAATAGGATAACAAAATTATAATTTTGGCGCTTTCTCCTTTATATATATATTTAAATTAATCATATGAATATTTCGGGATGTTACATTTCTCCTCCCCTAAAAAAAATTTCGTCCTCGAAATTTCTAATGAAACTCGAAACATTAATCTAAACTTCAGTATTGTTTTTCTCCAAATAATTGTACGTGTGTACGAATCCATAAACACAACAATTACTTTTACATAAATCTTAAATATTATCTCATTACATTAAAAACTCGAAGCTTATGGACTCCACTTTATATATATATATATATATATAAAAGTTTGTCCAGAGCCTTCTCACCGCCTCTTCTTTTTTTTTTTTTAAATATCTTTCTTTTCGAATTACAATTTTACCCTTAATAAAATATATTTTTACTTTCTAAATTCCTCCACACAACTTTTAATTCTTTTCGATTATATCCTTACTGTGCATATAATTTTTACCCCTAAAACTTTACTATTATTATTATTATTTCATTTTTAATATAATTCTCTCCAATAATTAATAGGATAACAAAATTATAATTTTGGCGCTTTCTCCTTTATATATATATTTAAATTAATCATATGAATATTTCGGGATGTTACAGAAATACTGGAGGAAACAACTTCAGACACTTTTATTTGCTTTTCTTCTCCACATCTCATGTCAAGATATCTTCTCTTCATGCGTTTTCCCCCCCTAAATGTTGATTTGACCTATGGAGTGAAAACTTGACACCAAGGGTAATTTGTCACCTAAAGTAAGCCAAATTGCACAAAAGAGGAAGTAGTGTTTCAATGATTATGTGCCACTTTGCCCTTTTGTTGATGGTTGGGTTAAAATTGTTTCGATTTGTGGACTAATTTAACCTTCCGTCTCTATTTCAATTGTCAAATTAATTTTTTGACATTACCTAGAAGGTCTTCAAGGTTGAAATACTTAAGTTGATTTGCTTAAACAGATGATAATACAAATGGTATCTAATGTTGTTCTGTCCTATGATGTTTATTTACAGGTTTTATGCATCAGAGGTAGTTGTAGCTTTCGAGTATCTTCACATGATGGGGATCGTTTACCATGATCTCAAGCCGGAAAATGTTCTTGTTCGTTCTGATGGTCATATAATGCTCACTGATTTTGACCTCTCGTTAAAATGTGATGATTCAACATCAACCCCCAAATCATCTCTAACCAAAACGCGCAAAGTCCAACCCCGAAAAAGGACTACCTAATCGATAATCATCATCGTCCTAATTACACCTCATCATCCTGCATTATCCCTAACTGCATTGTTCCAGCTGTCTCATGTTTCCACCCAAAACGTAAACGCAAGAAAAAGGCTGCTCACCGTGGAGGGCCCGAAGTTCGTGGCGGAGCCCATTGATGTTCGGTCCATATCTTTTGTCGGGACCCACGAGTACTTGGCACCGGAGATTGTGTCCGGGGAAGGCCATGGCAGTCCAGTGAATTGATGGACACTAGGAATATTTATGTTCGAACTGTTCTATGGGTTCACGCCATTTCGAGGCGTGGACCATGAACTAACGTTAGCTAATATAGTGGCTCGAGCCCTCGAGATCCCGAAAGAGCCAGCTGTGCCAGCCACGGCTAAGGACCTGATATCGCAGTTGTTGGTAAAGGACCCTGTAAGGAGATTGGGCTCAACCATGGGTGCTACTGCTATTAAGCATCACCCTTTCTTTCAAGGGATCAATTGGGCATTGTTGAGATGTACACGTCCACCTTATGTTCCTCCTCCATTTAGTAAAGAGATTGTTTCAGATGAAAGTTGTCCTGAAACACCAGTTGAATATTATTAGTACAAGTTTTTAATTAAAAGGGTAATCAGTTAATTATTATGGCTCGCCACGTAATTCTTCATCCAATTTTTGGATTAATTTTGCATATTATTAATTATGGGCAGTACTCGAAACAAACAATAATTACTTTAGATGTATAGGTTATGGTGATTTCAATGATTAATATGTAATCCCATGACATGTATATAAGTTTTTCCTTCCATTTGGGTTAATCTTGCCTTTTTCCAGTGCTCAATTTTGACTTTTCCTTAATCAATTGTATTATCATTTAAGTATTCGATAAATGAAGTAGAGTAGTTTAATAACCTGACAACTGAAAACTATAAAAAAAATATGCGAGACAATAATATTATTGTGTTTTAATACTAAAAAAACTAGTGATTTAACCATAACAATTATAAAGTATAAAATATAAAATGTTTATAAATGTCTCATTATTATTTTGGATTTGTACAAAAGTATTTAATTCAATAAAACAACAAGAAGATAGATATCACTCCATTCTAAAGCTTGATCAACTGGATGTTGAGTTTTTGTGGTTTTAATATTTTTAAAGTTTTCTATTAGTATTTTTAATTACGGATATATTCGGTAGAAATCAAATTGAAGGCTCTTCTAACAAATTTAACTATTGTCGGAGGAGCTAACCTGTGAGTTTCTTTTTTTTCTTCTGATAAATATGAATTTTTTTTTTTTCACCTCATAAAGTAAAGATGTACCAACTAAGCTATGCTCGGTTTGTCAACCAAGAAATTCTAATGTTGTGGTTTATGGTTTGTTAGCAATGGAAAATAAGTGTATACAAGTCAATGGTAGTATCGGGGACATTGGATCTCGCAAATACAAAAACAAAAGAAAGAAAACAACAATAAAAAAAAAGGGGATTGACTTGTTGAAGTTGTGGGGAAAGGGAAAGGCGGTGGTGCCGTGTGATGGGCTCTCAATCCACCGATTACGGGGACCCTAATGAGCATGGGAATGTTGAGAGGGGCAATTAATTTATGTTTTGTTTGTGTATGTTCGGACCTTAAAACTTCCCATGTGACTTTGTTTACTAAATACAATCAAGTTTGCCTCTTAGAGTAGTTTCTTTTTTGTTTTTGTTGTTATAGGATTATCACATTTTGCTTTCATATCAGTGTTACATTTTTCTTTTCTTTTCTAACAATAATCATTGTTTTAATTCTTTTAATATTCTTTTCTTTTCTAATTTCTATGCATCTACTCACATTGATGAATCTTTTACTACGAGCGGTGTATTCATAGGTAAAAGTATAGATGGAGATGTGAGAAACTCCATATGTGATATGTGAAATATCATTATTTCGTTTATACCGGAAGTTGTCATGTGAAAGGCTTAAATGTGGATTAAAAGTAATGATGCATGAGCTGCATTTAGAGACTGAATGCTTTCGCATAGTGTTGATAAAACATACGTTCTACGTGGATAAACACTATGACATATTTAGTAATATGTGTAAAAGCTGATCAAGGGATGGAAAGAAGAAAATTGATCTCAACTTTCCTAATGTGAGACCCCAATGATACTATAAGTTTCAATTCACCCTTAAGGACTCTTGTAAATAACAAGAAGGGTATGTCTAATTGATTATCTTGATTGGAACCCCAAATCAGGTTGCGTTAGCAATGAACGGGCATATAGGAACCTTTCAGATAAACACTGGATATATGTTGGAAGGTTATTTATAGAGAGAGGAAGTTCATTTTCAGTGACATGTCACTTGTTAATCATATAACACTCGAGCTCAATACTTTTTTCTCGTGGAAAAGGTATGTAATGTGTATGGATGTTTTTATGAGATCGAAAGTGAGTCGAAAACTATTGATCATGGAAAATGAACTAGGGGGAAGTCACGTTAAGCTAAAGGTGGAATGATGAAGGATAACCTCAAAGATCTAACCGTTACGTTGACTGGTCGTGCGAATTCGCCGAATAAGGATTGAAAGAAATATGTGTGCTCAATCGCAATGAAAGTGAGTCTTGTCATGTGTGAGTGAGAGATGTTGGTTTTAGGTCCGCCTATGACATTTTGAAATGATATGGACTAAACTGTAATTTGTGATAAATCATAGGGATCAAATATGTAATTTGGTTAATCCAATAAATAGATGGAAGTTGGTTATTTCCTCTATAAATAGAGAAGTTATTACTTTGATTTATTTTTACGCTCAGAAAAATTCGGAAAACCGCTCCCAAAGAGAAAATACGAAATGAAAACATATTTCTTTCAATCGTCAGAAGAATTCGCTGATAACGCTCGTACTCTGTGTATTCGTATATAAGTAGGAAAGGCAACCAAGACGATCCGGCTTGTGGTGTTGTTCAATTCGCTTCGTACACAATCTTTCACTGTTTATAAACTGTAAACCCGTTTATTTACGTTATTTACAAAATTTGTATATTAGTTACACGGTCGATTAATGTTTTCAGTTGGAATATCCGACATTGTATGGTGTAGCATGGTAAAATATAGGTAGCAATGTTATTTTATTGTTCTTTTATTATACATTGTAAGTTTGTATTGTTTCGATTATTATTAAAAAAAATGATTTTATTTATCTGGTTTTATTTTTAAAACTAGCTCATGGCCCGTGCAAATGCACGGATTTTTATAATATTTTTTGAATTTATATATTTTAGTTTTAATATATTATTTACTCTTAAATCTTCAATTCTTGATTTAAAAAAAAATAAAAAAAATATATTCTTAAATTAATTTTATATACTTTGTTGAATTGTATAAATAATTAAAAAAAATCATAAAATTTATTATGAAAATCAACACACATGACATAAGTAGTCTGAAATTATACATAAAAAAATATATATGAAAAATATCATGTACTCAGTTCTTGTAAAAAGGCATCATATAATGTACTTGACAAATTAAAAGTTCTTGTATGGTATATCTGATGTTTATATTTTGATAATGCATTAATATCTTTGTATACATTAGAAGTAACTAAATATAATACGTAATTAATAATTTACAATCCATCTACACCATAGATTATAGTGAAAGGAAAGAGAAAATAAGAAAGAGTTATTTTAAAGAGGTTTGCTTTGTGAAAATAAACGAAAAAATAAACATGATTTTTCAGTATTTTTTTATTCCTTTGTCCTCTCTCGTATTAATTCATTAGAATCTTATACTAATTTCTTCACTCAAATAGTTAATTTCAGATAATAATAATAATAATAATAATAATAATAATAATAATAATAATTCATATTTTCACCAAATATAATCCTATAAACGGATCCGTTGCTGGAGTAAATTCAATAATTATCAGTATATTCAATAGTAATGCATTCATAAATTGAAATGAAGATAATTTTAAGACAAAATTGGAAAAACTAAACTCATGCATAATATAGTATAGAACTTGAGAAAATATTTATTCATATGATGCTCACCATTATAGGCATCCTGCAAGAACAAAGTGTAATCAATCTTGATGTAAATGGAAAATAATAGAAATTATCATTAATAGGATCAGCTTGAAATTTTACATTAAAATGTATTTCTCTTAAATAATTTAACATCAAAAGAAATAAATATTTTGTAATCAAATATACTCATATATAAAAAATGAGTAAATGAGGGAGCGAAGGAAGAGGAATTATCAATACTATAAAATACGATAAATGGAAAAAAGCTCTCTTTCGCATATTGTTGAGATAGTTTTCAAATATAATCTGCCCCTTTCAATTTTTGAAACCCAGAAAGATCACTCATCCTTTCATCACAAGTCAAGCAACTTTGTTATGAAGAAAAGGAACACAGAATGAATGAAACTGTGATTTCAAAAAGCAAGGGAACCAATGGCAGTTAGAAACCTTTGCTAGAAAGATAAAGGTAAGACCTAATCTAACATACAAAGAAACAAACAATTTCTCCTTAGATCTTGAATAAAGTTCCTTCCTCTAACAGAGCTATGAATCACTTGAAACAATCAAATTATAAAGACTGCATCAAATTCTTTCTAACAAACTGAGCAGAAAGATTCGCAAAAGATATTACGTTAAATTGAGATGTGAGAGTGTAGAGAAAAGAGAGGAGAAGGCATGAGAAAGAAATTAAAGCATTATAGAAGGAAACTGTAAAACACATTTATAATAGAACCGTAATTCAGTAAATCACGTTTCAAACAAAACCAGTATACTAAATTATAAACAAAATAAAAAAATTCAATAAACCACCGAGATAACACATCAAATTTTTTAACATACTTTGGTGAGTATGTCAAAATATTAAAAAAATTCTTCAATGATCTCAAAATACACTACACATGGAAAATGCAGTCCAAATTGAAATTGAGAAACTAAATCCAAAATAAGATAGATAGATAGATAGCAAATGTAGAAAAAAGAAAAAATGGAATAGGACAAACATTAGGCTCCTCTATGGCTATGTATGAGGCCAATTGTAAAATTAGCAAACAAATCCATAAATTATATACCTTTTCAACTTGTGGACTCTACAACCATTGAAAGTTTTGAAGTTGACAACATCTTAATGTAAATGGAAAACAATAGAAATTAAAATTAATAACAGAGCTGATGGAAATGAAAACGACCTGTCAAGCGACACTTAGTGGTTGATCCAAGGTCCCTAAATTCCTTTAACACTAAGTAGTTCTACTGTTCAAACCCTAAAAATATAACAAAAAAAGTTTGAACGTTTAGCACGATCAAACTAAAAGAATTTTAAAGCCTTTTCTGTGATTCCATGCAAATCAATTTTGAAGTTAACACACCTTTACATATAACACTGGACTAAGGAAAAAATGAAAATTACAATCATTAAACTATGTGTCATTCATGACTTACATTTTCAAAGCCAACAATGTTCTTGTTTTTAGTGAAGAACTCAAGCTGGATATTCTGCTCAAACCAATAGAAAAAGAAATCATCAGTTATCACAAATTTAATGGCATAAACGCAAAAAGATATCAAAAGATAGAGAGGGACTGACTCTCACCCATTAAATTATCAAAGATGCATTCAGGAATATAGTATCATCCAACTCATCTACAAAATCAATTGGATCCCAAAAAACACATGTTTTTCTTGGTACAACATGTAAAATGCAATTTATGAGCAACTAAAGCCTTTAATTCAAACAAAAACAAACCTGAATCAGTTGCTAATGAGAAGAAACATTTAATTATTTAATTGACAAAAGGAATGCTTTTAATACAGTTGCAGCTATTTTGGTTACTCTAGAAACATGAAAAAGTTACTTTTCAAATCATCATAATCCACTAAAAATGAATCCTAATCTACTAATCCTGAATTGGAATCCTAATTACTGACTATTCAATAAAATTGAGTTAAGACTTGACACATATATGGTAACACTGATCGATATACATTGAGGAAATCTCTCTATTACAAATTTATGATTAGGCTCAAAGCTGCAGGTTCTCTTTTTCAATTGAGTATAAGTCAACATTAAGCAATAGATGTTAAAACTTAGTTATCAAAATCATTTCCTTACAAAACTATGCGTATATTTTAGAGTCTTAACTTAAATTTGGCTTCACTATCAACTCTAGCAAACGATTTTAAAATTATCAAATTACTTCTCCTTGCTAAAACCATTATTGATACAGAACTAAAGATATTCAGATTTCACAAAAGAACTTTCTTTCCAAACTTTTCAGCAAAAGGAAAACAAAAAAAATTACTTTTAGATTGAGTTGGTAGCATAGCTTAAATAAGAATCATAACCAACTCAAAGGATAACCTTTTTAAAAGGTTAATCAATAATTCAAAAACCTGAGTGAGATGTGAGAAGAGCATTTGAGAGAGATAGCAACAGAGACAGACATATATATAGACATATATATTTCTAATTCTTCAGTTACATCTGAAATAATTTCATGAACTGTTTTACATTTGAAATAATTTCATGAACTGTTTTGAACCATGTTGAGCATACGAATTAATATCCAATTTTGCAATCTTCATTGGAGACCTACTTTGCCTCCAAATATCACTACACAATACAATAAAAATTGATCATTGGTGATTTTCCAAATATCATCAAAAAGGTAATTACACTTGGATTAAGATGAACAATGTCATATAAAGAATCCCAAACCAAGCTACATTAATTTACCAAATTTGCACATTAAAAACAATCATGTTGAACATCTGGACATCCATCTTGCAATACCTCCAAATGATGTTCTGATATGATGTCAAAACTTTCAATTTTGAACATTGCAGTGAGTATGAGAAATAAAATAAAAGATGAACTAAAGAAAGAGGAAGACAACACTAATCAAAACAATCATGAAACTGTAGTGTCAAAACTAAAACACCATAAAAAAATCAAATTCACAAAAAGGTGAAAAAGCAACACAAATAGAGCCAAACCTCGACCTCCAACAATTAAGAAAGAGGAGTTTGCTATGCAATTTGGGGAAAACTGGGCCTTTTCAAAAACCCTTTGTAATTGACAAAGAACAAAGCAAAAATCAGATATCCGTACACAAATAATAATTCAAAAATCTCAATGAGAATCTGAGAGAGATAGTGATTTGCAACACAACGCCATTACATAAAAAAAATCTCACCAGACCTGAATGAATTTGGATATAGCTTCCTTCTTCCTCTTTTTTCCTGAAATCATAAAAAGCAAAAATAGACTAACCACAGTCAATTGTCACAAAAATAGCACAAAATAAAAGGATAGGTGAGGTCAATTACCTATTTACCTTGCAAACAATAAAAAAATGTCCAAACTTGCGCACCGACTCGCAGGAACATATTGAAATTACCATTCCTGGGAGAATAATGGTGAATAGAGCAGCCGATTTGAAGGAGGAGAATGGCCTGATTTAGCAAAGAAGATGAAGATGTAAAGAAGTAAAGGAACGGCAATAGCGGAAAGGAAGTAACCGTGAAATCTAAAAAACTGTCCATAAACAAAAGCCAACTGAAAAAGCACAGGAATATTAAGCAATCAAAACTGTTTATAATAGAATAATTACCAGATATCAGAAAAAGGAAAGAGTGAGTCAAGAAGCTTCCATCCCCATAAGCAGATCAAATGGCGCTTCGAGAAGAAGATCAGAATGAGAGAAATGGAGATTTTGAAATGGAGGCTGATCTGTGTTTTGGAGAGAAGGGAAGAAATGGTGGAAATGTTGATATTGCACCGCGGAAAGCTCTTAGAGATGCTACTGAGCGGATTGACAGAGGCAAAATAGAACTGAAAAATGAAATTTGAAAGTGGAATTGAACTCCTGATGAAACTGGAAAAAATGGAGGAGGTGATAAAATGGGGATTTAGATTTTGGAATGAGAAAAGAGACGTGATATTATTATTATTATTATTATTATTATTATTATTATTATTATTATTATTATTATTATTATTATTAGATAGAGGAGAGAAAAGATGGGATAAGAAATTCAAATTCTAAAACTTGAAGGTATCACATCAGGCGAGGCATAAGGATTGTAAAAACTAATAATTAGCTAAAAAATTTAATAGATAAATGATTTAACTTATTTAAAAATAATTAAAAATAATTTAGAAAAACTGAGAAAATGACACGTCAGCGAGATGTATTCAGTTTTTATATAAATAATAGATATCGATCTTGCCGTGCACCACATTTTTACATATATCAAATTTTGTATTATCGTAAAAAAAGGAGAAAAAAATGCATTTTAAAATATTGATGTACTCTTTTACCATTTCAATCCCATCGTATAGCAAGAAAAAAATATTTAAGTTTGTATGACAAGAAAAAATAATTTATACTAAGAGAGCCGAAGCCACAGACTAACTTGATTGGATAACGATATTCTCAAATTATGAAAATTGAAGAGAGCCGAAGCCACAGACTTTGATTTCAATTTGTATCAGCTTCGGGGTTTTGAAGCCCAATAGGGATCTGCTACTGCTGGAGAGCTTTCCTGAATTCTCAACCGTCGGCGATGGAGAGTGAAATCGATTATCGGTCGATCCTGCAAAAACCTAGCGATGGAGGAAGAATTCCGGTGACGAGCAAGGAGGCAGGAGGAGAAGCAAAATCGAAGGTTGTAGTGATAATGGGTCCTACTGGCTCAGGCAAATCAAAACTCGCCATTGATTTAGCCTCCCACTTTCCAGTTGAAATCATCAACGCTGATTCCTCTACACGAGCAAAATGGTACTTTCTCAATCTAATCCCCCCTCTCTCTGCCTAAAATTTGATATGTTTGGCGACTGCTGATATCCTGTTGCTGGGTTATTGGTTGCAGGAGTTCCTCACCATTTGCTTGGCACCATTAGCCCAAATGTGGAATTCACAGCCAAAGATTTCAGGGATTCTGCTATTCCTGTGAGTTGTCTTGCACCTAATTTTATGCTCTTTTTCACGGTGCTTCATATCCCGTATTTGTAACTTTCAGTTAATTGAATTGAAGATAGTTTTTGGTTAGCAATCATTCAAGCCATGTGTTAATGTTGAGTGCTTATTCATCTGTGAAAAGTAAACATTTTTTTTCCAACTTTGATTGTCATTAGCTTGTTCTGATTTGATATCATTGATTAATCACTTTGCAGCTTATTAATGATATCTTATCATGCAATTGCTTGCCTGTTATTGTTGGGGGAACCAATTTCTGTATTTAGGTAGTCTACTTCTTGATTTCTATTCATCTTGAGGGAAGTGTGGTTTATAGATATCACAAGGATTATTCTGGAAAAAATGGTCAATTTGGCCCTTCAACTTGGCTTGGAGAGTCAGTTCGCCCCAAACTGAACTTTAGGTATCATTTTGGCCCTTCAACTTGGGATTTTTGGTCGAATCAGTTCAATATGGCACATGCTAAAAGCTATCAATCATATGTTGACACATGACACCTTTTGGACTAATTTGACAAAAAATTTCAAGTGGTTGACTAAATTGATATGTAAAGTTCATTTTGGACCAAATTGATCCTGCAAGTAAAATTTAGGTACCAAATTGACCCTTTATCCGATTATGTTTGTGGGATAAATGAAAATTGATTTCTCTTAGTACTTTTGCTTTATGATTTGATAACTCGCAAGTCCTGTCTATAATGTTTTTCACCCTTGTTCAATATTTAACTATGTATTCAGGCTCTTGTAAGTCCTTTCCATCTAGATGATATGGCAAAAAATTTAGATGAGAGCCTTGTGAATGAGCATCTTGGTATGCATCAATTAATGAGCTTCGTTGCTTTGAAATAATTTACATTTACGGAAGTATTATTTATTTGCTTTATCGGTTTTCAGGAGATGAGCAAAATGATCAGGCGCTTGAGTTTGGGAGCAATGATTTCAACAAGTACAGTTATTTGAAAGAGCTTGATCCTGTTGCAGCTAACAGAGTCCATCCACATGACAATAGAAAAGTGATTAACTAGCCTCCTTGAGATATATTCAAAAGTGTGCATTTTTGATAGATGCATGGTGTACTCTGGTTACATGACAAGTTTTACTTTTTCTGGCTCCATCATTCAGCGTACTTGTTTGGAAGGATAAAAGACTTGAAAATTCAATCTTTAAAAATACTTGGAGGGAAATTCTGAATTTTGTCACAAATTTCTGGCTTCCATAATCTACTTAATGATTTAATATGTATTATTGTAATATCTTGTTTTGATGTCAAAACTAGCTAAGCCATGTAATTGTTTCTGATGTTATTTTGTTATATTTTTAATTTTTTTATTCACGGTAGGGCTTGTTATTGAGATAGGTTTATCAATTTAATCTAATTAGATACAAATTCAAGTCATGGGTTTATGCTGATGCCTTTTTGATCGAAGTTCAAAGGAGTAACTACGGCTGATGTAATATTCAATTATAACAATCTGTGGGCATTGTTCAAATTAATTTGTGATCAGTGGAGTTAGCTTACAGAAACTCTCTAGCAACTTATCCTTTATGTTATAAGTTCCAAATAAATATATATATGTAGATGACAAAGATATCATTAGAAAAATATTTTTTTTACGAGATTTTTGAGAAATGTTTTAAATTCTCCATAATGGGAAATGTTCATGAATATTTTTTTGAATTTACAATGTATGGTTTTAAAATTTCAAAGGAAGTGGAACACATGAAGTTTTGTGGGAAATTTGTGAAAGCCAGTGAATTGAGGAAAAATGATTTATGCGAATATGGAAAAGATGACGAGGTGATTTTTGTGGAAGTATCTTTTCTTATGGTGTTCCACATGGATTCATAATTTTGATAACTTGACATATCAATATAGAAAAACAAATAGTTATGATTTGAAACAAAAGAAAAGAATTTACTTTTCCAAGTACATATATGTACATATTATTCAGAATGATGATTCAAAAGAACATTTTTATGATAACAGTATTATGGAAAGTGAAATAGAAAACCATATGCATTCTCAGATTAGTGATCAAGTAATGAATGTGAAATTGAGAGTTGTTTAGCGAGTTGAACGAGTTTGAGGATTTAAAGAAGAGAGTTGTGAAAGGAAACATAGAAGAGGAAAAGAAGGAGAGAAACAAAGAAGTGGAGAAGAAAAAGAGAAATGTAAGATCTATACCTTGTGGTAATATTTTTGTGGTCTTAGAGGCAGAATCAGTAAAATTTATAAAAGAGTAAATTGTGTAGCTATGTCTCAGGAATATTTGTGCAAAATTTCGTAATTTTTAGGCAAGTATAATGAAGGCTAGAATTGTTGAAAGGGGATGTGCTCAAAACTGGATGATCGAAGAAACAGGGTCATATTCAAAGTTATGCCATAATTATTTTAGTTCCCAGAAATTGTTTATTTTTGGATATGTTTTTCCATTATGTGTCTAGTTTAAGTAGAAAAAAAGAATTGGCTTGATTCAAGTTGTACAGATAAAGTTATAGTGAAATTATTAGGGGCTGTGCAAGTAAAACGGGACAGAAATATGGTTGGAAAGTAAATTTGATAATAAATTGTATGATAGTTTGAAAATTATGTGATTTTATTATGTTATGTACCTATGTGTTAGGAGTAAAATAAAACAAGAATCAGGCTATTTGAATATATATAGCAAAAGTTATAAATTTCTAAGTATGGTAAGGTCATAAAAACTATATATATAAGTGATGATAGTTATGCATAAGAGGTATTCTCATAGAAAGGGAAGAAAACATATATGATGTATTTGTAGGAGCTCAAAACCTTGAAGATAATCTGGAAGAGGGTAAAAACTTGATTTGAGTTTGCTTGTGTTATGGTGATAGTTGTAATTTGATTTAAGTGATATTTTGTGAGTTATTTGTGGCATACATATGGTTATTATCAATAAAATATTTCAATTAAATATGAGGTATGGAATGGAGAAGTACAAGAGTGAAATTTATGTATTTAGATCTTATCCATAGATATAGAACGATGACGTTCTCATAGAAAATAAATTATGTTATGTGCATAGAAGAGATTGTATTGGTAGACGTTGATGATATGCAACGCATGTTTCAAATGATATATAAATTTTTATTGTGAACGAGTATATAATGAGTAACTTTTATAAATTTTAAATGGATGAATAAAATTATTTTTGATCCAAAATTTTGATTCAAAATTTAATTTAGTGATGTCCTCATGAAATAGATCGTGGAGTATAGTAGAATGATAAAAGTATCTGGCTATTCAATGCTTGAGGTTGGTAATCAATTTAGTGATTAATTTGATAAGCAAATGTTATGCAGAAATATTAGTAAGGAAAGAACTAATTAGAATGAAGTGGAGTCCATAAGCTTCGAGTTTTTAATGTAATGAGATAATATTTAAGATTTATGTAAAAGTAATTGTTGTGTTTATGGATTCGTACACACGTACAATTATTTGGAGAAAAACAATACTAAAGTTTGGATTAATGTTTCGAGTTTCATTAGATAGAATAATGTTGGGAATATAAAGTTAAGATCAATACATTGTGAATGATTGGAGATTGAGTACAAGGGATACAATGGTACATACAGATTTGAGAATGCATGTGGTTTTAAAAAAAAAAAAAAAATCAATCAACTTTTCTAATTTTTCATATATATGTTTTTTTTAGATATAATATATGTTGGATCAATTGTTATTATACACTCAATTATAAGACTATTTGATCATGCCCATGATGACGGGTATTGTGTTGATGATACTAATAAAGCTAAGATGTGGATGCATGGTTTCCATACAGATATTTTATATGTGATAAGACGTGGATGCACAAGGTTTCCACGCATACTTTATATATGATTGGCCGTGGATGCATGGTTTCCACGCGCTTATTTCAGATGTAATAAGACGTGAAATGCAAAGATTTCACGCTAGTGTCTTCAGTTGCTTCCTAGAGCTGGTTAGTCATCCCTACGTGGTTTCGCTCTATGAAGTTGATCAATGGGATTCGTGATTGAGTGTATGATGATTATTGATATAACATATATAATAGATAATTTTGAAAAAGAGTTTTACAGTATTTCTCTTGAATATTTTGGAACTTTGACCTTGAGATCAGATGATGTTGTCGTTGCATACATACATGCATTATGAAATTACATCACATATTATGAGTCACAATGTACATTACATATTATCCTCAGCAATCATCGTCTCATCCACACTAGGTCCGAAGGAATTATAACCTAGGCTCTGATACCATTAAATGTGACACCCAACTCCAAAATTTTATAACCTTTATACTGCTTCTAACATATCTCGAAACCCCTCAATAATTTCCTTAATAACCATCGAACCACCCAACAATATCCTTAATATCCAAATAAATTTCTCGTTGACATAAATCTTCAAAACCCTATATAAAATAATCTTATATTAATGCATCAATAAAATTAAAAATAATCTATCTAATTTAATTGGCTTGGACTTGATAATTATTTATTATCAAGCTTCCTACGTACCCCAAATTCCGATTTGGGAATCAAAGCCACGTAGTTCTCCTAATCTTAAAATAACTTAATTATCCTTTTTATATAACTTATTCCATATAATACCTCACCCTATCACTATTCACTTATACGGTCACTGTTCATACGAATTACTATTTCCAAATACAGTATACTACTTTTCATCTAATTTTCAAAAAAATAACCCCAAACACCATTTATACATCCAATGTATTTCTAGAAATTTTCACATTTTCTTTATATATAAATCTCACTTAAACTAATTTTTCAACAAATAATATAATTAATTTAACTCCAAATACTTTGATAATTCCTATAAAATAATCTACTCAAAATCGTCAGAAACTCCAAGAATTAATATTGTTCCAAATAATTCATATATCAATATAAAAATATCAAACTACTAGAGACTCACCGGAAAATATTCCGGTCACCGGAAAAATACCCATAATTCGAACGGAGAATACTACTAGATTCATAGCACTTCTAGAAGTCCAAAAATACTAATTTTATTCACATAACACTTTATATTTAAAAGTAATTTACAAAAGTACTCGAAAATTTCATTTCTAAATTCACTATCATATTGTCTTCAAAATAAAATCTTAACCGTACATGTTGAAATTAACTCAGTTCTAAACACGTACCTGAAATTTTATCGCGATCGGACCGCAATACATTTAATTATCAAGATATTATATATAGAGAGAGAGAGAGAGAGAGAGAACGGAAAGAAAGAAAAAAAAAAGAGGGGACCCAGTCCCAGGCTAAAGGAAACGTTATATATATATATATATATATATATATATATATATATATATATATATATATATATAAGTTTGTCCAGAGACTTCTCACCGCCTCTTCTTTTCTTTTTTTTTTCTTTTTTTTTTTTTTTATTATTATAAAAGAAATATCTTTCTTTTAGAATTACAATTTTACCCTTAATAAAATATATTTTTACTTTCTAAATTCCTCCACACAATTTTTAATTCTTTTCGATTATATCCTTAATGTGCATATAATTTTTACCCCTAAAACTTTACTATTATTATTATTATTATTATTATTATTATTTCATTTTTAATATAATTCTCTCCAATAATTAATAGGATAACAAATTTATAATTTTGGCGCTTTCTCCTTTATATATATATTTAAATTAATCATATGAATATTTCGGGATGTTACACTTTAGATGTCCCTGAATATAGTTGTCTTGTTTTGCAGATTAGTTAATACCTTATTTCGTATGCTCGCTCTGGTATTCTTCCTAGTAAGCTCTATCAGGGAAAGGCGGCTGAGGTTGGTAACCTTTCCTGTTATAGATTCACATAATAGTATACCGTGATAATTAACCGTAAATCAAAAGTTTCTCCTTTTCAAAGTGAAAAAAACATGAATTTTGTTCTTTGTAATCCATAATCTTTCAAATTCTTTTTAATTCGTCATTATGGTTCTTAAGTTAATGCTTTCCAAGCAAGGGTATGGCAATGTGCCCACTACCCTTTGTTGAACTTGTAAAAAGGACAATTTCCAAGTCTATGGTGCGAAGTCTGTCTGAGCTTTAGGTCTGCAGATAGTAGCATAATTCGTTCTTCAATCTTATTGAAAGACGAATGTTTGCATTTTGCAGAATGAACTGTTAGAAACTTCTTGTGGCTCAAATAGGCCCATTATCTGATCCTAAAATTTGTATCCTTGTACAAAGTCCTACTTTGTACTATATATGAACTAAACTTGTGAACCAGCTGACAAAATTAAAAAATAGAAGTGAAAATAGGAACGTTACATATAATTTTCTTTCGGATAATTATAGTGCTGTTTTGTGGAAGGAGAATGCTAATTATTACTGAGAATTTGTTATTGTTTTTTAGTGAGCTTCCAAATACCGTTCAATTGCATTTTATTCTCTGTCGCCTTTGCTGAATTCTCGAATTTTGATTTCTAAGTTTCTAAATTGGCTTAAAGCCTATGCCCTATTTACCAAATAACCTATCCCAAATGTTAGTATTGGTAACCTTTGCCCCCTAACCTATTGAATTTTAGAAAATCTCACCTAATTTGACCCCAACTATTGATTGATAACTTTTGCCCCTTAAATTGCTTAAAAAACACAACAATAGAAAATAAATATTCACAAACAGATTTTATCAAATTGGATAGGACAAGGGGCAAGAGTTACCGATCAATATATTGGGGCTAATATTAACATTTGGACACGTTCAGGGGTAAATTGTTCTTTAGATTGTAATTTTGTCTCAAGATATGTAGCCATGTTTTTCTACACCCTTCAATTGTTATCATTTTGAATGTGGCAGGGGAGAACTGGGGTCGGATTGACAATTGTAGATTTGATTCCTGTTTTATTTTTATTGATTCTGCCATCCCTGTACTGGAACAGCATGTGGGACTAAAGAGTAGATAGCATGATTGAATCTGGATTACTGGGTGAAGTTTATAATATTTACAATCCTCATGCTGTTTATAATCAAGGTTTGTGGCAAGCCATTGGCGTATGGGAATTTTAGGATTTTTTGAGAGAGTACCTTTTGGAAAGCAGAATTGATAAGGCAAGTGACACCAGCAATGAATCTCACTTAATGGTGTCGACAAACAATGACAAGATGCTAACAGATAAAATGAGGGAGTTCTTATTTTCCTCCAATGATAATGAACTTAAGAATAATGAACTTAAGAATCTTTTAGATGAAGCAATTGACAAAGTGAAATTGAACACCCGAAGGCTTGTTCGTCGTCAAGTAAGTTCTTGTGTCAGATTTGACATGTTTTAATTAACTAAAAGTTTCTCTTATTCTATATAAACTTGTTTTATTTATTTGTTGGTACAATTAGAATATCATTTGTGTCCAAACTTTGTACCACATTTTCAGACAACTTGACTGCTTTATAAACAGTACCAGTCAATCAGATACCATTCATGCCCATGTCACCCCTTCAAGTTGTGTGATAATTCTTGCAATTTTCACCTTACTTTCATCTTATTTTGTTTGTTCGAACTTCGAATTGTTGTCCCAAAGATAAGAATCTTATAACCAATATCATTTGTTTATCCTTTGCACGAACTTGTAATCGTGAATGGATTATCATATCTTTGTAATTTCCTTGGAAAACTCCGCTGTTAATTTTCTGAGAATAGCATGTTATTAGGAAATCAAGTTTTCCAAGTGTTATCTGGTCCAGTCCAAATTCAGCAACAGGGACCTTCCCTGTGGGCTAATTAGCCATGTCAAATTCTTAATAACAAAAGCATTTTGCTGTTACAGAAGAGGAGACTTAGCCGGCTACAAACATTGTTTGGATGGAACATACAATATCTTGATGCAACTGAATCCATTTCAAGTACAGCCTTTCTTTGTCCTGTTTGTTTGTATAGATCAGGAATATATTTTTAACAGCACATCATTTTCTAGCGGACCCTTTCCTGAATAACATGAGATACTATTTTTGTTTGTGTTCCAGGCAAATCCAGTCAATCATGGGCTAAACAAGTGGTTGGACCAGCAGTGGAGATCGTAACTTCTTTTCTACAACGTGATTCGAGCTGAGTTCCTGGTTTGATGGTTTGTGATGATGTTGGATAGAAATTTACTGAAAGGAACCTTTGGACCCAATACGTATGTAAGGTCAGCATCTTCGAGTTTTCGAGGGATCTATTGTCTCTCTGTGCAGTGTCTTAAATTTGATGGCTTTTTACGTGAATGTTCAGAGTCTAAATATGCTAAATTTTTCTTTGTACTGGTAGGCTTGTGGCAACTGTATTCTTAGAGGAGCTCACCAGTGGGAACATCATAAACTGGGTCGAAGCCATCGAAAACGCATTGCTTTTGTTCGAAAGTCAGAAAGAGCAAACATGTCGGTTTTACCCAATGACTCAAATGAATTTAAGTTTCAGGATAGTTGAACTCTCTGAATTTCATATGCTCTGAATCTATGGTACGAAAATTTTGACCCATATTACTGAAACAAAACAATATACCAAATATCACTATATAGTTATTTCTGAAAAAATGAGAATAAATTTGTCCAATCGTAGCTTGAGGTTATTAATTGCAACATTTGATGTAATAATTACATTAATTGTCAAATTTATTAAAATGCAAAAAAATTTGTTTATTGCGTCAATTAAGGTTTCTAAGAAAAGATGCTCCCACCAAAAAAAAGGGACGTCTATTTTGGAAAATTTTCTTTGGCTCAAATCTATTCTTTCTTATAATAACAGATATTTAAAATAGATTAAGGCAAGGGCTTAAAAAAAAAAAATCAAAATCTAACTGAATTGAAATTGTGGTTAACAAAAACTGATGAATTAGTGCGCCGTTTTTAATTTTAAAATTTTCGGTTTTTGGTTTCTTTTTTTGAAAGTCTATATACACTCAGTTTACCGTCCGTTTAACATATATAAATATAATTTTTAAAATTTTTTTATAGTATATACATTTATGTAATTAGTAAATAATATTTGGATAGTTTTAGGTGTTTAACAAGGATAGGTAAACACTTTCTACCGTTAAATTTAATCGTGAATTACCGAATTTTAACTTTTATTCAGAGTCTTTTCCGCTTACTACCTCAACATGGTACTATTTCGAGTTTTCTAGTTTGGCTCTTCAGTTTTTTAAGCACACTTCTTTTTTTTTTTTTTTTCTTTTTTTTTTTTCAATTTTTGGGATAAATTCTAATTCCATCAAATATATATTTAGTATACTAATTTCTTCTTACTTTATGAAACCGTTAAATTTGGTTAATAAGTTGATTAGTTAATAAGCAGAATAAACTCTTGTTTTTTTTTTCCACTAAAGTTGTTGACTTTCCTAATCTCTTCTTTCCAAACAAGACTAAAGCAAACAATCTTCACTTTTGATCACCAAGAATTGTAAAATGGAAACTGTTGCTGGTTCGATCCTTTCTGCTTCGGTTGATGCGGTTATTGAGAGGTTGATGTCCATTCCCAAGTATATTGGTCAAGGGCAAGTGCTGGATAAACTTGAAAAGTGGAAGACGATGCTATTTAAGATTGGTGCTGCGCTTGATGATGCTGAGGAGATGCAGTCCACTAGCCGGCTGGTTGAGATCTGGTTGACTGATCTAAAACAATTGGCTTATGACCTGGAGGATGTTGTTGATCAACTTGCAACCGAGGTTCAGCAGCACATTTTGAAGGATCAAGATGACCATAATGTCCGTCCGAGTAAGATGCGAAAACTCCTGGATGCAGTGAAACCAGCAACTATTATGTTCAATAAGGAGATGCATTCCAAGGTAGATGAGATCAGTGCAAGATTAGATCAGATTATCAGAGAAAAAGATTCTCTGAAACTAGGAGAGTCCAATAGAAAGAAGAGGATTATCATCACAACTCGGAGAACACCCACATCCTGTGTGGTGAATGAAGCAAAAGTTTACGGCAGAGACGATGATAAGAAGGCCGTGCTCAACTTGTTGGAGGCTGCAGATGCTGATTCTGATGCACATTTTGCTGTCGTTCCCATCATTGGCATGGGTGGTCTCGGCAAGACTACTTTAGCTCAGCTCATTTACAGTGATAACTCATTAGAATTTGATTTGAAAGCTTGGGTTTCTGTTGGTACTGAAGATTTTGATGTCTTGAGGATCACAGCAACAATCCTTCAATCTGTTGATGACTACGATTATAAAGATAAAGATCTGAATTCATTACAAGTGAAACTGAAGCAGAAGTTGTCCGGAAAAAGGTTTTTAATTATATTAGATGATGTTTGGTCTGAGAATTATAATGATTGGACTCTTTTATGCGGTCCTCTTGAAGCAGGAGCACCAAAAAGCAGGATTATCATCACAACTCGCAGTGATGAGGTGTCCCGAATGGCAGGAGGTTAGTAATTTACTAGTTCATATACCAAATAGCGTTCCTTCAATGAGTACTAATTTGGGAAATTTCATTGGTAACAGGTACTCTAACAGCTTATCATCTCAAAGAGCTACCTTACGACGAATGCTTGTCCGTGTTTTGTCAACATGCTTTAGGAGCAACAAACTTTGAACAACACTTGTATCTAAAAGCAACCAGCGAGGTGATTGTGAAACGATGCAAGGGATTACCTTTGGCAGCTAAAGCGCTCGGAGGCATTCTAAAAGGTAAATCCAATATTACTGCATGGGAGAAAGTGGTGAAGAGTGAGATATGGGATTTATCTGAGGGCAAAAGCAATATACTTCCAGCCTTGAGGTTGAGCTATCTCTATCTCCCTCCTCACTTGAAGCGATGTTTTGCCTATTGTTCAATTTTCCCCAAGGATCATGAGTTTGATAAGAATGAGTTGATTTTGTTATGGATGGCAGAGGGTTTTTTGGGTCAGCAGAATCAAGTGAAGGATAGGGAAGATATAGGTCATGAATACTTTGATGAGTTATTGTCAAGATCATTTTTTCAACAATCTAATGATAATAAATCAACATATGTTATGCATGACCTTATCCATGATCTTGCTCTCTTTGTTAGCAGAGACATATGTTTTCACTTGGGTGAGAATAATAAGGCAGCGGGTGGGAAGTCATATGAGTATATTCGGCATTCGGCATTCATGGCTCAGGAGCACAACCTTTATGCAAGATTTGAATGCTTTCACAAGATGGTGAAATTGAGGACATTTTTGTCTCAACAGCAGTCTTCTTTTCGAAGATATTTACATAGGAGGGTGTTATATGATCTGCTGCCAAAGTTAAAATGCTTAAGGGTTTTGTCACTAACAAATTTTGTTATTGAGGAGTTGCCAAGTATTGTTGGTGAACTAAAACAATTAAGGCATCTTGACTTGTCTGGCACTTGTATTAGAAGGTTGCCAGAATCAATGGGTAATCTCATTAACTTGGAAACGCTGAAGCTGCAGAATTGTCATGACCTTATCGAGTTACCAAAAAGCATTTGTAACTTGATCAACTTGTTGTATCTTGATATCAGTGGGACAGACTCATTGAAAGAAATGCCACCAAAAATAGGTAATCTGACAAGTCTGCGCATGTTGAGCAAGTTCATTGTGGGAGAAGGCAATAATGGGGTGAAGATATCAGAGTTGAAGAAACTTTCTCAATTAGCAGGGAAGCTTGAGATTCATGGGCTACAGAATGTGGGAGATACGAGGGATGGAAATTTTGTCTGCTTAAAGGAGAAGCCCGGACTCCTTGACTTACACTTCGAGTGGGGTGATTCTGGTGTTCAAAATGCAACTCAGGATGAGCAGATTTTGAAATCACTGGAGCCGCAAAAAAATATAACAAGCGTTACAGTTACAAGATTTGGGGGAAGTCGATTCCCATCATGGATAGGAGATCTCATATTCACGAAGATGGTAAAGCTGAAGTTGGTCGACTGTAAGAATATCAAACGGTTGCCGTTGCCTGGACGACTAACCTCACTGAAGGAGTTGAAAATAGATGGTTTGAGTAGAGTGGAAGAAGTGTGGAGTGAGTTTTATGAGGATGATTCTTCATTTCCTTGTTTGGAGTCTCTACAGATAGAAGGCATGCAAGAGTGGAAGCAGTGGTCTTGGCCTAATGATCTGAATGAAGATTCTGTGGGAAAAATCCATAAACTTCGTAAGCTTAGAATAAGAAATTGTCCAAAATTGGCAGGGAAGTTGCCAAGCTTGCTTCCGTCCCTTGAAGAACTTGGAATTTCAGGCTGCGATAAGTTAACTGATTTACCTCGAGAGCTTCCATCTCTTAAAAGCCTCCGTATTAGTGGATGTGAAGGGGCAGTTCTGAGAAGTCTGACTAATGTACCTGACAGGGTGTCGTTAACCCGTCAAAGTTAAATTTATATCTCCGGTTCCTTATATTGGGTAGTATAGCAAGAACGGGGTCGAACCACAGGGATTAGTGCAGGAATATTTATTTGCTAAAATAAAATAAGTTGGTTTGAGATTGGTTTATGATAAATGAATCAATTTGCAAAATGTAAATTAAATAAAATAAATCAATGGGATGAATGACTAGCCGAGGTACTTTTCAGTTTAATTCCGTATTTCAATCACAGACACCAAAGATACAATTCAATTATCCAAATAGATAGAGTTAAAGTTAAAGGTGAAACGCACTCAATAACCAATCTTTTCTTAGTTAATTGATAGTTCCGGGAAACGCCCTGACAAACTACTCCCCTAGCCAAAAGATAATCTCCAAGAAACCTTTTAGTAAGGTTTAACCTTATGGCAGCATTAAACACGAAAAAGACCTCTATCTTAGTTAAATGAAATCGGAAACGCCGTAAATCATAAATACTAAACTACTCAATTCCGTTAACTTTACGCGAAGCTAACTTGCCACTATGATAGAACAACAATCACGGATATATTATTCTATTCGGCGATATGCAATAGAATCAATCAATTAACTGGCCAAATCAATTAGATTAAATCTAAAGCAATAAATTATAATCGCGGGAATTGAATAGATATTTAGATGAAAGAACACAATTAAAACAAAAGTCTCATGAATGGAATTAAACTTTAAAAATACCTCAACTAGAAGAGAGTTTAGCTACTCATAATTAAACAAAAATCTGCAGAAAATCTTCAAGAAAAACTTGCAGCCTCCTTTCCTCTCCAAGCCTCCACCAAAACGTTTTTCAAATAGTCAAAAACTGACCCCCCAACCTTCTCCTCTTTTTCCCTTTTATAGCTCTCCTACTCCTAACCTAATTAGGAGCCTCATTAACCTACTTAATTAAAGAGGCCTGCTGGGAATTAAAGTGCAAACCGTGGGCTCCTTAAAGAGAATTTTGGCCCAATTAAGAAGAGAAGGTCAACAAGGGTTGACCCGCAGGACCCGAACAGGCTGCATAAAACCTCAGCTAACTTCCTCGAAACAGCTCCGATTGGCGCGATTCAAGGCTTTATGGAAAGCTAACGGATAGACGCACAATCTTGCAGAACAAACCTTGAGCTAAGACAGCCTCGAACACTGTTGAAAATCCAGTTGAAGTTCAAGCTCCAACAAAACCTCTTCTAGCAGTCTTCCTAAAAAAGCCAAAATCCACTTCCAAGCACCTAAAAGAGGTAAATAACACTAAATAAGGATATATAAAACAAAACAAACAAACTAATTAAGAAGATAATAAAACTAATACTAAAATGCTAAAATAACTAAGAAAATGAGTTAAAATGCACCTAAATATGCCTATGTAAATATGAGTTATCAAATTCCCCCACACTTAGATCTTTGCTTGTCCTCAAGCAAACTAGGACTAAAGGAAAATTTCTCCCGAAATTGACTATGGTTGAACCCTAGTAAATCCTTAACCGTTCATTCAAGGAAGTTAAACCACCAAGATTTCATAGGAAGTTTCAAAACTCTACAAGCCAATAAGCTTAATCATAAGAACTAGAAAATCAAACAAGTCGACATAAACAAAACATTTAACCCAACTTCACAAGACTTAGTCAATTGAAAAACCACCACAAATTATTGAATTAACTTTAGGCAAGTGAATTGTCCAACCTAGAAGGACATCTAGAGATTTTAAGCTTTTATTCACATTTAAAGCACTTCAAACCAAGATAGTTACCAAATTAAGCATAGGGTCAACATCCCAATTTTGCGAGTATTGAAAAGGCCTCTAATGAGGGGTAACTCTCCCCATAGGTCATGCTCCATACACAAAGTCATTGTTTTTAACTTTGCTTAAGGTGAGGTGGGCCTATCCCCCAACTCAAAACCCATGGGTGTTGGAATGCGAAAGGTCTCGCTTTTTCGAGCAATGAAAAGGGTCTCTTATGAGAAGTTTGCTCTCCCTCTTAAGCCACTCTCCATACACAAGGAATGATTTTTGTCATACCTTGCTTAAGGTGAATTGGTCCCATCTCCCAATTCAAGGCTCAAGGGTAATCGAGACGATTAAATTATAAAATTTACATTCTCAGTATAATTCAACCAACATCATTAATTATAAGCTAGACTCTAGTTATCTCATCCTCCATAAGTTGGTAATAACTCACTTGCTTCACATTAGCCAACAAACTTTTTGAAAGCAATTGATCAATTAAACCTCATCACATTCTGTCAAAATTAAACGTAGAGTCATATGCAAACCAAGCTCAACCCCCAATCCTTACGACAAACCCACTAACATGCTTTGTTTCTAATTCTTCCTACTTCCAATTGGTTTATTATATTCAATGATGACAAAAATCAGGATTTTCCAAGGGCTAAACCAAGAAAATTTCAAAAATTTTTCAAATTGGAGCTTAATTTACTCTTGGACAAACAACTAAGAATCCGATTTATGGAGGGAATTATGCAAAAACTTCATGCAATCCTAAATAGCACAAGAATAAAACAAAAAAAACAAACAAACATTAAACTAACAAAAAAAACAAACAAACATTAAACTATCCTAAAAATTGAAAAATTGTTTCCCGATTTTCCTAACCCCTTCCCCCACACTTAACATGCATTTACTCCTGAAAATGCATCTAAATTAAGCACAAAAAGAGAAGGAAAGAAGTACTCCCTTAGAGTGTAGGAAAGAACGGCGGAGAATCGGAAGAACAATGTATGCAGAGGCAGCAAGTTCAAAGCCAATTTTGACACGGATAGATTCTGAATTCGGAGAGATGAAAAACTACAATGTTGTAGATCTTTCTCTTAGCTTTCCAACGCATTTTGAATCACTGCAATCGGAGGTCGGACGCAAAAGTTATGGCTTAATTACGAAACATGGTCAGATCTGGGCGCTGCGGTTGGTGCGGCATGCCGCGTGTGGCATTGGAGAAGCAGAAGGGCAGCACGCCCGCGTGCCGAATTGGCACGGCGTGCCGCGGCTTTGTTGCGCGGCGCGCTGGAGATCCAGAGGGGCAGCACGCCCGCGTGCCATTTTGGCACGGCGTGCCGCTATGAATTTTGTTGCCAAGCCACCGTTTTTCGAATTTTTGCTCAAAACTTTTGGATTTTCTTGCTCCAGCACCTGAATCTGCACAAAAACTCATAAACACAGATAAAAATTAGTAGTTTTTTTTTTTTTTTTTTTTTTTACTTGGGTTGCCTCCCAAAAAGCGCTTTTGTTTAACGTCGTTGGCTCGACGGTGTCCACACTTAATTGTAAGAGGGTGTACTGCGGCAATGTGCTTCAACTAAGTATGGCTCAAACCCTTCATAGAATGGTTTAAGGCGGCGGCCGTTCACTTTGAAAATTTTTCCGGTTTTCTTGCTTTGGACATCAACAGCCCCGTTTTCATAGACGTGAGAGACTTCAAAAGGGCCTATCCACTTATATTTCAACTTGCTTCCAAAAATTTTTAACGTGGAATCAAAAAGAAGGACCTTCTGACCAACTTTGAACTTCTCTGCAAGCCGTTTATCATGGAAAGTTTTGGTGCGGGCTTTGGTGTTAGCCGAAGAAACCTGCAGAAGATCACCACTACACATCTCCAAAAATTCATCAGTTTTAGAAAAATTGATTGCAAAAATAGAGGCATAATCAACTGGGTGCTTAATTGCTCTGTTTATGTCGAATTTAATCATAGCACCATCAAATTCCATTGTCAAGGTTCCCTCATGCACATCAATTTTCGTACGGGCTGTTTTTAAGAATGGGCGTCCTAACAAAATCATCCCCGGGTTAGAAGAAGTTCCCCCGTCCATATCCAAAACATAAAAATCTGCGGGGAAAACTAAGTCGTTTACTTGCACAAGAACATCTTCTAACACTCCTTCAGGAAAGACGCTAGACCTATCAGCCAATGTTAAAACTACACCATTTTGTTTCAAAGGACCCAAATTTAATGCAGAATAAATAGACAGAGGCATCAGATTAATAGAAGCACCTAGATCACACATAGCTTGCTTTATGCCTACATTGCCTATTTTGCAAGGAATCGTGAACATACCTGGGTCTTTTTCTTTAATGGGTAATTTACCTTGAAGTACAGCTGAAACGGCTTCACCCATGGGTACCCTCTCATTGGCCCGAACTCTGTTCATCCTAGTGCAGAGTTCTTTTAAAAATTTGCAATACCGGGGTACATGTTTGATGGCTGTTAGGAGTGGAATGTTGATGTCCACCTTCTTTAAAGTTTCAAACACCTCTGTGTCATCCGTTGCTTTCTTCTTTCTTGCCAATCGATGTGGAAATGGTGGTTTTTCAGGATTGGATTGGACTAGCTCTTCGATGGGGACTATTTTCTCTTTCTCCGCTGGTGTTGCACGGTCACATGGGGCTGATGCTTTTGGTGCTGGTGCTTCGAGTTCTTTGCCACTTCTCAAGGTAATTGCACTGACATTGTGTCTCGGATTCACATCAGGTTGGGAGGGTAACTTTCCTTTGTTTTCAAGTTTGTTGATAGAAGAGACTAATTGGTTAATTTGGTCTTCCATAATACTCATCTTGTCAACAACCTTCTGTTGAGAATCCACCAATTGCGCCATCATGCCTTTCAAAGAGTTAATTTCTTCTCCATAATTCATCCTTGGGGGCTGCTGTTGCTGTTGTTGGTTATTGCCATATCTGAAATTTGGATGATCCCTCCAGCCTGGATTATATGTATTGGAGAAAGGATCATATTTCCTTTGGTATTGGGCGTTGAAGTCTCCCATGGCATTAACCATCTCACTGCTGGAATCGTCTTGAAGCGTCGGACATGCATCAGTGGAATGTCCCTGAAAACAACAAATACCACAAACTCGGGCTTGTTGCCCTTGGTTAGAAGCACCTGCACTTCCAATAATACTCTTTTCCAGCAGTTGATTAAGCCTATCCAGTTTAGATTCGAGACCAGAAGATCTTACCTCATGAACACCTCGTGTTGGGATGTCAGAACGGCTGGTGAACTGTTGTGAATTTGCAGCCATGGCAGAAATCAGGTCTCGGGCAGCTTGAGGTGTCTTGCTGACCAAAGCACCTCCACTTGCAGCATCAATGACTCTCCGTTCAAGTGCTAGCAGCCCCTCATAAAAATATTGTATCAACAGCTGATCCGTTATACCGTGTTGAGGGCAACTAGCGCACAGCCTCTTGAATCTTTCCCAATATTCGTACAAGGACTCGGAGTCCCTTTGTCGAATGCTACAAATCTCCCTTCTCAAATTAGCAGCTCTAGATGCAGGGAAGAATCGTTCCAAGAACAGCCTTGCCATTTCGGTCCAAGTGTTGACAGTTCCGGAAGGAAGGTAGTACAACCATTCTTTTGCGGTGGCTTCCAAAGAGAATGGAAATGCACGCAACTTGATTTGCTCTTCAGTAACTCCACGTGGTTTAAATCCAGAACAAGCCACATGAAATTCTTTTAAGTGCCGATTTGGGTCTTCCGTTTGTAAGCCATGAAATTTTGGTAGAAGCTGAATCAATCCTGGTTTCAGCTCAAAGCCATCCTCCACATTTTGATATTGTATGCACAACGGTTGTTGGTTGACAGGAGGGGCGAGCATATCTCGCAAAGTTGCTAGTGGTGGATTGGCCATTTCGGCTTCAGAATCCGAATCTGTTTCAATGATGGGATGAGTTTCAGCACTATCAGAGTTGTCTTCTGCAGCCCCAAGCACTTGTCTCTTGCGTAGCTTTGCCTCCTTTCTAAGCCACTTTGCAGTTTTCTCGATTTCTGGGTCGAACAGAAGTCCGCCTACAGAGGAAGAACGCTGCATACACACTCAGAAAAGGAATTAGAAACAGCAAATAAATAAACCTTTTACAAAAATCCCCGGCAACGGCGCCAAAATTTGACAGGGTGTCGTTAACCCGTCAAAGTTAAATTTATATCTCCGGTTCCTTATATTGGGTAGTATAGCAAGAACGGGGTCGAACCACAGGGATTAGTGCAGGAATATTTATTTGCTAAAATAAAATAAGTTGGTTTGAGATTGGTTTATGATAAATGAATCAATTTGCAAAATGTAAATTAAATAAAATAAATCAATGGGATGAATGACTAGCCGAGGTACTTTTCAGTTTAATTCCGTATTTCAATCACAGACACCAAAGATACAATTCAATTATCCAAATAGATAGAGTTAAAGTTAAAGGTGAAACGCACTCAATAACCAATCTTTTCTTAGTTAATTGATAGTTCCGGGAAACGCCCTGACAAACTACTCCCCTAGCCAAAAGATAATCTCCAAGAAACCTTTTAGTAAGGTTTAACCTTATGGCAGCATTAAACACGAAAAAGACCTCTATCTTAGTTAAATGAAATCGGAAACGCCGTAAATCATAAATACTAAACTACTCAATTCCGTTAACTTTACGCGAAGCTAACTTGCCACTATGATAGAACAACAATCACGGATATATTATTCTATTCGGCGATATGCAATAGAATCAATCAATTAACTGGCCAAATCAATTAGATTAAATCTAAAGCAATAAATTATAATCGCGGGAATTGAATAGATATTTAGATGAAAGAACACAATTAAAACAAAAGTCTCATGAATGGAATTAAACTTTAAAAATACCTCAACTAGAAGAGAGTTTAGCTACTCATAATTAAACAAAAATCTGCAGAAAATCTTCAAGAAAAACTTGCAGCCTCCTTTCCTCTCCAAGCCTCCACCAAAACGTTTTTCAAATAGTCAAAAACTGACCCCCCAACCTTCTCCTCTTTTTCCCTTTTATAGCTCTCCTACTCCTAACCTAATTAGGAGCCTCATTAACCTACTTAATTAAAGAGGCCTGCTGGGAATTAAAGTGCAAACCGTGGGCTCCTTAAAGAGAATTTTGGCCCAATTAAGAAGAGAAGGTCAACAAGGGTTGACCCGCAGGACCCGAACAGGCTGCATAAAACCTCAGCTAACTTCCTCGAAACAGCTCCGATTGGCGCGATTCAAGGCTTTATGGAAAGCTAACGGATAGACGCACAATCTTGCAGAACAAACCTTGAGCTAAGACAGCCTCGAACACTGTTGAAAATCCAGTTGAAGTTCAAGCTCCAACAAAACCTCTTCTAGCAGTCTTCCTAAAAAAGCCAAAATCCACTTCCAAGCACCTAAAAGAGGTAAATAACACTAAATAAGGATATATAAAACAAAACAAACAAACTAATTAAGAAGATAATAAAACTAATACTAAAATGCTAAAATAACTAAGAAAATGAGTTAAAATGCACCTAAATATGCCTATGTAAATATGAGTTATCAGTACCCTATCTCACTGAGTTAACAATTGATGGAATGAAAGGTCTGTCAATATTTGATGAAAGCTATCTACAGGCTATGACAGCTCTCCAAAAGTTTGAGATTAGAAGTTGTGAAGAACTGAAATACCTGTGGGCTGATGGAACGAATGTGAGCTGTCTTACCAGTTTAAAGCATTTAGATATCGTAGAATGTAATGAGCTTGTGGCATTGGTGAATGGAGAGGAGGGGCTTTTGCCTTTCAACCTTGAATATTTGAGACTTAGAAATTGCAATAGACTGAAGGAGTTCCCATATGGCCTTAACCGTCTCAAATATTTTCAAAGTGTTGGCTGCTCTTCATTGGAGAAGGTCCACTGCAATAGCGAAATGACTACTTATCTTCAGACATTGACAGTCAATCCTTGTAATTCACAATTTCTGAAGTTGGTTTATTATGGGTTTTCTCACCTTAGAGAATTGGATATTTCTTATTGTGATGAAGTAGAGTCGTTTCCAGAGAGGGAATTGCCCAATACCCCCACTCTCATAAGTTTGTCAATTTCCCGTTGTAAAAGACTCAAGTCTCTATCCAATCATATGGAAAGCTTCCCCCACCTTCAATCTTTACGAATAAACGCCTGTGATGAATTGGAGTCGTTTCCAGATAAGGGGTTGCCCAATCTTGTGTCTTTTAGTATTCTTTCATGTCCCAAATTGAATCTCACTTCCCTTCAAAATCTAACTGAACTTGAGATCTCAAATTGTGAAAATCTGAATCAGCCAATTGCAGAGTGGGGACTGCATACACTCACTTCTCTAAAAAGGCTCACATTGGGAGTAAATAGAGAAATGGTGTCCTTCCCAGATAACGATGGATTACTCCTTCCTACTTCTTTAACCGATCTCACAATCTCTGAATTCGAGAACATGGAATCCATATCCAGGGGTCTCAAAAACCTCACCTCTCTTCGTGAATTAAGCATTGATGAATGCCCTAAACTCAAGTCCTTTCCTGTTGAGAGCCTCCCTCCCACACTTGAATATTTAGAAATTTGTGAATGTCCTGATCTGGAAGAATGGTGCTCAAACGACAAAGGAGAATATGGTCCCATCGTTCGATATGATCCCTTCTATTTGGGGTGATTGTCATCTTGTAAAAGATTGGTAACGCTCTAATTCATATTTATTATTCACCAACAACACTATTTTAGTTACAAATTGTTTAGTGGTTGTAGAGTAAATAATTTGCTTTTTCTAAAAAAAAAGAACAAGTTGCTTTTTAAGATTATCTCTTAATTTAGGTTATTATTATAACAACATAATTAGTAATATGGAAATAATCACCAATTAAATTACTCTATGTGTAAGTAGAGTTACTCTCTTAATTAAAGTGCAAAACTTACTATATATATAACAATAGTCAATATGAAATATAATAATTGAGAAATTTCCATAAATAAATTAATATTCACTAATTAATAAATAATTTTTATAATAGTTTACATACAAAGAATTTATTGTCAATTTTGATTAATAATTAATATTAGGTTCACATCTAATTAAATAGGTTGTAATTTTTACTTATTATTTAGTTTTACTATATATTCTATGCTTTTTGTGATTTCCATCAAAACCAAAACGAATAAAATTTAAGTTTTACAGTTTTAAATCAGAAACATATGTATTTTATTCTTTTACCCTTTCAATACTCTGCTTTTAATAATGAATTTTATAGTTTTTGTATTATGTGGGAAAGTTATTTAATTGGTTATATGAGATTTGTTGGAGTAATTTGTTAGTGTTGTTCATCTATTAGGTGATATTGAAGCTTTCATCACTTTGGAAGATTGGTGCTAAGGATTGCTACCATCCGAAATTTCTTCTCGCTAAGTTGAAATCTCATGCCATTGTGATTATTTTCTTTTCAGATGATTAAGATTTGTGTTGATGGATCGAGCTTTTGGGTTTAGATGTGGAAGGAGATTGCAGTTAGTATCCAATGGTACAGAGGTTATGCTTAAGTTGTAATTGTAGTTTAAATGGTGTTCTGATCTTAAGGTTTAAATATCAATTATATCAAGGTTTATGAGTCATTAAATTGGAGGGTTGCATAGATTAAAGCTTGCTTATGCTTAATGTATGTGCCGGTCATGCCAAGATTGGTATTTACTAATAATTTCTGGTTTGCAAGCAGACTTACTGAATACATCCAACTTCCTGTCGTACGGGAACGTCGGATAATGTTGAAGAGAGTTTACAAGAAGCTTGAAATGAATTTGTCTTTTCTTGGTCTTCACTTCTGCTACGGAAATATAAAGAATTGAAAACGGCTAGTGAAGACTGAATTAGAGGCTTCTGTCTGATTTAATTGTCAGCATTTGACACATTCTTTTTTATCAGCATACTTCTTATTCAATCTGTCACTAATTTCGGACTTGGAAGTAAGTAACTGGGCAGCCATTCCGCGCCGTAAGTAACTGAAAATTCTAATTCTTATTTTGGATCAAACATAACTTAATTCTAATAATTTCCGCTTCCAATGCATTCTAGCAAGTCCAAATGTGAACATCAAAGGATCTGCGGCATAATTGAGGCTAGTTTAAATTTGGATTAGTTGCCTGATACCATGTAGAATATTGATTATTAAAAGTGAATTATCAGAAAGCAGGATTCATCGCTTTTGCAACCACAAAAACATGTATGGCTTACATTTAAGTTAATTTCAGAGGATTCATTAGGGGTAAAAATTATGTGTGAACCATTTTAGTCTTCGGTTCCGTGATGTAATGCTTCCGAAATAAGTTGCATTTTGTGAATTATTGTGTATATCTCTCGATCTATTTCAACTTGATAAGTACTAAGTACAGTTGCCCTGTTAACCAATCCAAGAAAAAACAATTAGTCATTTTCATACTTAATTGGAACTCGGTACAACGAAGAGAAGATATCAACATTTTCAGAATCTTTAATAACAAAAGCATTTTCTTTAATGTGCTCCCTAGACTTTGCTGAACTTATGAAAAGGACAATTTCTGCCTCTGATTGTTTGATTTCTGTCTGAGCTCTAGGTGTGCAGATGGTAGCATAATTCATTCTTTCATTCTTCAACCTTATTGAAGTTGAAGTTTGAATTTGTGCAAAAATAACTGTTTATAGCTTCTTGAGGGCCCCATTATCTGATCCTAAAACATCCTCATGCTGTTTATGCTCAGAGGTTTGTGGAAGCAATTGGCGTTAGGGAATTTGAGGATTTTTCTGAGAGTTTACCTTTTAGAAATCAGGATTGATAAGGCAAGTGATTCCATCAATGAATCTCACTTAATGGTGTCATCAAACAATGGCAATGAACCCAAGAATCTTTTAGCTGAAGCAATTGACCAAGTTAAATTGAATACCCGGAGGGTTGTTCGTCGTCAAGTAAGTTCGTGTATCATATTTTACATGTTTTAATTAACTATAGTTTGCTATAAAGTCGTTATATTAGTACAATTTAATTATCCTATGTGTTCTAAATTTGAAACACATTTTTTTGGAAACTTGACTGCTTTATGTGCAGTATTAGAAATTATTCATGCCTCTGTCGCCTCCTTCAGTTGTGTGATAATTATTGGAAATTTCAATACATTAGTAACTTGTTACTAAATTCCAAATTGTATTCCCAAAGATCAGTATTTTATAACCAATATCATCAATTCATGCTGTGCACGAACTTGTCTATATATCGTGAATGGTAAGTATTTAACTTTTCAGAAAAGTCTGGTGTTAATTTTCTGAAATGCTTTTGATTCTGAAATCAAGTCTTCCAAGTGTGGTTCAGTCAGTCGCAATCAATGTCGAATTTAAAGAGTTGTGGGCTGATAATCAATGTCTAATTCGTAATAACAAAACCATTTTCCTGTAACAGAAGAGGAGGAGTTAGTCGGCTTCAAATGTTGTTTGGATGGAATATACAACATGTTGATGCAACTGAATCCGTTTCAAGTACACCCTTTCTTTGTCCTGTTTGTTTATAGATCAGAAATATATTCTCAACAGTAGATCATTTTCTTGCAGAATAACATGTGATGCTATTTTTGTTTGTGTTCCAGGCAAGTCCAATGAATCATGGGCTGAACTAGTGGCTGGACTGGCAGCGGAAATCATAACTTCTTCTACAGCATGATTCAAGCTCAGTTCCTGGTTTGATGGTTTGTGATGGTGGAAACCAATTGACTCAAAGGAATCTTTGGACCCAATACGTATGTAAGGTCAGCATCTTCATGTTTTCGAGATACTCTGCTGTCTCTCTGTGTAGTGTTTTAAATTTACTGGTTTTTTGAGTGCATGTTCAGAGTCTAAATTTACTCATATTTCTTTGTATTGGTAGGCAACAGGATTCTTAGAGGAGCTCACGAGCGGGAACAACATAAACAGGGTCGATGCCTCGAAAAGCCTCGAAAACACATTTATTTGATTTTGAAAGTCACAATAAGCAACTGAGTTTAAGTATCATAATCATTGAACTCCCTCCTTATGAGCTGGAGAGCTCTCCTCAGACGACTTCCATGGAAGCTAACTGACTGAGATAGGCATAAAATGAACTTTACAGATTTTATGTGATTATGATTGTACAGAAAATATGTATGTTTCCTTGCTTGGCATATCCAAAATCACTCTGCAAGATCCTTCTGCTGTATAATAGGTTTGAATAGTTTTTCTACTATTTTTTTTGTAAGTTTTTGATACAAGGGAAAGCCAGAGAAGTTTAATTTTGTGATTAAATGATATAATAATGAATTATAATGATTTGAATCATTTGTATTATAATAATGATTTATAATATAAAAAGGAAAAAACAATGTACCAAATAACTATATATTTATTGCTGAAAAAGAATAAATTTGCCCAATTGCGGCTTGAGGTTATTATTTGCAAAGTTTCTTTGATAATTACAATACTTATTAAAATTTTTGAAACATCAAATAAATTTGTTTATTGCATCAATTTTACTAAAAAAAAAAATGATGCCTAGAAATAAAACATAAAAAGTTATCAAAATAATATTTTCTCAACTAATTTTTATTTGATTTGCTAAACTTATTAATTTTTATATTTTAATACAACATTTTGTATTATCGATATATTTTGGAAGGTAGGGGCTAATTGTAAGTTCCACGATAACCTTGGGCTAATTGTCTCTATTCCGCTCATCCGAAACAGAAGATAAGAAAACAACAAAAGAGTTCAGCTTGATTTGATTTAAATTTATCTATCAATTTGCAGCTTCTTAATGTTATTGTTGGGGGCACCAATTACTATAGTCAGCTAATGTACTATGTGAGATTCACTTTAAGGGAAGTGGGAATTATAGATATTACAAGGTTTTTTCTGAGATAAACGGGTCAATTTGGACCTTCAACTTGGCTTAGAGAGTCAATTTGCCCCGGACTGAACTTTAGGCATCGTTGTGACCCTCCAACTTCACTTTTGTAGTCAATTTGCCCAAAAATGAATTTTAGCTACCATTTTAGCCCTTCAATTTGGGGTTTTTTAGCCAAACCAGTCTACTGTCACATGTCAAAATGCCACCAATCATATGTTGGAACTTTTTGGACTAATTTGACTAAAAATTTCAAGTGGTAGACTACACTGATATCTGCATTTCATTTTGAACCAAAATGATCCTGTAAGCAAATTTTAGGGACTGAAGTTGACCTTTTATCTAATAAATTTTCTGGGATAACTGAAAATTGATTACTTTTAGTACTTTTGTTTTACGATTTGATAACTCTAAAGTCCTTTTTATTATGTTTTTCACCATTGTTCAGTTTTTAACTATGTATTCAGGCTCTTCTAAGTCCTTTCCTTCTAGATGATACATCAGTTGATTTGGATGAGAGCCTTGTTAATGAGCATCTTGATATGCATCAAGTAATGTACTTCATTGCTTTGATATAGTTTACATGTATGGCAGTATTATTTATATGCTTTATGATCAGGCGCTTGAGTTTGAGAGCAATGATTTCAACAAGTATAAACTTAAAGCTTTGACCTCTTTTATGCCTCTCTTCTAACTACTATTTGCTTCCATTGGTGACAATTGGTGTGGTGGGCCTTATTGAAACCCCTATTTGCTTCTATTAAGCCTAGGCGGGGCCTGTCCATCATGGCCAAAGGCTGATGCCTATAAAACCCATAAGGATTGGGCCTATTTGGGCCTAGAGCCAGCAGCTGCCTCTCTCCCCTATTAACTGGATTCAACTCTCTGCCATGTGTCTTCCACGTGAGTGCAGGTACGCAGGACCACCCCCTCCTCTCCCCGCGGATGCTTTGCTGCGATAGCTTCACTGGCCTGGCCGGTCGTACAATGACGCTTCCACATGGTGGGTCACTCTCATCGCCTGAATCTGGGTCTCCGGTGCAAACGTCCTGAACCAACTCTTAATCTCCGGCCGGAGTCCATTGATGAAGAATCCGACGAACAGTTCTTCCGGCTGATTAGGGATTTGCGCAGCTGCCTCTTCAAAAGCATCAATGTAATCTGCAACCGATTAAAGCATCAATGTAACCACTATCAAAGGATCGTTTTCTATTTTTTCAACACAATTTGAGCATTTGTCAGTCTCCTGCTCAATTTGACCAAGGTACCATTGTGGCCCTCCAACCTGGATTTCATAGTTAATATGCCCAAAACTGAACTTTATGTATCATTTTGGCCCTTCAACTTGGGTTTTGGGCAAAAAGCCACCAACCACATGTTGACACATGACACTTTTTTGGACTAATTTGACAAAAAAAAAAATTCAAGTGGTAGACTAAACTAATATTTAAAGCTCATTTTGGACCAAAATAATCTGCAATCCAAGTTTAGGGAACAAATTGACCCTTTATCATATTTATTTTTTCTGGGATAACTGAAAATTGATTTCTTTTAGTAGTTTTGCACTGCAATGTGATAACTCTTAGTTCTAATGTATTTTACCACTGATCAATCTTTAACTCTGTGTTTAGCCTCTTGTGAGTCCTTTCCTTTTAGATGATACAGCATAACATTTGGATGAGAGCCATGTGTTATTTTAATATCCTATTTTGATGTGGAAACAAGCCAAGCCATCTTATTATTCTTATGTTATGTTATGTTATTTTGTTTTAATTTTAGTTTATTTATTCATTGTAGGGCTTGTCATTCACATAGATTTATTAATTTAATCTAATTAGCAATGTTATCAAAACCGAACCGGACAAATCCAGTTGGTTCGATCAAAATTTCCTGTTTTTAAAAATAATAACATTAATTATAAAATATTATTAAATAACATTTTTTTAAAAGAACTATACCAATATTCATTATAATATATTATTAAAGAATATTTGTTACTACCAGTTTGATCCGATCGAGCCAGTTGAACTAGTGAACCCGTAATGTTACTGGTTCGCTCTCCGATCCGGTTATGATAACATTGCTAATTAACACAAATTCAAAGCCATGGGTTTAAGCTGATATTTTTGAGTGAAGTTCAAAGGAGCAACTTTGGCTGATGTAATATTCAAGTACAACAATTTGTGAGCATTGATCACAAATATAATTATAAGAAGAGAATCCCAATCCTTATAGAAATATAATTATAATTTGGGCGGCCAGTGTGGATACAGAAAAAATAAAATAAATTACAACAAGTAGAAAATTAATGATAAAAACAAAATGAAGTTGGTTTATCAATTAAATATTCTATATATTATCATTGACGTCTTTTAGAAATTAGAAAATTAGAACGCTTGGAATTATACTAATGGCACTATACAAAACTATTTCTCTATCTATGGTGAACACTTAACTATTTCCGGTCTTGTGGTGTTTTCAGCTGGATTCGCTAACTCATTTAGCGGACACCTGCTTTTTTAATCGTCCACTGTTTTTGAAGATGTCCGCAATTCTAATTAATGGTCCAAAAGATGTGCAAATATAAGAATAGCAGATAAATTAAATCCAATTTATCAGGCTTGAAAAACAGGGTTTTGACTTGAAAAAGCAGGTGTCCGTTTACTGCATCAGCAGATCCGGCTAAAAAAGCTATAAGACCGAAATATTTTTGTGTTCACCATATATGGGGAAATAGTTTTGCATGATACTATAAAATTTTCTTTAATCCTACAGCTGGACATGTTGAATGAAGCTGTAGTATATTGCATATATTTAAAAAAAAAAAAAAAAAAAAAGCACATAAGAAATGTATCCAGAATAGATTAGTTGCAACTAGACAAGGAAATAAAATTTAATATTTGCTGGTGAACATAGGTTTTAACTAATAGAAAATCAAGAGAGATGGAAGCTGTTGACTTTACTTTTCTTCTTGTTGATGGATAGAAGCCGTGTTTCCCGACGCAAAACTCCTTCTGCTAATAGTCTCTTCTAGCAATCAGGAAGAATTCTTGAAATGGAAGTCGTTGCTGGTTCGATCCTTTCTGCTTCGGTTGCTGCGGTTATTGAGAGGTTGATGTCCATTGACTGGCTCAAATATAGGGGTCAAGGGCAAGTCCTGGATCAACTCAAAAGGTGGGAGAAGATGCTTAGGAGGATTGATGCTGCGCTTGATTATGCTGAGGAGATGCAGTCCACTACCCGACTGGTTGAGATCTGGTTGACTGATCTAAAGCACTTGGCTTACGACCTGGAGGATGTTGTTGATCAACTTGCAACTGAGGTTCAGCAGCGCGTTTTTGAGGATCAAGATGACTTTAATGCACGTCCGAGTAACGTGCGCAAACTCCTCTCTTCATGCTGTGCTGCAGTGAAACCAACTACTGTCATGTTCAATAAGGAGATGCTTTCCAAGATAGATGAGATCAGTGCAAGATTAGATCAGATTATCAGAGAAAAAGATGATCTGAAACTGGGAGAGTCCAATAGAAAGAAGACGGTCACCCAAGGGAGCGAAAGACCACCCTCGACCTCTTTCGTGAATGAAGCAAAAGTTTATGGTAGAGAGGATGATAAGAAGACCATGCTCCACTTGTTGGAGGCTGCAGATGCTGATGTTGCTGTCATTCCCATCATTGGCATGGGAGGTCTTGGGAAGACTACTTTAGCTCAGCTCATTTACAGTGATACCTCGTTAGAATTTGATTTGAAAGCTTGGGTTTCTGTTGGTGAAGATTTTGATGTCTTCAGGATCACAAGAACCATCCTTCAATCTATTGATGACAAGGATGATAAAGATAAAGATCTGAATTCATTACAAGTGAAACTGAACCAGATTGTGTCTGGAAAAAGGTTTTTAATTATATTAGATGATGTTTGGTCTGAGAAGTATGATGTTTGGACTCTTTTTTGTGGTCCTCTTGAAGCAGGAGCACCAAAAAGCAGAATTATCATCACAACTCGCAGTCATGAGGTTTCCCGTGTGGCAGGAGGTAAGTAATTTACTAGTTCACATCTCAAATAGCTTTCCTATAATGAGTACTGACTTGGGAAATTTCATTGGTAACAGGTAGTCTTACCGCTCATCATCTCAAAGAGCTATCCTATGACGAATGCTTGTCCGTGTTTTGTCTACATGCTCTAGGAGAAACAAACTTTGAACGACACTTGTATCTAAAAGCAATGGGCGAGGAGATTGTGAAAAGATGTAGGGGATTACCTTTGGCAGCTAAAGTGCTGGGAGGCATCCTGAAAGGTAAATCCAATATTAATGCGTGGGAGGAAGTAATGAAGAGTGAAATATGGGATTTATGTGAGGGTAAAAGCAATATTCTTCCAGCCTTGAGGTTGAGCTATCTCTATCTCCCTCCTCACTTGAAGCGATGTTTTGCCTATTGTTCAATTTTCCCCCAGGATCATGAGTTTGATAAGAATGAGTTGATTTTGTTATGGATGGCAGAGGGTTTTTTGGGTCAGCAGAATCAAGCGAAGAATAGGGAAGATATAGGTCATGAATACTTTGATGAGTTATTGTCAAGATCATTTTTTCAACAATCTAATGATAATAAATCAACATATGTTATGCATGACCTTATCCATGATCTTGCTCACTTTGTTAGCAGAGACATATGTTTTCACTTGGGTGAGAATAATAAGTTAGCGGGTGGGGAGTCATATGAGTATATACGGCATTCGGCATTCATGGCTCAGGAGCACAACCTTTATGCAAGGTTTGAATGCTTTCACAAGATGGTGAAATTGAGGACATTTTTGTCTCAACAGCAGTCTTTTTTCCCAAGAAAATATTTACATAGGAGGGTGTTATATGATCTTCTGCCAAAGTTCAAATGCTTAAGGGTTTTGTCACTAACAAATTTTGATATTGAGGAGTTGCCATGGATTGTTGGTGAACTAAAACAATTAAGGTTCCTTGACTTGTCTGGCACTAGTACTAGAAGGTTGCCAGAATCAATGGGTAATCTCATTAACTTGGAAACGCTGAAGCTGCAGAATTGTCATGACCTTATAGAGTTACCAAAAAGCATTTGTAAGTTGATCAGCTTGTTGTATCTTGATATCAGTGGGACATTGTCTTTGAAAGAAATGCCACCAAAAATAGGTAATCTGACAAGTCTGCGTATTTTGAGCAAGTTCATTGTGGGAAAAGGCAATAATGGGTTGAAGATATCAGAGTTGAAGAAACTTTCTCAATTAGCAGGAAAGCTTGAGATTCAAGGGCTACAGAATGTGGGAGATATGAGGGATGGAAATTTTGTCTGCTTAAAGGAGAAGCCCGGACTCCTTGAGTTACACTTGGACTGGGGTGATTCTGCTGTTCGAAATGCAATTCAGGATGAGCAGATTTTGAAATCAGTGGAGCCGCATGAAAATATAACAAGCGTTACAATTAGGGGTTTCAGCGGAAGGCAATTCCCATCATGGATAGGAGATGCCATTTTCACGAAGATGGTAAAGCTGAAGTTGGTCGGCTGTAAGAATATCAAATGGTTGCCGCTGGTTGGACGACTACCCTCACTGAAGGAGTTGAAACTAGAAGGTTTGAGTGGAGTGGAAGAAGTGGGGAGTGATGATTCTTCATTTCCTTGTTTGGAGTCTCTAGAGATGGAAGATATGCCAGAATGGAAGCAGTGGTCTTGGCCTAATGATCCGAATGGAGATTCTGTGGGAAAAATCCAGAAACTTCGTAAGCTTGGAATAAGAAATTGTCCAAAATTGGCAGGGAAGTTGCCAAGCTTGCTTCCGTCCCTTGAAGAACTTGAAATTTCAGGCTGCGATAAGTTAACTGATTTAACTCGAGAGCTTCCAACTCTTAAAAGCCTCCATATTAGTGGATGTGAAGGGGCGGTTCTGAGAAGTCTGACTAATGTACCCTGTCTCATTGAGTTGAAAATTGATGGAATGGAAGGTCTGTCAATATTTGATGAAAGCTATCTACAGGCTATGACAGCTCTCCAAAAGTTTGAGATTAGAAGATGTAAAGAACTGAAATACCTGTGGGCTGATGGAACGAATGTTGGCTGTCTTTCTAGTTTAAAGCATTTAGATATCGAAGAATGTAATGAGCTTGTGGCATTGGTGAATGGAGAGGAAGGGCTTTTGCCTTTCAACCTTGAATATTTGAGACTTAGACATTGCAATAGACTGAAGGAGTTCCTAAATGGCCTCAACAGTCCAAAAAATCTTGAGATTAATGGCTGCCCTTCATTGGAGGTCTACTGCAATAGCGAAATGACTACTTATCTTCAGAGATTGAGGGTTAGTCGTAATTCACAATTTGTAGAGTTGGTTTATAATGGGTTTTCTCATCTTAGAGAATTGGATATTTATGATTGTGACGAACTAGAGTCATTTCCCGGGAGGGAATTGCCCATTATCCCCACTCTTACAGAATTCTCAATTTCCAGTTGTAAAAGACTTAAGTCTCTATCCAATCATATGGAAAGCTTCCCCCGTCTTCAATCTTTTTGCATATGGGGCTGTGATGAATTGGATTCGTTTCCAGATAAGGGGTTGACCAATCTCTCTCTTGTCGCTTTCAGAATTCGCTACTGCCCCAAATTGAAATCTCTACCCAATCGGATGCAGAATCTCAGTTCCCTTCAACGTTTGGAGATAATTGAAACAAAGATATCATCTCTGGAAAGGTGCTTACCTGCAAATATAACTGAACTTGAGATCTCAAATTGTGAAAATTTGAATCAGCCAATTGCAGAGTGGGGATTGCATACACTCACTTCTCTTAAAAGTCTCGCATTACAAGGAAACAGAGAAATGGTTACCTTCCCGGATAATGATGGATTACGCCTTCCTACTTCTTTAATCTATGTCAGAATTTCTATATTCGAGAATTTGAAATCCATATCCAGGGGTCTCCAAAACCTCACATCTCTTCGTGCATTGATGGAAGCCCTAAACTCAAGTCCTTTCCTGTTGAGAGCCTCCCTCCCACACTTGAATTTTTAGATATTAGTGAATGTCCTCATCTGGAAAGGAGAATATGGTGCGCAAACGACAAAGGAGAATATGGTCCCATCGTTCGATATAAAGCCGCCTTTTGGTAAGTAACTAAAAGCTCTAATCCATATATTTAAGTTTTACAGTTTTAGATCAGAAACATATGTATTTTATTCTTTTACCCTTTCAATACTCTGCTTTTAATAATGAATTTTATAGTGTTTCTATTATGTGGGAAAGTTATTTAGTTGGTTATATGAGAGTTGTTGGAGTAATTTGTTAGTGTTGTTCGTCTATTAGGAGATATTGAAGCTTTGATCACACTTTGGAAGATTGGTGCCAAGGATTGTATCAAGTTTGAGGTGAGTGGTAGTTATGGTGCATGCACCCTACTTGTTTATAATATAAAATTTTTATATATTTTTTTATTCGAATAAAATTGTATTTGTGCTTGAATTTTATATTTGTTCAATATTTTGTACCTTAGAACATAAGCTCTATATTGAATTGAAATTGATATCAACTATATTTAAAATGTGAAATTACATTTCAGATTTTATTTGTATTACTATCTCCTTATTTGTTTATGTTATCGTTGCCTTTGGAAATAAGAGACTTCATTTCGGTATCCTTATATTGATTTATGTTATTTTCTTTTGTGGTATCATTTGAATTTTATTATCTAGACTTGAATTATATGACGGATTTGAGAAATATAAGTAATTTGTTTTGAATCTGGTACACATGCTCAAGATATCTCTATTTGTTATCTGACCTAGGTTAAGACATTATGTATCTGTTATCTAGCCTTACATGAAGGCAATAATCTGAGATATGTTATCTATTATTTGTACTTGACTACTATCTAATTTATTTCTATAATCTGTTCACTAGTGATTTGTCAACGTTTTCCTTATCTATATTTGTTCAATCTTTAAATCAGTTTTGACTATTTTGAATTATGTTTAGACAATCTTTTTGATAAGGATTTTCGAATGTTTTGAAATATAGTTGTAGTCTATTTAGCATTTGACACAATATTTTAATTTGATATATATAAATGTTTGAGAAATGTCAGACTATTTATTTGTTCCATGTTCTATTGTGCACTATAATTGCTATTCACTGAGATTTCTATGGTTATTTCTCATTGAGTTGAAAGCTTATACCATCATAATTATTTTCTTTTCAGATGATTAAGATTTTTGTTGACGGATCGAGCTTTTTGGGTTAGATGTGGAAGGAGATTGCAATTAGTAGCTGATGGTATAGAGGTTATGCTTAGGTTGCGATTGTATTTTCAATAGTTTTCTGATTTTAAGTTTATAAATATCTGTTATATTAAGATTTATTTGTAATTAATTATAGGCTAACTTTGATTAAGGCTACCTTAATTTATGCACCGGTCATGACCGGGTTTGTGTATTTACTAATAATTTCTGGTTTGCATGCAAGCTTTCTGAATGCATCCAACTTCCAATTGTATGTGAAAGTCAAATAATGTTAAGTGAGTTTACAAGAAGTTTGAAATGAATTTGTAGTATCAGTGTGAATTATTGCGTATATTTCTCGATGTATTTCAACTTCATAAGTACACATGTCTGATACTATTATGTTTCTTTCAGTATTTTTGCATTACGATGCGATAAATCTTGGTGTTATGCTTTTTTTTTTTTTTTTTTACAATCTTTAACTCTATATTCAGGCTCTTGTAAGTTTTTTTTCTCTTGATGGTAAGATGGAAAATTTGGATGAGAGCCTTGTGAATGGACATATTGGTATGCATCAAGTAATGAACTTAATTGCTTTGATATAGTTCACATTCATGGCAATGTCATTTATATGCTTTATTTTTGTGCAGGAGATTAGCAAAATGATGAGGCACCTGACTTTGGGACAAATGGTTCCATCAACTGTCAGTATCTAAAAGAACTTGATTCTGTTGCAGCTAACAGATTTCATCCACATGACAATGGAAAAGTAGGATTACTTGCCTCGATATATATCTTCAAACTGCCTTTTTACGCATGTTTAAATAGTTGCATGGTGTGTTCTGATTATGCAAAAAGTTTTGCTGTTTCTGGCTCCGTCAACGAAGCTTAATTGTTTGGAAGGATGAAAAACTTGAAAATTCAATGTGTCAACTGAAAATCATCTCCTGGCCTGAAGATTATTGGACTTGTAGCAATCTTTGTTAAATTGGCTTGTCGAGTAGAGGTTCTGGCTCTTCTGGGATTACCCAACTTTGGCTCCATGATGTCCATCGAAAACGCATTTCTTCTATTCGAAAGTCAGAAAGAGCAAACCCGTCGGCTTTACCCTCTTGAGAAATCATAGTTAAGTGGTTAACTATAGTTACCTAACCGGATCACATTAATTTTGGTTAGTGATGAAAGGGGTTAATTAACTATGGTTAATTACTAATAGGTTGTTAGTTTGTTTGATTCCGTTACTTTTCCTTTCTTTGTCTATAAGAGCTAATTGCTCATTCTCTCTGTAAGTTTTACATTTTTCAATTCTGAGATTAATGGAAATTTTGTTTCCTTTCTTCAATCTTTAATTCGTTACATACCCAATGACTGAAATGAATTTGAGCTTCAAGATAGTTGAACTACTTGGATTGAAAATACTCTGAGATATATATGTTATGAAAATTTTGACACAATAATTATATAGTTATTATTGAAAAATGAGAATAAATTTGGAGAAATGAAACTCGAGGTTATTAATTGCAATGTTAATAATTATTAAATTTTTTGAAATATCAATAAATTTGTTTATTGCGGCAATTAAGGTTTCTAGGAAAATATGCCCCCAAAAGAATAAAAATAAAAAAACAATTGAACTAATATTCTCTGTTGTTATTTTTTTTATTAATTTTTAGGATTATTAATTTAATTTTTATATGGTTTTTTTTTATTACAAATGTAATTGTGAGAATTTGGTAATTTTTATATGGTCTCAAATCCAGTAGTTTATGAACAGGAATTTGAAAGTTCAAGCTTTGATCGAAATTTGTTTCTAGACGTGGAATCCTTTACAAGGTGTTTGATATTTGATGGAAATAGAGATAAGAATCGGGATAGGGATAAGGATAAAATAGTGAAATAGGGATAAAAATAAGTAAATTGAGATTTATTAATCTATGTTTGTTATGTTGGATAAGGTTAGTGATAAAACAATACATTTTACCTTATTACCCTTATATATTTATTTCACTTTTTTATTTTTAAATTTAGTGAGGGGCAACTTAGTTTTTTTGATCATTAAAATTTTATCTCCACCCTTATACTTACTCCATTTGGTATAGGATGACAGGGATAAGAGAGGGATTTATCCCTTATCCCTGTCTCCTAAACAAACATGGGATAAGGGTAGGGATGACAACGGGTTCGGGTTTCACGGGTATTGAATTTGACCAACCAGCTTTTCTTCTTCTCCCCTCTTGTCCATAAAAAAAAATTGGCAGAAGTTCACAATTATCCTTTTATGACCAAAAAAAGGGAAAAAAAAAAATCTAGATATAGATTTATCAATATTCATTTTCATGTGGCATTTTAAAAGAATTTACCAGTGTATTTTTTATAAATTTTTTTTTATCAAAGTTATTATTACTTATATTAAAAGAGAGACTTAATATTAACGAAAACTATCCTATAATTAATGTATAATAATTAATAAGTAAAAGACTTTTTTTAAATGAATATCAGTAGAGATTCAGAAGATAATTAATTGTAAATCGATTATTTAAATTATTAATAGTAATTTATATTTTTTTGGCATTCATGAGAAATTTTAAGGGGAAAATTTTAGAATTTATTTATTTGTATAGTCGAGGTGCAAAACGCGCAAAGTGCAATCTCGAAAAAAGGACTACCCAATCGATAATCATTCTCCTAATTACACTCCTCATCCTGCATTAGCCCTAACTGCATTGTTCCAGCTGCCTCATGTTTCCACCCCAAACTTAAACGCAAGAAAAAGGCTGCTCACTGTGGAGGGCCCGAGTTCGCGGCAGAGCCCATAGATATCTGATCGATGTCCTTCGTCGGGACCCACGAGTACTTGGCCCCAGAGATTGTGTCCGGGGAAGGCCATGGCAGTCCAGTGGATTGGTGGACAACTGTTCTATGGGTTCACGCCATTTCGAGGCGTGGACCATGAACTAACTTTAGCTAATATAGTAGCCCGAGCCCTCAAGATCCCGAAAGAACCAGCTGTGCTAGCCACGGCTAAGGACATGATATCGCAGTTGTTGGTAAAGGACCGTGCAAGGAGATTGGGTTCAACCATGGGTGCTACTGCTATTAAGCATCACCCTTTCTTTCAAGGGGTCAATTCGGCATTGTTGAGATGTACACATCCACCTTATGTTCCTTCTCCATTGAGTAAAGAGGTTGTATCAGATGAAAGTTGTCCTGAAACACCTGTTGAATATTATTAGTATAAGTTTTTAATTCAAAGGGTAATCAGTCAATAGTTATGGCTCGCCACATAATTCTTCTTTTGGATTAATTTTTGCGTATTATTGATTATAGGTTATTGTAATTTCAATGATTAGTATGTAATTTGAGTAACATTTGGGGTTTTCTTTCCATTTGGGTTAAGTGTGCCTTTTTCCAGTGCTCAATTTTGATTTTTCCTTAATCAATTATATCATCATTAAGTATTTGATAAATGATGTATTTTAAGTGCTTACTTTTTTAAATATTAAAACTATTAAATCATAATTTATTTGTCAAGTACTTAATATAATAGAGTGGTTTAATAACCTGACAATTGAAAACTATAAAAAAAATGAGACAATTATGTTATTGTGTTCGAATTTAATCTTTTTAATAATAAAAAAGCCTAATGATTTTTTTGGCCCTTATTGTATAACTCAATTGCTTTTTCATTTTAAAGTTTTCCTTTTACCCTATGTACTGTGTAAAATCAAATCTATTTGAATCATAATTAACCCTATTACCATCAGAATGAGTTAAGGTTTACTTGAATTTGAATAAGACATGGCGAAAAGGGTACTTCTGAAACGATAGAGACTAAAAAAATAATTGATTGATAGCAAAAGGGCTAAAATAACCGTTTTTTTTTCCTACTCAAAAAACTAGTAATTTAATCCTAACAATTATAAAGTATGAAATATATAAAATGTGTTTATGAATGTCTCATTATTATTTTGAATATATACAAAAGTATATATGGATAACGGGATTTATTTCAATAAAGCAACAAGAAGATAGATATAAATACATTCTGATGCTTGATCAACTGGATGTTGAGTTGTTGTGGTTTTAATATTTTTAAGATTTTGTACTGTAAACATCAACTAGGATTTTTAATTACGGATATATTTTATGGAAATCAAACAGAAGTCTCCTCCGATAAATTCATCTATGCAGCAGGAGCTAACCAATAAGTTTCTTTTTTTCTTCTAATAAATATGAATACTAATATGTGGTGTTCAGTCATTGTCAATTGAATAATGAGACTCATTGTGCGTCTATAGGAAAGAAACCAAACACTATACCATTATTTTATTTTATTTTATCTTTTATGAGAAATTGTTATGTGTTTTCAGCTTAAAGATGTCGGGTTTGCTCGTTGGATATCATTTATATAATTCTCTAACATGGGCCCGTATGTTAGATTAAGAAAATTCAAAATTTTTAACGCCTGCTCGTCATCCAAAAAATAATTAATTGTTTGCAGGTAAGGGTTTCTGTTATCTTAAATTACAAGTTTGTGTCTCAGAAAATTCAGAGAGCTTAAATTATGGGCAGATCATTAATTTCTGTATAATTTTTTTTCTTGTATTAGACAAGGTTATGGGATTTGAAACTTGAACTATTAACAACAAGGAGGATTTCTTAGGTGCATCGATAATAATAACAGTCTTAGGATTCGAACCAACTGAGAGATTTTAGAACTTCCGTAACTCTTAATATCAAATTAAGTAATTGTCACAGCAGTATATGCTGCAGAAATGTTTTGCTTTCATTTATGGCTGTGGCACCTTATAAGATGTTCATGTGCCCCTTCTTGTTCATAAAATTTAGTGCTTTTTAGAGCATTAGATAGAGTGCTTGTTAAATGTTTGGTATTGGAAGTCAAAACTCAGTTTCCGAGATTCCTTAGCCTAAATAAAAAAATTGTTGTCCTAGAAGCTTTTGTTCCGTGTAGAATTAATCATGTATCGTAAGGATCAATGAAACCCGAAATTTCTGCTTTTAGGATTTACGTTATTTAGTAAATTATTTCTGGCCTTCTTTTGTGGAGATTTTGGCTGTGCCTGTGAACTGCGGCCCCCAAAATCCTTCTCCTTAGTTTCAGGATGAAGCATAAGCAACTTAAAGTAGATTCAAAATAAACTTTGTGTATAAAATTAGTCTGCTAACTTAGGAATATGGTCAAAACGGTTCTAGAATGATGTGTCAGTACGGAATTCGTTGTGTCTGTACACATGTAGATTCAAATCAATTTTGTTTAGTTTATAATTATATAGTTTAAAGTAACTATATAATTACTAGAGATTGAGATTAAATTAAGGTCTTTTGTTTTCTCCCTTATGGAAACTAACTTCTCTTCTATAAAAAAAGTTATTTTCTCTTAGTTTTTAAAGTTTTTTCTTTGATTAGGATTAGTTCATTTAGTAAAAAAAAAAGGTTAAATGATAAGATTGACATAACCAAAATTGTTTATTCAATTAGGATTCAAATTAAAAAATTACCCATCAACTTTGGTCAAATGGGTTAAAAAATGACCAAGTGCTGGTACGAAATTCATTGTTTTTAAATACGTGCAAATTTATGATTAAGACATGGATCCTTTTAAGCTAATTTGACAAAATGGAAAAGTTAAATCAGAGGATTAATTTATATGAAAATTTTGGACCATGATTACATATTAAACAAACAAAATGATGCTTTATCCTTTAATTTTATATACGCCTTTATTAACAGACACAAGAATTTTTCTTTTCTTTCTTCTCCAGTTATGAAACAGACGTCCTACCCAGCTACCCTTATGCTTACATGTTCATTTTTATGTTTCTTTCTGGTACTTTTTTCCTTTTTCAGTAATAATGAATATAAAGTAGGCGCACGAGAGACTAGTAAGTAGTGAAAGTCTTAAGATAATGATTAAAGTAGGCAACTGTTATTTCAATATTTAATTTATACTTTTATGTCATTCCCTCCATGATTATTGACATTTTCTTTTTCTAATTCCTATTTCCTATTAGAATTAAAATATCAGGAAAAACAGAAAAAAGCCACATACTGGAGGAAACAACTTCAGACACTTTTATTTGCTTTTCTTCTCCACATCTCATGTCAAGATATCTTCTCTTCATGCGTTTTCCCCCCCTTATAGATTATTTTGATATTTGGGGTTGTTGGCCCCTGTGGTACATATCGTGTTTCATTTAATAAAAATTAGAGACTCCCTCCTTCCTACCCCCCCATAAATCCAGGTTGCCATCCAACAAATTGCGATGTATGGTAGGTCCCTTTGTCTAATGTTTTGCAACATCTCAATTATTTTCTTGCTCAAATGCATTATTGCATTTGCACCGATATGTTTTAGGCTATAATCTTTTTCTTTTGTTTTAAATACGAATTTGGCCTTGTAAGTGGAGAGAAAGGCTAAAATTGGTAGAAATTATATTATTGACTGGATGCAATGCGCCCGGTCAATCAAAGTAGAGATACATGACTACATATTATTTCATCAATGGAATCAATGGGAATGACTATTCGGTAAATTCAGTTTATAAAGGTTGTAAAAAGGTCATTTCAGTGTTTTAAGTCCCTAATTTATTAGTTTAGCTTCATCCATTTGTATAAGAGAAAATACTAGTATAATTTTAAATGTTAATTTGACCTATGGGGTGAAAACTTGAGACCAAGGGTAATTTGTCACCTAAGTAAAACATGAAGCCAAATTGCACGAAAGAGGAAGTAGTGTTTCAATGATTATGTGCCACTTTGCCCTTTTGTTGATGGTTGAGTTAAAATTGTTTCAATTTGTGGGCTAATTTAACCTTACGTCTCTATTTCAATAGTCAAATTAATTTTTTGATAATTACCTAGAGGGTCTTCAAGGTTGAACTACTTAAGTTGATTTGCTTAAACAAATGATAAGACAAATGGTATCTAATGTTGTTTTGTCTTATGATGTTTGGTTACAGGTTTTATGCATCAGAGGTAGTTGTAGCTTTCGAGTATCTTCACATGTTGGGGATCGTTTACCGTGATCTCAAGCCAGAAAATGTTCTTGTTCGTTCTGATGGTCATATAATGCTCACCGATTTTGACCTCTCGTTAAAATGTGATGATTCAACATCAACCCCTCAGATCATCTCTAACCAAAACGCGCAAAGTGCAACCCCAAAAAAGGACTACCCAATCGATAATCATCATCCTCCTAGTTACACCTCATCATCTTGCATTATCCCTAACTGCATTGTTCCAGCTGTTTCATGTTTCCACCCCAAACGTAAACGCAAGAAAAAGGCTGCTCACCGTGGAGGGCCCGAGTTCGTGGCGGAGCCCATAGATGTTCGGTCCATGTCCTTCGTCGGGACCCATGAGTACTTGGCCCCAGAGATTGTGTCCGGGGAAGGCCATGGTAGTCCAGTGGATTGGTGGACACTAGGAATATTTATGTTTGAACTGTTCTATGGGTTCACGCCATTTCGAGGCGTGGACCATGAACTAACGTTAGCTAATATAGTGGCCCGAGCCCTCGAGATCCCGAAAGAACCAGCTGTGCCAGCCGCGGCTAAGGACCTGATATCGCAGTTGTTGGTAAAGGACCCTATAAGGAGATTGGGTTCAACCATGGGTGCTACTGCTATTAAGCATCACCCTTTCTTTCAAGGGGTCAATTGGGCATTGTTGAGATGTACACGTCCACCTTATGTTCCTCCTCCATTTAGTAAAGAGGTTGTATCAGATGAAAGTTGTCCCGAAACACCAGTTGAATGTTATTAGTACAAGTTTTTAATTAAAAGGATAATCAGTTAATAATTATGGCTCGCCACATAATTCTTCATCCAATTTTTGGATTAATTTTTGCGTATTATTGATTATGGGCAGCACTCGAAACAACCAATAATTACTTAGATGTATAGGTTATGGTGATTTCAATGATTAGTGTGTAATTTGAGTAATATGCATATGAGTTTTTCTTTCCATTTGGGTTAAGCTTGTCTTTTTCCAGTGCTCAATTTTGTCTTTTCCTTAATCAATTGTATTATCATTAAGTATTTGATAAATGAAGTAGAGTAGTTTAATAACCTGACAACTGAAAACTATAAAAAAAATATGCGAGACAGTTATATTATTGTGTTTTAATACTAAAAAAACTAGTGATTTAATCATAACAATTATAACGTATAAAATATAAAATGTTTATAAATGTCTTATTATTATTTTGGATATATACAAAAGTATATAATTCAATAAAACAACAAAAGATAGATGTTGAGTTTTTGTGATTTTAATATTTTTAAAATTTTCTATTAATATTTTTAAATTACGGATATATTCGGCGGAATCAAATAGAAGTCTCTTCTGACAAATTCATCTATGCAGTAGGAGCTAACCTATAAGTTTCTTTTTTTCTTCTAATAAATATGGTTTTCTTTTTCTTTTTTATACGAGAGTGTGGATATTAAATCCACCAATATATTTCACCCCACGAAGTAAAGATGTACCAACTAAGTTATACTCGTTTTGTCAACCAAGAATTTCTAATATTGTGGTTTATGGTGTTTAGTAATGGAAATAATTGTGGACATGAATATACAAGTCAATGTTAGTATTGGGGACACTGGATCTCGAAAATACAAAAACAAAAGAAAGAAAACAAGAATAAAAAAGTGGGATTGACTTGTTGAAGTTGAGGGGAAAGGGAAGGCGGTGGTGCCGTGTGATGGGCCCTAATGAGCATTGGAATGCAGGGAGGGGAAATTAATTTATGTTTTGTTTGTGTATATTTGGACCTTAAAACTTCCCATGTGACTTTGTTTACTAAATACAATCAAGTTTGCCTCTTAGAGTTGTTTCTTTTTTGTTTTGGTTGTTATAGGATATCACATTTTGCTTTCATATCAGTGTTACATTTTTCTTTTCTTTTCTAACAATAATCATTCTTTTAATTCCATTTTTCTTTTCTTTTCTAACAATAATCATTCTTTTAATTCTTTTAAAATATATCAAATTTTGTATTATTGTAAAAAAGAAAAATGCATTTTAAAATATTGATGTACTCATTTACCATTTCAATCACATAGTATAGCAAGAAAAAAATATTTAAGTTTGTATAACAAGAAAAAAATATTTAAGTTTGCTCAAATTATGAAAATTGAAGCCCAAGAGGGATCTGCTACTGCTGGAGAGCTTTCCTGAATTCTCAACCGTCGGCGATGGAGAGTAAATCCATTGTCAGTCGATCCTGCAAAAACCTAGCGATGGAGGAAGAATTCCGGCGACGAGCAAGGAGCCGAGTGGAGAAGCGAAATCGAAGTTTGTAGTGATAATGGGTCTTACTGGCTCAGGCAAATCAAAACTCGCCAGGCAAATCGAAGTTTGTAGTGATAATGGGTTTGAAATCATCAACGCTAATTCGATGCAAGTTTACCATGGTCTTGATGTCCTTACCAACAAAGTTTCTCTACACGAGCAAAATGGTACTTTCTCTCTCTAATCTCCCCTCTCTCTGCCTAGAATTTGATATGTTTGGCTACTGCTGATATCCTGTAGCTGGGTTATTGGTTGCAGGAGTTCCTCATCATTTGCTTGGGACCATTAGCCCAAATGTGGAATTCACAGCCAAGGATTTCAGGGATTCTGCTATTCCTGTGAGTTGTCTTTCACCTAATTTTATGCTCTTTTTCACGGTGCTTCATATCCCGTATTTGTAACTTTCCAGCTAATTGAATTGAAGATAGTTTTTGCTTTGCAATCATTCAAGCCATTTGTTAATGTTGAGTGCTTATTCATCTGTGAAAAGTAAACATTTTTTTCCAACTTTGATTGTCATTAGCTTGTTCTGATTTGATTTCATTGATTAATCACTTTGCTTGCCTGTTATTGTTGGGGGAACCAATTACTGTATTTAGGTAGTCTACTTCTTGAATTCTATTCATCTTGAGGGAAGTGGGGTTTATAGATATTACAAGGATTTTTCTGGAATAAATGGTCAATTTGGCCCTTCAACTTGGCTTGGAGAGTCAATTTGCCCCAAACTTTTGGCCCTTCAACTTGGGATTTTTGGCCGAATCAGTTCAATATGGCACATGCTAAAAGCTATCAATCATATGTTGACACATGACACCTTTTGGACTAATTTGACAAAAAATTTGAAGTGGTAGACTAAACTGATATGTAAAGTTCATTTTGGACCAAATTGATCCTGCAAGTAAAATTTAGGTGCCAAATTAACCCTTTATCCGATTATGTTTGTGGGATAAATGAAAATTGATTTCTCTTAGTACTTTTGCTTTATGATTTGATAACTCGCAAGTCCTGTTTATAATGTTTTTCACCCTTGTTCAATATTTAACTATGCATTCAGGCTCTTGTAAGTCCTTTCCTTCTAGATGATACGGTGGAAAATTTAGATGAGAGCCTTGTGAATGAGCATCTTGGTATGCATCAATTAATGAACTTCGTTGCTTTGAAATAATTTACATTTACGGAAGTATTATTTATTTGCTTTATGGGTTTGCAGGACGTGAGCAAAATGATCAAGCGCTTGAGTTTGGGAGCAATGATTTCAACAAGTACAATTATTTGAAAGAACTTGATCCTGTTGCAGCTAACAAAATCCATCCACATGACAATAGAAAAGTGAGTAACTAGCCTCCTTGAGATATATTCAAAGTGTGCATTTTTGATAGATGCATGGTGTGCTCTGGTTACATGAAAAGTTTTACTTTTTCTGGCTCCATCATTCAGCGTAATTGTTTAGAAGAATAAAAGACTAGAAAATTCAATCTTTGTCAACTGAAAATTAAATCTTTAAAAATACTTGAAGGGAAACTCTGAATTTTGTCGCAAATTTCTGGCTTCCATAATCTACTTGATGATTTAATATGTGTTATTGTAATATCCTACTTTGATGTCAAAACTAACTAAGCCATCTAATTATTCTGATGTTATGTTATCTTGTTGTATTTTTAATTTTTTTATTCATGGTAGGGCTTGTCATTGAGGTAGGTTTATCAATTTAATCTAATTAGACACAAATTCAAGCCATCGGTTTATGCTGATGCCATTTTTGATCGAAGTTCAAAGGAGTAACTGTGGCTGATATAATATTCAATTACCACAATTTGTGGGCATTGTTCAAATTAATTTGTGATCAGTGGAAACTCTATGGCAACTTATCCCTGAATTTAGTTGTCTTGTTTTGCAGATTAATCAATACCTTAATTTGTATGCTCGCTCTGGTATCCTTCCTAGCAAGCTCTATCAGGGAAAGGCGGCCGAGGTTGGTACACATAATAGTATACTGTGATAATTAACTGTAAAGCAAAAGTTTCTCCTTTTCACAGTGAAAAAAATATGAATTTTGTTCTTTGTAACTCATAATCTTTCAAATTTTTTTTCATTTATCATTATGGTTCTTAAGTTAATGATTTCCAAACAAGGGTATGGCAATGTTCTTAAGTTAAAGACCAGTGTTTGCATTTTGCAGAATTAACTGTTAGAAACTTCTTGTGGCTCAAACAGGTCCCATTATCTGATCCTAAACCCTTGTCTAAAGTCCGTCTTTGCACTATATATGAACTAAACTTGTGAACCAATTGACAAAATTAAAAGCATGTAAAATGAAAAAATAGGAAATTTACATATAATTTTCTTTCTGATAATAATAGTGCTGTTTTGTGCAAGGAGAATGCTAATTATTACTGAGAATTTGTGATTGTTTTTTAGTGAGTTTCCAAATACAGTTCAATTGCATTTATTCTCTCTCGCCTTTGCTGAATTCTCAAATTTTGATTTTTAACTTTCTAAATTGGCTTAAAGCCTATGCCCTATTTACCAGCTAACCTATACCAAATGTTAGTATTGGTAACCTTTGCCCCCTAACCTATTGAATTTTATAAAATCTCACCTAATTTGAACCCAAATATTGATTGATAACTTTTGCCCCTTGACCTATCTTAAGTAATAAAAAATGGCAAATCACATGAAAAACAAAAATTGCGTAAAAAAACACAACTATAGAAAATAAATATTCACAAATAGATTTTTATCAAATTGGATAGGACAAGGGGCAAGAGTTACCAATCAATAGGTTGGGGCTAATATTAACATTTGGACAGGTTCGGGGGTAAATTGTTCTTTAGATTGCAATTTTTGTCTCAAGATATGTAGCCATGTTTTTCTACAACCTTCAATTGTTATCATTTTGAATGTGGCAGGGCAGAACTGGGGTCGGATTGACAATTATAGATTTGATTACTGTTTTATTTGTGTTAATTCTGCCATCCCTGTGCTGGACCAGCATGTGGGACTAAGAGTAGATAGCATGATTGATGCTGGATTACTGGGTGAAGTTTATGATATTTACAATCCTCGTGCTGTTTATACTCGAGGTTTGAGGCAGGCCATTGGCGTACGGGAATTTGAGGATTTTTTGAGAGAGTACCTTTTGGAAAGCAGAATTGATAAGGCAAGTGACACCAGCAATGAATCTCACTTAATGGTGTCAGCAACAAATGACAAGAGGCTAAAAGATAAAATGAGGGAGTTCTTATTTTTCTCCAATGATAATGAACTCAAGAATCTTTTATATGAAGCAATTGACAAAGTGAAATTGAACACATGAAGGCTTGTTCGTCGTCAAGTAAGTGCTTGTGTCAGATTTGACATGTTTTGATTAATTAAAAGTTTCTCGTATTCTATATAAACTTGTTTTCTTTATTTGTTAGTACAATTAGATTATCATTTGTGTCCAAAATTTGTACCACATTTTTCAGACAACTTGACTGCTTTATAAACTGTACCGGTCTATCAGGTACATTCATGCCCATGTCACCCCTTCAGTTGTGTGATAATTCTTGCAATTTTCAACTTACTTTCATCTTATTTTGTTTGTTCGAACTTCGAATTGTCTTCCTAAAGATAAGAATCTTATAAACGATATCTTTTGTTTATCCTTCGCACGAACTTGTTAATCGTGAATGGATAATCATATCTTTGCAATTTGGTTGGAAAACTCTGAAAATAGCATGTGATTATGAAATCAAGTTTTCCAAGTGTTATCTGGTCCAGTCCAAGACAGGGACCTTCCCTGTGGGCTAATTAGCCATGTCGAATTCTTAATAACAAAAGCATTTTCCTGTTACGGAAGAGGAGACTTAACTGGCTACAAGCATTGTTTGGATGGAACATACAATATCTTGGTGCAACTGAATCCATTTCAAATACAGCCTTTCTTTGTCCTGTTTGTTTATGTAGATCAGGAATATATTAACAGCACATCAGTATCGAGTGGACTGAACGAGTGGTTGGACCAGCGGTGGAGGTGTAACTTCTTTTCTACACCGTGATTTGAGCTCAGTTCCTTGTTTGATGGTTTGTGATGGTGTTGGAAAGAAATTGACTGAAAGGAACCTTTGGACCCAATACGTATGTAAGGTCAGCATCTTCGAGTTTTCGAGGGATATATTGTCTCTCTGTGCAGTGTCTTAAATTTGTTGGTTTTTTGCGTGAATGTTCAGAGTCTAAATATGCTAAATTTTTCTTTGTACTGGTAGGCTTGTGGCAACAGGTTTCTTAGAGGAGCACACGAGTGGGAACAACGTAAACTGGGTCGAAGCCATCGAAAGTCAGAAAGAGCAAACATATCGGCTTTACCCAATGACTAAAATGAATTTAGGTTACAGGATAGTTCAACTCTTTGAATTGAATATGCTCTTAAATATATGGTATGAAAATTTTGACTCGTATTACTGAAATAAAACAACATACCAAATAATTATATAGTTATTTTTGAAAAATGAGAATAAATTTATCGAATTGTAGCTTGCGGTGATTAATTGCAACATTTCGTATAATAATTAAAATAATTGTCAAATTTATTGGAATGCCAAAAAAATTGTTTATTGCGTCAATTAAGGTTTCTAAAAAAAATGCCCCCTCACCACAAAAAAAAAAAAAAAAAAAAAAAAACAAAAAAAAAAAGAAGAAGAAGATTATTTTGGAAAATATAATTTTTAAAAAAGTAATATAATATATATGTAATTAGTGAATAATATATGGATAGTTTTATTTGTTTAATAAGGATAAATAACCACTTTCTACTTTTAAATTTAATAGTGAATTACCGCATTTTAATTTTTATTCACAGTCTATTCTACTTACTACCTCACTACGATACTATTTCAAGTTTCTTAGTTTGGCTCTTCAATTAAATTTGAAACTTAAGTATATTTTTTTTTTGTTTTTTCAATTTTTGGGATAATTTCTTATTCTATATAATATACCTTTAGTATACTAATTTTTTCTTACTTTTTGAAAAATTACCAACTGTATATTAGTTCATTAAATTTGTTTACCACTAATCGGTTGATTAGTTATTTTGGTTTATTAACATTTTATTCTGATTATTAACCATTAAAAAATTTATAAAAAATAAATAAATTATATTTTTTGTCAATTTCTAAAGCTATTAACTGAATAAAATGTTAAATTAACAGAAAATGAAACATATAATTCCAGTTGTACATACTACATATAGATTCCGAATACTAATTTATAAAAATTAGTATAGTGCTGGAAATATAATTGAAAATAAGCTGCGGCTAATTTATCTTAAATTCACTGTGCATCTCTGTTGAAGGTCAAATTCAAGAAAGGACGAGTTGGGATTTGAGTCAATGGCTGCAGTCTTCTCCGACAAAATTATGATAATGGAGTAAACTCTTCTTCACCGACAAAGTTATGTAACTTCCGCATCTTTAACATTGTATTTTCACCCACCACGTGAATTCTGTCCACACTACTTGTTTCTGTGAACTTTCGTTTGCAATGGTAGGCCACACTGCTCATTGAAAAAAAGAAGATAACAACAAAAGAGTTTACTTTCCTGAAATTGTTTACTTTCCTAATCTCTTCTTCCCAAACACGACTAAAGCAAATAATCTTCACTTTTGATCACCAAGAATTGTTGCAATGGAAACTGTTGCTGGTTCCATCCTTTCTGCTTCGGTTGATGCGGTTATTGAGAGGTTGATGTCCATTCCCAAGTATGTTGGTCAAGGACAAGTGCTGGATCAACTTGAAAAGTGGAAGACGATGCTATTTAAGATTGGTGCTGCGCTTGATGATGCTGAGGAGATGCAGTCCACTAGCCGGCTGGTTGAGATCTGGTTGACTGATCTAAAACAATTGGCTTATGACCTGGAGGATGTTGTTGATCAACTTGCAACCCAGGTTCAGCAGCACATTTTGAAGGATCAAGATGACCATAATGTCCGTCCGAGTAAGATGCGCAAACTCCTGGATGCAGTGAAACCAGCAACCATTATGTTCAATAAGGAGATGCATTCCAAGGTAGATGAGATCAGTGAAAGATTAGATCGGATTATCAGACTAAAAGATGATCTGAAACTGGGAGAGTCCACTAGAAAGAAGACGGTCACCCAAGGGAGCGAAAGACCGCCCTCGACCTCCTTGGTGAATGAAGCAAAAGTTTACGGTAGAGAGGATGATAAGAAGGCCGTGCTCCACTTGTTGGAGGCTGCAGATGCTGATGTTGCTGTCATTCCCATCATTGGCATGGGTGGTCTCGGCAAGACTACTTTAGCTCAGCTCATTTTCAATGATAGCTCATTAGAATTTGATTTCAAATCTTGGGTTTCTGTTGGTGAAGATTTTGATGTCTCCAGGATCACAAGAACCATCCTTCAATCTGTTGATGACAAGGATGATAATGATAAAGATAAAGATCTAAATTCATTACAAGTGAAACTGAAGCAGAAGTTGTCCGGAAAAAAGTTTTTAATTATACTAGATGATGTTTGGTCTGAAAATTATGATGATTGGACTCTTTTATGCGGTCCTCTTGAAGCAGGAGCACCAAAAAGCAGGATTATCATCACAACTCGCAGTGATGAGGTTTCCCGTATGGCAGGAGGTAAGTAATTTACTGGTTCACATCCCAAATAACGTTCCTTTAATGAGTACTAATTCGGGAAATTTCATTGGTAACAGGTAGTCTTACCGCTCATCATCTCAAAGAGCTATCCTATGGCGAATGCTTGTCCGTGTTTTGTCTACATGCTCTAGGAGAAACAAACTTTGAACGACACTTGTATCTAAAAGCAACCGGCGAGGAGATTGTGAAAAGATGTAAGGGATTACCTTTGGCAGCTAAAGCACTTGGAGGCATTCTAAAAGGTAAATCCAATATTAGTGCGTGGGAGAAAGTGGTGAAGAGTGAGATATGGGAGGGCAAAAGCAATATTCTTCCAGCCTTGAGGTTGAGCTATCTCTATCTCCCTCCTCACTTGAAGCGATGTTTTGCCTATTGTTCAATTTTCCCCAAGGATCATGAGTTTGATAAGAATGAGTTGATTTTGTTATGGATGGCAGAGGGTTTTTTGGGTCAGCAGAATGAAGGGAAGGATAGGGAAGATATAGGTCATGAATACTTTGATGAGTTATTGTCAAGATCATTTTTTCAACAATCTAATGATAATAAATCAACATATGTTATGCATGACCTTATCCATGATCTTGCTCTCTCTGTTGGCAGAGACATATGTTTTCACTTGGGTGAGAATAATGAGTTAGCAGGTAGGGTGTCATATGAGTACATTCGGCATTCTGCATTCATGGCTAGGAAGTACAACCTTTATGCAAGATTTGAATGCTTTCACAAGATGGTGAAACTCAGGACATTTTTGTCTCGGCATCAGTCTTATTATTCTGAAAAGATGTTAAATAGGAAGGTGTTATATGATCTGCTGCCAAAGTTAAAATGCTTAAGGGTTTTGTCACTAACAAATTTTGATATTAGGGAGTTGCCAAGTATTGTTGGTGAACTAAAACAATTAAGGTACCTTGACTTGTCTCGCACTCTTATTAGAAGGTTGCCAGAATCAATGGGTAATCTCATTAACTTGGAAACGCTGAAGCTGCAGAATTGTTCTAAGCTTATCGAGTTACCAAAAAGCATTTGTAACTTGATCAACTTGTTGTATCTTGATATCAGTGAGACATGGTCTTTGGAAGAAATGCCACCAGAAATAGGTAATCTGACAAGTCTGCGCATGTTGAGCAAGTTCATTGTGGGAGAAGGCAGTAATGGCGTGAAGATATCAGAGTTGAAGAAACTTTCTCAATTAGCAGGGAAGCTTGAGATTCAAGGGCTACAGAATGTGGGAGATATTAGGGATGGAAATTTTGTCTGCTTAAAGGAGAAGCATGGACTCCTTGAGTTAGACTTGGATTGGGGTGATTCTGCTGTTCGAAATGCAATTGAGGATGAGCAGATTTTGAAATCAGTGGAGCCGCATAAAAATATATTAAGCGTTACAGTTACAGGATTTGGGGGAAGTCGATTCCCATCATGGATTGGAGATCCCATATTCACGAAGATGGTAAAGCTGAAGTTGGTCGGCTGTGAGAATATCAAATGGTTGCCGCTGCTTGGGCGACTACCCTCACTGAAGGAGTTGAAACTAGAAGGTTTGAGTGGAGTGGAAGAAGTGGGGAGAGAGTTTTATGAGGATGATTCTTCATTTCCTTGTTTGGAGTCTCTAGAGATAGAAGATATGCCAGAGTGGAAGCAGTGGTCTTGGCCTAATGATCCGATTGGAGATTCTGTGGGAAAAATCCATAAACTTCGTAAGCTTAGAATAGGCGATTGTCCAAAATTGGCAGGGAAGTTGCCAAGCTTGCTTCCGTCCCTTGAAGAACTTGAAATTTCAGGCTGCTATGAGTTAACTGATTTACCTCGAGAGCTTCCATCTCTTAAAAGCCTCCGTATTAGTGGATGTGAAGGGGCAGTTCTGAGAAGTCTGACTAATGTACCCTGTCTCATTGAGTTGATAATTTATGGAATGACAGGTCTGTCAATATTTGATAAAAGCTATCTACAGGCTATGACAGCTCTCGAAAAGTTGGAGATTACAAGTTGTGAAGAACTGAAATACCTGTGGGCTGATGGAACGAATGTGGGCTGTCTTACCAGTTTAAAGCATTTAGGAATCGAAGAATGTAATGAGCTTGTGGCATTGGTGAATGGAGAGGAAGGGCTTTTGCCTTTCAACCTTGAATATTTGAGACTTACAGATTGCAATAGACTGAAGGAGTTCCCAAATGGCCTCAACCGTCTCAAATATTTTGAAATTTTTGGCTGCCCTTCATTGGAGAAGGTCCACTGCAATAGCGAAATGACTACTTATCTTCAGAAATTGACTACTAGGAATTCACAATTTGTAGAGTTGGTTTATTATGGCTGTTCTCATCTTAGAGAATTGCAGATGAGTGATTGCGATGAAGTAGAGTCGTTTCCAGAGAGGGAATTGCCCATTATCCCCACTCTTACAGAATTATCAATTTCCCGTTGTAAAAGACTCAAGTCTCTATCCAATCATATGGAAAGCTTCCCTCGTCTTCAATCTTTACGAATAAGTAATTGTCGTGAATTGGAGTCGTTCCCAAATAAAGGGTTTCCCAATCTCTCTCTTGTGTCTTTCGAAATTCGCTACTGCCCCAAATTGAAATCTCTACCCAATCAGATGCAGAATCTCACTTCCCTTCAATCTTTGCATATAGCGAAAACAAAGATATCATCTCTGGAAAGGTGTTTGCCCCCAAATCTAACTGCACTTACGATCTCAGATTGTGAAAATCTGAATCGGCCAATTGCAGAGTGGGGACTGCATACACTCACTTCTCTTAAACGTCTCGAATTAAGAGGAAATAGAGAAATGGTTTCCTTCCCAGATAATGATGGATCACTCCTTCCTACTTCTTTAACCTATCTCAAAATCTATAGATTCCAGAATTTGGAAAACATATCCAGGGGTCTCAAAAACCTCACCTCTCTTCGTGAATTAATCATTGAGCTATGTCTTAAACTCAAGTCCTTTCCTGTTGAGAGCCTCCCTCCCACACTTGAATCTTTAGAGATTTATAACTGTCCTGATCTGGAAGAATGGTGCTCAAACGACAAAGGAGAATATGGTCCCATCGTTCAATATTGCTCCGCTCTCACCTTGTAAGTAACAAAAAGCTCTAACTCATATAGTCAGCTCTGCTCTTTATTTTATTTGGCATTATTATATCCCCAAATTTTTAGAGTCTATTTTATTATTCACTAACAACACTATTTTATTATTTGGTATTTCTATCTTTTATTTTATTAATTCATATATTCCGCTCTGCTCTTTATTTTATTTTCAAATTTGGTATTGTTAAAAGTTTCTATGTTCCTTCTAAGTTATGAAAATATAAAAATGATTTCTAATTAGGCTTATTCTGCTCTGCTTTAATATATGATAACTTTTAAGTTTCTAATATATATTTACGGTTTCAAATCATAAACATATATATTATACTATTGTTGAAATATAAGTTATTATTTGGATTTATGTGGCCATGGTGGTGTGCAGAATCACTATTCTATTGAACTGTATCATTTGTTTTTATTTTTTTTGGATATACTTGATCAATTTGTTTAAATATAAGTTATTATTTGGATTTGAATTATAAATCGTAAGCCTGCTACCAATAATAGATAACAAAATCTCATATCTCAAATAATAGATAATTGTATTCACCAAAGGCCAGAGATTTAATTGCTATTTATAATGCCTTTATCAAAGATTGGTAAAGAAAACGTTGACAAATATAGAACAAATATAGATAACGAAAACGTTGCCAAAGCAGTCAAGTACAAATAAAGAAATTGATCAAGCATATCCAAAATAATCAAAAAAAATGATACAGTTCAACAAAATAGAGATATTGCACACCACCAGGGCTAGATAAATCGTAAGCCGACTACCAATAGCAGATAATTGTATTCACCAAAGGCTAGAGATTCAATTGCTATATATATATATATATATATATATATATATAAACAATAGCTATTGGTAGTAACAGTGATCTTGTAAAAGATTGGTAAGTAACTTCCTCTTTACTCTTTATTTGTTATATCCCCAAATTTTGTTATTTAGAGCCTATTTTTTTAGAGTTATGTTTTTCTGTGGTTTGCTGTTTGACTTTAAACAATTGCTATTGAGGTGTTTGGTTAGAATTGAGAAATAGCAATTGTTTATTATTCACCAACAACACTATTTTAGTTACAATTATATCATTTTTCTATATATATTATTAACTTTCGTTCATTGCATGCCATGATATAAATTGCAGTATATCCTACACCTCAGCAATTGACAACGTGGATTGAATAGCCGAAGGTTTGTTCGTCGTCAAGTAAGTTGTTGCTTCAGATTTTACATGTTTTAACTAACTAAACTTTGCTCTTAATTATTAGTACAATTAATTTATCCTTTGTATTCTTTTCAAAATATGTTTTGAATGGGTCCATCTTTTATCTATTACCTTCTTATTTATCTAATAAATAATCAATGCTCCATTTGTAATTAATTTATATGAAAAGAACTTTGACCTTATTTGTTTTCCTTTCCCTTAGGTGATCATGACAAAAATTGTGCCTTCGTTTTGTACACTGAACTCGCCATTGTATATTTGTATTTCACTTATTATTTAGTTTTTCTATATTCTGTGCTACATCCCTAAAACTTTTGTGATTTACACTTAGATTATATTAGACATAACACTCAACTCAAAACCAAAGCTAATGTAATATAGTATTCTGCTCTTTTACCCTCTCAATACTCTGCTTTTTATAATGAATTTTATACTGGGAAAGTTATTGAATTGGTTATATGAGATTTGTTGGTGCACAACACCCTCCTTTACTTGTTTAACTAAATTTTTTTTTTTTTTAATGTATTTTACTCTTTCAAACAATATCGTATTATATTTGTTAAATATTTCAAATAAATTTTTAGAATATTATGATTGTCCTCGTCTTAAAGAATGGTGCTCAAATAACAAAGGAGAATATGGTCTTGTCATTCGATATACATGCTATTATTAACCGTTATCTTCTAGAAGATTATTTTTAACGACAGTCTTTTTTTTTTTTTTTTTATTACGAAAGAGTTTATGTAGCTCGATGGAGGTTTACAGTGGAATTTACATATCATCTATTAACAAAGGCTAAATTTTGACAGAGTGGGGAATTGAATCCCAAACCATTCAAGTAGGGGTTCAACTCCTTCCAATTGGAACCAACCCTTATTGGGTTTTAGAGGATTGGTAAGTAACTAAACACTCAAATTCATATAATCCATTTGTAATTAATTTCAAAACTCAATTGCCATGCTTCTTTTTCTTTTATTTTGATACGTGATGGATTAACTCTTTTTTCTTATGTGATCACTACAAAATTTTTGCTCTTTTTTTTTTTTTTTTTTTGGTGAGAGAAAATTTTTGCCTCTGTTTATACAACAGAACCCACCATTGTATATTTAGTAAAATACGAAATATATACACTTGGAATTTCGTGAAAAGTCATTATTATTATCGTTATCCAACACGGTAATTTCTATTACCAAAAAAAAAAAAGGGTAATTGTTAAAACCAAAACGAAAATAAATTTAAGTTTTCCATCAAAACTTAATACTTTTTGTGATTTCCATCAAAACCAAAACGAATAAATTTAAGTTTTACAGTTTTAAATCAGAAACATATGTATTTTATTCTTTTACCCTTTCAATACTCTGCTTTTAATAATGAATTTTATAGTTTTTGTATTATGTGGGAAAGCTATTAAGTTGGTTATATGAGATTTGTTGGAGTAATTTGTTAGTGTTGTTCATCTATTAGGTGATACTGAAGCTTTGATCACTTTGGAAGATTGGTGCTCAGGATTGTATCAAGTTTGAGGTGGGTGGTAGCTATGGTGCATGCACCCTACTTGTTTAAAATATAAAATTTTTATATATTTTATTCATTCGAATAAAATTGTATTTGTGCTTCAATCTTATATTTGTTAAATATTTTCTACCTTAGAACATAAGCTCTATATTGAATTGAAATTGAAATCAACTATATTTAAAATGTGAAATTACATTTCAGATTTTGTTTGTATTACTATCTCGTTATTTGTTTATGTTGTTGTTGCCTTTGGAAATAAGAGACTTCATTTCGGTATCCTTATATTGATTTATATTATTTTCTTTTGTGGTATCATTTGAATTTTATTATCTAGACTTGAATTATATAACGGATTTGAGAAATATAAGTAATTTGTTTTCAATCTGGTACACATGCTCAAGATATCTCTATCTGTTTTCTGGCCTTGGTTAAGGCATTATGAATCAGTGAAGGCAATAATTTGAGATATGTTATCTATTATTAGGAGCCGGCATATCATTTATCTGCACCTGGTGGGGTGCAGTATCATCACTCTGTTGCCATGTACCATTTTGATTGTTTTGGATATAATCGATTTGTTTATCCATACTTGACTGTTTTGGTATTTTTTTTCATAATATGTTTAACAGTGATTTGTCAACGTTTTCTTTTTCTAAGTTTGTTCAGTCTGCAAATCTGTTTTGACTATTTTGAATTATGTTTGGACAATCTGTTTGACAAATTTTTTGAATGTTTTGATATACAATTTTAATGTATTTAGTATTTGACATAATATGTATATTTGATATATATAAAATGTTTGAGAAATTGTCAGCCATTTGACTTTTCCCTGTTCTATCGTGTACTATAATTGCTATTATCCGAAATTTCTGTGGTTATTACTCATTGAGATTTCTTCTCAATAAGTTGAAATCTCATAACACTCTGATTATTTTCTTTTCAGATGATTAAGATTTGTGCTGATGGATCGAGCTTTTGGGTTTAGATGTGGAAGGAGATTGCAGTTCGTATCCAATGGTACAGAGGTTATGCTTAAGTTGTAACTGTAGTTTAAATAGTTTTCTGATCTTAAGGTTTAAATATCTATTATATCAAGGTTTATGAGTCATTAAATTGGAGGGTTGCATAGATTAATGCTTGCTTAATGTATGTGCCGGTCATGACAAGATGGGTATTTACTAATAATTTCTGGTTTGCAAGCAGACTTACTGAATACATCCAACTTACTGTTGTACGGGAAAGTCGAATAATGTTGAAGAGAGTTTACAAGAAGCTTGAAATGAATTTGTCTTTTCTTGGTCTTCACTTCTGCTACGGAAATATAAAGAATTGAAAACGGTTAGTGAAGACTGAATTAGAGGCTTCTATCTGATTTAATTGTCAGCATTTGACACATTCTTTTTTATCAGCATACTTCTTATTCAATCTGTCACTAATTTCGGACTTGGAAGTAAGTAACTGGGCAGCTATTCCGCGCAGTAAGTAACTGAAAATTCTAATTCTTATTTTGGATCAAACATTACTTAATTCTAATAATTTCAGCTTCCAATGCATTCTAGCAAGTCCACATGTGAACATCAAATTGATTCTGCATCTTTTCCCTTGCTGTGGTGCCTCAAGATTCGAGTCGATTCTTTGTTTCGGGGTGTACAGTGGAAGGATCTGCGGCATAATTGAGGTATGTTCTTATGGGAAAAGCTAGTTTAAATTTGGATTAGTTGCCTAGATACCATTAAGAATATTGGTAAAAATTATGTATGAGATTCTTCCATAGATTACTTATGAACCATCTTAGTCTTCGGTTCCATGATGTAACGCTTCCGAAATAAGTTGCATTTTGTGAATTATTGTGTATATCTCTCGATCTATTTCAACTTGATAAGTACTAGGTACAGTTGCCCTGTTAACCAATCCAAGAAAAAACATTTAGTCATTTTCATACTTAATTGGAACTCGGTACAACGAAGAGAAGATATCAACATTTTCAGAATCATCATTGTGGAATCTTTAATAACAAAAGCAATTTTTTTTTACAGAAGAGGAGACTTAGTTGGCTTCAAACACTGTTTGGATGGAATATACAACATGTTGATGCGACTGAATCCGTTTCGAGTACACCCTTTCTTTGTCCTGTTTGTTTATAGATCAGAAATATATTCTCAACAGTAGATCATTTTCTTGCAGAATAACATGTGATGCTATTTTTGTTTGTGCTCCAGGTAGGGGTGAGCATCGGTCGGTTCGGTTACCGAACCGAACCGAATTTTCGGTTAACCGAACCGAATTTTCATTAATAATTAAAACCGAACCAAACCAAACTAGGATGAAAACCGAACCGAACCGAACCGAAATTTTTTGGTTCGGTTCGGTTCGGTTCGGTTATTACCGAAATTTGGTATTTTTACAAAAAAATAAATAAAAAAAATATTTGAAATGATTTTTAGGGCAATTAATTGAACCATTATATATTATTTTTGTAATTAATTGTTATTTAGTCATTTTATATTTTTTAATGAAATATAAAATTCAATTAAGTAAATTAGAATATTAAAAACCTAATATATATATATATATATAATAATTCGGTTCGGTTTCGGTTAAACCGAATTTTTTTACGGAAAAACCGAACCGAACCGAATAACCAAATATATATATAATTGTTACCAAACCAAACCAAAAAAAATTCGGTAACCGAACCGAATTTTTTTTTCGGTTTGGTTCGGTATTGGTATTCGGTTATTCCGGATAGTGCTCACCCCTAGCTCCAGGCAAGTCCAATGAATCATGGGCTGAACTAGTGGTTGGACTGGCAGTGGAAATTATAACTTCTTTTCTACAGCGTGATTCAAGCCCAGTTCCTGGTTTGATGGTTTGTGATGGTGAAAACCAATTGACTCAAAGGAATCTTTAGACCCAATACGTGGGTAAGGTCAGCATCTTCATGTTTTCGAGAGATCTATTGTCTCTCTCTGCAGTGTTTCAAATTTACTAGTCTTTTGATTGCATGTTCAGAGTCTAACTTTACTCATATTTCTTTGTATTGGTAGACAACATAAACAGGGTCGAAGCCTCGAAAATACATTTCTTCGATTCGAAAGTCACAAGGAGCAATTGAATTTAAGAATCAAAATCATTGAACTCCCTCCTTATGAGCTAGAAAGCTCCCCTCTGACGACTTAAGCTAGCTGACTGAGATAAGCACAAAATGAACTTCACAGATTTTATGTGATTGTGATTGTATAGAAAATATGTATGTTTCCTTGCTTGGTAGATCCAAAATTACTCTGCAAGATCCTTCTGCTGCAGATTAGGTTTGAATAGTTTTTCTACTTTTTTTTTTTTTGTAAGTTTTTGATACAATAGAAGTTTAATTTTGTGATTAAATGATATGATAATGAATTATAATCATTTGAATAATTTGTATTATAATAATGATTTATAATACAAAAAGGAAAAAACAATGTACCAAATTACTATATATATATTGCTGAAAATGAATAAATTTGCCCAATTGCAGCTTGAGGTTATTATTTGCAAAGTTTCATTGATAACTACAATAATTATCAAAATTTTTGAAATATCAAGTAAATTTGTTTGTTGCACCAATTTACGTTTTCTCAAAAAAAAAAAAAAAAAAAAAAAAAAAATGATGCCTAGAAATAACACAAAAAGTTATGGAAATGATATTTTCTCCACTAATTTTTATCTGATTTTCTAAAATTATTAATTTTTATATTTTTATATAACAAAAGAGTTATACGAAAACACATTAAAGAAAAGGATTAGTTTCCCCTTCATCCTCCCCTTTTATGCACCTCTAGAAGAAGCAACCCCTAGGTGACAATTGGTGAGGTGGGCCTTTATTGAAACCCCTATTTGCTTCTATTGGGCCTGGGCGGGGCTGTCCATTATGGCCAAAGGCTGATTCCTATATAACCCATAAAGATTGGGCCTATTTGGGCCTAGAGCCAGCAGCGCCTCTCCCCTGTTAACTGGATTCAACTCTCAGCCACGTGTCTTCCACGTGAGTGCCGGCACGCAGGCACAAGGTGGGTCACTCTCATTGCCTGAATCTGGGTCTCCGGTGCAAACATCCTGAACCAACTCTTAATCTCCGGCCGGAGTCCATTGATGAAGAATCCGATGAACTGTTCTTCCGACTGATTAGGGATTTGCACAACTACCTCTTCAAAAGCATCAATGTAATCTGCAACCGATTAAAGCATCAATGTAACCACTATCAAAGGATCGTTTTCTATTTTTTCAACACAATTTGAGCATTTGTCAGTCTCCTGCACAATTTGACCAAAATAATCTGCAATCCAAGTTTAGGAAACAAATTGACCCTTTATCAGATTTATTTTTCTTGGATAACTGAAAATTGATTTCTTATAGTACTTTTGCACTGCAATGTGATAGCTCTTAGTTCTAATGTATTTCACCACTGATCTTTAACTCTGTATTCAGGCTCTTGTGAGTACTTTCCTTTTAGATGATACAACATAACATTTAGATGAGAGCCATGTGAATCAGTATCTTGGTTGTTCCTATTTTGATGTGGAAACGCCAAGCCATCTTATTGTTCTTATGTTATGTTATGTTATTTTGTTTTAATTTTAGTTTATTTATTCACTGTAGGGCTTGTCATTCAGCTAGATTTATTAATTTAATCTAATTAGCAATGTTATCAAAACCGAACCGGACAAATCCGGTTGGTTCGATCAAAATTTTCTGTTTTTAAAAATAATAATATTAATTATAAAATATTATTAAATAACATTTTTTTTAAAAGAACTATACCAATATTCATTATAATATATTATTAAAGAATATTTGTTAAAAATAAATATTCGGTTAAACTACCAGTTTGATCCGATCGAGCCAGTTGAACTAGTGAACCAGTAATGTTACTGGTTCGCTCCCCGATCCGGTTATGATAACATTGCTAATTAGACACAAATTCAAAGCCATGGGTTTAAGCTGATATTTTTGAGTAAAGTTCAAAGTAACAACTTTGGCTGATGTAATATTCAAGTACAACAATTTGTGAGCATTGATCACAAATATAATTATAAGAAGAGAATCCCAATCCTTATAGAAATATAATTATAATTTGGGCGGCCTGTGTGGATACAGAAAAAATAAAATAAATTACAACAAGTAGAAAATTAATGATAAAAACAAAATGAAGTTGGTTTATCAATTAAATATTATATATATTATCATTGACGTCTTTTAGAAATTAGAAAATTAGAACACTTGGAATTATACTAATGTCACTATACAAAACTATTTCTCTATCTACAGTGAACACTTAACTATTTCCGGTCTTGTGGTGTTTTCGGCTGGATTCGCTAACTCATTTAGCGGACACCTGCTTTTTTAATCGTCCACTGTCTTTGAAGATGTCCGCAAATCTAATTAATGGTCCAAAAGATATGCAAATATAAGAATAGCAGATAAATTAAGTCCAATTTTATAGACGGCGGACAAACTTAAAACTGTTTAAAGGAATGTGCGTCGTAGGTGAAGATTATGGTAATTAAGCATATACTAAAAACAAGGAGATTAATGAGTTATTGGAGAAGCAAGAGAGAAATGGGGTGAGTTGTGACTTATGCGGCACCCATATCTCACATTTTCACCTTTTGCAAATTGCAAATATCACTTTTAGGCTATTTAATTTTGATTTTGATTTTGATTTTTTTTTTAAAAAAAAAAAGGAGTTTTCAAGGCCCAATTTTGATAGATTCTCTTACTATACAGAAAGTGTCTGCCTTTATCAAAGTTGGACTCATAATGTACATTTTTTTTTTTACTGCCAGACTTGTTTAGAGTGCGGTTTTGACTTTAAAAAGCAGGGTTTTGACTTTAAAAAGCAGGTGTCCGTTTACTGTATTAGCAGACCCGGCTGAAAAAGCTATAAGACCGAAATATTTTTGTGTTCGCCGTATATGGGGAAATAGTTTTGCATGATACTATAAAATTTTCTTTAATCCTACAGCTGGACATGTTGAATGAAGCTGTAGTATATATAAAAAAAAGGACATAAGAAATATATCCAGGATAGATTAGTTGCAACTAGACAAGGAAATAAAATTTAATATTTGCTGGTGAACATAGGTTTTAACTAATAGAAAATCAAGAGAGATGGAAGCTGTTGACTTTACTTTTCTTCTTGTTGATTGATAGAATAGAAGCCGTGTTTCCCGACGCAAAACTCCTTCTGCTAATAGTCTCTTCTAGCAATCAGGAAGAATTCTTGAAATGGAAGTCGTTGCTGGTTCGATCCTTTCTGCTTCGGTTGCTGCGGTTATTGAGAGGTTGATGTCCATTGACTGGCTCAAATATAGGGGTCAAGGGCAAGTCCTGGATCAACTAAAAAGGTGGGAGAAGATGCTTAGGAGGATTGATGCTGCGCTTGATTATGCTGAGGAGATGCAGTCCACTACCCGACTGGTTGAGATCTGGTTGACTGATCTCAAGCACTTGGCTTACGACCTGGAGGATGTTGTTGATAAACTTGCAACTGAGGTTCAGCAGCGCGTTTTTGAGGATCAAGATGACTTTAATGCTCGTCCGAGTAACGTGCGCAAACTCCTCTCTTCATGCTGTGCTGCAGTGAAACCAACTACTGTCATGTTCAATAAGGAGATGCTTTCCAAGATAGATGAGATCAGTTTAAGATTAGATCAGATTATCAGAGAAAAAGATGATCTGAAACTGGGAGAGTCCAATAGAAAGAAGCCGGTCACCCAAGGGAGCGAAAGACCACCCTCGACCTCTTTCGTGAATGAAGCAAAAGTTTACGGTAGAGAGGATGATAAGAAGGCCGTGCTCCACTTGTTGGAGGCTGCAGATGCTGATGTTGCTGTCATTCCCATCATTGGCATGGGAGGTCTCGGGAAGACTACTTTAGCTCAGCTCGTTTACCGTGATACCTCGTTAGAATTTGATTTGAAAGCTTGGGTTTCTGTTGGTGAAGATTTTGATGTCTTCAGGATCACAAGAACCATCCTTCAATCTATTGATGACAAGGATGATAAAGATAAAGATCTGAATTCATTACAAGTGAAACTGAACCAGATTGTGTCTGGAAAAAGGTTTTTAATTATATTAGATGATGTTTGGTCTGAGAAGTATGATGTTTGGACTCTTTTTTGTGGTCCTCTTGAAGCAGGAGCACCAAAAAGCAGAATTATCATCACAACTCGCAGTCATGAGGTTTCCCGTGTGGCAGGAGGTAAGTAATTTACTAGTTCACATCTCAAATAGCTTTCCTATAACGAGTACTAACTTGGGAAATTTCATTGGTATCAGGTAGTCTTACCGCTCATCATCTCAAAGAGCTATCCTATGACGAATGCTTGTCCGTGTTTTGTCTACATGCTCTAGGAGAGACAAACTTTGAACGACACTTGTATCTAAAAGCAATGGGCGAGGAGATTGTGAAAAGATGTAGGGGATTACCTTTGGCAGCTAAAGTGCTGGGAGGCATCCTGAAAGGTAAATCCAATATTAATGCGTGGGAGGAAGTAATGAAGAGTGAAATATGGGATTTATGTGAGGGTAAAAGCAATATTCTTCCAGCCTTGAGGTTGAGCTATCTCTATCTCCCTCCTCACTTGAAGCGATGTTTTGCGTATTGTTCAATTTTCCCCAAGGATCATGAGTTTGATAAGAATGAGTTGATTTTGTTATGGATGGCAGAGGGTTTTTTGGGTCAGCAGAATCAAGCGAAGAATAGGGAAGATATAGGTCATGAATACTTTGATGAGTTATTGTCAAGATCATTTTTTCAACAATCTAATGATAATAAATCAACATATGTTATGCATGACCTTATCCATGATCTTGCTCACTTTGTTAGCAGTGACATATGTTTTCACTTGGGTGAGAATAATAAGTTAGCGGGTGGGGAGTCATATGAGCATATACGGCATTCGGCATTCATGGCTCAGGAGCACAACCTTTATGCAAGATTTGAATGCTTTCACAAGATGGTGAAATTGAGGACATTTTTGTCTCAACAGCAGTCTTTTTTCCCAAGAAAATATTTACATAGGAGGGTGTTATATGATCTTCTGCCAAAGTTCAAATGCTTAAGGGTTTTGTCACTAACAAATTTTGATATTGAGGAGTTGCCAAGTATTGTTGGTGAACTAAAACAATTAAGGTTCCTTGACTTGTCTGGCACTAGTATTAGAAGGTTGCCAGAATCAATGGGCAATCTCATTAACTTGGAAACGCTGATGCTGCACAAATGTTCATGCCTTATTGAGTTACCAAAAAGCATTTGTAAGTTGATCAACTTGTTGTATCTTGATATCAGTGGGACAGAATTTTTGGAAGAAATGCCACCAAAAATAGGTAATCTGACAAGTCTGCGTATTTTGAGCAAGTTCGTTGTGGGAAAAGGCAATAATGGGCTGAAGATATCAGAGTTGAAGAAACTTTCTCAATTAGCAGGGAAGCTTGAGATTCAAGGGCTACAGAATGTGGGAGATATGAGGGATGGAAATTTTGTCTGCTTAAAGGAGAAGCCAGGAATCCTTGAGTTAGACTTGGATTGGGGTGATTCTGCTGCTCGAAATGCAATTCAGGATGAGCAGATTTTGAAATCAGTGGAGCCGCATAAAAATCTAGCAATCGTTACAATTAGGGGTTTTGGCGGAAGGCAATTCCCATCATGGATAGGAGATCCCATATTCACGAAGATGGTAAAGCTGAAGTTGGTCGGCTGTAAGAATATCGAATGGTTGCCGCTGCCTGTACGACTACCCTCACTCAAGGAGTTGAAACTAGAAGGTTTGAGTGGAGTGGAAGAAGTGGGGAGTGAGTTTTATGAGGATGATTCTTCATTTCCTTGTTTGGAGTCTCTAGAGATAAAAGGTATGCCAGAGTGGAAGCAGTGGTCTTGGCCTAATGATCCGAATGGAGATTCTGTGGGAAAAATCCATAAACTTCGTAAGCTTAGAATAAGAAATTGTCCAAAATTGGCAGGGAAGTTGCCAAGCTTGCTTCCGTCCCTTGAAGAACTTGAAATTTCAGGCTGCAATAAGTTAACTGATTTAGCTCGAGAGCTTCCAACTCTTAAAAGCCTCCATATTAGTGGATGTGAATGGGCAGTTCTGAGAAGTCTGACTAATGGACCCTGTCTCATTGAGTTGAAAATTGATGGAATGGAAGGTCTCTCAATATTTGATGAAAGCTATCTAGAGGCTATGACAGCTCTCCAAAAGTTTGAGATTAGAAGATGTAAAGAACTGAAATACCTGTGGGCTGATGGAACGAATGTTGGCTGTCTTACCAGTTTAAAGCATTTAGATATCGAAGAATGTAATGAGCTTGTGGCATTGGTGAATGCAGAGGAAGAGGAAGGGCTTTTGCCTTTCAACCTTGAATATTTGAGACTTAGAGATTGCAATAGACTGAAGGAGTTCCTAAATGGCCCCAACAGTCTAAAAAATCTTGAGATTAATGGCTGCCCTTCATTGGAGGTCTACTGCAATGGCGAAATGACTACTTATCTTCAGAGATTGAGGGTTCATCGTAATTCACAATTTGTAGAGTTGGTTTATAATGGGTTTTCTCATCTTAGAGAATTGGATATTAATGATTGTGATGAACTAGAGTCATTTCCCGGGAGGGAATTGCCCATCATCCCCACTCTTACAGAATTATCAATTTCCAGTTGTAAAAGACTCAAGTCTATATCCAATCATATGGAAAGCTTCCCCCGTCTTCAATCTTTTTGCATATGGCGCTGTGATGAATTGGATTCGTTTCCAGATAAAGGGTTGCCCAATCTCTCTCTTGTGTCTTTTCGAATTAGTTTATGTCGCAAATTGAAATCTCTACCCAATCAGATGCAGAATCTCACTTCCCTTCAATGTTTGGATATAACTGAAACAAAGATATCATCTCTAGAAAGGTGCTTGCCTGCAAATATAACTGAACTTGAGATCTCAAATTGTGAAAATCTGAATCAGCCAATTGCAGAGTGGGGATTGCATACACTCACTTCTCTTAAAAGTCTGGCATTACACTTAAACAGAGAAATGGTTACCTTTCCGGATAATGATGGATTACTCCTTCCAACTTCTTTAATCTATATCAGAATTTCTATATTCGAGAATTTGAAATCCATATCCAGGGGTCTCAAAAACCTCACCTCTCTTCGTGGATTAAGAATTAAGCGATGCCCTAAACTCAAGTCCTTTCCTGTTGAGAGCCTCCCTCCCGCACTGGAATTTTTAGATATTTATGCATGTCCTTGTCTGAAAAAATGGTGCTCAAATGACAAAGGAGAATATGGTCCCATCATTCGATATGCACGCTAGAGAGATTTGTAAGTAACTAAAACTCCAATATCCCAAAAGTTTCTATTTTCCTTCTCAGTTTTGAAAATATACAATTTATTTCTAATTAGGCTTATCCTACTCTATTTAAATATGTTATTGTTTCAATATAAGTTATTATTTGGATTTGAATTATACGATGGATTTGAGAAATATAAGTTTTTTGTTTACAAACTATATATACGTTCAGAATACTTGTGTCTGTTATTTGGCCTTTGATGAAGACATTATATACAACAATTGAATCTCTGGCTTAAACTTGTATATGTTATCTGGCCTTGGATGAAGGCATTATATACAGCAATTGAATCTTTGGCTTTTGGTGAATACAATTATCTGGGATTTGTTATTTGTTATTGGTAGTCGGCTTACGATTAATACTAGGTAGATTTTTATATTCCAAAAAGAGTTGCATGATTCTATGCTTGCTCAAATTGCCTCATCAGTACATTGTTTATCACCATAATAAGTTAATTACCATATATTTTTAAGGGTTGATAATTAGTAGCTACTTTAATGATATTTGGGAATTAAAAAAATAAAAAAATGCATTTTAAAATATTGATGTACTCATTTACCATTTCAATCACATAGTATAGCAAGAATAAAATATTTAAGTTCGTATAACAAGAAAAAATAATTTTGGATCGGATAACGGTAATGGGCTCAAATTATTAAAACTGAAGAGAAGACTTTGATTTCAATTTGTATGTAGCTTCGGGGTTTTGAAGCCCAAGAGGGATCTGCTACTGCTGGAGAGCTTTCCTGAATTCTCAACCGTCGGCGATGGAGAGTGAAATCCATTATCGGTCGATCCTGCAAAAACCTAGCGATGGAGGAAGAATTCCGGCGACGAGCAAGGAGGCGGGAGGAGAAGCGAAATCGAAGTTTGTAGTGATAATGGGTCTTACTGGCTCAGGCAAATCAAAACTCGCCATTGATTTAGCCTCCCACTTTCCAGTTGAAATCATCAACGCTAATTCGATGCAAGTTTACCATGGTCTTGATGTCCTTACCAACAAAGTTCCTCTACACGAGCAAAATGGTACTTTCTCTCTCTAATCCTCCTCTCTCTCTCTGCCTAGAATTTGATATGTTTGTCTGCTGCTGATATCCTGTTGCTGGGTTATTGGTTGCAGGAGTGCTCTGGTTACATGAAAAAGTTTTACTTTTTGATAGATGCATGGTATGCTCTGGTTACATGAAAAGTTTTACTTTTTCTGGCTCCATCATTCAGTGTAATTGTTTGGAAGGATAAAAGACTTGAAAATTCAATCTTTGTCTTCTGAAAATTCAATCTTTGTCTACTGAAAATTCAGTCTTTAAAAACACTTGAAGGGAAACTCTGAATTTTGTCACAAATTTCTGCCTTCCATAATCTACTTAATGATTTAATATGTGTTAGTGTAATATCCTTTTTGATGTCAAAACTGGCTAAGCCATCTAATTGTTTCTGATGTTATGTATTTTGTTATATTTTTAATTTTTTTATTCATGGTAGGGCTTGTCATTGAGATAGGTTTATCAATTTAATCTAATTAGACACAAATTCAAGTCATGGGTTTATGCCGATGCCTTTTTGATCGAAGTTCAAAGGAGTAACTATGGCTGATGTAATATTCAATTGCAACAATTTGTGGCCATTGTTCAAATTAATTTGTGAGCAGTGGAGTTATCTTACAGAAACTCTCTAGCAACTTATCCTTTAGATGTCCCTGAATTTAGTTGTCTTGTTTTGCAGATTAATCAATACCTTAATTTGTATGCTCGCTCTGGTATTCTTCCTAGCAAGCTCTATCAGGGAAAGGCGGCTGAGGTTGGTAACCTTTCCTGTTATACATTCACATAATAGTATATTGTGATAATTAACCGTAAATCAAAAGTTTCTTCTCTTCAAAGTGAAAAAAAACATGAATTTTGTTCTTTGTAATCCATAATCTTTCCAATTCTTTTTAATTCGTCATTATGGTTCTTAAGTTAATGATTTCCAAACAAGGGTATGGCAATGTGCCCACTACCCTTTGTTGAACTTGTAAAAAGGACAATTTCCAAGTCTGATGGTGCGAAGTCTGTCTGAGCTGTAGGTCTGCAGATGGTAGCATGATTCGTTCTTCAATCTTATTGAAAGACGAATGTTTGCATTTTGCAGAATTCTATTAGAAACTTCTTGTGGCTCAAATCGGCCCATTATCTGATCCTAAAATTTGTATCCTTTTCCAAAGTTCAACTTTTCACTATATATGAACTAAACATGTGAACCAGTTGACAAAATTAAAAAACAGAAATGAAAAAATAGGAACATTGCATATAATTTTCTTTCGGATAATTATAGTGCTGTTTTGTGGAAGGAGAATGCTAATTATTACTGAGAATTTGGTATTGTTTTTTAGTGAGCTTCCAAATACAGTTCAATTGCATTTTATTCTCTGTTGCCTTTTATGAATTCTCGAATTTTGATTTTTAAGTTTCTAAATTGGCTTAAAGCCTATGCCCTATTTACCGGCTAACCTATCCCAAATGTTAATATTGGTAAAAAAAGATTAAAAAACACAACTGTAGAAAATAAATTCACGGATAGATTTTATCAAATTGGATAGGACAAGGGGCAAAAGTTACCAATCAGTACATTGGGGGCAAATATTAACATTTGGACAGGTTCGGGGGTAAATTGGTCTTTAGATTGTAATTTTTGTCTCGAGAAATGTGGCCATGTTTTTCTACACCCTTCAATTGTTATCATTTTGAATGTGGCAGGGCAGAACTGGGGTCGAATTGACAATTGTAGTCTTGTAGATTTGATTACTGTTTTATTTTTATTGATGCTGCCATCCCTGTACTGGACCAGCATGTGGGACTAAGAGTAGATAGCATGATTGATGCTGGATTACTGGGTGAAGTTTATGATATTTACAATCCTCATGCTGTTTATACTCGAGGTTTGCGGCAAGCCATTGGCGTACGGGAATATGAGGTTTTTTTGAGAAATGGTTACCTTTTGGAAAGCAGAATTGATAAGGCAAGTGACACCAGCAATGAATCTCACTTAATGGTGTCAACAAACAATGACAAGAGGCTAAAAGATAAAATGAGGGAGTTCTTATTTTCCTCCAATGATAATGAACTCAAGAATCTTTTAGATGAAGCAATTGACAAGTGAAATTGAACACCCAAAGGCTTGTTTGTCGTCAAGTAAGTTCTTGTGTCAGATTTGACATGTTTTAATTAACTAAAAGTTTCTCTTATTCTATATAAACTTGTTTTATTTCTTTATTAGTACAATTAGATTGTCCAAACTTTGTACCACATTTTTCAGACAACTTGACTGCTTTGTAGATAGTACCAGTCTCAGATACCATTCATGCCCATGTCACCCATTCAGTTGTGTGATAATTCTTGCAATTTTCAACTTACTTTCATCTTATTTTGTTTGTTGGTACTTCGAATTGTCTACCCAAAGATAAGAATCTTATAACCAATATCATTTATCCTTTGCACGAACTTGTTAATCATGAATGGATTATCATATCTTTGTAATTTCCTTGGAAAACTCCGGTGTTAATTTTCTGAGAATAGCATGTGATTATGAAATCAAGTTTTCCAAGTGTTATCTGGTCCAGTCCAAAGTCAGCAACAGGGACCTTCCCTGTGGGCTAATTAGCCATGTCAAATTCTTAATAACAAAAGCATTTTCCTGTTACAGAAGAGGAGACTTAGCCGGCTACAAACATTTTTTGGATGGAACATACAATATCTTGATGCAACTGAATCCATTTCAAGTACAGCCTTTCTTTGTTTATATAGATCAGGAATATATTTTCAACAGCACATCATTTTCGAGCGGACCCTTTCCTGAATAACATGAGATGCTGTTTTTGTTTGTGTTCCAGGCAAATCCGATAAATCATTGGCTGAAAAAGTGGCTGGACCAGTGGTGGAGATCGTAACTTCTTTTCGACAACGTGATTTGATCTCAGTTCCTGGTTTGATGGTTTGTGATGGTGTTGGAAAGAAATTGACTGTAAGGAACCTTTGGACCCAATAAGTATGTATGGTCAGCATCTTCGAGTTTTCGAGGGATCTATTGTCTTTCTGTTCAGAGTCTTAAATTTGATGGCTTTTTGTGTGAATGTTAAGATTCTAAATATGCTAAAATTTTCTTTGTACTGGTAGGCTTGTGGCAACAGGTTTCTTAGAGGAGCTCACGAGTGGGAACAACATAAACTGGGTCGAAGCCATTGAAAACGCATTGATTCTATTCGAAAGTCAGAAAGAGCAAACATGTCGGCTTTACCCAATGATTCAAATGAATTTAAGTTTCAGGATAGTTCAACCCTCTGCTTTGAAATACATGGTTTGAAAATTTGACCCATATTATTGAAATAAAACAACGGACCAAATAACAATATATAATTATTTTTGAAAAATGAGAATAAATTTGTCGAATCGCAGCTTAAGGTTATTAATTGCCACATTTCATATAATAATTACAATAATTCTCGAATTCATTGAAATGCCAAAAATTTGTTTATTGCCGCAATTAAGGTTTCTAGGAAAAGATGCATCCACCGAAAAAAAAAAAAAGAAAAAGAAAGACTATGTTGGAAAATTTTCTTTGACTCAAATATATTCTTTCTTATAGTAAGAGATATTTAAAATAGATTGAAGCTAGGGCTGGAAAAAAAAAATCAAAATCTAATTGAATTGAAATTGTGGTTAACCAAAACCAATGGATTAGTGTACGGTTTTTAATTTAAAAAATTTAGGCTTTTGGTTTTTTTTTTTTTCAAAGTCTACATATACTAAGTTAACCGTCCGTTGAACATATATAAATATATTTTTTAAAATTTTTTTATAATATATAGATGTATGTAGTTAGTGAATAATATACGGATAGTTTTATGTTTTTAATAGGGCTAAATAACCAATTTTTACCCCTAAATTTAATCGTGAATTACCGAATTTTAATTTTTATTCATAGTCTTTTCCGCTTATTACCTCAGCACGAGACTATTTCGAGTTTCCTAGGTTGGTTCTTCAGTCTTTTAAGTATACTTTTTTTTTTTTTCAATTTTTGGGATAAATTTTAATTCCATCAAATATATCTTTAGTATAAGAATTTCTTCTTACTTTATGAAATCATTAAATTTGGTTAATAAGTTGATTAGTTATTTTAGTCATTTAACCTTTTATTTTGGTTCTCAACCATTAAAAAATTTATAAAAAATAAATAAATAATATTTTTATAAATTTTTAAAGCTATTAACTATCAAAAATGTCTAAATAAAATCTTAAACTAACAGAAAATGGAACATATAATCCCAGTTGTATGTATATCGTTTCGATGCTGGAAATATAATTGAAAAGAAGCTGCAGCTAATTTATCTTAAATTCACTGCACACCTCTGTTGAAGGCCAAATTCAAGAAAGGACAGGTTGGGATCAGAGTCAGTAGTTGTAACTATGGTTTTCAGACCTGAATCGGTCATGGAATCAATAAAGGGATAGATTTATAGATTTTTGGATTAAACAGAAATAAAACGAAATCGAATTGGATTAATAAATATATTATAATATTTATAATATATGAAAATTTAAATATTTTTATTATAATTTTTTAAGTTTAAACATTTCAAATACAATATAATAATCAGAAAAGTATAATTTTTGAAATATAGATTTTATAATTATAATTAAATACTAATTTAATTTGAAAATAAAAACTATATTATATTTTAATTAAAAATACCTCAAAATAAAAACCTAAATTTTTAATTTAAATAATTTGTTTTTTTAAATCTAGTCGAACCTAAATTTTAAGTTACCTAAAATTAATTGGTTTTTTATCAAAATAAAAAACAGATACAAACGAATCAGATTGACTTCTAATTCTATCTACTTTCATTAAAAAAAGAAGATAACGACAAAAGAGTTCAACTTTATACTAAAATTGTGTACTTTCCTAATCTCTTCTTCCCAAACACGCAAAAGCAAATAATCTTCACTTTTCATCACCAAGAACTGTTGCAATGGAAACGGTTGCTGACGTCATCCTTTCTGCTTCAATTGAGAGGCTGATGTCAATTGACTGGCTCAAGTATGTTGGTCAAGGGCACGTGCTGGATCAACTCAAAAGGTGGGAGAGGACGCTGAGGAGGATTGATGCTGCGCTTGATGATGCTGAGGAGATGCAGACCGCTAAACTGGTCGCGATCTGGTTGACTGATCTAAAACGCTTGGCCTATGACCTGGAGGATGTTGTTGATCAACTTGCGACTGAGGTTCAACAGCGTGTTTTGGAGGATCAAGATGACAATAATGTCAGTTCGAGTAATATGCGCAAACTTCTCTCTTCATGCTGTGCTGCAGTGAAACCAGCAACTATTATGTTCAATAAGGAGATGCATTCCAAGGTAGATGAGATCAGTGCAAGATTAGATCAGATTATCAGAGAAAAAGATGATCTGAAATTAGGAAAGTCCTATAGAAAGAAGACGGTCACCCAAGGGAGCGAAAGACCACCCTCGACCTCTTTGGTGAATGAAGCAAAAGTTTGCGGTAGAGAGGATGACAAGAAGGCCGTGCTCCACTTGTTGGAGGCTGCAGATGCTGATGTTGCTGTCATTCCCATCATTGGCATGGGTGGTCTCGGCAAGACTACTTTAGCTCAGCTCATTTTCAATGATAGCTCATTAGAATTTGATTTCAAATCTTGGGTTTGTGTTAGTGAAGATTTTGATGTCTCCAGAATCACAAGAACCATCCTTCAATCTGTTGATGACAAGGATGATAAAGATAAAGATCTGAATTCATTACAAGTGAAACTGAAGCAGAAATTGTCGGGAAAAAGGTTTTTAATTGTATTAGATGATGTTTGGTCTGAAAATTATGAAGATTGGACTTGTTTATGCGGTCCTCTTGAAGCAGGAGCACCAAAAAGCAGGATTATCATCACAACTCGCAGTGTTGAGGTTTCCCGTATGGCAGGAGGTAAGTAATTTACTAGTTCACATCCCAAATAGCGTTCCTTTAATGAGTACTAATTCAGGAAATTTCATTGGTAACAGGTACTGGTACAGCTTATCATCTCAAAGAGCTATCCTATGATGAATGCTTATCCGTGTTTTGCCAACATGCTTTAGGAGCAAAAGACTTTGAGCGACACTTGCAACTAAAAGCAGCCGGCGAGGAGATTGTGAAAAGATGTAAGGGATTACCTTTGGCAGCTAAAGCGCTTGGAGGCATTCTAAAAGGTAAATCCGATATTACTGCGTGGGAGAATGTGGTGAAGAGTGAGATATGGGATTTATCTGAGGGCAAAAGCAATATTCTTCCAGTCTTGAGGTTGAGCTATCTCTATCTTCCTCCTCACTTGAAGCGATGTTTTGCCTATTGTTCAATTTTCCCCAAGGATCATGAGTTTGATAAGAATGAGTTGATTTTGTTATGGATGGCAGAGGGTTTTTTGGGCCAGCAGAATCAAGCGAAATATAGGGAAGTTATAGGTCATGAATACTTTGATGAGTTATTGTCAAGATCATTTTTTCAACAATCTAATGATAATAAATCAACATATGTTATGCATGACCTTATCCATGATCTTGCTCTCTTTGTTAGCAGAGAGATATGTTTTCACTTGGGTGAGAATAATGAGTTAGTGGGTAGGGTGTCATATGAGTACATTCGGCATTCTGCATTCATGGCTCGGAAGTACAACCTTTATGCAAGATTTGAATGCTTTCACAAGATGGTGAAACTCAGGACATTTTTGTCTCTAGAGCGGTCTTTTTTGCCAAGAAAATATTTACATAGGAGGGTGTTATATGATCTGCTGCCAAAGTTAAAATGCTCAAGGGTTTTTTCGCTAACAAATTTTGATATTGAGGAATTGCCAAGTATTGTTGGTGAACTAAAACAATTAAGGTATCTTGACTTGTCTCACACTTGTGTTAGAAGGTTGCCAGAATCAATGGGTAATCTCATTAACTTGGAAACGCTGAAGCTGCACAATTGTTACTGGCTTATTGAGTTACCAAAAAGCATTTGTAACTTGATCAACTTGTTGTATCTTGATATCAGTGGGACAGACTCATTGAAAGAAATGCCACCAAAAATAGGTAATCTGACAAGTCTGCATATTTTGAGCAAGTTCATTGTGGGAAAAGGCAATAATGGGCTGAAGATATCAGAGTTGAAGAAACTTTCTCAATTAGGAGGGAAACTTGAGATTCAAGGGCTACAGAATGTGGGTGAGATTATGGATGGAAATTTTGTCTACTTGAAGGAGAAGCCTGGACTCCTTGAATTAGACTTGGATTGGGGTTATCCTTCCGGTCACAATGGAATTCAGGATGAGAAGATTCTGAAATCACTGGAGCCGCATCGAAATATACCAACCGTTTCAGTTACAAGATTTGGGGGAAGTCGATTCCCATCATGGATAGGAGATCCCATATTCACTAAGATGGTAAAGCTGAAGTTGGTCGACTGTAAGAATATCAAATCATTGCCGCCACTTGGGCGGCTATCCTCACTCAAGGAGTTGAGAATAGTTGGTTGGATTGCAGTGGAAGAAGTGGGGAGTGAGTTTTATGAGGGTGATTCTTCATTTCCTTGTTTGGAGTCTCTAGAGATAGAAGGTATGCCAGAGTGGAAGCAGTGGTCTTGGCCTGGTGATCTGAATGAAGGTTCTGTGGGAAAACTCCATAAGCTTCTTAGGCTTAGAATAAGATATTGTCCAAAATTGGCAGGGAAGTTGCCAAGCTTGCTTCCGTCCCTTGAAGAACTTGAAATTTCAGGCTGCGATGAGTTAACTGATTTACCTCGAGAGCTTCCATCTCTTAAAAGCCTCCATATTAGTGGATGTGAAGGGGCAGTTCTGAGAAGTCTGACTAATGTACCCTGTCTCACTGAGTTGACAATTGCTGGAATGAAAGGTCTGTCAATATTTGGTGAAAGCTATCTACAGGCTATGACAGCTCTCCAAAAGTTTGAGATTAGAAGTTGTGAAGAACTCAAATACCTGTGGGCTGATGGAACGAATATGGGCTGTCTCACCAGTTTAAAGCATTTAGAAATCTCAGATTGTGATGAGCTTGTGGCATTGGTGAATGGAGAGGAAGGGCTTTTGCCTTTCAACCTTGAATATTTGAGACTTACATATTGCAATAGACTGAAGGAGTTCCCACATGGCCTCAACCGTCTCAAATATTTTATTAGTGTTGGCTGCCCTTCATTGGAGAAGGTCCACTGCAATAGCGAAATGACTACTTCTCTTCAGACATTGACAGTCAGTCCTAGTAATTCACAATTTCTAGATTTGATTTACTATGGGTTTTCTCATCTTAGAGAATTGTGTTTTTCTGATTGTGATGAAGTAGAGTGGTTTCCAGAGAGGGAATTGCCCAATATCCCCACTCTCATAGTATTGTCAATTTCCAGTTGCAAAAGACTCAAGTCTCTATCGAATCATATGGAAAGCTTCCCTCGTCTTCAATTTTTAGGAATATACTCCTGTGATGAATTGGAGTCTTTTCCAGATGGAGGGTTGCCCAATCTCTCTCTTATCTCTTTCCGAATTGGCTACTGCCCCAAATTGAAATCCCTACCCAATCAGATGCAGAATCTCACTTCCCTTCAATGTTTGGATATAACTGAAACAAAGATATCATCTCTGCAAAGGTGCTTGCCCGCAAATATAACTGTACTTGAGATCTCAAATTGTGAAAATCTCAATCAGCCAATTGCAGAGTGGGGATTGCATACACTCGCTTCTCTTACAAGTCTCGCATTACACTTAAACAGAGAAATGGTTTCCTTCCCACTCCTTCCTACTTCTTTAACCTATATCAGAATTTCTAGATTCGAGAATTTGAAATCCATATCCAGGGGTCTCGAAAACCTCACCTCTCTCCGTGAATTAAGCATTGATCGATGCCCTAAACTGAAGTCCTATCCTGTTGAGAGCCTCCCTCCCACGCTTGAATATTTATATATTTGTGAATGTCCTGATCTGGAAGAATGGTGCTCAAACGACAAAGGAGAATATGGTCCTATCGTTCGATATGATCCCTTCTATTTGGAGTAACTAAAAGCTCTAATTCATATATTCCGCTCTGCTTTTTATTTTATTTTCAAATTTGGTATTCCCCAAATTTTATTATTTAGAGCCTATTTTTTTTTTTTTTTTTAGTTATGTTTTTATGTGGTTTGCTGTTTGACTCTAAACAATTGCTATTGAGGCGTTTGGTTATAATTGAGAAATAGCTATTATTTATTATATTATTTTTCTATATATATTATTAACTTTCGTTCATTGCACACAGAGTATGATATAAATTGCAGTATATCCTCCAGCCCAGCAATTGACAACGTGGATTGAATTGCCGAAGGCTTCTTCGTCGTCAAGTAAGTAACTAAACTTTGCTAATATAATATAGTATTCTGCTCTTTTACCCTTTCAATACTCTGCTTTTTATAATGAATTTTACAGTGGGAAAGTTATTGAATTGGTTATATGAGATTTGTTGGTGCACAACACCCTACTTTACTTGTTTAACTAAAATTTCTTTTTATGTATTTTACTCTTTCAAACAAAATCGTATTATTTTTTATAAATATTTCAAATAAATTTTTAGAATTTTATGATTGTCCTCGTCTTTGAGAATGGTGCTCAAATGACAAAGGAGAATATGGTCCTGTCATTCAATATACATGCTATTATTAATCGTCATCTTCTAGAAGATTCTTTTTAACGACAGTTTTTTTTTATTACAAAAGAGTTTAGGTAGCTCGATGGAGGTTTATAGTGGAATTTACATATCATCTATTGACAAAGGCTAAATTTTGACAGAGTGGGGAATTGAATCCCAAACCATTCAAATAGGGGTTCAACTTCTTCCAATTGGGACCGACCGTTATTGGGTTTTAGAGGATTGGTAAGTAACTAAAAGCTCAAATTCATATAATCCTTGATCCATTTGTAATTAATTTCAAAACTCAATTGTCATGCTTCTTTTCTTTTATTTTGATACGTGGTGGATTAACTCTTTTATCTTATATGATCACTACAAAATTTTTGCCTTCGTTTATACAACAGAATATTTACTAAAATACAAAATGCACACTTGGAATTTCGTGAAAACTCATTATTATTATTATTATTATTATTATCATCATCATCATCATCATCATCATTATCCAACATGGTAATTTCTATTACCAAAAAAAAAAAAAACACTGGTAATCATTAAAAGTTATTATCATACTATTGTTGAAATATAAGTTATTATTTGGATGTGAACTATATGATGGATTTGAGAAATATAAGTTATTTGTTTACAAACTGGTATACGTGTTCAATATATCTATGTCTGTTATCTGGCATTGGTTAAAGTATTATGTATTTGTTATCTGGCCTTTGATAAAGGCATTATATATGGCAATTGAATCTCTGGCCTTTGGTAAATAAAATTATCTGTTATTTGAGATCTGAGATTTGTTATCTGTTATTGGTATCCGGTTAACGATTTATCTTGCTCTGGTGATGTGCAATATCAGCATTCTATTGAACTGTATCATTTGTTTTGATTATTTTGGATATATTTGATCAATTTGTTATCTATACTAGACTGCTTTCTAATTTTATTTCTATAATCTGTTTAATAGTGATTTGTCAACGTTTTCGTTATCTGTATTTGTTCAATTTGCAAATCAGTTTTGACTATTTTGAATTTTGTTTGGACAATCTATTTGATAAGTATTTTCGAATGTTTTGAAATATAGTTGTAGTCTATTTAGCATTTGACACTATGTATATTTGATATATATAAATGTTTGAGAAATGTCGGCCTATTTATCTATTCCCTATTCTGCTGTGCACTATAATTGCTTTTTACTGAGATTTCTATGGTTATTTCTCATTGAGTTAAAAGCTTATACCACTATAATTATTTTCTTTTCAGATGATTAATATTTGTGTTGATGGATCGAGCTTTTTGGGTTAGATGTGGAAGGAGATTGCAAATGGAATTTCAGGTTCGGATTGACTTGTAGACATAGCGCAACCCTCATTTATCAGCTGACATGGAAACACCTGTTCATCGAAAATAACATAGCGTGAGATATACAATTTTTGTAGAGAAAGATCAAAGCAACGATAACCTTTGTGAATTTTGCTATATCCAAGAAAAACACGACGAGTAGAACGAGGTGTGAGTTTGTGAGGTGACTTATAACGAAGCCAAGGATAGCAAAGACAACCAAAAATGCGCAAATGATTATAATCAGGACGTGAACCGAATAATTTTTCATATGGGGTCAAGAAATTTAAAGTTGGAACAGGCGTACGATTTATTAAGTATACAGCGGTTTCAATGCAAAGGTCCAAAATTTTAGAGGAACAGAGGCATGATTAAGTAAGGATAAGCTAGTTTCAACAATATGTCGATGTTTTCGTTCCGCACAACCATTTTGTTCTGGTGTATACGGACAAGAAACACGATGAGATATACCATGGGCACATAAGTAAGGAACTTGACCCTGAAATTCTCCCCCCCAATCTGATTGAAATGATTTTATTGGATGTCCAAAAAATTTTTCAACAACAGTTTTAAATTGAATAAATGCATTCAACACATCAGACTTGTATTGCAACGGATAGACCCAAGAATATTTGCTAAAGTGATCAAAAAATAGCACGTAATAATTAAATTTATCAAACGATTGTACCGGGGCAGGACCCCACAAATCCGAACAAACAAGCTCCAAAGGAGCTGAAACAGTATGAGTTGAAACAGGAAATGGTAATCTATGAGCTTTGCTAACAGAGCAAGCATGACACAATTGATCATAAGACTTATTGGAAACCGGAATGTTATTCAAAGATAAAATCTTCTTTACTGCAGGGATGGCCGCATGACCAAGACGTGCATGCCATTGATTCACCGATGCCAAGTGAACTTTTATTTTGTCTGGAGGACTCTTTGGAAGACATAAAGTGTAGAGACCGTCTTTATTCGGGCCGATATGAAGTACATGCTTTGTCATCAAATCCTTAAGAACAAAATAGTTAGCAAAAAACTCAATTGAAATGGGGTTAGACTTCGTTAACGCTGAAACAGAAAGAAGATTGGTTGAAGCTGATGGTACATGCAAAATATGGTCAAAACGAATAGGATTACCATTGACAGAATTGACGGAAGTACCAACATGAGAAATAGCAAGTTTAGACCCATTACCTATGATAACCTCTTCTGGCCCGGAATATTCAGAATGGAGATTCAGGTTGTCCAAATCAGCCGTTAAATGATGAGTTGCACCAGAGTCTACAACCGAATCTTGAGTGGAATTCATGTGAGCATTTGTGTAAAAGGAGGCTGCACGGGTTCTATTTGATCTTGGTTGTCTAGGGGATGGACAATTGCGGGCGATATGATTTATTCCTCTACAATTATGACAATAAAAGGTGGTGGAAGCGTCTAGTGGTGCCATGGATGTCATTGGTTGCATTGAATTTCCAGCAGTGTGCATAGTGAATGAATTTCCAGCAGCAGGTGCAATATGGGGCATATTATTATTGGGCCGAAATTGATTAGAAAACATGGGAAAATTACCCGGACATATGGAGAACTGCTGCGGAAACCCGCTGGTCTGCTGCCCTCTACCATAGGAGCGGCGTTGCTGCCCAGAAAACCCGCCGGACTGCTGCTGCCTCGGTCCGGTACCGCGGGACTGACCAGGGTGGCAGGCGGTGTACAGGGCAGTAGGAGCTGCTCGTTCCGCATTGATTTCCCGTTTCAGACTTCTCTCTTCAGATAGCAATAAACCATGGAGGTCCTCAAAGCCGGTGGGATCGACTTTAATTTCTAATGAGCGGCAAAACGGGCGGAAAATTGGCAACAATCCATCTACAACAGCATCAACCAAATCTGATTCTATAATTACAGAACCAAGGGCAGCAAGATTATCAGAAATTTGCTTAGCACGAGTCACATAAGAGGTAATGGATTCCGCCTCCTCTTGTTTCAGATTGCGTAGTTGCAATCGGTAATCTCGAATTTGCGATTTTGATCCAGCAGCATAGGCTGCAATCAATCTATTCCAGGCTTCAAGCGCAGTCTCAGCGCCAACAATTTGAGTCACAATTCCCGGGGATAAGGAATTAATAATCCAGCTCATAACCTGAGCATCTTTCTCCTCCCAACGCTCAAAATCAGGATTAATCTCCATTGAGTCAGGTAAATACTTCGGTGGTGCTACAATCCGGCCATCAACATGTCCCATCAATCGGGATCCCTTCAACAGCGGTACAAGCTGTGTTTTCCATAGCAAGTAATTCGTGGTGTCAAGTTTTATGGGGAAGGTGGCGGTGGATGGAACGACGGTGGTGCTAGAGGCGGCGTGGTGGGGGTTCATCTTGGGGTTAGCCGAATTAGCTCTGATACCATGAAACGCTAGGGTTTTCCCTTAGCTAATTATGATTGATAGTGATGAATATATACATAGGGTTACACAAGGTGGGCCGATGGTTATGGGCCGAATATCAATGGGCTGAATATTTACAATTACATTTACATTATATTACAATACTCTATCAAACTTGTTCTGCATATTCCATCCAACTTTTGGCCTTTTGGTTGCTATATTGATCGTTCTCCAATTTTGTTGTGCTGTTGTTTTTTTTTTTTTTTTTTTTTTTTGCTACTTCAGGTTGCTTTGGTTGTAATTTATTTTGATTTCAGTTTGTACCACTTGGATTCTTTTTTTTAGGCTCCAGCTTTTGTAATGTTAGGTCCTTGCAGCTTTGTAATGCTGGTCCACTAATTAATAATATTTCTTTGGCCTATCAAAAAAAAAAAATCTTTGTTGCATGCGAATAATATATATTTTTTGTTCTACCTGTAGATATTCTCGTCTATAAATTGGTTCCTTACATAAATTTTTTTATATGCTTGTTTTACAAATTAAGTTGGAATGTTGGATTCTAGTTAATAAATTATACTCGTTTAGTTAAGTGGATTGGATTTTGATATTTGTTAAGTTTATGTGTATAAATGATATTAATATGACTTTCAATTGATGAATTGTTTCCTATGTTTTGAGGAATAGATGGCCAAATAGTTGAACCTAGTGGGATGCTCTTTCTTTTGTAAAACGAAGAGTGTTTAATGATCTGCTAACATTCATTGTCTACCCATTCAGGCACATGAACTCTTGAAACAAATCGCATTGAGATGCAAGGTTGGAGGCACTGAGGAGAAGTTTAAACATGTTTTTGTAGTAAGAATTGTCGAAACATTATGATTTTAAAATTTCACTGTCAAAGGTCATATACATACTGTAATTGTACTGTTTTCAAGTTATAATAGCTTTCTTATAATCTATTGATACTATTTGTGCTTTATGCTCTAAAATTTTATATTTATTGTTTTATTCATGATAACGAAAGAATATAATGCACATTTAGTTTTAGAAAAAAAAAAATTCAATTCTTTTACAGGTTATAATAATAATAGTAATAACAATGCAAATTTTTGTCGTTATAATTATGACATTTAATAAATAATGTTGTTGAATGACATATCAATAATTAAACGTCGTAATTTTTTTTAACCATTTTCAACTATAATGTCGCCACAATAATTGTAGAATTATATTTATGCGTCACAAATTTAGAGACGTTTTTGAAAAAAAATGTTGCTACTTTTGTGACAGTTAATTCTAAGTATAGCTAAATGAGGACGCTTTATAAAATTTTATGTCATAAATTCGTGACACTTTTAAATGAAGTGTTGTGCTGTTCGAGACGGAACGAGTAACTAATATAGCTAAATAACTATATAATTACAATTATGCATCGCCAATTTTACGACGCTTTAAGAAAATGTAGTGAATATATATAAATTCATAAATAAATAATTAAAAAAATATTAAGACGAAAAAAATGGAAGCATCGTCAATTTTGAGATGCATAAATTAAAAGGGTCCCCCAATTATTCTTAGCAACATAATGTTAATGCGTCGTTAAATAAATCGCGATACGAGTTTTAGCAACGCTAATGGCGACGCTTTTAAAAGCGTCAGGAAGCATTTAAGGACACAAAAAGTGTCGTTAAACAAAGATTTTCAGCGTCGCTATAGGCCCCTTTTGTTGTAGTATAGAAAGAGATTTAAGTTGAAAAAATAGAGAAATACCGATGTAGATCTCTCTCTATATATATATATAATTTGATTTAATTTCTTAACAAATGTACTTTCTTAATTTAAATTTAAGTTTTGTTATTAGTATTATAATGAGACTAATTAAACACTCTTTGAATAATCTGACTCCGAATTAAAGTTTTCTACATATATAATATCGGGCATGGAATTAGGTTAATTGGCAAGAATCGCTTATTGTTGAAGCTAAAATTAATTAATTTTGTTATTAATATTATTATTCTTATAGTTATTTGATTGTAAATTTAAATTTCTAAAAACTATCGATTATGATTAAAAAAAAAAAAAGGTTAGTTGATCAAGAATCATTAAAATATTTAGATGATATAAAAAAATAATAATAAGTAGAGATAATTGAATCATATATGACGATAATGGGCTCAAATATAATATTACAAAAATTGAAACCCAAAGATACAAACTTTGATTTCAATTTCGGGTTTTGAAGCCCAAGAGGGATCTGCGACTGCTACACAGCTCAACTGTTGGAGATGGCGGCTGAAATCGATTCTCCGTCGACCCTCCAAAACCCTAGCGATAGAAGAAGAATTCCGGCGACGAGCAAGGAGGCGGGAGGAGAAGCGGAACCGAAGGTTTTAGTGATAGTGGGTTCTACTGGATCAGGCAAATCAAGACTCGCCATTGATTTAGCTTCCCACTTTTCAATTGAAATCATCAACGCTGATTCGATGCAAGTCTGCCATGGTCTTGATGTCCTTACCAATACAGTTACTCTCCACGAGCAAAACGGTACTTTCTCTCTCTAACCCCATTCTCTTGAATTTGTTGTGTTTAGCTGCTGCTTATATTCTGCTGCTGGGTTATTGGTTGCAGCAGTTCCTCACCATTTGCTTGGGACTATAAGCCCAAGTTGTCTTTCACCTGCTATATATTATGCTCTTTTTTCATTGTTCTTCAAATTTCATTGTTTTTTCATATTCCAGCTAACTCAATTGGAGACTGTTTTTGTTTGCAATCATTCAGGCTTTTGTTAATGTTGAGTGCTTAGTCAACAACTGTGAAAGGTACACTTTATTTTTTTATAAAAAAAAAAAACTTTGATTGTCATTAGCATGTTCTGATTTGATTTTTATTGATTTATCAATTTGCAGCTTATTAATGATATCCTTTCAATTGCTTTCCTCTTATTGTTAGGGACACGGGGCACGAATTACTGTATTCAGGTAATGTACTCCTTGAGATTCACTTTAAGGGAAGTGGAATTTATAGATATTACAAGGTTTTTTCTGAGATACAGGGTCAATTTGGACCTTCAACTTGGCTTACATAGTCATTTTGCCCCAGACTGAACTTTAGGTATCATTGCGACCCTCCAACTTCACTTTCATGGTCAGTTTTCCCAAAAATGAACTTTAGCTACCATTTTGGCCCTTCAATTTGGGATTGTTTGCCAAACCAGTCCAATATGACACGTGTCAAGATGCCACCAATCATATGTTGACACATGGAACATTTTGGACTAATTTTTCTAAAAATTTCAAGTGGTAGATTAAACTGATATCTACATTTCATTTTGGACCAAAATGATCCTGCAAGCAAAGTTTGGGGACTGAATTGACCATTTATCCGATAATTTTTCTGGGATAACTAAAAACTGATTTCCTTTTGTACTTTGCTTTACAATTTGATAACTATTAAGTCCTTTTTATAATTCACCATTGTTCAATATTTAAATATGTATTCAGGCTCTTGTAAGTCCTTTCCTTCTAGATGATATGGCAGTAAATTTGGATGAGAGCCTTATGAATGAGCATCTTTGTGTGCATCAAGTAATGAACTTCATTGCTTTGGTCTAGTTTACATGTACGGAACTATTATTTATATACTTTATTGGTTTGCAGCAGATGAGCAAAATGATCAAGCGCTTGCGTTTGGGAGCAATGATTTAAACAAGTACAATTATCTGAAAGAACTTGATCCTGTTGCAGCTAACAGAGTTCATCCCCATGACGATAGAAAATTAGGTTTACTAGCCTCCTTGAAATATAGTCAATAGTGTGCATTTCTTATTCATATTTAATTAGATGCATGGTGTGCTCTGGTTATGTGAAGGGGTTTACTTTTTCTAGCTCTATCATTCGGCTTAATTGTAAAGGATAAAACAAAACTTGATAACTCAAATCTGTGTCAACTGAAAACCATCTTCTGGCCTGAAGAAAAGTTGATCATTTGGGACCCTTCTAAAATTGTAAAATTGGCTGTCAGTTTCTCTGCGTTATGTCAATCACTAGACCAGGCTTGTGGCTTACAAGTTCGGCGATTACCCAACTTTGGCTCCATGATGTTCACTGTTGGGCCAATTTGCTTTCTCTCAGGGCTATTTTTTAGTATGTGATGTTTACCACTCATATAGCAGTTCATGTCATTTTAGTGCTGTTCATTGTTCATTGATGCATGCAGAAAAACTTATATAAACGAAGGAAAACATCATTCACATGCTTTGCATTTTCTCCTAGTTGTTCTGTGGGTTGTAAATTAATGCAAAGCAGGATTGACAGGCAAGTGATGCTAGCAATGAATCTCACTTGATTGTGTCAGCAAACAATGACAAGATGCTAAAAACAAAATGAGGGAGATCTTCTTTTCCTCCAATGATAATGAACTCAAGAATCTTTTAGCTGAAGCAATTGACAAAGTGAAATTGAACTCCCGAAGGCTTGTTCATCGGCTAGTAAATTTGTGTTTCAGTTTTTACATGTTTTAATTAACTAAAAGTTGTTCGGTTTTTCTTTCTCTTTTTCTTAAGAACTTATTTCATTTACTTTTACATTTATGATCATTTGTGTTCAAAATTTGAAGTTCAGCCAGCTTGACTGCTTCATGTGTGGTACCATATAACATTCATGCCCATTTCAACCCCTTTAGTTTTTTGATAATTCCTGCAAATTTCGATTTATTTTCATCTTGTCTTGTTTGTTCTAAAGTCCGAATTGTCTTCCCAAAGATGAGAATCTTATACCCAAATATCATTTGTTTATCCTTTGCATGAACTTGTTTATCGTAAATGGTTTATCATATCTCTGTAATACCGGAGTTTTTGGAAAACTCCGGTATTAATTTTCTGAAAATAGCATTTGATTCGGATTTCAAGTTTTCAAAGTGTTATATATTTCAGTCCCGATCAATTTATCAGCAAAAGGGACCTGCCCTGATTGAAAGATTTGTGGGCTAATTATCAATGTCGAATTCATAATAACAAAAGCATTTTCCTGGTACAGAAGAGGACACTTAGTCAGCTTCATACATTGTTTGATGGAAGATACTACATGTTGATGGAACTGAATTAATCCACTTCAAGTACACTCTTTCTCTGTCCTATTTGTTTATAGATCAGAAATTTATTTATAGCAGTTACATCGTTTTGTTGCAGGCCATTTACTGAATCATATGATATGGTATTTTTGTTTGCCTTCCAGGTAAATCAAATGAATCATGGGCTGCACAAGTGGTTGGCCAGCTGTGGAAATCATAACTTCCTTTCTACAGCGCGATTTAAACTCAGTTCCTGGTTTGATAGTTTGTGATGGAGTTGGAAAGATATTGAATGAAAGGAATTCCAATATTTATGTAAGGTCAGGATCTTCAAGTTTTCAAGGGATCTATTGTCTTTCTCAGTAGTGGCTCAAATGTGCTGGCTTTTTGCATGATTGTTCAGACTTTCGAGTCTAAATGTGCGCTTTTTTCTTTTTATTGGTAGGCATGTGGCAACAGGATTCTTTAAGGGGCACACGAGTGGGAACAGCTCAAACAGAGTCGAGCCCACTGAAAATGCATTTCTTCGATCCGAAAGTTACAAGGAGCAAAGCCTTCTACTGTACCCGATAACTGAATTCGTGGATCATGATCGTTGAATTCCCTAATTATGAGAACGAAAAGCTAGATGAAATAGGTTCAAAATAAACTTTACATTTAAAGGGAATTCACCTCAATTGTCCTAGTTACTAATCTATTCTCCATGAATTAAGCCCGGATTGATATTTAACATAATCTATTATGAGTGTATGCTTCATGAAGACAGACTCTCCCTAATCCATTCGTTTAGGATATTTAACTTACATAAAAGTAAAAAAAAAAAAAAAAAATTAATTCATTTTCGAATATATGAATTTCATCTTCGCACTAATTTGCCACGTTAATGTCATTTGGAATAAAATTTAAGTAACTTATACGATCTACGTATTATTGTTATGTCGAGTGATAGTGAGAATTTTATCAACCTTACAAAAATCATGTGATTTTGAGCTGAATTGTATTTGAAGTTAAATTGTTGTATACATTCCTCGCTAGGCAGACATAGAAGTCGCAGGATTCCTTAATTGTTTGACTTATTTAACTTTTTTAGTTAATTATGAGTTTAATACTATCACTCACACAAAAAAGGTAGATTTCTTATGTTCCTTGCTTGGAAGATCAAAAGGTTAAATGATTCAATGCTTGCTCAAATTGTCTTATCAGTATATTGATTATCCCCATAATAAGTTAATTACTATATAGATTTAAGGGTCGATAATTAGGAGCTACTCTAGTGATCTCTAGTTAATTATGTCAAAAAATCACAACCCAAAAACTTAAATTCATAGTTAATAAGATGTCATGGTTATCATCTCCAACAATATACGTTATTGCTCATGAAAAAAATGAAAGCAATATCGAATCTCCCATCTATTGTCATTGATATGGAAGAGGCACAAGAATGGATTGCTTCAATAGAAGAGAAAACGAGGAAGATGCCGAAGTTGCTGAAGAACTTGGTTGGAAATCGATCATGTTGCATATTTAGGGTTCCTCAAAGCCTTATGCAAATCAATGAGAAGGTCTATTGATGTAGTAGAGGGGAAGGCCTTAATGTTTATGGAGAAGTGACAATTCGGTAATTAACTTCAAAATCGGGTTGTCGGATTTTCACGATTTTGGACCTTAATTTTATTGGAAACAGGTCAACGATCAAACATCAATAGCTTTGCTTGTGTATTCTGTCGCTTTTTGGCTAAAAAAGTCATTTAGGCCTTAAAATCGCAATTTACTATTTTTAGGCCTTTTCGGGAAATTTTCTTTTATGTTTTCCTTTTCTGTTTTGAGTTGTTTTCCTTTTCCAACTAGAATTCTGATTAGGGTTTACCTATAAATAAGCTATTTTGTTTCAATCGTAGACAGATTATTGTTGAATAAAAATAATCCTTATTTCAACTACAGACTTGAATTTTGAATTCTTGTGTTTAGAAGATTACTTTTCGATATCGTGCGCGATTAATAGACTGTAATAATTCGTTCATTATTTCCGCTGCATCAGTTGGTATCAGAGCTTGAACCTTAGTCATCGTCATGCCGCCACGAAGAGAGCGAAGAGTTGATGAAGTTGCAGGGCAGGAAGATATGAATCGGATAGAGCAGAGACTTGAACAACGTCTCGATACCATAATAGACTAGAGGATGGAGACTATTGTGGATCATTTGGTGGACTGAATAGATGGGTTGTTCGCAGCTCACAATAGGGCAAATCATCGAAAAAGGAGGAACCCTAATTTTTTGAATCATCAGAATCCGTTTGCTCAGTTGGCGGAGGAGGAGGACGATTCTAATGAGTAATACGAAGGAGAACCCTACCCGTGTAGACGTCCTGCCATGGCAGAGGATAGGCGTTAGGAGGCAGGGTTGAGGACAAAGATCCCTGGGTTGCGAGGTACTCTCCAACAAGAAGAGCTCCTTGATTGGTTGGCAATGGTGGAAGAAGTACTAGAATTCAAGGGTGTTCCAGAGGATAAAATGGTGCTGCTAGTGGCTACTAGACTGCGAGACTAAGTGATGGCATGGTGGATGTAGGTTAAGCAGACTAGGCTGCGAATGGGTAAGGCGAAAATTGTGACCTGGGAAAAGATGAAGAAGCAGATGGGGGATACTTTTTTGCCCTTAAATTTTCAAAGATTAATGCATCAGAGGTTGCAGAATCTAAAGCAGGGCAGTCTTTCGGTTGATGATTATACTACTGAATTTTACCAATTGATCGCTAGGAGTGACATCCTAGAAACCAACGAACATCCTGTATCTAGATATATTGGGGGATTGTGGGAACAGATTTGTGAGGCAGTTAATGATTTTGATCCCTTGATTATATCTGATGCACATCAACAGGCTTTGAGACGTGAGAAAAGAGGCAACAACAATCTGGTTTGGGGTTTTCTAGAGGTAGTGGAAGTAGACAGACCGTTGAGGTGGTATCCACAAAAACAACAGAACCCCGGCAGTGGGTGCAAGTGCACCTAGGAGAATCGGACAAGGTAATAGTATCAAATGCTTTGCTTATGGTGAAGTAGGGCACAAGCAGGCTGATTGTAAGAAGGCGGGGAAGCGAGTCATATTTGTTGAGACTGAAGAAGATACAAATGCTGATTATAGGGTCTTCGGTAATCCAGTTTATGATGGTAAGGATGAAAATAAAAGAGGAATTGGTAATAGGAGATGTAGGCACTGCTTTAGTAGTGCGGCATTCTGGTTTGACACTATGGATTGCTGTTGAGGATGAGTGGCTGAGAAGCAATATTTTTCAGTCCACCTGTACCATCAAATGGAAGGTGTGCAAATTTGTGATAGATGGAGGATACTGTGAGAATATTGTGTTTACTGAAGCAGTTCGAAAATTAGGTCTGGAAAGAGAAAAGCATCTGAAACCATATAAGTTAGTGTGGCTGAAACAAGGGGCCGAGGTGACTGTGTCCAAGTGAGCAGTGGCATCTTTTTCAACTGGGTCACGGTACAAGGATGAGGTGTTGTGCGATATTGTAGACATGGATGCTTGCCATCTATTGTTAGGGCATCCGTGGCAGTTTGATAGGGATGTGACGCATTAGGGAAAATCAAACACTCATATCTTTGTGTTTGAAAGGGTGAAGATTGTCCTGGTCCTAAAGAAGGAGGAAGTTAAGAACAGTATAACTGCTGATAGCGTTGTATTGCTAACTTTGGCCCAATTTGAAGAAGCAGTGCAGGAAAATGAAGTGGTATATGCATTAGTTGGTAAGATAGAAAAGAAGAAAGCTGAGGTTCCTATGCAGATTAAACCTTTTCTTAGTGAATTTAATGGTCTATTTCCAGAAGAGCTACCAGCAGGTTTTGCCCCACTTCGTGATATTTAACATCAGATTGGCCTTTAACTTGGTGCAGTTCTTCCAAATCATCCCCATTACAGAATGGGTGCAGTAGAGCATGAAGAGTTGAGGAAACAGGTTGAGGAGCTGTTAGAAAAAGGTTATATTCGAAAGAGTTTAAGTCCCTGTGTAGTCCTGGCCCTTCCAATTCCAAAAAAAGATGGTACTTGGAGGATGTGTGTCAATAGCAGAGCCATCAACAAAATTACTGTCAGGTATCGGTTTCCTATCCCTAGGCTGGATGATTTATTAGATCAACTTAGTGGTGCTACTGTTTTTACTAAGTTAGATTTGAAGAGTGGGTATTATCATATTCAAATTAGGTATGGTGATGAGTGGAAAAATGCCTTTAAGATTAGGGAAGGGTTGTATGAGTGGATGGTCATGCCTTTTGGTTTGTCTAATACCCCTAGTACATTTATACGTGTTATGAATGAGTTGTTGAGGCCTTTCATAGGCAAATTTGTTGTCGTGTACTTTGATGACATTCTGATTTATAGTGCAAACCAAGATGAGCATGTATGTCATTTGAAGGAGGTGCTCTTAGTGTTTCGTAAGGAGAGAATGTTTGCAACTATGAAGAAGTGTGTTTTTATGTTAGAAAGTGTTCTGTTTTTGGGTTATTTTATGTATGATGAGGGGCTGCGTGCAAATGAATCTAAAGTAGAGGCAATTAAAACGTGGCCTAGACCTAATATAAATACTGAAGTGAGAACTTTTCATGGGCTGGCCCCGTTTTATAAGCGGCTTATTCCCTATTTTAGTAGTATTATGGCTTCAATTTATATTGAATTATTTCAAAGATTTGTTTTAATTTATAATAAGATCAAGTAAGGATTTTTCAAAAAAAAAAATCGAGTAAATATTATTGGATCATATAACGATAATGGGCTAAACCATATTCAGATTCTTGTTAGGAAAAATCAACTAAATTTCAGTTATTAGAAAAAAATTAATTGGAAGTGAATAGGTTGCAGATTAATTAACAACTAATCAAACATATTACATAAATTAAGTAAATGTCAATAGGAGTTGAATAAGGAAATTCCTAAATATTGGATATAGATTTTACAATTTAATGACATAATTAAATTAGCATTATATTAAGTAATTAATTTGAGAATAAATTAATTAAGATATAAAATCTTACATTAAGTCAATCGGATTTGAATGGGATTTTAATTTTGCTCTTTGTGCTTCCTACTTCATGAACCACACTATTATTACATAATCAAAAGAAATTAAATCAAATCAAGAAGATTGAATCAATAGTACATTTCAACAATAATATGAAACTCACAGAATTAAATAGGAAATTGAAATGGATAATATCAATTTTGACTACAGTCCGATATCATTGTTGGAAAATCATATCAATTCAAATATCAAGCATATTTTTTTTTACGTAAATTAATCAAACAATATATATATATAAAAAAGACACAATCATAAAAGATAACCACATAGAGAAATATATTTCTCTAACCTTTAGATATTCTATTAATAACCCATTGATACACTAACAATGTACTACAGTATAATTAAAATATAATCAATAAAATTAACAAAAACAAATAAATATGAAGTCACGAGATACTTATATAATCTTAAAATGTAGTACTAGTAATCCATAAGGAGATTAACAATATACTAACAATAAGCAAACAAACAATGATGTGGAAATTCCAAAAAAATGACAAAGAGAATCATAATATACTTAACTGACCTCATCAATCTTCTCAAAAGAGCGAAAATATAGAAAATATAGGGCATATGCAGAAAAAAAAAAAAAAAAAAAAAAGGGAAGAAGGTAAAGAGGATGTTATCAAGCTCCTAGTGACATATCTACGAAGTAGATGGAATTTAGATATTTAAGTTCATCGAGAGCAACTGATTTGACATGCTAGCTGGTAGCTTTAATTTTGCAGCTCTACAAATTTTTAAATAAAAACAGACTCTTCAATGTACTGATTGTAGAGCCCCTTAATTAATCGTTTAATAAGTGTTAAAAAAGTATATCTACTAATGGAGAAGCCATTATTGAGATGAGATGAATTTGGATGAGAAAGAAAAACAGAGAAAAAAGAAAAAAAAAAAAGATGAGATTTGTGTTTAGGAGGCATGATGGCTCCTTTGTGTGTGAGAACAAATTGGTTGGTGGTTGTAGAGTAAATAATTTGCTTTTTATAAAAAAAAAAGAACAATTTGCTTTTTAAGATTATCTCTTAATTTAGGTTATTATTATAACAACATAATTAGTAACATAGAAATAATCACCAATTAAATTACTCTATATGTAATTAGAGTTACTCTCTTAATTATAGTGCAAAACTTACTATATATAACAATAGTCAATATGAAATATAATAATAGAGAAATTTCCATAAATAAATTAATATTGACTAATTAATAAGTAATTTTTATAATAGTTGACATACAACGAATTTATTGTCAAGTTTGACTAATAATTAATATTAAGTTCACATCTAATTAAATAGATTGGAAATTATAAAAAGAAGAAAATTATAAGAACAGTCATAATAGATTCACCAGCTATCAGTATTTGAAAGAAATTGATTCTGTTGCAGCTAACAGAGTCCATCCACACAATAATAGAAAAGTACGATTACTTACCTCCTTGAAACATATCCAAACAACGCTTTTTTTAAAAAAAAAATAGAGGCATGGTGTGGTCGGATTATGTTACAAGTTCTATTATTTCTGGTTTGATTAAGTATATTTTTTTTCCATAACTCTTGGTTGTAATAAAAAAAAAAAATTGCTTCATGTGGCTGCTTTGAACTATTGATATACATATGACAACAACTTTTAGGATATTTGCTGTTATAGTAAATTTTTTTGCAGCAAAATTTGTTATTTCTAAATTATTGTGCATGAGTAATTAATATACCTTCTAATGTATAAAATGTGCAATGTCATTTCTATCGTGCAAAAATCTAGTTTAATATTCTCCTTTTGAGTGAACATGGTTAAAATTACGGACAAAGCAGTAAATATAAATAAAAATTAGCAAAGTAGTCATGAATTAAAGTCTAATTAACTTATGCTTAAATGTATCCATAGTAAATTTTAAGCCTACATTTCAGTTATGTGTATATCAAAAGTAGACTATTGTTGTTGTAGTAAATTCTTGTTTACACATTTTCACGAATAGTTTTAATATATGTATACAATTAAACCTCCAAATTAAAAAAAGCTAATTTTTTTTTTTTTTTGAACAATAATATATTAAGTTTTGAACTCTACAATTGAAACTAATTAAAGGTCTGTTTAATTCTGTTGTTGCTGTTTGTTGTTTGCTGTTAGTTATAATTGTTTTTTATTTCAGAAACAACTAATAACAGTTGTTTGATGATTATACCTAAACACTTAGAATCTGCTGTTTGAAGTAGAAAAAACAAACAACAGTTGTTCCAAAGAAATCATACACCCATTATGTCCTAAAATATTTAAAGCATGCAAGAAATTATACCATGATCCCAAAGAAAAAAAAAAAAAAAAAGCATAAAAGATAATAGGCTTAACACAAAGTCGAGGTACTGAATAGAAGAAATTTAAAATCTTAATAAAATAATTAATGAAATTTAGGACCTCAATACAACAAATGCGTAATACTCTAATAGTTATCAAATTAAATTACATTTTCCAAATTAATTAGTTGAATTTGACATCAAAATAAATTTTGCTACTAAAAAGTAATATAGCCAAAAGTATTAAAAAATTATTGTTATATATATATATTAATGATATCAAAATATGTCATATCCATCAATGATAGCGTAATAACTTTATAGGAGCAACATGTAACAATTTTATTAAAGCTACTAAAAACTATACCATCAAATACTATAATTTTGACAGCAATATTCTATTGCAAAATATGGTATTTTTTTTAGTGTTTTTCTTTTCAATTTTTGTCATTTTGTAAGGAGTATAGACAAAAATTACCAACAAAATTCCTTAAAAAATATTAAAATTGGGTCAAGATTTCTACTTTTAATATTATAAAATTAACCTAAATTTCCATAAAAATTAATAAAAAATGATTCACCTTCTTCTGGTAGGTGAGACCCAAAGGCTTCAAGTTACTATTTACTATATCAATTCGCTTTCACATCATTGAAACTTCTTTCCTTAATGGATCCGAAAGATTTTCAAGCTTCTAAAATAAAAATAAAAAATAAAAAATAAAATTCCGCATTTGTAACTAAATGTAAAAGACAGCAAATTGAGGTACTTATCTTTTTTATTTTATTTTTTGTTTAATAAGCTTTTTGATTTTTCTTTTTTTGGTTTAATAAGCTTTTTTATTTTCAAATTTAACACAATGAGCCCTTGATTAATTACAACTCATGTCCTTTGTTATCTAAACAATTAGATGAATATTAAATTAAGTTAAAGATATGTGACTCATTTCGTTTGTATGTAAAATTTATTTTTCTTCCTATGGTATAAGATGTAAAAGAAAAAAAAGAAAAAAAAAAACTCTTTGAAATTGCTAAAAATAACACTTTAAATGCTAATAAAATGATTAGTACATTTTTAACCAAATCTTGCTGAATAACGATTTTATCTTTCAATTTGATATAATGAGCCATAAATCAATCATAATCAGAAATTTTATATCTTTAGTTATCAACACAATTAGATGTGAACATCAAATTCAGTTAAAAAGGCATCACTCATTTTGTTTGCATTTCAAATATCACTTCTTCCAGTCGAAAACAAGATTTTTACAGTATTAGATTATTATATGCCAAAAACTTATTTTAAACAGAATTTGATGATAAAATGAGTAATCCATTTTTAACAGAATTTGACCACTGCAAACTTATTTGTAACTAAATACTTAATGTATGCAATAATAATTGATTAATGACTCGATGTACAAATTAACAAATTATGGATTTGATTCGACAAAATTTGAAAACGTAAGGTCCTAAATATATTTTTTCCTAAAAAGCCTTTGATTAAAATTATGAATAAACGAAATGAAAGAAAAAAAAAAAGTTTCAAAGATGGCTTACTTCGCGAATCTCAGCTAAACGTTTGTTAGCTTCTTCAACTCGTCTTAACTCAGCTTCGACTCGGTCTTTGATCTTCATTTTCTTCTTCTCAATCTCTCCTTTTGCTCAAAACAAAGCCAAAGCTGATCTTGTCATCTCTTCTTCCTTTTCTTCTTTTAGAGGACTTTCCACATTATTATTATTGCTGTTAATCGCCATGCCTGAGTTCTTCTATTTCTGCATCTGCAGTTGTTGTTGCTCTATAATCTGCTTCTGTGTTGTCATTAGTTCTTCCTAATTTGCAGACAGAACTTATTACTACAAGTATGAATGTTAAAATGAACTGTCATACATTAATACGATTCATATAACATGTAGATTTGGCCAATCAAAGTTGGAGTTGTGAGAGTTAGTACAAAAAACTGATTGACATTTGTAATCCATCTAATAGACGTGTCGTGTTATGAGTTGACTCATTAAATCTGTTTATTAGATGTAGTCTACCTAATAACGTATCGTGGTATGGGTTGACACATAAAATCCGTCTATGACTCGTTTAACCCTCCAAAAATTAAACATAAATGTAACACATATAGTGAAAAGTGCCAAAATAGGTTGTGACACATCAACAAAACTTGTATAATACATAAATTTAACAAATCAAAGTTGATGTTATGTGGGTTAGTGTCGAAAATGATTCGAAACATTAAACCCATCTAGTAGATAGATCGTGTTAGTGTTGACTTTACATATATTTTCAGAGCATATCAACAAGACACAACAATCCATTTAAAAAAAAAATGTATACAAAAAATATTCAGACTCAACATTTTGTAATTCTAAAGTTCATAATCTCAAATACAATAATTTTGAAGTTGAAAAAAATATTACAAATGCATAAAGCTGAAGTTCTTAATTAATAGAACTAATAATAATTTAAAAATTAATGATTAGTTATACTCTTTCTATTCATTATTCATTATAATAAGTTAATAACAACCTTCCCAACTGTATTATGAATACCGCCATACTTACTTTACAATAATACACATTATAATTAGTTAATTTAGAATTAATTGCGAAGTTGATTGGGAATTAAAATGACCAAATGGCCCACGATCACTTTTCATCATTAAGTTAAAAAGAGGATTTCACCTTTGTTAAATGAAGACTCAACCTTTCAAACCCTCCCTAACCTTCTTTTCACCTTTACTCAATAATAATAATAATAATAAATAATTATGCAAAAAAAAAAAAAACCCTTATGATTACACTTATTTACAAAAAAATCATTACAGTTTCTAATCTTAAAAAAAAAAAAAAAAAAAATTTGTTCTAACACCATCAAAAATTGAACACATGACAATTTTTCTTTCTATCATGTCATTAAAATTTCCTTACCATATCATCAATTGTCAACGGTGTTAGGTCAAAATCCATTTTTTGTTCATGATAAAAAAACTACAAGGATTTTTTTTGCAAAAAAGAAACCTCTAGAACTTTTTTTTACAAACAAATGTAACCACCGGGTTTTTTTTGTATAATTATCCCGAATAATAATAATAATAATAATTTTATTTTAATTCATATACTTGGTGTATGATCTGTATCATATGAACATATATAATTTATTATTTAAATTATTAAATGAAATTATTAATAAGTATATAGAAACCAATTAATTACATATTCTGAATTTGAATTATGATTCTTACCCATCTCTTAGAGGTTGTTGAAATTAATGAATGATATGATTACCAAGTGTGAATTCAAAGAAACACTAATTTCTATTGGGTAACAAATAATTATTCCCCTAATTCTGCATAATTAATCCTATAATTATGGGTGTACTATATATACACATGAGTTAATTAATTAAATTTGTTGAAAGATGATGCAGCGGAAGTTTCAAACGATATTACTAAGATCCGTTGATCACGCATGATGCCAGAAATTAGCATTCTACTAATTGAATTTCACAAAATTCACAAAAGCAGGAAATTAGGAATTAATTCCGAAATTATATTGAATCAAAAACTGTCTATTACAAACTACATTATAGCCTATTTATAGGCAAACTATCTTAAATGCAATAAAACTCCTAAATAATCAAAACTTCTAAATAGTCTAAATTTCCTAATTAGATTAAATAAGAAAAAAGTACTAAATAAATTAAAATACAAAATAGGAATTCTTATCAATTTACGATCCTTAGAATAAAATATATTCCTAATCGTAATTATAAAATAATTATAATTAAAATAAAGATACAATTTAAAATATATATTTAATTTATTTCCATGACAAATAACTATTTTCAAATTGAATTATTGATCCTTTTTACTGCTTGTGACCCGCATCAAAAGGTATTTAGAAGGTTGAGTTATAATTTCCTTTGGAGAAGTGTGCTTCAGGTGAAAGTTTTTTGTTTGGAAAAGAAGGTCTCACCTATAATTAATTAAAATATTTATTTAAGTATTTGAGAGCCTTAGGGGATAAGACAGAGTAGGAGAGAGATTGGAAATATTATTTATTTTACCTAGCCTTGTATTACAGATATATCCTTACCCCAATTCCATATATATTTTTTAAATAATTCAATATTTAATTTTAAATTAACATAAATTATAATTTTATATGTGGAGCCATATTAATGAAATAAATATTAAATTTAGTTCAAATACAAAAAAAAAAGATTAAATGTCTAAATTTAAGTTGTTGCGCGCTATATGTATATTAATAACAACAAAAATTTAGAACTAAATATAAATAAAATTATGTAATAATTTTTGTATTTCAACCAAAAACTTTTAAACAATTTCTATAATTCTGATAGTGAAAATTTTTAATGTAAAATCTTGTATTTTGTTATATGCTATATTTTGTTATATTTTGGCTTAGTTTTAGGGACTTAAATGAGTTTATTTTAGTATTTTCCTTGGCATTTTTGTTGTGGGTTGTGTTTTTGTATTTGCAGGGGCTTAATTGAAGATTTTGGGCTATAAAGGCTGATTTGGGCGAAGTTTTGTCAAGACTGGGCTGAAGTGCGTTTTTTTAATTTTTGCCTTGCCCAAGGCTAAATCTCTTTCGTCAGGGACTGTTCAGGAATTTTTCTAATTATGGGCCAACAAGAATTGAAACGGATTGAGGTCCTAAATTAGATAGCTTGGACGTGGATTAGAGGCTATTTTGGGAAACCTTTGATTTTTGTGGTCTTTAGGGTTATATAAATAAGGAAGAGATGTTAGTTTTGGGGGAGATAGAAAAAAAAATCAGAATCACACTTTTCTTTTTTTCTTAAGTTTTATCAATATGAGCAGCTAACTTTCTTCTTTATCTAGGGGATTCAAGGTTTGGATGTATTTGATTGTGAGATTGTTCTAACTTTAATTTTCAATTTTAATTCTCTATATTCTTATTTTTGTTTCTTGAGAGATTTCTCTCTTTTATTGATTTGTGATTTAAATACCTTGGCCAGTTGTTTGGATTGCATTTTAATAACCTGTTATCAGTGGATTAGATTCGTAATCCTTCTAAACTTTATATGAGATATTAGTCCTTCTTCAATCACAACACACTAAGTAGACTTCAACAGGACTGTATCACCCATCTTCTAGAATTTCTTTCATGTGAAAATAATATGGCCCGGATCCAATCTCTATAAGATAGCTTTTGGTAGAAATGGAGGAGACTCACCTGAACTTTTTCAGTTTTTTTAGGATATATTAATATGATATATATTTTATACATAAGTTCAAATTTTTAATCTTTCATAATTTTTTTTTAACATAAATACATATTTCATTTATATAACAGGTTCTAAATTCAATTTTAACATTATTGTGCGTAAGTAATATAACTTCCAAGGAGTAAAATGTGTAATGTTGTTTCTACTGTGCAAATCTAGTTTGAAATTATGATATTCTTTTCTTTTTAAGTAAATGTCAATTTAAATTATAGATGAATGAAAGTATGTGATTTCGTATAATTAGTGAAATAGTCGTAAATTAAAATCTGATTAACTGATTGGAAAATGTATTTACAGTAAATAAAATATTAATATGGTCTACTATTTATGTGATTTATATTTAATTATTTTCATATTAATTAGATAACTTTAATATAGTGGCAAATAAAATTGAACAGAGCCAGAGCCAAAGCCAAAGCCAAAGCCAAAGCCTAATGCTTTGCTTGGGAGGAGTGCGCAGAAGAATCATAAAGTATGGGATGGTAGAGTGGGGTGTAGTATTTGGTGGTATGTTAAATATTTAATCAATTCTTTGCTTGGGAGGAGGGTATGGTTTTTTAAAGTAAAGGAGATGTGGTAATTACTTAAGTATCCTTTAAATAAAAAAAGCTTTTTATAAATAATAAAAAATATATGGACAAAATTGTAAATTTATATATTATATCTTTACAATTCTCCAAATCCCACCAAATTGGTGGGATTAAAAACAGGGGAAATGAAGGAAAATGGAGGGACGAAGGCTACCCCCAAATTCCATCCCCTCTTAAAAATTCTCAGTCACAAGCAAGGTGGCCATGTCACCTTCCCACCCTTTCCCATCAAAAACCATCTCCCAAGCAGACCCTAAGCCGCAGTTTGTATAACTTTGGATCGGATAAAGATAATGGGCTGAAATAATGAAAATTGAAGAGAGCCGAAGCCGCAGATTTTGATTTCAATTTGTATGAGCTTCGCGGTTTTGAAGGCCAAGAGGGATCCGCTGCTGCAGGAGAGCTTTTCTGAATTCTCAACGGTTGGGGATGGAGAGTGAAATCGATTCTCGGTTGACCCTGCAAAAACCTAGCGACGGAGGAAGAATTCCGGAGACGAGCAAGGAGGCGGAAGGAGAAGCGAAATCCATGGTTGTAGTGATAATGGGTCCTACTGGCTCAGGCAAATCAAAACTCGCCATTGATTTAGCCTCCCACTTTCCAGTTGAAATCATCAACGCTGATTCGATGCAGGTCTACCATGGTCTTGATGTCCTTACCAACAAAGTTCCTCTACACGAGCAAAATGGTACTTTCTCTCTCTGATCCCCTCTCTCTCTGTGTTTAGAATTTGATATGTTTGGCTACTGCTGATATCCTTTTGCTAGTTTATTGGTTGCAGGAGTTCCTCACCATTTGCTTGGGACCATTAGCCCAAATGTGGAATTCACAGCCAAGGATTTCAGGGATTCTGCTATTTTTGTGTGTTGTCTTTCACCTAATTTTATACTCTTTTTCATGGTGCTTTATATCCCGTATTTGTAACTTTCAAGTTAATTGAATTGAAGATAGTTTTTGGTTTGCAATCATTCAAGCCATGTGTTGATGTTGAGTGCTTATTCATCTGTGAAAACTAAACATTTTTTTTTCCAACTTGGATTGTCATTAGCATGTTCTGATTTGATTTAATTGATTAATCAATTTGCAGCTTATTAATGATATCTTGCCACGCAATTGCTTGCCTGTTATTGTTGGAGGAACCAATTACTATATTCAGGTATTCTACTTCTTTAGTTCTATTCATCTTGAGGGAAGTGGGGGTTAAGCAATTACAAGGATTTTTCTGGAATAAAGGGTCAACTTGGCCCGTCAACTTGGCTTGCAGAGTCAATTTGCCTCAAACTGAACTTTAGGTATCATTTTGGCCCTTCAACTTAGGAGTTTTGGCCAAATCAGTCCAATATGGCACATATCTAAAAGCCATCAATCATAGGTTCACGTGACACGTTTTGGACTAATTTGACAAAAAATATGAAGCGGTAGACTAAACTGATTTCTAAGTTCATTGTGGACCAATTTGATCCTACAAATAAAGTTTAGGTTCCAAATTGACCTTTTATCCTATTATTTTTCAGGGACAACTGAAAATTGATTTACTTTAGTACTTTTGCTTTATGATTTGATAACTTAAGTCCTGTTTATAATGTTTTTCACCCTTGTTCAATATTTAACTATATATTCAGGCTCTTGTAAGTCCTTTCCTTCTAGATGATACGACAGAAAATTTGGATGAGAGCCTTGTGAATGAGCATCTTGGTATGCATCAATTAATGAACTTCATTGCTTTGAAATAATTTACTTTTACGGAAGTATTATTTATGTGCTTTATGGGTTTGCAGGAGATGAGCAAAATGATCAGGTGATTGAGTTTGGGAGCAATGATTTCAACAAGTACAATTATTTGAAAGAACTTGATCTTGTTGCAGCTAACAGAGTCCATCCACATGGCAATAGAAAAGTGAGTAACTAGCCTCCTTGAGATATATTCAAAAGTGTGCACTTTTAATAGATGCATGGTGTGCTCTGGTTATGTGAAAAGTTTTACTTTTTCTGGCTCCATCATTCACTATAATTGTTTAGAAGGATAAAAGACTAGAAAATTCAATCTTTGTCAACTGAAAATTAAATCTTTAAAAATACTTGAAGGGAAACTCTGAATTTTGTCACAAATTTCTGGCTTCCATAATCTACTTGATGATTTAATATGTGTTATTGTAATATCCTATTTTGATGTCAAAACAAGCTGAGCCATCTAATTGTTTATATTTTTAATTTTTTTATTCACGGTAGGGCTTGTCATTGAGATAGGTTTATCAATTTAATCTAATTAGACACAAATTCAAGCCATGGGTTTATGCTGATGCCATTTCTTATCGAAGTTCAAAGGAGTAAATATGGCTGATGTAATATTCAATTACAACAATTTGTGGGCATTGTTCAAACTAATTTGTGAGCAGTGAAGTTATCTTACAAAAATTCTCTAGCAACATATATTTTAGATGTCCCTGAATTTAGTTGTCTTGTTTTGCAGATTAATCAATACCTTAATTTGTATGCTCGCTCTGGTATCCTTCCTAGCAAGCTCTATCAGGGAAAGGCGGCTGAGGTTGTTAACCTTTCCTGTTCAACATTCACATAATAGTATACTGTGATAATGAACTGTAAGTCAAAAGTTTCTCCTTTTCACAGTGAAAAAAAAACATGAACTTTTTCATTCATCATTATGGTTCTTAAGTTAATGATTTCCAAACAAGGGTATGGCAATATGCCCTTTACCCTTTGTTGAACTTGTAGAAAGGACAATTTCCAAGTCTGATGATGCGAAGTCTGTCTGAGTTTTAGGTCTGCAGATGGTAGTATGATTCGTTCTGCAATCTTATTGAAAGACCAATGTTTGTATTTTGCAGAATTAACTGTTAGAAACTTCTTGTGGCTCAAATAGGTCCCATTATCTGATCCTAAAATTTGTATCCTTGTCCAAAGTCCATCTTTGCACTATATGTGAACTAAGCTTGTGAACCAGTTGACAAAATTAAAAAATAGAAGTGAAAAAATAGGAACATTACATATAATTTTCTTTCGGATAATTATAGTGCTGTTTTGTGGAAGGAGAATGCTAATTATTACTGAGAATTTGGTATTGTTTTTTATTGAGCTTCCAAATACAGTTCAATTGCATTTTATTCTCTGTCGCCTTTTCTGAATTCTCGAATTTTGATTTTTAAGTTTCTAAATTGGCTTAAAGCCTCAGCCCTAGTTACCAGCTAACCTATCCCAAATGTTACTATTGATTGATAGCTTTTGCCCCTTCACCTATCTTGAGTAATAAAAAAAGCAAATCACATGAAAAAAAAAAATTGCTTAAAAAACATAACTGTAGAAAATAAATATTCACGGATAGATTTTATCAAATTGGATAGGACGAGGGGCAAAAGTTACCAATCAATAGATTGGGGGCAAATATTAACATTTGGACAGGTTCGGGGGTAAATTGGTCTTTAGATTGTAATTTTTGTCTCAAGATATGTAGCCATGTTTTTCGACACCATTCAATTGTTATCATTTTGAATGTGGCAGGGCAGAACTGGGGTCGGATTGACAATTGTAGATTTGATTACTGTTTTATTTGTATTGATGCTGCCATCCCTGTACTGGACCAGCATGTGGGACTAAGAGTAGATAGCATGATTGATGCTGGATTACTGGGTGAAGTTTATGATATTTACAATCCTCATGCTGTTTATACTCGAGGTTTGGAGCAAGCCATTGGCGTACGGGAATATGAGGATTTTTTGAGAGAGTACCTTTTGGAAAGCAGAATTGATAAGGCAAGTGACACCAGCAATGAATATCACTTAATGGTGTCAGCAAACAATGACAAGATGCTAAAAGATAAAATGAGGGAGTTCTTATTTTCCTCCAATGATAATGAACTCAAGAATCTTTTAGATGAAGCAATTGACAAGTGAAATTGAACACCCAAAGGCTTGTTTGTCGTCAAGTAAGTTCTTGTGTCAGATTTGACATGTTTTAATCAACTAAAAGTTTCTCTTATTCTATATAAACTTGTTTTATTTATTTATTAGTACAATTAGATTGTCCAAACTTTGTACCACATTTCTCAGACAACTCGACTGCTTTGTAGACAGTACCAGTCTATCAGATACCATTCATGCCCATGTCACCCCTTCAGTTGTGTGATAATTCTTGCAATTCTCAACTTACTTTCATCTTATTTTGTTTGTTCGAACTTCGAATTGTCTTCCCAAAGATAAGAATCTTATAACCAATATCATTTGTTATCCTTTGCACGAACATGTTAATCATGAATGGATTATCATGTCTTTGTAATTTCCTTGGAAAACTCCGGTGTTAATTTTCTGAGAATAGCATGTGATTATGAAATCAAGTTTTCCAAGTGTTATCTGGTCCAGTCCAAATTCAGCAAGAGGAACCTTCCCTGTGGGCTAATTAGCCATGTCAACTTCTTAATAACAAAAGCATTTTCCTGTTACAGAAGAGGAGACTTAGCGGGCTAGAAACATTGTTTGGATGGTACATGCAATATCTTGATGCAACTGAATCCATTTCAAGTACAGCCTTTCTTTGTCCTGTTTGTTTATATAGATCAGGAATATATCTTTAACAGCACATCATTTTCGAGCGCACCCTTTCCTGAATAACATGAGATGCTATTTTTGTTTGTGTTCTAGGCAAATCCGATAAATCATGGGCTGAACAAGTGGCTGGACCAGCGGTGGAGATCGTAACTTCTTTTCTACAACATGATTCGATCTCAGTTCCTGGTTTGATGGTTTGTGATGGTGTTGGAAAGAAATTGACTAAAAGGAACCTTTGGACCCAATACGTATGTATGGTTAGCATCTTTGAGTTTTCGAGGGATCTATTGTCTCTCTGTTCAGTGTCTTAAATTTGATGGCTTTTTGCGTGAATGTTCAGAGTCTAAATATGCTAAAATTTTCTTTGTACCGGTAGGCTTGTGGCAACAGGGTTCTTAGAGGAGCTCACGAGTGGGAACAACATAAACTGGGTCGAAGCCATTGAAAACTCATTGATTCTATTCAAAAGTCAGAAAGAGCAAACATGTCGGATTTATCCAATGACTCAAATGAATTTAAGTTTCAGGATAGTTCAACCCTTTGAATCGAATATGCTCTGAAATATATGGTATGAAAATTTGACCCATATTACTGAAATAAAACAATGTATCAAATAACATTATATAGTTATTTTTGAAAAATGAGAATAAATTTGTCGAATCTCAGTTTGAGGTTATTAATTGCCGCATTTCATATAATAATTACAATAATTGTCAAATTCATTGAAATCCCAAAAAATTTGTTTATTGCGACAATTAAGGTTTCTAAGAAAAGATGCCCCCACCAAAAAAAAAAAAAGAAAAGGCTATTTTGAGAAATTTTCTTTGGTTTAAATCTTTTCTTTATTATAGTAAGAGATATTTAAAATAGATTGAAGCTAGGGTTGGGGGAAAAAAATCAAAATCTAACTGAACTGAAATTGTCGTTAATCAAAACCAGTGGATCAGTGTACGGTTTTTAATTTAAAAATTTTTGGTTTTTGGTTTTGGTTTTTTTTTTTTTTTTTTTTTTTTTTTCAAAATCTACATATACTAAGTTAATCGTCCGTTTAACATATATAAATATATTTTATAAATTTTTTTTTATAATATATAGATGTATGTAATTAGTGAATAATATATGGATAGTTTTATATATTTAATAAGGATAAATAACCACTTTCGATCCCTCATTTTAATCATGAATTACCGAATTTAATTTTTATTCACAGTCTTTTTCGCTTATCATCTCACCACGAGACTATCTCGAGTTTCCTAGATCTTTTTCGAATTCTGTCCACACCGCTCATTAAAAAAGAAGATAACAACAAAAGAGTTCTACTTTATACAAAGACAGCAGAATAAACCCTAAAATTTTTCACTTTCCTAATCCCTTCATCCCAAACACTACCAAGGCAAATAATCTTCACTTTTGATCACCAAGAATTGTTGCAATGGAAACTGCTGCTGGTTCCATCCTTTCTGCTACGGTTGAAGCGGTTATTGAGAGGCTGATGTCCGTTGAATGGCGCAAATATGTTGGCCAAGGGCAAGTGCTGGATCAACTTGAAAAGTGGAACACGATGCTAAGTATGATTGGTGCTGCGCTTGATGACGCTGAGGAGAGGCAGTCCACTAGCCGGCTGGCTGAGATCTGGTTGAGTAATCTAAAACGCTTGGCTTACGACCTGGAGGATGTTGTTGATCAACTTGCAACTGAGGTTCAGCAGCACATTTTGAAGGATCATGATGACCATAATGTCCGTCCTAGTAAGATGCGCAAACTCCTCTCTTCATTCTGGGCTGCAGTGAAACCAGCAACTATTATGTTCCATAAGGAGATGCATTCCAAGGTAGATGAGATCAGTGCAAGATTAGATCAGATTATCAGAGAAAAAGATTATCTGAAACTAGGAGAGTCCATTAGAAAGAAGAGGGTTATCCAAGGGTGCGAAAGACCACTCGTGACCTCTGTGGTGAATCAAGCAAAAGTTTACGGCAGAGAGGATGATAAGAAGGCCGTGCTCAACTTGTTGGAGGCTGCAGATGCTGATTCTGATGCAAATTTTGCTGTCGTTCCCATCATTGGCATGGGTGGTCTCGGCAAGACTACTTTAGCTCAGCTCATTTACAGTGATACCTCATTAGAATTTGATTTGAAAGCTTGGGTTTCTGTTGGTACTGAAGATTTTGATGTCTTGAGGATCACAGCAACAATCCTTCAATCTGTTGATGACTGCGATTATAAAGATAAAGATCTGAATTCATTACAAGTGAAACTGAAGCAGAAGTTGTCCGGAAAAAGGTTTTTAATTATATTAGATGATGTTTGGTGTGAGAATTATGATGATTGGACTCTTTTATGCAGTCCTCTTGAAGCAGGAGCACCAAAAAGCAGGATTATTATCACAACTCGCAGTGATGAGGTTTCCCGTATGGCAGGAGGTAAGTAATTTACTAGTTCACATCCCAAATAGCGTTCCTTTAATGAGTACTAATTCGGGAAATTTCATTGGTAACAGGTTCTCTTACAGCTTATCATCTCAAAGAGCTATCCTATGACGAATGCTTGTCCGTGTTTTGTCAACATGCTTTAGGAGCAGCAAACTTTGAACGACACTTGTATCTAAAAGCAACCGGCGAGGAGATTGTGAAAAGATGTAAGGGATTACCTTTGGCAGCTAAAGCGCTCGGAGGCATTCTAAAAGGTAAATCTAATATTAGTGCGTGGGAGAATGTGGTGAAGAGTGAGATATGGGAGGGCAAAAGCAATATTCTTCCAGCCTTGAGGTTCAGCTATCTCTATCTCCCTCCTCACTTGAAGCGATGTTTTGCCTATTGTTCAATTTTCCCCAAGGATCATGAGTTTGATAAGAATGAGTTGATTTTGTTATGGATGGCAGAGGGTTTTTTGGGTCAGCAGAATCAAGCGAAGGATAGGGAAGATATAGGTCATGAATACTTTGATGAGTTATTGTCAAGATCATTTTTTCAACAATCTAATGATAATAAATCAACATATGTTATGCATGACCTTATCCATGATCTTGCTCTCTCTGTTAGCAGAGACATATGTTTTCACTTGGGTGAGAATAATGAGTTAGCGGGTAGGGTGTCATATGAGCACATTCGGCATTCTGCATTCATGGCTCGGAAGTACAACCTTTATGCAAGATTTGAATGCTTTCACAAGATGGTGAAACTCAGGACATTTTTGTCTCTAGAGCGGTCTTTTTTGCCAAGAAAATATTTACATAGGAGGGTGTTATACGATCTGCTGCCAAAGTTAAAATGCTTAAGGGTTTTGTCACTAACAAATTTTGATATTGAGGAGTTGCCTAGTATTGTTGGTGAACTAAAACAACTAAGGTATCTTGACTTGTCTCACACTTGTATTAGAAGGTTGCCAGAATCAATGGGTAATCTCATTAACTTGGAAACGCTGAAGCTGCACAATTGTTACTGGCTTATTGAGTTACCAAAAAGCATTTGTAACTTGATCAACTTGTTGTATCTTGATATCAGTGGGACAGACTCGTTGAAAGAAATGCCACCAAAAATCGGTAATCTGACAAGTCTGCGTATTTTGAGCAAGTTCGTTGTGGGAAAAGGCAATAACGGGCTGAAGATATCAGAGTTGAAGAAACTTCCTCAATTAGCAGGGAAGCTTGAGATTCAAGGGCTACAGAATGTGGGAGATATGAGGGATGGAAATTTTGTCTGCTTGAAGGAGAAGCCCGGACTCCTTGAGTTACACTTGGATTGGGGTCATTCTGCTGTTCGAAATGCAATTCAGGATGAGCAGATTTTGAAATCAGTGGAGCCGCATAAAAATATAACAAGCGTTACAATTAGGGGTTTTGGCGGAAGGCAATTCCCATCATGGGTAGGAGATGCCATTTTCACGAAGATGGTAAAGCTGAAGTTGGTCGGCTGTAAGAATATCAAATGGTTGCCGCTGCTTGGACGACTACCCTCACTGAAGGAGTTGAAACTAGAAGGTTTGAGTGGAGTGGAAGAAGTGGGGAGTGAGTTTTATGAGGATGATTCTTCATTTCCTTGTTTGGAGTCTTTAGAGATAGAAGGTATGCCAGAGTGGAAGCAGTGGTCCTGGCCTAGTGATTTGAATGAAGGTTCTGTGGGAAAACTCCATAAACTTCGTAAGCTTGGAATGAGAAATTGTCCAAAATTGGCAGGGAAGTTGCCAAGCTTGCTTCCGTCCCTTGAAGAACTTGAAATTTCAGGCTGCTATGAGTTAACTGATTTACCTCGAGAGCTTCCATCTCTTAAAAGCCTCCATATTAGTGGATGTGAAGGAGCAATTCTGAGAAGTCTGACTAATGTACCCTGTCTCACTGAGTTAAAAATTGATGGAATGAAAGGTCTGTCAATATTTGATGAAAGCCATCTACAGGCTATGACAGCTCTGGAAAGGTTTGAGATTAGAAGATGTAAAGAACTGAAATACCTGTGGGCTAATGGAACGAATGTGGGCTGTCTTACCAGTTTAAAGCATTTAGAAATCTCAGATTGTGATGAGCTTGTGGCATTGGTGAATGGAGAGGAAGGGTTGCCTTTCAACCTTGAATATTTGAGACTTACATATTGCAATAGACTGAAGGAGTTCCCACATGGCCTCAACCGTCTCAAATATTTTCAAAGTTTTTGCTGCCCTTCATTGGAGAACGTCCACTGCAATAGCGAAATGACTACTTATCTTCAGACATTGACAGTCAGTCCTTGTAATTCACAATTTCTAGAGTTGGTTTATTATGGGTTTTCTCATCTTAGAGAATTGTGTTTTTCTGATTGTGATGAAGTAGAGTCGTTTCCAGAGAGGGAATTGCCCAATATCCCCACTCTCATAATTTTATCAATTTCCTATTGTAAAAGACTCAAGTCTCTATCCAATCATATGGAAAGCTTCCCTCGTCTTCAATTTTTAGGAATATACTCCTGTGATGAATTGGAGTCTTTTCCAGATAAAGGTTTGCCCAATCTCTCTCTTGTGTCTTTTCGAATTAATTTATGTCGCAAATTGGAATCTCTACCCAATCAGATGGTGAATCTCACTTCCCTTCAATGTTTGGAGATAACTGAAACAAAGATATCATCTCTGGAAAGGTGCTTGCCCGCAAATATAATTGAACTTGAGATCTCAAATTGTGAAAATCTGAATCAGCCAATTGCAGAGTGGGGATTGCATACACTCACTTCTCTTAAAAGTCTCGCATTACACTTAAACAGTGAAATGGTTTCCTTCCCACTCCTTCCTACTTCTTTAACCTATATCAGAATTTCCAGATTCGAGAATTTGAAATCCATATCCCAGGGTCTCAAAAACCTCACCTCTCTTCGTGAATTAAGCATTGATCGATGCCCTAAACTCAAGTCCTTTCCTGTTGAGAGCCTCCCTCCCACACTTGAATATTTGTATATTTGTGATTGTCCTCATCTGGAAGAATGGTGCTCAAATGACAGAGGAGAATATGGTCCCATCGTTCGATATGATCCCTTCTATTTGGAGTAACTGTCATCTTGTAAAAGATTGGTAAGTAACTAAAAGTTCTAATTCATATATTCCGCTCTGCTCTTTATTTTATTTTCAAATTTGGTATTGTTATATCCCCAAATTTTATTATTTAGAGCCTATTTTTTTATAGTTATGTGATTTGCTGCCAAAGTTAAAATGCTTAAGGGTTTTGTCACTAACAAATTTTGACATTGAGGAGTTGCCTAGTATTGTTGGTGAACTAAAACAATTAAGGTACCTTGACTTGTCTCGCACTCTTATTAGAAGGTTGCCAGCATCAATGGGTAATCTCATTAACTTGGAAACACTGAACCTGCAGAATTGTAACCGGCTTATTGAGTTACCAAAAAGCATTTGCTACTTGATCAACTTGTTGTATCTTGATATCAGTGGGACAGACTCGTTGAATGAAATGCCACCAAAAATAGGTAATCTGACAAGTCTGCGTATTTTGAGCAAGTTCATTGTGGGAAAAGGCAATATTGGGCTGAAGATATCACAGTTGAAGAAACTTTCTCAATTAGCAGGGAAGCTTGAGATTCAAGGGCTACAGAATGTGGGTGAGATTATGGATGGAAATTTTTGTCTACTTGAAGGAGAAGCCTGGACTCCTTGAATTAGACTTCCTACCGGTCACAATGGAATTCAGGATGAGCAGATTCTGCGATTACTGGAGCCGCATCAAAATATATCAAGCTTTTCAGTTACAAGATTTGGGGGAAGTCGATTCCCATCATGGATAGGAGATCCCATATTCACTAAGATAGTAAAGCTGAAGTTGGTCGACCGTAAGAATATCAAACCATTGCCGCCACTTGGGCGACTATCCTCACTCAAGGAGTCGAGAATAGTTGGTTGGAATGCAATGGAAGAAGTGGGGAGTGAGTTTTATAAGGGTGATTCTTCATATCCTTGTTTGGAGTCTCTAGAGATAGAAGGTATGCCAGAGTGGAAGCAGTGGTCTTGGCCTAGCGATTTGAATGAAGGTTCTGTGGGAAAACTCCATAAGCTTCTTAGGCTTAGAATAAGAAATTGTCCAGAATTGGCAGGGAAGTTGCCAAGCTTGCTTCCGTCCCTTTGAAGAACTTAAAATTTTCGGCTGCGATGAGTTGACTGATTTACCTTGACAGCTTCCATCTCTTAAAAACCTCCAGATTTGGGGATGCGAAGGGGCAGTTCTGAGAAGTCTGACTAATGTACCCTGTCTCACTGAGTTGACAATTGATGGAATGAAAGGTCTGTCAATATTTGACGAAAGCTATGTACAGGCTATGACAGCTCTCCAAAAGTTTCACATTAGAGGATGTAAAGAACTTAAATACCTGTGGGCTGATGCAACGAATGTGGGCTGTCTTACCAGTTTAAAGCATTTAGAAATCTTACTATGTGATGAGCTTGTGGCATTGGTGAATGGAGAGGAAGGGCTTTTGCCTTTCCACCTTGAATATTTGAGACTTAGATAGTGCAATAGACTGAAGGAGTTCCCAAATGGCCTCAACCGTCTGAAATATTTTCATAGCGTTGGCTGCCCTTCATTGCAGAAGGTCCACTGCAATAGCGAAATGACTACATAGCTTCAGATATTGACAGTCAGTCGTTGTAATTTGGTTTATTATGGGTTTTCTCATCTTAGAGAATTGGATATTTCTGATTGTGATAAAGTAGAGTCGTTTCCAGAGAGGGAATTGCCCCATATCCCCACTCTTACAAAATTATCAATTTCCCGTTGTAAAAGACTCGAGTCTATATCCAATCATATGGAAAGCTTCCCTCGTCTTCAATCTTTAGATATATGGGATTGTGATGAATTGGAGTGGTTCCCAGATAAAGGGTTGCCCAATCTCTCTTGTGTCTTTTCTAATTAGTTTATGTCGCAAATTGAAATCTCTACCCAATCAGATGTAGAATCTCACTTCCATTCAAAATCTAACTCAACTTAATCTTTGATTGTGAAATTCTGAATCGGCCAATTGCAGAGTGGGAACTGCATACACTCACTTCTCTTAAAGGTCTAGCATTAGGAGTAAATAGAGAAATGGTTTCCTTCCCAGAAAAGATGGATTACTCCTTCCCAACTAAAAGGTTTGAGTGGCTTATAGCTTTCAACCTTGAATACACTCCTCTTAAAAAATCTCAGATTAGGAGTAAGTAGAGAAATGGTTTCCTTCCCGGATAGAGATGGAGTAAATCTCATATTATATTTGTTAAATATTTTGTACCTTAGAACATAAGCTCTATATTGAATTGAAATTGATATAAACTATATTTAAAATGTGAAATCACATTTCAGACTTTATTTGTATTACTATCTCCTTATTTGTTTACGTTATCGTTGCCTTTGGAAATAAGAGACTTCATCAATATCCTTATATTGATTTATATTATTTTATTTTGTGGTATCATTTGAATTTTATTATCTAGACTTGAATTATAAGACGGATTTGAGAAATATAAGTAATTTGTTTTGAATCTGGTACACATGCTCAAGATAACGCTATTTGTTATCTGGCCTTGGTTAAGGCATTATGTATCTGTTATCTGGCCTTATATGAAGGCAATAATCTGATATATGTTTTCTATTATTTGTGCTCGACTACTTTTTGATTTTATTTCTATAATCTGTTTAATAGTGATTTGTCAACGTTTTCGTTATCTATATTTGTTCAATCTGTAAATCAGTTTTGACTATTTTAAATTATGTTTGGACAATCTTTTTGATATGGATTTTCGAATGTTTTGAAATACAATTGTAGTCTATTTAGCATTTGGCTCAATATTTTTATTTGATATATATAAATGTTTGAGAAATGTCAGACTATTTATTTGTTCCCTGTTCTATTGTGCACTATAATTGCTTTTGACTGAGATTTCTATGGTTATTTCTCATTGAGTTGAAAGCTTATACTATCATAATTATTTTATTTTCAGATGATTAAGATTTGTGTTGACGGATCGAGCTTTTTGGGTTAGATATGGAAGGAGATTGCAATTAGTAGCTGATGGTATAGAGGTTTTGCTTAGGTTGCGATTGTAGTTTCAATAGTTTTCTAATTTTAAGTTTATAAATATCTGTTCTATTAAGATTCACTTGTAATTAAATTATAGGCTTACATAGATTAAGGCTACCTCAATTTATGCACCGATCATGACCGGGTTTGTGTATTTACTAATAATTTCTGGTTTGCATGCAGGCTTTCTGAATGCATCCAACTTCCAATTGTACGTGAAAGTCAAATAATGCTAAGGGGGCGTTTGGGAGGGCGTTTAACAATGGGGAAAGGAGCTTTTGTGCAAAAAAAAAGCCAGGAAAGGAGATTCTGAGATGTTTGGTAAGCTGGCTTTATGGGAAAGCCAAAAACACGGAAAGGAGAAAACTCACCTTTCCCGCAAAGCTCAAAATCGAAGCTTTCAGAGGAAAGCTGAGAACCAAAGCCAAGGACGCGATCTGCTGTGCTCCCCTGCTGCTGCTCCAACGTCGCCGCTACTACCCCAACGTCGCCGCTGCTCACCGTCCCTATAGCCAAATCATCAAGCTCTGTTGCTGTCTGCTCATCGCCGTAGGAAATCAGAATCCGGCGACAGGTTCTACTCCTCCTCCATCTCTTTTATTAATTATTCGATTTCTCCCAATTTTGATTTCTTTTTCTTTTTTCTTGTTCTAGGTTTTGTTTTTGAAATGCTCGATTAGTGTGATTTTCCTTAGGAATGATTCTTTTATTTGGTGCCACCACCATTCTTTCTTTCTGCAAATCCTTCAAATGGATTAGGTTCCCCCAATTTTGATTTCTTTTCATTTTTTTCTTGTTCTGGGTTTTGTTTTTGAAATTTTTGGGTGGAGTTGCTACTTGTGTACTCTGTAGCTGTATAAAATCACCAACTAGCTGCCAAATCTTTATACACTTTTGAAGTCTCTTTTTTTGCAATTTTTGGTATACATTTCTTGATTTTCTTTACGAGAAAGCGCTGTGTCTCTCTGCCTTTGTGCTGTTCTATTTTTCTTTTCTTTGTATCTATGGTAAAAGATAAAAGTTTAACCCATAACATCTTATGTTTTGACTTTCAGGCAGGTATTGTGAACAAATCATTTATCTCTTCGATGAGAAAGGTTAGTTTTGCATGCACTGCTCATTCATCCCTTCTGCTCAATAAAATTTGGATGCATTTATATGAATCTTGCTATGCCTTCTGTGTATACATCAGTTTCATTGTCCAATCTGCAGCCACAAAATATATAATTATGTTATTAAAATTAGTTGATTATCGACTTAATTATGGATTAATTAGGATAATTAATAATAAAATCAAAATCCATTTTAATTAGTGCTTACGATTTGCGAACTGCTTTGCTCAATGTTGATGCTGATGAAAATGTTTTGCCATCAAAGTACCTGTTCTCCCCTTTGATTTCCTTTACAAGAAAGTGCTGTGTCTCTCTGCCTTTGTGCTGTTCTATTTTTCTTTTCTTTGTATCTATGGTAAAAGATAAAAGTTTAACCCATAACATCTTATGTTTTGACTTTCAGGCAGGTATTGTGAACAAATCATTTATCTCTTCGATGAAAACGGTTAGTTTTGCATGCACTGCTCATTCATCGCTTCTGCTCAATAAAATTTGGATGCATTTATATGAATCTTGCTGTTCCTTCTGTGTATACATGAGTTTCATTGTCCAATCTGCAATATAATTATGTTATTAAAATTAGTTGATTATCGACTTAGTTATGGATTAATTAGGATAATTAATAATAAAATCAAAATCCATTTTAATTAGTGCTTACGATTTGCGAACTGCTTTGCTCAATGTTGATGCTGATGAAAATGTTTTGCCATCAAAGTACCTATTCTCCCCTTTGATTTTCTTTACAAGAAAGTGCTGTGTCTCTCTGCCTTTGTGCTGTTCTATTTTTCTTTTCTTTGTATCTATGGTAAAAGATAAAAGTTTAACCCATAACATCTTATGTTTTGACTTTCAGGCAGGTATTGTGAACAAATCATTTATCTCTTCCATGAGAAAGGTTAGTTTTGCATGCACTGCTCATTCATCTCTTCTGCTCAATAAAATTTGGATGCATTTATATGAATCTTGCTGTTCCTTCTGTGTATACATGAGTTTCATTGTCCAATCTGCAATATAATTATGTTATTAAAATTAGTTGATTATCGACTTAATTATGGATTAATTAGGATAATTAATAATAAAATCAAAATCCATTTTAATTAGTGCTTACGATTTGCGAACTGCTTTGCTCAATGTTGATGCTGATGAAAATGTTTTGCCATCAAAGTACCTGTTCTCCCCTTTGATTTTTTGTCTTATTCTTAGATCTAGCTTCTCAGTATTCAAGCACAAATGGGGCATCTGATGCCTGTAATTAGGATTATAAATAATTAATTGTAATTAGTTCCAACAAAATCTTCTTATTAATATAGTTAAACGCTAATGAAAAAGTACTTAATTAGTTCATTACCATGACCCATCCCCAAGTATCAGCATAGGAAGGAATATGAGCTGAATAAGGCACAACATCTGCATAACCAAATTAAATAAATAACTAATTAAGACAACAACAGAATAACATAATTGTTTTTGTTCTTCTTAATTAATGTTTAAAATCATAAAATACATAAATACTTACATTTGAAGACCTGTTTTAAAGTGTTATAGATGCAAGAAAACACTTCTGTGTGGCTGAAAATTCCTGCTGGCCCTGCCTGTAGAATTTTTACCAAGGATATCTTTAGCTTTAATTTTGTTTTGAAACATAACTGTGATTAATTATGTAATGTGAACAAATTAATTGGCGTCTCTTCTTCCTTTTTTTCTTCGGTTTGTATGTAGGAAATGGTGCTTAGCGAGAGCTACTGCTGCTAAATTGGCTGATTTGAAACCCAAGGTATGCGTCTGCTTTCTTTCATTTTGCGTAACTTTGGTTTTTTTTTTTTTTTTTTTTTTTTTTTTGCTTTAGCTATTTGTAATATATTGGTACGCATTTCAGGTCTAATAACCAAAGACCTTTAATACTTTCACTATGTTAACTTCTAATTTGTGGCAGAGTCTTAGTGCAGGGGGGTGTTAAAATAATAAAAAACTTATCAAGTTGTGCTGTAAAGCCACACAGATTCTACGCATTACCAAAAACAATAATAATTGAAAAAAAAAGAAAGTTCATCTAAAATGGTCATATTAAGATGAATTTAATTCATTGGTTCTAATCTCAATTAACCATATCGGAACGGTTAAAATCTTATGTATATTTGTGTAAAATTTTATGTATGTCTGTGTATACGTTTCCAACCCGTTAGGAATGCTGTATTGTCCTTTTATCTGCTCTTAATAATGCTAATCGTTCAGCTTTTAATGTGAACAATGTATTCTAGTTACGTTTACCAAATTGCATTGCAGGATTTTCTGATTGTTTTTTTCTTTTTTTCCTTATTTCTCAAAGAGTTCAAAAGTTCCTCGAAATCCAAATATTATTTCTCAATGATCTTAGAATAAGAGCATAAGCAGATCATCGATTAGTGCTTTTCAAATACAATATAACTCTGTTTCTCCTTGATTTTCATTCTTCCATTTCCATTATTTTGTTAAATGATTCTTTCAAATTGTGTGCTTTTCCACTGGAAAGAAATATTTGATCCAATTCTTCTGTCTTTAGGCCATTATCTTATATATCTTTTGGATTTACATTGATAGGTTCCTATCTATCTCAGACAAATGGCATTTCAAGTGTCTTCTTTAGTCTCTCTTTTAGTTTTCCTACCAACATTGGTTACCAACTGCTCTACTTGGCAATCAATCTTCTTATTTTTTGTAATTAATTCAATTAATTAATTGTAATCAACTCATATCACAGCTAGTAATCATATATACTTTAATAAAATAATTAATCTTTCAATTGAATTATTTTCTCCAACTTTGATCTAAGTAATGTTAAAAGAAACTTACATTCTATTAATTATTGATAAGCACTCCCTAATATGTAGGAACCATTTTTTTCCCTAATATGTAGGGAACTTACATTCTTTAAATTTTGTTACATAAACAACCAATTTAGTCATAGAAATATTATAATTCTTAATTTTTAGGTATACTTTTACTTATAGAGTAGTTTTAAGTAAATGATAAACTTAGACTTTAACACATGCATCCCATAAAAATTTAATTGATATAAGGTTTTACATTTGTATTCTTTATAAGAGGGATTTTGATGTATATTAGTATATAGATAGTAGAAATATGGATGCCTAAGCAAGTCAAACTGCAAGCAAAAGGACAGTGAAAGCTACTTGGAATAAGAAGAATATGTTAATATTTTGTGACCTTTGTATCCAAGCAATTGAGAAGGGCATGCGTCCTGAAACTCACTTCTCTGTTATGTTATTACAAATTTCAATGCACAAACTGGATGCGCGTATGAAAGAAAGATGTTTAAAAATAAATGGGACCAACTGAAAAAAGAGTGGAAGATTTGGAAAGAGTTAATAGGAAAAGAGACAGGGTTAGGCTGGAATCCTGTAAGGCACACAATTGCTGCACCACAAGAATGGTGGGATGAAAAAATAAAGGTTAGTCACTACTTTTCACTTGACTTTTTATTAATTACTTGAATTGTGTTAACCTGCTGTAACTTATACATTTATATATATTATATGTATATGTATGATAGGTGTATCAATCTGTATACTAATTAGCGTTGTCCTTCTACTTTGTGATTTTAGGCTGTGCTAGCTGCTGCAAAATTTCAAAAAGAAGGTCTTGAGCCAGACCTTGTTGAACGACTGGATTACATGTTTTCTGATACCGTGGCTATGGGAGAATATGCTTGGGCACCTTCTAGTACTGTACCAATTGCTGATGAACTAGTTCATGACAATGTCCATGTTGTAAGTGAGGAAGGTAACCTTGATGGAGGGCGTGGTGATTCAACTGATAAGGGTTTTGAGGATAGTTTAGATGAGTTGATGGAAGAAAATACCACTGAAAAAATAGGCAACTTATCAACAGCAAGTAGAAACAAGAGAAAAATGGGACAAGAAACAACTAGTGGTAAAGGAAAAACTGTTAGGAAGAAATTGGGTGGTGCACCAAAATGAAGACAAGATATATCTAGGTTGGTTGCTAGTGTGGAAAGTAGGAGTAGTTTAATGTCAAAGAAAAATGATACACCTAGCATTACTGAACTTGTGGAAGATGTGAAATCTTTGCCTAGTTTGAAAAGTGGAATTGTATTTTTTTTGCTTCAATGTTATTTGAGCAAAAAGCAAAAAAAGAAGGTTATTTAAGTATGTCAAATCCTGAAGAAAAATTAGGATGGTTGAATTTTCAATACAAAGTCTTCCAGGGAAAACAATCTAATTGAATATTATTGTATTATTTCTTGTCGGTATTTATTTTATGTAGGATGTCTGTAATTTGACTATTTGATTTACATGGAAGTTTGTAATTTCGGTACATTTATATTCATTTTATGTAGTTGATGATGTTTAATTTTATTTTTTTAGGACAATCATACTAGAATGGATGGTGATGATAATAATGATCTAGTAGACAATTCGTCAAGTGATGACGAAGAAGAATTTTGGCAAATTTCAGCTTCTGCTACTGCTGCCATAGGATTATATTATAATTTATACATACATAAAAATCCTTTTATGGTTTCATATCATACTGGATTGAAATGGTTAAGAGAACTCATGGAGGGTCATGAAACGCGGTGTTTAAATATGTTCTGAATAAAGAAAGATGCTCTTTTGTTACTTTGTACGACTCTAGAAGTAAATCATGGGTTGAAGTCTTCAAAAAACATGTCAATTCTTGAGAAATTATGTATTTGCTTATACATATTAGTTCAAGGTGCATCAAATAGAAACACTCAAGAACGATTTCAACATTCTGGAGAAACTGTTAGCCGAATTTTCAGAGAAGTGTTGCATGCATTATATTCACTTGCAAAGGATTTGATAAAACCGGTAGACCCTGAGTTTTCTAATATCCCAAGAGAAATTCTCCATGATCAAAGATATATGCCCTATTTCAACGTAAAATACAATTCATATGTTTTTCTTTTATAGAATTCTTTGTTATAAGTCGCATTCTTTTATTTATTTTATTAGTAATATATTTATATTTATTTCAGAACTGCATTGGAGCAATTGATGGTACTCACGTACATGCATATGTGAGTTTAGCTGAGCAAGTGCCTTTTATTGGTAGAAAAGGAATACCAACACAAAATATCATGGCTGCGTGTAGTTTCGATATGCAATTCACCTTTGTGTTAGCAGGTTGGGAGGGCACAGCATATGATACACGCATTTTCTATCGAGCTATTCATGATCCAAATCTGAATTTTCCAAAACCACCACCAGGTGATTATTTACTTACAGTATATTTTATTGTTTATTGTTATTTGTATTGTTCTAAATATTGGCATTAAATTTTTAATTTTTTTATTAAATTATAGGAAAATATTACTTGGTTGATGCTGGATATCCACAAATGAATGGATTTCTTAAACCTTATAAAGGGGTAAGATATCATCTTCCAGATTTTAGACGTGGTCAACCACCGAAAGGATATCAAGAAACTTTTAATAAAGCACATTCATCACTTAGATGTTGTATCGAGAAGACTTTTGGCGTATGGAAGCAAAGATGGAAGATATTAAGAGATATGCCTACATATCTATTTGTAATCCAAATGGATATTGTTGTTGCATCAATGGCATTGCATAATTTTATTCGAAGATATTCGTTAAATGATCCGGTTTTTACAAGATTTGATAAGAGTCCTGATTTTGTGCCACAAGACATTTTTGAAGATGTTAGCGGTGATTTTTTATCTGAGGAGAATCCTAGTAATAGTAGAGTTATAGAAATGGATTCTATTCGTGATGAGATTGCTTTTTCTTTGATGGCACAGACAAATTAGTAACAATCGTGTGTTGATCAATTTTTTTATTAACTTATATATATGTATGGATGATTAGTATAAAAATTATTACTTTATATTAGTATCTTTCAATTAAAATAAATGTCTTTTTTTTTTTTTTTTTTTTTGTAATATGTATGTGATATGGAGATTAATAAAAAAATTATTAATAGCTAATAATATATAAATAAATAAAAATAATAATTTTTTTATTTAATGTGTGTGACATAAATTATTAATTTCTAATATTATTTAATTAATTTAATTAAGTAAAAATTAATTTATATCATTTATGTCCTTTTATATCATTTTATATATTAACAGCATTTTTATAAACAGTTTTACCAAACACCACACAAACTGCTTTTAAGAATAAATCTATTTCTATAAAAATATTACCAAACACTTATCAGCTTTCCCAAACAGCACTTTCCCTGACAGCCCTTTCACTGACAGCCCTACCAAACTGGCCCTAAGTGAGTTTACAAGAAGTTTGAAATGAATTTGTAGTATCAGTGTGAATAAGTGTGTATATCTCTCGATGTATTTCAACTTCATGAGTACACGTCTGTACTATTATGTTTCTTTCATTATTTTTGCATTATGATGTGATAAATCTTGGTCCTCTTTGTTATGCTTTTTTTTTTTTACCATTATTCAATCTTTAACTCTGTATTCAAATTCTTGTAACTCTTTTTCTCTTGATGGTAAGACGGAAAATTTGGATGATAGCCTTGTGAATGGGCATATTCGAATGCATCAAGTAATGAACTTCGTTGCTTTGATATAGTTCACATTCATGGCAATGTCATTTATACGCTTTATTTATGTGCAAGAGATTAGCAAAATAATAAGGCACTTGACTTTGGGACAAATGGTTCCATCAACTGTCAGTATCTGAAAGAACTTTATTCTGTTGTAGCTAACAGAGTTCATCCACATGACAATGGATAAGTAGGATTACTTGCCTCGACATATATTCAAACTACCTTTTTATACATGTTTAAATAGTTGCATGGTGTGTTCTGATTATGCGAAATGTTTTGCTATTTCTGGCTCCGTCATCCAATCTTAATTGTTTGGAAGGATAACAAAACTTGAAAATTCAATGTGTCAACTGAAAATCATCTCTTGGCCTGAAGATTGTTGGACCTGTAGCAAACTTTGTTAAATTGGCTTGTCTCGTAGAGGTTCTGGCTCTTCTGGGATTACCCAACTTTTGCTTCATGATGTCCATCGAAAACGCATTTCTTCTATTTGAAAGTCAGAAAGAGCAAACCCGTCGGCTTTACCCTTTTGAGAAATCATATCAGTTAAGTGGTTAACTATAGTTACCTAACCGGATCACATTAGTTTTGGTTAGTGATGAAAGGGGTTAATTAACTATGGTTAATTACTAATAGGTTGTTATTTTGTTTGATTCCGTTACTTTTCCTTTCTTTGTCTATAAGAGCTAATTGCTCATTTTCTCGGTAAGTTTTACATTTTTCATTTCTGAGATTAATGGAAACTTTGTTTCCTTTTTTCAATCTTTAATTCGTTACATACCCAATGACTGAAATGAATTGAAAATATTCTGAGATATATATGTTATGAAAATTTTGACCCAATAACGATATAGTTATTACTGAAAAATGAGAATATATTTGGAGAAATGCAACCCAAAGTTGTTAATTGCAATGTTAATAATTATTAAATTTTTTGAAATATCAATAAATTTGTTTATTGCTTCAATTAAGGTTTCTAGGAAAATATGCCCCCAAAAGAATAAAAAAAAAAAATAATTGAACTAATATTCTCTGCAGTTATCTTTTTATTAAATTTTAGAATTATTAATTTAATTTTTATATGGTTTTTTTTTTATTACAAATGTAATTGTGAGAATTTGGTAATTTTTATGTGGTCTCAAATTCAGTAGTTTATGAACAGGAATTTGAAAGCTCATTGCTTTGATCGAAATTTGTTTCTAGACATGGAATCCTTTATAAGGCGTTTGATATTTGATGGGGATAGAGATAAAAATTGGGATGGGGATAAAGATAAAATTGGGAAATAAGGATAAAAATAAGTAAATTGAGATTTATTAATCTATGTTTGTTATGTTGGATAGGGTTAGGGATAAAACAATACATTTTACCTTATTACCTTTATATATTTATTTCACTCTTTTATTTTTAAATTTAGTGAGGGGCAACTTAGTTTTTTCGATTATTAAAATTTTATCTCCACCCTTATACTTGCCCCCTTTGGTATAGAATGATAGGGATAAGAGAGGGATTTATCCCTTATCCCTGTCTCCTAAACAAACATGGCATAAGGGTAGGGATGACAACGGGTTCGGGTTTCAAGGGTAGCTGGCGCTACCTGATCCTATTAGGGAATGAGATTTAACTCCCTACCCGTGGGACAGGAACGGGATTACCCCTCCGGGTAGCTGCAAAACCCGAATCCGTTTATAAGTAACAATTACATAATATTATGTTAATAAAATCAAATATAAGTATAATATTATAAACAAATTTTTTAGTTATATTATATCAATTATATTTATTTATATAATTAGATTGTGTTTTATCCTTTATCATAATATATAACTTTATCCAATACTTACCTAATCCTAAAAGAATCTTTAACTAAATCTATCCTAAGTCTCATTTTCCTTCCTCTCAATGCTAATATAACACACATTTTATACATGTATATCCCATTGCTCGATTACTTGGTAAGAAGTTGATTAAATACTTTCTAGATGGTCTTTTTTCCTATGAAAACTTTTTGTATACACTAGACTTTGAATTCAAAATTTTTAACTTAAGCGATATGAAACTCTAAAGTCACATATAATATCGTATATAAAGTATATATTTAATATAAACACTTATTTATATGTTTTATATACTATTTTGTTATTAGTACCGATAAAGTTCAAGTTTACTCCTAATGTTAGGCCAAGAGGTTAAAATTACCCTTAACATATATGAAATAGGTCGATTAAGGGTCCAACGTTACCGAATAAGATCAATTATGCCCTACACTAATGGATTTTTACCAAAATAAAAGTGCACTAAGTATAATATGTAACAAAATTTATAATTTAATATTGATCTTGGTATATATATGATAATTTTAGATATTGATGCTATGTTAGCTTTTTCGCGACAAATTATTTTTATCATAAACTTTTTTCAATACCGAATAGATTTTTTTTTTTTTTTAATTTTTTATTTTATTGTAGTGGAGCATGACTCCACAAGCAAATTGAGTATTGAATTTGACCAACCAGCTTTTCTTCTTCTCCCCTCTTGTCCATAAAAAAAAATTGGCAGAAGTTCTCAAAAAAATCTAGATATAGATTTATCAATATTCATTTTCATGTGGCATTTTAAAAGAATTTACCAGTGTATTTTTTATAAATTTTTTTTATCAACGTTATTATTACTTATATTAAAAGAGAGACTTAATATTAACGAAAACTATCCTATAATTAATGTATAATAATTAAGAAGTAAAAGACTTTTTTTGAATGAATATCAGTAGAGATTAATGTTTTTGATAGTGCTATCAAAAACATAAAGAATAAAGAAATTCTTTGGTGTTAATAAATGTCATAATAAAGACATTAGCTGTTTTATTTTTTTATTTTCTTATATAGATATGTATTTATGTTTATATATTTCAATGGATGTCATGGAAGAAGAAATCTAGATAGAGAAATTAGCTTGTACATTTTGTTAAGGATTTTATTTAAGTTGGCCTATATATAAGTCCAAGACAACCTTTTCTATTGCCAAGTTAAGATATTTTTGCATTTACTAACACTTCCATCTTATATTATAAGGTACAGAGGGTTTAATTATAAATTAAATTTTTATTTAAATAATAAACCAGTAATTAATAAATTATTAATTACACCATTTAATTTCTTTGCTTGGAAATTACAAACTCTACAAAAAATTCCACTTAAAGGTAGTGTTTTTTCTTTAAGAAAATTCGATTATAAGTTAGATTTTTTTGTTACATTTTTCTCAAGAAAATTTAATTTTCAACATTCTAGTCAACAAAAGAAGCTTTCTTTCTTTCTTTTGTTTTTTTTTTTTAAACCAACTCCCACAAACTCAACCAATCTTACCTTAACCCATCCCAATCAGTAAGCTTAGGGTCTGCTTGAGATAAGGTAGTAGAAAAATCATGAAGGAATTGATAAAATGGGATGTAGTATTTGATGGAAAAATAAAGGCCAAAATAAAACCATGCTTGGAAGAGAAAGGAAGAGATGATTTTTTAAAATAGAGTTAAATATTATAATTACGTAAATAACCTTTAAAAATAAAAGACCATTTGAATAATAGAAAAGTACATGATCAAATTTATAAGCTTATTATTTTGCAATCCACAATTCCCCTGGAAAACGATACATTTTGGAGAATTATGGGCTCCTTTGCTCTAGCACCAAATCCCATCTCCTCCCTTCATTCTTTTTCCCAAACATAGTAGTCTCTTGCACCATACTTTAATTATCCCTCGAAAAATTCCTCCCGAGTAGACCCTAAGACCCTAAGGTTTTTGAGCTTGTGAGCAAACGGTAACTTCCCTAACTACCATAAGGGTATTTTCGAACCTTTTCCTTGTTTTAACTGAAATATTTTCGAACCTTTTCCTTGTTTTTCTATTTTTATTTTCCATCTTTAAATTTGATGCATTGTACGATTAAAATTATATTGTCCAAAGTATGAATTCTAAACATCAAACTTGGATAAACACACTAATTTAAAATGAAATTTATATAATTTTTCTATAATCAAATTAGACATAAATAAAGTTCATCTCGCACTCTGAAAAAATACAAATTTATATAATTTTTCTATAATCAAATTAGACATAAATAAAGTTCATCTCGCACTCTCAAAAAATACAAATTTAGTAATTGATAAAATACATAACATTTTCACAAAGAAAAGGAACTCCCCTGCTTATACCTTAAATAGTTGAATTCGATCCATAATGGGAAAAGAAACATGCAACTGCGCTTTCTCACATACATCAAATCCTATCAATTTGACAAGCAGACTATGAAAATGAATAGCAAGCTGCATATTTTTTAGAAACTCGATTTGTTAGAATATGCATGCTGACATCGAGGTCAAAATCTATGCAACACGAAATTTCTTACTCCGGTGCTCTTATTTCCCGTCCAAGTTCTTAATGTTTGTGCTGGCATAACAGCCAACAACATTAACAAACCACAAGACACAAGTTCTCAGTATTTGTACTAGCATTTCACCAGCAACTTTCAGAGACTTCGAAAGAAAGTATTGAATATTCACCAACTCATCTAGCTTCTATACACACACTAACGTTGTTACAAGAAACTTCCGCCAATTCTAACTACCAATGTCAGCCGGTATAAATCCAAAATACTAACAATTAACACTGTTGACCAACAAAACTTCCTAGATATTTAACAGACTAGCTACCAACTTATCTCTTAGCATTTGTGTTAGCAAGTTTCAAAGAGCAACAACTTGTAAGTTCTTGGTCCAGCAACTTCTAAAATCGACTAACAACTGAAAGTTACTGGTATTAGTGCTAGCATTGCGCATAAAATTCTGAGAGGCCAATAACTCATTCTTAAAACTTCCTAGTTTTTGCTCCAGAGATGTGACAAGCAAATTCAGATAATATGCCAGCACCCCACCCAAATGAACAACTGGAAAATTTTAGTGTTAGTGGTACCTAGCAACTTTTTGGATTGACCAACAACAAAGTTGTGCGTATTTTGCTAGCAAAGTGCCTAACTTTCAACGCAAATTTTTTTTCTAATTTATGCTAATATTGTGCCTAAAATTTAGAAGAATGACAAGCTACAACTAGATTTAGTATTTGTTCTAGCATTTGCCAAGCAACTTTTAGAAGCTAACTAGCTACTCAAGTTCTTAGTATTTGTCCTAGATTTGGGCCTACCAACTTTCAAAGAAACTCAGTGGTTTTAGAATTTGTGCTAGCATCACGCCTAACTTAGAGAGGCTAACTAGCAACTCAAGTTCTTAGTACTTATCCTATGTTTGTGCCTAGCAACATTCAGAGGCTAACTTGCAACTCAAATCACTGCTTAGCAACTCAGAAATTTTTAGTGATTGAGCTAGTAGTGCACCTAGCTGCCATTGATAGACTCTAGAAAAGTGAGGGGTTCATTTGTTGATCTATATTGTTCACTTGGAAAAGAAACTTGGCTTGACCATGAAATGCTACAGGAAAGACACAATAGTCTACGAGTAAAATAAACTAAAATCCGCAAGTAATCTGCAACATAATTTATTTCTAGAAAAACAAAATAAACTGAAAAAACAATCAGAGAGAAAATTAGACTCCAAAGTAGTTAGCAAACTATGACGCGACAAAATCTTCGAAATAGCAGGATCAAATGATAGAAAGAGCAACGACTTCCAATTAATTTTAGCAATCGGATGAAGGATAAAACTGCAACATAAAGAGACAAAATAATTTTTCAAACATTAACTCAGTTTGTTCTAACTAAACCTCGTCCTTTTTAGCTTCATATATAGCTTTAAAAGTTTATCACTTGGGTATCCTTTGAACTTCACAACTTTAAACTACAGCATTTACATATATTAAAATCCACTTCCAACTTTCACAACTGAACCCGATTCTCTACTCTGAACTACATTACAAAGGTTAATACCACATGCATGGTACCAAAATATATGGAAATAACAAATACATGGTACCAACTAGGGCCAAATGAAAATACAAGGGCTTATTGAAAGAAGTTTAGACAAATCAAATGACATTTTGCCCTTTATATTTCGTAGGAATGTCCACAGAACCGTGCATGGAACAATCAAAGAAATTAAAACCCTGAAGAGCAGTACAGGACTAAAGACCAATGATGTTTACAAGAAATTGGGTAATTCAATTACTATATGTCGATGTTACAGGTGTGCAGTCAATAAACACCTCAAAATTTTCCCCAAGAAGTCTCTTTAGTGGGCAAATACAATAATTTCATAAAGGAAGACAGAACAGAGACCATCTCAATTAGTGTTCTTTCAGAATAGAAAATGAACTGCACCAAGCAACACATCATAAAATCGAAGACCAAAGTTTTCAAGATCCTTGACACTAGAGGGCTACCAAGTTAAATTCCTACAACTTTTGAAATCATTACTTGGTACGTTTATGTGGAACAGATCACTAGTGAAACATACTAACTACTCTACTCCTATCCATGCACGAAATAATGCATGACATTATACAAAATACTTAAAGAATCTCCTTCAATGAAATCCATATCAATTTTTCAAGTAGGATATCAAAAAGACCTTTAAGCTGATCTTTAATAGCCCACATGTTAATTCTCTCTTATGCATGTTGTGTGTGAAGATCAATCATAACATGCAGAGTGACAATTCGTATTAATAATTTAAAACTCCGCCTCCTTTCATATCCAGTTCCTTAGTATGTGTGCTAGCAATGTGTGTAGCAACGTTAAAAGAACAAAACTAACTTGAATTCTTGGTATGAGCAACGTTCCAAGACCAACTAACAACACAAGTTAATTTTATCTATGCTAGCATTGCACTTAGCAACATTCAAAAAACCAAACTAGCAACTTAGAGTTGTTTGCATTTGTGCCAGCGCTGAGCCCGGCAACAATGTTTAAAGACCAACTAATAAGACAAGAGCTGTTTGTATTTAACTAGCTTTGAGCCTAGAAGAATTCAGAAACTGACCACCAACTAAGAGTTGTTTGTATTTCTGCTAGCATTAAGCCTAGCAAATTTCAGAAACCGACAAGCAACTCAGAGATGCTTCCATATGTGCTAGCATTGCGCTTAGCAAAATTAGAAATCGACTAGCAACTCAGAGATGCTTCCATAATTGCTAGCATTGCGCCTAGCAAATTTCAGAAACCGACCAGCAACTCAGAGTTGCTTCCATACTTGCTAGCATTGCGCCTAGCAAATTTCAGAAACCGACCAGCGACTCAGAGTTGCTTCCATACTTGCTAGCATTGAGCCTAGCAAATTTCAGAAACCGACTAGCAACTCAGAGTTGCTTTTACATGTGCCAGCATTGCGCCTTGCAAATTCCAGAAACCGACTAGCAACAAAGAGTTGCTTTTACATGTCTAGCATTGCGCCTTGCCAATTCCAGAAACCGACTAGCAACTCAGAGATGCTTTTCCATGTCTAGCATTGCGCCTTGCCAATTCCAGAAACCGACTAGCAACTCAGAGTTGCTTTTGTATGTCTAGCATTGCGCCTAGCAAATTCTAGAAACCGACAAGCAACTCAGAGTTGCTTTTGTACGTGCTAGCATTGCGCCTAGCAAATTCCAGAAACCGTTTGCTTCCATATGTGCTAGCATTGCGCCTAGCAAAATTCAGAAACCGACAAGCAACTGTGAGTTGCTTTTACATGTGCTAGCATTGCGCCTAGCAAAATTCAGAAACCGACAAGCAACTCTGAGTTGCTTTTACATGTGCTAGCATTGCGCCTAGCAAAATTCAGAAACCGACAAGCAACTCAGAGTTGCTTTTACATGTGCTAAATTCAGAAACCGACAAGCAACTCAGAGTTGCTTTTACATGTGCTAGCATTGCGCCTAGCAAATTTCAGAAACCGACAAGCAACTCAGAGTTGCTTTTACATGTGCTAGCATTGCGCCTGGCAAATTTCAGAAACCGACTAGCAACTCAGAGTTGCTTTTACATGTGCTAGCATTGCGCCTGGCAAATTTCAAAAACCAACTAGCAACTCAGAATTGCTTTAACATGTCTAGCATTGCGCCTGGCAAATTTCAGAAACCGACAACTCAGAATTGCTTTTACATGTGCTAGCATTGCGCCTAGCAAATTCCAGAAACCGACTAGCAACTCAGAGTTGCTTTTGTATGTGCTAGCATGGCGCCTAGCAAATTCCAGAAACCGACAAGCAACTCAGAGTTGCTTTTGTATGTGCTAGCATTGCGCCTGGCAAATTTCAGAAACCAACTAGCAACTCAGAATTGCTTTAACATGTCTAGCATTGCGCCTGGCAAATTTCAGAAACCGACAACTCAGAATTGCTTTTAAATGTGCTAGCATTGCGCCTAGCAAATTCCAGAAACCGACTAGCAACTCAGAGTTGCTTTTGTATGTGCTAGCATGGCGCCTAGCAAATTCCAGAAACCGACAAGCAACTCAGAGTTGCTTTTGTATGTGCTAGCATTGCGCCTAGCAAATTCCAGAAACCGACAAGCAACTCTGAGTTGCTTTTGTATGTGCTAGCATTGCGCCTAGCAAAATTCAGAAACCGACAAGCAACTCTGAGTTGCTTCCATATGTGCTAGCATTGCGCCTAGCAAAATTCAGAAACCGACAAGCAACTCTGAGTTGCTTTTACATGTGCTAGCATTGCGCCTAGCAAAATTCAGAAACCGACAAGCAAATTTGAATTGCTTTTACATGTGCTAGCATTGCGCCTAGCAAAATTCAGAAACGGACTAGCAACTCAGAGTTGCTTTTACATGTGCTAGCATTGCGCCTAGCAAATTTCAGAAACCGACTAGCAACTCAGAATTGCTTTTACAACTCAGAATTGCTTTTACATGTCTAGCATTGCGCCTAGCAAATTTCAGAAACCGACAACTCACAGTTGCTTTTACATGTGCTAGCATTGCGCCCAGCAAATTTCAGAAACCGACTAGCAACTCAGAGTTGCTCTTACATGTGCTAGCATTGCGCCCAGCAAATTTCAGAAACCGACTAGCAACTCAGAGTTGCTTTTACATGTGCTAGCATTGCGCCCAGCAAATTTCAGAAACCGACTAGCAACTCAGAGTTTCTTTTACATGTGCTAGCATTGCGCACACCTAGCAAAATTCAAAAACCGACTAGCAACTCAGAGCTATTAGTATATGTACTAGCATTATACCTAGCAAAATTCAGAAATCGACCACAACAATCAGAGCAAGTCAAGTGTGGGGTAGGTTTGTTAACACTATATTTTTCGCTCAAGAAAGAATTGTGGCCACAACAATCAGAGCATTGATTCATGCATTAGCAACATAACCCTCCTCCTTTTTCCGGGCTTGGGACCGGCTATGTGCCTACCCACATAGGCGGAGTTACAAAAACTTTCCAAACAAGAAAGAACAGAACAGCAAACAGGCACATCTAAATATCCCACACAGACATGTTCACCACCCAAAGTTCAGGCAACCTTTAAATTAACAGCTCTAGAGGACAAAAAAGAAGAGCCAGGTCAGAAGGTACCAACTCTAAAATGCAACAACTTCTATAAGGCATCCGAAGTCCCTATCAAGTGGTATCTGTAGAAAAAACAAAATAAAAACAGAAATCATCAATAGTTAAATACACAACAGAATATTACAATAAGGTTTACTTTCTGATTATTAACAGAAAAAAACCTTCAACACATAGAAAGGAAAAAAGTTAAAAATAAAATTTGCCAGCTCTCTGTATGTTTGGACATAAAAAGAATAGAATTAATAGAAGTAAGGGCCTCACATATCTTTACAACATATCATTCAGATCCAGATGGATGAACTGCCAGATTTTTCGCAGCAAGGTATTGCTATTTTACCATCTCAAAGCTATTTTATGTGATAGAAAAACATTCTATTCACCAAAGACTTTTTCAAGGCTTTCTTAATCCAAATACGACTTAAAGCATACAGAAGGAGTTACCAGTGTCCAAAAATATGAACCTCAATCAAATGTTGGAGCAGAACATGAAAGGACTAGAAAAAAATAAAAACAAAGCAGTTCCGTGATTTGTTGATATGCTTCTCGCATCTTGACACATCTTAGATAAAAAAGAACATAACTCCAAGATAAAAAAGAACACAACTTTAATATTGCCTCAGATTGACAACTATCAAAAAGCAAAAAGCAAACATACAAGAAACCCCTTATCCATCATATCAATGATCCTTAACCAAAAATTAAAATCCAGATCTCCATCTGTAGCAAAAGGAACAAGTAATCATCTAAAGAAACAAAATCAATTATGAAATATGGAATGTCAGCATCAAAAAGAGAGGTAGGAAGTGGTATGCTTGTTAAATATAACAGCGAATTAATAATTGCCTGAAAGCTCCAAATGCTCATATTCTTCAAATTTAGCCCTTAGGAAAAAAAAAATGCAACTAAAGCAATCGATATCAAAATTTTTTGTCGACTAAACTAGTAAACATAAGAAAAATGGTGATCAAGGACCCTAACCCGCGGAGCTTGCGGATTCCCCACTAGATACGATAATGCAAAAGAATCAGATCATAAATCACATTTGTCCACATGACTGATGAAACCTAGAAAAACATACAATACGTACTATCAGTTTTCATATTCAACCATCTCCATCACAATCAAGTTCCCATCAGAGCTAATCAAAGCTAAATTAAGGGAAAGAAGAAACGTGGCAACCTAGGTACTAGTTGTTTTATGAACCACACAAAAAAAAAAAAAAAAAAAAATACAACAAAACAGATATAGCTGATGTCGTCTCAAAATAACAAAAGCAATACAATAAATAGCAGAAGATCAGGTGTTGACATTTTCTCCAACAAGAGAACAAACTGTTCAATCAAACCTAGCAAACATAATTGTACATGTGCATGTAGATATAATACCTCGGAAGTTGGACAAGCTAAATTGAACATCCATTAAGAAAGTTGACGATACAGAAGCTCAAAGAGACTCCTGTCATCAGTCCCAATCAAGTTCCTCATTGGATCAAAGCTGATGCTCAAAGAAAATAATATCATTACAGAAAAATGTTAAAAAACTACCAATCTAATTACATTTCCTAATCCACACATCAAAAGTCAGAAAAGGAACAAAGCATAGATTAATTATTCTAACAGCCAAACAAAGTTAAGTTAGTCAGACCTCACAGATTCATTTCAAGACAAAACAAAATTAAAGGGATAAAAAAGAAAAAAAAATACTTCCTGACGGTCCTTAGTCAGAATATTTCTACGACTCCATATAGAACCGTGAAAAAACTTAGGTGCTAATTCCAATTGAAAACTAATTACAAAGTACCATTATTAACTGGAAGTACAAAACAAATAAAGAATAAAAATTGCTCCCAGACATAGTTCCATGCACAATCAGATTCCAGCGAACATATTTCTCTAAGCTGTGCTTGGTTCTTGAGAAGTTACAACTAACACTTAGAATTCCACCACTATACAGCAAGCATGAAAACATAAGTTATAAGCGCGCAAAGGCCAAAGGACACCCCCTTCAACCCAATAAATCAACCATGCTTCTATTAATTCTCCAGTTTTTTATTCAACCTATGACCAAAACATTGTTATCATGGAAAAGCGCATCGATACAATCTAAGCAAAAACATATACGATTGCACATGTATGAAACAAAAAATGGGATACTTCCCAACAACCCAACAACTCTGTGCAACTCCAACCCACAAAAACAAAAAGCGCTACCTGATACGTTGCATAGTTGTTTCTATGCAACTAAGAGAAAGAAAAGAATGACCTCTCACTCTATCAAAGCCATTAAAAGAATTGATGGTCATTAATAAATTCTTATATCAAGGATAAAACGAAGGGAAAAAAACATTTGATAACAAAAACACCTGCCCACTGTTAATCTGCACAAGTTGCTCAAACCCATTGCAATAGAGCTAAAGCACAACGTTCCTTGAGACTCAAGGCCCGATCATCTTGTCATTGAAAAGAAACGCAAGGCAAACCAACTTCCAATAACAACATGGAAAGAAATCATTATCAAAGGAAGGAAAAAAGTTAAATGACCCCCAATTGCTTTGCATATAATATAAACACATCATGTTGACCATGCTGAATGAATTCCTAAAGTTCAGGCACCATATTCATAACTGCATAATCAATAGAACAAGTGAATATCAGCAATAAAAAAAATGAAGCACAACCAGACCTTGTGCAATCCAATTGTTCAGGAAAGGATTACAAGTAGCAAGACCCAAGAGTACCCCCTTCAATCCAACTTAACATGTAATCACCAATTCATCAATTGATAGAAAGAGATTATGCTTATCTATATAAAAACCAATTCTCCAATTTCTTGATTCACGGAATGCACAAAAAAGGAAAAAAAACAACCATCAAAGAACGAGGCTAAATAGTGTGTAAGGATATCTATATGCTACATGTACACAAGAAAAGAAGATATACTTCCCAACAACTCTTTGTAAACATGCTTGTATTAACTTGAATATAGAACCCTGAAAAAAACACACTTGGGCAGACTCCAATAACTTCAGCAATACCTAGTATGCCACATATCCAACCAGAGCACTAAGAATTTTATCCAAAGCTAGGTTTCAAGTCTTAAGCTAGTTCTGACCACCCCACCCCCCCCCCCCCCCCCCAAAAAAAAAAAGTTGACGTAGAACAAGCAAACAAGGGGAAGCTACAATATGTATGGAAAATATAGTAGGAAATAGAAGACTTCCAAAAAGCTCCAGATCCTCATATTTTACAATTGAAAGCACTGGACCCTAAAAATGAAAATGCAACCACCTTATAGTTAATTAGGCTCTGCAGCTTCATCTAAAGATGCACAAAAAGATCAAATTGAAGGACTGAAAAGGAAAAAGAAATACTTCCTTGCATCCCTTAGTTAGCATCATAATTCTATAATTCAGAAAACCCTGAAAACAAGTAATTTGACAAGCTCAAGTTCTAATTCTTTTTGAACAATGCTAATTATAAATTGCCAATATTAGCTATTGAACACAACACAAAGCCAATAAATAAAGATTGCTCCCTGGTCACCAGGGCAAATTCCATGCATAGCCAATTTTAGCTGACATATAAACCAAGCTGTGATTGATTCCTGAGAAACCAAAGCTAACACTTAGAAAATCCGCCACAATCCAGCCAGAACTAAATCAGTAGACAAGGCAAAGAAACCCCTTTCGATCAATCACGCAAGCAATTCATCAAAAGATAGAAAGAGAGAACACACTTTTATGAACATAATCCAATTCTCCAGTTTTTCATTCACTCTGCACCCAAAAAAAAACAAAAACATTGCCATGGAATAAGACATCTAATATCTAAGCAATATACTCCCCGCAGTTGGTCAACAACATTCTATGATTTAACATAGTGAACCAGAAAACAACAGGTATCAAAATAACTGAAGTGGTAATTTTATTTGGAAACTAATAACTATAAAATAGCAATTGGAAAACGATAAAAAGATAACAAAATTAGAATCACTCCCTGATCAACTAGGTATTTCCTCTCATGATCAAATTGTAAACATAATTCTCCAAGCTATGATTGATTCCTGAGAAACCAGACTAACACTTAAAAAGATCAACCACTACCCAACAAGCATCAAACCTAAATTTTAAAGTAGGCAAGGCCCAAGCCCTTCAATCCATCTGAAAACTATGTACCCATTGATTCATCAGTTGATAGAAAGAGACCATGCTTCTAGTTTAAGATAAACCATTCTCCAGTTTCTGATCACTCAATGCACAAACAAATTGCATAAAATAAATAAGCCCTCTAAATCCCATATAAGCAAAAACATACATATACAAGAAAAAATGAAATACTTCACAGCAATTCTATCGGCATGCTTGTATTGACTTGAACTAGAGAACTTTGTCAAAACACATCTGGCCAACGCAGATTCCTTTGAAGGATTTAAAAAAACAAATAAAAGAACGCATAAGTAAACACCGATAGATCCCTGAATTTGGTGCACCTTTCTTCACAACTAAGATAAAAATATAATCTCCCAATCTATCTTAGGCAACGTAACTTCTCAAGCTGATGGATTCCTGTGATTTCCAGTGGTTCCCTGAGAAACAGGAAACCAATCCCAAAATCCAAAACTTCCTAGCAAATCCATACTTACAAGTAACATAAAAGCAAAGTCTTAGAAATCCCCTTAATCGATTGCAATATATATATATATATATTACTCATAAAATCATTGGAAGACAACAATCCAATACCCCAGATAAGAGAAGTTCTGTCCACACAAAAAGGAAGTCATAGAATGATGAAAAGGGATATCTGTACACAATAAAGAAATCTATATTTGATGGCTGAAAGCCAGACTTCCTGGTACCTGCAACTCCATTTACCTCTACAACACTAGGCACCACAGCGGGACACTCTTATTCTTTATCCAGCAAGATGTAAGGGGAAATCGTAAAAACTTTTATTCACTAGTAGCACAAGAACAAATAGAAAACATAACTAGAATGAAGCAGATCTCTCCATTCAGTCAAATTTATAACTTGTAACCAATACAGTCCTCTTTGAAAGTTCAAACCTTCATCAGATGGTCTCAGACTCATCTATTCCATAAAGTAGGGTTCTTCAATGGGTCCACGAAAGCCACTAAAAAAAAAAGCCAAAAATCATAATCCAATCAAAAAGTTAAAGAATTTCAGCTTCCAACACTTGTTATGCCTTATCCCCTCATAAATAAACCAACATTGACCTGAATTGCTTGTAACCAATATGAACTGAGATCCACAAAAGAGCTCGATTTCCAATCATGAGCAAATATTCTTCAAACCCTAAAAAATTGCAAAACCGCACATACCGAATTGGCGATTTCCAAGCGTAAATTATTCAAATCCCCGAATTCCAAAGAATAACTACATCACATTCAAGAAAGATATCTCAGGAAGAGTAAAATACCATTAGAAACTAACAGCAAGATCACGCCAAATACATTCTCCCGGCAAGATACCGATACTTAATTGCACGAACTTAACCAAACAAACAAGAATCGAAGAAAACGAAACAAAAACCCGAACTATAAGATCACAAGAAGCGGAGAAGCGAATCGCAAAATATAATCCGCTGAACCCAAAGCAAGAATATTGAAGTCTGGTAACTGAAGGGAAAGCTAGGATATATTTATTGCTAATGAAAGCAAAACGGAAGGCTGAGATTAAATTGAGAAAAGAAGGATGCATGGCTAGGATATATTAGATTCCAGTGTCGGTTAAATAGGCGCGTTTTTAATATCTTATAAAGCTGATATAGCTTGACCTCAACGCCGTTGGCAATATTTCAACAAAAAATAAAATATATACCATAAAATTGTTTACTATAATAAAACAACCAACGAGAAACCATTACACGTCATTTATATATCAAACCAATAGAATTATGAAATATCATATATATTTAAATTTTACTTAAATAATTAACTATTAAATAAATATTTAATTAATTACACTGTGTTATTTTTTTTATAAGTTGAAAGGTAACTTATCATATTCTTATTAGTTTGGTACCAGATACACTTTATAATTCCGCAACAATGATATAACCTGAAAGAAAAATTCATACAAAAAATATTATGTTTTCTAAAAACCATGGCTTTCAGAACCGGACCGGTCATCGAACCGGTGAAGGGATGGATTCATAGATTTTGGATTAAACCGGAATAAACAGCAATCGAACCGGATTTAATAAATATATTAAAATATTAAAATAATTTTATTTTTATATTTATAATTTATGAAAATATGAATATTTTTATTATAATTCTTTAAGTTTAAGCATTTCAAACACAATATACTAATTAAAAAAACTCAATTTATGAAATATAGTTTTTATAGTTACAATTAAATATCAATTTATTTTAAAATAATTTAAAAATACAAACTATATTTTATTTTAATTAAAAACACCTTAAAATAATAACTTAAATTTTATATTTAAATAATTTTTTTTAAAAAAAAAAAGTCTAGTCGAACCGGAAAACCGGTCCGGTTCACAGTTTTCCGGTTCGACCGGCCGGTCATACCGGATATTAACCGGTTATTGACCAAAGTGAAAACCGGACAGAAACCGATCGGTCTGACCTCCGGTTCTGGTCGAACCCGGTCCGACCGGCCGGTCCGGTCCGGTTTTCACAACTATGCTAAAAACGCATTTTAGCTCTCTTTTGAATTCAATCACGATTAAATCGAATCTCCTAATATAAACTTGGTCTACATCATCAACAATATTGCTTACGTAGAAAACAATATTAATAGATCACCTAAGCAACATTTTCAATGGAATGCAGTTCATTGTTAGAGTCTATATATTCATTAATTTTGTGAGACATAATTTTATAAATAATGTGACAATTTAATTAAGTAGGTTGAGTTGTGATGGGCCTGCATTTAAAGATTTGTCCAGTTACAAATGCCCAAAGCCCAACTCATGAAATGATCTGTTTTGACCTGAAAATAACAGAATTGGTTACCCTCAAGTCTTCAACAACAAAAATGTCAAAACTTATACATACGCACATAGGCTGATATAGGCTTCTTTTATTTTATGAAAACTAGTTTCTCAATATATCCTTATGCATAATCTTTTGTAAAATAAATTTATTATAAAAAATGCATGGTATGTGAAGACAAATCAATGGCACTAAAAGTATATTATAAAGTTCATGCCCATCAGACTGGGCCTACATTATAAGGGTTAACCAAGTTACAGATGGCTCAAGCCTAACTCGTAATATTTCTATTTTGATTCGGACCAGTAAACGATTTTCTTGTTTCTGGTGTTTTTTATTTTAAAAAAAAACCGACTCCTGAATATCCATTCCCAAATGGGATATGTGCTATCAATATAGAAATTAGCTAACCAGTTGCGTATTAGTAAGGTAATTGCTAGGAAACACGGACACTGAAATGATATTTTTTGAAAAAATGAGATACAGACATGGTACAGACAAGACAAATATTTAAAAATCAACGGCAAAACACAAATAACTGAGGGAGGCAGAGACACTGACAGTTGGGTTTATTAGGAGAGTGGTTGATTTTGATAGAATCAGAAATAGATACAGAACAGCAAAATTTGTAGATGGGCTAAGATTTTAGTTTGTGATTTTCTAAAATTACAAAACAACAAACATAGAAACTAATACAAATTCAAGCTAGACATCCCAGACATAATACTCTTACATCTCAGTACCAAAGGAAGAGAAACAACCTCGATCTTCATCCGTGAGGTTGAAGAGAATTCTTTTTTGCATTTTTGTAGGCAGATCTCAACCTCCACAAAGCTCTGGCGTTACTATTAATATCTTGCTAATATCATCAGGAACTCAGCTCCCAATTAATACGAGCCGGTTCCAAAATGCAGGCCTCTCACTTCTCTTCATGATCAAAGGAGAAACATCAACTACAATTCCGCCTATATCGACAACCAGCACAACTTCAACTTTCTCGCAGGACCTAAGCCTTTCTTGTCCAAATTACAAACAAGAGCAGCGGCCAAGCATAGCACCAGCATCCTCAGAAGTCTGCCTTTGTTTATACTACTAATAAACAACTGGTATATCAATAAAAATAGTAGAAACACACCAGATCTCCAACAAAAGGAATTGCGAAAACTGTGAGGATCATGCCTTGGCTGAATCTGATAGCTGAGAAGATCAGAAGTAGTTAAATTGAGTAGTGGTATTTAATTTGGAAATGTCAATTTACAACCATTCTTTGTATAATATACAAGTACTATTCCAACTATAAAGCGTACATCGACTTAAATTGTCGTCGAACCCTAATTCTTCGCTACTCACACTAAATAAAACACGTCTAGCCACCGAACTCTCATATATATTCTCATTGACATGGACATGTTAATTTCCCTCCATCAGACAGACAAAAAAAGTGCAAATATTGCTCCACAACAAAAAGATAGACATCAACTCCTACAACTCTTGAAATCATTATTAGGCTATTTCTATAAAATGAATCGCTAGTGAGACATCCGAATCCTATAGTTACAGAAAAGTATACAACCCCAACACCAACCCCAATATAATTTTTAGTACCTGTGCTACCATTCTGCCCAGCACCTGTGGCAGAGTGACCAGCAACTCTGAAATTTTACTACTTCTGCTAACAGTGTTTCCAAACCGACAATGGTTAGTGGCTTAGCATTGAGCCTAGCAACTTGAAAGATTAACTCGGAACTCGAGTTCTCAGTATTTGTGCTCGCTTTGTAACCAGCAGCTTAAGTACAGGGTTGATTTGTTAACACCCGTATGGTTCACTTGACCATGAAATCACACGACCTACACAACAACCAGAGCCATGAATCATATACCAGCAACATAACCCTCCTCCTTTTTCCGGGCTTGGGACCGGCTATGTGCTTAACCACATAGGCGGAGTTACAAATTTTTACAAACAAGAAACAAGAAAACAGCAAACAGGAAATCAGTTATCCCACACAGACATGTTCACCAACCACGTGAAAACCGATAAATAAAGAAGAGCCTGAAAACCACATGAAGGTCGACACCCATTTAGGCCAATACTGCAACTAGAGAAGTGTCAAAAGTCCAAACAATCACACCGCACAACAAACCACCATGTTACAAATCATTAAACCCAGCAACTAGTGTACAGCAACAACCACACACAAGTAACCAGCTTGCAATAACTAGCAGTCGAAATGAAAATATGAACCTCAATCAAAGCTCAGAGCAGATACAATCTTCCATGTGCTAGCACCAAAATGCAACCAAGCAGACCAGAGGAACATCCCATCATTCTATAAATTATAGAATTTAGCAACTAATGTACCAGCAACAACCATACACAAGTCCATATGCCACCATATTTGTTGGTCTTAATTTTTTCCCTTTTTCTTTTTTCTTTGGAAGATCAACAAGCAGCTTCATCTAAAACATCAGAAATTACCAATTATTACCAACTACGAGCGTTACGACATAGCCCTTCAAAATAACCAGTTTACACTGTGAAACAATTCTGTTCATATATGTCAACAATCAACAGTAATGGAGAGAATTAGTTTCACAGACCAAACGCCAAATCATGTCTCGCCCCCATCTGCTATGATTACTTATCCCCTTATCTAACAGTCCTTAGAAATAAACCACCTATGAAAACATTCCTTGTCCATGCATGTCAACAATCAACCATAATGAAGAGAATTTCACAACTTCATAACAAAATTTGAGGCAACTTCTTTAAGTCAACAGTTTTGGAGGCAGAGAAAACAAACAATACCAACTCCACAACGTAATAACTTCTATAAGGCCTCTAAGGGCCATAGCAAATGATATCTGTGAAAATAGCAAACAAAACAAATATCAAAAATAGACAATAAGATATTGAACTCAAGATTTTTTCATTTAAATTTATTCATTAAAATTTGATAATGAATATTTTTAACACAAAAGAAAGGAGAATCAAAACCTGACATCTGTATGTTCTAACATAAAAAAAGAATTAAGATCAAACAATCCTGGAAGAGTAAATTGCCGAATGTCAGTTCCATTAATGAAGAGCTAGAAATGGTAGAGAGGAAAAACAACTTACATGATTAAGAACTAGAAATTGGTAGACAGGGAAAGCCAAGCATTACCGTCCCAGAATTAAGCATCTAAAAATTCCAAAGTCCAAACAGGCTGTTTTCACCAAAGCCTTTCTTCATCCAACCACCCATGAAAATCTCAAGCTACCGTTTGTTTTCAAAACAGTTATTTATTCGCAACCAAAAGGATCAGCACGAATTCTGTGTCATAAAATATGGAGACACATGAAAGATGGAGATTAAGATCAGGGTTCAATTTCTTGTCAGAGAAACAAATTACTGGATGAAAACAATACAGAACATGTGACCAGCATGCAGTAATTAGTAATCGAAATAGAATATGAACCTCAATCAAACCTTAACAGAACTCTAATAACTCTAATATTTCATGACATGTTGATGCAACATGTAAATTAAAGCTACCTGAAATTGTCATCTCTTTGGAAAGCACAAAATCATAAATAAAAATGTAAGAAGCCAAGATACAAGAAACCCCCCTTTTTCATCAAATCATAAAATCAAAAATCGAAATCCAGATCTCCGATTCTAAAATATTTTTGCAGAAAAATAAAATGTTAGACGTGGAACGGGTAATCATTTGAAGTAGCAAAATAATATAAAAAACATAACAAAATAGAGACGGCAATGTTAGCACTCAAAAAAGATGTAGCATATAATAGGTAACAGAAAACTTTCTGACAGCCCCAGATATGTGCTTAAAAACAAAATGCAACCACACAATTCGGTATTATCGACTAGGTACTAGCTACTACATACACCAATGAAAAAGGAACAGCACAAAACAAAGAGCTGATATCATTTCAAAATTTAGAAGAGAAGCAACAAATGAAAAACGGAAGACCATGTGTCGACATTTTTTTCCAGCAATATAAAATTAAGAGAGGAAACTTCCCAACCAATCTCAGCAAACATAACTGTCCATGCCACATAACACCTAGGAAATTGGACAAGACAATTGAACACCACTGGTGCAAGTCAAGATACAAAACCTAACTCAATCCCACAGGAATAAGCACAATTAATTCACAACACCCATCTTCAAGGATAAATTAATTATTATACCAGCCAAATAAAGAATAATGGACCTCACAGACTCATTTGAGGACGCACACGCACCAAAATGGGGAAAAAAGAAAGGAAAAGGGATAAGAAAGGAAAGAAATACTCCCCAACAGTCCTTAGTCAAAATATTTCTCTGATCCATATTAGTCAAAATATTGCTCTGATCCAAATACAACCCTGAAAAAAACATATGTGATCAAATTAACTTGGGTGCTAATTCTACTTTACTGGTACGATTATTAACTAAAACTACAACATAAACAACAAATAACATTTGCTCCCAGACCCTGCACAACAAGATTCTAGCCAAAATACTTCTCCAAGCTGGGAGTGACTCCCGAAAAATTACAACTACACTTAAGGAATCCAGCACTATGCAGCGAGCATCAAATGAAAAATTAACAAAACAAACAAAAACATAACATAATTTGAGGCAAGTCATTTCCTATGCAACTAAGATAAAAAAGAATGACCACTCAATTTATCTAAACCATTATAGACATTCAATAAATTCCTAGATCAAGGTTCAATTGAAGGACAAGAACATTTCGATAACAAAAAGCACCCTGTTAATCTCCACAGCTTGCTCACACTCATTGAGATGGAGCCCTCCCTTTAAACAAAGCCCATTGGTTGCTTGAGAATCAAACATTTCTTCACTGGAAAAGAATGAAGCCAACTTCCAATAAGAACATGGAAAGAAGACATTATTAAAGGAAGGAACAAAAATAGATGATCCTGAATGCTTTGCATATAATACGAAAACAACATGCTCCATGGCCAGTCTTTGACAATGCTGTTTTAGTTCTGAAGAATCCGGCACCCACAATAGACAATTATCCAAACGGCATATAATAAAAAAATAAGAAGCTGGAATCCAATCAAACCCCTTATCCATTAAACCATCTGAAGCTGACATCTCTCTACAATCACAAATCCAAATTCAGATGTCAGGTTTTAAAAATATTTCTTCAAAGAACTAAGATTGATGAAATAATATAACAAAACATTTAAAAAATTTAAAATTGAAGGAATACTTCCTGACAGTCCATTTTGAACATACAAGACCGCAACCCTGAAACATGTATACAGACTTGACTTGGTTCTTATTTCTTTGAAAACAAATAACAGTGAATTGCCATCATAAACTAATTGAAACACAACTAATAGATGATAAATAAGCATTGCTCCCTTATCACCCAGTTATTTTCCATGCATAATTAAAATTTAGGCAAGCTCTTTCTTCAAGCTAGGGCTGATTCCTCCCTTTAAACGAAATCCAACAGTTCCTTAGGACTTTAGCATTTCATCACTGGAAACAAATGCAAGGAAAACCAACTTATATGTTCATATTCTAAACATATGTAAGATAACAAAGGAAAGAACACCAATGAACCTCCTTTAAGTTACAAAATCCTGGAAAATTGACACCCAAAATTGAGAATTACCCAGAGCATATAGAAACGAGAAGATGATCATCTGAAACTGATACGTCCCTACATCAAAATCCAAATCAAGGTCTAAAGTTGTAAAATAGTTCTACAAAGAAACAGAATCGTTGACATAGAACAAGGGAAGTCAAAAATACGTTTGGAACATGCAGAAGGAAATAAGAACCTCCTAAAAGCTCCAGATTCTCATATCCGCTCTTAGTCCATACAATTTTTGAACTCAAGATAGAAAAGAAAGCATACCCTGAAAACATGTAATTCAACTAACTCAACTGCTAATTCTGTTTTGGAAAGAATTAACTTCAGTTGCCCTTACTAAGTAAGGGAAAACAATAAATAGGTAATGATTATAAATAAGGATTGCTCCCCGATCATAGAAGGCAGACGCTGGGATCCAAGAAAACCCCTCCTCAATCTGAAGCCAGCATCTCTCTACAATCACAAATCCACATCCAGGTCTCAAGTTTTGAAATAGTTCTTGAAAGAAAAATGTTGACATATAGACTGGGCCCTTAGAAATACAAATACAATTAACTAAGCTACATAACTTCATCCGAAGGAGAAAAAAAAAAGGATCACATTGAAGGGCTAAGAAGGAAAAAAGATACTTCCCGACAGCCCTTAGTCAATATAATCCTCCTGTATTCAGCACAGATAGCAAACCCTGAAATATGTGATTCAAATAACTCAGGTGCTAATTCTTTTTAAAGAAAACTACTGATGAACAGAAAATAATAAACGGATAATAAATAATGGTTGCTCCCTGATCACCCAGAAAGGTTTCCATGCAAAATTGATTTTGGCTGACATATCTCTCCAACCAGTGATTGGTATCTGAGTGAGAAATCACAGATAACTCTTAGAGAATCCACCACTATCAAGCAAGAACTAAATCATAACTTATACAAAAGCAAGACAAGGAAAACCCCCTTCAATCAATCACCGAACTAATTCATAAGAAGATAGAAAGAGATCACACTATTCAACAGAATCCAATACTCCAGGTCTTATGCACAAAAAACATCGTTGTCAGAGAACAATCTATGCAATAGCTTCTCTACATGCACAAAGTAAAAGAAAATACTTCCCAGCGGCCAGTCGATATCATTCTATGAATCAAGACGGTGAACCCCTGAAAACATGTAACCGAAATGACTCAAGTGCTAATTCTATTTGAAAAGTAACTACTATAGAATAGCAAATGGAACACAATAAACAGTTAATAAATCAGAACTGCTCCCTGATCATCCAGGCAATTTCGATGCAGAAGCCAACAAAATTCTCCAAGCTATGATTAATTCCTGAGAAACCAAAACCAACACTTAGAAAATCCACCGCTATCCAACAAGTATCAAGCCATAATTTTAAGCTAAAGCAAGGCCCAGAGAACCCCCTTCAATCCATCAAACCGTGTAGTCATTAGTTGGTAGACAAATGAAGAACACCAATGAACCTCCATAAGTTACAAAATCCTGGAAATTGACAACTACCCAAAATTGACAATTATCAGAGCGTATAAAAACAAAAGTACGATCATCTGAAATTGACATGTCTCTACAATCAAAATCCAATTCATGATATGTTTGGTAAATGCAGAAGGGAATACTTACTTCCTAAAGTTCCAGATACTCGTATTCTTCAATTGAAAGCATTGGACCCTTAGAAATAGAAATGCAACCAACATAAATTTATTCATCTCTACAGACTTCTAATGAGTAGCAAAAACACCTCATTGAAGGGGAAAAAAAAAAGGAACCTCCTGACAGCTCTTAGTCAACACAATTCCCCGCCTCGAGATAGATGGCAAACGCTGAAAATATGTAATTCAACTAACTAAACTGCTAATTCTGTTTTAAAAAGAATTAACTTTAATTGCCATTACCAAGTAATAGAATACAATAAATAGATAATGATAATAAATAAAGATAGCTCCCTGACAATAGGAAGTCATACTGCTACAATCCAAGAAAACCCCTATTCCTCAATATGAAGCTGGCATCTCTTTACAATCACAAATCCACATCTAGGTCACAAGTTTTTAGAATAGTTCTTCAAAGAAAAACGTTGACATAGAACAAGCAAAAGTCAAGATAGCTCCCTGACAATAGCAAGACAGCTGCAATCCAAGAAAACCCTTATTCCTCAATCTGAAGCTGGCACCTATTTACAATCACAAATCCACATCTAGTTCTCGCGAGAATAGTTCTTGACAGAAAAACATTGACATAGAACAAGCAAAACTCAATATTATCTATGAAGGATACAGAACGGGATATAAAAAATACTTTCTCAAATGAGTTCCAGATCCTCATACTCTTCCAATTCTTCAATTTACTGGACCCTTAGAAATACAAATACAGCCAACATATAGTTAATTACGCTCTACATCTTCGTCTAAAGAGAAACAAAAGGATCAAACCGAAGGGCAAAAAAGGAAAAAAGATACTTCCTGACAGCCCTTAGTCAACATAATCCTGTATTCAACATAGATAGTAAACCCTGAAACATGAAATTCAACTAACTCAGGTGCTAATTCTTTTTAAAGTAAGCTACTGACGAACAGAATATAATAAACAGATAATAAACAAGGATTGCTCCCTCATCTCCCAGGCAAGTTTCCATGCAAAATTGATTTTGGCCGACATATTTCTCCAAGCAACGATTGGTATCTGAGTGAGAAATCACAGGTAACACTTAAAAAATCCACCACTATCCAGCCAGAACTAAATCATAACTTACAAAAGGGCAAGACAAAGAAACCCCCTCCAAATCACCGAACTAATATTCCAATACATCATTCACTCTATGCACAAAGAACATCAGCGTCAGAGAACAAATCTATGCAATAACATCTGTATATGTACAAAGTAAAAGGAAATAAATCACTTCCCTACAGTCAGCCAATATGGTTCTATAAATCAAGATAGTGAACCCTGAAAATAACGTGTAATTGAAATGATTAAAGTGCTAATTCTATTTGAAAACTAACCACTACAGAATAGCAAATGGAACACAATAAACAATTACTAAATCAGAACTGCTCCCTGATCATCCAGGCAACTTCGATGCATAAGCCAACAAAATTCTCTGAGCTATGATTCATTCCTGAGAAACCAAAACTATCACTTAGAAAATCCACCACTGCCCAACAAGTATCAAACCATAATTTACAGTTAAAGCAAGGCCCAAGAGAACCCCCTTAAATCCATCTCAAACCGTGTAGTCATTGATTCATCAGTTGGTAGAAAAAAAAAGACTACGCTTCTACAGGATCCACTTCTCCAGTTTTTGATTTGCTCGATGCACAAAAAAGGAAAAAATTCATAGAATAAATAGGGCCTCTAAAGAGAATGTAAGCAGAAACATATGCATGCAAAAAAAAGCAACTCTTTTCCAACACGCGTGTATTGACTTGAACTAGAGAACCATAAAAAAACACATTTGGCCAACTCATTTTTCTTGGATCCGGAGAAGGATAAAAAGAAACAAACAGGAGGGCGGATAAAACAGCAATATCTCCCTGATCACCACATTGGTGCATATTCTCCAGACGATCTCCAAATCTCTCTTAGGCAACGTAACTTCTTAAGCAAACGAACTCCCGTTTTCTGTGATTTTGGGTGAATTCCTGAGAAATAGGAAACCAAGGCTCAGCATCCAAAACTAGCAAGCAAATTTATACATACAAGTAACAGAAAAGCGAAGTCTTAGAGAACCCCTCGATCAAGCGCAATCCATATCTCATCAAATCATTAGAAGACACATATACAATCCCCCGGTAACAGAGAACTTCCTTTCCTTGAGAAAATGTCTCATAACGAGGAAAAATGACATCTGAGGCGGCAAAAAAGAAATTTATATTTGAAGGCTGAAAAGTAAAACTTCCTGATCACTCCAACTCCATTTATTTCTGAAACAACAGACACCACATACACTGCCAGAGCAACTAAGTTTCCTAGGTAAAGGGAAATCATGAACATTGTTATTCACTAACAACACGAAAAACTATCGAACGTAAATACATTAAGAAGGCAAAGCTCCCTGTTTAGTCATAGTTGAAACCGATAGAGCTCTTCTTAGAAAGCCTGCATCCTCAACAGATCATCTTCGACTCCTCTTTCATTCCAAAAACAGTACCAAGTGAGATTCGGCTTATCTATGAAAGACATGTAAGCAAAAGATCCTGAAGAAAACAAGCCGTCATCCTATCAAAAAGCTATCCATGTCCTAGCCACGTATCTAAAACAACATGAATCAGATTTAACTTTTAAACAATATGAACCCGTGATCACAAATATCCGAACACTGCCGATTTCAGATTATGTAATAAAATTACTCAAATCCCTATAAACTTCCTAAATTAGCTAATCACGTAATCAATCCAATAAATGTAGCGTACAAGCTTCAAAGCAAGATATCTTGAAAAGAATCGCCAAATACCATTAGATATATATCGTAAGGCAGAATCCAATAGATGCTCTCCATGCATAAAAAAGTTACCAGAATGAAATCCATGCACGAAATCAAACAAACAAGCATGGGAAAAAAAGTAGAACCCCTTAACCATTGTAGCCGAAAAAACGGGCCTGTAGATGCTGTCCTCGCATTAAAAAGTTCACCCGAATGAAATCCATGAATTAAATCAAACAAACAAGCGACGGAAGAAAATTCGAAATCCTAAAACCGTTGTAGCCGAAAAACCAGGGCAGTAGACACTCCCCTTGCATAAAAAGGATTACCAGACTGAAATCCATGAACTAAATCAAACAAACAAGCATCGGAAGAAAAGTAGAACCCGCATAATCATTGTAGGAGCAAAATCAGGCCAATAGATGCTATCCATGAACAAAATCAAATAGACAAGCAACGACAATAAAGAAACAGCAAGCAACGAAAAGAAATCGCTAACGCAAAAGAATCCTAAAAAAGATCGAGGACTGGTGGGCAAGGATATCTCGCTTGTATTTATAGATAAGTCAAGACGAAATGGAAGGCTGAGATCAAATTGACAAAAGGAGAATGTATGGCTAGGATTTGTTCAAATTCAGAGTCGGTTATTTGATTGCGCGTTTTATATGTTTGGGAAAGGATTGACACCACCGACTTAGTGTCAACTGTACGCGTAATAATGTTTTAAACAGGTTCTCCTAGTCAGACATGGATAACTACTAGAATGTGGCCCAATCCTTACGTTACGCGTGTAAAGTGCCATATTAGTATAGAAATAAAACAAAGAACTTTTTCTTTTCAACAATCAATAATTCAATTAAAAAAATTAAAATTAATGTAAATTAATAAAATTAATGTAATTATTGTATTGATATTTTTTTTCTATCAATATTTCGAACATACTTCAGTAAAAGAAAAAGGAAAAAATATAAACAAAATTCAAATAATAATAACATGAAAACTGAAAAATATTCATAAAAACTAACTAATTTTTGTAAAAATATATGTAAATTTTCATTAAAAAAAATACTCTAATCTCATTAAAAATTATCAATAATAACTGAAGCGTAAAATATGCAAATTATATCATATAATTTCTAGAATTGACGGTTATCGTTTCAATTTTACAATATTTATTTTCTGTTACAACTATTAAAATTAATTATAGTCTTGTTTGTTTATTACTCCGTCTTATTCTGTTTTCTTCCTTATTTATTATTGATGTATTTGTTTTCTAATTATTGAATAATAAATTTTATTTTCGGTTAAAAAAAACATAAATATACAGAAAATAGTTGTTAAAATATTTATTATCAAAATATTTTTCTAGATGTGTTGCGAGGTCTACAAAACCAATAATAAGGATTATCTTTCAATAATTCATATATGATATGCCTAATTAGTGAGGGTAACTTCGCGCTACGCGTAAAGTTTGACTAATAATTTTCATACATCAATGTAATATGTCAATATCGAATTTTAATTACACCTATGTTTTTGTAAAGATCTACACATATGTAGTTCTATTAGCAGTTGACATATAAATAATTTTAGTCTAAAATTAATTATTAAAATATTAGGGCCATATTCAATTAAACTAGTCGATGATCCGAGCATTGCATGGGTATACAAATTATTTTCACTGTACAGAGAGAGGGATAGGAACTTGAACTTATAGCATATGAACTCCATCAAGGTTTTGGATTAAAGAGATTCATCTCTGAAATAACAAAATTAGAAGCACTATTTCGATAAATCATGACTTTTAGGCCGTTCATACAATTGCAAGGCTATCACTAAATAAATATTATCAAAATAATAATTAACAAAACAATTCAAATTCCAATCACGTAATTGTGTCACCATATTATATCATCGAAGATATTAATTAAATGTAATGAACAAACTTATATTAGTACCTAAAATCATAATCTGTATAAGTTCATACAATGGAGCGACCACTCAATTGTTCAATATGAGGAACCACGGTTTGAGAATACGAATAAGGCGTGAATAACTTTTCGATAATCAAGTGGAACCCTTTTGTTTGATATCTCATCGTCAAAGTATTCACAATTCTTATAATTACGCACAACCATCGCAGAGGCTACTTACACACTTGCAATAGCTATAAAAACTGCCACGGGAGCAATAAACATCACTTTTGCCCAACAACACCACTGCCACGAATTCCATTAATATGTGTTATGTTACCTACCATATCTAACATTATTCAATGCTAATGTATGTCAATGTATACACATCATTTGGCAAGCCCCATGGCTTTTATATCTATAAATCTTCTAACCGGAAAACCTCTGAACTTGTACCCTGATAATTCGAAAAGTCTTCCATAAAATTATTATCGTTTTAATTCGGTATTCAATTTTCTTTATTAAATGAATTGTTACAATAAAAGAGAATTTTAGAGACTTAAGCAAAATTATTTTTCCATTAGAAAATGAAAAATATTAAGGAAAGAAAACTTTATGGAAAAGTAAAATATTTTAGAGATATGACATAAGTAAAAATGCTGATATGATATTATTTTAGAGAGACTGTTGTTTTAGATTTTATATAGATATAATAGATATCATAGATAGATAGGTTTTCGATACTGACTATTATAACTTTTTCTAAACAAAAGGGGAAAAATTGAGATCCTTCATTTTTATTATTTTTGGTTAAGCATCAACTTTATTTCTTTGATTACATGTTGAAGCCATAACTATTCATAAAATTTCACATCGAACTTCTAACGTTTTATTTTGTGCGTTAAGGCCCAATATAGCGCATGCTCTTCCCGAACCAACCTCAGTCGTTACCCTCACTCTGTAGAAATAAGTCGGAGCTGAACCGGAAATTTCAAGTCCCGCTCAAAAACTTCCCTCTTTTCTTTCTCCGACTCAAATCTAGAAATCGCCGATAATGGAGGACCCGCAAAATGGCAACGGCAAAGCGAATGAGAACTCAGCGCCCCCGGAGAGCGAGGAGGAGACCGTGATTGGTCCCGGCCCCGCTCCCAAGGCTCGCGCCAAGCGTCCTCTCCAGTTCGAGCATGCGTACCTAGACTCTCTTCCATCTGCGAATATGTATGCAATCTCACTCTCCGTCTGTGTTGAGCTTCAATATTTTCCACTTGTGGAGTTGTAGTCGTTGTTTTTTCTCTCTTAAGGTTTTTAACTTTTTTTTTAGGGTTTTATGAATTATAAGTTATAGCTTCAGTTGGTCTATTTCTTTTGAATTGTAAGTAATCGCTTCAGCTGTATTGCTTGCGTTTTAATGGTTACGATTTTCTTCTTTTATTTTTACTTGCTTCTAGGTGTGACGGGGACTTTTGTTTTGGCGGTTTTATATGTTTTAAACTTAGAAGACAGTTTCTAATATTGCAATTTATTTTCTCAGGTATGAGAAAAGTTATATGCACAGAGATGTGGTTACTCATGTTGCAGTATCAGCAGCAGATTTTTTCATTACTGGAAGTATTGATGGTATACTATCTCATATCGGATGCATAAGTTTTCTTCTACGTTTTTTCATTGCTCTGAACCTTTTTTAGTAGTTTTTGTTTTCACATAGTTTGGTACTTGACTAGGAACTGTGAGAATTACGTGATCCTTAGCTTTTTGAAAAGTGGAATGTTTATAGTGATTCCATCAGAAATATTTGTTCGGGGTGCTTTAGAGATACATTACGGTGTATGAGTGTGCTTCGCAGGCTTTAAAATGACAAATCAAAGTCAAGCGTTTATTAATTGATTTTTTTGTATAAATTTTCTATGTGATTTTAATATATATATATATATATATATATATATGTAATTCTTTGTATGATTACACTTTTCCTTAGTTATATTTTGAAATGAGGTTACTTCTACACTTGGCCCTTTATTTGACATTTCTAACAAATTTCTTTTCATTAATGTTAATAAGGGCATTTGAAATTTTGGAAGAAAAAGGCAGTTGGCATTGAGTTTGCGAAACATTTTAGATCCCACCTTGGCCCCATAGAAGGTTTAGCGGTAAGCTCTTTCTCCTTGCTTGAATATGTGTATATTTTATGTATCATAATTGTGAATTGATACTTGTTTCGATGTACATCTGAATCAGTATGTTAAGGTTGTTTGTCACAATCTGTGAATCATGTAATTTTCATAGTTTGTAATATGTGCCTTGATTGAAAAAATTGAACATTGCTTTTCAATGCTTTTGTTGGGTATATGTTTGATCTCAAGCCTCCTTTCACTTTGTAGTAAGCCAATATATTCATTGATGTGTACTCGTAGAGGCAACATCTAGTTACCTCTGTCATCTCCTCTGTTTTTTTGTTTTTTTGTTTTTTATCTTCATTAGTGCAGTCGTCAATCATGACTTTGTTCAGCTATGCAGGTTAGCACGGATGGTCTACTTTGCTGTACAATTTCCAATGATCGATCTGTTAAGGTGTATGATGTTGTAAATTATGACATGATGGTCATGATTCGACTACCTTTTATACCTGGTAGTGTTGAATGGGTTTACAAACAAGGGGATGTGAAAGCTAAGGTTGCCATTAGTGATCGAGACTCTTCGTTCGTGCACATATATGATGCTAGAGCGGGTACAAATGAGCCTATCATCTCAAGAGAGGTAATAGGTTGCTTCAATAGTAGCATGATTGTCCAAGGCTTTCCCCTTTTCCTTCTTTTATAGTGTAAACATGATCAAAATTTTTTTTTCCCTTGTTAACTTGCCTTTTTGTAGGTACACATGGGTCCAATTAAAGTTATGAAGTTCAACCCTGTATTTGACACCGTGATATCTGCAGAGGAAAAGGGAATTATCGAATATTGGAGTCCTACTACACTTCAGTTCCCTGAGAGCGAGTATGTGTCGATTTCTTTTATGTAGTCAATTGTCTATGTATATCCAATAGTTTGAGCTTTATCCTATCCTTTATTAAGTTTGTTATATCATATGCGTGTGTGTGCACGCTCCTCTCCTTGTCCTAATGCTACCTTCTACCTTCCCTCCTCTGAACACAAGTGTTGTCTGCTTCAACAAACATCAATCTGGGTTGTTTTGTTTTTCTTACGATAGCAGAAATTTTGGTTTGTTTATTCACTAGTACTAAATTTTTTAGATAAAAAAAGCTTTTGTTGTTTGAACTTAGCAAGAGAGATAAGCTTTTGATGTTGACATTCTGATGCAGTTATGTGTCCTTTACCCTTTCATGGCATTCTTTATCTTGGTGTTGCCGCACATGTACGGCTAAAAGCCTAAAATCATTCCACGAATATTGTAGATTTTGTCATGTCAAGGCATTTATTTCTTCACAACTGTGCATTTTTAGGGTTTCATCTTGTTAGCGCATTCCTAACAATGGTTTCTTATCTCATGCAGGGTGAATTTTAAACTGAAAAGCGATACCAATCTGTTTGAAATTGTGAAATGTAAGACAAGTGTTTCTACAATGGAGGTATGCAAGTCTGAACTTTTTTTGGCATTGTTGCTTCTCATCGATAAGGATTTCTAATTGCTTTACTTTTTACAGTTCTTAATGCAAAAAAGGAAAAGTATTGACAGTAAGCATTACAATATCGGTTTCAGGTCAGCCCAGATGGCAGGCAATTTTCTATTACATCACCTGATCGTAGGATTCGTGTATTTTGGTTCAGAACTGGTAAACTAAGACGAGTTTATGATGAATCTCTGGAGGTAATATCAATTCAAACTGCAATTCCATATTAGAAGTGATTTGCTTCTGGGGTCGGTTTCTTACAGAGCTAAGCACCTTTTTTTAGGTGGCTCAAGATCTTCAGCGAAGTGATGCTCCCTTGTACCGGTTGGAAGCTATTGATTTTGGACGAAGAATGGCTGTTGAGAAAGAAATTGAAAAAACGGAAACTGCTCCTCAACCGAATGCTGTTTTTGATGAAAGTTCCAATTTTCTGATATATGCAACACTCCTTGGGATAAAAGTATCGATGTTGTTATTATGTTTTACAACAAATTAACTATAAAATGATTTTACATGGACACACACACACACATTTATATGCATTTGTACTGGAAATTAGCATGATATTATGGTCCTTGTGTTCATATGTCCCTGACTTCCGTTTCTTTGGGGTTGAAGCTCTGCTTATTCATACTTACATTCTCTGCTATGAACAAATATTCAACTGTATAAATATTTTTTGCCTTTTAAAGAGTTACTCATTTGCAACCTTTGTACTTGTAGGTTGTAAATTTGCAGACCAATAAAGTTGCTCGAATTCTTGGGAAGGTAGAGAACAATGATAGATTCTTGCAGATTGCTTTGTATCAAGGTGACCGAAGCAGTAAAAAAGTAAGAAAAATTCCTGCAGCTGCAGCTAATGCCAATGAGAGTAAAGAGCCTTTAACAGATCCCACTCTCCTGTGTTGTGCTTTCAAGAAGCATAGAATTTATTTGTTCAGGTACCAGTACCTTACAAAATTGTCCATTATGTTAAAGTATGCCTTGAGTTAGCATTGCATAACAGCATTCATGTTCAGGTACCAGTTAACTATGCCTAAGTTTGCATTGAATAACGACATTCGTTTTCGGGTACCAGTACTCTTCAGTTAACATTGTAACAGTTTTCTTTGCTCATGCTCCTAACAGTGGCATGAGTTTATTTCATTTTGTATGTGGCTGATCTAAGCCTATTTATCGTAACCATGAAACACGAATGTCGAAAAAAATGTTGCTGGTGTTTAATGCTAACAATATATGCTTTTTAACAATGTATATCTGTTGCTTTACTCGTGTAATTAGGTAAACTATTGGTGTAATAATATACTTCTTGAAGTTCTCTAATCCTTTGCCGCGGCAAGGCATATTTCAGGGCTTGATTGGAACAAATTGGGGCAAAAATTCCCAATTTTACTGTTCCTGTTTTAATATATAGTATAATATCTGTTGCTTTATTCGTGTAATTAGGTAAACTATTCGTGTAATAATATACTTCTTGAAGTTCTCGAATTCTTTGCTGTGAATGTAAAATGGCATACCTGCTTTGATTAATTAACTGACACCTAAAAAATATATATCATTACTAGCTATTGAAATGTGAAAAACTTTAGAATGGATAGTCACAGCCTTCTCCAGGAAGTTGTCGGAATAAGGAATACATCTTGATTTTTTGTTTAATATTTTGATCTTATTTGTACTTTATATTGTATATCAAAGTAATACAAATCACAAATATATGGATGTATGGTGAGGAATATGAAATGCCTAGCATTTACTTGTTTTCAATTTGACGTAGTTTTTTTTCTCATGAATAGAGGTGGTTGCTTTCAGAGCTGTCTTGAATTATCTAACATGACGTTGAATTGGTGTTTATATTCTTTCCAAATCAGCCGGAGAGAACCAGAGGAACCTGAAGATGCAACCAAGGGAAGAGACGTTTTCAATGAAAAACCTCCAGCAGATGAACTGTTGGCTGTATCAGATATAGGAAAATCAGTTACTACATCACTCCCTGACAATGTGGTAAGCTTTCTCTATTATTTGCACCATAATTTCATTCAGGACCGTCTGAGAGCTACCAAATTTCTTTTATCATTTTCTGCAGAACATTTTAAATGCAAACAAATGCTTTTGTTTGGTTGTGCTATTTCTTTAATTTTGTGTTGTGTCCATTATTGGGATCCGTTTCAAATGGTTTTGTTTGGTTAGATACACCCAGGGTCACATTCTTTTGTTCAATCTACTTCTTAAAATAAGATGATCTTTTGAAGTTCTAGGACTTGTTGAGCTGGCTCTTAAAAATGGTTAGGTAGTTGGATAGACCATATAGCTTGATCTAGGTTGCTTAATCAAATGAATCAGTTTGCAAGTACTTCATAGAGGCCTGTTGTGTGATGTCCGAAACAGTTAGTTGGGTGTTAAGGTAGAGCTTTACAAAAGACATGACTGGTATTCCTAGTTTAATGATTCAGGCAATTCCATTGCAAGTGGTAATTATGCCTACCCTGGTACTGTTATAACCCTTTTTATGGTTATTGTTGAGTTCGATCAAGATGAGAATTCTTGTTTTTGGTTTGCTTCCTTCTGCCTTTCTTAGGTTTGATAGCATATGGAGAAATGGGACTCTCGTTCTCAATATTTAGTGTGTCAAAAGTTTGTTTCTATGCCACCTTATCATCAAAATTTGTCTTTATGTTTTCTTTTCTTAAATAGCTATAATCTAAAAACTCTATAGAGAAATTTTCTTCTGATTGTGGGGGTCCTGTCAAATCAATATCACAGCTAAGAGCATTTCAAATAATATAAGAGGTTTTTGTTCGAGCCTCTGAAAGGCCTTGCTTAACCATTTTGTTGCAAGAAATACAGCATTAATTTCTTGATGTTTTATGCTTTGCATTAAGTGCTACTATTTTGATTGGATTTAATTACGTTTTTACTTGCTTGATTTGTTAGACAGCCCCAGAACAGTGTATTACTGTCTGGATTGCCAAAGTAGAAAAGATCTTTTATTGTTTTTATTGCTTGATGTGCTATTCTTTTATTTCTCCTCTACTTTGGTGAATAGATGTCTTAACTCATCATTTTAGCTGTTATGCCTTTTGTATTTGCTTCGGATTTGCCATGTCTCCTGGTTCTCTCGGTCTTTTCTAATCACTGCTGCTTCTTGCCAGGTTATGCATACCACAATGGGTGACATTCACATGAAATTGTATCCTGAAGAATGTCCAAAAACTGTGGAGAATTTTACAACACACTGTCGGAATGGCTATTATGATAATCTTATTTTTCATCGTGTCATCAAAGGTTTCATGATACAGACTGGAGATCCTTTAGGGGATGGCACTGGTGGGCAGTCTATTTGGGGAAGAGAGTTTGAGGATGAGTTTCACAAAAGGTAATCTTTGTGCTTTTGTATTATATTTTGATTATTTTTATTAACTTAAGCATCTACTTACTACTTTGTTATTTTGGTATGATTTTTGTTTTGATTTTCTATTGCTATTCCCTTTAACTGAATTTTATTACTCTTTATATGCTTATTTTAGTTTAATGACTCAGAAGAGAAGTGAGTTGAAATCATGAAGTGGTTTCTTACTGTTTCTTTAAATTCTCTTCTTTTAGTTTCTCACAAGAATTTTTTAAAATTAAGAATAATAAAATAAATTTGATGACAAATAGACCCATTATCTTGTAATGTCTCTTCCACTACTTGGGCCAAAAAAAAAATGCACATTTTTGTGTAAGATGTCTTTAAGCTGAGCTGTCATCCTCCCCTTGAACAATCGCTAGAATGAAGGCTGTACATGAGGACATCAAGCTTCCTGACTTGCAATGGACATTGATACGTTCCATTTTTATGAGGGACTATGAATGAAATAAATGATAGCATAGTTTATTTTTCTCAGTGCTCTTTTTACAACATTATACTGCACCTAGCTAGTTAATACAATCTCTGTTGTTTTACTTCTTTCTTCCGAATATGTTGCACCATATGGTTACTGTGTATGTACAATTATAACTGGGTGAAATGTCTGTCTCTACAGCTTGCGACACGACAGACCGTTCACAGTGTCAATGGCAAATGCGGGCCCAAACACAAATGGCTCTCAGTTCTTTATTACCACAGTGGCTACACCATGGCTGGACAATAAGCACACAGTTTTCGGCAGAGTTGTAAAGGGAATGGATGTTGTACAGGTAAAAGTTAAAGCGTTTTGTTTGCATACTTTTGGTGTTGGTTATTACTCTACATTTTTCTGGAATGTGCTCTTGCAAGTCACTCTTATGTCTCTGTGCTCTTATAGAGAGAGGGATAGAGTTGAAACTTGGTACTCTATGTTCAAGAAAGAGATGATAAGCAACAACAGTGTATTGAGGAAACAAATCCGAGCTTATAAATTCTCAGTGGAAACTTCATAGCATTGTTGCTTGCTGTATGTCTAAAATTTTTAATAATGTTTGGTCTTGGCATTTATTACAAAACCCGACATTGGCTGGTATAAACAAATACATGCGTCATTTGTTATTATGCAAAACAGCTTGTTTTGTTATAACTCACTCAATATGCTAATCCACATTTGGAAATGATATTGCTGTTGGCAGTTGATTGAGAAGGTCAAGACAGACAAGGCAGACAAACCATACCAAGATGTAAAAATTCTGAATATGACTGTCCCCAAGTCTTAGCCAACTTTCAGTATTATTGGTGCATCTATCTTGATTTTTTGGTAGTGTGGCTGAGGATCATGTTTGAAGTAAGTACATTGTCATTGAACCTGTTCCGTTTTAAATTTTCCTTTCTGGGGCCTTGTAATTGGCATTTCTTTATCTTTTTCCATTGCTTTTCTGTATGGGCTTTGAGAGAGGATTGAAAATTTTTTGATTTGGATTATTTTAAGGTGAAATGTATATATAGCTTATCAAATTTTAAATTTTCATCTTATAGGGTTAGATGGTAAAGGATTTCATTTATTGGAGAGATGGTGCAATGTGTGTCAGCAATCATCCCTAGGGAACTTATTTGTTTAATCTCTATCTAACATTGTGGAATATGAATGTAAACTTTGAGCCATAATTAGTTTGTTTGACTTGGAAATGCTGGTTTGTTAAAAATATGATTTTTCTTGATTTAAAATGAAAACTGATTTAACATTCATCCTACTCATATCACAAAAACATATAAGAATTGGACAACAAAATTGCGAGGTTTCCTATCTAGGAAGTGCATCATACCAAAAAAGAGCATTAAAATACCTATTTTTAAGTATTTCAAGCATGATTGACCATCTAACACCTCTGGCTGTTTGTTTACCTGTGTTGCTTTGCCAGGTTCATTTTGGGTTTACGCATAATTGGCAGCAAGCAGCGAAGTAGTATATCATCGTTATTCCCGATTACCAGTATGAGATGAGCAGCCTGAAGCATGAAATTTTCAACATGTAAGACGATCTACAAGAAATCCTGTAAACAATTATTTGGTCTTAACTCTTAATGAAATTCTTAAGGATGATGTCTTCATCCTAAGATGATATGCTCCTTGAATACATTTTTTTTCTCCCTCTTTTGATTATTTGACATATGCATTTTCGTTTTTTGGGTTAAATGTTTTACTACCAAAATAGCACATGCTGCCATTTGTTGAGAGAATTATGGATTATATGAGAATCCAAGCAGATATATTCTTCAAAATGATTTTATCCACAGGATACAAAAGTGTGTAGATTTCTTGGATGCATTTCAATATGTTTATCCTGTGTTAAGCAGCCATTTAATTAGATAATTGTAAATTATGTTAGTATTCAATTTAAATTTTCTTTAACATGCTGTGTTTTCAAACTCTTATTAGCAATGTGAATGCCCACAAAGGATCAGTAAATTAAAAACAAATTATGAAATGAAATCTTGATATCTGGATTTCTGTTGTCAAAAATCCGGTATCTTTGAAATAAAACTTAAAAAACCGAATTGGGCTTCAAAAAAAAAAAAAAAAAATTATTGAAACAACATATTTCACAAAAAAAGAAAAAGAGAAAAAAAAAAAGGAAAAAAAAAAAGGGAAAATGAGAAAACTTAGCAATGCGCTAAATTACAATTTTAAAGTCTACTGCAATTAAACTTATTTATTGGATTAGGCTTAAAATATTGGGCCAGACCCTATATGATATGCTACTGTTTATTAAGGTAATTAATTAATTATAAAAATGTAATAATCTAATTCGAACTTATTTCTTTCATATTATTTGTTCAAAAGAATTAACAATGTTGAGTGAAGATAGAATAATAAAAACAAGTGCATGTTTGTTATGAATTAATATCAAACCATACACATTATAATTAAGAATTAATGGCATTTTTTGTTTTTTTTTTTTTTTGTTTTTTTTTTGTTTTTTGTTATGTCTCAAACTTTTGGAAGGAAAACAACCGCTTTTCGAATTTATTATATATAAAATCAAGCGTATTTTTTAGGGTGTGCAAATTATCGGAGGTCAGAAATAAATAAACACGTGTAGTCACATCATATTAGTGTATTATTGTTTCGTTTTAAGATTTTGTTTCATAGTAGTATTATTATTGTAGTCACATCATAATAACATGTTTCCTTCATTCATGGTACTGAAATTGAATTAATATTAAACTATACAAACTATATAAGAATTAGTGGCTTTTTTTTTTGTTAGGTATGAGATTTGTGCCCCAAATTTTTGGAAGGAAAAAAACCGGTTTTCAAATTTATTATGCATAAAATCAAGCGTATATTTTCGCATGTGAAATTATCGGAGGTCAAAAATAAATAAACACACGTAATTATATTATAGTAAATTATTAAATTTATTTGTCGGCACACTAAGTAGAACATAATATCGAGATAATGATAATATATTGTACATACGTTGCACAAGATGTATATGATTAATTTCCAGAGAAGTTTTACGTTAATTAAATCATGAACATAATTAATTACAGTATTTATTATTGCTAATAAAAAAATATGCAGCATGGGAGCTCATAAGGTTGTTATTGGTAGCCGTGATCTTGAGATTGTTAGCCATGAAGTTAACATACGCAGGTAAAAGTTCTTTCATTAATGATTTTGGGTCAATAGGATTATAGTTTTAATTAATTTATATAATTCATGGTTAAAATAACAATAATAAATAAATAAAAATTCTATCTATTTTTGAAATTGTTATAATTTTTATTGTTTAAATTGATTAGATGGGTTAATTTAAATTAACAATAATAATAAATAAATAAATAAAAATTATATCTAGTTTTGAAATTATTATAATTTTTATTGTTGAAATTAATCAGATGGGTTAATTTAAGATTTTCTTTGATTTTTCTGATTCTATATTTTATTTTTTGTGTGATTCCATTAGATGCAACTTTAAAAAAAGGTTATTAAGGACTCTTCTTTCTCTTCTTTTTGATGTCATTTTTTTGTGTTAAAAAAATAGTTACTTGAATAATAGTTATATCTTAACATTTTACTCAAGTTAACTCTACTAATTTTTAATTTTTGATCATATAATTTGAACTTATTTTATTCTTGTTCTCTTGATTTTCCTTTCTTTCCCTTTCTTGTTTTTGCTATTGTTACTAACCTCATTGCCTGTTTTTTTTTTTTTTCCTTTTTGATAATTACATCTTATTCACCTCATTTGTATCAATTCAAAGAGTCTAAATTTGTCCAATTAAAAAATTCCAAAACATAACTAATTTATTTTCTCAAACATTCTTGATAAATTTTTTTTTTTCTTTCAATTTCATTCCGCTGATTAAATTGTTCAAAATGTAATATTTAGATTGATTTATTTAGATCGAAATCACAATTTTGGTTTACAAAAGTATAAAGGCACGGTATGGTTCTATCAACAATTCTCATGTACTCTTTAATTTACCTGTATCGACATTCAGATCGATACAAATTGTGTTGTTCGTTATATTTTATCTTTTTCTTTGTCTTTATAATCGTGTGAGTTTTTTTTGTTTTCAATCAGTATGATAAAGATAAAGAGAGAAAGTACTGAGTATCTCAAAAGAAAGAAATATCAGTATAAATAGTTTAATCTTCTCCTTCATCACCTTCAGTTTCTTATACTCTCTGGTATCACATAATTATCGACTGGAGAAAATGGTTGGAATTGATCTTCGATGTCAAGAGAGGAATCTTGTGGACAACTTGAAAGAAGAGGTTATTGTAGACACTTCTTTTTATTTTCTTCTTCTTGATGTTCTTTTTTGGGTTTTTATGTATGTTTCTTGAATACTCATCATATACTATGGAAAATATACTCAAAATAATCCTTTAAATTTTCTAAATTAGTTTAATTTCTAATTTTTTATATATATTTTTTTATGGTTGCAGGGAATATTGGATGATATTTTTGAAGAACTGTTTGATTTACGAACTGATACCAATCCTCGATTTGTTGTTATAATGATATCCTTATTCTGCCAAGAAGCTGATCATTGCATAGCTGAAATTGATCAATATTTGTATTGTTTCTTATTCTTGGGATTTTTTTCCCTATTAATTTGTTTTTTCACTTATTTTTAGTAAATATTAGTGATTTCATTTTTTTTTTGTGCCAAAAAAAATTATTATTTACCTTGTTAGCAAGTTAAGAAAAATTAACTAATAATATTAATATTTGTTGGCATGGCAAGAATATTAATTTATATATTTTGTTTGTTCAACGTTCATTAGTGAATTTTTTCTTGATTTATGAACAATCTAAATTGAAAATTTGATTTTATCACAAAAAAGAAAAGAGAAATCACAAATTCTTGATTTTAAATTATGCTATGTATATATATATATATAATTCCCCTATTATATATATTTGGTGGACTAATTTGATAATTCATCAGGAATGGACCTGTTACAGATTTTCCCAAAATTAACGTCTATGCTAATAGGCTTGCAAGCAACAGCTCAAGGTAAATCCTTTTGTTTTTCAAAATAATAATGTGAGTAATTTACTGCATTTCATAAAAATATTTTTTCTGTATTAATGTCAACGAAATTGAATTAATATCAAACTATTAGTGGCAACTTTTTTAATTCAAAAATTGAATTGGAGAAATGTGCAGCATGGGAGCTCCTAAGGTTGCTGTTGGTAGCCGTGATCTTGAGATTGCTAGTCATGAAGTCAACATAGATAGGTAAAAGTTCTTTCATTAATGATTTTGTTGCTAGTTCAATAGAATTATAATTTTAATTAATTTATATAATTCATGGTTAAAATAACAATAATTAAAAAAATAAGATAAAAACAAAAAATTCTATCTATTTTTGAAATTATTATAATTTTTATTGTTGAAATTAATAAGATGGGTTAATTTTAATTTAGGAAAGAGATTTGCTTTGATTTTTTTTTTTTTTTTTTTTTTTCTGATTCTATATTTGTTTTTTTTTTTTTAGATGCTTGGATATTTTTGACAAACTAAGAGAGGACTATGGGATTCTGAAGGACAACTTGAATGCTATTTCACACGTAAATTAATTAATTAATTTTTAAATTTTGATTTCTGTTTATTAAATTTGTGGCTTTCCTTATAAAATAATCTGATTAATTTACTATAACTTATTGCAGATAGAGAATACTCTGATTTCTAATCGCACAAGGAATTATGCGAACAACAATGTCAACCGTGACCTCGAGCCATAGGCAACTCATTTTTTAGATAATTTATGTACTTTATATAAGAGTTGAATATCTACTCTTAATAAAAATTTGACTCTAAATATCCTATTAAAGAATAGGATGAGCTTTCATGTTTGTAACCTTTTTATGATTTTAAATTTAAGAATAAGTTGGAACTTTTTCCCTAAATACTATATGCAAACAAAAAGTACCTCGAACACGTAATTTGTCATCCAATCCGCAATTGTGTTGCCCTCGTGATGAGGAAGTTAAAAACAAACCTCCCAGTTGCGGACCCGTAATTAATAAAACAATACATTGTGATCGAGATGTGAAATCCCTTTTTAACTTTACTGAAATCAACATTAAATAAAGAGTACATTAATTAAGTGCAGACAATACCAAGTATGTGATTTTTCATCCAATTAGTAATCATGTTTCTCTCGTGATGAGGATGTTAGAAACAAACCTCCCAATGTCAACCCCGTAATCGGTAAAACAGTATATCGTGATGAAGATGTAAAATTCCTTTTTAACTTTATTAAAATCAACATTGAATAAAGGGTACATTTTTAAACTTTTTTGATTTTATAAAATCTTAATAGATCTATATGTTGTCTCCAGTCACAGCTTTGTATTCTTTCGTAAATATCCATTTCCTGAACTCCGTACATAATTGGTAAAACAATACATTATGATCGAGATGCAAAATCTGTTTCTACCTTTATTGAAAACAACATTAAATAAAGGGTATATTTTTAGAAACTTTATTGATTTTATAAAATCTTAAAATAGATATGCAGGTTTTATGTAGTCATACCTTTGTACTTTTTTAAAAATATCTATTTTTAGTTAATAAAATCATAATAGATATGCGATTTGTCCTATATGAGAGTGGGCCTAGGGTAAGAAATGGGCTCTTTTGGTATTCTCACCTCGATATACTACAGCTGTTAGAGTTCCCATAAATTGAGTCATATGTATGTCCTCTCGTAAATTTTTTTTTATAGTCTTGAGACTTTCCTGGCCTTAGACTAGACATGAAAGCAAATTCCTAGCTAATTCCAAAAGATACCTCGAAGATTTAGGATTATTTTATCAATATAAAGAGCAACATAGCTCCATCATTAAACAATGTGGAATATCCAACATGGATTTCCAACACATCACCCATCACGCCAAAACACATCTAGATGCGCGAAGTCTATAGATAGCCTAACATCGCTCATATGGTTCTGATACCATATAAACAAATGCCTAACTCACCTTAAAAGGTACCTCAAAAGTTTAGAATTGTATCATCAATATAAGGCGCAATCTAGCTCCATTATTAAGCGATATGGGATATCCAACATGGATTTCCAACAAGATATACTCTTCGTAACCCTAAACTTTTTTGTAAAAAAGAAAAAGAATGTATAGATTTTTACTTCCAAATGTGAAATTTAGATATGATAATGACAAATGGTCTCTCTTTCTTCTTATATATGCATGTCTATGACTTTTGCTTCTTTCTTATTTATCTCCATTGTCGTATTTGTGCCATCAAAATGGTTGGGATTGATCTTAGATTTCAAGAGAGGAAACACATAGACAACTTGAAAGAACAGGTGACAATAAAAACATCTTTTTCAGCTTTCTTATATAGTTATATATATACACATATATATGAAGGATAGGGAAATTATACAATGGACACGGTCTATAGGGACCTTTCTAATAAAAAATTGATACGTAAGCATCTTTTATTTTCAAATGGGTTATATTGCTTACGTGTCAGTTTTTCAGTGGAACGGTCCATATGGACCCGGTCCACTATAAAATTTCTCATGTAGGATATTATGATCATTAATTAAGGTACAATGTATATTTCTTTTTGGTAACCATCAAAGCATAAGAAATATTAATTTAAATATTCAGTGAAAAATAAAGCTACAATTTTCTCCAAATATTCTAAAAGTTTTTTTTTTTTTTTAATGGATGCAGGGAATATTGGATGATAAATTTGTCGAATTCTTTGAGTCAAAGAATAATCATGAAAACCCTCATATTATTGTGATAATCATATCATCCTTCTTTTCTCAGGCAGATTTTTTTATTGCTCAAATTAATAAATATTTGTATACTCCCTCAACCCTTTTCATATTTTCATTGATCTTTTAATATATTGTCTAGAAAAATTTAGGAGAATTATGTTTGATGTGGATAACGATATGATAGTTTAAGAAAAAATTCTACTATAATCTCGGATCGGAATGATTCAAGACCGTTAAATGAATGACATATTAGCTGAATTGCTGACATATCATTCATCCAAAAGCCCTGAACAAAACCATTTCAAAATCGTAATAGAAGTTTTCTAATTTACAGATACACATAATGTTAATTCAATATAGTAAATAGTTGAACTCTTGCTTGACAGGTTTGGGGTTTAATTCCCCACTTTGTCAAAATTTAGTGTTTATTAATAGATGATATGTAAATTCTACTGTAGACCTTCATCGAGATTTGTTTTCTCATTAAAAAAGAAAATTTCACCGTATGATTTTAAGGGGCTTGAATTAATTTTAGTATAATGTTAATTCAATCACCCGATGAGGAATTATTTGAAATCTAATTGACGTTTTAAGAGCTTTTGTTGTACTAATTGAATTAGTTTTTAATTAATGAAGTAAAAATTTATTATATTTGATGAGAAGTAGTTGTAGTTATAGCTCCAATTTCACCCATTATTTATCTTTAAATTTGGTAAACTAATTAATTCATTATTTTTCCATAAAAAAAAATTAATTCATAATTTGATATTAGGATTGAACCCATTGTTGATTTTCCCAAAGCCAACAACTACGCTAACAGGCTTACAGTCTTCAGTGCAAGGTAAAAACTCTCTACTTTTTTTTTTCTTATAATTATAATATATATTTTAATTTTATAATGGGGAAAAACATTTTGATATCATGGTAATTTTAATCTTCTGATTATTTTACTTTTAATTTTCTAAATTTTAAATTTGTCTATGCATAAGGTCTAATTTTCTATTTAATTGTAATCAATAATCTAATCTCATTTGGCAATTGCAGCATGGGTGCTCATAGAATGGCACTTGCTAGCCGTAGTGTGCGAACCGCTACTAATAATGTTGATAAAGAGAGGTAAATTTTCTATTTCTAGATTAAAAAAACTTGATTTTAGGAGAAATTTTATAATATTCTTAGTTAAAAGATATAATATAAGAATATAATAAGAAAATATTAATTATGTTTTATAACTGAAGGAACATTATGCTTGGCTTATAGTAAAATTTTTCTAATTCTCATAAAAATATATGCCAATTTTTTTATTTTTTATTTTTTTTATAAATAGAAGATTATATTAGTGAATGGATTTAGATTTGGAATCAAATCCAGTTTAGTCACACCTGAACCCACATGAAAAAACTTTGCTGCCGGGTGGACTAGACTAGATATTTTAGAATCTGGTTTGTTTAAGTGTAATGAACCCGTATTCATATCAACCTGACTTCTGAACAAATCTATTATTTAGTGAGTATCGAGTTAACTAACCTCATAAGTTGGATTAAATTGGTCCAGAAGAAAAGAGGGATTAATTTCCATCTCCATATTTAATCATAAGATTTATGTATTTCACCTGAATTACTTTTAAATGTTTAACTGTATGCCATTTGTTTTAGATGCTTGGAAGATTTTGACAAGTTGGTGGAAGAGTATAGGACTTTAAAAGAAAATTTGAATGTTATCACACAGGTAACATTTTTTGTTTCAAATTTTATTTTATTATTATTATTATTATTATTATTATTTTTTGGAAAGTACATCCAATGAATTAAAAAAAAATTACACTCATTTGTGATTTTATTATTAGTTATTTTAAACAATTTTAACCCGTTCAAAATAAAATTAAATGGTTAAGATTAAGCTAAAATTAATTACATTATATAAATTTAATTATTTCGTAGGTTGCTAATATGTATGATTTTTATTGTATTTGATCACAGATAGAGGAAACTCTGATATCTAATCGGACAAAGAATTATGGTAGCAACAGCAATAACAATCTCAGTCCATAAGCTACTGCTGATTTTTTGAATCCCTATGTTTGGAATTTTTAATTATCAATGTGTTATGTAATATGGAATTACCAACCAAATTGTCTGATTTGGATTATTAACATTTTCAGCCATTAGACATCAACTCATTCATTACAAAAGACTTGATAATAAGAAAACTGTCGATGGGCCATAACTAGAAAAACATAAACAGTGTTAAAACCAGTTTGGAATTACTCTTCGTGAAAATGATTTTCCCCACAACTAGGTTTCATTGCTTTCTTTAGAAATATTTTTAAATGTTTTTCCAATGCTTTCCTGAATACAAATAATTGTGTATTTGAAACTGCTTTACACAGCCCCAAAAGCAGCTGCTTTTGGGACTGCAGAAAACACCCACAAATGCAGCCTTAAACAAAACGGAGCACTTAACTACGTAACAGAACTGTTGCTATTGAGTAACCAGCAGCATGGTTTTCTCTTAGAAAATTCATGCATTTTGAGAGTCACCTGTTCAGTTAATAGAGGTAATAAAATTGGGGCAAACAATACAACAGGTAGATTCAATAGTAACAATTACAATTATAGATCTCCATCTTCATTATCTAATCCAAAATTCAATAAAATGGACGTTCAAAAATTGCATCCAACTACAGACCAAAAACTTTGTGATTTCCAACTAAAAGGGCTAACAAGATAAAATGATGTCTTGGTACAAACGAAAAAAGCAGCAAACTCTCTTAATCGAAAAGACTGAAGCCCATGTCCTGCAGAGAAATTCAGAATCAAGCAACGAAAATTAGAGGACATATAATGCTTAATATTAGCAAGACAATGATTAAGTATCTATCAAGGCAACGCAGTTTTGCAAGATAGTAATGACTTACATCATCAGACTCTTCTTTCTCTTCAACCTTCTCCTCCTTCTTGGCCTCAGCAGCAGGGGCGGCACCACCACCACCACCGCCAGCAGCAGGGGCTGCTGCGGCAACTGCAACACCGCCACCTGATGGTACTGAAGCTAATTTCTCCCTGCCAGCAGCAACCAATTCTGTGATATCCTTTCCTTTAACTTGAGTCAACAACAACTCAATCTTGTCTTCCTCAGCATCGACTCCAACTGCAATTCCAAATCAAAGATGAACATTCTTAATGCCTTGTAAATAGTAATGACACCTTTTCTTGACTAATACCCATAGTAAGCAATTCAATGTTCACGGTATAGTTCATCTGCCAGTAATATATAACAGAGCATAGCGCAGAAACCGCACAAAATACAAAGGAGGCATGGCCGCTGGAAGAGCTAGACAATGAATTAAGCAAATATTTGCTTATCACCCCTCAATTTAAAACAGAAACTAAGTGAGCTATTTATGATACAGCATAGTGACATGAACTTTACAACTGTCTCAAATTTGCACGTCTTAAAAAAAAAATGCAATCTTGAACAAAATACCAAATGCAAGACACTTCCTAACCAGATAACAAACTTATTCTATAATGAGCTAAAACAAAAATGAATTATCCTATAAAAAACTAACGTTGGACTGATAATTTTTTGAAGAGATTGTTATAATCAAAATGGGCCTAAAACTTTCAATAAGCAGAATAAAACAGATGTACTCAAGAATAGTCCGAATATTAATTCCACAAACAATAAAAATTAGTAGACCACAACCATCATACGACTCGATTTCGTATTTGAAACACCACATTATCGCTCAAAGTTCTCAGCAGTGATCATGTAAGATTAAGAGCCCCAACATTAGGTAGATTTTAGCAAATAAACTAAGGAATTAAGTATTTAAACAAACGCGGATTAACGCACAAACCATCATCTCAATAATTGTGACCAGTAACTACAAAAGATTTTACATTCAAGTCGAGGAAGTGCGAAAATTACCAGATCCGAGGATATCCTTCAAAACTAAGGAATTAAGCATTTAAACAAACGCGGATTAACGCACAAACCATCATCTCAATAATTGTGACCAGTAACTACAAAAGATTTTACATTCAAGTCGAGGAAGTGCGAAAATTACCAGATCCGAGGATATCCTTCAAGTCCTCGGCTGAAGGACTGGTGTTGCCTCCCAAGACGGCGAGCAAGTAAGCCGCAACAACCTTCATTGCTGTGCCCAAACAATAAAAACACAATCCAAATTAGAATCTCTACAATGCGTACACGGATAAGAGAGAAATTAAATATAAATAGATTGAGAGGGATCGAAAGAGAGTACTTTCAGATTTACGATCGGCGAACGAAGAAATGGAGTGAACAGGCGAGGCTGCTATTAGGGTTCCGAACAAGAGAGGCATGGAAAATATTACATATATATGTACGTTATCAGAACCGACCGGACTGGACCTGATGGTTCAACCGGTTAAACTGTGAACCAATTATGAATTTGGTTGGTCCATCAAAAATTCCAATTTTGTTAAAACCAATTAAAAATGGTTTGTATACCAATTAAACTGACGAATCGTATGGTTGAATTATCGGTTGAACCAAAATTTAACAATATTAGTATTAAATAATATTTTATAAAATAAATATATAATTCAACCACCAGTTTGACCAATCAAACCGTAAACCAGTGGCTTCACCAGCTCATTTTCCATAATGATTTTAACAATGTTGATATATACATATATATTACTAGGGTTTTGGATTGAGGTTTCTGTTAAGTTGTGATTAAATCATGGTCGCCCATTTTCAGATTTGCTTATAGTCCTCAATTAGTAGTACGCGTTTGGTTATAGGAATTTCTAATTACCAATCGTGGTTTTGGAGTTTAGGGTTTAGGGTTAGGGTTAAAATATGTATATGTGGTTTATGATGTGATTTATCCACTTTACAAATACAACTTTATAATTTAAAATGTGACAAACACATATTTGTGATTTCATAATGTTAATAAAATCAGTTTATCTTCTAATATTTTATCTTAAAAACTCATTTATCATTCAAAATTTTATTTGAATTTTTACAAGTTGGTTGATTAAAGCGTATTAAACCTTAGTGACTAAGTTCATAAATTTTTTTTTTGGAAAATTCATGTATTTTTTAATTAATAATGAAAAAAATGACAAAAAAAATTTATATTTTTGTAAAATATTCTTAAATAATAAAAAGTAAAAAAAATTAATTTTTGGATAGATTTCGAAGAAACAATGTGAAAACGTAGATTTTTAAACTAATTTTCGAACAAAACTCAAGCATAACTCAATATTTTCTATCTATTATTTGACATCTCAATAATTTATACACATTATTTAATAAGTTTCCATCAAGACTAAACATTTAAAAAAATTTCAGCCATTTTTCTATTTGTTATTAATTTTTTATTATTAACTAATAGAAATATAACTGCTTCCCTAAAATTCAAAATTTTAACACTAGGGTCAATTGTATTTTAATAAATCAAAGTGCAAAATTTCAGATAAAAATTTAAAGGATAAATGAGTCTTTAGGAAAAAATATTGGATGATAGAATATTTTTGTTAACATTGCAAAATCACATGGTTATTATTATCACGTTTTAAACCACATTGTTTTATTTACAAATTAGGTAAATTACATAGTTTATATTTGTACTTTCCGATATTATAACTAAAATCTATAAACTATATCCTTTAAATTTGTGTATGGTATTTCCCTACAAGGTAAGTAAAAATCATGAAATAAAATTGTAAACTTTGGATACTATGTGAATAATAATATACTCCCTCCGTTTTTAATTATATGATATTTTATGTTTTTCACTTTGTTCTTTTTTATTTGACACTTTATATTACCAATACATTTTTTATCATGTTTTCTTATATTTTTCGTTTTTTAAAGTATGAGAGAGATTAATTATTTAATGTAAGAAAATACTAAATTAAGCTTTAATAATTAAGAAAAAAAGAAGATTTTTGCATAGAAAATATAGTTTTAGAAGAGAAGTATTAAGGGTAAATTAGTCATTTTAGTAACTTAATTAATACTTCATTAGCCTCAGTGAATAACTTTAAATATCATATATTAAAAAACGAAGAGGGTATTATATTTGGTAATAACTCGTAGACGTAAATATATAGTGGCGCAATAATATTTTAAAAAATTTATTGATGTGTTAAGTAATACTATGAATGAAATTAGATTTTAAGATATTACCAGGCTACGGTCCTATTTAGTGTTACATCTCTAGTGAAATTTTTAATCAATACCTTAATTTTATGCGTTTCTCTTTAAATGGGAGATTCAGAGTTTGAATTTCAGTAAAACTATATACTACATCCTCAATTAAAAATAAGAATACTGAAAAAAAAAAAGCCATAAAAATGTTAATAATTTTAATATTAGTAATTTAATGTTCTGTCTAATTTTTATCTTTTAACAAAAATCATAGCCATTTTGCATCTTCTAATTGAATAAAAAAATATTAATAGTTTATTGCACAAACACTAAAATTGAAATCGGCAATAAATTTAAACAAATCTTTTTTGGTAAGAATTCCAATTGGGTAAATTTAAGCAAAGGTTAAAAGGCCTCCAAGCAAAACTTGCTTTTCAATTGCTCAGCGAAGCACCAAGCAACCTCCTTCCATCAAACGATCTGTCGGTTTCAATTTTCTTAGAAATTACTTTTTCTGCATTTTATCAGCATTCAGGGAACTAAACCCTTAAGCTCATTTTGTCGAATTTGTGCGTTTTGGTAGGCAGCAGGTTGGTTCCGTAATGTCTTTAATGTGTTTGATAAAATTCCTCAATAGAGCTTTCTTTCAATATGGCAGCATTTATGCTGTACAATCATCATTCTGTTATACTTATTGAACTAAATCACAGAGTATGTAGTACTTTTTCTAATGATTTCTTGTTATTTATATTTCGAAGGTAGCTGATCATGATCAGTAGCGCACTGCTGCAGTTTCATTGTTTATTCATTACTGAAGTTGCTTCCTTTGTTGTTGTCTTTTACAGGTTTTGATACAAAATCGAATCTTGACTTTGTAGCGGCGAAGTGTTCTCTTATAAACTACAATGGATGGTATGTGAATCTTCCTCCGGTCTCCCTTTGGTATTTGTTTTCCTTTTCATTAAGATGACTCATTTCGGGAAAGGGGGAGAAGTTGGGGTGTAATGGAAGACTATGTGAAAACTGGGGGGTACTGTGGGATTTTACGGCTTTATACGCCTAAGAAAATGGCTACTTCGGCTTTTCACATCGAATGGGATAGTTTGAAAATATTTTGAAATATTAGTCTGCAATATAAGTATATCTTCATAGTTCCTAAATTCTTTTACTGTTTGTTTAAGTGTTTGACATCAACGATTCCCTCTTAAGTTTGGTTCTTGAGGATTTGTTTCTTTAATCTGCCAAATTTACATGTGGAGGCAAACTGTGGCCTGAGTTTCCTCTGCATATATTAATTATGAATTCATTGTAAATATTATATCCAAGATATATTTACAAGCCTGTTGTCACTATATGTCTTCAGTCGATTCGCAACCAACTATGGAGGAAACTATTTTGGTTGGAGATGATCTAATGATGGGGCCACCTTCTCCAGTTATCCCACCAGAAATTGCATCTCATGTGCTTGAAGGTGTTAATTTGTGTGACGGGATTTTAAGAAACCTATTCTTGTGTAAGTTCTGATTTCTGTTGATGAAGTTAATTCTTATTTTGACCATTTAAAGTTTGGTTGCTCAACCATTCCATTATGGACCTAAACAATTGATGTGAGATTCTCATTTGAGGCCTACGCATAAATGCATTCTATGTAAAATATGTAAATTAGGTGAATAACTTCTATTGTATCTCTAATCTTCATTGGGTTTTGATCTTCATTTCTTATTTTATGGTGATAGAAACAGAGAGTAATGAAATCCTGATGTATGTCATAGGTTTGCAAATCCACGACATCGAGCCTTTCTGTCAAGATGAGCTTGCTTTATACCGACGGTGTGCTGAAAGGAGGGTGAGAAGAAGGATATTGCTTTCTGCTTTCTCATACTCAATATCATAATCTGCAATGAATATTTTGGAGGTTGACTTGGTGACTTTCTAATAAAGTTTGAATTCTTCTTTGAAAACGGAGTTGCAGGATAAGGAAATTAGGCAACGGCTTCAAGACAGTGAACTTAAACTAGGGTTGTCAATGCCTTTAGAGGGAGCAAAGGAAAGAGCTTCCCAGCTTGAATCAGAAGTCACATCATTGGAGAGGTATCTTCTGTGAGATTAGTTTTGATCATATGCCTATTCAGTGTTCACTTGCATGTGAAAATAAATTTTTCTTGAGAAAGGTATCAAAAGCAATTATTTCTGATGAAGCGATCTGATGTAAAGAGGGATTCATATCTTATCCTATGTTCTATTAAAAGATAAATTTCTCTAGGTAACATAAGCGGAATACCTTGCTTAGCCATCATGTTATTATAGCAGATGAAATAAGAAAGATGTGGATAAAGCAAAAATATCTGAAAAATTAACTGTAGATGACCATAAAAATGATCGATATTCCTTTATATAGAGTGATTACAAAGATTTGGGCATCACTCACATGTAATTACACTTGCTCTTACAGGCGATTGATTCTTGCCAGTGGAGTTGAAGGTGTTGAAGGATTTCGGCAGAGATGGAGCTTGCATGGTCGCCTTACAGATACCAAGTAATTTTTACGCCCACCCTTTTGCTTCATGGAATGATTACACAGAATGAAATGGCTTCTACCAAAATTATTGAAAAATATTCTACTCAAATCCTTGAGAATGGAGATGCACAATTTTCAATGGGTAGATATGCTTAAGATTCGCAATTACTCTGATCATTTAGGTGTAGTCGGTAACACAATAATTTGGAGCCAAATTTTGCTATTAAGTATGTCGAAATTAATAAAGATATGGATAGTTTCCTTTTCAAACCGCATCACAACACAAAAACTTAGAGAAGTTTCAGCTTGGATGAACCTTATAGCAGTTTGACATGGATAGAAAATACAATTTCTGCTCCATCTTTCATTTTTTGACCAATTTACTCCAACTAGCAAGTTGACTCGTGTAACTCAGTACTTATTAAATATTATGTCAATTCGGAAGTTGGAAAAATTATTCCAAGGTAGATGGAGCAGTTGTCTGCCTGGAAATGTTCATTCAAATTTATTTGTCTCGACTTGCCAAATTAGTAATGCAATATGTAAATTTGATCTTTCTGATAATATTTTTGGATGAATGTCTTCCACTAATTAACTGTTATGTTCAGGAGAAGGCTGGAGTCTTTGAAGCAAGGCATTGAGAACAGAAAGAAGGATGTAAATGAGGCAAAACCAGCTCCTACTTCGACTACAAAAAGATGGTTCTTCTGGTGACAATTTGTGCTGCATTTGTTACAAAATCTTTCAGCAGCATGTGACAGTAGTTTAAGTAAATTAACTGTAAACAAAAATTGTTCCCAATTCATATTTAGAGAATTCTTATACCTTAAAGGTCATGGCTTCTTGATTTTGAGCCGTGCAGTAGCTGTATGCCTGTACATAACAAACCAGGTAAATTGCAAAAGAATGATACAATCCTAATTAATAACTATTGTTTTATTAGAAAATATTTTAATCTTCTATTAAACAAAATATTCGAATAATCTGCTTTGTTAGAATGTTTGGAAATTATTTAGCTAGAGAACCTTCCATCAAATAAAGTGAAGTGCTTCGATTTTTGTTGGTCTATTAATCACAAAGAAATATAATTGATTTTGAATAATCTGATTATTTGCCTACGTTTCTGCATTCTATTTCAAAAGAAAAGTACATATCATACAACTCGGGCAATTTCTGGTTACAATTGCACAAATAAATTTATGTACAACTTTGATAATATACAATCGACGAATAAATTGTGATGGCATCAATCATTTGTAGTGATACGTCAAAAATCAGAAATCTTCTCGATTTTCTTCCATCCTTCGAAATATATCAGGATCGAAAAGTTATCCCTGATGATTTTCCTTGCCTCAAACATGTTTAAGTGCCTGATAGCTGGTAAAATCTTTCTGTTTACTTGCATTTTACTCCAAGTGCCATGAAATAATCACCATACTGCACCAATCTTCACCTCTCTTAAAGTTTAGTTTTACCAGTTTTCCTTTCTGCCAGTTTTCTCCGGCTTCCCTTGTTTTCTCTTTAGCATAACCTCAACTTCATTGACTTGCAGATTCAGAGGCTGCTTTTTTCCCGCTGGCCTGCTACATATCTCAACTTACAAATACACCTGCCAAGGATAAAAGTATAAAAAGAACCCTCAACTTAGAGCTCGAGATAAACAATTCCAAATTATTTTTTCGGATTTGAATGATCTCTTCACCGTTCATTTTTGAACTAATTTTGTCTGATTCGTGCACTGACAGCAAGTTCATCAGCCAAATTACTGCAGATGGCCAGACAATCAGCATGAACTTCTATTGAATTTGAACTTCTAAAATCCAGGAAGTACACTCTTGGAGGAGTCGAAACTTTTGACGAATGGCTATGTTCAAGAAAATCTGCATTTTGCTGCGGAATTCAGACACATCTTCCTTGCATACGTATGGTCCTCCGCAAGCACACTGTTCTGCCAAGTGTGCAGCTTTGACTTGGTTGCATCTTGTGCACACCAGATCCTGCAAGTGATAGAGGCGTTCCCTCTGTCGTGCAATTTGAAGAAGTGCATTCTCCATAACTTCTCGGTCATAAGGCTGGCCACATTGTGGGACAGCACAGCGCCATTCTTGACCCAGTAAAGCTGAGTCACGACACAAGTCTAGATCTTTGCAGTCATTGCAGTAGCTGTATAACATAATTGGGAACCAACAGTTACTATAAAAGTAATAAAAATTTCAATTTAAAGTGGTCGTAGTAATTGAATTATTGGATACTAGGAAAGGAAAATTTATTTAGCTCAACTTTACCAAAATGAGTTTTTTTTTTTTTTTCTCTAATTTTGACATCTGTGTTTAGATAAAAATTCTACACATCCAGTGCAGTGTTCACAAATTGGATTTTATCCAAAACCATTTCTGCAAGGCCAGTCTTATGTTTATCACTGACTTCATACCTGCAAATTACATTTGGCAAGACAAAGGAAGCGCAGGGATCATGAAACTCGGCTTCGGGAGCAAACTCACGCACTCGTACATATTTTAAGAGATTTTTTCTCAACACCTGAAAAATAACAGAAAAAGATTAGAATCACAACTGACTAAGAAAGGCTTCACAACTTACTTCTTGTCTATTCCAATTAGCCCTAAAATTTAAGCTTCATTAGAAATGGGAATTTACTTGAATCTGAAAAATATTTTAGGACATATATCAGAAGCCCCAGAGTAACTTAACAGAAAGCAGTTCTCCTTTAGTTTAAAGTCACTTTAAACATGAACAAATTAGTAAAGACAATAATTATTTGCTCATCCAGTTCAAACATCAAGAGTTTAATACTATACTTCAGTTATAATACTACCAGAACTTCATGTTGCACATTATGGTCAAGCACCAGAACAGCACAGACATGCTTTATGAACTCCAGCGCAGGATCCCTTTTACCAATATCATCGGCAAACTGCGAGAAACTGGATGAAGTTTGTTGTTCACTGTCGGACTTTTTTTTCCCCTTCATATGAAGAACAGTATCACGAACAATCCCTAAAAGTTTGTCTGTGAAGTAAGTGCTAATCTGCACACGTCCAAATCAATTTGATTCAGAACTTATTCCCAAGAGGGAACAAAAAAGTTATACCTGTTAAGGTAAATAAATAAACATTAATCATTAATCATTAATACCTGCCCTTTAAGATAATTCACCATGTGTGATTCATATGTCTCAGCAGCTGCCATGGTAATTGATGGAGTACATGAGGTTACATCCTGAGAAGATGTTCCATTTGCACCATGCTTTTGTGCATATTCCCAGGGAATGAACATAAATTCTGAGACGATCAAGACGAAATGATCCTGCAAAAACCTATATTAGCAAACAGAACGAGAACACGCAGCATGTAGAGTAAACAAATTATCAAATTGGAATATCAAAAAGATCCATAGACCAACAAAAAGGCTTAAGACAGTGTTGTCATTATGAAAGAATGCAGTTATGGATAGACCAACAATTTTTTTCCTCGAGCATATTTCTTTGATGCAGAGAAATCTACCTGAATCTTCTTGGGTAAGTATTCAGCAATATTCCAGCTTGAGACAATGTCCACTTGTGATTGTTGTCTATGGGTATCATCCTCTTGAGATTCATTTTGTGATCTGTCATCTGCTCTGGCCGGAATGCCGCCATAGTTGTACTAAAATGGAGCAAGTAAATGGCCATAAGTTATCAAAAATGCCGAGTGACATCAATGATTTGTAAGAACAAAGAAATTTAATTATATCTGTCATTTCAAAAAAAAATAAGGATTTACTGATGTTGCTGCTAGGATATAAAAATTTGAACTATCCAACAACACCATTTTGAATACCTATATAATAATGTGTAGAATCCAACAAAATAAAATGGAAGATTACTACAACTAGAGAGTGAAAATAAGACATATGACTCACAAAGTCCATCATCTGATAGTAGTTATTCAAAATATATTGAGTTCCCTAGGATTATAATAATTCAATGTTTTCTTATAAAGTTTCAAACATCATGGGAGAAAACTACAAATTAACTAAATATATTTCATTGAAGTCATTCCAATGACTTCAACGACCATATTTTTTTGTAGGAAATATGAGATGAAAGACAAAAAGGAAAAGGATGATATAATATCTTGGTAATACATTTTAAGGCCCAAACGAGACAAAAGATGGAAGAAATTATGAAGTAGATGCCATGAAAATGACTTCATTATGTCATGAAATTTGAGCCTGGCCCAGTCATGCCAGTAGCCCACATTGACACAGATCATGCCGTATATATATTTTTTCATCTAAGATATTCAGGAAAGCTGGAAGTCGAATGAAGAGTGAAGAAACCTGATCCATGAAAAGCAAGGAATGCCAAAACTGCATTGGCTCAAGTTCAATCCACTCGAACAGCTCCCTACAATCAGCATAAACAGAGAATTACACAAAAGACAACAAAGCAAGATTCCATCTACAAGCTCCTTGGCCAAACCTTGTTTGCACTGTTTTGAGCAAGCTATCGCAGTAAGTTTTTGCTGCCGGTAGACTGAACTTTCCAGTGTCAATAATAACCTTTGAAAAATTTGCAAATATGATCGTGGATCCTAATTTGCGAAATTCAGCCAACAGCAAAGCAAACACCTTTTGCATAACCTATGAATGAAACGATCAGGTATGTGTCAACCAACTGATACAGCAAAGTGAAGGCAAAAAATAACATACAAAAAGGAATTGTATATTTGCAAGTGCTTGTATAAATATAGGAGTGGCAAGCACAGCAGCGAGGTTATGTCCCTTTTTATAACCATAAATGCAAATTTTAGGAGGTAGGCGAGGTATTTAATCAAGAGAGAGAAGGGAAAAGAAAAAACAGAGTTGAACCAGAGCCGACTTGCAGCTGATTGCCTTAAGCCCACATTCATTAATGACATAAATGTTCCTTCTTTTCCAGAGCATATACCTTGTGAAGTATGCGATGAAGAGCTGGGTCATGAAGCTTTGATTGAGGGCTGCAATATAAAGAGTAAGCAGCAATATTAGACTCAAAGAGAATAATCAAATATAAGAAGCTATAACACTACAACCTGCAAAGCCATCTATAAAGATGTTGCAACAATGCATCAGCAAAGACATTCCCTGAAGTAACTGCGTCTGAAAGACACCTCTGAATCAGCTGTTTCAGAACACGCAATGCAGGTGCTGATGAAGTAGCATCATCATCGTAATTGTGGGTACCAGAATTGACGTCCTGCTCAAATCCAAACAAAGAACCACCTTCCATTTCATTGATTTGGTTGCTTTTCAAAAGAGCATTTACAGCCAGGTGATGAATCTGTATAAAAACAATTTAACCATGCATAGACAAAATTGGCTCAATTACATTTTCCCAATGCCGCAAAAGATGCAGGGAGGAAAGAAGAAAGAAAAGAAGTGAAAATATATATTTTCCACACCTTTAACTCCACGGTAACTTTTCTATATGCTCCAGGGAATGTAAGAATAGGTTGATGGACCTATTTTTAAATAACAATTAACAAAATTAAGGAAAAAAGAAGAACACAGGCACTAGATATTACAAAGCAAAATTAAGACAGCCATAAATTCATTCAAATTAGTTTCACCATTTTTGTTAACAGCCACAAAAAAAAAAAAAAAAAAAAAAAGTATGTCAGGACATCCATAGTTCAGAAGTTGCTTTGTCAGCTCCATGCCTATTTGTTAGAAACTAACCTCATCAGCAAAACATGTAAATTCTTCACTAATGCCTCCTATATCAGGAACACCATCATCTGATACCCAAAGTAGCTGCAAGAATCAACACTTTTAATTTGAGATGAAAATAAACAGATACACACACAAAAGACGAGTTCTTTGAGAACAAATGGACAAAGCTACCACAGACTTCATTTATTTGTACTAACAAACTAATAAGGTAAACAAATCTTCATCGACAACATTAAGTTACTTATTATTCTATTTAACTACCTGTTGCTGATCACGCAATGCTCTTGAGATGAAAACATCTGCTGTAAATATAAGCCAGTCAAGTTCAATATTTCCCAGAGGTACCTGTCCCGGAAAATGTTATTAGGTATGCATAAAAAGAAAAGAAATCCATGAACACGCAAAGTAAATAAATAACCAAAAAAAAATTACGTGTGCATATCTTGATAAAGATATCCTTTCATTGAGCCACTGGGACGAAGCAGCAGAACGTTGCATTCCAATTTTTGCTGCCACTTGCTGCCACCCCAGTACCTATGTAATGTAGGCCATTAGAATTAAGCTCACAAGAGAGTAAGCTCGCTCTACTACGAGTAACTTACTCTTTAGTTAAAATAAATGAAATACTGTTATATATATATATATATATATATATATATATATATATATATATATATATATAAAGTGCTAGGACTTTATGTTATCACATGTATTTATCTTTGCTGCAATATGTTGTTTTTGGTACGTAGAAAAAACAAAATATATTCTGCATTTAAGCATCGATGCGGACCAAATTCTGCACGTTAAGTTGTAATTCATTCATATCTTATTACCTGATACTGACTATCACGAGCATTGCAAGGTATGTTCACACAAGGGAAATTATCAAGAGCTTGTATGCCCGACTTCATCAGATGAGCATTTGGGCATTCAATGACAGCAATAGTAGGTCCATGATGTTTATCTCTGTCAATAAAGGAAAATATTTTATGCAAACATGGCTTGACTTGTAAAAATGAATATCAGCAACATAACCAGAAGAGTGAAACAATTGACATTTTATCTTGTTTGAAAACTGCAAGGAAAACCTAATAAGTAGGAAAGAGAAAAGTCACTGCTATGTGAATCATTATACCATAAGAAATATACAATAGTTAGATTATTATCTGGTTTACTACAGTGATTAGTTCTTTGTTTTAAATAAACAGAAAGAAAGAATAGAAGAAAGAAATTGGATCATAAGGTGTCCTCTGATTCTAACCAGCATACAATTAAAACACACCCCGTAACATAAGAGAAAAAGAGATCAAAAGTAGCACATTTTAATCAACCCAAATGACCCCTAAAATTACTCATTATGACTTCAAAAAAAAAAAAAAAAAGAAACGTCTTGTCGCACTGCAGATCAAAGAAAAAAAATTTGAATACTTGTCGTCTCTCTCCAACCCAATAATCCATAGGACTGCAAAAAGCACAATTGTAGTAATTTTAGCATCTTTTTCTGCACCAAGTTCTCTCCAATTGAAACCAATAAAGGTCAACTTTTGGAAAAGCCCTCTAAGACTGTTGACTGGTTATTAGAGAACCTTGTACTAACTGATAAATGCCTATATGAACCTGGACAAGCCATTTTCAAAGACCATGTTTGACAATTATAATAGAACCCTCTAAACTGTGTTACTCATGGTGCCACAAATATCATAAAGCCATATGTAATCTCAGTAGAAGCTTTTATTTTGTAGTAATATAAAATTCAAGTATCAGGAAATGTTTAGATAAAGAGAATCAACATAATAAAAAACCTGAGTTCACTTATTGTTCCTTGTAAAATCCTTTCAGCATCCTTGACATGAGCAACATATTCCACCTGAAATTACTGGTGTTATAACAAAACAAGGTAATAGCTATTGCAATATAAGAGAGGTCGAAAACATATCCAAGGCTGCAACCAGAAAAAATACCTTGAAAATGGCAACGTCATTGGAAGGTGGTTGTTCAATACATAAGGCACGGCAAGCTTCACGAAATTGTCTTTCAAGAAAAGATGGTGACAAGTCCTTATTTTGATAAGGATTGACCACCACAACACATACGGTTCTCAACAAAGGCATATACAAAATGAAAATGCCTCGTCCTTCAGAGAAGCTGTAATCAGTGGTAAAAATAATACTATAAGAAATAGCACTTGCCTTCAGCATAAGAAGAATAGTGGATGGATAGAAAATGATTTTCAACAATCCTTGGACTGTTCAAAAAAAGTGAAGCAATTTCCATATGTAGTGTAGGGATTACCTATGATAGAGGTAAAAGAAGGGGATTGATTGGTCCAAATAAGAACACTCAGTTGTTGTTTTCATGTGCAGTTCACTAAGGCTCCAGCCATCCTGTACATTCCGTTTCTTAGCTGATTTATCCACTTTACATACGCAACCGATCTGGAGTATGGCATTGAACTCTAATGGCAACTTTGTTTCATACATGCCCTGATGAAAAATTGCACTCTAATTAATCCAGTATAATTAGAGCATATAGCATATGCCATACTGAGAATAGTGTGCACAAGTGCTGAAAGAACTATGCTATGGAAAAGAATCTAGTCATCAATCTTCAGGTCAAAAGATAAGTAAATATTCAAGTGTAATATGATTCCTGCTAACATTGAATTATTTAAAAGAACAGATAGATTATCAATGATATGTAACATTGCAAGACTTTCTTTTTGGAAGAAACGTGAATTCTCAATCAATCAATGAAATAACTATACACAAGGTACTCCAATATTGCTTCCAGGTAAAATAAAAGTATAATTGCCAAGTCAGAAGAGCATACTAATTGATAAATAGGGGCACAAATGCTGAAAGAACTATGCTATTGGAAAGAATCTAGTCATCAATCAAAAGATAAGTAAACATTCAAGTGTAATATGATTCCTGGTAACATTGAGTTGCTTTAAGTTCCAAAAAACTGAGAATTATTTAAAAGAACAGATAGATTATCAATGATATGTAACATCGCAAGACTTTCTTTTTGGAAGAAATGTGAAATTCTCAATCAATCAGTGAAATAACTACACACATGGTACTCAAATAATGCTTCCAGGTAAAATACAAGTATAATTGCCAAGTCAAAAGAGCATACTAATTAATAAATAGGGGCATCATGGCAGCGGACAGTATTTCGCATCTAATGTCCCTTCTTAAATTGGCAGCAGGACTAAGCTTCTTTTGTTTCACATCAAAGGGTCACCCTAACTCCAAGTGCTTGGAGCATGAACAAAAATAATTCAAGGAATCAATGCACTTTATACTCTGTGTGTGTGTGTGTATTCTGAGCTAGGAAAGAGAACTTATTAGATATTCAATATCCCTACTATTAACCTATACAATCTGCAACAGCTATACATTCTATAACAATTTTGTTCACATCAAAAGAGTCATCTGACCTCAAATTACTTGGCGCATGAATAAAAACCATTCAAGGTTCAAACTCAGAATAAGAATATGCTAACCTCAACTTCTGGATCAGCAAGAAGAGCTGCAAGTTTTTTGCTCTCTTGTCTAAATTTATCTTCATCTATGATTACCTATAGTCAAATAATAGCCAAATAAGATGAGAAAGAAATAGTAAAGAAAACCAAGAAAATCAAACACTCAATCTTAACCAAAAGAATGCAACACTTGAGATACCTCGACTAGGTCATAGCTTTGCCTTCCACGAGGAAGAGTCTTGCTCACATGCCTTCCAGGAAACTTTTCCGTTATAGGGGTTTTTGAGTTAAGATAAAAAACTCTTGGAACTGTTATAGGAATCTTAACCATAATTCCTTCAACAACAACCCAAGCAAAAAATTGTCCAGCATGTGAACTTGGAAACAGCTGGATTATCTGTACCATAAACAATGACTTAAGGAGCAACAAAGCAAAAATGCACCCAAAATGTCTTAACAACAGAAAAATCATTACCTGCCAATGGCATCTTGTTAAAGCTATTTCATGTGACGTAAAATATGAACCAACACCATTTCGATGCTGGGTTTTCTTACGATTTATTACACTTCCTAATGGCTCACCATCAGCGCGACTGAAATTCCTCAAGTTGCCCGACCTAACAAAGATTACAAAAACATATTAACACCACCGGCTACAATACATGTGTTCCCGTAATAAAGCAATTGCACAATGATAGACAGGAAGGTAACAGAAAAAGGTACAGTGAATAGGCACAAGTGTACATCTTTTAACAAAATTATGACAGGAAATCATAGCTAAGAATTAATTTTGAAGCAATAAAAGATATAAGAGTATAATCCCAACCTTGTTGAAAGCATGTTGTGACTTTTATTTGAAAAAAAAAGAAGCAAGAGCTACCGGATTCTATTATTCATGGTGCCAAAAGCAGTTAAAACTTTCAGGTCATCCCCACTGCTTTTACTTCTTCAAATAACAAGTGAATTCTGACAATGACATATCTGAATTCATCTGTTCCAGCTCGTAATAACTACACTGTTGGCATATTTGAATTAATTTTCTCAAACTTATGGAAGAACGACAGGGTCGGGTAGGAGAAATGGGATAATATTTTTATCTCAGCTTGCAAAGGCGGAAAATCAGCATTCAATGTGTGTATACATAAATAAATAAGCATTCAATGTGTAAACAAATAAATAAATAAATAAAACATACTTTTGCCTCTTCCTCCTATCAAGGGCATCTTTCCACTTTCTCTTCTTTTGTTCAAGCCACCCCTGATAATCTACATTTCTGTCAATATTTTCAGCAATGGATGTCTTTTGTTGCCACAAGGTAGATTGTTCGTGCAGACTTTGACCATTATCAATTTGTTGTCCCAAGGAATCCATTCTCCTTGTAGCTTCAGTTGAATGTTTTTCATTGTTAGTTTCATAACAACGAACAATTGGTCTGGGGCCATATACAGAACTGTTTTTATTTTGGAAGTCTTCCAAATCTTCAACATTCTCCCCATCCATCGTATGATTAGCAGTAATAGCATCATTATTTCTCAATGAATCTCCCTTGCTGGATTTATTGAAGATATCAACTAATTTTCTTTGTCGAAATTTATCTTCCTTTTCCCGGACCTTTTTGTGCAGCCAGTCTGGATGAAGTACCCTAGGGACAGGGTTAGCGACCTGCAAAGGACACAAGTTATTTCCAATAGGCTACAAGAGGATAGACCCATTAGCGTTTGACCTGGTAAAAATGAAGGATATAACCTTCTGCATTGCAGCAGGGATAGTAATAATTTTTTGAATTGCTGAACTCAGTCGTTGCTTGTAATAGGACCAGTCAATGATGGATCGAATGGCGACATCTGTTGAAGTCTTGAACCATTTCCGTAAGTAGAACTTCATTATTTCTGCAAAATGAAATGCCTTCTTATCATATTGATTTTTTAAGAAAAATAAGACTCAAGGAAAACAGGATAAACCAGTACCAGCATCAGTTTCAAATATTGCAACAGGAACGGCGCGCTCACTGACAGGTGTTCCCTGCACGTATCATTATTACAACAGTATGTAGTAACATCATACAGCTAAAGTAAAGGAATAACATAGTATTAGACCAAAGCATCACAGACATATTGTACCAACAATCAAAGACATTGAAGGAGATCAACAAAGAAACGGCAAAGGACAATGTTGTTGATCTTCTACTTGGAACACTTCTAAGTGAATTTATTTCTACTGCAACCAGATATGAACCTCGATAAGTCCACTCCTTACAGCTTAAAATAGCATTGAATTTGAGATTAAAAGCAAATGTTTGGCGATGCAAAACTCTAAGCACAGTAGAACAATCAGGAATTAAGTCCAACAAAATGCCTCGCCCAAATGTTTAGACACTAAAACAGTTCATTTCTTCAGCTCCTTCTCATTCTTTTCTAAATTTGAGAAAGGAAACAGAGAAAAAGTAATTTGTTATCTTATTTAATTTGTTAGTAATGTATAAGAGATTTGACTTGTCACATTTTTAAAGCAATTAATATCTAGATGACTCTAATTCTCATCTGAGATTAATTGATTCTATCAGGCATCTTTTTCAAATGTAGCAGAGAATCTACAAATATGAAAGCAATATAAAGAGAGGGAAATTAAAAGTGAAAAGGCATTCAATCACAAACTTACTGATTGCCAACAGTTATGACATTCAATGACACATCTAGGAAATTTATAAGTTTGTGGTTATAAGCATTCCATGTGCATATAAATTACTTTCCAATTTTCACATTAATAAATTAACGATGAACTGGCAAATCAACGTAACCAATCTACAGCACGAAGGCTTTGAATAAGGTGCTCATATTGGGGGCCCAACAAATGACAAGCTCTGAAGGATTTCATTATTTGCAACTCGATAACCTAAGCAGATAAGACCAAGCCTATGAAATGAAAGCTTTCTTCTAGTAATTCTACAATATACAGTTATCGATCTATCTTTCTACCAATATTATAATATGCAATGGTGGTAGGACTGCAGAGCTCCTATAAAATAAAACCATTTTGTGCTACTGGCACATAGCAAATGCTCAGCCATGCATTCACCATAAATATATGTTTTTTAAAGAAAAAGGAAAAGGAAAAGAACACATACCCTGGGTTCACTAGCTACTATATATTGACAGCGTAATCCTTTATCTTTAACCATTGTGTCACCGAGAAAATCTGCTAGACGCCTTGCAGTAGTAACTGCACATGACTTTTGTTGACCGTAGTCCACCAAGGACTTGCTCATTGTGCTTGACTCAGATATGAAATCAAGCAATTCACTGTCAGCAATATCCTTTCCTTGATTCTGAGAGAAGAATGTTCATAAGAAACTTTAACTCTTAAACATTCAAGCACCCATAAAAAACCTTCAGTTTGAAAAAAGATTACGCCTGTTGTTTAATGTTATATGTCGTTTAAGGTTGTTCACCAAGACCAGTAAAGTATTAATGAGGCTATTAGAATGACTAATTTACCCTTGATAATTTTCTCCTAGAACTCTAATTTTCAAGCTAAAATTATGTTCCTTCTTAATTATTATGGCTCAACTAAAGGATAGTCTTCATTAGTAATAAACATCTCTTAGTATAAATAAGGGCAAATTTGAGAAAAAAAAAAAGGTAAAAAAAGCATAGGTAATATAAAATGTCATATAAAAAGGAATGGGGTAATATACGAAAAGAAAGTCTCAGCACAACACAGAGTTTGCCTAAAAGAATAATTGAATAGTTAAACAACTACAGTGATTTTGCACATACATCAAGAAGATCGAGCCATCTGTTGGCCACTGCAGCTACAGCTGAATAACATTCCTCTAAGGTTGATCCATGCAAAAACTTGTCAAAAAGCTCAGCCTGCAGAACAAAAAATGCAGATTGTGCATAAAAAGATGATACGCACATCCAAATGCATAAACCTATGGCGTGGCAGGAATCAAATATTCAAGATGATGGCAATATGGTGAAAGCACGATATAGAGCAATTTAATTATTTTCTTATGCTTACACACTTTTTTTATCAGAAAAAACCACATCTTATTTGACAACTTAAATTCTCCAGCTCATGCAGAACAAGCTCTGAACCAACAATCACATGTATAACAATGCTTTGTAGAGTTTTGATTGTGATAATACATCACAGAGTTCTGCCTATATTCAGCCCAGAAACAGAATAATTTATCAGAATTCAGGAAACCAATATAAAGAGGACATTACTAGATAGCCCTTGGAAAGTAACATGTGTTTGAGTTAGATACAATAAGCGACCCTAGCACTGCACTTTACTCGAGAAAACTTGCTTTTGCACCAATTTTAAACTAAAGGAGCACAAGATACCTAAATGTTTACAAATAAAAAAAAATGCATACCCTTTTGCTTTAGAAAAACTTATATGATGCAAAATGCTAAAAAGGTACCTGGAAAACTTTGATGAGCTTCAGCTCACCTCTACGCTTGATTTCAAAACCTTTAAGTTCCGCGAGGGTTCCATCATCATTGAAAACAGCATATCGCTTCTTAATCAAAATTCCTTCCTCCTTAGAAGCAGGAAGAATCATTGCCTACATGATATCCAAAAATAAATTAATAAATACCACACCATTAAGCTAAAAGTGTACTATTTTAAGTTACCTTGTATGGGCCGTCCACTTCAAATTCAATCGAACATTCACTGTGAGTTGTATATGTCTTATTTACAGGATCTACAAGTGTCTGTTTTAGAAAGAAAGCTACAATTAGCAATCATTTTAATTGCAATGGAAAAGGAGAATAAAATCTCAAATGACACAGCTGCACATCATGACATCTTGAAGTGGAAAATTGGACATTGAGATTCCTATATCAACAAAAAGTTCCAACTGACCTGATATTGTTCATTTGTATTATTTCTTGCAACATCAACATTGAGCATAACACAGGGATATGATATTGTTAGTTTTTTCTTCAAGTCCCTGAAGATAAATTTTGCCAAATGAAGTAAGCATATACTTTTATCCCAAGAATTTAAGGGATTCACAATCTACAAATGAAATAACAAGAGAATAGAAAATAAAGATTCAGTTACATTATACAAAAACATAATACTGTGAAGAACAGTATCTTACTTTGTTTTAAATGTAAAGTTCTCCGGAAAAGATCCAGGGAGCACACACCAAATACCATCCGTGTCCAACTCAAGTGGTTTTCCAATTTTTTCAACCAGTAAGCGAGCATTCTGAATTATTTTTGCTCCTGTATATGTAACCACACCTGCCATTTCCATCGAGTACCATCTTGCACCTCTGGTATAAAAAAAGAACGCAAAAACATCAGTTTGAATAAGACAAACAGCGAAATCCATGCTGCTATGAATCAGAAAAATGCAAGTCCCAACTCACTTGCGCATGACATATCCGTAGAAAGAATTAAGAATGCATTTATGTGCAAGTTGCAATGAATCATAAAGCACCACCATGTCCTGCAAGCACAATAAGTGAAAGCAATTTGTATAAGAAAGAAGTTTCCTAATCATGATAATATGTATTTCAATTGTATTCAAGAAAACAAATGACTTTCATACCTGTGCTTCCTGAATCTTAATGGAATTTCCACTAGCCTTGGCTTCTGACAGCTTCCCCTTCCAAACTTTGTTAAGTCCCTTGTATTCATACCTTCTATCACGAAAGCTTGAACATGATTGAAACAAGAGATTTTAGTATGACAGCACCATAAAACAATAAACTAATCCGTCTATAATTTAATCTCTTGAATGTCATATGTGAGTTCTGCTACCAATTAGGTTTTGTTCCAGTAGTAAACAGCAATAATAATAATCACAAAGAAGTATAGCACAAAGATTAAAATGATCGTAAAGAAAAAAATCAACTATGATATGACATATCAAAATTGCATACCTGCGAACTGTGTCAACATAAAATGGATTTTCACGCATGCAAATTCCTGCTTCTCGAACTTCAGTGACTGGTTTATCAAGTACACGTTTATATGCCTAAAAGATATGCCAGAACTTAGTATGGTAGAAGCATGTTCAAGCAAATATTTAAAGTTGAGATAGAAACCTGCCTTCTGACAGTATTTCTTTAAACGCTCTTTCAGTTTCAATTGTTGCTCCAACTTAGGAAGGTCAAGAAAAGATTTTGACAGCTGACCATCAGTGCCATCAACAAATTCAGACTCAATTTGCTTCTTCAAGTGATAATAATCGCTGAAATTGATCAATAACAATTCATTCAAAATTATTGACTATATGTCCATGAGTGCTACAGAAAAAGAAAACCAGAGGAAGATAATGGGTATAGAGGAGAACCTTCTCTTTGCCATAAAGATCTCTCCACGCCAAACCCATTCTAGCTTTCGGAGACAAGTTTTATCAGGACGGTTGAAGTCACATGCAGTACAAATCTCCTCTGTAACGATAGAGGGGGGCTGGAAATGGAAAACAAAAAAATATATATTTAAGGATCCTTTTCTAAAATGCAGACTGCAAGACAGTTGTATAAAAATGGGGCTGAAATGAGACAATATAATATAATGAAAAACTATATCAACAAGCCATAATTATTTGTCAATATCCTAACTTCAAAACTATACATGTAGCATAATCATACAAAAACACCTCAGTTTCTAAAATCTTAGCAAAGATCAGCCTTCCCCAGAGCAAGTCAATGTATAACTAAGTAGCAGTGAATATACAACAGTAGCCTCCCTGTTATTTTTTTTCTCTCTTTATAACTACAAAATTCTAGCAACAATGTAATGAAAAGTAGCTGTCTTTTAGGAGTTCAGGTCAAGATTCTGATCGATGCTGCGTTAAATTAAAACATGAAAACAAAACTGAACTGTTGTGAAAGGTCCAGTTTGGTAAAGCAGCTTGCTAGTCATTATACCTGAAGCCTGTTTGTCAGAATAATGTTTGGATACATTGCAGCCACATCTAGATGATAAATGAGAGGGCACTCTTCACGTACAGGTTCATCTCTCAACCTCAGAAGCTACATGAACAAAAGTAGAAATACATAATTTTCGTTTTTGTATTATTCTCAGAACCACCCACCTCTAGATAATGCTGAAAGGATGTAACTGAAAAAAGTGCAAATACCTTTTCCATGATAGCATTCTTCACTTCATCATAATTGGCAACTATATCCAAGTCCATCTTCCCCTCAACTCTAATAGCATATTGAAGATCGCGATCAAGATTATTGATCAGTTGCTAGAAATCAAAAGGTTCTAACATCAGTCAATAAGGAGTTATAACATTAATATAGATGTTATAATGAAAGAAAGTCTCATTCTATATGTGGATTACAGAATAACAATCCAACAGCATCAGTCAAAAAGAATTTATAACGTTAATCAAAATATCCTAACATCAGTCAAAAGGATATATTTATTTTATAGTAGTTTTTCTATTTTTAATAAAAGTTTTCTTATGGTGTTTCTTTATTATATTTATATTATATCAGAAATAATAATTCTTGTCCAAAGATATAAAAAAGATTTTTTTTCCCATTTTTAAGACATATTTCAAAAACTACCACAAATTTACGTAATGCATCATACTAAAATTACATAAGCATATTTTTTCACAGGCTTGTAATTTGAAAGAAGAAATAGAACTAACATTGTTTTTAATATTTTATCCTTTCATATATGAAAATGAAATATTATTGTAATAGGTTAATCTTAACATTATTTAGTATTTATATATGCATAATAATATTAATAATGTTGTTAATAATATAAAAGAAAGAAATAACATTATCAATAAAATATATACAACTCAAAAACAATGAACAAAAGTACTGAGGCTGTTCTTGACGCCAATGAGGGTGTTTTCCACCCTCTTGTACATTTAAGTTGGATTGGAAAACATGTAGAAGTAGTTTTCCAATTTGCACTGTAAATCCAAAAACAAATTAGATATTCTGTTTTCAATTTTCTTATTAGAAAAATTATTCAACTAAAAAACATAATCCACTTTTCCTTTTTCTTAGAGATCTTTTCATAAAAGCAGCTATTATTTTCCACAACTAAACAGGCCCTAAGTTTCCTGGGGCTTCGGGCAATATCCGCTTTGGACTGTTCTTCCAAGGTCCAAAATTTAATATGCTTGCATAGCTCAGTTTTAGATTCACGCATAATATTTGCATGAGACATGACATGCTTAAAAGGGTTGTTTTCCCGTACGATAACTGGTTTCTGTGAAAGCTTGTTGTTGAATGCTACTATAGCCAAATAGTGATCCATAAATGAGAAAGTGTTGAAATGTGAACAAAACAATGAGCTACTAAATAGTTTTAGTATCAGAAGAAATGAATGGAAATATGTTTCCAGTTCAGGAACTTGCAACATTTGTTCAAATTGAACAACTTACATCATATGCAGAAGGATCAAGCTTGAAACTAGTAGGCAGATCAGATCTGAATACGCCACTTTCAAGGCATTCCACATGGCCACCAATGTATGTCTCACTCTCAAGAAGGTGATTCCTATAGAACTTCTCTGAGTCAGATTGGTGTTTGTTAGGGCAGATAACATTAGCCTTGTGTGCCTAGAGAAACATGTGTGAATAAAGTTAGGGAATAAAAAAACAAAAAACACAGAAAAAGGCACCAGTGTTTCCACATAAATATGCACAAGAGCTAACCTGCACCATAAGAAGCATTTCACAGAGTGTTCCACTACCTTTGCGTAAAACCTCATCTGGTGACATGGGAATTATAGTTGCAAGAGAGAAAATGAACGGGTGAACATAGGTCATATACAGATAATACGTTGCAACAGCATCAGAAACTGAATACGAGGCCATTGTCTGTCACAACATTAGCAGAAACAAAAACAGTGTCAGGAGTGTTTTATTGTAAGAATTCGATATATATATATATATATATATATATATAACTAAATTGTAACTGCTGGCAAAGATGCATATTCAACTAAGCATTAATCCAAAACTAGTTGCATTCAGCTATATGAAATTTTTCCTTCATTTGTCCATAATGAAAAAATATACAGAGTACAAAGTGGTGCAGCTCATCATTAAGTGAAATAGATACTTCTTTTAAGCAGGGCTAATTGGAAACACTGCACTCAGCTGAGTCATACCTGAGGATTTTCTTTTGCAAAGCGAACCATGTCTTCTGGATTGACCTCTAATGGATCATAACCTAACTTTGCCTTAGTAACTGCCTGACTCACGATCAAGAAAAGAAAAATGGGTTAATGAATGAGGAAGAAAAAAAAACGACCATAACTGCAAATTGAGAATGAACAACTAATACAGATAATAGAAAGGGCAAGTATTGCATCCAATGCATATACAGCATAGGAGATATATGATCCTTGTATAAAGTTGAATGGTTAAATTTATGTAATTTGGCACTTTTTTCATTTGAATTACGCAGAGATACCATGAGACCTCACTCCACCTAAAAGTCTGCATTCCCCTAAACAATGAACAAGAACATCCTTGACAAGTAAACAAACAAAAATTTTATGACCATTGTATTTGAATTTCTGGGTAAAATGGAGTCAAGAAAAATGCAAATGCTCCCATAGTTCAAAGCAACAAAATCAATACATTTGTTAGGAAAGAAAGCCAAGGTAACCAGGGATTTGTCTGCAGGGTTGTATCTAGGATCTAAAGTGAAAAAGTATCACCACAGCATGACATTTTACCAATTCTATCAGACTTATTAAAGAGCTTCAACAAAGAGAAAGAAGTCTAAAAAGCCAATAACCGCATGTTCAATAGCACAAAACCAATCACTACTTTAATAATTAGTTTGACCAGCAAATATAAAACTAAACTCATGAACAAGGATGATCCCTAGTGTGTAATTGTACTTTCAAACCATGGCTCCCTTGAGGTAGATAACTATCACGTTTGACCCAAGCAAAACAATCCAAATGGCAAGCAAATTTAGCCCGGCACTCCCCTTGATTCTTGTCACATGAAAAGCCAACTTCCTGAAAACTCAAATCGACAAAATTAAAGCAGCAGTTAGTTAACATAAGCTTTTAAATACAAACAAACAGGGGTTAACAAGTAAATTCCATAATAGACAGCATACATCACTCATCTTGAACCCATGATAAGCTGCTCTGGTTTCAAGAAATGGCCAGTCAAAGTAATCACCATTGTATGTAACATAAATACCAGGTTTCACTTCTTGCATGTGAGCAAACCATGTTCTAAGAAGTTCCACCTGCAAGTAAGCATAAAGTTTTTAAGCCAACAGAATCATGTATTAGCATCCTAATGTAAATAGATAGATGACTTTCAATACCTCATTTTGTACATTGGTCACTTTGAAGTACCCTTCGAATTCTGGTTTAGGAGTGTACTCTAAATCTTCTATATCATCACCTACACACTGAAATCGCAATAACTTTTATTAATATCTTAATGGAGGCCAAGGTTTAAATAAAGAAAATAAATAATTCAACAGGAGATAAAGACAGATCAAGTTGTAGTTGTTTACTCAAGGAATATAAGCATATTTATCCTTCTATATTATAGTGGAAACACCTCAGAACCTCCTTAAACTATCAATCAACATGAAGTGTAACCTAATACCGCATCATTTTTTCTTTTTCACATTACCTATTGAATGTCCTAGAGGACTATACCTATTCCCTTACCAAAAGCAATTTCCAAATTACATTGTCTTTCCCTATTGCATCTAGAGCAATCACTCTTCTTGCATTATGGTTCATGCACTTTGTAAAAGCTTAATACACTTTAAAATCTTCTCTATGATGCTCACTTGCTCAGCTTGCAAACACATCAGCATGCTGAATAAATTGTTTTTGATCTACTGAATAAAGGAACTAAAAATTGATGCAACTAAACATGATCATCCTTTTAATATGAGGTGAGACTCAAGGATCAAATGATAATCAAATGGAACTATTTGAAATTAATTTTTTAAAAATTTAGCATATCACCACACAACATCTAATCTGTCTGCTTAAAAATGGGTAACGTGAGCCATAGCAATTGCATTTGGGACAGATGTATTAAACAACCAACCGACACTGGTCATATACTAAAAAAAACAACATAATTTATCATTGCAACAAGAAACACCATAAAACAAACCAAATCTCTGGAAAAGAAAACTATTAACATCACCTCTCTGTTAATAATTAAGAACCCATGTCCATCAACCATGTAAGAAATCATCATTATTAAATCATATTCAGCATCAGGAAACTTCAGTGGAAGTTTGGTAGTTTCAATATCAAATGCACATATTCGAACTTCAGCACGTTGCAGAAGATCAGTCCTCTTTTCAAGCATAACACCACTACTGGACACACTAACATCGTACCACTGCCCGGATCGGATATCTGTATAGCATCCAATTATTGGTTGTGACATAGCAGTAACGCAATTCGTTTAACTTGACAAGCAATAACAAAAAAAAAAAAGACAGAATTGGATAATAGATCACCGTTGTCAATGGCAAAGCGGACATGATATGGAACATCATACTCCCGAAGATCAACTATACAATCGAGAAAATCTTGAGGTCTTTGTTCTCTGCTGGTCAGATGCCCAATAACATAAGACACATATCAACAATAACTAAATGTAAAATGCAAGTCAAGATTCAACATGAATATGAAGCACATATCATTAGAAAAAAAAAAAAAAAGAAGAAGCTAAAGAACTTAAGCCAAATGATGGTTCTTCCAAGAATATGAAATGTATACTCATAAGACCAGCAATACCTTCTTCCTGTTAATATTGACTCGTATGCTTCTGCAGTTTCGAACTTTGCTTGGTTTCTCTCAACGACATGTGATAGATCTTTCTTCACGTCCATCAGTTGTTGGACAGTAGAGAAAGATATTTTTAAATATCTTTTTCGTAAACCGGACAAATGGTTTTTCTGTCGATAAACATTTAATGCAATCAGGTGAGAAAAACTTACATCAATTAGTGCACCAAAACTAAATCAGAGTTTACTATCAGAAGCACCTCAAGAAGAATGGCAATTCATGTTGACATTCAATAAAAATTAGCTAAGCATTTGTGGTCGTTAGATAAGAGAAAACATCTAAGAGCCCAAACCTAAAAAAGGAAAATTCCTCCAAGGCAGCACAACTAGAGGCCTAAATGTAGTGAAAAAAGGAAGACAAAGTGACTCACAAGATCTAGGTCCTCCTTCTCCACAATCTCTATATCTGCAATTTGACTTTCGTACCGTCTACGCAAATAGGCATCAACATCCATTTCCATATTTTCCTGTGATAGTTAAATCATGTAGCATTAGTAACCAAAGAACTATGTAGAAAGCCACAAATATTGGTCCTACCTTCGTGGCTGCATAAAAGTAAGGGCGGAATTTGAACTTCGACTTGAAAGCAGAGCCATCCTGCAAAATTCAAATTGAAACGTGCCTCGTTTGTAGATATCAACACAATACAGCAAAAAAATAGACATTTGTATAGATGAACTCACCTGAGATACAAAATAGAGATCAACGCAACTGTGCACTTTGCCTGTTTCTTGATCCTCCCAAGATGACTGCAATTTCACCAAAAAAAATTACATAAACTAGTTATATTCCTCTATGACTAAGAAACCTAATAAAAAGCAAGGAAATTGAAAATGAGTGAAAAATTCGGGGCTGTATCGGCTAGGCGAAAATGGATTCCACTTACAGAAGCAAAAGTAAGAAGCCAACCAAGGCGTTTATCGCCCTCACTGAAGAGATCAAAACCGAACTTAGCATCGAGCTCCTCTTCGGCGTTGCGAATCAGCTTCTGCTTCTTCGAACTCCGCCCAAAATCCTTGCGGTCCCATCTCCGGCTGCCGCCGTTCATCATCTAAATTTCTGTTAGATAATCAATTTACGGGGCATGAAATGAGAGAAAATGGCGAGGGACGAGTAGGGTTAGGAAGATGAAGAAGTGCAGAGACAAGTCTTCTGAATTGTGATCTGATTCAGCTTGTACTTGCCGCGTGACTGAGCATAAGGATGAAGCATTTTCCCGCGCAAAAGAGTTGTATCTATTTTTGTAATGACATAAACGCCCCCTGACAATTCTAGAAATTACATATAAGACAAAGCCCTGTGATTTGAGCCCATTGAACTGTGCCCAGCTTATGATGGGCCTAACCACCCGACCTTTAGCGTGGGCCTTCGGCCCGTTTCTCTTAAAACTCGGTCCATAAAATAAAATAAGGTAAAGAAATACCAAATTATTATGTAGTGTAAAAAATTATTTTTAATTGAAATAATTGTCATGGTAGGAAATCAAAAGAAAGACAATGAAAAAAGGAAAAAAGAAAAAAAAAAAGTTAATCCTTCAAACTTGAAATAACGATGACTTTAACACATTATCTAAGACATTCATGAAACTGATATTCATTTTGAAATATATATATTCTGAGACTTTAAATTATATGCAAGATATATGATATACAATTATTTAATTTCTTTTAAATATTTTAACAAAATATATTGTGCTCAATTATATCATAGATGTTATATTACTTAATTTATATAAATTTAAAAATATCAGTGCACAAAATTGTTTTTCTTTGAAACAAGTATACAAAATTTTTATTAAAAAATGGACAAATCCATACATATTTAAATAGATTTAAATTTATAATTAGTATACATTTATATATACATAAACAATATTAAATTTATCCAGGCGCCCGAGTTCAACACTAGTTTATACATTATACTTTCTAATTATGATTGTAAAACCCAAAAAGATAGAGAGGAAAAAATTGACAAAAAAGATTTAGGTATGAATTACAATAAATAAATAAATAAACAAAATTTGTCCGTTTAAATTTTGACTAGTGGCATTGACGTGGTGTTAACTTGATGAAATTTGGCAGAAAATAAAACTTCATTCATTTTTTTGGCACAAATTTATTTGGTTTTGATCATGAGAAAGCATTAGCTAACAAATAATAGATGAGGAAAATTTATAAATAGATATATTTTTTTATTATACCTTAAAATTTAGGTGCTAACCTTATTACTAATTAAGGAGTTTTATACTTCAAAAATATTTTAAAGTTTGTTAGGTGTTAAGTTCTTTAACGGATTTGCATAAGAGTCTTTGTGGTCTAAGTTTTCCTTTTTTGCAACTCCGAGTAACAACCCCAGTTGCCTCAGGGACAATTCCATTAAAAATACAATTGTTCGTCTCCATCCAAATCAAACTGAGGCAGTAATCGCCACTCTCTGCATAGCTGCCAAATAACTCTTTTCCTTAGTTTTATGAACAAAACAACTAAGTTTTCACTACCAACGCATCGACAAATGACGAAATAAACATTTATGTAAAATAACAGCCCAAACATTAGAAGAAAAGGGACAAGAGAATAATAAATGAGCAACATCCTTGATACGAGAATTACAAAAGCAACATCTATTAGAGTCCACAACATCCCAGCGATAGAGTTTAGATCGAATCTGAAGTTTGTTCTGAATGGCTGACCAAACAATGAAACCTTCCCTCGGTAGACTTTAGGATGCAAATCATGATGAATACAAGAACATCTACAATGACAAGATCTCCAACAAACAGAATCAGCTCGACCTAAACTAGGCTGAAACTGGCGAACTACTTCCCAAGCCGCGAATAAGCTATCATCAACAGGATCTAGAAGGCACAAACACCATTTCTCCACACATCACAAACCTGTGCCTTGTTAGGAATATCAGAATTGTTAGGCTTTGTTTCCCTTCCTATGTAGAGGAAGAAACCACATGTGCATCCTTTGAGCCCTTAATCTTTCTATGTGGAGGAAGAAACCTCATGTGAATCCTTCAAGCCCTTGAAACTCTTTGTGAGCTACACCTTATGAGTTTAAAACCAATAAGAGGATGTTTTATTAGGTGAGATATATGACTTTAAGACTTTGGTCATATATGAGTTGAGAAGGAACTCTTTGTGAGGTGAGGAGCTTATAAAAGGAGCATATGAGGCAGATGTGGGTGGATGAGAGGATATAACAACATTTGAGAGGTTTTTGGATACAAGGGAGTAGAGAGAAAATCCTTTGAGGTTATGAACCTTGTTCTTCAACTTTGTTCTTCATCTTGTTTCAGCGATCTCTAGCCCATATGGAGTCCGATTGTGCTGATTTTTGGAGAGCATATTGGAGACTATTGTTTCTTGATTTTGAACGGTCGGATTAGAATTTGGAGGTTCATAAGTTTGGATTTTCGGGTTTGCAATAGCTGCTATTTTCTAAGAGCTTTTCTACAACCAGCTTTGGTTTTCTGCTTGCTGTTTCATTTCTAGCCGTTGGATTTGGCTAAAAATTTAACACAACTTTGAAGACACATTTTTCTGTATTCTGGACGGTGGGATTAGTCACTGGAGGTGAGGAAGGTCCTCATTTATCCATCTCTATTTGTCTGTTTGCAGTGTTTCTTCTAGTGGTTTTCAGCATTTAGTTGCTTCATCCTTTTTAGTCGTTTGAACAGGTTGTTCCTCTCAAATTGGGCTGAAATTTAGAGAGCTTGTTCTAGAATCATCTATCTTCATTTTTTATGGTGGAGATCTTGTTTGGAGGTCTAGAAATTTTCTGCTCTTGCTGTGTAACATTGGTGTATCAATTTTGTTGTTATTATTGTGTGTTTGAGCCGTAAAACTTGTTGTTCTTCACTAGCTCGGTTTTATATCTGCTGTAAAACTCTCATATTATAGTGGATACTTTAGCTTGGGCTTAGAGACTCCTCGTGGTTTTTATACTTCACGTTGGAGGAGTTTTCCATGTAAATATCCCGGTGTTTCCTTTTATGTGCCTGTGTGTGGATGTTCTGCTGATTAAGCTCCTCACAGATTCTTAAAGAGGGGGAAAGTTTATTCCGCATTCCTTTCCCATCAAAAACCTCCAATAGAAGTACCTTTATCCACAAATCCAACCAATGATCAAACTAAAAAGAAAACAGAACACCATTACCCAAGCTAAACAAAAACAAAGGTCTGAACAAATATCAAAGCTCACAAAGATGATGCCATGACCAACTAGCATCATGAGGCTTAGGGCCAGTTTGGGATTGTTGTTAGTAAAAATGTTTTTCTCCACAGCTAGGTTTCATTGCTTTATTTAAAAGTAGTTTTAAGTGTTTTTCCAGTGCTTTCCTGAATACAATCTAACTTTTACCAATTGTGCATTTAAGGTTGCTTTTCTCAGCCCCAAAAGCAGCTTTTAGCTAAAATAAGGTTCCCATTGCTTTGACTGAAAGCTGTTTTCGGTACTGCGGAAAGTAGCCCTAAATGCAACCTTATTAAAACCCTAAAAGCTTAAGCATTTAAGCCAATTATGAACAATCTAATTAGCCCACAAAGATTCCTTAGCTGTAATTGTTTACAAACAACAACTCTATTCCGTTCCAACAAAACCTTTAATACCCAAACTGCCTTCCAGGCTACCAAACCCCCTCGCTTCGCATCAATCTTCCTAAACCAAAGAAAATTGCGACAATGTGCATCAATTTCTACCACCGCCGACATAGGCAAAACAAAAGCCATACACAAAAAAACTTGTATACTCCGCGAAACAGCATTAACCAAATGCAACGCCCAGCATAAGGAAGAAAGCGCCCAGACCAACTACTAATACGTGCAGTGATACGATCCACCAACTGCACATAAATTTGTTTATCCAATATAGAAGAAAATAAAGGCAAACCCAATTAATTAACAGGAAGACAACCTCTTGAAGTGAATAATCTTATATTCCACAATTCATCAAAAGTAAGTGAATAATATTTTGACTTTGTCGACTTGGAACGGATAAGGGAGTATAATCGTGACATTAAGCAATTGGTGAAAGACCAATTAATATCGAAAATCAATCTATAAAAAATTAAATTACCTATATTGTGGGCAAGTTAAAAAGAAATCCATAAATATATTATTTTGAGTACAACACAAAATAAAATGATTTATTTAGATAATTTATTTAGCTGTTATAGCTATGGAGTATCTATTTAGACCCTTTTATTTGAAAGAATTGATTGATAAATATTGGTCGAATTTTGTATAGATTTTAGCTACTCTTTTATTGTTTTTTCTTTGATTATACAGAACTTCCCATTAATTGTAATTAGGCATTATATGTGAAGTAAAATAAAATTCCTCAATGATGAGTGAAATACTGCTAACAACCTTTGCTTTCTGTATTACAACCATGATCAGTGAAACAAGCAAGAAAACGAGACACAGTGAAAATGAATTGACTATGGCTTCAACCTTTTCACCTTTTCCTTCAGTCTCTCTCTCCTACTGATCATCAATTATATAAGCTGATGATATGAATCATTTATCTTTCAAAACAACCCACTGAACCCCACACCTCTTAACCCTCAGTTGTGGTCCTAAACTTCCTTCTAACTTCAACTGAAATTAAAATGATTCCTCCTTTCCGCTGAAAACTTTATCAATCATTCTCGATTGATCAACTTTATCAATCATTCCCGATTGATCATTCGAATACCACAAAACACATGATCTCTATCATCGACTCTATTCGTCACCAAGAGTGGGTGTGGCTGATATTTAATTAACACCCTGAATTGTTCAACAAAATCATATTTCAGTTCCCAATGAGAACCAAAGTCAACAACATAACTCGCTTAGGTATTAACGGGATGGATTTCTACAGCAACACAAAATGCCAAGGTGAGGTAAGAAGGATCAGAGAAATGTGGGAACTTAACAACCACTGAATTTCCTTCGCTTTGATGTTTGAACCACTCTGGTATTTCAGTTCCAGGTATAACCATTTTAAAACTTGTCTTCACCTGTGTTATAGATACAAAACATTATAAATAACTTACCATAAAGAGGTTAAACAGAAAAATTATGATAAGACATGGAGCTTACTTACAATGCGTGGTAAAATGGTTATGTCTTTAACTTTCTTGCATTCATCTGCCATAATCTTGCGGCCAGCATACTTTTGCCATAATCTCACGAATGAACATCGAGATTGTTTCTGTTCTTGGTGAGATGTAGAAGTGTATTGTGTCTGGTCTGGAATATCTAGCTTGATATTGTTTTACTTTTCATGTTTCTATGATATTCTATCTCTCCTTGAACTAAATTCTGGAATTTGACATCGATTTGTGGTTCCAAGCTAACTCATTAAGTAATTTTTAGGCAAGTTAACATACGTTGAGAGATTTTCTCCAAAAATACCCTGATACCGTGGACAATTTCTAAAATATTTTTTAGTTTTATTATTCTTGAAATAACACCATCCATTTTTTACTTTTTTTTTTCTCTGATTGTGATGGGTGTATTAAAAAAAGTTTTCAGCGAAAGTGTTTTTTTTTTTTTTTAATTTCTGTACTTAGCTTTCTATCTAGTCTTTACTACAGTAAAAAGAATCGGTTTAAGTAATTTTTCACTACAGATAAAATATAATGAATGCATGATATATAACACAAAAAATATTAAAAAAGAATTGGTTCTGATACGTATATTAAATTATGTATTATGAATGCATAAAATATGTTACACATAAAGTATCACTGAAAATATAATAAAATATATCGCAAAATGTAAAGTTTTTACATTTTTTTAATCTTATATGGTTAGTTTTTATAATAATGAAAATAATCAGTTTAGGTAAACTACAGATAAAACATATAAAATAAATTTATAATACACAACATAAAAAATATTAAAAATGTATTGGTGTTAATACATATATCAAAATAATGAACGCATAATGCATTGCACCCGCAAAATAACGTTAAAATATCATTAACATACATCCAAAATGATAAATGTGTTAAAATATGATAACTTTTGATGCTTTTTTAATACATTTTTTTGATATTTCTTTCATATTTTCGTAACAATCAAAGAAAAAAAATATATATATATATATATATTTCATTTCGAAAATAAAAAAAGAATATAAAAGTATTTTAAAGTGGTACATTAAAAAAATTATTAGATTAAGAAATAAATGACAAAATTAATATTAAAATATAAAAAAGGATAGAGAAAATAAGGAAATCTAATTTGGCGGAGGAAAAAGGGTAAAAAAGAAAAAAAAATTTAGACAAAACTAACATTTAAAAGAAAACAACCTATTTTAAGAATAGTGCAATGTATTTGAGAAAAAAAAAGGGGTGCATTTTTGGTTAATTTCCCTTTAAACAAGATCATATCATGCCCAATTGATTCAATAGCTAGTTTATGTTAAAACTTTGATCAGTCTTAATAACTTTTTATGTCAATCAAACAAGTATATTGAATGAAAATACAAAATAAATCAATTCAAATTAAGTTTTGTAACTAAATAAGCGGCATAAAGATCTTTTTGGCCCTGTGTTATCACATGTTTGCTCTTTTGACTCATGTACTATTGAAATTTTATCCCTTCTGGTCTGCAAAAAGTTCTAAAATGGTTCCTAAAAAATATATTCTGTCAGATTTTGTTAGCAATTTTGTTAACAGAATCTGACAGAATATGCTTATGAAGGACCATTTTGGAATCTTTTTGTATACCACAGGTGGCAAAAGGAAAATTTCAATAGCACAGAGGCCAAAAGGGTAAATCGATGATAGTATAGAGATCAAAAAGGTATTTAGTCCGTACGAATTAATCTTGCAGGCTAGGTTGTATTGAAAGTGCGAAATTACTCATCCAAATGGAAGAATTTTATAGTCTGTTTCAATTAAAATAAAGGAATGTCGAGTTATGCTTACTAGTAATAGCACAACGTAACCCAAATTTCGGTTACTAAGCAAATAATAAAGAGTAAGAAAGAAATTGGGAAAAATTAACTAACAAAAATGACCAATTACAATGAGTCAAAGATATGTTTTGTCTTAAACTTATTAAATGCCTCATCATAAAAAGGATGATAATAACATCACTTTAATTTATTATATAGTCTCTGATAATTTTGATGCCATGAAATAAAATCATATCATATAGGATACCTATATTCATCACCACAATCACCAATTTCTTTCATAAGATCTTTCCCTTGCTTTGAAACTTGTTTTATGCTATTTATGTCTTCCTCATTAAGAACTAAATTAAAGATTGCATTTCCATCATTTATATGTTCCGATAACCCAAGCCGAACACCGATCATCGATCCTGCCACCTCAGGCTACATCCATAAAATATGCAAATTAATTAGAGGAGAAAAATGGTAGAATAATTAAAAACTTGATTAATTAATTAATTAATTACCTGATTTAGTATGTATTTTACAACAACTGTTGGGATTGAGACTCCATATTTTGTAGCTATTGTCTTCAGTGTCCTCAGCAAAATTTGGAACTCATCCCATCCTCCCCAAGCATCCAAAAACTGCCAAATTTTATATTTGTTATACAATCTTATGATAAATAATCAATGCACAATTTTATGTGGTATGTTACTCTACCAAACTCAATCATGAATGCACAACTATGAGTCATTCTAAATTTCTATGTTACCATAGTGTGCAAATATATAATCATTCAATTTTTTTTATTAAATTGGAGAGAAGAGGTCGGGTGTTGAATCCATTATTCAAAGTTTTTTTTTGTCAAATCACTTCCAAACTCATTGACGGATTGACAATAATTCAAAATTTTGGCAATAGGCTCAAGACGGAAGAGTCAGGATAAAGTCTTTAAAAGTGCTAAACGAGATGAGAGGTCGAAGTAGCCACTACTAGAGCTCCTAAAATGACATTATATTTGGACAGAACTGTTTGCCTTGCCATCATCCCTAAGGTTTCAATCGTTATATATGGATTCAACAATCTCACAGAATTGTATGATGTACTGCTGTACTAAAAAGCTCTTAGATATAAATTAACTCGCTTAGGCATTGAAGAGTCCCTCATTAACCAGTTTCACAAACTAAAGGACTTCTATTAAAGAAAAAAATATGCAATTGTAAAATGCATTAAGAGTTTCACATATTATATATACCTTTTTGTACTTTTGAAGGGAAGGAGTGTTCAAAGGTGGAGCAACAGAATTGGATAAATTTGTATCAAGGTATTTCTCGGATAGCAGCCCACCCATCACTGTTCCATACCTGCATTTTACCAAATATATATTATTTATTAGGAAAATAATTTCTTGCATTAAATATAACAAAAAAATATTTTTTGGCTATTGTATTTGGTAAAATTTTAACTTTCAGCCTCTGAATTTTGATTTGTTGAGATTTAACCCATTAGTTTTGATTTTTGTCAAAATATACGGAGTTGTTGCATTTGAACACCACACGCACTATGAATTTTGCATCGACAATGAATATGATCGAACTTTTATTTTGTCCATGAAGAGAAATATATTTTCGTGAAAGTTAAAACGTGGCGGTTTCATCAATAAAGACTAAGTTGCAACAAAAATGAGACTTTAGCGTTAAATTTCAATGAATTAAAGTTCAGCAGCTAAAAAAATAGAGGTGAAATCGAACAGACGTTATGAGTTTAACTCCGGTTTGTCGACATAGCTCAGCCATTTTCTGTTGAGGACGCATGTCGATGATTGAATGTTGAACCTGATAATGAAATCACAACATATATACCAAAGAAAAATGTGTGGTTTAATTTCCAGAAGAAAAAGTGTTGAAAATTCTCACAAAATTAGTTTTAATCTAATTACCTGATTGCTGACAATAGGAATACCATTTTCTAGGATTATTTGCAATCTTTCAGTGTCAAAATTGGTCAATGCAACTGTCTTAATTTTACCTGAAACATAGATTATCAAGTAATTATCTAGTATGTATGCAATTTGAGATAAATATTGGAGTATTAATAACAATTGAAAAAAAAAAAAATCAACACATAGATAAATATTGGAGTATTAATAACAATTAAAAAAATAATAATAATAACAATCAACACATAGATGATATAATACTAACCTTGTTCTTTGAGGTCTTTTAGGTGTTTAAGGAGATCAAGGTAACCAGGATTGGAATAGTCCCACCTGTTTCAAGTTCAATTTATTTTGCCAAAATGCTCTCATTTTAGTTAATTTATTATACAAATAAAATAAAATTAGATTTGTAATTTCATTATATATATTAAAGCCTTGTTTTATTACATTCATTAATTTCAATTCTTGCACAAAAATAATTCAATCTTGATTTTTTGTCGGATAAAGAATCAATTTGGTTCTTGACATTAGATTCTGTGATCAATTTGATTTAATATCAAGTTTGTGTGTCAATTTCGTCTTACTGGTGAAAATTTCTAGTAAAGCTGCAGACCGGGTTGGTCCGAAACCATTGAATGAGCGGTATGTAAACAAAATTACTGATGTGTAACTCATCGAACGATCCCAGACTATTCCGGTCCTGGACCATGATAGATTTTCTCCTTATAAGTTGGTATTTAGGGTCAATTTAGTCCAAAATAACACGTGTCAATATTTATAATTGATTTTATTTATACGTGTCACTTTCTCATACTGACACGTGTTATTTTAGAGTAATTTGACCTCCATTATTAAGAGGCTAGATCAATATTGAAACTTGATTTCTAAACCAAATTAATCGTACAAACTAATTTCAAAAGTTAAACTGACTCTGTCTCACTAAAATTACCATTATAAATTCCGGATCAAATCTATGAGAAAGAAGTGATATGGCATGATTCGATCACTAAATTAGACCTTTTTTGGATTTAATTGTATGAATAAAATTGAAATTTAATTTCACAATGATTTTTTTTTAATGCATATTTATGTTTTATACCAGTGAAGTTGAAGCATGTCCAAGCAGGAAACATCCATTCTCTTAAGAGTAGTGTTGATACAATCCTTCACATAGCTGCTTGTTATCTTATCACTTGCGGGTTTTTGCACCCATTTTGTAGGTCTGCATTATTAACTTATTTATTGCATCATAATTCAAATTACCATCATATATAATTAAGCAAACAAAGTGATTTCCTACGTAAATAATTTATAATTAAATATAATTACTGACCCTTTAATCTGATCCAAAAATTCAGGCGTGCGTTCTCGACGAACTCGATTGATGAAAATTCCATAAACATCTTCAGCAGGTACATCTGTTGCATTAATTGATTAATTAAAATAGGATTCAATTAATTTAAAGAAGTTAATTAATTTAAATCTATCCAGTCTATCCAGCTATAGCCGGATTATACGGGTTTTTTTTTTTAAAACTAAAAAGTCCAGGATTCGAGTGTTAACGAAACTATATACTATACATCTTTAATTAAGAATAAGAATACTTAAAAAAAAAAAAAATCTATCCAAGTCTATATAATGCCATACTAGTCTGGTTTAAAAAATAGGGAAAAAAAAAAAATTCATCTAATAGTCAACACAAACTATCAATTTTTTACTATCTACAATTTTATTTTTACGATTTTTTAATTTTACTATTTTTCCTTTCAATCTGACACCCCTTAATCTCTCTCATGTTGACTTAATTTCTTTCTATCAGTAAATTAATTTACAGTTTTGAAATATTAAAAATTTTAATTCCATAACTAATTTTTCTATATAGTGCAAATTTCTAAATATTTTACATTTTTAGGTAGTTACCTAAAAAGCACCGATGCAGATTAAAACCCTGCCAGAAAGAAAATCGATGAGTCTACTGAATTCACAGTTCAATCGGTCAAATCAATTCAACCGGTGGTTCAATTGTATAGTTAATTATTTTTTAAAATATTATTTAATAATAAATAATACTAAATTATGGTTCAATAGATGGTTTAATCGCCGATCGAACTATTTTTGAACCATTTTTTTTAAAATAGAATTTCTAACTAAACAGATTGAATTTATAACAGTTCACAGTTAAACCAATTAAACTGATTGATCCGTTTCGGTTATGATAACATTGAAAAGCAATATAAATAAAATCTCACAATTAATCGGAGGAGACCACTGTTAGGAATTGGGAGCAAACCAATTGAAGGCCCATTTTATGAGATGAAAATCTAGAAGACTTGAATCCAATGGCCAAAACTCAAAGCCAATTATATATGAACAAATTTTTAATAAATTCAATACCAAGTTTTTCTAACAAATTTTATTATAAAAAAATATATAAAATAATTTAATTATTTTTTTTATGTTCTACCATGTAAAAATTAATCAAAGTGAACCTTTAAATTCCCTATAGTTTATAGTTATACAAAATAATCTAAAATTTTATTTGATAATTAACATTATTTTTGCTAATAATTACCATTCATTGAGAAAATTCTTTCTATTTATGTAAAAAAAATTCATGTAATTCATCACTAAATAAAATATTTAAAATTATTTTTATAAAAAATAATGTTTAAAATTGCAAAAAAGGAAAAAAAAAACGTTAAACAAGAGTAAAACAAAAAAGGTTAAAACTGTTGAGTTAACGTTACTATAAAAGACTAACATTCCCACCAATGGATGCCACGTGTAGCTACAACTCTAACAAAAAACCAAACCAACTTGCCATGTAATAAAAATGTGATTTAGCATACAGTGATTGGACATGTCGAAGGTGGTAAGTCCGACGTCGGCGTACCGAAACATGGCCGCTACAGCTTTTTCCGTCTCAATTGCGCCCCAACCACCGCTCATTTGCCACATTCCGTTGATGACGCGGCATATCTTCAGCGAATCATTCCCATTCTTCACCGTCACGTGGCGGGACTCGGTGGTGGATGTGGCAGCGCACCTGACTGAATTTTTTTTTTGCTATAATTCTTGAGAAAAATGGAGTTGCAGTGGATTTAAGGGTGGAGAGATGAGAGATCGGACGGCGGATAAGAACTGTGCGCATTTTTGACCGTGCGGCGGAGGAAGCAAAGAAGAGAAAAGAGAAGAGTTGGTGGGGGAGTAATATTATGGGGAGAATGAGATGTTTTCTTTTATATAGAAGGAAGATGAGGTGTTTGTATATTTATTTCTTTATTTATTTGAGGAATAAACTAGAAAAATGAATGAAAAAATATTATGGAGCCGAATTAAAGTGCAAAAATTATGTTGCGTGCCGGGAGTAAATTACTCTAAAAAATTAGAGTTTTTTTTCATGTTAGCAACTATGATAATATGACAAATTGTGATTAGTTATGAATATTATATTCTCAACACACAATAAAAACGCTCATCAAAGTGATATAAAACTATTACGATCATATCACGTTAACAATTGTATTACTCTAGCTGACTAGCTATGGACCATGTAGAAATATAGAGGTTGCTAAATTTAGGTTTTATAGTTTATGGTAAAAAGATTGGAAAAAGGCAATTTGTTTTTCAGTCTTAGGGCAACACAATTTGCCTTTTATTGCAATGAAGTTGATTTTTTTTCATGTATATAACAATTTTACCATATATATCAATAAAAATATAATAAGAATTTTTTCCATTTTGTCAAAAGGCTAGATTTCCATATTTGACTAGTTTTTTTCTTAATAATGTTTTATTCTTTATTGATTAAACTCAACTCATGGCATGAAAACGACTCTTGTCACTCCATCTTGTTGTCTAATTTATATGTAATTTTATTCAAATAATTATATGCGAAACTTAGTTACAGTTGATGTTATTCACTCTTGTTGGAAATTTGACAAATATTGGTATTTGTCAACTTTGAGCCAAATTATATTATGGAAAGGAAGCTTATTAAATCAAATGATTAGTATCATTATATAGTACGTAACGTGAGCTTTCCAACGGTATATAATTTACCCAAAACGGACAAGTGGTGAATGAGAAATTGTTGCTCAAATTTAGCCTTATGAAATGGAATATTTGGAGAAATATTAGCTCATGATAACATATCCCATATGGGAAAAAAAAAGAGGAAAAGGTGTTTATATTGAAATACACTTTTGTAAGGTGTTAACTTGTGTAAGTCAAAAGGCTCTCTCTTGTACGTGCAGGGGGGGTGCAAATCCTAGCCCCTTGCCTATTTCTTCTTGCTCTCCATCAGTTGTAGAAACACTTGAAAACCTAAATTTTTCCTTGCCTCCTTTTCTGCAATTCTGATTCTTTCAAATATGTTGTCTGTTTTGTTCTATTTCAGTGATAGTTTTACTTTACACGATTATGTTCGCTTTTAAAGAGCTATTGTATCCTGGGAGACAAATCGCTAACTACGAGCAGATAATTGTCTTAAGGAAACTGTGATTACAGGCCTCAGCTCTACTGTTTCTTCTCTTCTTAAGGTTGAAAAGTATTTCGATTTTTATTTCTGTTTTTTAATTTATTTGATTTCCAGTATTTTTGTAAATTGTAATTTATTTATATAAATTGTATTTGGATTTACTATTTCTAACATTCTTAAGATAATTATTCGTAGTACTTGGTTAAGTTTTTACAAGATTACCTTGACATTTGGAGATTTTTTTTTTACCGTTTACTGCATTATGTTGGACTGTTTGAACATTTGTTGTTTTATATTAACAGTTCTTATTTGTGATTCATTTTCTGTGTTCGATTTGTTGATTCTGGAATTTCACTAACTTTGTTTGTTTGAAATTTCAGATTGAAAAATGGCTGATATTGTCCCACCTACTGGAGGCAATGGTTTGAAACTGTCCAATGCTAGAAAAACCAAAATGGACAAAATGGTCCTAATGGTTCTGGTGTTGTTGTGCCAAAGGTCTTATAGCTGGTTCGGGTTCATACCCAGTAACAATGCTTGAAAGACTGGAAAAATTTAATGGAGTGAATTTTAAGATGTGGCAACAGAAAATGCTTTTCTACTTGACCATCATGCAATATCATAGATTGCTGAAAGAAGATCCTCCTGTTGTACCTGAGGGAGTGGTGGATGCTTTTATTCAGTTAGCTGTTGATGGTTGGAATCATTTGGATTTCTTTTGCAGAAACCACATTCTGAATGGATTTGTTCCTGATTTGTATGAGTTTTACACTGTTAAACGAACTACCAAGGAATTATAGGACTCCTTGGGTAGGAAGTACAGAACTAAAGATGTTAGTGCTAAGAAATACTTAGTAGGCCAATTCCTTAATTACAAAATGATTGATTCCAAATTTGTTGTGAGTCAAGTGCAAGAAATCCAGCTTTTGATCCATGGGATGCAAGCTGAAAGGATGAAGACTAGTGAAGCCTTCTAAGTGGCTGCAATCATTGAGAAATTGCCACATAGTTGGAGTGATTTCAAAAACTATCTGTAAGCGCCGGAATTTTTCGTCTCATAAAAAAAAAAGAGAATAATCGTACGACTTTACCTACAGTCGTGTAACTGTAATCAAACTACAGTCGTACGACTATAGGATCGTAGCAGGTGAGCCAGCCTATGCCCTGAAAGCAGAAAAAAAGGAGGAAAAGAAGGGGCATTAATTGCCCGAAGGAAGCAGCAAGGAACCAGCCATAAAAGAAAAAAGAGAGAGATTTGGGGGGGATTCTGGACTTGACTTTGAGAGCTCAAGAAAATCAGAGAGAAATGGAGAGATTTTAGAGAGAAAAAGAGAGAAAAAGAGAAAAAAAAGCACCACACAAAACTTAAGTTTTTTTTCCTCTTTTTTTTCTTTTGATTCTCAAATGTTAGGATTAAAATCTATTAGAAATCAATGAGTTGATAATCTGACTCTCTAAACAAATTAAATTTCAGACTAGAAACCCTAAGATTCCTAAGTATTTTGGAGATTTTGGACCCAAACTTCTCAACTTCAATTCAAGGAGAAAAGAGCGAATTTGAGTGGATTGGTGCAACGCCAGGGGTCATTCCTACGGTGGATTAGCACTTAAGAGGTAAATACTCTTTATTCCCTCTATTTCTTGTGCTTTCTCGGTGAATTGGTGTGTTTTTGTGCATTTTTGTTCCATTTCTTCGTTTTCTATTTCTGGAGATCAAGAACGGTCGTGCGACTATTCTTAAATTGATGAACAACTGTACGACTGTATTTACAGTCGTACGAGTGTTCTTGGTTTCCAGATTGATTTCTTTCAGTTTTATTTTGAATAAATTTTGGCGAAATCCTGAATTTGGAGGGTTCACAGTCGCACGACTGTAATTAAAGTCGTACGATCGTAATTATAGTCGTACGACTGTAGTGTTCGTCCAGAACCAGAATTTCCAGAATAATCCCTAAAAATTTATAAAAATCCCTAAAAATTCAGAAAATCACTAAAAATGAATTTTGTTGTGTGCATCCACGACCTTAGATTTAATTTTCAATATAATTGCATTTAGAACAATACCACGACGGAGACCTGAATCTCTCAAAAATCGACCCACCTCACATGTAAAAAATGCATGTAAACCGATAAAATTGTTTTCAAAATGATTTTCTCACAAAACCAAAAATACGGGGACGTTTCAAAATGTTTTCCAGGTCTAATCGGGCCGGCTAGCCGAGCTAACCCGCTTATCCCCCAAATGCATGCCCCCAATTTCTAAATTCCCTGTTCTGTCATGTTTAAGTCCTATTTGTGGCTTGCCGTACATTGTGCTAACCCCTTTGTTTAGTAGCTTTTTATTTTTATTTTATATGTATTTAATAGAATTATTCGTGTATTTTAGGCGATTGTAATTTTTTAGACTCTCGTGTATTTTAGGCGGTTGTAAAAGTGAAATTAAAAGTTTCTTTTTTTTTATTTTTGTTCAATTGGGTTGTAAGCCACTTAAATATTCAGTGCTTTACTTTTATTTTGTATTGTGTATGTATGCGCCCTGTATGAATTATTTCAATAAAATTGACTTTAGAATTATAAAATACCGTCTATGAACATTGGCTGTTTTTTCTTTTTAATTAGACACGAAATATGGGGCTTGTTTGGACCTAGATCTCTAGATAGTGTAGCGGCCGTTCATCCGGTTCAGCTACATTATAAATTTCCCTGTTGAGCTGAGCCGGGTGGCGACTCTTACAATATTCATCGAGACTTAGGTCTCGGTTCTTTTAAGAATTAAATTAATTCTATTTTTCCAAAATATGATTTTCCATAATAGAAAACCCACGCGAGGGAGGGGCTGGCCTGAAATCGAGGTGTACCTTCCGAAAGGGAGTCCGCGTTCCATCGAAAATGTTATCCGCTCATACTATCTCAAGCATAAATGGAAAGAGATGTCTGTTGAGCATCTGATTGTCTGACTTCGTATTAAAGAAGACAATAAAAGATAAGAGAGGAAATCTTCTGTTACTGCTAATCAAGCTGTGGCTTGAGCCAATATTGTGGAGGTCAAGAAAGACCTCAAGAAGGGGTTACAGTCTGTTGGATCTAAGCCCAAATTGGGACCTAAAGGGGGAATTTCCAAGAAAGCAAAGTTTACTGGGAAATACTTCAATTGCAACAAAATGGGACACAAGTCCTCTGATTTTAGGTTGCCAAAAAGAGTCAACAAAAAAGAGGCAAATTCTGTGGAAGAAATTGCTAAAGATGTGTCGGACATCGATCTGTGTGTAGTGATTTTTGAAGTCAACCTAGTTGACTCGAAACCAAGAGAATGGTCGCTTGATACTGGTGCTACACACCACATTTGCTGTGAAAAAGGGTCTTTTACTGGATTAACTTTTACAAAGAAAAGAGAGAATCTCTACATGTACAATTTTGCTACTTCAAAGATAAAGGGACATGGAACTGTCATTCTGAAAATGACTTTTGGGAAAGAAGTGAATCTGCAAAATGTCTGTATGTTCCAGAAATGAGGAAGAATCTGATTTCTGGGAGCCTCTTGAGCTCACATGGCTTTAAGATGGTTTTTTAATCTCAAAAATTTATTTTGTCTAAAGGGGGTATGTATGTGGGTAAGGGATATAAATGTAATGGGATGTTCAAACTTAATTGTATCTCTTATAAATCAAATTCAATTGAAATGAATAAGAATAATGTTTCTTCTGCTTATATTATTGAGTCTTCTAATTTATGGCATAGTAGACTTGGAAATGTTACATGTTTCAAATTGATAAAAACCATAAATGTGAAATTTGTGTAGAGACAAAATTGACAAGATCTTCATTTCATTCTGTTGAAAGAAATGAAGAACCACTTGATCTTATACACACAAATATTTATGACTTGAAGTTTGTTCAATCAAGGGGAGGAAATAAATATTTTATTACCTTCATAGATGGTAACATAAAATACTGTTATGTGTATTTGCTTAAAAGCAAAGATGAGGCTTTAGAGAAATTTTTTCTTTATGAGCAAGAAGTAGAAAACTAATTTAATAAAAAGATTAAGGTGGTAAGAAGTGTTCATGGTGGTGAATATGTTGCACCATTTAGTGAGTTTTGCTCCCAACATGGTATTATTCACGAAATAACACCACCGTACTCTCCTCAGTCTAACGGTGTAGCTGAACACAAGAATCGTACCTTAAAAGAAATGATGAATGTGATGCTAACCAGTTCTTGGGTTACCACATAACATATGGGAGGATGCTGTGTTGTTAGCAAATTACCTTTTAAACAAGGTACCCTGTAAGAAACAAGACAAAACCCCTTATGAATTATGTAAAGGTAGAAAAGCTTCTTATAATTACTTGAAAGTGTGGGGGTGTCTTGCGTAGGTAATGGCTCCATTACCTAAGAGAATGAAAATAGGACATAAAGACAGTGGATTGTATTTTCATTGGATATATGGAACATAGTAACGCATATCGGTTTCTTATGCATGAATCTAAAAACCTGAAAATACATAAGAATACATTTAAGGAGTCAAAGGATACCTCGTTCTTTGAAAATGTGTTTCCATACAAACAAAACGATGTGGGGTCAGGATCTAAACGGTCTTGCGAGACTGTTGAGTTTGATAGTTAAGATGGTCAACACGACGAAGTCGAGAATGGTGAAGAACTTCAACAATAGTTTGAAGAGAATGTTCAAGATCTTGAAGAAGAGGATGAGACGAACATAGAGGTTGAGCCTCGAAGAAGTAAAAGGGTAAGGGTGGAAAAATCTTTTGGTCTAGATTTTCTAACCTACATGTTATAGGCTGAACTACAAACTTACAAAGAAGCTGTAAGTTCAACGGAAAGTCCTTCACAGAAAGAAGCCATAAGGAGTGAGAGTAATTCCATTCTACAAAATCATGCTTGGGAATTAGTGGATCTTCCTCTCGGAACTAAACCACTAAGTTCTAAATGGATTTTCAAATGGAAATTGAAAGCAGATGGAACAATTGATAAGTACAAGGCTCGGTTGGTTATAACAGGTTATAGACAAAAGGAAGGCCTTGACTACTTTGATACTTATTCTCTAGTGTTGAGAATAACATCCATTAGGATGGTACTTGCTATTGCCTCTTTATGGAATCTTAAGGTACATCAAATGGGTGTGACAACATCTTTTCTGAATGGAGATCTTGAAGAAAAAATCTACATGGAACAACCTGAAAGTTGTGTAGTTCCAGGTCAAGAAAGGAAAGTCTGCAAATTGGTGAAGTCTTATACGGTTTACAGTAAACACCAAAACAATGGTACAAAAAGTTTGATGATGCCATGATGGCTAGTGGTTATCGTATCAACGAGTGTGATAAATATATTTATGTCAAAACTACAAGTGAAGGATATGTTATCCTATGCTTGTATGTTGATGACATACTCATTATGGGAAGCAATGAGAAGATGGTAAAAAGTACCGAGAAGATGGTAAATTACAGATTTGACATGAAAGATATGGGACTAGTAGATGTGATTTTAGTCATCCAAGTTAAATGTTCGCCTAACGGTCTCATAACTCAGTCACACTACGTGGACAAGATACTTGATAAGTTTAACAAGGATGATTCTGCTGTAGCCAAAACTCCGTTAGATATTAGTCAACATTTACCCAAAAACAAAGGTAAATGCATAGACCAAGTGGAATATACTAGGGTTATAGGTAGTCTGATGTACCTTTCGAGTTATACAAGACCTGATATTGCTTACACTGTAAGTTGTGTAAGCAGATATACGAGTAATCCAGGAGAGATTCATTGGGTAGCTATCATGAGAATACTAAGGTATTTGAGATATACTCGTAATTATTGTTTGCATTATACTAGAGAACTTGCGGTGCTAGAAGCATATTCTGATGCCATTTGGATAGCTGACATCAAGAATTCTAAAGGTACAAGTGGGTATGTGTTTGCCCACGGAGGTGGAGGAGTGTCTTGGAAATCCTCAAGGCAAACAATTATAACTAGATCCACTATGGAAGCTGAGTTTGTAGCCTTAGATAAAACCGGAGAGGAAGCTAAATGGCTATGAAATTTCTTAGAAGATATTCCAGAATGGCCAAAGCCTGTGCCTACAATTTGTATACATTGCGATAATTAAGCAGCGATTAAAAGAGCACAGAACGTTATGTATAATGGTAAGTTGAGACACATGCGTCATTGTCATAATACAGTTGGACAACTGATCTCAAAGGGAGTTATATCTATTGACTTTGTAGGATCAAAGGATAACACTACGGATCCGCTAACCAAAGGGTTAAACCAAGATCTAGTTGAAAAGACATCGAGGGGAATGGGACTAAAGCCCATGAATATTTAAGGCGCTATGTGAAGGAAAACCCAACCTTGTTAACTGGGGATCCCAAGATCTAGGTTCAATTGAACAACCTAATTACATAGACCTTGTAAGGTCATTGTGGGGGTCAACCCCTTATCCATTCCTGTGATGTAAACAGTGATAAAATGTGGAAAGGTTAAGCTATGATTTTAATGATTCTTTGTGCTTCAAAAGTGTGAGCAAAAGAGATCACCTATGTGAGAGTGAAGTGTGGTCACTTCAAAAGAGACTAATAGGGCTTAGTTATCTAAAATTCTTGCAGAACCAAAAAATGTCCATGACCATAATCGACATAACCATGAGAACTAAAATTGTGTTATGTTGGTATTTGTGTGAGGTATATCATCGTTTACACAAATGGCAGAATAGTTCAAGGACATCGTATCTACTAGTCAGCCAGTAAAGTAAATATACTAGCACAAGGGAAGGTTCAAGGGTTGATGCCTACCTATCCTATGTAAATATCGACTGTAGTTTACTATTACCACTTTAATTTTGATCTTTCTTTTCGTTAATCAATTTCATTCATATGCGGGATTGTTGGAAATTTGACAAATATTGGGTTATGTATTAGTGACTATTTTTCAAATGATCAGTGTCATTGTATAATACGTAACGTGAGTTTTCCAATGGTATATAATTTACCCAAAACGGACAAGTAGTGAATGAGCTCAAAGTTAGCCTCATAAAATGAAATATTTGGAGAAATATTGGCTCATGTTAACTTATCCCACATGGGAAAACAATAAATAGGAAAAGATGTTTATATTGAAACACACTTTTGTAAGGTGTTTGTGTAAGCCAAAAGACTCTCTCTTACGCTCGTAGGGGGTACAAATCATAGCTCCCGCACGACGTGGGCGTCGCGAATACCGGACATAAATGAGCCATAATAGGCCTGCCTAGTTTTTGCTCCGGTCCGACTAATTTTCTCCAGATATTTTTTGAGCTTCTTCATATTTTTGTCAGTTTTTTTTTAATTGAAATATAACTGCAAAATAAATTCTCTTAATAAGAGAATTAATCCAATTTAAATTGTCATTTATTTCCGAGCTGTTACATTCTCCTTTGGCCTTTTTCTTCTTGCTCTCCATCAGTTGCAGAAATACTTGAAAATCCGAATTTTTCCTTTCCTCCTTTTCTGTAATTCTGATTCTTTCAAATAGGCTGTCTGTTTTGTTCTATTCCGGTGACAGTTTTACTTTGCACGATTGTGTTTGCTTTTGAGAGCTATTGTATCCTAGGAGGCAAATCGCCAACTACGGGCAGATAATTATCTTAAGGAAACTGTGATTACAGGCCTCAGTTCTCCTTTTTCTTCTCTTCTTGAGGTTGAAAAGTATTTCAATTTTTATTTCTGTTCTTCAATTTATTTGATTTCCAGTATTTTTGTAATCTGTAATTTATTTATATAAATTTTATTTGGATTTCCTGTTTCTAACATTCTTAAGACAATTATTCGTAGTACTTGGTTAAGTTTTTGCAGTATTACTTTAACATTATGGATGTTTAATACCTTGACATTTGGAGAATTTTTTTTTTTTTTGACCTTTTACTGGATTATTTTGGACTGTTTGAACATTTGTTGTTCTATATTAACAATTCTTATTTGTGATTCATTTTCTGTGTTTGATTTGTTGATTCTGGAATTTCACTAACTTTTTTTATTTGAAATTTCAAATTGAAAAGTGGCTAATATTGTCCCACCTACTGGAGACAATGGTTCTAAAACTGTCCAAGGCCAGAATAACTAAAATGGACAAAATGGTCCTAATTATACTCTCAATTGATGAAGTGATTTAATAAATATATAATTTATTTTATTTTAAACTTAGAAATTTTAAACCATAATAAATAGTGAAATAGTAAAAAGTTAATGGTTATATGTATTTAAAATAGAAGTTATGCCAATTTTATATAAGACATAGAAAGATGAATATTTGTGTTTATTAAGTAAATTTATTTAATTTTGTAGTAACAAAAAAATTATTTATTTTTGTGAGATGTTAATTTATAATACATGTACACTGACTCAGATAAATTAAACAAAAAAAGCAACTACAATTTTTAAAATTTTAAACTTCAATGAATCAAAATAATAAAAAAATATCACAAGTTGAATTTTAATATATGTGCATTTTTTTTTTTTTTTGGGGTGGTATTCTCCCTTCAATTATTGATCGTGTTAATTAGGGGTTGTACGAAAATCAATGGATTAATAGGCGTGATGATACCACCATTAGTGCCATCTCTAAATACCCACTCGCCATTTTTATTATTATATATCTATGTTAAAACCATAAAGGAATGGCTAAAGTGGTGCTGTATAAAATTGATAATTGATTCTCACAGTCAAATATTACGGTTCTATTTAATTATTTGATCTTGTCTTTTTATCCCAAGCAAAAACTCTTTGGATACTTGCATTTCAATTTTACAATCACAAATGCTTTTCAGCAGAAAATTAACAAAAGATTATCTATTTGTTTCAAAAGATAAAGAGTGGTATTTTTTTTTGTAATCATTAGCTTCAAAGAAAAGAAAAAAATACTCAGCTCTTTGAATTATGCATTGCTACACAACAATCCGTTAAAATTATTGATTTATAGGTTCAATCCGATAAAATATTTTATTAAAAATGATATAACCCTAATCTAAGGGTAGGAAAAAATTCTAATATAAGTCTTTAGTCAGTTTTAAAAGTTAAATAAAATTGTTGGGGGAACAGTTATTTTTTTTTAACCTATCAGTCTACTCCTTGGAAGTTACCAGGAACGTGGGACATGATCCCCTCAGAACAACCTCCTTTATAATAGCTATAAATAGCCATTCCAAAGGAGAGAAAAAGGTTTTTTTGATCATTAATTATAATCACTAATTTTGGCATCGGAGTGTCTGAGAAAAGAAACCCTTCCCTCGCTGTAACAGGTACTACCCTGAAGAATTTTACCATTTCAATTGTCTTCATACCCAACCGAACTTTTGGTGATCGATCTCCCTTTCAATAAATACATTGTTGGATCAAGGTTACAACAAAAAACATTATTCAACTAACTGTTTAATCAATTCGGTTTGCTGATTCGACTGACTTTTTTCTAAGTGAAACTCATCAGTGCTAATTTTCTCTAAAATCAACATTTTATATAAAATTGATCAGATCAATATTAGTTTGTAGTTAAACCGACTGGTATGATTTTAACAATATTGAAATTATGTGCATTTAACCATTTTTTGTTTACTAACATACGTGTATAGCAAAAAATCTACTTTTGAAACATCTGTTATGTTGTTTTCAAATATGATGTATTAATTGGAGCTTAATAGAATTAGAAAATAATATTTGGAACAATTTATTCATAACATACTGTATAATTTACTATTCATTAAGAAAAATAATATCTACCATAGAAGATTGGTCCTATTAGATGCATGTGGTTACTTTATTATTTTATTAAAAATTATTAACTTAATGAGGATATTGTAATAAAATAAATGGATTATTATAATATTCCGTTCCAAGCATAAACAAATAAGATAATTTAACTCAATTTTATAATGTTTCAAATTATTTTATGTATACATGAAGACTTTTTTTTTTTTTTTTTACGAAAATCATAATTGTTACACCGATCAACTTTTTAAATGTAAGAAAAAATTATGAGTCAAGAAATTGGGTAAATTGCATTTATGGTCATTGAAGTTTTGATATTTGCGTGTTCAAGGTTACTACAATTTAAATTTTAGTAGTAAAGTTATTAAACAACAATAAAGTCACTCTTTATCAAAATTGTCAAAATTTGATGCTGAAATAATGATATGATAAATTAATTAATACCAATTTTGACATGTTTCACGACAACGCGTCAGTTTCAACAAATTATGATGTGTCATATATTTTGATTGGCTGGAGCTGACATGACATTGTGGCAGTAGATTTAACTTGGTGTTGGCTAGATACATCATTATCTCATGAGAATGACTTTATTAATATAATTTAAATTTGACCTAATACATCAGTTGTCCTCTAAAATTGGCCTCAATAATTTATTGTCACCCTAAACGTTGTAAATGTTAATTGGATAAAGTCAGGTTAATTGGATTAGTTTTGCAAATATCAGGGAGCTAAATGGTCGATTTTGCGAAATTGAGGGGACAAACTATACATTTGTTAGTTCAAGGTGACAATAGACAAAGGAGGCGAACTTTATGGGCAATTGATATATTAAGCCTTTAAATTTTAGTGACAGTATATGCAAAAAGTCTCAAACTTTGATAACCACCAATACAATTCCATAAATTTTCATCTCTTTCCTTAATTCTTCATTAACTAGGCCAAACCCCAAGCAAATATACTTTAAAATGTATTTAAATAATTTTACACACAAGTTGATTTTACCCTTATTTTCCTTAAATTTTTTGCTCTATAAATAGTTAGATTTTTAAAGTTATTTTTTTTTTAAGACTATTAAAAGAATGATAAAACTTATAATTTATCCTGAATTTAATTTATGATCGATCTTTATCTTCAATTTATTTATTACCAAATTAACTCATAATGTAATTCATTTTGGCATAATACATTTGGATTTCATGTATTTGGTCCAAAGGATCTATCGTCTCTCTAAACTTATAAAATGTTCTACTACTCCCTTGACTTGGCAAAAGTGGAATTTTGAGCCCCTTAGGGCTGACATGGCAAAGCAACCGAAACTTGAATTAAAGCAAGCACTTAAAGAGTATTTTACCAACAAAAAAAAAAAATGATAAATAATATTAAAAATATTTAATAACTCTCGTCTTCTCTCACCTCTAAACTTATAAAATGTTCTATCTACACCTTAACTTGGCAGAAGTGGAATTTTAAGCCCCTCAAAGATTATTTTACCAATAGAAAATAAAACTAGAAAATGATAAATAATATTAAAAAAATTGTCGTTTCCTTTTACCTCTTCTCTCTATGACTCACCACCATCCATCTTCAGTGGCGGAGCCAAGACTCCAATACCGGGGGGCAAAAACAGACGGCGACTGATAGGTTGTCACGATGACGGACCGGCATACAGCAGTGTAGAGAAACCAAATAATAACACACACTTACTCATAGAATTTTAAATACCAATTATATAAATAATATTTTAATTGGCATGAATCATAATCATAAATACAAACAATGTAAATCGAATTTTTTAAAAATATATATTATAAATTTGAATTAGAAAAAAATAAATATATATAATAATTGATCAAATATCGAAATCGAAATAATAAAAATACATATGATTATGGCTAAAGAAAACTAATATAAAAGTTTGAATATATCCAATTTCATCTCGAGAAAAAAAAAAAAAAAGAAAGAAAGGGAGGCAAAGAAAAAAATGACATTTCATTGATGAATAATATACACTAATACATATTTAGTATACTTTAAATCAAATAATATATACAAATTTTACTTTAAAAAAATAATATAAAGATATAAGTAATGGGCAACTTTTATATTAGTTTTCTTTAGCCATAATCATATGTATTTTTATTTCATCTCAAGAAAAAAAAAAACAAAGAAAGAAAGAAAGAAAGGGAGACAAAGAAAAAAATGACATTTCATTGATGAATAATATACACTAATACATGTTTAATATACTTTAAATCAAATAATATATACAAATTTTACTTTAAAAAAATAATATAAACATATAAGTAATGGGCTGGGTTCCTTTTTATTTTATTTTTTCAAACCCCAGGAGCAAAATGACGTCGTTTTGCTCCTGGTCCTTTTTAATTTTTTTTTTTTTTTAAACCAGGAGCAAAACAACTTCGTTTTGCACCTGGTTCTTTTTTTTTTTTAACCCAGGAGCAAAACAATGTCGTTTTGCTCTTGGGTTCAAAAAATTTAAAATAAAACAGCGCAATCCATTAGGGTTGAGCCGTCTCCTTCATCAGAAATTGGGGAGGCAATTGCAGCACCCCCCAATTTCTGCAAGAGGGACGGCTGCCACCGAAACACCCCTATTTAGGGTGTTTTCCGGGGGTTGGGGTATACGTGCACCTCCGTGACCCCCCGGGCATGGCCCCTGTCCATCTTCATCCTTCTTTCCATCTCCTTCTCTCCATCTTCATCCTTCCGCATCGAATCATCGGATTTTTTCTAGAAGGCAGATGGTAACAAGTGGCCAGTTACCAAATCTCCACCTTACATACGAAGTAGATCGTTCTCCGATGACATTTTTGAGAGTTTCTATTCAGTTGTAGTACCTGGAAAACATAATGAAATAAGAAAAAAAATTAAAGATGAAATGGGTGTCGCACAATTGGAATTTGGTACTTCTGGCTATTACTATAATTGCGAATCCACCATCCATCTTCATCAATTTAGGTAATTTCTTCAATTCGGGTAATCGGTGTTGCATGTAAGTGGGTTAATTTGTAATTGAAACTTGAAGCTTTTGGGAATATTCCTCTGGTGGAAAGTATACAAGCTGAATCAATGGTTAAACACAAGGCTGCACAAGATCAAGCATGAGTCTACAACACAGGATCAATCCCAGTGGACAAGAGGCGAGAAATATTTCAAGCAGAGAAACAGGCAGGAGTTAGTTACAAATTAGTTGTAAATCTCAGCCATTCATTACACACTATAAATACCAAATTGGAGATTGTAATTTTGTTGAGTTGAATTGAAATTGAATTCTTCTTCTTCTTCTTCTTCTTCTTCTTCTTTCTCTCTGTTTTTCAACCAAAATTTCTCTGGTTTTTAACATGGTATCAGAGCTTTAAGGAAGTAGATCTTGGAGTCGTTTTTCATGGTGCGACGAGGGAGAGCACCTCAGATAGCGATTAATGCAGATTTACCGGTTTTCGAAGAAGAAAACGAAGATACAAGCAATAATCGGTAGAATATGAATTTCGAAGATGAACATCGAGCGGATCGAAGAACTGGATATGGAGAAAGCAGAAATAATGGAGCGGGATCTAACAATCCAGGTCTCATTCTTATCAATTCAGTACTAAAAAGAAGTTCTAATTTCTTAACCTGGAAACATGCTATGTTACGAGCCATAACAGCCAAAAAGAAACTGAAATTTATTAACAGAGATAAAATTCCTCCTCGAAGAAATTCGCCAGAATATGATGAGTGGAAGGAAACAGATTGTCTGGTAATTTCTTGGATTCTTAATTGCATTTCTCGACTTAGCAGATGCTTTTGAATTTACAAGCTCTGCTAAATCATTATGGATTGAATTAGAAGACAGAATTGGAGATAGTAATGGTCCAACACTGTTTAAACTCAAACGTGAAATTAGCATGCTCACACAAGGGAATAGTTCAGTCATAACGTATTTCATTCAACTTAAGAAGTTATGGGATGAATTCTTTTTACTTAGGCCACTTCCTGAGTGTCAATGTGGAGCGGCAAATGACTGTGTATGCAATGCTTTTAGACATTTTATCGATTTACAAGAGGAGGACAAGTTGTTGCAATTTTTGACAGGATTGAATGAGGGCTATGAGCATGTAATTAATCAAATACTGCTCATGGAGCCGATGCCTAGCATTGATCGTGCTTATTCCATGATTTCTAAAATACAAAGACAGAAAGAGGTGTTTACAGAACAAAATGTTGAAATGGCAGATTTTACCTCTGCCAGGCACAACAACAAAGGAGGATCCAAGCAATCATATGGTTCTGGCAAAGGCAATGGCTCCAGAGGGAAAAGGAATGTTAAAAAAGAAGACTTAGTCTGCAGTCACTGTGATGGAGTAGGACATGACAGGCAATCATGCTTCCAACTCATTGGTTATCTAGATTGGTGGCAAGGACCAAAGGTTACTGAAGGAAATAAAGGTACACAGGGTTATACAGGTGGTCGTGACAAGCCTAGATCCAGGGCTAATGCTGTTCAGGAAGTGAAAGACAATCCACTTGAGGATTCAACAGATTCAAAAGAGAAGACCTTATCAGAAGTAATACCAAACAGATGCTGCATGAAGTTTACAGAATGCTCAAGCAACAAGGAAAAATGCCAGAGTCCTCTACTAATTTCTCTGCCTTTGCAGGCTTTTCTGGTAATGCTATCTCTTATTGTTTCAACATACAAACTCAAGATAATGTGTGGATAATATATAGTGGTGCTACATCACATATGCACCAAATTTTTCTTTCTTCGAAACTTTTACACTTGTAAGTTCTAAGGAATCAGTTTTATTACCTGATGGAAATGCATAATTCGTCAAACATATAGGAACTGTTAGATTGGCACCAGAAGTATTGTTACAAGGGGTGTTACATGTACCTCAATTCAAATTTAATTTGTTGTCAGTGGGCCAGTTGTTACAGAGTTCTAATCTTAAGGTGCATTTTGCTGCAACTTATTGCTGTTTACAAGACCAATCCACACATAGGCTTGTGGCAGTAGGCTGGTACAAGGATGGTCTTTATCAGCTTAATAAAGCTTCTTTTACTGTTGAGTGCTTGCAGAAAGTACAATGCTTAGCTTTACAAACCAGTAATGTAGCTTCATTACCTATGATAAATAATGGTAGTGCTTGGCGTAAAAGATTAGGCCATGCTTCTCCTGATGTACTGAAACATATTTCTATTCTAAAGCAAACTACATTTGATTTTTGCAATATATGTCCTCTTGCTAAACAACACAGGCATGTTTTTCCCAAGAGTTTTATTACTACAACTGCAATTTTTCAGCTCATACATCTTGATGTTTGGGGGCCTTATAAAAGTGCTTCACTTACTGGTGCAAAGTATTTCCTTACTATTGTGGATGATTATTCTAGGGCCACATGGGTAATTTTGTTGCAGAACAAGTCACAGGTATATAATGCCTTGATTAATTTCTTCAATTATGTTCATACTCAGTTTCAAACTGCAGTGAGGATAATTGGAACAGATAATGGTGGTGAGTTTGTGAATCAGAATTCTAGAAAATTATGTCAATCTTTGGGTGTTTTACATCAAAGAACTTGTGCTTATACACCACAGCAGAATGGTGTTGTAGAGAGAGAGCATTGCCATCTTTTGGATGTTACAAGATCTTTGCTTTTGCAGGCTTCTTTGTCATCAGCATTTTGGGGAGAGGCTTTAATGATGGCCACCAGCATCATCAATGTTCTTCCTTTAAAGATTCTGAAATGGGAGACTCCTTATTACAGGTTGTATCAGAAACATCCTACATAGGATCACTTCAAAGTATTTGGTTGTCAATGTTTTTATACTGATGTTCATCCTTACAAGGATAAATTAGCTCCTCGTGCCCATCCTGCCATATTTCTTGGTTTTTCTCTTGGGCAGAAAGGTTTTAAAGTATATGATTTGGAGAAACAGAAGATTCTTACAGCTAGAGATGTTACTTTTCAGGAAGCTATATTTCCTTATGCTTCTTCTTCATTGCAGGGAAAAGAGATATTGAATGTTCCTTTCACTACTGATTCTTCTTCTACTGGTACAGAAGGATTGGTTTCATGTGATTTTCCATCTCAAACTAACATTACCCCGGTGATTCGCAGGACAAACAGGGTTTCTAAACCTCTATCATGGTTAAGAGATTTTGTATCTCTTTCACAGACTGCTAATGCTTCTCTACCTCATATTACAGGTTTTTCTCCAGACCACACTGCTTTCTTATGCAATATTAGCCCAATCAGAGAGCCTAAAAACTATTTTAAAGCCAGTCAGCATACAGAATGGGTTCAAGCTATACAGCAAGAACTTGATGCATTGGAACACAATGGTACATGGGTTATTTCTGACTTGCCTGTAGGGAAAAGGGCTCTTGCTTCAAAATGGGTTTACAGAGTCAAATACAAGCCAACTGGAGAAGTTGACCATTTCAAGGCAAGGCTTGTGGCCAAAGGCTATAACCAAACCTTTGGTATAGATTATCATGAATCATTCAGTCTTGTAGCAAAGGTGGTCACTGTCTGGACAGTCCTGGCATTGGCAGTAGCAAGGGATTGGCCAGTGCACCAAATTGACATCAACAATACTTATCTTCATGGTTTTTTAGATGAAGATATTTACTTACAGCCACCACAAGGGTATACAAAGTGCAAGGGTGACCAGGTATGCCATTTAAAAAAGTCTTTGTATGGCCTGAAGCAAGCAGGCCGCCAATGGCACAAGGAGATTTCAGCCAAATTACTTGAATATGGCTTTCAACGTTCTCCTAATGACTACTGTTTATTCACACATACAACATCTACAGGTGCCAAGGTAATTTTGGTTCTCTATGTTGATGATATACTTCTTACCAGTGCCCATATGACAGATATTTTAGCAGTTAAGGAGTATTTGCATGGTTTATTCATAATCAAAGATATGGGAGATGTAAAGTATTTCCTGGGGGTGGAATTTGCTAGATCAGAAGAAGAGGCTGTATTGTCTCAACAGAAGTACATTACAGACTTGCTTGCAGAAGCAGGGCTTACAAATGCCAATGTTGTTTCCAGTCCTGCAGCACATGGTATGACCTTAACAGCACTAGGTACACCTTTTAACAATGTGGAACTTTATAGGAGCCTCATTGGCAAACTTTTATATTTGGGTTTCACTGGACCAGATGTTGCACACATTAGTCAGCAGCTAAGTCAATATATGCAGTCACCCTGTACACATCATTTCCAAGCTGCTTTGCATGTTCTTAAGTACCTGAAAGGCACACACATATATGGTCTATTTTATCCACACCAAAAGGAAACAGATTTACAGCTAGTTGCATATTGTGATTCTGACTGGGGCACATGTAAAGTTTCTAGAAAATCAGTGACTGGATATTGTGTGTTTTTGGGTTCATCTCTCATCTCTTGGAAAACAAAAAAGCAAAGTGTAGTAAGTAGAAGTTCTACTGAGGCTGAGTATAGAAGTATGGATCAAACTGTTTGTGAATTAAAGTGGCTCTCATACATTCTTTCTGACTTGGGAGTTAAACTTCAGCTTCCAATACATATGCATTGTGATAATGCATCAGCAATTGCCATTGCAAAGAACCTTGTGTGTCATGACAAAACAAAGCACCTTGAAATAGATTCTCATATTGTGAGAAACCTTGAAATAGATTGTCATATTGTGAGAAATTCAATAGAGGATGGTTTTATCTGTATACCATTTGTTCCTACTGGTTCATAACTTGCATACTTGTTTACAAAGCCTTTATCACACGCCAAGATGCTGCCAACATTAAACAAGATGGGTATAGTTCAGATCACAGATGAAGTAGAACCTGTTTCAGCTTGTTGGGGGAGTGTGGAAATTATATAAGCTGAATCAATGGTTAAACATAAGGCTGCACAAGATCAAGCATGAGTCTACAACACAGGATCAATCCCAGTGGACAAGAGGCGGGAAATATTTCAAGTAGAGAAACAGGTGGGAGTTAGTTACAAATTAGTTGTAAATCTCAGCCATTCATTACACACTATAAATACCAAATTGGAGATTGTAATTTTGTTGAGTTGAATTGAAATTGAATTCTTCTTCTTCTTCTTCTTCTTCTTCTTCTTCTTCTTCTTCTTCTTCTTCTTTCTCTCTGTTTTTGAACCAGAATTTCTCTGGTTTTTAACACCTCTCACTTCATTTGATTCGATTATAATTATTTGTATTTCTATAATTTTTAATTGAAAACCCAGTTTTAAATTAACAAAACCTAATGAATGCATTTGATTTTCAATTCAAAGAACAGAGAATCCCCGATGGTGATGTGATGAAGAGATGACAGCGGAGATCACCAATAAAACGGCGGTAGAAATGGTGGTAAGATCAGACTTCATCAAGTTTATGGTGCTGAAGGTTCAGTGTGATAGGAATATGTATATACATAGGGCTTTTACATATTGTACAGGGACTATTATGTAATCATAGCAATGGTCATCAATAAGGGAACTCTTATTCACATGGGAATTTTTTGGCTTTAGTTGGTTATGATGTTACAACAGTGGTTTGCCATAATTGCAAGGGGAACGGCCATTATGCTCGCCAATGTCCCTCACCTAGGTTGAATGCTCCGCAACACCGAAATCCCCAAACCAACCATACCACCCTAGCACCTCATTTATCCTCCTCTCAACCTTGGATCATGGATACGGGTGACACTCATCATCTCAGATCCGATATGGGAAACCTGGCACTTCACTTAGATTATAAAGGACCAGAGGAAGTCCTTTTGGGTAATGGCTCTAAACTTCAAAACTCTCATACTAGTCAATCAATTTTTCATACGCCTAATAGACCTTTGAATCTGTCTAATATTTTGCATGTTCCATAGTGTAATTCTAATCTTATATCTGTTTCTACTCTTACTAATCATAATGACATTTCTGTGGAATTCTTTAACAATTGCTTTGTTGTGAAGGACCTGAAATCCAGGAAAATCATTTACCAAGGGCCAAATAAAGGGGGCCTTTACACTATGCCACAAATTTTAGCTTCACCGCCTTGGATCCATCTCACTTCTCTCTCCACTTGGCATGCTAGACTTAGACATGCTGTGTTGCCTGTGGTCCGCCGAGTCCTTCATCAACATGCTCTTCCAGTATCGAGTAACTTAGAGTCATTTTGTTGTTCGAGTTGTACTCTTAGCAAGAGTCATAAACTCCCATTTGTTGAGTCTAGTTTTCAGGCCAAGCGGCCTCTGGAACTTATTTGTTCAGACCTTTGGGGTCCATCCCTTTTTAAGTCTTTTGATAACTTTTCATACTATGTGTCATTTTATGATCACTATAGCAAATTTTATTGGATTTATTTTCTGAAATACAAGTCTGATTCTCCCTACAATTATTAAGTTTTGTTCTTTATTAAAAAGCAATTTGATTGCTCCATTAAATCTTTTCAGTCTGATTGGGCAATCCATATCATCTTACCTGTCACAGCATGGCATACAACACCGGGTTTCCTGTCAGTACACTCCTGAACAAAATGGATGTGCAGAGAGAAAACACCGTCATATTGTTGAAACAGGCCTAGCCCTTTTGCCTCATGCCAAACTGGATAAATCATTCTAGACATTTGCTTTTGACACTGCTGTATATTTGATAAATCGCATGCCCACTAAGTTACTTAACTTCAAGTCTCCATTTGAGAAATTGTTGCTTTCCCCCCTGATTATACTTTTCTTCGTGCTTTTGGTTGTCTGTGTTATCCTTGGCTCCATCCATATTCTGCCTCTAAACTTGATTATCATTCTCACCCTTGTATTTTTGTTGGTTATAGCCATTTACACAAAGGTTATCATTGTTTGGATTTTTTTCCGGTAAAACCTTTATCTCAGGCCATGTTGTCTTTGATGAACAGGTTTTCCCGTATCCCGAGATGACTCAGCTCTATGATTCAATAGCTCCTGCCTCCAACATAAACCCGGTCTTCCAATTCCCTCATGCTTCTGCCCAGCCCTTGCTGCCCAGTCCATAACACTCGCCCACTACTGCACCCAGCCCATCTGTTCCTACACCCAAACCCAGCTCACTTGTTCCTGCACCCAACCCGCTCGATGCATCCACTCCACCTTCTCCTGCACCTGCCATGCCCAGCTCGCCCTCCAGCAACTAGACCTACCAACCGCCCACATCCAACCCGCCCCACGCCAACCCAGCCCCAACCTCAGCCCCGCCCTCTCCCGCACCCACTCCACCCGCTTCCCCCTTGCTCACCACACCACCTAAACCTGTACCCTCCTCTCCACCTTGCCTCCCCTCCCCTGGCATTCCCCTTATTATGGACCTCACCAATTTTGCTATAGCAGCAGCACCTCCTTCTCCGCCACCATCTGTGCCGGTTCCTACTCCCATGGTCACACGTTCCCAAACTAGGAATTCATGACCAAGAGCTTTGCACACACAAGTTATGGAGGCAGACTCTGTTACTTATTCTGAGGCTGCTAAATCTGAACACTGGCGGACTGCTATGGCAGAAGAATACAATACCTTGATAGGCAATGGTATCTGGGAATTAGTGGTTGCACCACCGAGTGCTAATGTTATTAGATGCAAATGGGTGTTTAAGACTAAGCAGAAAGTTGATGGATCAATTGACAGGTATAAAGCACGGTTGGTTGCTAAGGGCTATCATCAACGCCCTGTGATGGATTTCACTAAAGCATTCAGTCCAGTTGTGAAGCCAACTACTATTTAGCTTTTGCTTGCCTTAGCAGTCTCTCTTTCATGGCAAGTTTTACACCTTGATGTGTCCAATGCCTTCCTACATAGTGACCTTAAAGAGCAGGTGTTTATGCAGCTACCTACAGGTTTTGTTGATCCCACTCGCCCGACTCATGTTTGTACCCTTCGTAAGTCTTTATATGCACTTATGCAATCTCCCCGCATGTGGCATAAGCAGCTTACTATGGCTCTGGTTCAGTTTGATTTTCAGTGTTCTAAGGCCGCTATTTATCTCTATGTCTATCGTTCTGGTTTTGCAGTTGTCTTCTGTCTCATTTATGTTGATGATTTACTATTGCTTGGTGATGATTTGGGGTTGCTTTAGTCCTTGATTACTTTTCTTCAGCGTCAGTTTGCCGTTAAAAACTTAGGTCGGGTTCAGTATTTTTTTGGCCTTGAGTTGCAGTGGACTGATAGAGTGCTATATGTGAATCAACAGAAGTACATTAAAGATTTACTGCTGAAATCGAAAATGTCAGGGTGTAAACCGATTAGCACTCCTGCTTGTGTGTCCACTAAACTATCGGCTACTGGGGGTGATGTATTGGTGGATGGGTCGTTGTATCAAAGTGTTGTGGGGGGTCTCCAGTATTTGACAATCACAAGACCTGACATTGCCTTTGCTGTCCATAAGGTCGCTAAGTTTATGCATGCTCCCACAAAGATCCACTGGCAGGCGGTCAAGCGCATCTTGCCCTATCTTCAGGCTTCTCATTCTTATGGTTTGGTGTTTCGCCCAAGCACTATTTCACAGCTTCAAGGGTTTTCTGATTCTGATTGGGGTGGTGACTCCGATGACCATCGGTTTACTACCAGTTTCACAATCTTTCTGGGTGATAACTTGGTTTCCAGGGTCTCTCGAAAACAGCACACAGTCTCTCGCTCTTCCACTGAAGCCGAATATCGTGCTTTGGCTACTACCACCTCTGAGCTCTCTTGGATCACCATGCTTCTCTCTGATATTGGTTTTTCTTTGCATGGTTCTCCCACTCTTTGGTGTGACAACTTAAGTGCCAACTACTCATGGCAAACCCTATTTTTCACTCCCGGACGAAGCATCTTGAGATAGATTTTCACTTTGTTCGTGAACGGGTGGCCTCTAAGTCCCCCCCATGTTCGGTACTTGCCTATGGAGTCCCAGCTTGCAGATCTTCCCACCAAGGCTCTTCCCAAGGCCCGGTTTTTGTCATTGAGAGACAAATTGAGCATTGCTCCTACCCTTGGTCAACTTGCGGGGGTGTGATAGGAATATGTATATACATAGGGCTTTTAAATATTGTACAGAGACTATTATGTAAATTCCAAACGTGTACTCTAGGGTATAGATACCCATTGTAAATCAATTCAATTTAAGGGTTTACATCAATCTTTCACAGTGGTTGACAAAGATGGAGATAGAGATGGGTTCTTTAAGTTTCAATTCAAAATTGAAAAAATTGGAAAATTATTTGGTAACCATTGCAGTTGAAGGAGGTGAAATGAGTTGATTTGGTTACTGAAAATCTACTCTTCGTTCAGTGATAGATCTATAAAACAAATACTTTCAAATAATTTAAGGGTTACATGATTTCATCGTTTGAAACTGTGAAACAGATATTTTCAGTTAATCTATTTTCTTATCCATGTAATAATTTGAAATTGTGTTGCATGCAAAAACATTATTGGTAATGCCACTCACAAAAAAAAAAAAGGAGTTTACGACCAATAATATTAAAATTAAAAGATCAACAACTTAACGTGGTAAAAAAATTAATCAACAGGCGAATTATAATTTTGATAAAAAAAAAATGAGGGAGTTGAGTATTCATTTTGCCTTGTCTATCATTATATTTTATGGATTACAACAATTCGTTGCAGTAAAAGTTCCCCCCCCCCCCCCCCCCCCCCCCTTAAAAGTCGTAACATTAGCTACTTTTCATGTTATTTTAACCCATTCCCATGCAGGAAAATATAAAGAATTTCTGTAATTTGACCCCTAAATTTATTTACTCATCAAAATTTCACTCAAGTTTTCGAAATTATTAGTATTTGGTTAAAACTGAGGGGATTCACCAGCGATGAATAAATTATTACTGTATATTGTAAAAACAAATGATAGTTAAAACTTGGAAAGGCAGAAAAAAAATCATTATAATTTATAGGATATTTTTGTTTGTAAGGAAACAACTCGGAAAGAGAGGCCTTTGCACATGTGAGAGAGAGAATCAAAGACGTGAATGATGTGGTAGGATAATATGAGAGGGTGAGAGCAATGATACATTTTCATGTGAATTGTTTTCCATTTCCTTTTCTCACCTTCACAGGTTCAGTTCTCACTCATTTTACCTCAGTTTTTCAAATTCTTTGAATCAAATTCCAACACATCTCATATAAACTTTGGAGGGAGAATTCACGGTTTTAGAGAGTTATGGGAAAGAGTAGTTTGTGTTAATGGCTTCCTTCTCCAATTTTTACACATCCAACCCTTTTCTATCAAATATGATCCGGGAAATGAACTCATGAGGCTGGAAGATCTTTGGGTAAGGTAGAAATTGAAGAATATAAAGTGGTTGGCTACTCACTGAAGCTTTGCAGGAAAAAATGAAATTTTTTGTGATTAATTAGCTTCCCGAGCAGTATAATATGTTTTAAAGGTATATTTGAGCTATTGGCATTGCAAGGATCATAGTTGTTCGATCGATTTGTCCATGGATGCAAGTTTAATATTGACGGCTACCATGTACGGCAGCGACTGTGATATTTTTCAGTGAGGTACGGAAAAGTAGAGTAAAATTAAAATTAAAATTAAGTTCAATTCTAAATAATATTTGGAGTAATAATATTTGAATTTTTTTATGCTTTTAGAAGTTTATTTTTTCATGAATTGTTGAGTATTTTGGGTTAATTAATTAAGAAAAAAGTCAAAAAAAAAAAAAAATGCATGTGGTTTGCTGGATTTGTAAATGCAGATCTAGGTTTTATAAGTTGACAAACTCATCTATGTAGTTACAATGTTTGACAAATAGAGACATCCACCCAACACACATTTTAAAAACTATCCTATACTTTCGATTTTGGGCTGAAATTTTATATATTGGTTTATATGAATACAGTTGACCTTAGTAATAAAACTTTATAGTTTTTGGGAATTGGATGTATTTTTCTAATTAAATGATACAAAAAAATTGAAAAAAAAAAAGTTATTACTAGAAAATATTCAAATTCTGGTAGGATATTCCTAAATAACATCACAAAATATTAAGAGGATAAATAGAAGAAATAATTGAAGCTTGCATGGGGATCAGGTCAAAAGTACCCGTGTTCACACTGTTAATCTCATCCATGTGCTAAACTCAATATATATATTTTTTGTTGTGTAGAATCTGAATAGTTTATTCATGTTATTTAAAAATCATCCATCAAGATTTGAATATCTTCTGCGCATTTATCTATCTTTTATGTTTTTATCATTTTTTCTACCATTTAATTAAAAATTACTTGTGTTTATCAAAAATTTCGGAGCTTCATTATTAATATTCAGTATATTTGTATCAAACATATTAAATTAGCCTAAAAAACCAAAATGTTGGATAGTTTTTAGAAAATTGGATGTAGAAACTTGTTTGTTAGCTAGAGCTATTTGTTTGTAAATAATAATAAAAAAAAAAAATCACATATCTCTTTTTGACAATTTTTAAAATACAAACTTGTGTCTGTAAAACTAGCAAACCATATGTATTTTATTTTGTACTTTTCCAATTAGTTAATTATATAATTTTTATTTTTTTAGTTTAAATGATATTTATATGCAAGAAAAACATGAAAGTTACTAGAGATACATATGTGATATTTTGTTGATACAGTGGAAGAATGATATTTTCAAAAATTTATTTATTTTTTAGGTAATACTGGAATGAATTTAGGTTTCCTAGCAAAACTATACGAGATTTTGATTCCCGCGTAAAAATGTGAAAATACGTGGGAAGCTAGATAGTAGTTAATCCAAGCTAAAATAAACTTAATTAATTAGATATATTCCAATAAAATGTTTCTCAATATATTATTGAACTATTGAATTGTTAATAGTAATTATATCAATTATGTAATAATTTTGTTGTTATTAAGTTTTATTAGTGTCATGGTTAGTGAATTACTTCATAAAAGATTCGATTTAGTGATGAGGGAAATGAAACAAAGATTAGCAGTAACTAGTTTCATGTCGGGGCAATGCGCACGTAATTTATTTTTTAATTATTTAAATACCAAAAAAATTAATAAATATGATCCGAAGAAATTCATTTGTCCAAAAAGAATCATACGTTACTTTTTCTAAATTTATAGAAGATTCTCAATTATCAAAGTTGAAAATCAACCTAAAACAATTTAACTCAATAATATTTATAAATTATACAGTGGGATTAAAACAACCAAATGTTTGGTTGTATATGGTCAACAGCCTAGATATTAAATATGAAACCTAGCAATCAACATATAGCAAAGCTGTAAAGGTAAATTAATCTGAATATATATATTAACAGAAACCAGATTATGAATATTAATACAATATATTAATTCTATCAGAAAAATAACAACAAACTGAAAATTGTGAAAGTGAGTTTTGGAATAGAAGTAAACCTAATTACGTACCATACCAATAATTTTATGAAAATGGTTATCAAAACCAAATCGGATCGACTGGTCGAACTTGGTTCGACCAAATCCAGTGATTAGTCCGATCTGTTTCATGCCGGTTTTGGTAAGACTTCAAAACCAGTAGAAAACTAGTAAACCAACCAATTAGACTGATAAACTGACCAGTTTAAAACATGAACCAGGTTCTCTAAATAATATTCTTTTATTATTATAAAAAACCTTATTAAAAAAATAACTTCCCGCCTTTAATTAATCAAAATTTAGGCCATGAACTTAATTGGAAGTTCATAATTTTTCTTGTCATAGTTGTTCTATATATGGAGAAAAAATGACAAGAAGCATAGCAAAGTTTTCAATGGGATTTTTTTTTTTTAAAAAAAAAAAAACTATTTAGGGAGTAACAGTTGACCTCACAGCCTATATTTATTTTAGAATGATAAGAATGCAAGTTGCCAACCACACCAAGACTACACATAATTCTTTAAATTATATATATATATATATATATATATATATATATATATATATATATATATATATATATATATATATATATATATATATAGTTTGAAGCTTAAAGTTTATGTATATTCATTAGTATTGTATCCAAAATTTTTTTACTATTCAGTTAAATTTATATAATATAATTTAAAATTAAAATTAAATACTACATAATATATCATCTAATTTATTATCAATTATTTTAAACACATTAACTTTTAAAATTATTATACTGCATTTGAAATCTTTAACTTTATAAATTATTATTGAAATCTAAAACTTTAATATGTTATGAACTTATATGATCTAAATATATTATTATTTCGATATATATTTTAAAAACTGGTTCAAAGCCGGTTGAACTTCAATCGGATCCTAATTCATTGAACCATTGTCTTTACTGGTTTGATGACCAATTCAATTCTAAAAATCATGGTTATGAAAAAGAGAATCACATGAGGAAGATCAGAAGTTTAATTTAGCTTAATTAGTACCAAGAATAAGAAACCAAATTGGATGAAGCATATAATTTTGCTCAATTGAGAACGAGCAAGAAACTCAACAAGCAATGAGAGCTGGTCATCATGAGCCATTTAAGTGAAGTTTAGAGACAACAGAATGCTTCCAGCATCACCAAATACAATAAACTAGTCAAAGGGCTACGAAATGAACATGATGAAGAAATAAAGAACAAAAAGAAAAATACTGTAGAGAAAACAAAGAAACATATTTTTGCTAATAATGGAGCCTCTTAAATAGAAAATTTGAATGCTCGAGGAATACTGCAAAATTCCTCAACCAACCAAAAGCAATACAAGGAAAAGCTTAATTTGCGAAACATCTAATGAACACGAAAAATTCTAATATATGACGGGGGGTACACTACCCTTGCCAATCAAAATATGACACGCAGCGTGGAACTGACGTAGTATGTTTTTGTTGGTCGGGGGTAGTGTATTGCCGGCATACACTAGAAAATACAGCAGACATTGAACATACCCCCGCAGAGAACTACAAGACTACAACAACAAATCCAAAGTAACATCCTCCCGTCCTTTAGATAACCCTTTCTAGTATCGATTAAAATTCAATGCCACACTCCTTCTGCACGAAACTAAACTAAAGAGATAACAGTACCGAATTTGCTGCAAACCGAAAAACAAAAATATCAAGGAAACAAAAATGCAGAAGTCACAATTAATGAATTCACCCATTTAACCATGCAGCGAAGTCATTTTGCTCTTCCTCAGAAACAACATTTGTGTGAAGTTTACACATATCGATCCCTCCACCTGACAAAAACACAAACATAATTACAGCGTGCATTGATGGCCTAGCCCCCGCAATTTTCCTTGAATTTTTGGGGTATACTTACCTTGGTATTGGGGTAGTATAATTAATTTGTATCCCTAGAAGTAGGCAGAGTTTCATTCCCGGATCCGGCGCCAATACGGGCCCTACGCACAACTCCAATCCGGTAACGAATGCCTCTGAAATCTTCAGGTTGTTCGTGAAGAATGACGTAATCACCGGCCATAAGATTCCATTGAGAAACGAAACTTTTCCACTTCCTGCAAGCTATTTCAGGCCTGGGATTTTTGTCTTCCTCTCTTCTTCTTATGCATCGTAACTCCCAAGAGAACCCCGAGTCGTCCACAACCTTAAGAAGCAATTCATTGCCGACAAAACTGTCCTTCAAGTACTGTCGATAAGCTGTCATTGGTACGGTAAGCTTTTTTAAATCTGCAGGGCTCAGTGACTTGGAGAAAATTACTTCCTCAGTAGCGTTGTTAACCAAATAGGAGAAATAATCGGGGCCGGGTTCATCACCGATAGCAAAATTGTGAATCAATAGACCAGACTGGTTAAGCTGTGATTGAACTTTCACAAGAATTTGCTGTTTAAACGCTTGGGTTTTGATATCTTCCACATTTGTGATGGAAGCATCAGCAATTAGGGCTTGAGATTCAGCTTGAACTATGCGGCGGACATGCCCATCGAGCTGGTCTGGGATAGAGATGACCTGGACACACTTCAGGAGGCCATCGTGGCTGTAGTCGTCTCCAAGGGGAAGGCCAACGGTCACAATTGCACGAAAAAAAAGGAGGAGATTTTCAGCACTCATGGCTTCCACCGGGATTATGTTAATCCTAGGTGCTACATTGAATGTAGTATAAGACTGGCATGGAAGAACAGTTGCTTTCCTTGCAAAGTATACATTGCCGGTACCGTTTCTGGCACCGTTTCTGGCGATCATCATAAGCTCACATGACCTAGCATCTTTTATTTCCATGGTTGAAAAAGCAAGCTCAATTTCAGTCTCACTCTCAAGCCCTTCTAAAGATTAATGAAGGACTGAAAGAAAACTAGAACGTTGTGTTATGAATTCATAGAAATGATCAGCTTATATAGCTGTTAGAGCTTGTAATTAAACCCTACTTAACTACAACTTAACTAGCCCTAGCCCTAGCCCTAGCCCTAGCCCTACCCCTAATTTTCTTTAGGCACCCTGGATCTGTGCTCATATGGGACCCACAAAGGGTATGTGTGCCCTCTTGGTTGCATATATGCAAGCCATGTGATTGTTGCAACGTTATGAAAACCGGACCGGCCGGTTCGATCGGTTTTACCGCGAACCTCCATTGGTCTGGTCAGTTTAATTAAATTTAATGGTTTAATCAAAAACCGGATTTGACCGGTTCAAACCGCAAAAAGCCGGTGAACCGGTCAAAAACCGGTTTCTTGACCAATTCTAAGTTGAAATTAAGAAAATGCTGAAAGTAGGATTTGAACCCATGTCTCCTCACTTAAGTTTGACATCTTATACTACTTGGCCATCCTGACTTTACTGATGGGTTTTACTTAAATTTTTAATATATCAATTAAATAAAAATGTATCATAAAGAAAGCATTTTCATGAAATTATTTGCCTATATCAGAAAATAATAAAATCAAAATGACACTTTTCGTCCTTAATCTTGAAAAACGTACATAAATTGAATTTGAATTTATGAATTTTTGTAAAGTACAATAAAACTGAATATTCTATATTAGTTCATTATGTTTTATTGAATCCTACCATTTTGTAAGTTAATTTCTCATTCAAAATCCAATTTACTACTTGCTTAATCTAGTAGTAGTACATTTGATTTCTTTAATATTGCTCTTACTATTACTAGTCTCTGTTTTTGCCCTTGCTATTACTAGTTTATTTTTATTATTTAAGGCTTGTATTTAATTAAGTTTTAAAATATTTTGTAAAGTTATTTTGAATATTTAACATTTAAAACTTATGTTTGATGAATTTATAAGCTTATTTATTATTTAAATAATATTTTTTTCAAAAAATCAATAATCCGGTATAACCACCGGTATAACCACCGGTTGAACCGGTAAACCACGTACCAGTAGCTTCACCGGTTTGATGTCCGGTACGGTTATGATAACATTGGATTGTTGACTTGAATATCATCTTAAGTTTCTGGAAAATTTAGGCAAAACACGTTCTGAGGTCCCTAAACTTTTATGAAATTTATAATTGGACCCTTGATTAATTTTTTGAACACATTGGATATATGATTTTTTTGTTTTAATAGTATTAGCCCCAAACTCGAAACTTTTTTCTCCCGTGGGCTATAGTATCCATTCACTGGTATATGACACAATTTTTATAGACACGTGAGATTAAATCGGGGGTATGATTTATATTAGTAGTTATCATAAAACCACATAGGAAATATGATTCTGATCTCTCTAATCAACTCTGGAGTCTTCTATTTTTCTTAAAAATTGTATCACGTATTAGTGAACAGGTAGTGTAGCCCACAAGAGAAAAAAATATCGAGTTTGGGGCTAATACTATTAAAACAAAAAGCTCATGTACCCAATGTGTTCAAAAAATTGATCAGGGGGCCAATTGTAAATTTCATAAAAGTTCAGGGGCCTTAGGATGTTCTTTGCCAAAAATTTATTCCATTGCTTAAATTTATATAGGATTATATTTATTTATGTTTAGAGTGAATACTTGTTGTAATACCCCGAATTATTTATTTTGTGAATATCCATATAGAGTGTTTAGATGCATATATGGTTATATATATATTTAAGTGAGTTAATGAGAAATTATAAAAGTTCAGGGATGAATTGGAAAATTATCGAATAAGGAGGGATTATAAAAGATATTTTACAAAAATCAATTTAATTAAATTTGGAGATGCCGATACACAGCCATCTCCTTTTTTCTTTTTCTTCTTCTTCTTCTTTCTTTTCTTTTTTTCTTTCATTTTTATATTTGAAATTTCAACTCTCAAATTCTCCCTCAATTCTCATCCTTTTTTCGCAAACTTTATACCGAAACGAAGCTCTCAACACGTACTGCAATTCTATGTAAGTTTTAGGAGGAGAAATTAAGTGTTGAGAGAGAGATAAAAGCTAGAAATTTCGTGCTATTGGCTGTCCCGTCGATTCACCACCTTCCGTCCAAAATTTCGAAAATCTGACTCCCTAAATTTTTCAGGTAGCTAGAAGCGTGTTGCAGCCCAAGATCTACCTCCGGGCGGTCCATTAGTCTTATTATACAGGTTATCATTAATTGCCTTTAATGTATTAATTTAGAGTATGGTTTTAGCCTTGCTACGGGTTCCGGTGGCGATATGCCTACCCATTCCTTAGCGCCGGTCATGGCCGGGATTTGGGTCGTGACACTTGTACTTTTGTATTAAAGCATGATATATATTGATATGTATTTTTTGACACAGAGCATAGTTGACGAAGTTAATGAACTCTTCTAGCAAATTCTAGCGATAATTAGAAATTGATGAAAATTCTAGATAATTATAGAACTAATCTAAAAAATAAAAATTTATAAAATGTTCTATAAATATCTAGTTTGTATAGAAAAAATTTAGTAAGTATATAAAATATCTAAAATAGGATTTACGTAAAAAGGTTTGGAAAGTTTGAATAATCTAGAATATTATAACTAATCTTGTATTATCTAGAATATTCTATTCACTACTATAAATATGTAACTCTCCATGTAAACAAGTAGAATAAATGAAATCATATTACCATTCTCCAAATACTTCTTTCTAACTCTCCTCAAGCACTAACTACCTTTATACCATTAAACCATAACACCAAACCATTAACATAATCAGTACAAAAACACTCACAATAGTACCAAACAGAAAACAAAAAATTTGAGCAATGCAAAACAAAGTGGTGACAACGGTAGTGGCATCGGCTTTTTCTGTCACGTTCAATCAATTTGGAAACAATCGAATATCTTTGTATTTGTGTTTTTTGCTAGCCATTGTGTTTTGCAGCCACCAATTGTTTTAGAAAATTATTTTTATTTCAGCTGCTGCTAGGAATAATCTATTGTGTTTTGCTGCTGTGAATTGTTTAAGAAATTCCTTTTTGTTGCGGCTGATGCTAGCCATTTTCTATATTGTTTTGCTGGTGTCAATTATTTTAGAGAATTGCTTTTCTATTTTAGCTATTGACAACGCCAAAATGCAACTTTTCCTGTTTGTTTCTTACTGATAACTATAGTATTCTCGGAGCATTGTAGTTCCAGAGTTTGTGGCTGATTTGGCATCATCTGACTTCCAATAAAAGAGATACTGCTGCAATTGATTCTAAAATTGGCAGCATTCTATTATTGTACAACCAATTTGGCATTTTAGATTTAACTTTGCTATTTTCCTCTCCATTTTTGCATTATCACGACTCTCAATCTTCAAATTGATAAAGTAATCCTTAGATAAGAAGAGAAGAGAAGAGAAGTGCAAAGTTGCACATGGCATAGATAAGTGGGGTTCAATTCATTAATCCTTTTCCCATTATAACTGGATAATCTTTTCTTAATATTACTAACTAATTTAAAAAAAAAAAATTTTTTTGAAGCAGTCCAAAAAAAAAAAAAACAAAAAAAAAAAAATTTCACACTTCTACGACGTCACATTGAAATGTTTTGGCTAGTGCCCAGTTGGTCGAGAAATTTTATAGAACACCCAAAATATATACTCTTGTAGTTGTAAAATGTAAAATAGCCAACTATTAATAAAATAATAACACAATATATTTTAGGATTTCTGGTTTATAAATCTAAAATTTTTAGATTTAAGTTTAAAATTTTGTTTAAATAATTAACTATTAATAAATAAATTATACATTATGAACTTTTTATTGGTTGATGTAACCTAAAAAAACATACTTTTAAAGTTTATAGATAACGGAATGAGAGAAAGTAGAGTCTAAAGGTAAAGAAAATTAGGTTACGAAAGCAATGACTTGACTGAGTAACCCCTTTATTAGAAAGGGATTTTTTTTTATTATTATTTTCTTTACAAAAATAGAATAATTCTTTAAATATAATTGCTCCGTTGATGTTGGAATAAATGATAGCAGATGGTGCCATCTGTTCCACGTGGCAGAAGCAACGTTAGTTGCCCAAACTGTCGGCTTAGAAAAAGTGTTGTTGACGTTCTTTTATGTAAAATGCTTTCAATTAACTAATGTTATGAAAACCGGATTGGACCGATCGGTTCGACTGGTTTTACAACGAACCAGTTATGGGTGTGGTTGGTTTGATTAAAATAAATGGTTTTATAGAAAATCGGAGATGACCGATTCGACCAACAAAAAATCAGTGAACCGACGAACCGGTCAAAAACCAGTTTTTATAATTTTCTATGTTTGGTTTTGGATTCGGTTCGGTTCAAAACCGATTCGTTTTGGTTTGGTTAAAAACCGAACCAAACCGAATTAAAAACTAAATATAGAAAATTATAAAAACCAAAATCAAACCAATATACACTCGGTTTGAATTGAACCAAACTGAACTAATTTGGTTTGATTCTGGTTCGGTTCGGTTTCAAACCAAAATTTTCTAAATTTTTAAAATTTAAATCAATTATCATTAAAATTTAAAATTGATGACGTTTTAGGATATTTCATGAAGTTATTTTGAGTATTAAACATTTGAAACTTATGTTTGATGAATTTATAAGCTTATTTATTATTTAAATAATATTTTTTCCAAAAAAATAATAATCCGGTATAACCACCGGTTAAACCTGGTTGAACCGATAATACCACGTACCAATAGTTTCACCGGTTTGATGTCCGGTACGGTTATGATAACATTGTAATTAACATTTGGCAAATGCGTGTTTCTAATCAATTTTTTTAACATTTTCAATATATATATTTTTTAATAATATTAACTCCAGATTTAACAATTTTTTCGGGTATGAGTTATAATATCCGTTAACTTGCATGTAACATAATTTTTGAGTGCTAAACTAAATCAAAAGTATAATTTACATCTGTAGCTGCGACATACATATATAATAAATATGGTTTGGACCCTTCCATTAAACTCTAATGTTATATTTTTTTCGAAAATTATATCATGTGCTAATTAACAGGTACTGTAGTTCATATTTGAAAAAGTGTTGAATATGGAAATATCCTGTTAAAACAAAACAATCATTTACTTAACATATTGAAAAAAATTAATCAACCAAGCCAATTACAAAATTTATGAAAGTTCATAGGTTCGCAATATGTTATCTAAGTATTTTATCAGTTAATCATTTGATTAGTTTCTAAAAAATTTCATACTAATATTTTTTTTTAATAACATTGTACTAATTTATTAGGTTGTAAAAGTAATTCTCTCCCAGAGCATATAATACACTTTTAACTTTGCTTCACTCATTATTAGAAATGGTTGTAGGATAGTTACAATAGCCTCAACTACACTGTACTCTAGCTCTTATTGTTCTTATTTTCTTTAATAATTATTGTATTTTCTCGGTACCTTCAAATTAACTACTTTAAAATCTACGTGTCATTAAATACTAACTGTCAAACCCTACTGTTGTCATTCTATGATTGGGTGTGTGATTTTATGACTCCAGATAGTACGGAACTATGCCGCTCAACTACCTTAATTCTGTGGTCCACTGGCCACATCATTTTCAACGTATCATGCACACCTGCACTGTTACTCATGATTCTAAATCTTTTATTGACGGCGCATCTCAATCTATTAACCCCTCTTGTGAAAGAAAACTAATGCATTTGAATTTTGCAATGAAAAATAATATATCTAAAAACTAAAAGGTGCATGAAAAATCCTATATAATCCTATATGTTATATATGAAAAATAATTAATAATAGGGGTATAATTATCTAATTAATTTAATTATTAATTAATTAATAGCATTTCTTTGTATATAATTATTAATTACCCCTATTATTGGTGCTCTAGACCTGGAGTTTCAATTCAATTGCATTTCTGGGGCCACAAAAGTCAGAAAAACAAGTCCTAATTAATTAATACCATACTAATCATAACACACCATTTCGATTAATTTCTCAATCATCTTATCATAGTATGATATTACCTTTGACAATAACAATTAGGCAGTGTTAAATTATAAATTTAAATTATAAATTTTATTAAATATCTATTCTTAAAAGTCTAACAATAAAAAGTATGAAACTTATTTGTATCAGATTGTTGCTAATTATTATTACAATTATGTTCGGATCATTATAATTTATTAATTTGATATTAATTAAATGAATAAAAGAAGCTTAACGTACGTGCTTACAAATTTCTATGATATGTTCAATTTAACATAATTTTTAATCTAATATTATGTGAATCAACTATATATATACCTAGGAAAATACTTCTGGCTGTTTGATATGCTTAAATTTTACTCAATTACTGGGCCAAAATATAAGTAATTATTATTGATATTTTTAATATATATGCTACACTAGTCAATTTTTGTATTTTTAAAATTGTTTTGTTGTCTTTAAGTTTTATTTTTGTACTACGTGAATCTTTTTTTATAGTCAAAACTCAAAGATTAGTACATGACACATGTACTTTTGCATTATAAGATTTTCAATTGATAATTCATTGGCACTTGAGTTTTTGTGTACTTATTAGATCAGTTAATTGGTCCCTTTATTAATATGATAAATATTCCTGATTATTAATATCCTATACACATTAAAAAAATCAAATGACTGGCGGTAATTAATGAGGTGATGTTGTGTCTTTTTTATTAATCAAGTGTTTGAGTTGTCAGCCACTACGCCGGCAAGAATAAGCTTTAGTTCTTAATATCACCCAAATCTGTCTTTTCAAATTTTGAACTTTTGTCAATCCCTAAGTATGTTCTTCTGCACTTTAACTTCATGAAAAGTATCAGTCATAATAATAATAATAATAATAATACTAAAAAGAATCTTTTGTTAAATGAAATAGAAGAAGCATTTCAACTTATTTTTTCTTATATATATTTATTAATTGATCATTTTTATATTCACCCTAATGACACCAATTAAAGTGACTGTGATTCTGCTTGAAAATTAATTTAATTAGTTGATTTAATAGTAAAATTGTGGTCAAAAGAATCTTCAAAGTGTTGATTTACAAGTCATATTTTTCTCAAATTTGTATGGTTTTATTTTTTCTTTTGAGTTTGTTTTTTTTTTTTTAACTTCTCAAAATTTATTCAACTGTTTTGTTGTCAGGTATTATGAGTTTTTTCCATGATTCCAAACCAGTTAAAATTTTAATTAGAATTGAACCGGAGTCCAACTAGATCTAAAAAATTAATTGAAATAATAACATTTTTTTATGTCATTTGAATTAATAACGTGTAAAAATTTAATATTCAACAACAATTTTATAAAATTAAGAAGTATAAACACAATATATTAATTAAAAAGTTAAATATATTTAATATAGTTTTGTAGTTATAATTAAATGTAAGTATGATTTAAAATTTTAAAAAAATAAAATAAATTTTATTTTAAAATAATGCATTTAACTTAAATAATCAAAAGTCATATCCTTAGTTTTTAAGTAAAATAATATTTTTTTTCTTTCAAATCAATTTCATTCTAATTCATGGTTATCCAATTTGACCGGCTTATCAACCCGATCACTTATTAATGATCGGCTTATGCCATGCTGTGTTGGACGTGGTATTGGGCCTCCACGGGCTGTATTAACTATCCCTCAATTTTGAAGGCTTGGTAATTCATTTTAATGATACATTTATTTTCAATTAAATAATTAAATAATTTTATGATGACTTAAATAAAATCCTCTCGTCGGTTTTCTTTATTATATGAATTTTAAGGTTTATAAGTTATCACCAGAATTAGATTGCATTGATTAGTCAATTTAAAGACCTGATTTATTCTTTAATAGTCCAATAATGCATATGTAGTATAAAGCGAAATTTGATAAACCTTTAATTCCATAAAAATTAAAAGCTTAGGAAATACCAAATTCAAAGTTTATTTTATTAACTTTTAGGTACATATAGCAATTCATTATCCAAATTAGTCACCAGTTAATTACGTCTTAACAAAACGAAAGTTTTTTACATCAAATCTAATCCCCTTTTAATATTCCACAATTTTTCTTTTAATTTTTCTTTTAATACATCTTAACAAAAGTGAAAATTCTTGATTTGGAGGATGCATTCCACATCTTTAGGTTTTGAAATTAATGATATCGCCAAAAACATTGATGACTTGTACCAATTGCTAATGCTAAGAAGATGAGTATGCCAATTGCAAAGATTAGCAAAATCTTTGGTTTTACTCTGTTTAATCAAGACAATCAAGGATTATTGAAAATTAAACCGAACCAAACCAAACCAAATCAAATAATCACAAGAAAATGAAAAAAATTGTTGAACTGAATTATGCGCACCTCTCATCCTATCAAGCAGAGAGCTAATCTAGGAATTGTCATAAGAAATTCCTCTTTTCAGAAGAATAATTCTCGCCGGGCAATGTATGTTCTAATTAAGCTTTAGATGGTTTCACTTAAGCTACTCAACCCAAGATTTGAACAGAAAATCAAGAAATACAATATCAGTAGCAAGAAAACTGCAACGTAAAACCGAAAATTCATCTCCAATGGAAGCTTAATTAGTCTAACCAACAGAAAATGAACCAATCTTTAGATTCGGGTTGTACTCAATGCCAGAAAAGCAACTGAAAACAGCTCCAACCGGTAATGTGAAAGCAAATAAGGGTGCAAGAGGATCTTAGACATAAACTCAGTGTTTAATGCATTTCAGCTAAACAAATAGGATATGGGTAAAGTTTCTTTTGGTTGTAAGCATATGCTTTCTACTAACTGAACAAAATTTTAAATATAGAACTGCAGCAATTGTTCTCGAAAACATCAACTGCATAGCAACAATACAGAAATAAAACCATCCTCCATAAAGCATATTTCTCATTCCACGAATTAAAAATACGAAGCATATAATTCATAGATCAGCTATGTTCATAACTATGAGATTTCATGCACAAACATAAAGCTACAGATACGAAAGCATCAGGTTCGCATCTAGTTCTTAGGAAATTTCTTGCACGCTACTTGATGGCTTATGTGAAGGTTGAATATGGGTATTCACTTCTTCTGTTTCCTCTCGAGTCTGATAATCTTCCTTTCCATCTGAAAATCAACAGGCCCTAGAATCAAATACGAGCAACAGTTTATGCAAGATAGTTTGACAAAATGCAATATGATTGCTTTCTCAGTTCATCAAAAACTAATCCAGATTGTAATTTTTCAATGGTATCAATTCAGGTATAGGACATTCTTTCCAATTTCATGGTATACATTTAATCTTTCATCTCTCTCAGAAAGAGATACAAACTTCATTAATTATGACCACAAAATAAATCAAAAGGTCATTAATCACACTTTTCTGGTCTCTTAGTCATCCTGGGATACTATTTCTAGAAGAAATTTAAAGGTGGTCAATGAAAAAAAATCCGATTTAACAATACCTGGCTAACGGCCTCCAACTTGCTTTGGATACTTCCAAATTTAATATTCAGCCAACTGAGTGCGCAGTCAAAACTGAAATTGTGATTTAACCATGTGTAGGAAGGGAAAAACATTGTCAATAATTTGATAATGGCGTCAAAATAAAGAGCATAAATTAAAGTATCTATAGTGTTATACGAGTAATGACAATCACCACAAAAAGTGAAAATTTGGCAAGTAGGAAGAATATACTATAACAGGAATAATCAAATACACCAACTAATCGGAAACTACGAATGCAGGCTTACTTTTTCTTACTCATCTCACGACAAGCCTGAATGAGATCGGCACATGCACGCCTTACATGCTCAGCACCAATGCTGTAAAACAAATTAAGGAAAGTACATGCCACTTTAGAATAAATATAACACACGTAGGATTACATGATCAGAACTTAATATAATAAAATTTTACCAGTACTTTATCCAAACCATAATAGATAATCACAACATTCCAATGTTTCAAAAAAAAAATCCATACAAGGAACACAAGAGAGATAATTCGACCAGTGGAAAAACAGGAACACCACAATATTTGATACTACTGGAAATCATACTTCAGGAAGTTTATAGGATATATTTTAGCAATTTAAGTTGCATGCAGGGTTCTTTTTCCTTTTTCCTATTTTTTCTTTATGTTATTTATTTTTGAGCTAACATATGGAGAGAATCCATTAAATTAATTTCCAAAACTTGTCAAATTTTCCTTTCTGTTCTAAAAATTATTGTATGATTGTGTCTTTGAATATATGACTCCAAAACAATTGATCCTCAAAATTAAAATTAGAAGTCCATGCTTAAGCAAAACGATTAAGATTTTACCACAAAAATGCTTGTGCGTCCTAGAAATTGCGTAGAAGGCCATTGAATTTTCTCTGTTTTTCCTGACCGAATAGAATGAACTAGGTCGCACAATAAAGTACTTAGACAGCAACTATAGACGACACAAACATATTTTGATCTGTTAGCTAACCATGAAAGTCTTTAAAATAGTTCGCCTTGTAGGGATTTGTTTCTACTATACAGACTGCATTTTTAATTATGTGAAATCCACATGTGCTATTCGACATGTGTACAAAATCCAACTGACAAATGTCGAACATGCACTCTTCTCTCGACATGTTCGATTGTTTTGATTTATCCAACATATTCCCTGATTGGACACAAGAAGAAAAATGTTATCTTACTATGAACTTTTCTCCTCCATTTCCCGGGCTAATGCTTCCAAGTTACGAAAACCAACTCCAGGAAGATGTCTGCAGGACACAAGAACATTGTCAAACTCAAAGCATATAGTTACATCAACCATAACTGAAACTTCATCAAGTTTTGAGAAAGATGATACATATTGCAAAAAAAAAAAAAAAGGGGGAATCACTGGAGGGTACCTTTGGTGGTATTCCGTCGCATCAGTTCCGGCGAACTTCCGACGAGTAGTTATGGTCCAATCCCTCTGAAGCCTGAAAAATGAAACACAAAGTCAGGCAAAAAAAAAAGAAGCCAAAAACAGAGTAAGAAACCGGGAAGAAGAAAAGGAAAATACCAGAGTTCGAAGTCACCACGATCGAGAGACTCCGGGCAGTCTAGAATGCACAAATTCGTGTACATGCAGATCCATCCGCTTGAGATCAAAAACAGAATCAGTGAGAATTGAAAAATTAGGGTGAAAAGTAAAGAAAACAAAGGGAGAGGGAGGAAAGAACCTCTAATCGGCGATGAGAGGGATCGCCGAGCCTGAACCTCCGTAGAACGAAACCGAGAGAAAGAGAGAGAACGGCTGGAGAAAGAGACGAAGGAAAAAGGAAAGAAACAGAGACCGAAAACCTCCATAAAAGCGGTCTCGGCGGCGGCGGTCTAAACGGTGATAGCCAACTGGACTCAACGGCGACATCAACGAGCTGCAGACGCGCAATAAACGGAGATCACGAGGCTCTCCTTCGAATCAACGGAGTCCTCCCGTCGTCGCCGGATCCGCGCCTAGGTTTCGAAGAGAAACCGACGAGGAGAGAGACCGGCCGCAGGCGAAAAAAGGGGACCGAAAGAGAGAGAGAGAGAGAGGTCATCGGCGTCTCCAGTTAGATTTTAGGTGTTGATGAGAGAAAAAAGGGAGAGGCGGCTGCTGGTGAGTATAGGTTTAGGGTTAGAAGAGAAGAGGATGGCTTTTCTATGATGGGTAATAACCTAGCAGGGTGTTTGTTTTGGGGGATAAAAGGTGGGATAGGGATTTCTTATCCCTATTCCACCCTTATCTCCCGTTTGGTTTGGATTAACTGGGATAGGGATAAGGGATTTTATCCAATCCTTATCCCAGATGTTAATACTTCCCCTCCAGGTATAACTCAGCTGGGATAAGGGGGAAGGGAAATTTTTAGGGGTGGCAATTCGTGTAGGTGGGTCGTATTCGTGTCGTGTCGAATTCGGGTTCGTGTTTCAGTGAGCAAAACCCAAACCCGACCCAAAAATTTTCGTGTCATAAGCGAGTTAACCCAATCGTGTTCGTGTCGGTTTCGTGTCGTGTTTTCGGGTTACATGCAAAAATATTATAAAGGAAATATTAAAAATTTTAAATATTTATGCCGTATCTAAATTAACAATTTAACCCTTGGCGACCTAAAATATTGTTCCAAAACCTATTTTACAAATCTTAATGCTCTATTTTTTATTTTGGATTATGTCTTGTTCGCATTTATGTGTCATTTTACTACATCTATTAAGAATGACGTGTAAAATTATTGAAAAGTTGTTTTGCATTTGTGAGTTATATATATTATATTACATTTCTTAATGGTGACATGTAAAAATATAGGAAAACATAATAATAAATTTTAAATATTCGTATCATTTTCGGGTTAGCAGGTCAACCCTAACCCGACCCAAAAATTATCGTGTCACTTTCGTGTCAACCCAAAAATGACCCATTACCTGTTTAATCAAACCCAAACCCACTAAATTCGTGTTGGGTTCGTGTCGTGTCAGCAGGTCGTGTACATAATTGCCACCTCTAGAAATTTTTACCTATTTGTCCTCTTTTCTTCATCTTCTCCAGCAGCTCTTCACCCTCTCCTCTACACGTTCTCCTTGTTTGAACCATCAAGTCAGCCAGCCCTCGGGTCATCGGCCGACCCCTCTCCAATAGAGTTCTGCTTCGCGTTCCAGTCCAGTCCTCAGCCATTGATGAGAGGTTAGGTTAAAGTTTAGGGTTTTTTTAATAAAATTGGGAATTTATGATTACGAAACGGAAGTTGATGAAATCGTTGGTCAATGCTTATGCTGCCTGTTTATTCATATATATTTCCACTTTAGTCTGTTGGTTGTTTTTAAGTGATTTTCTTTCTAATTGATCTCATGTGGTGCTTTTGATTTGAATTGCATTTTGTGGTAAATGCTTGAGCTAGAATTGCACCTACTGCATTCCAGAATTAGATATGCCTTCCGCAATGTTATTGTTCCGTCCTTGGTTCAGTTGAGTATACATTGATTTGTAGCTACAGAATTGAATGCATTTTCCTGTTTTTTTTTTTTTTTTTTGTGCTCATTTTGAATTATCGAACCTATATTGTAGTTTTTGGTTCAAGTCCCACAAGTTAATGTGTTAGGATAGAAATTGGGGTATATATATGTTCCTATTCTGTTTACACTTTACACACTTTTTTGTTTATCTTGTAAAGCTTATAATCTAACAAAGATATCCTAAGAATTATGAGTTATGAATTTATGCTTGTTTGTGCTGGACTTTCTGAATTTATAATTGCTTGTTTGTGCAATTGCTTCTTTCATGTGCTGGCATTTGACGAAGTGTGTGGATTCGTCATGTCTCTATCTAAGGACAAAGCAATAAATTGTATTGGATGAATAAACATAATGTTTTCTTGTAAGTTATAACTCTCAGATTTTAGGTTTAACTCACTTGGGTGTGAGTTAAACCTAGGAAGAAGAGTTAAACTGAAACTAGAAAGCGCATCATACTAAAATAGATAAACATAATATGTGTGAGAATTGGCTAATTGGCCTGAATGCTTAAGAAAGCTGAAAAATACTCATTCATTTTGGGAAAAATTATAGTAATACATAGTTTTTGATAGATATTTCCAAAAAGATGCTCCTTTTTTCAATTTTTTTTTCTCGTTTTCTTTCTCAAAATTGTGCTTTAGTAAAGGAATATAGAACTAATGGAATTTAGTGTTTAAAGTGAAAAAATTATTGCATAAAAAACTATATTTTATTTAAGATGAATGGTTTATGTAATATGATATTAGAATAAATTTGATGTAATATGAATTAAGGTTGAGTTAAGTAGTTGAAAGCTTCAAGCGGCTTAAGTGAGATTTCGAGTTTGACTTCTACGTAACAAACTCTGGATGAGAAAGTCCAACCAAAGGGTGCCTAATGGGCTTCAAACCAATCAATCATATTCTTTACCAAACAAAACAAGAAATTTGACGTAATGAAAAACTAATGTACACTGTTTAACAATGCCTGCTAAATTTATAGCCTTGTCGTGTGAATCTTGATCTTAGATTTACTTTGGTAAACTAAATCTCATAAACGCTAAACAACTTGGCATGAAACCTCGCAATCCAAACCAAATTAATGAATTTTCTCATTTGTGTTTGGCTCTACTGAATTTAGTGCGGTTGCAGTTGCATTTTGATACAAAATGAAGAAAGGAATTCACCCTCAGATGCAGTGGATATCGTATGTGTCCCAAAGTGGCAGATTGATGCACATTATGATGACAAAAATGAGCCATGTTGGTAAAGTGTACCACTTCAGAGCAAGACGGCAAATGGCTGAAAGCTTGGGTTAGGTTGCTAGGTTTAAGCGTTGTTATGGACAGGAAGATGCTGAAGAAACTGCCAAATGATTTATTTAAGAGGCAGAGAGGAGCTTGATACTACTACTTAAGCTTTCTTATTTACTTCAGTTTCTCAAGAATTGCAAGTGCAATAAATTTTCTTGTATGTGACAACTGGTGACTTTCACAAAGATTCAATTTTGATTAGTGATGCTACTGCTCATTAACATTATTAATTCTTATTGCATTTAGTTCATTGATCGCATTGAAAACTTAGATCTTTTTTGTGGCAACACTGGATTTGTGATAGAGCGAATTTATGTATGTTTATTTCATTAATTCTTGAAAAAAATTTGTACGTGGAGGTTTTGTTCTGAAATTCATTTGTAATGCTGGTGCCTCCTTTCGTCAAGAGCTGAAACATTTTTGATAGTCATGTTCATTATGAATTACAAACCTGTTAAAAATCTATATAGTTATTCTGTTTCTTCTTCCTACTTACTAAGTTGGAGTTATATCTGTTGTTAAGTTAAGCTATTTGTATGGATTGAAATTTACCTGTATGTTAAACTCGTTCTATTCGGTAATTATATATCTGCTAGCGTAATTATTGTCTTGTTAGTTGATTTAGACGCTCCGTCTTTGTTAGACGCTCCGTTTTTATTTGTCAGAGATCCATAAATCTTAGTTTTGTCTTCTGTTCATGTTCTTGTGCAGCTAAATAATGCAGCTACACAATTCTATATATGCCCTCTTCCTTACTTTGATACTCTGTATATTAGCAAGAGAAGATTCAGCAGCAGGAGACGTACAAAATTTCACTACAGGATCATCACTGTCGCCATGGCTGGCAAAGGTAACAAGAAACAACTAGCATCCTCAACCACCATGCGGGAGAACACCGGGGATATGTAGAAGAGCAAGAAGATATCATCATTGGCCGAGAGCACGGATGAAGTGTTGCAGAAACAGATGTATTGATGTCTTATCTGATACTAATAACTGCGGTATATGCGGATTGAAATGCCCTTTTACATGGAAGTGTTGTCATGGATTTTGTGTTAATACAAATTTTAGCCTGTTTGATTGCGGCAAATGCGGGCATAGATGCCCTTGGGGTGTCCTATGTATATATGGAATGTGCAAATATTATGTCTCATTTTAATTATGCATGGGATTGATCTACATTAGCTTCATTGAAAGGACAATCAAACAAAAGAAAAAATGGCACAACTTTGGCTTTTTGCTTTTTACCTTTTCTAAAATTGAAAAAGAGCTATATGAAATCAAAAGGACAACTTTAATTTTAAAAAGTAGTAATATTTGTTCTATACTTCTAATTATGTGCGTCCAATTTCAAAAGTATATCAAAGCATAAGTCATGTTGTTGTGACTTACAAAAAATTGTGAATATGGGCATAATTTGGTCGTTATACGAAAAATTTCATTGTTTTTGGTTCAAAACCTTTGAGTTGCAAGCGTGAAAATTTTGTCGCGTTGGCGAAACAAGGCCAAAATGGCCTTGTGGCGTACGGTCGCGAGCGCGACAATTCATGTCGCGCTGGCGACGCAGCCCATTTTGGCCTTGTTACATACGGTCGCGAGCGCGACAATTTATGTCGCGCTCGCGACTAGGAGCATTTAAGCGTCGCCAGCGCCTTTGTGGCTAAATTGGCCACGATCGCGAGCGCGACATAATTTGTCGCGCTCGCGAAATTGCCTATGGAGGCATTGCCAGCGCGACAAATTTTGTCGCGCTGGCGGAACAAGGCCAAATGGCCTTGTTCCATATGGTCTCGAGCGCGACAAACATGTCGCGCTCGCGACCAAGGCCAAATGGCCTTGTTCCGTACGGTCGCGAGCGCGACAAACATGTCTCGCTCGCGACACGCCTGCTCTTTTAAAAAAAAAGAGCCGTTGGGTTGGGTGACCCAACGGTCATAAACCTCAACCCAACGATCTAAAAGTGAGGATGTACGTTCCAATGTTGGTGAGGAAGGAAATTCTTACTCTACTGTTTTTTTTTTTCTCTTTTTAAGTTGATACAACTTCGTTTTGTGAAGATTTCCTTATTAATAGACTAATTTTTATATGTTTTCACATAAGTAATTATTTCTATGCTATGTCATTTTAACAAAATTTGTTGTGCCAAGATTTCCTTATTTTCATAGACTAATTTTTGTATCTTTTCACATAAGTAATATAGCATTTATTATTTTAAATATGTTTAGGGGTAATTTTGTCATTTACATTGATTTATCCCTATCCCTATCCCACGTACCAAACATATCTTAAATTATCCCAATCCCATTTTTAACTTTTATCCCTATCCCTATCCCTATCCCTATCCCTATCCCTATCCTTATCCCTATCTCTATCCTCATCAAATGCCAAACGCCCCGTAGGGGTAGAGATTTCGGGTTGGTTTAGGTTAGGGCTTGGTTAGGGCTTGGTTCTTGGGCTTAAGAATTGGATCAAAAGCAAATGGGTTTGGGTTTGTTTCTTGAGCCTAAAAAGCAATGGGCTAACAAGTTTGATTAAGAATAAATTAAAGCCCAGCCAAAATTAACCCCTTTTATTTTAATATTTCTCCTAATTTATGTTAATACATGCATTTATACTTGTTAGGAGTTAATTAAAAATTCAGGTTTATAAAATTTAAAATTCCAAAATAGAAAAAATGACAAATAAAATTTATTCACATATTTTAGAGTTTTTTTTTTATTTATGACTATGCTATGGTCATAGAATATGATTTAAATTAATTTTATATTGACAAAACTAATTTTGTTTTATGATCAAAACTAGAATATCCATTAAATTTATTTCGAGTGAGCTTTGAATTTGTTTTAGTAACAAATATTATAAAGTCTTTCATTACTTTGGCATCAAGCATAGATGAATACTTTATATAATTATGTGTAGACATTCATATATGAATCGTATTACGCCTTATATATGTATATTTTGTATCCATGTTATGGATATAAAATGTATATTTCATTCAAGTATAAATATAAAAATTTGTGTAAATTCTTATGTCCATGTTATGGATATAAATAAATAAAATTGATTAAAGTAAACAGGTCATTATGAATGTATATCTGGCTAATATATAATTTTTCTATATTAGTGTATGAATAAAAAAAAATGAAAGAAATACATCGCACGAGAATAATTTACGACTTTTAGTACCAAATATGGGCCGGGTAGGATGATTATCTTTCCTACAAGTAATTAGCAAATGAACCAATATAATCTCTGGTTATTTAAGGTGTCCAATCGGACCAAAACTCAATTGGTGGCGACTCTACAAACTATCGTTACTACCCTAAGCATCATAACAAATCATTATAAGATTAATCATGCGAATAATAAAAATTCAAAGTAAAATTTAGATTTTCCGTCCGTCGGTACGGTTTCGACAGTTGGCGACTCTGCTGGGGACCTGCTAGGCTAATTATATATTATAAATTTTCTTGTGGATGTATTAATTATTTATTTAAATTATAAGTTTATGCATTCATCCCCTATATATACGACACTGTCACACGTACACTAAAAGATCATGTTATGATCTAACCCTATTTTAGGATTGTGTGTCGCCATGAGAAATCTGGTTAAGCCTCTTAAACGTTCTCAACTTAGGTTGTTGCTTTACTAGCCGTGCAATGGCGTTAGTAAAAGGACTACTTAGGGACCTTAAAACATATTCTCGTGTCTACCCGATAGAATTAGTCTTTAAGTGACCACCTAATAATGACAATTAAAAAAAAAACTTTAGGCATATATATTACTGTATACAATACTTGTGCAATTCTTGTTTTATGTCTATATATGATAATTGTAATTTTGCAATAGTATGTACGAATTTTTTGCTAGGAATAAGAGAATGGCCCAGTAATATTTTGCTTTTTTTTTTTGTCGTTATTATTAGAAATAGTAAGAGTTATTTTGATATCAATAATAACTTTTGTTTAGTACATTAGTTTTTTTAAAGTTTCCATATAATTCCACGTTTATATATCTCATTTTGTTTTTCTATGAGCACTTCAATTAATTTATGACAAAAATCATTTCTTTTTTATTTTGAAGTGATTAAACATGTCGTTACCACCATGTATGTTCAAATTTTTTTTAAAGAATTATTTTTTTGTAAACAATATCGTATTATGTTTATAAAAGAAGGAGGAAATATACAAGTTTAAAGATAATTTTCTTTCTCTTGAGGTATGTCTGTACAATGAAAGTCGATCCTGAAAGGATCTCGATAGGTGATATTATTCTTTGACCCATTTTTTTTTCTTTTCTAAAAAATAAGGGATTTTTTTTAAAAAAAAGGAAAATTAGATTTTTTATTGGTTTTTTTGAATAACTCTTTATACATAAAATAGTATTTATTAAAGTTGAAATTTTGCATAATAAGAATGAATTCTCGAGGAATCTTCACAAGAATGTTTGGCATGATGCATTTGTTTTTATACCTAAAATTAGGAATACAAGTCTATAAAGGTACATTTATGTATAAAAAATTATGATGTTTAAAATATGATATTTTTATTCATTCCATTCCGACTTTTGACTTTTATATTTTTTTTTTAAACAAAATAGATAAAATTCAAAGTCATAATTTAGTACTTTAATTTGTTCATTTATGTATAGAACCCAAGCAAGCTCAGTGATGATGAAAGCACAAAAATTAAAGGAAGTACAGAGAGAGATTAAAGAGATAAACGAGCAAATCACTAGCTTCTCGGATTTGAAGACTTGGATGGCTAAATTTTTAGAATTCATTAAGGGCAAGGAGCTGCAGCAAGGCATATACACTCCTTATAAACAAATGAACCAGGGGACTTATCATCATTGACATCGTTGATTGCACCTCAAAAAAAGTGACTATAATAATTTATCACGTGTGTCAAAGACCAGGGGCACTCCAAATTAGGTCCCACGAGTCCGTCTGTTGGAAATTGTCAAAGGGAACAACACCTCCATAAGATGAGAATGGCGAGTGATCAATATGACCCCATTCCCATGTCATATGCAGAATTATACTCAATTCTCCTTGAAAAGAATCTAGTCCGTCCGTCACCTTTAGAACCATTAAGACCTCCATATTCAAATTAGTATGATCACGATGCTAACTGTATGTATCATGCTGGAGCTCGAGGACATACTATTGAAAATTGCCTTGGTTTTAAGAAAAAGGTCCAATTATTTATTAAGACAGGATGGTTGAAATTGGAAAAGAATACTCCACTTGGCGAGCAAAATGATAAAATTACCTTTGAAGGTCAAGAATATCAGTTCAAGACAAAACTTGAAGAAATATGCATGCCTATGCATATGCTTCTTCAACTACTTTATATTGCTGATTTGGTCCAAGTACAAAAATCTTCATCAGGTATGAGCAAAAAAGTAATATGTGAGTACCATAAGGGAGCTGGGGATCATACGATCACGGAGTGTTGGCCTTTTAGAAATAAGGTTCAAGAGCTAATGGATAAAAAGGTCATAATCTTTGGAATCCTAGAGAAGAAGGAGTCCATTATTAAGAAAGAGGAAAAGACAGCTTTGGAAAAGTTGATAATCCTTGAAATGTGTAACCTTGTCAACTCTTGTGTAAAAATGGGATCTCCTTAAATTTTGCCCAAGATTTAAGGAAATAAATTGTCAATCAAGGATTTTGTTTCTAATGTTCTCAGGATAACAATAATGATTTAATGGAATGCATATTATCATTTTGTGCAATTCTCTTGCCTTAACTTTCTGTTCTTGTTTCTTTTTCTTTTTCTTTTTTCCCTTTCATCATTTGTTTATATACCTAATTTTTGTTATTAGATAATAAATAATTTGAAAAATGAAATAGACATATGAATCAAGGTATAGTTTTATTGCTCAAAGTGAATTCTTCATTTGTTGCTCATTTTACTATGGACTACAAAGCAAAGAGCTAGGAACGAGGAAACACCTTATTGGTTCAAGGTGAATGCCCATGAAAGTCGTTAGTGGGGTGGACCATCTCACTCATCCGTAGATAAGTTACTTCATAACCGATTCATGCATTTCTAAATTTTTCTCGATAAATGAATTAGGTTAATTGCAAAACTCTAGAATTTATTTGATTATTCCTTGAGACGAAATGTTAGACTACTTGTGACTAAAGAAAGGACTAAGGCATTCTTTGGATTACACATTTAAGCCCTTTACCTACCTTTTCATTATATCCCTTTGTATACCCCTTTGAGATATGGCCCTTTCTTTGTATTCACCTTATCCATTCTACCAAAAATGAAGAAAACCATTTGAATGAGAGGGTGAGGAATTGGAATTTAATGGTAAGTACAAGAAATAAAGAAATGATACCATCAAGATGGCGTAAATGGAATTAATAAGACTTTGACTCAGTCATCCGATAATGTATGGTTGTAAAAATCGGGAGATTCATAAAAAAAGAGAACATAACCAACAGGATGTCAAGGGATACAGTCCATGAAACTAGAATAAATAGATAGATTATCAGATTGTTAAAGTGCATGGCTATGTTTTCTCTCATTTTTCTCAAAGTCTACTCGATTAAAAGGTGTAGATAGGAATATTGACAAAGGTTATAATATAATACAACAATGTTAGAAGAAGAAGCTTCTAATGCATATAAGGGGAATCAAATTCCTACAAGCATTCAAGTTTGAAGTCTCGAAATCATATACTCAAAGGAAAGTATTAGTTGTTTTGTTTAAGAAGAATGCGCTCATAAAATTTAGGACTTTTTAATGGTGATAGCACTACCAAGAGAACTTTTTATCAAAAGAAGTTCCCTTTTGGAATGATGCATGTCCAATCATTTGATAGCACTACCAAGAGAACTTTTTATCAAAAGAAGTTCCCTTTTGGAATGATGCATGTCCAATCATTAATGATCACATTGGAGCTTAGTATAGTGGAAATAGTAAAGATAATCATCCTGGAAAGAATACATGGTCTTTTAAGAAATATCATTGTGTTTCTAAACTGTCCAAATGAGTTCTTTATGAGAATGATAGATGATAGTTTTGAAAGAAGCCCATAATACTTTTTTGAAGAAAGTGTACAATCCTGTGATCTATTAACCATGGTGAAGATGATGGCTTCCATAGTCAGAATATGGTTGCATCGGGTACTCCTATAGAAAGATCTTAACTCATTAAAAATGGATAGGCAATAAGAAGAAAGTCTTAGAAGGAGTGAGAATTTACCAGAAGAGGATAGGTGATCCTAAATTTTGAAATATTTTGGAGAAAAAGCATCTTTTACAAGAATTGTTATACGGGATCCAGGGTTTATGTCTTAAAGATGAACATTTTAAAAAAAAAAAGGTCAAATCAAAGAAGTTGGATAATTTTGTGGAGAATACCAAGTTTATCAAATGTTTGGGACCTTAGCTATAGGAAGAGGAGAAAACAAATAGTGACTTTGAGTCTAGAAATCCTGGTTGGCAGAACTTTTCAGATCCAATGAACTTTAGACGACTACTTATTCCAATGTGTTGTCTAAGCAATCAAGTGAATTATCAAGTGAGGAATTCAAAGAAAAAAACTTTTTGGACACTTTCCAACAGTTAGGATTTATTCAAGCTACACTGTTAGCATGATAATAAATAGTCAAAGATAAAAATCTGACATTCGGAAGATATTGTGAAGGACATGACAGGCATTATATAGGAATACATTGTGTTTGAAATTAAGAGAATTTTCAAATCAGATTTCCAAGCCCTGATCTTAATAAGATCAAGAAATAAAGCTATTAGGGAACCTTTATTTCATCTGGTTTTCTTGAATCGCTTAACATTCCTCATATTCCTTTTACCCATCTCACCTGTAAACCCAATAAATCGAAAAGGTCCTTATGATCTCTAGTTATGATGTTAGTCTTCATTAATGGAAAGGAATGTGAAAAATAAGCATTTGGTAGTTTAAGAAAAATTAGCTCGATTCATTAATCGTGTTAACGTTTAGATATGCATGATATTAAAAATAAAGTTATGATGGAGGCAAGTGAAGATGAGTGCAATGTCTCTTTGCTAGATAACCAACATATTCCTTCTTAATTATCCAAGAAACAATGCCTCAAGGCGATAGGAAGGAGAAGTGTTTTATTCTAGGATGCAACATTGCAAATTAAGTGAGATATCCTAATTCGTAATAAACAAAATAAGCAAATTGAGTCGGACAGATTCAAGTGGGTGCATTGCATCTATCCTGAATAAAAGAAAAAAAAAGGAAAGAAAAGAAAAAAGAAGAAAAGAAAAGAAATCATTTCAGGACCCTTCATAAGGAATGTACATTCACGCCTCAAAAATGAAATTCAGGAGGGCATTACAAAATTGATAATGGGGCAACTAAAAAGGTGCCTATGCTGAAACCCAAGATTAGCATAAATGGATGGGATCAAAAACCTCATCAACAACAATTCAGGGGCAACTGTGGAAAGAGCCTCTAATGAAAGTCAAAATTATCACAAGTCGATAAAAGTAAGAACTTCTTATGCAATAAATTTGGGAGGCAACCATGAAAATGTCTCTGATAAAAGTCAAAATCAGTACAAGCTAATAGGAGCAAGGATTTCATTGGAAACCAATTTTGGGGTAAGGATGCCACCAATAAAAATAGTGCAAGAATAAGAACATCATAAAGTTACAACACTAAATTGGAGGGCAACCGTGAAATATCATTCCCCAAAGTCAAAAACTACTTAGGTTAGCAGGAGTAGTATCATCAACAAAAGATTGGGGAGCAATTAAAGTCACCACCAATAAGAATCAGAATAATACGCTCCGATGGACAAGAAAACTATGATAGAACATTTTGAGCAATGAAATTTATCTTATTTTGTAATCATTTGGATTTTTCATACGGCTTTATTGTCTAAAAATCTTCCCATTTCCTTCTCAAGCATATCTCATTACGAAATACCCAAGTCTCAAAGCATTTTCCTTCCCTCTCAAACAATCAATTCAAATTCGCCATTCACCAATCTTTAATAATCTTGCCCAAAATAAAAAGCATTTAAATGATTTTGTGCGTTCACTAAATAGTTATGATCTTGTGAACAAGGGAAATGAACATTTGCCAATTCCAGTGTCATATTTTGCTTTGAACAATAAGTTGACAAATTATGCTTCGTCATGTCTGCGGCTCAACATTGATGCATCTCATAGTTACTCAAGGACCACAAGATGGATAATTCTCTAGAAATTCATGCTTGTTCCACTAAGAGATGCCTAAAGTCAACAAGCAATTTAGGTCTTTTGACCAGAATGCATAATTCTTGGATCAACAATTTACTCATAGGAGTGGGGGGCAAAATTTATTGACTTATTTTAAGTATACAAGTAATTCAAAAGATACAAATTATAAAAGACCATAATTTTCAGAGACATATGCCGAGGTCTTACCCAGACAAACTGCAAATGGAGTAGGTTACTATAAGTAATTTGTTATGAGGATTAAACCGTCACATTTATTCTCCCAAGAGCTATTCAATTTAACAAAAAGGATTCTCAGGACATTGACTAGAGAGCTCTTGAGCGATTGCATAAATCTCTTCAAAAGAGAAATTTACATGAGAAAAGCTGTGCTTATTCATTTGAAGAAGTAATCACTATAAGATAGGGACATTCAAAGTACAAAAAGTACTCTCATGACTTGTTGGAAACACAAGACGATACATATTCCAAATCCCGAAGAAGATAATTGATGGCATCAAAGTATCTTCCTAAGAAGGCAACATTGATTTCTCTTGGGTTATATATGTTGGTGTGCCCTAGTTCTTAGGGCATTGGATTCTTGTATTTTGTATTATACATTAAGAGTCATGTATGAATACATTATTTGTGTCATATTAATAAAGGCAATTAATCTATTTTATTTATATCTTGTGCTATAATATGAGTAGAGTATCCATTGATTGATAATCATAAAACCTATCCCAGGTCTGTTCTAATCGTGGGAACGAATAGAACCACAGACTTGTATATTCGATGATTGTATGGTAGTTCTTAACTAGCCATAGTACTTGTATAGTCAGTCATGAATATAGGTACATGTCATTGACATGGGACTGGATCGATCCGCACAAGAAAGCCACATGGTTGTCATGTCATAGGTCTTTCTTGAGTAGGTCTCTTTTGTCCTCAGACCAGATTTCATTATAATATCAATGTGGAATCCGGTTCATTTTGACATACGCCTAACAGGTCTGTAAAAGGATGCTAAATACGAGTATGATTGGGTGGACCGGTGAACATGTTGATATTGATGATGAAGTGATGGAATTGCCACTCGGGTGACACCGAGATGATATCATTGGCCACTTGATGAGTGGGACTGATAAGTGTATGGCCATACCCAAATGAGTTGGTTGCTTATTTGATTAATCAGTCAACTCAAGATCAAGAAATATAATAAACAACAGAAGAGGATGACAGACACCATGCCTCTTGTTTATTCATATCGATATCGTTAGGCAAAGGACACTATGAGATTACTACCGGGTGAGTGTCTTCTAAAGACTGCTGCATCTCTGTCTTAATTGGGGGCTGTAATGGTTTGCTAGAACCCACTTACAGTCTGTGGGCCTTGGGCCTACTGCCAACATAAAGACAGACCCATAGGATCGTGCACATAGATCAACTGAGCTGGAACTTATAGAAATTGTACATGTAATGTACATTGGAAGGAATGCGTTAATTAATTAGTTGACATTCGGTGTCAAGGTAATTAATTGACATTGGGTTGAATTTAATTTAATTAATAAGTTTACATAATGTAATTAATTAATTTATCAATTAATTGAATTACATAAAGTAAACAATTAATTAAATAATTTTCCTAAGTAGGAAAATTAAATACATGTATTGTATTAACTTAAGTGTGATTTAATTTTATTTAGGGGTAATTAAATTTAGCCAAATGGAATTAAATTACATAGTATATACTTTTTAATTAAAGTTTATTTATGTAATTATAATCCTAGTGGGCTTGGGTTTAATTAACCTAATTAGAACCCAATTAGACAAGGTGTCTATAAAAGGGCACACTTAAGGAATAAAAACCTAATTCAACTCTAATTAATGGCTGGAAATTTCAGCCACCAATAGCAGCCCCAAAACAGCCGAAAATCCCAGCATTAAACCTCCATTCCTTCGCATCTTCGGCTAGCACCGGTTTCCGCTCAATAGTTGGTCGTGCACCGGACTTTGGAGATCGCAGTTTCAAGTAACGATTCTGCAGCAGTCTCTAGAGGAGACGAATTTGGTGAGTTAATCTCTCTTGATTCTTATTTGATTTTATTCTAATCAATGGTAATTGGACACGATAGGTGGATTCTAGGAAATTTTAAACGGTGTATTTTCCGCTGCACCACGTTATTTTTCCAATGACGAATCCCAACAGTGGTATCAGAGCCTAGGTTTTGTCCATTAGATTGATTGGAATTGGTTCTTGAAAGCATTCTTGAAGAAATAATGGGTTTCAAGTTTGTGATTTTAGGGTTTTTATTCAATTGGTTTTGGTTTTGATAAACCCTAGAATTTTGTTTGGGGTTTTATTTTTTTTCCCCAATTGGTTTCTATCTAGAATTGTATTTTCTTTATTGATAGTTTGATGTTGATGGCTGGATTTTTTTGTGATTTAATAATTAAAAAAAAAAAAAGAAAAAGGTTTGAAATTTGGGTGAGGGAATCGCAATTTTGCGATTCCCCCACTGCGGCAGCAGGCTGCTGCGTGAGCAGCAGCTGCTGGCCATCGCCAACAGCTGCCGCGCAGCGGTACTGCTGCCCCGCCGGGGCAGCAGCGCCGCGCGCGGGTTTCGGGTCCGGTTTTGGATTTTGCGGATATTTTTTTTATCCCGGACCCTAATGTAAATTAAATTAAATTTTTTAATTAATTTGTGTTTAAATTATTTATTTTGTTGGCATGCATATTTAATTTAATTGTTTGCATATTAAATTGAATATGGACTTTGTGAAATTGGCCCAATAAACCGTGACACCGGTTAAAATTGGAAGAGCTAAAATTTAAATTTGTGACAACCCAAATTCAAGTGGGAGCAAAATTGTTAATTTTGCATTTATGGATGTTATCGATTGGGCCTTTATGGGCCTTAGTCACATTTGTTAAAATAGGCGATTTCACCCTAAGTAACTCAGCTTAACATTTATATTTATAATTTGGAATGCCATGATCATGCATCATATTGGTATGTATGTGCACGACAGGTACTTTGTTTAAAATGTTATGTTGAGTTCTATGGGCCCTAAATTATTATCGGTTGTAATTTAATTTTGGGAAATATGGCCTGCGTGCCATTTTTTTATTTTGATGTAATTTTAGAATAGATTTTATTTTACAAAATTATTGTAATTGCATCAAGTATGGAGGAAGGCCCAAATGGAGCAAGCCCATGGTGGGAGCCCAAGAAGGATTGCAGTCCGGCCCATGAAGAATTAGATAGGATATCTAGTTTTTCATTAGGTTGTAATTAAAGGCCCATAGTATCTCATTTATTTTAAATTAAGTATGCTATTGCATTTGTCATATAATATGGATGTATGGATCACCAAATTATTACCCGCGTTTATGCATGCTAAGCCGTATCACTTAATTATAATCCGGAAATTAAAATATTGAGTCGCTTAAAAGTGCTTCCCACATTCACACCTCTTCCTCCCATTGATGCTGCAATGTGCGCCATGCCCTAGCTGGGTATATTGTAGTATTCGGTGGGCCGTCGAGGGTTAAGATACTTGGTATGGTTAACATGTGAATGGTGGTTTGACTCAACATGGGTAGCATTAGCTCAGAGCGGGCCCTAAGCACAGATGGGTAAAGTGTCAATAAGCCCATCAAACCAAGAGTCCTTCGTGGAAGGATTGGATAGGTTGTCCTACCAAACAACTCAATGGTTGGTTAGCGAGCCCTAGTTCGGCCAGTCATTGATAAGTTGTGGATCTTGGTCAAGTCAGCCAATTAACAACACCAACAAACAAATTAAAATCGGATTATTAATTTGAATTGGCTTAAAAGTCCTTTATTTCTAACTCAAGCAATGATTTCTTCCATGTAGATAATCCCATTTCAGTTAAGCAATTTAAATGGCTGCAACAAACAACAACTCACTCTCACTTAGGTCACTCTTGGAGAAGGAGAAGCTTTCGGGGACTAACTTCCTGGACTAGGCTAGGAACTTACGAATAGTTCTTAGACAAGAGTCTAAGGAGTATGTACTGAATGCTCCTTTACCAGCTGGCCCTCCTGCAGGTCGAGGCATCACCACAGCGATGGTGGAGCAGTACGATCGACATGTGAGGGATGACCGAGATGTCTCGTGCCTCATGCTGGGTACCATGGCTTCTGATCTTCAGAAACAATTCATGGAAGAGCATGCTTATGAGATGATGGATCAGCTTAAAAAGATGTTCCAAGATCAGGCTCGTCAGGAACGTTACCTGACAACTAAGGCACTTTGCACGACTGTGATGGCAGCTGGGACTTCTGTTAGCACTCATGTGCTAAAGTTGAAGGGGTATATTGATACACTTGCCCGCCTCGGCTCGCCAGTTCCGCAGGACTTGGCAACAGACATTATTCTCGGGTCACTTCCTGAGTCTTACAACCAGTTTATCATGAATTACCATATGCAAGGGTTGGATAAATCGGTTGTTGAGCTGCATGGCATGCTCAAGCTTGCTGAGCAGTCTCTTAAGAAGACTCCTGAAGTATTACTGGTGAACAAGGGCAATACGCCCATTGCTAAGGGAAAGGCCAAATCTAAGGCCAAGGCTAAGGCCCAAAAGGCCAAGGCTAAGGGCAAAAAGGTGGTGGCCCAACCTAAAGCAAGGGTTGCCTCTCCTGACGATGTTTGCCATGAGTGTCATGAGAAGGGGCACTGGAAGAGCTCATGTCCAAAGCTAAGGGAGCAACTGAAGGGCAAAACTGCTACTTCAGGTATTTATGTTGTTGAGATTAATCTGGCTATTTCTACATCTTGGGTCTTGGACACTGGATGTGGATCTCACATTTGTTCAAATGTGCAGGGTCTAAGAAATAGGAGATTATTAGGATCTGGAGAAGTAGATCTTCGAGTCGGAAATGGTGCTCGGGTTCAGGCCATGGAGATCGGAGATTATTTCTTGGAGATGCCTAGTGGACTTGTTTTGGAACTAAGAAACTGTTATTTTGTACCTGCGATGCGCAGGAATATTATTTCCGTTTCTTTGTTGGATATTTCTGGTTTTGTATTTAATATTGGACATGGTAGAATTTCTATGCAATGTGGCAATATTATTTATGGAACAGCATTTCTTGAAAATGGCTTATATATCCTTGATCTAAAACGTGAAAGTTCAATCTATAACATAAATACTAAAATGATTAAACAAAATGAAATTAATCCTACTTACATCTGGCATTGTCGACTTGGCCATATAAATGAGAAGCGCATAGCTAGGCTTCACTCTAGTGGAGTGCTAGGGTCATTTGACATCCAGCCTTATGACACAGGCGAATCTTGTTTGAGAGGCAAGATGACAAAGGCGCCTTTTAGCAAGACTGCTGAAAGGGCCTCAGAGCTATTGGAGCTGGTACATTCCGATGTATGTGGCCCAATGAGCACTAGTGCTAGATCTGGTTTTCTGTACTTCGTCACCTTCACGGATGACTTCAGCAGATATGGTTACGTGTATCTGATGAAGCATAAGTCTGAGACTCTCCAAAGGTTCAAGGACTTTAAGAATGAAGTAGAAAACCAACTTGGCAAGAAAATAAAAGCACTTCGGTCTGACCGAGGGGGTGAATATTTGAGCCAAGAGTTTGACTCGTTTTTGAGAGAGTGTGGGATTGTATCCCAACTCACTCCTCCTGGTACACCACAGTGGAATGGAGTGTCAGAGAGGAGGAATAGGACCTTACTTGACATGGTCCGCTCGATGATGAGTCATGCTACACTCCCTGTCTCCTTTTGGGGATATGCTTTAGAGACAGCTGCTTACATTCTTAACAATACACCAAGCAAGGCAGTTGAGGGAACACCATATGAACTATGGAAAGGCCGAAAGCCCAATGTTTCCTTCTTGAAGATTTGGGGCTGTGATGCACATGTTAAGAAATTGACAAGTGGCAAACTCGAGTCCAAATCTGTCAAGTGCCAGTTTGTGGGTTACCCTAAGGAAACTAAGGGTTATTACTTCTACGATCCAGCCGAAAATAAAGTTTTCATAGCTAGAAATGCAGTCTTCTTGGAGAAGGAATTCCTTTCCAAGAGAGACAGTGGGAGTAATGTTGAACTTTCAAAAGTTCAAGACTCACAAACTCCTGCAGCTACTGTTGAGGATGCTTTGGGAACCAATCTGACTACTCAAGAAATTGAGGAACCAGAAATGGTTGCACAGGACCTTAGAAGGTCTGGTAGGACATGTCATCAGCCAGAGAGGTATGGCTTTCTCATGACTGATGATGGGGACCTTATGGTCGTTGACCAAAAGGAGCCCAAGACCTATCAGGAGGCTGTTGAAAGCCCACACTCAGATCAATGGCGCAAAACCATGGAGGCTGAGATGCAATCTATGCACGATAACCAAGTATGGAACTTGGTGGATCCACCTCTGGGTGCTAAGATGATAGGTTGCAAGTGGTGTTTCAAGTTAAAGGCCCTGTGTGTATAAGATGGTTAGTGGGAGCGTTTCCACCGTCCTAGTGCTGTGTGTTGACGACATCCTTATCATTGGAAGTGACATACCAACACTGCAAGGGGTTAAGCAGTGGTTGAGTAGGTGCTTCGCAATGAAGGACTTAGGCGAAGCTGAGATGATCTTAGGGATCAGGATCTACAGAGATAGATCCAATCGGCTTCTGGGCCTAAGTCAGGCTTCGTACATTGACAAAGTTCTGAAAAGATTCAGCATAGACCGGGCCAAGAAAGGTTTCTTGCCAATGGGCCATGGGCTGAAACTTAGTAAGAAGAACTGTCCTAAAACAAGGGAGGACAGGGAGAACATGAAATTGGTTCCATATGCTTCGGCCATTGGATCAATCATGTACTCCATGTTATGTACGAGACTTGATGTCGCCTTTGCACTGAGTATGACAAGCCGATACCAGCAGGATCCCGGGAAGGATCACTGGAAAGCTGTCAAGGCAATCCTCAAGTACCTTAACCGGACTAAGGACAGCTTCTTGGTGTATGGTGGTCAGGAAGTGCTATCGGTTACTGGGTATACTGATGCAAGCTTCCAGACAGACCAAGATGAGTACCAATCGCAGTCAGGGTATGTATTCTTGCTGAATGGTGGTGCTGTAAGCTGGAGGAGCTCAAAGCAGCCAACCATAGCGGACTCTACAACAAAAGCTGAGTACATCGCTGCGTGTGATGCAGCTAAGGAAGCTGTGTGGATGAAGAAGTTTATCACTGAGTTGGGAGTAGTACCAACTATCCAGGACCCAGTCGATATCTTCTGTGACAACAATGGGGCTGTCGCACAAGCTAAGGAGCCCAGGTCACACAAGAACACAAAGCACGTGCTCAGAAAGTTTCACCTCATACGAGAAATCGCGGAGAGAGGTGACATTGCATTGCACAGAGTGGACACCGAGGATAATGTCGCAGATCCATTGACCAAGGCGCTGGCCCAGCCCAAGCACGAGGGTCATACTAGATCTATAGGGATTAGGCCCATGCCTAGTTGGAACTAGTGCAAGTGGGAGATTGTTGGAAATGCCCTAGTCCCGAGGCATTGGTCCTTGTATTTGTACTATGCATTTATTGGATTTATGTGTTGTACTCATTTGTGTCATTAATAAAGGCATCAATTCATTTATTATATCTATCTTATGCAATATATTAAATGAAGTATCCAATGGACATATCTATATCCATGACGACTAGTGTCATGCACTTAGCAGTAAGACCATGGATAGGGTAAACGATATGACCATAAATAGATCCGTAGTCTGTTCCAGTCATGGGAATGAATGGAACAACAGACTATCATTAACCTGGTTGTATGGCGGTGTCTTGCCGGTCATTGGACATGGAATGTCAACCGAGTTAATGGGTACATGCCTGGGAGCATGGTACTGGATAGATCCACTAAACGAGTAATCCACATGGTATGGTATCACAATGGATTCTCGTGTAGTACTTGTATGGATCCTTTGACCTGACCATATGATGGTGTTACATGTGAAGTCGCATACTTAGGGGTACGCCTAAAGGGCCTGTAATAGGGTGCCAAGTATGGGTGCTTTCGGGTATGTCACTGAACATGGTAACACTATGGATATGCAGAAGGGATTTGTCACTCAGTAACCAACTGAGAAGATATCACCGGCCTCTTGATGAATGTGACTGATAAGAGTGTGGCCACACCCAAACAAGTTGGAACTTGTTTGTGAGCATCAGTACATTCGGGATCAAGTTAATGTCCGGACACAAAAGAGGGTGATCGATCCATGCCTCTGTGTTGGACACCGATATCAATGACATGGGATGTACAAGTTTAAACTACAGGGTTATGATATCAGTTAGACTGCCATCTCCATCTTAATTGGGGGCTGCAGTGGCTTGCTAGAGCCCAACTGCAGTCTGCGGGCCAAAGGCCCGCTGCCAACATAAAGATGGGCCCACAGGATCGTACACATAGAACGATAGAATGCAGACTTAAGGAATCACATGTATACTTGGAGTATACACAATGGAGGGAGAAGCGTGTATAAATTAATTATATTATAAAGATCAATTGGATTGATCATAATAATAAGATTAATATATTCAATTGGCTATTCATAATTAATTGGATTAATTATGACATTATTTCCTAGGTGGAAATATTCATATGTATGGGTTTACATATGATTTTATTTTGTGTAGATTTAATTTTAATTTAATGGATTAAATTAATTGTCAAACTAATTTTAATTTAGATGTAAATAATATATCACTTGGAGTAATATATTAAATACATGGGTATATTAAAATTGGCCTTGAAATTAATTTAAACCAGAATAATTAAAATTAGACTGGGCCTAAATTAAAACATGGAAGCCCGCACAAAATAGAAAGGAGCCAAGATGGGCCTGAATTCCCCTAAGGGAATTCGGCCAACCCTAGGTATAAATACCTAGGGTTAGAAATTTCGGCCAAGACATGTCTTTAGCCTCTAGCCGAAATTCTCTAGTGTTTTCCCTCTCCATTGTTTTGTTTTTCCGACGCTAGCACGGGTTGCATTCGTCAAGCGTTCGTGTACGTGAGAGTGGAGGAATTCTAGCTTGAATTCTGCAGTCATCATCCATCTCAGAAAGAGATTTTTCTGGTAAGAAATTTGATCCCTTTCTGTTCAATTTTATGTTTTTCAATTTCCATTTCAATTGCTCCTGGGACTGGATTTGAGGAAATCACCGCGTTCTTCCGCTTTTATCGGGTGATTTCCGGTGAAAAATCCCAACAGAAAGATGGTCCTAAAACAAAGAAGGACCGGGAGAACATGGAAAAGATCCCTTACGCATCTGCTATTGGATCTATCATGTACTCCATGTTATGTACGAGGCCTGATGTCGTGTTTGCACTAAGGATGGCTAGCCGGTACCAGTCGGACCCCGGTGAGGAACACTGGAAGGCAGTCAAGGCAATCTTGAAGTACCTTAACCGGACTAAGGAAGCTTTCTTAGTGTATAGAGGTCAAGATGAGCTGGTAGTGTCAGGTTACACTGATGCAAGCTTTAAGACCGATGAGGATGAGAACCAGTCACAGTCTGGTTATGTTTTTCTCCTGAATGGCGGTGCCATTAGTTGGAGGTCCTCAAAGCAGGCCACCATTGCTGACACTACAATGGAAGCTGAGTACATAGCTGTGTGCGAAGCTCAAAGGAAGCCGTTTGGATCAAGAAAGTCATAACTGAGTTGGGAATAGTGCCCACTATCCTAGACCCAGTTGATGTTTTTGTGACAACAACGGGGCCATCGCACAAGCTAAGGTGCCCCGGTCACACAAGAGATCCAAACATGTACTCAGAAAGTTTCACCTCATTCGGGAGATCGTGAACTTGATTACGTGAAACTCAATTTTGTTTTCAAAATTTGATTGCAAAACAATCAATTTCGGTGATATGTGATTTGATTACGTGAAGATCAAATTTTATTTGCAAAATTTGATTGCAAAGCGATCAATTTCGATGATATATGATTACCCAAAAATCAATCTTATTCTTGAAATTCATTCACAAAGTGATCAATTTCAATGAAAAATTGATACAAACTTGATTATGTGAAGGTCAATTTTGTTCTTAAAATTCGGTTGCGGACCAATTGGTTTCGGTATAACTTGATATTGGCTCGATTACGTACATTTTCACTTTAAAGTTTGATCACGAAAAGATGAACGAGGAAAATCGTCACGCTGACTTAACATTGTAAACAGCCAAGAATATAATTCTCTAATTTGTTATTAGAATATAAAATGAGATTATTATTATAATAATGCATGTTTTGATATTAAAAATCATATCCTTAGTTTTGTAAAAAAAGGAATTTTAATTATTATGCTATAGTCGTTTAATGACAAAATTGACAAAAATAGCTATCTAACATGACTTTGTATAACTTTAAATTCTTAAAGCTATACAAAGAGAAACAACTATAGATACCGATTTTGTCCGGATTAATTTATCATTTTAATAATACATGTAATCTAACGATTAACATTATATTTTAATTTTTAAGATTTTGCCAATTGTAACATTTAATTACTAGTAAAAGGACACACAAGAAAAATTAAAGGATCTTTTATTTAAATAGTTTTCTTATAATACAAAAATAATAATAATAAATAAATAAAGCGAAAAAAAAATCAAAATTGGGCAGAAATCCGCAGCTAGAGGTATGGCACATGAGGCATGGCAAAAAGTAGAAAAACACAGAAGGTATGGCTGAGGCAGCCAATTTTAAGGAACTAGAGCTCATTTCCTTCAATTTAAGACCAAATGGGATAAAATGAACCCTAACTAAATCAAATTCTAGTGGTACAGTGAAATTTTTGCCCATAAAAGGCATTTCAACTAGACTCGTTCATGGATCGGGATGGACCGGATTCGGGCTGGGCTACATCAGGTTTGATATAAAAATCTCTTGTCTAAGCCCAGCCCAGCCCGTACTAATTTTACATCGGACTCGGGCCAAATTGGGCCGGACAATTGAACCTCATTCCCAAGCCCAGCCCAACCAGCCCATCAAATAAATTTTTAAATTTTTCTAATATAACTTATTTTAAACAAATTTAATTTACAGATAGCATTCATAGAGAAATTATAATGGTCAAGATCTTCTATAGGTTTTTCAATGGTTCAAATTAAATATTTAGTATATAATTATATAAACAAAAATATAAAAGTATATATTATAAAATTATCCGGGCCGGGCCAGACCAGTCATGGGTTTTATAGTTATTCCCAAGCCTAACCCATTATTAACTCGGGCTTCTACGGGGTCGGGCCGGATCGGGCTTAAAGTAAAATATGTATGTCCAAGCCTAACCCAGAACGAGCGGATTTGGGCTGGCTTTACGGGCCGCGGATCGTTTGCACAGGTATAATTTCAACACAAGGGAAAAAAGAACGAGAAAAACAGAGACAAAAAAAACCAGATACAAAAAGACCGTATTCCTTAACTATGAGAAGAATCAGGCTCTGGTTCTTTTAGCCCGCAAGTTGAGGCATCACCATGGCAATGGTGGACCAGTACGACCAGCACATGAGGGATGACCGAGATGTCTCGTGCCTTATGCTAGGTACCATGGCTTTTGATCTTCAAAAGCAGTTCATGGACTTAACAAATTATATCAACTTCTTCACTTCCTCTTGTTGCCTGGATTTATTTTAAACTCCCCTGTTGCAAAACACACACCAAATATCATCAGGAGAGCAGAAAACCAGAATCAAAGTAGCACAACAAATGCAACAACAACTAAAACCACAGAAAACAAACAGGTGAAGCACCATTCCAATCCAACCACACACACACACAAAAACCAGAGAAACACCAAGAATCGGTCCCAAATCATTGACAATCTGAAACATCTAAACCAGAAAGCATAACAAAAAGCCCCAACCAGAATCAAAAGGGGGCTACAAATAAGCAAAATAATCCAACACTCAGGAGCAAAAAATGTAAATTGCCAAAAATAAAAAATAGAGGGTAACTTTGGTGGTATTCCGTTGCATCAGTTCCGGACGAGTAGTTATGGTCCAATCCCTCTGAAGCCTGAAAAATGAAACACAAAGTTAGGCAAAAAAAATAAATAAATAAATAAAAACCCAAAAACACAGAGTAAGAAAAAGAGAAGAAGAAAAGGAAAATACCTGACTTTGAAGTCACCACGGTCGAGATATTCCAGCCAATCTAGAATGCACAAATTCATGTACATGCAGATCCATCCACTTGAGATCAAAAACAGAATCAGCGAGAAGTGAAAAATTAGGGTGAAAAGTAAAGAAAACAAAGGGAGAGGGAGGAAAGAACCTCTAATCGGCGATGAGAGGAATCGCCGAGCATGAACTTCCGTAAAACGAAACCGAGAGAAAGAGAGAGAATGGCTGGAGAAAGAGACGAAGGAAAAAGGAAAGAAACAGAGACCGAAAACCTCCAAAAAAGCGGTCTCGGCTGCGGCTGTCTAAACGGTGATAGCCAACTGGACTCAACGGCGACATCAACGAGCTGCAGACGCGCAATAAACGGAGATCACGAGGCTCTCCTTCGAATCCACGGAGTCCTCCCGTCGTCGCCGGATCCGCGCCAAGGTTTCGAAGAGAAACCGACGAGGAGAGAGACCGGCCGCAGGCGAAAAAAGGGGACCGAAAGAGAGAGAGAGAGAGAGAGGTCATCGGCTTCTTAAGTTAGATTTTAGGTTTTGAAGAGAGAAAAGAGGGAGAGGCGGCTGCTGGTGAGGATAGGTTTAGGGTTAGAAGAGAAGAGGATGGCTTTTCTATGATGGGTATTCTTGGGCTTAAGAATTGGATCAAAAGCAAATGGGTTTGGGTTTATTTCTTGAGCCTAAAAAGCAATGGGCTTACAAGTTTGATTAAGAATAAACTAAAGCCCAGCCAAAATTAACCCCTTTTATTTTAATATTTCTCCTAATTTATGTTAATACATGCATTTATACTTGTTAGGAGTTAATTAAAAATTCAGGTTTATAAAATTTAAAATTCCAAAATAGAAAAAATGACAAATAAAATTTATTCACATATTTTAGAGTTGTTTTTTTATTTATGACTATGCTATGGTCATAGAATATGATTTAAATTAATTTTATATTGACAAAACTAATTTTATTTTATGATCAAAACTAGAATATCCATTAAATTTATTTCGAGTGAGCTTTGAATTTGTTTTAGTAACAAATATTATAAAGTCTTTCATTACTTTGGCATCAAGCATAGATGAATACTTTATATAATTATGTGTATACATTCATATATGAATTGTATTACGCCTTATATATGTATATTTTATATAAAATGTATATTTCATTCAAGTATAAATATAAAAATTTGTGTAAATTCTTATGTCCATGTTATGGATATAAATAAATAAAATTGATTAAAGTAAACATGTCATTATGAATGTATATCTGGCTAATATATAATTTTTCTATATTAGTGTATGAATAAAAAAACCAAAAGAAATACATCCCACGAGAATAATTTATGACTTTTAGTACCAAAGATGGGCGGGGTAGGGTGATTATTATCTTCCCTACACGTAATTGGCAAACGAACCAATATAATCTCTGGTTATTTAAGGTGTCCAATCGGACCAAAACTCGATTGGTAGCGACTCTACAAAATATCGGTACTACCCTAAGCATCATAACAAATCATTATAAGATTAATCATGCGAATAATAAAAATTCAAAGTAAAATTTAGATTTTCCGTCCGTCGGTACGGTTTCGACAGTTGGCGACTCTGCTGGGGACCTGCTAGGCTAATTATATATTATAAATTTTCTTGTGAATGTATTAATTTTGTATTTAAATGATAAGTTTATGCATTCATCCCCTATATATACGACACTGTCACACGTACACTAAAAGATCATGTTATGATCTAACCCTATTTTAGGATTGTGTGCCGCCATGAGAAATTTGGTTAAGCCCCCGAAACGTTCTCAACTTAGGTTGTAGCTTTACTAGCCATGCCATGGCGTTAGTAAAGGGACGACTTAGGGACCTTAAAACATATTCTCGTATCCACCCGATAGAATTAGTCTTTAAGTGACCACCTAATAATGACAATTAAAAAAAAAACTTTAGGCATATATATTACTGTATATAATACTTGTGCAATTCTTGTTTTATGTCTATATATGATAATTGTAATTTTGCAATAGTATGTACGAATTTTATGCTAGGAATAAGAGAATGGCCTAGTCATATTTTGCTTTTTTTTTTTGTCGTTATTATTAGAAATAGTAAGAGTTATTTTGACATCAATAATAACTTTTGTTTAGTCCATTAGTTTTTTTTAAAGTTTCCATATAATTCCAAATGTATATATCTCATTTTGTTTTTCTATGGGCACTTCAATTAATTTATGACCAAAATCATTTCCTTTTTATTTTGACGTGATTAAACATGTCGTTATCACCATGTATGTTCAAAATTTTTTTTAAAGAATTATTTTTTTGTAAACAATATCGTATTATGTTTATAAAAGAAGGAGGAAATATAAAAGTTTAAAGATAATTTTCTTTCTCTTGAGGTATGTTTGTACAATGAAAGTCAATCTTGAAAGGATCTCGATATGTGATATTACTCTTTGACCCATTTTTTTTTTCTTTTCTAAAAAAAAAGGGATTTTTTTTTTTAAAAAAAAGGAAAATTAGATTTTTTTATTGGTTTTTTGAATAACTCTTTATACATAAAGTAGTATTTCATAAAGTTGAAATTTTGCATAATAAGAATGAATTCTCGAGGAATCTTCAAAAGAATGTTTGGCATGATGCATTTGTTTTTATACCTAAAATTAGGAATACACGTCTATAAAGGTACATTTATGTATAAAAATTTATGATGTTTAAAATATGATATTCTTATTCATACCATTCTGAGTTTTGACTTTTATATTTCTTTTTTAAAACAAAATAGTTCAAATTCAAAGTCATAATTTAGTACTTTAATTTGTTCATTTATGTATAGAATCCAAGCAAGCTCAGTGATGATGAATGCACAAAAATTAAAGGAAGTACAGAGAGAGATTAAAGAGATAAATGAGCAAATCACTATCTTCTCGGATTTGAAGACTTGGATGGCTAAATTTTTAGAATTCATTAAGGGCGAGCAGCTGCAGCAGGGCATATACACTCTTTATAAACAAAATGAACCAGGGGACTTATCATCATTGACATCGTTGATTGCACCTAAAAAAAAGTGACTATAATAATTTATCACGTGTGTCAAGGGACCAGGGGCACTCCAAATTAGGTCCCATGAGTCCGTCTGTCGTCTGTTGGAAATTGTCAAAGGGAACAACACCTCCATAAGATGAGAATGGCGAGTAATCAATATAACCCCATTCCCAAGTCATATGCAGAATTATACTCAATCCTCCTCGAAAAGAATCTAGTCCGTCCGTCACCTTTAGAACCATTAAGACCTCCATATTCAAATTGGTATGATCATGATGCTAACTGTATGTATCATGATGGAGCTCGAGGACATACTATTGAAAATTGCCTTGGTTTTAAGAAAAAGGTCCAATTATTTATTAAGACAGGATGGTTGAAATTTGAAAAGAATACTCCACTTTGCGAGAAAAATGATAAAATTACCTTTGAAGGTCAAGAATATCAGTTCAAGACAAAACTTGAAGAAATATGCATGCCTATGCATATGCTTCTTCAACTACTTTATATTGTTGATTTGGTCCAAGTACAAAAATCTTCATCAGGTATGAGCAAAAGAGTTATATGTGAGTACCATAAGGGAGCTGGGATCATACGATCACGGAGTGTTGGCTTTTTATAAATAAGGTTCAAGAGCTAATGGATAAAAAGGTCATAATCTTTGGAATCCTAGAGAAGGAGTCGATTATTAAGAAAGAGGAAAAGACAGCTTTGGAAAAGTTGATAATCCTTGAAATGTGTAACCTTGGAAAAGTTGATGAAAAGACAGCTATCTAATCTTTGTGTTTTTTTGCCGTTTTTGTGTGTTCGATTTCTGTGATATACATTTACGATACGCTCGAGATACACTATTACATTATTGATACATGTTTGATATAATTATGATATATGTGTCATACATGTATGATACATCTATAAAAAAATAAAACAACGAGAAACATGTAAAAATAAGATCAAATAAAAGGAAAAATGTAGAAACAATACCAAATGTAACTAAAATAACAAAACAATGTAATTTTAAAAAAGTTAAAAGATAATGTAAAAAATTAATGAGATAGATTGTTGATATAGCTTTGATACACATGTGTGTTACATGTATGATGTATTTATAAACAATACAAAATAATAAGATACATGTAAAAATAACACAAAATAATAAGATAGATGTAAATACAACACCAAATGTAATTAAAACAATGCAAGAGAAAAAAATGCAATTCAACAGTTAAAAACAAAGCAAAGATCACTAAGTTAGTTAGGAAAAAAAAAGGCAATTCAAATAGTTTTGTTTCCTTTGTTTTGTTGGTATTTTTTTTCAAAAAAAGCAAAGATTGTTGAGAGACATTGTTGACCTTTTTATATTCAGTGAAATAAAGATTACAACAAATGTAATTAAAACAAGAAAAAAAGGGATTAAAAGATAAGGTAAAAAAATGCAACTGACATATCGTATATGTATCATAAACGTATCAAATATCTATCAAACGTGTATCGTATAAGTATCAAACACTTATTAACGAGCTTTAAAAGCCGTATCACTTCTGAAATATTTTCCATTTAAAGAAACGTGTTGGCTTATCAAATTCTAGTATTTGAGCTATTTTGAAACTCATTCTAACCTTATGTTGTTTTATTTATTTATTTTTTTCTTAGTGCTGTATTTTAGAAATTAGAAAAGTGACATCTTAGAAATATTTTTTTTTCTTTTAGAAGTTTTCATTATATGGTATGTGATAACTCATATTCACATAGGCATTTGTAGGTCCATTTTAACTTGTATTCTTAGTTATTTCTGCATCTTTAGTATTAGTTTTATTATTTTCTTGACTAGTTAGTTTATTTTATTTTATTTATTCTTATTGGTGTTGTTTATCACTTTTATGTATTTAGAAGTAGATTTTGGCTAATTAGGAAGGCTGCTAGACGAGAATTTGTTGGAGACTGAACTTCAGCTGGATTTTCGGAAGAGTTGGAGGCTATTTTAGCTCCAGATTTATTCTGTAAGATTGTGTGCCTGTCCGTTAGCTTTCCATAGTATCTTGAACCAATCGGAGCTGTATTGGAGAAGTTAGCTGAGATTTTCTATAGGCTCGGGTCCTGTGGGTCAACCCTCCTTTGTTGACTTTTTCTTCTTATTTGCGCACTTCAACCCCTGTTGGGCCGGATTTCTCTTGAAGGGGCCCATTGCTTGCACTTAAAATTTACAACAGGTCTTTTGTTTAAGGAGGTTAACTCTAGACTCGTAATTAGGTCTTAAAAAGGGAAGACTATAAAAGGAACAATAAAAGGGAAAAGAGAAGGGGGTCCTTTTGGAATTGGAAACGCAAGAGTTGAAGGAGGAGGCCGCACGTTTTCTAGAGAATTTTTTTTGTGGATTTTGTATAGTGATGAGTAGCTAAACTTTCTTCTAGTTGAGGTACTTGGAAGTTTAATTCCATTTGATTCATGAAACTAGTGTTTTAATTGTATTATTTTATTCGAATATTTGTTCAATTCCTGCACTGTAAATTGTTCTATTGCTGTTGATTTAATCAAATTAATTTGGCCAGTTAATTGATTGATTATACCGTATATCACTGAATAGAATAATAAATCCGTGATTGTTGTTCTATCGTAGTGGCAAGTTAGCTTTGCGTAAAGTTAACGGAATTGAATAATTTAGTCTTTATGATTTACGACGTTTCTGATTTCATTAACTAAGAAATAGGTCTTTTTTTATGATTAATGCCGCCATAGGTTAATTCTTATTAACAGGTTTCTTGGAGATTATTTATTGGCTAGGGAAGTAGTTTATTCAGGCGTTTCCCGGAACTATCGATAAATTAAGAAAAGATTGGTTATTGAGTGCGTTTCATCTCTAACTATAACTCTGTCTATTTGGATAATTTAATTGGATTTTTTGTGTCTGTGATTGAATTACGGAATTAAACTGAAAAGTATCTCAGCTAGTTGTTCTTTCTATTGATTTATTCTGTTTTAATTTACATTCTACAAATTCACAAACCACATCATTTTTTTTTGTTATAAAACAATTTTCAATCCAATCTATTTTCTTTCTTTTTGCAAATAAATATACCTGCATTAATCCATGTGGTTCGACCCCGTTCTTACTTGATTAAGTACAAACTAGGGATGTAAATGGGGCGAGGCGGGGCGGAGATTGGCAATCCCATCCCTATTCCCCGGCTAGGCGGGGATCCCCGTCCTCGTCCCCGTTTAGTAAATGGGGGAGATCTTCATCCCCATCCCCGGCCCAGTCGGGGAACAGGTTCCCCGCGGGGATCCCCGTCCTCGTTAATATTTTTTTTTTTTGAAATTTTAAATAAAATTCAATTTGGTACAAAAATAAGTTAAAAAACATATTACAGTTTGTATACCATTAAATAATTCACTTAATATTTCTTATAAGAAAGTGATATTTAATTAAACTATTACAACTACTAATATTATTATTTCAAAATATAACACAGGAGTTCAATATACAGAAATTAAATTAGAGATTTCTAAATTGATAACACATGATTGATTGTTAGAAACTTTAAAAGTAAAAGAGAGATATAAAGCAATCCCTAGTTTTAGTTTTATTGTTATGAAATTTAATTATTTATGTATATATATAAATAAATAATAAAATAAATAAATAAACGGGGATTTAACGGAAATCCCCGTCAAGGACTAAACGGGGATGGGGACGGGTCCGCGGGGCGGGGGATGTAAATCCCATCCCCATCCCCGTTTAGTAAACGGGGACAAACTTGTCCCCGTCCCCGCCCAATGGGGATTCTAAACAGGGAATCCCCGTCCCCGTTCGGGCGGGCCCCCGACGGGGACGGGTCCTCGTGTCCCCGTTGACAACCCTAGTACAAACATGAAGAGATTAGTCTAAGCTCCTTCGTACTCTATATTCTTTATCACTACTACCAATTTTCCATCCAGCATCAGCTATAATTTTGCACCATCTTTTGTTCATGTTCAACTTGATGCAATTCCAAAAATTAAAGTACCTATTGCATCTAATCATCAAGTATGTCATTCAACACAACATCTAGTTTTTCAAAACCCTGTTCCAAGATTCTTTCAAGAGGACCTTCATCCGATTCATCTAGAACATCCATCATTGGAAGTAAGTCCTTCAACACATCATCTAGACATCCTTCAAAACCATGTTCCAAGAATCTTTCAACAGTGGTGGTAGGAGATTGATTTAACATATTCAATTCAATTTCCTATTGGTTTGGAGTCTTCCTACATAAATGGGAACCCCAGTATTTTAGAACCAATGGATGGCCTTCAGCATAATGTAAATGGTTGAGATTCAAGAAATGTCAACACAAGTTTTCAAATTGCTGCAATAGACAAAATAACTACGTAGAAAGATTGTAAGTATGTTTACCATACCAAATAGCTTCCACGAAGTTTGGAAGAAATTCCTAGTGTTCCTAAACTAAAAAACTTCAATGAAATTGCTACGAATTTGGACTAATAAGCTATAACATAGTGAATGACGGGACCGAGTTGTTGAAGAAATGTACACAAAACTTCTTAACTTGCTGCAGACAACAAATTAGTCTTCAATGCAAAAGAGACAGCAAAATGCTACATCAATGCATAAGTGGCAAGCTTAAGCTCTTCCATAATTCGAACACAACAGAACATCAAAATCAAATACAAATTGAGAAATTTGAAACGAATCGAAAAGACATTAAAATAAAAAATTTAAATTGAATCAAATTTGAATAATCAATTACCTTCGTGGAATCCGAAAGCCTTGCTCATGAGATTGTGAATCTCGAGCTACAAAAAGAGAGATTAGGAAAGTTCCACTGGGGAAAATTGGAAAATAGGGACAGAATAGGATTTAGGGTTAGGTTTTTAGGTAATCGGAGAAGATGAAGATGGATAGATAATTGAAGCAATAGACACCATAGTAGATGAATAATCGACTTAGGAATTAATTCTCCCATAGCCAGAATTTTTCCGGTGAAATGAAATCTCAGCTGAATGTGCTCTATATTCTTATGAATTGCTAGATTATTTGCCATTTCAATTGCTGAAAAATTAGACACGAAGCTTCTGGTTCTAAGCTCACCATTCATAAATGCTAATTTAACATCGAACTGAAACTAATACACCTTCCATTTCAAAATTGTTAGCATGGAATGGGCCTAAAAAGAGGTGAGGAAGGTGACCAAGACAAGAGGAAATGGCCCTTTCGATGGTTTCTCAACGTTAATTACATTACTGGTCCTCCAATGATCAGAGATGTAACAAAATTGCCATAAAATTTTAATTCATAAAGCAAATCATTGAATTTTGTTTCTTATATGTTCTTTTGGCTGGAATTCACTAAATATATTCTCCGAAAATGTCACTTAGATGCTACATAATAAAATGTTTTGACGCTTGAGACATGAATAATATAAAAAATTAATAATTTTAGTATTTTTTTTATTTTTAACGTCACGGGTATTTGACAATTAGGTCGAATTTTTGGTGAATGGATTAGGTCAATATTAGCCAAAAGGACAATATAAGGAAAAAAAAATTCTGAGGAGTTTTATGTTGCAAATTTTATAGTTTAAGCTAAATTTATACTATGAATTTTTCTACATAAATTGGTTAAATTTATATGAAGAAAAATGACTCAACTTAATTTATACTTTTTTATTTAATGAAAACTTAATTTATACTTCAAATGTACATAACGATATATACACATAAATTCAAATTTACCAATAATTATGATAACGGACACAATAAAGACATAGGCCTATATATATATATATATATATATATTGATAGAGTTATCCATTTATTCATGTATCTATTTGTATGTATTTGGGAAGTATAGGACTAATGTTGTAAATATCCCTTGTAATTCACACATACTATATATATCACAGTACCAACTCTCATTCACGTTGGATTAAGAGACACACAAACCCTAATTGCGTTTTATGGTATGAGAGCCCCAAGGGCATAACAGCCGATCCTTTTACAGCTTCAGCCACCATGTCGACAGAATCAGCCACCGTTGTTGCAGCCACCTCCTCCATCAGCACGTCCTCCTCGTCGGCTTCTGTGGCTGGTTTAGCCGGAGTTACACCATCCTTTTCCCACCAACTCCCATTGAAATTGGATTCCAGCAATTACATCTTATGGAAAACGCTAATCTCTCCAATGCTAGCTGGTTGTGATCTTGCTAAATGGAACGGTTCCAATCCCGGCAGAGAGGTTAGCTAATAACAGCCCAAATCCGGTGTATCATCTGTGGCATCGTCAGGATCAACAGGTATTGAATTGGCCACTCAATTCTATCATATATATACTAAATTAGTTAACAATATAGACATATGCCTATATATATATATATATATATACACACACACACACTAAATCAGTTATCATTAAGTTGATATGTACATCTCTCCTTAATTGTAGTTTTTCATTTATTAATCATTTTTTAAGTAAAAAAAATTATTTATTTTTTTCACAATTATTAATAAAGTAGTTTTTTCATATTCTTTTTCTCCCACCATCGATATTCGCTCAGTTCGAAATTTAAACTACCTCTCTGGTTCAGTGTAATTTGTTTTGCCCTTGACTTCCATCTTGTTCTCTTGTTTTCTCCCTCTTTTGTTATGATTTGGTTCTCAGTCTCTATATATTGCTTCCATTGAGAGTTGTATTCCTCAAGCAACAGTTCAGTTAACTTACCTCCTTTTTCCATTTCTTCATTATTGATTCTATGTTTTTTGTTTTCATATTAGAATGATTCTTCCACATGTAAATTTTAGCTGTTAATTGAATTTTTTCTTTAATCTAGGAGATTTGAGATATATCGGTGATTGGTTTTATTTTGTGTGTTTAATAAGCACTAAGCAATCCATTTCAATTTCTGTCCAGCAGTATAGTTGTATATTTATTCCATTGTCCCTTCCTTTGCTTCTTCTTTCTGATTTTTATTCCAATTTTCATGTTGTCGACTACTAGTTTCTTTTGGTTCTTGCTGGAGCTTTTAAAATCTTCTTGAGCATTCTCATGAAGGAGAGATGACAAGCGATTCCTATATTTGAGTCATAATTATTTTTTTTCTATAAGAAGCCTTGTAACACTCGGGATTTGATCATCTGTCTCCACAAACCAACATGTGTCTTTCTAGCATACTTTGTCCTTACTTACATGCTTCCTGGAAATTTCTTCCCGGGAGGTCATCGATCCTGAAATTTCCCCAAGTCAAGCACGCTTAACTTTGAAGTTACTTCCGAATGGGCTACTGAAAAGAAGATGCATCTTGTTAGACTAGGTGTCGGAACCGTACCGACGGGCGAAAAATCTTGATTTAATTTTAAATTTTAATTTTATTAGTTTTTATGATTATTCGTGTAATAATTTATTGTGATGTATGGTTGATAACAAAATTTTATAGAGTCGCCACCAATTGAGTTTTGGTCCGATTGGACACCTTAAATAACCAGAGATTTATAAGGGTTCATTTGCTAATTACGTGTAGGGAAGATAATAATCACCCTATCCCGCCCATAATTGATACTAAAAGTTATATATTATTCTCGTAGGATGTATTTCTTTCATTTCATTTTTTATCCGGATATAATTACATTTTTACTAAAGATAAATTCATAATGATGTTTTATTTAAATTAATTATATTGATTCATATCCATGACATGGACATAAAAATTTACATAAATGTTAAGCTTGTATTTGAATAAACAAAATGTTTTACATCCATAACATAGATGTAAAATACGTAGGTGTAAAATACGCACATACAACATATAACATAAATACGACAAATATGTAAATAATTATATACGACTATGTAGGTCATAAATTTTTTCTTAAGGCAGGAGCAATAAAGGATTTTATACTACTTTTTACTAAAATGAAACTTAGAACTTACTTATAATAAAGTTAATGACAGTACAAGCTTGGCCATAATATAAAGTTAATTGTGTTAATATAAATTAAACTTAACTTCCACAACCATAGCATAGTCGTGAAATTAAACCTCTACAATTATACATATAAAATTTTTATTCTGGGTTATTTATTTAACTTTGAAATTTTTAATTTTGTAAAAAAACCTAAGTTTAACGCTTCTTTTCAGTTAATTACTAGCTAATCTACATTAACATGGAGATGTAGAGAAGAATAAATCAAATTTTGATTTTGTTAGGGCCTCAGGTTTGCTTTTAATCTGATTTTTCAGCCCAAAGCCCAAGTATTAGCCCATTGGTTCTTAACCCCTCCACTTAAACTCAAGAAATCGGGTCCTAACCCATTTATTCTTAATCCCCATTTCAAGGCAAGAAATCGGGCCCTAGCCCATTTCTTCTTAATCCTATTCTTTTAAACACCAGAACTGGACTTTGACCCAGACCGACCCGAGACATCTACCCACCGGTTACTACTCAACGTATATAAGCCACACTTCCCATTTCAAACCCTAGAATTCATTTTCACTACCAGCCGCCTCTCCCTTTTTTCTCTTTTCAAACCCTTAAAACCCTATCTTACCACCGGCCGCCTCCCTCCATCTCGGCCTTTTTCTCTTCGGTGGTCGGTTCTGCTTTTCCCCATCTTACTCCGGCCGTCGGCTTCTCGTTTCTCTCTTGCTCTTCTTTTTTCGAGTGATTTCCGGTCGTCTCCTCTCTCTCTCAGTCTCGTTCTCTGACCGCTCCACACTAGCCGCCTTCCTTGCTTTCTTCTTCGCTCAATGCCGTTGGTCAGCTCTGCTGTCCACCCGTCTCACACCGGCCGCCGGTTTCTTTCCCCTGCAGCCGTCACCTTCTCCCTTCTCTCCTCGATTTCCGCTTTTCAAACACAAATCCGTTGACAAAGGGTAGGGGTGAGCAAAACCAAACCAATGTCCAAAAATCGAAAATCCAAACCGAATCGAACCGAACCAAACCGATCCATTTCATAATTTGGTTCGGTTTGGTTTTAAGTTATGAAGAAGTTTGGACTTCGGTTCAGTTCAGTTTGGTTCGGTTCAAAACCGGAAAAATCGAAAAACCGAATAATTGGTAAAATATTAAAATTAATTATAAAATTAATATATACTAATTGTAGAGAATTTTAGACATTATATTTTTTTATAGTTTTATATTGTGATTTTTTTATACTAATTTATAGTTGTTAAAACTTGAGAGTTGAAAAAAAAAGGAAGAGAATTTTAGTATTTTATTGTGATGTAATAGTATTATTTAGTATTACTATTTTTTTAAGTTAATTTTTTTGTATTTCTTTTTTTTTTAAAACAAGCTACTTATATAAAATTTTTATTTTGATTTTTTTTTAAAAGTTGATGTTTTTGGTTCGAGCTAGTCCAAACCGAACCGAACCGAAGTAGTTCGGTTTGGACTGAACCGGACCAAAATTTAGTTTGGATCGGATTGGTTTATAAAATATAGTGTTTTTTTGATCCATTTTTTTCGGTTCGGTTTTTGAACCGAACCGGTCCATGCTCACCCCTAACAGAGGGAGCTTCGCGATTGCGTCAGAACCTCCCGATCTCCGTCGTTACTGGTTCTACAGAGGTTCAGGTTCGGTGGTACTACTCATCACCGATCGGAGGTAATTTCCTGATGCGTGCCGAGCACACCAAAAATAAATTCCTACTTTCGAAAACAAAAGTTTGTAGTACAAATGGAGCAGGGTCGAATCCACAGGGATTGGCCGATTATTTCGTCTAAAATTAAACAAGAAAAGTAAAGGGGGTTGTTTGAGAATTGCAATTAAAATATAAAAATAACAGAAATTAAATAATTGGATAAAATTTATATGAGGCGAATTCCAGCTAGAAGGTGAATTCGAGTCCTGAGTCAAGCCAACCGATCATCGATCAAAAACAAAAGATAACTTCAATGCATTCAAATAAATTAGCTATAGCTATCATAAAGCATGAATCACCTAATCTCTTCTTACGGAATAGATAACTAAGAGAAGCTCGTTAATTATCCCTATTTAATCGAACAGTTCCGAACAAGCTTCGGAATTTAATTCAATCAAAAGCATTAACACATGAAAGAGACACTAATTCTACTCAACAATCACACAAGCAGGATTATTTAAAGCATATCAATTTCATCCATAACACAAATTAAAAACTTGTCCATAATTAATCGTGTTTTTCGCTACCTAGGTTAAGTGAATTAAACGATTACGTATTTAATCACCTAACTAGCAAATCAATCACAAGTAAATAATTAAATCAAGAATTCAATTAAATCATGCAAAAGTAATAAGAATAGAATGAAATCAATTACTTGAATTAAAGAAGAAAATAAGAATAATGATCTCACAGTTGACGTTACAAGATTGAACTTTCCTTCTAGCTAGAAATTAGGGTTTTTAGTTCATCATGGGTGAAGAACACGTTGGAGAGGGAAAGAAAAGAGAGGCTGCCGAAATTCTCAGAGAAGAAGAGAAGAGAAGAAGAGGAAAAAAATAATTGATCTAACTCCTTTTAAACCTAATCCACTAAGGAAAGCGTTCTAAAAAGGAAATAACTCTAATTAAGATTTTTTGTAGGAAAATCTAATTAGAGTTATTAAAAATAAAATAACTCTAATAACCTATCACAAAAAGGCTGAAATAAAATAAAATAAGACTAAATTAGAAGTCTTCAATTTCCATAAAAAATCTTCAAAATTCGAAGGTCCCCTTAAGCCATGGTCTTGGCTTATGCAAAACAGTTTCCTAAGCCCAATTTCAGCATCAACAGCACTCCATAAGCCATGCCCATGGGTTATGACTTCAAGCTCCATCCTTTAAGCACTCCAAGCTTCCAAAATTGGCTCTTTAAGATCATTTAACAACTTCAGAGTCCCTAGCACGAGTAATTGCACAAAATGAAATAAATCTGCCTAAGTTAACTAAAAATATATCAATTAGAGCCCATAAACAAAGACAGATTTCATGCATAAAATGCACTCATCATTTCCTCCCTAGCTCTCCGTTTTTATTAGGGTTTGATTTTTCCTAGTTTTTTTTTTTTATTTCTCTACATGATTCGAGCTTTTTTTTTTATGGCTGGTTTGTGCTCTTTTGATGTTTTCTGGAGTATAGTTCTGCTTCTTTTTTTTTTTTTTGACTTTTGGTTCTTTGATCTGTATTTTTGGGTGATTTGGGATTAGTATTTTTTACTTGATTTTTTTGGTTGAGATGTGAGCTCTGCCTTGTGGCTTTTTTGTGATATTCTGAAGTATCTTTAAGGTGATTTTGGGCTAGTTTTTTTTGTTTGCTGGAGTTTTTTGGCTGAAATGCAGGTTTTGCTGTTTTTCTTCTGCTTTCCTTCTGATATTTGGTGTGTGTTTTGCAATAGGTGAAGTCTAGAAGAAATCCGGGCAGCAAGAGGAAGTGAAGAAGTTGATATAATTTGTTGAGTCTAGAAGAACTAGAGCATGGCCCTTCTCGGAGAATAGGATTTTTGTCTCTGGTTTTTTTATGGATCTGATCTCTTTTCGTGAGATTTTTCTGAAAATCCCCCTCCCTTTAACACCATAATGGCCTCCTTTTATAGTGTAAATTTTCACTGTCCTCTTTCAATTTGAAAGAGAATTGTCCAATTTCAATTTTTAGTTGCTAGAATTAGTCCCTTTTGGACTAAATCTCTGCTGAGAACTCTGACACCCCCATTTTCTGCCACCTGGTAGCTCTCTACTTTCTGATTTTCAGTAAAAAAGAATTCTTTGTTTTTATGTGCTATCTTATATGTATTTCAGGGACTTTTGTAAACACATGTATTTTTTGTAAACACATATATTTCTGAGAAATAAAGAATACACTCTCCCCTTTTTGGAAAAAAAAAACATTAATTCTCTCCTAATAATAATATTGATAATAGTAATATTGATACTACTAGTAGTAAAATTATGGTAATCATAAAAAAGCAATAATAATAATATCAAGTGTCATAAATCAAATATTTTTAATAAATTTATGGTTATTATTTGTAGAAAATAAATCCACATAAGGAAACGAAATTAAGTAGGGCAAAACGGGTATCTACACTAGGTCGTACCAATCAAATCTCTTATGCCCTTTCTTAACTATACCGTACCATACCAGCACAATCTTGAAAATCCTCTCTTTCTGGTATAGATTCGGTTCATTTCTGTCCCCATTGATATCTTTCAGGATTGCTCATTGCTTAGGTTTCTTTACCTCGGCACCACCCCTCACTTCACTAGGCTGCTCCTTGCTCAGGCCATCCACCTCGACGCTACCTCTCTTAGGACCGAGTCGTTACAATCCTTCCTCTTTATTTCCTGACAATGGGAAATATAGATTGAACCTTAATGATCATAATATCCTATATACTTGCCTTTAAAAGTCACCAGATATTCAATTATTACTTTTTAAAAGTCTTTAAAAGTCATCTTGTGTTCAAAAAGTCATTGACAATTAATAAGAATGACTTTTATAGATTTTTTTTTTTTTACAAAATATAACACAAAATCCTTAAAAAAAAGTCTTACATCTATAAATAAGACTTTTTATTTATAATTTATAGCGAAATCAGTTTTCACCAACCCTTTCTTTATTTATAGTTTATTGTGAAATCAGTTTTCTCCTGCTCTTTCTGTCTCTTCCGTCTCTGCGTGATTCTTCTTTCTTTCTCCGTTGGATCGATCGTGCTTTCGAAAAAGCTCATTCCGCTGAGTATGCCAGTGTATTAGATGCAAAAGCTTATTAGAAACAAGACCGTCGAATTTTTTAGGTGAAATCCCTAATCCCTCATCTGATCGATTTGAGTTTGGGAGTTAATTTATTAGTGATTTCTCTATTTATCTTTATCATGCTGATTAAAATAGAAAAACCCATATGATAAGAATGATGGAAAAAAAGATAAAATGTAATATGACGATAAAACTTGTGTTGATTTAAATGTAGAAACAAGTAAATTAAAGAGTATATAAGAATTATTGATAAAATCATATATTTCCTTTATACATCGTAAACAAAAAATGTGATTTCAATCAAATTAAATCAATCTAGATTTTAATTATGATTTGTGTATTTCAATCAAGTTAAATCAATTTGAATTTTACTGTCTCGAACCAAATTAATAAAATCAAAAGAGAAATGAGTTGCCACAATGTTAGAGCAAATAAACTAGCTATTTTTTTGAAATTTTACTTGGACAAGCTTACATCCTTTTAATTGACACAAATGAGGTTAATAAGATGTAATCATCATAAAAAAAAAAAAAAAAAAAAAAGAAAAAGAAAAAAGGAAAAAAAAAGCAATGAGGTTAGTAACATGCCATCTTAAAACATGAAAAGGAAAAAAAAAGGAAAATCAAGAGAACAATAATAAAATAAGTTCAAATTATATGATACAAAATTAAAAATCAATAGAGTTATCTTGAATAAAATGTAAGAATATAATTAGTATTCAAGTAACTATTTTTTTAATACAAAAAAAAAAGAATATAAAAAAGAAGAGAAAGAAGTGTCCTTAATAATCTTTTTTTTAAGTTGCATAATTTCAAATCATTTTTTCGAGTTAATAATTATATGATAAAAGAAATAAAAGAAAAAACAAAATTTTTATATTTATTTATTTATTTATTTTTTCATTTGAAATACCTATTACGTTTTCTAACCTTTTTTATGGTACCAAGTTAAAACAGAGACAAGAAAGCTTTTACAAGAAATAAAAAAATTCCATGTCTGACTTAGGAGTATAAAAGAGAGCTCTAGAGAAAACTATACATTTTATTTTTCTCTAATTTTTATATGGTTTTTTCTTGTTTTATTTCTATACTAATATGGTAATTTACACGCGTAATGCGAGGATTGGGCCGTATTCTAATCAATAGTTATCCATGCCTCACTAAGACAACCTGTTTAAAATATTATTAAGCGTACAATTGACGCTAAGTCGGCGGTGTTAATCCTCCACCAAATTAAAAACGCGCAATCAAGTAACCGACTCTGAATTTGAACAAATCCTAGCCGTACGTCAACCTTTTATCAATTTGATCTCCGCCTTCCATTTCGTCTTGACTTATCTATAAATACAAGCCCTATCTTACATAGCCGGCTGCCGGTCTTTTCGCTTTGAGTTCTACTGTTTCGGATTTCTTTTCGTTTCTTGCTGTTTCTCTTTGTCGTTGCCTTTTTATTTGATTTTGTTCATGGCTAGCATCTATTGGCCTGATTTTGCTGCTACAATGGTTATGCAACTTTTCTTCCGATGCTTGTTTGTTTGATTTAGTTCATGGATTTCAGTCTGGTAATTCTTTTTATGCAAGTAGAGCATCTACTGGCCTGTTTTTTCGGCTACAATGGTTTTAGGGTTTCGACTTTTCTTCCGGCGCTTGTTTGTTTGATTTAATTCATGGATTTCATTCTGGTAATTCTTTTTAATGCCAGGACAACATCTATTGGCCTGATTTGCTGCTACAATGGTTGTGCAACGTTTCTTCCGATGCTTTTTTTTTTATTTAGTTCATGGATTGCAGTATGGTAATTCTTATTATGCAAGGAGAGCATCTACTGGCCTGTTTATTCGGCTACAATGGTTTTAGGGTTTCGACTTTTCTTCCGGCGCTTGTTTGCTTGATTTAATGCATGGATTTCATTCCAGTAAACTTTTTAATGCGAGGACAGCATCTACAGGCCATTTTTTCGGCTACAACGGTTTTAGGGTTTCAACTTTTTTTCCAATGCTTGTTTGTTTGATCTCGTTCATGGATTACATTCTGGTAATTTTTGTATGCAAGGAGAGCATCTATTGGATTCTGCCCTTACGATGCATCTAATGGTATTTGGTGATTCTTCTTAAGATATCTTGCTTGAAGCTTGTACGCTACATTTATTGGATTGATTATGTGATTTAGCAAGTTTAGGAAGCTTTTAGGGATTTGAGTAATTATATTGCATAACCGAAAATCGGGAGTATTAGATATCTGGATCACGGGTATATATTAAGTTAATCTGATTCATGTTGGTTTAGTTACATGGCTAGAGCACAAATAGCTTTTTGATAGGATTATGACTTGTTTTCTTCAGGATCTTTTGCTTACATGTCTTTCATGGATAACCTAATCTCACTTGGTACTGTTTCTGGAATGGAAGACCGACCGAAGATGATCTGTTGAGGATGCAGGCTTTCTCAGAAGGGCTCTATGGTTTCAACTATGACTAGACAGGGAGCTTTGCCTTCTTAATGTATTTACGTTCAATAGTTTTTTGTGTTAGTGAATAACAATGTTCATGATTTCCCTTTACCTAGGAAACTTAGTTGCTCTGGCTGGATATGTGGTGTCAGGTGTTTCAGAAATAAATGGAATTGAAGTGATCAGGAAGTTTTGCTTTTCAGCCGTCAAACGTAATTTTCTTTTTTTTCCCCGCTATGAGACATTTTCTCAAGGAGAGGAACTTCTCTGTAGCCGTGGGACTGTATATGTGTCTTCTAATGATTTGATGAGATATGGATTGCGCTTGATTGAGGGGGTTTTCTAAGACTTCGCTTTTCTATTACTTGTATGTGTAAATTTGCTAGGTAGTTTTGGATGCTGAGCCTTCGTTTCCTATTTCTCCGGGATTCACCCAAAATCACAGAAAATGGGAAATTCATTTGCTTTAGAAGTTACGTTGCCTAAGATAGATTTGGAGATCATGCTTTCATCTTCATGTGGAGAATATGCACCAAAGTGGTGATCAGGGAGCTATTGCTGTTTTATATCTCCTGTTGTTTGTTTCTTTTAATCCTTCTCCAGAACTAAGGAATCTGAGTTGGCCAAATGTGTTTTGTTAGGGTTCTCTAGTTCAAGCCGAAGCGTGTTCAGAAGGAGTTGCTATGAAGTATTTCATTTCTTTTTTGCATGCATATGTTTCTGCTTATATACTCTTTTGGAGGCCTTACTTTTTCTATGAATTTTTTCCTTTTTTGTGCATTGAGCAAATCAATGGCTGGAGAAGTGGATTCTGTTAATAGAAGCATAGTCTTTTTTTGCCTACCAACTAATGAATCAATGACTACACGGTTTGAGATGGATTGAAGGGGGTTCTCTTGGGCCTTGCTTTAACTTTAAATTATGGTTTGATACTTATTGCATGTTGTTGGATTTTCTAAGTTTTAGTTTTCGTTTCTCAGGAATTAATCATAGCTTGGAGAATTTTGTGGCTTATGCGTCGAAATTGCCTGGATGATCGGGGAGGAGTTCTAATTTAGTAACGGTTTATTGTGTTCCATTCGCTATGCTGTAGTAGTTAGTTTTCAAATAGAATTAGCACTTGAGTCATTTCGGTTACATGTTTTCAGGGTTCACCATCTTGTTTCACAGAACAATATCGAATGGCCATTGGGAAGTTTTTTCTTTTACTTTGTACATACAGAGAAGTTATTGCATAGATTTGTTCTCTGACAATGATTTTTTTTTGTGCATGAAGAGTTAAAAAAAAAAAAAAATCTGGAGTATTGGATTCTGTTGATCAGTGTGATCTCTTTCTATCTTCTTATGAATGAGTTCGGTGATTGATTGAAGGGGGTTTTTTTTGTCTTGCTTTTTTGTAAGTTATGATTTAGTTCTGGCTGGATATTAGTGGATTTTCTAAGTGTTATCTGTGATTTCTCACTCAGATTCCAACCACTGTTTGGAGAAATATGTTCTCCAAATCAATTTTGCATGGAAACCTTCCCGGGTGATGAGGGAGCAATCGTTGTTTATTATCTCTTTATTATATTCTGTTCGTCAGTAGTTTTCTTAAAAAAGAATTAGCACCTGAGTTATTTGAATTACATGTTTCAGGGTTTGCTATCTATGCTGAATACAGGAGGATTATGATGACTAAGGGCTGTCAGGAAGTATCTTTTTTCCTTCTTAGCCCTTCATTTTGATCCTGTTGTTTCTCTTTAGATGAAGCTATGGAGCTTAATTAGCTACATGTTGGTTGTATTTGTATTTCTGAGGGTCCATTCAATCGAAGAATAGGAAGAATATGAGGATCTGGAACTCAGTTGAGGAAGTTTTTTTATTGCCTTATGTATTTTTTAAGCATAATCTTGACTTGCGCTTGTTCTATGTCAACATTTTTCTTTCAAGAACTATTTCAAAACTTGAGACCTAGATGTGTATTTGTGACTGTAAAGAGATGTCAACTTCAGATAGAGGAGGGGTGTTCGCATTGACCTTCTATTATTGGGGAGCAGTCCTTATTTCTAATCATCATCTATTTATTGTGTTCTGTTACTTAGTAATGGCAACTAAAGTTATTCTTTCTAAACTGAATTAGCAGTTGAGTTTGTTGAATTACATATTTTCAGGGTTTGCTTTCTATCTTGAGTGATAGAATTGTGTTGACTAAGAGCTGTCAAGGAAGTCTTTTTTTTTTTTTTTAATTTCAATTTGATCTTTTGTTTACACTTTAGAAGAAACTGTAGAAGTGAATTGATTGCATGGTGGTTGCATTTCTGTTTCTAAGGGTCCAATGCTTTCTAAGGATCTGGAGCTTTTAGGAAGTTCTTATTCCCTACTGCATGTTACAAACATATTTTTGACTTCCCTTGTTCTATGTCAACGATTCTCTTTCTTTCTAGTACTATTTTAGAACCTAAGACCTTGATTTGGATTCTGACTGTGGAGACATGTCGGTTTCAGATGATCTTACTTTTGTTTTTATATGCTCTAGATAGTTGTCAATTTTGGGTAGTTGTCATTTTCCGGAATTTTGTAACATAAGGAGGTTCATTGGCGTTCTTTACATTACTGTCTTACATATGTCTAGGATATAACCATATCAGTTGGTTTTCCTTGCATTTGCTTCCAGTGATGAAATGATTGGGTCCCTGAGGAACCATTGGACAATGATAGCTTGGAGAAAGATCATGCCTCAATTTTGATTATTTACAGAAAATCGCTGGGTGATCAGGGAGCAATGCTTATTTATCATCTGTTTGTTGTGTTTCAATTAGTTATGATGGCAATTCACTCTCTTTCAAAGAAAATTTGCACCTAAGTTAAGTTCATATATATGTTTGAGGATTGTTCTCTTGTACCATGTCATCGATCGTAGTTCTTTGAAGAAATATTTTTAAAACCTGAGACCTGGATTTGGATGTGATGTAGAGATGTCATCATCAGATGGTTTGATGTGGATAAGGGGTTTATGCTGTTTGGATAATTGTGTATTGTGGGTGCTTGATTTTTAAGAACTAAATCAGCGTTGTCAAAGAGACTGGCCATTGAGCGTGTTGTATTCACATCCATATGTAAAGATTCAGGATCATCTCTTTTTTTTTTTTTCTCCTGCCTTTAATAATGGCTTCTTTCCATGTTCTTATTGGAAGTTGGTTTCATTTGTTTTCAGTGAAGAAACGATTGATTCTCTGGCAACCAATTGGCTTTGTTTAAACGGAGGGCTCCATTTCAATGAGTGTGAGCAAGTTGTGGAGATTAGCAGGGTGCTGGTGTTTTTGTTATCAAAATGTTTTTGTCCTTCAATTGAATGATCTAAGAAATTTATTCAACGTCTTTTGTTTTTTTAATGGTGTAGATAAATTGAGAGGCCGTTCTTTGTTTATCTTAGTGGCTATGTTTTTGTTATTATTTGTCATTTTTGTTACTTTTGCTTGCACAAGGGAACCTGGATTGGAGTGGCTTGTTTGTCAGGAAGTATACATTCGTCTGTTGTATTTCTGTAAGCATATATGTTTTTGCCTAGAATGTGTATAGATGCCTTATTCTGTGTCCACAATTCTTTTGTTCATAGGATCAATAACTGTGCAACGGATGCTGTTAATAGGAACAGTCTCTTTCTGTCTTTTGAAGGAATGATGATTACTTTAGTTCCTCAAGTTGGAAGTAAGTATTCTTTTTTTTTTTTTTTAAATTTCTCATTTGATGGTCGCTGGATAGTGTTGGAGTCCCTAAGTGTAGTTGTAATTTTTCAGGAGTCAATCACAGCTTGGAGAAGTATGTTGGCTAGAATCTTGTTGTGCATGGAAATGTCTGGGAGCATATTTTATTTGTTATGTATGTTGTAGTGTTAGTTAATAATGGTATTCTTTAGTTGTTAGATTCATTTATAATTAACTCCTAAGGTAATTTGATTGCATGTTTTTTCAGGGTTTTATATGGATCACAGTCAAAATGCAGATGTTGTTGGCTAGTTATTTTGTAGTTTCAGTTAATAACGTTTGCAGTTAATTAGTTTTCAGTTAGAATTAACACCTAAGTTAATTTGATAACATGTGTATGAATTACAGTAATATTTTGAGTGAGGACCGTCTGGAAGTGTATCTTTCCTTTGTTTTTATGAATTAATTTTGCCTGCTTTTTTGTTATCCCTTTGATTTATAATTTTCTTGTAGTGATATCTCTATCTTTCAGTTAGTTTTTATATTTTGAGGTTGGGTTTTGTATCTTGACTAGCACTAGTTGTGTTGAATTGTCTTGTGGAAAAAATGTGTGACACTTGGTCTTCTGTTTTATTTTTGCTCTCTTTTAATTTTTGAAATGATATCGGCTATTTGTTTTGTGCTGTTTCTTTTTCATCGGTGTATGTAGCAGCTATTTTGAGGTTGGGTTTTGTATCTTGACTTGTACTAGTCGTGTTGAATTGTCTTGTGGAAAAAATGTGTGACAGTTGATCTTCTGTTTTATTTTTGCTTTTTTTTTTTTTTAATTTTTGAAATGATATTGGCTATTTGTTTTGTGCTCTTTCTTTTTCATCGGTGTATGTAGCAGCTAGTCCCTAGTTGATAGAAATTTTCATACTGAATTGTTTGGTTTTTATTTCAAAGGTCAAATTTGAGGAATGTATCTGGAGCTGTCAGGAAGGTTTCTGTTCCCTGTACTACATCTTTTTTTAAGGCTAACATTAGTGACTCGATTTTGTTATGCTTCTGACTTCATTTTGTTTCTTCATATGATTACTTGTTCCATGTCAACATTTTATTTTTCTGCAGAAATATTTTAGAACTGGAGATCTAGATTTTGATATTTGATTGAGGATTTGTGATTTGATGACAAAAGGGGGTTTCTTGTATCTTGGCTTGTTACAATTTTATTTATGGTTTTGTGCTTTCTGAATAGATGACAGTTTCAGGCAGCTTTCCAGGTTGCAGTAACATGTGGAGAAATATTGGAATTCTGTTCTGTCGGAGTTTTGTCTTTTCATCAACAAATCAAGTGACTGCTTTATTTGTTCCTTTTTTACTGTTTTCATATGCTTCTCTAAGGTTTGATTGATGTGCATATTCCATTTCGATTGCTAATTATTGCTGGTCACCTGTGCTGTATTGTTTTCATTCCAGTAATTTGTTTTTCTCTAACAAGAAATGGAACCCTTGTCATCTCCATCTTTTGTGTCCTCATAGCTTATGATACTGAATTTTCACTGTTCCTTTTGGTTGCGAATAAATTTACTGTTTTGAAAATGATTGGTAGCTTAAGATTTTCATGTTCCATTGAGGGGTGATTGGATGAAGAAAGCCTTTGGTGAACATACTCTTTGGAATTTTTAGATGCTTAGTTCTGAAATGGTAATGTAAGTTGTTTCCCCTATCTGTAAATTTCTAGCTCTTAATTAAGCAAGTTGTTTTTCCAAGTCTTACCCATTTCTAGCCCTTAATTAATGCAACTGACATTTGGCAATTTAATCTTCATCCTTCACGTCTGTGTATTTTGTGACACTGATTTTTTGTTGTTCCTTTTGGTTGTGAAGTTACTTTTGTTTTGAAAACTAAAGGTCATGTAGGATGGAGAAAACCTTCGGTGAAGAGTCTGTTTGGATTCTTAGATGCGTAGTTCTGGGATGGTACAGTAAGTTGTTTTTCTTGTCTATAGTTCTCAATTAGTGGAACTGATATTTGGCCATTTACTCTTTAACAGTATTGTTTGATATTGTCTGAATTAGTTCTGATTTTATCTCAACACATACAGCATTCCGTCTGGAAAGTTCCGATCTTTCTGCATTCGTTAATGCTGAAGATTTTTTTTTTTTTAATGTTAATTCTAAAACTAGATTTTTTATATTCACCCAATTTTAGTGAAAAAGTTTTTCCAAAAATATCCGGAGTTCAACATCTATTGTGTATTTATGATATCTGTTTTGTTTGTTATTTTCACAGATATCATTTGCTATTGCCCTCAGAGGCCTTGTAGAAGTTGCTACTTTGTAGAGCTGGTATTTTGGAACTGACTGGAGAACTGTTAAAGAATCAAAGAAATAGCCTGAAATTTTGTTGAGGTTGTGAAGTTCTCTTCGTTACGGTCGATTGTTGACAATGGTTTATTTTCAAGTGCTGTTAGATAAGCAGATGAGAAATCATAGCACTATTGATTTTGTTATGATTTGGCAGTTAAGATGTCTCTGTCCGTGAAACAAATTCTCTCCGTTACAATTGATTGTTGACATAAAGAATCGTTTCAGAATTCAGTGTAAATTGGTCATTTTGGAGGGTCATCGGTTAAAGAGATGAGGAATTATAACACTAGTAGCCGGTTGTAATTGTTAATTCCCAATGTTAGAGATGAAGTTCAGCTCGTAATTGATCTTCCCCTCTCCCCCCCTTACCCCCCCCCCCCCCCCCCCCCCCCCTTCCTTTCCGCCAAAAAAAACATAAAATTGTATACCAATATGCTGGAAATATGGACTGGTTTGATTGTTGCCAGTATGTTAGTTGCTGGGTTTTGTGATTTATAGAACAATGAGATGTCCCACTGGTCTGCTTGGTTGCTAGGTTTTGTGATTTACAGAACAATGAGATGTCCCTCTGGTCTGCTTTGAGGTTTGATTGAAGCTCATATTCATCATTCGGACTGCATATTATGCAAACTGGTCGCTTGTTCTGTGGTTGTTGCTGTACACTAGCTGCTGGGTTTAATGTGTTTTTACAATGGTGGTATTTCCCTGAGGTGTGATTAGTTGGAGTTGACACTTCTCTAGTTGCAGTATTGGCCTCAATGGGTATCAGGCTTCAGGCTCTTTTATTTGTAGTATGCTCTCTTATCGGTTTAGATCTTATCTTCACGTGATTGGTGTACATGTCTGTGTGGGATAAGTGATTGCCTGTTCTGTTTGCCATTCTATAGTGTTTTGAAAAAAATTTGTAACTCCGCCTATGTGGTTGAGCACATAGCCGGTCCCAAGCCCGGAAAAAGGAGGGTTATAATGCTAGTACACGAATCACTTCAAATGAGAATGATGTGATTCAAGTGTGTTCACGTTGCAGGAGGTTGGAGGCTCATGTGTTTAATGTGATTTGCAAAGGTTTAGGATTTGAGAAGGATCTGTGAAGTCGTGTAGGCTTACAGTTGAAGTAACGCTTATACGTTTACAAGAAAGGTTGATTGTAGTTTGTAGTTTGGACAAGGGATGTTTCAGGTCCGGCCGGAAAAAGTGGTGGTTCACGGTATTGGCGGTGTTACGTCTGATGTTCACTTTTGACTACTGAAGAGGGAATTTTTAAGTTAACTGCCACAACTGGTGGCCTCCATTTTGGAACAGGCTGGTGTTAATTGGCAACGTGGTTTGCAGGATATTAACAGTGATGCAAGAGCCTTTAGAAGGTTGAAAACTGCCTGCAAAAGGGCGAAAAAGAGAACCTCACGAATGAACATTGAGATTGTTTCTCTTCTTGGTGAGATGTAGAAGTTTATTGTGTCTGGTCGGGAATTTCTAGCTTGATATTGTATTGCTTTTCATGTTTCTATGATATTCTATCTCTCCTTGAACTAAATTCCGGAATAAAATTTTGACATCGATTTGGTAGTTCTAAGCTAACTCATTCGTTAAGTAATTTTTGGGCAATTTCTAAAATATTTCTTGTTTTTATTATTCTTCAAATACCACCCTCCGTTTCTCTCTCTTTTTTTTTTTTTTTTTTGTTGTTGGAAGTATATATATATATATATATATATATATATATATTAAAAAAATTTCAACAAAAGTTCTTTTCTGTTTTTTTGTTTTTTTATTTGGCTTTTAGAATAGTAAAAGTAATCGGTTTAAGTAATTTTTTACTACAGATAAAATATAGTGAGTATGTGACATGCGATACAACAAATATTAAAAATGTAATGTATTGGTCTTGATGTGTGTATAAAATAAGTATTATGAATGCATAATATATATTACATACAAAGTATCACTAAAAATATAATAAAATATATTGTAAAATGTGGAGCTATTACATGTTTTTATTTTCTATGGTTAACTTTTATAAAAATAAAAATATTCAGTTTAGGTGATTAGACATAAAACATGTAAAATGAATCTATAAAATATAATATAAAAATATTAAAAATGTATGGTATTGATATATGTATCAAAATAATGAATGCATAATATACCATAAAAACATAAAATAACATTAAAAGTATCGTAAAATATATCCAAAATGTAGAGTTGGTAAATGTATTAAAATATGATACTTTCGATGTTTTTTTAATACATTTTTTTGAGTTTCTTTTCATACTTTTTTTGACAATAAAAAAAAAAGAACATAAAGATTTTATTTTGAAAAGAAAAAAAATAAAAAAATTTTAAAGCGGTATGTTGAAAAAAATTATGGGATTAAGTAATAAATGACAAAATTGATACTAAAATATAAAAAATGAGAGAAAATAAGGAAATCTAATTTGGCGGAGGAAAAAAAGTAAAAAAGAATAAAAAAGAAAAAACTAAAATTTAGAGGAAAAACAACTTATTTTAAGAATGGTGCAATGTATTTGAAAAAAGAGAGTGTATTCTTGGTTAATTTCTCTTTAAACAAGATGATATTATGCCGAATTGATTTAACTGGTAGGTTTAAATAATAGCTAGTTTATGTTAAAACTTTGATCAGTCTTAATAACTTTTTTTGCCAATCAAGTCATGAACACTAGAATAAGAAAAGTTTTTTGAGAATATTTGTCTCTGTTAAACATTAGTCACCATATTTTAGTTAATCTCAATTTGATGATAATAGAAAATTATTAATAAATCAAACAAGTAGTATACACTTAAAAATATTGAATGAAAATACAAAATAAATCAATTCAAATTAAGTTTTGTGACTAAATAAGCTCTCCACTTTTTGATCTTCCAAACAAATTGAACTTACATAAATTGAGAAGTGAAGAACAAAGTTAATTGGATTTGGCTCGTAGAATTAATTAAAAGTGATTTATTAAAAATGAAAGTTGAAGTGCGAATTAAGTGGTATAATGATCTTTTTGGCCCTGTGTTATCTTAGGTTTGCCCTTTATTAAAATTTTTCTTTTACCTGTTGCGGTATGGAAAAATGTTCCAAAATGGCTCTTAAAATATATATTCTGTCAGATTCTGTTAGCAGTTTATTAGCAGAATCTGATGGAATATGCTTAATAGGAGCCATTTTGGAACCTTTTTGTATACCAAAGAGGGTAAAATGGAAATTTCAATGTCACAGGGACTAAAAGGATAAACCGGTGATATTACAGGAATCAAAAAGGTATTTAGTCCGTGCGAATTAATTTTGCAGGTCAGGTTGGATTGAAAGAGCGAAATTTACTAATCCAAATGGAGGAATTTTATAGTCTGTTTGGCACACTATTCCAATAAAAATAAAGGAATGCCGGCTTATGCTTACTAGTAATAGCAAAATATAACCCAAATTTCGGTTACTAAGCAAATAAGAAAGAGTAAGAAAGAAATTGGGAAAATTAAACTAACAAAAATGACCAATTACAATCAGGCAAAGATCTGTCTTGTCTTAAACTTATTAAACGCCTCAGCATAAAAACGATGATAATAACATCACTTTAATTTATTACGTAGTCTTTGATAATTTTTATGCCATGAAATAAAATCATATCATATAGGATGCCTATATTCATCACCACAATCTCCAATTTTTTTCAAAAGATCTGTCCCTTGCTTTGAAACTTGTTTTATGCTATTCATGTCTTCCTTATCAAGAACTAAACTAAAGATTGCATTTGCATCATTTATATGTTCCGATAACCCGAGCCGAACACCGATCATCGATCCTGCCACCTCCGGTTGCATCCATAAAACATGCAAATTAATTAGAGGAGAAAACATGGTAGAATAATTAAAAACTTGATTGATTAATTAATTAATTACCTGATTTTGTATGTATTTTACAGCAACTGTTGGGATTGAGACTCCATGTTTTGTAGCTATTTTTTTCAATGTCCTCAGCAAAATTTGGAACTCATTCCATCCTCCCCAAACATCCAAAAACTGCCAAATTTTATATTTGTTATTCAATCTTCTGATAAATAATTAATGCACAATTCTATGTGGTATTTTACAACTATGAGTCATTCTAAATTTCTATATATGAGCATGGTATGCAAATATAATCATTCCATTTTGTTTTTTTATTAAATTGGAGAGAAGAGGTCGGGTGTTGAATCCATTATTTAGAGTTGTTCTTTTTTTTTTTTTGGTGTCAAATCACTTCCAAATTCATTGACGGATTGACAATAATTCAAAATTTTGGTAATAGGCTCAAGACGGAAAAGTCAAGATAAAGTCTTTAAAAGTGCTAAAGGAGATGAGAGGTCGAAGTAGCCACTACTAGAGCTCCTAAAACGACATTATATTTGGTTAGAACTGTTTGCCTTGCCATCATCCCTAACGTTTCAATCGTTACATATGGACTCAACAATCTCACAGAATTGTATGATATACTGCTGTACTAAAAAGCTCTTAGTTATAAATTAACTCGCTTAGGCATCAAAGAGTACCTCATTAACCAGTTTCACAAACTAAAGGACTTCCATTAAAGAAAAAAATATGCAATTGTAAAATGCATTAAGAGTTTCACATATCATATATACCTTTTTGTACTTTTGAAAGGAAGGAGTGTTCAAAGGTGAAGCAACAGAATTGGATAAATTTGTATCAAGGTATTTCTCGGATAGCAGCCCACCCATCACTGTTCCATACCTGCATTTTACCAAATATATATTGTTTATTAGGAAAATAATTTCTTGCATTAAATATAACAAATCAATATTTGTTGGCTATTGTATTTGGTAAAATTTTAACTTTCAGCCTCTGAATTTTGATTTGGTGAGATTTAAACCATTAGTTTTGGTTTTTGTCAAAATATACAGAGTTGTTGCATTTGAACACCACACGCACTATGAATTTTGCATCGATAATGAATATGATCGAACTTTTATTTTGTCCATGAAGAGAAATATATTTTCGTGAAAGTTAAAACGTGGCGGTTTCATCAATAAAGACTAAGTTGCAACAAAAATGAGACTTTAGCGTTAAATTTCAATGAATTAAAGTTCAGCAGCCAAAAAAATAGAGGTGAAATCGAACAGACGTTATGAGTTTAACTCCGGTTTGTCGACATAGCTCAGCCATTTTCTGTTGAGGACGCATGTCGATGATTGATTGTTGAACCTGATAATGAAATCACAACATATATACCAAAGAAAAATGTGTGGTTTAATTTTCAGAAGAAAAAGTGTTGAAAATTCTCACAAAATTAGTTTTAATCTAATTACCTGATTGCTGACAATAGGAATACCATTTTCTAGGATTATTTGCAATCTTTCAGTGTCAAAATTGGTCAATGCAACTATCTTAATTTTACCTGAAACATAGATTGTCAAGTAATTATCTAGTATGTATGCAATTTGAGATAAATATTGGAGTATTAATAACAATTGAAAAAAAAAATAACAATCAACACATAGATGATATAAATACTAACTTTGTTCTTTGAGGTCTGTTAGGTGTTTAAGGAGATCAAGGTAACCAGGATTGGAATAGTCCCACCTGTTTCAAGTTCAATTTATTTTTCCAAAATGCTCTCATTTTAGTTAATTTATTATTGAGAAACGAAAATGAAGAAGAGAAATATTTTCTTTTTATTATTGCTTAACAGAGAATACAAGGACGCAGCAAAAGTCTTTTTATGCTGCACTTTACAAAACAATAAGGGCTGTAGCCCGTTGGATTAAAGTAAAAATGAATGGCCCTGGATTGCCTTGTATTATGCCGAAAATCTAGGGAATAGAAACTAACTTTACAGCTCATCAAAGCTTTCTTTGAAAGCTTTTACAATACTCTACTTATTAGACTTAATACTATGCTATACAATACTTTTAAGCTTTTACTTATTGTATTAATTAAGTTAATTATATAACTAACGCCTTTCAATACTAGTTAACACTAGCATGATCCGGTTAGTTAATATAACTAACTTCACCAATACAATTTGTAACAGCCCCCCCTCAAGCTGGAGCCATAGTAACAAGGCCAAGCTTGAGCAAGAAAGGAAGAAGACGAGAAGAAGAGAAAGCCTTAGTAAACATGTCAGCCACTTATGCATGGGTAGAAATGTAAGTAGGAAGTAGGAACCCATCCTCAAAATATTCACGAATAAGATGAACATCAATGGCAACATGCTTTGTCTTATCATGATAAACAGGGTTCTTGGCCAAAGCAATAGCAGATTGATTGTCACAGTAAAGAGGAATGGGAAGGCAAACCTGAACACCAAAATCAACCAACAAATAGGAAATCCATTTCAGCTCACAACTAACCGAAGCCATGCTCCTATATTCTGCTTCTTAGTTTTCCAGGAAACTAAGGAAGAGCCAACAAAAACACAAAATTCGGATAAGGACCGCCGTGTGAGACTGCATTTAGCCCAATCTGAATCGCAATAAGCAGTACCCTTTAGATACTTGAGGATATGGAGAGCAGCTTGAAAATGATGTTCACCAGGGGCCTGCATATATTGACTTAACTGTTGAGTCACATAGGAAATGTCAGGGCGAGAAAATCCTAAATACAACAGAAGGTCCACAAGGCGACGAAACGGACCAGCATCAGTTAACAAAAGTCCGGGCTCAGTCAAAACCGTAGATGGTAAAATTGGACTAGAGGCAGGTGTGCAATTTTGTAATCCAACATCAATTAACAAGTCATGAATATATTTGGTTTGAGACAAAAGAACACCATCAGAAGTTTGGTCCAATTCAATACCAAGAAAATAATGAGCTTTGCCTAAATCTTTAATAGTAAAAAGAGAATGAAGATAAGTCTTGACTGCCTTAACATCATCAGAGTTAGAACCCATCAACAAAATATCATCTACATAAACCAGCAAGGCCAGAAAAGAAGTAGCAGTACTCTTTAAAAATAAACAATGATCATGCTTAGATCGAACAAACCCATAGGCTAGCAATTTTGTAGAAATCTCCTTATGCCATTGCCATCCTACCTGTTTCAGACCATATAAGGATTTGATTAAACGACATACCTAGCCTTTTCCAGCTTTATTATACCCCAAAGTAGGCTGCAAATAAATTTCCTCATCAAGGTAACCACGGAGATAAGCATTGTTGACATCAACTTGGTCAATAATCCATCCCTTGGCTGCCCCAACAGTAAGAAATAATCTGACAGTAACAGTTTTTGCCACAGACTAAAATTCTCAGAGTAATCCACACCAAAAATTTGATTATACCCCTTAGCCACTAATCTGGCTTTATATCTATCTACCTCACCATTGGGTTTATATTTGACCCGATACACCCATTTGGTAGTAAGAGGTTTTTTACCTGAGGGTAATGGCACAAGCTCCCAAGTCTGATTCTTTTCCAGAGCATCAAGTTCATCATCCATAGCTTGAATCCAAGCTTTATCGCGGACAACCTCATAAAAATGGATAGGTTCTTTAATAGTCATAATCTGCGTCAAAAAAGCAGTATGAGTAGGAGAACACATATGAGAAATGTCAGTTATCTTGGCACAGGTAGCATAATCTGATAGCCAGCTCGGTGGTTTGGTAAGTCTTCCAGATCGTCTAGGTAAAGAAGAATCAGCAACATCAATAGGAGGATCATAAGTAGGAGTAACATTGTCATTAGTAGAAGAATCAGAAGAAGGAGAAGCAGAAAGCCGGAAAGGAAAAACCTGTTCACGGAAAGATACATCTCTGGAAACAAGAATCTATTTGGTCTCCAGATCCAAAACCTTATAGCCTTTCTTACCCGTTTCATAACCCAAGAAAACTGCAGCACGAGCTCGAGCTACAAATTTATCTTTGTGACGATGCAAGTCTGTATAAAAACAAGAACATCCAAACACATGAAAAAGACCATAATCAGGAAGAGAGTTGTAAAATCTAAAATATGGTGTCTGCCAATCCAACAACCGCGAAGGTAAAACATTCAAAATGGAGACAGCCATAAGAATAGCTTCTCCCCAATACACAATTGGCAGGGCTGATTTAAACATGATCGCTCGAGCAATTTCTAAAAGATGTCGGTGCTTTCGCTCGACAATGCTGTTCTGTTGAGTATTGTACTGACAGTAAACATAGTTGAAAAAAATTCTCTAAGGCAGAAGAAACCTATTGCTTTGAAGCTAGTAACACAACCCATGTTAAACGAGTATTGTCATCAACCAATGTCAGAAAATATCTGGCTCCTTTATCAGTTGGTATCCGATAAGGACCCCAAAGATCTACATGTAGCAGCTCAAATTTTGATTGAGTAGAAATGTGACTTCTATTGAAAGAAACGCTTGTTGTTTTGCATAGGGACAAACATCACAACTAGAAGAGTTTGCCTATAAATTTATACTACTAATATGTGACAAAACATCAAGAGATGCATGACCTAATCTGTCATGCCCTACATCAACAACATTAGATTGTAAAATGCTACTAAAACATGACTGCTGACATTTAGTAATTTCTTCAGTTGAAAAGGAGTTTCTATCCAGCAAGTAAAGACCATCTATCATCCATCCTATAGCCAAAACTTCATGAGTGTCCTTATCCTGCAGACAACAGTAATGTGGCCGAAAAATTATCTCAATATGGAACTGTTTGAGTAACACTCCCACAGATAAAAGATTGTATTTAAAATCTGGAACAAACAACACATCAGCCAGCCGAAATTTAGATGACAAAGGCACAGTGCCTACGGTGTTAATTAATTGAATTTTACCATTTGGCAAAACAATTTGTTGTTGTATTCTCAATACCGTAAAGTCTGTAAACCATTTCTTAGTTGGACTCATATGAGTAGTTGTACCACTATCAAGTATCCAGTAATGAGCCATATAAGAAACAGCTGGAGCTATAGAAGAATTCTTTCCAGAGAAACCTGCAAAAGCTGTGAAATCCGGATTTGCTATCGGAGAATCTGAGCCTACACCATTTCCTTTAAAAGCCTTGTACATCTCTTGCACCATATAAGCCATCTGCGTCTGATCGAAATTTTCAGACTCCACCTCTGTATTTGTATATGCAGCCTTTTGTATTTGAGAATCTCCTCCTGTACAAACTGCATTAGCTTTATTAGATTTATAACCAGTATTCTATTGTAGTTTTGATCCCTTATACCAATCAGGATATCCAATTATCTTGAAACAGTTAACCTTTGTATGACCAGTTCCGTCACAATGATCACACTTCAGGTTTGCTTTTTCAGCCTTTAACTCAGTTCCTGTTTTCTTGCCCTTTCCTTTTGTGTTCTGTTTATCAATTTGAACAAAGTGTGCAAAATCCAGTGAATGTGTAGCAGCAGAGACTTCTTATTGTTTTTCAACTTTTAGTAACATTGAGTAAGCCTTGTTGATAGTTGGAAGGGGATCCATTAAGAGAATCTGATTTTTAACATTCTCATGAGCCTTATTGAGTCCCATTAAAAATTGCATTAATCTTGCTTCCTCTCTTTGATCAGCCACACGTTGAAATGCATTACAGATACAATTTCGTGCAAAACCACACTGACAACTTGGCATAGGGGATAAAAAACTCAATTCATCCCATAGTTTCTTTAATTTGTTGTAATACTGCATAATAGGCAAATTACCTTGCATTTACAGACTTATTTCTCTCTGGATTTGATAAAGCATTGGCCCATTGCTACCACCAAATCTATGCTCCAGATCTTGCCATAATTCACGCGATGTGGAGGCATATTGAAAACCTTCAGCAACATCTTTAGTCATGCTATTGATTAACCAAGATGTCACCAAACAATCAGCCTTCAGCCACTGCATATAATCATGAGATCCTTCCTCTGGAATCTGAATATCCTTCAGAACATAATCACTTTTTTCTTTCACGCAAAGAGCACGAATCATTGCTTTCCTCCATGCTATGTAATTGTTTCCATTCAATTGCACATTTACAATAGTGGCTCTAGGATTATCATTTGGTTGCATCTGAAATAGATTTGACAAAGGATTAAAATTACCCATGCCTTGACGATTTGGATCTGCCGCTGCCCCATAGAACTGATTGGAAGCTAAAACAGGATCCACGGTCTGCGAATCTTACTCTACTGCGTCTTCATTTTCAGCATCGAGAAATTGTTCCCCTTGAGGGATTGCAGTTACCTTTTTCCTGTGTTTCCTCACCATATCACAAGAAAAGGAAGAGAAGCACCTAGTGCTCTGATACCATGAGAAAAGAAAACGAAGAAGAGAAATATTTTCTTTTTATTATTGGTTAACAGAGAATACAAGGACGCAGCAAAAGTCTTTTTATGATGCACTTTACAAACCAATAAGGGCTGTAGCCCGTTGGATTAAAGCAAAAATGAATGGCCCTGGATTGCCTTGTATTATGCCGAAAATCTAGGGAATAGAAACTAACTTTACAGCTCATCAAAGCTTTCTTTGAAAGCTTTTACAATACTCTGCTTATTATACTTAATATTATGCTATACAATACTTTTAAGCTTTTACTTATTGTATTAATTAAGTTAATTATATAACTAACCCCTTTCAATACTAGTTAACACTAGCATGATCCCGTTAGTTAATATAACTAACTTCACCAATACAATCTGTAACAATTATACAGATAAAATAAAATTAGATTTGTAATTTCATTGTATATATTAAAGCCTTGTTTTACTACATTCATTAATTTCAATTCTTGCACAAAAATAATTGAATCTTGATTTTTCGTCGGATAAAGAATCAATTTGGTTCTTGACATTAGATTCTGCGATCAATTTGATTTAATATCAAGTTTGTGTGTCAATTTCATCTTACAGGACCGGATTGGTCCGAAACCATTGAATGAGCTGTATGTAAGCACAATTACTAATGTGTAACTCATCGAACGATCCCAGACCATTCCGGTCCTGGACCATGATAGATTTTCTCCTTATAAGTTGGTATTTAGGGTCAATTTAGTCCAAAATAACACGTGTCAATATTTATGATTGATTTTATTTATACGTGTCACTTTCTCATACTGACACGTGTCATTTTAGAGTAATTTGATTTCAATTGTCAAGTTAAGAGGCTAGATCAATATTGAAACTTGATTTCTAAACCAAATTAATCGTACAAACTAATTTCAAAAGTTAAACTGACTCTGTCTCACTAAAATTACCATTATAAATTCCGGATCAAATCTATGAGAAAGAAGTGATATGGCATGATTCGATCACTAAATTAGACCTTTTTTGGATTTAATTGTATGAATAAAATTGAAATTTAATTTCACAATGATTTTTTTTTAATGCATATTTATGTTTTATACCAGTGAAGTTGAAGCATGTCCAAGCAGGAAACATCCATTCTCTTAAGAGTAGTGTTGATACAATCCTTCACATAGCTGCTTGTTATCTTATCACTTGCTGGTTTTTGCACCCATTTTGTAAGTCTGCATTATTTATTTATTTATTGCATTATAATTCAAATTACCATCATATATATTTAAGCAAACAAAGTGATTTCCTACATAATTAATTTATAATTAAATATAATTACTGACCCTATAATCTGATTCAAAAATTCAAGCGTGCGTTCTCGACGAACTCGATTGATGAAAATTCCATAAACATCTTCAGTAGGTCCATCTGTTGTATTAATTGATTAATTAAAATAGGATTCAATTAATTTAAAGAAGTTAATTAATTTATATCTATCCAGTCTATCCAGCTACAGTCGGATTGTACAGGTTTTTTTTTTTTTCAACTAAAAAGTCCAGGATTCGAGTGTTAATGAAACTATATACTATACATCTTTAATTGAGAATAAGAATACTTAAAAAAAAAAAAAAAATCTATCCAAGTTTATATAATGCCATACTAGTCTGGTTTAAAAAATGGGGGAAAAAAAAATTGGTCTAATAGACGACACAAACTATCAATTTTTTACTATTTACAATTTTATTTTTATGAATTTTTAATATTACTATTTGTCCTTTCAATCTGACACCCCTTAATCTCTATTAGTAAATTAATTTATAGTTTTGAGATATTAAAAATTTTAATTCCATAATTAATTTTTCTATACAGTGCTTATTTATAAATATTTTACATTTTTAGGTAGTTACCTAAAAAGCACCAATGCAAATTAAAACCCGGCCAGAAAGCAAACCGATTGTATATTTAATTATTTTTAAAAATATTATTTAATAATAAATAATACTAAATTATGGTTCAATATACGGTTTAACCTCCGATCGAACTATTGTTGACCCATTTTTTTAAAACTAGAATTTTTAACTAAATCGACTGGATTTATAATAGTCTACAGTTAAACCGATCGAACTGACTGATCCGTTTCCGTTCTGATAACACTGAAAAACAATATATATAAAATCTCACAATTAATCGGAGGAGGCCACTGTTAGGAATTGGGGGCAAGCCAATTGAAGGCCCATTTTATGAGATGAAAATCTAAAAGACTTGAACCCAATGGCCCAAACTCAAAGCTAATTATATATGAACAAATTTTTAATAAATTCAATATCAAGTTTTTCTGACAAATTTTATTATAAAAAAATCTATAAAACAATATCATTATTTTTTTATGTTCTACCATGTAAAAATTAATCAAAGTGAACCTTCAAATTCCCTATAGTTTATAGTTATACAAAATAATCTAAAATTTTATTTGATAATTACCATTATTTTTGCTAATAATTACCATTCATTGAGAAAATTCTTTTTATTTAAGTAAAAAGAAAATTCATGTAATTCATCACTAAATAAAATATTTAAAATTGTTTTTATAAAAAATAATGTTTAAAATTGCAAAAAGGAAAAAAAAAGGTTAAACCAGAGTAAAACAAAAAAAATTGAAACTGTTCAGTTAACGTTACTATAAAAGACTAATGTTCCCACCAATGGATGCCACGTGTAACCAAAACTCTGACAAAAAACCAAACCAACTTGCCATGTAATAAAAATGTGATTTAACATACAGTGATTAGACATGTCGAAGGTGGTAAGTCTTGCATCGGCGTACCGGAACATGGCCGCTATAGCTTTTTCCGTCTCAATTGCGCCCCAACCACCGCTCATTTGCTACATTCCGTTGATGACGCGACATATCTTCAGCGAATCACTCCCGTTCTTCACAGTCACGTGGCGGGACTCGGCGGCGGATGTGGCGGCGCACCTGACTGAATTTTGTTTGGCTATAATTCTTGAGAAAAATCGATTTGCAGTGGATTTGAAGGCTCGTGGCTTAGAGGACCCGGTTTGAGAACGAGTGACCATACGATGAGTAGGAGCCGGAGGAGGCTGATCAGAAATAGCAGGAGGCGGATGAAAATCCGTGAGATCCACAACTAGGGGAATACCAGGGGAAGGAGTGCTGCTTGGGAGAAGGAGGGTTGGGTCGTTGGAGGGTGTGGCGGTGAGCTGGTTGGGGACGGGTTGGGCGGTGTTTCGGTTTGGGGACGGGTTGGGGTGCGGGTTGTGTGAGGGCTGGTTGATGACGGGTTCGGTGAGTGGGGCGGGTCAGGGATCATGGGTGACAGGTGAGGGGTGCTGGTTGAGTGAGGGCTGGGTGGTGACGGGTTGTAGGTGGTGAGCGGTTGAGGGCTGGTTGGGCTTGAGTGGAGGCAGGTTGCTGAAGGTGGTAGCGGCGGGTTGGGAAGTGCTGGAAACTGCAGTAGTGGATTGGTAGAGGAGGGAGGTGGTGTGGAATCACGGAGCCGAGCCATCTCTGGATATGGGTACACCTGTTCATGGCGTTAGACAAAAATTTTCCCAGTAGAAAAAACAAAACAACGATAACCTTTATGGAGGTGACTATAGCCATTAAAAATACAAGGGTGAGAACGAAAATCAAGCTTAGATGCAGAGTAAGGACGAAGCCAAGGGTAGCACAAACAACCGAATGCACGAAGAAAATCATGATTAGGGGGGAATGCATGAGTTTCTCAAAGGGTGACACAAAATTCAGTAATTTAGTAGGCATGCGATTGATGAGGTATACAGCGGTGTCAAATGCATGGGACCAGAATGATTTGTCAAGTTTGGCATGAGATAATAAGGAAAAACCCGTTTCAACTATGTGGCGATGTTTGCTCTCTGCACACCCATTTTGTTTTGGGGTGTATGGACAGGAAACCCGATGCTGTATACCGTGTTGTGATAAATATGATGAAATGGATTGAAATTCCCCACCCAAATCAGATTGGAAAGATTTAATTTGGCATCCAAATTGTTTTTCTACCAAAAAACGGAATTTAATAAAAGCAGTAAGGGCATCTGACTTATATTTCAAAAAATAAATCCAACTGAATTTACTGTAATGATCATAAAAAAGTACATAGTAAGAAAAATTATCGCATGATTGGACAGGGGATGGTCCCTAAAGATCAGAACAAATGAGTTCAAGAGGCCGAGTGGCCCGAAAAGATGACTCAATAAGCGGTAGTTTGTGACTCTTGCTAACAGAACAACTGAGGCAAACAAAATCAACTTTATTGGAAACAGGTAAATTATGCTGACTAAGAACTTTTTTTGATGATGGGCAATGCTGCATGTCCAAGTCGTGCATGCCAGGTAGAGAGACTGGTGAGATGAATTTGAGCAGGTGGGGCTGAAATTTTTGGTACTGTGTAGAGATCTCCTCTATTCTGTCCTTGGTAAATGACCTTCCTGGATTTCAGGTCCTTCACCACAAAACAATCATTAAAAAATCCCACAGAAACATCATTGTTAGTAGTGAGAGCAGAAACTGAAATAAGATTGGTATTACATTGTAGAACATGAAGAATATTAGTCAATTTAAGAGATTTATCAGACGTATGAATAAGAGATTGACCAATGTGAGAGATAGGGAGTTTAGAACCATTACCCAAGATGACTTCTTCTAGGCCAGTGTAGTCGGAATGAAGATTCAGGTTCCCCATATTCGAGGTGAGGTGAGGTGTTGCACCCGTATCCATGATCCACGGTTGGTTTGGTGGTGGATAAGGTGCAATGGTAGTGTGGTTGGCCTGAGGGTTTCGGGTTTGGGGGGGCTGAATTTTTGGTGATGGACATTGTCTGGAATAATGGTCATTCCCCTTATAGTTGTGACATACCACGGTTGTAACATCATGAAAAGTGTGATTACCATTCTGATAGCCTGTACCACGGCCACCTCCATACCCATAATTCTAAAAATTCTGAAATTGATTCTGATATTGGTGTTGTTGCCGGCCACGGCCCCTTCCGCCAAGGCTGCCGCGTCCTCTCCCTGCGGCATATTGACCGGAATGCTGTCCGGTATGACCTCCTGGCGCATTGACCTGCTGCCTCACTGTCACATGAGCGGACGGGACTAAATTTTCACGACTAACTCGTCTATTAATTTTTCTTTCCTCAGTTAATAACATCCCATGCAAATCATCAAACAACACAGAATCCATATGAACCTCAAAGGTTCTCACAAAGGCATCAAAATTTTCATGTAAGCCATCAATAACTGCTTCAATTAAATCATCTTCCCTAACATGATAACCCAAGGCTAACAACGAATCATAAATAGACTTAGCACACTGTAAATAACAAGCAATATCATCATTCCCTTGTTTCAATGAATGCAAACGATTACGTAACTCACGGATTTGGGATCGAGACCCCGAAGCATAAGAAATATTAAGTTTATCCCAAGCTGCCCTAGCCGTAATAACCCCAACCAATTGAAGTAATAAAGATGCTGAAATTGAGTTTAAAATCCAGCAGAGTACCTGTTGATCATGCCGTGTCCAAAGAATGAAGGCTGGATTGCGGGTGTCGTCCTCGAGATATTCTTCCGGTGTTGGATCCGTGCCATCAAGATGGCTGTCAAGGCCGCTCCCTTTGATCATTGGGAGCAGTTGCGTCTTCCATAGGAGGAAGTTGGAGCTGGTCAGCTTTGTTGGCATTTGAGTGGTTAAGGACGGCAACTGAGGGACGGCGCCGGTGAGAGAGGGAACAATTTCAGACATGGCCGCCGGTGAGTAGAAGAGAAAGGAAGCTAATGGTGGAGTTGGTAGAGAAGAGAAGAGAAAGAGATGGGCGGCTAGGGTTAGGGTTTTTAGACAATTTGGCGGTTAAGCCCTTGATGCTCTGATACCATAAAGGATTTAGGCAAACCGTGATTTATATTGAATGAGTGTTGGGTTTATATATCCAAAGACTACAAGGTAGAACATTTACATCTAGTACAATTAGAATCCTTATACAAGTAGAATTGGTGTCCTATACATATTCCTATCAGGTAGTTCTAATTTTACTGGAAAATCTTTACATCTGGTGATTTATTAGGAATTCTTAGAGTTTTTTCTTATTCCCTGTGAATACGACACTTGTCTTGCCCAATACTACAATTGACCTAGTATACTTGCTAGTGCATAATCTTAAGACAACACTCCCATCTCCATTATGTTTCCATATCAATATCCATGGAAATTATTTAAATACTAAAAAAATTACTTGTATAAAATCATTTATATATTTAATTATATTGCTTTTCTCCTAACAATATTTATTTGAGTTCAAATAATCCAAATACCAATCTTGAATTAGTATAATATTTGGATAACTAATATTCTTTTAGCATTGGATAATTTATAAGTTAGCTTATATGGATTATTAGATGTTTATTTTATATCTAGAAAATTGATATTTATTGTTATACTCGGTGGACTGATGTATTGCTTTTGAATTATGATTAATGCATTTTTATTAAATAACTATACTAATGTTTTCTAGATAATCCATTAATTAAACAAATATGTAAGGAGAAAGTATTGAAAAGAATAATTGTTGAAAATCGAACCGAATCGATATTAAGGATAGGGATTTTTCTTTTTGAGACTTTTTTTTTTCAGGTAGAAATCAAAATTGTTTGATATGGGGTATGGTCCATAAATTTTATAGTACACAGGAATAAGTACACCTTTAGTTTTGAAATGGAATTTATATATTTTATTATTATTCTTTCAAATAACATGCATAATTTTATATATATATATATATATTAAAAAAAACCACATTCTAAGAGTATTTTAAAATCTTCCGATAAGGTGGGAATCACTCGTTCCCTCAATTATAAGAATCACATTTCTATTCCATAATGTATTTTATAATTGAACCGTTTGATCTAAAAGTTTAAATTGATAGGTAAGTTCAATTATAATTTTATTATTCTCTATGACACTCTTCCGTATGCGAATAATTATTAGGTTTGAAGTGTATACAACATATACCTCTCCTGCCATGTGTTGAATTTTAATCAACAAGTGGAACTGTCATGGTTCCAACTTCGATTTATAGGTCTCTGATGCCATGTTATGAAATCATTTGACTCAAAAGATGAAACTGATAAATAAGATCCGATTATAGCATTATTATTATTTCTAACATATTTCATGTAAACAAACAATGATAATGGAAACGAGTGGTTCTCATTCCTTCATTCCATTGTACATTTTTAAAGAATCAAACGATCCTTGATCCAAGATCTACCAATGCAGTTTACTCAACTATAGAGTACTGGCGGTGTATTTTTGCTCCGGTAACAATCTAAGAAAAACTTTTTTTTTTTCTGTTTTCTTTTTATATTTTTTAAATGATTAATTATACATCAAATTAAATTGGCCACAGTGAATTTATGATGAAATATATATTACCTCGTGAAATTTTTCTAAGGATATTAACAATTTTCACGTATTTTGTTAGTAATCGAAATCAGAATTTATTATTTAATTATGAGAACTATATTACAATCACTTTGAATTTATCGAGTTTTCTTTATATGTTTCTGCTGTTTGTGGCAATGAAAACTGTACACGATTTGCAATAATTAATTTTGGCGGACGAAATTATTGTCTTGCAACATGTTGGAATGTCGGTAAAATTGAGACATACTCATTTAATATGGTAGAATTTTTGCTGCAGGAAGAAGATGATTTTGAATAATTTCATCCCAATTGTAGACAGACATATAAAGCGCACTCTTGACTAGTGAATACAGTGTCATAACCATCAAGCTGTTAGTTTTCATGGAGCATTAAGTTGGATTATGTTAAATTCAATTTTTTTAAAATTTGTTATTATATGTTTTATGGATTATTTTATTATAATTCAATTAATTATTTATCCATATGAATATGTTATGACTATTTATTGTTAGGTTTAATTCTGTGAATAAGTCTACGAATAAGGGAGTCCATATATAGAATTGTTTATTTCTTGACACCACTTTTTTTGTAATGGCTTATAATCTCTTGATTTAAACAATTGAATTTTATGGTTCATTAAAAAAATAACAAAATATAAATGCAGCAAATGTCTTTCTAGCTAGCTTTATTTATTTATTTTAACTCAAAGAGATTATTGTTTTAAATCATGCAAAAGTAAAATCCTAATTACACTTTAAAAAGAAGGTTTTTAGTTAACTAAATTAGTCACTTCTTAGATGACTAATTTAGCTACTTCTTTAATTCGACTAAATTAGCCACTTCTTCAATTCGACTAAATTAGCCAGTTCTTTAATTCGACTACATTAGCCAATTCTTTAATTTCACTACATTAGCCACTTTTTATTCGGACAATCTTTTTCTATCTCTGCAGCTGTCAAATAGGACCAATGGCCACGCCCACACGACCGAAATTGATATTTTTACATAATCATATTATCATAATATATCAAAATAATAATAATAATAATAATAATAATAATAATAACAATAATAATAATAATAATAATAATAATGATCATCCACCTAAAAGGTTTTATTATTATTATTTTTAATAAACAGGTGTAGCATATGCTCTTGGAGAGAATTACTTTTACCACCTAATAAATTAGTATAATGTTGTTAAAAAAATATTATTATGAAATTTTTTAGAAACTAATCAAATGATTAACCGATAAAATACTTAAGACAACATATTGTGAGCCTATGAACTTTCATAAATTTTACAATTGGCTCAGTTGATTAATTATTTCAATACATTAAGTACATGATTTTTTTTTTTTTTTTTGTTTTGACAATATATTTCCATATTTAACACCTGTTCAAATATGAACTGTAGTATCCATTAATTAGCGCGTAATATAATTTACGAATATCAACAATAACTAAATGTAAAATGCAAGTCAAGATTCAACATGAATATGAAGCACATATCATTAGAAAAAAAAAAAAAGAAGAAGCTAAAGAACTTAAGCCAGATGATGGTTCTTCCAAGAATATGAAATGTATACTCATAAGACCAGCAATACCTTCTCCCTGTTAATATAGACGCGTATGCTTCTGCAGTTTCGAACTTTGCTTGGTTTCTCTCAACGACATGTGATAGATCTTTCTTCACGTCCATCAGTTGTTGGACAGTAGAGAAAGATATTTTTAACTATCTTTTTCGTGAACCGGACAAATGGTTTTTCTGTCGATAAACATTTAACGCAATCAGGTGAGAAAAACTTACATCAATTAGTGCACCAAAACTAAATCAGAGTTTACTATCAGAAGCACCTCAAGAAGAATGGCAATTCATGTTGACATTCAATAAAAATTAGCTAAGCATTTGTGGTCGTTAGATAAGAGAAAACATCTAAGAGCCCAAACCTAAAAGGAAAATTCCTAGAAGGCAGCACAACTAGAGGCCTAAATGTAGTGAAAAAAGGAAGACAAAGTGACTCACAAGATCTAGGTCCTCCTTCTCCACAATCTCTATATCTGCAATTTGACTTTCGTACCGTCTACGCAAATAGGCATCAACATCCATTTCCATATTTTCCTGTGATAGTTAAATCACGTAGCATTAGTAACAAAAGAACTATGTAGAAAGCCACAAATATTGGTCCTACCTTCGTGGCTGCATAAAAGTAAGGGCGGAATTTGAACTTCGACTTGAAAGCAGAGCCATCCTGCAAAATTCAAATTGAAACGTGCCTCGTTTGTAGATATCAACACAATACAGCTAAAAATAGACATTTGTATAGATGAACTCACCTGAGATACAAAATAGAGATCAACGCAACTGTGCACTTTGCCTGTTTCTTGATCCTCCAAGATGACTGCAATTTCACCAAAAAAAATTACATAAACTAGTTATATTCCTCTATGACTAAGAAACCTAATAAAAAGCAAGGAAATTGAAAATGAGTGAAAAATTCGGGGCTGTATCGGCTAGGCGAAAATGGATTCCACTTACAGAAGCAAAAGTAAGAAGCCAACCAAGGCGTTTATCGCCCTCACTGAAGAGATCAAAACCGAACTTAGCATCGAGCTCCTCTTCGGCGTTGCGAATCAGCTTCTGCTTCTTCGAACTCCGCCCAAAATCCTTTCGGTCCCATCTGCGGCTGCCGCCGTTCATCATCTAAATTTCTGTTAGATAATCAATTTACGGGGCATGAAATGAGAGAAAACGGCGAGGGACGAGTAGGGTTAGGAAGAAGAAGTGCAGAGACAAGTCTTGTGAATTGTGATCTGATTCAGCTTGTGCTTGCCACGTGACTGAGAATAAGGATGAAGCATTTTCCCGCGCAAAAGAGTTGTATCTATTTTCGTAATGACATAAACGCCCCCTGACAATTCTAGAAATTACATATATGACAAAGCCCTGTGATTTGAGCCCGTTGAACTGTACCCAGCTTATGATGGGCCTAACCACCTGACCTTTAGAATGGGCCTTCAGCCCGTTTATCTTAATACTCGGTCCATAAAATAAAGGGAAATAGTGAGATATACGTTCTTTTAAAGTTTGTTTTCATGCGTAACTCCCTTTGTTTTTTTAAATACCTTTTTTTTCTTAAATTAATTTTATAAATACGTTTCTATGAGAAATAATACGTAAATCTCATCTTTTCTTTTCTTCCTTACTTTTTCTATCTCTGACACTCAAATCTGTAGCAGCCATGGCTACTCAATCAGTCCTCGTTGCCTCTCCATCATCTCTCCCTCTTCTCTCTTCAATCTCTAATCCTAATCTTACTCATTCCCAATCCCTCAATTCCTCATTCCATGGGGTTTCCCTCAAGTTCCCTCGCCAATCCCTTGCTCTCTCCCTTTCCGCCGCTGCCCCTAAGAGACCTCTTGCTGCTGTCGTTGCTACGGAGAAAACCGTTGTTGTTCTTAAGGGTACTTCTACTGTTGAAGGTGTTGTCACTTTGACTCAAGATGATGATGGTCTGCTCAAAATCCCTTCTTTTTTAATTTTAATTGCAATTGTTGTAGTTGGTTCTTTTGCTTTCTCTGCTTTTATGTTATAAAACTAAGAGAATTGAGTAAATGGGTGTGCTTTGTTTGAGCTTTGGATGATGGGTTTTGTTTGTTAATAGAATCTGTTGGCTTTTTCTGGATGAAGTTTTCATCTTTTTTTTTTGATAGAATTGGAATTATGTCTGTAATTTGTTGTTAAGCCAATGTATTTTTAAGACATGGATTTTTGTTTTTAGAGTGAGAAAATGTGTGTTTGTGGATTTCTGTTGGCAATGAAAAGGATTAGAACTGAAAATTGAGACAACAAATGGATAACATTTCAATTGGTAACACTTGAAAGGAAAAGGTTGCTGCAATTTGATTTCTGGTTTCTGTAATGCTTCAGTAAATGTCATCCTCAAGCTGATGTATGGTTTTCATTTTAAAATAAAATAATAGGAGCAAAATTCAACCCTAACAACGTGACCAGGCAAATACAGTTGCTAATGCTGATGATAATTGCTTTCTCATTTTTCATTTGCTTTTGTTATACGCCTGCTTGAACCAATTAATATATGGCTGTGTAAATTTTGGAATGTAGGATTGGCAAAAGCGACAATGGTGGATAGGTAATCTTTGTGCATTCTCTTTTTTTTTTTTTTTTGGTGCTTGTGTTGCTAGGCGTATGGTGGTTTGTGTTTCTTATTCAGACTTCATGTCTGTGTTGCTATACTTTTGCTCACTTTTGGATGTCTGATGGAAAATTGAACAGATTCTTCTGAGTGATCCTTGTGTGGAGCCTGATGATGAACTTGGACCCGGTAAATATTTTGATATTGGCACTTGTGTTGAACACTTAATCTAAGTTTCAACCAGAACAAAAATAATGTGTTGTGCATCTAGTTCCTGTACTTGGCACAATTTATCATTTTAACACTTGTGTTTCAACTTTTGCCTCATTTGGCCCCTGGCCTTGGCGCAGTTTGTTATTTAGGCTATTCTACTTCGTAAAATCTTGCCTTTGAACTTGATAAAGCAAGTTCTTCTTTTTAAACTTGAGCTCATGCATCATAGCAAGCCTTTTTTCATGTCTGCTGTGGGGTTGTGATGGCAGTAGTATCTTGTTAATGCTCTACTCTGATACTTGGATTAATTTCAGTTGATTGGTACCTATGCAGTTATCTAGCTCAAATTTTCTGCGGTATAGTGGATCTTCTAGGAGACCTGCAATTTCTAGCAGTCGTGAAGCAATACTTGTTGGGAGTGACGCGGAGCTTGCTCGCTCTCGCATGGCAGATGTGAACCTTGGAGTAAAAATATCTACCGGACAAAGAAGTTCGCCCATTCTATCTTCAGAGCAAATGCATATATCTGCTAATCGAAGCATCTCAAATATCAGGGATGATTTAGAATCTCTTGGTTATCTTTTTGAACTGTACTTTGGGATTGTATTTTGTTTGAATTTGATCAGGAATTGGTATCTTTGAAACATGAACAGCTTGCAAGACATATTAGTATTATCTTGTAATTTAGATTAGGTCCTTTTGTTCCTAATGTATTTATATACTTCTTGTACATTGTTATACATTATTATACATTGTTTATACACTGTTTATACATTGTTTGTACACAGTTATACACTTTTTATACATTGTTTATACACTTCTTATACACTGTTTATACACTTCTTATACATTATTTATACACTGTTTATATACTTCTTATACATTGTTATACACTTCTTATTTATTGTTATACATTTTTTATACATTGTTTATACACTTATTATATATTGTTATACATTATACATTATACGCTATTATTATATATTGTTATACATTATACACTTCTTATACAATGTTATATGTTTATACATTTATTATATATTGTTATACACTGTTTATACATTGTTTATACACTGTTATAAATTCTTTATACATTTTTTATACATTATACACTGTTTATACATTGTTTATACATTATTTATACACCGTTATACATTGTTATACACTGTTTATACACTTCTTATACATTGTTATACATTATTATACACTTCTTATATATTATTATACATTATTTATACATCGTTTATATACTTTATACATTGTTTATACACTGTTTATACACTCTTTATACCTTAGTTATACCTTAATTATACATTATTTATACACTACTTATACATTGTTATACATTATACACTTCTTATACAATGTTATATGTTTATACACTTATTATACGCTGTATATACACTCTTTATACACTGTTTATATATTGTTTATACACTGTTATACATTGTTTATACATTATTTATACATTGTTTATACATTATACACTGTTTATACATTGTTTATAAATTATTTATACACTGGTTATACATTGTTTATACATTATTTATGCACTGTTATACATTGTTATACACTGTTTATACATTTTTTATGCACTATTATTGTGACACCCAACTCCAAAATGTTATACCCTTTATACTCCTTCTAACGTCTCCCATACCACTCAACAATATCCTTAATATCCAAATAAATTCCTTGTTGACATCAATCTACAAACTCTAATATAGAATATTCTTATACTAATGGGTCAATAAAATTGAATATAATCTATCTAATTTACTATATTTATTTGGCTTGGACTTGATAATTATTTATTATCAAGCTTCCTACGTACCCCAAATTCCAATTTGGGAATCAAAGCCACGTAGTTCTCCTAATCTTATAATAACTTATTTATCATTTTAATGTAACTTATTCTACCTGATATACTCATTTATCTCTATTCACATAAAAAAAAACTAAAGCATCATATATTCCTCCAAATACAATTCTAGGAATTTTCACATCCTTGACAATTATTCCATTTAACCGGGCAGAATTAAATATCAAATAATTATAATTTCATCCTATTAAACATAAATATTAAATATTCCACCAGAGAATCTCATTTCCAAAAGTCATCAATTCCATAAGACAAAGTTTTATGCATCCATGAAATATACCATACATATTGATAAGTATTAATTATAAATTAATTATAATAAACTTGTTCAAATATTCTCCAATTTTTACCAAAATTATCACAAACTTCTCCCTATGCATATCTGCCTATTAAATCTAAACCATCAAACAAACCAATAATATTATAATTAACCACGCCAAAATATTCCTGTGATCCACATAATATAATATCTCGATCACTTAAACTAATTTTCCAACAAACAATATAATTAATTTAACTCCAAATACTTCAATAATTCATATAAAATAATCTACTCAAAATTGTCAAAAACTCCAAGAATTAATATTGCTCTACATAATTCATAGATCAATATAAAAAAATTAAACTAATAAAGGCTCGCCGGAAAATATTCCGGTTACCGAAAAAATACCCATAATTCGAACGGAGAATAACACTAGATTCACAGTACTGTTAGGAGTCCAAAAATACTAATTTTATTCACATATCACTTCATATTTAGAAGTAATTTACAAAAATACTCGAAAAGTTCATTTCTAAATTCATAATTAAATTAACCTCAAAATAAAATCTTAACCGTATATAATGAAATTCACTTAGTTTTGAATACATACCTTAAATTTCATCACGATCGGACCACAGAATATTCAATTATTAAATTCTTTCTATATATACATATATATGTGTAAAGAAAAAAGAAAAGAGATATGCAGGGGAGGAGAGGGGCGGAAAGTCCGGTAAAATGGTCCCCTTTCCTATATATATATATATATATATATATATATATATATATATATATATATATATATATATATATAAAATAAATTTGTTCCAGAAGCTTCTCATCGCCTTACCGTCCCTTTTTTTTTTTTTTTTAAATTATACAAATATCTTTTCTTTAAAATTACCTTTTTACTATAATATATTTTAACTTTCTAAACTCCTCCACACAATTTTTAATTCTTTTCGATTATATCCTTATTGTGTATATAATTTTTACCCCTAAAACTTTTATTTTAATATTTCCTCAATATTTCACCCCATATATATACATATTTCACCGCTGAACTCTATTCCACAAAAATCCTCAAATTATAATGTCACTTTTTAAATATTAATACTTATTGAATTTTCTGGATGTTACAGTTATACATTGCTTATACATTATTCTTATACATTGTTTATACATTATACACTGTTTATACATTATTATACACTGTTTATACACTTCTTATACAATGTTATACATTACTTATACATTGTTTATACACTACTTATACATTGTTATACATTATATATTTCTTATACAATGTTATATGTTTATACACTTATTATACATTGTTATACACTCTTTATACACTGTTTATATATTTTTATACATTATTTATACACTGTCATACATTGTTTATACATTATACACTGTTTATACATTGTTTATACATTATTTATACATTGTTATACATTGTTATACACTCTTTATACACTGTTTATACACTGTTTATACATTATTTATACACTGTTATACATTGTTTATACATTATACACTGTTTATACATTGTTTATACATTATTTATACACTGTTATACATTGTTATACACTGTTTATATATTTCTTATACACTGTTATACATTGCTTATACATTGTTTATACACTACTTATACATTGTTATGCATTATACACTTTTTATACAATGTTATATGTTTATACATTTATTATACATTGTTATACACTTTTATACACTGTTTATACATTGTTTATACACTGTTATACATTGTTTATACATTGTTTATAAATTATACACTGTTTATACATTATTTATATATTATTTATACACTTCTTATACATTGTTATACATTATTATACACTTCTTATATATTATTATACATTATTTATACACCGTTTATACACTTTATACATTGTTTATACACTGTTTATACACTCTTTATACCTTAGTTATACCATAATTATACCTTAAGATACACTATTCTAGTGATTATACCTTAGTTATTCCTTATTTATACCCTATTTATACCCTAAGATACATTATTATATTGATTATACGTTACTTATACATTAATTATACCTTAAGATACGCTATTATAGTGATTATACCTTTTTTATACCTTAATTATACCTTCAGATACACTATTACAGTAATTATACCTTAGTTATACCGTAATTATACCTTAAGATATACTATTACAGTAATTATACATTAGTTATACCTTAATTATACCTTAAGATACACTATTACAGTGATTATACCTCAGTTATACCTTAGTTATATCTTAAAATACACTATTACATTGATTATACCTTACTTATACCTTAATTATACCTTAGTTATACATTAAGATACACTATTACAGTGATTATACTTTAGTTATATCTTAATTATACTTTAGTTATACCTTAATATACAAAGGCATAATTAGTTATACTTTAGTGAAAAAAATATGTCGAAAAAAGTATATACATATGGACTTTGTTTCGAAGATAAATAAAAAATAAAAAAAACTTTCTAAAGTCGCATGACAAACAAATAAACGGATTGAGAGATAAATCCGAAATTAAATTAAAAATTATAAAAAGAGGAGAGAGAAACGTGGACAAAGTAGAGAAGGTATTTTGGAGATTTTGATTTGTGTTTTGTTGTTTATTTTGTGAAAGAATCACGTAAATAGGATAATTTTTGTTTTAGGTATTTTTGAAATTTTGAAAAGTTTTTAAGGTATTTAAGTAAACTTTTTCTTTTAAGGTAAAAATGCTATATGGTGCCAAAAGTTATGTATTTATGTAAAATGCCCAAGAGTAAATAGCTGGGTTTCAAATTGGGCTTTCAGCATAAAAGCAGATTGGGCTCTGCACCACTCTGCTAATTATTTGAAAAATTTCTGTGTACATCAGATGCTGAACAAAAGGAGTTCGATTGATGAATTGAATCAACAAAGAAGGAATATTCGAACGAAATTCCTACCATATATGATCCTCCTGCACTTCCAATGGAGTATACTTTCATTCTTCTCAGTTCAGTAGCTATTTTTCAAGCCAAAATTCGGCATCGATGGCTGTCTTAGGGACAGGAATTGTATTGCCCATTTTCGAACAACTCCGGTGTATTATTCCACCGTCTATCTGAGCTGAGGTCCTTCTTCCGCTTGCCTTATCTTTCACTATACGTTATCACTTGCAGATCTTCAAATGTCATGGCGTTTTTTATACTAAATTTTGTGAAATATCCACATGAGAGGACCCTATTTTGTGTTCGCTAAAACATGGAAATTAAAAAAAAAAAAATTGGGTGATTTATGAGAGTCATAGATTTGTCGCATTTGCCTGCAACTCGTTTATTTGTAGAATTCAGCACCTTCTGAAAATGAAGCATTATGCGACTGAATGAATATGGATTGATTAACAGCATCATGGAATGCATGAAATGTGTTCTTTTAGCGTGGTTTTTCCTAGTCAATTATGAATTTAAAATGACTGTGGATTGATATTTACAGGCCACAGCATTTGTTATGATGGAATACATGGTTTTATTTAGATGGATTCGAATTCTCACATTGTGAAGTTTAAAAAGCTTGCCATGAAGATATGTCTTAGGTTCGTTACCAACTTTACATAGAAACAAACAATCATGTTTCTCTTTCTAAAGTCAAATGCAATTCTAGGCTTAAATCATATTTTCCTCCCTAGTTTTAGTAGTTTATGCACATGCTTCACTGAATTGACATATAGGAGCAGCATATCTATTGCGTGCGCTTGATTGGATCTCAGAGTTCCATTAAACGAAATCTTGATTCATTGTGCTCAAATCTTGATTGGATCTTGTTGATGTTGTTCTTTTCCTTATGTTTGAATTTGATTGGCATGATAAACTTGTTCATAGGGTAACTTGTTGCCTCTTGCTATCTGCAGTTTGGCCTTGTGCCTGATCTGATTAGTAAGGGCTTCTCTTAAGAAGAATGTTTTTCATTCTTTCTTGATACAAGATGCATAGAATATTTGCAGTTTGGCCTTATGCCTGATCTGGTTAGTAAGGGCTTCTGTTAAGGAGAAACTTATTCATTCTTTCTCGATACAAGATGACATAGGCTACATGATGGTTGGTATCCTACTAATGCTGCAATTTATTTATTTTCTTTTTACGGAGAAAACATTGTTATAAATGTTGATGGTCCAAATGTAGCATATTAATCCCAAAACTCAATTGCTTTATGGTTATCTCTTAGCTGGTATCTAAATTGCACCATATTTTTGAGTTTTTTGGGGAAATTATGGTATCTCAGGATAATTTTTTACGTAGAATTTAACGTAGGAAATGTTACCATATATGGAAAATACTTCTCCCTTGACATGGAATACATATGATGCTATCAAAGTTAGGTAAGGTCCACAAAGGTGAATGAAGGGACCTACTATAATCTGTCATTATGTCATGCAGGAGAAAAATGGGGTCCACTGGATACTATGCACCGGAAGTCGAATTGAAATTCCCTGCCAAAGAACTGTCCTTTCTGTCTTCAGTTTAATGGAATAACTCAAAGTTATTCCTATTATTTTTTTCATTGCTTTGAAGGATGTCATGTTCATGAATGTCTTGTTATGAGTAAATTCTTTGATGTAATTACAGTGCTTTTAGAAGCAATTTGCAGACCAGACCTTTGAATTTTTCTTCCTAACTTTGTATTGTTCAGTTACAACAAAAGTCAAGTACGATTTTGTTCCATAACCTTTCTATCAGGAAATCTTTCCTGAATAGAATAACTTATAGCTTGGCATTCTTATCGTAAGCAAAATTGTCATCATGCATCCTAGTTCTTTTTTCCTAATTTCGGAAAAAGAAATGTTCTTGTTTAATCAATAGCTACTTCAAGCTGGTCCTGATCTGATAAAGTATTCTCTTTTTCACCGTGATCGCAAACACTTGTTCTTTGTCTTCTTTTGCTAAATCAATCTATCTAAATTTTTATTTGAGATTCATAGCTTGGGATAGAAAAGAGCATAAGAATGATTCTTGGTGCAATGTGTCATTGCAGTGAGATAAATGTTAATTTGGGAATATCAAGGCGCTAACCTTTACAGGTTGTCATGCCAAACTTGTGAACTACTATCCATTTTTGTCTATAAGTATGCCACCAAAGTATTTTCGTCTCATGCAAGCTTATTCCTTTTCACAGTTTCTTAAAGCTTCCTTTGAGTTCTCGTTGCTTTTGGCTTTTGCTACTGTTTATATTATCAGAAATGGCCTTGTCTATTGTTAAAGAGTTGCTTGAGCAATATATTCAGTCACTGTTTAAGGAGGTGATAGAGTATACACTAGCTTTTGACATACTGCACTGATGTGGAAAAAATGCTGTTAGAGATCGAGAGCTCCATGTATCATCTTTCTCAAAATTTGATGAAGTTTCAGCTATGGTAGATGTAACTATATGCTCTGAGTTTTTACGATGTTCTTGTGTCCTGCAGAGATCTTCCTGAAGTTGATTTTCGTAACTTGGAAGCATTAGCCCAGGAAATGGAGGAGAAAAGTTCATAGTAAGATAACATTTTTCTTCTTGTGTCTAATCAGGGAATATTTTGGATAAACCAGAACAATCGAACATGTCTAGAGAGGAGTGCATGTTCGACATCTGTCAGTTGGATTTTGTACTGGTGTCGAATAGCACATGTGGATTTCACATAATTAACAATGCAGTCTGTATAAGTAGAAGCAAATCCCTACAAGGCGAACTATTTTAAAGACTTTCATGGTTAGCTAACAGATCAAAATATGTTTATGTCGTCTATAGTTAAGTATTTCAGTGTACGACCTAGTTCATTCTATTCGGTCAGGAAAAACAGAGAAAATTCAATGGCCTTTAAGCAATTTCTAGGATGCACAAGCATTTTTGTGGTAAAATCTTAATCATTTTGCTTAAGCATGGACTTCTAGTTTTAATTTGGAGGATCAATGGTTTTGGAGTCATATATTCAAGGACACAATCTTACAATAATTTGTAGAACGGAAGGGAAAATTTGACAAGTTTTGGAAATTAATTTAAGGGGTTCTCTCCATATGTTAGCTCAAAAATAAATAACATAAAGAAAAATTAGGAAAAAGAACCCTGCATGTTTGCAACTTAAATTGCTAAAATATATCCTATAAGCTTCCTGAAGTATGATTTCCATTAGTATCAAATATTGTGGCATTCCTGTTTTTCCGCTCGTCGAATTATCTCTCTTATGTTCCTTGTATGGAATTTTTTTTTATTTTTTGCAACTTTGGAATGTTGTGTTTATCTATTATGGTTTGGATAAAGTACCGGTAAAATTTTATTATATTAAGTTCTGATCATGTAATCCTACATGTGTTATATTTAATCTAAAGTGGCATGTAGTTTCCTTAATTTGTTTTACAGCATTGGTGCTGAGCATGTAAGGTGTGCATGTGCCGATCTCATTCAGGCTTGTCGTGAGATGAACAAGAAAAAGTAAGCCTGCATTTGTAGTTTCTGATTTGTTGGTGTATTTGATTATTCCTGTTATAATATATTCTTCCTATTAGCCAAATTTTCACTTTTTGTGGTGATTGTCATTACTCGTATAACACGATAGATACTTTAATTTATGCTCTTTATTTTTAGCATGCCATTATCAAATTATTGACAATGTTTTTCCCTTCCTACACGTGGTTAAATCATAATTTCAGTTTTGACCGCGCACTCAGTTGGCTGAATATTGAATTTGGAAGTATACAGAGCAAGTTGGAGGCCGTTGGCCAGGTATTGTTAAATCGGATTTTTTTCATTGACCACCTTTAAATTTCTTCTAGAAATAGTATCACGGGATGACTAAGAGACCGACAAAGTGTGATTAATGACCTTTTGATTTATTTTGTGGTCATTATTAATGAAGTTTGTGTCTCTTTCTGAGAGAGATGAAAGATTAACTGTACAACATGAAATTGGAAAGAATGTCCTATACCTGAATTGATACCATTGAAAAATTACAATCTGAATTAAGTTTTGATGAACTGAGAAAGCAATCATATTTCGTTTTGTCAAACTATCTTGCATAAACTGTTGCTCGAATTTGATTCTAGGGCTTGTTGATTTGCAGATGGAAAGGAAGATTATCAGACCCGAAAGAAAACAAAAGAAGTGAATATCCATGTTCGACCTTCACATACACCATCAGGTGTGTGCAAAAAATTTCGTAAGGACCTGATGCTTTCGTATCTGTAGCTTTATGTTTGTGCATGAAATCTCATAGGTGTGAACATAACTGATCTATGAATTATATGCTTTGTATTTTTAATTCATGGAATGAGAAATATGCTTTATGGAGTGATAGAGTATATAATTATATACTTTATCATGGAGGATGGTTTTATTTCTGTATTGTTGTTATGCACTTAATGTTTTCGAGAACAATTGCTGGGGTTCTATTTTTCAAATTTTGTTCAGTTAATAGAAAGCACATGCTTACAACCAATAGAAACTTTACCGATATCTTATTTGTTTAGTTGAAATGCATTAAACACTCGAGTTTATGTCTAAAATCCTATTGCACTCTTATTTGCTTTCTCATTACCGGTTGAACCTGTTTTCATTTGCTTTTCTAGCATTGAGTACAAACCGAATCTAAAGATTGGTTCTTTTTCTGTTGGTTAAACTAATTCAGCTTCCATTGGAGATGAATTTTCGGTTTTAAGTTGCAGTTGTCTTGCTATTGATATGATATTTCTTGATTTTCTGTTCAAATCTTGGGTTGACTAGCTTGCAAAATGCCAAGTGAAACCAATCTATAGCTTAGTTAGAACATACATTGACCGGCGGGACATGGAACTGTATTCTATAGAATTATTCTTCCGAAAAGAGGAACTTCTTATGACAATTCCTAGATTAGCTGTCTGCTTGATAGGATTAGAGGTGTGCATAATTCAGTTCAACAATTTTTTTTTCATTTTGTTGCTTTTATTTGATTTGATTTGGTTTGGTTTAATTTTCAATAATCCTTGATTGTTTGATTAAACAGAATAAAACCAAAGATTTTGCTAATCTTTGCAACTGGCATAGTCTGCTTCTTAGCAATAGCAATTGGTACAAGTCATCAATGTTTTTGGCGATATCATTAATTTCAAATCAAGAATTTTCACTTTTGTTAAGATGTATTAAAATTCATATAATAAAGAAAACTGAAGGGAGGATTTTATTCAAGTCATTATAAAATAATTCAATTATTTAGTAGAAAACAAATGTATCATTAAAATGAGATTACCAAGCCTTCAAAATTGAGGAATAGCTTATGGAAAATTTACACAGAAGTGTAAGGTTTGAAAACTATTTATAACAGATTCATCCATCCTTTTGAATTTTGTCAATTCAACTGAAAACTGAAATTTTTTTTTGAAATAATGCCAAATTCATTAAATTAAGTCATTCCGAAGTACAGAATGAAGAAAGGGAGGAGGTTCATCAAACCATTCCCCAATTGTCGCTGAACAGGCCACCTGAGCTAACTTATGGGCTACCATGTTCGCAGACCTACGGCCAAACAAAACTCGTACACTACTATGCATACTAGCTAACGCAATACAATCATCAATAATGAATCCTAAAGAAGTAGGCATATGTGTTTTGGAATTAATATAGTTAACTATCCCTTGAGCATCCATTTCAATGATTAAAGGTGAGTAGTCGAAGTTTTTTAGCCACGAAAGCGCCTCTCTGCATGTCATTGCTTCGGCCTCCTCAGCCGACGAAGCACCATTCAGTCGGAAATTTCTTGCCGCTATCATATGGCCAAGAGAATTGCGGACGATCAGTCCCCCGCCAACATCACCCGTACGTTGACTAAAGCTTGCATCGATGTTACACTTGAACGTACCAACCGGAGGACGCTGCCACCCATCCCCCGTCCCTTGCGCCACCGTCTGCCCCCGTATGCCACCATCTGTCGGTTGGCCCAACACACTTGACGAGGAAGCAGTGTCAATTTGAGCCGCCCGCCACTCCTGGACTGAGGAAGCAGCAACAAATTGGATGCGGTGTATTCCACGTTTTAATATGACAAAAACGCACAATTCTATTCTAATTATGTCGTCCACGTTTTATTTGATTTAAAAATTATTTCTTCTTTTTTCTTTTAAAATTATTTCTTTTTTAATTATCTATGTGTATTCCTATTTTATAACTTCCACGTTCCTAATTTATCTCATATGTTGTCATGTTTTTCTATTATTTATGTTTGAATTTATTTATTTGTTTTTTAACTATATAGAGTAATTATAGAATATGTTTAATAATATACATCATTTCTATGCCAAACCAATAAAAGTTTAAAATTTATAAATTAACATCTAGAGTTTATATTTTTAATTAATAATTTTTAGGGTAAATTACAAAAAAAACCCTGTGGTTTCACTTTTTTGCAAATAAAGAACTGTGGTTTTTTTCTTTTTAAAAAAGAGGATTGTGTTTTAAAATGTTAACAAAAAAAGGATAACTAACATTTTTCCGTTAAAAATGATGATATAACGGAGGGTATTTTTAGTTATTTAACATACCAATAATTTATGTATATTATTTAAGAATTTTACATTAAAATTTGAATATTTTTCAAAAAATTTTCAATTTGTTATGATTTTTTTTAAATCTATTATCATTATTTAATTTATAACAATATTTGCGCTTTTCAAAAATTTTTAAAATTCATCATTCATGTGTATTGTATTTTTATTAACCAACTTGAAAATTTTGAATTCAAAATGAACAGAATACCCTATGTAATGTCATGATTTAATTTTAGTTATCATTTTTTTTGTTAACATTTTAAAATACAATTCTTCTTTTTTTTAACAAAAAAAACCACAGTCCTTTAATTGCAAAAAAATAAAACCATAAGGTCTTTTTTTTGTAATTTGTCCTAATTTTTATTTTAGGATCTAATAATTTTATTTAAATAATTAACTATTAAATAATAAATTAATTTTTATACGTAAGAATTATAGAATACTGACACACTACATCCATGTGTGCCAAGTGTTTTTTTTTTTTTAGGATCTAGAGTTTTTAAATTAGCATCTATGGTTTATAATTTTTGGTGTAGAATTTTTATTTGAGAGTCTAGAATTTTATAAATTAGCATCTAGTGTTTATATTTTTTGGTATAGGATTTTTATTTTAGCATCTGAAATTTTATTCAAGTAATTATTTAATTTCTATATGTAGAAATTACATATCACACCTAATACATAACGTCATCTGTGTGTTAAGACAATAAAATGATATCACATAATATATTTTATTATCTAGGATTTATAAAATAGCATATAATGTTTATATTTTATGGTATATATGTAGTAACTCTGAACTATAAACATAAATTATAAAATACACCTGGTATTATGTTGTTCGTGTGCCAAACAAGTAAATTTGATTCGATTTTTACTAAATATTTCTGAGCCTTAACTGGGTTATTCCTTTAATTATCTCAATGAAAATACATGTAATTAGGAAAAAAATCAATCAATCAATTAGTTTACTTTTGGGCTAAATTGACCATCACAAATAAGTTAAAAGAACAAATTTGAAGTTTAATCTTTTACTAAATGTCATTCTTTGGCGCCAAACACATTATCCTGTTTCGTCCTTCCCCAAAATCTACTTCTTTCAGTCTTTGGTTTTTCAAATATGTCCGCTTCAGTTTACTATTTTTGCTCTTTCGCCCTCGCCTCAAAGCCCACTTCTGCTTCAGTTGGTTCTGATTCAGGGAGACTCGGTGCTAATCGGGTTAGGTGCTGCGTTGCAACAACCACGGAGTCCCGCCGAGTGACGCTGAAGAACGGAAATGATTCACTGGATATATGCCGAGTCCTCAATGGAATGTGGCAAACAAGGGCGGATGGGGTCGTATTGACCGCGACGACGCGGTTGAAGCTATGATACAGTATGCCGACGCCGGCCTCTCCACCTTCGATATGGCCGACCATTGTATGTTCATGCTCATGCTCTTTTCAAAATTTTCTTTTAATTTTTAGGGTTTTGGCTATCCAAAGCCATGGATTTTGCATTTTTCTTTCGGCAAGTTAATCAAGATTTGGGAAGTTGCTAAAGGCCTCATCTTTTTGTTCATTTTAATCAATTTGTCCCCGACATTTCACCAAAACGGCAAAGGGGTCTTGCCGTTTAAGAGTGGGCCACATGTCTCTCTTTAATATAGACCATCAAATGTAGTGGAAATTAATGGTGGAGAACTAGACACAGAAGCAGATAAATTGCTAGAATTTTTTGGAGAAAAGATTTTATTTTTTATTTTTGGAAGCTAACAAAGGGGAAAAAAAGTTTACTCTAAATATTTCTTCTTTTTTACTTGAGGATAGTTGGGCTCTTCTGTTGAAATGGCACAGTGCATATACCATTCTTTGGGCAGCTTCACCTTCAGTCCACTTAAAGTGGAAGGCAGAAGAGTTTGTCAAATTAAAAACGTCAGTTTGAAGCCATTGCAATGTGTTTTAACTCAAGATAACCGGAAGATTATAGTGAAGAATGGGAAGGATTCATTAGATATATGTAGAGTTGTGAATGGGATGTGGCAGACAAGTGGATGGGGCAAAATTGATAGTAATGATGCTGTTGATGCTATGCTTCAATATGCTGATGCTGGGCTGGCTACTTTTGATATGGCTGATATATGTAATTGGATTTCAAAAACATAGCTTCTCTTTTGCAAACCTTTGGATTTTGATATGGTTGATTGTACCTAAATTATTTAGTTGAATGGTAAAGCAAGTTGTCTAGATGATTCGAATTGCTTAATCGGAGCTGAGTCACCAACTAGTGCTTATATTCAGTGATGCCATTTTCTCACATTTTGTTACATTATTGTTGAGATATATCAAGTAGTTTATCTTTCTCATGGATTTGTCTCCCTTATAGATGGACCTGCAGAAGATCTTTATGGAATTTTTATTAATCGAATTCGCCGAGAACGCCCACCAGAGTTCTTGGATCAAATTAGAGGGTGAGCTATAATTGCGTTGTTAATCTTCTGTTGTCCTACATGTAGTCTTTAGACTGTGGTTTGATACATGCAATAATGATTTGGTATGCGCCTTGGTTTTTTATGCATAAAAAACTGGACTTTTGGAACGAAATCTTAGAGTGTATTCTTTGGAAAAAAGGGATGCAACAAACTTTAGAAACTTTCTCATTTTTCTCATTTTGATTTTATATAAAGTCTTCTTAAGCTATAACGAGGATCATTCCTAAATGGTTATAAATGACGGGATGCGGTTCTTCTCGTTGGCAGAATTTCTCCCGCTTATGCAAATTGATTACTTAGCTTGTTAAGCTTTAGACTATTAAAAGCTCACAGTCTGTGCAATAAGATTGTCTAATAAATGTGTTCAGATGGTGGATGCTTGGGGCGGTTGGGGTAAGTTCCATGTTTTGCTGCAGGCCCTTAAAAAGATAGCTACTAAACACGTTGTCTCGATTCCAACTATTGCTGTAAAATACATACTAGATCATGTATATTACATTCACTTCTTAAGCTTAAGCTTCAATGATCATCAAATAATCTCTACCAATGTTGTTCTTGTATCATCTTTCTGGTATGATTTGTGCAACTGCAGCCGGCCAGGGGTCCATGATTGGGGTTTGGCTCGGTTTGTCAGAACATATAAAAGATGCAAATGCTATATTTTCACTAGTTCTTGATGGGGAAGATGTAAATAGCATAAAAGAAGTTTCCAAGAAAGGGAAAGACCTGATGAAAGTGATAGGTGATTGTGGAGATGAATACAGGTGAATATGAAGTTATGGATGCTTGTACTTTTGTTCTTGTCATCTCATATGCTTGAGGTACTTCTGTATATTGCTTAATGAGCTAATTTTGATGCTTGTATCTGTGTTTATCAGTGATTATGTTTTGTAAAATAGAGCAATTTTGAACATTGGTTTTCTTCTAATAAGAATGCTGGGCAAAGCAATTTTTGTAAATTCATATCAATAAATATATAGTGACAGCTAGCATGTATTTGTAATTTGTTAATCCTTAAAAGTTGGCCGTTGGAGTGGCTTGTCCCTAGGATTGCAAACGGGGAGGGGAAATTCCGTGCTCCATAGGGATTCGTCCTTGAAATTCCATTTACTTTCTCCACAGGGCGGGGATGAGATATTTGTTTCTCTATAGACGGGAATGGGATGGGGACCTCTATCCTAAGTCCTCATCTTGCCGGGTTCCGACTCCAGTCTCCATTATGTTTCCATGGCGTTGACCACGAACACTCTTTAAATAACACAAAAAAAAAAAAAAATATATTACGATGATTTATGTTTTTAATTATATTGCTTTGCTCCTTAAAATATTTCTATGAATTCAAGTAATCTAGATACCAATCTTGAATTAGTAATATACTTGGGGAATAGATATTTTTTTTGCATAGGATAATTTATTATCTATATATATGGATTTTTTTGATGTTTATTTATTATTACGTTTGGTGGGTTGAAGTATTGCTTATTAATTATGATTAATGCATTTTTATTAAGTACTTATACTAATGCTTTCTAGATTATATTTGAATGAGTGTAAACTTGTAATATATTGCAAATTTTTGAATTTTACTAGAAAAATTAGAATATTAGAATTTGTAATATATTTTTATCAAAATCTAATAACATTATCTTTAAAAGCCAATCCACAAACAATACAAAGAGAAAACAAAAAGGACAAATAATCCAAGCAGAACCACAGTAATGTTACTTGATGTCAGCATCGACGCAATCACAAATAGACAAATAGACAAATCGATGTCTATAAAAAGGAACAATTAATAAATATGTTGAAATGCTTATTTTATTTTTTTGTTTGACTGATAGTTTTCATGAAGTTAAGTGTAGAAGAAGATACGCGCAAAATTTGGAAAGAGACAATGTTTCATGAGAGTGACATTCCTTCATGCATATATCGTACACGAGCAAGTTGCAACTAATTATTAAACTAATTAAAGACCAACAATATCTTTATCCAAATGTGAAATTATCATTTTGACCATTTTAAAGCGTTGAAAATTCTTCTATACATTATCTGTTAAACTTACTCGAATTAAATCATTCTTTTAATTTTCTTATAGATATTAACTGATTTAGTTTTATCCAAATGTGAAATTATCATTTTGACCAATTATCTTTCCTTAAACTAAATAAAATAAATGTAATAATAATTAGCAACAATCTGATACAAATATATAAACTTTCATACTTTTTTATGTCGGACTTTTAAGAATTCACATTTAATGACATTTATAATTTAACTCTGTCCAATTGTCATCGTTAAAAATATATATAGAAAAATAAAATTGTTGTTAGCTAGCTTCACACATGCTAAAACCCAAACATATGAACAAATTAGACAAAATGGGCTACAAAACACAATAGAAAATCATACTTTTTGTTTTTGATAAGCCAAATATTTATTAATGTATAAAAAAAGAAAAGTAAATCCGACAGTTTGAGCAGCCAACTTTGCTTCTGCCCTTCTGCTATCATATTTATCCCTACGTCAAAGGAGCAATTAAATTTAGAGAATTATTCTAGTTTTTAAAAGAAAATAGAAAAACAAAAAAACCAAAAACATCCCTTTCTAATTAAGGTGTTATTCAGTCAAGTCATTGCTTTCGTAACCTAAGTTTCTTGAAATTATGTGGAACTCTTCTCTTCTTCTCTTCTTTAAAACCAAAGAATAACAACTATGCATAGGATGGCTATCAATTCATGATTACTTAGCAATTCATGCATAGAATCATATTATAATAATGATTCTGTGTGATAGCCATTTTACTTTGAAATATTGATATTCTGTTAATATTATATATTGTGGACCCACAAGTACATATAATATATGATCTACTACATAAGTATCTTATTATTATATTAATGGAGCCTAAATCTTAAACAGATTATAGTATTATATATATTTATCTTTTTTCTATAATTCTTAGTTTATTATATTTTTAAGGATGCAATATTCTCGACTTGAATCCAAAGCCTTACATTTTAGTATTTTTGTTGGGTAAACTCTTTATTTAATATAATTAAAGAATATTTTAATTACATTCTAGAAAACTAGAATCTAATCATTCAAGTTGAATTCCCTGAGTCCCTGTGAGTTGAATGACTGGATTTTCTAAGCACTTAATCAATGCTTTCATATGGCTGACAGTGACTATGACATACCCCGCTACAGTAAGCACTTATTTCTAACTTTTTTTTTAATTCTAATGTCATCTAATATATATATGTGTGTGTGTGTGAATGCTCTAATTAATTACTTCACCGTTAAAATCAGAAATTAATTAACTGGAAGGTTTTTTGTATTAATGTTGTATATTACAATGGTTAATAAGGAATAATAAAGATCAATTATGCATATTCCAGCTGTGCTGATTTGATCAGTTCTTATTTGAGTGACATGACAAGTAACGCATCAATCTTTAACTCTTATTATACCAATTCAAAAAGAAAAAAAAAATAGAGAAAAGGACAAATAAAAATATATATTAATTTTTCTTTTCCCAAATCAGCATATACTATTGTATCCTTAATTTTTCTTATCCTAATATAAAATTAGACCTTATGAAGGAAGTAAAACGATTATAAACCTGCTAAGGAATTAGGCAGATCAGTATATATATATATATATATATATATATATATATATAAACTCTCTGATCTATTTGATTTTTTAATTCTCTGTGTGAAAGAATATATATCAATATATCAATATATATCATGCTTTAATACAAAAGTAAAAGTATTCAGTCTAAACATAAATAAATATAATCCTATATAAATTTAATCAAATGGAGTAATTTTTTGAGTAAAAACTATTAATTCAAGGGTAAATAATTATAACCTTCCTATATAAATTTAATCAAATGGACTAATTTTTTTTTTATTGTAATAACAACTTAAACGGTATGGAAAAAATCTCATAATAAGTGAAAAAAATAATAATAATTTTGTGACAAAGGACCTTACAAAATCAACATTAAATTGGAAACAAGGCTAATTTTAGTCACAAATCTTAAAAGCATCCACAATTTTGAAAGAAAATGCTTAATAATGAATTGAGGGAGGTAACAATTTGATAAAGACAAATTTCAAGGAGGTATACATTAGATATGTAAAACACATAGAGGTACTACTGTATTTAACCTCAAGGAGGTCATAATTATTTACTCTTAATGAGAAGTTATATAGTACGCCTGGCATACCAAGTTATCCGTGTGCCAAGCCAATAAAATTATAACAAATTGCCCTCCAACCAATAGAAAAATAACACGTTGTAATTAATTAATTAATTATTTAATAGTTAATTATTTAAATAAAATTCTAAACTCTAAAATAAAAACCCTAGATCCTAACATATAAATCCTAAAAACTAATTTATCAACTCCATATACCAAAATATATGATGGTGTGATTTTATTGATTTGACATATGGATAACGAAAATGAAATACTTTTTTTTTTTTTTTTTTTTTTTTACTAACAACTATTAATTCAATGGTAATCCTAAAAACTGACGTGGGTAGAATGTAAACAAAACTCAAAATTCATTGGAACTTAATATCGACCAAGAGGCCACGTAGGCCCTGTGGGCCCACAAGATCTGAGTTTTTTTTTCTTTTTTTTTAGAACTGAAAATACCACTGCCGTCATACCTGCACATTTTTCTATAAAAATAGACTGATGCTCTGATTTGAGCCAACTAACGAGAAATTAGGATAGGGCTTGAGAGTGAGATTGAAACTAAGCTTGCTTTTTCAACCATGTATGTAGTTGCGAGGCCATGTGAGCTGATAAAGATCACCGGAAACGGTACCGACTATGTATACTTTACAAAGAAAGAAGAAGTTCATCCAGGCCAGTCTTGGACTACATTCGATGTGTCACCTATGATTTACAAATTCCCGGTGGAAGCCATGAGTGCTGAAAATCTCCCCCCTTTTTTTAACACAACTGTCACCGTTGGCCCTCCCTACGTACGTCACTACAGCCTTGAAGGCCTCCTGAAGTATGGCCAGTTCATCTCTAGCCGAGTCCAGCTCGATGGGCATGTCCGCCGCATGGTTCAAGCTGAATCTCAAGCCCTAATTGGTGATGCTTCCATCCCAAATGTAGAAGATATCAAAACCCAAGAGTTTAAACAGCAAATTCTTGTGAAAGTTCAACCACAGCTTAACCAGTCTGGTCTATTGATTCACAATTTTTCTATCGATGATGAACCAGGCCCCGATTACTTCTCCGATTTGTTTAACAACACTACTGATCAAATGGAGCAGAAAGTACTTTTCTCCAAGTCACTGAAGCCTTACGAGTTGAAAAAGCTTGCAGTACCAATGAAAGCTTATCGACAGTACTTGAAGAAGAGTTTTGTAGGCAAGGAATTGCTTCTTAATGTTGTGGACGGCTCCGGGTTCTCTTGGGAGCTTCGATGCATAAGAAGAGGAGACGAAGACAAAAACCCCAGGCCTGAAATAGCTTGCAGGAACTGGGTCCGTTTCGTTTGTGAATGGAAACTTGAGGCCGGTGACTACGTCATTCTTTACGAACAACCTGAAGATTTCAGAGGCATTCGTCACCGGATTGGAGTTGTGCGTAGGGACCGTTTCCAGGGATACAAACGTATACCCGAAAAATTCAAGGAAAATTGCGGGGGCTAGGCCATCAATGAACGCTGATAACTATGTTTGTGTTTTTGTCAGGTGGAGGGATCGATATGCATAAACTTCCCACAAATGTTTAGCAGAAAGGGTTATCTAAAGGAAGGGAGGATGGTAGTTTGGATTTGTAGTTGTAGGCTTGTTGTTCTTTGTGGGGCTATGTTCATTGTCTGCTGTATTTTCTTATGCATTTCTTTCTTGTTGTTCTTCGTGGGGCTGTGTTCATTGAGGGAGGGAGTCTAGTTTATGCATTTCTTTCTTGTTGTTCTTGTTGTTCTTCGTGGGGCTTGGGTTCAGTTGTTGGGTTTTGGTTTTAAACACTTCTAGGTTGTATTTATTGTGATTGAGTGGTTTGTATTAATTATTGTGATCGAGTGGTTTGTATTAATTACAACTCCAATAAATGGGCAGTGTATAATTAAAATAGAATTTGAGTACTTGAATGACAAATACTGATGATTCCTTTTTCATAACCATGATTTTTAGAATTGAATTGGTTATCAAACCAGCAAAGATAGTGCTTCAATGAATTAGGATCCGATTGAAGTTCCACTGGGTTTGAACCGGTTTTTAAAAAATATATCAAAATAATAATATATTCAGATCATATAAGTTCATAACATGTTAAAATTTTAGATTCCAATGATAATTTATAAAATTAAAGATTTCAAATACAGTATAATAATTTTAAAAGTTAATGTGTTTAAAATAATTGTTAATAAATTAGATGATATATTATGTAGTATTTTTATTTTTATTTTAAATTATATTATATAAATTTAAGCGAATAGTAAAAAATTTTTGTGGAAACAATACTAATGAATATACGTAAACTTTAAGCTCCAAACTGTAATTACAATATATTTATTAATATATATATAATCTAATGAATTGTACAATTAATTTAAAATGAATTATATTATAATATTTCAAATTTTAATTGTTTGCATCTCATAATTAATTATTATATATTCTACAAATAGTTTAGTTTGGTGAATAAATATTTTAGAACAGCATGAAAAATAAATAATAAATATATATGTATATGTAATAATATTTTGAAAAATCATTATGTGTAGTCTTGGTGTGGTTGGTAACTTGCATTCTTATCATTCTAAAATAAATATAGACTGTGAGTTCAACTGTTACTCCCTACATTTTGAAAAAAAAAAAAAAAAATATTATGAAGCTTAAAGAAAACAACATCGAATCTCTCTAATACTATTATGAAGTAACTCACTACCAAAATACTAATAAAACTTAATAACAATAAAATTATTTCATAATTGATATAATTACTATTAACAATTCAATAGTTCAATAAAATATTAAGAAACATTTTATTGGAATATATCTAATTAATTAAGTTTACAGTTTCACATGAGAATAAAAATCTCGTATAGTTCTGCTAGCTTATGTTAGGAAACCTAAATTCATTTCACTATTACCTAACAAATCAATAAATTATTAAAAATATCATTCTCCCACAGTATCAACAAAATATCACATAGGTATCTCTAGCAATTTTCATGTTTTTCTTACATATAAATATCATTTAAACTAAATAAATAAAAATTGTATAATTAATTAATTGGAAAAGTACAAAATAAAATACATATGGTTTGCTGGTTTTGCAGATGCAAGTCTGTATTTTAAAAGTTGACAAAAAAAGATATGTGATTTTTTTTTTAATTTACAAACAGATACCTCTTTGATAACAAACAAGTTTCTACATCCAATGTGCTAAAAACTATCCAATATTTTGGTTTTTTAGGCTAATTTAACACGTTTGATACAAATATAATGAATATTAATAATGAAGCTCTGAAATTTTTGATAAACACAAGTAATTTTTAATTAAATGGTAGAAAAAATGATAAAAACATAAAAGATAGATAAATGAGCAAAAGATATTCAAATATCGATGGATGATTTTTAAATAACACAAATAAACTATTCAGTTGCTACACGATAAAAAAAATATTGAGTTTAGCATATGGATGAGATTAACAGTGTGAACATAGATACTTTTGACCTGATCCCCATGCAATCTTCAATGATTTCTTCCATTTATCCTTTTAATATTTTATTCATGTTATATAGGATTATCCTATCAGAATTAGAATATTTTCTAGTAATAACTTTATTGTTATTTTATTTTTTTGAAGATCCTTACAAGAAAACAACTTCTAATTATATTCTAATTTGTAATACAAGTCAAAATACATTTGCTTGGTCAAAGATTACTTACATCCTCTAATATATATCCCCAAACCTCCCGTATTTATATAAACCAATATATAAAATTTCAGCCCAAAATCAAAAGTATAAGATTGTTTCAAAAGTTGTGTTGGATGTATGTCTCTATTTGTCTAACATTGTAACTACATAGATGAGTTTGTCAACTTTTAAAACCCAGATCTGCATTTGCAAATAGAGCAAACCACATGCATTTTTTTTTTTACTCTTTTCTTAATTAATTAACCCAAAATACTCAACAATTAGTAAAAAATAAACTTCTAAAAATCATCAAAAAAAAAAAATCAAATAATATTACCCCAAATATATTTTAGAATTCAACTTAATTTTAATTTTAATTTGTACTCTACTTTTCCATACCTCACAGGAAAATATTACAGTCGCTGCCGTAAATGGTAGCCGTCAATATTAAACTTGCATCCATGGGCAAATCGATCGAAGAACTATGATCCTTGCAATGCCAATAGCTCAAATGTACCTTTAAAACATATTATACTGCTCGGGAAGATAACTAATCACAAAAAATTTCATTTCTTCCTGGGTGGCACATGAGACACACACGCAAGGATTCTAGTCGTTGGATTTTAGGGAGCCACCAATTAGAGCTTTCTCTTTCCGTCTAGGGGGCGATGAGACAAGATTGTGTCTCCAAGCGACAGCCCACAAAACCCTAGAACACAGACAGTTGAGGAGCTAACCTGAAAAAAAAAAAAAAAAATCAAACTAACCCAGAAAATTCAAGCTTTGATACCATGTTATTACAGAGAGATTGAGAGAAATTTCTTATATTTTCATTGATGAATACCTAGGGGTAAATATACAACATACAAGTTACAAGAATGGGAATAAATCCCTAAATTTACTCTCTTAAATTACTCCTATAATGCTACTATTTACAGCTAGTGATTCTATGCTAATCACCTAATTATGGCTGTTGATTCTATAACAGCCATTGATCTATACATATGTATATATATATATATATGTATATATATATATATGTATATATATACATATATATATATGTGTGTGTGTGTATATATATATATATATATATGTATATGTATATATATATATATATATATATATATATATATATATATATGTGTGTGTGTGTGTGTGTGTGTGTGTGTGTATATATATATATATGTGTGTGTGTATATATATATATATATATATATATGTGTGTGTGTGTGTGTGTGTGTATATATATATATATGTAATTTACTCCAAAACAAATGTTTGGTTATCATATTGGTACTTCAAATTGGCATTTTGGTTCAAATTGATCTAAGCTATTGAATTATCAGAAATGCACGTTGATAACTATGTTTGTGTTTTTGTCAGGTGGAGGGATTGATATGTGGTGTAGAAGAGAAGTCTTTGGTATCTTTACACAAGTTTTATGTGAATAGTAGAATTTTCTGGAAATTTTCATGTGTTTTTTTTTTTTGGCTTTTCTTTCCTTGTTCGTTTTGGACTGCTTTTGCTTGTTTTTTTGGCCTATATAAGGCCTGGATGCAATAGAAATATTCAGATTTGGATTGAATAAAATTTTCCCTTATTCCTTTATACTCTGAATCTGTCAATTCTAGTATTTAGAAGATCTTACTCCGGGAATCGTGCACCATCAACGGGCCTAAGATAACCTGTTCGTAATCCGTTGCATATGTGTAAACTTCCCACAAATGTTTGTTTTTGAGGCAGAGCAAATGACTTCGCTGCATGGTTACATAGGTGATTTCGTTAATTAGGACTTCTTGATTTTTTTTTTTTTTTTTTTTTTTTTTGGGTTTGCTACAAATTCGGTACTGCTATCTCTTTGGTTTCGTACAGAAGGAGTGTGGCATTGAATTTAATCGATAGCAGAAAGGGTTATCTAAAGGAGGGGAGGATGGTACTTTGGATTTGTAGTTGTAGGCATGTTGTTCTTTGCGGGGCTATGTTCATTGTTTGCTGTATTTTCTTATGCATTTCTTTCTTGTTGTTCTTCGTGGGGCTGTGTTCATTGAGGGAGTTTGGTTTGTGCCAGGAATAAACGACCCCCGGCCAATCAAAACATACCACCTCAATATCCACACTACGTGTGTTGGGTTGTGTTCATTAGATGTTTCGCAAATTAAGCTTATATATAGAAGAATTTTTTTTTTTTTTTTTTTTTTTTTTTTTTTTTTTGTTTCTTTATTTCTCCATCATGTTCATTTAGTAGCCCTTTGCCTGGTTCATTGTATTTGGGGATGCTGGAAGCATTCTGTTGTCTCTAAACTTCACTTAAATGGCTCATGATGGCCAGCTCTCATTGCTTGTTGAGTTTCTTGCTCGTTCTCGATTGAGCAAAAGTATATGCTTCATCCAATTTGGTTTCTTACTTTTGGTACTAATTAAGCGAAATTAAACTTCTGATCTTCCTCATATGATTTTCTGATCAATAATTCAGTTGTTGGGTTATCATGTTAAACTCTCTAGTGAAGTCTAGGTTGTATTTATTGTAATAGAGTGATTTGTATTAATTATAACTTCAATAAATCAACAGTGCATAATTAAAATAGAATTTGAATACTTGAATGACAAATACTGATGATTCCCTTTTTTATAGCCATGATTTTTAGAACTGAATTAGTCATCAAACCAGCAAAGATAGTGCTTCAATGAATTAGGATCCGATTGAAGTTCCACTGGGTTTGAACTGTTTTTTAAAAAATATATCAAAATAGTAATATATTTAGATCATATAAGTTCATAACATGTTAAATCTTAGATTCCAATGATAATTTATAAAATTAAAGTTTTCAAATACAGTATAATAATTTTAAAAGTTAATGTGTTTAAAATAATTTTTAATAAATTAGATGATATATTATGTAGTATTTTAATTTTAATTTTAAATTATATTATATAAATTCAAGTGAATAGTAAAAAAATTTTGTGGAAACAATACTAATGAATATACATAAACTTTAAGCTTCAAACTATAATATATATATATATAATCTAATGAATTTTACAATTAATTTAAAATGAATTCTATTATAATATTTCAAATTTTAATTGTTTGCATCTTATAGTTAATTATTATATATTCTATAAATAGTTTAGTTTGGTGAATAAATATTTTAGAACAGCATGAAAATAAATAATAAATATATATGTATATGTAATAATATTTTTAAAAATCATTATGTGTAGTCTTGGTATGGTTGGCAACTTGCATTCTTATCATTCTAAAATATATATAGATAATGAGTTCAACTGTTATTCCCTACATTTTTGGGAAAAAAAAAATCCCATTGAAAACTTTGCTATGCTTCTCATCATTTTTTATTTATATATATGAACTTCCAATTAAGTTCACGGCCTAAATTTTGATTAATTAAAGGCGGGAAGTTAATTTTTTTAATAAGGTTTTTTTATAATAATAAAAGAATATTATTTAGAGAACCTGGTTCATGTTTTAAACTGGTCAGTTTATCGGTCTAATTGGTTGGTTCACTAGTTTTCTACTGGTTTTAAAGTATTACTAAAACCAGCATGAATGAAACAGATAGGACAAATCACCAGATTTGGCTGAACCAAGTTTGACCGGTTGATCCGGTTTAGTTTTCATAACCATTTTCATAAAATTATTGGTATGGTACGTAATTAGGTTTACTTCTTTTCCAAAACTCGCTTTCACAATTGTCAGTTTGTTATTATTTTCTGATGGAATTAATATATTGTATTAATATTCACAATATGGTTTCTGTTAATATATTCCGATTAATTCATCTTTACAGTTTTGCTTTATGTTGATTGCTAAGTTTCATATTTAATATCTAGGCTGTTGACCAGATACAACCAAACATTTGGTTAATTTGATCTCTTTGTATAATTAATAAATATATTTATTTTTTGTTACATTTATAAATATTATTGAGTTAAATTGTTTAGGTTGGTTTTCAACTTTGATACTTGAGAATAATATTCTATAAATTTAGAAAAAGTAATGTATGATTCTTTTTGGAGAAATGAATTTCCTTGGATCGCATTTTATTGGAATATATCTAATTAATTAAGTTTGTTTTAGCTTGGAATTGATGATTAATTACTATCTAGCTTCCCACGTATTTCACATTTTCACATAAGAATCTGTTGTAGCCACGATGCAGCAGTAAATTTGTTAAGGGAAGATCGATCGTCAAGGGGTGTTACTGGAAAAGTGAGGGTTGACCGGACGAGGGTGCCTCCGGGAATGAACGCCGGTAGTGGTTGAATTATGACTCTCCTTCAGCAAGGTACCTGTTACAGTGTGGGGAGGGTGTTCTTCCCACAAACACTCCGATGCCAAAGTTATCTGGTGATACTGATTATATTGCTGTAAAAATTGTATAAGCTCTGATTATCCAAGAACCCCCCTCCGTATGATTGAAGAAGCTATTTATAGCTTCAGGGGTGGAAGTTACCTGATGTGAAACAACACGTTCCACGTTCATTCTAACTGCTTGTGAGGTGGGTTGCCAGGTGGTTGAAATTCTTAACTGATACACGTAATAAATGTTGAGAGATAAATAATAAACCTTAGCTTATATTAGGTTTACCCTTAAGCTTATTCTTAGGGTTAACCTTAAGCTTATTCTCAGGTTATAAATATATTAGCCTTTAGCTTATATTTAGGTTAACCCTTGGTTTATACCATAGGTTATATCAGTTGCTCCCCACTTCTATTTTTTGGGTCTATCCAGAAAATATAAGTAAGCAAAATCGACTATTAGTTTTTAATAACTTAAAATGTGAAAATTACTCACTGAGAAAGGCTATATGCTTTTTAAAAAGCACGATATTAATCTAAGATTAATATCACTTTTTGAATCTTTAATAATAGTTATAATAGTTAATAATAATAATAAAATAATTATTATAATAGCAAATAATAACTATAGTTGATAATAATAATAATTATAAAAAAAAAAAGAATGTACGTATGATTATAGGGATAATAGTAGATAATAATAATAATAATAATAATAATAATAATAATAATAATAATAATAATAATGATAATGATAATGATAATGATAATGATAATGATAATGATAATGATAATGATAATGAGAGTAATAATAGGGATAGAGGTCTTATAGGTTTAGGTTTCTTAATTAGTGGGCTTAAAACCGCCATTAGAGTTTGTAGAGTTTAAGGAGTCTTTATTTATTGGGCTTAAATAGTTGGTTTTAAGAAGGAAATTATCTTTCCCAACTCTTGCCTTTGGTTTTTTCTGCCTTCTACCTGGAGCAGCCCCTTGCCGACCATCGCCAACGTTTTCAACGCCGTCCACCGCCGTCCTACGACACCTCATCTCTACCGCCGCCTCGTGTCACCGACGTTAACCAGAGCCCTCGCCGCGCCGCTCAGACCGCGGTGCCTGCCTCTGTCCAGCGATCGTCCGGCGTACCTCGATTTCCACCGTGCCAACGTCGTCCTGTGACTACCGATCAGACGCCGGCCTCTCCTACTTTCTCTGCCCGTCCGATCAGAATTTCTCACTCGCTGCTCGGATTAAATTCCATCAGCCATTCCGATCAGAATTGTTCTCCTTCGTTCAGCTACTGAGGTGAGTTTTCCTCCTGTATATGATGCATGATTTTTATTTTTTGAATTCTGTTACTGTGATCTTTTAATTGCTTCAGCTTGTGGCAATGTATTGAAGATTTTATCCTATTGGGGGCACATGATTTTGTGGTTTTGCAGTGCAATTGATTTCCGTCATTTGATATATTTGTATTAACGAATATTATTTGCCTGTACAAATATAGTTTGAACTTCCAACTTGTGATTATTAGCTCCATTTCCAATTCAATAAAGCTTGGATTTCTTCGCCAGTCCTCAGTTATAATTGCAATTCAATGCGATCCTCTGATGCCTGTCTATTAGAGAGACCATTTTCCAATAGCAGCCATCGACCAGATAGAGTACCCTTTACATAGTAAATATAGCAAATGGCCGTACTTCGATAAGATGGTGGAATAATGCTAGGCAGTACAGTTCGTACAACATATGTTTTTGTTGCACCATAGGGTAAAATCTGATTTGAAATTAATGATGCTGTTGAGCAGTCCATGATTTCAAACCTCTCGGCTGTCTGGATCCAGATAATGGTTTCTGAGTAACAAAATACTGTGCTTCCACCTTTTCCACGCCTTTAATTTCAAAGCCAAGATTTTCAATTAATAATTTGGATGCACCCTTGCTGGGATTTGATATCTTAATGGTTCAATTCTTCCTAAATTAATTGCTCTGATAACAATGACGACATTATCCAATTTTTTGAAACTCTCTTTTGTTGTCCTTTTTATATATATATATATATTATCATTATTATTATTGTCATTATTATGATTTGTTACAAACAAAAAATGAATATTGTTGCTGCGACCATTTTGTTAATCAGTCAAGCTGTTGTTTTTTCTTTTTATTTGTTTGATGTAACTCTGTGGTTTGATTGTTTCTCTTTTGTCCTTCCTTTATTGTTGACTTCTCGCATCCGAAGATGGTTCGTACTAAACAGACAATGAGACTCAGGTCTAAGGTTCTTGGTCCTCGCTCAAATGAAGTAATTGCCAGATGTGTTCCGACTCGACTCAAGGAAAATGATGTCAAATCTTTTAAAGCTAAATTATCCCTTTCACCCGGCTGGAGGGTTGCACTTCCACCAAGTTTAGATGTTTCTTTTGCCCTGGCTCCTTATGAATCTTTCGCTTTTCATGAGGCTCTTCTAGACATGGGTGTCACTTTTCCATTGCCTCCTTTCATTATGGCCTTTTTAAAGGCTAACAAATTATCTCCACCACAACTGCACCCCATGGGATGGAGATTTCTCATCGGTTTTTATCTTCTATGTCATAAAGCGAAGGTCATTCCGACTGTCAACCTCTTTCATCTCTTATACCTCACAAAGGCGTGCAAAGATAAATCAGGTCGTTTTCTCCTCCAAAAGACCGACTTTGGTGAGGAAACACTCACCTTAATCGATGATCTTCCTCCCATTGGTAATTATGAAGACAAGTGGTTGCTTATTTACCCTCCTGCTGATATATGGAAAGTTGCTCATCCTTGGAGCTGGATGTGGGTTAGAAAGGGTATTACTTGGCCAGTTCGTGCTTCTCTCTTAGTAAAGTATTCAGTCGAGATTGATATGTTGCGTAAAACAAAGTGTTATTTAAGTAAAATTCTGACACCATCCAATCTATCTGCCGCGGGTTGGGGAGTCTCTTCATGTCTTCCTTTCATTAACGAAGCTAACTCTTCTTCCTCTACACATTCAGATCGTGAAACTCCTAATAACCAAAGTTCCCCCGACTCTTCATCGGATTCTTCATTCGATTCATCCGGGGGTTCTTCATCTAAGGGCAACATCGAAGATTCTTCGTCTGAACATGAGATCCTTCCTTTAGAAAATACTTTATCACATAATGTCGATATCCCTTCCAGTCATACGACTTCTTTATCTGACAATGGTGACTACCTAAAATAATTTATATATGCGATATTATATATGATTCTCGCCTTTTCAGAATATGGATGTTTACTGACAATTTTCTTTTGTAGGCATGACTCCATCAGAAAACTCTACTTTTGCTAATTTCGCGGCCGGGAACTCGGCTTTCGCTGCTTTTGCAGCCGGACAGAAGCGTACTAGGGCAGAAATTTCTCCTACTTGTCAAATTACTTTAGAAGGTGATGCTTCGGCTCTGAAGAAGGCTCATCCTTCAGCTCCATCAAATGCTTCATCAGAAGCCGCTATTCCAAAGATCACCGCTGGTGTGAATTCAATCCCTCCTGTGCAGCCAAAGTCTAAGTCTTCTGAGGTCGATCCTTCCAATAGGACTAAGAAAGGTGTGTTAAATTCATCCCCGAATCGCTCTTCCTCTGCTCGGGATGAGAGAAGTGGTTCCCAATCAATGCGAAACACCAGAGATGATAGGATTCATCCTAATATTCCACTTCGTCGTGAGAGGAAGAAACTTCGCTCAGAATCTTTACCTGGAATGGATCTTGTCTTTCCAAGGATGGGCATGCCTGTTGCATCTTACAACATCTACAAAAATACTCCTTTGAAAAGCACTCTTCAAGGGGAGGATTTCAGATTTTACCCTGGTTTGCTAAATACTGATTCTGTTGACATGCCGGGGGTAGCTTCTAGGTTGATGATTTCCTCTATTCTCCCTCGTGATGAAGAGAGTTACTGCAAGGATTTATGTGACAACCTTGATATGGCTGAGCGCAAGATCGTTGAAGTATGTATCTATATAAATATGTACTTTATCATATGCGTTTTATTTGAATATAACTCATTTTCTTTATTTTGATGGTAGGGTTCTCAACGTGCTTCAGTGGCTTTCGGGTTTGCCCGAAAGCTAAAACAGACGGTTGAAAACCTTGAAGGGAAACTTCAAGAGGTTGAAGGGAAGCTTCAAGAAAGTCGGAGTTTAAATGTGAAGCTTCAAGACCGTATTAAATCATTGGAAGCTGATCACGTGAATCTGAAAGCCGTGGAATCCAAATATGCAATTCTGAGCAATGATTATGAGAAGCTAGATAAGCAGAATTCCCTCCTTAAGAATGATATCAAGAAGCTTGAACTGAAGTTAGCTGATGAGACTAGCATGGTGCAGAAACTGAAGAGTGACCATGCTTCCATTCGTTCTACCGCAGTTCGTGAGTATAGGGAATCCAAAGATTGTTACGAGAGAAAATGTGTAGCCGGGGTCAGCTTCTCCAAGATAGGTTTTTATCTGGCTCGGCAGATTCTTGAGTAGGATGATGGTCATTCTCACCCTGAATTAGTTTTTTCAAAAACTGAATCTCTTTCCCACCATACCAATTGGAAGAATTTTGATCCGAATGAGGAGGATAGTGCTACCTGTGTAAATAAAGGCTTGTTTGATGATCTGAAGAACCTTGGTGGACCTTGGGAATTCTATGGGAGGAATGGAGTCATGGGACCTTCAGATATAGTCCCAGATGATGAGATATCGGCTTTGCAAGATTTAGATGAGGATCATGGTGCTGATGATGAACCTTCTGCCGATGTCGATCCTGCATCTTAGATTTCTATTCGCTATTTTTTTGTTCTTTATATATTTTGAGAATGTATTGACTTGGAATTTTTTATTTATTTTATTATTTACCTTCCTTCCTGTTTAATGTTAACCTTCTTTCATAGTTAACGCTAATCGCTCCCCAATCACAAACAATTTTTATTGAATTGGGTGTGATTTTTCATAAACTTATACCTGGAAATTTTTTCACACTGTACGTTTGATCTTTTATAAACTGCTTGCATTATGGTAGCAAGCTTTCTTCCCTCTTAGAAGATAAGCTTGTTAGCCTACCATATGTCGTAACAGCCTTGAAGAATTTTTACTGCGTGCATCATGGCAGCAAACTTTCTTCCCTCATAGAAGATAAGTTTTTTGGCCTACCATATGTCTTAACAGCCTTCGAAAAGAATATAAGTATATGTGTCTTCCCTCATAGAAGAAATGTTGCAAAGTTTACGTCTTCCCTCATAGAAGAACGTTATATCTTTTCTCATGGAAGAGATATTACGAGAATCGTATCCTCCCTCATAGAAGAGCGTATTTTAGCTTGATTACAAACGGTTTATCTTTAGCAAATGCATAAGATTATCGTCAAAGATAATTAAATATAGCAACATTGTAGAAAAATTAAAGGTATGACACGCGATATTTTTACGTGGAAAACCCCAATGAGGGGAAAAACCACGGGCCTACAATCACAGCACCATCAAATTTATTGATTCATAATAACAGTTACAGAATACAAGTACTCTGAAAATAGAGCTTCAGATGATTTGCATTCCAAGTTTTTCCAAGCTTCTTTCCTTCTAAGGTTTCAAGTTTGCAAGTGCCTGGCCCAACCATTCTTCTTATTCGATATGGCCCCTCCCAATTTGGACGGAGCTTCCCATCTTCAAGGTGAGCATTGGTTATGGCTGTCTTTCTCAAGACAAGATCTCCTTCTGCGAATGGTCTTTCTTTCACCTTAGAGTTGTAATAGCGAGATACCCTTTGTTGATAAGCTGCCAGGCGTATGCATGCTTGTTCTCTGTGTTCCTCTAAAAGGTCTAAGTTGGTACAAAGTCCCTCAGAATTGGCCTCTTCATCAAACTCGACCATCCTTGGCGAAGATGCACCTATCTCGACTGGGATCAAAGCTTCCGTTCCATACACAAGGCTGAATGGGGTTTCTTTCGTAGAGACTCTACTTGTAGTCCTGTATGCCCAAAGTATGGATGGAAGTTCGTCTACCCATGCTCCTTTTGCTTTGTCCAGACACATTTGCAAGCCTTCCTTGATGGTTCGATTAGCTCTTTCTACTTGACCGTTGGCTTGCGGTAGGCTACTGAGGCATAACTTAGTTGGATGTGAAGGTTTGCACAGAGTTGTTTTAATGCATCACAATCGAACTGTTTTCCTCTGTCTACTACCAAAGCTCTTGGAATCCCGAATCGGCATATGATGTCTTTCCAAACAATTCCCTCTATCTTTTTTGCAGTGACACTGGCTAAAGGCTCAGCTTCCACCCATTTGGTGAAGTAATCAGTTGCTACCATTAAAAATTTTCTTCCTCCTGTTGCTTGTGGGAAAGGTCCTAGTAGGTCCAATCCCCATTTGGCGAAAGGTGTTGGTTCAATAGAGCTTCTGAAAACTGAAGCAGGAGCATGCTGGATGGGAGCAAATCTCTGACATTTATCGCATTCTCTAACCTTTTTCAGCGCGTCATCTCTTAGTGAAGGCCAGAAGAATCCAGTTCGCAAAACCTTAGAGGCTAGTGCTCTAGCTCCCAAGTGTTGTCCACATATTCCTTCGTGTATTTCCGCTAGCACCTCCTTTGCTTTGTCTAAACCAAGACATCTGAGAAGTGGCAGGGAGAAACCTTTCTTATATAGAATATCTCCAATCAAGGTGAATCGAGCTGCTCTCATTTTTATCTTTTTAGCTTCGGTGGAATCAGTGGGAAGCTCTCCTGTTTTCAAGAATTTTATAAATGGGGTTCTCCAGTCTTGTTGCTCCATAATACATGCAACCACTTTCTCTTCTATACTTGGTCTTTTGAGTTCTTCGAGGTGCACGATTCTTCCCTTGGTGTCTAAAGACGAGGTAAGTTTGGATAATGCATCTGCGTGGGCATTAGAACTTCTATTAATCTGCGTCAACTGGAATTCTTCAAATTCTTGGGACAAGGATTTGACCTTGCGAAGGTATTGGATGATAACAGGTTCTTTTGCTTCATATTCTCCATGGAACTGTTGAACCACCAATTGTGAATCACTATGAGCTGTTATCCTCTTCACCTGTAGCTGTTGGGCTAGCTTCATTCCAGCAATAAGAGCTTCATACTCGGCAATATTGTTCGAGCTTGGAAAGTTGAAACGCAAGGCATACTCCAAAGGATCTCCTTCGGGGGATATGATCACTATCCCTGCTCCACTACCAGATGAACTAGATGCTCCATCGACAAACAATTTCCACATGCTTGCAACTCCTTCAACTGACTTTTTCTCCCCTGTACATTCTACAATGAAGTCAGCTAAAGCCTGCCCTTTGATTGCTTGCCTTGGTTCGAAGGTGATGTCATATTCGCTTAACTCTATTGCCCATTTAGTGAGGCGCCCTGAACATTCTGGCTTTTGTAGGACTTGACGTAGGGGTTGATCTGTCAATATTATCATACGGTGAGCTTGGAAGTAAGGCCTTAGCTTTCGAGACGCCATCACTAATGCAAGTGCAACTTTCTCAGCAAATGGGACTTTACTGACGTAGTAAATAGGCTTGTCAATCTTTCCTTCTTTCTTCAATAATACTGCGCTCAATGCCACATTGCTGACCCCTAAGTACACAAACAATGATTCTCCTGGCTCAGGTCTAGTTAGAAGTGGTATCTCTTTCAAATATTCCTTCAATTCTTCAAATGCTTTCTCACATTCTGGGGTCCACTGAAAGTTTTTTGCAGCTCTCAACGTTTTGAAGAATGGAAGACTTTTCTCTGCTGACTTGGATAGAAATCTATTTAAAGATGCTATCCTCCCTGTTAGGCGTTGCACTTCCTTGATTGAAGCTGGAGGCTTCATGTCCAGTATAGCTTGAACTTTCTCGGGGTTTGCTTCAATGCCTCTCTCTGTGATCATGTAGCCTAGGAATTTTCCTGACTCCACTCCGAACGTACATTTATTTGGGTTGAGTTTAATGTTGAAGCTTCTCAGAATGTTAAATACTTTAGTGAGCTTCTCAATATGTGATTCTTCCTTCTTGCTTTTAACGATCATGTCGTCCACGTACGCTTCCATGGTGTTACCCAATAAAGGTTTAAACACCCTATTCACCATTCTTTGATAGGTTGCCCCAGCATTTTTAAGTCCGAAGGGCATCACTCTGTAACAGTACGTCCCCTTATCGGTGATGAATGTAGTCTTCTCCTCATCCGAAGGGTTCATCTTTATTTGATGGTACCCCATGAAAGCATCTAAAAAACTCAACAATTCATATCTTGAAGTCTGGTCCACCATCTTGTCGATTTGAGGGAGCGGGTATGAATCCTTTGGGCAAGCTTTGTTCAGATCAGTGAAGTCTATGCAAATCCTCCACTTCCCATTTGGCTTTTTTACCATCACAATGTTAGCGATCCATTCAGGATATTGAACTTCCCTGATGAAGTTAGTTTCTTCTTCTATGATTCGTTGCCTCTCCAGTGCTACATTCCTCTTTTTTTTCTTGACTGGTTTTAGTTCTGGATCAACATTCAGATGGTGAGAAGCTACCTCTAAATCAATTCCTGGCATGTCAGCGGGTGTCCAAGCAAAGACATCAACATTCTTTCTTAGGCAATCTATCACTTCATCCCTCACTTCTTTTTGCATTCGTGTCCCAATGTAAGTGATTTTGTCTGGATCGTCTTCTTTCAGTCTTATGGGCTCAACTTCTTCAACTGGCTTAGGCTTATTCTCTGATTCTCCCTTTCCCGAGATTGCCAGTGTTTCCCCTCTTGCAGTCTGCTTTCCCTTGATGGAGGATATGTGACAAATGCGAGCTTTTTTCTGATCGCCTCGGACTTGACCTATTCCATTGGGTGTAGGGAATTTCACAAGTAGATAATTTGAGCTGATTATGGCTCCCATGTCATTTAGTAACGGTCTTCCAAGGATTACATTATAGGCCGGAGATGTCGACCTAACCACCATAAAGTTTGCCATCCTTGTGGTACTACATGTTGGGGAATTAATCGCACAAAAACAATAAGCAGCGGAAATAAAAGGATTAATCCCCACCAAGGACCCATGTACATTGCATTGAATCGGAAAGAGGGTTAAAGAATTACCTTAATTCTTTGTAGGTTTTGAATCAAAGGAACCAAATTAGCTTCCCTCTACGGTTGATCCACACGGAGCAATTGATTCACCGCGTGCTAGCGCCGGGATTGAAGAACGATTCTTCGAACGAGAGAGAGAGACCGAAAAATCAAATTTTTCTTGGTGTTTAGATGGAGAAAAACTGGCTGCCACACTCCTTTCTTGTGTCTGCCGAATTCCTCTTATTGTGTGGCTGAAAAAAAATTTTCTTGTCTTAGGTTTAGGTTATATTTCCATTTATATAACCATTAACTTAATTATAATTATAACCTAATACACCTATTAGTTATAATTATAAATTAACCCACACAACTTAATATTAATTCTCAATTAATATTAAATCAAACCAATTCTCCATAATACACATATGTATATACAATATTATAATTAATTATATCTCTATATAATTTAATTATAATATGTGGCATACCTTATGCAATATTAATCATATTAATATTCACATATACATATATATATAAATATATATCACTATATATATTTATTCTCTTTCTCATTCATAAATTATTATCCAATAATAATTTATACCCGAAAAGATGAACTTCATTTTGCTCTTTGTGTGTGACCCCATAGGTTCATATTAATTGGCAATAAGGAAATTACCATAATGTCCTTATAGGTCACAAGCGGACTCTAGCAAGCCATTACGACTACCCAATTAACATGATTGGAATGATCCAATACCTATTTATAGAATGTCATATTCCCTTTTGTCTCTTTGATATCATGATTAATCATAAGACATGGTACACTTGTCAATCTTATATAATTAATCATATGCTTTCTCGATCTCAAAGTAAACTGTTCAGACAAATCAATTGATACTCTTATCAATTATTTGAGCACGGCCATGCATTTAACAGTCTTACTTATCGAGGGGCCCAGTGATATCGCTCTCTTGATAGAGAGGGACAAAATCCCATATCTGTCACTCACATCCCAAGGCATGAGTCATATCGTACCCAATCACAGCCTTTATAACTACTCTGTTACGAGCAGCGTTTGACTGCGTCAAAGCACAACATGAGTTCATCCCGGAATCAATGGTGACCTCAGGTCAAAGGAATCAGCTAATGACACTACTATAATCAAGATCAGTTGTGACACATGACCATGAACTTGATCTCATAGTGGGTCTCCAGTAACATGTTCTCTAACATATTACCCGTGAGTATAATCTGTATCTGTATACACTATATTCATCTTATGAATATCCATTATCACTCACACTAGTCTTAGTTTGTTATTATTCCCATAATAACAATCGACTAGGGATATTTAGAATAACACGATTTATTCATGGATACTTATCATAAATGCTAACATACAAACATAAATGATAATATTAATCTACACTAGATTAATCTTAGAAGTCAAATTACATAATCCAATATTGGCCTTAGGGCACAATCTCCAACACTACAAGGATCTTCTCCTAGTGTGATTGGTAGCTGGATCGACCCTGCTATTGGGACAGCTTCATTCGAAAAACTAAACAGAGGGGCTTGCACTTTTTTCAGCCTATCGAGGGATATGTTCATCTTCTCAAAACAATTCCAGTAAAGGAGATTGACGGAACTTCCGATATCAACAAGGATTCTCTCCACTGGGAACTTCATTATGATGGCCGAAATGACCACTGCATCATCATGGGGAGTTACCACATTTCCTTGATCTGCAGAGGTAAAGGTTATAACTTCCTCATCGCGGATCTTCATGACATTGTTCACTTCATAAGCTTGTCTCGCATAGGCTTTTCTTGAAGCTGAAGATCCTCCTGCCAAGGTCTCCCCACCTGAGATGACATTTATTGTTGGATGAGCTGGCTTATTATCTAACGCAGACGCTTTCTCCTTCCTATCTTCCTTTGGCTTAGCATAACTGCGGTCATCCTTCCCTCTGTTGTTTTGATATCTTTCCCTTTCTGAGTATGAGGGTCTCTCTTCCCTCCATCTTTCGGCATACACAAATCTTCCAAGCTTCCCTTGACGTACCAAGGTTTCAATTTCGTTCATTAATTCTCTACACCTGTTTGTAGAGTGACCATGGGTTTTATGAAATCGATAGTAAGCATCAGCAAACTTTCCCATTGTCCTGTCAGTTTTTGGAGGAAATGTGAGTAGCCCTGACCCTTCTATTGCTGCAAGGATATTGGAGCGAGGTTCAAGTAAGGGTGTGAAGCTCTCACATTTTAACTTGGGGGCACAACTCCCCTCTTTCCCTTTTCCATTTTTCTTTGCTTCCTCATGATGCTCATCCCTTTCCTTTCTTTTCCTATCCTGGTAGCCTCCAGTTACGTTCTTCATGACATCTTCAGAAAGGATGAATTTGCTAGCTCGACTGAACAACTCCCCAAGAGTAGAAGGCTGATCATAAGAAAGGGATTTTTGGAAATCTCTCGACCTTGTTCCTTGAAGTACTCCAGCCACCGCCATTCCTACTTGAAGATCATGAATCTCCAAAGTTGCAGCACGGAATCTCTCAATGTAGTCCCTTAAACTTTCTCGTTCTTCCTGCTTGATGGTAAGAAGGTACGTAGCATCCTTCTTTTTCCTTGTATTGATGATGAAAGCATTTATGAACTCCTCCCTGAGTTGATCAAAGCTAGAGACGGATCCTTCTTTCAAGCTGTTGAACCATGTTCGAGCATGTTCCGTTAAGGTGAGGGAGAAGGCCCGACACATGATTGCATCTTCCCATCCATGGAGTAGCATAACAGCTTCATAACTTTGCATATGGTCATGGGGATCGCCTTTGCCAGAGTATGTAGCTAGTTGAGGCATTTTGAATTTCTTTGGGAGGGGTTTCTTCATTATTTCATCAGTGAAGGGGACTTTTCTTCCTGGCTGCTCTTCAACTGCAGGAACTAGCTTTTTCTGTTCTAATATTTCCTCAATCATCTTTTTCAAGTCTCTGGCTTCTACTACGCTGAATGTGGATTCCTCATTATTCCTTCTTCCTGTAGTATGGAGGCCTCCTTCTCTGAAAGTACTCTCCACCACTTCATAGTACGCATCATTTTTCTTGCGATTGTTGTGCTGTTCCACCCTGTCGTGTGAAGGGTGTGACACTTCATCGTCTTCAGGATGATGAGGCTCTATATGATCTTTTCCCCTAGGCTGTAAATGTGGGGGAAGCTTATCCTGAGGATGAGTTTGCTGAATAAACGTGAGTAAACTTTCAAGCCGGCGGTTATTATCCTCAAATTTCTTCTTGAGAAATTCATATTCTTCCAAGGGTACAGTTGGTGGGACAACTCCCGACCCTCCGGGACGAATGGTGCCTTCTGGATGGCGTCGGGCAGGGTGAATTGTGCCTTCTAGATGGCGTCCGGGTTCACTATCATCTTCTCGATCAGGTACCTCTCGTGGTTCACTGTGAGTATGTTCTGGATGATTGGCCTGAGAAGGTGCAACTTGCGATCTCTTTGGAGGCATCTTATTCCCGCAAAAGAAACTGAAGATGCAAAAGGAACTAGAGATGGCTTTTTGATCGGTTTCCCACAGACGGCGCCAACTGTTGTAGCCACGATACAGCAGTAAATTTGTTAAGGGAAGATCGATCGTCAAGGGGTGTTACTGGAAAAGTGAGGGTTGACCGGACGAGGGTGCCTCCGGGAATGAACGCCGGTAGTGGTTGAATTATGACTCTCCTTCAGCAAGGTACCTGTTACAGTGTGGGGAGGGTGTTCTTCCCACAAACACTCCGATGCCAAAGTTATCTGGTGATACTGATTATATTGCTGTAAAAATAGTATAAGCTCTGATTATCCAAGAACCCCCCTCCGTATGATTGAAGAAGCTATTTATAGCTTCAGGGGTGGAAGTTACCTGATGTGAAACAACACGTTCCACGTTCATTCTAACTGCTTGTGAGGTGGGTTGCCAGGTGGTTGAAATTCTTAACTGATACACGTAATAAATGTTGAGAGATAAATAATAAACCTTAGCTTATATTAGGTTTACCCTTAAGCTTATTCTTAGGGTTAACCTTAAGCTTATTCTCAGGTTATAAATATATTAGCCTTTAGCTTATATTTAGGTTAACCCTTGGTTTATACCATAGGTTATATCAGAATCAAAATCTCGTATAGTTCTGCTAGGAAACCTAAATTCATTCCACTATTACCTAAAAAATCAATAAATATTTGAAAATATCATTCTTCCACTGTATCAACAAAATATCACATATTTATCTGGCAATTTTCATGTTTTTCTTGCATATAAATATCATTTAAACTAAATAAGTAAAAATTGTATAATTAATTAATTGGAAAAGTACAAAATAAAATACATATGATTTGCTGGTTTTGCAGATGCAAGTCTGTATTTTAAAGTTGACAAAAAGAGATGTGATTTTTTTTTTTTTTTTACAGACAGATACATATTAGCTAACAAACAAGTTTCTACATCCAATGTGCTAAAAACTATCCAATATTTTTGTTTTTTAGGCTAATTTAACACGTTTGATGCAAATATAATGAATATTAATAACATAGTTGTGAAAACCGGACCGAACCGGCCGGTCGGACCGGGTTCGACCGGAACCGGAGGTCAAACCGGTCGGTTTCTATCCGGTTTTCATTTTGGTCAATAACCGGTCAATGACCTGTCGGACCGGCCGGTCGAACCGGAAAACCGTGAACCTGGCCGGTTTTCCGGTTCAACCAGATTTTTTTTAAAAAAAAATTATTTAAATATAAAATTTAAGTTATTATTTTGAGGTGTTTTTAATTAAAATAAAATATAGTTTGTATTTTTAAATTATTTTAAATTAAATTGACATTTAATTGTAACTATAAAAACTATATTTCATAAATTGAGTTTTTTTAATTAGTCTATTGTATTTGAAATGCTTAAACTTAAAGAATTATAATAAAAATATTCAAATTTTCACAAATTATAAATATAAAAATAAAAATATTCTAATATTTTAATATATTTATTAAATCCGGTTCGATTCTGGTTTATTCCGGTTTAATCCAAAATCCATGAATCCATCCCTTCACCGATTCGATGACCGGTCCGGGTTTGAAAACCATGATTAATAATGAAGCTCTGAAATTTTTGATAAATACAAGTAATTTTTAATTAAACAGTAGAAAAAATGATAAAAACATAAAAGATAGATAAATGAGCAAAAGATATTCAAATCTTGATGGATGATTTTTAAATAATATGAATAAACTATTCAGATGCTATACGATAAAAAAAAAAAAAATATTGAGTTTAACACATGGATGAGATTAACAGTGTGAACATAGATACTTTTGACCTAATCCTCATACAATCTTCAATGATTTCTTCCATTTATCCTCTTAATATTTTGTCCATATTATTTAGGACTAGCCTATTAGAAGTTGAATATTTTCTAGTAATAACATTATTATTTTTTTTATTTTTTTGAAGATCCTTACAAGAAAACAACTTCGAATTATATTATAATTTGTAATACAAGTCAAAATACATTTGCTTGGTAAAAAATTACTTACTTCCTCTGATATATATCCCCAAACCTCCTGTATTCGTATAAACCAATATATAAAATTTCAGTCCAAAATCGAAAGTATAAGATAGTTTTTAAAAGGTGTGTTGGATGGATGTCTCAATTTGTCAAACATTGTAACTACATAGGTGAGTTTGTCAATTTTTAAAATCCAGCAAACCACATGCCTTTTTTTTTTTTTTTTTTTTGACTCTTTTCTTAATTAATTAACCCAAAATACTCAACAATTCATTAAAAAAATAAACTTCTAAGAATCATCAAAACTTCAAATATTATTTAGAATTGAACTTAATTTTAATTTTAACTTTTACTCTACTTTTCCGTACCTCACCGAAAAATATCACAGTCACTGCCGTACATGGTAGCCGTCAATATTAAACTTCCATCCATGGGAAAATCGATTGAACGACTATGATCCTTGCAATGCCAACAGCTCAAATATGCCTTTAAAACATATTATACTGCTCGAAAAGATAATTAATCATAGAAAATTTCATTTTCTCCTGTAAAGTTTCATTGAGCAGCCAACCACTTTATATTCTTCAATTTCTACCTTACCCAAAGATTTTTCAGCCTCATGAGTTCATTTCCCGGATCATATTTGATAGAAAATGGTTGGATGTGTAAAAATTGGAGAGGGAAGCCATTAACACAAACTACTCTTTCCCATAACTCTCTAAAACCGTGAATTCTCCCTCCAAAATTTATATGAGATTGTAGCAAGTACGTGTTGGAATTTGATTCAAAGAATTTGAAAAACTGAGCCTGTGAAGGTGAGAAAAGGAAATGGAAAATAATTCAAATGAAAATGTATTATTGCTCTCAGCCTCTCATATATTATCCTACCACATCATTTACATGTTTGCTTCCTCTCTTTCAAATGTGCAAAGTCAAGTCTCTCTTTCCGAGTTGTTTCCTTACAAACAAAAATGACAAGTAGCTAATGGGGCATCACTGTCGGGCATCACTATTACAAAAATTTCATAAAAATTCCTTGCACAATTTTCTTAAACACACTCTTTACCTTTTTTTTTTTTCTTTCAATAATACCGTCTTCCCCAAACTTCAACTACAAATTTCAAATTTTTCTAATCTCAAACTGAACCCTAACATTTTAATAAGTTTCATTATCAAGAAAACAATCACCAAATTCTCATCCAAACTAAAAGAAAATTATATTCCTCCAGCTCTGCCACCTATTAAATTCTTAAGCCAAAACCCAATATTGAGAAATGCAGAAATTGACACTACCTTAACTCATACAGTCCAAAATCCATTCTTTTTCACAATCAAACTATGAAAATAAATCGTCCTGTTCTTCAAGCAATAAAAAATCTCAAAAACCCAAATCCAATCTCCACTTTTGAATCAAATTAAATCAGTGAAAATATCAAACTCAAAGTCTCATAAACTCATTCAAGATTCTCAATTCTATAAAGTAATTTCGAAAACTAGGGTGAAATTTTGATCAGTAAATAAATTTAGGGGTCAAAGTCAAATTACAGCAATTCCTGCTATTATGTATATGTAAACAACAAAGATTTTAAGAGTTGGAAGTCTTGGAGCATCCTGCAAAGTCTTCCAGTCAATTGGTCGAAATTAAATGACAAGAAGCTGGTGGAGAAATTGTAAGTGGACGTTACCACTTTCTAGGAAAAAAAAAACCTTTACGGCAACGAATTATCGTAATCCACAGTACAAAGAAACAAATAAAATATAATGAAAGATAAGGCAATATATATTATTAACTCCCTAATTTTTTCTATCAAAACTATAATTGGTCTATTTATTAATTTTTTTTAATACATTAAGTTGTTGATTTTTCACTCTAATATTATTAGTCTTAAACTCGATCTTTTTTTTTTTTTTTTATGTGCGTGTAACATGCTTTGTTAAGTGGTATCATCAACAATATTTTTGCATGCAACATGTTTTCAAATTATCGCCTGAATAAGAAAACAGATTAACTAGAAGTACCTGTTCACAGTTTCAAGCGATAAAACCATGTAACTCTTAAATTATTTGAAAGTTTTTGTATCATAGATCTATCATTGAACAAAGATTATTACACACACGCAAAACATAGATCGGGTTTGGGACTAATAATATTAAAATGAAAAGATCAGGTTCCCAATGTGTTCAAAAAATTTATCAGAAGACCAATTATAATTTTGCTAAAAAATCAGGGGATCAGTATAGGTTTTGCAAAAAGTATAATGAAAATGTGAAGTACTCCACTAGAGAAGCACAAGGACATAATAGCTTAATTATCGTCACTAGAGAAGCACAAGGACATAATAGCTTAATTATCGGCGTAATACATCCAGATCCCTTGAACTTCGCTTAATGGGCCTACTGTCGCCTGCAAACTTAGCAAACGTCCAGTTTGGCACTTCAACTTGCCAAAACCGACCCATTTTGCCGCATGAATCAGACTAAAACCAGACAACTAATAGAGAGTCTGCTCAACGCACTACCACATGTCAAATTTGAAAAGTCAACCTAACCAAAACTTGACACATGGTGTCTATAGCGAAAATTTCCAAAAAAAAAACCTTTACTCATTTTCCTTAAACTGCCTCTTGCTTTTTTTTTCTTTCATTACCCCCTCAATCCGACTTTACGAGACTATCATATAATTTGAAAAGTCAATGCATGAAACAACTAATAATAACTTAACATGTGACGTCTATTACAAAAATTTCATAAAAATCCTTTACACAATTTACTTAAACTCCCTCTTTACTTTTTGTTCTTTCAATCATACCATCTTCCTTAAACTTCAAAGACAAATTTCAAATTTTTCCAACCTCAAACTACAGCCTAACATTTTAATAAATTTTTATTATCAAGAAAATCATACTTTAATCACCAGATTGTTATCCAAACTAAAAGAAAATTATATTCTTCCACCTCTATTATTGACCACTTATTAAAGTCTTAAACCAAAACCCAATATTGAAAAATGCAGAATTGACACTACCTTAACTCATACAGTCGAAAATCCTTTCTCTTTCAAAATCAAACTACGAAAATAAATCGTCTTGTTCTTCATGCAATAAAAAATCTCAGAAACATCCAATCTCCACCTCTGCAATCAAATTAAATCAGTGAAAATATCAAACTCAAAGTCTCATAAACTCGATTAAGATTCTCAATTCTATAAAGTAAATGAAAGCCACAATCACCAGTTGGGTCAATTAAAAATTAGAGAAATACAAATAATTAGAATCAAATCAAATGAAGTGAGCGGAATATACTCAATAGCTTCAAGTTTCAATAACAAATCAACCCACTTACATGAAACACCAATTACTCAAATTGAAGAATTACCTAAATTAAAGAAGATGGATGGCGGATTCGCAATTATAGTAGTAGCCAGAAGTACCAAATTCCAATTGCGCAACACCCATTCCATCTTTAATTTCTTTCTTATTTCATTATGTTTTCCAGGTACTACAACTGAATAGAAACCCTCAAAAATGTCATCGGAGAACGATCCACTTCGTATTTAAGGTGGAGATCTGGTAGCTGACCACTTGTTAGCATCTCCCTTCCAGAAAAAATCCAGCGATTCGATGAGGAAGGATGAAGATGGAGAGAAGGAGATGGAAAGAAGGATGAAGATGGATGGTGGTGAGTCAGAGAGAGAAGAGGTGAGAGTAGACATTTTTAATATTATTTATCAGTTTTTTTATTTTTGTTTTTTGTTGGTAAAATACTCTTTAAGTGGTTGCTTTAATTCAAGCTTCATCTCCGCCATGTCAGCCCTAAGGGGCTTAAAATTCCACTTTCCCCAAGTCAACGGAGTAGATAGATCCTTTGGACCAACTACATGAAATCCAAATGTATTACGCCAAAATGAATTACATTATGAGTTAATTTGGTAATAAATAAATTGAAGATAAAGATGGATCATAAATTAAATTCAGGATAAATTATTAGTTTTATCATTCTTTTAATAGTCTTAAAAAAAAAAAAATTACTTTAAAAATCCAACTATTTATAGAGCAAAAAATTTAAGGAAAATAAGTCTAAAATCAACTTGTGTATAAAATTATTAAATACATTTTAAAGTATATGTGTGTGGGGTTTTGCCTAGTTAATGAAGAATTAAGGAAAGAGATGAAAATTTATGGAATTGTATCGGTAGTTATCGAAGTTTGAGACTTTTTGCGTAAACTGTCACTAAAATTTAAAGGCTTAATACATCAGTTGTCCTATAAAATTAGCCTCTTTTGTCTATTGTCACCTTGAATTTAACAAACGTATAGTTTGTCCTCTCAACTTAGCAAAATCGACCATTTAGCTCCCTGATATTTGCAAAACTGATCCAATTAATCCATTCAATCTGACTTCATCTTCATGCGTCTAAAAATCTACTCTCTCTACCATGATAAATTAGGGGGGTTACGTGAATCGATTTTGACAACTTTAGAGGGCAAAATGGACATTTGCAAAGTTTAGGGTGACAATAAATGATTGAGACTAACTTTAGAGGGCAGTTGATGTATATGTTAATAAAGTCATTCTCATGAGATAATGATATATCTAGCCAACACCAAGTTAAATCTACTACCCCAATGTCACATCAGTTCCAACCAATCAAAATATATGAAACATAAAAATCTTTTGAAACTAACGTGTTGTCGTGCTGACATGTCAAAATTGGTATTAATTAATTTATCATATCATTATTCACCGTCAAATTTTGACGATTTTGATTAAGAGTGACTTTTTTGTTATTTAATAACTTTACTGCTACAAATTAAATTGTAGTGACCTTGAACGCACAAATCTCAAAACTCAATGACCATAAATGTAATTTTTTTATAGGCACAAATTATTCATTTTATTCCTCCCTTATTAATTTTTATTTTATAATTTTACCAATACTTTTATTAATACATATATAATTAATTGAACTATAATTCAATATTTTTGAGATTTAATATTTAAATTATCTATTTTAATATCATAATTTGGAACTTATACGTTATTAGGGATTCGGTTTATATGGATCCTTTCTAATGAAAAAATGATACATATATACTTTTTTCTATTGGTTGGGTCCATTGAATCTATTCCACCATACACATTCACCCTGCTTTTAGGTTTCAATGGTATTTTGCGTAGATTGAAAATTCAATTATCTCACAGTCCGGACAACTTAGGTTTGGAAAAAATTATATCTTTCTCTTTCACTAATATACACAAATATTCATCTTTCTACGTCTTATATAAAATAGGCATAACTCCTCTTTTAATTACATATAACCATTACTTTTTTACTATTCCACTATTTATTATGGTTTAAAATTTCTAAGTTTAAAATAAAATAAATTATATATTTATTAAATCACTTTATCAATTGAGAGTATAATAGGAATACATCAATAATATTTAATATTTTCTTGCTCATTGTGCAGACATATTTTTACGTATATTCATAGACAATATGCTCTCAATTGTCGTACCTGTGGAAATTTTAATAGTATCATATTTGAACACCAAATGTAGTGCCAAAAATCTATGGATTTGTGCCTCACTTGTGTTGCAAACTAAATTTGTGGAATGATTTTAGATTTAATTTCTACTAAAAATGTTTGAAACAAGGCAGAGTGAATAACGTTAACTGTAACTAAGTTTCATATATAATTATTTAATAAAATTACATATAAATTAGACAACAAGATGAAATGACAAGAGTCCTTTTCATGTCATGAGTGATAGGAGATGGGAGTTGTATTATAATTGTAATTATATCTGTGATTGTATTTGTATTTGAGTAGGAGTCCATGTATATTATAGCTGTGTATGGGGGTATAAACACCCACTCTTTAATCAATGAAAGTAGGGTTTCTACAAGCATTACATGGTATCAGAGCAGGCCGGTTTTCTCCCCTAATCCTAGCCGTTCTTTTTCTTCTTTTTCTTCTTTTTCTGGCGTCTTCACCTCTACTCAGCCGCTGCTCATGATGTCCACCATTCCAGCTTTATCTTCTGGCATCCTCACAGTGGCCGACTCCTTGGCAAACCCAACCTTGCCGCCGCTACCTTCTCTTGCCACCCAAACGCCAGCCAAACTCAACAGCTCCAACTTCCTGTTGTGGAAAACGCAGATGCTACCAATGATTCGCGGCAGCGACCTTGATGGACACTTGGATGATCAGATGCAGCCCCGACAGAACTTTTTGATGAGGGAACTCGAAACCCAGCATTCCTGGTTTGGTTGAGAAGAGACCAGCAGGTATTATCTTGGCTATTAAACTCAATTATAGAATCTTTATTACCTTAATTTGTGGGCGTTACATCTGCTAAAGTTGCTTGGGATAAGCTAAATATTTCGTATGCTTCTGGGTCTAGATCACATATTAGAGAATTACATAGTAGGTTACATAATCTGAAACAAGGAAACGATGACATAGCCGTGTATTTAATTCGGCCAAAATCTATTTTTGATTCATTATTGGCTTTGGGTTATTCGGTTAAAGAAGATGATTTAGTAGAAGCAGTTATTGATGGTTTGCATGAGAATTTTAATGCATTTGTTAGAACCTTTGAGGTATGAATGGATGATGTGACATTTGATGACTTATATGGCATGTTATTAACGGAGGAGAGAAAAATTAATCGACGTGTGAGTCGAGAACAATCAGTCTCGTCCGCACATGTGACGGTGAGGCAGCATTCCAATACGCTAAGGTATGGTTCAGGTATGAATTCTGGTTCGTATAGCGCTAGTAGGGGGCGCAGTAATGGCCGTCCAGGCCGAGGCCGAGGAAGGCAGCAGTTTCATCAGACAGGAAAAGGTGGTAATTCCTATCAAAATAATTCTTTTCAGCAAGGTAACTCAACTATGGCAGCAGGTTTTGATGTAACTTCAGTAGTGTGTCACAACTGTAGAGGATCGGGTCATTATGCGCGTCAATGCCCATCCCCGAAACTTAACCCTCAATACCAACGTAACCCTCAATCCAACCATACAACATTATCAACCCAACCTTCCCAACCGTGGATCATGGACACCGGGGCAACCCACCATTTGACTTCCGATATGGGAAATCTTGCACTTTATTCAGACTATACTAGGCCGGAAGAAGTTGTTTTAGGTAACGGTTCCAAACTCTCTATCTCCCATACTGGTCATTCTTTATTTCCTATTACTGGTGGGTCTCTAAATTTGTCAAATATTCTTCATGTTCCTGGATCTAATTCCAATTTAATTTCTGTTTCTGCTCTCACTAACCATAATGATGTTTCTGTGGAATTTTTTAATGATTGTTTTGTGGTGAAGGACCTGAAATCCAGGAAAGTTCTCTACCAAGGCCCGAACAAGGGGTCTTTATTCCGTACCAAGCGTCTCAGCCTCTCCAATTCGGGTTCATGTTACGTCTCTTTCAAAGTGGCATGAACCTTTGGGTCATCCGTCGCTACCAGTTGTTCGAAAGATAATTAGTTAGCATAATCTTTTTGTTTCCAATAAAATTGAGTCAGTTTGTTCTCCAAATTGTGCTGTGAGTAAAAGCCACAAACTTCTGTTTGTTATGTCCAATTTTAAGGCCTCATTGCCTAACCGAACCGAAACAGCCAGCAACGCCCGCCATTCCTGCCCGTCCTCTACCCAACCTGACCCCATCAGCCCAACCCGCCATCCCTACTCGTCACCTACCTAAACCGAACCCGCCAGCCCCGTAACCAACCTATCCACCCGCCATTCTAGCCTTTCCACGTCCTCAACTGAACCAACCAGCCCCTCCACCGATCCGCCTATATCACCGGTTCAAACCGAGTCCTCTCCAGGCCTTTCTCTTGTTGTGGATCTCTCCAACTTTTCACCTCCAAAGCCCGACACTCCCCACTCATCTGCCCAAGCTCAACGCTGTATGGTGACCCGTTCTTAAACAGGTTCTTTGCCTCCGAAAGCCCTTCATACATCAGTAATTATGGATGACCCAATTACATATTCAGAAGCTGTCAAATCACCTCATTGGCATCTGGCTATGGCAGAGGAATATAATGCGTTGGTTGTGAATGGCACTTGGGAATTGGTTCCTCCTCCACCAACTGCTAATGTTATTGGGGGTAAGTGGGTTTTCAAAACTAAAGGAAAGGTCGATGGCTCACTTGATAGATACAAAGTCAGGCTAGTGGCAAAGGGATATCACTAAAGGCTCGAGATGGAGTTCACGGAAAGCTTTAGTCCGGTTGTTAAGCCTACAACCATTCGGGTTTTGCTTGCTTTAGCTGTTTCATTGAAGTGGCAGGTTTTGCACTTGGATGTATCTAATGCCTTCCTTCATGGCGATCTTGAGGAACGGGTGTACATGCAACAACCTACAGGTTTTGTTGATCCTATTCATTCCTCTTATTTGTGTGCTCTTAAAAAGTCGTTATATGGTCTTGAACAATCACCTCGTATGTGGCATAAACGACTCACGACTGCTCTCATTGGGTTTGGTTTTTCTTGTTCAAAGGCGGATATCTCCTTGTATTGGTTTCGTTCTGGCTCTGTGGTTATTTTTTGTCTTATTTATGTTGATGACCTTTTGTTATTGGGCAATGATTCGGCTAAACTACACTTTTTGGTTCAGTACTTACAACAACAATTTGCTATTAAAAACTTGGGTCGTGCTGAGTATTTTTTGGGTTTAGAACTGAAATGGGTGAACAACTCTCTGTATGTTAGTCAACACAAGTATATTCAGGATTTGCTTGACAAGTCAGACATGTACAGATGTAAACCACTGAACACCCCAGCTTGTGTCTCCACCAAATTATCGGCCTCAGGGGGTGAGTTGTTAGCAGATGGGACCATGTATCGGAGTATAGTCGGGGGTCTTTAGTATTTGACTATTACACGGCCGGACATTGCATTTGCTGTCCACAGGGTTGCTCAGTTCATGCATGTGCCCTCTGACACATACTGGCTAGCTGTCAAATGCATTCTGCGTTACCTCCAGGCGTCTTTTTCTCATGGTTTGGTGTTTCGGCCAAGTTCCTATTCTCACTTGCACGGGTATTCTGATTCTGATTGGGGTGGAGATTCGGATGATCGTCGGTCCACCACGGGTTTCGCTATTTTTCTTGGATCCAATCTGATTTCTTGGGTGTCTAGGAAGCAGCGTACAGTTTTCCGTTCATCTACGGAGGTCGAGTACCGTGCCTTGGCCACTACAAACTCTGAGCTTTCTTGGATTACTATGCTTCTCTGTGACATTGGGTTCCCGTTGACTGCGACCCCTACTCTTTGGTGTGATAACTTGAGTGCAACATACTTGACTGGGAATCCTATTTTTCATTCTCGTACGAAACATCTGCAGATTGATTTTCACTTTGTTTTTGAAAAGGTAACAGCCAAGTCCTTTTGTTCGTTATTTGCCCACCGATTGCCAGATTGCCGATTCTCTTACCAAGGCTCTTCCCAAGGCCCGATTTCTTCTTTTGCAAGACAAGTTGAGCATTTGCACCCCCCCTGCTCAACTTGAGAGGGTGTGATAGGAGATAGGAGTTGTATTATAATTGTAATTATATTTGTGATTGTATTTGTATTTGAGTAGGAGTCCATGTATATTACAACTGTGTATTAGGGTATAAATACCCACTCTTTAATCAATGAAAGTAGGGTTCCACAAGCATTACAATGAGTTAAGTTTAATCAATAAAGAATAAAACATTATTAAGTAAAAAACTAGTCAAATATGGAAATCTAGCCTTTCAACAAAATGGAAAAAATTCTTATGATATTTTTATTGATATATATGGTAAAATTGTTATATACATGAAAAAAATATCAACTTCATTGCAATAAAAGGCAAATTTTGTTGCCCTAAGACTGAAAAACAAATTTCCTTTTTCCCATCTTCTTACCATAAACTATAAAACCTAAATTTAGTAACCTTTATATGTCTATGTGGTCCATAGCTAGTCAGCTAGAGCAATACAGTTGTTAACGTGACATGATCGTAATAGTTTTCTATCACTTTGATAAGTGTTTTTATTGTCTGTTGAGAATGTAATATTCATAACTAATCACAATTTGTCATATTATCATAGTTGCTGACATGAAAACAAACTCTAATTTTTTTTGGAGTAATTTACTCCCAGCACGCAACATAATTTTTGCACTTTAATTCGGCTCCATAATATTTTTTCATTCATTTTTCTAGTTTGTTCCTCAAAAGTAAATAAATAAACATACAAACACTTCATTTTCCTTCTTTATAAGAGAAAACATCTCATTCTCCCCATAATATTACTCCCCACTAACTCTTCTCTTTTCTCTTCTTTGCTTCCTCCGCTGCACAGTCAAAAATGTCCTCAGTTCTTATACGCCGTCTGATCTCTCATCTCTCCACCCACAAATCCACCGCAACTCCATTTTTCTCAAGAATTATAGCCAAACAAAATTTAGTTAGGTGTGTTGCCACATCCACCGCCGCGTCCTGCCACGTGACGGTGAAGAACCAGAATGATTCGCTGAAGATATGTTGCGTCATCAACGGAATGTGGCAAATGAGCGGTGGTTGGGGCGCAATTGAGACGGAAAAAAGCTGTAGCGGCCATGTTCCGGTACGCCGACACCGGACTTACCACCTTCGACATGTCGGATCACTATATGTTAAATCACATTTTTATTACATGGCAAGTTTGTTTGGTTTGGTTTTTTTATCAGAGTTGTGGTTACACATGGCATCCATTGGCAGGAATGTTAGTCATTTTATAGTAACGTTAACTCAACAGTTTCAACGTTTTTGGTTTTACTCTGGTTTAAACTTTTTTTTTCCCTTTTTTGCAATTTTAAACATTATTTTTGATAAAAAAAATTTTAAATATTTTATTTAGTGATGAATTAATTAATATTTTTTACTTAAATAAAAAGAATTTTCTCAATGAATGGTAATTATTAGCAAAATTAATGGTAATTATCAAATAAAATTTTAGATTGTTTTGTATAACTATAAACTATAGGGAATTTAAAGGTTCACTTTGATTACTTTTACTTGGTAGAACATTAAAAAAAAAATTATTTTATAGATTTTTTTATAATAAAATTTGATAGAAAAACTTCATATTGAATTTATTAAAAATTTGTTCATATATAATTAGCTTTGAGTTTGGGCCATTGGGTTCTTTTAGATTTGGGCATTTTACATAAATACATACTTTTTGGCACCATATAACATTTTTACCTCAAAAGGAAAAGTTTGCATAAATACCTTAAAAACTTTTCAAAATTTCAAAAATACCTAAAACAAAAATTGTCATGTTTACGTGATTGATGAACAAATTAAACAACAAAACACAAATCAAAATCTCCAAAATACCTTCTCTATTTTGTCAACGTTTCTCTCTCCTCTTTTTATAATTTTTAATCTAATTTTGCATTTATCTCTCAATCCGTTTATTTTTTTGTCGCGTGACTTTAGAAAGTTTTTTTTTATTTTTTTTTATCTTCGAAACAAAGTCCATATGTATATACTTTTTCCGACATATTTTTTTCACTAAAGTATAACTAATTATGTCTTTGTATATTAAGGTATAACTAAGGTATAATTAAGGTATAAATAAAGTATAATCACTGTAATAGTGTATCTTAATGTATAACTAATGTATAATTAAGGTATAACTAAGGTATAAACACTGTAATAGTGTATCTTAATGTATAATTAAGGTATAACTAATGTATAATCAATGTAATAGTGTATAACTAAGGTATAACTAAGGTATAACTAATGTATAATCACTGTAATAGTGTATCTTAGGTATAACTAAGGTATAATTAAGGTATAATCAATATAGTAATATATCTTAGGGTATAAATAAGGAATAACTAAGGTATAATCACTATAATAATGTATCTTAAGGTATAATTAAGGTATAAAGATTATATAAACAGTGTATAAACAAAGTATAAAGTGTATAAACAATGCATAAATAATGTATAATAATATATAAGAAGTGTATAATAATGTATAACAATGCATAAGAAGTGTATAAACAGTGTATAACAATGTATAACAGTGTATAAATTATGTATAAACAATGTATAAACAGTGTATAATGTATAAACAATGTATAACAGTGTATAAATAATGTATAAACAGTGTATAAACAGTGTATAATGTATAAATGTATAAATAATGTATAACAGTGTATAAACAATGTATAAACAGTGTATAACAGTGTATAAATAATGTATAAACAGTGTATAAATAATATATAAATAGTGTATAAACAATGTATAACAGTGTATAAATAATGTATAAACAGTGTATAAACAGTGTATAATGTATAAATAATGTATAACAGTGTATAAACAATGTATAAACAGTGTATAAACAATATATAACAGTGTATAAATAATGTATAAACAGTGTATAAATAATGTATAAACAGTGTATAAACAATGTATAACAATAATGTATAAATAATGTATAAACAGTGTATAAACAATGTATAACAATGTATAAACAATGTATAAACAGTGTATAAACAATGTATAAACAGTGTATAAACAATGTATAAACAGTGTATAAACAATGTATAACAGTGTATAAATAATGTATAAACAGTGTATAAATAATGTATAAACAGTGTATAAACAATGTATAACAGTGTATAAATAATGTATAAACAGTGTATAATGTATAAATAATGTATAACAGTGTATAAACAATGTATAAACAGTGTATAAACAACGTATAATAGTGTATAAATAATGTATAAACAGTGTATAAATAATGTATAAACAGTGTATAAACAATGTATAACAGTGTATAAATAATGTATAAACAGTGTATAATGTATAAATAATGTATAACAGTGTATAAACAATGTATAACAGTGTATAAATAATGTATAAACAGTGTATAAACAGTGTATAAACAATGTATAACAGTGTATAAATAATGTATAAACAGTGTATAAACAGTATATAATGTATAAATAATGTATAACAGTGTATAAACAATGTATAAACAGTGTATAAACAATGTATAAACAGTGTATAATGTATAAACAATGTATAAATAATGTATAAATAATATATAAACAATGTATAATAGTATAAAACAGTGTATAAGAAGTCTGCATTATTATTATAATTATATAAAGCATAATTTAAAGGGCAGAAAATCTGCATTATTATTATAATTATATAAAGCATAATTTACATTTAGAAATAGACTAAATAGCAATTTGCTTTTTCTCTGTCACTTTAATTTCTTTTCCCATTTTAAACATGCTTCCCAATTACCAAAAAAAAAAAAAAAATGGCAACTTTTCTGCTAAATCATTGAGCCTGCATTGCCTGCTGCTGGATCATGAATCTGCAAATGTATATATAGTTGAATTGCATATGAAAAACAAGGCAACCAATTTCTGTTTCCTCGTTGAACTTTATTTGGATTCATATAAGAACATTTGTACACATAAAAATTCCAACTATAATTTAATTTTTCTTTTCTTATGTATTGAATATAGGGCTTGAACATAAAATTTTCATGAATTAATCTACAAGAATAAATTTAAAGATCAAACTAATTTCAAACATTGCATTTTAAGTATGTTGCAGAATTGGTGTTATACAGGCTTGCACTTCCTTTGATGCAATAGCTGGGCAACACGGTCTCCAATGTCATTGAAAAGCAAGTCTTGATAATTTAGAACCCTAAAGAAGTCCTTGTGCACAGCAGTTAGCAAGCCTGGATAGAATAGATAGACATTAATAGTCCATATAGCAAAACTCCAAATGGTAATAGAAGAGGGCAACGAACATACGCAGCTGAATTTAATCACTTGCTTTTCAATCTCGCGATCCCTAATCCATCCAAATTGAGATCAAACCATGCAACCCAATATCAAATTCAATCCAAACAATTGATCTAAAACCCCTAACCGATTGAAGGAGCAGAGAAAGTACTAAATTACGGATCAAAACAGATGAAAGAGGATTTAAGGGGTTAACATATCTAAAACTACATACTTCCACTAATTAGAAATGCAAATATACACTTCTTATCCTGAATCAAGCAATTCACAAACAACAAACAAAAAATCAGAACAAAATTCAACTGAAAATTAGAGCAAAGAGAAATTATTCCAGTTCTCCATAAAAGCAGCTAGTTTTATAATAGAATAAAAGATCAAGTACAACCAATCAAACAAGTATTCTCAAGTTGAATTACACACAAAGTTGAACTACTGATCAATCAATTGCTCTTCAATCTCACCAGCTCTAATCCATCCAAATTAAAATTAAACCAAACAAACCAAAATCAAATTCAATCCAAACGATTGATCTAAACCCCTAATTGATTGAAGGAGAAGAGAAAGCAGAACAAATCACAAAACTTCACAAATCAAAACCCACAAAAGAGTGTTTAAGGGGTTCATTGCAGAAAAGAGGAGAGATTTAAGCTTACAAGGGACTCAGGGCGGGCGTTGCGCGGAGGCGTTCCTCAAGCTCCTGATTCTGGGAGCTGGTGAGCTGCATAACGCAGTAGCCATAAATTTCCAGACTGTCCAAACCTTGCACCCAAATTATCCTTCTCCCTCCTCGAGAAATTCTTCACTTTAGCTCACATCCGATCTCCAATTTGATTTCCCCATTCCCAAAAAGCTTGCAGCTGGAGTCCGTCCCCAAAGCCACATGGAAAATCTGAGCAAGTCGGGTAAGGAACACATGCGGCAAATGGGCATGAGTAATCTAAGATCAATCCAAAGGCGAGATAAACTTGCGCAGAGCAAAGCTCTATGGCGGAGGGAAAGATCGCCGGAAGAGAGGGGAAGAGAGAAAGAGAGAGAAAGAGAAAACGTATAAAAACGTAAAAATGAATAAAAGAATAAAAAAAAGGTATTTCCGTAAATAGTGAAAGGTATGGTTTGAAACTAAACTTAATTTTAGGTATAAAACTGATAATTTCCCTTTAGATTTTCATCTCATAAAATGGGCCTTCAATTGGTTTGCTGCCAATTCCTAGCAGTGGCCTCCACCGATTAATTGTGAAATTTTATTTATATTGTTTTTCAATGTTATCAGAATCGAAACGGATCAGTCAGTTCGATTGGTTTAATTGTGAACTGTTATAAATCCAGTCGGTTTAGTTTGAAATTCTATTCTAAAAAAATGGCTCAAAAATAGTTCAATTGGTGGTTAAATCGTCTATCGAACCATAATTTAGTATTATTTATTATTAAATAATATTTTAAAAAATAATTAAATATACAATTGAACCACCGGTTGAATTGATTTGACCGATCGAAATGTGAATTCAGTAAACTCACCGGTTCACTTTCCAGCCGGCTTTTTATTTGCATAAGTGCTTTTTAGGTAATTACCTAAAAATGTAAAATATTTATAAATATGCGCTATATAGAAAAATTAATTGCGGAATTAAAATTTTTAATATTTCAAAAATATAAATTAATTTACTGATAGAAAGAAATTAATTCAACATGAGAGAGATAAAGAGGTGTAAGATTGAAAGGACAAATAGTAAAAATTAAAAAATCGTAAAAATTAAATTGTTAATAGTAAAAAAGTGGTAGATTTTTTTTTTTTAAGTATTCTTATTCTTAATTAAGGGTGTATAGTATATGGTTTCACTAACACTCGAATCCTGGACTTCCCAGTTCGAGAAAAAAAAAATACCTTTACAATCCGGTTGTAGCTGGATAGACCGGATAGATTTAAATTAATTAACTTTTTAAAATTAATTGAATCCTATTATAATTAATTAATTAATGTAACAGATGGACCTGCTGAAGATGTTTATGGAATTTTCATCAATCGAGTTCGTCGAGAACGCACTTCTGAATTTTTAGATCAGATTAAAGGGTCAGTAATTATATTTAATTATAAATTAATTGTGAGGAAATCACTTTGTTTGCTTAATTATATATGATGGTAATTTGAATTATGATGCAATAAATAAATAAATAATGCAGACTTACAAAATGGGTGCAAAAACCAGCAAGTGATAAGATAACAAGCAGCTATGTGAAGGATTGTATCAACACTACTCTTAAGAGGATGGATGTTTCCTGCTTGGACATGCTTCAACTTCACTGGTATAAAACAAAAATATGCATTTAAGAAAAAAAATCTCTTTGTGAGATTAAATTTCAATTTTATTCATACAATTAAATCTAAAAAAGGTCTAATTTAGTAATCGAATCATGTCACATCACTTCTTTCTTATAGATTTGATCCGGAATTTATAATGGTAATTTTAGTTTGAGAGAGTTAATTTAACTTTTGAAGTTAGTTTGTAAGATTAATTTAGTTTAGAAATCAAGTTTCAATATTGATATAGCCTTTTGACTTGATAATTGAGGTCAAATTACTCTAAAATGACATGTGTCAATATGAGAAAGTGATACGTGTCGGTATGAGAAAGTGACACGTGTCAATAAAATCAATCATAAATATTGACACATGTTATTTTAGACTAAATTAACCCTAAATACCAACTTATAAGGAGAAAGTCTATCATGGTCTAGGACTGGAATGGTCTGGGACCGTTCGATGAGCTACAGATCAGTAACTGTGTTTACATACCGCTCATTCAATGGTCTCGGACCAATCAGGTCCAGGGTTATACTAGAAATTTTCACCTGTAAGACGAAATTGACACACAAACTTGATATTAAATTAAATTGATCGTAAAATCTAATGTCGGGAACCAAATTGATCCTTTATCCGACGAAAAAATCAAGATTCAATTATTTTTGTGCAAGAATTGAAATTACTGAATGTGGTAAAACAAGTACACCCTACATTAATCTTTCTCAATTTTTTTTTTTTATTATTTGGATAATAAATTAACTGAAAATTAAATTAAACTTGAAACAGGTGGGACTATTCCAATCCTGGTTACCTTGATCTCCTTAAACACCTAACGGACCTCAAAGAAGAAGGTTAGTATTTATATCGTCTCTGTGTCGATTGTTAATTGTTTTTTTAATTGTCATTAATACTCCAATATTTATCTCAAATTGGATATATATTAGATAATTACTTGATAATCTATGTTTCAGGTAAAATCAAGACAGTTGCATTGACCAATTTTGACACTGAAAGATTGCAAATAATCCTAGAAAATGGTATTCCTATTGTCAGCAATCAGGTAATTAGATTAAAATTAATTTTGTAAGAATTTTCAACACTTTTTCTTCTGCAAATTAAACCACACATTTTTTATTTGATATATATACTATGATTTCATAATCAAGTTCAACATTCAATCATCGACATGCGTCCCCAACAGAAAATGGCTGAGCTATGTCGACAAACTGGAGTTAAACTCATAACGTCTGTTCGATTTTCTTTTCTATTTTTTTTAGCTGTTGAACTTTGATTCGTTAAAATTTAGCGCTAAAGTCTAATTTTTATTGCAACTTAGTCCTTATTGATGAAACCACCACGCTTTAACTTCCACGAAAATATTCTTCTTCATGGACAAAATAAAAGTTCGATCATATTCATTGTCGATGCAAAATTCATAGTGCGTGTGATGTTCAAATGTGACAACTCCATATATTTTCGCAAAAATGAAAACTAATGGGTTAAAATTTTACCAAATACAATACCCAAAAAATATTGTATTGTTATTTTTATTGTAAGAAATTATTTTCCTAATAATTACTATAAATTTGGCAAAATGCAAGTATGGCACAGTGATGGGTGGTCTGCTATCTGAGAAATACCTTGATACAAATTTATCCAATTCTGTTGCTCCACCTTTGAACACTCCTTCCCTTCAAAAGTACAAAAAGGTATATATGATATGTGAAACTCTTAATGCATTTACACAATTGCATATTTTTTCTTTAATGGAAGTCCTTTAGTTTGTGAAAATGGTTATTGAGGGACTCTTCTATGCCTAAGAGAGTTAATTTATATCTAAGAGCTTTTTAGTACATCAGTACATCATACAATTCCGTGAGATTGTCGAGTCCAAATGTAACAATTGAAACTTTAGGGATGATGGCAAGGCAAACTGTTCTATCCAAATATAATGTTGTTTTGGGAGCTCTAGTCGTGGCTACATCGACCTCTCATCTCCTTTAGCACCTTTAAAGATTTTATCATGACTCTTCCGTCTTGAGCCTATTACCAAAATTTTGAATTATTGTCAATCCATCAATGAATTTGGAAGGGATTTGACAAAAAAAAACTCCTAATAATAGATTCAACACCCGACATCTTCTCTCCAATTTAATAAAAAAAAAATGGAATGATTATATTTGCATTTGGCAGTTTTTGGATGCTTGGGGAGGATAGAGTGAGTTCCAAATTTTGCTGAGGACTCTGAAAACAATCGCTACAAAACATGGAGTCTCAATCCCAAACAGTTGCTGTAAAATATATACTAAATCAGGTAATTAATTAATTAATCAAGTTTTTAATTATTCTACCATGTTTTCTCCTCTAATTGATTTGCATATTTTATGGATGCAGTCGGAAGTGGCAGGTGATGGGCATGATGGACGACTTAATGGGTTAATGGGCTGATTTCAACTTGAAGCCTAACTAGCTACAATTGCAGTGCTCTGCGTTTTAGTGCTCTGCGTTTTAGCTGCAAATTTGAAGGTGCTCTGCGTTTTAGTTGATGCTGAGTTGGAGAAATCAACGGCATCTATTAGTTTCTTTTCTAACAAATTTTGGCGCCCATTGCTAACTGATTTGGCGCCCCTTTTCTTGTTTTCTGTTTTCTTCTATAAATACTTCCCCTGTACTCTTTGTTAATTGCGATTAAAATGAAAAATCAAATTCTTCTCTTCTTCTACTTCATGGTATCAGAGCTCTAGGTTTTCCTTGAGCAAAATTTCTTTGTCAATCATGGCAAGAAGGCGCCGAAATGCTGCACAGGAGATACCTCGTGAAGCGTTTTTTCCTGGAGAACTCGAAGCTGATGAAGACTTCACTGCAGATCATTCCGATCAGCAAAATCGATCCAATAATTCAGATAATCCTGGATTAGTACTCATAAATATAGTACTTACAGGTCAGAAAAATTATCTTTCATGGAGCAACTCGATGATTAGAGTACTGCCTGCCAAAGAGAAACTCGAGTTCATTATGGATGATCACGATCCACCAGCAGTTCAGTCACCAGAATACAAGCAATGGCGGAAGAATGATTGTCTTGTTTCTTCATGGATACTAAACACAATTTCTAGAGAAGTAGCTGAAGGTTTTCTCTATGTGGAATCTGCTAGCAGCCTCTGGAAGGATTTGAAGCATCGTTTTGGATACAGCAATGGTCCAATGCTGTTTAAAATCAAAAGTGAACTGATTTTATTTCACCAAGGTAACTTGTCATTAATGCTTTATTTCAACAAAATGAAACGTTTCTGGGATGAATTGACAATGTTACGACCATTGCCTTTCTGTAAATGTGGAGCTAGTAGAAATTGCGATTGTAATGCTTTCAGAAGGTTGACTGATATAAATGAAGAAGACAAACTTTTACAGTTCTTAATGGGCTTAAATGAGCAATATGACCATGTCTGCAATCAAATTTTGTTAATGGAGCCATTACCAGATGTTAACCAAGCTTATTCAATGGTTTTGCGCATTGAGAGTCAACATGAAATCAGCCTATTAACCCATTAAGCCGTCCATTATGCCCATCAAACTATTGCAAACTATAGCAAATCTGTATCACGAAAGAATGAATCCAAAGGCAAGAAGAAAAAGGAAGGCTGGTGTGATTTATGTGAAACAGAAGGACATGTCAAGGCTACATGCTTCAAGATTATTGGTTATCCAGATTGGTGGAAAGGCCCTAAACCAAAATCTGTTCAAGGTAATTCTGTTTCTTCTTTTAATGTTACCACTCCTTCATCTTCTGTGGCCAAAGAGCAGGATAATTTTCAAGACAAGGAAGCAACACAATCTGGTAATCTGACATTTACAATGCAAGAAGTATATAAGCTGTTGAAAATTCTTCTATACAAATATCAGAAAATAAAATGCAAATGTGAGATTCTGATCAGTTGTATTTAAGATGCCAGAGTTATAATCAGTATCACAACATTATACAAGGAATGTACAGAAATGGAAGAATTCAAGTTTCCAGTCCAACTGTAACAGCATCCAAGGACACAACCAATTATGAACAATTGCAAAAAGTTCTCACTGGAGAAGCGTGCCGCGCTGAAAATGGCTGAACTCAGAAAAACTGCTCTTTGCCAGTTCATCATTGATGCGAGAGATGTCAATAAAAATCCTCTGTACATAATTTCTTCAAGTAAGGGAGTGATAAGGCAATAAACAAGAACACAGGCAGTTTTTGATATGTTGTTGCTCAGAAGAATCTCTTTCAAAATCAGGTCGTTCACATCCTGCAAATGTTCATTTAAGAAGCATAAATTTAGAAGAACTATACATGACGTTTGAGTTCACATTTATGGAAAGAATGTGTCGGCTAAAGAACAAAATAGGCAAAATCATGTTAAGGTAATGGTTTGATGTACATCATTGAATTGAAAAGATCAAATATGATTTTACTTATATGCCATGATGGCGCATTTTTGGCATCCTATGCATGTATCCCCATTAATTCTGCTGTTCAAAATCAATCAAACAACCAACGTTGCAGGCCAAAACGAACACGGTGACATTCATAATAACAACAAGAATATCTGCAGAAATACTGATTTTGCTAAACCAGTATGCTGACCATTAGAATTCATAGTCTACCTCATGACAATACTATCTCAACAATGACTCCTTCAATCAGAATTTGCTATATAGAAATTAGCACAAGTTATGCAAATCAAAGTTTCGGAACGAGTTTCTAAAATATGTAATGGAACTTGAAAGTAGTAAAGAAAACAGATAAATAAGATTTACAAACCTTAGTACCAATTAACTTATTAGCAATGGCAGATGTGAGAAAAACCAATAAGATTAAGAACCCGAAACCTAGTGCTGAAGCTAACAGCCAATTCCTCTTCTTTGGTAAGTTAACAGATTTGAAGAAGGTCAGCAGCTCATGTTCTGTCTTGGCAGTCATTCGGAGCAGAATCACAGCCCCAGTCAGTTCTAAAATTTGGAAGGTAAGTAGGGATAACACCTGCATTACAGAAAACAAACATTGTTGTAACTCATGGATGATATTATCTGTTAAACTTACTCGAATTAAATCATTCTTTTAATTTTCTTATAGATATTAGCTGATTTAGTTTTATCCAAATGTGAAATTATCATTTTGACCAATTATCTTTCGTTAAACTTGAAACATTGAAAATAAACCTTCACCAATCAATAAGGATGTATATTTTCAATCAATGCTTTGAATACTTCAAGAGATTCTGATCTATATATATAATGAATTATTAATTGAAAATCTTATAATGCAAAAGTACATGTGTCAATTTAAACACGTATTTTAAGCTCCTTTTATTCGTTCAATTAAAATAAAATAAATGTAATAATAATTAGCAACAATCTGATACAAATATATATACTTTCATACTTTTTATTATCGGACTTTTAAGAATTCACATATAATAACATTTATAATTTAACTCTGTACAATTGTCATCGTTAAAAATATATATAGAAAAATAAAATTGTTGTTAGCTAGCTTCACACATGCTAAAACCCAAACATCTGAACAAATTAGACAAAATGGGCTACAAAAACACAATAGAAAATCATACTTTTTGTTTTTGATAAGCCAAATATTTATTAATGTATAAAAAAGAAAAGTAAAGCCAACAGTTTGAGCAGCCAATTTTGCTTCTGCCCTTCAGCTATCATTTATCCCTACGTCAAAGGAGCAGTTAAATTTAGAGAATTATTCTATTTTTTAAAAGAAAATAGAAAAAACAAAAAACAAAAAACATCCCTTTCTAATTAAGGTGTTATTCATAACCTAATTTTCTTGAAATTATGTTTTTTAGGGTCAACGAATTGGACCCCACTAATCCAAGCAATGTGGAACTCTTCTCTTCTCTTTTCTTCTCTTCTTTAAAACCAAAGAATAACAACTATGCATAGGATGGCTGTCAATTCATGCATAGAATCATATTATAATAATGATTCTCTGTGATAGCCATTTTATTTTGAAATATTGATATTCTGTTAATATTATATATTGTGGACCCACAAGTATATATAATATATGATCTGCTACATAAGAGTGCACAACATCTTATTATTATATTAATGATGCATGCTTAATAGTAATTAATATTAATGGAGCCTAAATCTTAAACAGATTATACAATGGTTAATAAGGAATAATAAAGATCAATTATGCATATTCCAGCTGTACTGATTTGATCAGTTCTTATTTGAGTGACATGACAAGTAACGCATCAATCTTTAACTCTTATTATACCAATTCAAAAAGAAAAAAAAAAAAAATAGAGAAAAGGACAAATAAAAATATATATTAATTTTTCTTTTCCCAAATCAGCATATACTATTGTATCCTTAATTTTTCTTATCCTAATATAAAATTAGACCTTATGAAGGAAGTAAAACGATTATAAACCTGCTAAGGAACTAGGCAGATCAGTATCATTTTTCATAATCCTATATAAATTTTTTTTTTTATTGTAATAACAACTTAAACGGTATGGAAAAAATCTCATAATAAGTGAAAATAATAATAATAATTTTGTGACAAAGGACCTTACAAAATCAACATTAGATTGGAGACAAGGCTAATTTTAGTCATAAATCTTAAAAGCATCCACAATTTTGAAAGAAAATGCTTAATAATGAATTGAGGGAGGCAACAATTTGATAAAGATAAATTTCAGAGAGGTATAAATTAGATATGTAAAACACATAGAGGTACTACTGTATTTGACTAAACCTCAAGGAGGTCATAATTATTTACTCTTAATGAGAAGTTATATAGTACGCCTGGCATACCAAGTTATCCGTGTGCCAAGCCAATAAAATTATAACAAATTGCCCTCCAACCAATAGAAAAATAACACGTTGTAATTAATTAATTAATTATTTAATAGTTAATTATTTAAATACAATTCTAAACTCTAAAATAAAAACCCTAGATCCTAATATATAAATCCTAAAAGCTAATTTATCAATTCCATATACCAAAATATATGATGGTGTGATTTTATTGATTTGTCATATAGATAACGAAAATGGAGTAATTTTTTTTTTTTTTACTAACAACTATTAATTCAATGGTAATCCTAAAAACTGACGTGGGTAGAATGTAAACAAAACTCAAAATTCATTGGACCTTGATATCGACCAAGAGGTCACATCGGCCCTGTGGGCCCACAAGATCTGAGTTTTTTCTTTTCTTTTTTTTTTTTAGAATTGAAAATACCACCGCCTTCGTACCTGCACATTTTCTATAAAAATAGACCGATGCTCTGATTTGAGCCGACTAACGAGAAATTAGGATAGGGCTTGAGAGTGAGATTGAAACTAAGCTTGCTTTTTCAACCATGTATGTAGTTGCGAGGCCATGTGAGCTGATGATGATCACAGGAAACGGTACCGACGATGTATACTTTACAAAGAAAGAAGAAGTTCATCCAGGCCAGTCTTGGACTACATTCGATGTTTCACCTATGATTTACAAATTCCCGGTGGAAGCCATGAGTGCTGAAAATCTCCCCCTTTTTTTTAACACAACTGTCACCGTTGGCCCTCCCCATGTACGTCACTACAGCCTTGAAGGCCTCCTGAAGTATGGCCAGTTCATCTCTAGCCGAGTCCAGCTCGATGGGCATGTCCGCCGCATGGTTCAAGCTGAATCTCCAGCCCTAATTGGTGATGCTTCCATCCCAAATGTGGAAGATATCAAAACCCAAGAGTTTAAACAGCAAATTCTTGTGAAAGTTCAACCACAGCTTAACCAGTCTGGTCTATTGATTCACAATTTTGCTATCGATGATGAACCAGGCCCCGATTACTTCTCCGATTTGTTTAACAACACTACTGATCAAATGGAGCAGAAAGTACTTTTCTCCAAGTCAGTGAAGCCTTACGAGTTGAAAAAGCTTGCAGTACCAATGAAAGCTTATCGACAGTACTTGAAGAAGAGTTTTGTAGGCAAGGAATTGCTTCTTAATGTTGTGGACGGCTCCGGGTTCTCTTGGGAGCTTCGATGCATAAGAAGAGGAGACGAAGACAAAAACCCCAGGCCTGAAATAGCTTGCAGGAACTGGGTCCGTTTCGTTTGTGAATGGAAACTTGAGGCCGGTGACTACGTCATTCTTTACGAACAACCTGAAGATTTCAGAGGCATTCGTTACCGGATTGGAGTTGTGCGTAGGGCCCGTTTCTAGGGATACAAACGTATACCCGAAAAATTCAAGGAAAATTGCGGGGGCTAGGCCATCAATGAACGCTGATAACTATGTTTGTGTTTTTGTCAGGTGGAGGGATCGATATGCATAAACTTCCCACAAATGTTTAGCAGAAAGGGTTATCTAAAGGAAGGGAGGATGGTAGTTTGGATTTGTAGTTGTAGGCTTGTTGTTCTTTGTGGGGCTATGTTCATTGTCTGCTGTATTTTCTTATGCATTTCTTTCTTGTTGTTCTTGTTGTTCTTCGTGGGGCTGTGTTCATTGAGGGAGGGAGTCTAGTTCATGCATTTCTTTCTTGTTGTTCTTGTTGTTCTTCGTGGGGCTTGGGTTCAGTTGTTGGGTTTTGGTTTTAAACACTTCTAGGTTGTATTTATTGTGATTGAGTGGTTTGTATTAATTATTGTGATCGAGTGGTTTGTATTAATTACAACTCCAATAAATGGGCAGTGTATAATTAAAATAGAATTTGAGTACTTGAATGACAAATACTGATGATTCCTTTTTCATAACCATGATTTTTAGAATTGAATTGGTTATCAAACCAGCAAAGATAGTGCTTCAATGAATTAGGATCCGATTGAAGTTCCACTGGGTTTGAACCGGTTTTTAAAAAATATATCAAAATAATAATATATTCAGATCATATAAGTTCATAACATGTTAAAATTTTAGATTCCAATGATAATTTATAAAATTAAAGATTTCAAATACAGTATAATAATTTTAAAAGTTAATGTGTTTAAAATAATTGTTAATAAATTAGATGATATATTATGTAGTATTTTTATTTTTATTTTAAATTATATTATATAAATTTAAGCGAATAGTAAAAAATTTTTGTGGAAACAATACTAATGAATATACGTAAACTTTAAGCTCCAAACTGTAATTACAATATATTTATTAATATATATATAATCTAATGAATTGTACAATTAATTTAAAATGAATTATATTATAATATTTCAAATTTTAATTGTTTGCATCTCATAATTAATTATTATATATTCTACAAATAGTTTAGTTTGGTGAATAAATATTTTAGAACAGCATGAAAAATAAATAATAAATATATATGTATATGTAATAATATTTTGAAAAATCATTATGTGTAGTCT